>OU426924.1:10085000-12946185 GCA_911387795.2 Apamea monoglypha
AGGCCAAAAGGTTTCTATCTCAGCATGATGCTGCCAGACGTTTAAAAAATAAATGTCGCAGCGCTGGTATGTTGTAGTCGGCTTCCAGTCTAACCGGATGCAGCTGAATATCAGCATTTTACTTGGAGCGACCCAGTTACTGGGTAACACGATACCCCTTTGTAGGACGACACTCTGTCCACTAGGTTAACCGTTTTTTGACAGATGGAACAATGGATTGCAGCAACGTCATAGCACACATTTCAATAATTTACACTTTAATTTGTATGTAGTATCAACTATCGATTTTTTACAGTCGAATATAAAATGGTGCGGTTTCTATGTCTGTGTTTATTATTATTAAATACAAAACAATATAAATTAGCCGCTTTGTTTACTTTCATTTCAATTTTGCAGGTTTTATAGCGGAAATCAGCGTAAAAATAAAATATGCACTGGTTTGCCGTATCAATTGTGTTGTAGTGTATACACATAATATGGGGTTTACTACAAATTAAAACACAACGTTTTTTATGAATAATATTTTATGAAAGTTTTAAAATCGAAATAAAACATTAAGATCTTGTTTATGGTGGCAAATCCGTATCCTGGCAAATAATTTATATATTTTATTGATATTTGAGTGGATGCAAGGTTTTTCTATACTGATTTACCTATAATATAAAATGATTATATTTAAGATTACATTCGATCACACTTAGTACCTACGATAGTATGTAATATAATACGCATAACAATTACATTTTTTATCAAAACTGATACACGAACTGTATTATAATGACAATAAGAAGTCATAAATAAGATAATTCAATAAGATAAGGCAGTTTATATATTTTTTATTACGCATTATAAAGTTAAAGTTAGTTAGTTAGTTAAATGTCAAAAATCGAATAATCTAGCGGACACAGTGTAGTTGTCAGACTTTTAGGCTTCTGACTACCCGTAACGACTGTCAAAGATCTACTAATGACAGCCGAGACCAATGGCGTAACGTGCTTTCCGAGGCACGGAGGGATCTTGGTATGTAATGGACCGTCACCTATCCACGAACCAACAGCGGGAAGCGTAGCTTAACCTTCGATCGACCCGTGCGGCTGTTATCATTTAGCCACGAGTCCATCGAGAACTGCTACTGAGAAATTCCATATGTAAACCCATTGCCTGACTTGGGAATTTAACCCAGAACGGAACCACGTGCTCCGCAGTCGCTCTTGTGACCACCAGACCAACGAGGCAGTCAGTTTTTATGTTTTGTTATTTAAACTAAGGGTGAAACATCGATCACAAAATTGAGCTGTTAGTTAGCAAGCTTTTTTAGACGAATAGGAAATTGAACGCACTTTGCATTGAACAGGAATAATCGCAATTTTATCTTTCCCAAATGAGTATTGACATTGGAAGCTCTAGGTAAACTAGCACTTGGATTTCAATATTTTTCTTTAATAATTATAATGTGTTAAATAATATTTATGGGAACATTTTTTTTGTTGAACATTTATTCACCTCATTATTTCAAGGTAGGTACTAAAACATTATAAATAAATAAAAAACATAATTAATTACAAAACAAAAAGCTCTTAAAAGCTTTCCTTTTCAAACTCGGTAGGGTTGGGGTGGCGCCCCTCAATTATTATACCTACCAAACTAAAATATATTCCATTCTGAGTACTTATACGTTGTAGTTAGTGTATATCTGTGATATTTTACGTTCTGGATTCCGTAATATCTTATGTACATGTTTGTATTGATACAATTAAAGCCACTGTGCTTGAACTCTTGTGAAATAATAAAACGATAGCTTCAATAAATGCGAGGCACTAAAAGTAAAATGTGAAAACCGTTCAGTTTTACAAGACGGTGACTATAAAAGTAAACGGTAACCATTTCAGTAAAATACTAGAACACTGAAATAGTACTAAATAAAAGACCAACCAGAAGCCGCTGGACAACTTTATAACTTGACATAAATCCCGCAAGTGTCACGAATGTGGTAACACATTACAAGCATACGTGCTGACTACTGACGGAACGAAATGTTGTTTGACAGCGCCAGTAATTAGTTACGCCTGAAAGACTACAGATAGGGAGGCTTTCAAGAAATACTCCAATCTAACCTAACACTGCGTTTCAGTAGCGCACAGTAGAACACCGGATTCAATCCCAGGCCTAATATTAAATTTAATTTAGGGAATGTTTGTTTGAATTTTTTTGGTTGTAAATTGGAGTAAAATGAAGGAGCGTCCCGGCGCGGGACGGAGTGGAGAATAACACATGGGGTGCAGTGAAGGGTGCGGCGCGGGGCGGCCCACTGAAAAGTGCGCGGGTGGGGCTGAACAAACTCGCGGGGACATACAACTGCGGCTAGCGACTTTCAAATATCTTATACACTTCCAATCAATACGAAATATCATTCAAATGTAAAAGGAAGCGTTATTCGTATAAAGAGTGTTGCTAGTGAGTCATGTCAATCATTTTCCGCTACATAATGATTATTGAGGTAGTAAAGTGTGAGTGATATACAAATAACTGTATTTAAAACAGAAACGAGAACTGTATACTGAAAATTGTAGGCGTTGTACTAGGCTAAGATAAAATAAGACTCGTTTCAACAATTCGTGTCATTAACACATCCAAATGTTGTATAGCCGTGCTAATAACAATGTTAATAGCGATTTGAGTATTCTTTCAAAATACAGTTATTGTAAAAACAAAGCATTACAATAGCGCTACTAAACTAGTTGTTAAACTACAATACAGATAAGAGTGTACGATAGAAAGTGTGTCACATTCACGTTCCAATGAAGACGCATCCGGTCGTAAATCTTACGTAAAGTATTCACTAGATAAAGAAAAATATATATTAAATGAATAAGAAAAACTGAACATTATCGCGGTCGCAGTTGAACGTCCCTCCAGCATGTACTCTCAAATAGGGGAACAAGCATTTTAGCATTACCCCCGTGCACAACTCTTCCCGCGGGGGAGGGGGTGGGCCCACGGCGACGTAAAAATCAATATGCTGGAGTTGTTAAATCACGCTTATAAACGAGCACTCGTCTTCGTTTCATTCCTGAAATTGCTCAAGTATACGAGTTTAGTTTTCATTAAAATTCCCATGTACAAGCGACCAAAACATAAGACTTTAACTGTCTACGCACCCTAGATGTATATCTATGTGGCACATCATTTTGTATTCCACACTATTTTGGATTCTAATGTTTTATAGTATACGTTTATTTAATGGATATTTCTGCATACCGCAACGGGAGAGCAACGTTATTCTATGTGTTACGGCTACTATCTAAATAGCGGAGAATTCTAAGATATCCGGGTTCCGGGTTCTAAGTTCTATTTTGAATTTATGAAGCAGAAATTACTTTAACTTTAAGATATAAAAACTGGTCAGCAAACACAGTTAACAGTCGAAAATAATTAAGCATAAAAAGCTGACATTTAGTAGGTTAATCCTTTTTTCTCGGTGAACAAACTCTTCCCCTTGGGGAAACAAACTAGGGGCCTGTTGACTTTTAGATAAGATTTCTTTTGTATTATAAATTCAGAGTTCGTTCTAAATTAGGTTTTCTATTTAATTTAACTTACATTTATTTACTTTTTAATAAATTATTATCAATAAATATACAGGCTGGCAGGAACCTCGTCGCTCAGACTGTAACCATGAACTCAACACATGAGTCTAGACCCCCTAGCGTGGAAACGATACGTCAGTTATAAAAAAAACACCTATTTCATAGTCAAGTGCAATACCTACGCGGTCAAAATGTGTGGAGCAGCATTTTTTTTTTTATAACAGACGTTATTTTCAACGCCGGGTGGTCCAGAATCATGTACTGAATCCATGGTTACATGCAGTTTGCGCGTCGATGGTGCCACCTTGTATTAAACACTACTGGTTAGTAAGTTTATAGCGCACCTGAGAGGTGCTCAGTAACTGATTTTTTTTTTTTTTTTTTATTAATAAGAACTAGTGTTCCTAGTAATTTATTACAATCTAGCCTAACAGACTAATAAGCAATTTAACTCTAACTTAATATTTTACGAGATAGATTATGTTATAACTAAGAATAATGTCAATTTGCACTTTTACACAGTTTCGTAGCACTTTCTTAGGGTCTGGTAATTGATAAAACACTTTGTTCATGTGTTACATGTATAGCACCATTAGCATCGCTATATATTATTCATTCACTATATAAATAATACACTAATTCAAATGGTTTAGTAACTGATGAAATAAGTCAAATATCCTCAATACTAACCTAGCAAGGAAAAATAATGTAACGTAGTATACACATAGACACAAATTCTATTAGTGAGATAAAGATCCGAGTATTCAGAGCAGCAATTATAGCAGGCACACGATAAATAAAACATTGTCGTACCGACAAAATATACTGCTTTACTTTGGTGTCGATTATCTGATAGCAGGAACCCTTTGATCTCATTAATCGAGCTGAGTGGAATTAATTAAAAAAGGTCAACTGCGCGACAATACAAAAGCTGTCGCAATACGGCGGTATATACTTAGCTGTGTGAATGTAGATGTAGTATAATTACTAGATAACAAGTATTACATCACCGAAAACCTGGTGAGGGCCGCAGGAATCCGCTGGATGAAAGAAGCACATAACCGGTCGAAGTGACGGTGGTTGAGGGAGGCCTATGTCCAACAGTAGACGTCTTTCGGCTGAAATGATGATGATGATTAGGCATTGCATGGTGGGAGACTATCGCTTTCATATTTCAAAAGTACCTTCTCTTACGAGTAGGTACTTTACACATACAAATATCCGCAAATTCCCTTTCTTCATGCTTATATTTATGAGGATCCTATATCTTAAACATAGTCAATAAAATACGAAGCAGTCCCTAAAGATAGCACGAGCTCACAAGTTTACAACACCACCTACACATTTTATTCGCTTTGATTGGATCAATTATAAAGGTTGGCACCCAATGACCCAACACACGTCGCTACGACAACCGGACATCCGCGCTACCATTCAGTTCATTTGTTTTCAGCCTCTATATATAACTCTTATCTCATTGGAATAAGGTGTAAATTAGAATGAATGCCGAGAGTTTGATCAAACTGCATTCATTCTCATTTATACCTTATTGCACTAAGATATGAGTTAAATTGTTGGTTGGTTTCATGTCAAAGTTGATCATTTAATCGTGAACGTGCTACTTTATTGCGGTCTTATCATTAGTACAAAACACTGTGCACCATATAATTTCAGTAAATATATTAAAGCCTTAAGGCCTTATGTATTACTATAATATCGAAAGCTTAAACGCTTAGCCCAGTATGGAGGAATAAGGAAAAAATAAAATAAAATTATATTACCAATAGCGATAGGCGGTTTAGCTGCGGACTGTCTATATTTCTCTAGTGGTTTGAGGACAGAATCTTTCTAGTAATGTAATATATTCGATGGAAAAGTTTAGTTTTCACTATGATATAAAAGTATAATTTTTGATAAAACACATTTATACAATACTGCTACTAACCGTTGATCTTTAATAGGTTTGTGATACAATACATTTCGTAGTTGGAATTTAAAATCATCTATGAGAGCCAATCATTTAGATAGTACAGATACGATCTGATCGAATATTCTCAAAATAACTCTTAACTTCCCCCTTAACTCATTTACCCTTCCTCCAGTAAGTAATGAAAATCTACTTGAAGTGTTGTGTAGCATTGCGTATCTTCTGGGAAAAACGGTTCCAAGTAAAAGTTCTATGATAGAAATTATAAAACTACAAGTTTAATGAATCAGAATCGAATATAATTACCTAGTAGCTTTAACTTGTTCCAATAAAGCTAACTAACACAGACTGAATAAATCAAAGTAGGCAAATAAAAGGTTATTATGAAGAACGATCAAATCAAATATTTAAGCCTCTACATAAATACGAGTTTTGGATTGATAACCTTCCCACAGACATGAAGTCTACTCAGTTGTGTTGCGAACACGGCGTATTGCCCTGCGAATAGCAATTGGTAATAGCAGTCAGAAGCCCGAAGGCCAAAACTCTGTCTAGGATATCGGAATCTCTCAGTAATTGATTTTGCGGAGGTATATCCAGCCTCATACATGTGTACAAGCCTAAGTGTATTCTCATTAGAACTTCTTTTCCGTATTTTAAATAAAAACTACTACTACTCGACTAATTAAGTTATATTAGCATTTTTGTATCAAACGCGGCGAATATTTTTTTTTATTATCAAATGAAATCAAAATATCGTCGTGACCCTCAAAAAAGTTCATCAAAAATGTTTGAAAATTAAAAAGCTGCTTCAAGTCCCGACTCTGAGATTAGGCACAAGGGACCCCTCTTTGAATCCATTACACGAACGAAAGTAGGACTTTAGTGCATATTTACTGAATTTATGAAAAGTGTGATTCTTTTGATTAAGTATTGATGTTGTAATTAAATATTAACGGTTAATATCCTACTAGGTATATAATATTATAAACGTGAAAGTTTGTATGGATGGATGGATGGATGGATGTTTGTTACTCTTTCACGCAAAAACTACTGAACGGATTTGTATGAGAATCAGAATTAACATATAGGAACTTTTTATCCCGATATTCCTACTGGATAGAAACTTATGGGGATGAAACCGCGGAGCGCAGCTAGTATTTAATATATAAAAGTTTTCTTCTAGGAAGCTAGCTCTAACTTGATTCAACAGAAAAGGTATAGTTGTTTTTTAATTTCCTTCCTAAATGCTAGTTACGATTCTACAGCAAGCAAGATCTACTATGTAATTCCGCGGGCGGAAACGTGGGCGATCGTAATAATTGATATTAATTAATTCAAACAAATATTCATCCTGTTAGGTACGCAAAACAAGAGAGTGTGGAATAACCAACATACATACACTTATACTACGCTCGTATGAAAACAAGCTACGTCAATAACACATAAGCTCATATAAGTAAGCATACAATTTGTATAGGCATTGTGTTCGTTTAGATCACACGTACGATTGCTTTCAATGCTTTCTTATTTTTCCTGCGCATTGCTAGTTTCGATTTTTGATTGTTTGGTTTGATAATAATTGAAATAACCACTTGTTGAGACTATCTGTTCTTATAATATTAAAACTGCCTTTTCCATAACGCAGATTTATAGCACTAATCGAACAAGTTAAAAGATATGAGGAAAATGAAGTTACGGTTATAGTAACAGGAAACATATTTTGTTCGATATTTCCAGTCGTTCATGTGATGTTTGAATCACGATGTTACATTCATAAGAAAGGGTAAGGTTATACAATCGGTAATATATGTTATTATCGCGATAAAACATGAAATAGTTGCCTAAAAGTAAAAAGTAATATTACTTGTCCCGTTAAAGTGGGTCACCCCCTAGCGGGGGCGAGCGGCCCGACCCCCACCCCCGGCACCGTCTCTCGTCCGCCTCGCGACTGTCCCCACTACCCACACCACCCCCAACATTCATTGTGCCGCAATATATTTCTTTTTATGTGCAAACAGAAAAGTCATTTATTTAAATTTTCTCACGAATTCGTATCGCAATTTTATTTTATTATATTATCTGTATCACATTTAGAGTGCTCTGTATGTGTATCGCTGTATGAACACGTAGGTAGACGGCAACTATGTGTTTGTATGGTATTGAATTAGTTCTAATAACGTGCTTAGCCTTGATTAGATTAAAATATTCTCTATAATGAGGGACTCACCATTCACACTCATACCCGTTATATAAATATAACAGAAGTTTGTCTGCTTCTGCCAAGTCTGCGTTATCGCTGTTGTCCCCATGTAATTAAATTTAAAGCTCTCAACGTGGAAGGCAATAATATTAAACTCAATTGCATTGCAAAGATCACAATTTTCCGACTTCAGTCGAGAAGAAGTTCGTATACAAAATATATTTAGATGAAAGGAACAAGTACCTACTTATATTTTTATAAGTATGTTTATGTTGTTGTTACATTTTATAGAACTCATTTAAGAAGTTTTGAATCGTATTAGGTAATATGGTTATCGCGGTCTTGATGTTGTTCCTACTGATGGTAATAATGCTCTCCCAAGTGGTGGCATAGAGTGGGTTATATCAATACTTCTTGAGAAATAGACAGTTTAACATAATGCACAGTACAACCTAATTCAACATCCAGTTCGGCATAAAGTATTTAACTATTTATGCTTTCTATATCTTTCTTCATAAATATCATGACTAAGCTTTGTAGGTATTAGAACAGCATCGCGTATCTACAAAGTTTTAGGAAACCAATATCCATCAGAACTTTCGAATCACTCGGATTAAGAGCGACTTGTAAGTTTGAGTTTCAGTTGAAAGCGCTTTTAAGACTAATTACTGTTAATGAGGTCATAAGGTCAACCCTAGCCACACAGATAGGCACCTAAACAAATTATAGCAATTAAATATCTTAAAACATTTCTTTCATCTCGTAATTACAAATGGCATCTATTTAATCGAACCTCAAATAATTCTCATTTTGCTTTCCTAAAAATATTATGGAACAATCTAATATAATGAATGCGCCTCTTTTTGTGAACCTCAAATAATTCCTATTTTGGGGTCTTAAAAATACTAAATAGTAAAGTACCTACTTGGATGCGCATTTATTTAAAAAGTGTGCATCATTAGAAGCCCAGAAATTTTTTAAAAATGCAAATAAAAAGGCCCACATCATCAGAAGGCAGCATTTCTTTAAAAATTCAGTGACTTGTATGTTAGGTTTAGTTATGGAACGCACATCCAGGGCAGTACCGTTACAATTCATGACTAATAGCACAAGAATACATAGTAATCAAAATTATCTATTTTATCCATATTTACTAAAACTCTTCAAAAAATACGCATGAAACCATGTTACCATACGTAGCAGTATGGGTTGATAGCCTCGTGTAAAGGTTTTTTTTAAGTTTTGCGGACGGAAACGTTATGAAATAAAATTGTTGGATAGAACCCTAATTTGACGTGGCTTGGGGCTCCCCGGAACCAAGGGTAATTGGGAGGCCTATGCTTACCTACCTAATTCTTTTGGAAGCGCAAAAATGTAATGACTTTTATGCGTATGAAAATATTTGAGATTAATGTTATTAAAATTACATTTTTCTGAAAATATAACAACATCATGCCTGTATTCCCCGAAGGGTTATGCAAAGGTGTACCACACACATTATTAATCATTACATCATGTGTGTGTAGACACACGTTACATAATATCTTTAGTTTAAGACTGCATTTTTTTAATCGAAGATGTTTTTCGATCAACATTTTACGAAGCTCGAAATAACAACAAAAATTCTTTTTCATTTCAATAATATCCAAAATTACATGATAGCATCATGTAATTTTGCCTGAAACGTATTCCCGAAAGATTAATTCCAGATTGGGGAATCCGTATAAAAAAACAAAATACAAAATCCGAATGTATACATTTAATTGAGTTGAGGAGAAGGGGCGCAACTAAAAGCGAACTTAGAGGGGTTGACTGATGATCAATCGCTGTGTCTAGTGGTATAGTGGTATCCCTAATAAATTCTACAATTGTGATTATTTGTGTAATCGGTTAAAAATACCTATAATAAGAAAATATTTACACTACGAAAAATATGTATTTAAAAACAAAAGCTTAACGATTATAGCCGCAGACTATGAATGACTAGTGAGAGGTCATAAGTTCGAATACTACCCGATATACTGTGCTAATAAGCTATAAAAACCTTTTGGGCTTCACCACAATCCGGTAAAAAATAATGATGTCTGTCTTTATTTTCATCATCCTCAGTTTTCACTATCTATTTTAGTCGATCCGTCTTTTACCTCACAGCTTCCAACAGCTGTTTTTAAAATACCACAAAGATTATGATGTGGTGATTCCATACAACGCCAACGTTGGGAGTTATTGAATATCTTATTTTCTGACTTTCGTCTCGATTTCATACAGACGGAACATTATCATAAATTCGATCACCCATTTGATTTAGGGCCTACTTTTGGAAAACACACATTTTGCCGTGATTATAAATGGATGATGGATTTCTAAGAACCAGTTCATGTCAAACCCCAATCACACGGACGTATCGTAATCATTATATCATATTGAACATCATTTTACTTTACCATTAACAGTTTTCTACGCAAACGTGATATCTACAAAATAACGCTGGTTATTTCAAACATTTTATCTATGTTTAAATAAGAGAGACAGTTTTTTTTTTTTAATTTGATATATTTACTTGCAAATCTTAAGTGAACTTGAGTGAATTAGAGAACCTCTACGCCGTCGTAGGCACGGCGTAGCAAGGTCTACACAACATGAAATTAAATATATATATTTATTTAATTTCGTTAGACAAACTTTCTGCAGATATATTATTGAAATATTCATTTCCGTAAATGGCACTATTGTAAACCAATAATCGAAAGTTAAAATCCGCCAGACCAGATCACAGACAAAAATGGCGCCGGAACCTTACAATTTTTAAAGGGAAAAATAAATATAAATACTTTGCCATTTCCGACAAAATATTTTTAAAAGGTGAAATAACGAGTAGCTAACAACATTTTTTTACAGAATATTTCGTTACAACACCATGCAAATACTGAGATTTTTTTTTTGTATTTTAATCTACAAACTGCTACAATCAAATATGGTATGTCTAACTTAACGGCAAACAACAAAATCTCCCTAGCCTTTTTGTCATCTTCCAGTCTTACTGGATGCAGTTGAATACCGATATTTTACATGGAGCGACTGCCCATCTGACCTCCACACAACCCAGTTACTGGGCAATACGATATCCCTTGGTAAGACTGAATGTCAGACTTTTGGGCTTCTGAGTTCAGACCCGTATCGACTTTCAAAGATCTTCGAATGATAGCTGGAACCAACGGCTTACTCGTAACTTGCTTTCCGAGACACGCAGGGGTCTTGATATGTAATGGACTGTCGCGCGGTCGGTTTTTGGTCGGTTTGTGGTCGGTTTGTGGTGGTAATTAAGCGTAGCTTGACCTTCGATCGACCGTACGACTATTATCATTTTGCCACGAGCCTCCCTCCAACATAATAAATACAATAACTCAATCAAAGCTTACAAAAAAGAGTAACATGAAGTACTGGCCACCTGCACAGCTGTCCCACCCGACCAAAAGCCGCAATCACGCCAACCAAGTGTCAAACAGTGCCGTCCGACAATCAGCCAAACAAATCCAATACTATATGTAAACCAATCCAATAGTACTGATCTATTAACAGTGGAGGCTTATTAAAACGTTATTATAATAGATATGTGAATTAATTAACAGTTTGTTTTTTTCACATTATACACACATGCACATAAAATCTCGCCTTTTTCCCAGAGGCAGAAAGTACAGAACGCCACCTGTTATGATATTTATATACATATGTACTCTGTTTGCGTCGTTTACATTCATACATCTGGTCATACACGCACGCCGGTTGCGATTACTACGCACCTTTCTAAAGAAATATAAGAATAAGGTCACTTTATGTCCTTCTAGGGCGCCGCCAGCGTTTCCAACCACATCTGCCTTGTTAATACCATTTGTTAGTCGCCATTCAGTCATCCTCTCATTATGGGTAAAGTATTTAAGCATACTCTTTTCAATTTTTGTCACTGCATCTCCTTTTAAACCGCTACGTTGCCTTACCACTCACATCACATTATATAAGTGACATAAACATTAGAGATGCTTTGTAACTCCTTTCCCGACTCCGAAAGTTTGGAACTTCTGATTGATTTAAAACCTCGGAATCGGTCTCAATAATACCACCTCCATAATAAACATCAGGTCAGTACATCTCACGTCTTCACTTTGCCGATTACATCATCATAACGAAAGTGTTGTATAGCGTGGTGGATTGCACTTTACTAATATTGCGGAACCCTTCAAACTAAGCTAAATAATTTAATATGCCTGTGCTAGGAATGAGTTTACATCAATCTAGAAACGAGCTGCTGGAGCAGTTGTCCTAATCAATCAACTCAGCCTATCGCAATCCACTGCTGGACATAGGCCTCTCCCAGACTGCGCCACAACACCCTGTCGTCCGCCTTCCGCATCCAGTCCATCCCAGCAACCTTCTTTAGGTCGTCCGTCCATCTAGCTGGGGGGCGTCCCACACTACGCTTGCGATACGTGGTCTCCATTCCAGGACTCGTCTGCTCCCCCGTTCCTTCGACAAACATGGCCAGCCCACAGCCACTTCAGTTTGCTTACTCTGCGCGCTATGTCGGTAACTCAGAGAGAGTTAGTTATCGACATAGCGCGCATCTTTTCCGGATAATTTCATTCCTGATTTTATCCTTCAAAGAGACTTCGAGCATAGCTCGCTCCATAGCGCGCTGAGCGACCTTAAATTTGTGGACCAGCCCGACCGTCAATGTCCACGTTTCAGCGCCATATGTCAAGACGGGGAAGACGCACTGGTTGAAGACCTTAGTTTTCAAACACTGTGGGATAGGCGACGAGAAGACTTGACGGAGTTTTCCAAATGCTGCCCAACCCAACTGAATCCTTCTGTCGGCTTCTTTCTCAAAGTTGTGTCTACCGAGCTGGATTATTTGTCCCAGGTAGACTTAATCCTTCACAACTTCGAGAAGCGACCCTTCGATGTGGATTGGACTCGGCAAGACGTGCGAATTGTACATGACTTTCGTCTTGTCCAAATTCATGCCGAGGCCAACCCGCCGAGAGGCTCCATTAAGGCCGTGCAGCATTTGGTCTAGCTGTTCCAGCGTCTCTGCCATTATGACGATGTCATCGGCAAACCGAAGATGTTAAATGTACTCGCCGTTCACGTTGATACCCTGTCCAGTCCAGTCCAGCGTCTTGAAGATATCTTCCAACGCATTTGTAAACAGTTTTGGGGATATTAAATCCCCCTGTCTCACCCCCCTGAGCAGTTGGATGGAGCTGGTTTTTTGGTCTTGGATCTGGACAGTCATCGTGGCAGCGTCATAAAAACATCTCAACACTTCGATGTAGCGCCAGTCAATTCGACATCGTTGCAGAGAGGCCAGAACTGCCCATATTTCAATGGAAGTCGAAGGCTTTCTCGTAGTCCACAAATTTTGCTCAAAATGTTGACCTAATGTTGCACAAAATTGAAAATGTAGGAGGCATGGTCGACTGACTGACCCTAACCCACCTCGAAAGATCGACGAAGCCTGCCTATCCCAACGTGGGATTAAACTATTATACTTTGAGTTGACCGATTGACGATAATTTTTATTGTAAAACGGTCTTAATACTTAATTAACATCGTTTTTGTTGAATCAACAGAAGAAACAACAAGCAAGTTGTTTCTGTAAGTTGTTATTGCATACGAGGAAGCGTTGTCCATATAGAAATGTTTAATCCATAGGTATTATTAATAAGTGTATTATTCTAAATGACTAAAATCTTTCTAACTGTAGCCCATAAACTGTCTACATATTAACATCGAATACAAATCTTGTAAAAGAATTCCAATCCACACCACTTTTTATTCCCTTAGGAACAAAATTGAAAAAAGCTGTCATAACGTCATCAAGTGAGACAGGCTATAAACGCCTGCGATAATAAAACCGGTCAACTCTGAGATGGACAAAGACACTGACTGGTTCAATCTAGCTTTTGTAAACATTTATTCGCTGTACTTGTTGTACAGCGAAAACAAAAAAAAAACAAAAAACAGGTATCGGTGGGCATATGTCTTCATACATTATCAACACATGATTTACATGTCTTTAGACAGAAAGAAAGCATAGCCAACAGAAGTTAAAAGATACAATTTAAATATTTAAACAAACTTATCTGGTGAAATGTGGGTGTAGTAAAAGTACACCTCTGCCTAACCCATCGGGAAAAACAAGCGTGATATTATGTTACGTGTTAAAAGATTGAAAAACTAAAAAAGCATACGCGCAAATCGGCCATCGCTCGGCTATTGCTGTTGGAATTCGAAATACCAATTCGATTCTGATAGCGTTTATAGTACTCAAAAAAGTAGTAAACTAGTGACCTGTCCCTGCTTCGGAAGGTTATTACGATTTGACAAAACATCGAGATTTCTTTATTAAATGTAATTTTAATATTAATGTAGATAATAGACACATAATCCTTTCAGAATAAATTGTCTAAATCAAGGTGCCGCTTCAAGATCCGTTGCGTAGTATAGAAGAACAACGTAGTTACACAGACAGACACGAAAAGTGACTTTTAATATGTATAGATATTATATTACACCTGTGACAGTTTACGTAGTGTTATAAGTTATAATACAGAAATAATAATAAATACGCCTTTGACCAGTACTACGCCGTAGCAAATTCGTAGCACCCAGCGTAGAGCCAGAATTACGCAGCTGTTTTTATATTATAATTTCTGTGGAAAAGTCTTAGTTTATTGTCACATTTGTCACCACGAACATACAACGCCGTCGTCTTCATAACATGATTTGTAACTGTTTCCTATTTGTAGAATAATTTTAAAAATTGTCACCAAACTAAACAACTTGCGGCATCACCTTTTCTAATCTCTATGACAACTACCAACAAAAAACTGTTAATGGACATAATATCTTCAACCACTTGTTAATGATGTTAATGATTAGAATAATTTATTTAAATTTTAAAAAGATAAACATACCTACAATACTCAACATAGGTACAGCTTTTTTTTGCTATAAATTCACAGAATACTTAACGCCTTAATTACCGACAGTAGTCGTCAATCAAAATGATTGGCATTTACAAACAAGCAAATTACAGGTTTCCGAAGCTAAACCGTCACTTTCGGTACGAGAAAATGGCGATAAAAAGCAAGTTAGCGCGTTCATTCATGTTCGGAGCGGGCCGGCGCGCCTGGCGCGGCGTGCCGGCGTCATCGCCTGCACACAGATCGTGTCACGTCACACGCATTCTTTGACAACTGTTACCTCGTCGATTACCTTTGCATTCTTTCCAACAAATGCACTACCCGCTGGAATATTTGCTCGCTATTCAATGATGAAAACCTGTCAGGGTATGTCGAGTGTGTGTTGCTAAGGTGCGTTACATAAAATGTTTGTCTTATTTGACGTTTATTTGCAGTAGCAGATACATACATTATGATTTGTAAAGCCTTTAATTAATTGCCGATAGAATTGCAGAACTGAGTAAAACAAATTGTTCAATAAATATTCTGTACCTCTATGTCACGGAATGCATGGAATGCATATTAGATTCCATGGCTGCCACTACCAGAATATTTATGAATTGTTGTATCATGTTTTAGCATATTTAGTTTTTTAATAGAATGATTATATAGAAATGAATTTACAAGCCATTAGAATATATTATGCTATGAATGCAGGTTCTGAGATATAATTGTGTCCTCGGAATGTCGAAAAATGGGAAGCTCCATCGCTTTCGTAGCTGCTTTGAAAAAGCTTGATGGATGTCGTCAAATCTCGCGGTGTTACGAAAAGTCAAGGAAATGACGTCGCTTTTATTTTCATTGAGATGGGATATAAACAAGGCTGTGGCGCACGAGTGCGGGCGGGGTCACTTAAAGTTAGTGTCGGCTCGTAAACGTATCGGCCAGGCGGGGGCTACTGAACGCTCGCCGCCGCCGCCGCCCCGCGGCGACCGCACTCGACACGCTGCCGCACGTCGCCGACGCTCTGAATCGCACCCATTCACACGCTATCTTACTGTGGATATGCCAACTAGATATTTACTCATTTTTAAATTGTGAGACGCGTTGAACTTTGCTGCTCTACGACAGCTACAACGTAGGGAACGTTGTAGCTCACTTATAATGGAGGAAATATTAAAAATTGCTTTAATTTTTAACAAAAGATACCAACACTGAGAGACAGATTTATAATTATTTTACATATATACCTACATTTCTGCGATTCCTATCGACGGATCGATCATCGAATAGACCTTTTCCTCCTATTGATTCCAAACGTATTTTAGGTACGAGTTTAGTGCCTCTAGAAAAAAATGTTTTTCAGACAAATTGAAAACCATGCAGTTTGACTACACGATAATAAACGTATGAACCAAACCTACAACGTAAAAACCTAATTAAATTACAGTTAATACTAAAGCTTAGAATAAAGAAAACTGTGCTAAGAGATGCACTAAAAACCAGTAGCAAATAACGGTATTTGTTGCAGGGCATGTCCACAATAGGCTCCCCTGGGAAAGGCGGCGGCGGCGTTCCGACAACAGACAGCGGGTGTCAGCCGCCACGTGCTACCCAAGGCCACTCGCTTAGTGTCAAGGTCATTGCCACTCCAGCTCAGTACACGCGGCACCCACGCCTCTCCTGTCACCACAAATAGACCGACCTACTCTACACCACTGTGATCTACCGCAACAACTCGACACGAGCCCACTACGGCGCCGGCACTACGCACGACAAGTTTTTTTGGCGTAGGAGACAGGACACACTTGTTCCACACCGCAGCGTGGTGATTAAGCAACATTTTAAAGCTACTCGTTTCAATTTGTACGACAATCAATTTCGACATAAATATCCTAAGTTCTGCTGATCTACAATGCATGATTTCATTGTTATATAAGATCAGTTTTACGCAACATTCATCTCATGACTCATAATATTTCCCAGCTCAGTTTATATAAGTTCGCGTAACACCACCTCGAGAAGTTGTCAAGAACATTCATGTATGGAACCATTGCAGGATACCTACATGAAAACATCGATTTCAGGAATAGGATCTTGATCTTTATGTCTGTCTAACAGACAACATCAAAACAGGATCCAGTTATGCAACAATCTTATTTTGGTCCTGGACAACCGAAACTGTCTAACGACTGTCACAGGTGAGAAGGCGCACATAGGTTAAATCATTTCTACATGCAACTTTCAAGTCAAAAGATACTCGGAGTACTTCCTAAAATAAATAAAAATTCCTGATAATATAATATACTTGATAAGACTACATAATTACAAGCTTTATGCCCGTGGGAAATTAATTTTCTTCAATGCTCTTAACGTTTGCAACGTTTTGTGACTTTCTTAGGTAATATTCTTTTCATGCTTGAAATGAAAATTTCATTCAAATTCGTATTACTATATCATTCTAGTACCTACCCGAGTTTGCGAGTTTGATTGAAAGTTTATTTCTAAATATACTGTAATGATGATGAAAGATCATAACTAGCTATTAAAATTTGCGTCACTATTTCGACATTTTAGTTAGTAGTACTTTAGTTAATAGTTAGTATAAACAAATGACCTCCGTACTTTTACACTTTAGTCAGTAGTTAGTATAAACAAATGAACTCGGTTAAATATCAATCAAACTAAGTTCTACAAAACGGACACAAGTTGAATTGAAATATTACACTTACGTTCCAAACTAAGTACGGAAATTTGCTACAGCTCTGAGATCTTGAGGATTTCAGGATTAAGGTTAACTAAATGATTAATTCCTGACCACTGAAGGAAAATATATAGTATTTTTTTCAAGGCGAAGAATTATTTTGTGTTTTGTTACTAATTTCTTTTATCTATTAATATTTCATTTTTATCATAGTGGCACACACATAGAGATAATGTTTTTCTGGTTTAACTCTTTCGGCCCATTTAATTCGTAACTTGTATCAATCATACTCATTACATTACTTAACGATTACTATAATGACTGAATCACTTCTTTAGTGGGAAACCTGAAATAATGCAAGAACCTAAAATATGTGATAGAAATATTTCACATTCATGGCTAAGTAGGAACCATGCTTTTCAGAATCTTAAACTTTTAACATGCCATTAAAAATCAGGTCCGTTTTATGATTATTTTAAAGTAATAAATAAAATTACGTCCCTGGCATATTTCATGCTACATTCATGAGTAAAGAATGTTTCATCATCTTGCATTAAAAGAGAGACATGAACATACATTCGGTGGGTACCGCAATCCCTTCGTCTGTTTCACAAACGGGATCTCTAATGAATGACGTCAAATTAAGCTCTAAGCTTAACAGAAAACATTACTGGAACCTTAATTCGCGATTAAGGCAAACATAGTGCGCGGGGTGAGTGGTGGTGTGGAGACGAAGGCTGCGGAGTCAGTGCATGTGCGGGTGTGTGCCGCGGGGGTGAGCGGGGCGCGGGCGCGGGCAGGCGCGCCGCGGGCCGCCACTTCTCTGTACTCGAGGAGCCCCGGTACACCTCGGTTTCCGGCGGGTGCTCCCTCGCGGATTCGCAAGTGTATCCCGCCGCGCCGGGCCCGCGTGCCGGCCACGTGGCCTCCGCTCACCTACTGGCGACACCCCGCTTTTTTACGCGCACTCCATTGATAAAACACTTATAATTAAGTACTTATCGGCTATTAAAGTAAATCACACTTTTTGTAATTAAGTGCACTTTTTATTTATAAATTAAAAATAAGATAGTTAAGATTACGTAATAATTAAATTATATAATAGTGCTATAAGTCCTCATGAAACATTTACGGAAGTCAAGAAAAGAATCCTATATAGCTTTTAAACTTAATGTAAACATTAGCAAAGTTGATTCGACACAAAAAACGACGTTGTTTGATTAAATGATCCCTGGCTGAATGATATTAAATCGTATAAGGAATTGGTCCATATCACTGGACTATTTACCACAGTGGATAAGTTCGGTAAAGTTGCCGTCGGCAATGTAAAACGAATCATACTTTGCAAATATTAAAAGGGAACCTGGATTTAAAAAACTAGTACCTATTCGGAGAATATTTGAAAGAGGAAAAACGATACGTAAGTAGTTTGATGAGGAAATAGCTACCTTATGTTTAAATAGTTATAGTACAGTTTTGTTTCTGAATATAATATTATTAAAATGCTAATAAACACTATTTAAAAAAATATATTATTGGTTTGTAGACAGTCAATAAAGATTTAAGATACGATAGATAAGATCATAGTATTTAGATATTATATTTAAATGGATGCATAAAATATAAATATGAATTATATAATTATCTAATTTACACCAATCTCAATAATATGATCATAATTTAATTAACGCGTAAGTAATTATGATTTTATTATTAAAGACCTGTATGACTAAATAGTGGTATAGATCGTTAATAATAAATAACGTTATGAGAATACTTCAGAACGAGACCGAGAACAAGACGGAGAATTATTGTGCAAGAACTGTAATCTGTCTAAGGCAGTAAATGGACCGTCATAATAACGTTTTGGATTTAGTGCCCGATTCCGCAGTCGATGAGACAGCATGGAGTCAGTGCAAGCTACACCGGACGACCAAGAAAGAGCTTACAAACTCTACAGTATGTACAAGGTAAGCTTTCCAAACAAACTATGCAGGTTACTTGTTACTTGTCTGTACTGTATCTTGCTGTTAATTTACAGCGTAGAGCTTCATGCTGAAGTTTTTGTTTGCATGGGCTTTAAAACATGATTATGTGAGGTCTAGAATTCACTTGCACGATCCTAAACCTTCCTGGTAAGAACTTAAAAATAGCGTAGTTTATATGTTTTATTTTATACAGGACTTTTAATCGGCGATCATAAAACGTTATACATGCCTAAAAATACACGCTAAAAATATGTTTCAATGACGCGTTACAAACACGGTTTCGGGTCAGCGACATTTTCCAGACTTGGGTTTGATCCCCAAATCTCTTGAAACTGTTTCGATTTTCCCATTAGAAACACGTTTATCTAGTAACTTTATTGAGTGGGATTAGTAAAGAAAGACACCGCTATCATTTCTAGCGCACTAGGTGTAGCCTGCGATCTCATTCGCATGTCTAAAGTCAATGCCCCTAATTGTGTTTAGGGAGGCCATAAATCCTATTTTTTCAAGTATATTGAGGTAATAACAAAATCACTACAACTTACTAGTATTAAGCTCTCCCCAGGTATTCAGGAAACCGATTCTCGAGCACGAAAAAACGGATATGAACCTAACAAGTACCTAAGTAAATTTTTCAATTTCATATACTGGTCTTTCTAATTCGACTCCATCATCATTCACTGACGGTGAAGTAAAGCTTAGCTTCTAATCATCTGAAATCGCTAACATGCAACGAACAAGGATGATGATTGCTAGTTTCTTATTTGTATCAAAATCAAAAGTCATTTATTCAAATTAGGCTGAGAATCAGCACTTTTAGAACATAAGTAATTAACATTACGAGACACAGAACATCAAATTAAATTATTTGCCATATGTCAGCTAGCCACGCCAATATACCAACAAATATAATAAAAAAACTATACGTACTCAAGCTAAATATAATTAATTAAAATGTAAATAAAAACTTACTACCTAAATAAAAGCCTCCAGGCATAAAGGGCGTGACAGCTTACATATTTATGCATTGCTGGGTTCTGTTCACATAGCTGTCACTTGAAATCACAAATGATAAACTAGGACCATCGAAGTAAAATAAATAAATAAGTTAATACTAATAACAATTACCTGTCAGTAAGCTAATTCTGGAGAAAGAACATAACATTGTCTTGCGTTAACTAAGGCAACCAACTATTCTTATCGTGTAAGTAGTCGTTGATGGAATAGTATGCCTTTGAACAAAAGTTGGATTTTACTTGAGCTTTAAACGCATTAAAAGGCTAGTCAAGCAAAGAAGAGGGTATCTTGTTATAAAAGGTTATACCAAGCCCAACAAATGAGTTATGAACCTTATGAAACCGGTGAAAGGGGGCACGTATTTTGTCCTTATTTCTAGTGTTATCGCTGTTTTTAGTATAAAAGTGTAAATTTTGCCTAATATATAAGATGTTGGCGAAGATGAATTGTGATGCAAACGTGAATACCAATATCTTTAAAAAAATCTCTTAGAGAAACTCTGGCACCTAGCTGGTAAATTGCTCGAACACCTCGTTTTTGAAGGACAAATATAATTTGTACATATATCAGCGGCTTTGCCCCACACGAGAAGAATGAAGAAAGTATGAGAAGAAGCTTATGCCCAGCAGTTTGACTTTTCCAGGCCTGTTATTAAATCTATATCTATTGCCTTAAGAGATCGTTCAGAGGGGTATTTTTTGTAATTTTAAGAACGTTCACAGTCTAATATCAGTCTCAATCTGTCAAAATAACTCTAATTTCCCTACATATTTGACAAGTTTTTGACATTGATTGTCGCTGAGATGAGACTAAGACTAGATTTTGAACGTTTTTAATTACGGGAATGGGCATTCAGATTGCAAGGGAAAATATACTTAAAATTAGTGTACCTACGCTGTAAAATGAATCTTGTCATAAATAACATAGGTAACACAAATAAAAAAATACCCAACTAAAAGAAAATCAGTCATCTTCTCTGGATTTCATTATTGCATATTCTAATTTCACAAAACTATTATAATATAACAATATTACATGACGTAATATAATGTAAGTAGACTGCTATAGTCGTCTTTTTCTTGTGTCTCTACATTTTGTATTATTAATTTGTCATTATCATAAAATAAGATCTTCATCCTACAGTACATGTTTAAAGATTTTTGCAGACGGACAAAAAATTAAACTTGTTTTAGTTCAGTCACTGAAGCATGCTACAAATTCTTGCATTACAGTTGTGAAAAGATTTGATCTTGAAAAGAGATTGAATAATGAAAATTCATAATTTACCAAGTTAATGGAGATATGAAACCAAGATAGATACGCTAAACTTCTATCTACAAATAGTCGGCTATCATATTTTTCAAATAACAATTATTATTCATTAGAATACAAGTAGTACGAGCTTACAGATCGTACTAGGAAGTCTAAAACCTCCGTTTCAAAGCTCACCACTGATGTATGGCCATGCGGCTGGTAAGATAAGTGCTCATATACACGAGCGGCACGCGTCAACGACAGAGGCAACTGCAGCCGTCGACAACGTGCCGCTCGTGACCTCGAAAGGCACGTTGTCGACGACTGCAGTTGCCGTTGACGCGAGTCGCTCGTGTCTATGAGCACTGAGTTAACATGAAACCCCCTGCCGCAAGTTGGAAGAGCAATAGTTAAAATCCATCTCAGAGTATATCCAGAACAGCCAGAACACAACAACATGATGGATCCCACAAAGACATTTGCAGTGGGACAATACATAATATCGTAAGAGAATATATCTTCTTCCTCAGAGACTATGGTACTACCTTCGAACACATCTATACCTATTCTGGCCATAAATACTGTTAAAATTAAAAATAAGAAAGATATTACATTTGAATTTGGAATCTGTCATTTTTATACGACTGTTCATTGTGTTTTCTAATTTTGGCGCCAATACATTGTACAATATTTTGCGATATTAAATTGGAGTGGGATGATAAAGAGAACCGAATCGCTGTGATTGCATTACACAAAGTTGGTATGGGGCCAAATGCAATTTTTAAAACTCTCCATACGCTTGGTATTAGTCAAATGTTTGTGTACCGGGCTATTAATAGGTACAATGAGACCTCCTCTGTTTGTGACAGAAAAAGATCTGGCCGTTCACGTAGTGTTCGTACGAAAAAGGTGGTCAAAGCAGTAAGGGAAAGAATTCGAAGAAATCCTGTCCGAAAGCAAAAGATTTTATCTCGGGAGATGAAGATAGCACCCAGAACCATGTCGCGTATTTTAAAAGATGACTTAGGACTTGCAGCCTATACGAGACGCACTGGTAATTTTTTAACTGATAATTAAAAAAAAAAAATAGGGTGGTAAAATCGAAACAACTACTGAAGCGGTACGCAAAGGGAGGTCACAGAAAATTTTTGTTTACGGATGTGAAAATCTTTACAATTGAGCAACATTTTAACAAACAAAATGACCGTATTTATGCTCAAAGCTCTAAGGAAGCTTCCCAATTAGTCGACAGAGTGCAACGTGGGCATTATCCGACTTCAGTGATGGTTTGGTGGGGTGTTAGCTATGAAGGAGTGACTGAGCCATATGTTTGTGAAAAAGGTATCAAAACATCGGCACAAGTCTATCAAGATACCATTCTTGAGAAGGTAGTTAAGCCCCTTAACAACACCATGTTCAATAACCAAGTATGGTCCTTCCAACAAGACTTGGCGCCGGATCATAAAGCTCGGTCCACGCAGTCTTGGTTGGAAGTGAACGTTTCGGACTTCATCAGAGCTGAAGACTGGCCGTCGTCTAGTCCCGATCTTAATCCTCTGGATTATGATTTATGGTCAGTTTTAGAGAGTACGGCTTGCTCTAAACGCCATGATAATTTGGAGTCCCTAAAACAATCCATACGATTGGCAGTGAAGAATTTTCCCATGGAAAGAGTGCGTGCTTCTATTGATAACTGGCCTCAACGTTTAAAGGACTGTATTGCAGCCAATGGAGACCACTTCGAATAAGCTGTTTATATTTTAAATTGTTTTATATTTATGTATTAAAGTAATACACTATAAAAGTAATAAATATTATTTGCAATAAAAAAAAAATTTTTTCTTCGTGACAATATTTATGGCAAGACTAGGTAGAATAAAAATGAAATGCTGTTCATTGGTAAGTGCTTCGCTTGAGAACAGCTGGACCGATTTGGCTATTTTATATTTTAAAATGCCCGTAATAGTATGAATAATAAATATTGTTTATGAAAAAACAATTGGAAAAGTTTACCGAAAAATTTTTAAATTTGAGAAAAACTCCACGTCCACGTTCACTCCACGTTCTATTGGATTTGTGTATGAACTCATATGAAAATTTAGACAATACAGAATCTGTCGGGTCAGCTGGTTGATGATAAAAAAGAGGTAGGCAAAGAAATTAATTAAAAAGTTATTCAAAACATGCCATATTATTTAATCAGGTTTGGTGTTACATACTTCCAAATTATGTAAACTTGGTATATGTATCTCTATATATCACTGTCGTACGCAAAATACGCGCTTGGACGTGAAGTTGCGGAAACCAGCCCGTTATACCAAGCTACTATATATGTTATAATACTGACAATCACTCACGACAAAGTCGCTACAAGCATAAGGCTAGGGAAGAGGAGAGATTTATCAAAAAAGTAACAACGGCATTGATGAAGGCTTGTCGAGCTGCATGGAATTGGCCGAAGATTGAATAACATAGCGAGTGATTGGAGAAAAGCTACTAATTATATCCAACAGTGCCTGTGCACCTCAACTTTAAACAACAGTACATAATATCTGCCTATTATTAGGAAAGATATCGTGCAAGGTAAGTTGCATGGTGGATTTGGAACTGGTTCACTAGATTTTTACATCAAAGTTTTTAAGTTCAACCTCAAATGAAAGTAGAACGAATGCTAAATTTCCTCGCATTTATCTGTTTAAAGGTTAAAATTCTAAAAGGGGCCAAGAATGGAGCCTTGCGGCACTCCATGTTCTTCTATAGAGCCTGGAGTTCTCTTTAACATGTGACATCCTCTGATAATTAATAGTATTTGAATAAAAAGAAAATGAAAACGTATTTTTGTGACACAAAAATACGTATAACCTTCAGAAGTGATGACAATTGAAACGACTGATTTTTTAGCTAGTTATACATCTCTTTGGAATTTTAAGAGTCGCAGACTACACAATAGTACTGCATACAGCATCACCACATGTTCAACTCTCTTAACCGTTGTAGAGTCCGTTTTGATAATACAATACCTACCCTGATTTTCGCATGGCATCCAAAATTAAATGGTGGAAGTCTCCAAGCTCTTGTGGTTCCGTATGTCAGTAAAAGGCAAAAAAGCAATGTTGCTTTAGGAATAGGACGAACATAGCGCCATCGGCATGTTGCGGCGGTTGTCTGTACTAGACGGAGCGAGGCGCGGCGCGGCGCCCCACCGCAGCGCGCGCCACGACCGCCACGCAGTCTTCCCGCGCGGTTCGCACGTGCGTCTAGCGTGCCTTTCTATCGTGCTTCTACTAAATGTTTCCGTACGAACTCGAAATAGGTCTATATTCAAGTGGAACAAATTAATATTAACAGAAATTGATTGTGTTTCTATTTCGTGCAGGACCAGAGCAGTCCAATCTGTCGTTCCGGTAGTTTAACTTGTACCTACTGTGTAATGAATGACTTCAGTGCTCTATCAATTAAAGTTGAAATTGTATTATTTTCTATTTCCTCCGTAGATTAATTAGATCTTACATGGGACCGGAACGTATACATTAATGTATATTTACTAAACCCAATTCGTCTCGTTGGATGGAATATCTCTATGGCAGCTAATTAAATATTTAAATGGTGGGTAAAAACTTTCTGTACATACTTGTATAAATTTGTAACTTATTTATAACTACGATTGAAATCAGAATTGGATTTTCAGTACTGTAATTAAAATATCTAAAGATGTTACACTTTTCTTGTCGTTAAAATTGATTTGATTAGTGGATATTGTCTAAGTGTGCCCTAATGTTATTTAATTTAAGAAAATTGAAATTGCTACATCGCATCGTGCGTTTGTAGTACAGACCTACATATTTAAATGATTGCGGAAGTAATTTCAAATCTGATACAATCAGACCCAGCGAAGCCTGTTTTAGAATAACCCGATTACGAAAAAGAGAGTTTGTTTGCCTACGTTCTAACTAGAAGTGCTTCCTGGACGAATAAAATAAATGGTAGCGAAGATGTTAGTTGTGAGCGTTGATTACATTGGATACTCTTATAATTTTCATTGCTGAAAATATTTCAAAATGAGATTGTGCCGTGTAATTTACGACGTTATGTTTTGAAAATAAATTTCGTAATATATGTTAATGTTAATTTGTCTTAAATTACAATTGTATTTATAAAGCTATTCCGTGGTTGATAAATTTTACACTATCTGTAGCAAACTGGAGCACAGATATTGATATAAAGATAAGATAGAGGCGTAGGGTTATTAGGATTCCATAATTGTTTGACGTGTAATTATACTATTACCTTCATTTATTTTGAATGAAATACAGTAGTTATTTCAAATTAGTTTATTATTTATTTTATATCAACAATAAGATTCTGAATGCAGCTTTTTCCGCGAAATATTTAAGCGTCTACGGAGAAAAACCAGGTTACTCCCCTAAGACAACGGATCAGTGATTTAACTATGTAACTACTTAAGCATCTTAATTACTGTAATAATTAGTAACATTACAGATTTGCTACTATGGGCTTACCGTACTGCTCTACAAATGTAGAGCTTGGATAGCGGCGTACCTTAAGGTCCTGGATACAATTGAGTTGAAGAAATGGTCTGGCCAAAGTTAAGATTCTATTGGGAATTTGACCCAAAAACTGCGGATATTGCCAAAATTAAGAACTAACAAATAGGTACCCTTATTAAGTGGATCCTTAAATAAGCGATTCCTTCCCCTCTATTAGGAAGCTATAACCGTTTTTTGCATCACCGACTTGCCTGCCAGTTAGGTTAACTTTTATGAAAATATTGTAAGAATTTTAGCTCTGCGGTTGGAATTCGGTTTAGTCTGTACCTACGCAAAATGTGAGGGTGATAGAGGAACGTGTATAAAATTCGGTTTCCCCATCCACATTTACCTCACTCGGTAAGCCCCTGCCATTGGCCGGCAGATGGCGTGCTTCCAAAATCATAACAAAAAAATTAACGTGGCGAATCTAATAGTTACAAAAGAATTTTTTGAGATTTCAGACACCTTGAAAATAATCTTGGAATCCTACTTATTATACGTAATTGAAATAGAAAAGCGAAGACATTAGCGACCTACTTTTACAACAGATATCTTTCTACGTTAATATTTACGTTGCACGTTAAATTTGATTACTCTGGGTACCTACTATAATTTTATTTATAAAGTGATATAAAAACCTACCAAATGGAAGTCATGCCCGCTGGCTGCTTGTTTTATGCGTAGGTACCTACCATTAATATTTATCATTCTATATTAAAACCGATTTAATACTTTTATCATTTAATGTTTTACATTGTATTGCTAACAATATTGGTTTTATTCACTTACACCTTATGTATTTCTTAGTAGACAGAAGTTTCGCACCTTTCATGTGTAAGGTTGAACGACATCTATTCGATATTTATATAAAACAGGTGCAAAGAAGTGAACATAGTTAATAAAAAAATTAAGTGTAAAAAATAAGCTTTTGTCTTCTAAAATAAAATCTTGCATCCGTTTTTCATTTAGTGCTATCAGTTGCCCGAGAAACGAAAGGACTTGAGGACTTGTTTGCACAAAGCACAAACCTCTAACCAGCATAACTAAGGTTAGAGAGTAGACTGGAATAAAACATTAAAAACAAAAAACGCTAAGTCCCCTTGACCTCCAAGTTTTGTAGTCAACCAATCCCTAAAAACAGATCGGACCGAAGCAAAAAACAGGAATCGGGCTTAATAAATATAAGGTACCTATATGTATATCTTTCGCCACATTCACCATGTTAGATCCTTTTCATTTTGGCTTTCGAGTATATGTATTTACTACAAATATAAACTAAGTACCTACTTAAAAGAAGAAGCAAGATACAGATTAAATTTTCCGTATCGGTAATTTGGTCATATTTACTGTAAAATACGTACTAACGTACCTAATATAATACAATATATAGGTACAAACGTGTCCCAAATCACGAAAAGTACATCAACATCTCTAATGAGGAGATTCGCAACAACCAACAAACAGAAATAAGAATAAAGGGAAGAAATCTACGCTACCCTACCTTTCAATAGAAGCTATGGAGAAAATGTTTAAAATTGTATTTTGAAACCTCTGAAAATCATATAAGTAGGTACCTACTTAATTGTTATTTTATTCTAATGTAAAAAAATATCTACATAGTCATGTCTTTCATAACTGGTCACGTTTACGTTACAGTATGATTAATCATAGACGATGACGGTTAATAACTTACTTGATGTAATTAAAGGAACAAAAATACTTTATAAAACATACAGAGCAGTAAGTTGTCCTAAAAACAAGAGCAATGGACGGCGATGGTGAAACCTTATGAAGGCATCGTCAGCGAGTCAAATAACGGCAATTTACAGGCCGATGATAAATAAAAATAGTTGAAGAATGCCAAGAATTTTGAAGCATTATTAGTATTAAAACGATTGACATGACGGAAATTGAATGCATACTTTTACAAAATCGATTTTTAGATAACATAAATGAAGACGGGTGCTTTGAATAAACAATGGCTGTGAATAAATAACCGGAACCAAACACTACATATTTCTATAAAAAGACTATCAAAAAATAACCACCTGCTCTTTTATTTTAAGACGTGTCTCCCCCACAAATTGTAAGTTATGATGAGAGTTGTGTTCCAATTGTAATAACATCAATTGATTTAATGCTATTTTAGTGGAAGGAACAAAACGAGGTCACTGACCGGCAATTACGTCCTCCTAGAGACTCGTCCATTCCACAAGAGTAAGGTAATGGATTCAAATCTTAGTATCATAATGTTACAATTGTGGCTCTAGTAAGTACCGTAATTTTTCTTTTATCGAATTGGAAATAGAAAAGGATACCTGCAATGAAAATATCGTGGCAAATGGACAAGTCGATGTTTTATCAGCATTAGGTAAAACAAAAAGTAATGTAGTCTTAAAAAAAAAAAAAAATTGTAATAATCTGTTTTAGATCCTGCTAAGTTATGAAATATTTAAAACAAATATACCTGATAAGTAGGTACTTTTTGAACTGTATTTAACTTCTTGCCTACTTTTAAAACTTTCTACTTTCCACGCTCTAAAAACATATTAGAAACATCGTATCGTTATGGATGCCACATTATAATCGACCATTACTAAGATTTATCAGCTAGAAGATTGTTTATTGGTATTTATGTTTTACCTTTAATGAGATAATTGAAAGAAAATATTATTTAGGAAGTGAATTTAACTTTTACGTTCTTTGTGATCGTAAAGATGCAAAATAGTTTGGCAGCACGGGTATTGTTACCGGGAGGTATTCATTAATATTTTATTGATACTAACTACTAAGTTGTTACAAAATCGAATCGTACAGAAAGCAATTATCGGCGAGTCCTTTCACTTACTTGTTGATAGTGGTGTGTGTCTAAAGGCCCAATGGGACCGCAGCCGGTGTGCTACAGAAACCGGTCCGACAGGCATGAGACTGACTTGTGGCTCAAGGTACTATTACTATGTTGATCAATCGCATTTTGGAACAACGATTAAAACGGTTCTCATATTAAGAATAGTTACCTATTCAAGAAAGAGATTCCAATGACTATTTATAAATTCCTTTGATTAAATTAATTTATTGTAACCGGAAATATAAATTTGAATCGCTGTTACATTATGCACAGTTATCAATTTATATGCCTATCATTTATCGGGTCGTTCAAGACCAATACTAAATATAAATCTATTTAAACTTAAACCATTTATATCAATAAAAACATTTATCGACAATGTAAGTTGTCATGGAGTCGGTCAATTAGTCAAAAAGTTGAAGCTAGTTGCCCGTTTCAAAACGAAAAACCACGCCCCATGCTCTATTTTGGTTAAAGTGCTCAAATACCTATCACATGGTATTAAATACTGGCAGTAATCAAAATCCTGATAGTAGGTACGCCAATACCTCTAAAAAGTTCAAGGGTTCCTCAAGGCAGCATGCCTAAAACTACTTCATCGACTTGTTTAAAGCATTCGACTCGATCAACGTAACGTTTATAAGATCATTCTTGTCACTTAAGTACTCTTATTTATCTTGCGGCCAATGTACCTACATAATTATTCTTACCTACATTCTGAACACGTGTTTCCGGCTTCACGATAGTTTAGTTTTGAGATGGTAGCGTAAGCAATGGCACCAGGAAAACATCAAAGATTGACGATGGATATACTCCCGTATGAGTGGAGACTACGTGGACCAAATTCTTAAAACAATACTGATATGATAAAAGTAAATCAAAAAATCTGTAGTCTATGTACACTTCTTTTTTGTATTTCTTTGTATTATCCAGTCTACATACATCGCGGTCTACATATCTTAGGTCGTCCAGTTAATAGTCTCACGTAGATATGAAATAGTTACTGTGGTAATTTTTTTATAGAAAAATACAATGAGATAAAAGCACTGTATATTAATTAATGGGAGGTACTGTGGTACTGTTCGAACGAATGCTTTAATACAGAGAATGCCATTTGTGTGCGCAACTCTCGCCATTCAATATCGCAATGTTAAGAAATAGTAACTGGATCAAGAATTGGCGCACCGACTTGCAATAAGTAATACGAAATAAATATTATTACTATGTACTTTTTAAATTGAGAAGTTAAGGCATATTAATGAAAAAAAAAAACGACTTAATAGATCTATTAAAAATGATATCATAAATTGAACAATGTTTCAGTTCTTACCCCTCTTGGTAATTGAGATCGAGTTGAGTTGGTTACATAAAATGATCCACGAGAAATTTTAACTTAGCTACACCACAATCTTAGCTTAGAATAATTTACTTTCCTGAACCCATATAGATTATAATCAACAATTTACCCAATAGGGGCCGCAGGAAACTTAATTTTGTGTAAAAAGTAAAAAGCAATAAAATTGATCGTAACTATCATGTTGGGAAGCTAACGAGCTTGTTGTGTACCACGGTTATTGGTATTAGACTTGTGATCGCGAAATTGTACCCGCCCCGCTCATCATAGCACAGGAAACATCTCTTGCGGCCATGTCTAACAACATACTTGCCTATTATAATTACGATAAATTATTATTAGAGGGTTCCTAGAGAACTTATAGCTTTAAAGCTCAGGTTGGTACTTGGTACCTAGTTTTCAAAAATGAATCGTAAATCTTTAAGGATTTGTATGTGGACCCTTGTAAGTTTCATCGAGTCAGCTTATGTAGGTATATATAGGATATAAATCTAAATTGATTGAAGATCAAATATAGTCAATATATGTACGTCTATATTTATGTATTTTGAGTATAATATTCAATCTACTTTACATTTTTTTAACATTAAATATTTCCTTTAAATGGTCTGATATTATGGACTGAAGGCTCTATTCGTCATTTTAATATTTTCTATATAGGCATTTCATTATATAATAAAAGAAAATTATAGGTATTATGTTAAACCGAACATAATATATAAATAATCATATCGACTGTTCTTGTTTTCTCTAAGCCTACGAGTAGGTATAAAATGTGAAAGTTATCAGAAACTTTTTCTAAAACTGTACCTAATGTATCAACCTTATTTTCTTAATAATATATTATTACTACATCTGTACTTTCTATTGTTTCAGAGACCAGAAAACCTCGAATCTCCGCTGCCTGTTCCTCGCGACGCAAAGAACAGCATCTACATTATGAATGATCAGGTTGGTTTACAATTAGACGAAACAGTTTCTGATTAGATTCATGTTTTTTTATTTCCACTCGTTACATTATTTTTATCTTTTACACTCAACTTTCATTTTCCATGTGAGCTTTAGAGTAAAATATTCTAATCAATGCATACGTTTGTCGCAATCTCAGCTTGTTGCAATCAGTTGAAATAATGCAATTGCTATCTCCAAAATAAGAAAAAAGCGACCACATGATCGCTAAAGGTCGCTTTTTATGGGACTAGGAAAACTGTACCTACCCTTCTAAAGATGAAAGTTTTTATTCTTAAACTATTTATTCCGGTCGTTATTATAATTTACTAGCGATCCGTTCTTACTTCTAAAAGTTTTACAGCTTGACAAAACATCGCGATTTCTTTATTATATGTAAGTTTAATATTAATTTATTATATAAATGAACCTTCCGGAATAAATTATCTAAACGATGTTGAAAACCGCATCAAAATCCATTGCGTTGTTTAGAAGAACAACGCGGTCACACGAAAAGACAGGAAAAGCGACTTTAATCTATACAAATAAATCAAATTGAAGGGTCTATCTGTAATGTCAAAATTAAAGATTTTACTAAATGCATATAGACTTACGGTCTTATAACAAAAAAAAAAAACAATGAAAAAAAATTGTCTATCTGTCTGTCTGTTTGTTCCGTCCGGCTAATCTCTGAAAAGGCTGGACCGATTTTAACGCGACTTTCGCTAACAGATAGCTGATGTTATAAGGAGTAACTCGTTCCGCGAAAAAAAATTAAAATCCATGAAATCCAATTTGTTTTCCGACATGCACGCGAAGTCGCGGGCGCAGCTAGTTTACAATATACCTAATCCTATTGATAGTTTAACTAAGTTTCTGTATAAAAGTCCAATTTTAACTTCTATATAACTTTCATTCATTTTAATAAGTAATTAAATAAAAAATTAAGTTAAGTCATTAAGGCATTAAGTCCGCCTTTGTACCTTTTTTTGTGCAAAAAGATTAAATAAATAAATAAATAAATAAAAATAAAGAGCAAAATAATTTATTATAAAAAGAACACATCATAAGTAGGTAAATAATTAATTGATGACATTTAAATAAAAATTTCATCATACACACATAACATTAAAATAATGATTACCTAGTAGAATACGTAAACAACACAACGAGGCACGACGACAAGAGAACACCATACAATGGTACAATTACACTGAGAGCTTTTTATAGTCATTAACATTGTATGGAAACTTCTTGTTGCCTTCTGCTATTCTCAGAGACTTTCTTACAATGTTCAACGTGGTATTGAATATTATAAGATCGTGTCAATAAGGTATAAATTAGTTACAATTTTTATGCATTATGCGCGCCTGGCAACTTCATTTGTTTTGAGAGACAGGCTAACATAAGCAAAATTCGTTGATGACGAAGACCCTAGTGTGTGTTTTGTTTTAGCCTGCTACTTTCTAGAGTACCTACCTATCTACATTATTGATTATATTTACCTACTTAAACAGCGAATACATAGGGATCGGTTAGACTGGCACTCTACCAGAACTGTCAGGGAAGATGACTGTAGTACAGCTCGAGAATGCTCTAGGCTTCACTTTTATCTGCGAACCTATTCCTCAGACCTTTTTCAGGTTCCCAAGCTCGTTTCGTTTTCTGCTTAAAGGCACTGATTTCCATAGATTTCATCCAGCACAATACTCATCTGTCCCGCACAGGTGAACCACCAGCCTTTAAGTTATGAAGGCAAAGCAATAACGTTTTATTCGTTTTGGAAACAGCCATAAAATTTGCGAATATTTCAAGGACAGGTGTAGAAAACCCTTATCACGCATTCTGTCGAATTATTACCTTCTAGTTCAAGGTACTTTGTAATAATCGACCATTGAGCTATAGGTACCTACTTATTATTTATTCATTCGAAATTGAAAACGTTTAAAAGTATGTAATAGGGTGGTAGTTACCTACCCGTGTAATTTACTTATAAATAGACGCGTATTTATAAGTAAATTAAAGAACAAAGCAACGGATCATATTACCTACTTTACTTTATTCTGAAAACAAGTTTACTAAAAGAAGTAACCTGATGAATGAAATAAAACAAAGTTATTATTTTTAAATTGGTGCACAGCACTCAGTTAACAAAACTAAAGGAAAAGTCAACGAACTTTCGCAAGCTGGAGGTAAAGAGCGTCGACCTTTTCGCAATATTACTTGAATCACTAACACTAACCCTTAAAAGATCATGTCAAACACTATCTTCTTCATGTTCAGGAGGAGCCAATTAGGCTTAAATCATTCCAGGACAAATCTGGTCGTCAATCAAAAGCATCCTACGGCGAACGGCAAACGTTGCAGTTTACGAATGCAGACTCGATAAACAAATTCAACCTGGAAGCCTAGAATGGAATTTGTGCACCAGAATCACAGTGCACAAATTCTACCTAGTTAAGTAGAGGAAGATAAAACATTATACCTATGTGTGTATTTGCGTATACTGATGTGTGAAATGCGTTTATTAGAATCATTCATGATATTCAATAAGAACGAGTTCGAAAACCAAACTTAATGAAAATAGGCAGTTTCTATCCAAAAATGTCGGGTAATAGGTAAACATAATAATTCGATGCAGTTGATTTAAAATTTTATAGTGGCCCATTATGTTTTGCAGTAGATTAGTTTATAACTGAGAGAGTGCAATTTCAGTAATAATAACTCATGAATGTGTTCGTTCTTTGTTTCAGACATTTCACACACCATCCTTTGGCGACGAAGAGTTTGACATTCCACTAATTCATGGGCAGCATGCCACAAATGCCGGCGTGCAAAACTCACATATACAGTATACGCAATTACACCATTCTGCTCCTCAGGTTAGTAACAAAGTTGTTTCTTCAGGAGACAAGGCAATGTTGATAACAGTCTGGATATCTATCAAGCTTGGCATATAGTATGACTTAAGATTCCCTATCAACTTGAAATTAAAAGCAACTGCTCGAATATGGATCCTGAAAATAATGTTACCAATTGATCATATCGGCCTATAAGATCCTACTGCTAGAAACTATGACCCCTGATTGGCAGTCGCACTTTCGGTAAAGTAAGAATTGATGGGCCCGTCTCCCAGTGGTAGGTAGATCTAGATGCACAGGAATAGTAGTAAAATGCCTTTGTAACCTTACAACAGAAGAGAACTGCAGCCTGTCCATCCTGAGAGGATAGGCTGCAGTGCTGTAATTAATCTAAAGATATACCTATCTTCCAAAAAAATACAAATAAAATTAATGTTTACATATACTTAATGCTTGGGGATCTTGCCGTTTTGCCAAAAAAAATTGACAAAATTTCATTATCCAAACAAATTTTTATTTTTTAAGCAATCTTTTTTCGAATGCAGTATTTGGAATGATTTTAGTACGCACATTTTCATTTGGCCAAGTTTTAACTCGGCAGAATATTACCAAGGATAATGTCATTAAGGCATTTGGTCTTTAATCAAATGATTTATTACAGCAAACAATCTTTAGACAATAATCATTTAGTTAAATGATTTGTTATGAAAAAAAAATATAAAGACAAAAATAAGATTTTTTGGGAATGGTATAATTAAAAAATGCACTTTTATTTGATGTCATTTGCGTACTTCTTTGTAAATTTGTGTGCTTGATCAAACAAGTCAAATTTATGGTTACGTACGAAAAACAAACTGCTACCAGAACTGTAGGTTAGGTTAGAATCCATTTTAATATTATATAATATTACTACTTGCCATGTATAGTTTATAATTTTCTTTGAGTTTAGTGAAATTTGCAACGTAACACGCTTATATATTTTTTTAAATCGAAACAGCTAGGTTAGATTAGGTTAGAACTGTGACCACACAACGCCAGAAACATATTTTTGAATGTAAAAACAAAACAACAAAACACATTGTAATTTAATTTGTATATTTTGTGCAACTGACATAAAGATGCAAATATTTTATCATTGACTAAGCAATTGACTGAATAGAAATGGTAAATTGAAAACCGACGATAACTAAATATTTGGCTTATTTTATTTTGCGTAAATTATGTTATACCAACTGAAATATTTGACTACATTAAAATTGGTAAAAGTACTAGTTGGTAAGCAAGTTATTGTTTAAACGTTCACTTGCCAAACATTAGATTTGCGTTAAAATTATTTGTGAAGCGTTTATTTGCTAAGCAATAATTTGGCAAATAAAATTATGCGGAAAATTATTTGGGAAGTGATAATTTGTCAAATTGTTTTTTGATGAATCAAGTGAGACCCTAATGCTTGTTTTAAACATCAAGTAAAGTTTTGAAACCTCAGAACGTAGTTATAACGTCAGGCTAGGAGTTGGAGACATTATAAAAATACGTTGGTTTATAAAAATAACCAAGTCCTGATCGTTCATAAAGTCATAAATTATCATGTATACGTGTATACGTATATATACCTACACGGCCAATGAATAGAAAATCATTTTAATATTTTTGAAACACATAGAACCCGCAAGTTACTCAACGTTCGATATCTGTCCTACTTGTTAGATTGGTTTTATTGAATTGCCTGTCAGTAGATAGGTACCTACAGTTTAGGGTACCACTCTACATTTTACAAATAGAACGACTCGAAAATCATTCAATATAATATAGACTATAGATATATACGGGTATATTTAGAAAGTCTAGCTAAAGATAGGCAAGTAGGTTTACATATTAACACGAAAATTAATGTGTCAGTCAGTATATCAAAATTCCTGATACACATAGTTTGGGTTGAGAGCAGAATGATCATGATCTCGGTATAATTTTTAAGATGAAAGATTTAAAAAAAATACCTACTTATAAATTGTTTTTTACCTGGGTTCAAATGGACTAGAGTAAGGACCGCATTATAGAACCTGAATGGCTTTATAGGTACTAGTTTTAAGTAATGCTTGAGTTTTGGGTTAGTCATTAGAGAATGATATCTAGGTATGTACATAAACCAAGCGAAAGAGTACATACGAAATACCAACTATAACCTTACGTTCAGCTCCATGAACGCTACAGAAAGTTTTTCAAAATACTTTAAGTCAAAATTGTACTACCTACTGAATTTTTGAGAAACTTCTGGAAAATAAATGCAACGTTTATTTATTCATTAGACACACTACTTAGGTACTTTATTTAAGTTGTCTAGCACCGAGGCAGAGTTACAAAGAACAAAGTAGTACCTACCTACATAGTTCAGTATTTCCTTATCGTCATCAATCAAGACAAGCAATCATTAATTAGGATTTAATCAAATATAATTTTATATTGTCAATTACCTATGTTAACATAAAACTTGTTATCCGTAGGGATTTTTTCGTGCGTCATAATCTTAATAATATAGCAACTTAACAGGTTTACGATACTGTTTCTAAGGTACCTACGTACTTACCTTTTAGAATATTCTGTTCCCCATATTTCCATTCTACAATTTGAATTTTCGTTTTTTAATATGCACCTAGAAAATATTTCAACAGCAACCAAGAAAATTAAATGTGCAAGAAGAAACAATAACAAATTAAGTAATAAAACAGTTTCTTTATGAGAGGATAGAGAACTGTTAAGGCATAATCGAGTAGAATATAATAAAATATATAAATTGGTTAAACGAAGCATAAGAAAAGACCTTAGGGATTGTAACACCAACATGATCAAATCGGCTTTATTGAGTAACACCTCTTTAAGATCTGCCAAACAGGGAATCACGAAGGGAAAAACCTGGATTTCCAACCTAATGGACGAAAATGGGATAAAACAAGGTAGTTCAAGGAAAATTATCAACATTTCCACGAAATTCTACAAAAAATTATACCAGGTTCAACAGAAACAACCCAGACATTTCATTTATTATTCCCTTGACTCCGTTGATCCTATTAGTCCCTACGAGGTTCAACGGGCTCTTCGCGAGATGAAATACAATAAAAGCCCTGGAACGGACGGAATAACTACAGAAGTTTCAAAGCTAGGACGACACACTCTTCTACCTCAAAGACCTCAAATCACCTCTTTTTTCAACACCATCTTACATACCGGTCAAATTCCCTCTGAAAGTGTCACTCAAATATAATTTTACTACACAAGAAAGGAGACAAAGCTGATATCGCGAACTATCGACCCATAAGCCTCATTTCACATTTATACAAACTGTTTATCAAAGTAATAGAGAACCGTATCGCTCCGACGCTTGACCTTCACCAACCTCCCGAACAAGTTGGATTTCGTCCCCATTTCTCCACAACCGATCATCTCCATACCATCAATCAAATAATAGAAAAATATAATGAACTCAACAAACCACTTTTCCTGGCCTTTGTGGACTATGCCAAGGCATTCGACAGTATAGACCATCAGTCAGTTATAAAATGTCATGCCATGCCTTGGAGTCATAAAATGTTATGCACACCTACATTGACTTCATTGACACCATCTATCGAAGTAGCTCTGGACTAGAAATATGTAGCTTGAAACATCAAGCTACATAATTCTGGTCGAAATTTTAACATTGAAAGAGGTGTCAGGGCGACCTACTCTCACCTAAGTTGTTCACAAGCGCATTGCAGGAGGTTTTTAACAAGTTGCCTGATTCGTGGCAGTCACGAGGCATAAATGTTAGCGGCCACCAGCTAACAAACCTCCGCTTTGCAGACGATATTGTGTTATTCTCCACATAACCTTCAGAACTTGAAGAAATGCTTCAAGATCTGAGCATGGCAAGTCTTCAGGTAGAACTTTCAATGAATAGATCCAAGACACAGGTCATGACCAACAGCACGAAACGTAGGGCCGAGGTAGACGGACATGGGTTGCAATATGTCGATGAGTACATATACTTGGGCCAGATAGTGTCTTTCAAGAACAGACAAAACAAGGAAGTCGAAAGACGAGTCCAAAATGCTTGGAAGACCTACTGGACCCTTAAAGAACACATGAAAGGTAGTATTTCTATATCACTAAAAAGAAAACTCATCGACATGTGCATCCTGCCCGTCCTAACCTACGATGCACAAAGTTGGTCACTTACTGAACAAAAGAAGTCCAAACCCAAGATTTGCCATCGGGCAATGGAGCGCAGCATAATAGGGTGTTAAGTGTACAGGTCGAGTTAGAAACACCACGCTGCGCTCCATAACTCAAGTAGCGGATGTTGGAACAGCCAGGCTGAAGTGGGAGTGGTCTGGACACGTCTCGCGAATGCACCCCGAGAGATGGGCAAAGATCTTCACTCACTGGACGCCTGAGGGAGGACATCGCCGTTGAGGTAGACCATGGCGAAGGTGGTGTGACGATCTGGTAACGTTCGCAGGGCCAACATGGCCAGAGATCGCACAAGACAGGGAGGTTTGGAAGGAAAAACGGAAGGCCTTTGCCCAGCAGTAGGATACAATGTAGGCTAACAAAAAAAATATATATATGTATATGCACCTGTGTAGGTACGTATTTTGTTTGAAAATATGCTAGAAGATTAGCTAAAGTACTGTAAATACAATTTATTACCTATGTTTACTTTTTACGCAAGTAGATAAATGACGTGCTTAGATAGATTGCATCACAATTTGCACACATTTCACACTGTCGGTTTTCAAAGTTGCCGCCAAAAGAATGGGGTTGCCATTTCATGAAGCTAAAATAAAGTAGACTTGTATAGTGGTTTCTTACTGATTCTTTGTACGATTTAATGTACATTAATTAGTCCCTTTGCCTTTTCTAAGGAATCTGTGTGTTGGATGCATTAACCAATTTAAAACGAAGCGGACATGAATCCGTGCATCTTTGGACTAGCCATGTGTACATCACTAGACCAAAATGAATGAATGGCCGAAAGTATCACAGTTGACACTGACAGCTGAAATGATGCTTTCGCCTGTCATTATCAAAGTTACATTAATGTGACTGAACGGATTTTGTCTTTCCTGTGTTACAATTTTCTTTTCTGTTACTTTTTTATTGTTCTTCTTGTTAATTAAACTTGATTTCGTTTAGAACAAACTATAAGTTCTTCAATATACTTTAGAAACTTCCGTCTTCCATACAGATAATAACCAATCTTATCTGTCTGCACATTGCCGTTGTTACAATTATTTTACACTATTGTAATAATTAGTTTTAACATAAATGTCAACTGTTACAAACACTGAATGACTGTAAAAGCAATAAAGTATTTATTCTTGGAAGACTGTCAACTGTAAACGAGAAAAATGTTGAATTCAGGAAAGATGATAAAACACATTGTTTATCTTAGGTTGGTATGATGAACCCAGCACAAGATGGCTTAGCACCACCCGGCGGAGCTCCTTCTTACCAACAGCCGCTTTATTTACAAGAACCGCATACCCCAGTCACATCACATAGGTGAGTATTTTATATTTACTTTTATCCATTAAAGTTACGTATTGCATATCATACTTTAAACCTATGAATATAAACGAAGCTCACTTTATCGTTTGTCCAAGCAAAACACAGTTAAAAAAAAAGCGTGTGCTGCGATACAACATTATAAAAATGCACATGCACCTTGTCATTATACCTTGTTTGTTTTGATTTTATCTATTTATTCATATGGGTTTGACATCCTATGCATCAAGGTCATATTACAAACCATGCACATTACCATACTGATCTGGAAATTAAAGAAAATCATAGATAGAAGGCATCCAATGAATACTTATGAGAATCATTGATGGACACTGGCCTTCTTTAATTTTATTACATTTTAGCAATATTATCCTTATTGCTGTGTTATGTAGTGCTACAATGGCCTCATATTATTGTTTCATTTGCCCACATAAATATATTTAAGTTGATTAAGTAATAATTAACTTCTTCATTGATCAGGCTTGCTCTACTTTAACAGAGGCAATAATGTCTACTTGTAACATAATAACCAGGCAGTTTGATAGATGTGAAGTGGGAAAATTAAAACCTTTTCAGCTTTTATTTTTTGCTTTAAATTTTAGTAGTGGTAGAAAGTCTACATATTTGTGTGTTACCTTTCCTTTCCTTCAAGAATTACCACTTTTTCTATATTCACGCAATATTTGTATGCTTCCAGCAATGTTACTCTTCTTACTCATTAGACTAAATCTTCTACTTCCCCATAAAAATCTATCACAATATTATCCTTATACAAAATATTTTATTATGATATCTATTTACGATGGAAACTATTTAATTATGTATCAGGTACACTGTTTTTTTTTCTTTAATTCCCAGATCTGCATGGAAACACACAGACAATGTCATGATTAAAATGTAAGTTTACAGACTTTCATAAATACTACTTATTTGAATTATAAATAAATAGTACAAAATTAAATATTTCATTTTGACCCAAATTTGATATAAAATTATAAAAAGAATATTTGCTTGCAGTGGAGCAGGTGCACCCGCTGGTAACTACATGATCCAGCAACAACCCGGAGGACAGCAGAGGTTATTGATGCTACAACCAACTCAAGTCATGAGTGGCCCACCGACCCCCAGCACGCCCACGGCACCTTCAGGTCCCGTGTATGGCTCACCACAGAGGGCCTCACCACCTGGCACAACTAGTGACGATTCTGATGATAGTGTTCCTTCACATCATTCACAGGTAAATAGTCCTTTCAACATTAATTATTATAGTATTTTTGCTCTTTGACATAAGTTTCTCTTATGTATTGATAGAATAATTATATTGATTCATTTAGTTTTTTTTTTGTTGCTGGTTATGTTACTAGTTCATAAAATATCTTTTAATTAATTGGTTGATTGTTTAGATGGATTGATTATGAAATATTTTTTTAATGATTATTCATACAACCTCATAAACAATCGGTTGATTTCTTACTTTACATTGTGTGCATTTTATAAATGATTTGTTGCATCATGCATCATCCAATAATAGTAAAGAGATGCTTATACTTATTCTAACAAATATAGCATGTGCATAAAAAAATGTATTCAAATTTTATGCCCTAATTATATGTTCTATAACAATTTCTATGTGGGTAAGCTGAAGTCCAAGCAATAACCCCTCCATGATAAATAGAAGATGAACTTTCATCCTAATAAAATTACAAGAATCCCATAATTTCAAGCATGATCTATACTTTGAAACATCCAAAAATCCACATGATATCATTTTCAAATTCAAAATAACTGAAAATCGCTTATATCTTTAAAAAAAATATTTTACATCATTTGTTAAGTTTCAATGTTACAAATGCATTGCTTATTGCTATACAATGCATTGACTATACTTTTTACCCATATCAGTGTTTTTGTAGATAGAGTAGTTTATTTCATAGAAATATAGTTCATTGGCATTTTATTTTAATTTGTAGTTAAAAATAAACAAATCAAACAGTAGTAATACTAGTATAAAATTCTAATGAATTGGTTGTTTGTTGGTAGTTGCCTGGTGATGCGGAAAGCCTTCTGCCTATCCATTATTGCTCAGCGAGCCGGCAGCAACAAACTACGCTTCATCAGGTATAGGCAAATTTTATCGCTTTACATAACCTACATATCTTTAGGAACATATTCACACTTTTGTTACCTACATATTTATGTTGCCAATGAACTGTATTTTAGAATCATATTATTGTATCACATATTTCAAGTAATGAACGAAATTGTAATTCAATCTGTTGTTGTAGATGGGCGTTGGCAACATCGCCGTAAAAAGATCATCACCTGAACCCATAGACAATGGTATGAATCGTGGGCAGATGCAAAAAAAGCCTAAAGTTCAGAAAAAGAAGAAAAAACGAGATCCTAATGAACCTCAAAAGTAAGTTTGCTTTAAATGAGTTACAGATTTTTCATAAGGATAAAACTTATTGATATTACAAAGAAGTAAAAAAAAGCAACCTGTGAAATATAGTAGTATTAAACTAAGTGTATATTACAGGCCTGTATCAGCGTACGCGTTGTTCTTTCGGGACACTCAAGCTGCAATTAAAGGTCAAAACCCAAATGCAAGCTTTGGTGAAGTGTCTAAAATCGTAGCGTCCATGTGGGATGGATTAGACTCTGAACATAAAAGTGTAAGTATTCTGTTATCAAAATTTTTATGTTCTTGCTCAATAAGTTGTAAACTTGCAACAGCTAAAATAAACATTTTATTACAGGTCTATAAACAAAAAACCGAAGTAGCCAAGAAGGAATATCTGAAAGCACTTGCTGCCTACAGAGCTAGCTTAGTATCTAAGGTATTTTTAACATTGTTTATTATTTTAGTATTCATAGATAAAGGACAAAAATAAAGTTTTGTATCACAAACAACAGCTGATATGTGGGCCTTACGATGGCACGCTATTCTTTGGAAAAATATAAATATTCGGTATTTAAATTTTAGGCAGTATGGTTGTAGATAAAAGAAGCATTGAAAGGATTGTTGAGGCGTGCCAGATACATTCGATTCGGCACTATTTGTTGAACAACAAAGCCGACCCGAAGCAATTACTACATATTCAATATTACCGCCCGGCAGTGCCGATTAACGCCAACCCGACCAAGTAACACGGCTGACCGCCTGGCAGAGCGGCGGTTGCCACGGCAGTCTTCTCAATACTCAATTCTTTATTTCATTCCATAATGTGTACATGATAGTTGGTATCTCGCTTAAGTGGCGCAGACCATTATAATAATTTCAAACGATCAAATATATAGCAAAACTATTGTAGTCACCATATCTTGGATATGTAACGCCATCTGTCGACGCCAAACAGTCAAAAACTGTAAACTGTTACCATAGTATAATTCATCAATATTTTCATGTAGATGGCGCTGTTCTCAAATACACATTTGACAGTTGGTTGTTGAGCTTTTGGTTGGGTAGCTTTCTCAGCATAGAGTAAAGTAATTCGGTTCTATTGCGGATATAGTTTTACTTGTATTCCTCGTATTCTGGCTTCATCAACTTTTAATATTAGTCATATATCATCTTCATATAGTATTAAAACTACAGTGGACTTTAATGTCGCATCATTTTCATTCAAGTTTGGTAAGAATCATTTACTAGCACCCCAGAGCTTATGATGTTTATTTTGAGGTTAGGTACTAATGAAGAGAGCTTATTTGTATACAAAGGTGTTTGGCGTACAATGTTGTATATGACATTATTTAAATGTAAAATAACATTAAAATATCAAAAGCCAGACTTAATTAGACTTCATTTTGTCTTTTAAATTTCATGTTATTTACATTCTTTAAACAATATGTTTTCAAGGATTCGAAAGTTCTTAGACGAGAGAGTAAGGTCATTGATTTATAGATTTTATTTCATTCCGTCAATACGCTTAATTTTATAATCGGTATTATTGTTTTCATGTTTTATGGTCATTATACAAACATACTCTTTTTTTTTAAGGGAGGAGAACAGGAGAGCCAACCAATGTATAATCACACCAATAGTGCCAATTCATCCTACGGTAATTATTACCAAGGACAAACATATGGCAATGGCCATTCACCTCAAGGATATGTGCCAAATCCTGCGCCACAAGGATACTCACCACAAAACTACTCGGGAAACCAGAATCAAGCCCCTTATCCCGCTCAGACACCACAGGGTTACCCACCTAACCCTCAACAGTCTCCTCAAAATTATCAGGGCAATATGACTATGACACCTCAAACATACCAGGTAAGCAGACATATTCTAATTAAACTTATTAAATTATTATGGATTCAAAGTCAAAGCATTTGTTTCAAATAGGCACATAAAAGGCACTTTTGGTCAAAAATTTTACAAAGCTAGTAGTCTTTTTTAACCATTTTTAATGTTTCTCAAATTTATACACTTCTGTTTTGTTTTATAGTTGATTCAATTACTAGTCCACACATTTTACTATATTGAATAATATTCTGTATCTTAACTTTTACAGTCAATTGTTTATTGTTCTCAATCACTTTTTGTCTTCAGCAGGGTGTGCCAGGTCAATCTCCGCAAGGATACCAAGTGAACCCATCCACTTCACCTCAAGGTTGCCAGCCTAATCTTGCCCAGTCGCCAAGGAACTACCAGCCTACACAATCCCCTACTAACTACACTGCAAACTCAGCGTTATCACCTCCTGGATATAGACAAGTGCAGTCTCAGTCGCCTCCCATGGGCCCAGTGCATGCTGCAATGCAGTACCATCACTCACAGCAGGTATGTAAGCTGTCCGGCTGCCCAAATGCAGCCTGTTCTAAAATGGTATTATTGATTTGGGAAAGTAATTTAGACCATAATTGAAACCAACCTCCATTAATCTTCTTTATCTATTATAAATTAAAGTCTCTTTTCATATCCGTCTGTGTTACTGCATTGTAAAAGTATGATATCATTTAGAGAATTCATTCTGGAAGGTTTATGTGTATGAAACATTAATATTAAATTGATGTTTAATAAAGAAATCTCGACATTCTGTCAAGTTGTACAATTGTGTGAAGCAAATAAAATGTAGCATTTGATGTATTTTTATTATTTTAGCACATGCAGCAAACTCATCAACAAATGCAACAGGCGCACCAAGTGCAGCAATACCAACAGCAGCAGCAGCAGCAACAACAACAACAACAACAACAACAACAACAACAACAACAACAACAGCAGCAGCAGCAGCAACAACAGCAGCAACAGCAACTTCACCAGCAGCAACAACAACAACAGCAGCAACAACAACAACAGCAACAACAGCAGCAGCAGCAACAACAGCAGCAGTCACAGCAACCAACACAACAGCAGAATCAAATTTCAAAAAATGAACAACAGTCTTCTAACAGCAATGGGAACTCTGGTGTTCCACAGCAATCATCTGATGTAAATAACTTTCTCTTAACACGGGTTTATATGTAACATTTAATATTAATTGTTACACAATAGCAAATTGCACCAACTATTTTTATACATAATGTCACTAAAGTGGCTTTGATTGCCTAAAGCCCTGAACTGAAACTTCAACACAATCCATTTCTAGAATCGAAATATCATCATAAATTAAATGAAAAGTATTATCGGTATAGGGGTAGTTTCACAAGATATAAAAAGAATTGTTCACAATGAATTAACAGAAATATGTGATTACAGCAAAATGAAAACCGAAGTACACCATCATGCATCCGGCAGGGGTGCACAAACCCGGCTATAGCAAACAGTGAATGGGAAGACGAATACTGCTCCAATGAATGTGTTGTTAGCCACTGCAGGTAATATTATCCATTTCTTTACCTATGGAAGGTTACTTGATAGCTTTGGATTAAATTACAAGGAAATTCACTGATAAAAATGATTAACCTGCGGACATACAACATTGGTTCAGCAAATAATAAAAAATAATGCAATGCGTGGCTAGATTTGCTCAAAAGATCTTTGTTATAACATATTATTTAATTTCTAATTTAAATTAATTTACTTTGTAACTTCCAGAGACGTCTTCAGTTCGTGGGTGGCATCCAATAACAGTAACCAAATTCAAAATTTCTCAGCAGTGAAATAAACAACATAACTATATAGGTACATATCAAATGTAATAGATCCACTCTAGTAACTTTGGAATAAATCTTTACTCTTTAAGAATCCTGAATTTATTGTTTAAGTGTATTATTAATTTTATATTTTGTGATACAATTCTAAGATCCATCTATTATAACATACATTCATTTGGAGCAGTTTTTCTAAGTTATATTTTGTACATTTTTACTATTAATTAATTTTGCTAAATTCGGTAGAACTTATTATTTACTTATCTATAATAAATTAATTTCCATTCGGAGTAGTGGATCTTTGGTACGCCAGCAATAATTATATTACTTATTAAAGGAAATATATTATACATATATAATGAAATACACATTTCTGGTAACACTCATGAGCAGTACTGTGTTGAATAGTCTTCTGTCCAGGAATAAATAATGCAACACCCCACCTCATTTAAATTTAGCTCTACATGTATAGATATTCCTGTTATGAATCTCTTTACAATGTATCTTTTTTTAATAAAGTACTGTTGTGAAATACAAAGCACAAAGTAGTAAAGTGTAAAATACTTTTTTTAAACTACCGAGAATATTTCGGTTGATCTGAAATATTCATATTAAAGGACTGTTAGTTAAGAATATGTTTCATAATAATGTTCTTACATTAAAATAAATAGATATTATTAATTGAATGCAATAACGGTCATTGATGAGTGCTAAAAAATACTTCCATTAATTTCATACTTATTCTAAAATATTAGTGTAAATTAAATAAGTCGCTCGGAAATCAAGAAGGCGGTGCATTTTTATTAAATTAAACTTGTTATTTATTAATTTGCAGGATTATTGAATTATTATTTTTAAATATAGCATTTATTCTTCTTGTAAAATGTTTAAATGGCAATCGTCGTCACAATAAAATTCGTCGTTGAGGCTATAGAGCGAACGCCGATTTAGATTCGGAAATTAGCACCTATTGTGGCGTGGGTGAAGTTATAATAATTGTTAATATGGATATTGACGATAAATTTTGCGATTGTATCGTATTTTTCGTAAACTTAGTAAATACATTATGGTTATAATTAGCAAGTTACATTTAATACTTTATTGCATTGTAAATTTCTAACTATGAACCTAATAGCAATATTTACCCATTTCTCTAGGAGTTGCGTTTAGTATGATAGGATTTAGCTGGACCAAAATTTTCTTTATATTCAAAGCGATGATAATATTTTAAGATAAAATATGTTTTATTGTATCAAATTGTATGTCCAATACCTTATGATATAGTGATGTAATTGTAAATAAACACTCGCAATAATAGACGTAGACGTAGAGACTACATAAGGCATATTTTTTTTATTTCATGTTATTTATTTAGTAGTCTCATTAGAACTACCTATTTAGATAAAAGTTATATTAAAAAATGTAAAATATAACAATGTATAAATTGTAATTAGAAAAGTGATTCCATTAAATTTCTTAAACAGCATATACAGTTTTTTTTTTGTATTTTTCAGTTTTTAGTTGTAGTACCTACCTCACACATATTCATATAACACTACTTGCTATGTAAATATCAGTGACAGGAAGTTATTAAAACATCACCAATATAAACTAAGTGGAAAAAAATCGCATTATTGAAGCTAACTCAAAAACTACCCTAGCAAAGTTAATTAAATTTATGTGGGTCCACTCTTGAGGCATACCTTACCCATTAAAAAAAGAATTTTGCAAATCGGCTGATAAATAACGGAGTTCTGCAACCTAATTGCGTAACACGATCAATCATAATCTGAATCAGTTTTAAGGATATTGCTAATCCATTGCTTCATTTGTTCGAAAAAATTATCTGCTCAGTAAGGGTCAGTTCACACCGAGACGCGACGCTGCGCGCAAACTTTAAAAGAGTGACTTAAAATATACTTTATTTTCTACACGAAAAGGTACACATTCCATTGTGAGAGTTCAGAATACGTTGCGCGGCGCAGCGCTGCGCCTCGTGACGCCTCGCGGCGTAGCGCGACGCATCGCGACGCAGCGGTACTTCGCCGGTGCGCGCAGCGTGCGAGAGCGGCGCTGCGCAGCGCGACGCCGCGAGGCGCAGCGCGACTTCCGTCCAGACTTCGTGCAGAATTGATGCAGTACGGTCGAGTGATCGAGTGATATTATAATGATAGACTGGGATCTTGTTATAATCGGACTTCTTGCACAAGAGGAAGAGGAAGAAGAATACAAAAATAAAATTAAAAAGAAAACATCACACAGGAGTATTTGGGTGCATAATTTATGGAGAAATAGATTAATTCATGGTGAATTTCATACCTTGGCTTATGACCACATTGCCACTTATCCAGAAATTTTTTATGATTATTTGAAAATGGATTACAAAAAGTTACGATCTCCATAATGCACCCGCCAAATATACATCGTTCTCATGCTCTTGCAAATGGTAGACTGCGGGTGGACGCGGGGCGGGGCGGGGGGAGCACGTAGCGAATGTAGACGTCCCACTGCGCCGCGCGGCGTCTAGCTACGCCGCGCGGCGCCGCGCGGCGTCGTGTTGCCAACGATTTTACGATGCGCCTCGCGGCGCAGCGCGAAATCGCTGGCCTCTTCCAGCAGCGTCGCGTCGCGTCGCGTCTTGGTGTGAACTGACCCTAATTATACAGAAACACGAGTTACTTGTCAACATAAATATGCAGAAAAGTCTGACTTATGAGAATTTTACCAAGAGCGAACGACACGAGCATGCATTTACATTTTGCATATTTTAACGCCCCCAACTGCTTCTTACTGAAGATATTTTGGCCTTGTTTGGGATTTGATTAAAAAGTACTTCTCCAGATTTAGGGCCAGCGGCCCGGGGCCACTCCTCCACTGTGTATGCTATGTACATAATAATGTACATTCAGTAAACGTAATTAATACATTTTATTGCGCTTACTTACGCTTGCTGCATTTAATTTTTAACAAAAATTTTAATATTTAGTTGGCGTCTGTATTGTACCTAACTTCGCATACTTTTGCGTAATTTCCCTTCTTGATATTTGTACGCCTTTAACGGCAAAACATAACGATCTCTGTACCTACTCTATTTCAAACACTTATTTTTACACCTATGTTTTACAATAAAAACTTTAACTTTTGAGGATTTTCATCTCAATAGATGAAAATCCTTTTCTTTTTTTTTTTTTTTTCAGGGTGGGAAATCATCATAATAATATGACTTCTCCCGCTCTGGGCGGAGCAGGAGGGCATGTCAAACTTTTACTGACTAAAACCCACCCTTGTTCCTTCAGTTGCCTAGGGACCACGGTATCTCTTTCGAACAACCCGCGGCCCTAGCAGGCATCGGCCCTAGCGGACCCCGTCAGTTTGTGCTGACATCTCTTTGAGGCGCGCGTGGAACACAACGCGCCGTCGACCCGGGCCTGGTCCTTGCCGGGCGGCGAGCTACCCATTGCTCGCCGCCCGCAAGCCCGCGCCTACGGTGGCCGGGAGTCGGCTGGTGACTCCCGACGTCCAGGGCGTCTCCTGCGGCGACTAGGGGCGTATTGGTGCAGAGATTGCCTCTCCCTCACGCGCTCCGCCTCCTCCTTTGCGAGCATTACTGCTTCGCAGAAGGAGGTGGCGGCTTCCCTCCCATGCACTCTCGCTCCGTACCATGGCCTGGACCAGGGCCGGACGCGAGAGATCGCCGCCACGAGGACGCGGCGGTGCTCCGCCCAAGCCGGGCAGACCTCCACCGTATGCTCCACCGTGTCCTCCGGGCGATCCACACAGTGGTGACACCCTGGCGTTTCCTCCCGCCTTATCCTGAACAGGAACCTCCCGAAACAGAACAAAAACCCAATGGTTTTTGTATGAATTAAATTATTATTTGGGCAGGACAACGTCTATCAGTTCATCTAGTGAGTAATAACATTCGGAATAAATGTACAGACGCCAGTACTGTCCGTCTAAAAAGAGTAGACAAATAATGAGGGCGCCACTGTCGTTTAACTGGTATCCCCATACTATATAATAACTGGTTTTGACACTTGCCAATTATTAATTGTATTTTTTCAAATGTTTATTCATATGTAATTTATTCATTTTTCAAATGTTTATATTAAGTTTTTGGATAAAAACTAGAATTTAAGCAAGAATTCAAATGAAAGCAAACAATGTTTACATTACAATGACAAGCGAGTGACAAGAATGACTTTTAAAAAGTGTTGCCAGCCACAGAATATAGTTAGTTCCACAAACATTAATTTCTACTCTTTTTAGACGGACTGTAGGTCAAGCTACCCGAAGCTGTCAAATTTTCCCAATCAACCTTGAACCTTAATGTTTTAGCGATAAAGTTGAAAATCTATTAAAGAAATTTGACAGATTGTAATAACTTGATGTGCAGGCATCCGTACATACAATGTGTTCAACGTAAACTGTATCTCAGTTAAAAGCTGAACCGAAGATGACTAAGAGGCCGAAAATATTTTATACCAGATTGGTCGTCTAAGGTCTCCCTTAAAACAAGATAAATTTATATGATATTCATGGCAACACTAAACATCATACGTCTTCTCATCTCGAATCGAACCTGTCGACGTCAAAGCGTATAATTACTAGTGTTGGCGCCAAGATGCATCACTAAAAAAGTTTAAAATAAAAATTGACATAGATTGATTAATCGCTTCTATCACATAAATTAAATTTAGTTTTTTTTGGGAAACCGATAACTTTTTATAAACTAAAGGAGTGACATAAACCAATTTTAGTTTTTCTCAAAAAGTATTCTTATGCTAGGTACACTCGCAGCGGCTTTCTCACTTTCACAGTTCACACAGTGTATTTCAACATCGCTGGTGACAAATCGGCTGTCAAAACCCGTGTTAGCATCAAGCAAGTCGTGGCAAAGCGGGTAGCGGCAGTACTCAAACAAAATACAACATTTTAAATAAATTATATAAATTCAATGTTATCATGACTGTTTACCAGCAGCTGTATTGCTGAACAGCTTAATTTTTTTAACTCGTTTAAATAAAAAATAGAAGAATCGATTTTAGTTTCAGTTAATAACAAACATCGATTCTTTTCATACAATTCCCATCCTTATTGGCCACAGAGAAAAAACTAGGTTCCAACTAGTCTTTTCTATTCTAACTTTTGATAGAAAAAAAAGGAAACTTATTGCTAAAATACAAGTTTGAGTTGTAAATACAACTTATAAGTTATCGTTACGTGTATATATTATCACCCTACTCGCCTTTAATTGAACGTGTCAGTAATGTACATCGAATATTAGAAACAGTTTACGATACAGGAAACTCACGAATATAAAATGATGGACGGAAATGATTTAGTTACTGAACCTTCAAGAAGAGGTATTATTTCACAAGCGTGGACGCGGATTTCTCAGGTAATTTTCATTTTTGGGGTTATTATCCTAATGCATACTATTTGAGTAGATGATGACAATACACTCTTACATTAGGTACACTAATCTTTTCGTGAGTTGTCATGTCTCTATACCGCCAATTACAAAAATCTTCAAGAACTTGAATAAGTAATTGTAATATTCTAAATATTCATAGCATTGTCTTTTAACTTACAATATCTAGATCACTCCTGAGACCCTGATTTGAGTGACATTGATTCTTAGTACCTAGCTAAAGAGCTAGAGCGCTTTTATTAAACACTATGCCATGTTTACCAAGATAACACAAGAGCCAATTTTTTTTTTTTATACATATGTTATTTAATATGTAGGTAAAGTGTGTGTGTGGTAAAGTTTCATGCATAGATATGAAATAATATATGTATTAGTGATAAATAATATTTTCCTTGTCATTACAGGTTTACCAAGGAACACTAGATAGATGGACACCCCACACCAGGTCTCGATGGGTTGGAAGTTTTGTACTCCTACTTTTGTTTATGCTCCGAATATTCACAAAGCAAGTAAGTTATGCTTATCTTATCTCTGGGTAGTACTGTTTCAACATGAACCAACCAACCTGCTGATAAATGTAATGTCATTGTTAGAAGGAAAATAATTTTAAGGATAAAATAAAATAAAAACACACAGTGACATTTCTATTACATACACTCAACAGCTTGTTCTGTTCTATTGCTCAATTCAGTATGTAATTGATTGATAACAAAATAAGGCCCATATTAGTGGAATGTATGGCCTCACTCATTGCCTTATTGAGTCTGGCAATGAAGCCACCAAGAACATACATTTATCACTTTAGGAATGTGTTGATTAATCAAATCAATATTATTATTATTAAAGACTACTGTTATCACTATTCATATGCTGCTGACAAAATATTAGTTTTAGTTTCAATAATAATAATTAGGTTAAATATTTTAAAACATAAAAAATATTTTAGTTTTCCTCAAGTCGATAATATAATGTATTCAAAATGGGCCCACATAACATGCAAAACGTTGATTCTGATTAGATTCCAACTCCAAGCCATCTTATCTAAAGAAGATTTTCAATAATTTCCAAAAATCCAGATTTCATTTGAATGTATGTATACACAAAATATAATATTTATATATATTTTCTATATTTTCCAGGGGTGGTATATAGTCACATATGCATTGGGTATTTATCATTTAAACTTGTTTATTGCATTCCTGACACCGAAGATTGATCCTGCTATGGACTTTGATGGTAAGATTTTTTATTTGTTGTTTGAGTGCACAGTTTTTTAAATGGTACTAGTCCACTCATTAATAAGGCCTTCGACAGGTGAGTTTGTGATTCGAACCTCAAACATCTCACTGTTGTTACAGTTACTTAGTTAGTTAACCTTCTCCTTGGCCTTGCACAAGCATTTGTTAAGCTTGGTTCGAAGGTTTAATAAAAAGAATAATATTAGTTTTTATTTTAAAGTAGTCACAACATGAAAAAATATTTTCTGTAACAAATAATAATTTTTTACCTGTTGGTAATCTTACTGAAATAAAGTAATCAAACTGCAGGATGAAATTAAAATGTTGCTGTATGTGAAACCTACACTGTGTAATTAATCATTTGGCAATGTTTTAGGTGATGATGATAATGGTCCTGCCTTGCCAACCAGAGCCACTGAAGAATTCCGACCATTTATCCGAAGATTGCCAGAATTTAAATTTTGGCTTTCTGTTACCAAGAGCACTTTAATAGGTTTCTGCTGTACATTCATAGATGCTTTCAATATTCCAGTATTTTGGCCAATATTAGTTATGTATTTTATAACCCTGTTCTGTATTACTATGAAGAGACAAATCAAGGTAAGAATTTGTATAAATCCTAATTTACTTTTAAACCATAAAAAAAATAGATTATTGATTAAATTTCACAGACCACAAAGTCGTCTTGCCGGCAGCGTCTAGAGACGGCAGTACTAATGAAATTCATGGCACTGAAAGAGCGATAAGCGCACAGCTTCTGGCAGGGACCCCTATTGAAACCCTTCAGTTTCTATACGTCATTTGTGTGCGAGTAAGGCGGATCCACTACTACGTACGACGCACCCCCACGTGTGATTTCTATATACAAATTCAATAAAAACGCGATTCCTTGCGGGGCTCCGTTTCTCGCACCCTGTCGTGTGGCGCGTAGTAGTGTGAGATCCGCCTAAACGGATCGCCATTGATTTGTATGGAAAGTGTTGACAATCCGTCTCTGGCAGCGGCCGTCGAGGTGTCTCCGTGCTCTATGGTTCAATTTAATATTATCCTTTAGTAATCCTAAAATACTCATGAGTTATTAGAGAACATTGCATATTTTGTCTTTAAAAAAATGTCGCTATTGATTGGAATCCAGCCTGACTCACTTCCGTCGGTCTCCTACAGATGGTATTTCGGAGAGTATGCCAATTCTTTACCGGACTAGCAGACGTACTGCACTGCAGGGTACCATCTGCACTTGGTTGATGTCCCGAGTAGTCGTACTCATCGCTTTTCCCCTACATTTATTATACGCCAGAGGTCCATACTTTCGCCGTGCGCATAATAAATGTGGGGGAAAAGCGCTGACCAGCATCTATGTTCCTTTCCACCTATACCCCGTCAGCCTTCTAAGCAAGAGTTAACAGACATCTTGTGGGCATGCTCGTTCCATCTTGGACCCCATCCATCACTTTCCTTCAGGCAAGATTGAGATTACGAGCCTTGTGGCGAGCAATTGGGCAGGAGCGATCCCAAAGATCTGATCCCCAGAGAGGTCTTGTTCCTCACCTCTGGCTGGATTTTATTGACCGGCAGGAGTGAACACTAACGAGGAACAGAGCTTCCAAATCTTGCTTTTATTTACCGGCTTGAGTGAAGATTCGCAAGAGCAAACAGCTCGGAGGAAGAAAATATTCCCATTATCCAGTAAGATACTGGTAGGGATCGTGACCGTACTTCCGAGATTGACCTGAGGGTCAATTTCGTAATTTTAGGAACGTTCACTGTCTGATCTCAGTGTCAATCTGTCAAAAATACCTCTAATTTCCCTACATTTTGACAAGTTTTTGACATTTCTTAGTCGCCGAGATGAGACTGCGACTAGATTTTGAACGTTTAATTACGAGAATTGACCTTCTGATAGCCGTGAAATACCTCTCCACTCCTCGAGCACCTCAAGATGTTGCCTCCTTGTCGCTACGTCACTAGCGACATTTATCGGGGCCATTATTGAGTGTGCTAGTCACCCCCTGTCATTTTATGTTTATATATAAATTGGTCAGGCAGAGGCCATAATTCTAGGTCACAAATCTAATTTAGCCACCCAAACCCATATTCCAATATGCTTTTTTTGTATCCTGCAATACTCCTACATCAACCTGGGGTGCCTCATTCCATTAAAAGTGTCTAACTCTCGTTAGACGCTAATGAAATGAGGCACTCTGCGAGTTGACTTCGGCCCCTCGTACGCCTTCCAAAGGTTTGGGACCCCAGGATGCCGAGAAATGTCAGAGACAAAAAAGTATAATAATAATATGGAGAATCAGGGAGTCATTTTATTCCTCTGCGTAAGGCGGAATCTCAGCAAATTACTTCGAAATTGCAGTTGAAATATTACATTTTATTATGATAAGAAGTGCATTAATTAAATTAATTAACATGTTTTTTTTTTTTCCACAGCATATGATCAAGTACCGGTATCTACCTTTTACTCATAGCAAACCAAAGTACAAAACTGTTGATTCTACTATTACTGTGAACTGACGATATACGTTTGTGTATAAAATAGAACCTGGAAGAGTCTTAGTTTAATTAACTTAAAAACTGTTGTATGCAAATATTTCTAGAAATACAGTTTTTATTGTATGTTTCCTCATGTTTAAGTTATTTTATTATAAGTTAAGTAAATGGTTTGACAATTGCAAATATGTTTTTTACGATAGAACTTTATGAATTTATTATAACTGAGATTCCTTTCGATGTTACACTCAGATAACCCTTTTGTTTACCCACCATAAGAATAAATTCAAAATGAAAAAAAACGGCCAGCTGCGTGTATCATTTACAGTGCAGTGAAGGGTTCTGTGGTCGACATGAATATTTACACATTTACAATATTGAATTATATAGACAGCAAAAAAATCATCATAGTACCTATCTATTTTGTCAAAGAAGCTGTGAAAAACAAAAGTTATTTCTGCGGTTGTAACCGAAAATATCCCATATTTCCAAACCTGGGTTCGATATGTCGTGGTTGTTTTGACAAGAGGTATTTAAAAAATACACAGAAAGTATAAATGTATAATGGCGACTTCTGGAAGAATTTCACCATAAGTTACATTAATGTCGCTGCTTTATTTCCTATCCAATTTTGTTTACATACCCGTTTAGGTGGAATGGAGCGACTTCGTCCAAAAGAAAATGGTGAATTGGTATCGCGACAGTTCAACCCCGAGACACCTCGACCTACTCCATGAGAATTCGATTCCAACAGCTCTTGAACTAATCAGTCCAAAGCGATTTGGGACCCTAAGGCACCCCGACACGGAAAGGTTAGGTACGATGTTACATTCGATTCCCTTTGTGTTAGGTTCCTTTAAACCTTCACACGTTAACCGTATTCAAGCCGACGATTATGATTATAATAGAAATGATTCCAATGTGGGAGTTGAGTTGTCTGGGCCGAATTGTCCGGGGTAAATCTTCCTAGGGTTGGGTTGACTCGAGGTCGATTTATCGTAGAATCGTTAAATTTAATGAACGGAACTGAATTTGATGATGAATTTATTTTTTTTATTTACACGGTTCTTCTGGAACAATTCTTGAAATTCGACTTCCTTATACCGATGCAGTATTAAATCCAATTTCATCCTTCACTACTTTTAAGCTTCACTATTCTGATCCGAGCATCTGAGAGCAAGGGCGTTCTCAATCTCGGATCGTCTCATTCAGACGCGTGAACTTCAGTGACGTCTCAGCTCTATGCTTCGTGACCTGACCGCTCTGTATGTTTTAAATTGATGGTCCTGCTCTTTCACTTCAGCTCTGAAGTACTGTGTAATTCATAAAGTGTACTTAGGCCATGTAGAAATCATGGGTTTATATAAAAGGCTTTTAACACCTGCCGTTATTCTTTCATAAAGCAATATATCGAAGCTTAATTTCCAAAAGCCAAAGAACCGCGTATTTTTGTTTCCATTTCAATACCCTTCTCGGAATCCCCGCTAGAGCCTTTTCAAAAGTACAAAAAATGGTCCATCTGTAGGTTCCTACTCATTTCATAAATTAGCAGCACTGCTTTTCTGCTCACATGCCTATTTGAAAAGGCTACTTACTCCACTGTCAAAAATTAACACACCACAAACAAAGTATTATTTCCAGGTAACTCAGCTTTAATTTTAATTTAATTGTTTATTGTTAATTAAAACCGTAACACCAATTACATTCATTAACATAGAGATTGAAACAGGTATGGTAGGTACATACAAAAATGTTTCAAATACTACTCTCAGACATTATAAATCAATGAAGTCAGGCCTAATCAAAGCTGACACACTACACGTCTAGGGAACAATGTCCAAAAATAACTACACAGCGTTATAGTGGTAGTTAATAATTTACGGTGCTATCCAGCATGCCCTTCTAATTTTAGCCTAATAACATCGTAACCCAGTATCATCCCAGTATAGTGACAAGAATAGACATTTGACAGTATAATAATACCAAACAATTGTTCGGTACATGCAATACCTACATACCCCTGAAATAAAATGTAAAAATAGTCGCTACAGCGATAAAAATAATGTTAGTAGGTAGGTACGTATCTAGCTGTTGATTGGGCATCAGCCCGATAACCAACTAACTATAGTTCTCATTACTTACGATTGACCCACATTATTAGAGATTCAGCATCAACAGTCGCTCGCATCTATTTGTTTTTAAGGTACCAACATAGGTATATGTTATTAGTGTTTATCTGTTACCGTATTATTATTTAAAATTGAACCATACAATGATATAAGTTCTATTACAACCAAGCAAGTTATTGTAGGTTCGTATGCTGGTTTTGATTACTTCTAATATCAGACATGTGAACAAAAATAAAAGTCCGACTGACGAAGCAAAGATCGTGAGTTTGAACCCAGACTCGTTACCCTACATATTGAGGTGAACCTAATTCCCAGACTACGCTTGTAAAGTGTGTACACTTTACAAGCGTACAATCTACACGTACAGCATTGGTCTAGAGAATTCACCTGACGGGATTGGGGCGGTCGGGTAGGCAGGAAACAAGTAAAATGAAATCATTAGTGAATAAGATCTGCATAAAATAATCATAAAAAAAAAAGTTATCTTTTTTAAAAATTAACATCGTTTTTTTAAAAAACAACTGTAACAGCTTTCCACTTACCTACTAACCTATAGTTATTTGAAACTAATACCCACATATTAATAGCAAATAATGATGTGAAGCATTTTTTTTCCTTTTTTCTGATCAAATGAAATTTCTCGAATAGCAACACTAAGGTCCAAGGGCGTTGCCGAGAGGGCTGGAATGAGAGTTTGAGTTACCCATTCTAAGGTCAGAGGAGGTTAAACCCATGTTATACCATAGATGTAACAATTTTATATACCGTGCATCGCATATTATTTATTAAGACGTTGATTTAAAATACAGAATATGTTGCAGCTACTTTATGCTGATTTCGATTAGGGTTTTCAGTCAATACTTAACAGCCTAATTTAAATTAGTACTATGATCCAAAATCATGCAATGCACGCACAACCGTAATGCGATAAGAGGGGTTTTCGTGTAATAAACACAAATACCTATTTGTTACATCCGAAAAATCGGGCCCAATGGCCAAAATGTTTGCTGGCCTGAAGCAATCTTCTGTTTTACGTATTCTGCAAATAATAAGAACAAGCCAATTAATTATTTACATAATTTCCAACAGAGACTAAAAATTCCGCGAAAATAGAAAGAAGGCTATATTTGAAACACCACGTAGATTATATTTTTTCCTCTCCTTCTGTTTTTCCACAAGGTTTTTCCTTAAGTTAGGGCAAAGTTTTCCTCCATATCCTTTCACACCTTTGTCGTGTTGCTTACTCTTGCTAATTTGTCACAGGCTTCTTATTCATCTCGTCAGCGTTTTCTAAGCCTGCCTCAGAGACTTCATCGTATCACCTGTGCTGTTGCACCCACCACTCCTCAATACGTATTTTGTAGTATTATAAGCCATGCCACCGGCCACCCAAATAATCAGCCAGATTGATGAGGAATCAATGTCTCCCTAACAGAATTTCCAGCTGAACACTGTATACACATGATAGGTATACATAGCCAAACAATAATGGTCTATATCGTATCCTACAGTTTTGACGTTCAGTGATTTGATTGACTACGAGAAGACCGAGCCGAAAAAAATTAAAATATGTTTTAAAATACAAACATAGCAGCATTAAATTACAACAATAAGCCATGACTAAGTTGAAATTTAATTTCCTCTCTATATCCTACCCTGTGATGTATTTATGCTCGTGACTGTGTCACAATATAGATTAGGTATAATATAACCATGGATTTTTGATCGTATTTGAAAACTTCGATATATCCAACAATGGCCTATGTTTTCTAAGCATATCATACAATGGCCTCGTTTCAAAATGACCAGGCTAATCGTAAACTGCGTGTCGCTGTCGCGGTATTAGGGTGCACCCAGACCGCAGTCTATCGACGACATGTGTGCGACATAATTATTTTGAGTCTTGTAATTGGTACAGTCCCGACTGTACTAACTGTGACATCGTTAGGGTAATTATGTTGTGTGTGTGATATCTGGCCCTGTAATCGTGAAGGCGGGCGGCGCTGTCGGTGAACAACAACTGTCAGATCTTGTCACTTTACATAGTGATTTAGTTAGTTCCTCTTTCCGCCACCGGGTCAGTTATGTTTTTTGAAGACGGTCGACGACCGCGGTCTGGCTGTACCTTTAAAAATATTTAGACTTTTGTTTTGGGGCATTTATCACTGAGGATAGCCAAAATATTCGAAAAAAAAAAATCAACAAGTAATGTTGATTACGATATTACAAAAAAACGAAAAAACAAATACGACTTCCTAACGAGCGAATTAGTTTTTTTTTTCAATTTAAATCCTTCTATTTAAAAAAAAAACAAGTTTTACATAATAATTTTATAAAAAAATATGATAATTTTAACTTGGTTCCTTTAGTATTTTACGAATTTGTGTGTTACATAAACACACGTGTGCCTGTAATGGTTTATTTAAAGACCATACTGGCAACTGTTCCTTAAATTGCCAGTGTTACTATTTAATGATATTTTCAAAAGTAATAAAACGCGCTCGATATCCCTGTTTATTTTATTGACCACTCGCCAGATGTTTGCGCATTGTTTTCCAGTGCGCAGTAGTTTCTCTGTCGTGAAATCGGGATTCTGTTTTAGTATTATATCTATTCTGCCATTTTGAAAATAGTGGCGTGTATGGATTAGACCTAGTGTTTTTTATGTGACAAATATGTCCGGGAGCAATGATAAAGTGTCGACTACGCAGCGTATGATTCAAAGTGTTGCTTTCCCTCCCAGTCGCAAGCTCACTGTATCGGAAGTATTCGAAGAAAAAAGTGGAAAGCCTCTACCTGAGGTGTTGAAGCAACATTTTATCTTAGAAGGTCGGATCGAGGAAAATGCAGCTTTACGAATCATCCAAGATGGTGCCACCTTATTACGATCAGAAAAAACTATGATCGAGATCGATTCACCGGTGACTGTGTGCGGAGACGTCCATGGTCAGTTTTATGATTTGATGAAATTGTTCGAGGTGGGAGGCTCTCCTTCTTGTACCAAGTATTTATTCTTAGGTGATTATGTCGACCGAGGTTATTTCAGTATAGAATGTGTTCTCTACCTCTGGGCTTTGAAGTTGTGTTATCCGAAGACGTTATTCCTATTACGCGGTAACCATGAATGCCGACATTTGACAGAGTATTTCACTTTCAAACAAGAATGCAAAATCAAATATTCTGAGAAGGTATATGATGCGTGTATGGACGCGTTTGACTGCTTACCTCTTGCTGCTCTTATGAACCAGCAGTTCCTATGTGTGCATGGAGGGCTTTCTCCTGAGATCAACAGCTTAGATGATATTCGTAAACTAGATAGATTCAAAGAACCACCTGCATTTGGAGCTATGTGTGACCTGCTTTGGTCTGATCCATTGGAAGACTTTGGAAATGAAAAAAATGCAGAACACTTCTCGCACAACTCAGTTAGAGGTTGTTCATACTTCTATAGCTATGCAGCTTGTTGTGATTTTCTACAAAGAAACAATTTACTTTCCATCATACGTGCTCATGAAGCTCAAGATGCTGGCTACCGGATGTATCGTAAAAGCCAGACCACAGGATTTCCCAGTCTCATTACTATTTTTTCTGCACCTAACTACTTGGATGTCTATAATAACAAGGCTGCTGTTCTAAAGTATGAGAACAATGTGATGAACATTAGACAGTTTAACTGCTCTCCCCACCCATACTGGCTGCCCAACTTCATGGATGTCTTTACCTGGTCTCTTCCATTTGTCGGCGAGAAGGTTACAGAAATGCTGGTCAATGTGCTAAACATTTGTTCTGATGATGAATTGATGTCTGAAGGAGATGATGCATTGGAGGAAGCAAATCTCAGGAAAGAAGTCATCCGTAACAAAATTCGTGCTATTGGCAAAATGGCTCATGTGTTCTCTGTGCTTCGCGAGGAAAGTGAATCTGTGCTACAGCTGAAGGGGCTCACTCCCACTGGTGCTTTGCCATTGGGTGCTCTTTCTGGTGGTAAAACTTCTCTCAAGAATGCCCTGCAGGGCTTCTCTCCAAATCATAAGATAACTTCATTTGCTGAGGCAAAGGGGCTGGATGCCATCAATGAGCGCATGCCTCCTAGGCGTGACGGCCAGCGTACGCCAGATGCACAGGAAAAGAAGGCGCATGTGAACAGCAACGCACATTCGTGAAGTGCTAGCTTCTACTTCTCTTCGATCCTTACATTTTGATCCACAATTATAGTGGTAGTGAAATATGTGTGACGGAGACTCAGCTTTTGGAATGATATTTCACATTCATAATAACTAGGTGGATTTGAAGGGAATTGTCGTAATAAATACAAAATATTTTTAAATTTGGATTTAACTTTTTTTCAATAGTTGAAGTTAAAATTTCTCTTAAGATATTACCTCTCGATATTTAAATAAAATAATATGTCAGATCTGCAGGCAACAAATTTATTTAGTCAATTAAATATTAAGGTATGCACATTTATTTATAATGCGCTGCACTGTTTAATTTTTGGTAATGTAATTTTAAATTTTTCATATGAAAAGACATGATATTGTAATGTAAATTAATTCAGATTGTCTACTTATACTCTACATTGTTATCTACATTAGTGAAAATTAGACATGTCTATAATTTTCAAAGCATAATTAGCTGTGATATTAAGCGACGATCAATGTATTATTTAATAGCAATCTGCTAGTGGAGTACAGGCATGTTCATTGGCTAATCATGCATTGAAATCTGTAAAATAAGTGGAGAAGTTCTCAGCTTGGGCGTGTCTTTATATTCTATTAAGTAATAAAATTAATTATGTACTATAGTGTGCAGCACATGGTGTGTTGTTGCCGTGCGTGTGTGCTGTGTAAATATGCCTTGTGCGTACACACACGTTATTGCAGCTTTAACACTTGAGATAAATATTACTCTCTTTAATATCTTTGCTACAAGTTGTACTTAATTGTATTTTATTGTACAAAATATATTAAAATTACTATCTATGAAATATTACTTAAAATTAATTTATAATAATATATTTGGGTGTATGCTGGCCCCTTGTTGCCTGCATGCAGCTGAACTTGTATGCTGGAACATCACATATTAAAGTTTCTTAGCCATAATGTTTCGGTATATAAGGTGTAGTGGCTGGTCTAATTGCAGATTTTCTTACAGCTTCTATTCCAAATTTCACTTATATAATAAAAATAAGGTTAATGACCTGTGCACTGTTGGAAAATCTCTTTTGGTCTGCCAAATAATCATTAATTGATGCAATAAGTTCATATTGTGAATACTAAAAGTGGCTTACATCATTTTCAAAGTCAGTACTAAGTATTTTATCTCAATTCAGTGTGTAGTCCTTCATATGTTCTGTACTTTTAAATAAATTTTACCTATGTAAAAAACTAACAATATATTTAATTTTATTTTGTACTAATCATGGGAAGTGTTGTTTTATCCTTAAAAATATATTAACATTGAGCTCCATAATATTATGGTTTCAATAAGTCCTTCGCAATAAATATAAATATGTATTCAGATAAGAATATGCTAGCGAGTAGGCGCCTAAAGGGATCGAAATATTGAGCAAAGGAGAAATCTCATTAGTAGTCGCGTACTTGACTTATCTTCTAGGATTTGAATATTGTAGTAGTGGACAATAATATTACATAAATCGTGACTCGTTAACATAATCGGACGATGTCTCGCGTACAGTAAGATTTAACAACCGCGCAGGGCAATGTGGACAATAACGATCTTAAACGCGAGCGCGCGAATATCTTAACGCTGTAACCTTGACGATGGAGACTGTTGTTATGCTAAGCATCGTTAGTAGTCATTTACATTAGTTATTTTTATTAGTTTGGTACGGTATTTTAAGGCGGAAACTTACAAATATTTGACATTTATTTCGGTTGTAGTTAGTACTTTAGAACTTATCAAGCAAAAGTACCTACCGAGCTAAATAAATAAAAAATGGGCTCGTAAATGGGTACTTATCTAAATAACTTTACGATTGTTTGCAAGGGTCGTTTTAATATGTGTAATAGATAATTTAGCGACTTCATTAACGTAGGTACCTACCGACATTACAGCTGAAAAGAAAACTTGAACTGCTACCTACCTAATTTAATGAGACCACGACCTACATTTAGCTGCCCTAAGACACCCGTATGAACTTTGCGCAAAATCAATTCAGAATGCTTGTTCTAAGTAGATCTACCTACCTTTCAGTTTTCAAAGAAACTTAAAGGTATTGTTGCCTAATGCCCTCATAATTAAAATATTTTAAGAAAACCAGCTCAAATCAGTCGTCTAAAAAATATCGTATCGCGTATTTTGCCACAGCGTCACGTGAATACGGCTGAACGATTTCAATAAAATTTTCTGCTGTGTAGCTATTTGTATAAATATATCAATAAAAGTGGGATTGGGTGTGGTTAACCAAGTACTTAGTGGATCCCGTGATACCGACTGGGTGACCTCTTTATTATGCAGATATCAAATCAGGGGTATGATCAAGCGGCTATGTATACTTAGTCCAATTATGTTGTTTTCTGAATTCCAAAAACGAAATTATTGATTGGTAGATAATTGACTGGTGTTAGATGATATTATCAGATAAATAATGCGTTCTGAACTTGTGGCGATTGGTGCAAGGTTTAAGGCAGCAGTGATTTATGATCATTTGGTATTATTCGGTGATTTGTAATAGGTATCTAGTTTTCGTCTACCATATTCCACGCTGGCGCCGCGATAGTAGGACCTTTAAAGGTGCCTACAAATTTTCTCGATTTTTGACGACCGACTGATCAAATAAAATCGAATAAATGTGTAAGCAACAAACCACGATCCCTAGAGACGATTGACAAAAAATACGATGTCGGTCGCCACTGTAGATCGTTTCTGTCGATCGGCGTATACTGAAGTACCTACTCGATTTTAACTTTGATTGTCGAACGATAATATCAACGAAATCCGTAAAGAGCTGACAGATCATATTGATCGTCAAAACGCAGCATATCGAGCGAAATTCTTGATGGTCAAAAAACGTTACTCTTTCTATTAACCCTTTGATGCATTGCTATGAAGAGATACATCAAAACACTTCGGTTTCTGTTAACAAGCGACTGAATTCTGACATAAGCTATTTAATTAAGTGCACGTTGTAGTGTAGGTATGCACCTCCTACACCGCACTACAGGGCAGCTAAAAGCCTGATTACTACACTACACAATATTCAGGGGCCCTAAATCCGATGGTGTAAAAAAACACATCACCTAAATATCGTGTAGTGTAATAGGGGTTTAAAGCCGGTTGTCGTTATACTACACTAACCTACATACATACAGGATCTAATTGAATTAGCTAGCGAAACTCCGCAGACGTAGTGGGTATTGTGTGTATTTTGACGATTAGGTCCATACCTCTGAAAGTCCCTGGGCAAGCTTAATCAACCGTAGTCCATACTACGGTTGATTAAGCTTGCCCAGAGACTTTCCGATGTCCATGGTGTGCGCCCAACTCCGGCCATAATCGACGAGCTACAACGGAAATTTTAGGGAAAGGTAGATAGGTGCCTAATATGCTACGGAATTGTGACTACAGAGCACGCGCCCTACTCCATCGGCGGCGTCCCGTCTGCTGCCAACACTAAGGCGCACGGGATGTTCCCGCTGTCGATCGAGAGAACATGCCGGGGATACACTTCCGTCCTCGACGATACCTATGTCGGTCGAAGCCATCGATCGGAATGCGCATACGCGAGGACACTTTCGCCCGCTACCTACTAATAATCTATTCTGTGCCGGCCGCTGCGTCCTGGCTGGTAAGCGCTCCATTGCTATTCTAAGCAGTGTCACCTCACAGTAGACATTATTATTAGTAGGTAATAACATACCTACGGTATTTCAACTAGGAACAAATGGTCGGACAGCTCACACATGCGAACTCATTTACACGAATTCTAATCTGCAGGCAGGCAACAGGTTATGTCGTCGTGACTCGTGAGTTAGTCGGCTGTCGTATCGAGCCAAATGGTTACGTTTTATGTGTATAATGCATTTTTTAAATATACCTAATTGCCATTTTAAGTAAGTCTAGGTATCTAGTTAAAATGGCAAGTTATGACTCAAACACGAATGTCTCAAAATGATTGATTGATTTGCCTTTTTTTAGGGTTCCGTAGTTCACGTCTCGGAACCCTTATAGTTTCGTCAATTCCGTCCGTCCGTCCGTCCTCGGCTTACCTTCCAAACGGTTAGTGCTAGAAAGATGAAACTTTCCATGGATATGTGTATTTAAAATGTCGACAGTGCTAAAATAAAATCACGAAAAAAAATTCACGTAAAGTGGGGATGATTTTTTTTTCTCGCGTCTATCCCATAGTGTGGGGTATCATTAGATAGGTCTTTTAAAAACATTGAGAGGTTGCTAAGACGATTTTTTGATTTAGGTATCTGTTTGCGAGATACTAAACTTTAAAGCGATTTTTATTGTTAAAATATAAACCCCTCTAAAAGCTAAACGACTGGCTAAAAAAAACTGAAAAAATTCATGATGGTAGTCCATGTGATGAACTTTGAAGGAAAACTATAACGGCCTAGATACTTTGTTAGTTCAGGAGTTATAGAAGCCTAACTTGTAAAAGTGCCATTATGGGTGACTACGGAACCCTATTCTATGCGTGGCCTGACACGCACTTGGCCGGTTTTTTTTTAACTTTTTATTATACTTCTTGGAGTTCGTGTACTTTAGCCTGCTTAAAGGTATAATGTAATGTTTGTTTACCTACAGGCTCGGTAAGCCTAAGTTTACTCTGAAACACACGGTGGTTCATGCTTTCTGTTGACACAATTTTAATCTTATTCCTTGTGTCTAAAACATTATTAGTACTGCCGTAGTATTTCGCATTGGGAATTCGGCAGTCGCCAAGATAGGAATAATGCTATTGTGGGGATAAATAAACACTACTTTTAATTCAAATTGAGGTACCTAATAACATAATATAGGTACTTACTGTACTGTATTAAGCTACTACTTACTATAATTTTACGCTTTCTTTTGCCGGGTAGCCAGAGGATCGAACGGTACATAGGTAAGCGTGTGGGGTAGTAGGTATTGTTGGATCCCATAATTAAAAATATTTTGATGTTTTTAAATGACGTAAATGAATATTTTCATTGTTAATATTTTTGCGGTTACACTTACAGCCGCAGAAATAACCTAGTCTTTTGCGGTCATCCCAAATTGGCCGTTTTTTATAACGTTAAACATTGTAAAAACGTGCAGGTCCTTGGATTTCTACAAAACAATGTTCCTTTGCATTTTTGCAACACCCCTTCGTTCCTTTTCAATTTTGAAAACAGATGTTAACTTGGGATACGGGCAGATACCCAGGAATCGATTTTGCAAGCAATCGGCCCAGAGATAAAAAGATAAAGACAATGGCGGCAACGTTTTTCAATGTATTCTGTTCAAACATTCGTATTTGAAGAACACGCGTTTGCTATTGTACTTAATTTAAAAAACCGGCCAAGTGCGTGAATAGGGTTCCGTAGTCAAGGTTTGCCATTAAAATTCTACTTTACTTATATAGCCTGTATTGTAACGAAACCACACCGCAATTCAGAAATTTCGAATAAATGCATAACGCCATCTATCGAGTGTCGTTGTAAACTTTTTAAGCCCCTAATTTTATAGGATTCAAATTAAAATAAAATCGTGTCCAATAGATAATTTTTATGATTTTATTTTTAATATTTTACATACATAATCAGCCTATAATGTTCCTGCTGCTGAAAGACAGGCCTCCTCTCTGTGAGAGGGAGTGGGCCATAATCCACCGCCCAGTGCGGGTTGGTTGATGTCACATGTCTTCGAATTTGTGGTTCTAGGACATGCCGGTTTTCCTCACGATGTTTTCCTTCACCATTTTGAGAGCAGTGGTGATGAAATAATTTCCACAAAGGAAAGTGCCTGCCTGGGTTCGAACTCACGACCTACAACTCGTAAGTCGGGTTCATTACCACTGGGCCACCACTGCTCCCCAATTTTCAATCTCCCAATATTTTACATGTTTACTCATTATTTCGTTATTTTTGTACGAAGTTTTCCAAGTAAGCGCATTTTACACTTTTTCCGTATTCCGGATTCCGTACCAAAAGGGTGCCAACGGGACCCGATTTCTAAGGCTCCGCTGTACCTACGTCCATCCGTCCGTCTACCACAGGGCTGTATCTTTTGAACCGTTATAGGTAGACACTTGAAATTTAAGTGTGTACTGTTGTGGCCGCTATAGCAAAAATAAAATAAGTTAAAATTAAACTGCTAAAATGTCAAAACTGCCGCCCCGCGCGGTGCAGTTTGATAATTTTGTGTGCGAATCGGAATCGCAACAGGCCGACTTTAAAAAAAATTAAATTAGCGAAACTCCGCAGACGTGACGTGGATCGATATCTAAACATGATAAAACAAAAAAAAAGTTGATAGGTATACGTAATATTTTTTTGGGTTCAACGACCGTAGTTATTATAGTACCTAACTTAAAATATCAGTTTAAAAAGCAGTTTTTTTATGGTAACTTCACAGACGTTATATATCGCTATCCATCAAGTCTGCGGAGTTTCGCTAATTTGACCTTGTAAATTGGTAATAATTATTTTACCGTTTAGGTATAGATATAGTTATAAGTAGGCTTGTCAGCCACGTCCGTTCATCAGAATCTATAAAAAAACAAAATCTTAACATAAAAAATCGAAATCGTATAGCTAATACTATTAGGTATTGTTGGCAATGTTGGTATAGCACTTTTATATTTAGAGTTTACACAGATAAGAGCTGTAGGTAGGTGTTTGTTGGGATATTGAAGCATATTGCTGTGCAGCAACCAGGAAAATAAGGTCCAGTTAATTATTTATTATACCTACCTACGTGTAAAATAAAATGTACGTATATTTATTTAAATCTAATCAGTTCATTATAATGAAGTGTACTATTGGTAAAGGTACCAAAGGTCAGAAACTACTCGTGGACGGAAGTTAGGCAAACTATAATACAAATTACAATACACACAATTTTATACTAAACATAAACAACATCACGCCTTGTTTTCGAAGGATTGGGCAGAGGTCTATAATACGCCCATATTTCGCCAGTTATAAAAAATTAAGTAGTTATTAAAAATTCAAATCCCACGAAAATAATAAAGATTTAATTTCAGAATGACTAGTACCTATAACGGAAAAATCCAAAAATACCTGCTTAACGTTCGAGCGCGAGCAGAATAATGTTACCTACCACTGCTGGGACAGACATAATGTTACCTACCACTGCTGGGACAGACATAATGTTACCTACCACTGCTGGGACACACATAATCTACCATGCGGGCCCCGTGTGGGTTGGTGCCTAGATTCGTTGATGGATGTCACAAGTGTTTGATTTTTTGGTTCCAGGGCATGCCGATTTCCTTGTTTTTCTTCGTTTTGAGAACAGGGCCCTAATTCACAATAAACATTATGATTAATGATTCCTTACTTCGAAACCACGTCAATTCCTTAGTTAGCTAAGGAATTGACGTGGAAGAAACGAAACTGCGCGAAATCCCGCCAATCATGCGTTCATTTCGCGCAGTTTCGTTCATTGTCATAGAGAATAAATTAGGTGGTGATGAAATAAATTAAGTACACAAAGTAGGTACCTACCTAGATCCCGCCTGCGGTGCGGTTCGAACCCACGACCTACGACACGTAAGTTGGGACCGGCCGTTACCATTAGACAACCACGGCTATAGCGCAAACGGAACTTTATGTGTGGGCATAATTAATTATTGCCAACTAAATGGATCGCAAATGATTTTTTACCTAAAAATAAACGTCTTTTCCCAGCAATAATTTTTGCGCAAATCTACCTACTTAGATGCACAGTATGCGTAGTTGACGACTGTCATGTCTTTTTACACCATATAGGTACTGCTCCAAAGTAAATGGTGTTGTATCGTCATCTTATAGTATTAACTCTTCATATGCAGGAACGTGGATCCACGCGAGACATATTGGCTTTTAATTGCTTATAATTACGGCATTAAATCGGTTAACAGACGACCGAACTGGTTCGCTCCATTCATAATATTTTCGTCTAGACTTCCTAGAGAGCATTCTGGCGATAATGATTACACAGGCCTACAATGGTTTTCCCTTTTCATTTCTGAGTAACGTTTTCGATAGATTTTGACACGCTGATTACGAGAAAAATAGTAAAAAAAATCCTTCACGTCAGACTTTTATCTTATTTATAGTTTTAGATTTTGTTCAAAATTGGCCGGAGAGCTCCCTTTAAAAATTGATAGAAAAATATTAAACGAGTTTTATCAAATTGCTACTGCATTAAATAAATCTATTAATATGATGAATATAATCATGATTCATAATTTGCTAATCACTTCATAATTAGTATAAGAAATATGTCTTTATTGCGCTGAAAAGGGGTGATTTTAGCCTCGTTAAGTAATGAGCGTATTAAATACAGATATAACTATATTGTTATGTACATTTTTATGTCAATTCGTAGAAGAGGGTACACGTAGTTAATTATAATTATTTTTGGTATAAATACCCACACCATTTTAGAAAAATCACAGTTTCTTTGTGCACTGGACAACGCAAACTTAAAAATGTCATCACGTAATTGTTTGAATTCTCCCGATAGTTTTTGTTATATTTGTGGGAAATTTGTGACGGTAAAACAACGAGCAAGCATAACAGACTTTGTGAAGAATGTTTACTTCATGTATTTTGGACTTACCATCAGCAACCAGGACAAACCTTGGACACCTCATAAAGTTTGTACTACATGTGTTCGAGAGCTTCGCAAGTGGTCAAAAGGACAGAAGAATTCTTTCAAGATTCAGTTACCGATGCAATGGAGAGAGCCTAAAGATCATGTTCAAGATTGTTACTTTTGCTGCTGTGACATCACTGGACATAACTCCAAAAATAAAAAAGAAATTATTTACCCAAACGTAGAATCAGTTACACACGTAGTTTTCCGCGATTCGGGAACTTTACAGTCCTCGCCAGCATATATACAAACTGAAGATTTAATTAGTGACACTGAAGAATCTGACCCTAATTTCAGTCAACGCGAAGATGAGCCTCAACTTTTTTCACAAGCAGAATTAAACGATTTAACAAGAGATTTAAATCTTCCTAAAGATGCGGCTGAGCTCCTCGGATCAAGATTACAAGAAAAAAACATGCTAGCTGCTGGTACATCATTCTCATGGTACCGCAACAGAGAAAAAGATTTTCTTCCGTTTTTTGCTGAAGATCAAGATTTAGTTTATTGTAAAGACATTCCTGGCCTGGTCAAAATGTTTGACATTGAATACGATCCTAAAGACTGGAGGTTGTTCATCGATTCTTCAAAAAGAAGTTTGAAAGCAGTCCTGCTCCATAATGGAAATACATACGCTTCACTACCAGTAGGACATTCTGTCCATTTAAAAGAATGTTATGAAAATATGGAAAAGCTTTTACATAATATAGCCTACGAACAGCACAGATGGATGGTATGCGGAGATTTGAAAGTTATAAGCATGCTGCTTGGTCAACAAGGTGGCTATACAAAATACCCGTGTTTTCTGTGTGAGTGGGACAGTCGGAATAAAGCACAGCATTGGACTAAAAAAGAATGGCCACCGAGAATTGAACTATCACCTGAAACAAAAAATGTACTTCGAAGAAGCTTAGTTCCCCGAGAAAAAGTTTTACTGCCTCCTTTACACATTAAGCTGGGTATGATTAAACAGTTTGTGAAAGCTTTAAATAAAGACGGAGAAGGTTTTAAATATCTGCGTACAATTTTCCCATCATTGTCAGATGCAAAACTAAAAGAAGGCATTTTTGTTGGTCCTGATATAAGAAAATTAATGAAGGATGAAAACTTCGATGAAAAACTTTCCCATATTGAGCTGGCAGCATGGAAATCTTTTAAGGAAGTTGTGAAAAATTTCTTAGGGAACAAAAAAAGCCCTGATTACAAAGACATTGTGGCCAAAATGATAACAAATTTTGGCTTGATGGGCTGTTCTATGACCATTAAGCTTCACTTCCTGAATTCGCACATTGACTATTTTCCGGAAAATTTAGGAGCCGTTAGCGAAGAACAGGGTGAAAGATTTCATCAGGACTTGAAGGACATGGAAAAGAGGTATCAGGGAAGATGGAATCCTAATATGTTAGCGGACTACTGTTGGCTTTTGAAGCGAGATGAGCCAAACCGGAAATTTAAGAGAAAATCACAAAACAGAAGCTTCGGAGAAAAAAGAACAAGGTTTCACAAGGATGATTAACGTGTTTACGAATTAAGCAACTTATTAATTAATTATATTGTACAAAAATTTATTATCATAACTAAGTATTTTTTAATAAATATTTTTTTATTGTAAAAAAATGTATTTTATTGCAATTTTGGTTCATGGTCAATAACTAAAAATCTGGACGTGATGAAGAAAAACTGATTACATATTTGTAATCAGCGTATCAAACTTAGTCAATATCAGTTATTAAACTGAAAAGGGGAATTCATGACCTAAAATTTGTAGGCCTGTGTTATTATTAAGATGAACGCGAATCTATAATCTGCTTTCTGGCCCCAATGCAAATCCCAGTAACTACCCATGATAACGGTTACGTTATCCTTACTTCCCTTCCCGTTATTATTAAATACCTGTTTTATAAGCAAACATTTCAAATCATAATCATATTTATGCTTGGCTTTATTGATACGAAAACACAGTACCTAAGCTAATTTATCGGATCCTTTACAGACTTGGTGTTAACTTCTAAGCTTAGAGGTTGTTCTGGTGACTGCTTTTACGAGGTGGAAGGTAGCCTTCAGTTAAAAATAAACAAAACAACTGCCTCTCAAGTAGTTGTTTATATTTTTATGGTTATTCTATTGTTACGTAAAATAAAGTCATTTAAGAACAAAAGTATTTAATGACACAAGTCTCTAAGAGCTATATTCGTTAAAGTACAAATTCTTACAAACTAAGCGTATATTTAAATCACGCAATTGAGGCACTGTATTCTCTTCCAACTCTTCTAGCGACGTCACATGAGAGTATTTAACACACTTATTTGCATCAGTACAAATGCAACTTTCCAGTATATTATTGTTAGTCTCATTTGTTTCGCATGTATAATAAGCGTGAGGATCGCTTATTGTATTTATACTATTTATATTAGCTGTTAACATTAAGTTAGAACTAGGATATATTAAAAAAGCAAAAATTGTTAATGCAACTAAACATTGTATGGGAATGGCTGTGGACCAATATTTTTGAGGGTAGTAATAAATATTAAAATAGTGCAGGTAGGAATCTGGTGTGATTGCCCAAATGCAATAAATAAATAACATTGTTTTGTTAAACAAATACATGAAAAACCCATATAAAGATCTTGCTGGAGTTGGGGCTGGTGTGTGCTCTGGCATTTTCAAAACTTTTATTCCGCTTCTAAAACTGATCTATTGTTTTAAGAATTAATAAAATGTTTTGAATTAACCCGTTTACTGCTACCCGGAGCTTTTTCAGATCCTCTCCATCAAAAATTCTGTAACAGATGAAGTGAAGAAATATTTATTGATTTTATATAGGTATTATAATTTATGCTTTAAGTAATACCTCAACCAGCCCACCTGCTACGGACTGGTTGAGGTTGAGGTGCAAGTCTCAGAATGTTGATAAGTGGTCATAGCAGACAGTGGCGTGCATTGGCTTTCAGAATAGGTAGGCAGAAATTTAATTTCGTCGTATTAACTTGACAATGACAATGTGCGAATAGTACAGGAGCCGAGTAGGCCGTCTGGGGACTGCCTTGCCTACGGCCGCGTGTGTTTATATGAAGATTTTGTTTTTTGTTAGGCCACACACCCTAAAATGTAATTGACAGGCTTATGGTGATTTATCGAGGTAGGCACTGCTTATATGCCTTTATGCAATGCACGCCACTGATAGCAGAGCACATCTAGATTAGTTTAAAATGTAGACTGTCCATTTAGTAATCCATCACAAATTGCCTAAAAGTTGATGGAAATCCTAAATAAATAATCATGCAGAAATAATATGTCAATCTGTTCATTTTTACATAATTAGCCTTGATTAAGCTTACGCACATAGCTCACTTCTATAATTTTAAGGTAAGATACTAATCTTAAACATTTTTTACAACACACCAATATCTAAAGGCCAATTTCCATAATTAAAAACATTCTAAATCTAGTTGCAATCTCATCTCAGTGAAAATCAATGTCAAAAACTTGTCCAAAAATGTAGGGAAATTACAGGTAATTTTGACAGATTGAGACCATATTTATACCACCTGTTGTTTTGAATGAGAACACAGAAGATAAACTGTTACTAACTTACATTACAAGGTTTTCTGAATTGGTTTCTATTTTTCTATGCACACCACTTCTTTTTAACTCCTTATCAACATTTAGAACATCACAAGCTAATGAAGCAGACTCCGGTGAAGGAAAAGGAATAGTCACACATCTGAAATTGAAGATAATATTACAGTCATTGGGTGTGCTAACAACACTGATGCCTTTTAAAATGTTTACGTGCGGTATTTTTATTATTATAAGGCTGTGTTGTCCCACTGCAGGGCGAAGGCCTCCCTTCCCTCTTTTCACTTTTCCCGGTCTACTGCGATTGTGGGCCAATCCTTTAAGGAGTCCATCTCATCCCGCATTACATGGTGTATCAAGTATGTATAAATTATGACTTATTACTAAACAACTTCAGTTTTCATGGACTTGGTTTCTTTTTCAACGAATAGTGGACTCAAGCAGGAAATCCCTTATCCCTAACGATTTTATTAAGATAGGTACATCTTTAAACTTCAATTTGTTATACTCACATATCCATGTTTCAATCAGAAATTAATAAGATTGTGTAGATCGGCATCAATACGAAGCTGCCAATTCCTATTAGGTTTAGGTTACCTATCTAAATTTGCATAACATCAACTCTTTCACGTACCTTTATAAAAAATGGGCATGTAAAAGAGGGGTAATCGTAATTTTTAATTTCAGATAAATTTAATGTTTCAAATATTATCTACAACCAAAAATATCAAATTTAATTCATCTTGTCATTCATTATGTGTCAATGTGTCATCAACAAATGACCAAACAGTGAAGTAGACATAGACGTATTTACTAGAACAGGTATGCGTCACTCGTTATTTTTCTGGATTAGGCCACACCTAGTACGTCGCATAAAGTACGAAGTACTTACATGACTTAATTCCGCCATCACCGTTCCATCATCGGACAGCCCATCGCACGGCGAGTTTCCATCCTTACGTTGTTGAAACTGCTACGATCCGGACGAAGCGTTTCGCCTCGTCGTTTATACCGCGAACATCGAAGGACTGGAACAATTTGGCTGCAGCAGTTTTCCCGTCCGATTATAATTTAACTGTCTTCAAGGCTAGAGTGAATAGGCTCATAATAAATTAGTGCGCTTTACCATCAACGATTGCATCTGATTTCCATCAAGCGGGATCGCAGTCAAGCACTAGTTTACATCATTATAAAAAAAAAATCTAAAATGTTATCAATAGCGATATTATTTGCACCATTTATGATTTCAATATAGGTAACGCTTTATAATATAAACTCTCATACATCACCCAATTTTCGTGCATAAAATACCCGGCTTTACCTAAAAACTATCCAGACAAGCTATTCTGTAGCAATCTTAGCGTTGAAACTTAGGTGAAGTGAGCCGTCAATAGTGTCAATCCCTAGCATTCGGTGAAATGATAGCTCACTTCACCTAAGTTTTCACGGTGAGATTTTTATGACCGGCTGATTTAATATTTCTCAGATACATAACTATTTAGTGAAGTACGCTCATACCGCTATCGAGTAGCCGCCCATTCCAGTCTATTCATATTACGAAAAAATAAACCATATTACGTGCATGTGAAATTATTTTTTTAATTAAATAATGCTTCTTGACGGTTGATCTTGGACTTGCAACGTTTAAACAACTAAAAACAAAAATAATATTTATTGATCAGCCGATCGATTCTGTAAAAATCTCACCGTGTTCAAAGTTCGGTGAAGTGAGCTTAGAGTGAGCTGTCAATAGTGTCAATCCCTAGCATTAATTGAATGACAGTTCACTCCACGCTCTTCAACTGAGTTTTCACGGTGAGATGGTTACAGAATCGCACTGCAGAAGGTTAATTTAACACAAAATAATTAAATGCATGAGAGAGACTTTATGCTTCTCAATCGATACGCGGTGGGAAGGATCATATATACGTATTCATATAATAAAATAGTAACGAAAGTGTTTGTCCATTTGTCTGTTTATTTGGATGTTTGTTCCGGATTGGCGCAAAAACGGCTGAACGGATTTGGATGAAATTTGGCACACAGATAATTTATAACCTGAATGTTAATCCAAGATATTTTTAATCACAGTAGTACGTTCCCGTAGGATATTTTCCATCATTCGAGGGCGAAGCCGCGGGAAAAAGCTAGTACGATATAGATACGCAATAAAGGACCGATACGATACGAATCGCTGTACGTGAGTCTATTTGAATTTGAGTAAATACTTCGTACATAAATGTACTCAGAACAGGTATTTAGACTAAGTATTTTTCGATACTCGTACGAGGAGGACGTAGTATGAATATTATGTAGTACGGCACAACTCTTCCAACAGAATTCACAGCCCACAGAGTATAGATACAGCCAGAGCCACAGAATATAGTAATGTTTTTTTAAATATCATATCAATCTACGGACGCCAGCACATCAAGTTACTACAATCTGTCAAATTTCTTTAATAGATTTACAACTTTATGGCTAAAAAATTAATAAGGTTCAAGGTTGATTGGGAAAATTTGACAGTTTCGGGTAGCTTGACCTGCTGGCGTCTGTACATTACCAGTTTTAGCTGACCTCGCACTGTATAGGTTTTCCGTACAATCAGAAGTCAGCTTATTCTGTTTGTATTAGCTTGATGTGTAGCCGTGCGTACCTTATATTTTGCCAGTAATTATCAAAATTTCAAAACGATTTTTCAATCTTGCTCTTGACAAGTCTATCCGATACTAAAAGATAGACAGCGGGCAGTATAATATTATATAAATTCATTCAGGTATGCCGACGACCTGGATGTGAGCCTGCGTGCAGTAGAGTATGCTTTGCGAGCCCTAGTAAAATCATCTGCGGAGGCTGGTCTTTGGGTCAACATTACCAAGACCAAATATTTAAGAGTTCAACGATCTGCACGAGCTGCCGCGCCCCACGATATTTCCATTGACGATAACATCTTTGCCTGTCAGTGAATTCGTATATCTCGGCTCTTTGAAAACGGACTGAAACGATAAGTCTTCATGTAGGAGAATAATGACGACCAAAATATTATTTCAGCCATGCATTTTCGTTCAAAAATTCTCGAGAAGCATTAAACTTACACAACATTTACTAAATTACAAGACCTTATTATGACCAATACTGACATACGGTAAGCAAAAAAGAGGAGAACTCTCCGTTGGTATTCGAACAGAAGATCCTCAGGCGCGTGTTTGGTGCAGTGCTAGAAAACGAACGGTGGCGAACACGGTACAACCATGAGCTCTACGAGATATACGACGAGCCTAATGTTATTAAGACCATTAAAATAGGAAGCCTTCGATTGGCAGGACATGAGCAGCCAAACGTTTACTTACTGGGAAGTAACTAACTAGTACAGTAGTACTTGATAGATAACCAGATGGTCGGAAAAGTCTAGGCCGGCCCAAGCTTAGATATACAAGATAGATATACAGATCAGATAGGTAGTAGGATGATGTAGACCAAGACTTGTAGGAGAGAAAAATCCTTAAATAGCTCACATTTTTTTATGATAATCTCTCATTTCAACTTATGAGGTTTGTCATCTGGTTAACCGGGCTTGCCTCAATAAATTAAGGCCTCCAGCCAGGGCTTAACAAATTTAAAAACTAAGAGACTACACGCTAAGGGCACCCCCTGTGGGGTACGGACCTCGACTTAGGGCTTCGCTGGGAGAGGGCAGCAAAGGACAAGCTGGATCGGAATTATTTAGGTTTGGAATTAAAACTACAGGCTCAGCGGCGCGGGCTGGCTCGAACAAGGGTCGGGGCGGCAAAATAGCAACCAGGCTAAGGCCCACCCGCGGCCGTACAGCCTTTTTTTTTTTTCTGGGTGGGAAATCATCATGTGACTATTGTGACTTCTCCCGCTCTGGGCGGAGCAGGAGGGCGTGTCAGTTTTGCTGACTAAAACCCACCCGTGTTCCTTCAGTTGCCTATGCCACGGACCTCGGTATCTCTTTCGAACAACCCGCGGCCATGGCAGGCATCGGCCCTAGCGGACCCCGTCAGTTTGTGCTGACATCTCTTTGAACCGCGCGTGGAACACAACGCGCCGGCGACTCGGGCCTGGTCCTTGCAGGGCGGCGAGCTGCCCATTGCTCGCCGCCCGCAAGCCCGCGCTTACGGTGGCCGGGTGTCGGCTGGTGACTCCCGACGTCCAGGGCGTCTCCTACGGCGACTAGGGGCGTGAGGGCGCAGAGATTGCCTCTCCCTCACGCGCTCCGCCTCCTCCTTTGCGAGCATTACTGCTTCGCAGGCGGTGACGGCTTCCCATGCACTCTCGCTCCGTACCATGGCCTGGACCAGGGCCGGACGCGAGAGATCGCCGCCACCAAGACGCGGCGTTGCTCTGCCCAAGCCGGGCAGACCTCCACCGTGTCCTCCGGGCGATCCACACAGTGGTGACACCCTGGCGTTTCCTCCCGCCTTATCCTGAACAGCAACCTCCCGAAACAACCGTGTCCGGTGAGGACCTGCGTCAGGCGGAAGGTGAGGGCGCCGTGGCGCCTCTCCGGCCGTACAGCCTTTTTTTTTTTTTTTTTTTTTTTCTGGTGGGAAATCATCATATGACCCCTCCCGCTCTGGGTGGAGCGGAAGGGAGTGTCAGACTCTTACTTACTAAAACCCACCCATGTTCCTTCCTTCGCCCTTTATATGTTCCGGGGTAGCGGTAACCCTTTCGGACAATCCCGCTGACCCGGCAGGCTTCGGCCCTAAGGGGCCCCTCGGATTATGCTGACATCTCTTTGAGGCGCGCGTGGAACACTTACGCGCCGTCCGGCACGGGCCTGGTCCTGATCGGGCGGTGAGCTACCCATTGCTCTCCGCCCGCAGGCCCGCGCCTACGGTGGCCGGTAGTCGTCACGCGACACCCGACGCCCGGAGCGTCTCCCGCGGCGGCTGGGATGGGAGGCTCTCTCCCTCATCCGTCCCGCCACCTCCTTCGCTAGCATGACTGCTTCGCAGAAGGAGGCGACTGCCTCCCACTCCCTCTCGCTCCGGACCATGGCTTGCACCAGGGCCGGGCGCGAGAGGCCGCCGCCGCTGCCGATCGCCTCTACGAGGACACGGCGGTGCTCCGCCCAAGCGGGGCAGACCTCCACCGTGTCCTCTGGGCGATCCTGGCAATGGTGACACCCGGGCGTTTCCTCCCGCCTAATGATGTGCAGGAACCTCCCGAAACTTCCCTGTCCGGTGAGGACCTGCGTCAGGCGGTAGGTAAGCTCATGGCGCCTCTCTAGCCACTCCTCAAAGAGGGGTCTTATCGCCGCTATCGCGGCGTGCCCTGCGCTGGGTTGCGACAGTCACTCTTTCCATGTCGCCATGAGATCGAGCCGGAGATCCGTCCGCTCCGCCGCAATTTGCCGCGGGAGCGGACTTTCCCCCCGGCGTAGTGCCTCCGCGCGCTACTCATACAGGCGCGCGAGGACTATCGCCTCCAGATCCCATGGCGGCGGCGTTTGGCCCCCTAAGGTTGGGCAAGAGCCGCTTGAAGGCGGCCCCAGCCCGTTCCAGTTTGGGGGCCAAACGTCGGAAGTGCTCGACGAAGTTCCACCGGCTGTCGAGGACGAGACCCAAATACTTCATCGTCGTCTCGACGCCTATGTGAACCCCTCCTACCGTTAGTTGGGATCCCGGTGGTGGCGCGTTCCGGGGCCCATGAAACGCCATGGCCTCGGACTTGTGCAATGCCACCTCGAGACCCAACTGCCGGATCCTCTCCACGACTATCGCAACCCCGCGTGTCATCTCGTCGGCTGCCGCCTGATGCGACCTCCCCTGCGCCAGGACCAGCGTGTCGTCAGCGTAGCAAACCACGCTGTCGCCATCAGGGAGGTCGGCCCGCAGCACCCAGTCGTAGCCGATGTCCCACAGGAACGGCCCCACAACCGATCCCTGCGGGACACCGCACGACATCTCTCGCCGGTTCCACTCCCCATCGCGACCGGGGTAGGTGACGGCTCTGTCCGTCAGATACGCGGCCGTACAGCCTCAGGTGATGATTACAATAATACGCGTAAAGTAGATACTTACCCTCTTTATGTAAGGTAAGGTACCTTTTCCAGTTTACACAATGATGTAAACATTAAAAAATGCGTTGCGTGCCAGTGACGTCACATGGATTAGTTCACCACAGAACCGCCAAAAACATTGTAAGCTGGATGACTCACTTTTAATTCTATTAGTAGAAACAGAGAGAAACAGAGTTCTCCCGAACTAACAGCTACATAACAATAGAACGGAGGACAAAAACAATTGTATTCATGTAAAAGATTTTATTAATATTTTCAAACACAATTTATTTACTATGTACACATTACTTTGTAAAAATATTCATTCTTGTCTTATCATTTATTGATTCATTATTTTATAGGCAACATTATAAACATGATAAAAAAAAAACGTGAAAACTATTATGTATGAAAAATAGAAATTTCATTATAATTTTAAATAAGTACACGGAATCAGTTTATTATGCATACTCTATAGATGCATAAATTAAAAATACATCGGCATGTATTTCATTATAAATATCAAAGTAAATAACAACTTAGTAGAATGGCATTTATACTCATAGATACATAATAATAATTAATAATCCATAAAAAATAACGAAATCGCGTTACCGAATACTTATATGATAATCGTTCGGCTCAACCTCGCGTTATTTATAATTCAGAGAGATCGCGACAAACAGCGGCGACCTCTCCCGATAAATCACCAGTAAGATACAGCTGGCTACCCACTTTCGCAATAATATGAGCGAGTACGAGAGATATCTGGAGTTTTAAGATTACAAGGATTATTAGCGGGTGCCGCAAAGCGACGACCATACGATCTAAGTGGACGCACACATCGTCGCGTCGAAACAGCCGAAATAAAACGCGGCACACTCCAATATACACTATAGGCTTAAAAGTATGCACGTATGCGAGTACATAGGACGTGTCGTCGGGAGTTACTAGCGACGAGGGCCCCATGCGGCTGAAGGCGTGGGCGCGGCAGGCTGCACGGCGCGCGGGCCTCCCGGCATGGTGGGGAACTCCTGCGTGGACGCCGTGTCGGGCGCGCGCTGCTCCCACGGGCCCCCCTTCACCACGAAGCCCGCGGGTCCGGGGCCTGCGGCGGCGCCGGCAGCCGACGCCGCGCTGCTGTTTGCTTGCTCGAGCACATCACCGAAATCACCCAGAGAAGGCGCCGCAGGTCGTGTGTAGCGGTCGGCGACGTCTTGAATCTGGATATTAATTTTAAATTAGGAACAGAACATAAAAAAACACTACTCAGCACATGTTTATGTTATATTGGAATACTTACGTATTCTTCGGCTAGGTTGAGGAGATGATCCTTCGCATCAAGTACGTTATCCTCGTCTCCGGTAATGACAACAATGCTGTCATCACCTTGTTTTGGGAAACGTATGTCGACCTTGTAATCGTCCATAATGCGTCTTATGTTTTTGCCTCGGAGGCCGATCAACCTCCTGTGAACTCGTGGATCAATGTCGACCTCCTCTCGACATTGATTGTCCTGCAGAAACATAAGTAGTACACTTATGAGATAGTAATATTACTTATTGTAAAAAAAAGTGGTGAAGATTCAGCTTGTAGAACATGTAAGGTACTTCACTCTTAACAACTAATGGCGTTACACAAACGTCAATCGCTTTTATTTTCACCACTCAAAATCTATTGAATCATGATGTTTGAAATAATAGTCTTTACAAGATCAATGCAATGTGGTGTTATTAAATTAGCCTTTAAGCAGATTACAACTTAATGATGAAGTCCTACGTCATCAAATCGTTAACTACTTCTTTAACTAAGTGCCTTTACCAAGGAAGTGGTGAAAGGGCGGTGTTTTTCAAGATGGCGGCCACGCATGAAACCTACACAAATCAATAGATGACGTCAATACAAACAGAAAATATAATAAGACCAAAATCGTTTCGTTTATTAACATTAAAAGTTGATCGTGTGACATCCACATTTTTTTAACTTGTCTACATCTTGTTGCACAGATGTTGAGCTATTATTTCAAACATCTAAGCAACAAGATGTACGCAAGTGATCCTTCCAAATGATTGTGAATGAAGTACTTTAGGTATTTAATGCGTTAGAGAGCTCAAATAATGCACGCGTCTTAACATTGTAAAAGAATAGGGGCTCACCAGTTGATGTACAATAGCCATAATAGCTTCCTTGGCTTGCAATGCCTTGTCTTCGTAGCCTTGGATTGTGATGATGTCATCATCTGCCTCACCACGTTTAGGCAAGTTTATTTGTACTCCATAATCAGTGCGAATCTTTGTGATGACAGACCCACCCTTACCAATAACTAGAGGATGATATTCGGGATCCACTTTGAATTTCAGTTCAAATGACCTGTAATTATTATTATTCATGGATAGGTAACATTCAAACGCACTATAAAAATTAGACATTTTGATTTGATGGAAATGCAGGCTCACCTGAGAAGTCTGTCTTCTTTCTCTTTTTCCATGTCAACAATTCTGTCGGCAAGAGCAAGTTTGGCCTTTTCAACATTTGTAGGGGTGCCTGTTACCTAAGTAAAAATAATTGTTGTTAATTACTTTAGAAATATATTAGCCTTTATTATGTGATAATTATTCAGTACAGACAAAACTTAATTATAATTAAATAAAAAACTCCATTTGGGGATTCTTCTTACCTTAACCATGTCACTAGGGTCATCATTGAGTGGAAGTAGAATGTGCACATCATATGTTTGCATCAGTTCCCGCCTCTTCTGACCAGAAAGCAAACGGTGCAATTCATTCGGAACTTCTACGTCGATCGTGATTGGCACCTAATAAATAATTATATAATTTAATAGTCTATTTTTGTAGATTAATCGAAACATAAACCACACTTGTCATTGAATAAGTGAAATCGTTACCTGTTCCAGTAAAGCCTTTTTAGCTGCCTCGCAATTCTCTGGGCGACCAGTGATCCTGATGATGTCGTTCGGGCCGGGCTCACCGTTCTCATTGATTTCCTTTAGAGGAACATCCGCGCCCTCAGTCGTGTCTCGCTCGGGGAATTTGATTTGCACATCGTGTTCAGCTGTGATATCCTTTACCTTAGCACCACGGGCACCCATCACTGTACGATGGTGCCTTTGAGATATCACGCATTCCACTGTTACCTGTGTAAATTATAGCATTGGAAGTCAGGACTTCATAAATGTATGTGACCAGTGAACTTTATTTTGGTGTGCTTCAACTAGCTTTATGTCATAATGTTCTGCAAATGCTACTAACGTAATAATAAATGTTATATTATTATTATTAGATGTTTTGCAAAATATAATGTGATGAGTAGACAAACAGTATATTGAACAATAAAAACCTTCGCTTCCAAATCTTCGATGATTTCGTTGATGCGAATTTTAGCTGCTTCTATGCAATCCTTGGGGCCTTTGAGGACAACGCGGTCGCTGTTCACTCCCTGCCTCGGGAAGGAGATTAGCACACCGCCGCAGTCGTCGGCGATGCGACGCAGCACCTCGCCGCGGCGCGCCACGAAGTGTCGGTGGTGACGCGGCGCCACCGCCATCTCGCCTTCAGACACGTTACTGATCTCTGCTACTGCTGCTTCTAGCTGCTTGCGAGCTGCCTCTACCTGCTCCTCGCGACCTGAATTAAGAATATAATCATAAAGTAATGTTTTCCTATCGACATCTTTGTATTTAACTACTAGCGACCCGCCTTTGCTTCACACGGCTTTAACAACAAAACAGAGATTTTTAACCTTGTCTAGCTCCTAAAATATAGGAAATTAATCGCCGAACGTGGAGATGTTTCGGGATGCCCTTGAAAGGAGGCATCTAAAAAAAACTTTTGACGTCGTTTCGTGGCCCACCCTGTATGTAAGTGTAATATTAATGTGTTATACACATAAACCTTCCAGAATAATTTCTTTTAATATTGGTCAAAACCGCATCGAAGCAACCATTGCGCAGTTTCTCGAGAACTTTTCGCTTTTGTCAAGAAGCGTTGTTCTTCGAAAAAGCTTCTCGTGGTCACACAGACACGAAAAGTGACATTAATTTTATAATAAGCATAGATTTAGATTATAATAGCAGCAACACAAAACTTACCTATGATAAATATAGCTTCCTTGTCTTCGTCTTTCTCAGTCGGGAAGATAATGCGAGCGCCAGTTTGTTCACGAATTTTCTTAATGTTAGCACCATTTTTGCCTATCAGGAATTTGTGGTGTTCTGGCTTAGCACGCACGTGAGCAGTGTGGGAGGTCAGTTCCCGTTCCGAAGCGTGCGCAAGTAGTTGTTGCTTGGCTTTCTCAACATCTTCGATAGGCCCTTTAATAACCACCTTGTCGCTGTCACTTTCCGCAGGCGGGAACTTTATCAGTACTCCACCACACTCCTCCATAATGGAATGAATAAGTTTTCCACCGGCCCCAATCAAAGAATTATAGTATTTAGGGGCAATCGTGACCTCCTCTGTTACAACATTCGCTTTTTCATTGTGAATTTGCTGAATTCTTTTAACTGCCTCTTCAACATTCTCCCGTTTACCGCGTACGGTTATAACATCGCTATCATCGCCTTCTGCTGGAAGATCGATCACAGTTTGAGTTTCGTCCCGAATTTTCCTCAAATTTGCACCACCTTTGCCAATAATAAACTTGTGGAATTGTTTGAAAATCGGCACTTCCTGGACGAAAGATGACTCGGCTATTTCTTTTATAACCTTGTGAAGATACTTTTCGCATTTTTCAATATCTTCCTGGGGACCTCTTAGCTTAATGGGACTCCTCTTTTGCCCCTGATCGGGTAGGGAAATAAGCACACGTTCGAACTTTTCGCGAAGTTCCTTTATTTTTTCTCCCCTAACTCCAATAAGAGACTTAATATATCTATGGTCAACATAGACTTCCTTTGTCCTTTCGTTCTCTAATTTCATTACCATTTCTCTTAATTCTCTTTCAGCGTCAGCTACACCTTGATGACTGCCTTCAATGCGAATAATATTGTTGCCTTCGTTTTCAATAATGTTAATAACTACCCCAGTCTCATCCTTCAGTCTATTAACTAAAAAAAAGAATTGAATTAAAATTAAATCTGCAACATAAACCGAAATATTTTCATATGGATGGTCCAACTTACTGTTAGTTCCATTCTTTCCAATAATGTGTTTGAAGAATTTGGGGTCAACCGATAGTTCAACATAAGTAAGAGTAGCTAGCAAGTTCTTCACAAAGTCATCCAGCTCCACTTGAGCGCGCTCCACTTCCTCTGGGGGACCATCAATCTTCACCTTGTCTTCAGAATGGGTTATGTCAACGTGTACCTGTAAGCCGAAATTTAGTTTTAGAAAAAGCTATTCATCAGAGTCAGCCTTACAAAACAATAATCTTTTATGGTATTATGCTAAAACGTAAAGGTAATAAAATATCAGATCATACCTTAGAGAAGTCTTGGGTTATCTTTTTAATATTAGAGCCGTTCTTTCCGATTATGTATTTATGGATCCAAGTAGGCGCATCCACAGTTGCAGTTTTCACAGAGTTCGCTTTTTCGCATACCTTTGAGAGAGCTGTTGGGTTAAACATTGTGTTTAGTAATGGATACAAAATATTGAGTACATACTTCAGACATTGAGTTTCATTATTTTCTTCCCCCCTTGTCCCATGTTACTTGGGGCCAGCGTAACATGAATTGTCTTCCATTCTGCTCTGTCAGCCCTCACTCTATTGAGTTTAATACGAAAAATAATCAGTTAACTTTACTAACCCAGGCCAATTTTATTGTGAGGTCCATGGAGAGTGATGGTGCCAGTGGGAGAGTCTGGAGGAGGCATCTCTACAGAGACTTCAGTTTCCTTCAGAATCTCCTGAATAGTCGTTCCACGAGCTCCAATCACGTATTTGTGCTGAGATTTGGGTACCTCAACACGAACAGTTGAACATTTCTTTACCTGTTAAAAAATCAAGTTAGTGAATGTTTTTAGAGAGTAACTAGACAAATTTTTGGTTTGATTTGATTGATTCATATAAATATTTACCATATCTTCATAGATTTGCTCAATTTGCGCTTTGGCAGCAAGTACACCATTTTTCTCGCCAGCAATGACGATTTCATCGCTTTGGGTGGACGCAGGCGGGATGTGAATGCGCGCACCCGTCTCTGCGGTAAGCGCAGCCGCACGTTCGCCGTACGGACCCTGGATGAACGGGTGATAGATTTTCGGGATCTTGACGCGCTCCATAGCCTTACGCGACTGGAAAATAATTAATCACTTACAGTTAGTGCTGATTAACACTAATATTATAAAGCTAATTCATTTATTACGTATTCTCTCGCAACTAATAATTCGATAGTAACAACAAGTACTTAAGTTAGTTTACCTGTTCTTCAGAGCACACTCGGATCTCATGTTCAGCTTTCTCAATTCCCTCCTTAGTACCAGTAATAGTGAGGGTCTCACTAGTATCGGCAATACCAGGTACACTGATTTTCGTAGCTGTCACTTTCTCCAACTCCTTCAACTTCTGGCCTTGTTTTCCTAATATCCAACGGTGGTGTTCCTTCGGGATATTAATTTGCTTGCTGGCCTGTTTATTAAAGAAATAAAGTTCGTTAGAATCGCGCTTATAATGATAAAAAGTATTTTAATATTATTGTTATATTTACCTGTTGTTGGAAATGGGTCAAGATTAGGCGCCTTGCGTCAAGCACTGCGCTATGTTTTCCAGTTATCAAGAAAGTCAAGCTGCCATCTTTGCTAGTAGATATTTCGATGTGCGCTCCGGTGTCCTTAGTGATGGATTGACAGGTTCTCAAGGACTCACCCTCGCCGAAAGTGTTAGCGTTGTCCAATTTCCTCTCTTCATATGGCACATGGAAAACCTTGAAATAATGGGGAGTTGGTTATATGTAATAACAACAAAATTAGGGATATAAATAATATATTATGATGATTGTGTGTCCAAAGAAATTAAATGGGTGTGTTCAAAGATTTTGATATTTTTATAACAGTCTTTTAATTAAATAAGAATGTTATGAAATCTGATGTGTATTAAAAATAATTTTATTAAGTTATTATTTGTCAAAAAATAATGTCAACTATTTTTGTTTATTTTGATGAAGATAATTTGTTTACCTACATGTAGTTGTTATTCAGCTCAAATTATCAGTAGCTAACATTTGGTTGACTTTTTTACAATCAGATTACGATAAGTAATCTTGGTTGATTTGGAATGTTGGAAATTATAAGATTTACTAGAAAATAAAAATGATTATTTAACAAATGATAGTGTAGCACAACTGTTTAGCGATAATAATGTAAGTTATCAACTAATTTGCTTTTTATTATCTGAAAGAACTGAAATATTATTACACAACATATACTTATCACTAGCCATTACTGATTATGTAAGATTTAAACACACATGTGGCGTCCACGTGTATATACCTAAGATTATGTTTAAGAGCTTATTGCAATAGGTGGTGTTAATTATGAATAAAGAAATAACATTCTAACCTTATATGGTAAAACAGAAAATTTCATGAATAAAGCTGTAATATTACCTGGGTATGCAGTGACGATCCCACGCGAAGCTTATTGGTAGCTTGCTGAATGCTGCGTTGGACCGGGGGCTGCGAGTGCGGCAGCGCCGGAAACAGATCGTCATACGCGTACGAAGCATTATTCTCGTAGGTCACATTCACATTATTCATCTCCTCAACATGCACGGGTATCTCAGAGTGTACAGGAATCATATCTCCAACCATCATGGATTGCTGATGCATCATTTTCGTCTCCTCCAGCAGTCCTTGTTCGCGCCAAGTCGTTACAGTACTGAACAATTAAAATAGAGCACAATTATACTGATAATGAAGTCAGTTCACACTATACCTACCAGCCGTTTAATTTTATTTGCATTATCATTTATTTGAACAATTGTTTCAAAATCCATTCATTCTAAACATGTGTTCATTATTTCCATTATTGAATACAAAATTACTTGGATTGTATAACTGTTAAGGTAGTTATACTGAAGGATAGTATATTTTTGTTGCATACTATGAAAATGAAATCATTTAAATGTAGGAAAAAAAAGAATAGCACTAAAATTTGCTTTCTAATTTAACTGACAATACGACAAATAATTAATTAAACAATAAGTTAACTTTCAAAACTAATATTTTATAAATCAACTCAATAGGGAGCGATTAAACTTTTATTGTCTTCAAGCTCAGTTATTATGGACTTATTTATAAGGATAAAACTGGTTTGGAAACGCTAAATCTACATATATTACCTTTGGAACTTTAATCTCAACGAAGCGAAAATACAATAGACTAACACAACTAATAAGAATCCTACCAAACCAAACCATAGGGTTACAGAATTATTACACCCATTGTGCAACTCCCCAAAACAATTTGAAGTGTTTTTTTTTAATTTATAGCAGTTACTGGAGTATCTAAAGGTATTCATATTTTTTCCATGCTATGTTTACTTGTTTGAAAGTTGTCATAATTACATTATTGATGTGTGATAAGCATTTTTACTATAAAAATGATACCCGAGAAAATAACCACATGTTACAATATAAAAGATTACTAGTATACATAAGATTAAAAAATGACATGTTATTCTATTATTTAGCTAGGAAGGTCTCTCGAGTACTGCAAGTCTGATTTTTTTTTGTAAGTTTGTATATGATCCTTTTAGGTCTCTGAATATTATTATGGCAATGGCAGAGGATTTAATGTCAGTCGCAGAAAAAAGAAAACCTGGATGAGGGCTAAACAAAACCGGGAAGTATAGCAGAAAAAAGGGAGGCCAATACCCAGCAGTGGGTGATTCCAGGCTGACATGATGATGATGAATGGCAGAGGACAGACATGTGGGGAAAAGGTAGGCCTTTGCCCAGCAGCAGCCCAGTAATAGGACATTATGAGCTAAATAGATAGATTATTATGGTGCCATATTGTAAAAAAAAACAATTTTATGTTACTTTCCTACCATAAAAGTAAAAACAGAAAATGTATCTTTTTTTGCTATAGTGGAATTAAATATAACGAGGAGTACTATTATTGTGGTAAAGTTCCTTTGATACAAAGTATAAACTTCTGTAATAGAGAAAATGATATTAAGGAATATAATTTACAGAATCTGAATCGGAAGTTGAGCCTGTATGATCCTCTAATCTGTATTTACTCTTCAACTCATGTACGAGGAGTGCATACGACAAGCTAATATCAATATTTCATACAATGAACGAAAACTGACACAAATACATACCTAACATGAATAAATTCATTGTTATGTGTGGTATTAGTTACGAAATTAGATCAAAATATACGCAAAAAAAAAATCAAGACTTAAAAAATTGGCATCCCGATTTTGATAATACGTGTCACCTTCCAGCACATTTGACGTGGAACTCGTCTTAATAAAATACAATAACACTCACCGAAAGTACCGTAGCAAATCAATCTGGAAGATTACCCTTTAGTCGCCAGGATCGATTTTGTTTTCTCCTGTGCAGAAATTAACATAATTATTAGAGAACTATTACTAAAAGCATTAAAATTAAATTTCTGTAGACGGACACGCACGTACCCAGCTGCAGTAGCGAGAGAAATAACCACAGATTATAAAGAGAAATGAGAAATTAAATTGACTTTATCAATTCTTTTTACAATGTAGTAACACTTTTGATAATAAATAAAAACGCGGTAAATGCCAACATGTCGGGCGTGGTGGTATTTAGAGATTTTGTAAAAAAAAAAAATCTAATTATGCAAAAAAACTGATACTGTTATCGGTATTAAAATCAATTGTTTATAAATAAAATAAAATTATATCCTAATAAAATAAAAAAGTAGTTTGTATAATCATTATATTATTCTAACAGCTTAACGTAATACTTTTTTCCTAGAAAGGCGGTTCCGTCATATTATAACATAACGGCCGTCATGTAAATCAGTGATTTACACCAAAGATTTAGCTAGATTTGATCTCACCGTACTTAGTCACGCGAAAAAGTCTCCATAATGAGAAGAGTCAGTCATATCAAATAGCGTTTTCGTAACAATCAAGTAAAGTCACTTCGTCATTGTATGTCCGAGGAGTGGCGGCCACCGATCTTCCGTAGTAAACCGTAGCCCAAAGCTACGGTTTCCTACAAGAGCGGTGGCCACACTTTACGGCCGTAGTGACGGCTGTTTGCATTTGGGTTGTCGCGCTTACCGCGCCAATGTCAATCTCATTTGGAATGCTTAAAATGGTTTATGCGACAGCGAGTCGCTTCACGCCCTCCCACTCACTTAGCTCACAGTCGTGCTCCACTACGGGCATAATTATTTATTTATTTATTTATTTTATTAACGTGACGTTCGTGACGTTCGTGACGTTTTTTTGACGTGACGTGTTTTATTTGTTTTTTTTTTTTTTTTTTTTTTTTTTAATTATCTTTGTAAGGTGTATAAAAGTTCAGCGGGATTGTCCGAAAGGGCTACCACTACCCCGGAACATAAAGGGCGAAGGAAGGAACATGGGTAGGTTTTAGTCAGTAAGAGTCTGACACTCCCTTCCGCTCCACCCAGAGCGGGCGGGATTTGATGATTTCCCATCCGGAAAAAAAAAACAAAAAAGGTGTATAAAAGTTGGTCATCGTTACGAATAGAATAAAAAAAAACCTGGATATTTTGCGGGTTACATGAGAACATTCATTAATATTTCATCCTGCTTTTATTTCGCATTTTTTTTAATACGTCTTTCAGAACGCTGCTGTAGGTGATAGCTGTAGTTTATTTTTATGCCTAAATGGTAATTTGTGTGTTTTGTCCTCTGATACTTTTTTTCGTCTTTGGATAGTAATATCATGTACGTATTGAGACGCGCTTTCATTTGAGACCACATGTTGCCGCCTATCACGACGATTTGCGGGTGACGCTCCCGCCACGAAGTGCCACTGCCCGCATACTTGTAACCACCCCCCGATACGTCCTTTATCGCCACCTCCACCAGTGAACCATGGGACTGCCACCTAGAAGAAAGTCGGCCAATAGTACGAACGCCAGCAGGTCAAGCTACCCAAAACTGTCAAATTTTCCCAATCAACCTTGAATCTTAATACTTTAGCGATAAAGTGGAAAATCTATTAAAGAAGTTTGACAGATTTGTAGTAGCTTGATGTGCTGGCGTCTGTACAACACTGTAGTACTCACTAATTCCATGCAATAATTACAGTCCATAGACGTAGTACTACATATGAACTTTAGCATAGATAATAAACTATTGAGAGGCTATTGTTAATTGCGAAATGGTAACCCTGTTCCTATTCGATGGCTAGAGTTTGAGTGTGGATGGTTTTGTTGAAATTCGTGTTGAATTTTAGCAAGAGCGTCCTTTTTGCACTTGTATTTATTTTAGTGTGATTGTTCTTAATGTCATTTGAATAATGGATAAGATTCCTAGGACACACGAAGGTAATTGAACGATTCTGTTGTGTAGCCATATTTTGTTGTGTTGTGTATAGCCTATTTTGTAATTTACATCTTACATTTCGATCGTCTTTTTAACTGATTAGTACAATATTGCTTGAATATGCTTCAATTCCAAAAAAAAAATGTTTTATGGATTTATATATATGTCTAAGTGTTGATTGACCAATGCTATTGATAACCACGCCTTCTGAAGACTGAAGAGTGGACAGGGAAACTCGAGTGATGAAGATGAAATGCTTCCACACACTTTGTTGCAGGCTATAAATTGGTATTTTGAAGCTTTAGGCATTGAAACTGGATCCAAAGTTTTATTTGTAAATTTGTTGATACTTATTTAGTGTATTTATTATTGACACAACTATCTAATATTTATTAAATTAATCCATCTGATAAACAATCATAACCTACCTTGCGTTTGTTTTTGTTTTACCTAATATTTGACTAGGTATTACATCCTTATGTACCTTTGTACTCTAAAGTTTTATGCTGATTCCGTGTTTTTTACAGCTATTGAAGCTCAGATAAGAGAAATCCAAGCAAAGAAAAATGAATTACCGGAGAATGGTGCCAATAAAGGTGTATCTCTAGGTGAAACATACTATGACAGTGATATTTATGATAATGCGGGGCAAGGAGGGAAGTCACGTTATGATGGTTACGTGACATCAATTGCCGCTAATGACGAAGTGGAAGATGATGATGTGGAAAATGTACCAATCACTCAAAAGCGATCAGGATATACTGCACCAGCTTCATTGTTAAATGATATTGCACAGGTATTTAATTCTTTATATATTTTCACATTTCATGATATTGTGTAACTCAATCAAAACTATCTAAGATAATACTTATTATAAACTTTTATACTCTTCGGAATAACTGTCTGAACCTAAATATTCAATAATAGTAGTAAATTATTTATTATTTTTATCAACAAGTCTTACATTCATTTACATGTTTATTTTAGTGAATAGTTTTTGTGTAACATAGAATTTTACTTTTCTAGAGTGATAAGGACTATGACCCATTTGCTGATAAAAGGAGACCAACTATTGCTGATAGAGAAGATGAGTACCGCCAAAAGAGGCGTAGGATGATAATATCTCCAGAGCGCACGGATCCATTTGCAGAAGGTTATTATTTAGATTAATTTATACAAACAAGACTCATACAGAATTACTGATAGACAGGGACTGTATTATGAAGTGTGATATAGTTCACGTATAGCTCCATCTCTCTCTCTCCCACTGGAATTGTGGTGGCATGTGGTAAAACATTATAATATGCTACCAGGACCATAAATAACACAAATATTGCTGTCTAAAATAACTATGATAAACATATCCATTGTACTGGATTTGTTTATCAATCTCATTTCTCCTAATTCCAGACCTATTTCAATACTAAAGTAGCATAATTTGCCTTTTTAATGACACCATTTTGAAACCATGACTGTCCTAAGCTGCCATGCTTTTTTTTTTTTTTTGGATGGGAAATCATCAAATGACCCCTCCCGCTCCGGGTGGAGCGGAAGGGAGTGTCAGACTCTTACTGACTAAAACCCACCCATGTTCCTTCCTTTGCCCTTTATGTTCCGGGGTAGCGGTAACCCTTTCGGACAATCCCGCTGAAAGCTGCCATGCTCAGGTACACAACTCAAGCTTACTTCCTCTCATTATCTCCCACATCATTGTTCTGGGGTTCTCGGAGAACACCCATCAATGGTAGTCGACTTGTAATGTTAATGCTTTCTTATTTTTCAGGTGGAAAAACACCAGATGTTGGGTCTAGGACATATACAGAAATTATGAAAGAGCAGTACTTGCGAGCTGAAGAAACAGAGGTATACATATAAGACACTAATTACTATAATTGATACTTTTTGCATCAACAAGGTTATAATTATTTATAGCTAACAGCCTGCCCTATTATATGAGGCTTAAACATAACTGGAAAAATGTGGATGTACTATATACACCTCTGCCTAACTCTTTAGGGATACAGGCATGTTATTGTGGTGTGTTGTGTTGGTTATCTAACACTTAAAGTGAATTTGAAATGTTAAACCATTGCTTTTTGTTTACAGTTAAGGAAAAAGCTGCTAGAAAGGGCTAGGGAAGGCACTCTTAAACCAGTGGCCCAATCCAATGGCGAGGCTGTAAAACCGCCATCTAAACGCAAGGGCCGTTGGGACCAGAGCTCTGAAGACACTCCAGTAGCTAAGAAGACTATTTCAGCCACCCCAACCTCTCAAACTACGCCATCTTGGGACCAAGAGGTATTATGATAATTTGCTTGAAGAATGCAACGTTTAATTGAGGCGTCGTAATTATAGCGCTTAATGGAAAATTTTATAAAATGTATAATTATTTGTTACAGAGGGGTGCTTGGGAGGAAACACCTAGTGCACCGGGACGGGGAGGTGAAACCCCCGGAGCGACACCATCAGCCCGTGTGTGGGACGCCACGCCTGGACACATCACCCCGGGACACGCCACGCCCGGCAGAGACACTCCCGCGCAACATGCCTCCAGGCGCAACCGCTGGGACGAGACGCCCAAAACAGACAGAGGTTACTGATCCGTCATTAAAGACATCTACATCATCTATACATACTATAGTATAATGGAGTAACAGAAGGGTTGGCTCGATTCGAAAACTCAAACGTTCTATAATACTTAGGTGCTGTAAAATGAGCTATAGCTTTGCTGCTTATTTTGTAGACTTATACAAAATAAGTTTTCCTATTCCTGTATGTATGGTCATAAAAAACCCAGCCAAGAGCGAGTCGGACTCGCGCACCGAGGGTTCCGTACCATTCTGATGATTTCTGAAAAAGTGTGCTACGAGGGCGACACTGAACGTTTTTAGAACTGGCCACTTGGAAATGATATAATAAAAAAATAAGTTCAAATTTTGAAATTGGAACTCTTTGCCAATATTATTGTGTATATATTTTATTCATTTGTCATTTGTTTACGCTTTGGCGGCTAATTGAAAATTGTCTGCGTCACGTCAGCGTGAATTTAACGCGAGAAAATTTTTGTACAATGATTTTTTATGACTTTCGATGTCATTTAAGTCAACAAGAAAGTTATGATAAATTTCGATTGGCCTTTCACGCTGAAGCCCCATCTCGTGCCACTAGGAGTTTAAACGTGGTCGCACTAATCTCACCTATGATCTGCGTGAGGGACGGCCTTCTCAGGACGGAAGAGAGGTCGAAGCGTCTAAGAACTTTCAGTGTCACCCTCGTATTTAGAGACATCGTTTTATTATTTCCGATTTCTCTCTATGCAAACTTCGGAGATAATGGGGGGACGGTATTTTTTTTTACATTTTTCATCAAAAGTCGACCTAAAAAAAATTAAAAAAAAAATGTCTGAGAATGTGTAAACAGAGCTCTTTCATATGATACCCCACATGCCCTAGTAGCCCCACTTCGCTTTTTAAGAACACATTTCAGTCACTGTTGCAAAAAAAATAATTCTTTGTTACTTGCAAAATAGTTGGGCAAACGTCATCTAAAACTATTCCAAATTTCAAGCTGATAGCATTAGTAGTTCTTGAGATATCCAGCTGTGACAGACGGACAGACAGGCAGACTGAGTCACACCATAAGGGTTCCTTTTTACCATTTTGGTACGGATCTCTAAAAACGAACGTTTCCGAGGCGGGTGCCTAAATTTTCGAACTCGCTTCACTTGATCTTGCATTCTACTTTCTCATAATTCTTCAACTTTTCTGCATAAGTCGACAAAGTAACTCGGGAGAGTAGTGGTTCTAAGAGAAATTTAGGGAGGGCACGTACGTTACAAAGGGAACCCCTGATCTAGAGTATTTATTCAGGAAGGTTTATGTGTAATACACTAGCACTTCGCACGCGACTGCGTCTGCGTGGATTTCATACTTTCCCTTCGAATTTTAACACTCCCTCCACTTCATTTAATCTTTATTAATTACCTAGATGAGTATTCCTGTCAAGTTTCTATTTTTTGTTGTTGATATTTTTCATACAATCTGTAGTACTACCATCATTAATACCAATTTTTGGGTTAATCAAATAAAGCACTAAAATTCTCCCTTAAAAATTTGATAATTTCTTATCACCCAATTAGGCGTTGATTTACGAAATATCCAATATCACGTAATTCTTACTTTTTATTAAGATTATTACTGCCTAGTCTTAAATTCCTCTAAACCCCCATTGGAGGGGAGTTATGAAAGACGAATAATGTCAAACATTTTTATTTACTAAGGTAGCCAGGTTTCAAATTTATAATACACGGAATAAGATTTTTCATAAAAAAGAAATCCCCTCTTTACACCCCCTTTTTTTTTTTCGGATGGGAAATCATCAAATGACCCCTCCCACTCTGGGTGGAGCGGAAGGGAGTGTCAGACTCTTACTGACTAAAACCCACCCATGTTCCTTCCTTTGCCCTTTGTGTTCCGGGGTAGCGGTAACCCTTTCGGACAATCCCGCTGACCCGGCAGGCTTCGGCCCTAAGGGGCCCCTCGAATTATGCTGACAACTCTTTGAGGCGCGCGTGGAACACTTACGCGCCGTCCGTGATCGGGCGGTGAGCTACCCATTGCTCTCCGCCCGCAGGCCCGCGCCTACGGTGGCCGGGAGTCGTCACGCGGCTCCCGACGCCCGGAGCGTCTCCCCGGCGGCTGGGATGGGAGGCTCTCTCCCTCATCCGTCCCGCCACCTCCTTCACTAGCATGACTGCTTCGCAGAAGTAGCCAACTGCCTCCCACTTCCTCTAGCTCCGGACCATGGCTTGCACCAGGGCCGGGCGCGAGAGGCCGCCGCCGCTGCCGATCGCCTCTACGAGGACACGGCGGTGCTCCGCCCAAGCGGGGCAGACCTGCACCGTGTCCTTCTTTACACCCCCTTAGGGTTGATTTTTGCAAAATCCTTTCTTAGTACACATCTTCGTTTTATACTACAACTACTGTTCAAAATTCAAGATTCTGTCTTAGCGGTTTGGAGTGTGCGAGTCTTACGAACATACCCACCCTGTTCTTTTATGTCTCGTATTTCGTAGACGTTCACGTCTTGCCCCCTCGCCACCCGCTTACACCAAAAATATAGCGGTGACCTTGATAATATCTTTTAATTCCTAAGAATATTTTAGAAACGCTTACGGGACAAAAGATTTTCATTATTTTAAGCGAGAAATTGGCAAATGATCAGTCAACGCGTATTTTTTTGCCAAAACACGATCGAAAAATCGAAACTGCTTGTAATTTTTATCTACATAAAGTTTCTCTGTCGATAAGCAAATTTATTTTGATAATAATTTAACATAACACCTGCTTAAATTGCTCCCGCCAGATTTAAATTCATTTTAAATATATCTTTTAATCACATTTTATCAATTTCTGAGTTAACTTTTACATATAGACATTATATCGTCGCGGACTGTTTTTTACAGGCCTTTTTAACAGCGGCTACGGCACTAATCATGTTAAGCTCAACAAATTTTCATAGAGAACGTAAGAAACGCAATCGCTCGACCGTTTTTCGTCGCCTTATGTTGCAAAATTGCTCTCCACGAAAAGCCCTAACAGGATAATATATGTACAGGGTGGGTGGCAGGGACATCGACGTGCAACCTGTTACCCGTGGATTCAATACATGGTTCTGGACTGCTCAGCGTTGACATTTCATCATTACATTTTGACCACTTTTGTAGGAAACAGCAGATTTTTTTTTGTAACCGTCTAAAAATTTCAAATCAGAGGTCCCGAATCATGGTAACAGGTTGTGTGTCGATATCCCTGCCGCCCTGTATATTATACTGTATAGTCTAGCCTATGTCCACCCATCAAGGTCCATTCTTACTATTGGTGAAAGAATTTTTGAAATTGGATGCTTCGGAAGTTACATCCTACATCCAAACTTTACCAAAGTCAAAGCATTTATTCCAAATAGGCACATAATAGCCACTTTTGAACGTCAAATACCTCTTTATAATATTGGTGTAGATTAATATTTAACTTAGATATAGAGAAATCTATTTATAATTGAAAATAATAGCATGTTTACTATATACGTTCAGAAATTTCGATCTTTCGAAATTGATTACATAATTATGAAACTTTGTGTGTAGAAACTCCTGGACATAACAGTGGTTGGGCTGAAACACCCCGCACCGACCGCGGCACTGGTGTGGACACTATCCAAGAGACGCCGACGCCTGGCACCAAGCGGCGCTCGCGCTGGGACGAGACGCCCGGCGCCACTCCGGCCGCGGCCACGCCCACGCCGTCCCATGCCACGCCCACACACACCACGCCCTCGCACGCCACGCCTTCACACGCGACGCCCACTCATACGCCTCATACGCCCATGTTCACACCTGGAGGAGTGAGTAATATTTTTCACCGTTGTTCTTATAATAAAACCCGAGATTCGCAACAACCATCATTAGCTACATTTTTTGTTTTACAGTCAACACCAGTGGGAATGAAGGCTATGGCAATGGCAACTCCTACACCTGGACATGTGGCCGCGATGACCCCAGAGCAGCTGCAAGCCTACCGCTGGGAGAAAGAAATCGACGAGCGAAACCGCCCTTACACTGATGAAGAGTTAGATGCCATGTTCCCACCTGGGTACAAGGTTTTACCGCCCCCTGCCGGTATGTACACGTTAATATGGGACTACGCTAATTAAGTTGCTATGTTTAAGACTTACAATGTTAAGGGTTTACACATAGTTATTAATAACCACTTTAGTTTCAGGACACATGTATTATACAAAGCCTACGGCATGTGGAAATCTATCGACGTAACTAAGTGTTATCCAATACATGTGTTATCAAATTTAAAATGATAGAATATTATACCTACGTTTTAATACTCAATTTTTCTTTCAGATGAATGATGACAATATGGCTTTACAGTCTCATGCCGTTGGATATACTGCCAGATTGAGCTTAAATATTTTGTCAGTTGCTGATTGTGTACTACGTTAAACTGCATGTTTACAAGATAATAGTATTCATTGCGGCATGCGACTGTAGCAATTTGTTAACTTGATGCATTGTTACCCAGGTTATGTTCCGATTCGGACCCCGGCCCGAAAGCTGACCGCAACTCCTACTCCACTGGGTGGTACCCCTATCGGCTTTTTCATGCAGACGGAGGAACTGGGAGGCTCGGCCGCCGCCGCCGCGCGCCTGCTCGACCCGCAGCCTAAGGGTAGCCAGCAACTGCCCTTCATGAAACCAGAAGACGCACAGTACTTTGATAAACTGCTCATTGACGTCGACGAGGACACTCTCTCCCCAGAAGAACTCAAAGAGAGGAAGATCATGAAACTTCTATTGAAAATCAAGGTACGGTTTATTTTGCTATTGCATTGTGGAATAAGAATAATAATACGCTGAAACGACGAATAATAACAGATTGCCGGTCATCTTTGCCAGAAGGAAAGAGCCAGTAAAGATATTTTGGAATCTTAGTACAAAAATGTTTTTCTTATTTTCAGAATGGAACTCCACCAATGTGTAAAGCTGCACTTCGTCAAATAACAGACAAAGCTCGTGAATTCGGCGCAGGGCCCCTTTTTAACCAGATCCTACCACTCCTTATGAGTCCAACTTTAGAAGACCAAGAGAGACATTTGCTTGTCAAAGTTATTGATAGAATTCTCTACAAATTGGATGATTTGGTCCGTCCCTACGTACACAAGGTATGAAGTTTGTATTTTAGATAATAAGACCTGTAGCTTAGAAGACAGACATTGTAAAAAAATTCTAAGATTTGAGAATTGTCCTCTGGAACCAAAAAATTTAAATAAAATGCTAAAATATTATTCATAATCTAGAATATTATTCAGATCAAGATAACTTTAGAAATCTCATTAAACGTAGCCGAGAGTGAGCTAGAAAGAAGATATTTACTTCGAAACGTGTACGGCTCCTTATACAAACATTGTGATTCATAGTATTAAGGTCAACAAGACTTTTAAAAAATGTTCTCCAAAAAAAAAATTTCAAAAAAATTTATGGTTGTAACGACTGTGTATGTTATTTATTATGTTATGTGTAGTCGCAAACTTTAGGTAAATATAGACGAATTACTTATTCCAAATAACATATTTTTTAAATGTATTTAAGTGTTGTCCCGAATTTCGGGACAGATGTCCCGGGAAAAAAATAGTCCTAAGGAAGTCTCCGTTTCTTGTCTCTATTCTTCGAAGTTTAGGCAAATAGGCACTACCTATTCCTATCACTGTCTATTACCATTCTTTGACAATATTTAGTTGGTGGAATTTAAATCGTGAATATGAAAATATTCTTATTTATTTATTATTTACAGATCCTTGTCGTAATTGAACCGCTGTTGATTGACGAAGATTACTATGCACGTGTTGAAGGTCGAGAGATTATCTCAAACCTGGCTAAAGCTGCTGGTCTAGCTACTATGATCTCTACAATGAGGCCTGATATTGACAACATTGATGAATACGTTCGTAACACAACTGCCAGAGCCTTTGCTGTTGTTGCATCTGCTTTGGGTAAGTAATACAAACAAAAAACTAAAATTATAATAAAGGTATCCAAATTGATACTAATCTAAATCCATTCATTACAGGTATTCCATCTCTTCTTCCGTTCTTGAAGGCTGTGTGTAGATCGAAGAAATCTTGGCAAGCTAGACACACGGGAATAAAAATTGTTCAACAAATTGCTATTCTTATGGGCTGTGCTATATTGCCCCATCTCAAATCTTTAGTGGAAATTATTGAACATGGTAAGTCTATATTTTTTTTAATATTGATTTTCTCCAGTTTCGTTTTTTTTTTCAGACTGTAGCATTTAAGGTCTACAGTGCAATTTTAATCTTTGTATGGTAATAATGAATGTAAGTATTTTAATTGAATTACAGGATTGGTGGACGAACAACAAAAAGTGCGTACCATCACAGCTTTGGCCAGCGCGGCCCTCGCTGAAGCTGCTACTCCATACGGTATCGAGTCTTTCGATTCCGTGCTCAAGCCTCTTTGGAAGGGTATTAGGACCCACCGCGGCAAGGGTCTAGCCGCCTTCCTGAAGGCCATCGGTTATCTCATCCCGCTCATGGACGCCGAATATGCCAACTATTATACGCGTGAAGTGATGCTCATTCTTATCCGTGAGTTCCAGTCCCCAGATGAAGAAATGAAAAAGATTGTATTGAAGGTATGGTGAACACATTGTGATATTTAGGCGAATCCAATAAATGATCATGTTTCTAATATAATGTGTTAACTTTCAGGTGGTGAAACAGTGTTGCGGTACGGACGGTGTGGAGCCACAGTACATAATGGATGAGATACTGCCACACTTCTTCAAACATTTCTGGAACCACCGTATGGCCCTCGATAGACGTAATTACCGCCAGCTTGTAGACACTACTGTTGAAATCGCCAACAAAGTAAGAACTCAATAAGTACAGACAATGCATTCTTCCTTGTTTTATATTACTTTATTTAATGTAATTATTTTACAGTTATAACATAACATCATATGTAACGTTTGTAAATTATTCTACAGGTTGGAGCGTCTGAAATAATTAACAGAATCGTGGATGATCTCAAAGATGACAACGAGCAATACAGGAAAATGGTGATGGAGTCAATTGAAAAAATCCTCGCCAATTTAGGCGCAGCTGACATTGATTCTAAGTTGGAAGAAGCACTTATCGACGGTATACTGTACGCATTCCAGGAACAGACTACTGAGGTAAGAGTATTTAAAGTATTGCCTGGTTGTGCCAATGCATGGGTTTTCTTCAACTTATTTCGATGACAATGGCACGGTCACGATTTAGCATTCGATTTGTATAATCATTTATTTTTTATTTATTAGCCTATACTGTCCCACTGCTGGGCAAAGGCCTCCCCCAAATCCTTCCAGGAACTCTTTTCCTGCGCCACATCGAACCAGCCCTCTTGGTACGCGTCCAGATCGTCTCGCCATCTCTTTCTGGGCCGGCCTCGGCGGCGCCGTCCATCTTCAGGCACCCACTCATTTATTACTATTAAAAATTATATTACGTTTTACAGGACGTAGTAATGTTGAACGGGTTCGGCACCATAGTGAACCAATTGGGTAAGCGCGTGAAGCCGTACCTGCCACAGATCTGTGGTATAATATTGTGGCGTATGAACAACAAATCCGCTAAAGTCCGTCAACAAGCTGCCGATCTCATTTCACGTATTGCTGTCGTCATGAAAACCTGCCAAGAGGTCAGTACTAAACTGATATGCTACAAGTTTAATTACACCGATTTTACTTCTTGTTGTTAGTCCTTTGACATGTATTTCAATATTAATTTATGTTACAGGAAAAATTGATGGGACATCTTGGCGTAGTACTTTATGAATACTTGGGTGAAGAATATCCAGAAGTACTGGGTTCCATTCTGGGCGCTCTAAAAGCTATTGTTAATGTGATTGGTATGACGAAGATGACACCACCCATTAAAGATCTACTACCTAGGCTTACACCGATTCTCAAGAACAGGTAAGTGGCCTAAAGTTAGATAAATGCTGAAGATATTTTTATTGCTTATTTTTCGTTGTTTATAATGTTGTTCTGTTGTCTGTTTTAGACACGAAAAAGTACAAGAAAATTGTATCGATTTGGTTGGACGTATTGCAGACAGAGGACCCGAGTTCGTCTCTGCAAGGGAATGGATGAGGATATGTTTTGAACTTCTAGAACTTCTGAAGGCCCACAAAAAAGCAATCCGAAGGGCGACTGTAAACACCTTCGGTTATATTGCTAAAGCCATTGGTCCCCATGATGTGCTAGCGACTTTGCTCAACAATTTGAAAGTACAGGAAAGACAGAATCGGTAATGAAAAGAAACTTTATTATGTGTATATTTTTTAATATATAAGTATGTGAATTCCCTAATAAAATTATATTTTTGTTTTAGAGTGTGTACAACAGTTGCAATCGCCATAGTAGCGGAAACTTGCTCGCCATTCACAGTATTACCGGCTCTGATGAATGAATATCGGGTACCAGAATTAAATGTACAGAATGGAGTGCTGAAATCATTATCTTTCTTATTTGAGTACATCGGAGAAATGGGCAAAGATTACATTTACGCAGTTTGCCCTTTGCTAGAAGATGCACTTATGGACAGGTAGTGCTAAATTATTTTTGATAGTTTGTCTTGTTTCCTAAAGTATTTAATGATTATAGTAAGCAATTAAATTATCGACTCATTTACATTTTATTTGAAAACAGGGATCTGGTGCATCGACAGACAGCATGTGCTGCCATAAAGCATATGGCTTTGGGCGTATACGGATTTGGATGCGAAGATGCTTTAGTTCATCTGCTCAACCACGTGTGGCCGAACATCTTCGAAACTTCGCCGCATTTAGTGCAAGCATTCATGGACGCTGTGGAGGGCATGAGGGTCGCTCTTGGCCCCGTTAAGATCCTACAGTATGCTCTGCAGGTATGTATTGTTTATTATCTGTACGTGTGTTTATTCGATTAACAATTTAAATCAGTCTCTTAAAAAATGGGAACATACCTAACATGTATAATATAGTCTGTTCTAAAAGTATCTGATGGAAATGTCAACAAATGGATCAGTAAACGTTTCTGAGGATGCCAATTTGTGGCGCACTTTGAGTGTTTTGACAATTAATTATTTTAATACTTATACCCGAAATTCTAATTTTAAATCGAACATTTCGCTTTTAAATTAGAATTTCGGGTTGAAGTATTCAAATAATAAAAAAAAAACATCTTTAAGGTTAGGTCAAGGTAAAGATGTTTTTCGCTTGACAGTAGATGTTAATTTTATAACCTCAATTTTCTTAGATGATTTTTCTATTACAATTTAATAATGTTATTCAAACAAATTTGTAGAAGTGGTGACATTAACCGACTTTTTACAAAACGAAATCTAACTTTAGTTCTAGCCTAAACCTTTGGGCCAGTATTTGTATTTTTAACTTTATTTCGATTCAGGAAAAGTTCTTATTACTAAAATGACAACTTAGCACCGAAGTAAGCTGTCATTTTTGTATAAAGAATCACATTACTATAACATTTAGGTTCTTAATTCAATAACTGGCTCGGTGGTTTAAACCTGATCTAAAGAAAAACCTTGTTTTGTAATAAGGGGGATAAAGTTTTAAGCATTTTTAATATGGATGAATGTGATACTTACTACTGAACAGAGTTTGTTAACACTTTCTTTAGTATTTTTGGAACAGACCATAGTCGACTTCGTAACAAAAATTCGAAGGCATTGTGATATCCACGAAACAGCCCACCTTTTTCTTCGCGATTTCTGGTTTGTTCTCGAAGTAAAAAAATGTTCATCTCCTTATATTTCTCGGTTTTCTGATATTTCAATTAATCACGTAATGTTGAATGTCACTTGCACGTCATAAAAAGTCAGAGTCTATTTTTGATTTAAGACTGTGACAGTTAAGTAGTTTCCTTAGTGAAGTTTCAATTTACTAGGAGTTTTTATTAAAAGTGATAAAATTACGAACTCGACTATACCTACACAATTTATTCAACAAAGATTTAAGTTGTTTGATGACTTACTGCGCCGGAATAACATAGTGTCAAGCTATTGACTAGAAAAGTAGCCGTTCTAAGCGACGTGATATAGTTGTTTGGTCTTGAAAACTAAAAATACAGATTGTCATGGACCTGCAATCGATTATCATGGCGCAATGTTTAGTTGCGCCATGACAATCGATAGCAGGTCCATGCAACACTAGCTTTTCATACATACTGTAAATGAATTATTATTTTTCAGGGACTATTTCATCCTGCAAGAAAAGTTCGCGACGTGTACTGGAAAATATACAATACCCTTTATATAGGAGGACAAGATGCACTGGTCGCTGGATACCCAAGAATACAGAATGATCCAAATAATCACTATTTGAGATACGAACTAGATTATTTGCTCTAATATTATAACTATTGTATGATATAATATGTCGTGGTATAGGTTTGTTTAATTCGCATAGTATAAATAAAAATATGCTGTTCAATTGTAGAACAAGGGCCACCACTACAACGTAATAAAAACCATTTGCAAATGCGCAAAAATATTGACATAACATAAATAAATTATAGATCTATAAGTCAAAAATTCATTAGTCGTTATAATTTATACAAATGTTAGTATGGCTTTTGCTCTAAGAAAGAACTTCATCCAATTGAGATAAACCAGGTTTTCAGTTATTAAAAAGGCATTATAATTACATAGCTGTTTTATTATTTAATATGTCCCTCTGGAATTTAAGCGAAAGCTTTGTTTTTGGTATATATTTGATTTACATAAGTTTTAATATGATGACTAGAAAATAATAATATTTTTTCACTTACAAATTACTTACATAATAGGATATTCAAGTTTACTAATTTGGAATGTTGCTTAAGTTGCTAACACTAAAAATAACAAAATATATATATATATATTGCCTCAGTCTATTTAATAAATTATTAGATAAATCAGAAATACGTGTTTCACAAGAAACTTAGCTGCCCTAACATTCTAGATGTAATTATCATATAATGAGTCGCACCAACCGGTCATGAACTATTCCGCAAGAATGTGTTCCGAATTTTGAAAAATCTCAAGAATGTTTCTGCGATATCATTAACAATTCGTTATGCATCATTTTGCTGCGGTATTGAATATTAAGCTACGTATTCTTAGCAAACCGCATCAGTTGCCCAGAACTGTTTATATGAACTTTATATGATGCTGGAAACAATATTTACTTTTTTCTTGTCCTGTCTGGAAAAAGTGGCATCATGTCTCAAGCAACACAGAAACACGATACTGCAAAAAAGTTACGATTAGTTAACAATGAATATGGTGCTTTAGATCTAATGCTAGGTCTACATAGGTTTAGGGCAACCTAGCTTTAGATTTCTGTAATAAGATCTGGTAATCTAATCTTGTAATTCGTCCTTAAAATATGACGATGTCGGGAAGGACTTCTTAAAGAGACGCGGGGCTAGTGCATGTTCTTGTTGTATAAGTGATACGAATGCTTGAAAACATCTTTATACCTTGTGGAATGCAAATAAACGAATATGAATATGAAGTAGGGACGAGTGGGGGATCTAAGAAACAATAAAAATAAAAATTTGAGGTTTTCAAATTTCCGCGCTCTTTTTACTTGACCAATCAGGTTATTCCTCAAGTAACACGTGAAGTTAGTTGCATTGAGGATTAGTGTAGCGTGTGAGTTTGGAAGCGAAAAGTTCTTTTTTAATAGTCCAAAGTTTAGATTTGCAGTAAAAAAGCATTTCGTTTTACTGAACACCTATTGACGCCAGGTTTGTGATATTCTGTTTATCCGAAAATTGCGTATTTGGAGCTTTTATTATATTGCAACTTAGAACCTCAAAGTAAATATCTTGACAGTTCGTATGTGAATTTCTTTTAGCTAGTCGGGGCACTATGAAACGAGGTTCAATGAAACAGTGTTTCATTGTACCCCCATAAAAACGTTTTGTTGTTTTACCAGTAATTATGCTTTAGTAACACAAATAAAAAAAACTACAAAACATTGTAATAGGGGTACTTCGACGTGGCTTACTGTGCATAAAATTAAAATATATTGATTTATATTTTATTTTTAAGGACAATAAACCGTGGCTGGCCCCTTTTACTCACCTATCTATGTTATTTATTTATAGGGGCAGTCAATATGGTAAGAAATCGTCAAAGAAAAACGAACAAAGGATTAGGTACATAATGAAACAAGCATGAGGGAAGCCGAAAAATTAGTAAGAAATGGTATGAGCTTAAGAAATGTAAACCATATAACCCTGTCTCGCTATGTGAGAAAAAATTATAACAGCGCTGGTATTCCACCTCGCATGAGACCAAATTATGCAAATAGGAAAGTGTTTGAATAAAAACATGAAGAACACCTGAAAGAATATATAATAACTTGCTCTAAAATGTGCTATGGGCTGCCAAGCTGGCACAAAAAAGAAATGGCTGGAGTTGATTGGCTATATGGCTTTAGGGCACGTCACGCAGATTTAACACTAAGAAAGCCAGAAGCTTGCCGTCTTTCCAGGGCCACATCGTTTAATAAACACAGTGTCAAGATTTTTTTTTGACAATTTCGAAGATGTAATTAACCGACTTCCTGGTTTTGGCGATGGCACGCGAATGTTTTGTTTACACGAGCATTACAACAGCGGAAAAACCGAGAAAAATATTAGCCTCAAAAGCAGCGAAGCAATTAAACGAGGTCACAAGTGCAGAACCACTTGTTGTATAGTTTCTCCTACTAGATCAGCCTTGCCACCAGTTATGATTTTCCCCAGAAATTCAAAACCCACATGCTGAATGGTGCTCCACCAGGCTTCTTGGGTCTTGCTCAACCGACAGGCTGGATGACTGGAGAGATGTTTATCGAAGTCATGAAGCACTTTGGAAAATCGACTTCATCGACCAAAGAAAACCCATTATTGAGCCATTTAAATCCAGCTGTACTCAATATCGCAAAAGATAACGAAGTTACGTTTTTAACCATCCCTCCACACACAAGTCACAAAGTCCAAGCTCTCGACGTATCCGTGTTTGGTCCATTTCAAAACTACTATAATAGTGCAGCAGACTCATGGATGCATCGCCATCCAGGACAGACCCTGGCTATTTACCAGGTTGCTGAAATTATGGGCGTGGCATTTGAAAAGGCAATGACACCTTCTAATATTAGATCCGGATTCAGAAAAACTGGGGCTTTTCCTTTTGATCGGGAAGTCTTTACTGAAGATGATTTCTTCCAAAGTGTAGTGACTAATCGTCAAGAAAACCCCCAACCAACTTCGGCGTCTGCTACAATTGAACTGCAGCCTGAATTCGTAAGTTTGCAACAAGTTGATGATCCTTCCACGTCTAATGCCAATGTAAATTCATTTTCTCAAGCGATAACCGACATTAGGACTGCTCCGGTTAGCGTACAAAGTCCAATTGAATGCAGAGAGTATCCGAAAGCAGAACCTCGTAAGTTAGGTAATAAAAGGAAGAAAGGCAAGAGCTCAGTGCTGACAGACTCGCCCGTCAAGACTGAAATAGAAGAGTTTGCACGTCTGAGAGAAGAAAATAAAAACAAGAAAAATTCTTCTAAACCAAAGAAGCCAAGAACGATAGACGTTGAGAAACCAGCAAAAGTTTTGTTTTCAAGCTCTGAAAGCGATGACAATAACTCGGACACATCTGTAATAATTGAAAATTGATAAAGAAGATGACAACATGCAACTGATCAATATGAAAACACCCACGGTTCAAGACTTCGTTTTAGTTCGTTTTTCGGGAAAGCAAATAAAGTTTTTCATTGGACAAATATTATCAGCTGCTGATGAAAATAATCACTATGATATTAGTTATCTGCGACGAAGCAACAAAAAAGACGACAGTTTTTATTTCCCTCTTGAACCTAACCTAGCTTCTGTTCCAATAGTTGACATAGAATTAGTTTTACTCTCACCAAGTTCTTCCGGGAAGACTAAACGACAAGCGGATATTTACACATTTCACTCATGGATTTAAAAAATATATAATTTCGGCTAAATACCTAAGTATTGTCAATTATTGAGATTTGTTTTAGTTTATTTTGTTGTTTTTTACATTTGTTTGATGCATAAAAATGCATATTTCATTGTGCCCGCTGTTTCGTTGCACCCCGGGGTTCGGTCCAATGAAACAGAGGCAAGGTAGTGGGAAAATTAAAAAAAAATGGGTTAGGATTAATTTTTGATCTCGTTTCTATGACTGATTTTTATATGATTAAGTAAAGTATATCGAAATGGAAAAAATACGTTGAGTTTATTAATATATATTTTTTTATAAATGAAAATGCTTTTTTTCGTTTCATTGTACCCCACTTGTCCCTATTTATAAAGAGTTTATGCGTTCATGCATACTAAAATGATTTTCAATTTTCATACATTTTAGTACGCAGGTATATTTGTTACAGAAAGATTAACAAAGCTATGTTATGCTAATACAGGATTAAATACATGTTATATTATATTTAGTTTCGCAATTCTTATCTACTAAATGAGACAGTAATCGCAGATTCTCACCTCAGCTTAGGTATTCTTATTCATTATGCCGAACGAAGCTGCCAGTCAGTTGTAATGTTAGTAATTATGATGATAATGGAATTTTGAGCATTTTCCTAGTAAAATCTTTAAAATAAATGAGATCGTCAACTTATAGTAGAATTTCCGAAGATTTCCTTCCAAAGTAGCATAGCAAGCTTGTGGCGGAACACAAAACCCCGAGTCGATTTAACTTATAACTATGAGCCGTTTACTGAACTTCTCAAAATAAACTTTTAAAATTTCGCGGCTTCATAAAAAGCCTCATAAATTCATACAGAACCTGTTAGATAGGGTGATTGGAAGATGGGTGCAAAGCTTTAAGGCGAAGATAGTACAGACAATTTAGAATCATTTCAGCCATGGCTGTCTTAGACGAAGTCTTACCAATTTTATTTAACCTAGTTTTTTTTTCGAAAATTCTCAAAATTTTAAGTAAACTGCTTATCTAAGGCCAAATTGAATGATAAATGAATTCATTTTTATGCTATTTAATTAAAGTAATGTGTATGCAATCTAGCAAAACATGTTTTAGGCCTCTGTCATTAGACATTTTTTTTACAGACATTTAAAATTCATAAAAATGTTGAATAAATTATAATACTTTATTAATTATATTACTTTTTATAAACCTTATTTAAAAAAAAACCGGAAGGTGCTTTTTTGTTCAAACCCTTTTGAAAACATGCTTGATAATCGCTCTTTCTTTTGAGGTATCATTTACGCGGCTATCTTACAAATTATTGAAATTAGGACCTACAAACCAATTTGAGGGAGAAATTTTAAATTTTAGACAGACTAATTAAAACAACATTTGAATTGAAATTATTTATTTTTCATGTTCAAAATGACTGCCGTGATTCCTAATACAAGCACGGCTCCGTCTTCACACTTCTGCTGTTATTATTTTCAACATCATCTTCAGCTTCATGGTTTCAAACGCTGAATTAATCCTCCCTATCAATTCATCTCTCGTGTTTATTTCTACATTCGTTACACCAGTTCCTTGGCCCGGCCCCACACGAAAAAGTCCACTGGGGTCAGATCTGGTGAGCGAGCGGGCCAAGGGATGGGTCCATCTCTGCCGATCCAGCTGTCAGAAAAGCAATTGTTTAAGTTCTCCCTTACATTTAACGTCCAATGCGCTGGACAGCCGTCTTGCTGAAAGATGACTGTTTGGTCTCTCCCTCATCTCTTTTAAATCGTTTTGTAGAAATTGCAAATAATTAAGATAATGATGAGAAATGACGATGATGATGATGAGAAAAAGTCCACTGGGGTCAGATCTGGTGAGCGAGCGGCCCAAGGGATGGGTCCATCTCTGCCGATCCAGCTGTCAGAAAAGCAATTGTTTAAGTGCTCCCTTACATTTAACGTCCAATGCGCTGGACAGCCGTCTTGCTGAAAGATGACTGTTTGGTCTCTCCCTCATCTCTTTTAAATCGTTTTGTAGAAATTGCAAATAATTAAGATAATGATGAGAAATGACGATGATGATGATGATAATGATTAAGATTTGAGTATTTGAGTACATATTTGAATTTTCGCCATTCAAAGGATCCGGTAAGAAGTGGGGCCCAATGAACTTTCTGCAAATTACTCCAGCCTATACATTGACAGAGAATTTCCTCTGAACCAGCACCTGCTGCTTAAAATAATGTGGATTGTTGTCTCTGTCGGCCCATTCAAGGAGGTTGTAAAAGTTTGTAATGCCCTCCCTAGAAAATTTGCTTTCATCCGCCCACAAGATTGATTTCAGGAACCACGCATCTTCGATGTCTCTGTTGTGCAGAAACGGCAGAACTGTCTTCTTCTTTGGGAATCTTGCTCTTCAAGAGCTTGCAAAGTGCACACTCCTGCCATGGAACGGATACTTGTCATTTTGGTGCATTGTATGCCACACCTTCACTTGTGAAATGTTTAGATTTCGAGCTACTGCTGTAGGTAGTGGAATCCGCTTGAAATGCTGCCAAAATGTCTTCTTCGATGTCAGGTTCGTGTCTGCCCAGGTTGACTCCAGGTTCCACGCGGTGTAACCCATCTTGGGCAAGTCGACGAAACGTGTTGTAAAACACTCGGACATTCGGTACCCTGCGATTTTGATACGAGGGCGACACTGAAAGTACCTATTTTTTCTGTTCTGTTTTTCTTGTCTGTTTATATATGTGTGTACATAAATGGTAAATAAATAAATAAAGTTTTTAGAACTGGCCACCTGTAAACGATATAATAAAAAAATAAGTTCAAATTTTGAAAATGGAACTCTTTTCCAATATTGTATATGTATTTTATTCATTTGTCATTTGTTTACGATTAGGCGGCAAATTGAAAATTGCGTCACAACAGCATAAATTTAACGCGAGAAAAATTTCGTACAATGATCTTTTATGACTTTCGATGTCATTTAAGTCAACAAGAAAGTTATGATAGACTTCGATTGGCCTTTAACGATGAAGCCCCATCTCGTGCCACTGTTTACAATTGGTTTAACGAGTTTAAACGTGGTCGCACTAATCTCACCGATGATCTGCGTGAGGGACGGCCTTCTACGGCGACGACTGAAGATAACATCAGTGTTGTGCGGCGTATGATAGAGACTGACAAAAAAGTGACTTATCAGCAGATTCGGACAAGCCTAAGCATCGGTATGAGTCAAGTGCACAAAATCCTCCATGAACATTTAGCCGGCTCTGTACCCGGTGAATACCTCATAATTTGACAGAGGCCCAAAAGCTCCGTCGTGTTGATTGGTGTCGTAAAATGGTTCAAAGATTTAACGGAGGTGACTCAAATGCTGTGTTTGACATACTTACGGGTGACGAAAGCTGGATTTATTGTTATGATCCTGAAACTAAGAGACAGTCTGTGTCAAACGTTTTCCTACGTTTTATGGACGCCAAGGAAGCAGTGGTTGCGTTTCAAAATGCGTTCGAAGAGACCCCTAAGGACGAGTGGGCAAAGTGATTTTCTCAGTGGTTCCATCGGATGCAGCGATGTATTGATGTAAATGGACACTATTTTGAAAAGATATAATAAAACTAATAACTTGCTAGTTTGTCCAGTTTTTGATTTTCTAAGAACTTTCAGTGTCACCCTCGTAGCGCTCTTGATACATCCGTCGCGCCAAAGATCCATTGCCGCATCGTTGCTATTGTTTAAAGAATACCCTCAATTTGGTTCTTGCATGAGCAAAAAATTCTTAGAATTTAACTAGAAAGTTATCATTTCGAACACATAAAGTAATTTTTTATGTAAACATTTTGTATTAATAAGTCTAAAATTTAAAATTTCTCCCTCAAATTGTTTTGTAGGTTCTAATTTCAATAATTTGTAAGATATCCGCGTAAATGATACCTCGAAGGAAAGAGCGATTATCAAGCATGTTTTTAAAAGGGTTTGAACAAAAATAGCACCCTCCGGTTTGTTTTAAAGAAGGTTTATAAAAAGAATTATAATTTTTTCAATTTTTTTATGAACTTTAAATGTCTGTAAAAAAATAAAATGTCTATTGACACAGAGGCCTAAAACATGTTTTGTTAGATTGCTTATACATTACTTTAATAAAATAAAATAAAAATGAATTCTAAATGCTAAATTCCATTTAGCCATAAATAAGCAGTTTACTTAAAAATTTGGGAATTTTCGAAAAAAATATTTAAAAATTAGGTAAAAAAAATTGGTAAGACTTCGTCTAAGACCACCATGGATTAAATGGTTCTAAATTTTCTGTATTATCTTCGCCTTAAAGCTTTGCACCCATCTTCCAATCACCCTGTATAGAGCATTTACGAGTTAAATATCAGTTAATCATGCGACAGACGGATCATTCAAGTATTTCATTGTAAATAACCTCCTCTAGCCGTCACGTGGGCTAAGCTGCTTGATAGTATTGGCTGCCAGGCGGAACCGACAACGTTATCTGCGGTTATACCGATTCGGCGCTGAAGAACTCCTTCTGTCGTAACTGCCCATACCTCGTTCTCTTCAGCCGATACATGTTTGAATGTCAAATCACATTCTGGAAACATTTTAAAAATCATTATAATTTGAATTCTATTTGATTATTGTGGGTACTCTACAACAGTGTTGTGTTACACAACTTGAGAAGCTACCGACTGCAATTTTATTTGTTTCCAATCATAATTCAGATCACACATGGGTGCTCTGTCAGAAGGAACTTCACGCTGATGTGTGAAGTTGTGTTTTCTGACTATAGAGTACTAAATAATTACCTGTTAAATGCTTCCATTCTTTACCATCCTGCTGATTTCTAGAAATATCGGTCCTAACAGCCACAGCACCATTCAAGAGTAACACCCATGCGGATGATTTGGTCAATGACACTGCCTTAGCGCCCGCTCCAGATTTGTGGTTATAGGGATGGCTAAATTTAGGAGTTTCTATCAACTTCCAATTGCTTCCAGATGGATTCTCTCTAGTAATATCTTCTCTGTAATAGAGTTCTCCCTTTCGGCCAACTACCCAAACTATATTATTGCATGTGCTAATTGCTATGAGTGATTGAGGGTTGTTAACATGTTCCCAATGCGCACCCTATAAAGACAAAGAGAATGTTATCTTTTGTTGCAACATACTAAAATTGTAATTGTGACCTATTACTTAATATAGTCGATGCAATTCACGAGCGCGCGTCATGTGACTCATAAGTTATTGTAATAATTTATAAATTGGAATGATTGACGCGTGTTTGTGAAATGCAACATTTGTAATTGAGAAGAAATGTTCACGGCGACTCTGCCTTGAACATTTTATAAATCTGAATATTAAGTATTTTCAAATTTATAAATGTTCACGGCAACAATGCCGAGCATTTATGTATTTGTACTTCTAAGTAACATGTCCAAATATATACATGAATATGAGACAGCAGAAAAACGACAGATTAGAGAAGGCACACGTAGATTAAACGTTACAAGGTAAAGCATAATTTGAATATTGGGAAGCATAGTCCCAGATATCAATCGGTTATATTATTAAATAAGTTGCCTCTAGATATAAAAAGCGCTATCTACACGAGCTCTTTTAAAAATGAACTTAAAAGTTTCCTGATCAATAGTGTCTTTATGCTGGCTGTTGTAATATTTAACGTGTTTTTTTACCTTAAGTAATTTAATTTTATTTTTTATACCATGTACCTTTAGATACAATTTATTGTTCATGAATGTGTGACTATGACTATGATTGATTGTACACTGATAAAATATTGCTTAATTCCTACCGTGGGTGCTGTAACTGTAACTCCAGTTCGATAAATGGCGTCACCTGCCAATGTTATTGCCCAGACTGATGCATCGTCACCATTGGCCTTTAAGCAAAAATTTATTTTGACATAAGTTTAATGTTTATACAACTCAGACAGTGACGGTCGTACTTGTATCTGAGTCGTGTGGTCATAAACGTCAGTAACAATAGGAATGTGCCAATAACTTGCAGCTTACGCACGTTCGAGTCATTCATAGTGTGGTTACTATACATACATTCATTTCAAATCAAGCTTATAATATGATATGTATAAAATCAATTCGACGAGTCTTGGAGTGAAGACCGCGTATCGGCAAGCGTAGTGCGGGACGGCCCCAGTAAAAAGGACGGACGACCTAAAGAAGGTGACTGGGACAGACTGGATGCGGTAGACGGAAGACAGGGTGTTGTGGCGCAGCCTGGGAGAGGCCTATGTTCAGTAGTGGACTGCGATAGGCTGAGTTGATTCATTAAAAATCTTTTTTTTATTATACGTTGCCCCACTCTAGGAATTACTCCTGTATCGTGGGTGCGTTTACAAACATTTATACTCATATACACAAACAGCCAGACCCGGAACAACTACCATTAGACAATACAAATATTTGTTCCGTGCGGGAATCGAACCCGCGACACGCAGTGCAGCAGTCGATCTCTCAGCCACTGCGCCAAATGTGTCGAAATTAAATTGCCCATAGCTCTATATAGTTAACATCATTACAAGACAGCGATATCTACTCGCTACTATTACACACATCAATATAGCGCTCCATAAGTACAATGAATGCAAGTGAGACATATAGAAAAAAAAAAAGATTTATGACCAGACGACTCAGATAATTATAACGGTCGTACTATAGTGATTAGTAAGTGATCTTCACACCAGAAAGATGTTTTAATAGGTGTAACATAACATCACACTCGTAAGTCCCCCAAAGTCGAAGGGGTAGGGGTAGTCGTGTTATAGTACACATAATAATATTTATACATACAATAATTTAAAATCTCACCCATATAGAAATATCTAATAATGCAGTACTTCCGGCCCGAATCCATGGACCTTCTGTAATAATTTGAGCTTTTCTATACCACCTTCGTCGACGGACGCAATCGGTAAATATTTTTTTTCCGTGATAGGGTGCTGGGAAATCGGTTGCGTACTGCCATCCATCAGAATCAACACCACCAGGTGTGTTGTAGTCGATCATCCATTCGGATATCTGGAGACAGTAGATGTTTGTCGCGTTAAATAAGGTATAACATGATAACAAATCATCTAAAGTTTGTACTCGCTAGGAGATAAATGTCCCGTCATCCAGTGACCCGTGCACTCAAATATATTGCGCGAAGTCAGGCAACGTCACACGTCGCCATACTCATGTCTCACAACATGTCGTGCGGGGCCGGTCGACTTCGCGCGATCTCTGGCGGAGACGCGTGTTGGACATTTGACCTCTAGTGAACACATGACTCAAATTTTTATAACAAAATGAGTTTTAATTTACCCAATGCCAATGACGATTAAGAAGTTTAGTATGTTCTCGAGTTCTTTTGTGTTTTCCGGTGATGTCGCTCCACATGTAACGATCAGTAGGCAAGCCAGTGGATGTGTAGCCTGAAAGAGGATTCCATCTCTGGTTTTCGTAGACGCAGTAAGTTTGAGTATCTGTCATAGAATGAATGCCTTCTTTGCTTCCTATACCTAAAATTACAAGTTTAGTTTCTATAATATATATTTCACAAAATATAAGTATCAGGTACAGTCAAATAAAATAGATGGCTACCTTTGAGAATACCTCCTCCCCATCCTCCTGTATACACCCAAACACGGTGATCGTGAGATATCCCCCAAACAATACCATTCTGGCAAGACTCAACTCGCCGCAAGTAGCCCCCTATAATTCGCCAATACATTTCTTCTGATCCAATTATAGCATTTGTTGTTGAATATTCCATGGAATAAAGTTTTAAAGGTCCCTTTACAGCAACTGATGTAATAGTTTTAGGACTGAGTCTATGTTCAAAGAAGCAATAAAGTTTATCATTTACCAGTATCTTAAAAGCATTGATATCACAAATAATCGTTATACAAAACTCTTGCCCTGGAGACATTGGTAATTCATGTCTTTCTTCAACTCCCCAGCTACCAAATATTTTTGAATTACACACAACAACTCTCTCTTCAAATCTCATATTGAAGTGCAAAGGTATTTCGGTCACTTCTGTCTCAATTTTATGTCTCTGTTTCTTAATTTCTGGACCTTCTAAATTAATGTGAAATCTGTTGACTTCGTCATTTAAACAGCCCAACATTTTTAATGTACTCCCAGGTGGAAAATTGTTATGCAAAGGTGTTGTAAAACCAGATACTATATCTTTTCCAAAGACTTGAATCTCCTTAATATATTTACCATCATTAGCAGTATTCAGTTTTGCAGGCATGGGATCCCAATTTAGTATATCTCCAGAATTAGCAATTGCCCATACTGAATTGGCTGATGGTTTACCAGTAACTCCATTGATCTGTGATGTGATATCAACTAAAACATTAAACCATTCTTCTTGTTCCATTTCTGATATAAAGTGAACTTTAATGGGACTCTTGTTTTGACTTGGAACAGACAAAGTTATTCTGGGACTTCCAGGTTCTGATGATGTTATAACACTGGTGACTTCACCTAGGTTCAAAATAAATTTTATAGTACCATCCGGTTGAAAAACAGACAATGTTCCAATATTTTCCAAGTCATGCCAATATAAAGATAATATACAGTCTTCACTGGAATGATTTGCATTTATTAGTCTTGACTCACAGCTCCGTGTCCAACCTTTTTCTTCAACAGCTAGACCATAATTAGATAGATCCAATGTTACATTATTGTTTCTAGTTTTTAGATAATCTAAAATCTGAATTCGCCATTTAGCAGTTAGATCCATATTAAATGCATTATGGGAGTCTGTAAACCAGTGGGGCACCTGCATTACATCTACAGAACAAGCCCCGGCTTCTACAAATGCCCAAGTAGTTTCACAAGTACCCCAAGCAGTTTGGCTTATCTCATCATCAAAAAACATTCCTGAGTCAACATCAAACACACTACTGTCACTATCCGGCTGAGCCTCCATGCCCACAACAGAGCCAACACTTCTTACAGGGCTCCATGCTCTTGGGTTCTTTAATGTTGTTTCATAACTTTTTCCTGTGTAATCAATATTGTCTATTTGTTCATTTCGTTTTTGCCGAGCTTCTTTTGGTTTCACCGGCAATGTATGTTCAATTGGTGCTGAATGAGACTCTTCCCAGGAATTGTGCAGGTTTATATTAGATTTAAGCTCTGTTGTTGTTTCATTGAGCATGTTGAGACTGTGATGTTTGGCATTGGGTGTTGAAGACACAACACTTGCTGAGCTAGATGTCCGGCTAAGTTGCATATTTGCCTGAACCATTCTCCATCTTTTACCAGTTTGCTCTGCGGGAGTGATACCACTGCGCCAGTAAATAGACTTATCTGAATCACCAATAGCAAACACTTGATCATTGATGCCAACTGAAATATAGCTCATATGACCAGTGATTTCTAGCCATCCACTTCCCATTGCAGCTACTTCAGAATTTCCAGCTGTATTTCCATCTACACCTTTTCTAAACCAAACTCTTGTATCAGAACTCACAGCCCAAATGGAATTAAATCCAACAGAAAGTGACACTAGTTTAGTATCATTAGGAGATTTAACTTCCATCCAAGCTTCTCCTGTGGGGCAGTCTTTGGTTATGCCTTTTCTAACAATAGCCCTTCCTGTCCACAAAAGAGCCCACACTAACCCAGTAGGTCCCACAGAAATCTGTCTAATATCACAATTAGGAGGAATGCTTATGTTTATCCATTTCAATCCTTCAGGAGAAGTAGCACTGACACCAGCCCTGTACATAACTCGCCCATGAGCAGTTATAGCCCAAACTGACAATGTTCCAGGGGAAGCATATGGGATCTGATTACCACCAATGCTGACATCTATGAATGGCTCCTGTGTTGGATCTTTGTGTAAAGGAGCAATTGCACACCATGAATTCATAGCACTAAATTTTCTGTACCTTATCCACTTTCTTCTTCTTACACAAGACTTCCACTGTTTTAAGGGGCCAAATTGTGCTGGAAAGTCCACTGCATATGTCCATCCATCATGATCCAACGGTTGACCATCTAATGTTAGTTCAAGTTGCCAATCACCCTCCCATTGCCAGGCCATTGATGGTAACCTAATGCGATCAATTGCTCTGTCCTTTGTGCCATCTTGAGAAGAAAAATGATATCTGTCTGTGGGAAGCAATCTACCACTAAAACCCTCAAGTGGTAACCACCTTTCGTTTTCGTAGGATTCTTCTTTGACTCGTATGGGTATTTCCAAGCCATGCACGTGGAGGTAGATTTGTCGGTCACCTCCTACAGCCCATAGGAAATGTGGAACAGCAGACAATGTTTTGAATTCTAAGCCTAAATACATGAATTCTCTCCAACATGACCCACTTGTTGACAAGGCGTAAACTTTGCCTTCATTGTTAATGGAAAACAATAATGAATTGCTAGACATAATGAATTATTAGTTTATACACAAAAGCATAGCGAATACACTGCAAGCTCTTGTTTATAATTCATTGTATTCTGTTTGACTCCGCTAAACATAATAGGTATACTTAATAATACCTTGTAATCATGTCCGCGTTGCTCCTTTTTTATTTTACCCACTCACCTACCCCATTTAATACCGATCGGTGTAATTGTAATTTACAGCGCAGCACAGTGAGCACAGTATTCCGCGAAGTTTTCTATTTTTTTATTTTAACCTGCAGCTGATGACAGTGACAGTTCACAGATTAGTAAAAATGAATACCGTAATTAGTGATGGATTTCACTGACAAGTACCCTACGTTGGGGTCGGCAGTAACTAATTTAGTTCAATAATAGGGCTTCTTTTTCCTTTGAGTTAGGTTGCTTAGACTTTTGTTGTATGTAGAAATCATGCGCGGGGCGCGTCCCGCGCACCGGAGCGTGGCGCGTGTCCCGCGCACCGGAGCGCGTCTGCGCATGGTTATGTAAGATCCACCTACTGGTACTCATTTTCATCCAAGCGCCATGCACCTTATTTTTGTTTTTGTGATCTTTGTGTTTAGCCTGCCAAGCACGGGCTCTACTTGATAACATTCCAGCAGGGCTAGCTCGCGGTCGTTGTTCCACAACCCGATAATTTTTTAAAACATCCGCTCGTCGCTACCGCGAGATGCCGCTTAACGAATTCCGCTGAGAAACATTACTATATTATGTTGCTATTTCAGTAGCGGAACATCATGAGACTCAGTTGAATCGGAGCAAAATCGCATTCGTGTGTCGCCGCCATCAAACGAGTTACCTAATTCGCAAACGAAATCGTCTATTACCTAAAGTCTAAACATTATAGAAGGCCATCTCGAAATGTTACAATGAAACTTACTTCAAAGATTATCCTAAGAGCATTCACATTTTATCACCTATCGTATGAATTAAATGTCTGTCAACGAGGCAAAAATATTCAAAAATACTCGTTTTGAGTATTTAAATAATACTCAATAACATTTAACTTTGAACGAGTAGGTACGGACGCCAGCACATCAAGTTACTACAATCTGCGACCTGCTGCAAGCTACCCGAAACTGTCAAATTTTCCCAATCAACCTTGAACCTTAATGCTTTAGCGATAAAGTTGAAAATCTATTAAAGAAATTTGACAGATTGTAGTAACTTGATGAGCTTGGCGTCCGTACCTAGAACTCTCTGAATATTTTTTTATTGACGAGGAGCTCGTGGCTAAATAATAGCCGCACAGGTCGATCGATCAGGTTAAGCTACGCTTGCCGCGGTTGTTCTGTGGATTGGTGACCATCTTTACAGTTTACATAGGTACCGAGACCTCTCCGTGCCTCGGAAAGCACGTTATACCGTTGGTCCCGGCTGTCATTCGTGAATCTTTGACAGTCGTTACGGGTAGTCAGAAGCCCGAAAGTCTTACCAAGGGGTATCGTATTACCCAGTAACTGGGTTGTGGAGGTCAGATAGGCAGTCGCTCCATGTAAAATACTGGTATTCAGCCTAATCCGGTTAGACTGGACATGCAGATGATTTACATTGTCACGAAACATTGAGAGTCCAGAAAAAACAAATGCGCGCGAAGCGACTTCGAAAATTCTTACTAATACCCTGTATCGCTTTTCAATTTTCTCCCAGAAATGGAGTCACTTTGTCGACTACTAAAACGCCCCCTTCCCCTCTTAGTCCGCCAGTGGCAAGCTGAGCACTCTTGAGTCTCTGAGACAGTAGAGTAGGTATGTAGTACATGCATGAAGGCACAGTCTATACCTACTCTACAGGCGTCTTATCCCTTGCTGCCTTCCCCCAGCGGCACCCTTAATTAGCTGAGGTCCGTACTCCCTCAGCGTGTAGTCCCTTAGTTTTATACCCTGGCTGGGGGTTAATCGCATATTTTCCGCAACTTGTTATTTTTTCTTTGCGTCAGGTTTACCACAAATAAATGTATTTTCTTTCTTTTTTCTTATACCTTCCTGTTGCTGTACCTATACCTCAGACCAATCAATCACACTACCTATAGTCAGTGGATTGAATATTTTGCTCCGGTACTCGGCCAATTATGTACCTAGAGTTGGCACTGGTGGCAGCTCTATTTAGCAGCTTAGGTACATGCTAATAATAATATATTATGTTCTCGCCACGTGTAACTAGTGAGTCACATAATTGTGGGCACATGCTCACAGGCGCATGTCAATGAAATTACTGAATAGTTAGGTATTGAATAGGAACAATTATGTTTTAAATGAAAACAAGCACATTAACATAGAAAATATATTGTCAATACAAGTTTTTAATTGGCCATCACACTTTTCCTTAACCTATGTTGTGTAGATCTAAATGAAATGTATTTATTTATCACCCTGTTTCTGGTCTCTTACATAATTTCATTGTATGAAAACATGTAGAAACTAATACCGTGTATTAAAATTATACTTAAGTATAAAAATTACATATCATCAAATCTCTACAGAACTATTGGGTTCCTTTAATTTTAAAAACTTAAACTAATATAAGTATATTTCTTTTTCGCAGTGACAAACTTTTTTGTTTTTGTTATGAGTCAATGTTTTATGGCAATAAATATTTTCATAGTAATCATAATAAAATTGACCTCATCAATGTATTTTTTGTTGTTAAATAAATATGGTTTAACCCAATAGTTCTTGTCAAAACTAAGCCTATTGTACTGTATATACTACTTTAATAGGTATTTTGTAAATACTGTTATAAATAATAACATCGAAATAAATAATAACATGATCTTTGCAAAGCAACTATGGACTATAAATATCACACATATTTGAGATTAAATAATTAATAATTGGACTAGAATAAATAATACCTCCTAAGATGTCTTATAAACTATTAAATTTGGCTAATAAATTGGGTAATTCTTTCCTTATCATAAATTAGCTTTCAACAATTTCATAGGATTTGTAGTTGATGTTCCAACCATTGTTTCTTTTTCTTTGTGTTTCATATATGCAAGGAAGCTTGTCCATACAAGACTACATGCACTAATAAAAGGCACCCTGTTTCTTGGAGGAATGAGACAAAAATTAATCATAGCAATGACTGGCCAAACGGAGGCACCAACCTGAAATATAGAAATGGGTATGAGAAAACAATAAAATGGAAAATATTCAAAACACAGACTAAATAAAAATACACATAACATTTACCTTATAAGTTGGCAGAAATTTAGATTCAACTTCTGCAACAGCTTCATGAAAAGGCTTTGATTCAAGTAAGCTCATAAAAAAATAGAAGCTGCACATTGCCAATGGTGTGTATGTGAGAGTTTCCACAAATGTCTACAAAAGAAATAAGAACATTAGTAGTTGTTTTATGAAATTATGAAAAATCTTCCAACCATTCCTCTCATAATAATTACATAAAATAATTACGAGGGCGACACTGAAAGTTTTTGGAACTTGTAAACGATATAATAAAAAAATAAGTTCAAATTTTGAAAATGGAACTGTGCCAATATTATTGTGTATATTTTATTTTATTCATTTGTCATTTGTTTACAATTTGGCGAAAATAGTCTGCGTCGTCAGCATGAATTTAACGCGAAAAAAAATTCGTACAATGATTTTTTTATGACTTTCGATGTCATTTAAGTCAACAAAAAAGTTGTGATAGACTTCGATTGGCCTTTTACGATGGCTTCATCGTGAAAGGCCAATCGAAGCCCCATCTCGTGCCACTGTTTACTCTCTGTCTCTCTCTGTTGTTTGTTTGTTTACTGTTGTTTTGTGCTGTCTGGTTTAATGAGTTTAAACGTGGTCGCACAAAACTCACCGATGATCTACGTGAGGGACGGCCTTCTACGGCGACGACTGAAGATAACATCAGTGTTGAGCGGCATATGATAGAGACTGACAAAAGAGTGACTTATCAGCAGATTAGGAGTTTAGGACAAGCTTAGGCATCGGTATGAGTCAAGTGCACAAAATCCTCCGTGAAATGGTTCAAAGATTTAACAGAGGTGATCGTTATGATCCTGAAACTAAGAGACAGTCTGCTGTCTGGGTGTTTCCTTCCAAAGAGTCGCCAACTGTGAAGTAGAAGAACAAAAGTGAAGAGAGGTCGAAGCGTGAGAAAGAAGATGGTGGCGTCGTTCTTCGGAAGGACAGGTCATTACACAAGAATTGGTTTTAGAGGATCGAAAAACTGTTACTGCAGAGTGGTACAGTAACAATTGTTTGCCACTACATCACGACAACGCCTTGTCGCACACCGCCAAGCAAAGAATCGACTACATGGACACTATTTTGAAAAGATATAATAAAACCAATAACTTGCTAAATTGTTCATTTTTTGAAATTCTAAGAACTTTCAGTATCACCCTCGTATAATGATTTATTCATAACATAAGATTTACATTATATAAGCTAACATTTAAAATAATAATATGTACATGTGAAAAAATAAGCAAAAGAATATAAATAAAATAAAAGTAATATAGTAGTATTATAATGATAAAAGTAACTTATAGTCCATTGGGTTGTTCATGTAAATTAACTATGATTCATTCATTATCTAGGATATTATATGAGCAATGTTATGAAAAGCAACCAGTACAACTATTGTGTAATATACAACATCAATACAACAACTTTTGCATGTTTTTGTGTGGTTGGTTAGTAGAAGAAGAACAGAAGGCCAATTCTCGTAATTTAAAACATCTCTCGTCGTCTCATCTCGGCGACAAACAAATGTCAAAAACTTGTCTAAATGTAGGGAAATTATAAGTATTTTTTGATAGATTGAGACTGAGATCTGACTGTGGACGTTCTTAAAATTACGAGAATCGCCCCTGTGGTATAGTAGTAATTATAACTTTACCTTAATTATACCCGCTTTTATTGTATTCCCTGGCCACATTATATTGGCAATTGTTAGCCAACTATACAAAGTAGGAGCAACATAGCAGGATCCATAGAGACCATATCGAGCACAGCGCCACAAATCATAATTTTCTGTAATTTATGAAAGGATTATTTTAATGTTGGTTATTCCATCAGAGTTGAATTGATACACTTCCTAGACCAAAAAATTAAGAATAATGTACTTACCAACTGTTTTACCTTCAAAGGTTTGTTGTAATAAACTAGAACTAGGCCAGATAATGCTATAAGACGCCATTCCTCGTAAGAGAGGATATTTTTTGAAAGCATTGAAAAATTTGCTGTAGGCACCCATTCTTTAAGAAATAGCAGACCGAATTGTTCTTATGTAAGTTCATAATTCTAAAACCACAGTAGGAGAGGTATAAGGAAACGAACTGCGAAATTTTCTGGTAGAATGCCAATATAGCACCTATAAATAAAGTTGATGAAAGTACAACCAAACGCACACAAAACTGAACTACATTTGGTTCTAGTCTATTGTAGTTTCTCTATCAATTTGAAGAGTTGACCATGAGAAATGAGAAGCACAAACCAAGTTTGTACTGTGAGAAGTGACATTGACAATCAACAGCTGACCTGACAGACACAAACAAAAGATTTTGGAGCAACCGTTCAAAAACAACATTAAAAACTACTAAAGGAAGTTTCACACAATCCTTCTAATCTGATGATTTCAACGTCAGTTTAGATATTTGTAATGCCGGCTTCACACGTTTGCCATTAGACGTAGAGAAGATTTTTTGCAAGCGCTTGCGATGTATCATCCAAAGTTTATCGGATTGTTTTTTTAAAACATAAACCCCGAAATGTGTCACTTTTCCGAGATCCTTATTTTTTAAACTTGCTTACAACTTGTTGCATATATGTTTGAAATAATCACCCTGAATGTTTAAAATAATCAAACACCAAGCAACAAGATGTACGGACGCCAGCAGGTCAAGCTACCCGAAACTGTAAAATTTTCCCAATCAACCTTGAACCTTAATGTTTTAACGATAAAGTTGAAAATCTATTAAAGAGATTTGACAGATTGTAGTAGCTTGATGTGCTCAAGCTATCCGAAACTGCCAAATTTTCTCAATCAACCTTGAACCTTAATGCTTTAATAATAAAGTTGGAAATCTATTAAAGAAATTTGACAGATTGTAGTAACTTGATGAGCTGGCGTACGTACGCAAGTTAAAAAAAAAATGGATGTATGTACAGACGCGAGTGATTTTTTCAGATTAGGAAACAGAAAGAAGTCACAAGGGGCCAAATCTGGAGAATACGGTGGATGGGGCAGCAATTCGTAGCGTAATTCGACCAATTTGGCCATGGCAACGGCAAACGTGTGAACCGGTGCGTTGTCGTGGTGAAACAGCACTTTTTTCTTCGCCAGATGGGGTCGTTTTTTCTTTAATTCGGCGTCGAATCGGCCCAATAAATCGACATAGTAAAGCCCTGTAATTGTTTTACCCTTTTCGAGGTAATCGATGTAGATCACACCTTGTGAATCCCAGAAAATGGTGGCCATAACTTTTCCGGCCGATTTTACAGTTTTCGCCTTCTTTGGAGCACGTTCCCCGGTCTGGATCCATTGTTTTGATTGCTCCTTGGTCTCTGGTGTGTACCAGTGGATCCAGGTTTCATCGACGGTCACAAAACGACGTAAAAGCTCCGCTGGATTCCGCTTAAACAGCGCCAAACACGTCTCCGATGTGGTCTCACGGTTGCGCTTGTTTTCTGGTGTGAGTAAACGCGGCACCCATCGCGCCGACAGCTTTCTCATGCCGAGTTCCTCGAGAAGAATATGATGCACTGTTCCTTCTGAAATGCCTACAGTCTCAGCTAGCTCCCGAACCTTCAATCGGCGATCTGTCAATACGAGATCATGGATTTTTTTAATGTTTTCCTCCGTAGCAGCTGTTTTCGGTGCACCTGGACGTGGTTCATCAAAAACCGACGTACGGCCACGTGCAAACTCGTTGAACCAATTCTTGACGGCGGCCATCGATGGAGAAGAGTCACCGTACACAGCATCCAAGCGCTCTTTGATTTCGATGCGCGTTTTCCCTTCCAAAAATAGGAATCGAATCACCGAACGATATTGCTCTTTTTTCCATTTGTGTAAAACCGATCGACACGTTCGCTTCCATAAGTTGTCAAATTAAAACAAATGAAGGGATTGGAATGAAAATTTGAAAAACGAATGTGCTACACTTTGATTATTTACATGTCGTGCTACACTGTGGTAAAACTCTTGAAACTACAGCGCCCTCTGGCGATGAGGCTAGGTACTTATTGAATGCACCTCGTACGTCAATAGATAAGTACCTATTGAATAGGAATGGATATGGCTTAAATGAAAACAAGCACATTAACATAGAAAATATATTGTCAATACAAGTTTTTAATTGCCCATCACACATTTCCTTAACCTATATGTATGTATGTAATGGAAATGTATTTATTTATCACCGTTTTTAATGTGAGAGTCAAAATGGCGGGTGTACCATAGCGAATTAAATTATACCAATTACCAAAAAAATCTACCTAAAATGTACTATTCAGTACCTAGGTCTAAAAAATCTGTACCTCTTTCACAACGAAATTATTTAGAAAGTAAGGTACACCCGCCATATTGACATCAAGATGGCGGGTGTACTATAATATTTTATTATTTAACCATTACTCATAAAATATAATTACACCAAAAAATTGTACCTAAAAAGTACCTCCATTAAAAGAAAACGTACACTTGAACAGTTGAATATTTTCTTAGAAATAAAACAACCGTGTTTTGTGTAAAACTAAACACGATACTTAATTATTATAATATTATTGATATAGTTACATATATTATATGTACATTGCAGTGCAGCCCAGTGGTAACTGCCCCGACTTGCAAGTTGTAGGTCGCGGATTCAAACCGTGTCAGGCGCATTACTTTGTGTAATTTATTTCATCACCACTGCTCTCAAAACGGTGAAGAAAAACATCGTGAGCATGTCCTAGAATCATAAATTCGAAGACATGTGACATCCACCAATCCGCAATGGGCCCGCGCGGTGGATTATGGCCCATTCCCTATCCAAGAAAGGAGGCCTGAGTCCCAGCAGTGGGAACATTATAAGGCCAATAATGCTAATGCTAAATTATGCATTTATATTTTTATTTATTTTATTGCCCGAAGTCTGACAACCAGTCTTACCATGGGGGTATCCACATGTACACGTGTTTTCCAATAACTAGTTTTTGGAGGTCAGACAGGCAGTCGCTCCATGTAAAATACTGGTGTTCAGCTGCATCAGGTTAGACTGGAAGCCGACCCTAATATAGTTGGGAAAAGGCTAGGCAGATGATGACATTTATATTTAAAGGATATTTTTAAATTATGAATTATATGCACGATAATAATTATTAATAGTTACTATACTCCGTCGGTTTAGGTAGTTAACTAAATGTAAACAATCTTGGCATGTCTTTTTAAATGCGCCTCAACTAAAATTGCAATCTTTAACCCAATAGTCAGGTCAGGCTTAGAATACTGCAGCATAGTTTGGACTCCATTCTACGAAATACATAAACGTCGATTGGAATCAGTGCAGAAAAGGTTTCTCTGGCACTCTTCATATCACTGCAATATGGTCAGAAAATTAACTAGCTACAACTTTTGCTTGAATCATTTCAAAATTTTGAGTCTAGAAAATCGCCATATGATCCTAGATCATCTGTTCCTATACAAAATATTAAACACTCACGTTGGATTGTCCGCGGTTACTCAGTCGGATTATTAAAAATGTGCCTTTCAAACTCGTATGCCTAGATATCAGTTGCTTCGCGCTAAGGGCTTTAAAACCAATCTGGGTCATTTTTCCACCGTTAACAGATTGCAGCACCCTAATTGCGTAACACATTATCAATCTCAATCTGAATCATTTTGTAGGATATTCCTTCATATGTTCGAAAAAGGTGTCTGCTCAACAAAGTAAATAACGCAATGAATGTTGTTGAACTGTCAAAATGAAACCCAATGCTACTGATAGTGTGTTACGCAATTACCCCGCTGGTTCAATTTAGTCGCCTCTCACGCTCACCCAGTGTAGATATTGATATGTCTTACTTTTTGCGTAAGGTCTGTCTTGCAAAGAGGTCGTATATAATATACACAAAGATTATTTAAATTTAGTTTATTAGCTAACATCGATTTAGGTAAATACCTAGTCGCAAAGATTTTTATATACAATTTATAGACAACTTTTAGATAAAAAGACATGCCAAGATTGTTTACATTTAGTTAACTACCTAAACCGACGGAGTATAGTAACTATTAATAATTATTATCGTGCATATAATTCATAATTTAAAAATATCCTATAAATATAAATGTCATCATCTGCCTAGCCTTTTCCCAACTATATTAGGGTCGGCTTCCAGTCTAACCTGATGCAGCTGAACACCAGTATTTTACATGGAGCGACTGCCTGTCTGACCTCCAAAAACTAGTTATTGGAAAACACGTGTACATGTGGATACCCCCATGGTAAGACTGGTTGTCAGACTTCGGGCAATAAAATAAATAAAAATATAAATGCATAATTTAGCATTAGCATTATTGGCCTTATAATGTTCCCACTGCTGGGACTCAGGCCTCCTTTCTTGGAGAGGGAATGGGCCATAATCCACCGCGCGGGCCCATTGCGGATTGGTGGATGTCACATGTCTTCGAATTTATGATTCTAGGACATGCTCACGATGTTTTTCTTCACCGTTTTGAGAGCAGTGGTGATGAAATAAATTACACAAAGTAATGCGCCTGACACGGTTTGAATCCGCGACCTACAACTTGCAAGTCGGGGCAGTTACCACTGGGCTGCACTGCAATGTACATATAATATATGTAACTATATCAATAATATTATAATAATTAAGTATCGTGTTTAGTTTTATACAAAACACGGTTGTTTTATTTCTAAGAAAATATTCAACTGTTCAAGTGTACGTTTTCTTTTAATGGAGGTACTTTTTAGGTACAATTTTTTGGTGTAATTATATTTTATGAGTAATGGTTAAATAATAAAATATTATAGTACACCCGCCATCTTGATGTCAATATGGCGGGTGTACCTTACTTTCTAAATAATTTCGTTGTGAAAGAGGTACAGATTTTTTAGACCTAGGTACTGAATAGTACATTTTAGGTAGATTTTTTTGGTAATTGGTATAATTTAATTCGCTATGGTACACCCGCCATTTTGACTCTCACTTTTTAATCTCTGAAAACATTACAGAGATAAACAAACAAAGGGGGAAGCTCCAGGGTATCCGCGAAATTCAATATGGGGTTCATATGTGGTGTGTTGTGCAGTTGATTGATATTTCATGAAATGGTCATCAAATTGCAAAAAAAAGTAAGAAAACATTTGAATCGGCGCTCATGTATAAAAATTACATAATCATCAAATGTCAATAATTTTTTTCGTAGTCACATAATCCTTATCAGGCATTGTTTAGTTGAATGGGCTCATTAACATAATCTTGTAATTAAATAAATATGGTTTAACGTTAAACCCGATAGTTCTTGTCAAAACTAAGCCTGTTGTACTGTATATTCTACTACTCTACTACTCCTACTTTATTAGGTATTTTGTAAATACTGTTTGTATATATAATAACATTGAAATAAATATTAACAAGATCTTTGCAAAGTAACTATGGACTATTTAAATATCACACTTTGAGATGAAATTATTAATAAAAAAATTAGTAATTGAACTAGAATTATAAAATAACAACATCTAAGATGAATTATAATTTGGCTAACTCTTTCCTAATCATAAAGTACCTTTAATTAATTTCACAGGATTTGCATTTAATGTTGCAACAACAGTTTCTTTTTCTATGTGTTTCATATATGCAAGGTAGCATGTCCACACAAGACTACATAGACTAATAAAAGGCACTCTGTGTCTTGGAGGAATGAGACAGAAATTAACCATGGCAATAACTGGCCAAATGGTGACACCAACCTGAAATATAGAAATAGGTAGGTATGAGAAAACAATAAAATAATAAATATTCCAGAAACAGTCTAAATAAAAATACACATAACATGTGTTGTTCATATACCTTATAAGTTGGCAGAAATTTGGCTTCAACTTCTGCAATAGCTTCGTGAAAAGGCTTTGATTCAAGTAAGCTCATAATAAAATAGAAGCTGCACATCGCGAATGGTGCGTATGTGACTGATTCCACAAACGTCTACAAAATAAATAAAAACATTGGTATAATAAGATCCTTTTCTGCAATTATGCTAACCCTTACTCTCATAATATCTAAACAAAATAATTATAATGATGACAGGAGCGATAGTCAAATCATAGTTGAAATGACTATGATTAATTAATTATCTAGGATATTATATGAGTAATATTAGTTATATATTTATTATGACACACTGGCAAAATTAGAGGAACAAGAAAAATACATTGTTTTTTGAGATTGAATATCCATTATTTAATGTTTTTGCTTCATTTGAGTCTGTTCGTTTATTTTATGCAAGAAAAAAAAACAAACAGTGGAGTTTATTAGGAATTATTTAATAAAAAATAAATGCTCTTGTCTGAAAATTTTTGATGTTTTCTAATGCGTAAGAACAGACCTACATTTAAAAAAAATGAGTTAATAGAGCGTGTTGCCTCCACGCGCCCTTATAAGGGCTTGGATACGTCTAGCCATGCTTCTGATGACACCTTCAATCATTTCCTGAGGCAAAGTGTCCCATTCTTCAAGCAGCGCCAATTTCAGGTCTTGCAACATTTCTAGGGGCAGGATTTCTTGCACGAACCCTTTGTCCAATCATGTCCCAGACATGATCTATCGGATTCATGTCCGGCAATCGTGCTGGCCAGTCCATCTGGGTTACACCAGTCCCATTTAAGTAATCACGCACTATGCGCGCAGTGTGCGTTATCGTGCATAAACACGAAAGCTGAGCCTACGAATGGGGCAAAAGGCATAATATGGGGTTCCAGCGTCTCAGTTATGTACCTGTGTGCAGTCAAAAAACCGCTATCAATAATGACCAGAGTGGTGCGTGCCGTCAAACTTATACCCACCCACACCATAACAGACCCTCCACTGTAAAATTTGCTTGATGGTAACGTTCTCCTCGATATCTACACATCCTCTCTCTTCTGTCGATGAAGTTTACACAAAAAGGGCTTTCGTCGGAGAACAAAACTCGACTCCACTCATTGGACCAATTTTGATGCTGACGAGCGAACGCTAATCTTGCTACTCGATGGCTCACCTCAAGTTTTGGCGCTTTTGCTGGTACGTATCGACTTCAAACCAACTTCATTTAACCTTCTCCTCACCATTCGTGCACTGACAGGTACGTTACGCACTTCTTCCAAGACATTTCGGGTTCCGGGGCTACCGCACGATCTCGCGCGAGGCGGCAAGCCTCCTTGCCGGACTGCCGCCATGGGATCTGGAGGCGATAGTCCTCGCGCGCCTGTATGAGTGGCGCGCGGAGGCACTACGCCGGGGGGAAAGTCCGCTCCCGCGGCAAATTGCTGCGGAGCGGACGGACCTCCGGCTCGATCTCATGGCGACATGGAAAGAGCGACTGTCGCAACCCAGCGCAGGGCACGCCGCGATAGCGGCGATAAGACCCCTCTTTGAGGAGTGGCTAGAGAGGCGCCACGGCGCCCTCACCTACCGCCTGACGCAGGTCCTCACCGGACACGGAAGTTTCCTGCACATCATCAGGCGGGAGGCAACGCCCGGGTGTCACCATTGCCAGGATCGCCCAGAGGACACGGTGGAGCACACGGTGGAGGTCTGCCCCGCTTGGGCGGAGCACCGCCGTGTCCTCGTAGAGGCGATCGGCAGCGGCGGCGGCCTCTCGCGCCCGGCCCTGGTGCAAGCCATGGTCCGGAGCGAGAGGGAGTGGGAGGCAGTCGCCTCCTTCTGCGAAGCAGTCATGCTAGCGAAGGAGGTGGCGGGACGGATGAGGGAGAGAGCCTCCCGTCCCAGCCGCCGCGGGAGACGCCCCGGGCGTCGGGAGTCGAGTGACGACTACCGGCCACCGTAGGCGCGGGCCTGCGGGCGGAGAGCAATGGGGTAGCTCACCGCCCGATCAGGACCAGGCCCGTGCCGGACGGCGCGTAAGTGTTCCACGCGCGCCTCAAAGAGATGTCAGCATAACGAGGGGCCCCTCAGGGCCGAAGCCTGCCGGGTCAGCGGGATTGTCCGAAAGGGTTACCGCTACCCCGGAACATAAAGGGCGAAGGAAGGAACATGGGTGGGTTTTAGTCAGTAAGAGTCTGACACTCCCTTCCGCTCCACCCAGAGCGGGAGCGGTCATTTGATGATTTCCCACCAGAAAAAAAAAAAAAAATAAAGACATTTCGGGTCTGAACAGCCGTTTGATAACGATTTCTTACAGTTTGCACCCTTGTAAAACGGTCGTCTACGGCACTGGTTGCACGATTTCTGCCTTGCCCTCGTCTGCGCACGTACGATCCTGTCTGTCTGTACCGTTGCACATTACGGTGAATCACGGATACTGATACACCCAACATTCGACTGACGGAACAGTAGGTGTGACCTTCCTTAACCATTGTTACAGCCCTGGCGACTTCAGTTGCAGGCAAATCACTCAATCTGTATGCAATAGAATGTTAACTCTCCAAACAAACCAAACGTAATGAGCTAGGGCCACCATTGACTGCATAAACCAACCTTCTTATCAAAAACACTTAGAAGCTGAAAGTGTCAACAAACACTTAAGAGGGTACAATTTCTGTTAGAGGGTTGAAAAATGACAAAAAAAACCCATAATGTTATATGAAAAAAGGGTACTCATTCAAATAATGGAACCACTTGTTGAATTACCCACAAGTTTTTAAAAAAAGGCACTTTTTAATTGTGTTCCTCTAATTTTGCCTGTGTGTGTATTTTACAACACATTTACCATTTATTTTTTTACAGGATTTTTATTCTGTGTAAACATGTCACTTAAAGGTAACTCATACATATTATTAAACATTAGATTAATTTGAATTGGATAAGATTGAGAAATATTATTATGGATTACTAAATTTACATTTGAATATTAGAATTATTAAAAGCAAGTACATCTATTGTGTAATAAATAACTTTAATACAATGTAACAACTATTGCATCATTACTGCATGTTTTTGTGTGGGTGGTCAGTAGGAGAAAAGTTACAGAGTACAGTAATATAATCATAATTACCTCTTACCTTAATAATACCCGCTCTTATTGAATTCCCTGGCCACATTATATTGGCAATTGTTAGCCAACTATACAAAGTAGGAGCAACAAAGCAGGACCCATAGAGACCATATCGAGTACAGCGCCACCAATCATAATTATCTGTAATTTAGATAAGGATAATTTTATTGATGGTTATTCCATCGGAGCTAAATTGATACATTTAGACAACAAAATTAAGAATACCAACTTACCAATTGTTTTACCTTCAAAGGTTTGTTGTACTAAACTAGAAGCAGGCCAAATAATGCTATAAGATGCCATTCCTCGTAAGAGAGGATATTTTTTGAAAGCATTGAAAATTTTGCTGTAAGCCCCCATACTTTAACAAATATCAAACCTACTTGTTCGTAAGTTCATAATTTCATAACCACAGCAGAAGTGGTTTAAGGAAACGACGCAATGCGAAATTTCCCGGTAGAATGTCAATGTAACACAAAACTGAACCACATTTTGTTCTAGATAAAACTAATTCTACAGTTCGTCAAGGCCAAAATAATCAGTTTGACTTTGACCATGATTTTGACCATGAGATGAGAGGTGGTACAGACCAAGGAAGCGGTAGACAGTGTTGCCAGATGACCGTCTCACGTTCTCCCCAAACCTACCCCGAAATCCCCCCAAAAATTCAGGTTTTGAAAAAAAAACCCCACAAAAAAACAAAGAATTTTTTTAATCAATCATTTAATCATAATTTTTGTTTTTTTTAGGATTAATGATACATATAATTTTATACTATTTCAGCAATAGCTTCCATTACTGAATCAGCCTCTTCACCCGCGTCGTTTGCAGTTCCGTACATTTTTTCTGAATTAAATCTGTTTAGCATCTTTGAACTGGGTCTAAATCTTTTATTAGTATTCCTAGATGATCTACAGATTTAAGACTGGAATGCTCAGCAACATATGCAGCTATTTTTAATTCTGCAACCTTCCGTGGCTCTTTTACGGGCTTTTCAAAAAAATCTGACATTTTACTTGACTGAGCGTTTTAAAGATTGGTCATGATTTTTGGTTTTGGAATGTTCTACCAAATCCTTCTTGTGAGAGATTAACGTGCACTTGCAAGCCTTGCACCACGCTTTTGTATCGTCACTGCATTCAGATAGTATAATTTTTAATCATCACTGCTAGCCGCGGCTTTGCCCAGACTGATGTTAATAAAAATCCCCCTAGTCCCTACACACCCAGTTTTCTCCCTCCAAATATCCCTCCAAAAATATTGTCCCCCCAATTCTCCCCCCATAACTATAAAAAACCCCCAAATTTGGGGGGATTCCCCCCAATCTGGCATCACTGGCGGTAGATAAAGTGACATGACATTGACAATCAACAGCTGATAGTAACATTCTATTTTTGGAGTTGCCATTAGAATAAAAACATATTAACTTCTAAAGGAAGTTTCACACAATCCATGTAATCTTATTTCACCGTCAGTTTGGATATTTGTAATGCCGGCTTCACATGCTTGCCAAACCATCACACATTCAAAGCTTGCGATGCATCCGCACGTTTATCGGAATTATTGTTTTCACTACTTCCATGGCACGTTAGTCACAGCCAAAGAGATTTAAGATTTGTCAAGTAAATAATTTAATGTCTTTGGTCATCACAGCATGATCCCTACCTACCACTCGAAAGTCCTACCCACGGAATAGAAAAAAAATTTCTATTCCGTGGTCCTACCTCTGATTTTGCATCACTGTCCAAAACACAGTGATGTTTATTCTGTCCGTATGTATAATGTGTATGTGTGTGTGTTCTTTATTCTCATTTTTACAAGCTTTTATTTAACTTGGTGTATGTTTGTGAGTTGTCCGTCAAGATTTGTTATAAAGTTGCTGTTGGGATGCTGTCACTGACAAGTTTGTCAAAATCGTGTGCGTTACGCCAGCAGAATGTTGTTGACATAGAACTACGATTTTTTTATGACGGTGGGTTCTTGCTTCATTTGTGCAATTTTATTTTTTCTATAATCGACACCATTTCTTTTCAAAAACCCTAAAATCGATCTTTGCGCTTCGATGAGAAACCCTAGAAACTTACCAATTATGGTGCTTCTATCAAGCCGAAATCCTGAAAAGCGACAATATTTAGCTGGCGTAACGCATAAGTCAAAATCATTGTGATCTTTATCCTCGTTTTGATAAGGTTACTGTTCTGTCAGAACAGTCTGGTCAGTCCTCTATGGAATTATTACTACGGTATGGTATTACGGTACTTGGTATTTGGGTCTTATCACCAGCTCTTATAGCAGGACAGAAGTTGAACTGCATTGCTTTTTTGTACTACCCTGCCCTGGTAAGCCCCTGTCCAATTTAGGCCCGGCGCACATTGGCGGCACGGCACGGCGGGGGATCCTTCGGCATCCCTACATGTAAGCGCAAACTGGCGGTAACTATGCAGTGGCATCCTTAAGTATACCGCGACATCCTTAAGCATAGCGAACCGTCATTAAGAGCTTATTACAACATCTTAAATATCGGACCCGACACTTAGGATCCGATTTAGGACAAGAAATTCAGTCGCCGGAGCTCCTGATTACACCATTCACTGATTTAGGACACTGAATCAGTCGGTAAAGACGAGCGACGAGTGATGGACTTGTCGGGTTAAAAAGAAGTGTGTCGAAATGGCCCCAATATTAACGAACAACCAAAAAATTGGTACTATCGTAGCCCTGGCGGTTGGCTCCATAGATATTAAAAAGAGAAAAAGAATGAGATGGGTGACAAATTATTTATTATTGCGACAAAAGCTAGCAAGCATGAACATTATGAGGGCTTTAGGCAATATATTTTGAATCACCTCCTTTTCTGTAGTCATTTTGTTTTGCGTACCTAACCTAATACCTATGCATACAATCAACAAAAAACAGACTGAGCGTCCTAAGTCCTAAATGTGATTACACCCTTCCGATTTAGGATCCGATATAGATTTAGGACGTCGGTAACTATTCTTGTCCTCAATAGGATCCTTCCTTCCTAAATGCGATTTAACTATCCTGAATTTAGGAACGACTAGATATCGGAATAAGCTCTTTAGGCATGCCGTCCTTAGACACCGTGCTCGCGGCTAGCTTTTCCGCAATATCTCTTCTTCCGAACGGTCATAACAAGCTTGTTGTAAGTGTGTGTATAATGGTAGATTGGGATCTAGATTTTATGTCATATAAACATTTGTATAAACGAACTAGATTAATTAGTTTTTCTTCAGTCATCGCGATGATTATTACACAACAAATAAGTTGAGTACGTTCGACAAGGACACGTTTCGGCATGAACGACGCTAAGCTAATGAACAGTGTTGCCAGTGCTCTTTTGTCAAAAGTAATATTTTAAACATAACATTATTCAAAAATTAATATTTTGATGACAAAAGTAACATTTTATTTTTTAGGGAATATTTGTTTAAATATCTCAATAAACAGTTTTTCTTCTTTTAGCAAAATTTTTGGACCGGCCGATTAGTCGAAATCCGAAAAAAAAATACATTTTAAAATAAAATATATAATTATTTCTTAGTCTTTAATATAATTTAAATACAAATTCTCAATTAAACAAATACTACACATCAAGCCAAACTTATACAATGCGAGTTCTGTCAAAACTGGAAATGTATAGCTCAATGCGTCGCCGTGTGTACGAGGGCTGACTTTTAAGTTGTGTCGTTTGAAATAAGTATAGACAATCTAATAGATTATTACCATTTAATGTTTTTCAAAGAATTCTCCGCGATATTTAATACACTTTTGCATGCGTTCGAACCAGTTTTTAAAACATTTATTCCACTCCGAAGTGGGGGTAGTCAAAATCGCCGATTTGTATGCGTCAACAGCTTCTTCGAGTGAGCTGATACGTTGACCATGAAGACTTTGCTTAATTTTGGGGAACGTAAAAAAATCGTTAGGGCTCAAGTCAGGGCTGTAAGGCGAGTGATCTAAAATTTCGACATTTTGGGTGCTCAAAAACATCTTTGTATCGCGGGCGGTGTGCGAACTTGCATTGTCATGGTGCAATATCATACGACGTCTTGAGTTGTTTTTTCGAAACTCTGTGATGACTTGTGGCAAACAAACAGTGGTATAACAGTCAGCGTTAACCGTCTTGCGATCTTCTATACAATAGTAGTGACGTGACCACCCTTTGCCACAAACAAGGCAACCATTTTTTTTTAAAGTCCTCCGTGAGCGTATGACTTTGGTCGGTTTTGGCTCATCTTGGAAGACCTAGTCAGTTGACTGCTGCTTGGAATCTGGATCGTAAGCATATATCGATGACTCTTCATCACTAACCATATCATAAACGTGTTTTGACACTCCTCGGTTGAATCGCTGCAGAGTTTTGCGACACCATCTAACACTGGATGCTTTTTCGTCGTCGCTAAGCAAATGTGGTATCCAACGAGAGATCAACTTTCTTACGCCGAATTCTTCGTGCAGGATTTTTTGGATAGTAGTCTCTGAAATGCCCACGGCTGCCTCTATTTCACGGTATGTCACTTGACGATCTTCGACGATTAGCTGCCGCACGGCGTCGATATTCTCTTGCGTCATGGCGATTTTTGGACGACCTTCACGTGGCTTATCACTGAAGCTAGAGTGCCCACGTTGAAGTTCTAAATACCAGCGTTCTACAGTCCTAAGACATGGTGCTACACCACTAAACACAGAAGTCCTTAAAGCACTGAAGTCGCGTTAATCCAGTTTGAAAGTTGTAGAAAATTATCGCACGCATATTTTCCTTTGATATTTCCATTTTTACAACCGACTTGTCACCTTTGATTAGACGCTACAATAAAACTATTCGTGTTGTAATATTAGCTTAATAGAATTTTATGTCTATGAGTTACTGGCAGGTTTTGTGTCTATGGTAGTTAAAAAGATTATGTGGTTAAGTTTGAATTTGGGAAGATTGGAGAAGGGAGTCGTCAGAGACTTGTGGAGATTTTTGGTTTGAGTACAGTTGTTTAAGTTTTGAGTGTGTATTTTGATAAAGTGTATATTGGGATAATAAATTAAATGTCGTAAATGAATCTGGTGGTTTACTTGAAGGATATTCTCACAACATGATGTTTACAATCAGTAAGGTTTTAACAGGTTTTGGGCCCAGCAGGGCAAATTGAATGTTGTGAGAAAGAAGAAGAGAAGAGCCTGAAGTCTTGGAGTAAAAGCTAAAATTATTTGAAAAGAAATTATCTAAAAAATTCGCTGAAAATGACTGATGATCTGAAATTGTCCAAACTGACAAACGAGTCAGAATATATCTTAGGGAAACAAAAGCTAATGTTATTTTTGACAGTTAAAGAACTGGATTCTGTTTTGGAGGACGACGCAAAATCCAAGAAAGATTTTGCTAAAAAAGATGCTAAAGCGAAATTACTAATTATATGCGCTATTAGCGAAAAATACATGGTCTATGCAATTAATTGCAAAACAACCAAGGAAATTTTGGACAAATTCGATTTATTGTTTCTGGGACATCAAGATACTCAGATTTCACGATTACTAGAGGAATATTTTAAATTTAAGTTCGAAAATAATGATTTAATGACGGACATAGCAGAAATAGAAAATAAAGCGATGAGGCTAAGAAATTTAGGATACAATTTTGATGACAAACAAATTATGACAAAAATTCTTTCAAATTTACCGGACAAATTATATCATTTTAGAACAGCATGGGAATCTACATCATCAGCAGATAAAAATTTAATTAACTTAATATCGAGACTAAATCTGGAAATAAGGATGAGACAAGAATATACAGAACGAGTTGAAGAACAAAAACCTACAACATCAACATCTGCTAAGTATGACAATGAACATCATACAGAAAATAGTTTCCATGTAAGGAGTTGCTTTAAATGCGGGAAGAAGGGACACATTGCAAGATTCTGCAGAACAGTGAATGGTGACGGTAAAGCTAGTGACAACATAGCTCAGTGTCATAAATGCATGAAGAGTGGACACAGACATGCAGATTGCAACAAAAAGTTTAATTGTGTAAACTGTAAGGATGACACACATTTCACAAAGTTCTGCCTAAAGCAAACTGTAAGTAACTTCTATGCAAATAGTAGTGCAGAAGCAGAGGTCGAATTTATAATTGATTCAGGTACCAGCAGTCATATTGTGACATCCGATAGTTATCTTAAAGATACGAAGAAGATTAATTATAATATTATGACTGCAGATGGTAATATTCACCATGTCAACACTATGGGCAACATTTATACTAAAAATATTACTTTCAAAGATGTTTTATGTGTTCCCCAACTCAAGAAGAACTTAATATCTGTATCTAGATTAGCTGATGATAATTATTTATTAAAATTTTTCAGAACGAGTTGTCATATCGAAAGTGAGGGCTCTGAATGCATAGAGGTTGGTGAACTGAAGCAGGACGGTCTGTATTATTTGAATGTTAATACAAAGCCAGTATGTTCAAACATTTTTCAAATAAATGCTGATTTCTGGCATCGTGCATTAGGTCATGTACCTATTAACAGGACAAAGGATCTTGTTCGTGGTATAGATAGAGGCCTGGTAAAGGAGATTGACATCTGCGAAGTCTGCACACAGTCAAAATTATGTAGAAAACCTTTTAAAACAAATAGACACAGAGCTAGTAAGCCATTAGAAATTATTCATAGTGATATTTGTGGTCCTATTGAAACAGAAACATGGGATGGTTACAAATATTTTATTACGTTCTTGGATGATTATACTCATTTTGTTAAAGTTTTTCTAATCAAAAATAAAAGCGAGGCGTTTTCTAAAATAGTTAATTATATTAATTTGGCGGAAAATCATTTGAAAACAACAGTTAAAACATTCAGATGTGATAATGGGGGTGAATATACTAGCAAACAATTTAAAATGTATTGTAGTAACAAAGGTATTAATACTGATTACACTATTTCCTATACTCCTCAGCTGAATGGTAAAGCTGAACGATTAAACAGGTCATTAATGGAACGAACAAGAGCGTTGCTTTTTGATATGCAGCTACCACATGTATTATGGGGTGAAGCCGTTTTAACTTCTGCTTATTTATTGAACAGGAGTGCAAATACAATAAATGTTAAAACACCAGCTGAAATGTGGTTTAATAGAATACCTAATTTAAAACATTTAAATATTTTTGGATCTTTAGCATATTATAAAAATAATTTTCAGTTACATAAACTTGACTCCAGGAGTAGCAAAGGGCTCTTAGTAGGGTTTACTAACAATGGTTATAAGATATGGGATCCTTCAAGTTTTAGAATTGTTTATTCGAGAGATGTGGTGTTTAATAATAATAAGAGTGATGTTGCAGATTATTTGGAAATGTGTAATTGTAGAGTGAAACAGTGTGATTTAGAAAATTTATTTAAACAGGTTAGTGTCGATATTGGTGGTGATGGTTTTCGTGGTGAAGGTGGTGATGATTTTTGTGATGATAGTGGTGATGGAGCTGTTGGTGATAAAGTAGTTTTTGGAAATAGAGCTGAAGGCAGTGATGAAGATGCTGAGGTTTTTGAAGGCAGTATTGAAGATGTTATAGTTGGAGTTAGTGGTGAAGATGTTGAAGTTAGAGGAGTTGGTGTTGAAGATAATGAGATTTTTGAAGATAGTGTTGAAGACATTGGAGTTGGTGTTGAAGAAAATAATAGTTTGAGAGGGGAAGTTAGAGATGATACAGTAGTTGAAATTAGTGATGAGTTTGAGGATGCAATTGAACCAGTTATTAATGATGGATTGCGGATTTTACCGAATAGAGAAAGGAAATTGCCATCTAGGCTGAAAGATTATGATTTGGAGACTTCGTTTTTGACTTATACAGATGTTTTTAATAGTTTTGATAAAGATTTATGGAAACGAGCAATGAATGAGGAAAAAGATTCCTTAGAGAGAAACAAGACTTGGCAAATCGTTAACAAGTGTGAAGCAAAAAATAGGAAAATAATTTCGAGTAAATGGATATTTACTATAAAGCCTGGTGGAAGATATAAGGCTAGATTAGTGGCGAGAGGTTTTCTACAAAAATACAATATTGATTATAAGGAGACATATAGTCCGGTGGTAAATACTACTAGTGTTAGGTTGTTGTTGGCGATTGCAGCTCAAAAGGGTTACAAAATTAAGCAATTTGATGTAAAGACAGCATTTTTATATGGAGAATTAAATGAAGATATTTTTATGGAAATACCTTTAGGATATGATATAAAAGATAAAGAGAATAAAGTATGTAAATTAAAGAAGAGTTTGTATGGATTGAAACAAGCACCACTTATGTGGAATAAGAGATTAACGGAGTTTTTGAAAAAATTGGGTTTTTTACAATTAAAATCAGATCCATGTGTGTTTATAAATAAAGATAAAGAAATATATTTGGCTATTTATGTAGATGATGGTATTTTAATTGGTGAAAATGAGATTGATTTAAATGAAATAATTAATAAATTAGAAACAGAATTTGAAATGCGGAAATTTGATAAGACTGAAAAGTTTATAGGGTTTGATGTTAAAGTAGAACGGAACTCTATTAAGATTTATCAGGAAAGTTATATAAATCAAATTTTGGAAAAGTTTAAATATGAAAGCTTAAAAGATAGTAGTCATCCAGATATTTTAGTCGATACACATCAAGAGGGGAAAGTGGGAGTTGATGATGTGCATCGATATAGACAATTGATTGGTTCATTATTATATTTGGTTAATAAAACAAGACTAGATCTAGCTTTTCATGTTGGTTATTGTAGTAGACATCAAGAACATCCTAACTTGAATGATTTTACAAATATTAAGAACCTTTTTAGATATATTAAAAATACAGTCAGCAGTGGTATACAGTATGTTCGTGGTAACGATTTAACGTTAAAAGCGTATTGTGATGCAGACTTTGCAGGTGATCCTGATACTAGAAAAAGTACGACTGGCTTTGTTATATTTTATGGTGGTGGTCCAATTCATTGGTGTTCACGTAAACAGTCGGTCACTGCTCTTTCCAGTACTGAGGCTGAATATATTTCTGCAGCCGAATGTATTAAAGACCTATTATACATTCAGAGTTTGATCTACGAGTTGACAAATAAGTTACCAAAAACACAGTTGTTTGTTGATAATCAATCGGCTATAGTATTGATTAAAAATGGAATTTTGAATAGAAGAAGCAAACATATTGATGTTAAGTATCATTTCATTAAGGAAAAAATAGATAAGAATTTGTTGGAAATTCATTATTGTTCGACTAAAAATAATTTGGCAGATATATTAACTAAGCCACTGGACAGAACAAAGTTTTTGAGATTGAGACAGTGTATAGTGAGTGATACGTAAAGGACATTCTGTAATGTGATGAGTTATGTAGGTTTATTAGAATATAAGGTTGTTTGAGAATTAATTTGAAAGTTTTAGTGTTTAAGTTAGTTAAGTAAGGTGTTTAGATTAATTAACTCAAAAGTTTGTTTGTTGTATTTAGTTAAGTTGGGTGGGTTAATTAAGCTGGGTTTTTAAATGAGTTGATGGGAGTTATATAAGAGATGTTATTCTAATTGTAATAAACATAAAATTCAGAGGGGATGTTGTAATATTAGCTTAATAGAATTTTATGTCTATGAGTTACTGGCAGGTTTTGTGTCTATGGTAGTTAAAAAGATTATGTGGTTAAGTTTGAATTTGGGAAGATTGGAGAAGGGAGTCGTCAGAGACTTGTGGAGATTTTTGGTTTGAGTACAGTTGTTTAAGTTTTGAGTGTGTATTTTGATAAAGTGTATATTGGGATAATAAATTAAATGTCGTAATTGAATCTGCTGGTTTACTTGAAGGATATTCTCACAACATGATGTTTACAATAAGTAAGGTTTCAACAATTCGTTCGATCCAAAAACATTCTTTTGTTTTCGAATTCTAAATTCAAAAAGATGAAAAAGCCATATGTTTTTTTTTTAATGATTGCGGTAGGTTTGAAAAGCCCTCGTAGTACAGCAGTGCGATTCTGTAACCATCTCACCGTGAAAACTTAGAAGAAGTGAGCGTGGAGTGAGCTGTCATTCCAGCTAATGCTAGGGATTGACACTACTGACAGCTCACATCAAGCTCACTTCACTTGAGTTTTCACGGTGAGATTTTTACAGAATCGACCGGCTGGCGCCAGCAGGTCAAGCTACCCAAAAGATTTAATGTTGGCAAACCTTGGTTAACCGATCTAAAGTTGTCAAAAAATAAAAGGCCCTTTTTGACATTTGAGAATGCGTTTTTGACACCTGTCTGTTTCATACAAAGGAATACGTGTTTTGCGAATTTGATCTTTATTAACTACCAGAACTGTCAATGTCAAAACGGGCCTTTTATTTTTTGACAACAATAAGTTATAATTTAATTGGTCGCCTAAAAATACCTTACCATGCCGTGCCGCCAATGGGCGCCTGGCCTTAGTCAGTACGGTATTGGTATAGTGTATTGTCTATGGTCCAGTCCGGACTGCTGACAACTGACATTGACAGATTTGACATTTAATTAATGATCCCAAGATCATCAAATCCTGCTGTTTACATTTTTTTTGTAGTTTGTATTCACGTAGCTATTCAAAAAAACATTCACTGATCCCAGCGTTTGATGGTCTATCAAATCATAAGATACGCGATATTGGCATAATTGTTTTATCTCTTCCACAAAAGCCATTAATGAAGAGTTGATGTTAAAATAGAACAGAACGTAGAACTTGAAATAATTTTAGAGTTACGGTTTGGTTACAGTAATTCTACAAACATTTAACTATGCCTGTATATTATGAATGGTTATTATCATTATCTAACCTTTATAAATAAATAAATTACATTCGAATTTTAATCACAATTTTCTTTATTTAATTGTTATACCCCATTTCAGGACATCAACAAAGAAATCTAATCGAATTAAACATGATTCTCCCAGATTTGAAGTGACTAGTTATCCTCTAAAGACAAACGTTGTAACAATAGTAAGTACCTAGTGTATATTGTATACCCTCGTTGTAATAGTAAAACATTTCCCATAAGAAAAAAGATTTTTTCTGACCGGCACTGTCCTTTAGGAATCACAATTTCATGTTTACTACGTGTATTTATATTATTTAATCGCTTCTGGTTTTGGAAAGTACAAAATTTTTGCGAACATACAAAATTCCTTCTAAGATTATGTATAAAGAGAAGGCAGTCAGTATATACATTTCTTCGAATTTGTTACTAAGGGACTCGCGAGGACCCATTTTAAAGATAATGCGGATTACCCTCTTTTGTAAAATGAAAATTGAGTCTATGTTGTAGTGTAGATTCAATTTTAATTCAATTTTGCAGTTTGACATAAGACATAATACTGTGGAAATAAGCAAAAACTACTAACCTGGCTGTGACTATATCAGTCAACTACCTTATTACACGCTTTTATTATCCTCACTTATAACTAACTAACAATGTAACAAAATCTTAGAAGTCAATTTTAACCTACTTTTAATTGTCATATCGAAATTAAACTGTGTAGGTATATGTAGTTCAGAAGACAAAATTATAATTTGGTATCTTGGAGCTGATCTGATGATGAAGCCAGGAGGTGAATAGTGGAACTGGCTATTATTCTCTTCATTGGCTATTATTAAACCCCTCGAGTTTGGGGTTATATGATCCATTTTATGTTGCACTTGTTGTCGAGGATCTGATGATGGAGCCAGGAGATGGATAGTAGAACTCTTTAGGGGCTACTAGTAAACCCCTCGACTTTGGGGTCATATAATTCGTTTTGACGAGTCCAATATATTTCACTTGGTGTCGAGGGTCTGAAGATGGAGTCCTGAGGTGGATAGTGGAACTCTTTAGGGGCTACTTGTAAACCTCTCGAGTTTGCTCTTATGGTCATAACTTCGTCGACTTGATACTTATTAGATTAATGAAGAATGTACTAGAAGCAAAAGTTAAAAATAAAAATATGTAGTTTAAAAAAACAAACAAAACGCACTAAAAATGATAAAATAATAAAATTGACTTAAATTGAATTCTAAAAGCGTGGAGCGCACTTATAATTAATTCAAAAAGCGCTGAAATTATTGTGTAAGACTCAGGCACAGCAGAAAAAAAAAAAAAAAAACGTATCGAAATCAAACCAGTTTCACTTTCAATCAAAACTAAAAAAAGCAGATTTACATTTCCATGTGTGCTTGGCAATGTACTTTGTATATACTGCAGTTGTTTTTTTGCTTACTTAGAAAAAGAGGCAAAACAACACATAGGCAACACATGGGCACAGCTAGTTTGGAATAACAACTCCAGTACATAATCCTCTAATGAGCAGTGGTGGCCCAGTGGTAACGGCCGCGACTTACGAGGTTCGAACCCAGTCAGGCGCTTTACTTTGTGTAAATTATTTCATCACTACTGCTCTCAAAACGGTGAAGGAAAACATCGTGAGGAAACCGGCACGTCCTAGAACCAAAAATTCGAAGACATGTGACATCTACCAACCCGCACAGGGCCCGCGTGGTAGATTACGGCCCACTCCTTCTCACAGAGAGGAGGCCTGTGTCCCAGCAGTGGAATCATTATAGGCCGATTATGTAACATAATCCTTTGTGAAATCCCTATTAATTATTAAATAGGGATGAAAAGTAGAAGGACGATATCAGCCCAACTGGGCCATCTTATTTTCAATACTTTAAATTGCTTCTTTATTCTGCTTAATTTATTTATTTTATATTGCAGAAGGAGTCGTCTAGCTCCAGTATCATTGACCACATTAATAAATGGAGTTCAGGCTTTGAAGAAGTGGACCCATTGTTGAGATTTGAACAAATGAATCTAGAGGAAGTAAGTCCCTGCCCATAAGTTTCTTTGATTTTTGCTATGAATTTATATTAATGTCACTTTGAAAATGTTTAGGATATCAATCCTTTGGAGGTAGAAAAGATTGAGGGTGTGAATTATTCCAAAGCTTGGAGTGCTAAGCGTGCTGGTATCCTCAGTAAATACACAACTGGTGAAAAGCTAACAATTGTTAGCAGCTACCTACCGGGTGGAGAAAAAAGTATGTATCATCCAGTGTTCCTGTTTAGTAAAATAAATATATTTGGAGAATATTATCATAAAAGCCAGAGTAACCTCTGTCTATTTATTTGTTTCCTTTTCACGCCTTAAAGGCTGAACGGATTTCGATGAGTTTTGATTCACAGGTACCATGACCTGGGTTAGGAAATAGGATTATTTTTATCTCAATTTAGCATGTTCCCGTGGGATATTTTCTGACACCCACTTGTGCGACGAAAGCTAGTTAGTACATAAATTGGTTATATTATTATGATCTTTGATATTTATATTTATAAAATATTATAAAACTAATAGTGTTTTTCTCTTTTCTTTTTCTTTTATTTTATTTTAAGTTAGCTCCTTTTCAGCTCTTATTAGACAGGTATCTAATTTGAACGAGAAGGTGAAACACAGGCTAGAGCAGTTGGATGATTTTGATGAAGGCTCAGTAAGAAAAACAATGGGTTTAAGCCAACAAGAATTTGTTACAAAAATTAACTTGCTTAATGATGAAATTAGAAAGGTAATTTGGGACATAAATCAGCATTTATCATATTTTTTCAGTAACTTGGACTTTTTTTAAACCTTTTTTTCTTTTGTAAAACTCGATTATCAGTAAAGTTCTGGTGAGTGGCTCTTTTGTTTTATGCCATACATACCAAACAAGTATAGAAGGCAGATAAACAGTGTATATTTAAAGAAAATGTGTTTTTTAATTTTATTTACAGGCTTGGGAATCAGAACAAAGAGTGAAAGCATTTAAAATAGGAATCCAGTGCTCAAAACTATTGTCAGATATAAGTGTTATGCAGTTTTATCCTAGCAAGTTTATATTGATCACTGATACACTGGACACATTTGGTAACTTGGTGTTCAACCGTCTCAAAGAAAAAAGTTTTGGGTGAGTACCCTCACCATTAAAGGTTGTTGTTCTAATATATTTGTAGAAATCTGTAATGTATTTGTTGATGTTTTTTTACAGAAACAATAATCTCGTAAATATTAACAGTATTGATCCAAGGACAGTTCCAGAGTCAGCTAAAGAGACATGCCAAAACTGGATGTACAAGATGGCGTCAATCAGAGAAATATTACCACGCCTGTACATGGAGATGGCTTTGCTGAAATGCTACGTGTTTATATCTAAAGATGAAATAAAGCCAGCTATAGCAAGAATTTCCACTATGATAAGAGGAATAGGGAACCCGTTGGTTGCAGCATACTTACGAGTATATTTATGTCACAATGCCTCTAAACTGCTAGGCAAAGACAGTGAGAGCTGTTTTTATGCTAATTTGAAAGAATTTCTAGAGGAATATCAGCAGGTAAATGTTTGTTTTTTTGGTCGATTAAAATATTGTAGCTTCTTTCATTGCAACTGTTTGGAAACTCCTTCAATTCTAGCTTGTCTCTCCCATATTTGAGAAACGTGTACGAATCGTAAGTTTGGCGACAGCATAGGTTCTAAAATCCATATTAACAAAGTCTGGTTGTCACTTCTCTATATCGGCTGGCATAATTCTAATGAGGAAAGTATTTATGAGGCATGGAATGATATAGTATTTTTTTTTAGTTAAGGAACACACACACACCACATTAACGAAAAAAGAAAAACATGGTGCAGCACACTGTGTACTTAATTTCCATATTATTTGTTACTTAAAAAAAAAAATGTTTTCAGATTTTCGTAACAGCAATGAGGAAAAAATATGAAGTACAACTACTCACACAAGACAAGTATTTGAATCTTTTCGTACCGGCACTGGATTGGTTGTTATTTGGGACACTTAACTCTAATAAATGTAAAAGTGATCTTTTGGACGAGTTCATTAAAAAATGCGAACAAATAGAAAACAAGTAAGTACGTAAGAACATAAAAATGCATATATTATTTAACTGCTCATTATTTTTTATTATTAATATGACGTTTTGTTTCAGTGAATTATTTCTATGTTGTATTGTATCTGCCTTCGATTCTCCTTCTGTAATTAAAAAGGCACCGAAAATTCTGGAGATGGTTCACAGTTATGCTGATAAAATGGGTAAATATATTTGTATTGGTTGCGGAGTTAAATGGTTCAGCAATATTCAAAAACACATTCCTTTCGCACACGGTGCATGGCATGACAGCTTTTCGAACTTTGTGATTAATATGCTTTTAAAATGTTTGCAGTATGTTGTCAAAAATAAGGTGCTTAATCTTTCATTGCTTGTTTGTACATCGAATTTAACGGAACATTGTCGTAATACAAAAGTTCATAAATTAAATTATTATAAAAATTATATTGTTTCAGTATTAATGAACGAAGTCTTAGCTTCCCTGGGCGAACATTTGTGCAAAGCTGATACCCATCGCCAGGTGGCGTCCGAGTCGTTAATCCAGACATGGTGGAAAATAGCGAGCAGCATGAAATCTACCAACCAATTCCTGCAAGTGTTGGAACCGTGGCTTCAGTTCGCCTGTACACATTTATCGGTAAATTATTTGTTTTTTTAGTCAGACGCTTTCGAGTAAGAAAATATGACTAGAAAATTTGTACCGGCAATCACACAGTGGCAACATTGCCTGTACAAAATTATCATTTACCTACCTCGCATCCATTTGCCCAGTTGTCCGCCTTCTGCTCGTATACTAATTTATTTTCGGTTGGTGCATCAGCTGTCGTCAGTATTCACTCCTTCCTAGGCATATCTTCTTACAAATAATCCAGCTGTCGTATAGCCTATTAAAGTTTTTACATACATAAACTCACGCATTCTTTCCATGGGGGTAGGCTGAAACTACAGAACGCCACCTGGACCGATCCGTATATACTTGTATGAACATAAATGAGTACCTACTGGCTACTACGCACATGACCTTACTGAAGAACATCATCAATCAAGTCACTATTTATGTCCGTCTAGGGCGTCCCGTCCAGACTCAGTTTCACTCACATCTGCCTTGTACATACATAATCAAAGTAAAGTTTTTAATAACACAATGTATTTGCCTTTCCTTTTAGACTCAACACGTGAACGTAATACTGCGAGGTACGATACGTTACATGATCAAGTGCGGCAAGCCTGCCGACGATTTCTCCGGGAACTTCCAATTCGTTATCAAAAGGATGCTCAAGTCCATTCCTGACGTTGAAGAACTTTTCCTAATGGTAAGGATGCATGTTTACTAGCAAATATAGAATAAAGGTGGTAGCATTGGTCCATGAGCCAACCGTCCATGGTATAAATTTGAAAATGACAGCGCCTTTATTTCTAGCAGTAGTGAGGGTTTTCGTTATTAATTACTTAACGTGCATATCGTTCTACATCGTTCTCACAGTATGTACAGTCGCTTGGCAGCATTATCTGACCCACCCTAAAAACAAACGAATTTGGACCCTCTGCCTGTAACATTAAGGTTTATTCAATTTATATGAGCTTATCAGACGGCGCTCGTGCAACATTGTCGGAGCCACCGGCATTATACATATATCATTTTGTTAAGCTATTTTAATCATTATCCCGTTGACATTAAAGTTGAAAAGCTTTTAAGTCACACTACATAATTAGAACCCAATCTTTAATTTCGCATATTCCCTACAAGTTCTTGTGGCTTAGCGGTTTGATGCTGGATTGGCGACGAACAACATGTGGGTTCGAAAACACAGTCCACCTATTATGAGTTTCTTTTTTAATTTGTTTTCATTTCTACAATATTGCCTGCATTATTAAAGAACGACCAATATGATTTACGCCTAATAACTTATCTTGTAAACAGGTGGGTAAATTAAAAAACTTTAAGTTCACAGAATTTATATTTACCAAGAATGGTTGGATACGAAGTAAAACATATATTTGCTTCGTGAGGTAGATAATAAATTAATTTATGTGACAAAAGTTAAACTACCTAATAGCAGTAACTGCGCACACACATTTGTAAATCGTTTCACATAACTCGTTAAGTATTTTTAAGCAATTTGGTGTAAAAAAGCATCATGTCGCAACTTAATGACTACACCGAACAAAAAATCATATTTTTACATGAGCAGAATGTTGGAATTAGAGAGATTGGTCGTCGACTTAATATATAGCAGTAAGTGTTTTTATACCTATTTTATTTTATTGATTGTGATTAATGAACTCGTAGTTGGCTATTTTACCACTACATTCACTCCTTACAAGTTACATACACGGTTCCAAAAATGTTTTTTTTTGTTTTAGAGAAATACGGTCAGACTATGGCTAAAACGTTATGGAGACAATGGAGATATTCAGCGTATTCGTCCAGGAGCAAAAGCCATTAAGTATAGTCCCGTATTCGAACGCCACCGGGCCCGGCCCCGGGGCCGGTTTCAAGCCCTGTTGAAAATCAATTTTTGCCCATTCGTGTAACCGCAATAAACCACAATATTTCAGAGGAAACAATGAGAAGGCATTTATACGCTGCTGAGATAAGGAATTATAAACCAGCACAGAAAATTGCATTGACACCTGCTCATCGCGAAGAAAGGGTTCGTTTTGCCCAGGAATATTTAAATGGCAAAGATTTGTGTTGGAATATGGTGCGCGGTATGCGTAGCCGCTTACAGCAAGTTATAGCAGGGGACTACTAATTATGTAATCTAGTAGGTATTTTTAAACACACCATGTAAGTAAATGCTGAATGGATTGATTGTTAAACCATTAAAATGTTGCAGATTATGTGGTGATGTTATTGTTATAAATAGATTTTTTCTATTTAAATATCATGTTTATTCACTACATATAGGCAGCTATAAATCTGTAAAGCATTTCACAGATGAATTCATTTTCTCGATAACAAACTTTTAAGCATAAGCACGCCTTTTTTAATGTTTATAAATGGTTAGATTTGATTATGGCATACTAATATAAAATGTCTATTAATTTGAATATATATGAGCATTTACTTACTTTATCTTACCTAAGTGTTTTAATGAAATAATAAACATTTTAAACTTGCAATTGTTTACTTTTATTCCTATACAACCTACCCGTTTAAAAAGACAAGACCCTACGTCGTCCATTAAAGAAATGTTTTTTACATTTCTTTAGTGTAATAAAATAATTAAAAAAAAACAGCTGAGCAAAAAGATATATTTAGGTTAAACTTGGTTTCGAACTTAGACAACGATGAACACCGCACTACCCCTTATTGACCACAAGACCAACTCAACTCTTATAAGCCACATTGAAATTTGATCTTAGTTGTAATACTAGACGCATATTCTAAAGAATTTGAACCATATAGTATACTTGATAAAGTTTATTCTTGCACAGCACAAGCAGCTAACCTTCTCCTGGTGCAAATAGATTATTTTGTATTTTAAATAATCACTCCATTGAGACATGATAATAAAAAAACGACCTATAAAATAGAAAATAAAAAATTGTAAAGAGACGTTGTTTTTGCAATTTAGTAAGGCAAGGTAAAACATGTTTGCGCGTAGTCACTGCATACCCTTAGTTGCTTTTGAATACCAGTTTTATAATGAATACGAATATTTATTTTTCAACTACCCACTTATTACAAGTTATGCGAAAATATTACCATTTTAGAAAGTTTATGTTTGAAGATTATCCGTCTATAGTTCTTTATAATAATACATGAAATAGTTTTGGAATACATTCTAAATTAAAAGCAAAACAATATCTTCGTCACAGGATTTGATCTCGCAACTTGTTCATCTCAGTCTTATACACAGACCACGAGACCAGGATTACTTGAACACAACCCTTAAAATAAGCTATTACACTAATTATATTATAACAAGTAGTTGTAACATATAACCTAATGGTAACGTTATAAAGATCAAATTTGCATGTCTGTGTTATTATTGTAATTCTTGGTTGAGTCTTCGTGCACTTGTCTGATAAGCTGATATAAATTGAATAAACCTTAATGTTACAAGCAGAGGGTCCAAATTCGTTTGTTTTTAGGGTGGGTCAGATAATGTTGCCAAGCGACTGTACCTATAATTTCAATATGGATGGATGATGTCACCAATATTTTTGTAACAATATTATGATTTAAAAGAGTGCCCATGGAGTTCTACGCTTTAGAATTGTCAACTAACTTCATCTTTATGACTGACCGACTCCTTGACAACTCAAAAGTGCCTGTAATCGGTTTCATTGAAATAAATGCTTCGAGTTTACTACTGACAGGCGGTTGATCAAAATTCGATCATTTTCAAACTAAATGCAATTGTCATTTCAACATACCACTTTTAAAATTGTGAAGCTTGATCATACCAAAAACACCAGCAAAACTCTGTAATTGAAAAATTGAATGAGTTTACTTTTGACAGTATCTAAGTAATTTGTCGCATTTGTTGATATTTCACCACAAAAAAAATAATACTTATATTTATTTTTTGCGAGTGGTCATTGTGAAACAAATGTTTGCATGCAATGTCCCTTAGCGACTGTACTATAATGATCTGTTTGTTACAGGATGCATTCATGCCTCTGGTGGAGTTGGTACAAACATCGAGCGCGCGCACGATGATGGCTAAGACGGTGCTGTCCGTGTTCTTCTCACGATACAACTCCGTGCATATTGAGGACCACATTGTCATCTCCAGTTTGATGAGGCTCTGCTGCATCCTACACGATTCCATCAAGTAATTGATGCTTTTCTACTATTATTATTTTAACCGCCACAACTGCCAGGTCACAGTCGTGAAAAGTGTTATTGAATTTATCTGACATCAAAAAATCATCACAACTTGCAAGTTAAGCTTGTGCCCCAATTAATGATAATTTCCTTAGATTTTGTTTGTTCTTAAACTGATACTCGGTATGATTTTTGTTTTGCAACAGCAGACAGTTTTGATATTAGAAATATACTTTTCAGTGGTTTATGAGGCATACATGTTACTTTCGTTCTTTAGAGGATACTGTTTACTGTTATCCTGTATTATCCTAATGCTCCGCAAAGACCTCTCCTCGTGACTTTCAGCTATTTCGATCCAGTGCTAATGGTGACGATTGTCCATTTGTTTTGTCTGTAGACGTCAGGTTTTATCACACTCCTTCATAAGACCTACTTGCTCGGCTAATATCCTCAATTGTTTAATGTTTTGACGACACGGTCGGATTTCGCTACATATTGCATTTTTAATATATTTGATGTGGAATACATTTTTGGTCTAACGATAGCCACACAGGGTGTGACTGTTTGTGTATATAAGATCTGTATCTGTAAAAACAAGAACGACGCAGCCCCGGAACTACGTTTGCAAATAAAAAGACATCGATTTTATAAGCTTAGTAGCGTAGTTATGCTAAGTGGCAATGATCCAGTCAGATTGAGAAACAGATCTTGTTGTAACGAATTGGAGATTTTCTTTTAGGAAGTTTTGTAATAATTGGCTGTCATAAAAACTATTTGAAGTATTGCAAACAGTCTGGTACAAAATAAGATTTAGTTTACTTACATTTTTTTAATAAAAAAATATATTAATGATGCTGCAAGCGTAAGGTCAGCTGTCGGGTTCACAGGTTAGGAAAAGCGATTTTGGGTTATACTGAGAAAGTGTTAAAACCAGCCTAAATGCTTAACATAAACTTGGGAAACGGCAATAGACCTTTCCTAGCTCCTAATTCCGGCCACAGACGCGCTTCGCGCCACAAGCATGCATGTCGTAATACACTATGATGTTTCAGTGCGGTAACTGTTGAAGACGAGAGTAAAATCTGCGGCGAGCTGATCAACAAGTTCATACAAGCGGTTACGTATCAAGATGATCTCGAACGGCAGCTGAACTTCTACGTGGAATGTCGCTCTTCATTCATCAAGCTTGACGCCGTACTCATTACTTTGGTACATGTAAGTATAAAAAAATAACATTACAAAAAAACAGCATTACACAATCTTGTTAACAACTTATATCTTGCTGCGTCGACGTGTACACTAAATTCGTAGTTACGCAGTTCTTGCGTGCGTATCCTGAGACTATCCTGGCTGCAGTTTCAGGTCGCCTATACTAAATAAATATAATGCCATCAAACAGAACGAATATACAAAGTTTCAAATGATAGGCAAAGCGGAAGTGGTTCTAAAACAGCTCACAAGAATTTATACTATCAGAAACTAAAATGTGAAGCTAAAAAAGCTTGTGAAATCTTTAAGACCGGATGTTAGTATCATTGCTACGTCAATGCTCGCTATAAATTGATTTTGGGTTAAAGCAACATTCTTCACATGTTGGCATATTTTGTGCCAAAACTTTTGTGTTCAGGTTTGTGTTGAGCTGCACTTTTTCTGACAAATCCGTGCACTGACTGGACAGGTCCTCTCAATCTGTGTAATTCTTTCCTCAAAAGACCATCTCAGACATCGATCTACATGGTCTTTATATGATCTAATCAAGATTATGTCTGGACTTTAAAAGAGACTGTGACCTCTGAGTTTGTTTCGGCCTTTCTTCTTATACTAGTCAGATAGGAAAAGCCGACCTCATCTAGTTTTTAAAATATGATTGACGTGTAAAAGTGTTTGTACAAATCTACTTACAAAATAAAATCATTTATCATTTAATGAATTAATATGTCTGTGATATTTATCTCACTTTTAAAAACCTATAGGGTACTTCCCGTTGATCTAGCAGCATGAAATTTGGCAAGAAGCAAGGTCTCACGGTACAAGCTAAGGAAAAAATCCGAAGATTAATATTAATTTGTTGTTTTATCACATAAAAATATTAGTTGGGGCATCGAACGAGGTGTAGAGCGATGTATGGGAAAACATTTTTTTTTCAATTGCAAAGTTAAGTTGGTCCTTCAATCTGGAATTGGAAATTAATTGGCATTCGTGTCACTCGAGTGAAGTCGCGGGCAGCCGGGCACAGTTTCGAGACGGAGCCCGGAGGTCGCCAGTCCTACTCGCATTTGGCCGGTCTCTCGGTTATCTTGCTATTAGCTTCAGTTTCTCCTGGGCGCATGAACTTGCATCTCAGCCTTCCGTCAGCGTAGCATGTAGAGAGCTACATGCTACGCTGATGATGAGTCAGAGGGCTCATATGTTAGTAGCCCATGCACTAGGCATATGCTACGCTGTACTATTATAGCTGTTATTGCATTTTTCTGAATATGGTAAACACGGGCAGTATCTCGACTTGTGGTCATGGCAGTACTTGCCTAGGGTAAGACATTATAATTCCAGGTACGCACGAGTGATTTTTTAACGCGACGATTTTTATTGCTCGCATGGTTTTCAACTCTCGGTGTTGAGCCGAGCATTGAGAATCAATCAAAGTGAATTGCATGTGCAAGTGCAGTCAACTCTCGGCGCTAAGCAGTGCCTTGAAAATCTAGTGCACGATAAACATCGCCCGTGGGTACGAGGGCTAAATCTTACTGTCTTGTGTAGGCTGTAAACACACTAGCGGCCCGCGCTAGTCCGGCGCGAGGCAAGTGGTTACAGCGTGCGTGTGCAGCCTATTGCTTCGTGACCGTGCCCTCGCTGCACTGCACGCTCACCAAGACGCAGCTGTACCTCCTCTCGGGACAGGTCGCACTTATCAACAATTGTATTGGACAAGGTAGGTACTTCTTCTTTATTTTTTGTTTCGACAGCATCTATGTAACTTATACGTGGGCCATATGTTTGGGCCCAGAAGTTGGCCACATTTATCCCGGCGTCAGAGGCGTTATTCAGATCGTCAAGGATGCAGGTAAACGGACTCTCGGAGCTCATGTGTGAGTACTATGTAGGTACATACTATAAAGCTACCATTTACTGGGTACGTCTTTCATTGACTTGAATGTGCCCTGGCGGCTGAGAGTATGCTCACTCAAATGTCTCGCTGATGGTGGCACATGTGTTGGATCATTTAGCTCCCTTCAAAATGGTTGAGCTGAATGGTGCTAATCCGTGCGTCATGTTCGTGAACGGGCGCCGTCAGTGGGGACTGGTCATCTCTTTGCTGCCATGGCTTATTTTAATTTAATTTAATATTTGGATTGTTTTAGGCTTTTCATTACGGATGCTTTTAACGTTCTGCATCGTTCTCACATGCATAATTTTTAACATGAATGATGTAACTAATACATTGTAACCATATTTTGATTTAAAAGAGTGTCCATGGAGTTTCTTGCCCGTTCTTCTCCATAGGTACCTACTACGCTTTGGAATGGGCAACTAGCTTCATTTCTCTGACTGACCGACCCCTTGACAATTCAAAAGTGCCTGTAATTGGTTTAATTGAAATAAATACTTTGAGTTTGAGTTTGAGTTTGGACATTTGGGAAACTCTAGCAGATGGGGCATAGTCTGTTCAGGAGCACTGCACTCACACTGGAGGATAAATAAATTGATAATGCCCCATTTTGCCTTTATCCTTGCAGCGGCCTACTTGGGTACGCAATCGACTCAGTGCTTTCCAAATAGGCTACCCAGTTATGGTTTTTCTTCGTAATTACTCAACTTCGAGGACGTGTGTCCTTCCATGCACGTTCAAGTTATGTTTACGTTTACAGGACAAAGATGAGGCCTTTGCCCAGCATTCAGACATAATGTATGCTATTGGAAAAAGTGCCGTACTAAACATATGGTGTTGTGTGTGGCGTCCATAGATATAGGATAGAAGGAGATATGCCCTGTAGTTGAAAATGTATCAGAACTCCATGTCGATAAGACGACCCCACTACCGCGCCTCTACTACTCATGTAGTTCAGTAAAAGCAATAGATACAACTTCGCGCATACACTTGCAATTCATAAATCAGATCGTACTACACAATCAATTATAAACCTTAACTCATCAAACATAGCGTGCATTTACCATGCACCGTACAACTTACTCACACAAAAACATCTGTCGCTATCGTTGTGCTGTGCAAAAGCCATTTATTGTACATATAAGCTAGTGATTGACTAAATCGGAAGGTTATGGATTCTCCCATTTATTATTGTACTCAAAAAAATTTGGGGTTCTGAAAATAAAATAAATAAAAAACGACATGTCCAGAAAATATTATATTATAAATAAATAAAAAACAGCAAAAAAAAAATGAGTAAATAAAAATAATTAACATTATATTACATCTTCTCAAGGGTCTTCCAACCGGATTTAAACGTCATCTTTTTAGTCTTCCAACTGGGTTAAAACGGTTGACAAATTGTAAAATTAACTATATATTCGTTGGGTAATCGACATTGTTGTCGATAGCCTACGTTAGTGGATCTGCACAGCCACATCACTAACTGGCCGCAACCAGCAGCGGCCGTACCATGCGATGCATCGCATAAATAAAGTATCGTTTTGTGATTTTTACATTGCTTGTCTGGTCAACATACTTAAGTAGTGGTTAAGGAGCAATGTATATACTGCGAAAACAGTACAGTCGTTGCGATATTTGAAAACAAAATTAACGTAGTAAAAGCAAGAAATATTTTACAATTTGTTGTTTTTCATGATTTTAAAGACAAATATAGTAAAATACTTATATGTATATATGGTAACTGATTCCATGATTTACAAAGTTTTGGTTTTGGCTTTGGTTTTGCACGAAACCACTGAACAACACGGCATTCTTATATTTTTTCACGATCACGGTCGAAAGCGCACTAGTTCGCGGAGACGGCCATTTGCCTAGTGCATGGTCATTTCGGGCATGCCGCAACGACATAGACACGCCTCCTTGCCACTTCTCCTGTTTTTCACATTTCTATGGTGGCGTAGCCTGAGTTTCAGGCAAATGTTACGAGATGATAACTGACCCCCGCTTGGGCGGAGCACCGGCGTGTCCTCATAGAGGCGATCGGCAGCGGCGGCGGCCTCTCGCGCCCGGCCCTGGTGCAAGCCATGGTCCGGGGCGAGAGGGAGTGGGAGGCAGTCGCCTCCTTCTGCGAAGCAGTCATGCTAGCGAAGGAGGTGGCGGGACGGATGAGGGAGAGAGCCTCCCGGCCCAGCCGTCGCGGGAGACGCTTCGGGCGTCGGGAGCCGCGTGACGACTCCCGGCCACCGTAGGCGCGGGCCTGCGGGCGGAGAGCAATGGGTAGCTCACCGCCCGATCAGGACCAGGCCCGTGCCTGACGGCGCGTAAGTGTTCCACGCGCGCCTCAAAGAGTTGTCAGCATAATCTGACGGGCCCCTTAGGGCCGAAGCCTGCTGGGTCCGCGGGATTGTCCGGAAGGGTTACCGCTACCCCGGAACATAAAGGGCAAAGGCAAGGAACATGGGTGGGTTTTAGTCAGTAAGAGCCTGACACTCCCTTCCGCTCCACCTAGAGCGGGAGGGGTCATTTGATGATTTCCCATCCGGAAAAAAAAATTAAAATGATAACTGAACCCGAACAAAAACCGTTTGTAAGACATGTGTTTGAAGATCCTGGTATTAACAATATTTTTTGTGTTTTTAGTTCTTCTGTTCAACATCAAACAATTGCTTTCGAAATTGCAATTTTTGCTGTTCTATCCCTATAACCAAGTTTTGTTTTTAGCGGAAGCAAACTTCAAAGCGCTCATTGGTTTGATACCTGACATACCGGATTATATATTAGAAGATGGACAAAAGAAGCCCACGCATGTCAAAGTTGGAGGAATATTGAGCGATTTCTTATCGACCTTATTATTATTACCTGTGAGTGTCTTTGCATAAACTAGATTAGAGGATTCTAGTATAAAGGGTTCTCAATAATATTATTAATCCACCATTTCTGATGCGATTTTCCTGAAAAATAATTCTGTAAGTTACTTATAATAATAGTTTCAGTTTAAAGCTTTTCCAAAAGTCAGAACAGTGGTAGTCTCTTTTCATTCTAAATTCACGTCTTCGTGCGCCCCATCGTCTCTAGAAAATTAACCCACATCATATTGTAGGACAACGTGGACAGCAACTGTAAGGCGTACATACTCAGCGGCTTTATAAAGACGATGGAAAGGATACACTGGAAGAAAACGGAGCCCCTGTATTATAACACACTGCTTCGGACCTTGGACCTGCTCTGTGAAATGACGCAGGATAATTACATGCACCATTTAGAATCAGGTTGGCAGATAATTTTTAACCGACTTAAAAAGGAAGGAATGCATGAAAACAAACAATATATTACTTAGACTTGCCTAATTTCAAGATAAAGGATTAATGGCTGATCAATATGGATAAGGGTAGACATCAGTATGAATGTGGATAAGGGCAGGAGAGGAGAATGACGATGGATAACTATTCCGTATTATTCCTGTTAATTGTTTTACTTATTTGCTTGCTTGTTTCCAGTGCTCTCAAACGACGAACTATACGGATGCGATTCCGAATTCATAGATGTGTTAAACAGATATGCAACCAACATTTGTCAAGAGCTGCTGGTTGTGCTGAAGATGCTCGGCGACAACAAGGAGGCTAAGAAGCAGTATGACTTGTCGTTGGAACTGTTCTGGCGGGTGGTTAAGCGCGGTCAGCTGACGGAACGCCCTATGATGAGCCTCGGGGGGAATCTGTGGATGTTGTCGCAGAAAACACAACACTCCAATAATAAACTTGGTGTAAGTTTATCTTTCAAACTACCTTCACATATTTGGAGAGTTTGTATTGTATTTAAAAAAAACAAATAAGGGAGAATAGCATATCACGGTATTGCTTCGTTAGTGACCGGTGCGGAATTTTAATTTGAGCGCATCTTTTGTTACAGAAAGCAATTCTAACGGCATTACAACAAGAAACCGACCCAAATATTCGTACCTTGCTTCAAAAGCTGGAAGAAGGCGTAAAAAATTCGTAAAATTGTCAAGATCTGTTGAACTTATTGTATAAAGTTTATAAGACTATGAAATCCTCTCTGTGAGTGCTATTGTAACATTTTAGCCGCAAAAAAGCAACTTGATTATGTTAGTTCCAAATATTTAAATTGTTAGATTCGCCCTATCGCCATATACGGAGTGTGTGAGCTTACTCTTCTCAGTGTGGACACTTTTACGCGACATAAATACGGTGAGGCCAAATCTAACGATTTAAATCTTTGGTTACTTCTAGCATTTTTTTGTTATATCGCCAAGGTTTTTTTGCTCTAGTCGATCTAAAGAGAAATTAGTACGCCAACTACATGTTTCGAAAGATTCGCTAAATATCTATTTTCTATAAATCTGGCGTCATAGTGATATCGGCCAATATTGAATGGAAGTGTTGTAATTACTTTAATTAACGATAATGTCATAACAATTAGGAAATGTCGGCCCAATGAGCTATGTTATTGTTGTTGTTTTCGTGAGAATTGAAATTTATTTTGATCATTCCATTGATTTAATGTATACTTACGGTTACTTATATATTAAATTAAGTGTATTATGAGTGCATCATGTATTATTATGGTCACTGCCAATAAACATAATTTGATAGATTTATATGTCAGCGTGTGTTTAATTCTCCTTTGATTCGATTTCAATAACATCTGCTATTTTGAGATCAATCTTCACAAATGTTTTTCGTTTATACTAATATTGACGCTGTTTCCCAACTATGTTGGGGTCGGCTTCCAGTCTAACCGGATGCAGCTGAGTACCAGTATATGACATGGTGCGGCTGCCTATCAGACCTCTATAACCCAGTAACTGGGAAACATGATACCCCTTGGCCCTTGGTAACACTTTTGGGCTTCTGACGACTCGTAACGACTTTCAAAGATCTACGCATGACAGCTGGGACCAATGGCTTAACGTGCTTTTCGAGGCACGGAGGGGTATTGTTATGTAAAGATTGTCACCCATCCACGGACCAACCGCGGCAACCATAGCTACACCTGATCGATCGGACCGTGCGGCTGTTATTACTTAGCCACTAGCCACAAGCCCCTTATTTTATTTAACACCTGGGTCATCCAGATCTTTCCCGTTAACGAATAGTTTAAAAGAAAGTGAAAAATCATCGGTAATGGTTGAATAGGTAAGTAATGCACCGGTGAATGCAATACTATCGCTCAATTAGATAGTTGATTGAGTGGAGCCTGTGTAGTAGGTACCTAAATGCGATTTTCGATGCAATCAGATTGATTGAACTTACACAGCCGAAAACTTTCATAATTTCACCTCATTGGGGGAAACAAGTAAGTACTTACCTATTAATAGTTTCAATAGCTACCTACTAAGGTCGTAGATTCGAAACCGGGATTTGAAAATGATCCACAACTCCTACCGATTCGGGGAGTAGGTGTAATGTGTTTATCAGCCTATACGTTCATTCTACCGTCCAACTATTTAGGACGGCGTGGCGATGATGTCTTGTAAATAAGTGAATGCTTCTTACTTTTTGAACCAATGTAGTGGTGTCGTAGTGAGGTGAGATGCGCCGGCGCCGGCAGCAGATGGTCGGCAGCTACAGTCGTAGCAGCCGAACGCTCGTCGCCGCCGAGAGTGACCGCAACAGTTGGGCGCCGGATGGAGTAAGCGGACATTGTCTGGCATGATACGCTTGAGTGGTGCGCGCTCTGTTGCGCCGATCTTTCACCTTCGCAATATTGACGCCTATAAAACCTTGTCATTTCAATAATGTGAAGTTACTTTCATTCCAACACAAACGAAGAATACAACTCGACCAACTGAACAGTAATTTTCGTTAAAATATCTTATTTGGGTGTAAACCCATTTTCAAAATGACCAAACTCGGATGTTTGGTACGTAATTATTATTTTTAGTTTTTATTTAAAGTGCAATGGAATTCGTCATTTAATTTATACCTAAATCCTTTTACAGTTGTTAGTCTGGGCGGTATGTGAAGGAGTGGTTACCAGTGAAGACCAAGATGGATTCGTACAGCCATTGGACTTTGGGCCGTTATTCGATTCAGGTATTTTCGGTTCCGATATAGTTTATTTTATTTAGAATATAAGTAGTAAACACAAATGCCACCAACCGCTTATGCTCACACGCTAATATTTATTTTATTTATGTATTTTATATCACAGTTATCGTCTTTTCAGGCGTTTCTTCGCTGGCTTCAGAACCTATTGCGGCAGCAGTATTAAAAGTAGATAAAAACCAATATCCCCAACTGTTCGATACTTTAGTTAGTAGTTCCATCGATTCTTTGCAAACTCGAGTAGCGCCCATAGAAAAGGCATTTTCTGCCGACAATTTTGGTTTTAACCCAATTGCGAGCCAAAGCTTTCTACCGCCACCAGGGAGATCTGCTAAATTAGTTGCGCAACCAAGACAACAGCATAGTCAGCTGCAAGCGATACCTATCGGGCAACAGCTTTCTCCTTTAAGATATGATATCCGCACCGTACACGACGCTGACTATAAAGTGTACAAACCTGAGGAAGAACAGGGGGAAGAGATTTTAGCTGCTTTGAGAAAAAACCCTAGTGTGGCCGCTTATTTTAAACCTGCACAAACCAATGTTGAAGTAGCCCATCCACTAAACTATCGCCGGGAAGAACTAAACGAGAATTCCGAAATTGAACAGAACTACAAGCCTAATGCTTATATTCCAGGACCAGCACGTATCCGACGATACACTAGCGGAAGACAAAGAGAAAACCTGAAGAAGAGCAGCAATGACGAGGACGATCCCTATAACTACAACGTCGAATATATTTCTAAACCCAAAGCATTCGACAGCTCGCTGTATAGCAGCGCTTATAAAGAACAAAAGGACCCTAACAAAGATTATGAATATCCTTACAGCTATGATTCGGGCTATGACCATAAAGAATATGATAGAATCAAGGATCTGTCAGAGAAACAGGCTGCGGAAATAAAACAAAACCCAGGAAACTGCAAGGAAGTCAAAAAGGACGGTATGACCTGCACGACCTGCAAGGACCCGAAGACAGGTGGTAATTTTGAGTCGTGTTCTTATGTCGCAGAACCTAAGAACAACAAATATGCATATTCAAAAGAAAGGAAATTTGACAGCAACGATGAGCCTGATGAAGCTGAGGCGCCACAACAAGCAGAACCAGCACAGAAATCAGAAAAATATACCCAGGCTGATGACAGCAGTGAACATAAGTACGCTAAGTTATCAGCAGCACCTGAAGCAAGCCGTGAGGACGATTCCGGTGAAAAGTACAAGGCCTACTACAAACATACATCAAAACCCACTCCAAGTGAAGCTTTGCGAGCGGCAGATGACAAACAAAGTTCAGAAGAAGAGGGAGACAGCTCTTCAGGCAAGGCTTACGATTATAAAAAAGCTTTGCCTGGTTTTTATACTAACAATGAACCCAAAAAAGACGTGGAACATGTTTTAGCGGAATTCAAGAAAAAAGACAGGTCTTCATGTAAAAGGGTACAGAAAAATGGAATGACCTGTTTCCAATGTATTGACAAAAATGGCTTGAAAAATGAGGAATGCATGTTCGTGTCAGAATCTGCTCCCAAACGAAGCCATTTAGCTTATCAAGAACTCAAAGAATTTACATCTAAGCCGGCCACTCTCGACCAAGGGAACGAGGGTGCTGAAAGCAAAACAGTGACCACAAGTTCTCCTCCAGCACAGAAATCTGCCGCATATGTGGTGGACAATACCAATTACGGAAAAAAGTTAAAGCGTAAGAAGACGCCGCAAAGTATCGCTGCTGCTGCTACCGCTCCCATCGCCAGTGCCGTGAAACCGGGACTTGTTACTGCTAATACGCGTAAAATCAAGAGAAGTGTAGACGCTGATGCCGAAAAAAATGCTCAAATTATAGATGAATCTAATATAGCTCCGCCTGAAGAATTTGCGGGTGCTGATTCTAAGGGAGCTTTTTGGGCAGACACGATGCCAAGATACAGCGCGACTTTAGGCGTTACACTGCCTGAATACATGCTGGCAAGGTCAGAGCACGAACTTTCGTTTGATGAAACCGTCGCGAGCGCGTAAAAGATATCTAAGGCTTGATTTGTTAGCCAACAAACTCAGTATTAGTAGAGCGTGTCGGTTGTACAACGCTTTAGATAAAACCTGAACTAAAGGTAACGGGTATTTGTTGCGTAATAGTAAAATAAGATTTCACAGACTGACATGCGGCGAGTCAGATATGAAAAACAAAATCGCAGCCCACAAATAAAATTATTGGTAGTGTTTTTGTTGGCTATTATTAAATAATTATGAATAAAGTGGAAATGTCCAGTAAGGCGTAGTAATACAAAAATATGATTAGGATGTATTGACGAACTTTATACAATGACTGTCCATTTTATCAGATGTACTTATGTTACGTTGTTAACTAGTTATAGATGTTATGAAATTATTAAATTTGACGTTATTGTTATTATATTACTGGCCTTTTATTTATGTTTTAAAAATATTTAACACCTAATTAATTTAACACCTATCGTCCCGTTAAACAAAGCAAAAGAAGATGTGAGGAAGTTTTTTAAATTTATAAATGATCAAAATATAAAACCCTGTTATTTTGATTTTGCTAGGTATAAAAATTAATACCTATTTACTAAGAATAACAAGAATTCTACGTAAATATTTTCCTCCAAATGAATGGAAAAAATAGAATCCAGCTTCTCACTTAACCTGATGGCTAAGGTGAGGTTTTCTTTTAAAACCTACAGGTTACAGCAAATACCTATCCAATGCAATCGATGTCTGCGGTTATGACCGCCAGAGTACCGATAGGGTACCGACCGTAGAATGATTTGGCCAGGGTCGCACGGGCGCGACGATTTTTTATCGCGTGCTGGATTTTCACCTCTCGGTCTGCTCGGCTCAACACCGAGAGTTGAAAATTAAAAGGATTGAGAATCCGAAACAGTGCTTCCCGGCGCGTCATAAAAACACTATCTATTAAATTTTAAACTCTCGGCCCTCCGTGCGTTGAAAATCCAGCGCGCGACAAAATTCGCTCGTGGGTATGAGGGCTTACATAGTAGTACACTGCTGCACCTGCAGCCGAAAAGAAACGTTTTGACTTGAACTACGATAACCGCCCTTACAGCTTCGACAGAAACGTGATGCCAATGTCAAATTGTTACCATGGACTCACGTGTTACCATGGACGAATAGCAGTTAAGCGTACGTTGACTGTACCTATTGTACTAAACAATGATTCGTCGATAGCGGTCATAAGAAAAATTATTTCTATGGCGCTGAACTAATATAATAGTCTATTCTAAAGATAGTTGTCGAAAAGACTGTGTATTGAATACGTCCTGGAAGATAGACGATACCAACAGTTTAGTAGGCCGACAATATCACTGTCCAGTCTGCTTTTCCTGTAAAATATATGTAGGTAGGTACAAATACAAAAATGGCTGCTACTGATTTAATTTTAGCTTTTGTAAAAACATGATCTTGTAATGAATGCGTTCGTCAATCCTGCCGTTATTATTTAGACATATAATAAAGTACCAATACTATATTGAAACTGTATCGTCAGGTCACAATTGTTGGCATGATATTCGGTCAGTGTCCTAGATGTCAATACTGTTTTTAATGTTTCTATTTTTACTGGTAATTGTCCAAGATACGAACGTCACTAAGGAATGGTCTCGTATAAGCACAAGCAGGCTACCAGACTTCGGAAGAAAGTAATTAATTTCAGTCGTAAGCTGGTCATACAACAGCACAGTGTTCTCTGTCTGTTCTTTATATAAATAAAGCGTGTAAGATCGAAAGCCAATAATAAAATAGTAGATAGATCTCGTTTGTTTTGTGTAGTAACCGCACTAGTCGATTGCACGCCAGTTACTGTTGAGTTTGTGTTGTTGAAGTTTGTGTAAGTAGTTATTCCTTTTTTTTTTACCATGTTTATATGAAAATAGTATATAATTTAAATATTGAATATCAATACATGAAGTTAAAATAAATTATCAAAAAAGAAAACCACCCAAGAAGTCAACAAAAGTATATAATAACCCGGTTCCAACATAGTCCTAAATTAAATTTCCACAACACTTAGGTACCTACTTTAATTTGGCTTTTAGATATTTTCCACCCCCTCTCAATTTTAAAGTGCCGTCTTTAACGCAAACTCAATAAACAATAGTTTGGAACTTTGCTCATACAAAGAATGTCACAGCCGGCTACCGATGTCGAAAAAAAATTTATTGTCGCAGTGCCAAGAAGCCAATTGAATAAAAAACGGGGTTATATTATTGCGCAGCGGTTTTCATCAGAGGCTCGAAGTACTGGCTACGAGACTTTATTTTTATCGTATTTAGACCCACGTCACTCGGGTATACAAAGGCTTATTGCGTAAATTCTAATAATATCGATGCATTTCAATTTTATCGATGTTAGGGCAATCAATTTCTGGACCTAACCTGTTGGTAGGTATAAGTTTTCCATTATTGGTTGAAGAACGATTGTAACTATAGGTGTAACTAGGTATAGGAATCATTTTATATCTCAGTGCCAAAATTATTTGTTTACCTACACTGCTTATTTTGTGATCTTTATTTTGTAGTCGATCTCGTACATACTTTAATGCTTTTGTCAATAATTCCCAGTAGGTAGGTGCTTTAATTGAAACTTCAAGGTAAAAACGAATCTACTTATCAGACTGTCACATAGACAAACTTTTGATGTTCTTAACATGGTTTATCCACCGCACAACGTCAACGGGACGGCAACGAGAAACGAGTTATTCGAACCAAGCGTTACGTCCCGCACCCTAATTGCGTAACTATTCTGTTCAACAACATAAATAACGCAATGAATGTTGTTGAACTGTCAAAATGAAAGCCATTGCTATTGCTAGTGTGTTACGCAATTACCCCGTTGGTTACGGCGCGGCGTGCGGTGGACACGCGGCCATAGTAAATATATATACATATGTATCGCTACTTCGGCGCCGTCATCTCGTTCTCGTTGACGTGGCGGTGGACAAACGGCCTTAGGATGGTAAAAAGGTAATTTCGTGGTCGACTATTCATAGGTACTATGAAACAAAACTAACCACCGCCGCTTCTGACTATATGCAGTAGGTACTAATTACTTATGTATACAAATTCATACCTACCGTAGGAACCTGTGGACAAAATGGTTGCGTGCACCTGACAGATTTAGGCGGGTCCTAAATCTGTCACCTCATTGGAAAAATTCTCCTACATCACTTTCGCACCTTTTATATGAAGTCAAAAAAACCGGCCAAGTGCGAATCGGACTCGAGCACGAAGGGTTCCGAAAAACGACAAAAAAATTACGTTTGTTGGTGTGTATAACTCCAGCTTCCTCATATGTGATAGAATAATTCTACCTATGCCAATATTTAAGGCATAATAGCTGCAATCAAAGTTCCCAGTCTTAATTTAGCTGCCACAAAAACTTCGTTAATAATGAGTCGTTTAGTGTGTTAGCTGGAGTGACGTCACCCCAGCTTCCTCATTCAATACAACCAATGAGGTTAGGGTTTTGGACTATAGTCAGAAAATAAGGCATAATAGCTGCACAAAGAAGGAAAAAAATGAACGATAATACTTAAAAAGTGTTGAAACTACGATCAAAAACGTGTGTGTAAGCTGGAGTGACGTCACCCCAGCTGCTCATGTCATATCTATCTTCCAAACGAAAGAAGATAATATATATGATTATGTATTATACCTTAAAAAATAAGGCGTAATAGCTGCCATTGGCAGCAAAATTTTCAAATCTCTGGTCAAAACACAGATCCAATAAATCGAAAGATCCTAAAAACGGTTCAGCCGTGCTTGAGTTATAAAGTTTGTTTCATTTATACAGATTATAAACCTAGAAAAAACCAGACAACTATGAATAAACTAATGTCTTGTTTTGCTTACAGTGTATATTTGAAATTTTCAGTCAACTCGTCAATAAAGCATGCAGAACGAGGACTTTGACGAGGAAGGATATGTGGACGTAAATTCGCTGCCGCTAAGACCGCCGCAGCCGATGATACCACCAGAGAAGGCGGTGCGCCGGCCATGGCACCCCGTCATGTGGGATGACTCTCTCATCGGCATTCATTCACATGACCACAGGGACACAGATGATGAGGTATTTAACCAGTTTGCTGATGAATTCAAATCGTACCATAACATTAAAAATATAACATAACATCTCGCCTGTATTCCCCGAAGGGTTAGGCAGAGGTTTATTTATCTATGGTACACCCACTTTTCGCCAGTTATGTTTAAAGTCCCATGTAATAGCTTAAGGCCGACCCTATTGCCATCAACCGGGCACAAATCAAGACTACTTACTGATATTACTGATAGGTACTGAGAAATTCCATATGGAAAACCCAATAACACCCTTTGCCCGACTCGGGATTTGAACCCAGGACCACAAGCTTCATAATAGGTAATTATGAAAAGAAAAAGAAACTGACTTTTTTAATAGGTTGAATATAGAAACATACTAAGTACCGTTTGTATCTAACATTAGTCAGGTTTCCTTTTTTCGCATTACGTTGGGTAGAGTCCGCTATATCTATTGATTTTTTTGTGACGTCACAAGCCATTGCCGGTGCTACTACTAAGCAAATTCTAACCACAGATTAGAATCTAACGACACCTCATTTATTAAAATCTATCAACCCATATAGATTCACACACCTAATCCGAGAAATTATAAGTAGGTAACTTCCTTTCTTTAATAGCAATCGGGTAAAAAATGAGAGCAGTGAAGGCCCAGTAGTAACGGCCGTGATTTACGAGGTCTTAGGTTCGAACCCAGACATGCGCTTTACTTTGTGTAAATTATTTCATCACCACTGCTCTCATCTCCCATAACGTTAAAATAAAACATCGTGAGGAAACCGGTATCTCCTAGAACTAAAAATTCGAAGACATGTCAACATGTGACATCTACAAACCCGCACTTGGCCCGCGTGGTGGATTATGGCCCAGTCCCGCACCGAGAGGAGGGCTGTGTCCCAGCAGTGGGAATATTATAGGCTGATTATGTAAAAAATATTGCCTTACACTTGGAATTATCACGTACGACCAATCCGACAGCATCGGTAACACTTAAACTACGAAAATCATCCTTACGTCTATGTTGAATTGTTAACATAGATGCGCGCGTTTGACTATACCTACGTTTATAGAAACATTTATTAAAAATGTATAAACACAGTACACGTCTGAGATGTTTTGTGAAAAAACTGTAGGTGTTTAGTGGAAATAAAACGCGCAACCCTTAGTTGTCTGAAGTAAACCTTGATTCACTACGTGAACCGTGCACGTGCCATAATAATATTATGCATGTGTCCTGCGTGCTTATACCAGTTTGTTTTAAAAACTTAAGTGCCTACGATCCGTATAATGATGAGTTTGGTATCGCTGCTGTTGTGTGATAAAAAATCTATTACACACAATACCAAACATTTTCTTCAGATAGGTACTTACCTATCATATCTATGCATATTAGAGTAAATCCATCAGATGACCAGTGCCACACATTATAGTACCAACTGCCTCATGATGAGCTACATCATTTCCTCTATAATAGTTCTTTGGTCTACCCCAGCTGCTTTGTTCAGGTCGACCGTCGTCCGCGCTGGGAGGCGCCATACATTAAATTTGCTGAAGCCGAGGAGGCTCGAATCAAGAACTCGCGTACTCCAACAGACTCCGAGAGAGAAATGGTCAGCCCATTGCTTCTTTAAAGCCATGTCGGTGAATTCACCATTTTTCGATCTCATTACAGATCTTATTCATCAAAGAGAATTCTAGAATTCGCTGAGTAACTACGTACTCACATATGCCATAATCATATTTCTTGAGCATAATCATGACATAACACGTCGAATGGCGCCACGGGCTTCGCAATATTACACGCTGGAAAAAATCAGATCGGTGACTGCAATGGGCAATGGAGTACCTAAAACGAACTGTTTTTGAAAGGTGTGTGAAATACATAAGCCGTTTATTTTGTTTCCCCAGTTAACTTGCTATAGCGCTTGGCAGCCGTTCTCCTTCTGACAAGTCTTACATAAGATTCTTGCTATAATGATTTCACACGTACCATGTCCAAGGTATTTAGCGACAAAACCCTATTGCTGGTCAGCTTTAGGTAAAACGGTTAGATGCCCATTTAAATTAGGCCTGGATGACATAGGCTGATAGAGATCATCGAAACAGGCGTGGTCGCTGTCGTTCCACACGAGACCCAATACCGACTTACTATATTATTTTCAGACATGCGAGTCCGAGTTAAGAATTTAAAGGCGAAGGCACCATTCGATAGAGCGATGACAGACTTGCCGAATTGGGCGTTGGACAGAACATGATGACCATTGTGTTGTGAATTGAATTCTGGGTGTGTGCCAATGTGATTTTCAAATATACATAAACAAAATATGTCATTTACTTCTAACAGTAAAGGAAACAATGACGATACAAATTATTTCAAAGCTCTAGCGTTAAAATTTTCTGGCGACGGGCACGTCACTTGTCATACTAAGGTTGATTTACTAACGCGACATGTTGAATGTGCCAAGCGTTTACTACAAAGACTGCCATTTGTTCAAATAGAACACGCTATAGAATATGTCGGAGATATAGTTATAATTATTAGCTGGGTGTAAGAAGGAAGTAAGGAACCCCTCAGCATCCTTTCAGTTTTTTATCGGTCGACTTTAACCGACTGATTGATGAGGCCCCAAAGGCAATTAACTCTTTCTTGCATGCAGAAGCGTTATAGGCTTCAAAACCATGTCTTCAAGCAGTGATCGATCCATGTATCATAAAACATGCTATGTCCACGTGCATCATTTACAGCTGCTTATATCGTTATTCATTGCCAATATGCGATACGATACATACGAAGCTAAAAAATTTGGGTCAGGTATCAATATCACAAGGTCCGTTACAGTTTTAGTGCTCCCAGCAACATCGTAGCTTTTAGCGTCACTGCACTTTGGTCCACATATAGTATATGCAAGAAGATTGGACAAAATAGTTTAATTAAATCACTTTTTTTATGGCTTGGGTGTTCTCGTAAACAGGAAAGGCCTTGATGTATTGACGTTCATGGTTCTAACCATGACGTGATATGATGGAAATACATTATGGTATTATTTCTTGTCGGTACTGAGTGAGCGTTATTAATATTAGAATTACAACTCAATGCAATGTCAGACAGTACGCAAACATTGCCGTATGCCTTAATGCTACGCTAATAGCACACAATATTTATAGCGTATGTATGTAGCGGAACGTATTACGTAATTAAATAAAAGGAACTGCACATCAGAGTTGAAATTGCTTTAATGTTTTTTTTTTCTATAATTATATTATATAATTATGTACATACATAAATCACATACGTTGCGTTGAATATTAAAATTATAATAATAACAAAACATTGTGTACTATTATAGCATGGTTGCAAATGGGTATGTTGAGTTGACGTAGCCGTTATCAGTCTCCATTTAATCCTTTTTGTATAATTTCAGCCGCAACCACAGTCTCGAGGAGAGTACCCACATAAGCAACGTATACGTAACCTGCGAAAGCTCATCGCCGATGGCAAAGTGAAGCCTACTCCAGAGACACTTATATTTTTCCTTTGTAATAAATTCGCCATTTCCGACGATCGGCAGAAGAAGGTCGTCGTTTAATGATAGGTTCACGCCAAAAACTACAAGTATTACTTTATCTATTAATAACCATATCGTATAAATTTTGTTTTGTACTCTTTAAAATGTAAATATATAAAATGATATTTTTTATAAGTTGCATAATCACTTTAATACCCTTAACACTGACATATGTACAAATATAACACATCAATCGAACGGACACCGTGGTGACTCTCCGAGCCGGGCCGGGTCGGGGGGCGGGGCGAACTTGCAAAGACTCGAGGCGGAGTAGGTACATATACTTTATATTCTCATAAAAATTATCTACACACAAGACTTTAATATAAAAACAAAATCGAGTTTCTCAAATACAACTTATATAAAGAACTTTAAGTAAGGTGTGGACGCGGGGCGCCCCGCGGCCCGGCTGACGTCACTAGCGCGAGGCGGGGCGCGCGCTAGGGGCGGGCGGGGGCGCGCGGGCGGGCGGGGGCGCGCGCTAGGTGGCGGGCGGGGGCGCGGGCGGCGCGGCGGGCGCGGCGTCGCTCGGGGCGGCGCCGGGAGCTTGCCCAGTCTGTTCTTCATCCTCCTCCTCTTCCGGGTCGAACTTCAGCATCAATTGCTTGAACTGTAAACAGAGGCGAACGTGTGAGAGCGAGCGCTTGGTTACCAGCAGGTAGTTGTGGCAGGTGCCGCAGAGCGGCGCTCACCTCGAGGTAGTCGTCGACGAGCCTGCGGCGGCCGCGCTCGTCCAGCTCGTCGGCGGCGCGCTCGGCGTCTTGCAGCTGTGCGATGGTCGCCTTGGGCTCGAAAATGGGCGCGTGCCGCCGTGACACTGCCTTTTCGTAAACTTTCACGTTCTCGGACGGTGAGTACTGGTTGATTTTTCTGCAAAATATTATGTTTCGTTAGATATTTATTACGATAATGGGCGTAGACATTGAAACCATAAATGTGACATAGAAAACAACCAGAAACAATAAAACTCACGCATCAGTGAAGCCGTAGAGCTGCTTGAGGTGTTGCTTGAGCACGAGCAGCAGCAGACAGCCGCGCGCCTGGCGCATGGCGTCCTGCAGCGGCCGCGTGCTCTCCGGCATCTGAGCGAGCAGAGTCTCCGCTTCCTCGTCGTCCTCCTCCTCATCTAGTGGCTCCTCGGTCTTTTCCTCTGTAGCTGGTTTGTTTAGTCCCTGTTTAAGAATATTCAGACATCAAGTATTTTTCTCATTATTGTTCATTGTGGTTCTGGTGGGAGGACTATTTTGGCATTTTACGGACACTGATCATTTATGTTTCATTGTACAACTCTTTGCCATCCTAAAACTTCATTAATCATAAGCACAGCGTGCGTGAAATGTAGATAATTTTGTTTAATTTTTGGCATGTGGGGCCAAAATTTTTGGATCAGCCGTGGCGGTCAATTGACTAAATCAGGTTGATCATTTAGCGATGGAACTCTTACCTCACGAAAAAGCTGCAAAAGATTTGATCCTGATGTCGAAATAATGATGTCAATGTGATGTATAATAAATAATGGTTCATCTTGAACTTGAAATGGAAAGTAACTTAAATTATCAGCTAGGTACAGCATCTGATCCAATGGAGCAGTCTGAAAAGAAACAACGATTTATTTTAACACATGAAATAACATAGTGAGCAGAGATTCGATTGAATTCATTACTTACAGAAACATCATCAAATTGTTTGAGTAGCGACAAAACCAACGCACGTCGTTGTGGTCGCGTGTTACGAAGCAATGAATATAGAAAACCGTTGAGAGCAGTTGGTAACTCATCTTGATCCTTTTTCCTGAAAACAACAATTAAATTAGTACATATAATGACAAGTATTATTATACATTCATAGATATAATAAAATGAAAAATATTTACCTAAACCCTCTTATAACTCCTTTGTTTGCGTTAACTTGTAATATTTTCTGTAACTGATAAGACAGTTTGATGCCAAGTTGCGCCTTCATGTGAATAAAGCCAGGGTACTTCTTGTCAATCTCTTGGAGATGTTTGTCAGCTGTGTGCGATACTGTCACTTCCAGGTCCGTACTCATGCAAATCAAATATGGAACAATCTAAAACAGAAATAGAAGGTACACATTCACAACACTATTTAATAACAACACTTCAGAATTACCCGGATTTACTAGATAGTGTAAGGAAAACTACTATACATAAGAATAATTCTTAGTAGATACTATCCAGTCCAGTATTGGATACTTTTAAACCATCTTTCTGCCTACCAGCATGCTGCTACCCGTCTGAAGCGGCTAATGGGTAGGATTGATATATTTAACTTATAAATCCCCTCTAACTCTAGATACAGTCTGTACAGACACACCTTATGGGCAACATCTTATACGTCGATTTATCTTCGCTACTACCACATCACTAACGCAACAAATGAGTACAAAGACACAATGAATCCCGTCTGTATAAGTTAGGTGCATACATACCTGCACAGGATGCACGAGACCTTGGGCCAGCACAAGCTGCACCACCTTCATGGCGCTGGAGCGCACCATGGTGCTGGGGTGCAGGAACGAGCCCAGGATCTCCTTCAGGTACAACTGGATCACCGTCGACGCCATGCCCGACGACACGTCGCCCATCTCCTTGAGATTCTCGTGTTTTGATCTCTTTGACCCTGAGAGCACATGTTCTTAAAGCGAAAACGCCAGGGTAGACATACATACATAATCAGCATCTACTGTTCCCATGGTTGCGACACAGGCCTCCTCTCTGGGAGATGGAGTGGGCCAACCCACACTGGGCCCGCGTGGTGGACGCGGGCCCAGTGCGGGTTGATGGAAAAAGAAATTTTTTATAAGTTTATTGCAATTTACAGGTTATATGTTAATCAAAATATGCGCCCATTACGTATATTATATGTATTTACAGAATTTATAATGATTAAAATCATCAATACACTCTACATTCAAATTAAATAATAAATAAATAAATTGGTCTATTGAATGACTTTCATGTCATTTGAGACAAATTCTAACTTAAAGAGTGCTGATTATCTATTTAATAAAAATCTTAAATTCATTAATTCACTGACAGACCAGCCTAAACCTAAACAGGGCTTAGAAGCTTAAAATTCTTTTGTAACGAAATTGAGTAACGCTGAAATTTAAACGTCAGTTTCAGCGTTACTCACTTTCGATACAAAAGAATTTCCGTTTCGTTAATAAGTAAATTTAATGGTATTATTATTATTTGTTGTCGATGGGAACTGCCATCGGGCACACAGCTTGTACTGATAATAACTCTATAAATACACATTTGTTACGGTTCGCGTGCCATATGGTAGCTCCGGAACCGTAACAAGTAGCGTATCCTCCAAAATTAACTTGGGCATTATAAACGATAACATGGAGATAGAACCCTAAGATGGGATTATAAGCATATACGATGACAAAAAATATAGAAGTAACTACTCACATTCCTTATCCTGTCTTATCATCCGCTGCTCTTCTTCTTGTAAGTACATTTCAATGTTTCTGAGCACGTCCGCTTTCATCTCTATTGGCGCTAAGTCCGACGTTAGGAGTTGATGATAGAACTCCTTTAGTTCAGGTCGCAACATGAACTCGTAATGTCTCACACAAACTGAACCCAGCGCCTTGAGAGTGTGTGACACAAAATCTTCGTCTTCAAGACCGACGAAAAACATTAACGTTGAGAATATCTGTTCTTTTATGTCCGCCTGTAGAAAAATCATAATGTTAAATGTGATAATATTGTTTTAACGGCACATTTGGCTTCTAAACTTATCGGAGAGTTACTTACTGGAAGTCCTTCTATGACTCTAGCTTCCGTAAAATCGAAATACCGCAACAGCAGTCCTACGATAAATAACGCGCGTCTAAAATAAGGCCTTGAATGCAACCCTCTCGTCATTTCAGGATTCCGCTGCCAGCAATGCTTCCATTGAAGAAGTACACCTGTAAATTAAGTAAGGTAGTTCATCATCTGCCGAGCCTTTTCCCAACTATGTTGGGGTCGGCTTCCAGTCTAACCGGATGCAGGAGAATATCATTATTTTACATGAAGCGACTGCCTATCTGACCTCCACAACCCAGTTACTGGGTAATACGATACCCCTTGGTAAGACTGGTTGTCAGGCTTTCGGGCTTCTGACTACCCGTAACAACTGTCAAAGATCCACGAATGACAGCCGGGACCAACGGTTTAACGTGCTTTCCGAAGCACGGAATGTAAAGTTCTCGGTATGTAAAGTTGATCACCCATCCACCGACCAACCAACAAGCGTAGCTTAACCTGAACGATCGACCTGTGCGGCTATTTAGCCACGGGCCCCTCAAATTAAGTAAGGTAGTTGATGGTTAATTTTGTTTGTGACTATTAAGCTACAATAAACGAACTCAAGACTTTGGTTACCTAAGTAAATATGGTAAGGTTGAGACTTTTGCTACACTGAAAAGTAATGCTTGAACTTTCAATTAGCACATAAAGGTTGAAACAGAGTTGTTACTATTAGGCCCACTTTGTTGCTGTAAACGTTTGCAAAAAAATGATGTTTTAAATATGTTTAGCGGTAACGTATTTATTGATTTGTGGTGCAAGTGAGCTTTAATATCTATAAAACCAAGTTTGAAGTTGATATCCGACGCTTCGGTTTTCGTTTATTTTTGCCTTTCATTCGGTATCTTTCACTAGAAGTGAAACGTCTGATAAATGAAACAAAAGTAAAATAAATTAATTAGTGAACCAATCTAAAAATGTTGGATTTTGGCACTTGGTATCTTTCACTTGTCTACCGAAGGATCGAATATATATTATGTAATGAAAGGAATAGAGGAACGTCAATTTCTATATAAGTTTCCTACTGGAAACTGGAAACGTGGAATTAAACAAAAATGAACATTCACTCAAGTGAAGCATCTGATATCGGTTTAAGTCTCGTATTGATATTTTATGATCACAAGGATATCAAGGAGATAAGATTTGCCCTTTATAGTATGTCAATTGGTCATATAGTTTTGGGAGATAATATAAAATTACTAAAAACGCAAATGCCGCTAAAACATTCAAGAATACCACTTTCATTGATCGCGTGCAGACGTTTTATCAATTCACCCATAGATGGCATTGTGCAAATAAGTCATTTTTCTGAATTGCGGTGTTAAGACTTTCCGCGGTTTGTTTGATTGAACACGTTAATCTCAGGAACTACAGGTTCGAACTGGAAAAAATCTTTTTGTGTTGGATAGTCCATTTATCGAGGAAGGCTTTAGGCTAGGAGCGGAGCATCAATGGAAAATGTTGCAAAAACGGGAAAAATTCCGTTGCGTGCGCTGCGTAAACATTTAAGTTACGCAAAAATCATGTATGATGGGATTGTTCCTCTTTAAAAGTTCTAAAAAGAAGTCCGCGACAGCATATGTCTTACCTTTAAAATTTACTCACTATAACCTTTTTTATGGTAATCAAATTTGTTCAAAATTAATGCATTATTTGCGAAGGTGTTTTATCAACATGATATTAATCCTTATCCAAATAAATACGTTATTCATCACAAGTATTTAATTGTGAATAAAATTGCCCTTGGCATCACTTGATTTCAATCAACACCTTAGGAGATATCATAATTTTAAAATAACTCCGCAACAAAATCTATATATACATTATATCTAAACTAATATTACGAAGAGTTTGTTTGTTTGAACGCTATAATCTCTGGAACTACCAGTCGGATTTGAAAAAATCTTTTTACATTTGATAGCCCAATTCTTTAGGAAGGCTATAGACTATTTAACATCACTCTAGAAATCTGAGGGGCCGAGAATACAGAAAAGAAAGTCAGAAAAAAAGTCAGTAGGTAATAGCGCGGACGGGCAATGCGATGCAACGGGGTGGATCGGGGTAACAAGAAATTTCACGCGGACGAAGTCGCGGGCAGAAGCTAGTCGCCGATAGACTAAAACAAGTGAATCTCACCATGGTACTTATTGAACACGTCCCTAATAAGTTTGTAGTTGTGCGTGAGGTTGTTGACGATGGCGGCGAGGCAGGCGATGCACGAGGCGATGACGAGCTGTCCTCGCTGCAGGATCAGCTTCACAGCGTCCTCCTCTAGCTGAGCAAGGAACACCTCGCTCGGGTGCTCCATTAGAGGAACCACTAACTCTAGCGTTGACGCCACCGTCGACATTATCTGCTGCTCATACTGATTCTGTGTCAGGATAAACATTTATTTTATATTTTACGTTTTAGATTGCTGTTTTGATGGCGATTTTTAGTACGGTAGTTTAGTTAGTATTTGACTTACTGTAACAACTCGCAATAAGTGTAACCAAATATAAAAATACATACCTGACACTTTAAGCTCAGGTATGGCTGCAGAGTTAATGCATGATTCACTAACAATTGGGGCCTAATTCTCGCAAACAAATGCAACGTGGAGAGACAAGCTAGAATGCGCTGCGACGAACCAGTCCCTGAAAACAGTCAACATTAAAATGAATAAACTGCATAAAAAAATCATAATTATATGTAATTTATTATTTATTTACCATCAGCGCTTGTCTCTTCTAGCTGAAGTAAACTTTCAATAAGACAGTCTACTATTTGCTGACAAGCAAGTAAAAGCGACTTAGGTGGTTGATAAATAATTTTCGTGGAATCATCTTTATCTTCCTTGGGTTTGAACAACTGCAAAAATGTTATAAATGATGTAGTACATTATGGATGTCCATGTTTCACAAAGTCTTCAGTTAGTTATATGATAATGTACTTACACTAGTCAACAACTGCTGAAACCACTCGAGCCCGATGTCTCTGGACGATATGACCACATCGGTGATGTTGAGAACCTTGCGGGTGAGCGGGTCCGCGGCCGCGGCCGTCATGTCGAGCGCGCCCGGCCGCGTCGTGTTCGCGCACGGACTGAACCACATGTTTTGAAACACTTCCATCACTAACTTCCTAATACCCTCTTCATCGTTCACTCTCCTAATCATCTTAACGCAAATCTCAGGTATTTTAGGAAATTCTGGGCACTCTATACAGATGTCTTTTAGAATTTTTATCACACGTTTACGCACCGATACACCAGTGTCCTAAAAGATGTAATATTATTTTTAATTTGATCACCGACACATTAATCACAATTAAAAAAAGGCTTTATAAACTGCATAGCACTCACCAATATTCTATTTGAGAGCATTCCATAATACTTATCAATAAGGTCGGGCCGACTCAGCACGAATTTGCCGACGAGATCGACGGCGGCTTCGCGCACGGCGGTGGACTGGTCCAGAAACGAGCGGTTGACTCCGATCTGCATGTCTGGCCGCGCCAGCACCGCCGGGTCCGCTTCCACGATCATCGCGAGGCACTTCATCGCCTTCGTGCGGATCGCTATAGTGTTTTCACACAAAATTACAAGGATCTTTCTCAAATATCTATCAAAACTCTGAGAGAATGACCTTTTCGAAGCTAAGTACTGAGAGATTAGTTCTGCTCCACTGTAGTCAATGTATGATTGCATCACTTGCACCTGAGTGCCACCTTGATACCTAAACGGTCGGATTTTCTCCAAAAAGAAATGCTTCCGTCTCTCCATTGTTTTAAATTTTTCAGCCGATATGAGCGCACTTGAGGCGAGCTTCTTTTCAGCTTTCAAGTCCTTGAGGCGCCGTCCTTCGTCGTCACTCTCGTAGTCTGCATCGGACTCCTCGTCAGTCGTATCGTCCTTTATGTAACGTTTCTTCGATTTGTTCTTCGGTTTCTTAGTCGGCGACGTACTCTTCGGTTGCACTACCATGTCTCTGTACCACTGTGTGATATAGAAATGGCGAGCGCAGTTCCAAGCTTGATCTTTTTGCCCGTTGATGGCAAGATAATCAAGTAGTACCCGCTGCAGGAATTCGGTTCTTTCTTCGTCTTCGTCTAAGCCTGAAGTGGCACTCTACGGAGAATTTTTTATTTTTAATTTTACTCAACACTTATACAGTACAATTGAATTAGTTAGCGAGACTCCGCAGACGTGATGAGTATCGATATCTAAACAAGATGAAACAAAAACAAACGGATTTTTGTATTAGGTAATGTTAGGACCGCACCTGTGCCTGGTTGCCGTCCTTCTCCTCCTCGGCGCGGATGTCGCGCACCACGGCGTCCATGGTGGCGAGCTTGGCGCGCGACTGCACGCTGTCGCGCCGCAGCCGCGCCGCCACCAGCCCCAGGTACTCCAGCGACGCCACGCGCACCGACATCTCCATCGACTTGTCGGACATGTACTTCACCTGTAACACGTTCCAGGTTAGTGTTGAACGTGATATATAATGTGCTCAAAAATCACTGAAAGACAACGCGCTGACTAAACCGCTCGGTCTCGATCTAGAAACATTAAATTTAGCGCTAGAGTTCATTATAGATAATAACGAGTTTGAATTTTGCCCCAAATACTTGTTTTCTAGAACGAGAAAAGACACCCACAGTACCTTTGAAAATATAATTGAAGTTATGAATTCATTTAACAGTTAAAATAATCCTTACTAATAAGCAGGAAGGGAAACAATACAACACAAGTTTGTTCATATAATGTAAGCATTATTCTCTTAACTTAAAAGTGTATTCTTCTGTCTTTTTCTGGGGTCAATTTGTCAATAATAATTTAATATGATCTGCATCAATACATTTTGCAATGTCGTACTCAATCGATAGTACAACGAGATTGAGCAAACGTTCTTGACCAATCTACAATCGATTTTTTTTTTTTATTAATTTTAATTTCCTGAAAGGTCTTTCACGGATTGCAGACAGACGCGGTCACCGCCTCAGATTTCGGGGTGGTCCCCGTGGGTGCCGGCAGGATTACGAGTTAGGCAGAAAAACTTAAGAATTGTGAGAACGAATAATGCAAGAGTGAGCGGAGCAAAGTCGAAACATGTATTATTGTACCATCTCGGATAGGTTCGGTTCAGCTATCGCTTCAGCAATGGTTGTACAATTATTTATCGTTTCTGTGCAGAAAAAAAAACCGTTGATACGCGACAAATGGGGATTTTTAGGCAAAAATAACATAATGCCCTGTATTCCCCGAGGGGTTAGGCAGAGGTGTACCTATAGTACACCCACATTTCGCCAGTTATGTTTATACCTACCATGTTATAGGGGGCGAGCCTATTATCAATAACCGGACCGTTTAAGAAGTAACCCTTGCGACCACTAGACCAATGAAGCAGTCCGTCAGTTTACGGTAAAAATAAAAAGGTTAAAATAGAGTTAACTCACTAGCATAGTTCCAAGTAGGCTAAGCAGCAGTTCAGTCGCAGGCCACTCTGGTTTGTTCACAGTGGTAAGCAAATCGTGCACGAAATTTTCGAACAGAGGCCTGAAATCGACCTCCTCGTTACGACTCCGGCACTTGTTCAGGAATGACGTCAGGAATGTACCGCCCACACTGATCGCTGCTTCGTACTTAGAAATTATCATGAGATCTTTATCTACTGCATTCTGTAAAAAATACAATTACATTGTTAACAAAATGTAAGTTTTGATGCCCTAAAAAATCGGGACGTGCTTGTTTTCAGTAGTCTAAAAATCGCAATAACATACCAGATAATATTTGACAGTACATTTACCAGCCTTTTAAAATGTTATTGGGAATTGTACATAAAATAACTTACTTTTTTACTGTCAGATGATTCAGGATTTTTATCTTTATCCTGCGACTTGCACAGTGTCTCCGGCAGCGTGACTACGCACTGCACCAGCTGCAGGACAAGCGCCGTCAGCATCTGTATCTGTTGGTCCGAGCTCAGTTGGAACGATCGCAAGTTGTGCTTGGAACTGGGAATGCGCGCTATCGACGCTAGTATATCTTCTAGCAACAGTCTCCGGTGCTGTTCGTATTTTGTGAATATCTGGAAACAATACAAAGTGTCGATCATAGTCATCACTAACAGTGGGTACCTGTAAAAATTGCGATGACATCCGATCAAGCCAATCGCAGTTTTTAAACACATGAAACGATTGGATTATTCAGGTTCATTGGATTTCATTCTATCAGTAAACATTCGCCGTGGCAAACAATCGATCTGACCGGATCAACAGCCGCATGCGGTCCGGATTTTGTTCATATCAGAATGATCTGAAAGTAGAACTGACCGTGTTTCGCTTTAAGTATGAATACTAATAATACTCGCGAAGTTATTGTATTCATACTTTAAGCGAAACGCGATGTAAAGACGCGGGTCACGTCATGCACTGACCGTCGTGACGAGCTTGAGCGCGCTGAGCTGCAGCTCGCTGACGTTCTCGACGAAGAAGGGCGACACGCCGACGGTGGAAGCGTGCAGCACGGTGGTGTCGGTGAGGTGGTGCGCCGCGAACAGCTCGGCCAGCAGCGTCACGGACTCGTGCGCGTGCGTGTACAGCTCGCGGGCCGCGCGCGCCGAGCCGCCCGCCGCGCCGCCGCCGCCGCCGCCGCTGCGCCGCGTGGAGTTGCTGGCGCCGCCGCCGCGCCGCTTGCGACCGTCCACTGCGCGAAACGTATTTTTATTGGGGTTTTCATCCACGAGAAACATTAACAACAGAAAGTTATTTATATTTGGAGTTTTAGTGTTTAATCTAAATGATTATTATACACCTGGCGATTGCCAAATTTCAAGACTGTCAATTATATTTACCTTTCTTCTTAGAAGTACTTTGAATGCTATACACAGGATCGTAGACACAATAAATTGTATTGTTCAACTGGAATTTTATGAACATAATAATTCTATCTATAACGTCTTCTAGAAATATGCGCTTTGGCATGTTCGGGGAGGTCATTACGTACAGAGACGTTAGACTTGCGTCCGACGCACACATGACCCTTTCCAATGCCGATTCCAACCATATTTGCCGCATCTCTTCACTGTCCTCCTAAAAAGTCAACATTCAGTTTTATGTATGTTATGTTATACAGCTATTTGCGACTTACAAGACAAGTAAGAGTACTCACAGGGTCGCTCACTAATGACATTTTCTCCGCCGCCCTGATATTTTTCTCCAATATGTTTAACAATCGAACTAATCTGTCTGCTGGTATAGCTTCCATAGCACCAAGATTCTTTAATTTAGCTGCTTCTGAGCATAACTCTTGAAGCTGATAACGCGGCAATAATAATTCTTCAGGTATATCTGTGCCTTCTGCAATATAACAAATTGATGATGTCATTTAAGGTCCATTTAAAAATAAAAAAGAATATTTCCAGCTCAAGTCACATCATTCAAACGTATATTTAGTCAAACTTGCGACCACACACGATGAACATAGTGAGTTGGCTGTTTCCTGTAGGTTGTGCAGTTTAGACTTACCCATTTCGTCAGTAATTAATATGTCATCGTCGATAGCTTCGAATACTGATTCGATCAATTTGTTAAAACGTTGATACGTATTTGTCTCCATTAATTCGTCTACAGATAGCATTTCTAGCACAGGTACTAATCTCCTTTCTACCTTTCGTAACTTCGGCCGCACTGAAAAATTTACTGTCTATTAGTATTAAATTACCAAAGTAAAAACAATCATATTTCAAGAATATTATTACACGTCGCAAATGTAGCACATTTCTTCAATCCTGTATCTCATGTCTATATACCTGTACAAGGGACACCTATTGGATACAAACATCATCAACAAAAAGATCTTATGCTCGCATGTACCTATTGCGGCCTCTGCTTCTTCCCTTTTGCTAGCTTCTTCATGTTTCCTTTTCACGGCTTCCCAATTTTTCTCTCTAGCTATATCTATTGCTTCTCTTTCTTTATCTACAGTTGGTGTACCGCTACTCGATTTCGTCTTCAGTGGGACATTATCATCAGAATCAGATTCTAGTGCACTATTTTTCCTAGATCTTTCTTCGGTTGTAAAATCGTGCTTCTTCAATAACCCCTCCTATAAAAATGACATAAGACACGTGTGAACTGAAACACAATATCCTAATGTGGGTGAAAAGTAAAGAGTTTCACTGGAGGTTAGGATATTATTTTGTGAAGTGAGATTAAGATGATAAAATGGGCTTTAGCCTATTCTGGAATATTTAAGATCGCACCGCGAAGACCTCGGAAGACGTTTTCGCACTTTATGGAGCACACTCATAGGCCAAGATTGGCGACGAGAATTTAATAAAATATGTGATGATGATGAAACTGAAAGTTACTGTTGCACGGCGTTTTACTTTCGTCTGGGAGAAGTACACGAGTAATTCAAATATTCACCTAATTTGTAACAACTTACTGATAATCGTCCAAGTTTCACAACAGGGTATCTGTTATTTATAACGCCCGTACTTTTGCTTGGGTCCTGCTTATCTTGGTTGCTATTTTGAGCTTGTTGTTGAGGCGTGTATGGCGCGCCCATCGACGGTTGAGGCACTTGCGGTTCTAAACGTAGCGGCGACGGAGCCACGCTGGCTTGTGCTGGAGACTGGCCTGTCCTCACATTACCATCTACAAATACACTTAAATATAAAGTACCTGTTCAGTAATTAGTGTTTAAGTAACAATTATTGCAACAGTAAATACCTTGCTCAAATGCTTTCTCTTGTAATTGTGTTAGTAATCTCTGTTGATCAGGTTGGTTGCTTGGTGACATAGAGAGTGGATCCTTATCTTCACTTAAATTAGTACCATAACTCCTATTGTCTTGTACTAAACTATTATAGAAACCACCATTTTGTGGATTAGAACTGGATGTATTTGACAGTGGGCTTGCATACATGTTGGATGAATTACCACTGTTCCAAATGGGGGACACACTGTTCTGAGCAGTATTATTTAGTTGGTTCCCTGGCCTGGCTTGCGAGGGGGGAGATCCCATGTTTACATGGGGTGAGGATTGAGATGGGGTAGCTAGCAACTGCTGGTTCGGAATGGATGCTGTACCATGCGATGATGGGCTTGAAGGTACAGTGTTGGGGGAAATCCCATTAAACTTATTGTGTGAGTGGCAATTGGGGCCCCAATGAGTCCTTGGTTGCTGCTCAAACACGTTAGGATTTACGTTTAAGATTGCCCTTAACAGTTCTGGCAGAGGTTGCGGTGTTGGAGGATTTGATGAATTTGCCATAGTATCATCTTTTAGATCTCTGAAAAGATAAAAACAGGATTATTATAAAAAAAAATGACATGAGAAAACCCAATTGCAACAAAAAATTGCAGACGGGTTTGTTATTTCTGAAATTTTCAACCTTTTAGTGTGTTATATTTTTGGAATCGTCTCATCAAACCCTTTACTTAATTTCAAAACATTACTTATTAACATGTAAAATCAGCTATTTTAGTTTTTCATTGCATGACCTAGGCGAATCAATGTACACCTCATGTAATAAAATTCATACAGTTGTAAAATGCTTCCAAGGGTATAAAGAATCCCATATACAACTATGGATAAATATGTGTGTAACCATAACCCTGTCTGCCACACAGCCGGGTAAAAAGTAAAGCAAACAACATTTACTTGACGGTCTAGCAAAACATTCTTTATTGCTAGGAAATTAAAAAATGTGAAGGAAATAAAATCATTACATGTGCGATACTGATGTCTGCATAAGCGATTGAATTAGCAGCGATACTAGATTTTCATCGCGCGTTGCGAGCAGAATGGCCGCCTCTTCAGCAACACGTGGATGAAATAACTGGGACTTGTTGTTGAGTGTTGCAGGCAACGGTGCCGGGAGTGGTAACACAGGTAATACTGAAAAAAAAAACTTTCCCATCACATTCTAAATAGATGATATTTTTCAAAATGAATAATAAACTGTTAATAGTGTTAATAATTACTAACATTGAGAGTTTCTAATTTAATATAATAAGAGGCAAGGCATTGCCTTTCACTTTTTTGGTGTCAGTTAGTATGTTTTGGAATTCCTGTTTATTATTTCAGTTTAAAAGCTTAAGTCACTAATTAGTAAGTTCCACTCCTTCCTTTCTTAGATAACGCTTTCACTTCCTCTGTGACACACATTCTAGGTCCTTACATTCATAGGAAAATCTAAAAAGAAAGGATGTGTGTGCATTCCACTTCTTTCTTACAAATCTTTTCCATTCAAGCCACTCGTTCATGGAATGCATTATCATTAAGAGTGAGGCATGCTGAAAAACTATAATTTTCAAGAAAATGGTGAAGGAGCACCTTCCTCTCTAATTTTTCTTCTTCTATCCTAGCTATTATATTTATAAATTTGATTATATTTATTAGTACATTTTATGATTGTTTTATAATAATATGTATACTATTTTCTGTACACTGACTGTTAGAGATCACATTGTAGCGTAAGATGATTAAATCGCGAATTGTACATTAGTTTTTTCTTATTTGTATTATGTGGGTATACCACATAATACAAATAAGAAAAAACAAAGTGTTAATAAATAAGTTAGTGTCAGTTATACACAAATGAAAGTAGCTATATTTCCTTTTGTTGCAATGTTCACGGAGACTTATTCTTAATTTTGTACAGGTTGGCAGAGACATTGACATGCAACCTACGACATGTTACCATTCAGTACATGATTCTGAACCTCCACGGGTTTAAATTTTTTATTGGTTATTAAAAAAAAATCTTTCGCTGTTCTCATCTAGAATCATGTGCTGACTTCATGGTTACAGTATAGTAATTAAGTAAGTTTGAATGTCGATTTCCTTGCCATCCTGTATAGACTGATTGACATTGATGGATACTGGATGCTGGACTAAATTGGATTGGTTGAAATACAGGATCAATAGAAATCAGCTTAATTAACATGGCTCTGGGCTAAAAATGTCTAGTACAAGTTGACTATTTTGTTTTAAGTCATTCTATTCTCAATCTACCAACACAACCAATGTTGATAGGTATTTTTCAGATGGTTTTGTTTTAGCAGGCAAACAGAAATGGTTTGAACAAGAGTACCTCAGTTAAGACTTGTTGGACTACTTACGTTTCAGTATTTTAATTAAACTTTGGTACAGGTGAAAGTTATTATTTGTTTAAAAACACTATGATTCTTTAAGAATTAGGAGTAAATTTACTGACTCTTTCACTAAGTTTTGATGACTAAGTTTACCTAATAAATTATCAATTAAAAGTAAAACATAAATACTTATACCAATTTCTTCCAATGGGAACATCATTTTTTTTATCAATATTCCTACATGTTACCTTAGTAATTGAAACGAGTACTAATAATCTGGTTACATTTAAACAATAATAATTGTGATCTGTCTGTGGCAGGTAAAGGTAAATTAACAGGTTTAGGTACAGAAGAATTCTGGTATGTAAATAAATAAATAAATAAACAGTTATAGATGTTTATTCTTGTTAAATGAAATTAACATTACCATTTATATAAAACAAGGCTTAAATAATTATTATTGATCTACAATTAATAAGTAACTGTATATGTAAATGTTAGTTGTCAAAATGCTCTCTTAGCATGAAGCTCACATACTTACAGTCTGTCAAGCTGGCTACTCCTGCTAATGTTGTAATAGGGACACTTGGGATATCCCTTTCATTCATCTTGATTTATACAAGTTATTTTCTCAGGTTCAATATTATTTTCCTAGAAGTTAAAAAGAAAGCTTTTGCTGTGGTACTGGTACTATAAAACACACCATACAAAATTGTTTGCGTGGTCGTAGTTTCCATTATCATCTTACTTTCCACTCCGCACGTAACACTTTACACAAGAAATGTTTAACATAGCCAATTGACTATATACTTAAGCGGATTGTTTCACTAATACTTAAAGTTACATCGAATCCAAAGATTGTTGTGAAAATGGGGCAGCCGTCAATTTGATGCTTTGTTGTGCGTTGTGCATCAAAACGAAGGTCAGCGCATCTGTACGACACTCCCATGAGAAACTGAGAAAAGTAGTTTAACTGACACTAAACCATATTTTGATTGAATATGTAGCAAATACTCACTGAAACATTATGATAACTATGTCTAATTTATTTATCCAGGACAAATCAAACATAATCCCAACATTTAGATAATCAAGAAATTATGAATTGGTGTTGCCAATTACCTAAAAGAGTTTCACCACATGACGCTAAAAATATTTTCCACAGTCATAGACAATACGAATTTTAAGCTGCTACCTTAGACCCATTATTTCAATTTAAATGGTCTAAGGCTGCGGGGCCCACGGTCCATGACCCAAAACGTAAATTTATACTGAAAGACCATTCAGACCACTAATTCAAATACATTTTTCTTCTAATTAGAGATTTAGTTGGTCTTTTTATTTAGTTAGCTTAGTCTAATCAGTGAAGTTTCTATCAAAACGCTGAAGATACAATCAGTCGTAGAAATAAACTCACTCAATCAAAGTATGCCACTTCTTTCGATATTTTCGAGTTCATCTACAAATATTGATTTTGGTTTGGTCATCGAATTTATCTTTTTCTAGTCGTATGCATCGTATCTAGTCTTCTTCTGATTAGTCATGCCATTCAATCAAATCATTGTTATGGGTTGTTCAGACGGAGGTGGTAGCGCACAGTTTGTCAGTAACGAATTGTATAAGCTATGTGTCCTTTCACAGTTTGGGGTTTATTTATAAACGATGATTAAAGTTAAGTGACGTTTAGACGTCAAAAATGTATGGTTAAAACAGTCACAAATTACTTCTTAACTTTAAGCAATGTTTATGAATAAAGAGGTATAGAGGGGGTTTTTTTCTATCTCTGATTGTCTCTGATTTTGCATCATTGTCAAAACACAGTGATTTTACTTTTTTATTGGAGAGAAGTTCTTTAACGCAGGTTGCGGTTGAAGTAAACTGTTAGAAATCGTCACGTAACGAAAAAGCGTTATGCGACGTTTAGTACAGACGCCAGCACATCAAGCTACAGCCAGCCAGCGCAGCAACCTGATTTATAAATAACGCATGAGGTCGTGGGACCCCCGTCAAGAACGAAATTCGAAAAGAAAATCCAAGATACTGACTGCGAAAATTTTAAAATTACAATTTTTTTAAATTCTTGCAGTGGCCATCTTGGATTTTCATTTTGACCTCAGTTTTTGCCTAAACACCCTCGAAAACCATGAAAAAAATTTTGAAAATTTGCGCAGCTGCCATCTTGAAATTCATTTTGACCTCACTATCGGCTACAGCATCCTCGAAAATCCTGAAAACTATATCTGTCTCTTCTTATTGTATGTACAGACGCCAGCAGGTCAAGCTACCCGAAACTGTCAAATTTTTTCCAATCAACCTTGAACCTTAATGTTTTAGCGATAAAGTTGAAAATCTGATAAAGAAATTTGACAGATTGTAGTAGCTTGATGTGCTGGCGTCCGTACATACGTTTGTATGAAGTTTTCTCCCTGTAGAGGTACCTATTCTGGTCGCAGATTTTCATTTGTCACTCAAAAGTTTTGAAAAGTTTTTTTGGAATTACATGTATATGCAATTCCAACTTTTCAAAATTTTATGTTATAAAACCGGACATAGGCCGTCCTGCACCATTATTTATTGCGTAACACACTATCAATCAGAATCTGAATCATTTTGAACGATATTGCTAATCCATTTCTTCAAACGTTCGAAAAATTTGTCTGCTCAAAACTTAAATAGCGCAATGAATGCTGTTAAACTGTCAAAATGAAAGCCATTTTTACTGTTAGTGTGTTACGCAATTACCCCGCTGTTTCCTAGAACTGGATCGCAGCGCCACCTAGCGGGTCTAATTGTGAATCGAAACCATTCAGGGACCCACTAAAACACACACAAAAAATTTCATCAAAGTCGATCCAGCCGTTTAGGACGAGTTAAGTGAAACAGAAGAATTATATATAATCAGGTTGTATGGTAATAAAAATCATAAGCTGAGCTGTAAATTGCAAAAAACGTAAGAGATTTTGATTTTCGCGGGCTACCCAGGCAGTATAATTTCCTTTACATATCACACAAAGTTCCTAGCATACTTCGTTGAAGTAGTTTGCACTATGAGTCAATATCTTTTTAAGTCACTGTTTGCCTCCTTGCCTCAAACTATGTATATAGGGCTGTATCTGTACACGTGAAATCTGCATGCACGATAGCGGAATTGAACTTTGAAAAAAAAAACGAAGTCCAAAGTGTATAGACGACAGGACAGACGGTGGAGCTGTCATCAACGATACAAGATACATACAAGTGTCATATTTACAGAGTACCTCGGTCGGACCAAGAAGAATATTCTTGGTCCGAGCAGAGTACATTTTACTAAAGAGTAATATTTTAATAACACACAGACACACTTGTCTTGTTTGTTTTCAAAGAGAATTTGTTACGTTAGTGGAGGATCACCAGCAACATATCTCTTCGGCATTTTAATTGAACTACATTTCAATTTGTGTTCGAACAATATTACTGTCAGTACAAATTCTACAAAATGAAGTACTTGCAAATGCATAGCAGCAATGCAGTTCACTCACTTACTTGGTACATAAAGTACATCGGTGTACCATTGGCAATTGGCGTAACGATGTGCAAATTATTCAATTGTATTACTACTAAAAGGCGAAGAGCTGCACTGCAAGGAAAGGTATAGTTTTATTGAATTTTATTAACTGTCCGTATTTCTTGCCATTTGTGCTTATATTTAATTGTAATTATGTGAATGGACATACCATGCTGTGCCATGCACGCAGCTCTGTGCATAGTAAAGACCTCTAAATAATTATTACACTTTATATTGTGTATCTTCTATTTGTATTTACTCATAAAGTAAGTAATAATTTGAGATTATCAAATTATTACTTACTTTAGCTAATAGATAAGATTTTCAGGTTGTAGTTATAACTGGTGCAAGTTCTGGAATAGGAGAAGCTTTGGCACATGCATTCTATGAGCAAGGAAGCAAAGTGGTTCTAGCTTCCCGCAGAAAATCTGAATTGGAGAGGGTGAAAAATGACCTGATGTCAAAGAATCTGGTAGGTATTTAATATTTTTAGTATCAACTGAATGAAACAATTTCAGCAATAGGGATTAAAATAAAAATTCTGATAAATAATCCAATAAAGTATGGCATAATGGCAGTATATTGAATGAATAATGTGAGTAACATTATTAATTCAATATTTACAATCTAATAAAAGTGATTTAATTTGGTCTTTCTAACTAATGTTTTAAAAAAGCAAAAGACTTTTGCTTACGCTTAATGTATTTATGTAGAAAATAGCAAATATCCATACTATAAATGTGAAAGTAAGTCTGTCTGAGATGATCTGGGTTAGGACATGAATTTTTTTATCCTGGTAGTATGTTCTTGTGGGATAATTTCTTAGATATTTTTGTGGGATAACTTTTAAAGTGGCAGAGTTTCCACTTTTTTAATTTTACATAATGTTATACAATGCTGTTATCCTGTAGTGTAGTTTCTAATAGCAATCAAGAATATTAATAAGATATTATAAGCACATTTCATTTATGTTTCAGCCTACTGCAACTTTGGAACCACTTGTGTTGGAGCTTGACCTTGCAAAATTTGCAGAAATGGGTGCATTTGTTCATAATGTTTATGATGCTTGTGGCCATATTGATATTTTGATAAACAATGGTGGTATCTCCCATCGAGGATCTATATTGGATACAAAGATAGATGTGTTTGAGAGTATTATGGCCATTAACTATTTTGGGGCTGTTGCTTTAACAAAAGGTAAAAATATAAAAAAAAAAACTCATAAAAATATTTCAACATAACTTTGCCATATGCTCATCTAAAAAGCCAACTAGTGGTGAAACCAAATGTTCATAATTTTTTCAAAGTATGAGAAACGCTGCTATACACTATACCGGTGGCACAGCCACAGTAGGGATGGGGTCCTGTGATTTAGATAAATTTAGTTGTCTCAAGATTCAATTGTTGAAATTGTATTCAAGTAATAATTTTATTTTCAATAGGTCATAATAAACTTCCGGTAGCTTGAAGCAACCGGAAAACATACTGAAAGCTTGGAACTACTTTACAAAGCTTTGAACACAATAGAACTGTCATCTGTTGAAAACAAGAGTTCTCCTTGGCGGTGTCTTTGTTACAAAAATCAGGAACAGATTGACGGGCAAAGCTGTTCACACTGTTTTTTTAAAGCCTGTTTGATTAAATCAAATTGCTAGTTCATTATATTAATATTTACATACTAGCTTTTACCCGCGTCACAGTTCTTATTCCCCCCACCGCATTGCATCGCCCGCCCGTGACATAACTTCGTTTTTGCTTAGCGTACCTGTGGACTTTTTTCTTTTTGTTCGGCTTCTAAGAGTCGTAGCAGGATGCCTTCCTCGAGAATTGAGCTACCAAAATCAAAACATTTTTTTTTAAATCCGACTGGTTTTAACAGAGATTAGCGTGTCCAAACGAACAAACAAACTCTTCAGCTTTATTATTAGTAACTGATGAACAGAGACTATGTGATGATTATTATAGATTACTGAGTTAAGTTTTCTAATTATAAGATTTTGCAGCCAAAAATTGAATTGGTGATTATAAGAATTAAACATACAAATTGTTTAGACTATATTTGACGTCATTAATGTCAGGGTTGATTTTATGTTCGATAAATGATGATTTTTAAAGCCTAGGCAGATTGATTGATTTTGAAACTTAGATTTTTACTGTAATTGCTTTTTTTATACATCTGTATATTTTTTTCAGAATTTCTACCAAAAATGGTTCAGCGTAAAGTAGGTCACATTGTGCTTGTGAGTTCAGTTCAGGGACTTATTGCAATACCAGAACGATCTGCATATGCAGCAGCTAAACATGCAATGCAAGCATTTGGTGATTCACTTCGTGCGGAAATGCATCAGCATAATGTCAATGTAACAGTGGTCAGCCCTGGGTACATAAAGACTGCTATATCTCTGAATGCATATACTGCTTCTGGTGAACCACATGGAGGTGAAAAAATTTTCAGATATAATTGTTACTAAGCATCTAACTTTCTTGTAATAGGCACTATAGCTAAATATATTCTGTTTCAGTAATGGATACCAGTACTGCTGCCGGATTTACACCCCAGTATACTGCAAAGAAGATACTCAATGGAATAGTTAACAAAGAAAAAGATCTGGTTATTAGCCAGTTTCTGCCAAACTTAGCAATTACTTTGAGACATTCTGCACCATCTTTATATCATTGGGTTATGGCCAGAAGGGCAAATAAGATTCCTAAGTAAAGTATTTTAGAAAACACCCATGTATAGAATGAGTGTTTTTTACCTCTGTAAGCATGGCATTAATTTTTAGTCTTTTTATTTAACTAAATTTTAGGATACATACAATAGAAAAATAAGTAAATAATATGAAAATGGGTTAGGTATTGTAGGTAATTTAATATTTAAGAGAAATTGGATGTGAAAATAGCTGTCCGTCCAGAAATGTAGTGTCGATTCACTTTCGCGATTACTGTCTTAAAATATATGTAAGTTATATCGAGTTGGGCTTCTTGCAACTCAAAGACTCCAGAAAAGTCTTTCACATGTGAGCTTTAAGTTCTTTTTAAGTAATCATTTATTAATTGTGGTGTAGGTGTATGTAATACAAGTGACAGCATAGGTTTCTATTTTGGGTACTCTATTATAATAGCAAGTAGGTATAATATATTAAATGAGTTCTATATAAAAGTGAATATATTGAAATGCATTTTATATAATATGGGCACAATAAAATATTTAGAAGTTCAAATGATTAATACTCAATGTTACTAAAATTAATAAAATTCGTTATTAAATTGCATCATTGTTTTATTACATGATAACAGTGAGGTTATTATATTTCGGAGATCACTGTTAACTTAGCTTTGTAACAGAATCCTTCATAAACCACTATCACATTTGATTAACTAAAAAGCATCCTTAAATTATAAGAAAATATCTTTTGTACAGGCTTTTAAACTAATTCTACTATTAATAACTTTATAACATTTTTACACTGCATCCTACAACAAATTATATAATTACAATATTAGACTTCATACATAAAAACAACTTATTAGAAAGCACTAATATATTTTTATGCTTTTCGATGGAGCATTATGTGACTTCCTAATTTAAGCTCAATGCCATTATTATGCTAGCTGCAGACTAAATCTTTACTTGAAGATGTTGTATAGTCTCCATAAGCATATTGCCGTTGCTGTTATCGACACTGTTGTATGTAATATTATTTTCCTTTTATTGTCTGTGTGTACCAGTACAACAGGTGATGCAGATGTTAGGTCACTCAACATGGGTAATGTAGATAAATGTCTGCGGTTCTTTTCTTCTTGATATTTGCAACAAGGATCCCACTGCCATGACAGTGTGTAGCAACCTGCACAAAGCACTGACACAATGCCAAATGGAGCGCAGGCTAGTGAACTCCAAGCAACACCTGAAATGATTAATTTCGAATTTATTTATGGACCCGAGTAAGACAAGTTTTAGTGAATTGTAAAAAAAATGGAATGTGGATGTAAGTATCCTAAACCATGTAACATCTACATTATCATGTATACTTACAACACACTATTACAGAATACACATAGGTGTTGTTGTAAGCTACATTTTTACATGCAGTTTGCATTGCAAACAAAACATAAAAAACTATTTTATTGTGGTCATGGTCATTTTGTGAGCGTCAAAATGAAGGGACCAAATCTCCAATGTCTGTCATACATTTATAAAAAAATAATACCATTAATCTACTATTTCCTACCTTTGCTATAATTTTAGCTACCTCATCATATACATAATATTTTAACAAAATGCATGGTCCTTCCACATTATATCAAGATGGAGAGACCCAACTGATAGACTACCCCTTGGAATGTTCTACCTACTTAGTGTTATAATACCTTAATTCTACTATTATTGATTTTGATTGCCCGAAACATGTATCGTTTTAAAGAAATCGATTATATAAGAAGGTCCCTCTATATTGACGATTCAGTTGTTTAGTGCAACAGGTAAATGTGCGGTTTATTTTCGATCTACGAAGGATAAATATTTAATACCTATTTACTACCTTCTAATCGTGCAAAATTTCTAATTAACAAAATTACACATATACTTAATCTACCTATATTATAATTAAATGACGTCAACTAAGAAATGATTTCACGCGACCGAAATCGCGGGCGACCGCTGGTATGATGTAGAATTATTTTGTTGCCAACCTGGTAAAGTTGGGCTACCTTGACGGAACGGCAGTAGGGTGTGATTATGGAGCTATGTCGCAAACCATGCTCCACCTCCTATCCTGCCCTCTGTGTCCCAAAACATGCAGTCAAAGTGACCTCTGCGCTGCCACTGTCGACGCCGTGGAAGTGGCAAAGTTTTGGGCCAACAAGATATGAAATTCAGTCGTGCCAGCGACACGAAGAAGAAAGAAGAAGAATAAAATCAATGAACATAATATTACCATCTATATTATTGATATTTACATTAAGCTGAAATTCATCTACTAATCCAATATTCCAATAGCTATTTATTGGGAAAAGGCATCAAAGGCACATGTGTTAACAGATGATAAGCTATCTACTGCTTTACTAATGAACCATTAATCAAAATGGGTATTTTTCCGAAAATGTGTTTAACTATGGCCTTTGCCACACCAATTCTCAACAAATCATGGATTTTCAGCAAACATTGAATCAATTTCATTGACTTTTTGTGTCTTATAATTTTTTTGTAATTTGGGCCTAATTCTTTTCTTAGGAAGAATAGTGTTGTCCGAATGTAAGTTGCTAAGAGACAACTTAGTTTCTCCTGAGACGTATTGATTATGTTGTATTATAAAATCATCAACCTTCAATATACAACTGGAACTACCTTCAATATTTTTCTTTGTGTTTACCTACATTGAGTATTACGAGAATTAAATAAAATGAACCAATAAATAGTAATAATTAAAAACCAAAGATACATTTTATATTAGCTAGTTATTTTTGAGATATTCTTATTAAAGAAAAAAAAACCCTTTATTAATGCTACTACGATTAGAATTTGTACACTGTACCTACATATTTCTTCAATTTTTTTGGCTTGTTAAAATAAACTTTAACATAAGAAATTTTGCACAATTAGAAGGTAGTAAATAGGTATTACATATTTATCCTTCGAAGATCGAAAATAAACTGCCCACCTGTTGCACTAAACAATTGAATCGTCAATTTGGAGGGACCAACTTATGTAATTGATATCTTTTTTTTTTTTTTTTGGATGGGAAATCATCATATGACCTCTCCCTCTCTGGGTGAAGCGGAAGGGAGTGTCAGACTCTTACTGACTAAAACCCACCCATGTTCCTTCCTTTGCCCATTATGTTCCAGGGTAGCGGTAACCCTATGTAATTGATATCTTTAAAATGATAAATGTTTCGGGCAGCCAAAATCAATAATATTAAGGAAGAATTAAGGTATTATAAAACTAAGTAGGTAGAAAATTCCAGGGAGTAGTCTATCAGTTTGGTCCCTCCATCTTGATATTTTGTAGTTTTGTAATTGATTTAGATTTGATGGTTTGACTTTGGCGACACTTCAGCGTCACTATTTTGTGTGCCTCAGCAGAGCATGGGAGGGCCCAAGCTTTTTTTTTTTTTGTAAAACATTCTACCCTATGTTCGCAAAATTAATAAATGAAATGATGGAGGGACCAAGCATTTTGTAATACTATGTATATGATGAAGTAGCTAAAATTGTAGATTAATGGTATTATTTTTTTATATATGTATGACACATTGGAGATTTGGTCCCTTCATTTTGACGCTCACAGCTTTTTATAAGTATTTTCAATTTGTTATTTTAAGTATAGTACATTTTAGGAAGTATATACATTTACAAAACACACACCTGATGCAATGCTACAGAGTCCACTGTAAACAGAAACCTTATGCAAGAGGTTTCCTACATAAATCCAACGTGCTGTTTCTTCACCCAGTGGCTCTGGTTCTATCACAATAACGCTAACGCCGGCCTCCAGTGCTCTTTCCAGTTCCATTTCAAATTTGATGTGAGCATTTTCACTATCATAAACTTCTCTTATGATCGCGACACTGGATGGCTTTAGATCACTATAAACAAAGCCCATTTATGTAATTAGGATACTTATAATAAATCATATTATGAGTTTCGTGAGCAAAGGTTTACAATTCATGTGTGACTTTGTAATTTATCAAATACAACTTAGGTTTTTGTAATTTCATTTACTATTTACAAACCTGTCACTTTCATCACCCGCCATCTTATAAATAGACAATTAATTTAATTTTTTTATTTCAATACCTACAGGTACAGAAAGACTGGGAAAGACATAAAGTTATGACTTTATGGTTTGGTAAAGACGAAGCACTAATTTAGCCCGCGAAATTCAAAATTTCCTACGTTTTTTTGCCAAGTAGAGCTAGTATGTCTACCACGAGTTATTATCGAAAACTTACTCGCTAGCGTATTAACGTGGATCGAATAGATTTCGATAATGCTTGCACTATGAGTTTAACGGAATCTTACGCAGGCGCTAAGGTAAACTCGATAGATCGTGTCGTCTATTTAAGTTTTGTTTCTTTCTTTCTCAGTAATAAGAAGAGAGAATAGCATAGTTATATGCTCAAAATGTAGTGCTATCGCATATGCTACAAATGTTATGACATTCAATAATCCCACGAAAATAGAAAGGTTGGCGGTTAGTGAACTATTCTACTAAGGTAATTTAGTGGTTGTTGAATTTTTATTCCTTATATGTCACTGTTATGTCATCGAGTAACGTTAGTGACTATCGAATAGATTACGTTAGGTTTCTTACCTATCAAAGAGTATAGTAATATAGATGGAATTACCTATCGAAATCTATAGTGCTCATGGTACGAATTTTAATTACTTCTCTGGCCGCTAGGGGCGCTGTACAGTATTTCATTTCATGTATACTATAGACGCTAGCGAGTTTTGGCTGTGCAAACTCATGGTAGAGTTACTGAGGCACAGTGAGCTCAGTATGATACTCGAAATATAATTCCCAGCAGTAACGAATATGTATTTACCGATAGGGATTTACAGAATAATATAATTTAAATCGCCAATACAACTTGTAAGTTATAAGGTCGAAATGTGATGTTTTTAAGAAATAGTACCTAACTTATAATCCTTTTTACAGTAACTTTTCTTCTGACAACAACCTTATTATACAATGTGACATATACAGATAGGCGAACAGACGGTCAGGATCTTGGTCAGGATGCAACGTTTTTGCCATTTGGCTATGGAATCTTAAAAATGAGGGTTTAACTATTTTTCGCTCTTTAACGTTAGTTCTATGCTTCACCACGTTCATTTAGATACGTGTCGCACTCTATGTAAAAAATCCCCGAGTCATAGAGCAATACAAAGAGTGGTAGACTACGGTAGACTACTGTAGAGTAAGCCAAGGGCAGATTTGCAACACCATTCGCCGAGTCGCATGGAATTGGTAAGTACTATAAAGTCTGCATCATCTATTCTTGAGTATAATCAATTTCATGGTAAACATATGACAATCTGAAAAGAAAATTTATTTTATTATTTATCAGGAAAAATTTATATTGTGTTTGATTCATTAGTTTACACTACATACATTATAACTAATTAAATTTAATATAAATTCTAAAAGTGAACATGGACAATAATAATAAAAATATATAAAAAAACATGTTTATAAAAATCAATAATAATAAATAGCAATTTTTGTTTTCTATAGAAAATTGGAATATTAATATTAAATTACAGTTCGTCCATTGACTACAAGTTTTTATCCAACAGAAATGCTTTGAGCTTAGCCTTAAAAGAGCTAGTGTTTAATAAAATTTTCAAATCCGCCGGCAGTCTATTAAATATTTGTACAGCTTGGTAATGAGGGCTATGCTTGACTATGTTAAAATTAGTTACAACTTTATTTTTAAAGTCCTTTCTACGAGTGTTTTCCCTGGCTATTCTTTCTTCCCCGGACTCGTATTCATGGATATATTTTTTAAAATTAACTAGCACCACAAGTATGTATAAGCTGGGGAATGTTAGAATATTTAAACGCTGAAAATGAGATCGACAGCTCTCTCTTTGTGTAATTCTGACATTTGTCCGGGTTTGCTCTTTTTTGGAGAATGAAGGCTCGCTGAGAATTGTAACCATAGCTTTTCCCCCAGAATTGTATGCTGTATCGAAGTCTGGATTCGACACGAGCATAATATACCATTTTTAACTGTTCCGTATTTATTTCGTCTCTCAATGTCCTCAACGCATAACACGCAGATGATATAGTGGAGTCTATCACAAGGGGTCATTGCACTCATCACTCATTAATCATTATAGATTACTTTTGTTATGGAATCAACTACGACATCGCAAAAAAGGCACCTATTTTGGTAATCGGTTTTTGGGGCTGGGCGTTGGACTGGGCAATGATGAGTCGGCACACAGGAGACACTTATATACAGAGTAGCCCTTTACCGTGGCCAAAATTAATTTCTTCGAAGCGTCTGTCCAAGAGTTATAAAATGTATTATACTAAAAATGTGATAAGAGGTCGTTTTAATTAGATTTTTATTTTTTTATTGTTGAATGGGCTTGCACTTTACTTTTGGGCTGATGGGCTTCACTCTTGTTTTGAAAGCAGACGGGTTAAATGTGGAAGGGAACACAGACGGATCATTTGACTAGAATTCACTTTGGAATTAATTTCACCACCTGCTCAATCAATCAATCAACTCAGCCTATCGCAGTCCACTGCTGGACAATGCCTCTCCCAGGTTGCGCCACAGCTCCCTGTCCTCAGCCTTCCGCATCCAGTCTGTCCCAGCCACTTTCTTAAGGTCGTCCGTCCATCTAGCTGGGGGGCGTCCCACACTGCGCTTACCGATACGCCTCCTACGCACGTACGAATCCTTCTGTCGGCTTCTTTCTCAAACCACCTGCTCGATGATATCGATTTTTTTTTTTTTTTTTAATTTAAAATATTAATTATAAGTCATGTTTGCATGACTTATAATTAATAATTTAATAAACCTAACCTAAAGTAAGATTTTATAACCCCGATGTATAGCCGGGCAATAATATTGTACTGTATTTCATTATAACCCGCTGGTCAATACTCTACCACCTCGACAAAAACTTCGTATTAAAAGTTACAACAAAAGTTCGAAAATCGATTTGCTTTTAATACTTCGCGGAACTAACACCGCCACCTTGTTTCAATAGTTATATTTCGCTTCCCTGTCAACTTCATTCGAGCTCCAAAAGATCCCTGAAACACTTTTTCTCGGATATAAAGGCATCTTCTTCTTGAGCGAGAGCGTGATTCTAGTTTTAACTTAAAAACTTTCTACTCGCTGCGCACAACAATACCTACTTCGGTACGCTCGGGATTCAACATAGCACCCGTGACACTGCTTTGTCCCCTTGAGAAATAATCTACTGTTAAAACTGCTGGGAAGTCTTTTTCACGCTGGGAATTTATACATTTTTGGGGACTGTAAATCTGAACGTTGAACACAATTATGGAAATACCCAACGAGCTAAGTTTTCTCCTAAACTAAATTAATCGCTGAAAGCTGAAGTGTTTAGAAAAGCTCTTGAAGAATAGCTTCTAAACAATCATTTTGGACCACTAAACGGGCGGAAGGCCCGTTTCCTAATGAAAAATCGCATTATACTTTGCTCGACCAGGAAGATAAGCACCAAATGAACCCAGGACCCCGCGTACAGTAGTCGCACAAGCGACCACTAGACCAAAGAGATAGGTGGTTAGGTACAAAGGTCTATTTTTCTGTGGAAGGATTAAAATATCTCTTAATTAATTACCTACAAATAAATTAATTGCATGAAGTAAAATTTGTGCCTGCCGGTTCATACTTTTGACCGACCAATACTGTCACTAGGCCATCACTGCTCTCGATCTGCGAATTCACGATAATGTAGGGAATAAGAAAGATAAGGAAGGTATTAAATAATTATATAAGTACCTGCCCTCTGACGTTCGCCTTTTAAAATAGTAATAAAAATAATTTCGTTAAAATATGAATGTATGTTCACCAAAGTATCGCCCTCCACTCACGATTGTCGCCCACAACAGCCGTTCTAAAATCCGCTTGCCTGTTTAGGAAAAGGTGAATGTTGCAAACCGTATGGCCACGAGTTATATAAAACGAACTCTAGAATTAAAACTATACAATTTGTAACTTTATCGTTTGAGCTTAAAGTGTAAATTACTATAAAAATAACTAGCGACATTCGACTTTTTGTATAAATCATTTATCTTGTTTAGTGTTGAGATACCTACATAAAAGGCGTGTGTGGGTGCAAGGCTGACCTTATAGGTGCTACCCACAGTCTCGCTAAACATTTAGAATGATTTCCCTGACATCCCACACTCAATTGCTATTATCACCATAAATGATACAACGAAAAAACTTGAATCTGAAATTATACCTATTTTATTACATGAAAAGATTTTTATAGAAAAACACCTATCACTGAAGAAAGTCTCGATAATTATGTTACTATAAGCAACGTTTATAAACCACAGGTCATTGCAGTACGTGTTGCACAATAGGAAACTGTAGGTACCTACTGTTATATAAATAGTTTGACGCAGACCGATTGAAATCGCATTAAAATTTACGACCCTTACGGAACAAAGGTTTTTTATCTGCATACTTACCTAACGTACTTAACTAGTTAAATGTGAAATCTTAGTGTTTTAATTCTTTCCCGTTTGTCAATAGAAATACGAACATTTTCACTTTTCACTATAGGTACATAGCAACTCTACGTAGTTAGGTGTTTGAAGTTCAGTAAAAATTGTATTTTACAGTCTGGGAACGTCAAAGTCGGTCAAAGAACAATGAGTCTGTTAAAACACAATAAGCAGGTACAGTGTACAGTGTTCATATATTATTGAAAGTAATTAAATTACAAATGGATGTCGTCAAGATTCAAGTAGGTTTTTAAGGTAATAACACCTCACACGTACAAAATCTAAGTTTCTAAGGTTTTAAAGGCTCATTCTTCAAAACAAAAATTGATCGCTCTGCCCTCCAAAATTTCAAATCTAAAAATGACAATATTGTTAGGTTAAAATCGAGGCCAATATAAAAATAGACCACTTCTTCTCGTGTCGATAAACTATATTTTTAGCGACAGAAGAGTTCTGTCGTTTGTCTCATTCAACACAGAAAACTCAGTGTGAGTGCAGAGCCTCGTCACAGGATTCGCCGCATCTCTCATGCTCGTCCTGTACAGTTTACCTGTAACCTTCAGGACTTAAATGAAGGAAACGATGGAACACCATTAATATCTACATAATCAAAATCTTAAATTCATTCGTTTACTGACAGACAACGCACAGCCTTAACCGCTGGGTATAAAAGCATGAAATATTGCACAAGTTTTTCTAAAATCTTTCCTTAGTATGACCACTAAGTAAGGATTTTTTAAAATTCTAACCCTAAGTGGGCCAAAAGGGAGAATTTCGTTTGTATGATTTTTATTATTCCTTGTGTTTATAAACTTGAAACTTAGTGCGAATATGTACTTACTTAAATAAGTAATGAAGTTTGATATACTTAGTTTTTAGGGTTCCGGACCCAAAGGGTAAAAACGGGACCCTATTACTATGACTCCACTGTCCGTGTGTCTGTCTGTCTGTCAGTCACCAGGCTGTATCTCATGAACCGTGATAGCTAGACAGTTGAAATTTTCACAGATGATGTATTTCTGTTGGCGCTATAACAACACATACAAAAAAACAGAATAAAATAAATATTTAAGTGGGGCTCCCATACAAAAACGTGATTTTTTTTGCCGTTTTTTTGCTTGATTGATATTAATAACGGCAACAGGTAGATGCTTGAAATATTCACAGAATATTTAGTTGTATACTCGTATTCACTTTAAAAATAAATAATTAAATTAAAATAAAATAAATATTTAAGGGGATCCCATACAACAAACGTCAACCTCACCTGCGCGCGGTACACCCTGCCACTGACAGACGAGGCGCTGGCGACCGACCGATGGCGGTATAACCATCCCACAGGCCAATCTAAATTCTCCAGAACGATGACGGGCAGCAGCGACATCGTTGCGAAAGGATTGGCTCTGCGGTCACCAACCCGCATGTCCAACGTGGTGACTATGGGCATAAAACCTTCCACATGAATAAAAAGCCAATACAACGACCCCCAGTTCCCGGTGGTCCCGCTATTCCTGGTCAAGGTAGCAGTCACGGTAACAGCGGGACGGGGGGTGCGAAGAATCCCCGGGTTACGGCAGGCTACCAACGGCGACTTTATTTGGCTACATACAATGGACGTTCGATGAGGCTGGACCATCACCTTGCCGAACTTGAGGTAGAGTTAGGTCGCATTAACTGGCATATACTGGGGTTATCTGAAGTCCGAAGACAGGGGGAGGACACGATAACCCTGGAGTCAGGCCACCTATTCTACTTCCGCGAAGGTGATCACCTCTCCCAAGGCGGTGTCGGCTTTCTAGTCAACAAGGAACTCACTAGCAGCGTCGTGGAAATCAGTAGTGTGTCGACACGGGTAGCGTACCTTGTACTGAAACTACCAGACTGGTACTACCTGAAAGTCATACAGGTATATGCGCCGACTTCGACATGCTCTGACGAGACAGCCGAGGCCATGTACGAAGATATTGCCAAGGCACAGTACCACAAAGGCCCACTACAACGTTGTTATGGGGGACTTCAATGCCAAAGTGGGATCACAAGAACCCGGCGAATCGAAAGTCGGACCGTTCGGTTTGTGGCGCAGAAATCACAGGGGGCAAATGCTGCGGGGGCTCTTCTTAATGAATTCGTTTTTTGAAAAGAAACCCCAAAGGAAGTGGACCTGGCAAAGCCCCGATAATGTGACAAGGAATGAGATAGACTTCATCATGACGGATAGGAAGCATATATTTAGAGATGTCTCCGTGATTAGTAGGTTTAATACCGGAAGCGATGACAGACTTGTCCGAGGCACTCTAAATATCAATTTTCGAGCTGAGAGACTCCGCATGATGAGGCCTACACTCTGACCTACGCAGCTCCAAGCCGCACCAGGATCCGAAAAGTTCCAATTGGAACTTCAAAATCGATTCGACCTATTGGAAACCACAGGCTCTATTGACGTGTCTCATAGACTTTTCCCGTCACAGCGAAAGAGTAAGGTGTCCAAACTTTCCTCGGAGACTCTCGGACTTATGAGGGAAAGACGAGAGTTGCCATCCATGCAGCCGTCTTCGTCAGATAAGAGGGCCTTAAACTAAAAAAAATAGGAAGCTGACGCGACGCGATCTTCGGTGCTCCAACACCCGCGACATTGAGGTCGCGATTGAGCAGAACCGAGGGTCGAAAGTGTTCGCCCAGCAATTAGGGAGGTTCCATCTGACGAAACTAAGAACTGCGGATGGCTGAATCGTGACTTCGAAGTCCGAGATACTCGGGGAAGTAGAGGATTTTTACGGGCAGCTATACTCAACGCGGACGGTGAAACCAGCGGAACATAGTGCAGATGACCATCAAGCCGAACTAACGCGCCACTACACGGAGGACTTTCCGGATATCGACCAGTGCGAGATTAGGGCGGCCCTAGAGCAGCTAAAGAACAACAAGGCACCTGGGGATAACGGAATAACGACAGAGCTCCTTGAAGCGGGTGGGGCTCCAGTCCTGAGAGAGCTAGCGAGTCTCTTTAACTCCGTCATCCAAGAGGGTACAACGGGTTCAAGACGCTGGACTGGACTGGACAGGGTATCAACGTGAACGACGAGTACCTTTCACATCTTCGATTTGCCGATGACATCGTCATAATGGCAGAGACGCTGGAATAGCTAGACCGAATGCTGCACGGCCTTAATGGTGGCCTCGGCATGAATTTGGACAAGACGAAAGTCATATACAATTCGCACGTCTTGCCGAGTCCAATCCACATCGAAGGGTCGCTTCTCGAAGTTGTGAAGGATTATGTCTACCTGGGGCAAATAATCCAGCTCGGTAGACACAACTTTGAGAAAGAAGTCGACAGAATTGGATTCGGTTGGGTTGGGCAGCATTTGGAAAACTCCGTCAAGTCTTCTCGTCGCTTATCCCACAGTGTTTGAAGACTAAGGTCTTCAACCAGTGCGTCCTCCCCGTCATGACATATGGCGCTGAAACGTGGACACTGTCGGTCGGGCTGGTCCAAAAATTCAAGGTCGCTCAGCGCGCTATGGAGCGAGCTATGCTCGGAGTCTCTTTGAAGGATAAAATCACGAATGAAATTATCCGGAAAAGAACCGGAGTTACCGACATAGCACGCAGAGTAAGCAAACTGACGTGGCAGTGGGCTGGCCATGTTTGCCGAAGGACCGATGGCCGGTGGAGCAGACGAGTCCTGGAGTGGAGACTGCGAATCGGCAAGCGTAGTGTGGGACGCCCCACAGCTAGATGGACGGACGACCTAAAGAAGGTTGCTGGGACGGACTGGATGCGGAAGGCGGAGCACAGGGTGTTGTGGCGTGGCCTGGGAGAGGCCTATGTCCAGCAGTGGACTGCGATAGGCTGAGTTGATTGATTGATCCCATACAACAGACGTGATTTTTATAGATAATGGCATGGTATAATGGTACGCAATTTGTATGAAAAATCACGTTTCGATTCATAAACTTGAAACTTGGCACAAATACTTATCTAGGGAAAATTACGATATTTGCTCGCAGAAGTTGCGGACGAAGAGCTAGAGTTTCAAAAAGAAATACGAAAATGAGCCATGAGCAAGGATTTTTGAAAATTCTTCCCTCTTTTCTTTTCAAAAGGGTTAAATAGGGGATGAAAGTTTGTTATTTTTGCCGATGGGACATCACACCGGACACACGACTTGTCAATATATAAAAAGTCACAGAGTGGTCCATCACATAAGCTGATATTGGAGAAAACGTGCTTAACACAATAATTAATTTCAGAAACATCTTTGTGAAGTAGGTAGTGTACCTACCATTGATTTAATTAAATTAGATCGAAATGTGTGTTTACAAATAACCACAATGGTATTTTGTAATGTTAAAGACTCCACTTACCTCGGGTTGTATATCTAATAGAAAGTAGAACTACCGAAATATGAGATCTCTACAAATAGACTCTGCTCCCAATAAAACACCTGATATATCGTGCTTATATGAGTAATTCACTTGAACTAACAGTTTGAAAGACTAGTAAACAGTGCTGGCTAAATAATCACAGAACGTAGGTAACTGTCGTACTTATTTTCTACGATCTATAATGTAGTTTAGTAAGTTCTCTATTTCCTTATTTGAATTGAAACAAAGCAATAATGACACCGATGCATCTATACATATACTTAAATTGATATTCAAAAACAACTGGTTACCTCAATTTGGCTGTAGTTAATTTATCGAATATGTATCTGGTGTACATGGCATATATGGTTCTGTATTAATCTCTTTTTAACAAAAACAAAGACGAGAAGTTATACCAAAGTCTCTAATATTCACTTTAGGTAGATAGTGTTTGGTTTAACTTCTTGATAATGACTTAACTCATATGTAATGTTCCTCCCTGAACATCAGACATACATCTTCCTTACATAAAAATATCAGGTCAGTTTCCCTCAGTCATCAGTTTATTTAATTCGCCAGTTTCGTTGATTAGTCAGTTTCACTGATTCGTCAGTTTTGCCGATTAGACAATTGCGTTAACTCGACAGTTTCCAGGGTTTGCCAGTTTTATTAAATTCGTCAGCCAAGGTACAGTTGATAGGAAACTGAGATCTATTTCATGACTTTTAGCACACATGGCCATTTTTTAAATATGATACCATATGCATTAAAATTAGCTGCTGTTTTGAATTTTTTACATGGATTCACAAAATGTACTTATGGTTACCTTAGTCATTATAATTTAACTTTGAGCAGAGGGACATAGGTTAGAATAAATGCCTTACAGCAAATGTTAAGGTATTAAAAATAATTGTCAGTATTATTTCGCCTACACAGTAATCACAAATTTTATGGCACATAATGTAAGCCTAATATTGACTGTGTCCTTAAATGTGGGCGCGCGAATCTACCGTTTTACGATCCGGATGGCGACGCTGACGTTGATTACAAAATTATATTAAAATATTCTTGCAAGTATTTAGTGTACTGAAATATTTTAACATTGCTTTTTTTCTACGGAACGGTTCCAAGACGGTAGTTTACCACGTTCAAGTATGGTATGGCCCCCATTGTGGATGGTCCGTGATCGAACGGGCGCGGGTAATGAACCCGAGCATCCGCGGGACCCACGAGCGCGCGGCGCGTCGCCCGCGCTTCCGCCGCCGAGCCTTGCGCCGACTTACCTCGTGCTCACGAATTCACAGTTCCTTCGGGCAACACACTACATTGTCTAGTTCTTGAAGCTCTTTTTGTTTAATTCCACCGAATAAAATGTTGGACAGGTAAAAGCTTCGGGAACAATATAAAGTTCTACCTACTCTATCATTTTAATTCAGTGTGAACATATTTTAATTTTCTTTAAAAAGTAAAAGTGGTGTAGGTTTTTGAACCAGTGTGTTTTTTAAGTTAGGTTTTTTGATATTGGACGTCAATGTTTTATTAATGGTTACCAAACTCGTATAATATAGCAATGTGTCAATAGAAAAGTTAACAAATGCAAATGCTGGTACTTCAAGTATGTTTATTTAATGGACGGTTATGGCCGCAAAGGACATTACAGTCGGGGGCAACAGTACGACAAAGCATCGCACAGGAAAGACAATAATAATGTGTTGTTGACTTGAATGTCATAGCAATAAGTAACGCAGCGGGCGAGTTCTCTCGGGGAGAACGGTGTATCTACACATCTATCATATCTCTTGAATCGTCTAAGTACTATCTACATTCTACAGAGATTTGCCAATCTTCTTATAGTAGCAGTAGCGACTGGATCTCTATTTTGTCGTATGTCCTGATTTAGAGACAAAATGAACACGCTCTAACGATTGTATCTATGTTATATAATGATAAATAAATAAAATATAGCATCCTTTTCTTTAGAATACCTTGAACCAATATTAAAAGATATTTGTACATATTTGTTTCATATCGTTGTCGCGTCTAAAGCTTGTCTGACTCATGATGGTACTGAGCTACCGCACTGTGATCCCTTCAGAATAATAATTTATTATTTTGTATTCAACAGTCCAATAAGAGGATTTCGTTTTTGCAAATTGGTATAGCAGTAGGGTATTGTCATTTACTCTGGCTTGTCGGCACGTGCTTAAGTTTATTTTTTCATTTTACTGGCTGTCTTCATATTGTATGAAAATAAATAATGTATTAGGAGGTTTGTCATAAAATATAGCTGATAATATGAAGAGCAGTGCGAAAAGCGAAATATGGAGAACAGTGGTAGGCCAGTGGTAACAGCCGCGACTTACGAGTTGTAGGTCGTAGGTTCGAACCCAGACAGGCGCTTTAATTAGTGTAAATTATTTTATTACCACTGCTCTCTAAACGGTGAAGGAAAACATCGTGAGGAAACCGGCGTGTCCTAGAACCAAAAAATTCGAAGACGTGTGACATCTACCAACCCGCACTGGGCCCGCGTGGTGGATTATGGCCCACTCCTTCTCACAGAGAGCAGGCCTGTGTCCCAGCAGTAAGGAACATTATAGGCTGATTATGTATAGCTGATAATTGGTTTTTATGCCATAGCGTCTCCAAATGTGAGAATAAGAATCTGTTGATTATAGGGGGATGCCCTAAGTTAGCCCACCAAATTCGATTTTACTTATGTTTTTTGCAATTTGCAGGTCAGTATCGTTGTATGTTGATTAAAATAATTTTATATATCATCGTGAATCATATTTAGATCACCATACAATCGGATCCTTCGGTCACTGGACTCCTTTAAGCAGATAATCTGCCTCCATTTACTCCGGTCCAAAGTTGTCATCACCATCTGCTGAAAGCTTGAGGACGTAGCTTTTTTTACTTGGTCAGACCATCGTGTTGGTGACCAGCCTCGTGCTCTCTTTTCTTCGGTATTGCCAATAATGGCTATCTTTCATGGCTGCTATCTCGCTATCTCCTCTTCAGATTTTGTGGCCGAAATAAGTCAAAATGCACTGTAGGCAAACTGTAGACAATCGAGTCTTGATTTCGAGTTGGGAAAGGACAGACAGATACATATGCATTTGGCTGTCCATGGTATTCGGAGTATCCGCCTCCAGCACCTCATTTCGATTGCGTCTATCCTCTGTCTCTTGCTAGGATTGTCCACATCTGAACTCCATAGAGGAAAATCGGGAAAACTAGTGCTCTGACCAATCGGGCTTTGGTTTTATAACATATACTAAACATATATAACTAACATATATTAAAAAAAAAAAAAAATATACCACAATTTTTCCAGATGTTCTGGAGGTCTGTCATAGCATCTTTAGCCATGGCTGTCCATCGTTTTATTTCTGGAACGCAGCTGCCTTCATTATTAATATTAGAACCCAGATAAATTAAACTGTTCACATTATCGATGCCTTGGATGTTTTATGCGCCCGATAGCTTTCCCGCACAATCTATTACCAAAAGCTTGGTTTTCTGCCTATTTATTGCAAGTCCTAATTTTTCCCACTTCCAACCAATGTACACGTAGTTGTGTATGTAATGTAGTTCTGCTTCATGTCGTCAAATGTTGTACACAACCTGATACTGACCTGTGTATTGCAAAAAACGTTAGAAAATTTGAATTTCGCGGGCTTCCCTGATGCTTTCGCCTTAAATAGCAGTAACATGCTATGTGTCAGTGGTAGCACTAGATTTATGAATAGTTTTTCAGTGTTTTCCTAAGGTTCTTTAGAAAGAAAGTTATTGTTCTATATAATTTACATTCTAATCCCACTCAAACATAAACTCTGTATGTATACACTGTGTGTACTTTGTCCAGCGTAGACGTTGATGCGGAGTAGCAGTGGCGTAGGCTAGCGTAGTACCAGTGTAGGGTAGGCGTTGTAGCGCAGCGTAGCAGTGGCGTAGACTTTTCATAAGCCTGGCGTAGTACTAGCGTAGGCATTGACGCAGCGTGACAGTGGCGTAAGTCCAGAGTAGACCCAGTATATATGTTGCGGTATTGCACATGTGCCATCTCCGACTTTAGACATCTACGGAAGACATAGTTCAGCCTCTTACTAACCTCTTAGTAAAGCGGTTACAATATGTTGTAAGACGTCTATTGTTCTTCAACAAGACGATCCATCACTCTTTTGTGTCTTAAGTGATTTTCTTTAGATTGAATGATAGTATTTCTCTGATACTTATAAAGAGGTACTTAAAATAAGGAGTGATGACGTAGCTTCCTGATTGGTGTTGACCTCACCACAGCAGTTTTATTTTTGCAATAATTTTGTTAGATGGCGAATGGAGTGTGAGTTTAGCTTCAGACGACTTCAAACAATGAATCAAATAAGCAACTTGTTTTTTATTTTTTATTTAGTAGAAGATCCAAGCAGTATTTATAGTTTTTTCCCGTTGTTTATCGCTTTTGAATGTCATAAGATTAACATGTTTTTGGTTTCTGCTGTTTTTATACGGTTACAAAAATACACAGTGTTACAAACACCTTTATGGGAATAAAACGGATATCAAACGGAATATCAGCAGTGGGAACACGTTTTTGATGTTATAGATTTATTCTTCCTTGAAGGAAAATTGCTGCTTGCGTACTGAGTAGTTACCGTTAGTATAGGCAGTCGCCTTGTGGGCAAGAGGACCGGAAGGAGCCATATCCTGGCCAATGCCACGGCTGGAATGACCGTTTGCATATAATCAGCGTGTAATACGTCCCATGCTACTTATGTTGCTACTTTATAGCCACGTGCTGAATGATGTTGTTGGTCTCAGTTGATAATACGTAAATATTACATTCCTATGTTTACATAAACTTGCTGGAGGCGATTCAGTTATTATGCTGCCGATGTTATTACTGGTACTCAGCAGTCGGTCATGATTTCCTGTCTTTTTAAACACACATTATAAGGTGGTGTTGTCATGACGTGCGTCAGTCGCCGAATAGCCCCCCCCCCCCCCCTCCCGGCGCCGCTCTTCCCCGCCCCGTACCCTCTGCCAGCCACGGTCACTGAGCACTGTGACCTTTCGCTGAATATCTCACTACTAACATTACGTAATTCACACTAGCATAGCAGACAGGATTAACGTGACTTCATTCTTAATTTTAACTTAGTGCTTATCCATTAGCCACCGAAATGTCAAATGTTTAAAAGGATTTTGATGCTTTTTGTAAGACAGTTACGGAATAAAATTTACCTAAAATGCAGATGCAGATGCGTTGCATCTGCATTTTAGGTAAATTTTATTATAGTCAAACTAATTGACACATTTCCATGTTCTCCAAGTTACCACGGTACTGCCTACTTTAGAAATTGTAGGTTTTAATAAATATGAAATTCTAAATATGTTACGAGCAGTTGAGCACCTAATGAAATAAGAACCATACCTGTTCTACAAAATGACGACATAGCACGATAAGAAAACCAAATAAAAACAGCAATGAGCAGCTCTGCAGGTCGGTACGGAATAATCTTATACCACCAATACCCACCATCCACCCTACCCACCCTCCACTCTTATCCACCAATACTACTGAGCGTGCCCGCCTGCTGACTGTGGGTGAGTGGGAGTCGTGGCTCTGGCTTCAAGCACTCCCGTCACCCAACATAGGCACTATGCTGGGTGACACCACCTTCCGGCTCGCTTCCTGTTTGCGTTTGGGCGCTCCTTGCGGGGCTCCGCATCGCTGTCAGTGCGGTGAAGCTGTCGACTGCCTCGGACACCATGACCTATCTTGCAGTAGGAGCGCAGGCCGGATAGCACGGCACGCCAGCATTAATGACATCATCCGTCGTGCTCTCGTCACTTCCGGGGCGCCAGCTGTTTTAGAACCCAACGGCCTGGCACGCGACGATGGGAAGAGACCAGACGGAATGACCATAATGCCCTGGAAGTTAGGCAGACCTTTGGTGTGGGATGTAACATGTGTCGACACCCATGCGAAATCCCATCTTCCTAACACGGTGGGCTGCGCTGGAGCGGCTGCTGCTGGTGCAGAAAACCTCAAAAGGCGAAAATATTCCAACCTGATTGGAAGTTATATGTTCGAGCCGTTTGGGTCCGAGTGCCCAATTGGTTTTTCGAGATATCGCCAAGCGGTTAGTCGACTCTTCACGTGACCGGAGGACAGGCCTGTTTCTTGGCCAAAGCATCACCATACAACGTGGCAATGCTGCCAGCCTTTTGGGCACTGTTCCTGTTGACAGCGATGCGGACGAATTTTTTGATGCCCTATGATTCTTTTGCTTATTTTTTACATGTACATATTATTATTTTAAATGTTAGCTTATGTAATGTAACATAATAAATGATTCAATAAAAACATGTAAAATTATTTTGTCTAAACAATTAGGTACATAGAAGGTTACATAAACCAAACAACTAGGTACTTGTATTCAATGTTTGATTTCTATCAGAAGCAAGAAATAGATTATTATTGCGAGAATGATTCGTATCTTGTATCTACTTTCTATCATACTCGCTGTGTACTCCGTCGAGATGAATTATCGGTTGATTAAAGTACCGGTAAGACAATCTTGGGATGAGATCTGTTCGGCCATGGTGGCCATAGTCCAGTTTCCCAATAGTGCTCTATTGTTGTGTGACGGATTCGGTATTTTATTCATTATTTTGTAGCGGGCGGTGGTTCTTCACGAAGCGCGCTCACTAAGTCACAACTCTCCTACAAAAGACTTCAACGGGAACAATCTATTGAGGCCAACTTACAAAACTTTGACATTTAATTTTTATATTCAGTTTTATCTCATCTTATATACATTTAACGTAATCAACATGAAACCGTGGAAAGAAATAATACACAATTATTATGGCTTTAATGAATTTTGAGTGATTATGAAGCCATTAAATATGAAATCTGTGTGAAATCTTCGAACTTTATACTTACACTGGAAGCCCATCTGCGATGCGACATAAAATACCTACATTTAATAAGAAGGCAAGTCGAGCGGGAGTCGGGGCCCTTACATCCAAGTGTACGTTTTTTTATAAACGACCTTCTCGTAAGAGCTTAAAGCTATAAATATGCCGAGATTTTATTTCTAGGATGCGCTTATAAGTTTAAGATTATTAAAATGTGTCTCTTTTAATAGTCGGTGTAAGCTTATCGAATACCTTTTAGTAGTCGTAATAAGCTTCTCGTGTACCTTTAGAAATATCATTTACTAGAATACATTCTAATGGAGAATGCTAAAGTACCTACCGAGTACAATTTATAAGCTAAGCTTGGGTAAGGTATTTATTTCAAGCCTTCAAGTAATAAAGAGATAGTGAACAATTGAAAATCGAAACAAACGTACGAGTATGACGGTCGGTTAACCTTGAAGATCTTTTGAAGTGAGAAGTTTGCATATCACATCAATCAATCTGCCCAGCCTTTTCCCAACTATGTTGGTGTCGGTTTCCATAATGTCACATCATCATCATCTGCCCAGCCTTTTCTCAACTATGTTGGGGTTGGCTTCCAGTCTAACCGGATGCAGCTGAAAACCAGTATTTTACATGAAGCGACTTACTGGGTAATTCGATGCCCCTTGGTTGATATGTAAAGACGGTCACTCATCCACGGACCAACCGCGGCAAGCGTAGCTTAACCTTATCGATCGACCCTTGCTATTTTAAACTTTAACAGAACATTAGGCTAATAATTAGAGCGGTCCATTTAATCAAAAAATTTCATACGTACTTACGTAGGGTCATATTTTCAAGGTTATTTTTTTCTTTTTATAGGGTTTCATGTTCATTCTATTTTTATTATTTTGTGTCGGGGGTTTTTTAAATTTTTTATTTAATTTTTTTAAGGAAGGTTCTGGTTTTTACTTGGACGATATTTATATTTTTGGCATACCTTGCTAACTAAGTGCTACTAAGTATTTATACTCTGAGTACGAGAAGAGCTAAGGTTGAAGGAAACTAATTAAATTGTGTACTGCTACCGGTATTACACAGTGAGTAGGCCTTCAGTATACGGTAGTTATTAAGCCTCCCATCAAAAATTCTTAGAGGTCAGTACAAACCATTAATTATTTTCGTAGTTGCCTATCTTTAAAAGAGACGATTTTAGATAGAATACCTAGTTTTAATGTATTTGCACTTCGGAACGACTACAATTGATATAATCTTATTTGCATTATTATATTTCCTGAGAAGACGGTCTCGTTGTGTTTTTCCCACACTGAAGGTCGTAAGTGAAACCATTAGAATATGAATAATCTTTATGCTATTGGCAAGGATTTATTTGATGGAGCCAAGAAATTTACTAAGCACTTGGCAAAAGCTTCTTCAATTTGCTGTAACTCTTGTCTCTATATCGGGTTTACGGATATATCGAGATGGATAGACTTATTTTAGAAAGATTTAACTGTGACTAAGTTACAGTCATACTCAGGTGGGTAAGGATAATATGTAGGTAGGATAGTAAGAAATTGAGTAAGGAAAACAATAACATCACGTCTGTATTCCCCTAACGAAGCTTTTGGCAGAAGTACATCAGATTTCGGCCTCTAACTGAGATGGCAAATCCAAAAACAATGGTATTAATCGCATACCTATGAAAAAACCTAATAAAAATAATTAATCCTAAAGCTTGGGTATGCAGTCTTGTGATGTGTTGGACGTTCCTGGAGTCGTGCAGCACGAATATAGCTTAGCTACTGGAACGTGTCTATACTGACGATCTTTTAATTCAAAATTTTAGGTTAAAAATGATTAAGCTAATCGCTCTGCTTGTGATAAAACCGACAAACTTGACACTACATTATTATGCAAAATTATCATTGTAAACCATTTTATATGCATTAACAATAATGAAAATCAAATGATAATAATAATATGTCAGGAGGTTCCTGTAGCTTGGACCCTGTTCCCGATGCCGGTGGGATATTATTTTTTATATTTTTAAATGTTTTTTTATCTTTTTGTTTATAAAAAATATTTAAAAATGTAATTTATATGTACTTAGTTGAAATAAAGATATAATATGTACATGCATACAAAAAGGAGTGCAAAGGCAAGGGATATATTATGTTAATATCTTGTTTGAAAATAAATTAAACCGAAAATATAAGCATTTTATATACACAATAACATTACTGAATATTATATACAAAATTACATGAATATTTACTTCGAAAAGTTCTTACTTTTGTGCTTGTGAGCACTATGTGAGTATTTTTTTTTTCTTTTTCAGTTAGTTTAATGATGGTCTGGCATTTTGAGTACTTTATGCGGCCTACCCAAATATCCTTTACTTGCGATGTCAGATAGGAAATGTCGACTCCATCTAGTTAAGCTATATTTTAATATGACGTGTAAAAGTGATTCAGATATCATATCGTAAGAATAAGCAATTTCATTTCATTTGGTAAAAAGGTGGTAGTAGTGGTGGTGGTGATTAGTTTCGTTGTAAGCTGTTTCTTTTATTTCTGTAATAAACACATTTTCTTTCTTTTTTATAAAAGAAATTCATCTAAGATATGTTTGAATAGGGTTGAAACTGAAATTTTTGGCGTATTTCTTATTTTATACCAAATGCTTGAACGTCGCTTAGAGCAAATATTTCTTTGGAGTTTCTACACAACAGTATACCAGACCAGTCCAGTCAGTATATTGCCACAAAACCTCTAAAATCTCAAAGACTGTACGAGTAGTCTTGACCTATCAACCTCTTTCCAAGTGCAAGGAATTTTATGGTAAGATCAGTCGCGTCAAAGTTATATGAAATTCGGCAGATATGTAAATGTGATGTGCAGAGAAAAATAGGGTTTTCAAAACCTACGTTATACCAAAAGTATTCAGCGACTTTCAACGCCACTTTGTGGAAATGGACAGACTTGTTTTTTACCAATTCAAAACTATGTGTGTATTAAACATGGCATTGCATTATAATGGACCCAAGTGTTTTTATTTTCATTTTTGAGGTTCCGGTTTTGCAACACTTGTGCTTTTTCTTTTGTGAAATTGTGAACATACCGACATAATCTCCGTACTGCAGCGCCGCCGGCGTCGCCCGTTGGAACCTGAGTGTGGATGGAACATGGGTACAAAGTTATTTTTTATTTGTGAAAAATGTGTGAATGCCCGCGGGATACATGTGTATAGGTGCTACGGGGAGTGCTTCAGACCAGAACTTTTGTTACCGTTACCGTTCTAGACAAAGCCGAATTTGCAGTTTGGATCAAATGTGTTTCTTCGTAAAGTGCGTCATGGTGATTCATTGTGATCCACAATGTGACAATTGAAGTAGGGCAGGTGATTAGGGACAGGAGGCAACAGTGACGCGCTCACTGACACGGTCAACCACGCGTTGTTTAGACGGCAGTCTACAGCATCGACATAGAAGTCGTAACATCTGCTCAAACAGGCGAGCAATGAACCCTCCACAACTTCACACCTTACTGAAACTGCTCTTGCTTGTTTACACAAGCATTACCAACGTGTCCTAAAAGGAAAGCAATTCGATGTAACTACTCCACTTGTTCCAACGTACTCGTATAATTAATTTCAAAATACTAAAATATCTTTGTTATATTCATGAGAATACCCTCGTCATTTTGAAAAAGAACAAGAATAATGGGCAGATGAAGTCGAGTGAAAGTTATAAGAAAAGGTTGAATGCAAATGTTACAACATTTAAGTAGATAAATGGCGTGCAATTAACCGCGTTATTGGTTAGCAACGCAAAAAGGTATTTATGTTGGCACATCCACAAAGTAACGCGTTATTGCTTGTTTTAAGTTTTTCTTTTCGTTTTAAATCGTATTTAAACTTACGCAAAGAAACACTGTACATATACTTAGGGGAATTTTAAACACAATTAACAATGTTGCCACGATTGCGGATATCTGTGTTTCTTTGGAACATTATTTTATATGACCTACGTAAAAATGTAGAAATGACGTGTTTTTAGGTCGCAATCAAATGTCAAATGCTAATAAATAAATACTTGTCTAGGTATTAGGTAAGGACTAAGAATTTATGTCGATGAATAAGATCCCCTTACTCATTACCTTTTTATGAGTAAGGTCAAAAGAAAAACATTTTAATCTTCAATTAAAGGACAATGTTAACAATGTAAAAGTATTTGTGGTCTAGGATATTAATAAACCTGTAAAGCAATCATGAATAAATGTTAGCTAACATATTTTACACAAGAGTAATTACTGATCAATATATACATTATATTCATTGACACATCATGGGTCCTGTAGTTGTTTCATCATTGTAGCTAGAATGAAATCATGGATGTAGTTATGTCTATTTTCCTCATCACGATGTTTTTCAGTAGGTAGGCACTTCAAGACTTAAAGCTGGTATCCTTGTGTATGCAACAGAACAATATTGCTTTTATGATTTACGATATGATGCGTCGTTGCACAGCTATTAATATTATGTTGCATCGGGTTTTCTACCTCATAGGAATATTTTCCTTCATCAATGTATGTTATTACTTTATGTAAGTTGTGTAATCTTCGTAGCGTGTCGATGGCAAATAATTTTTGAAAATAAATTAATTTTGTTGCTTGACCCAGTACTCGACAAAGCTAACACTATTCGCTCCATTCCATGTAATAAAAATATTGTAGACAATGAAAAATCTTGCACAAATATATATGACGAATTATCATTTAAATTATTTTCAGTTAGTATATTTTTTTGGTTTGCTTTCACAATATGTAAGTAGACCAAGTCAATGTACCTAGTTTAGCTTTATTTGGCCGGCGCGGCGACAGGCTCACGAAATAGCGGTCGAGGTCCTTCACACACATGCACAAACCGCAGCCGTATGTTGAATCAAACCATTTCTTATTATTTATTTCTTTGCATAGCCTTGCGAGTCCGCCATCATTTGCTTTGGTGACATCATCAAGTTTGACTTGACAAGGAGTCGTGCAGTCGTGGCTATGGATGGTGGCTGTACCTACATTACATTCTCGTTACTAATAGGCTGATGCTACCATGCTGTCATCCAGATTTATTAGATGATCAAGCAAGTCGATAAAAAATACTATAAAATAAAATTATACACTTAGTGCGATGCTGGAGGACGACCTATAGAATTATAGATGCTTCAACTGTTTTGTTTGTTTGTCCATTTTTTATTGTTGAGTTTGATTGGCAATCGTTTAAAATACATCCGTATCTGTTTGTCATCGTTCGTGGTTATGGGTTCATGGCATTGTTGCTGTAAGTTTAATAACTGCACCCATACGACGCGTGTTGGAAATATGTCAGATGATTAACTATTTTCCAAGATCAAGTTTAGTTTTGCTTTTTGCCGAATCAACCGGCACACTATAATATAAATTAAGAACATTATGTGGGCGTAATAAGATAAGTGCAGAATTGGATTAACCTTAAGAGCCTAAAAAGATACGCAAAAAATAAAAACTGTACACGAAATGGTGGTTGGTATGCAAGATAAATATCACGATGCCTTTAAGACACCCTGAGCCGGGTCAAACGCTGCTGCGGAATCTACTCGGGGTGATTTTCTACTGTAATGGGTGTCTTGTTATGCGGAATGTTGACGACTGTTATTGCTTGCGCATGCAGATCTGATGCGATTGCTCGAGCAGTAACGAGCAAATTAAAATATTTATTGGCGTATAAATAGTCTTAATTCGTTGTTTTGTATAGGTACTACTTTCATGCATCCACTACTGAAGTTCTATTGAGTTTTACATATTGATCGATGTTTAAATATATGTCCTTATATGAATGAATCTACATAAGTGTTTTGCTATCCAGCAGGTCAAGGAGCGAATAGAGTACCGTACCGAAAGTGATCGTAGAATGTTTACTAAGTTATTTAGCGTCGAGTATTGGGATTATTTAAGCTGTGTATATTAGAGGCTAGTTACGAAGTGCCTGACGGTAGGTAATCTTAAAATATTAAGATTATTTCAGGCACTAGAAATAGTAGCAAAACCGACAAACATCACGTAACTTAGATATTTAATATCTGAGCCTAATTTCAAGAGTTTTTATAGCGTCGTGTGGAACGGAACGAATTTATATTTTATTGTTGAGAGCAGCGAAGCACGAGACGCTGATGTCATGCTTAAAATGCATGATATGTAAAGCTAACATAAAGCTAACGTTAGGCATGTTGTGGTTTCTAAGAAATTATTTTTAAATCGCTGCTTGATTTTTCCCATTACTTGCTTGAGAAGTTGCGACAAGACTCTGGTATGATATGCTTCAATACTGTGAGCAGGTCAGGTGACCGGTGACGACGGGACGGGACGGGACGGTGGGGACAGTTCAGGTGATCTAGCATAATCTAAAAACGGCAATGCTGTAAACTTATCATTGCTGAACACATGTTTTTAAGGTAGACGGAACTTAGGGTTAACGAATCTTTGACTAAATATTTATTAATTTCACCTTCTATACCCTCTTGAAAACAACTTTAAATCAATAATATATAATAAAAAATGGTCAGCACTATTTTTTACAGTATTTGATAAATATAATGAACAAGTATGACGTTCACTCATGAATCAGCTCTATACTTTCAATTTAGTCTAGCACTTTGGTCCAAGTAAGTAAAACTTATCAGAATGGACGTGACGACACGGTTGGCGCAGTGTCTGAGCGATCGACTGCTGCGCTGCGTGTCGCGGGTTCGATTCCCGCACGGAACAAATATTTGTATTGCTTACAGGTAGTTGTTCCGGGTCTGCCTGTTTGTGTATGTGAGTTTAAATGTTTGTAAAGGCATCCACGATACAGGAGTAATTCCTAGTGTGGGGCAACGTTTCTTTAAGAAGAAGAAGCAAAAAGAATTCAAAAGACAAACTGTAGAAAGGCGAAAGATACGTTTTGTTAACTAGACTGAATCGACGGGCACATATTAACATGTTGGAATTCTGTAGTGAATCTGGCCGTTTTAACTGAATCACCCATGTGTGTTGGATCTAACTGATTTGAAAATGTTTAATGTTTTGCCAATGGTTAAGATTTTATTTTTAATAAGTATTTATTGCTTGATTGCCAATATTAAAACCAATACCCAACATTAATTTAAAAAACTCATTAGATTAAACTTTGTACATATAATCTTTATTGTGTTGTAAAGCTTTTCAGAGTTGTGTCATGGTTTCAAACATAATGCCACTTTGTAAAAGAATAAATAAATAGTGATTACTCGTTATAGTGTGGAATTAATTTCATCCACATTTACAGATGTGGTATTAATAATGACTATTATAAATAACTTGTGTAATTATTTTCTCGTTCTTAATAATGACGCTACGTGATCTCATCACGTATGAACTTGGATGTCATAGAACATTATATGCCTAGGTACAGTGTAATATTGTAACTTGTATGCAATTTGAATAATACAGCAGCGATAATATTGAGACGGGTTTTCTAAGGTCGCAAGAAAACGCCAAAACGTGGCTTAGCAACGAGTTTTATGTTTTTTTATTTGCAAGCGGTCAATATATGCAAACGTGGGCGGAGCAGTGGAAAGGATGCGGTGCGCCTGTCGCGTGAGAATTCATCTCATACTTAGAAATCTCGCTCGGCCTGTCGTCCGCCAACACCGTGCTGTTTCTATGGCAGAGTAGACTAATTACGGACAGATTGCATCGGCCATTGCACCTAACTCTGCTCCGGTTCATGCATTACAGCCTGGATCTATAAGTAGGTTCGTAATTATACCTTCCATATACTAAGTTATATCATAGTAATTAGTTTCAGTTATCGTTTATATTGAAAAGCCTTTACGAGTATACTACAGGGAACAGTCGCTTATGCTGTTCTGTATTGGAAGTCGTTAGTGTCATGAAGCATTGATAACGATAACAGCGTAAGCACCTTTACACTTTGCAACGCATCTTTTACCATTCCGACACGAAACAAGTAATGTGAAGGTTGGCTCGGAATCCAACCTTTTTAAATTAGGTATTTCTCCAAATCGACGTAGAGATAAAATATATAAAAGTTTTATAATAACTAACCTGTATTATGTTGTAAAGGCTGAAGTTTAATAGCTTTCTGTTGAATCAGAATTCGAATGAAGACTCACACAGTGCACGAGTAAACGAGTTCTCAATGTGACCTTTGTTTTGATTTTTGCAGTATTTACGAGTGATGTGTCTCTTGTGTTGTGACAACCTTGACCGTTTGCGTTGCCTCGAAGATTCTGCTAATGAATAACTAATGTTAGCGACAGGCCGACTGTAGATAATGTACATACTTCGGTGTCTTCGGCTTGCGTGTAATACGCCAAGTTTTCCTTAAAATATTTTCTTGTAAAGGCTGTTGAGTCACAGTGTGACTATATTTAGGTACAATTAAGCACCCGCATACCATTACGATTGCCATCTTTAAATATGTACGCCTAAGCAATTGAAAAATCTTGCAGGAAATTATTTATTACTTGTGTTCTAGGTTTTTTTATGGGGTCTCTAAAAAGAAGCTTAAGTGCCTGTTTCAGAAGTTGCGAATAGATGATACTAGTGAACTTTTTGAAGGTGTTGAAACAGACCATAAGTTTGTATTCCACACGTAGACGGGTAAGTAAGAGCAAGAACGCACACGTCGCGTGAATTTTAAGAACTATATCTCGTCCAAGTGGCGGTCGTCTCTGCTTATGATGTTACCGGTTCGTCCAAAGAGCATTGCGCAAGCGGCGATTTCGACAGCGCGACCGGCGGATATAGCACGGGGCCGCTCTTTCGTAGCCCACACCCACACCAAACTATTTGAACAACATTGCCTGCACACACTACTTGCTAAACGCTTGAACAAACGAACCGCAAGCTCAGTATAATGACCGGCTCACGTTATCAGTTGACTCTACAACATTATTGAGCTTGACAAATTCATTTTAGCGCCTCGGTTCTCCATGTTATTTTTTATTAAGTCTGGTTTCTATAGCATTAACATATTTCTAAAATGGATGCTTGAGATAACATTTCTTTATATCCTCAATTCCAGTAGCTGTTCGTGTTCTTATAGTTCTATCACGCCGTTTTACTGCAATTAGTGTAATAACGTTTTTCTTGTTTTAGGTTCGCATAATGGCCGCTTATTATGGACATGAGGCCTTCTGCACAAACCGCAAATTAATGTAGTTTTATCTAATATCACATTGTATAAGGATTTGCTATTTACTTTGCTTGCACCTTCGGTGAATCCATCTTCTAGGATGTGAGTATTGTTGAATCACGTCTTGTGTCATCGGTCGAGGTCTTTGGATGATCTCATTCTTTTGGAGACCTTCTCATATTATTGAATTTCAATTAGCTTTAATTCATTACTGGCGTAGGATTGATGGAAGCTCACGGATAACTAGTGGCACTTAGATGAATAATAATAATTGATATTGATTGCATGTGGCTTCATCTAACTAATTACTTAGTTATGGTCAAGAGATTATCCCAAGGTTTGTTGGGTTCGCAATTGCAGCTGTAAGTAGGTTTAGGAAAATATAGGCTAAGGTCGTGTATTCATGTACATACCTAGATGAATGAACCTATGGAATTGAAAAGGGTTTCTGTAACTGTAAAAAATAAAATGTGGGATCCAAACGAGAATGTTCTCAATGTGGAGGACAAACGTCCGTCGGTACGAAGTTCCAGGAATGTTGGAGGACGCGCCGCGCTGCGCCTGTGAACACTGCAACGTTCGCTCTTCAACGTCGGCGCGTCGCCCACCAACAATGGAATGAAATTGAATGAGAACTTGCATACTTATAACAAATATAGAGAGTTTTGAAAAACATCGTTGCTAATATTATATGTATTTATGCGTTCTCGCGTCTCGAAGGATTTTTTTCTTTATATGCATTTCGTATAAGATCGATAAGCGAGACAGCTATGTATTTTCTAGACAAACATTTACGACCGGATCGACTCGCCGACGTATTCGGCTCTTTGCTAAATACCAATCGAATAATAAGCAAAACCAGTTGAAGCAGTGACATCATCTTCCTGTTCTCCAAGAAGCCGTGTCCTTTGCGGATTCGGTATGAACAAATCTCTAATTAGCTTCTGCAAATACATTTTGTTGTTTGTGAAAAAGTTAACAATAGTTGGTAGGTTTTATTTTTAGTTTCTAAGTTATGTATTGTCAAGTTACGGGTTTTTACCGTTTTTGCTAATAGAGCATGAATTGTAAGTTCAACCTGTTCTGCTGGGTTATTTGAAGATCGATCTGTAGGCCAATTCCCGTAATTAAAATCGTTAAAAATCTAGTCGCAGTCTCATCTCAGTGACAATCAATGTCAAAAACTTGTCAAAAATGTAGGGAAATTAGAGGTGTTTTTGACAGATTGAGACTGACATCAGACTGTGAACGTTCTTAAAATAACAAGAATTGCCCCTCTGTTTTTGTGGCCTTTTTATGGCTGGCCAACAACTTCTTGTACTAATACAATTATAAGGCTATATCTACTTATCACCCCGCACGCCATACCTACGTCGATAAAATAGGTAGTCAAATATAATTATTAAAATTGATTAAACTAACTAAATAAATAAAAATAAAAAAACCTTTTGTTTTGTTTAGAATAAACTGATTGTTACTTATAGAATAAGATAAGATAGGATGTAGCGTCCATTGTTTATTTTATAGGCTTTGGTAACAATGAGCGCTACGGATGAATTCCTGAGCCTACCCATCTGACTCGTTTACGCAAGCTTTAGTATTCGTATGACCCTTAGGAAATGCACTTAGCATGAGTTCGATAAACGATGAATATAAAAAACATCGACCCGTTGCGTGTTGGACCACGCACAATAAAGGGTTCCGTAGTTGAGATGAATTTATCCCCAGAACAAACTTAAAATTGCTGTTGAAAAATATGTTCTCCCATACATCGATATACGTCACGTCAATGTTTTTAGAGTTCCATGGGGCTGTAGATATTTGTCATTAATTTCAACTTGATTCCTCCACCAAAAAAGGGTGTGGACAGACGGACAACGAAGTGATCCTATAAGGGTTCCGTTTTTTTATTTTGATATACGGATACCTAAAAAAGAACTGGTCAAGTGTGTGTTGGACCACGCACAGTGTTGGGTTCTGTAGTACAGATGAAAATTTACATATGTACAGTATTGATGATATCGATCTTAAAAATAAGTTTGATTTTTATAGTATTTCTCAAAAAATCTAAGAAACACGATTATCACTGGTTGTTACGAAAAGATCCCATATCTCAAATCATATTGACTTAAATCAAAAAGTAATTTGGAAACACACACTTTTGCGCATTGAACTTATTTATGGGGAGCATAATCAGCCTAGAACGTTCCCATTGCTGAAACCACCTAGCGGGCCCAGTGCGGTGGTAGACGTCACATGTTTTCGAATTTTTGGCTCTAGTACATGCCGGTTTCCTCATGATGTTTTCCTGCACCGATTGATAGCAGCGATGATGAAATTATTTACACAAGGTAAAGCGGAGCACCATTCTGTTCGAATTCACTACCTATACAACTTGTAAGCCGGAGCCGTTACCATTGGACCGCCACTGCTATTGTGTCACATGTATGGAAAGAGCCATACACCTACCTAACTGTTGTACACACCTTCTTTCAAATTTTCGTCGATACAGTGCCAATAGTCTATAGGTAAAATGTGTGCACCATAAACACCGGACGAACGGACAGACGTACCGACGCACGAACGGACAGACCGACATGACGAAATAATTATAAGGGTTCTCCGTTTTGCCATTTGGCTACGGAACCTTAAAAACAGATAGATCAGCCGTCTAACAAGATTGATGTGGAAAATTACAAAATTAGTATGATTTTATTGTATATTACTGTGCTGCTACATCTCCACCTGCTTCAAGTAACTAAATATACCGGCCGCACATAAAGTCAGTTTATACGTTATTAACTCCTTCGATGGCCCACTTGTAGCCAACCCCAGTATTGTGTCCTGCACGTGCGTTATTCGACTTCAGCAACAACTAAAATGAAATAAAATCTGTATAAATCGATGAGATGTCTATCCCATTAATTTTTTGATAAGTACGTTTTGTTGAGTCTCGATCTCGAATGTATTTAGAATGGGAACTTACAATATTTTATATATCTTTATTTTCGTTGACAGTTGTTTTCTGGTTATTACAGAAAAAAACATAAAAAATAGCACTTTGAGATGGTTTCTAGATGGAGGATTGGCATATTTTTTATCATGTCGTATAAAACTTGTTTATTGGCAGAATCTTAAGATCATAGGATTTATTAAAGTGAGAAAAGCAATAAACAGGTTAAAGTTTTTATTATGCAATTTCCTATGGTGTATGTGTTGAAACATAAACGCATACTTAAGCAAGTATTCCCAGAGTTCAATGTCTCTACGTTTTGCTTTATTAATAGTTGAGTGCCATCGTAACCTCCTGCAGCTAAAGTATTCAAGTTGACTGCGATGTCCTTGCTATCTAGACCTAAGTTGTTGTCCGCTACGGTCTGTGGATCAACAAGATGGCGGTGGGGGATCGTCGGGGCCTCGTGCGAGGGACGGGGGTGACGGGGGTGGCCGGGACAGGTCTGGCGGCGCCGCCCGTATCGGCCCTGAGTCCGAGTCCGAGCTCTATTTTTAGCGCTGTGTCACCGTTCGTTTGCGCTCGCGCCCCGCTCGCCCATGCGAATAAAGCCTTACCTACAGCAGTGGTTGAAGAATTAACATTAAAATATGAGGCATGCTAACAATGCACTGCAAGTGCTTTAAACTTGGTAATTATGTATGTGTACCTGGAACGACTTTGCAATCTTAGTGTTCTGAGTTGCGAACTCCGTAAAGTTATTATTAGCCTTTATTATCATTTTGTGCAGAAGACAGCGTTTATGATAGTCATTTGCATTTCTTACTCACATTTGTTAACATTTTCCACGGGTTTCACAAGTCACATAGGCATGAGTGGCACTCGCATTAGAAGTCGCGTATTTTTTTTTAATTCAGATCACGTGTTAAGGTGTATGTAACAGTAAGTCGGGCGCCATGATGTCATCGGCATGTGATGGGCTCTGCCCTTATGTAGATGCAGCGTTATGTAACAGCACGCATGTTAGTATATACGCAGATACACTACATTCATTATACGACACTATTATTGAGGTCTAGAGTAGCAAAACAGTGGTTGGTAGTTCGTTGTCCAGTGTTTATCAATTTGTTACGTACATTACGGTTCCACAGCGAGTGTCGTGTGATTGTTGTTTATCGCCGTTATAAAAGTTTTCGTGTCGTTAAGTAATTTTCTTCGAGTTTCTCACATGATTGTATGAGAAAAAACTTGTTGCTTAGAAATAATATCGTGCAATAATAATTATTTTAAGAAGGAATGAATCAAAGTCTGAAACTAACTAATTTCTATAATGTAATTAAAGCAGTACGACCACTTACAGTACGTTTTTGTTGGTTTTTAATAGTTTTGATTTAGCTATATTGGTATCACAATCAGCTCTAATTTTTGGAAAGATATCCAGCAGGCAGCCATGCCATACCATTCAAGTTCAACCTCGTTCTTTTCAGGCATCTGAATACAAAGACGCGTGTTACAAGTCCTCCTGCATGCTAACTCTTGTACGGCATGCGGGTTAGTCCTAAAGAAGCTTTTGGACAGACAAATTGTAAATACGGGCCTACGTTTGCTTTTTTAACACAACACATGAGCGGTGTTGGAGCGAAGAAGGAAAAGCGTTCTCAAAAAAAGAATCAAGCGAATATATGATTTAGGAAAAAGAGTTGGTCCGAATTATTCAATCTACATAAGATTGTTATAGAGTGAAAGATTGATTTTAACAGGTTTGATTGCTATTATGGCTTTTGATTTCTAGTATGGAAAAGATTTGTACTTAATTTAACATAAAAAATGTATACAATTATTATTTAAATCTGTATCCTTGACAAATCGTTAGCAAAAACTGGAAAAATTTAATTAGTAGTGGTTCAGTCAAGTATAAAAATATAGAGTTCATCATTTCGCACATATGTACGGTCACCAAAGGAGATAAGTAACCAGGTTCGTCGGGTATAGTTGAAGTTTTGTAAGAAACCGATGGATGTTTTCGAATAAAATTTATTTTAATTAATAGAAAACAAACAGTTCATTTATCAAATTAAATTTCATTCGAAAAAGTCCATCGGTTTCTTACTAAACTTCAACTATATCTGACAACCCTGGTTACTTATCTCCTTTGGCGACTGTACATATTTATGAGGAGTTAAAAAAGAAACTAATAATGTAATATACGACACATAATATACATAAAATGTAAATAAAGTAGATACGTACAGACTGCACATACACCACATCTTCATGATTTGATTCTTCCTCTACAGTGAAACCTTGCTCGCAGTCCACTCAAGGAAAGGTTTGGAAACCAGTAACGTACAAACAGAACACAGAGCTCTGTGTTGCATGATGTGTTGTGTGAAGCATACGTAGGTCGTACATAAAATTTGCCCAAAAAATTCTTTAGCACAGCTTCTATGCAATGTGTTGGCATGAAGAAGCATTTCTAAACATGTCTACATACAAACAGAATGCATTTCCTTCTTCGCTTCGACACTCTCCATGAGTTTTGTTAAAGAAGCATATATAGCTCTTATCTACAATTTATCTGCCCAAAAGCTTCTTTAGCACAACCCTGTACAAATTAACGCATGAAGAAGCAATTGTAAACACGCGACCAAGAGCTAGTACACTTTTTTGGTTTCGTAAATGTGGGCCTTAGCTATGTACAGATAGCTTATGGAGAACAGTAGGAATCACTGATATACGTTATATTAATAAACAAGTCTAATTGCATAAAAATGTGTCTCCATGTTAATAAACGTAACAAATAATTATTTATGAATGGCCGTATTTAAAATCGATTACTCATAGAACTGCGCAATGACATAGTGAAGTAACAGTATATCGGGCGTAGATTGGTCATGACGAGTTGTTTGTCAAGGCTTTCGATTGCGGTGTCGCTCTACACCTACGGACGTACGGTTTTAGGTGTCGCCTGGTGACTGCCACTTGACTGCCATTCCCCACTGCCCACGCGGGCGCCGAGGACTCTGCCCACGGCCCTGCACATATATTACACAATGTTTAAAGCATTTTTGCAATCTGTACAGATTACCTCAGTCTTTTAATTACATAGTGCATAGCAGCTATAAAGCCGACACTTTTGATTTCGTGGGAAAAGTTCTTTATAATCTGAGCATACAATTTGGAGGAAGCTGGTACATACACATGTAGTCACGCAATCACGAAGTGTTGATGATGTCAGACCGAACTTATACATAGAGAAATCAACAAACATGCTTCAAACCGGAAACCGTGCCCTAGACCTTAGTTTTACCTCGACAGTTTATAGGTTTTGAACAAGTGATCGCCCCATCATTTATTCGAATACCTATTTACTTACCTAATGTATTTCTTTTTGTTTTGATCACGATTTTGATTACTTGATGTATTCTAAATCGGTTTCATATTTTTGGTTCCCAAAATAGGACAGGTGAGTCTTTGATGATCCCAAATTGGCGGTGTGATATATTACTATAGCTTTTAAGGTAGACAGTATCATTTTTATTTGGGCAAGCTAATCAAGTTAAAGAGATGGTAACTAACTACGAGTTTTTATTTGGTGTAAATTACTATTGACTCACAAGTCACTGCTAGCCTTTAAATTGCTTTAAATGACAAAACTCATATACAAGTTTCCTATTTCATATAACACCTCCATATATTAATATGAATCAGAGGCTATTTACCATTTCAAACGAATATAGAATTATCCGGTTGTAGAGGTTTTGAAGACGGGCAATATGTGAAAAGTTGCCTGCCTTGATATTTGGTCGTTAATGATAAATGTCACAGCGCGTCGCGCGTCGAGACGAGTTGTTTGTGCAGACAGGAGTAGGACGCTCGCGGTGTTACAACACAACACACGGAGAAAGCTGCACTCGTCTGGCGAAATCACACCCACAACGCATGTGCCAAATCTTTCGGAGTACCCCTCTCTACTCTACATATATGGCAACTTAAACAGTCGGCCAGTAAAAGTTGTTTTTGCAGGCAAACAAAATACTTATCCGTATCAAGGAGATATCTACTTGTACAAGTATCATGTAAATAACCAAATAATTATAAAATTGTTTTATTGAATAGGGTGGGGTAAAGTTCTTCTTGCACATTGACCAGGCCCCTTCGACAAAGAGGCATTCTGCAATCGTAAACGCATAGGTATACAGCTAATCAATATAACATAAAATTAGCAAAAGCTTTCGATAAATTACGTGGTCCAACACAAGCAATCAAAAAACGTTTTATGGGCTTTTAAATGCGTCAACGATCGTATAAAATCACTTTGTGTTTGAGGCATGGGAGCAATACAAAAAGCGTGTACTTCTTAACTGCCTAAACTTGCCAAGTGCCAATGCATACTTAGCGAATCGTAAAATATAGGTATCTAAGGAAAAGGGTTGGTGCTTTCTTATTTGTAAAACCTATTTAAGTATTACTATATACCTATTCTGCCGACAACATGTTAGTAGGTACTTTACGTAAATCTGAATAATTTTTGGCAAACCGGATTTCCAAGTAAAGCTCACGCACTATTTGGTTAAAGGCGTGAATTCGATAAACCTGTTAACATCCATGCATCATAATAATAATTATGATAATTTGTATGGAAAGCTTTCTAAGTTCGCCAAAGTAGTCACAAGCATATCCTATCAAATGAATGAATTTTATCGCCCCTTACACTAGATGCTGGGGGTAACTGAAGCTCGTTTTGTTATAGTGGGTACAAAACGGTTCTATTACGAATTACAGTTGCGAAAAAAACCATATGATTGCGGTGTATTACAACGACATGGCATAACGTTACGTGTGGACACGTATGCGATGCAACCTTGTGCGATGGCGAGCTACGATTGCGATGCTGAGCCGACCGTGACACTGACGCGGGTTATGATAATGACGACTTGTATACCAACTATTGTCGAGTTTCGGTGTAAATATGTAGTTGGGAGTCGGTGTCTGCCCTCAGAGTGTGAGTACCTCGGCGACCGTTATCCGGTCACCGCTACGCCGCACGCCGCCGCTGCCACACCGCGGAAAATGACTACAACATTCAAGTCGCTGGGAATTAGAAACAAGAACGGTTTAGTTTGCACTAAGTGTAAGACCCCTGCGAGGAATTATAAAGTTCATTAACGTCAGTTTTTTCAAAAGCTTTCTGTTTCTATACGTGGAAGAAATTATTGACTGAAAGCACACAGTTTTTTTAAATTACTGTTATTTTTTCATTCTTTGATAGAATCAAGAAACACTGAAGTCATCAACCAACTAAAGCTATTTTTAAAAATGTAGCAATATCGCATGTTCGTGCCGTTATAAAATTAATTGTCGGTACATAAGTAACGTTTAGTTAGATACATAACAGATATCGTCGGTTTATAACATCACTCCGTATAGATACTCGTGTTTATAGCCGGCGGGTTGTAAAGATATTTCTTTAAGAAGCCAATTACCTCTTGAAACAATTAACTCGATTGCGGCAATACAACAGGAAATGATGGTTCACCTGGTGCTGTAAGAATGACAGCGGCGAGTGGCGATGGCGGCGTGCTCGAGTACCCGACGCATTCCAAACAAACTATACTTGTTTTCTACAAGGTACTGATATTTACCAGTTGGAGCCAAAAATTGTTGAAATTAAAGGTAAAGGCGAATGGTGAGTTTGTGATGGTCATTTTCAAAAGGGCAGCCGATAAAGGTTTAAGCTTATTGGTTCATATTTGTGGACTTGCTTGGTTCATGTACCTAATAACTGAACTGAATTGAATTGATTACTGACATTTTATTCTATGTATTAATTCTTCGTTATAATTTATTTTTATTATTATTTATAGACTTGGACATTATTGCTATTTTTATAAAATCTATTGTATAAGGTGACGACCATGTGTGATATATTAAGCCATAATTTAATTGTAAGAAAATTAATAGCATGAGCGTTTTGGATGTCAAATCTGTTAGCTCGTAAGACCAATTGAATAAATAAATAAATATTTGTGGACTTGGTTTGCCATAAAAAATGTCATTGAAAAAGTAATTACAGGTAGTACCTAACTAAGACACTCACATTGATTTTATCGTTATAATACATTTGAGATTTTAGAAATAAATGTGAATGCAACCCAAAAGCTTTTCAATGTCTTAGCAGCCTTTGCAAATTCAGTTCTACTATCGGTACGGTGAAGATCTGCGATGTTACGATATCTTGTGTTCAGAGAGACCTCCAGTTTGATATAGTCTCACGATTGCATCTTACATACGAAGGTACCAATAAATCAATACTATCTGTGTTCCGCGTAAGATGACCTCCTCAATAAGGGTACTAAATAAATAACTTTATGAAATCTATACTATTGTTCTCGCCTAAATAACATTGGAACCTAGAAAAGAAGTAGTTCATTTTCATTCTGACGAATTTCATGTTAATTGAAGATACATTTTTTTAGGTTTAGAAATTATGTAAATTACGTAAGAAACCTATTTACATTTGATTAATATACATAAAACCGGATATGTAGTTATAATATCTAATTTTCTAGTTCTTGCGGTTGTGACAGAATGATCTAAGAAACTTCATTCACCTTGCATAATTCTTAAGTTAATGCAAATCTCTTTAATACAAATGTAACTCGATGCTCATAAATAAACATGTAATGTAATAGAAATATTTAAGTCAAAGATCTACTGCTTTTGATAATTTATCTCACTCTTTTCCTGAGTTTACTAATACTCTTAGCTAAGCATGGACTTTCCACTGACTGATGACCACACTCGTGAATATGCATAGCTTAACTAAATATATCATTGCACTTTGCAATACACTATGCAATGATATATTTAGTTAGACTATATATATTATTACACAAACGAATTACCTTTCATAACGTCTAAAGAAATTCGTGCAATGCTGTTTCTAGCGTTAACTGTACAGCATTATAAAAGAAATCACATATTTCTTTATACACGGGGATTACCTTTATTTCTGTTTGGCGCTAGTGGTTATATATATTAATTTTGTATTTTTTTTCTTTATTGTTCGACTTAACTGATCTTCACGTGTTTCTGTTTTTATTAACTCAATACAAAATTATATAAGTAACAGAAATGGAAAACAATTGTTCTCTTTTTTAATTAACAGGAAAACGTCCAAAACAGGCTACATTTATGTCTTTTTATTTATGCATACAGTAACACTGTAAAAACAAGACAAAAATAATTAAATCAAGTTCGTTAATCAAACTGGTTTTGGTCTTTTAAATGTTGTAGACAAAACATTATTCAATTCCAACAAAGATATTGGATTCGATATTTTCAAATGTTTAATTATGATGCTGTCAGATCAAGCATTAATAACAGACGTTTTACGACAAGCATTTGACTGTGCCTCAAACACGACCACTTATACAAGTCTAAAAATTCAATATATTGTCTGACATCATCGCACGAACAGTCTTGAGTAAATTAATGTAGAAGCATTCGTCAATGTTTAATAATAATTAATGGAAAAATATGTCACATTCATAGAAAAAATAAAAGTAACAAGAACATAATATACATTCCAGGAAATTTGTAAGAATAGAAAGAAAACTATTAAAGACAATGTAATATTTCTTGTAATGGAAACTAAGTTACTTATCATCCACCCAGCATCACGTCATTCTTAGATCATTTTTACTCTCAAGTAAAGTGAAATTCTTATTAATTTACAACCACTAACGTGTTCTAGGTATTATTATGACAGCATTCTCATAAATTCCCCGAAGAAGTGGAAATATGTCGACTTTTATTGATCACGAACACAACGGAAAAATAACTCGGGAACTGCGCGCGCGTTGATGTCTAATATATGGGTCAAATGAAATGTGCTACAAAATCATTCACCATAGTCGACCATTACTCGTGTACTGTTAAACGTGCTGCACAAAAATGCTATAAATATGAAATTAGTGTAATAATACTAACTAGCTCATCAGATAAAAATATTACAGTTACTTTACGATTTTAGAATCATATTTACGGTGGAATAAACTTTACTGATTTTATATTTTTGCTGCGTTTCTCGATACAGGAAAATGCCAATGTAATTAAAAGTTTTATTGAAGTATGTCATATCGTGATGATATGATAGGCGATTCTACTTGATATAGGTTATTTAATTGTAATTGATGAATAATTGAAACAATCCATACAAAAGTGAAAACAGCCGGCAGGCACAGAGTCGAGTACCTGCAGTTTATCTTTTTGTTTCAATATAATGACATATTACCTATGCTTACGTTATTTTGTATTCAATTTTGCTTTTATCGAGTGCCTTTGAATAACATCACCAGAGGCGTTTTCTCCGGACAATCGAATTGTAGAGCCATTACTGCGATTGTGTTTTTCAATGGACCTATAAAAATAGATGTAATTGGTGATGAGAAAAAAACGAAGATCGCTTATTGAGCCCCGCGCCGCGCTCTGAGCCGGCCTACCTTCGGCCGCGACGAGGATGTTAATAGCCACACAGAAGCCACACTTTTTATATCTCTTAGATAGACTTAGCAGGAATGTATGCCGTGATTGAATTTATACACATTTTATATGTGCTCCGTTAAGGGCCACGTACTGTGTAGAGCTAATGTTCTGAGGTAAACTGCTTTGTGCTTAACTCAAATAAAATGTTAAAGTTTAATCAATAACTCTGGGTGACTCAAATGTAGAAGGTACTGTAATTGTAAGAAATGTTTAGAAGTAATTTGTTTCACATTTTCATACAAACTTGGTAATAAAGTCCAGAGGGAAGGTTCTGGAAATTAAGTGAAAATTGTTACTGTGCCCTTGTATTCTAATCGTCGACCTTTCTGGCGGAGGGCTACATGGGTGCCTCTGTCTTTTTGCAATAGTGGGCGAACGGGTTTGGTGCTCGCTTTATCGCCCTTGCAGCCTTAGTATACGGTGTAGATAGAGCAGGGCTGCAAAAGCTTGGCCACTGGGAACGCGTTCCAGAGTAAGGTTGCAGCAGCGCGGGGCGCGGCAGTGGGCGCGGGCTGCGGGGAGCCGCGCAACCTGCGCGGGCGCCGAAGCCTGCGACTTCGCGTTCAGTCATTGTTCGACCAACATCTCGGTCGTACGTCCTAACATCGACCGGCGTTGTCGCTACTTCATTAGTCGTACGAGTGCCCGTTAAACGAACGGTTAACTCCGACCCTTGGAGTGTAGGTGTAGTGCTAAGTGATAGTGTGTTTTTAGCTATACAACCTAAAAGTGTATCGCTAACAAGTATTACTGTCTACGCTGTGTGGCGAGTTCCACGGAGTTGCCTAACGGCTGTTCGCCTGCCGGCGAGGGAAGGCGGATCGCATCAACCGGGAGGAATGAGCCCCGTACACCACAGTTCCCGCACTCACCGATGATCTCAAGGTTGGTTTCATATCACTGACAGTCGCCTCATACGACTTGGCGATGCATCTTGCACTGTCGCAAGCGCAACTTCGCACGACTTGGCTCAACCCCGCGACCGCGCTCGCATTCTACGTACACTCTACTCTGATCTCATTCCAATAACTTAACATTCATTTTAGCTCGCTCGTGTTCACCTCTGTGAAACGTTCACTTGCCTACCTCATTTATTGTTCATAGTTTATATAATTAACGAGGAACTTGCAGTTCTTTTTTCTCTCATTAAAATTTTATTAGATTCTAATTGGGCAAAACTTTTCATTCGTTTGAACAAACTTTTGATCCTATAAATCAAACGACATAGGATTTAATCATGAGTCTATAATACTAAATATACTCGCAAATCATTAAAACTTCCTTCAAAACGACTATGATACTAAACCCGTTCAACTTGCTTTTTCCAAAGTAGAAAGAATTCTATGTAAATGTCTTGACAAGTTATTCTAGGAACAGCCGTAACTACCAACTTCTCGGTAATATTTAAATTACATTCACAAAGCGTATCACAAGCTTTTAAAAAGGGGTTGTTACATAAATTCATACTACGTCGGAACTTATTGGTGACTGCTAAGGATTGCAAAACGAGATAGTTTCACTGCAACACGCTTTATTGCTCTTACGTGGAAGCATGCACAGGGTTATCAACTTTGAGAATATCCCACAATGAAAAATGTAACTTCTCAGACATAGTCGTTCTTGACGACACAATAGTTTTGAATGAACTACGTATTCTATAAAGCAGAAAATTAAATGAAACAGTGATATGAAATCCATTGGGTACCTATTAAATATTTTAGACCGAGTCAAAAATACACCAATCCAAGATGGATTGGTTTAAGAAGTTGACAGCAAACCATCCATCCATCCTGGATTGTTGTCTTTTATAATAAAACGAAATGATGTCAATCGGAAAACTGCCACGCAGAATTTGGCCTGGATACATTTGCCGCATAACCTGCAGTGAGACAGTTAATAAATTTAAACTGTTTCAATGACTTAGAGGTCTCAAGAAAACCTTTTAAAGTATTAGAAATGAGTCATGGAAAAACCCAACAGAATCTTTTCATTCTTACGATTTCATGACACGTTAATTTCCTTTCAAGCTGCCTACGGATGTTTCCAAGGAAATAATGTATGACCACAGATAATGACTTTAGCATATAATTTGGTACGGGTAAAAAAGTAAGTTGCTATTTGTAAACCAATCATTACACTCAGTCGCTTGATATATCTTTGTGGTTTGGAGTCTGTTGAATAGGGACTACCATCTACAAGGACATGGATATAAATACCACAGAAAGGAGTAAGTGTGGTCGGTGTGAACACCAAACTTTTGAACATAGTTCGCTTGACTGTTCAACGCAACCCAACATTCAGCAAAACAAGAGATACATCGTGTAAGCTTAGCTTTGATTGATTGATGGTTTAATTTTGTAATTGAATCTCACTTTACATATTGCATAAAGATACACTTACGATCAAAGTTGAACCCGAAATTTTCGAGCAGTGAAAGTCCTTTCAAGATACTTTCAATAGTTTTTTGCGCAGTGACCTAAGAAGCAGATAAAAACCCAACCATTTTATATAATGATAGCACCTAGTATGATTCAATCTGAAATGACTAACATGTCAAATTTTTGCAGAGAAAAATGAGAGCTTAATGATAAATGTTTAGTTATTATTTACACTCCTGAAGATCTGATCAGAAACAGAGATTCACATCTAAAATAACAGTTCCACCAGTGTATAAACCCTATGCATATTTTTCCATGTAGGGATAAGCTGATTTTCTATAGCTGCATCCGGTACACAGACATTAAGGCCGCAGTGATGCAATCGGCTGATATAATACTGATAGAAACTGGAATAGTACAACAACTAACTGGCTTGCAATGTTTCAAAGGAGTACCAATATTCGGATAAATGACATGCAGGCGTGCCATTTATCTGAATATTGTGAGTTTATGAAAACTTGAGATTATAACACCCACATGATTTTTCGACCTTTCGAGCTTTTACCCATGCACATTATTGTTTTAACTTTATTTAATTTTTAACCAATATTATGATATTAAAATATATTTCTTCTTGCTATATCTACGTAAGCCTGGAACTACTTGACTTATATTTTTTTACAATACACAAAGACCATATTTTGCTTGACGTTTTAAATCACTTCTTCCACTTTTACCGGACTTTAGCATTCTAATTTGTTCGCTCTTTGGCATTACTGCTAGTCTTGACGATCAGTTACAAAGTTCATGGTCAATAACATATTTCGACCTTCTCTTCCCATTTTACTTGTATTATTTAGAACTCCTAAATCGCGTATGTTCATGGTTCATTACCACCTCTGCTAAAAACGTGAATTCAGTCAAGAGATCGTGTCAGGTTTCACAGTAATTAACGTTACTGGTCAAACCGGACGTCCTCTATATGAAATATTATTTTGTAGTCTCTAAAAAATATCGGTTTGACTGAGAATTATTTTAAACGTGTACTTTTTCAAATGGAAGGTTTCTTGAGACAAGGTGATTTTGAAGGTGATGAGAATCTAAAAAGATGTGTGAGACTTTCACTATACAAACAATACATCTTTTGCCAGTACTTGTGTGCCCAACACGAACTGTCTTACTATTACACTCATTAAAGCATTCACTCAAAACTATAGACATGTAAAGTTTGACTAATTGTGGATTGCTTGGTTTCAAGATTTTCGGCCATTTTCTTATTCCTCCATTCGAAATTTAACGGTTTTCATTAATGGAGTCAAGGGAATTGGATTTGGCAATTAAAATCACTGTGACACAAATGACGTGGTCGTCAGCCTTCGTCATAGTTTACCATATATGAATAATTTAGACAACAATACAGCATTATAGGTACGTTTTCTCTTCTCGTGTCGCCTATTGTATCGACATGTTTGGAAACTATTTCTTGTCTAGGGACATTTTTTGCATTGTTTGAAGACAAGTATAGACTCTAGACTTTAAAGCGTAATAGTTACCATGGGGATATATTATATATTCCTAAAATATATTATGCCTTGCGTGCAGACCGTCTTTACATTTTTTTTGTAACTTCACGCCAATTCTCTTACATGCAGACTTTAATTGGTTGGTTTAAATTTCTTAACTGGAATTTATTTCAGACTACGAATCGATTAATCTGGAATAAGTCCTAGACTGCTTGCTATCCACTGGTCTCACTGGTTAAGATTGATAACCTCCTGGCAGGTGGCAGGATAACTCTTAACGCGCGCCCATAAAAGAACAAATATTTATTACTATAATTCAGATGCAACCAGTATTATTTTACCTTAGGTTCTCTACTCTAGCCGTTTATTTATACATAATTAATAACCTCTAGATTGCGACCCTCGAATTCAGTAAATGTCTCTGTCGTCAAATTCGTAAACAACAGCACTAGGTATAATTATGTAAGTTGTAACTTAATTTATTGTTTAACAATTTGGCAGAATAAGCTTTTTATAGACATCTAATTACTTACCTAGATGTCTGAGAAGATAAACCAGTGTTATAAGTCAATGCTGAAGTCGTTATTAGTAACTAAAATAAAACCATTAATGCAGCTGGTAGCGCTGTCGCGGTTACCATTTATTCTGATTAGCGTTTTAATCACCAGCCAATTAATTTTGCAACCAGTGTACATTTATCTAGAAAAAAGATATAAACCGTGTGATTTACGGCCCTGACTATAAGTCTTGTACATGCAAGTACCATCTTAACTTTCACACAGGGTATACCTACCTGAGCTTATTTTTAAGATCACCATGGTTTTATGGAATGTTAGCATACATCTTTATGTAGGTTGTAATTTTTTATAAGGCTAATAACAGTATTATGTGCAAAAGTAACTTTGTCTGTCTGTCTTCCTTTATTCGATGGGCACACAGGTAGACAATCACCTAGGTAAGATAGGATAGGGCACTTGAATCGCGGTAGTACGTCTCGTGGGCGAAGCCGCGGGCAATGGCTGCTACAATATAAGATTGCTATTTCTAGAAATTTAAATCGAAAGACATAGTATGGACCTTTCGCCACCGCGCTGTACTACTGTACATCCTACCACAATATAGCTGTGTAGACTGCCATCAGGCAATGGAAATTAAATAAGGGCTATATATTTACATACGGCAACTATTTGGGAGACTTATGACAAGCCTGAAACTGAAAGTTCGTGCAATTATTTCTAAATTCCCAGACATGGTTGGTGTACAGCAATGGAAGGAGTTACAACTGCTACTATTGTGCTCCAATGCGAAATACATCATTTATACAAAAAAATGTTTTGTAACAGATAGGTACCCTTAGCAAACAGTAGAGTGAGAAAAACAGTGGCTAGTTACTTTGTTAATAAAAATAATTAAACTCATAATAGTTGCAGTTCATTAGCCCTCGGCCTATTGCATTAATTATTCGCGTGGGTTATTGTTGAGAAGGATAGTGAGAATAGCAACAAAGGCACAGCATGAGTAGACGAGGTTGCACCCGAGCGTAGCGCCTCCTTCAAGGCCCCTTTGTTCTTAATGCAATATATTCCCACCGAGCGGTAATTGTAATCAGCAGCAGATCAAGACGTTTTTTATTCCGTTTCGAAATAGATACCACTTATTTTGCTATGTTCGTTAAATTGTTAATCCGTACGTCTCGTCTTGAATGTAAACCCCATCCATTATTGAAATCTTTTAAACAACAACATCGGAACGTTACATTATTTCAACTTTTTTACCTTGTAGCCGGATATTTTAAACACGCACGCCAGTATTTTTATTACTCGATTATTTGTGGCCGTTTTAGCGTAGTAATTTTTATCATTTACGGTTAGAAAATAATATTTCAACAATTAGCGGTATACCTACTAACTTCCTTCCCACCTGAAAGTGAAATAAGATTTATTTTATAAGGTACTTCGACTTATTTATAAGTCCTAATGAGTTATCAACTATTCTTATTTCTACATTAGGTAATTGCACAGGCATAATCTTAAGTAACTTAAATTATTTACTCATAAGAATTTCTACTTACCTACATAAAATAATGCGGGTGTGGATTGAGTCTTAATGTTTAAATAATGTAACACGATAGTCTCTAGAGAGCTGCCCGTGTCGGTATTGTATCTACGCAGGTGGCGCCATATTAGATGCGCGAGCGCAGTGCGCACCTGTCACCGCCGCCGTTCGCCGCCCCTGGTCGGCCGACCGGCGACATTGGCCCGTTATGTCATTCCGTAATACAACTATAATGTACGGTCCTAACTCATCCCATATTCTCACGCAACAACACATCAATATCCCATTGCCTGTGAGAACTGTGTATCTACCAACCCATTAAGTTGGAACCACACATGGCTGAGAATTCTTTCTTCATGCATTCATTCCTGCTATCTTTGACATTTTCTGCATAAGTATGCTGTATTTTATGACTCTTTTGTCTTCTCTGAGATCATATTGTGGGTTAAAAATCAAAGTTTTTTTTTGTATAGGACAATATGTAAAAAATCGTGTCCAATCCGAAAGAGGCATATATGTGCTGCAATAACATTACCAAAAAGTAATACAAATCTTATTATTATTGAAAATAAAAATCATACCAAAATTACCCCAATTTCAAGCATAGTGTCAACAGAAGTCATAGTTATGACGTCAAGGCACCCGCTAAACGAAGGCCGCTGGCCACCCGCACCCCATGTATTGCTAGGTAAACCATCTAAAAAAATGTGAGTTTATTTTTACATACCCTAATAATACTCTCACGGGTCAGACAGGTTTTTTTACATATTGTATAATATGTACAAGAGGATGTATGATAAATATGACAGCACAGCAAGTGCAAGCACACTCTTTACTTTTGTAATGAAGTTTTTGGAATCACTGAAAAGGTCGGATAAGTGTCACCTTAGCGGAGCGCCGCGTTGATGATTGCGTGGCGGCTGTCTTTTGATGACAGATGATGTGAGGGAAGCAACCGTCGTAGGTACCACGTCCACGACGAAGTACTGTATTCCGGCACAATCCTGATGATATTCAAGCTGCTGAACCAATAATACGATGGCCACTTCTGGTAAAGGCTCTCCTGCGCTGTTAAATATGTATATTAAGCTTGAAGGCATTTATTGAATGCAAGATATAAAATTGACACTAAACAGAGCACGCAAATGTTTTAATTCCATGCAGATTTTACTTAATAATGGTGACTCTTTATAGTATTCCTGCAACTCAAGTATTAATCACATCAACTGTATTCCTCTTTGCGTGCAGGGGCTCCATAAACCATGAAACTGAATGTTATTCTAATCAAATCTGATTCCAGTTGTATTTAAATTACCTAAAGGTAAGATTATGATGCTGATTTGTTCATTTTATTCAATGATCTGCGTGATTTGATTACGTAAGTTTCCTTTTGAATTGCATTTGTAGACATAGCTCTCTGTTGCTCACTGGATGCAGCATTGCTTACTTTGTTATGAATGATCACAAAATTGAATTATGAAATAATTAACTACATTGTAGTTTAGAGTAATTTGCAATTTTAATGCTCACGTATTCTGTGTCCGATCTAGATAGCCAAAGTCTTTGCATATGTTTCATAATAGTTGCAAACCAGAATGTTGTCGACGAATTCGTTCACTTTCAAACCAGTTTCTTATATTAAATAAAAATGCAAGAAGTTGGTCCAAGAATCAAATATAACTAAATTTAGAAGCATATTCCGCTGCAAACTCTTTTCATAAACTTTCTGGACTTGGGTTGGTCAAAACATCATTGACTCGAGAGTCTGCTAATGTCATTAAATTTATAAATAATTAAATTATTTATCAGTGATTCAATGGTTTTCTGATATTTGAAAAAAAAACTTCATATTCGTGTTCGTAATAAGTTTTTTTTATCCTATAAAAAAGCATAGGTATTGAATGTAGTTATAATAAATAAAAAAGTCGAACCAAATGCTTACCTAGTTGTTGGCTGCTTCGAAACCGGATTAACTTTTTAAAGGTTATATTAAAACTGTTTTTGAAGAGTTTCAAAGAGTCCGATCATGATTACCTTGGAATGAGGATTCGCTCCGAAGGTGAAAATCAATGGATTATTCAAATGTCTTTCCTCAAAACAACAAATGATTGCTTATTGATACACCCTGTGCAAATAAAGTTTCTGATCCTGTAAGCAACAAGGGACAGAACAGTTTTGCAATAGTTGGTTAAAACGATAACTACATAACGATTTTGCGAGCAAATACAACTGGTAAGTGGCTTTTAAGGCCAAAGCAAGGACATATGAAAGGAAAGAGATTTGACAATAGAGACAAAATAATAGGTAAAGGAACAGGATAGTTGGTATAAATTATGCATAACCCTAAAAAAATGCGTTTGGGGCTCTAATAGGTGCTTAACCAAATTCCAATTTATAAAAAAATAAGAGTATCCTAAGAATCGGATTGGATCTTTCCGTAGAAGTTAAACGACAATAAATCCCTTTCTGACTAGTGTTGGCACTCTGTCTGAGGCGATGTCTGACTGTGACTACTAACTTTGTTCTTGTTTTGAGATAAACCTGCATTACTGCATGTTTCTGACCAGTTTTTGTGTTTACGCACCCAAATTTAAACATTTAGTATTATAAATATTATATATTAATATAAGTTATTCTGGAAACAGAGTGTTTGTTTTCTCTCCACCCATTCTCATAATTCTCGATTTTTCAAAAAGACGTTATAGTTCGGTTGATACAATATATCCATGATATCAGATGGTTATCAATGATACAGCTGATGTGGGCTGAGCTTATGCAAACATTATATCATGTCAATGAAGATATTGTAGTGAGACATTGTTAACACTTATACTGAATCACCAAGAATATTTGTATATTTAAATTTGCTAGATGTATGTAAATTACTTAATTATAAATTTAAAGTGTAGGAATGTTACCAATGCCATCTAAAGTTGAATATAAACTTTTAATTTCCGGGATTTGAAAATTATGAACGATAATACACCTAGAGTCTCAAATAACAATCGATTCAAAACAATTTTAGGGGAGACAGGGTGTTTCAATGCACTCGTACATACATATATGCAGATATTGTATTGAAAATCCTCTCACATACTACATACATATAACAATATGGTCAATTCCAATGAATTCTTCGAGATAAATTTTAAAAGAGAGAGTTATATAGTAGAGATTTATATTGGAAACTAATTCAACACGGAACAAGCTCGACTGCTCGAGTGATTCTGGCACTATAATATGGCGTTCTAAGCGGTCGCTCCACTTGACCGTCCCTTGGCTCTGTCAGCGAAGCTTGTTTAGTATTCCCGACGCGGTTGCCGGTCGCCGCTGCCGCGCCGCGCCGTCCGCGTCACCGGAACTTGATGGTCTCGGCCTAACCGCTCTTTCTCCTTTAATAGATGCTATCGATACGTAGTGCCGTCACGTCTAATAACGCCGGGGTCTGAAATACTCACAGATATTATTTTAGTATAAGAATTTGAGATGCCCAAGCTCGTGAAAAATATGCAGTATTTTTATAAAATGAAGGAAGAAAAAAGTGTGACGCTATACAAAATTTAAAAAAAACCTAAATCTACGCCTTCGTATATTTTGACGGATCAATGCCAAATAGGTAATTGGCATTTACATTTGTGGTCTCACCCGGATCCGGGTTGTCAATACTTTACGAGTCTGTGTAAAATTATTACTGAGGACACTGTGCTACGAATTCCTTATTATAACGCATGTCATAAATAGATAGGTAATACGTACCTGTATGAGTAATGAGCAAGGCGTGACGTGAATGTGTGGCAAATAAACAATGTAAACTTGTACATAATTCCGCTACTGCTGTTGGAACAGATGGATTGTACCGCTAGTGTTACTACTGGTACCGTTCACAATGATACGCGCGCCACTCACTCCAATCGATTATTATCGATAATACCAACGCAATTTTGTGCTGAGCTATCGAGATTTAAGCAGAACACATTCACTACAACGACGGCCATAGTTGCGAGTGTTGCGAGGCGCCTTACGAGACGCTTGCACGATTGTTCTTGATCACGTCTTTATAAGTAAGGATGATTGCTTAAGGTTCAAAGGAAGGGCAGCGGGATTGTCCGAAAGGGTTACCGCTGCCCCGGAACATAAAGGGCGAAGGAAGGAACATGGGTGGGTTTTAGTGAGTAAGAGTCTGACACTCCCTTCCGCTCCACCCAGAGCGGGAGGAGTCATTTGATGATTTCCCATCCCAAAAAAAAAAAAAAAAAGGTTCAAAGGAACAACTTATGTATCTGACCTTCCTTCATTAGGATGTGTATAGTTTAATTAAGCTAATAAAACAATAGAGATGCCTCAAGGCATTATGTAAATGAACGTAGAAGTAAAAACTGTAGATCTAAAAAAGTTTGGTACTTTAGTTACATACGTAGATATCTTGGCAAAAAAGTGTAGCTAGCATCCGCAAAATATAATTATATGCTTTAACTGCACAATCATTTAAATAATGTATTATTTATGTCATTTGCATTTTCATGATAAAGTTTTTTTTTTATTGATTCAAAAATATTATATCCTAACTTCTTATGTACAGACGCCAGCAGGTCAAACTACCCGAAACTGTGAAATTTTCCCAATCAGCCTTGAACCATAATGTTTTAGCGATATAAAGTTAAAAATCTGTTAAAGAAATTTGACAGATTGTAGTAGCTTGATGTGCTGCCGTCTGTACTTACATATGATAATTATAAAATCCAAGTTAAGAGTAAAATAACATGATATGCATTGGCCGCAATTTGGTTGAGAAAGTATTTAATTAGTGGGAAATAAATATAATGGTGGTGTGAATTCTGTGAGAAACGGAACACAGCCATCACTGCCATGTATCATCTTAGATATTAGTTAGAGTACCGTGAGTCATTTCTGGGAAATATCTCTACAGCGTAATCACTCACCAGACATCGTTCGTTGAACAAAAAAACAATCAGGTTTTTGAATTACACTCGCCAATTGTCTGAGGTAATAAGTATTATTGCTTAAAAGTAAAAAACAGTAAAACAGTAATAAGCAACGAACTTGTTTGTCAAAATATAAAATATAGCATGTTGTTAACCATCTATTTAATTTAAAGGTCGTCAAAAAATTATGGCGTAGCAGTTCAAATAACTCGTAGACAAATAAATCTCGTAGACAAAGTCTACGGGACTACGACAGTGGGTAGAAATAACGTGCCACTCAGCAACATTAGCGAGTGAAGTTGACAAGATGCAACTGGAGTCAGACATGGAATTGTTTGTGAGGAGAGAAACTGCGTAAAGGCATTGTTCGCTCTCAGCCCACTTTCAGTACGAGCGAAGTACGCAGTGGCAGCGAGCGCCACGTGAAAGTGAATGGCGCAAGCGCCGCGCGCGGGCTCGCGGACGCATTTTACGCCCGATTTGATACCACATTCGTACACGCGAACCCACATGGCGGCTTGCAACTTCGTTCATGACGTAAGGCTCAATACTTATGTACTTTGAGTGTGCGCCTATGGCGGCGGATGCTTTGATGAATGTGCTGAATTATCGATATTGGTTAACTACTTTTTTCACTTTCATGGAAACGTTTGCTCTCTCTTGGTTGGTGCTTAAATGTACCTGATACCTACCTGTTTAGCTAGGTTAAGTAGTATCATTTGTTATTTTAGTGAAAAGGCCTGTATTTTCAATAATCTGTATTTGTAATGTATTTTTATAAGAATAATTTTTGTTTTTTGAAAATACAGGCCTTAGCCATTATGTAAATAGCCTGTAAATTCATAACTGAACACTAACTAATTATAAAAATGATTACGTCACCATTTACAATTAGTCAACACTACTTATCGTTTCAAATTAAATGGTATGCTACACCTTTATAACTAGACAGGTATGGCATTGCATAAATGCATGCTGCGGTTTTAGTTCAGTTCCAAGGTTCCGTCACAAAATGAGATATATATGAACTTCATCATTTTACACATGATGTGTAACATACATCCAATGTTAGATGAGAAAGAATGAATTCAACGGCTTGCTTTATTCAGCAAGTTTCCAAGCTTAAGTAGACTTTGTTCATGGCCAGTATAAAAAATGGAAACAAATATAAATGTGAAAGTTAATAGGTACCTAATACGGGCTGGTGTCCGTAACTCCGCGTCAAGTATTTTGCGTACGGGTGGGAAAATCGATTATTCGATCCACCCCAGATCATCAAGGAAGGCCAGCAACGCCATGGTGTTACTCGGTGAGATTGTCAGTTTGGTAACCCTGGGTTGCCGAAGTACTTTGCCCTATATGAGGCAATCATCTGGCAGTTTAGAAGCACATGAGCTGCAGTCTTGTCATCCTCAACGGACTGTCTGTGGCTTCTACGACAGAGAGGTGTTTATTAAATGATCTGTGGCCAGTTATAGCTGCTATGACTGTACGCAGATGTTGTTAAGTTAGTCGGAGAACCTGTTTCGTGAGGCGGCCATCAATTGTAGGGAGTGCATGCTTAGCCTGCCTGCACTCACCTTGGTCCAATCAAAGTTTGTGAAAGTTATGATAGGTGTGAAACAGGAATTTTATTAAAGTTAAAAACTGTTTCCCGTAGTAAATACAAAGCTGAATACCGTAACTACTCCTGCGATCTCATTTATATTATTAATTTATTTAAATATCAATCACAAAAGCTTCCGCCTATGACAAGACTTGTTTTTCTTATACACTTCGCTCCATTTGAGCAGAATGTTAAATAAGTCCTACGCGTAACGTTCCATACTCTTATGGGTAAGATCATGTCGGATATGTCCGATAGAGGCCTAGTCGACACTGCATTTGAATAATCAAATGTAGTGCCGACTAGGCCTCTCAACCTCCTCTCCTCTAATTGTACACACTTTCAATTTATAAATAAAAACAAAATACTAGTGTAGTGATCCCGTGCATGTAAGTGTATCTATGTAACCTAAATGTTTCAATGTTAAATACATTTAAAAATACAAAGTTCAAGTTTTGTTTCAGTTAATTGAATTTATTATGTTTAGTGTTGTTGGTACCTATTACTCATACTTATATAATATTGGTAAAGCCTATTTTTTAGCCTTGATAGTTTTCCGTTTATGTAAATGCCGCTACTGTTTTTAGATATTGCTGGGGCCAGAAAAGTGGTCACTTGAAATTCTAAAGCTTTTTGTTTTCGTAAACTGATTAATGCATCCCAAAACTTTTAACAAATTATAACAAAAAATACCCCATTTTACCCCCTGCAAGCATAACAACAGAATAACAATATACCTACTTAATAGTGAACCATTTTGTAACGCTCGCAGCACTCAAAATATTGTTCTGTTCCATGCACCTAAATGTATAATGTTTGTTGATTGTAGTTATAGTAGCGGATTAGTAGTAGTAGCGGATTATTTGAAAAAATATGTTCAGGGGGTAATAATAATTTTAGCGTGCGTTGCCCATGGTCCACCCGCCTAGTTCACCTAGGTGGACTATGGGAATTAGTTGGTGGCAAACGAGATGACAGTTTATAGAGATGCATGGAAGAAAAATACATCCTGCGTCAACCCCAAATACCTAAATTAGGTTAAGGGCAGAAAGATGATCAGATTAACTGGACTTATACCTAGTCATAAATACCCGCCTACACGTTCTGAACAGATTTAAGTACTGGAGGCTAGAATTTATAGCTAATTTCTGTCAATAATAAAATATAAGCGTTTGTTACGAGTACTTTAAGGTGTCAAGGGTAACGATTATTGAAAACAATATTAGGTGTTTTCTTAGTGCCTCGTTTGGCCTTAGTGCGTAATAATGGTTTGTAGGTAATTTGTGACACCATCTAAGAAGCCTTGTCATCATTCCTTTTGTTATGTGTGGATATCTTTGTTACATAAACGTGTAGGTAATAATATATTAAATTTGTGCTTACTTAATTATTCATTCATTTATCACCTGGCCTACGATCAGATAACATCTGCGATTAATGATAAATAGATAAACTTCGACAACCTAATTTTTCAGTAGGTACAGACGCAAGCACATCAAGCTACTACAATCTGTCACATTTCTTTAGTAGATTATCAACTTTATCGTTAAAGCATTAAGGTTCAAAATTGATTGGGAAAATTTGACAGTTTCGGGTAGCTTGACCTGCTGGCGTCTGTACCTACCCACTTAAACCATATTAAAATAAGCATGCAATTTTTTGAATAGATTTAAATGAAAATAAAAAAAAAAACTGGCTAAATGCATTTCATATACCAAATAAAAATGGTGGTCTTTATAATAGATTATGTTTTGTAAACTTAAGTAAAGTTAACATATGGTCTGTTCGTGTCTAATGCGTTCACTTTCAAAGTGGCAATGATTAGTTTTTATCACCAAGTACAAATAATAATGTGCGTGCAAATGACGAGTGCAGCGGCTGTGACAACTGGCACAACGACATTTGCGGTGAAGTCTGTGCTTAGGTGAAGTGCAAACGCACTCGTAAATCGGCATGCAACCAGTTAAACACGCAATATCGTTAACACAAGCGCCAAATTGCTCACAATAGCTACGTACAATGTATCTGAACTTATACCTATTTGTCAGTGCGATACAGACAAGTAGGTAAACGACAATATACCGCTCACACAGTTATATGACCTCGCGCCGCAGCCTTCGCCTTTGTCGTGAAACGAAAACTTACTCTAATGTACTACTATCACATTGCCCTTACTTTGTTTAGAAAACTCGAGACTTGACTATACAAAAGGGGTAACCTTTTAATTTTTATTCTCTACATAGTTAATATCTACATACTATTTAGACTTTGTGTAGTCCTATTGCATAGGACCAAAATAAATCTTAAGTCTGCAACTAAATATTCAGTTTTTTGTTGATACTATATCCCAGTAGGCTTGTAAAGAACAGTATTTACCTCCGTATGAAATAAAACAACATTAGTAATACAAGATCGAGAGCGTTTTCTTTATGAACAGGTTTATTGAGTTGAACGTCGAATATTGAACGGTTGACATGAATGACGATTTCTTTACTTCGGTATGCTACTCGTTCTTGTATTCTCTCGTTCTGTACTCATTATTATATTTTATTATATTATTTTATTATTCTGTCTTTTTTGTCTTACCAAGGGGTATTACCCAGTAACTGGGTTGTGGAGGTCAGATAGGCAGTCGCTCCATGTAAAATACTGGTATTCAGCTGTATCCAGTTAGAATGGAAGGCGACCCCAACATAGTTGGGAAAAGGCTAGGCCAATGATGATGATGATGACTTCTTTTTTTGGCAAATACTTAATAAAGTAAGTATTATCTGGGATTCAGATAAAAAGTATTTAATTCAACCAGTTTCAGACCAAACTAAGTCAACCGAGAAGATGAAATTAGTTCTGAGGAAACGTAGAGTTCAGTTAACTGAACTCTAAAGGTACTTGATAATAATCTAATCTTTATTTTTTCTGATTAACGAAGTTTAATTTGTTCAGTTATTATCCTTATCCATTTATTGAATGAGTTCGAAATAACTTTCACGTCGTACGAAGTGTGAAGTGAATTGAATTTATGTAGTACTAGCTGCGCCCCGCGGTTTTACCCGCATAAGTTTCGATCCCGTGGGAATATCGCGATAAAAAGTATCCTATGTGTTAATCATGGTTATAAAGTATCTGTGTGCCAAATTTCATCCGAATCCGTTCAGTAGTTTTTGCGTGAAAGAGTAACAAACATCCATCCATCCATCCATCCATCCACACAAACTTACACGTTTATAATATTAGTAGGATATTATATACTATATTATATAATTAGTAGGGTAGTAGGATATTAGTAGGAAGTAGGATTATATTATATTGTATGTTATATATTATATATAGTAGGGTAGTAGGAAGTAGGATCTTAAGCGAGCTCACTGTATAAACTGTTTTGTGAGGCCTTATTTTAGATATTATGTACCTATATGCCGAATGTCCTACGGGTATTCCATCGGCAAAAATGAGGATCTTCCATGCAAACTTTTATCCCCTTTAAAGGAGGAACTTTAAATACTCCTACTAACCTAACCTAACTTTTAATAATAGTTCCTTAAACAACGAAGGCGTGCAACTAGGGCACGCCTTCGTTGTTTAAGGAACTATTGTGCAAAATTTCATGCTTCTAGGCCTAAAGGTTTTAGCTGCGCGTTATATGTCATTAAATTGTTTTTTTAAGTTGTTAAGCTTTTTATAATTTTAACTTATAAATGAAGATAGTTAACATACAACAAAACGTGTCGATATACTGAATCATGCATGTTGCGTCCAAGGAGTAGGTATTTTCTTCTTATTTGACTCGTCAGAATTGGTAATTATAATGATACATTAAGCTTACGCTTTATGTTACGGCAAACATGTGCAATTTTATGTTATGTCCAAATGATGTAATAGAGAGCTAAGAGTTTACACCGCTTTCAGCAAAAACTCCTTAACCCAAATTGTATAGGCTCACCCGAAGAGGCTCAACTTAGGCTTAGTTAAGTGCTTGATGACGTAAGCGGTATGTTTGGACACAGTCCGCATTGTAAGAAGGTTCTTATTTCTGGACCTTGTAGCCAGTAGCTTGGTCTCTGACCTAAATCGTTTGTATATAATGTAGAATGTATTAGTTTATACACATAATTAATAAACGATTATAATTTCATTATATCTAATAATGTAAAATTTCTTTTGTTCCAGAGACAATGTATATAGACACCTTACCGCTCGTGGTTTGGACGCTCTTAGTCACAACGACAAATGTGAGTAATAGAATATAATTATTAATGATTGCTTAGATAATACCCAGTAAGTCCTGACTAACTCTCTTATTGAATTATTGTCGAACCATATAATCTCTTTTTCACAGGTAGCGACACAAAGCCAATATGGAATAGGTTTAGGAATAAAACGAGAAGTATTTTTCTTAAATTTAGAAGACGGCTATTTTGGCTGTCAAGTAAACGAATCGACACAAATATTACAATTATATGAATTATCAAAGTTATGCGACGGTGTCAAGGATTGCTATAAGGGATCCGACGAACTCGAGAAAGAGTTGAAATGTACAGGTGAGTCCAGAGCAAATAAACGCAGCCATTGCGCTTCCATTATTAGTTGTTCAAAAACTATTTTTTGCCAACCCAAGATCAAGCTTATTTTATTGTTAATAATTTAATGTTGTAGATGATTGTACCAAAGAAGATGGCGCCCAATGTATAAATGGTCGTTGTCTAAACGGGGTGTGCCATTGTAATGATGGTTTCGGTGGCTGCAACTGCCAGGAACCAGGTATGCACTGTTATTATAATACTTGTAATTGTGTTTGTGTCTGCAGTAAACGTGTACTTTACTTTCCTGTTGTCTGCTTTTAGATGTAAATGAATGCAAAGAAAGACCATGCGATGTTTTTGCTCACTGTACGAACACGGTCGGTAGTTTCCAGTGTTCGTGTTTCCCAGGCTACGAAGGCGACGGTTTCACTTGCAGAGGTAACGAACTTATCATTAGTTAACATTGACAAACCCTCATCTGCGTTTGATTATGTCTCCTGTAAACCAAAATCAGAAGTTTAATTGAATGATTGATTGTTTAGTTCCTGAATGGTGAAAAGTATGTAATAACGGGCGAATAGTTCTAGAAATATAAGCGAATGAAATAAAATAAGATGTTTATTTGCAGATATAAATGAGTGCGAGGACCCGGCGGTATCTTCACGATGCGTCGCAAACGCAGAGTGCTGTAACCTGCCAGCTCATTTCATTTGCAAATGTAATCGAGGTTTCGAGGGCGACGGCGAAGAAGAGTGCAGAGGTACTTCATAAAGCTACATTTTATATGAAATGCATTTATGCACAAAACCCGACACGATACGTATCGGTTGTAGTGAATGCTTAAAATAGGTACGGTCAATCGCATGCCAGTGATACGACCTCACTGCTTCGAAATAAAGCAGTCAAAGTCAGATAAATAACAATAGACGTGCGGTTGACTGTACATTCTTAAATATTTAATATTTCACTAATTACTTAAATATTATAGATATTGACGAATGTCGACGACCTGGTGCTTGTGGAGTGAACGCTGTGTGTCAAAACTATCCAGGAAACTACACATGTGCGTGTCAGTCTGGGTACACCGGAAATGCATTCGATGGCGTAAGTGAATTGGTTTTTCTACGATAAAAATTGTTAATCACGATATTTGCCATTAGGTTCTTTTAAAAAATTTGCTGAAAGTTATGTCTGTGTTTAAAAGGTTATTAAAGTACCTATTAAATGAGTTACTATTATTAACAATACTTTGCAATTTATTTTGTTGTGTGCACCTAAATTGTAATTATTTCGTTTGGTATGTAGTGCGTTGATATCGATGAGTGCGCGAACGCCGCGAGCTGCGGCCCCGGTGCAGTTTGTCGCAACGTGGAAGGTGGCTACGAGTGCAGCTGCCCGCCAGGCTACGAAGGCGACCCTCGCGTCGGTTGTCGCGATCAGGACGAATGTGCACACGCTAATTGTGGGATTGCCGCTCTTTGCGAGAATCTCCCAGGCGCTTATCGCTGTCTGTGCCCACCAGGTTTCGAAGGCAACCCAGACGTGCAGTGCACTGGTAAGCCTTTATCTAAAACGCCAGTAGGTGTGACCTAACTCTAACATGTTTTCATTTTCTGTGGTCTAACGCTTTATGACACTTTAACCTATTCGCGTTTAACGAATCGAGCTGAAAACTACCGGACTTGGACGCTCGGTAGCTTCACGCTTCTACTAATTCGAGCGGTTATAACATTCGAAACATTTAAATAGGCAAATAAATCAAACTTTTTCAGTGAGTCTCCGTATCCGTGTCGTCGGCAACATTATACTTTTACGACGACCGGGCTCATTTTTGTGTTCCAGTGCATCGAAGAATGTGTAACGTTCTTACTATATCATGCTCTACAGTATTTTCTTCTTGTCTCTCGTCGTTTCCTCTGTCGCGTCTATCTGTGTCGTCTATGTCTCTATCACTTCCTCTTCGTAGTGGCTGTCGGCGTACCTACTGCGTGCGTATGTTTAAAAACGGGTGATCGCGCACGTGGCAGATGTAATTAGAGGTTGCGTTGTTTGTTACACCAGACGTGGATGAATGTAAGAATAGCGAAGCAGTGTGCAGCGAACACGCTCTGTGTACCAACACCCTCGGCAGCTTCGTGTGCACATGCAAACCAGAATACACAGGAGACGCGCGAGTGGCAGGCGGCTGCCGTGACATCAACGAGTGCGAAACGCTTGATCATCCCTGCGGCACCCACGCTATCTGCGAGAACGCGGCGCCAGGATACAATTGCGTCTGTCCACAAGGTTATAGAGCCCAACCAGATCCACAAGTTGCTTGCGAACAGGTAATGTTGATGATCAATAACTTGAATTGATGATTTAAGTCTGTTATAGTTTATACGAACTTTTAACTTTCAGGTGGATGTTAATACTTTGTGTAAATCAAACTTCGATTGTACCAATAATGCAGAATGCATAGAATTTCAATGTTTTTGCAAAGAAGGCTTCGACGCTCGCGGCTCAATTTGTATTGACGTTGACGAATGCGCTAAAAATTCTTCTATATGTGGAGGAAATTCACTATGTATAAATACGCGAGGCGGATTTAATTGCGAATGTGCTAACGGATTTGTCGGTGCTCCTCCACGTGTTGCTTGTCGAGCCCCATGTGAGGATGTGAAATGCAGCGAGCATGCTTATTGTAAGCCTGATGGTATAGAAGCATACTGTGTATGCGAAGATGGCTGGACATTTGATCCGACAGATATAGCAGCAGGTTGTGTCGATGTCAATGAGTGTGATACATCAGCCAGCCCTGTCAGACGCTGCGGCAATAATGCGCGTTGCAGTAACACACTAGGAAGTTTCATTTGTCAATGCCCTGAAGGATATACCGGCGATGCCTACAAACAATGCACAGATATTGATGAATGCCAAATTGATAGTGCTTGTGGAGTCGGAGCAGATTGCATAAATCGAGATGGATCCTATACTTGTGAATGTCCAGAAGGTACTATACCAGATCCTGACCCCAGGGTACGCTGCGTTGAAATACTTACGTGTAAAACCGATAACGATTGCCCCGGTAACGCAGTATGTGACCCCAATTCAAGATGTCTGTGCCCAGAGCCAAATGTTGGGAATGAATGCCGACGTAAGTAATTTAACAGTACAAATTAAAGATATTATTTTTACAAAGTAATAGTCACAATTAAATAATTATTATGTTAATCTTTTACAGATCCTTGTGAAGCTTTGCGATGTGGAAGTAATTCAGAGTGTCTATTGAATGATCAGATTGCACAATGTACATGTAGAAGCGGTTTTGCTGGTGACCCATCATCTCCATCTGGTTGCCAAGATATTAATGAATGTATAAATAATCCTTGTGGTACTGGAGCGGTTTGCAAAAACCTTCCCGGACGTTTTCTGTGTGAATGTCCTGGTACATTCAGCGGCGACCCTTATATTGACGGCTGTATTCCCGGTAATATGCCGATTGAATGTAGCAGCATTAACCCATGTCCTCAAGGTGAACAATGTATTTTACATGATGGAGAAAATGTTTGCGTGTGTACACAAGGATTTTCTCGTAGCAAGGAAACAGGATTATGTGAAGATATTAACGAATGTACCCAACATGGTCGATCTCCATGTGGTTTAAACGCCATTTGCAAGAATTTGCCAGGTAGCTACGAATGCAAATGTCCGGCAGAATACAGTGGAAACCCATATACGCTCTGTGAAGTATGCAACGATATAACCTGTCAGTGCCAGCCACCATACAAAGTAGTAGATGGTAATTGTGTTCTCTCCGGCTGCACAAAAGATAATAAATGTGGAAAAGGTGCAGAGTGTATCGTAATTTCGGACGGAGTGAGCTATTGCGCTTGTCCAGTTGGTTTCTCACAAACAACTGAAGGGTCTTGTGATGACATAAACGAGTGCACATCTGGACAGTCAGCTTGCGGATTTGGCGCAGAATGTGTAAACACAATCGGCTCTTTCACCTGTAAATGTCCTATTGGTTATAGTCAAGATTCAATTTCCGGACATTGCACATTGAATCAAAAGCGATGCATAAGTGATTCAGATTGCTTCCCTAATGAAAAATGTATTCAACCTGGCCAATGCGTGTGTCCACCGCCATTTTATTTAGACGTTACAGATGGACAAAAATGTAAAAGTCCATGTGAAAGATTTACTTGCGGCATAAACTCTAAATGTACACCAAGTGATCCACCTCGATGCATGTGTCTGACAGGTTTTGAAGGAGATCCGTACACGGGATGTACTAACACGAATGAATGCCATAGTGCTCCGTGTGCTTTTGGTGCGATTTGTCACGACCAGAAAGGTGGTTATCGCTGTGAGTGTCCTCCAAACATGGTTGGGGATCCCTACAAAAGCGGATGTAAGTATTATAATTATCAGTATGAGTTAACAAGCTGTTATATGTTTTTATCTGCAAATAATTTGATAATAACAAATTGCAATTTTTTTTTTGTAGGTTTTGCCGAAGAAATTCCAACGGACAAGCATTTATGCAGTGCGGATGATGAATGTCCCAATACCCTCGCATGTTTGAATAGTACCTGCTTGTCTCCTTGTACCACTGTTTCATGTGGATTGAATGCCTTTTGTGAAGTAGACAATCATGCGGCTTGGTGTCGCTGTAATCCTGGTTACACTAAACCTGAAGGTGGCAAATGTATTTCCGGTAAGCACTATAAAACCTTGACGTTTAAATTCCCTTATCATTTAATTACTGATGAAGTAATAACCGATGTATGTTTTTAGGATGTGACACATATTCATGTGCATCTGGCGCTCAGTGCATAATATCGAAGACCGGACCTACATGCGTCTGTCCCGAAGGAACGGTAGGAAATCCGTTCCCCGGAGGAGCATGCAGAAGAGATACTTGCGGGTCTGGCATGCCCTGTGAGCTACCATTGATGTGTGTGGCTGGCCGTTGCCGACAGCGCTGTGAGGGTGTGGTCTGTGGCGTTGGAGCTTCATGTGATCAACAGAGCGGCAAATGTGTTTGTAACGCATTCTTCGTCGGAAATCCCGATTTACTGTGCATGCCACGTGAGTAACGAAATATATAATTTTGTTTAAAATATATTTACTAACTTCTAAAGTAAAATGTAATGTCAAATTATTATTGGTTTACAGCTATTTCTCCACCATCTTGTGAACCTGGATGTGGGCAAAACGCACATTGTGTCTACGGGCAAAATAATGCTTGCAAATGTAACAAAGGCTTTACTGGAAATCCATATAAAACGTGTTTACCTCGAAGACAAATAACATGTGCTAAAGCCTCTTGTGGCCGCAATGCAGTTTGTCAACAAACAAGATCTCATGTTGAATGCTTGTGTCCCCCTGGCTACATAGGAAATCCTAATATACAATGTACAGATATAGATGAATGTAGTAGTAAACCGTGTGGGGAAAATGCCATTTGTATAAACACACCGGGAAGTTACAGTTGTATATGCAAAAGCCGATATGTGGGAAATCCTTACGAATTATGTTCACAAGTTTCCATTTCTAAATGCACCGATGGCACCATTTGCACATGTTCTCGTAACGCTACATGCCCTGAAGGCTATATCTGTGAAAAATCAAAATGTGTTGATGTTTGTCGTTCAATGTTGTGCGGTCCTAAATCTATCTGTGAAGAAGGTAGCTGTCATTGTCTTCCGGGACATAGTGGTAATCCTAATGATTTACAAAGAGGATGTGTCCCTGACAATAAATGTCTGGTAGATGGGGATTGCAAAGATTCTGAAATATGTTTTCAAGTGGCTAAAAATGTTCGAAAGTGCGTAGACTCTTGCAGTAAACTACAGTGCGGGCCAAATTCTCTCTGTATTGGAGCTAACCACCAAGCCCATTGTATATGTGCAGAAGGATATATAGGAAAACCTACGGATGTAAAAACAGGTTGCCATTTACGTGAAGTACTCCCTGAGACCGAATGTAATGTAAACAGTGATTGTAGCGAACCTCAGGTTTGTATTCCAGTAGATGGCACCGCGAGGCGATGTTTCGATCTGTGCTCAACAATAGCTTGTAGTGCTAATGAAGTTTGCCGAGTTGTAGAAAGCAATCCACGCTGCGAATGTAAAGATGGTTTTCTTTGGAATCCTGTTAATTCTAATTGTGAACAACCCTCAACTCCAAATTGCGATTCTGACGATGATTGCGATGACAATAGATCATGCCAAAAAGATGTTCTTGGAGTTAATAAATGTGAAGACAGTTGTTCGCTATTCACCTGTCCGCAAAATTCAAAGTGTATAACGAAAAATCACAAAAGTCAATGCGAGTGTCTGGCTAGCTTTGCAGGAAATCCAAATGATCGTGACGGTTGTATAGCTATTAACAAAAATGAATGCTCAGATGACGTACAATGTAGGGAAAATGAAGTGTGTAAACATGTTGGCGACGTTAAAAAATGTATTTCTGCATGCCAACAAGTGATCTGTGGTCCTAACGCTGTTTGTGTTACTAACAACCACATTGCAAAATGCCAGTGTCCATCAGGTCCGTTTACCGGAAACCCAAATGATTTAGAAAAAGGATGTCAATCTGTGCCTTGTATTTACAATGCAGACTGTCTTTCACATGAATTATGTAACCGTTTGACACACACTTGCATGAACGTTTGTGGAGAAGACTCATGTGGCGAGAATGCTGTCTGTATAGCTGAACATCATAAAGCAAGTTGCCAATGCCCGAATGGTTATAAACCGGACCCCATACCAGATGTTAACTGCAGAAAGATTGAAGTTTGCAATCCCAATCCGTGCCATTCTACAGCTATTTGCGAGCCGAGACATTCATCATACGTATGCAGATGCCCAACAGGTTATGTGGAAGATTTGAGTGGGGGTTGCAGAAGACAAGACGAATGCGTAAAAGGTGATGAGGACTGCCCGTTAGAAACCACATGTGTTGACAGTCGTTGTGTTAATCCTTGTGATGGTGCTTGTGGAATCAACTCCCTATGCAAAGTAGTTAACAGAAAAGCAATTTGCGTATGTCCTGATGGATATGAAAATATAAAAGGTAATGCATGTAAGAAAAAAATATTGGTTTGCTCAAGTGAACTGGATTGCAATGGCGACGTTTGTTCCAATGGTCAATGCTTTACAGCCTGCAAAAATTCAAGCCAATGTGACCCAGGCGAAGCATGTGCAAACAATTTCTGTATTACACAGTGCACTAAGCATACTCAATGTGGTATAGGGCAAGCTTGTGTAGGAGGACAATGTTTGATTGGTTGCAGAAGTCAAGAAGACTGTCTTAGCGAAGAGGCTTGTGTAAATAACAGGTGTGTAAATCCATGCTTGTCAACTAGAGCTTGCGGCCCGAATGCAATTTGTTCGAGAATCAGTCATAATACCAAATGCGAGTGCCCTCTTGGATTTCAAGGTTCACCAACTCCTCAACAAGGTTGCGTGAGGAAACCCAGTACATGCTCGAGAACATCAGAGTGTCCCCCAGATCACATGTGCATTGGATACCTTTGTCAAGTACCGTGCCAAGATAATTCTGGTTGTGCTATTGGAGAAAAATGTAGTGATAATAGATGTCACAAAATCTGTCATTCAAGTAGTAATTGTTTACATGGAGAACATTGCAGCTCTGGTTTATGCATTCCAGGCTGTAAAACAGGGTCTGACTGCTTGGACAACCAGATGTGTAATTCAGAACAGTGTCAATGCCTTCCTGGATTTGAATTAACCAACGATGAATGTACAAACATAAACGAATGTGTAGACAATCCTTGCCATCCATCAGCGCAATGTGTAGATACGCCAGGTTCTTATAAATGCGTTTGTTCAGTTGGAGCAATCGGTGATCCTTATACGAGTGGCTGTTTATTACCAAATCAGTGCAGAAGCGACAACAAATGTGAGGACTCACTTGCTTGTATAAGAGGAAAATGTTCAAATCCATGTCAAATCAAAGCATGTGGCCTCAACGCATTGTGTACAGTTGTAAAACATAGAGTTGCATGCGCCTGTGAGAAAGGTTTCCTCGGAAATCCACTCGATAAAAAAATCGGCTGCTTTAAGGTGGAATGTATAGATGACTCTGATTGTTCAAGCGACAAATTCTGCAACACAAGAAATAACAAATGTTCTGGTAAGTGCTTTTTTCGCAGAATATTACAACACGTTGCGACTAATAGACCTGAATTAAAAGGCTAATTATTATTAGTTTTTTTGTTAGACGCAAATGTGATTAACGTACCTTTTTTCTTTGAAGGTCATATTCAAATCAAAATGTCCTTATTTGCAGATAAATGTGAGGAAGCATATTGTCAAGGTGGAATGTGTAGAATAGAAAACCACAACGCTCTATGTACATGTGCACCAGGATATGATTTCGTGAACAATGTTTGTGAAGATATAAATGAGTGCTTAAATAATCCATGTCCCTTGAATGCGAACTGCTTAAATAATCGTGGATCCTATACGTGCAGTTGCGTAAACGGAACTATACTAGATGCAACAACAGGAAATTGCAGATCACCAGGAGAATGTTTTTCTGACGGTGATTGTTCCGAGAAAACAAAATGTAACAACCATTATTGCATCGACCCTTGTGAAAAGTCTTCACCTTGTGGTGAAAATGCTGAATGCTTAGTTGTAAATCACAACCCTATCTGTGAATGTCCGCCTGATAGTCAAGGCGATCCCTACAAAAAGTGTACCAAATTTGAATGTATTAAAGATGGTGATTGCTCGTCAGAGGAGGCCTGCGTTAATTATAAATGTAAAAACTCCTGCAGCATACCTCGCGCGTGCGGAAAAAATGCTGACTGCCTCTCAAGAAACCATATCGGTCATTGTTCATGCTCATCCGGATTTACGGGAGATCCTGTGCTTGGTTGTGTTCCTATTCAGTACTGTACAGACGATAGAAGCTGCTCGTCGGGAACTAAGTGTATTGACAATTTATGTGTCGGTAAGTGAAAAAATATCCTTCTGAAATAGGTATAAATTTCTTTAGTTTTTTGAAATCACTAACTTAATCTATATTTTTCAGGTATGTGCAAAAATTCAAGAGACTGCTTAAATGACCAACTATGCATTCAAGACACCTGCCGGGTCACTTGTGACTCTAATAGTACCTGTCCAGATTTTCAGTTTTGTTTAAACAGAATTTGTACCAAAGAAGTACAATGTTCATCAAACGAAGATTGTGCTGATGATGAACGATGCACCATTGGAAGGAAAGGGGTGCCGCAATGCCTTAAAGTGTGTGAAAGACATCCGTGTGGAAGACAAGCATTGTGTGTTGGTAAAAACCATCAACCTACATGTTCGTGTGCACAAGGATTTTTCGGCGATGCTCTACAAGGATGTAAAAGAAAAGAATGTGAAGTGGACACTCAATGCACGGAAGATAAACAATGTCATCAAAATATGTGTAAAATTGCTTGTCTAGTGGAGAATACATGTGGCGAAAATTCCATCTGTTCCTCAGAGAAACATAAACATGTATGTTACTGTCAACCTGGCTATACGGGTGACCCTATAAAAGGTTGTGTTAAAATAAATAGATGCGCTTCTAATCCATGTGGTAATGGTGCTGAGTGTAAAAATCTAAGAGATCGAGCTCAATGTGCTTGTCCCGCGGGATACGTAGGAAATCCGTACGAGGAGGGTTGCCGCAAAGCTCAGGAGTGCAGTTATAACAGAGACTGTCCTACAGTAGCCCGTTGCACAATAGTCGATGGGATTCGAAAATGCACAGGTTAGTTTAACTTTTAAAACAATATACTCAACATATGTAGGTCCATTATTTACTCCTACTTTAAAATCTAAGACTTTCTTTCTGTATTTATAGATGCCTGTGAAACCGTTAAGTGTGGCGTTAATTCTGAGTGTATTGCTTCAAGACACACTGGTCAATGCAAATGTAAGATTGGATATGTTGGAAATGCTGCTAGTGATAAAGGCTGTAAACTTCGTGAAGTGTCATGTAAGCAGCGAAGCGATTGTGGTGAAGATCAATACTGCCACAAGGGTCTTTGCAAAAGTAAGTTTTACTATTGGGGTAAATTTTTCTCTCTCTCTTTAATCTCACAAACTTCTGTTGAAACAACGTCATAATAAAAAAAATAAAAAATTCTAGGTCTATGCCTCGTGGACGAAGAATGCGGATCAAATGAGAAATGTTCCAATGGGCAATGTCTTAACCCGTGCCAAATGGAGAAAGCTTGTGGTTTGAATGCTATATGCCGCACAGACAACCACGTGGTTCAGTGTAGTTGCCCTCAAAGTTTTACAGGAAATCAAGACATGGAATGTGTTAGAAGTAAGAATAAGTTTTATTACACTTCAAGAAAACCCTTAAATTAGTCATGCACACAATTTGATAAACAGACTTAAGTCTGTTTTGACTCCTTGCATCTCTGTTTATGCTCCCATTAATTAGTATTTCCATTCCAGTGATTTACTTATGTTTAATTTTTACCTTTCTTCAGTGCCCAGGTTATGTGGTGCAGCTGGTGAGTGTGAAGATGATTATATGTGTCAAGATTCCATGTGTCTTCCAAAGTGTATAGCCGACGAACAATGTGCTCTGAACGAACGATGTTCCAAAGGCACTTGTTTGTGTAAGTATAACACTCATTACTAAGGTAATGTGTTTTTACTGAAATTTTTAATGTACACAGCTAGTAGTTAAATTATGAAAACGTATAAATTTGACAAACACAATTCGACTCAATTTTGCCACTAAAAATAAGAACACCTTTTTAAAAAGAAATATTATTATTTACAGTAACGTGTCGCGTAGACAACGATTGTTTCCTGGGCCACATATGTCTGGGAAATAGCTGTCAGTATGGATGTAGACAAGATGATGACTGTGGACCTGATGAATTTTGTAAAAACAATGCCTGTCAAAATCCCTGTGACAATGATATAAATCCTTGTGGCCCTAACGCAGCCTGCTCAGTTACGGAAAGGAAAGCTTCATGTACATGTCTAGAAGGCTTAATACCCAACCCAACACCTAACATCGGTTGTGTCCGAGCCCCTTCGTTGTCATGTCGCATGCACACGGACTGTGCTACCGGCTGGCGATGTGAAGACGACCGCTGTCGCCCTGCATGCACAGCCGATGGCTCCCAATGTTTACAAGGCGAACGATGCGATTCCGGTGTTTGTAGATACGCTTGCACTTCTGACGAACAGTGTTCTGACGAGGAGGTTTGCGATGGTCGCATTTGTGTCACAGGTTGTAGATCACATTCCGATTGTTCGAATCAGCTAGCGTGCGTATCAGGACAGTGTGTGGATCCTTGTGCCGAGCCCGCTTCTTGTGGAGCTAACGCGTTATGTACAACTAAAGATCATCAACCGGTATGCACATGTCCGCCGACGTTATTTGGAGATCCAAAAACTGTGTGTCGCAGAAAAATTTCATCTTGCAAGGCTAACGAGAACTGTTTAGATGGATTTAACTGCTATGGAGGAACATGTCAACCGTCTTGTAGGAGGTAAGAAATAAATGTTCTAATATGAAAAATAGTGTTAATGAGAATTTCAAGTTATTAATTCAACCGGACCCACTTTGTCGTTTAAGTTAATGTTTTGTAATTTGTTTTGTTTGATTTGGTTTTCCTTATTTATTTTCAGCGATAGTGTTTGTTTGTCCAACGAAAAATGTATTCGAGGCATATGCAGAGTTGTATGCAATAGCAATGAAGCATGTAGCGAAGGCTACATTTGCGACGGCAGAATTTGTAAACAAGGTTGTCGAGACGATAACGAGTGTGACATTAACCAAGCCTGTATGAATGGACAATGCAAAGGTAATGAATGACTTTGTAATTATTTGTAATGTAGCTTAATTAAATGATAACATCCTATGTATTCATTTTACCTTTTTGTTTCAATTTCTATAGATCCCTGCAGTGAAAATGCGGACTGTGGAATTTGTTCTGAATGTAAAGTACAAAATCACAGGGCTCAGTGCGGTTGCTCCAGTAATTATACTGGCAATCCTCTTGTTGAGTGTAAAAGAAAAACAATGTCATGTGACGGGTTTTGTCCTTGTGATGACAGTGGATATTGCGTGTCACTTTGTGAAGCCGACCCTGACTGCTCATGTGGAGAGAAATGTTTCAATGGAGCTTGTAGATCTTTATGTTCTGTACCAAATAAATGCCCTGAAAGACAAATATGCCTAGAAAATGTTTGTGTTCCTGGATGTAACTACGACGCAGACTGTGGAGATGATATGTTATGTTCTTCGAAACTTTGTATGAAAGCTTGTCGGGAAGATACTTGTGGCAAAGGTGCAGCTTGTTTTACGAATAAGCATCGCGCAATATGCAAGTGTCCGAGCGGATACACCGGTGACCCTTCCGAAGAATGCAAAGCATACGAATGTTCTAATAATGAAGATTGCGACGCTGACGAGAAGTGCTCCGATGGCAAGTGTAAGAATATATGCTCAGGAGCATGTGGTGTAAATGCAATTTGTCGTTCAGTCAATGGAAGACCTCAATGTTCGTGTCCACCAAATTACATTGGAAATGCGAAGGTGGAATGTTCTAAGCCAGCGGCCGGAAGCTGCTTGCGCAATCCCTGCGGGGTGAGTGCGCGTTGTCGTGACTTGGAAGATGGCAACTACGAGTGCACGTGCCCGCCTAACTGTGCCGGCAATCCTCATAAACAATGCTTCTGTGGCGCCATGGAACCATGCGCATATAAATCATGTGGCACCAATGCGGAGTGTCATATCGGTGCACATGGAGAGGCACAGTGCTTCTGTCCACGAAACTATCCTAACGGTGACCCCAATATAGAGTGTAAGTAACTGTTTCTCAGTTATTGTTTTGTTATACCGAATTCCTTTGATTTTCCTTTGATTGATATTCCTTTGATTTGATTGACTGTGGATGACACTTGTGTTTCCTTTATTAGGTAATTAAGTAGGGTTCTTCACATCAAGCCTTTATAATAGCAAAACGAAGTTTGTTGTAGTGCTGCTATTTTCGTACAAAATCTTATGATCCTGATATTTTTTGTGCACAATATTTACAACAATACAAATATATATATATATATATATATATATATATATATAATATTAATAATAATTTATAATTTTAATTATAATATTTAATACAATTGCCTTCCAACAATATATATATTTTAAACTTAGCAAGGAAGTGCTGTACTAGAATAACAATGCATATACATACCTATTTCATTATTGATTCATTTTCAAATACATACCCTTTGCAATACCATTATAATACAATTAACTATAGTTTAGTCAACTATGTTTTAAATTAAGTTTCTACTTAAGCGATTGTTAAATAAACCTTTTTTCAGGTGCCCAAGAACGGAGTGTAGTTGATTGTAGAACAACGGGTTGTGGAATTAATGGGGAATGTTTAAGAGAAGGCGCTGAATTTGTATGTCGATGCATTCCTGGCACAGAAGGACAGGCCGATGTCGAGTGTCACACCAGTGAGTAGATATCATAGACTTTCGTTCGTTTTGACACCATGTAAAAATGCACTCTGTACAGTCCATCTGTACCACTCAGTTGTGTTCTGTCATGTTTAAAAAAAATAGGCGAATTCATGATTCAGGCAGTTTTAGTGCTCCAATTATTAAAAAAAATACCTACAATATATTGTAATATAGGTACTTTATGATACCAACATTATCATAGGTCTTCTACCACATATTTGTATATACAAATGGTATTTTAATGGGATTAAGTTCATTTATCTGATAATAGGCATGGGTACCGAAGGGAGTTTATATTGAAAGTTATTAAGTAATATAATACTTAATTATTTACTTCATAGTGTCTTTTTAACTTGATTTTGACCTGGCAATGCAAACATCCTTCGGAACCCATTTGATGAAGGAATGATTCTAATTACCTATAGCTAATAAAAAAAAATACTGTGTGTACAAATATGTCTGCCATTAAAATATTGATGCCTTAACATATCTGTACGTAACGGTATGTTCAATTAGTGGAAGCATTCTCACCGTTCGTGCTTAAGTTATCAAATCGTCAGTAACATTTTGTTCGGCTTCATGTACATATCGCTTGTATTATAATATTCCGTTATATACATATCTCTGGTCATAAACTATCAGTTTCAAAAAGCATGCACTGTCTCGTGAGAAAGTTTCCTCTTCGCGGCTGAAGGTACCGCTCTTTCGACTCTGCTTTCTTCTTTCACATCTTCCTAGGTATCGAATGTACGAGCGACAAGGATTGCCCGGTAGACAGAGCGTGCTTGAGCTTACACTGTGTGGACCCCTGCACGGTGCGCGGAGTGTGCGGCGAAGATGCCCTCTGCGTGACCTTGATGCACAAAGCGCAGTGCTCCTGCCCGCAGTGCTATGTAGGGCAGCCACGGGTTGTTTGCCGCCTCGATCCTACATGCAAGTCCACGAATGAACATAACGCCACGTTTACCTGTTCTGAAACTAAATCATGCCCATCGAAACTAGCTTGTGATCTCAGTACTAATCAATGCCGCAACCCTTGCCTTGGGTATCAAAATTGTAGACGAAATCAGAAATGTGAAGTTCGGGATCATAGACCAATATGTGTATGCCGAAATGGGTTTGCATTGAATGAAAAAGGAGAATTGACTTGCGCACCAGAACATGCAGAATGTACAAGAGATGAACAGTGTCCATCAAATGCGGCCTGCCGTAATTCCAAGTGTGTGAATCCGTGCCAGGCGTCTGTGGAGCCAATGTGCCCGAAAGGAAAACAATGTGAAGTGGTAGACCACCGCGCTATGTGCGTGTGTGTCGAAGAATGTAATCCAACATTATCAATTTGCTTAAGAGATAGCGGATGCCCAAGTAATTTGGCATGCAAAGATTTCCAATGTAAGGACCCATGTAAAGGCGCTTGTGGTGGTGCTCCATGTTCAGTAGAAGACCACCACCCTGTTTGCAAGTTTTGTCCTAATGGATTCACACACGAAAAACATGGCTGCATTAAAGGTAATTCTATAGTGAGCAAAAAGTTCAAATATTAGTGTACCTACCATTTAGTATATTAGTCTTATATGAATCTTAATAATCTTGTTGTTCTTCATTATTACAGGATTTTTTTATAGTTTCTACTCTCATGCGGTTCTTTTTCTATCTTTGTTTTCTATTGTTTCTAGCATGTTCATATATATCTTACTCCACAGTATGACCTCCTTCTGCATCAGGTAGTTTTTTCTTGCATGTTATATTATATTGTAGTGTACATAATATTCATTTTAAAATTAATTTCACACTCATTTGGTGATGGTTGCTCTAATTAAATTTATTCTTAATGCTTTTAACGCTTTGGAATTAATACGTTATGCAACAAAAACCGCCACGAGACAGAGTTTGCAGAATTATTTAGTATGCCTACTACACACTACTTATGTACGTATCTATTATATAACATTGTGTTATGTTACAATTACTTTACCTCTTAAATTACTGAGTTTTTCTTGACAGGGGAAATCTGTTTATTGCAAGTTATCCCTTTTTCTGTATGATATTTTAAAACAAAAGCCATTTATTGCGGTACCCAAGTCCTTTGACATGACATGTATCTGCATAGTTGTTAACCCAGTTTATATAACCTACTTATGTTTTCTTTAATGGGTATGCGTAATGCGCATCCTTGTCCTTTTCAAATGTACTTACCTACAGAACTTTTACTGAAATTTGTTATCTACATTAAGAAACTAAGAAACATACGAAGTTTCTACCGAAGGAACCTTCTTCGCTCTTCAGTCGTCTAGCTTTTACCATAATAACGGCTGATTTGCAGCATATTGATTCCTATAACAATATCGTTGTGAAGTGCAATGAAACTTACAATATTGTACGTTGTTTTGTTTGGATCTAGCCTATTGGTATCCTCATGAATACCCACCAGAGAGGGCTGCTTAGGTTATTCGATTATTACAAGAGTTCTGAATGCACTTAGGCCGTTGTTTGATATGTACAGCGACAGAGTGCGGCGGTCACGAGCACTGCGCGGCGACGCTGGCGTGCGTCGGCGGGCGCTGCGCCGACCCGTGCGCGCGCGGCGGGCCTTGCCTCACCGGCCAGCACTGTGCTGTAGTCGATCACCAACCTGTTTGTTCAAAGGGTATGCGTTTCATTATAACAATGTACCTACTAGCAACACAAATAAAACAATGAATAATCTATAATTAACTAAATGGGTTTTCCCAAAATATTATTCTTTTTGTGAATCTTTCCAAGAAATGTCAAGATTCATTTAAAGTAATTGATAATCTTTTTGTTCAGTGTGTCAGTGTCAAACATCATCGGATTGTGCAAGATATCCAAATACTTTCTGTGACGGATGCGCTTGTATTCGAGGTAAGTTTACCGTTATAATAAATAGTCAAATAAACTCACTAAATGTGTCAGTTAGTAACATATCATATGGATCGCCAATCCAGGCTCTATGTTTGGGTCAATAATATTTTCTAACAGAATAAAACACACGATCACTGCCTATTCTTCTTCTTCGTGTCGCTGGCACGACTGTATTTCAAATGTTATTTTCCCAAACTTTGCCACTTCCACGGCGTTGTCGGTAGCAGCGCAGGGGTCACTTTGACTGCATGTTTTGGGACACAGAGGGCAAGGGAGGAGGTGGAGCATGGTTTATGACATAGCTCCATAATCACACCCTACTGCCGTTCCGTCACTGATGGTTACGACGTCACGACTGTCGATAGCACTACCTATTGGAACTGAATCAAGGACGGGGAAGCTAGACTACCCACAAAACTGGCAATAAAATGGTTCTATTTTGATTTTGTCAAACAGAAGAACGACCTCCATCTACGAACTGTGCACATTGTCGCCCAGGAGTACCTTGCGACCCATTTTCTGGTGCCTGCATGGAAAGTAAGTGCTGTGTACATAATATGAGAAAATACAAATAATGCTGATCATAACGTTAACATTGCTAATTTAAAATAAGCTAACTGTGATATACCTACGATATTTAATCGTATTTACATTACGATCCAGGCTTCTGTATCTTTCGTAAATGCTATTTTCACATAATTGATGTTTCGTGGACTTTCGCTGTAATACTTGCAAGTCTGCAACTTCTATTATTTTTATTATGTGAATAGCAAAACTAACTCCAGATGAACTGGTCATTGCTATAATTTTAGTTTAACTACCATTTGTCCGATAAAACGCCACAAAGTACTGGCTACGATATCTCGGCTGACCCGACAGGCAATTCTTACACGTTATTATACTTCATAGGTTATATACATTACCTACATTCTCCGAAACACTTTGAGACGCTGTTAGTTTCACAGGACTCTGTATTTATTTGACACCAGTAATCGACTTTAGGCTTAAAGACCGAAACAATTTTTATTCATTTTTATGAACACATAATACTTCAGGATGTAAACAAGCTTCTTGCCCTTATCTTTGTAAATAATTGGTAAATAAATGTAATTGGTCTGTCATTACAACACGGTGACTGAATATACTGGCACACTTCTTTACTATTAGTTGGTCTGTTAAGCCTAAATTCGTTGTTTTTTCATTTCTTCTTTTTCTTTTCTGTCCTATCGTAGTTTTTAGACCTGAGCATGCATTAGATCATTATCGTAGATAGATTTTCTACTATATTATGTTTATGCTTAAACATAATGTACGTATTCTTCAGAAGACTTCTACTTTTCCTTCTTCCATAATTAATAATAATATATAAATGATTACATAAATGTACACGTTTGTGTGCATGTAGTTTGTTGAAATATGTAATCGAATAATATAAATAATAATAATGGTATTGTAAATTCCTATTAACAGATGTCCTACTAACATCAGGAGGAACAAGTGAAACTGCCACTACTATAGACATGACTACGCCCACTGACCACATAGTTCACTCTACTGATAGCTATGACTTCCCTCATACGTCTTCTAATACCATATACCCTGAATATAAAACTACTGACTATACAGCAACTGTTAGAAGTGTATCAACGTCAAAGACCGAAAAAGTTATTTTTTCGACTGATAACATTATATATACTACCGAGCCAAATGTAAAATCAACTGCTTTTGATAATGAATTTAAATCAACTACTGAGACTTTTATGACCACTAGTTCCAATGAAATCGAATCTGGTAGTGGAAATGAATTCGAAAATTCGACGCCCACTAAATCTTATACTACTGAGGATTCGAGTAGTACAATAACTACCGATAATTCTTTAATCGAAACGTCCACTATTGCCCTTAATACTTTTGACGTAAGCGAAATAACTACCATTGGAAGAAACACAAAAGACTCATCAAGTACCACACAGAGCACAATCACAGACTCACAATTATATGATACTACAACTTCATTTAATGCTGTAACTAAAGCAAAATTTCCAAATAATAACGAAAAAGATCGTAGCACAGATACACAATTGAGGCACACAACTGAATCTTCTAGTAACAAAGTAAATGAAACAAACTACATAACTGAAGATAATCAGAGCAACATTGTCACTACACAAATGACTACTCCTTATACTAACATAGAAGATTATCACTCAATCGATTCCGACGTTCTTTTGCCAAGTAGTAGCACAATTCATGTTGAGAGTACTATGAAACCGTATACTAAAAAGACTGTTGAAAGCAATCATTCCTCGACAGTGTCAACTGAAAACAAAAATACTAAAACTCCTGAAAATCAACGGAAATTAAATAGCAACTATACAGGAATCAAATTACTACAAGACCCTGATAAAACTATAACCACCTCTACTTTGGCCACTAGCACCAATTCTCCTACTAGCTATGACCTAAAAAAACATATTATAGAAACAAGTAGTGAATTTACATTAGCTGAAGTAGGTTCTACAAAAATAACAATATATGATGATACTGTTTCTGATAAAACCACGAAAATAATAGATGAGAGTACCAACAATTCTGCTGAAGACCTCGAAAATACCACTCCAAAAGCATCAACTTTTGTCGCGATGAATTCACATTATACTACTACCGAAATAGGCTCATCGACAACACAATCCCTCGGTTCTGTGTCACTTACTGAAATTACTACAGAAACAAATCAATATTCAAGAACGGTAACTGAATTTCCTGATAAGTTTACTAAAATAAAATCGGATTTTGTAAATACTCCACATTTAAAAAAGAATACCTCACTACCCATTCAACTTTCAACCAATAAGTTAACAACCTTGGAAGAACATAATAATACACAAATTAATGAAACGTCAGGTATAACTACAGAAACGATATCAAGTACTTTAGATTTACAAAATACTGCAAGGGAAGCAGAATATACCAATAATCCTATTTCACAAACTAAAACTTCTGATGATAATATTATGTATTATGACTTGTATGCATCGACTACTGATGGCATCGAAATCGAAACAAGTAAGGTGTCTGAAGATACTTCAACTTTGCAAAATGACATCGAACAACGCACATCCAATAATAATTTTGCAAAGTCAACAACAGAAGAGACCAAAAATACAATGGACACGGATAAAACAAAATTCACGAGTGTAACTGATACATCTAAACCAGAAATCATTACTGTACCTGAATATAACACGGATAAAACAATCGAAACAGATACAACCAAATACGATAAAAAACATCCTTCAACTAATGTTGGATTAACGACAACGGAAACTGTAAGTAGTGAGGAAAAATCTATTCTGACACAAACAACAGATTTTGGATCAAAAAATATGGAAACTGATAATTATATGAATGAAACGAATTCTTTCCGAGCAACAGATATAACAACAGAAACGAATTGGGTTGGATCAATCATAACTGAAAAGATGGAAAGTATAAAAGACTCAGATCTCACACAAGGTAAAGAATTGAATCCTTTACACGTAACAGATACGAATGGATTGGAAATTATTTCTTCAAATGTTACAATTAGTGGATCGTTTACAACCGAAACAGTAAAAAAAATTGATGAATTTACTTCTTCAGTTACAACTAAAGTTATTCAGAACGTTAAAACTCCCTCTTCGCCAGCATCAGATATGGAATCAGTTACATCAGAGATGCAAGGATTTGACAATGGACCGACTCTTAATCCGTCGACTGATAGTGATTCAGTTACAACTGCAACGGGTAATAACATTGATACTCCTTCAACCGCCACAGAAGTTGGATCTGATACTACTGTGAAAGTAAATACCATTAATAAATTTGCTTCTTCAAGTACAACAGTTGCATCAAGTATTACTGAAACTATTCTGAATGTTAAAATTAATTCTTTCCCTACGACAGACGTTGAATCACAAGGTTTTGACATCAGACCAATTCCTACTCAACCAACTGAAAGTCCAGTTACAACAGACGCGGTTACGGAAGTATTTGTTCCTTCAACTGTTAAAGAAGTTGGATCCGATATCACAGAAAAAGTAGAACCCACTGATGAATTTGTTTCTTCACGTGCCACTGATTTTGTACCAGGTACTACTGAATCTATTCAGTATGTTGAACAAAACTCTTCGCCAGCTGCAAACGTCGGATCAGTTACACCAACTACGCTAGGTTATGACAACGGACCGACTCCTAATCAGGCAACTGATAGTGGAACAGTTACAGCCGAAACGGATAAAAACCGTGATGAATTGGTTTCTTCCACCACCGCAATAGCTGGATCCGATATCACAGAATTTACTTCTTCAAACACAACACAAGATATAAACAGATATAAAGAAGAAAAGATAACGACTAATATGAATGTAGGAATATTTTCAACAGAGTCTTCTACACCAGGATATGATTTTCCAGAGGAATCAGACCAAAAATTAATCACCACTCAAGGAACCACAACTGATACTAACACAAAAATATCATACACAACTCACAATCCTTATTATTTACCACCATCATTATTTACCACTTTGAGACCAAGCAAAGAAAGTGTAAAAAAAACGACTTTTACAAATACGGATGATACATTTATTTTAGAAACAGATACTACGACAAACCAGAATTTCGTAACAAACACCGTATCCTTGGGTACAAGTAGCACACAGGAAATGTTAACGGAAGCGGTAACTGAATCATCTAAATCTGAAGGCACAAGTTCAGAACTAGTGATATCGAACACAGTTTCTGAAATGACAACTATTAAGAAAGCTGTACAAGATAACGACTTGCACACCACAAAGAAATATACAACAGACAGCACAAGTTTCACTTCAGTAGGAGTCAAGACAAATACACCAGAGTCAACAACGCAATATGAATCTAAAGATTCAGAAAAGATTTCAACGGTTACGCCAATCTCTATTTCGGGACCACAGAGTACAGTTTTTGAAACGAGCTTATATCCATCAGATATCAAACAAGGGTTCCACAAAACTGATAGTGGAACGGTTACAGCCGAAACGCATAAAAACCGTGATGAGTTGGTTCCTTCCACCACCGCAATAGCTGGATCCGATATCACAGAATTTACTTCTTCAGACACAACACAAGATATATACAGATATAAAGAAGAAAAGATAACGACTAATATGAATGTAGGAATATTTTCAACAGAGTCTTCTACATCAGGATATGATTTTTCAGAGGAATCAGACCAAAAATTAATCACCACTCAAGGAACCACAACTGATACTAACACAAAAATATCATACACAACTCACAATCCTTATTATTTACCACCATCATTATTTACCACTTTGAGACCAAGCAAAGAAAGTGTAAAAAAAACGACCTTTACAAATATTGATGATACATTTATTTTAGAAACAGATACTACAACAAACCAGAATTTCGTAACAAATACCGTATCCTTGGGTACAAGTAGCACACAGGAAATGTTAACGGAAGCGGTAACTGAATTAACTAAATCTGAAGGCACAAGTTCAGAACTAGTGATATCGAACACAGTTTCTGAAATGACAACTATTAAGAAAGCAGTACAAGATAACGACTTGCACACCACAAAGAAATATACAACAGACAGCACTAGTTTCACTTCAGTAGGAGTCAAGACAAATACACCAGAGTCGACAACGCAATATGAATCTAAAGATTCAGAAAATATTTCAACGGTTACGCCAATCTCTATTTCGGGACCACAGAGTACAGTTTTTGAAACGAGCTTATATCCATCAGATATCAAACAAGGGTTCCACAAAACTGATAGTGGAACGGTTACAGCTGAAACGCATAAAAACCGTGATGAGTTGGTTCCTTCCACCACCGCAATAGCTGGATCTGATATCACAGAATTTACTTCTTCAGACACAACACAAGATATATACAGATATAAAGAAGAAAAGATAACGACTAATATGAATGTAGGAATATTTTCAACAGAGTCTTCTACATCAGGATATGATTTTCCAGAGGAATCAGACCAAAAGTTAATCACCACTCAAGGAACCACAACTGATACTAACACAAAAATATCATACACAACTCACAATCCTTATTATTTACCACCATCATTATTTACCACTTTGAGACCAAGCAAAGAAAGTGTTAAAAAAACGACTTTTACAAATATTGATGATACATTTATTTTAGAAACAGATACTACAACAAACCAGAATTTCGTAACAAATACCGTATCCTTGGGTACAAGTAGCACACAGGAAATGTTAACGGAAGCGGTAACTGAATTAACTAAATCTGAAGGCACAAGTTCAGAACTAGTGATATCGAACACAGTTTCTGAAATGACAACTATTAAGAAAGCAGTACAAGATAACGACTTGCACACCACAAAGAAATATACAACAGACAGCACTAGTTTCACTTCAGTAGGAGTCAAGACAAATACACCAGAGTCGACAACGCAATATGAATCTAAAGATTCAGAAAATATTTCAACGGTTACGCCAATCTCTATTTCGGGACCACAGAGTACAGTTTTTGAAACGAGCTTATATCCATCAGATATCAAACAAGGGTTCCACAAAACTGATAGTGGAACGGTTACAGCCGAAACGCATAAAAACCGTGATGAGTTGGTTCCTTCCACCACCGCAATAGCTGGATCTGATATCACAGAATTTACTTCTTCAGACACAACACAAGATATATACAGATATAAAGATGAAAAGATAACGACTAATATGAATGTAGGAATATTTTCAACAGAGTCTTCTACATCAGGATATGATTTTCCAGAGGAATCAGACCAAAAATTAATCACCACTCAAGGAACCACAACTGATACTAACACAAAAATATCATACACAACTCACAATCCTTATTATTTACCACCATCATTATTTACCACTTTGAGACCAAGCAAAGAAAGTGTTAAAAAAACGACTTTTACAAATATTGATGATGCATTTATTTTAGAAACAGATACTACGACAAACCAGAATTTCGTAAAAAACACCGTATCCTTGGTAACAAGTAGCACACAGGAAATGTTAACGGAAGCGTTAATTGAATCAACTAAATCTGAAAGTACAAGTTCAGAAATAGTGACATCGAACACAGTTTCTGAAATGACAACAATTAAGAAAGCAGTACAAGATAACGACTTGCACACCACAAAGAAATATACAACAGACAGCACAAGTTTCACTTCAGTAGAAGTCAAGACAAATACACCAGAGTCGACAACGCAATATGAATCTAAAGATTCAGAAAAGATTTCAACGGTTACGCCAATCTCTATTGCGGGACCACAGAGTACAGTTTTTGAAACGAGCTTACATCCATCAGATATCAAACAAGGGTTTCACAAAACTACTCACTTTGACGCAATAACGCCTGTGACTAACAAGGATGTGAACACTGAAACAACAAAGAGTTCAGTGGGGTTAAATGCAGAAACCACAAACGTTACCACCGCGTATCAAGCAGATAGCATAAGCACCGCAACTATAGATCCTCCTCATAGTCCTATAACTATAACGAGTACAACCAACTTAGAAACGGAGAACCAAATCATAAACACTTCTAGTACTATCGACAGCAATGAAGGCGATAGCACACTACTTGAAACGACACCTATAACGTTTATTGGTAACTTAGATTTATCTGGATCTACTACAGAAAGTATTGTCACAATTCAGACTGAAATTGGTACTCTTAAAATGGATTCAAATATAATCAAGGTTACTACAGAAACCCCTGGGATGTCACTATCTACAGGTTTCAATGTAGATATGAAAGAAAAATTCTCAGGAACACCAAATTCAAATCAGATTACTAGCACCCCAAATGAATTAACTACGTTGACACAAGAAACGGACAATATTCTTTTCTCATCAACGCTAGTAAGTGTCTCAACTACATCATTTAGTCATGCTGATGCAACAACGGAAATATCAATCAAAGAGGACACTACAACATTTTTGGTCCCTGAACAAGACATAACTGCAACAATAAAAAATGAAACCCAAAACCCTAATAAAACCCTACATACTGAGTCAAAACATACTTACGTCACACCTAAAATACAACATACTTCAACAGGTATCATCAGTACGTCTACTGAAAGTTTATCGTCTCGTAGAAAGGGCGTTGATATTTCTGCTTGGCCGGACACTACCCTTATTACTGACATGACTACTACTGAGACTACTGTACAAAGTACTGACATACATATTCACACATCCTGTAAAATAAACACAAATTGCCCGACGAATAAAGCCTGTCTAGACGGAGTGTGCCAGAATCCATGTCAAACGGTTGGGAGTGGTTGTACAAAGAACGAATCTTGTATAGTTGTGGGCCATGCCGCTGTTTGCGTGTGTGATGACGCCACTGGGATCCACTGTTCACGTAAAGGTAGGCTTACAAGGTGTTTTGTTTTTAAGGTTTAAACATTATTGAAGCTAGTTGTTGTAAAACCTTTGTATTTTGTGTACAAAGCTATTTCTTAATAATTTTATTATACTGTGCCAGTACCAGTTGGGTAGTTTTATCGGACAGATGAGTACTTTATCGGACATAATTAATTCACGTTATTAATTGTAAATACACTAATGTTCACCTTCTTTTAATTTAAATGTAACATACTAATTTGTATCTAACGTGTAACATACTAGAACCACCTGGAACACCAAAGGTACCAGAACCTTGTCACTCTGATCGGGACTGTATAGAGACCGAAGCCTGTTTTATGGGATTGTGTCAAAATCCCTGTGAGTTCGACAACGTATGTGGCATAGGAGCCAATTGCCAGCCAGTAAAACAAAGGCCTATGTGCTCGTGCCCCGCTGGACATGATGGAGATCCTGCAGTTAAATGTTCACCTAAAATATGTAAGCTTCAACTTATACCTACTAATAGTAATTACATCGACTTTAACCGTTTGCTTTACCAATCCATACAAGAAAGTTAATGAAATCAGGTGAATGTAATATATTAAAAAAAAATGCAAGAACTAAATAAACAGTAAAATTATTATGGTTGCGGCTAAAAATGTAAATAATACAGCAGTCAATAATATTTTTTTTATGACTGGTTATATAGCAATACTCTTTGTATATTATATAAATATGTATCTTACATTTTGCTCAGTTGGTTGCACTCAAAATGAAGATTGTCCCTTGACTGAAGCTTGTATAAATAATGCATGTCAACACCCATGTGCCATACACAATCCGTGCACACATAATGCGGTCTGTATAAACACAAACCACGGATCAGACTGTAGCTGTGCTGAAGGATACCAAGGAAATGGCTATGTCGGATGCGTCCCAGGTAATTAATTTTTCAGGTTTCATGTCATGAATATAATGAATATTTAAGGTACTTATATTCTAATCAAAATTGTGATTTTAGTAATACCCACTGGTTCAGTGTGTCAGTATAATGAGGATTGTCCCCCGGAACTACTATGTGACCGCCTGAACAGAGTATGCATGAATCCGTGTGGAATGAACGAGTGCGGAGATAACGCAGAATGTATTCCATTCAATCACGGAATTCAATGTAAATGTTCTGCTGGATTCACCGGAAATCCGTTCTTAGAATGTTTCCAAGGTGAGAAAAGAATGAGTTTTTAATATTATAATTATCACCACATTAATCTTTATTTCATATTTGTCCTATCCTGAGCTCATTCATATCTTGGCGCTCAAACTTTAGAAAGATAAGATTTCCTTGTTCAACATATAATTACTGTTTTAGTACAAGGATGCCGTTCTGATAATGAGTGCGCAAATTCAGAGGCGTGTATAAATGGTAAATGCGGCTCTCCATGTCGATGTGGGATAAACGCTGTATGCGACGTGTTGAACCACCGTGCGTCGTGTAAATGCCTGCCAGGTTACACTGGAAATCCGCAGAATGGGTGTGAACCACCTACAAATCCATGTATTCCGAATCCTTGCGGCACAAATGCTATGTGTGAAAGTGACCATGGGAACCCAATCTGTTTTTGTCCAAAGGGATTGACAGGAAATCCTTTCACAAATTGCAGTAAGTTAAATACTATAAAAATTCTAGTTTGTTTGATTAATCCTCTTGTTCACGTGCATGTTCACATCCTTAAAATCTTCGAATACCGACGTGTAGTATGCCCTGATAAATCACTATCATTATTTATTGCAGTACCCGAAGGTAACGAATGCGAACCAAATCCATGTGGCCCATATTCCGGATGCAGATTAATAGACAGCAAACCCGCTTGTTTCTGTCTACCAAACTATGAAGGGGATCCTCCAAGACAAATATGTCGATTACCAAATAACCCATGCAACCCGTCACCTTGTGGACCTAACACACAATGTATAACACAATCAAATGGATTTGCAAAATGCACTTGTTTACCCGGTTACATCGAAAGTCCCAATACAATCAGGGGTTGTATGGAAGCACGCAATCCTTGCGAACCAAACACTTGCGGAAAAGGAGCACGGTGCGACCCGAATAGATCTCCACCCTGTTACTGTCCCGAAAATGCAATAGGAAATCCTTATAAATCCTGTAGTCCTCAAGGGTACATACCACCCGAGGTGCTTTGTCGACCAGGCCCGTGTGGACCAAACGCAGATTGTTACGTAAGTGGAAACATGGAAATGTGCTTCTGTAAAACTGGGTTCTCTGGTGATCCTCATGTTGGCTGCCAACCTCAAAGAAGTCCCTGTACACCAAATCCATGTGGACCACAAGCCATTTGCCAAGTCAACTTTGAAGGGCAAGCGTTATGCATATGTCCTGAAGGCAGTATAGGAGATGCTTTTGGAGTTGATGGATGTCATTCTAGAGAATGTGAAGTAGATGATGAATGTAAACTTAATAGAGCTTGCATTGGATATGTCTGTCGCGACCCTTGTCCCGGGGCCTGTGGAATAAATACTGAATGTCAAGTAGAGTCCCATCGACCAGTTTGTGTTTGTGAAGGTGGCTTGGTTGGAAATCCTTTGATGAGCTGCTTACCACCGGAAAACCAAAAATCAAATGACAAAAAACCTTGTAAAACCGCAAGATGTGGTATAAACGCTCTTTGCCAAGACGTTGTTGATAAAGCTTTGTGTTTCTGTCCGCCCGACTTCGTTGGAGATCCAAATATAGAGTGTAAACCTCAATGCACAATGAATTCAGACTGCTCTTCCAACGAAGCGTGTATCAATCAAAAGTGTATAGATCCATGCTCGTTCAATAACGTGTGTGGTATTCATGCAGTATGTTTGTGTTCGGAACACACAGTGTCATGTCTGTGTCCAGATGGATATATTGGAGACCCATTGACACAATGTCTTTATCGACGTGAGTATTCAAATAACCATGGTCCCTAAATTAATTAGAATGTTTTATTCATTTGATTTCGAATCTAAACCAAAAAACTTTTTTATCTTCTTGTAATGTATTTTTGTATATTTCAGCAATAATTATTGGGAATACGACAGTTCAACCTTGCTCTCCTAATCCATGCGACCCCAATGCTCCATGCGATACTTATGGAAATCAATTTGCTATTTGTGACGCTTGCGTAGGACCAAGTACTGTGAATAACGCAGCTTGCCGACCGGAATGCGTGTTTAATTCAGAGTGTGCCTTCAATAAGGCATGTTTAAGGAATAAATGTGAAGATCCTTGCCCGGGTTCATGCGGTGTTAATGCCCTATGTTCAGTTTACCATCACGATCCAATTTGTCATTGTATAGAAGGCTTCGAAGGAAATCCATATGAACACTGTAAACCAACCACAAATCGTAAGTATTCGAAACTAAGAAGTACCATTAACATTTTAGTAATTTCTAATAATTATCTTATTTTGATAACACATTTCTTTTTTAGCTAATATATTTGAAACTTGCGATAATATACGATGTGGTGCTAATGCTGTATGCGAAGATATAAATGGTGCACAAACTTGTAAATGTTTGCCCAACTTTTATGGCAACCCATACATGTCATGCCGTCCTGAATGTGTCGTCAATAGTGACTGCTCACCAGATTTGGCATGTTTAAACAATAAATGTGAAAACCCTTGCAAAGACATATGTGGTGTTGGAGCTTTATGTAATACTGTTAACCACCATGCGGTTTGTTATTGTGAGACAGGAAACACAGGAGATCCTTACGTGAGATGCCAACCTACCGTCTCAGTGCCACCCACACTATCTACATGTGATCCATCGCCTTGTGGAGCATACAGTCGTTGCCTTGTGTCACCCTCTGGATTTGCAGTGTGCTCATGCTTACCAGGCCACAGAGGAGTAGCACCCATGTGCCAACCTGAATGTGTCGGTAATTCGGATTGTTCTCAAACAGAGACGTGTGTAAATCAACGGTGTTCTAATCCTTGCCAGGGCAGCTGTGGTGTCAATGCAGAGTGTATTGTAGTTAATCATAATCCAATATGCAGCTGCAGTCCTGGACAAACTGGAGATCCATTCATAGCTTGCGCAGAAGTGATAAAGCCTGGTCCTGGGCCCGTGGACAAAAATCCATGCGTACCAACGCCATGTGGCCCTAATTCTGTGTGTGAAATTAAGTCGAATCATCCAGTATGCTCCTGTCGCCCCAATTATTCAGGCACTCCGCCATATTGTAGACCAGAATGTGTTATAAGTCAAGAATGCCCATCTAATAAAGCCTGCATCAATGAAAAGTGTGTCGATCCATGTGTTGGAGCATGTGGAAATAAAGCTGTATGTAATGTGGTAAACCATACGCCACTCTGTAGCTGCCTGGAAGGATATAGAGGCGATGCGTTTGTAGGCTGTGTCGAAGTTACTCAAGGTGAAACACCGACGCCATGCAACCCATCACCATGTGGGGACAACACTATGTGCTCAGTAGTTAACAATATAGCTCGTTGCTCCTGCATACCGCCCAACATCGGTAATCCGTATGCAGGCGGCTGCCGGCCAGAATGTACTATAAACTCCGATTGTCCAAATCACCTCGCTTGCCTGTCAAATCACTGCCGAGATCCATGCAAAGACTTATGTGGCGTAAACGCAGAATGCTCTGTCACTAATCACGTTCCAGTCTGCACTTGTTTCAAGGGTTATGAAGGCGAGCCATTTTCTTCATGTCGTCAGAAATCTTCACAACGTATGTATACTCGTACATTTAAGTAGTTGCGTAGTTTTACTCGTATATATTCATAAATAAAACTGTTTAACTTTGTTTTTTAATAGCCGCTTTTCTTGAATATCAAAATATTAAGTCTTACTTTTACAAATAATTTAATATCACCAAAATATTTTGTAGCGCCAACTTTCAATCCATGCGAGCCATCACCTTGCGGAGCAAACAGTGAATGCCACGTGGTGAACGACCGCGCCGCATGTTCGTGCCGCGCGGGCTACCTTGGAGCGCCGCCCACCTGCCGACCCGAGTGTGCCGTCAACTCCGACTGTCCCACAAACAGAGCCTGCATCGACCACAAGTGCAAGGACCCCTGTCTACACAGCTGCGGTTTAGACGCACGCTGTCATGTTGTCGGACACAACCCCATTTGCACTTGTCCAGAAAATCTACCAGAAGGTGATCCGTTCATAAGATGCAATAGACGACGTAAGTTGAAAAAAACATGTATTTTAACTATAACTAGGGATATGTATGTTGTTACCTGTGCTTGCCGGAATAAGATTGACCAAAAACTAAAAACCTTAAATTAAAAGCCAGTAGTATTTGTTACAATACAACTATTGAGGGTGGACAAATTGAACCATAATTATGGCGAACAAGGAAATAATCTTTATTTTGTAATTTAGGAACAGTTTATACTAAAAATAAAATTACTCTTTTTTACCTCTATTTATTCTATTTGTTGACAGCTATTATTCAACCCGCACCAGACCCATGCCTACCGTCGCCATGTGGGCCACATTCCTCGTGCCGCAACGAAGCCGGCCGTGCCGTGTGCTCTTGCGAGCCCGGCACGCTGGGAGCCCCGCCTTCTTGTCGTCCACAATGCGTTATCAACCAGGACTGTCCCTTAGGGCTCGCTTGTCTGGCGGGCAATTGTGTCAACCCATGCGTAGGCTCCTGTGGCTTCAATGCACGGTGCAAAGTGCAAAATCATCAACCAATATGTTCCTGCGATGAAGGTTTTTCGGGTGATCCGTTTGCTGGCTGTAATCCTTTTGAAGGTAAGCTTAAATTCATTTTACATTTTTAAATCGCACCATCTGCATGTTTTTCATAAGTGTATGTTATAGCATGTTTTATGTACCTATACAAATTTTGCAGCTTCAAAAGACGTTCCTCATCAACCTTGCAATCCATCACCTTGTGGACCTAATGCCATTTGTCGAGAAAGGAATGGTGCTGGTTCTTGTACATGTGTAGATGAATTTTACGGTGATCCATATCGTGGCTGTCGCCCAGAATGCGTCATGAACACTGATTGTCCTAGAGACAGATCTTGTTTCAATAATAAATGCGTGGACCCGTGCTCTGGTGCTTGTGGACAGAACACCGAATGTAGAGTTGCAAACCATGCACCTTCATGTTACTGCTTGCCTGGATATAAAGGAAATCCTCTTCATGCATGTACTCCTGTTTCATGTAAGACTTTCTTTCTTGATCTTTCTTTATATGTCTATTTCTGTATTTCATGCTATACTTATCTGTCTATTTTCTTTCCTATACAATGTAGCTCTACCAGAACCTGTGGATCCGTGCAACCCTTCGCCTTGCGGGCCCTACAGTAAATGTCGCGTGTTTAATCGGCATGCAGTTTGTACATGCCTTGATCTGTGCGTTGGTTCTCCGCCAAATTGTAGGCCTGAATGTATTGTTAGTTCTGATTGTCGGCCAGATAAAGCATGTATTAATCAAAAATGCCAGGACCCGTGTCCTGGTATGTGCGGTGTCGACGCTCAATGTCAAGTTGTTAATCATAATCCTATATGTAGCTGTCTTAACGGATATACCGGTGATCCTTTCATTAGATGTTTCTATGAAGAAAGTAAGTAATAATGAAATTTATTTGAAATAAATCAAATCTATTATTATTTATGTAGGTAGTCATTAAAATAACTATTTGAATTATTACTTTTGACAGAACAAATGGACCCAATAAATAACTGCCTACCGAATCCTTGCGGACCACATTCTCTTTGCAAAGATGTTAATGGCCTGTCCGTGTGCACATGCTTAGAAAATTACGTGGGAAGGCCCCCTAACTGCAGGCCCGAGTGCATGATAAACGTTGAATGCCCAGGCAACTTAGCTTGCATTGCTGAGAAATGTCGTAACCCTTGTCCGGGGTCTTGTGGATACCATGCAAGTTGTGCTGTTGTTAAACATGTACCAGTTTGTTCTTGTGACCAAGGGTATACGGGAGATCCGTTTTCAGGATGTTCTCCTATCCCATGTAAGTTTATTATTTGTGATAAATGTTCTGTTATTATTTTAAATTGGGATTTATAATAAATATTATTTTGAACTTGTAGCTATCGAACCTCAAGTCGAAAATCCTTGCTCACGGTCACCATGTGGGGCGAATGCTATATGCAAAGAAAGACGTGGAGTAGGATCATGCTCATGCCTTCCTGATTACTTCGGAGATCCATATGTGGAATGTCGTCCAGAATGTGTATTGAATTCAGATTGTCCGAAAGATAGGGCTTGCATCAACAATAAATGTAAAGACCCCTGTCCTGGAGTATGTGGAATGAATGCTGAATGTCGTGTCAACAATCATGCACCATCCTGTGCCTGCCTGCCTGGTTATGAAGGAAATCCGTTTACATCTTGTTATATACGTAAGAATTCTATTTAATTCTATAACATATCGATCAATCCAATTACTTGTAATTTATTCTCGTGTGAATAACCATTCTAATTGGCTATTTTAGGTCAAAATGAAGTTCCATTAGATCCATGCTCACCATCACCTTGTGGACCATACAGTTTGTGTCGGGTTAACGGTGGCCATGCAATATGTTCATGCCAAGAAAAGTATTTTGGTTCACCGCCCTTCTGTCGGCCGGAATGTATGGTTAGCAGTGAATGTATGCCCAATAGAGCTTGCATTAATCAGAAATGTGTTGACCCATGCATCGGAGCATGTGGTAATAATGCTAAATGTACTGTTGTCAATCACAACGCGTTATGTAGTTGTCCTCCAAATTACACCGGAGATCCATTCGTGCATTGCGCCTTTGAAAAAAGTGAGTTAAACACATTTTTATTGAATACTAACTATTTCCTATACGTCTTAATAAACGTACTTATGTGTATGAAAATTATATTCATTGATCAACGTTTAAAATTATTTTAGGGCCGGAACCAAAGCCTTCTGGCAATCCCTGCGTACCATCGCCTTGTGGGCCTAATTCACAATGTCGGGTTATTGGAGAAACCCCAGCTTGTTCTTGTCAAGTTGGTTACATTGGCAGGGCTCCAAATTGTCGCCCTGAATGCATATACGATGAAGAATGTCCGAGCAACCTGGCTTGTATTCGTGAAAAGTGTGTTAATCCTTGCGAAGGATCCTGTGGTGCAAACGCAGAATGCGTTGTGATAAATCATAAAGCTGTTTGCCATTGTCGCGAAAGCTATTCGGGTGATCCATTTAGCGGTTGTTACTTTATTCGTGAGTTTCGTGAAAAATAGTTTCTTAATTGTATTTTTAATCCCGTATGCCCCAATGTCTTAATAATTGATTTTTCGTTCATAGTCACAGTGGCAAGTGAAGACGAGACAAATCCTTGTAACCCATCACCCTGCGGGCCAAACGCAATATGCACTGAAAGGAACTCGGCTGGAGCCTGTACATGTGCGTCTGGATATTTTGGTGATCCATATTTGGGTTGTCGACCTGAATGTGTCACAAATAACGACTGTCCGTTCGATAAAGCATGTTCCAATAACAAATGTATAGACATATGTCAGGGTGCGTGTGGCTTAAATGCTCAGTGTACGGTGGCACATCATACACCAGTGTGTCTATGTATTGATGGTTACGATGGAAATCCAGTCGTGTCTTGCCATCCTCAGAGAAAACGTTAGTAATTTGGTTCTAAACAATTTAAAGTATAATATTGTACCATCTTCTAACTTTTAAAATTCACTTTATTTGATTTTTAGCACTTGCGGATGCAAACCCTTGTATCCCGTCGCCTTGTGGGCCTTACAGCAATTGTAAAATTGTGGATGATCACGGAGTATGTTCTTGTCGGGAAGGGTACGTGGGCTCACCTCCCACTTGTAGACCAGAATGTGTTTTAAGCACGGATTGTCCGCAACACCAAGCATGTATTAAGCAAAAATGTAGGGATCCGTGCCCGGGAACCTGTGGTGTCAACGCAAGGTGTCAAGTGATAAACCATAACCCAATTTGTACATGTAAAGCCGGATTTACCGGTGATCCATTCGTTACATGTCAGTTGGAGCAAAGTAAGAATACAACAAAAATAATAAAAGCAACTCAATTGAAATTGTTTATCTTTTTTGATCTCCCTTTAAATATATATATATATTATTTATTTAATTTCTCAATTTTTAATTTTCATTGTTTTCTCTTTTTTTCATTATTCTTTTCATTATTTTTTCTACCTTTGTAAGCCATTTTATATTTTCTAAGTACTGTTTTTCTAAATCTGTCTTATTTTCTTTCTTTCTTAGAACCTATCTTAGAGGTGCCTAGAGGAAATCCATGTGTTCCTTCGCCATGTGGTCCATATTCTCAATGTAAAGTAGTTGGAGAAGCGCCTGCATGTTCATGCTTACCGAGTTATATTGGTGTAGCACCAAATTGTAGACCTGAATGTTCTATCAACGCTGAATGTCCTGGTAATCTTGCATGCCAAAATGAAAAGTGTGTGGATCCGTGTCCTGGCTCTTGTGGTTTTAACGCGGAATGTTCTGTAGCCAATCATGTTGCACAATGTAGCTGTTTCACGGGATATACGGGTGACCCTTTCAGTGGCTGTTCACCGTTTGAACGTAAGTTTTGGAACGTAAGGCACCATTATTGTATTATACAGGATGAAATTGAATAGGTGCGCCATACTAAAATATGTAATTCAACATTTTATAAAGAAAATTTAGAGCATGTCATTAAAAAAGGAAAAGGGATGTACATAAGTGCGTGTAGGCAAGCGATTTGGACACGTCATCGCGCGCCCTTTTTTCGTAGGAACGGTCAAAATTAGGTAAATGACCGCTAGTTCAACGCGTTGCCAACTTGCTTCAGGTTGTGAACTCTGCGATGAATGGATTGTATATTGAGCGCGCGCTCAAATTAATAGTTCAATTTTCTTATTTGTTATGATTACGTTTGTTTTTTTTACTCGAACGCCAATAATTCATGTTTAATTGGAGGCAATAACTTGTTTGCACTATCTAAATGACTACACGACTTTTTTCAAGAATATATATTTGGGAAAGGACACTTTATAATAAATATGTAACAGTTATTGAAACTCTTATTTCGAGTGGCGCAAGTTTTCAATTTCATCCAGTATATCAGGTATTTTTGGATTAATATGAAAATATTGAATTATTTATTTCAGTCCAACAACAACCACCACCGAATCCTTGCAGTCCTTCACCTTGTGGCGCTAATGCGTTGTGTAAAGAAAGAAATGGAGTTGGGTCCTGTTCGTGTCTGCCAGAGTACTTTGGTGATCCTTACACAGGATGTCGACCAGAATGCGTATCCAATTCGGATTGTGACCGCAATAAGGCGTGTTCAAACAATCGATGCAAAGATCCTTGCCCAGGGGCTTGCGGAATAAACGCTGAATGTCGAACTGTCAATCATTCTCCGACATGCACATGTCTTTCAGGATACAACGGTAACCCATTAGTCAGATGTGAAATAGAAAGTAAGTAAATATTTTTTCTGGGTTCATCATTTTATTTTTTAATTATGTAAATATTTATTATAATTAAAAAAAATATATAAATTCACTTTTAATTAAGTTCTGAACTGCATTAAGTATAATTTGTATTAACTGCAGTTATGATCACAATTTTTTTTTGCAGTTGTTACAGAATCTTCGAAGATGCCACTGGACCCTTGTCAACCATCCCCTTGTGGGCCAAACAGCTTATGTCGGGTGATAAATGGTCACAGTGTATGTACATGCGAGAGTGACTACATTGGCACGCCACCTTCCTGCCGCCCCGAGTGTATCGTCAGTTCCGAATGTCCGCAAGATAAAGCCTGTATTAGAAAAAAATGCAAAGATCCATGCCAAGATTCCTGCGGTCTCAACGCTCGGTGCCAAGTTATTACACACAATCCTATTTGTACTTGTAGTCCCGGATACACAGGAGATCCATTCGCCCAGTGCAGTCAAATACAATGTAAGTAATTAAGCAATCATTGTGGTAGGTGAAGAATGAGTGAGTGTATGAATGTATGTAGTAGGAAGCAGATTAATTTTACTTCACCATGGTTAACGCTGCAAGTGATTGACTTAAATTATTTGCATTATAATGGTTTTATATTGTGTAATTATGTTTTAGATGTCCCACCTACCACCGACCCCTGTGTGCCTTCTCCATGTGGGCCCAATTCGGAATGCCGTGTTATTGGAGATCAGGCGGCCTGTTCCTGTTTACCAAATTACATCGGCAGAGTACCAAACTGTAGACCGGAATGTACCATGGATCCGGAATGTCCCAGTAACACAGCTTGTATTAATGAGCGCTGTAAAGATCCTTGTCAAGGTGCATGTGGTGTAAATGCTCTTTGTTTAACAATTAATCACAATCCAGTGTGCTCTTGCCAACAAGGTTTTACAGGGGATGCTGTGAGGAATTGTATCCAAATTTTTATATCATGTGCGTATATTTTCGTATACTTATATTTAAATATGACCAAAGTTATCAAACCTGAACATTAAAATAAAAACGCGGGTTGAAAAAGTACCTTAGATAGTAATGATGATGTATTGTATATATTTGCAGCTACTGAAATGACAACATCAAGTCCATGCACACCATCTCCGTGTGGCCCTAACGCGGAGTGCCGAGAATATAACGGAGCTGGTGCTTGCGTTTGTTCCGAAGGCTACGAGGGTGATCCATACAGTACGCACGGGTGTCGTAGAGAATGCGAGAGTAATGATGATTGTACACCAAACTTAGCGTGCACACGATTCAAGTGTATTGATCCCTGTCCAAGAACTTGCGGTCAGTTAGCACAGTGCACCGTTGAAAATCATATTCCTGTTTGCTCTTGCCCAAGGGGATATACTGGTGATCCATTCTTCCAGTGCAAAGAAATTACATTGCCACGTAAGTTAGAATTTTTAATTTAGTGTAGTAACTAACATTGACAGTGTAATCCATGTATTGCTAAATAATCATAATTTTAATTTACAGTAAGTCCACAAAATCCGTGTGAACCCACACCCTGTGGTCCAAATAGCCAGTGCAGACAAGTGAACATGCAAGCAGTGTGTTCATGTCTGCCGAATTACATTGGATCACCACCGTCATGTCGACCTCAGTGTATTGTAAACAGTGAATGTGATACATCTAAAGCTTGCATCAATCAAAAATGTGATGATCCATGCCCATATTCCTGTGGCTTGAGAGCACACTGCATAGTAAAGAACCATAGCCCTATCTGCACGTGCCCATTAGGCATGACTGGCGATCCGTTTACGCAATGCTATGGTAAGTTTATAATACATCAATAAAACGTGATACGTAGGTTTTAAAACCAATATCAGAATTAATATTCCCGATATTTACGATTTGTCATTGTTTTTTTAGGAATTCCACCAACAACTGAAAGGCCTCCATCTTGTACTCCTTCACCCTGTGGTCCTCATTCGCGTTGCCAATTATTAGCAAGTGGACCAGCTTGCTCATGTCTTCCTGGTTATGTGGGTTCCCCACCTTCTTGTCGGCCCGAATGTACGATTACCGCCGAATGTCCAGCTTCACAGGCCTGTGTCCGACAAAAATGTGAAGACCCATGTCCAGGGTCATGCGGAGTCGACGCATCATGTCACGTTTTGAACCATGTAGCTGTCTGTGTATGTAACGAAGGATATACTGGCGATCCGTTTGCAAGATGCTTGCCAATCCTTGAAGGTATGACAATGTTTTCTTAATAATTTCTGCGGAATATGGCTGTGCTTTTCTGAACAAAATTATAAATTTACATTTTGTTTTAGATTCGACTACTCCAGAGCCTTCAGATCCATGCAATCCGTCTCCGTGCGGCGCCAATGCCGTATGCGATAACGGATTCTGTACATGCTTAGCGGAGTACAGTGGAAACCCGTACGAAAGTTGCCGACCAGAGTGCACTGGCAGCCAGGAATGTCCTAGGGATAAGGCTTGTTTCAGAAATAAATGTCGAGATCCGTGTCCAGGTACATGTGGACAAAATGCCAAATGTGACGTTATAAATCACATACCCACATGTTCCTGTATGACAGATTACACCGGCAACCCATTTACACACTGTCGCCGTATGGAACAAGAAAAAGCAAGACCTAGAGATTCGTGTCATCCATCCCCTTGTGGACCTAATAGTATTTGTAAGAACGTTGACAATGCTGCTATATGTGCTTGTGTTGAAGGGTTCCAAGGCTCACCTCCGGCTTGCCGGCCGGAATGCGTGGTTAGCTCCGAATGTCCGTCTACTAAAGCTTGCGTTAATCAGAAATGCATTAACCCTTGTATCAACGCATGCGGAATATCTGCTCGCTGTGAAGTAATCAATCACAGCCCAATTTGTAGCTGTAATTCAGGACAAACTGGGGATCCATTCAAGAGTTGTTATGATATTCCACTTCCACCATCTCAGCCAACAGATGCATGTAATCCATCCCCATGTGGACCTAACTCACAATGTATGGAAAGAAATGGAAAAGCTAATTGTAGATGTATCGAGAATTACATTGGACAGCCACCCAATTGCAGACCGGAATGTGTTATTAATCCAGATTGCCCTTCAAATCAAGCATGTGTTAAAAATAAATGCATCGATCCTTGCCCTGGCTCGTGTGGAGTGAATGCTGATTGCATTGTTGTCAGCCATACTGTTTCATGTAGTTGCCGAGAAAAGTTTACAGGAAATCCGTTTATGCAATGTGTTCCTCAAAAAGGTATGTGGTTAATGTATTCCTTTATAAAATATAAGGATATGTGTTGGAAAAAATAATAGGCTAATTGGAACTACTCAGAGTTTGTTTCGGTATTGCTTCTCATGGATTAGTTAACTATGAAATGCTGGCAGCATCTAGTTTTAAAATTTATACAAAAAACGTAACGTGTAAAAGTATCATAAACGAGCTACTTACAGAAATAAACACCATTTCGTTTAATCATAGGTTCCCGAACACAAGAAGAAAGATTTAGTTCGTTAGCACAGTTTTGTTAAAAAACACACAACAGTTGCACTTATGAACTAGAAGATATACATAGATTAAACAGCACAGAACTGAATTACAAAAAAAATGTTTTTTTATTAAGTGTTTTGATATCTTAAGTGACACTTTTTTTTCCAGAAAATCCCGTACAGCCCTGTGATCCATCCCCTTGTGGAGCAAATGCCGTTTGTAGTCAACGAGACGGAGCTGGATCATGTTCATGTCTGGAAGGATATCAAGGAAATCCGTATGACGGTTGCCGTCCTGAATGTGTTCTGAGCTCCGATTGTCCAGCTGATAAATCATGCATAAGAAATAAATGCGTGGACCCTTGCCCAGGAATATGTGGTAGAAATGCTGAATGTAACGTTATAAATCACGTTCCCAGTTGTGGTTGTATCAAAGGGTTCACAGGAAATCCGTTTGACCAGTGTATAAAAGAACAAATTACAGAAATTATTAAACCGTGCCAGCCATCGCCTTGTGGTCCTAATAGTGTTTGCAGAGAGAATGGTGGACTAGCATCTTGCGAATGCTTACCAGACTACAGAGGCGCACCTCCTGATTGTAGACCAGAATGTACTGACAGTAGTGAATGTCCGTCAGATCGGGCTTGCCACAGGTTAAAATGCGCCGACCCTTGCAGAGGTACTTGTGGCCTAGGATCACACTGCCAAGTTATAAATCATAGTCCCTTGTGCAGTTGTCCAGCGGGAATGACTGGTGATCCGTTTAAAAAATGTATTGAAATCGAAAAAATAGATTTTGAACAACCAATTCATCCATGTCAGCCGAATCCATGCGGATCGTACAGTGAATGTCGACCAATTAACAACAGTCCGTCATGTTCATGCATTCAAGGTTATATAGGTGCTCCACCGAATTGTCATCCTGAGTGCCTTGTTAATACAGATTGTCCGTCGCACCAGGCGTGTATCGCTGAAAGATGTAGAAATCCATGTGAAGGTTCTTGTGGATTTAGAGCTGAATGTCATGTACATGACCAAATACCTATTTGTAGCTGCCCCATTGGTTATTCTGGTGACCCATTTATACAATGTACGGAGGTGATAGGTATGTATTTAGAACCTCCTTGTTGTGAGATCATATGGCTCAAACGCATACCTAACGCCAATTTTTTTCCATTTTGCAGAGACTCCTCCAACTTCACCGGATCCTTGCAATCCATCTCCTTGTGGTGGTAATGCTATTTGTGATGCAGGAGCTTGCTCCTGCCTGCCTGAATATTTTGGAGATCCTTATGTAGGTTGTCGAGTTGAATGCAGTACTAATGGCGAGTGTTCCCCGACTCGTACATGTCAAAGAGGCAAATGTGTCGATCCATGCCCAGGTGCATGCGGAACGAATGCAGTATGTTCAGTCAATAACCATATACCATCATGCACTTGTTCTCCTGCTACCTCAGGAGATCCTTTCAGTTTGTGTACTCAAATTCAAATCCAAAAAGGTAAAGTATATGTTAAACTAATTCAGAATTAGTGAATATTTTTTTTCCCCAAGAATTTACTCTCTTAAATCATCATTTTAAATGTTTATAGATCCGATATCACCTTGTTCGCCGTCTCCATGTGGCCCCTACAGTGAATGTACAGTAAGCCAAAATGGTGCTGCAGCTTGTTCGTGCAAGACAGGTCATATTGGATCTCCTCCTTCTTGTCGACCGGAATGCCTCGTCAGCGCCGAGTGCAAATTACAATTAGCTTGTATTGATCGAAGATGCCGCGACCCCTGTGAAGGAGCTTGTGGGCGCGGCGCTCGTTGCCAAGTTATTGCTCACTCACCAATCTGCACATGTAACGAAGATTATACTGGAGATCCCTTCTCTTACTGCTATCCGAAACCAGGTATTAAGATAGTGTATCTCTCTGATTTATGTCTTATGATTTAAAATGGCATATTGCATTTTTCGAGGTCGTTATGCTTAAAACCTTTTTGTTTTGTAGCACCGCCGACACAGCCTATCGACCCTTGTGAGCCCTCCCCATGCGGTCCAAATTCACTTTGCCTTAATTCCGGAGAGACACCAGCATGCAGCTGTCAGCCAGGTTTTATAGGAGCACCACCAAACTGTCGCCCAGAGTGTACCATCAGCGCTGAATGCCCAGCGGTTTTAGCTTGTGTCGCGCAGAAATGTAAAGATCCGTGTGTTCAAGCCTGTGGCCCACGAGCCATATGTTCTGTGGTCGATCATCGTGCGATCTGCGCCTGCGAACCGGGTCTAGAGGGCGATCCTTTCCAGGGATGCTCACAGCCAAAAGGTAATCATCAAATACAATGTTGTATTATATTTGACACTTTTTAATTACTGTTTTACCGAACACCTAAAGGGTTTAGGTTCAATATGAAAAATTCTGAAATTATTGTCAAAAAAAAAAATGTATTATAAATGTGGGTTTTGGTAGGTACAACTTTTACACTTTAAATATTTTTTAGGATTAAGGTAAACGGAAGTTGTATAATAATGCTCTAGGGAAACTGATGTACCAACCACTTAAGATGCATATAACCCCTCAGCTTGGCAAAGCGTGATAATTTGTTCATGCTTTAAATGACGTGCTTGTCATGTAAGAAAATATAAACTTAGCGGTCACGCCTCACACGGTTTACTAATGAACATAGGACTGTATAGATGTTCTTACTTTGGGACTGAGTGGTGACCATGCCCGCCTATTGGTTTAAAGGCAATTACATCAATACAGCCCCTATGCAAATGCTTTCAACATAAGCCTAGGACCAGGTCGGTAGGTACCGATACGATGAACAATAGGTCAATAAATCGCTTCCAGGAGGGATATAACTTTATAAAAATAACTGTTAATGTGATATAATGCCTTTTGCTTGACTACGGAGCACGCGGAGATAACCTAGCACTTACAGTAAAGCTTAGGCTGTCCGCCATGACAGCCGCTTTTGGACGGCGCTGCTTGAGATAGTGACGCTGAAGCCGGAATAAGGAGGTCACTAAACGTCGCCAGGCCCAGCAAGCTTCAACTAACGCTTCGGAACAGGACGTGCTTCTACGGTGACTGACATGTTTATCGGTAAGTCAATTTATTCTATTTGAAAAACATTTCAGCTCCACCAAAGGTCGAATATCTAAACCCGTGTGAACCGTCCCCTTGTGGTGCGAATGCCGAATGTAAAGTGCAAGGAAACGCCGGATCATGCTCATGTTTGCCTGATTATTTCGGTGACCCTTACCAAGGTTGTAGACCTGAATGCTTAGCTGATTCAGACTGTCCGTTGGTTTCGGCGTGCAACAGAAACAAATGCGTAGATCCGTGTCCAGGAGTTTGTGGATATAATGCTGACTGCTATGTCACCAACCATAAACCAATGTGTAATTGCAAGCCAGGATACACTGGGACTCCACTCTCAATTTGTCATCTCGTAAGAGGTAAATATTCGTAGTCACTTAAGTTATAATTTAAGTGATCATTACTGAACATATATAAACATAGGTATAATATCCTTTCAGAAAACGACATTGCAGTTATAAATGTATGCAATCCGTCTCCTTGTGGAATCAACGCAATTTGTAAAGAAATAAACAACCAACCAGTTTGTTCATGTCTTCCAAATTATATGGGCTCGCCACCAAATTGCAAACCAGAATGTATGATGAACTCTGAATGCAAATCGAATAGAGCTTGTGTTAATCAACGATGCATTAATCCTTGCCCAAAGCCATGTGGACAAAATACAGAATGCAAAGTAATCAATCACAGTCCAGTATGTACTTGTCGGTCGGGTTACTCTGGAAATGCGTTTACAACGTGTAGTCTAATATTGCGTAAGTTGGCATAAACATTCCTATTACTTTTTTTGTAAATCGTATGGCGCCTAATAATTGTATTTAATTTATTTTGTAGAAACATCTCCAAGTATAGCAGTTCCTTCAGATCCCTGTGTACCCTCACCGTGTGGTTCATACGCCGAATGTCGAGATAATAACGGATTAGCTTCATGTTCTTGCTTGCCGTCATACGTCGGCTCTCCGCCGTACTGTAAGCCCGAGTGCGTCGTCCATTCTGACTGCCCGAGTGATCGGGCTTGCGAAGCCGAAAAATGTCGAAACCCGTGCGATGGCTCCTGCGGTCTATATGCCAAGTGTTTTGTAAACAATCATGTTCCTGTCTGTCTTTGCCCAGATGGTTTCACTGGAGATCCATTTAGGCAGTGCAGTCTTAAGCCCGTGGCAGGTAAAAATTTTAATTTTACTTATATTCTTTGTAAATTAGTGCATCTTACAAGTTTGAAAGAAGATGAGTTTCTTTGATAGAAAATGTTTCAGAAAATGCCAAAAATTTGAAAATAATGGGTGTAAAAAGACGCTTAACGAATCCGATACTTTGTCACTTATACCTACTTCCCTTCATTATGATTATTTTTTGTACTTACTGGACCATAACCTGGGAACCTTCTGGTTACGGGATAGCAAAGGCCAAAGTTCAAACTTTTTTTTAAAATAATACCAGTTTTCAATGTTATAAATTAACTTTAAATACCCCTACAACTCCTGCACGTTTTTGCACAACAAAAGTAAAAGTGGTTTCCCAGCAATAAATTTTGCTCAATGGTAATGGCTATGTGATGGGTCTTTTTACACCCTGTATAATCCAGGTTTATAATAGCTACCTTTATCTTACAATTATTTAATGATTTAAGTTATATGTACATCATTATTTCTAGTTGTACCCGAGACTGTTCCTAGTGATCCATGTCATCCGAGTCCTTGCGGTCCGAACAGCGTCTGCAACAATGGCGTTTGTTCATGCATTGTTGGCTATCACGGCGACCCTAATCTTGGCTGCCGACCAGAATGCGTGTATAATACAGATTGCCCGCTAGACAAAGGTTGTTCACGAAACAAATGTGTGAATCCTTGTATTGGAACCTGCGGACTGAACGCCATCTGCGATGTTATGAACCACGTGCCAATGTGTTCTTGTCAAAAAGGCATGAGCGGAAATGCTTTTATAGAGTGCAGACCATCAGCAAGTAAATATATATTTTTTTAAATATATATTATAAATACATTAGTTTATATTTCACAAATTGATAATTATATTTTTGTATTGCAGTGTCTATCACGAACCCATGCAATCCTTCACCATGCGGACCGAACAGTCGATGTCAACAATCAAATGGTCAAGCAGTGTGTTCCTGTGTACCTGGATATCGTGGGAGTCCTCCGACATGTCGACCTGAATGTGTTGTTAGTCTGGAATGTCCACTTAAAGAAGCCTGTAACAACCAAAAATGTATAAACCCGTGTGTAGGAGCATGCGGTACAGCGGCTGTTTGTGATGTTATCAATCATAATCCAATTTGTACATGCCCACCGTCATTTACCGGAGATCCTTTTGTGAGGTGTATAGTTATAGGTAAACATTTTACACTTATACGTGATTTACTTACATTCGTATTATTTTTGTAAATCATCAACACAACCCTTCTGAAGTTGTGATCTAATTTATTATGTTCTTTATTTTAGTTAAAGAAGAGGAACAGGTTAATCCTTGTGAACCATCACCATGCGGGCCGCATTCTATATGCAGGATAAGCGGCGAAAGCCCCATCTGTGCTTGTTTACCAAGTTACAAGGGAACACCCCCTAACTGTCGACCTGAGTGCATTAGTAATAGTGAATGCGATTATAACTTGGCATGCCTTAATCAAAAATGTGCAGATCCATGCTTGGGTGCGTGTGGTTCAAATTCTGAATGTAGAGTGGTCAGTCACGCTCCCATGTGCTTGTGTCGAACAGGTTACACGGGCGATCCATTTACATATTGCAGCGCTTTGCCAATCATGGACCAGACTGAAGTATTAACGCCTTGCAATCCAAACCCATGTGGATCTAACGCCGCATGCAAAGAACAAAGAGGCGTTGGATCGTGTCAGTGTCTGGATGAGTACTTAGGAAATCCCTATGAAGGATGTCGACCTGAGTGCGTCGTCAACTCTGACTGTCCTCTTAACAGAGCTTGTTCCAGAATGAAGTGTATCGACCCATGTCCGGGTACATGTGGCTCGAATGCTATGTGTCAAGTGCATAATCATATGCCAACATGCTTATGTCAACAAGGGTATACTGGAAATCCATTCAGCCATTGTAATATTATGCAAGAACGTAAGTATACAATAATTTCATACCCAATAGATTAATTGTTCCCGTACAAAATGTTGTAAAAAGAAAACATTAACCTTAACCGAATACAATTTCAGCACTAGTAGTCGAGACGAATCCATGCAATCCTTCGCCATGTGGAGCGAACAGTCAATGCAGAGAAGTGAAGGGCCAAGCCGCATGCTCTTGTTTGCCAAGTTTCATAGGTGCACCACCAAACTGCCGCCCTGAATGTGTAGTGAGCTCGGAATGCGCCTCACATTTGGCGTGTGCGAACCAAAAGTGCATAAACCCGTGCGAAAACACATGCGGAGAAAACGCTAACTGTAATGTAATCAATCACAGCCCTATATGCGTCTGTAAACAAGGCCTTACTGGAAATTCATTTACAAAATGCTATCCAATTAAAAGTAAGCACTTTCACAAATTACATGTTATTGTCTTGAATATTTCCTCTTGAATGCCTTAATCATATTCATATTTGCATATTTTCAGTATCGCAGCCGCCTCTAAATGTACCACCTCAAGATCCGTGTTTATCAGCACCATGTGGTCTATACGCAGAGTGTCGTAATATTGGCAGTGCTCCCTCGTGCGCTTGTAAGCCCAATTATATTGGCAGTCCACCAAACTGTAGACCTGAGTGTACAATCAATTCTGAATGCCCCAGTAACCAGGCTTGCATGAATGAAAAGTGTCGCGATCCTTGTCCAGGAGCCTGTGGTATAAACGCTCAGTGTACGGTATTCAACCATATTGCTCAATGTGGCTGTTTGGAACAGTACACAGGAGATCCGTTTACACGCTGCCAACTAAAGCCAGAAAGTGACGGTAAATATGCTACTTATACTAAACTTATAAATTTACAGTCAAATTATTCATCACTTTAGCAGCTATTCTAATCGTGAGAGATGAAAGATTTGTTTTCACAAGTCATGTTAATACCTACTTATATGACACATATTGGTAGGCGTTAGCATTATTAACATACCTATACACATTTTGAACAACAAACATACCTATACATTTTTTGCAATTCATTTTTAATATCGGTATTCAAACGTCGGGAAAAAGAAAATTTACAGTTATTTACGTTATTTCTATGATAGTTATTATATTCGTTACATACTGATTTCTGTAAAGGAAAAACTACATTAAAGGTAAACAAAATAAGTATGTTAATAAAATTGTTAACTTGTTTTACAGAAACCGTTACGGAAACTGATTTATGCAATCCATCGCCTTGCGGTGCGAACGCTTTATGTAACGATGGTGTATGCACGTGCTTACCTGAATATCAAGGGGATCCTTACTATGGTTGTCGACCAGAGTGTCTCGTAAGCACAGACTGTCCTCACAACAAAGCGTGTGTAAGAAACAAATGCGTCGACCCCTGTGTAAATACTTGCGGCAGAGAAGCCATTTGCAATGTCTTTAACCACGTACCCATGTGCACATGTCCCAAAGGATACTCAGGAAATGCTTTCCTTGAATGTCGACCAGTCAGAGTTGTTGAAAATATACAGCCTTGTAATCCATCACCATGTGGTCCTAACAGTCAATGTCGTGAAATCAATGGTCAAGCCATATGCTCATGCTTGTCTGGATATATGGGCGCACCGCCCACTTGTAGACCGGAGTGCACATCGAGTGCAGAATGTGCACTAAATCGAGCTTGTTCCAATCAGCAATGCATCGATCCCTGTAAAGGAAATTGTGGATCAGGAGCCCAATGTCAAGTAATAAATCATAATCCAATATGCTCATGTCCATCAGGCTTAACCGGGGATCCGTTTACTAGATGCATTTTAGAAGGTATATATATATATAACCAATAATATTTTTGTACAGTCGAGTTCTACTTCTTCAGACTCAGATTAACTAACTGCCTTGTTTATGTTTTACTATTGCAGATATTCAACTACCACCTTATGTCAATCCGTGTGAACCTTCACCCTGTGGGCCTAACTCTGTATGCAGAGAAGTAGGCGGTTCACCATCGTGTGCTTGTCAGGTTGATTTTATGGGAAATCCACCAAACTGTCGTCCGGAATGCATATCTAATTCTGAATGTCCTAATGAAATGGCTTGTATAAATCAAAAATGTCGAGATCCCTGTCCTGGTTCTTGTGGATCTGGAGCAGAGTGCCGGGTAGTCAGTCACTCTCCTCAATGCTTGTGCCCTCCAGGGTACACTGGGGATGCATTCAGAGGATGTCAAATTATGGATGTTCCTCTTGCCCCTTGTTCACCATCACCATGTGGTTCAAATGCCATATGCAAAGAGTACAGAAACGCTGGCGCATGTGTGTGTCTACCAGATCATATTGGAAATCCTTATGAAGGATGCCGTCCGGAATGCGTTGTTAATTCAGATTGCTCTACGAACTTGGCATGCATCCAAAGTAAATGTAAAAATCCTTGCAACAATATATGCGGACGTAATGCTGTATGCAATGTCGTCAATCATGCTCCCACATGTGTATGTCTGCCTGGTCTGACAGGAAGTCCTTATCAAAATTGCTACGAAGAAATATTACGTAAGTTAATTTATATAATACCCTTTCACAGGATGTAGATAAAGTTCAACGAATTAATAATGATTTCACTTGTCAATTTTAGAAATTCCTGCTGTGCCAAAAGACCCTTGTTCTCCGTCACCATGTGGTCCAAATAGTATTTGCAAAATAACAAATGACCAAGCCGTGTGCACATGTCAGCCTGAATATTTAGGAACGCCACCTGCATGTAGACCTGAATGTATTGTTAGCTCGGAGTGCAATCAACAACAAGCATGTATTCAACGAAAATGCAAAAACCCTTGTGAAGGCGCCTGTGGATTAAATGCAGAATGCAAAGTCATTAATCATAGTCCTATATGCTCGTGTCGTCCGCAGTACACCGGCGATCCATTCAGTAGATGTTATAGAGCACCAGGTATTTATTGCCATCAATTTGCTGATTTAAGTTTTCATACATTACTTGAACATATTTGATTAAATATGAATATATTTTTTTTTAGTTGTGGATGTTGTACCTACGAATCCATGCCTACCGTCACCGTGTGGGCCATTCTCTCAATGTCGAGATGCGGGAGGGTCACCGTCGTGCTCCTGCTTGCCACAATATATGGGCAGTCCACCAAATTGTCGTCCAGAATGCACTATTAATACAGACTGTTCTAATGAGTTGGCATGCATTAATGAAAAATGTGTAGATCCCTGTCCAGGCTCATGTGGAGTAAACGCAAATTGTAGAGTGCAAGGCCATGTGTCTATATGCACTTGCTTTGATGGTTATCTTGGTGACCCATTCCAAAGTTGTTCCTTAAAACCGAACATAGGTAAGCAATACTTGTGCTATATTGAATTGAAATATTAAACGTACGTAGTAGTTTAAACAGTTTGTACACATGATGACAAATCATGTATTATGTTTTTTTAATTTCCAGAACCTGTTGTAGCAGACTTGTGTAATCCATCACCATGTGGGCCGAACGCAATTTGTAACGATGGAGTTTGTACTTGCATACCTGAATATAACGGTGATCCGTACTTTGAATGCCGTCCCGAATGTACGATAAGTTCCGAATGTCCCATGGATAAAGCATGTGTTAGAAACCGATGTGTCAACCCATGTATTAATACTTGTGGTACTAATGCCAACTGTGAAGTTGTAAATCACATGGCAGTGTGCACGTGCCCAGCTAGAACTACGGGAAATGCGTTCATACAATGTAATCCAGTGCGAGGTGAGGACATTGAAATCATACAAAATAAGGGTTTTACTTATAAACGTCGGTTAAACTTAAGTTGTGATTGATGTCTGCTTAACCATGTATTTTTGACGATTAAACGTCTCTTGGCTTTAAACAACGTTTACAAATAAAGGCGTTAATATAATATAAAAATATAGTTAATATGATTTGTGACTTTTGTGAACTGAAAATAAGTAATCATTTTTACAGAAATAATTCCATCGAATCCTTGCCAACCGAGCCCGTGTGGCCCACACAGTCAATGCAGAGAGTTTAATGAACAAGCAGTGTGCTCTTGTCTGCTTGGGTTCCGCGGGGCTCCTCCGTCGTGTCGCCCAGAGTGCGTGGCAAGTTCCGACTGCTCACTTGATAAAGCCTGTAGCAACCAGAAATGTATAAATCCTTGTCAAGGAACGTGTGGTGTGGCAGCCAAATGTCAAGTAGTTAACCACAATCCTATTTGCTCGTGCCCATCAGGAATGACCGGAGATCCGTTTACAAGATGCAGAGAAATACGTAAGTGGATCATTCTGAACAATTTGTTTCTTTTTTGTCCACAATCGATACAGGTGCGTTAACTTTTAAATTTATTTTTGTTATAGCTGCTGATGACCCTCTGATACCGGTAAATCCGTGTCAGCCATCCCCATGTGGGCCCAATTCTATTTGTCAACAAGCCGGCGGGTCTATTCCTTCATGTCAATGCCAACCTGACGTTATAGGAGCACCACCGAATTGTCGCCCTGAGTGTGTTGCAAACAGCGAATGTGCTCCACAAATGGCTTGCATAAACAGAAAGTGTCAAGATCCTTGCACACAAGCCTGCGGTACCAACGCCGACTGTAGAGTCGTTAGCCATACACCTATTTGCATCTGTCCCGAGGGATATGCAGGTGACGCGGCGGTGCAGTGTACTGTAACTGCTCTGGCACCCGTTTACCCGGTGTCACCGTGTACGCCATCACCTTGTGGCTCGAACGCGGAATGTAGGGAACAAGCTGGAGCCGGCGCATGTGTATGTGTTACCGGATACTTTGGAAATCCCTATGAAGCTTGTCATCCAGAATGCTTAGTAAACTCTGACTGTCCAAGTAACAAAGCATGTACCAGAAATAAATGTATTGACCCCTGCCCAGGCACATGTGCTGTAAATGCCGATTGTCAAGTAGTTAATCATTCGCCTTTATGTACATGCCGATTTGGTTACGTCGGCGACCCGTTCACACAATGTATTTTAAAACGTAAGTGTCATTTATTTTATTCTTAGGATCTGAGTTATAATTACGTAGGTTTTATCTATATATATTTTATTTGTAATTTTGTATTATTTTATTTTATATTTACAGCACATGAAGATGTACCGGTTAACCCATGTCAACCGTCTCCTTGCGGTCCTAACAGCCAGTGTCGAGTATCAAATGGTCAGAGTGCATGCTCATGTTTACCTGAGTACCGCGGGTCACCACCAAACTGTAGGCCTGAATGTGTCGTGAGTGCTGAATGCCCCGCAGACAAAATATGTCAGAGTCAGAAATGTATTTCACCCTGCCCAGGACCTTGTGGACGTAACACAGACTGTAGAGTCATAAATCATAGTCCCATATGTACTTGTCAAACTAGATACACTGGCGATCCATTCTCCAGTTGCTATATAATTACAGGTAAGACAATTATGCTTAATCTGCTTATAACAAGTCTTTTCTTTTGTAAATTTACCATAATGATGGACACCTTTTTTTCTTTTTACCATCAATCTATCGTTGGCATAATTATTTACGATGTCTTTAATCTTTGTTTTTTTGTAGTTCCAGAACAGCCTGTAGAACATCAAAGAGATCCGTGTGTTCCGTCACCGTGTGGACCTAATTCACAATGTCAAAACCTACGTGGCAACCCATCTTGTTCATGTTTACCGAACTTTGAAGGCAGCCCTCCAAATTGTAGACCAGAATGTACGATCAATGAAGATTGTGCTAGCAACCTAGCTTGCATAAATCAAAGGTGCAGAGATCCATGTCCCGGTTCTTGTGGATTAAACGCTAACTGCCAAGTCATAAAACATATTTCTATTTGTTCTTGTGCTGAAGGTTTCACTGGCAATGCGTTTACTCAATGTAATCTCATTCCACATATAGGTAATTTATTAATTGTTTTCCATAATTTTAGTTATCTAGTTCTGATGTTAAGATAATCCTGCTTTTATCTAACAATCATTTTCCCATTTTTAGAAAATGACGATCCGTGCAATCCGTCGCCTTGTGGAAACAATGCAGAATGTAATAACGGACAATGTAGCTGCCTTCCGGAGTTCATTGGAGACCCGTATAATGGATGTCGACCAGAATGTGTGCAGAGTTCAGAATGCGACCGCAGCAAGGCTTGTATCCGAAACAAATGCAAGGATCCTTGTCCAGGCACTTGCGCGACAACAGCTGTGTGTAGCGTTGTCAACCACATTCCTATGTGCAGCTGTCCGGAGCGTATGACTGGCAACGCATTTGTCGAATGTCGACCTGTGTTAGGTAAGAGAGAATTAAAAAAAAAAAACTTATAACAGAATGTTTTTAAAATTAAATAAATTACTAAATTTTATGCAAAAAAAGATATAAATAAGTATCATCTACCTACATTATTTACAGAACCAGTAGTTTCGAACCCGTGTCAACCATCGCCATGCGGACCGAACAGTCAATGCAGAGAAGTCAACGGCCAAGCGGCCTGCTCATGCGCTCCTAACAACATCGGGGCTCCACCGGCATGTAGGCCTGAGTGCACCATAAGCGCTGAATGTCCGCTCAGCCAAGCTTGCAGCAACCAACACTGTATCGATCCATGTGTTGGTTCTTGTGGTGTAAACGCTGAGTGTAAAGTAGTCAATCATAATCCAATTTGCACATGTCCAGTATTTTATTCCGGAGAACCATTTTCGCGATGCTTTAGACTGCGTAAGTAAAAAAATTGATTTTATAATTTATTCTGCCCGCGGCTTTTGTCCGCGTGAAATTTCTTGTTCTCCCGACCCACCCCGTCGCATCACATCGCCTGCGTTTACTTCGTTTTCGCTTATCATTATTTCTTAATTTGTTTTTTTTTTCGCTCAGCTCCTAAGGGTCAAAGCGTGATGTAAAATAGCCTTCCTTAAGAATTGCGCTATGAAATGCAAATTTCAAATCCAACGCTTTTTTGTATACGATTCCACCGTTATTTAGATTATCCTTTGTTTATTGCAGCGGATCGTTTGCCGGAACCAGTAAACCCATGTCAGCCGTCGCCTTGTGGACCCAACTCGCTATGTAAAGAAGTAAATGAAGCACCATCTTGTACTTGCCTGGAAGGGTACCATGGTCAAGCGCCTTATTGCAGACCGGAGTGTACAAGTAATGAAGAGTGCTCCAACCATCTGTCATGCATCAACAACAAATGCAAAAATCCATGTGAAGGTGCTTGTGCTAGAAATGCGGACTGTAGGGTTGTAAGTCACTCCCCTATTTGTCTCTGCCCGTATGGATTTACTGGAGATCCGTTCTTTGACTGCGTTCAAGAGCCATTGTATATAGAAAATGTCGCTACTCCTTGTTCGCCGTCGCCGTGTGGAGCCAACGCCATTTGCAAAGAACGAAATAACGCAGGGTCATGTACATGCTTGGAGGGTTATATAGGAAACCCATACGAAGGTTGCCGGCCGGAATGCGTCGTAAACACTGACTGTCCTTCGAATAGAGCTTGCATCAGCAACAAGTGCGGCGATCCCTGCCCGGGTAGTTGTGGCACCAATGCTGAATGCCAAGTTGTAAATCATGCCCCTCTGTGCACATGTATCAATGGTTATACCGGAGATCCATTCCGATATTGTGTTTACCAAGGTATGATTCAGACTATAGTTACCTATGTTATTGATAATAACAAACAGTTCTTCAAATATTCCTAAACTGTTTTTGCCTTTATTCTAGAATCTACACCAGTTTCCACACCAATCGACGTGTGTTATCCATCGCCATGCGGACCAAACAGTCAATGTAAGGTCGTCAACACTCAAGCAGTATGTTCGTGTTTGCCGGAGTACGTGGGTTCCCCGCCAAACTGTCGGCCAGAATGTGTCGTAAGCTCCGAATGTTCGCAAGACAAAGCTTGTATCAAACAGAAATGTGTCGATCCTTGTCCTGGACCTTGCGGTACAAATACTAACTGCAAAGTAATCAACCATAGCCCGATATGTTCGTGCAAGTCGTCATTCATCGGCGATCCGTTTACACTCTGCACTCCTATTAAATGTAAGTTCTGTGATTTTACTTAGTAGAAAGAAAGGGATATTGGACACAGTTTAAGGAAAATAATTTAAAAAAATATTTCTAAAACATAATTGTGTCCCTCATTATTAGGTACTTGTATAAGCGACCAACCCCCGCTGCGAACGATTTTTACGACTTGATAAAACATCGGGATTTCTTTATTATATTTGAGTTTAATATGAATGTATTATAAGCATAAACCGAACTAAATTCTATAAAAGATGATGAAAAAAAGCTACTTCATAATAAATTTATAATATGTATAGATGTAATATAAATTAATTAATTAATTACCCCAAATCAACTGGGATAAGGGCAGGAGAATGATAGTTGTAATATAGATATACAATTATCGTTATAGAAAATATAGAATACATATACTTATTTACGTAATTATTTATTTATGTGCCAATACAAACTTAACACGATTTCTTTACAGACGAGACTGTTCCTGACGATGTAAGGAATCCCTGTGTTCCATCGCCTTGTGGTCCAAATTCAGAGTGCAGAGATGTCGGCAATACCCCATCATGTTCGTGCCTTACTTCTTACATTGGCAGCCCACCGAATTGTCGCCCAGAATGCACGATACATCCGGATTGCCCAAGTGACCGAGCATGTATTAATTCGAAGTGCCAAGACCCCTGCCCAGGGTCATGTGGTGTTTCGGCTGTATGCAGCGTTCTTAATCATATTCCAATCTGTACCTGTATCGACGGGTATGTCGGTGATCCATTCACTAGCTGCAGGCCGAAGCCTTTAGAAGGTATTTATTACTGTTTCCAAAATACCTTGCATTTAAATAGTGAAACACTTTCTTTGAAATTATGCTACATATTATTATACTATTTGTTTCAGTTGAACAGACGGTCGTGGATGCTTGTACAAATATACGCTGTGGGCCCAATGCAGAGTGCATAAATGGTCAATGTCAATGTTTACCAGAATATCATGGAGATCCATACTTCAATTGCAGACCAGAGTGCGTTTTCAGTACTGATTGTGACCAGTCTAAAGCATGCGTGCAAAGAAAATGTGTTGACCCGTGCATTGGAGCATGTGGGCAAAATGCCGTATGTCAAGTGGTAAATCATATCCCCATGTGCAGTTGCAACAATGGTTTTACCGGAAATGCTTTTGTTTTATGCAATCCTATCAGAGGTAATTATATTAACAATATCAAAAGAACCATGTTATTTTTTTAATGGTTCTGCGTTTATATAAATGATAACGTTGCTTTTTCCAGAAACACCAGTCCAAAGCCCGTGCAGCACACCAGTTTGTGGCCCCAACAGTCAATGTCGTGAAATTAACAACCAAGCTGTGTGCTCTTGTCTGCCAACGTATTTGGGCATACCGCCAGCCTGTCGACCGGAATGTGTAGTTAGCGCAGAGTGTCCGCAAAACCAAGCTTGTAATAAACAGAAATGTGTGAACCCTTGCATCGGAACATGTGGCTTGCGGGCCACCTGCGAAGTGGTCAATCACAATCCTATTTGTGCATGTCCTGCAGCGCACTCCGGTGATCCGTTCGTGGAGTGCAGTTTTGTTTCAAGTAAATATCACACATATTATATAGCAATTTGAATATTTTTAAAACGTTTATCACAACATTAACAAAATCATATTTATTCTATTTTTAGATGCGCCACCTCTAGAAATCAACCCATGCCAGCCTTCACCGTGTGGACCAAATTCGATTTGTAAAGAAATTAACGGAAGCCCATCGTGTACCTGCTTGCCAGAGTATAAGGGCCAACCGCCCTACTGTAAACCGGAATGTATAAGTAATAGCGAATGTTCGCCACAGTTGGCATGTGTTAATCAAAAGTGCAGAGACCCATGCGTTCAGGCGTGTGGAGCAAATGCCGAGTGCCGTGTAGTCAGTCACTCGGCAATGTGCGTATGTCCACAAGGTTATTTCGGTGATCCATTTTCACAATGCGTACTGCAAAGCGTGAATGAGCTTTTAACTCCATGCTCTCCATCACCTTGTGGACCCAATGCGGTATGCAGAGAACAAAACAAGGCTGGATCCTGTATTTGTAATGAAGGGTATTTTGGAAATCCATATGAAGGCTGTCGTCCCGAATGTGTAAGCAACTCAGACTGTCCAGGAAACAGAGCTTGTATTGGAAACAAATGCCAAGACCCTTGTCCGGGTACCTGTGGCATCAACGCTGAATGTGCTACGGTACATCACGCTCCGACATGTACATGCATAGGAGGCTACACAGGCGATGCTTACCGTCGGTGCAACCCCATTCCTCGTGAGTAGCTTTAACGTTTAAATACCTTCTGTCGTAGTTTCGCAACATTTAAAGTATTATTATGTAATACATATATTTTTTTCTAGTTCAAGATACAACTCCAGTAAATGTATGCTATCCAAATCCATGTGGACCAAATAGCCAGTGTCGCGAGATAAATAGCCAGGCCACGTGCAGCTGTTTACCTAATTACCTTGGCGAGCCGCCGGCTTGTAAACTAGAATGTGTAATGAACTCGGATTGTGCCTCAGATAAAGCGTGCATAAACCAAAAGTGTGTGAATCCTTGTCCAGGCCCTTGCGGTCAAAGAGCAGAATGTAGGGTATTTAATCATAACCCTATTTGTAGCTGTAGTACTGGTCTGACCGGTGATCCATTCACTAGATGTTACTCAAAACCAGGTAAATAGCCAGTCAACTAATTTATTTTTCATTTTTATCGATAAAATATGTAAAAAGCCAGAGGGTATTAAGTAACCGCCCCTTATATTTCAGTGCCTCAGCCAGTTCTAGACGAGAACAAGGATCCATGTGTGCCGTCACCGTGCGGTGCTTTCGCGACTTGCCGTAACTTTGGAGGCCAAGCTTCATGTTCTTGCTCTCCGGGATACATCGGTAGTCCACCAAGTTGTCGTCCGGAATGTGTCACGAATCAAGACTGTATTAGTTCATTGGCATGTATTAACGAGAAGTGTAAAGACCCTTGCCTTGGCTCGTGTGGACAAAACTCACGCTGTTCAGTGATGAACCACCTAGCGATCTGCACTTGTTACGAAGGTTATAAGGGAGATCCGTTTACTGCATGCATCGTAGAACCCTTAAAAGGTGGGTAATAAATCATATTTATTTATATTTGATGAAATCAAGAGATAGGCAATCGCTTGTAAAATACTGGTATTCAGCTGTATCCAGTTAGACTGGAAGCCGACCCCAACATAGTTGGGAAAAAGCTAGGCAGATGATGATGATGATTTCATGAAATCAATATTATGACAGTTTTACTCATTTCAATATAATCTTGTACCTACTTTATCTATAATGTTTACTGTAGCTTTAACATTATACTTCTGTTTTAGACACTACTCCGCTTGATTTGTGCAATCCATCACCTTGCGGCTCTAACGCACAATGTCACAACGGAGATTGTACATGCCTGCCAGAATATCACGGCGACCCTTACGTGGGTTGTCGCCCAGAGTGTACTATCAGCGCAGATTGTCAAAAAGATCAGATATGTGTACGTAAGAAATGTGTGAAACCATGCCCGGACACTTGCGGAGCTAATGCTGTGTGCGAAGTTTTTAACCACATACCAATGTGCAGTTGTCCTGCCGGATATACTGGAAATTCGTTCGTTTCGTGCAGTATCCTCCAAGGTATTTTAAATTTTATATTTTTATTGCGATGTTTCTTCACGAGACGTCACTCGTCAGTGGCAAAATATCTAATACTAGTTTCTGCCCGAGGCTTCGCCGGCGAGGAATTCAACTACCTATACTATTAACCATACCATATGGCCCTCGGCAATAGTGTAGCTTCCTATCAGTAAAAATACAACAACAACATTTTGAGCTCAACATTTTGATACTAGCTGTATTAGATATTTTACATATGAAGAGCTTTGGAATTTTTGGTTCCTCCGACCCGACCCGCCGTCGCCTGCCCGCGCTATTAGGTACTTCGTTTTCGCTTAGCGTTCTTTTTTCTTTCGGACTTTTTTTCTTTCTGCTCGGCTCCGAAGAGTAGTAGCGTGATGTTGAATAGCCTTTCTCAAGAATTGGGCTATCAATCAAATGCAAAATTATTTTTTCATATCAAACTGGTGGTAGTTCCAGAGATTAGCGCGTTCAAACAAACAAACTCTTCAGCTTTATTATTAGTTACAATACCGACAATATCATCAATCCGCTTAAAGTATGAACACCGCCACCGTCAGAAAAATTACGTATTTGTACAGCACCTATGGGTAAATGGATAAAACGTGCAGACGTTTTATCCATTTACCCATAGGCGCTGTGTCAAAGCATGCGTTCGAATGAAAGTTGCATTTCTGAATATTTTTGCGGCATTTTGCGTTTTAGTAATTTTATATTATCTCCGAAACTATATGACCAATTGACATACTATAAAGGGCAAATCTTATCTCTATAATGTCCTTGTGATCATAAAATAATCTTTTAAAACATAAAAGTGATATTAAAAGATAAAATATAAAAAATAGAAATATGGCGTGGCGGACTTTTTTGTAGAACTATTTAATTGCCATACATTGTTTTTAATTATATCCGTTGTATATAACTAAGGCAGCGTATGCAAAAAAAATATGTTTTAAGAGGTATTTTTTTCCAACTTGCTAGACAAAAGTTGCTCAGCTAAAATGTATGATGTAATAATTTATAGCCTATAGCACTCACACATAATGTAGCTTTCTACCAGTGAAAACATTTTTAGAACTGGTTCATTAACTCCGGAGATTACCCCCTACATACATACAAACAAACAAACAAATTTTACCTCTTTTAATATTAGTATAGAATTATCGGATTGTCTAATATTTGGTATTATTTTTAGCGCCTCTACCTTCAAATCCATGCAATCCAACTCCATGTGGTCCGAACAGTCAATGTCGAGAAGTAAACAAAGTAGCTGTTTGTTCCTGTATACCTGGATATTCAGGAAACCCTCCAACTTGCCGACCAGAGTGTACTACCAGCGCAGAATGTCCACTGAACAAAGCTTGCAATAATTATAAATGTATTTATCCTTGCACCGGCGCTTGTGGAGTTGCAGCTCTATGCGACGTTGTAAATCACAATCCTATTTGCTCATGCCCAAATGAATTTACTGGTGATCCGTTTACGAGATGCATACCAAAACGTAAGTAGAAAACGGGAGAAAAACTTAAAAATGTTTTGTTTTGTTTTTCAACAGATGTTAAAATTCCTTAATATTTTTCAGCACTTGAAATACCGGCGCAAATAAACCCTTGTTTGCCTTCACCTTGTGGACCAAATTCAGTTTGTCAACCTATTAATGAAGTACCATCATGTTCTTGTATGGCTGAGTTTGTTGGATCGCCACCGAACTGTCGACCAGAATGCTCTAGTAACAGCGAATGTCCGAACCACTTAGCTTGCATAAACAACAAGTGCAATGATCCTTGTGCGGGAGCATGCGGTTCCATGGCAGAATGCCGCGTCGTCAGTCATACTCCTAATTGTGTATGTCCTCAAGGATACATTGGAGATCCGTTCGTGTATTGTAACGTACAACATGACGTGACACCGACAGAGCGACCTACACCTTGTACACCTTCTCCGTGCGGAAGCAATGCGGTCTGTAAAGAACGTAATAACGCTGGCTCCTGTATTTGTTCCTCTGGGTACTTCGGTAATCCTTATGAAGGGTGCCGACCAGAGTGCACGGTAAATACAGACTGTCCTTCAAACAGAGTTTGTCAACAAAATAAATGTCAAGACCCTTGCCTGGGCACTTGTGGTACCAACTCTCAATGCCAGACGGTGAACCACGCTCCAATTTGCACATGTAATAGTGGATACACTGGCAATCCTTTCCATCATTGTATTCTCATGCAAAGTAAGTAGTATGAATTATTTACCAGTAGCATTTGTTTTTGTAAAATGGCAATTGTATTAAGCATCGTGTATTTATTATTTTCAGATATTGAACCGCCGACAGATCCTTGTTCGCCATCCCCATGCGGGCCAAATAGCGCATGTAAAGTAGTAAATGATCAAGCTGTTTGTACTTGTTTATCAGATTACAGAGGCGCTCCGCCAAACTGCAGACCCGAATGCGTTGTCAGTGCTGAATGCCCTTCAAATAAGGCATGTGTGGCACTAAAATGCACTGACCCATGTGTTGGCCAATGTGGTCTTAATGCGAACTGCCTCGTCATCAACCACAGTCCAATATGCTCTTGCAGAAATGGTTTTACTGGAGATCCATTCAGTAGGTGCTACCAAATAACAGTAACTGCCCTGGTTCAAGAATCACCAAAAAATCCTTGCCTGCCGTCGCCTTGTGGACCGTTTAGTGAATGTCGAGATATCGGTGGTATACCGTCTTGCACTTGCCTTCCCAATTACATAGGGGCTCCACCAGGTTGTCGTCCCGAATGTATCATTAACGCCGACTGCTCTAGTAGCTTAGCTTGTATTAATCAGAAGTGCAGAGACCCTTGCCCAGGCTCATGTGGTCTAAACGCTCAATGTATTGTTAAGACAAACACGCCCATTTGCACCTGTCTGGACAATTACATCGGGGATGCCTTCACTGAGTGTAAACTTCAAGGTGAGTCTTTATAGTAATGTCCAAAAATATGGTCACGGTCTTTATGACTTGTCATAAGATAGGTACTTACTTACGAAAACATCACTTGTGTTACAGAAATACCTCATGATGAAGTTGATTTATGCAATCCATCACCTTGTGGTGCAAATGCAGTTTGCGATAATGGGGAATGTTCGTGTCTACCAGAATATCAAGGAGATCCATACTATGAATGCCGCCCTGAATGCGTCCTTAGTTCAGACTGTCCACATGATAAAGCATGCTTACGGAACAAATGTGTAAACCCATGTAACAGTGGGGTGTGTGCAGCTAACGCTATATGTGAAGTAATCAATCATATTCCGATGTGCCGGTGTCCAGAACGTATGACAGGCAATGCATTTATACAATGTTCACCCGTTGAAGGTAACAAAACAATTTTAATTCCACTGTTAACTCATTTTACCTCTCAAAATGTTCTGTCGTGACATAATTGTAATATTACTATTTCAGTTGTACATACGCAACCTTGTCAACCAAGCCCGTGCGGACCTAACAGTCAATGCAGAGAAATAAACAATCAAGCTGTATGCTCGTGCCTTAGCGGTTACAAGGGCAGTCCACCATCCTGCCGGCCCGAATGTACTGTTAGCACAGATTGCTTGCCTAATGAAGCCTGCAGCAATATGAAATGTGTTAATCCGTGTCAAGGAGCATGTGGCGTTGAAGCAAAATGTCAAGTGATTAACCATAATCCCATTTGTTCGTGCCCACCATCTTACACTGGAAACCCATTCGTCAGATGTATTATTCAACAATTTAACCCAGAGCCCGTAAACCCTTGCCTTCCATCACCATGTGGACCAAATTCAGTATGCAAAGAAACGTCAGGTGCACCTTCATGTTCATGCCTCAGTGGCTTCGTAGGATCACCGCCGTACTGTAAACCAGAATGTATTAGTAATTCTGAATGTCCTCTCCAACTCGCTTGTATAAATCAGAAATGTGCTGACCCTTGTATTGGTTCCTGTGGCACAAACACTCAATGCTACGTACTAAGCCACTCTCCGTCATGTTCCTGCATGGCTGAACATACTGGCAATCCATTTATAGAATGCCATAGAATTGATATATTCCAAGAGATTACATCTCCTTGCCAACCCTCCCCATGTGGAGCCAACGCTATTTGCAAAGAATACAATGGAGCAGGGTCATGCACATGTTCACCAGACTACTTTGGCAATCCCTATGAAGGCTGCAAGCCTGAGTGTATTATAAACACAGACTGTCCATCAAACAAAGCTTGCCTACAAACGAAATGTCAAGATCCTTGTCCCGGTGCTTGTGCGCCCAATGCTTTGTGCCAAGTGGTCAACCATGCTCCATCATGTTCCTGCCAAAGAGGTTATACAGGAGATCCATTTAGATATTGTACTCCTGAACGTAAGTTTACCTTCCCATTAACTTGTTAATGACCAATTATCGTAAATTATAGTATTCTAATAATTAAAAAAAAAAACAATTTTATTATAGAAATCTTGGATATACCGATTGATGTCTGTCGACCGTCACCCTGTGGGCCAAACAGCCGTTGCCAGGAGGTAAACAAGCAAGCAGTATGCTCATGTTTACCCAACTACATAGGAGCACCACCAGGATGTCACCCAGAATGTGTCACAAGCGCAGAATGCCCGAGAGAACAAGCATGCATAAATCAGAAATGTGAGAACCCATGTATAAATGCATGTGGTACAAACGCCGAATGTAAAGTAATTAACCACAGCCCTATTTGTACATGCAAGTCCCGATACACTGGTGATCCTTTCACTAGGTGCAACCCAATACCACGTAAGTTAGCGCACTTTTTTAACAAACAAATATGACATGTTTTTATTTTAGCACATTATATGAAACTAACATTATTGTTTTATTTTTAGCACCAGTGGCAAATGCAGTCTTAGAACCATACAGAAACCCATGCATTCCATCACCATGTGGCCCCAACTCAATATGTCAAGAGTTACGAAATGTGCCTTCCTGCACCTGTATGCCTAATTTCGTTGGAAGTCCACCTAACTGCAGGCCTGAATGTACGTTAAACGCAGAATGTCCCACTTCTCAAGCTTGTATTCAGCAGAGGTGTCGGGACCCGTGCCTTGGCTCATGCGGCGTGGCGGCGTTGTGTACAGTATCACGGCATACTCCTATATGTACGTGTCCAGATGGTTACACTGGCGATGCCTTCACCGTATGCTCGCCTAAGCCGATAGGTACGTGAGAATTCAATGTATTTCATTAAAACGCAGGGCTATTTATTTATTTTTTCAACCATTCCATAAGTGACCATAAAGACCTCTTAAAAAACTTTCTTCTTTCTACAACTCCATAATTATGTTTTTTTTAATTTTTTCACCTCATTTACAGAAGCAGAGATTATCGACAAATGTAACCCATCACCTTGCGGATCAAATGCTATATGTAAAGATGGATTATGTTCTTGTGTAGAAGAGCATCAAGGAGATCCTTACGTTGGCTGTCGACCTGAATGCGTGCTAAGCACTGATTGTCCGCGTAACAAAGCTTGTGTCCGCAACAAATGCGTCGACCCTTGTCCGGGTACATGTGCTCCCAACGCAGTTTGTGATGTTATAAATCATGTACCTATGTGCAGTTGTCCTCAAGGCATGACTGGTAACGCATTTTACAATTGTGAACCTATACAAGGTACGTCAAACAGTGTTATTTTATTCAACCATTAAGCTTAGAACGAAATCACGATTGAAATTTTAAACTCACTTTTTTGTTCTTACAGTACCCATCGTAACGAATCCGTGTATTCCGTCTCCTTGCGGACCCAACAGTCAATGTAGAGAAATCAACGGACAGGCAGTATGTTCCTGTGTCCTTGGATACCTTGGAAGCCCACCTCTTTGTAGACCAGAGTGTGTGGTCAGTTCCGACTGTCCACTCAACAGAGCATGTAGTAATCAGAAATGCATTGACCCGTGCGTTGGGTCTTGTGGCATTGCAGCAAAATGTAATGTCGTGAAACATAATCCTATTTGTACTTGTCCAGCCAAATATACAGGGGATCCGTTTACAAGATGCGTACCATACAGTAAGTACTTTTGTTAAAATACTATATGGGTGTAAGTTTAGACCTCGTGGAGACAGGCAAAGACAAAGTGACAAAGTGTCAGACCCATTTCCGAAATTATTATCTGTCGCAAAATATACTTTATTAATAACACGTTTTTTTTAGGAGCGCCAAATGTTGATATAACTCCTTGCACGCCGTCGCCATGTGGACCTAATTCTATATGCAAAGAAATCTCCGGGACACCCTCATGTACTTGTATGCCAAACTTCTTTGGCTCACCACCATATTGCAGACCTGAATGTTCTAGTAACAGTGAATGTCTTTCTAATCAAGCATGTATCAATCAAAAGTGTGCAGATCCCTGCGTCAATGCATGTGGATTCAACGCTCAGTGCAGAACAATAAGTCACTCTCCTCAGTGTTTCTGTGATAATGGCTTTACTGGAGATCCATTCTCTAATTGTTATCAACAACATGATATTTACCCTGAAAAACCTACACCATGTGAACCGTCGCCTTGCGGACCGAACGCCGAGTGCAGAGAACATAATGCCGCTGGTTCTTGTACATGTTTACCTGATTACATTGGCAACCCCTACGAAGGATGTAGGCCAGAATGCACAGTAAATACGGACTGTGTTCCTAGCAGATCTTGTATCCGTAATAAATGTCAAGATCCTTGCCCTGGAACGTGTGCACCATTGGCAATGTGTACTGTTGTTAACCATCTCCCATCATGTAGCTGCCCAAGTGGATATAGCGGGGATCCTTACATAAGATGTGACATATTAAGAGGTAGGCATCACGATCATAAAAGCTGTTTGATGTTTAAAATTTGGTAAAAGACCATTACGTTAAAACTAATAAAGATTGAACTGATAAAGCATTGCAATTTATTATTTTCATTTCAGAACCAATTCCAGAAATCACAACTCCGTGCGTACCAAATCCATGTGGACCGAATAGTATTTGTCGTGCCGTTAACGGACAAAGTGTATGCTCTTGTATGTCAAATTATATCGGTTCTCCTCCTGGTTGTAGACCGGAATGTACAGTTAGTTCTGAATGTTCCAAAGAGAAGGCTTGCATCAACCAAAAATGTTCTGACCCCTGCCCTGGCCATTGTGGATTGAATACAGTCTGTAGAGTTATAAATCACAGTCCTATATGTTCTTGTAGTCCAAGCTTCGTTGGGGATCCATTTACTCGCTGTTACTCTCAACGTAAGTTTAACTAAAGCTTTATTAAATATTTATTTTTACATGTAAATATTTTCCTCCTACTTAACATTTCATTTTCTGTTTCAGCGCCTATACAGCATCTACCAGAACTTATTGTGAACCCTTGCGTGCCGAGCCCTTGTGGTGAGAATGCCATCTGCCGCAATGTCAATGACGCTCCGTCGTGCACATGTATGCCCGACTATCAGGGACTTCCACCAAACTGTCGACCAGAATGCGCTATAAATCAAGACTGTCCTTCAGACAAAGCGTGTATCAACCTGAGATGTCGTGATCCATGTCCGGGTAGCTGTGGGCGGAACGCTGTATGTTCAGTATTTTCACACGTTCCCGCCTGCTCCTGCATTCAAGGATTTACAGGAGATCCGTTCGCTCTCTGTTCAATGCTGCCACCTTTAGAAGGTAAGACCATACGATTATTTAAAGTTTGAACGTCTATGAGTCGAAAAAGCGTGTGACCAAATACGGCCAAATTAAATTTTCAAGAAACTTGACGAAGTTACTTACATTATTCCATTTCAGATGAAATTCCAGCAGATCCTTGCAATCCGTCACCATGTGGATCTAATGCACAATGCAGAGATGGAGTATGTACATGCTTCAGTGACTACCAAGGAGATCCCTATTTCGGCTGTAAACCAGAATGTTTAACAAGCATGGATTGTTCGTTAGACAAAGTTTGTTCAGGAAATAAGTGTATAAACCCATGTCCTGGAACATGTGCCCCAACTGCGCAATGTAATGTTTACAATCATATCCCAATATGCACTTGTCCTGAAGGAACAACAGGAAACGCATTCGTCGAATGTCATACATACGAAGGTTAGTTAGCCAGCTCGTTATTGTGTACTAAACGATACTTCTAAGTTTTGACATAAACTAAAATATTCAGCAAATTAGCTATTATTATAAGATTGGTTGGTAATGTCTGGTTCTATTTTCAGTTATGCACGTTGAACCTTGTAATCCAAGCCCATGCGGCCCCAACAGCCAGTGTCGCGCAATAAACAACCAAGCCGTTTGCTCGTGTCTGCCAACGTACATCGGTAGTCCCCCGTCTTGCAGGCCAGAATGTACAATCAGCGCAGAATGTCCTCTGAACGAAGCGTGCAACAATCACAAGTGTATAAATCCTTGTATCGGTAGCTGTGGCTACGGAGCAAGGTGTGAAGTGGTCAATCATAACCCAATATGTTCATGTCCACAACAATATACTGGGGATCCATTTGCGCACTGCAGTCCAATAGGTATGTCCATATCTTGTCGACCATTTATGATTATTTCGATACACATTATAATTCCAACGCACATATGTAAGTTAAAACATTCTATTAACGGCTTTTGTTATATTTCAGTTTCTACTCCACTGCCACCGGTTGACCCATGCACGCCGTCGCCTTGTGGTCCCTACTCAGTGTGTAAAGTGATTGGTGAATCACCCTCGTGCACATGCCAACCGGATTACATCGGCGCTCCACCTAATTGCCGACCAGAATGCATTAGCAATTCTGAATGCCCGAGCAACTTAGCATGTGTTAACCAAAAATGCAAAGATCCCTGCCCAGGAAGCTGCGGATATAACGCAGACTGTAGAGTTATCAGTCATGCCCTAATATGTTCGTGTCCGTTTGGTCAAACTGGAGATCCTCTGATATCTTGTGCTCCTGTGAAAGGTAATTAAATAATCTTTCACTTAAAACTCTTTACCTGCATTGCGATCGTTGGATAAAACCAAATCTATTTCTATTTCATTTTTACTGAATGTTAAAATAATATAATTATATTTTTACAGACAACAAAATTGAATATAACTCTCCTTGCGAACCGTCACCGTGTGGTCTTAACGCAGAATGCACTGAAAGGAATGGAGCCGGAGCTTGTCGATGTGTTCATACGTATGTGGGCAACCCGTACGAGGGATGTCGCCCTGAATGCGTTATTAACACAGACTGCGCTCCTATGCTAGCTTGCATTCAGAACAAATGTAGAGATCCTTGTCCGGGCATATGTGCACCAAATGGAATCTGCCAAGTTGTGAACCATTTGCCTTCCTGCTATTGCCCGCCAGGACTAACTGGAAATGCATACGTTAATTGTATTGAGAAACTGGAAGGTATGTTTGGTAAAACCTTACGCTTATTGAATATGGAAGTCGAAACGGCTTTTTTTAATCTAGTGTTGTACTAGTGGATACTGTATTGTTTGTATTTCTTACAGATGTTGTTAAGCCAACACCTTGCTTGCCATCACCGTGCGGTCCTAACAGTCAGTGCAGAGAAGTGAACGCACAAGCAATATGTAGTTGCCAGATCGATTTTATGGGGACACCGCCCAACTGTCGACCAGAATGTACAATAAACAGTGAATGTGCTAGTGACAAAGCCTGCTTAAACCGCAAATGTGTAGACCCATGCGTTAACCAATGTGCTAGAAATGCAAACTGCAGAGTAATTGCTCACAACCCTATATGTTCATGTCAGGACCGATTCACCGGTGATCCATTTACTAATTGTATACCCAGTAAGTACTCATTATATTCCAAATAATTTCACACTTGACACCTACTCGTGTTATGTAGGTACCTATATTTCTTTTGCTAAATATTCAATACTTTTTTAGTGCCATCAATTCCGACGGTACGACCAGAAGTAAATCCGTGCATACCATCACCATGTGGTCCAAATTCCCAATGCCAAGAGTTCAATGGTAACGCACGCTGCACTTGTCTTCCGAATTACATCAGCTCTCCGCCGAGATGCAGACCGGAGTGTACTATCAACTCTGAGTGCAACGCAGTCATGGCGTGCATCAACAACCGGTGCAGCGACCCGTGCCCCGGGGCTTGCGGCAACAATGCACAGTGTAACGTTAACAACCACCTACCGATCTGCTCGTGCTTGCCAGGTTTCAGCGGCGATCCGTTCAGCAGCTGTCAAATCATGCATCAAGGTAATTAATTATAGATATCATTTTTATTTGACTTCTACGTAACGTATGCACGTTGGCTTAAATTGTATGTAGTGCCTATTCGTCACTGAAACATTTTTTTTGTTGTTTAGAACTCGAGCCAGTGAACCCTTGCTCGCGATCACCATGCGGTGCCAACGCTGTGTGCGACAACGGTGTTTGTTCATGCTTACCAGAATACTTTGGTGATCCTTACTTTGGATGTAAACCTGAATGTGTGCTTAACTCAGACTGTCCAAGAGATAAAGCCTGTATCAGAAACAAATGCAATGACCCATGCATTGGAACATGCGGAACTGGAGCCATATGTGAAACGATCAACCATATTCCCATGTGTTCATGCCCACTAGGATTTACAGGAACACCATTCCACTATTGCAATGAAGTTAAAGGTAAAGTTTAATACTAGTCTGCTGAGTTATCTTGCTTTACACATCGATTAAAAGGAAATCTAGTTAAAACTGTTACATTTTGCAGAACCGGCAGCGCCGATCAATTTATGTGAGCCGTCCCCGTGCGGCCCATTCAGTCAGTGTAGAGAAGTGAACGGGCACGCCGTGTGTGTTTGCGTGCAGGGCTACGAGGGAAGCCCGCCTAACTGTCGACCGGAGTGCTCAGTCAGCTCCGATTGTAAACTGAATCGAGCTTGTTCCAATCAGAAATGCATAGACCCATGTCCAGGCGCCTGCGGACGCAACACGCATTGCTTAGTTGTCAATCATAACCCTGTATGCACCTGCTTGTCTGGATACTCTGGAGACCCGTTTTCTATCTGCCAATTAATTCGTAAGTATACATCAGTAAATGTTACCTCAACGCATGTTATTGCTGTATTTGCCGCAATATCTTATAAAAATATTTCTTTACAGCTGCCACACCACCAGTAAAAGTAAACCCATGCCTTCCTTCGCCATGTGGACCCAACTCGCAATGCACAGAAAATGGAGAGAGCGCTGATTGCCGGTGCTTGCCCGAATTCACTGGCGCTCCACCCAATTGTAGACCCGAATGTACTAGTAACACAGAATGTGCATCAAATATGGCGTGTATAAATAGGAAATGTCAAGACCCATGTCGTGGCTCGTGCGGTGTGAATGCTGAATGTAGAGTCGTTAGTCATACGCCTATTTGCTTATGCCAAAATGGCTACACCGGCGATCCATTCCTCTACTGCAATATCAAAGTGGCCGCAACGGAACAAGAACGACCAACCCCTTGCGTTCCTTCACCATGTGGTGCAAACGCCCAATGTAGAGAGCAAAATAATGCCGGATCTTGCACATGTTTACCTGGATACTTTGGTAACCCTTACGAAGCTTGCAAGCCAGAATGCCTGATTAATTCAGATTGTCCATCAAACTTGGCTTGTTATCAAAATAAATGTCATGATCCCTGCCCAGGCACATGTGGCATAAATGCTCAATGTAACGTGATCAATCATATTCCAAGTTGTTCATGTCCTGACCTGCATTATGGCGATCCGTACAAAATATGTACATACAAAGTTCAATGTAAGTATCATACATAAATGTTACAGGTACTTCCACATTAGAAATTAATCCATCTGCCTAGGCTTTTCCCAACTATGTTGGGGTCGGCTTCCAATCTAAAGGGATTCAGCTGAATACCAGTATTTTACATGGAGCGACTGAACACTCACATTAGAATTTAGTAAAGGCAAAATATTATATTAAGATCCGCTTGCACCACAAATCACTAAATACGTTTAGCGCTAAACGAATTTAAAGCATCGTTCTATTTCTGTCAATTGTTTGAAGATGACAGAGACAGAAAGATGTTTTAAATGCTTAGCGCTAAGCGCATATAGGGTTTTTTGTGCAAGCGGGCCCAAATTTGACATCACATTAATCTTGACGAGTCCTATAATAAAACATCAATAACACATTTAACATTTTATTGCAGCCGATCCAATAGACCCATGCAATCCTTCACCATGCGGCCCGAACAGTCAATGCAAAACACAAAACGGTATAGCTGTATGTACTTGCTTGAGTGGCTACCAAGGATCACCACCAGACTGCCGCCCAGAATGCGTTACAAGTTCAGAATGTCCGTTAAACAAAGTATGCGAAAACTTCAAATGTGTGTCTCCTTGTGACAGAGCATGCGGTATACAAACAGAATGCAAAGTGATCAATCACAATCCAATTTGTTCTTGCAAACAAGGTTACACTGGCGATCCATTCACGGTTTGTTACGTACTTCCTGAAAAACGTCCGTCTCTAATAGAGCCAGCCAACCCATGCGTCCCTTCGCCTTGTGGATTGAATGCGGAATGCCGCGATATTGGTGGAGTACCATCTTGCTCATGTACACTTGGATTCTTTGGCAGTCCTCCTAACTGCAAGCCGGAATGTGTAGTGAACACAGACTGTAGCAACGATAAGTCTTGTATGAACATGAAATGTCAGAACCCTTGTTTGGGATCATGTGGCATGAATGCAATTTGCAACGTCGTGAATCACATACCAGTTTGTTCATGTCCAAGCGGATATGAAGGTGATCCTTTCGCAGTATGCAACGTTAAACCAGCCGGTAAGTTTAATTTAAATTATTATCTATTGTAGATACAAACAAGTTTTAAAAAACCCTTCAACTTAATCTCATCAAAACCGTATTGTGCTTGTATTTCTGTCAACCTTATAATACTGTTTCAGAACCGCCCCAGAAAATTGATCCATGCCATCCTTCGCCTTGTGGAGCTAATGCAGTATGTAACAACGGCGAGTGCAGATGCTTGCCAGAGTATCAGGGAGACGCATACTTTGGTTGTCGACCTGAATGTGTTCTTAGTACAGACTGCCCGTTGGACAAAGCGTGCCTTAGATCAAAATGTGTAGATCCGTGCCGTGATATGTGTGGCCTGAACGCAGAATGCAATGCATATAATCACGTTGCGATCTGTAGCTGTCCTAGTGGTATGACAGGTGACGCGTTCACGCAGTGCATCCGCATTGAAAGTATGTTCTCTCTTATTCAGACAAAATGTGCGTAATTCTTTTGCATTAAAAATAGACGCTAATAAAAAACCTTTTCATTTACAGAACCTGTGAGTAGACCATGTGAACCTTCTCCTTGCGGACCAAATAGTTTATGCAGAGAAGCAAATGGCCAAGCAATCTGTGCCTGTCTCTCAAATTATATTGGCAATCCACCCAACTGTCGCCCAGAATGTATTCAAAGTACCGATTGTACTCCTTCTCTGGCTTGCATTAATCGAAAATGCCAAGACCCATGCCCAGGATCGTGCGGTCATAACGCAATATGTAACGTTAACAATCATAATCCAATATGTACCTGTCCTTCAAGATATACTGGCTCTCCATTTAGTCACTGCTATGGTAATTATTTTATTTCTTCTTCATAAATCGATATTTTTTTTGTATTTGGTAGGAACCGAAAATAATTAATATTATGTAGTAGGTACCTAATATGTTTACTTATATTTTCAGTCCAAGCAATTGAAGAACCGCCTGCGAACCCCTGCGTACCGTCGCCTTGTGGACCAAATAGTATATGCAACCCAACACCTAACGGCGATTCGTATGTTTGCTCATGTCAACCAACGTTTGAAGGCACTCCACCGCAGTGTCGCCGCGAGTGCACGACAAGCGACGACTGTCCGTCAAACAAAGCTTGTATTAACTACAAGTGCAAAGACCCATGTCCTGGATCTTGTGGAACAAATACGCAATGTGTTGTACGTTTACATAGCCCAATGTGCTCTTGCGATCAAGGGTACACGGGCGATCCATTTACTGCTTGTTACTTAATACCCCAAGCAGTCGAAAAACTAGATCCTTGTAATCCTACACCGTGTGGGGCTAATGCTCAGTGCAAAGTTTCAAGAAACGGGGCTGCAGCTTGTATATGTGACTCTGGATATTTTGGAAATCCCTACGAGTCTTGTAGACCTGAATGTGTGGTGAATACCGACTGTCCTTACAATAAAGCATGTCTGAGGAACAAATGTGAAGATCCTTGTCCAGGAGTTTGTGGTTCTACAGCATTATGTCAAGTTATAAATCATATTCCATCATGTAATTGCGCACCTGGATATACAGGAAATCCATATACCTACTGTCACATCATAATAATTGAACTAAGTAAGTTTCAATCATTAAGTAGGTAACCCAAACGACATTCCTATATAGAAACTGTTTTAATCTTAACGCTATTTTACAGCACCGGTTCCTGAAAATCCTTGTGTGCCAAATCCATGCGGGAGCAACTCTATCTGTAAGGACAACAACGGACTAGCAATATGTTCGTGTTTGCCAGATTTCTACGGATCTCCGCCTAGTTGCCGACCCGAATGCACAGTCAATTCAGAATGCGACTCTGCCAAGAGTTGTATCAGGCAGAAATGTGTTGACCCATGTATTGGTTCGTGTGGACAAGAAGCCGAATGTAGAGTTGTAAACCACGCACCGATATGTTCCTGTAGGAGAGGATTTGAAGGCGATCCGTTTGTTAGATGTGTCAAAGGTATGGTTACTTGACAATGTATTCACCAAATCGAATAATGTTTTTATAAAACTAGTAATCCACCTAACAATAACTTTTCCTTGTAGAAATTACAGTTCCACTTCAAAATCAAAATCCATGTGTACCATCACCCTGCGGACCAAATTCTCAATGCCAAGTTGTAAATCGAGTATCGTCATGTGCTTGCTTGGAGAACTATGTCGGCTCACCACCGAACTGTCGAGCGGAATGTACTGTGAACTCAGACTGCCCCAGCACCAAAGCTTGTATTAACCAGAAATGTCGTGATCCGTGCCCGGGCTCATGCGGCCTACAAACAGAGTGCCAGGTTTATCAGCACGCAGCTATTTGTAGTTGCAGAGAGGGATATACTGGAGATCCATTCCAAAGCTGTCACGTAAAGGAGAAAATAGGTAAATATTTCATATCGCCTACTTCCTTTTCTTTGTTCTAACGTTCTCCTTCTTTATTCTTCGTATTGTTACTTTAAATTTTATTTTAAACTTATTACATCGATTACAGAACCTCTGCCTGCTGTATTTGATAAGTGCAATCCAAGCCCTTGCGGAGCGAACGCTGACTGTAACGATGGCCAATGCACATGTAGGCCCGAATACTTCGGTAATCCTTACTTGAGTTGTCGTCCGGAATGCACACACAACTCCGACTGTCCTCCTACCAAAACATGTGTTAACAACAAATGTGTTAATCCTTGCACAAACCTTTGCGGACAGGGAGCATTGTGTGAAGTATATAATCACATACCGATGTGTAGTTGCCCATCAAACTCTAGTGGAAATGCATTCTTTTCATGTACTCCAATAACAGGTACCTAAATAAAATTATACTTCGGATTCTGCAGATTTACGTATTTTGATATTATAGCAAAATTACATACTTACTAAAAATTATATTCGTTTTCAGTAATACCAGAAAACCGAAACCCATGTTATCCGTCTCCATGTGGCCCTTATAGCGTATGCCGAGCGTTGCATGAACAAGCGGTTTGTTCATGTCTCATTGGCTACGTCGGGGTGCCCCCGTCGTGCAGGCCGGAATGTGTCGTGGATTCAGATTGTACAAGTCTCATGTTGTGCTCAAATCAAAAATGTGCCGATGCTTGTATTGGTTCGTGCGGATTGAATGCGGAGTGTCGCGTTCACAACCACAAGCCAATCTGTTACTGCAGAAATGGGTACACCGGTGATCCATTTACCCAGTGTATAATCATTCAAAGTGAGTATCATATTGATTTAAATTATATAAATAATTGTTTCATAAAAAAGTGTATGTTCACGAAAAGTCTACAACTATAAACTCTATCGTAATTCATTGATTAACGTATGGGGAACTATACGTCCACTATTTTTCTATAATACATATGTATACAAATGCGAGTAGGGTAAAATAATAGTAACTAAATACTTTAATTAATGTGTACATGTGTTTCTTTATTAGATGATCCGCCACCAACGAGAGCACCGTGTGAACCGTCACCATGTGGTCCCAATTCTGAATGTCGAGCAGTAAACGAAGCGTCGACGTGTTCTTGTCAACCCGGTTACATGGGGCAACCACCATACTGTCGCCCAGAGTGCTCTACGAACAGTGAATGCAATTTTGATAGGGCGTGCATAAACAGCAAATGCGCTGATCCATGCATTGGTGCCTGCGGGCTTAACGCGGAATGTCGGGTCATCAGTCATTCACCGCAATGTGCATGCCAACCGGGATACGAAGGAGACTCATTCTATCAGTGCACTCCTATCAAAGGTATCTAAATGTGCTTCTCCTGGCGAATACTTGATTACTATATTTTTATTGCTCTCATATCTACATATAACTTGTACGTTCAGTTCCAGCTCAAAAACCGCCACCACCGACCGCACCATGCGTACCTAACCCGTGTGGACCAAACGCTGTGTGCCAAGAGCGTAACAACGCTGGCAGCTGTACGTGTGCCACGGGATATTTCGGCAATCCTTATGAAGGTTGTAGACCTGAATGCGTACTCAATTCTGATTGCTCCGAAAATTTAGCGTGTATCAACAACAGATGTCAAGATCCATGCCCCGGACTATGCGGAACGAATGCTCAATGCCAAATGATTAATCATATTCCCAACTGCGCTTGTACGCCGGGTTATGTGGGTAACCCATATGACAGGTGCATTCTCAGAGAAGGTAAACTATATTTTTTCTTAAGTTAAACTTTTTCTAAATTGGCTTTTAATTTTATTATTAAAAGTCGATGAATTGTCTTAATCTGTAAATAATTAATGGCAATACGCAGGTTTTAAATAGAATGTTTTATTCGCAGAAACACCGAGTGACCCTTGCAATCCATCACCATGTGGTCCTTATAGTACATGCAACGCTGCTGGCAATAAAGCCATTTGTACTTGTCTAACAGCATATATTGGAAACCCACCAAATTGCAGACCGGAATGTGTGATGAGTTCAGAGTGTCCTCTCAACAAAGCATGTGTCAAGCAAAAGTGTATCGATCCATGTATCGGAGCATGCGGAGAAAATGCACAATGTCGTGTGTATCACCACAGTCCTTACTGTACATGTTTACCTGGTTTCGAAGGAGATGCATTCATCAGATGTTCAAAGGAAAAAGTATCACCGCCACAAGTAAAATCTCCCTGCGAACCCAATCCTTGTGGTCCATTTGCAACATGCAGGGAGTCAGCTGAATCGGCTATCTGTAGTTGTAGGGAGGGGTACTTCGGTGCTCCGCCTCGATGTGCGCCAGAGTGCGCTATCAACGAAGACTGTCCGAATGACAAAGCCTGTGTTCGGGAGAGATGTGTAGACCCTTGCATTGGATCTTGTGGCTCCAATACTGAATGTCGAGCTATGAACCATCTGGCTATTTGTACATGTTTACCAGGCCATCGTGGCAATTCTTTCGTCGGATGCTACCTATTTGATGGTACGTATAAGTTTTAGAAAAAACAAACTATGTAGCAAAAAAAAAGGTCTACCTAGCGTAATGCAGTAAGCTCTACGCTAGGTAGAGAGGTTATGCAGGAATTATGAATCATATTGTCTAAAACACAATATTATAATCATAGTTCATTAGTTTCGTGAGCATATTTTAGACATGATGGTGATTTTCATTATTTTTTAAAACAAGGTTATGTTGGAAATTTGTCTGCACACAATATATGCCACTTAGGAAGTATGAAGGATAACATTCTTTAGATTTAACAAAAAAAATCATTAATGTGTGTTTTACAGAACCGCAAATACCAGCACTAATCGACCCATGCGCTCGAAATCCCTGCGGAAGTAATGCTATTTGTAGCAACGGTACTTGTTCATGTATTCCGGGATACCACGGCAATCCTACAATAGAATGTCGACCGGAATGTACCATTGATAATGACTGTGACAAACAAAAAGCCTGTGTGAACTACAAATGTGTGGATCCGTGCAAAAACGCATGCGGCCTCGAAGCAGTGTGTAACGTCTACAACCACATTGCCATATGCGAGTGCCCAGCACCTCTTCAAGGAGATGCTTTCATTGCCTGCCGGCGTGAGATAGGTAAGACCCACTTATTCGTATATAATATAATTAACCTTTTGTATAATGATAGTCGGAAACAAAATACCGCAAAAAGAGCATTCCGATATAACAATAAATTATAAATGCAGCGCCAGTGGAGACGGAGCCGTGCTCGCCCAACCCATGCGGACCGAACAGCGTGTGTCGTGCGCAGGGCTCAGTGGCGCACTGCTCGTGCCGGCCGCCCATGCACGACGAGCCCCCGAGTTGCCGGCCCGAGTGCCACAGCTCGGCCGACTGCCCCGCCGCGCTGGCGTGCCGTGCCAGCAAATGCCGAGACCCTTGCCCCGGCGCGTGCGGTGCTCACGCCGTTTGTCGAACAACCATGCATTCACCTATTTGTACTTGCCCACCTGGTTACGCCGGGGATCCATTCATTCGTTGTAGGCCAGGTATGTCAATTCTTACTTCGAGCGATCGAGATGACTATTTATTACATTTATGTAACTAATTACGATATTTATTTCAATCATACGTACTTAACGTGATTATTTTTTACAGCCCTCGATTCTGACCCTAAAAAGAATTCACCCTGTCCTGATTGCGGCCCGAATGCTGACTGCGCTGATGGCCGCTGTCGCTGTCGCCCAGGCTTCTTTGGAGCAGCTCCATTCTGTCGTTACGAGTGTCTGGATTCGAATGACTGCGAATGGCATCTAACTTGCATTAACAGACGTTGCGTAGATCCCTGCCCGGGAGCGTGCGGCCAGGGTGCCGACTGTGTCCCGGTGGCTCACGAGCCACGCTGCACTTGTCCTCCGACCACTACCGGAAATCCCCTCGCGGCGTGCCATCCCATCGAAAATATTCGTAAGACAGATTAGATCAAACGGATGATTGCTTTAAAATAAAAATATTTTCGTAAAATAATGTTATTGATGACAGAAATGCAGGGATGTAGGATGCGGCAATCTTGCGTCTTCGCTTTTAAAGCTTAGGCATGGGTTTTACTAGCGAAACCAAGTGCGCCGTTCGCCTCTTTTAGTGTCGAAAGTTTTAGCTTGATGAAGAGCTTTCCATTATATTTGCTTCGTTGAACTTATATTATGCACATGTTTAAACTTTTACGTACCATGTTACAGCTAATCCACCAAAGGATGCCTGTGTACCATCACCATGTGGACCTGGCGCCTTGTGCCGAGTGAAAGGAACAAGCGCTTCTTGTGAATGTGAGCCTGGCCTACGTGGTGACCCAAACACTGGTTGCCGGCCTGAATGTCTCGCGGACTCTGATTGCTCACCTACGAAAGCTTGCATACGCTCCCACTGCCGCGACCCTTGCCAGGGCACTTGCGGTGTAGGGGCAGACTGTGAAACCATCAATCACATACCTCTGTGCTCGTGCCCACCAGGAACTAGAGGAAACGCTTTTGAAAGATGCTATGTTGAAATGACCCGTAAGTCTATCTCCAAAGGATCATATACATTATTTCCGATAGCGTAATATCCTAACATGTCAATCCAATTCCATTTATGCTTTACAGAACCTCCGTGTACTCCATCTCCATGCGGCCCAGGAGCCCTGTGCTCAGTGGTCGGTGACAGCGCGATGTGCACGTGCCCGAGCGGCACGAGCGGTGACGCGGCCACCACAGGATGCCGGCCGGAGTGCGTGGTCAGCTCAGAATGCCCGCGCGACCGCGCCTGCGTGCGCAACAAGTGCGTCGATCCCTGCCCCGGGACGTGCGGCAACGCAGCCAACTGCCGCGTCTTTAACCATGCACCTATCTGCTGGTGTCCACCATCCACAACTGGTGATCCGTTCGTTCACTGTATAGGTCAGTAGTACAAGATTTATCGGGGTAGCCATGTCCTTTATACTACAAACATACACTCTTATTAATAAAAATAAACAAGGACTTGAACTCCAGTAATAACGTCTGTTCGACTATACATATTGATGTCATTTTACTTCGAGCTTATTAATAAGGCATTAATTTATTATTTCTTACATTTAGAAACACCAACGAAGTCAGACGATCCTTGCGACCCCAATCCTTGTGGAGCGCATGCTACCTGCCGCAATGGAATATGCACTTACTACGAATGTACCGTCAATGATGACTGTTCTGGTGACCACGCATGTATCAACAGAAAGTGCACTGATCCATGCGTTAACGCATGTGGACTCAACGCGATATGCACGGGCGTGAGACACTCGCCAGTGTGTTCGTGTCCAGCTGGATATACAGGCTCTCCGCTTGTGCGATGCAGCGTGATCTTGTCGCCACCGCCACCGCCGACGCCCGAATGTGTTTCTGACGATCAGTGCGCCGACAACGCCGCGTGCGTCAACGCGCACTGCTCGCCCGTATGCGGGCCCAACAACTGCGGACTCAATGCGCGCTGCATAGCCAAACAACATAGAGCCCTTTGCACTTGCCTACCAGGGTACGAGGGCGACGGCTACACGGGATGTTACTCAGGTATTTACTATTTTTGATTACCTAGGCTGCTTTTAGAACAATGTTTTTAATTATGTAAGTAATGAAAATGTACCCCGCTCTAAAAAAATCAGTCGTAAATATAATAGGACCTACAACATTTTATACGAATAAATATAACATATTATTACTTTTTTTTGTTTGTTCCAGTGCAATGTCATAGCAACAATGACTGTCCAGATGATGAAAGCTGCGAGAGTGGTTCATGTGTGAAGGTCTGCTTGCGCATACGTTGTGGAGCCGAGGCGCACTGTGTTGCTCGCGGCCACACTGCATCATGTGAATGTAATGCTGGCGCCCACGGCAACCCATGGACTGGATGTCGTAGAGCCGAATGCGTTGTAGACGATGATTGCTCCTCATGGCTGGCTTGCTCTCGCAATACTTGTAAAGACCCATGCCTCGGAGCATGTGCTCAGGGCGCAATCTGTACGGTTGTCCGTCATGTACCAACTTGCGAGTGCCCGAGAGGCACCCAGGGCAATCCTAAGATTGAATGCCGAAGAGGTTTGTTATTTCATTTATAGTCTCTTAACTAATGCTATCTTTACTAATCTCAATGTATAATGTACTTACCCTTACCCATCTTTTTTCAGAAGTTTCAGAAGATATAGAATGTGAAAGTGACGGCGAATGCGGACCTGGCTTAGCATGTCTGCAGAGTATATGCAGGAATCCCTGTGAACCAACATCTTGTGGCGTCCGAGCTGAATGCAGAGTTGCAAATACACTACCATTCCGAACACTCGTTTGTGAATGTCCTAAACCTCTCGTTGGGGACGCCTCGGTACAATGTAGCCCAAGTACGTATTTCAGAGAGCCGTTAGTTTTACTCACCGCTCTTAAATATACTACTAATATAGGTAATTTAATCATTTGTTTTAATGATCATTATACCTGCTTGTGACAGCCGTGCAGACTTATTTACAGATATCACTGGAAGAAATGCTTTCAATTTTATAGTAATTGTATCAAGACATCATCAACGGTAGGTGTGATTACACCGGAATAAAGATTCAATTATGTTATATGCACTATGGATAGGATTTATTTAATGCATGTAAATATATACAGCATTATAAGTACCCACTTATTACTGCACCTAACTTTCGGTAATTTATGGTTCTTCCAAGGCTGTAGGGACAAATTGTATAAAGATTTGAATTTGACGTGTAAGAAAAAGGTTTGTTTGCGCTCAAGAAACAGCGTCATGTAAGCTTGGAATGTTCTAGGTAGTAGATATTAAAACTAAGTTTTATTTGGTCATCAGGGGGTGAATGCAGCGCAGACAGCGAATGCGGTTCAGAAGAGCGTTGCGTTAACCGCATGTGCGTGAGTGCATGCGCCGATAAAACTTGTGGGCCAGGCGCCGAATGCCGCGCCAATGCACATCGCGCTACATGCGCCTGCGTGCCACCGCTGCAAGGCAACCCGGAAGTGGCCTGCACGCTCGGTGAGTAGTTAGAAAATAGTGTGAATTCTTTGCCTTTCCTTTTATGATTTTTTCTAGCATTTATTATTATAATTGCGCATGCCTAACTGAAGCGTGTAATTGAAGGTTATTTATTATTCTCGCGTATAGGTTTACCAGGTGTGGAGTGCACATCGAACTCGCAATGCGGTGGAGCCGAAGCTTGCGTGTCACAGCGCTGCGTGTCAGCGTGCGCGGGCGCGTGCGGCACCGGCGCACTGTGCGACGCCGCGGAGCACCGCGCGCGTTGCCACTGCCCGCCCGGCACCGCCGGCGACCCCGCGCGCATCTGCTACACACGTAAGCCTAACTTCGCTGCTATCCGTTTTCAGACCCACAAACGGCTAGATCGTTCGATAATGTCTCATTTTTTTTTACAGCTGAATGTACATCAGACGACAACTGTCCTTTCGACAAGTCATGTGTCAACGGATACTGTCAAGACCCGTGCACGCTCGGTACGCCATGCGGGCGAGATGCGAACTGCGTGGCAGTTGCGCACATCGCCAGCTGCCGTTGCCCGCCCGGAACCCAGGGTGACCCGCGACGTGCATGCGTTTCCGCTATCTGTCACTACAACGAAGATTGTGACGACACACAAATCTGCAACCGACTAAACCGTGTTTGTCAGCCGGCATGCTCCGAGCAATCGTGCGCACCCGACGCGCTGTGCACCGCGCGCAGTCACCGCGCCGAGTGCACGTGCCCAGCAGGTCGTACCGGAGACCCGTACGGTCGTGGCTGCAGCAAAGCGCACGACGAAACAGAGTGTACCATTGACGCCGACTGCTCGGCGCCATTCGCCTGTGTAAATGCCCGCTGCATCGACCTCTGTCTAGGAAACCCCTGTGACTCTGGCCTAATTTGTAAGATCGTGGACGTGCTACCATTGCGCGCTGTTGCTTGTATTTGCCCCGATGGAGGTCGTGTGGCCCCGGACAATGGATGTCGAACTCCACCGGAAGCCGAATGCTCAGTTGATTCGGAATGCGCTAACAGCCAAACATGCCGTCGTGGCAGCTGTGTCGAGTCCTGTAGAGCCGATCCTTGCGGACAAAATGCTCTTTGTGAATCTATAGACCATACATCTCGCTGCACTTGTGCACGTGGATACACAGGAAATCCGAGAATTGAATGTAGCCCGAGTAAGTACCTTGATGACGTGACGTTTTCGTTCCTGCAAGTAATATTTGTGTAGCAATGTTTGATGTATTATTTGTTGTCACAGTACCTCGAAAACCGATGATCTATGAATGCTACAATGATGAGGAATGCGGCCCAGAACGAGCTTGTATCGAGCGCGCTTGCGTGAACCCATGTAACGACGCGTGTGGCCTCGGAGCGCTGTGCCGTGGTATTAACCATAAAGCGCAATGCTCTTGCCCTACAGGATATTCGGGTGATGGATATGTCAGATGCTCGCCTCGTAAGTTATCAAAAACAATCTTTACTATATGTATGTATATACACGCTGACGGGTCGTCGACGTATTCCTTGCAGGACGTGATAGTATGACCCCTTTGCAACAATTAAGTACTCCATATCTATAGCCTTGGCAAAAATCTATAGGATTCGAGAAAATCCAAGTGTTGTGTTTTTTAGTTCCCAGAACGAGAGAAGGGACGGAACGTGAGTGAGGTGTTGTGCTAGTCAGAAGTTGGCTAAAATTTCACTTTTCTCTAAAATTCTAAATTGAATGGCCTCCATTGCAATTATTTGATACTTAGTTTTCAAAAACGCCACCACACTCCCTAGGTATGTCATACTATCACATCTAAAGGAATTCGTCGAATTCGAGTCATCCTGTATGTTATAGACAAAACTCTTAACCGGTCAAAACGATCTACTTTTGAATAGTGCAATATGTTGAAAACAGGGACTTTTTCACTATATTTCAGCATGAAATATTCAAGAAAGAGTAAAAAGAAGAAAAAAAAAACATTATTATTACTAAAATAGATTTAAAAAAAAATGTTATTTCACTCTACATATTTAAACTACGAATTTACTCTTTTTAGCTTCTGGCGATAAAAATCTCCTTGTTGGCTGCAAAGCAAATTCTGAGTGTCCACTATCACAAGCTTGTGTCAACGGAGCGTGCGCAGACCCATGTGCGTGCGGCTCCAATGCAGAGTGCACTGTAGTGAGGCACCATCCTGTATGCTACTGTGAACGTGGATATTCAGGCAATCCATATGTCGGCTGCACCAAAGGTACGTTGCATGCATTTTTTCTTAAGCCTTCTTCTTAATATATACATGTTTGCTTCTGTACATGTTTGTCACCTAACTCCTCCTAAACGGCTGGACCGATTTGGATGAAATTTTGTGTGTATATATCAATGGGTTCCTGGATGATTGAAAACACAATTGGACCCGGTAGGTGGCGCTGCCTTTGCTGCTGTTCGCTAGTTAGGTATAATGTTTTAATTTAAATATTCATAATGTAACTGTACCATAATGAATATTGTTCTTTTTGCAGTTGGTTGTACATCTGATTCAGAGTGTCCCGTCAGCGATACATGTTACAACGGCGCTTGCGTCAACCCTTGCGTAGTTGAAGCTCCTTGCGCTATCAGCGCCGAATGCTTCGGTAAAGCACATCGTCCAAACTGTCGCTGCCCGACGGGAACCACAGGAAACCCCTATACCAGGTGTCAAGCCGCTGAATGTGAGATTGATAATGATTGTAACGACAACAGCGTTTGTGTAAAGGGATCTTGTCGCAACGCTTGTTCGAGCGATGGCCTAAACCCTTGTGCCAACAATGCTGACTGCTTCGCACGGAACCATGTTGCGTCTTGCAAGTGTCCTGCGGCACTACCTCTCGGAGATCCTCTAGTCCACTGCCTGAGAATAGATGTTATCGGTGAACCCGAATGCCGCATGGACAGTGAATGTCCCAGTGGCTACGCTTGCCTTAGAGACGAGTGTCGCGAAGCTTGTGCTGAACTCAAACCATGCACCGGCAACGCTCGTTGTACTGTTTCCGACAGCGTACCCTTCCGAACTTTGATATGCCGCTGTCCCGATGGATATATTCCTGAAGAAGGAGGAAATTGTAAACCTGCGCAACTACCGGCGCTGAGCTGCTCTTCGGACCAGGACTGTGGTGACCACGAATCATGTGTCAATAGAATTTGCCGTAACCCATGTAATTGCGGAGATAATGCAGAGTGTTTCATCCGTAATCATAGACCCATTTGCTCATGTCGCGAAGGATTTGAAGGTGACCCATACAGGCGATGCCACATCGTTGGTTGCCGCAGCAATTCGGAGTGCCAATCTCATGAAGCATGTGTCAATGGCAACTGCATCAGTCCTTGCCTCTTGAACAGCACGTGCGGTCCTAACGCAGAATGTTACGTAGAAAGGAATTTACCATTGTGCAGGTGCCGTCCTGGATTTGAAGGTGATGTTTATTTAGGTTGCCATGCAATAGAATGTAGAAGTAATGGCGACTGCCTACAAGACAAACAATGTCGCGCACACAGATGCGTGAATCCTTGCCTTAGCGAAAATATATGCGGCACTAGAGCCACGTGCTTGGTTAGAAATCATAACGCAGTATGCAAATGTGAACAAGGCTATACCGGAAGCCCATATATTGAATGTAAGCCACAAATCATCGCAGAGTGCTACGTGGACGCCGACTGTCCATCAAGAATGGCGTGCTTATCATCAAGATGCGTAAACCCTTGCACAGAATTGCGGCCTTGCGCAACTCCAGCCCAATGTGAAGTGTCACCAACTCTCCCGGTGCGCACAATGCTGTGCACATGTCCACCGGGCTACGTAAGTAGCGGCGGAGGCATTTGCCGTCCAGCAACATCAATCGCAGATGTCATTTGCAATGCCGATGATAATTGCACAGCTAATCATGCTTGTATTACTTCCGTCTGCAAAAATCCTTGCGAATGCGGTCCGAATACGGATTGTCAAATAAAAGACCACAAACCAGTCTGCGCTTGCCAGCCTGGCTTCGTAGGCGATGCCCGCACCGGGTGCTACAAGGTTATTTGCCAATCTGACTCACAATGTGCAGATGATGAAACTTGCTTCAACAGCCGTTGTATACCAGCTTGTTCAGTTGACTCCGATGTCTGTGGAGAGTCTGCCGAATGTTACGGCAACGAACATCGCGCTTCGTGCAGGTGCAAGATTGGTACTATAGGAAATCCTTCAATTGCGTGTACACCCATTGGCTGCCGCGCTGACTCCGATTGTCCAATAGACAAATCCTGTATAAACACTAAATGTGTGAGTCCTTGCAACACAACAACTTGTAACGAACCCGCAGAATGCAGAGTACACCTCCACGAGGTGCACTGCATATGTCCACCTGGTTACCAAAGCACTGAAAGCGGATGCTTAAGTACGAGACAACCGCAATGCATCACAGATATTGACTGTCCCTCTGGAACCGCTTGCTTGAACGCAAAGTGTGTAAATCCTTGTCTGGAAATAAAGCCATGTGGTACTAATGCCGAGTGCAAGGTCATTGACACCCTACCAGTCAGGACAATGATCTGTGAATGTGTACCCGGATACAAAGGAAATGCTCTTATCGAGTGCTCTTCCAATAGACGTGAGTACTTCTTTTTTCTTCAAAAGTTATTATTTAAAATTCATTTGTTTTATTTGATTTTTGTCAGCAAAACAAACAAGTACTTAATTTGAAAAAAATGTTATATCATGTTGTATGCATAATGCATTTCCTCTTTGTGAAATAAAACTCGCGTTACACCACAGTAACGCAAACACGCGCGCAATGTGCATTGCTGTAACATACTCTCCCGGACTCCTAAATCGAGCCACAGTGCATTGTCATGTAAGATATAATGGCATAAAACATTAAAATAATTATGACTCAAAGAAAAAGTTTTTATGCAGTTTTGAAGCTGACATATTGGCCATCGTTTTGGTGTTATCATTGTTCCGAATTTGAATACACGGCCAAATACAAAGACATTCTACACAAAAGAGTGCAGGGTGGCTCGATTTAGGAGTCCAGGAACGTTTATCTACCTACCTTAGTCTCTTGTTACTTTAGTGCATATTCCAAAGTACCATGTACTAACAAGGTACTAACAAGTCAGCCAGAAACAGACAGGCGGTACAATACTAAATGCCCAAAAATCAAAATCAACAATTGAAATCACCAACAGTCCCTATGTACACACTCAAATGATTGTATATCACAAATAAGATTTCTACTCGCAGGTCCGATCCCAGAATGTATAGAAGGGCAAGGCATCGACTCTACCGGCGAGTGCGTGCCGTGCCGCGCAAGCGATGGTCGCGTGTTAGACGTGCGAGGGCGCTGCGTGTGCGACGCGGCGCGAGGTTATGTGCCGCGCGGCGACACTTGCGAGCCGCGCGGCTGCCGCGCCGACGCACAGTGTGACGATCGTGAACGTTGCATAAATGGCATGTGTGTGGACGCGTGCCGGGCCGAGCCTTGCGGCACGTCGGCTACCTGCGACGCCGTTGGCCACCGCTCGCACTGCACCTGCATCGCCGGCTACACCGGTAACCCACGGGTGCACTGCAACACCACTAACCCACCAGTGTACCGCACCGACTTCCCTCTGCCTGATATGCAGGTAAGCATCAGAAACTTCCCTCTTTGTGTTGGCATATGTACCATATCTACCATTTTTTATCGTTTAGCTATTGCTTAGTTTTGTGGATCACTGTTTATAATTATTTGTTTTAGGTCCACTGTCTTGCCGACGGCGTTCGGGTTAGTCTGAAGATCAAGGACTTTAACGGCGTGCTGTATGTAAAGAGTTACAGTAAGGATGAACGCTGCCGACTAGCCGTAGACACACCTAAGGAAGATGAGACAATTGTCGACTTTACCGTGCATTTCGGCGAGTGTGGCTTAGTGCATGTAAACGTAAGTTCTTATTTACCAGAATATCTATATTAAAAACTCATGTATAGACGCAAGCCGTAAGATGTTCAAAAAAGAAAATAACTAACGGAACTATCAACTTTTAAAGGCATTACAGCTTTCACGATGTCTAAATAAAACTCAGTCATATAAAACATTTGTATTTTACAGGGTCTGGCAAGCTTCGTCCTTGTAATGCAGAAACATCCGAAACTTGTCACTTCGAACGCCAAGGCATTCCACATAAAATGTATATACCAAACGGGTGAGCAAAACGTGACGTTGGCCTTCAACGTATCGATGCTGACGACAGCCGGCACCATCGCCAACACCGGCCCGCCGCCCACCTGCTCCATGAGAATCGTCTCTCGCTCCGGCAGCCAAGTCAGCTCCGCTGAGATTGGAGAGAACCTAGTCCTGCAAGTCGATGTGCAACCCTCAAGTAAGAAACGTTATTATGTTTTTACATAATTTACATGTCGTCATACATCATAGGAATCGCTCATATCATAAAGTAGTCGACATTTCGTGAAATGGTGATATATGTATTAAACGTTATGTTGACCATATTCATCATATGGCTTGACCAAATCAATCAATAGAGATGGTTTGACGATGTAAACAACTAAACACGGCTATTTCATAATGTGGTCAAATATTGTCATGTGTTACTATCTTACGATTATTTATTGTTTATTGTTAATTAAAACGGTAACACCAATTACATTAATTAACATAAAGATTTAAACAGGTATGGTAGGTAGGTATACAAAAAAAAATATTTCAACTACTAACATATAATAGAGGGCACCCTAGATACTCGTATATAGAATACGATTCATAAGATAGTAACAGTATTTACCGCTAGCGGCTTTGATAGCGAATTTTAACCAGTTTTGACTGTTTATACTTGAAAGGGTCACAAAAATATAATCTGTCAACCTAATAGGATACAAAGAAATTATAATAATAAAAAAAATCGGTAGCTTGGACCCTATATACATTATATAATACAAAAATATAATTTACATACATATAATTTATATAGGTACATTGAAATAAAGGAAAAAAATATAAGGATGTACCATCATAAACCGGTCGAAAGTAATGTTGACTGATTTAGACTGTGACATGGGCACTTTACATTAATAATAGCCAAATCTCGATAAACCCATCGACAAATCTTGAACATTAAATGCTATGGCAAGTAGTTGACTATATCTTGAAATGCTAACATTTCACGAAATGATCGATTTATAGCAGAAGCAACCATACAATGAGTAAAAGTAACTAAGTTTATAATATACTTTCAACTATTTACATTTTCTTATAGATATTTACGGCGGATTTGCGCGTAGCTGTATAGCAAAGACGAGCGAAGTAGCTACGAATGTGGAGAATGAATATCCGGTGACAGACGCCGACGGATGTGCAACGGATCCATCAATCTTCGGCGAATGGGAACGAAGTGAAGACGGCAGCGTACTGCGAGTCGCCTTTAACGCTTTCAAGTTTCCCAGCAGCGATAACATACGATTCCAATGTAACATTCGCGTCTGCTTCGGCAAATGTCAACCGGTAAGAAACGCAAGCATACTTACAGCTGTTTTCGAAACAATCAATGTATGCAATTAAAGTTATTTTTTTACAATATTGTACCGCTATCCGCAGGTGAACTGTCGCGGTGCCGACGCCTTTGGCAAGCGACGAAAACGAGAAGCAATCGACAGCAGGGCGTCATCTTCACCTGCAGGCCAGTTCCGCGAGGAAGTGACCGTCGAATCCAACCAAATCCTGACGCTGCAGCGGCGCGACCCGTCGCAGGTGGCGCGGCAGCGTGACGCCGGCAGCGCGACGGGCGCGAGCGCAGGCGCAGGCGAGGTGTGCGTGTCGGCGGCGGGGCTGGCCGTGGCACTGGCGCTCACGGCGCTGTTGGCGCTGGTGGCGGTGGCAGCGGCTGTGGCGTGCTGGCTGGTGGCGTGGCGCCGCGCGCGCCCGCCGCCCGCACCACTGCCGCACCCGGCCGACTTCCCTAACCCGCTGTTCCAGCGCTGAGTACGCTAGTCGCGGCCGCGCTCCTCCGCCGGCACCGGGCGGTGTCGGTCTTCCTCTCTCCCTATCTCTGTGCTGCCGCCGGAGGACCGCCGGCCGGGGGCGCGCCGGGCGCCAGCTCGCGCTCGCCGCGCCCCACCCTATACTTACTTTATTTTATATTATTTTTTACGTTTTACTTTTACTAATGTGGCATCCGTCGCTCTTCGAATTTTGTGATATTCATATAAATATTCGAAATCACCATAATTTTATGTAAAAAAATATCGACTAAGTATATCTAATTTTAAGAATAAACAATTAATAATATGTTCTTAGTTTTATTGCCAAAAGGTTGTAGTATTTAACCGATTCTAAATGCTAGACTAAGTAGGTCCTATTTGAAGTTCTGCCCACGTGATAACGTGATGCTCATAATCAGTGGCGGCCTTAGAGGGTGGCGAGCAGGGCAACCGCCCAGGGCCTCGCACAGCAACCGAGTAGAAAAGGTTAACATTTAAAACTTTATTTTATCCTTTGGTATTATTTAAAATAATAAAATTAATTTGGTATACGAAGTAATATTAACGATATCTAAATTAACGATCAAAGATTTGACAATTAGAGAGAAGATAAGATAAGATATATTATTTGTCAAAAACATGTGTAGGTTTACAATCAGTTGGAACGATTAAACAAAAAAATTTCAGCATGTTTTGCCTAGAAAGGCGTACAAATCTAATAATATAATTCAAAGTATGTACAAAAATCATAAATTTCGTTAAATTAATAATAATAATAATAAGGAGGTTCCTCTCTCTGGAGCCCTGACCGCCGGTAGCTTGGACCCTGTTCCCGATACCGGTGGGCTACTATTTTTTATATTTTTAAATGTTTTTTTTAATATTTTTGTTTATAAAAATATTTAAAAATGTAATTTATATGTACTTAGTTGAAATAAAGAAAATAATAATAAAAATGTCCTGTTCAAAATGTCTAAAGTACATCATTCAAATAGTTGACAACAATAAATAAATAAATACTACTATATAGTATTTATTTATTCTCGACGACGACGACGTATCTTCGTGCTTTTATTAAAACTAATAATATTCAAATCTTTGTATGCCTTTGGTACCCTGTTGTATAATTTTGGGGCCGTGCAGAATACACTCTTACGCATGAGAGCTGTTTTAGCACTAGGTATACTGAAGAACTGAATATGTTTGTTTATCCATGTATATGAAGGACGCAGATGCCATTATCTCCATTGTTGAAAAATAATATAATAGAAAAAAAAACTGTTTTTTTTTTCAGTATTAGTTCTGAGAATGACTGCCACAAAACCTGTGACAGTTGCGTCTGCAGAAAGGAGTTTTTGAAGATTTAAAATGATTAAAAACATATTTGAGGAATTCGATGACACACGTTTGGCTTTCAGCTCTTGCTAATTTCTTTATTAAAAACGACGTAGTGCATTCGTTAAATTATAATGTGTAAAATAAAGATTTTCGGGCACCTGATCCTGGGGGCCCAAATCTCGAGTATAAAGGACATCATTCAAGGGTCTAACATTTTATATCCAAATTAATGAGCCTTACAGAAAAAAAAAATACTTTTTTCTTATGGGAAATAAAATCTTCAGCATTTTTCCGTTTCCAGTTCCGTAGTCTACAAGGAACCCTTATAGTTTCGCCATGTCCATCTGTCTGTCCATCCGCAGCTTAGCTCAAAGATTATTTGCACTAGAAAGCTATAATTTGGCATGAATATACATTATTAATCATGTCGACAAAGTGGTAAAATAAAATCATGAAAAAAAGATTTCTTTAGGGTACCACCTGTACACGTAAGCTGGGATGATTTTTTTTTCCTGGTTTACTCCATGGTGTTGGGTATCGTTGGACGGTTGGATAGATCTTTTAAAAATGTTACAGGTTTGTTAAAACAATTTTTCGATTCAGGGATCCGTTTGTAAAATATTAAGCTTTATAGTACTAATTTTTGTTAGAGTCAAGTGTCCAACCGCCAACTAAATGATTGTTTTTGGATATGCGAAAAAAATCGCGGTAGTAGTCTATATGACGAAGTTATAAAATCTATCACAGCTAAGTAGGCTTTACAAGTTTACGAGTAATAGTCAACCAACTTACATTTGCAGTTGCAATGTACGTACGTAGGGAGAACTTGATTTTCAACTACAATGTTAAGTTAGTTATTGGAATAAATTCATTCCAACTACGGAACCCTTCATTGTGCGTGGTCCGACACGCACTTGGCAGGTTTTTTACTATTACAGCCAGCGAAAGTCTAAAATTAACCCCCCGGCTGCTATTTGAGATTGAAAATGCCAAAAATCATATTTTTATAACAAGTGTTTTAAGCGGGTACGTATTGCAATATCTAAAATTAAAAGAACTAACGTAAAATAACCTACGTTCAAAATCCCTAAAATATAAATACCTAATGTTTGTTTCACTTATATTCAAAATGCCGAAAGCTTAAAATATCAAATGGATATGTTACTGAAGTTCATAAAGCTAAAACTTGAAATTCCTATGTACAAAGTTCCTTAAATTGGTTTACCTCACCATTATATGTTTGTGTACCCGCATGCGTAACACGCATATATGTTTTTTTAAATCGAAACAGCTAGGTTAGGTTAGGTTAGAACTGTGACCACACAACGCACGAGCCGAGCGAGCGAAGCGAGCGGTGCCGCGGCAGCCGGCGAGTGCCAAAAACATATTTTTGGATGATAGATATTTAGTCCAATCAGTATTTTAAACTTAGGTAATTCGTCGGTAGGTGTTAGTTGCTTAGGTATTTAAAAACATTAGGTATTTATACATAACGACAATTTGAATATACAAGTAAAAGGAAACAATATTGAATTAGTGGACAAAGTCACAATTGGAAACATGAGCTGGCTGCTATTGACTCTTCAATTTCATCAGCATGCTATGCACTCAGGAGCCTTAGAGATATGTTGAACAAAAGACTAAGATACAGCATAATGCTTTGGGGTAACAGCTACCGCTATAACTGTCAGAAAGCGTTTATTTTACAGAAACATGCCATAAGGACTACAGTAAGGATCTCACAAAGAGACTCATGTAGAGAGCACTTTAAAGAATTGGAAGTTTTAACAGTACCAAGAATTTATATATTAGAAATTCTAAATCATTTTGCTAAGTATATTCATGAGTATGAATCACAAGAGGAACGTAAGGTAAGAGGAAGCACAAGAAGGAAGGAATTTAAAGACAAAATGGCATCAAATTTTAACATAGCTTAGCATTGTTCCAGATACCAAGCAGTGGAGTTATTTAATAGGTTACTGACTGATTTAAAATTATTAATTCATAGCTCTCACTCTTTTAAAACTAAATTGAAAGCCTTCTTGTTGGAAAAATGTTTATACTCTATGTCAGTATTTACTTATAATAATAGTAGTGAACAAGTTTTAATTTAAATGGTGTTTTTGTTTTTTTTAGATTAAATTATTATTTAGTTAAATTAAATTATTTTTTGTTTTGAAACTGCTCATCACTAGGACCTTGATGAAATTGTGTACTCCTAACATTTTTCACACTATTTTGACATTATACCTGCAATTAATTATACATTATATTTTGGGTGACATTTTATACGAATTGACTCTGGAAGTAGACATTTCACATCAACTCTAATTAGGCTTATAAATGTATTGTTTCTGCATGTGATAATTTTATTTAACATTTAATTTGGTATTGTTTCTGCATATGATAATTTTATTTAATATGCAATGTTCAACACAATGTAAATTGTTTATGGATAAATAAATAAAAAAAAAAATGAAAGGAAATATATTATTTTAGTTATAGCGGTTCGTCAGGAATAATCTATGAGAAAGCAGCAGTCAGTGTATCAGAGTTGTGTATATACAGGAATGCAGGCGTTCATTGATTTGATTGATTGAGAAAATAACTACTGAAGGTTGCTCGTCCTCAGGACGAGCTGCTTCTCACACGGACAACTTTACAGGGGGCCTAAAAAGGCCCCTTTCGTCACTCGCTCCCGTGTCACAACTCCTGACTCTCTTCATATTTTGGCTGCTGAGACCAAAACTACAAACGTAGTATACTGGAAAATTTTATAAAAATGTGGCTGATATTTTGGTTAATTGTGGTGTCCTACAATTCCCATGCGAACGTAGTCGCAGGCAGAAGCTAGTTTTGTTTTAAATAAATGCGTTGAGTTTGAGTGTGGGTTTGACATGGTGGTATTTGTGCTATTGTGCGACTTCCACGCGTACGAAGTTTATTTTATTTTATTTTGTTCGAGAAACTTAGTGTTAAAAAAAATATATTGTAAGGTATAAATTACAAGTTTCCACAGATATACACTATTATGAAAACGAAAAAAAGTCGGCACATAATACCTACAACAAAAATTTTAAAAACAGATATTATACGATCGATCGATGGTAACGCAATTTTTGGTTGGTATTAATGTACAGACGCCAACACATCGAGCTACTACAATCTGTCTAATTTCTTTAATACATTTTCAACGTTATCGCTAAAGCATTAAGGTTCAAGGTTGATTGGGAAAACTTGACAGTTTCGGGTAGCTTCACCTGCTGGTGTCTGTACCGTCCAATAATCGCGTTATCATCAATACCTATAGGTTGCGGGTAGAAGCCAATGTGAACCGCGTCCTATTTAAAAACTCACTTCTTGTTCGGAAAACCGGAAAACGCCCTCTGTCGGGTTCACCGAACAAAAACTGACATATGAGGGCGACGATCGCTTAAACGCGCGACTATCGCTTTTAAATACGACGCGGCCTAACTCTCCAAAATCTATTAGGGCTATTTTTGTCCATATCACGTTCATCACTGTCGCCAACTTTTATTTTTATTACGCCTCACTCCAATGTAAATAAACCACATAAGAACGATTACCGAAAGCCACGTTTACTCATTAAATAACTAAAAGACCGACCATGTGCGTATCGGACAACGTGCACCGTAAGGTTCCGTAGTCAAGTTGGCTATTTTTGTAGTTTGCGTGCTCACTTTATAAACTTTATCAAATAAACACACCTCTATAATAAAAACCCAAAATAATAAACCAAAGTTTGATATTATTATCATTTTTACACCTACTTCCTCATATTGAGTAATCATTCTCCTACTCTACCATTTATTAGGGATCGTGGCAATAAATGCTCTGCTTCCATACATCACAGTGAGTCGTCCCCTCACAATTTTTCCCGTTTTTGCTAGATCACAAATACTGCCACATTTATCTTGTAAATATGGCATTATCTGTATCATTATATGGTTAAAAAGCCACCCACGCATATGTTCAACACTTTCTTCATTTTCCGAATAGAAAATGCACCAGGTTGTGTCTTACTGCATGTCTGACATCAGAGTGCACATTGTAAACTGCAGGGTAGTTGCGTAACACATTAACAGTAGCAATGGCTTCCATTTTTCAGCAGACAAATTTTTCGAACCTAACAAGCAATGGATTAGCAATATGCTTCACTATGATTCAAATTATGATTCATAGTGTGTTACGCAATTAGGGTGCTGGAAGGAGTAACGAATTAAAGTCGACCCTTGATGCAAGCCTACTACGAGTATAGACACACTGAACTAGTCGCTGTTGCCAGCAAAGACATTTAGGAAAACAGGAACACAATTTAGCGTGAACCTCAACCAAATGCACTCATTTTGACAGATCGAAGCTTAAGTTACTATATCGTCGTTATCGGTTTATCCTTAGTGGCAATAAATTTACTTTACATATCCCGAACGAACTCTGCTTATGTTAAGGGGCTGCTGCCCAGGCACACCAATTCAGAATATGCCTAATATGCTGATCACCAAGTTCTTATGTGCACTTCTCGCTTAATTGGCGGACTTCAAAACATAATAAAGTTGTCAAACATAATCATGTAAAATAAACAATTTCGACGTACTAGGGAAGAGCGACGTAAAACGTTTATTTAGTAGATATAAATTAGTGGCACTGAACACGTAAACAGATTATAAGTGTTAATGGGCTGGGAACGAATAATAAATTAGCAACGCAGTGGGGGCACGGCTATTAGAGAAGCGACATCATTTAACGTTAACCGTGTTCACTGATCAGTGGGGTACAATATATTATATCATTCAATATCAAAAGTGTAAGCGTTATGTCTAAAACTTTCCAAAACACACTAAATAAAAAATATGAACCCATTTGGTAAGTTTATTTTTAACTAATTTAACTGTAACTACCTAATTGAAATAATTATTTTTGTTGTGTTCTCTTTTTTTTCTGCGATCGGCCTTCTAGCCATAATCAGATGGGATCTTCGTGTGAGATTCTTTTTAAGGTGTTCCATTGAACATTCACATTATGTGGTTCAGTACTAAATAAACTTTAGATTTTCATTGTCTCTGGTCCAAGTTCAGGATTTGCCATCTTTTTAGGCGGATTATATCCCCTTGCCTGTTTAAATGGTTTTTGGCTAAGACATTGCTGTGCTTGCTCAGTTTCTGTTCATGTTTTGCATTTTTCGCATAGTTCTTCTTTCATGTTGGTATCTTTAGGTGCTCGTGTATTTCTGTTTCTGAAAAACCAGAGCGCTTGAGATTGTTCTTAGAGCTAAATTTTGGAACCTTTGTCAAATTTCGATATTGGAGTTGCTAGCCAATCCCCAGAGTTCTATTCCGTAAGTCCTTATTGGTTTTACTAACAATTTGTAAACAAGTATTTTGGTACTAATAGATAAATTTGATTGTTTTCTGAGCCAGGAAAGACTTTTCAACTCAATGGAGATGAAAATTTTAAATAACATACCTACAAATCACACCACTTACACCGAAAAACTATTCGCTTCTTTTGAACTTTAAATTATTCCAGTTCATTTCTCCCCTTGTTTTTATTTCACAATTCACTCAACAAATAGCAAGTAAGCAATAGTTTACTGCTATACTGCTGCTTACTTTAGCAGTTAGTTTTTTAATGTAAGAAAAAAAAAAAACATAAATTTCACTTTAGGTTGCCTAGTTGGTTTGTTAAAGAGAGGAAGAACTAGTTGACGGTCTCCCTAGGAGCACGACGCGGACACGGGAAGGAAGGTCTATGATCTGGCAATTTAGGATACAAGACTTGCGTAGTTTAAACTCCGGATTTGGTATAGTAGGAACCATTCCATTATGATTGTGTTGAATAGGTATCTATCTATACTTCTACCTATCTATACTTCACCTGCTGTTACTTGCACGTAATATGTATAATAATTAATAGAGGCATAATCTGCCCAGCCTTTTCCCAACTATGTTGCCGGCAGTCTAACCTGTTGCACCTGAATACTAATATTTTACACGACTGCCTATCTGACCTCCACAACCCAGTTAATTGCGTAATATGAGATCCCTTCTTAAGTCTGGTTGTCGGACTTACGGGCTTCTGACTACCCGTATCGACTATCGAAGATCTACAAATGACAGCTGGGACCAACGGCTTAACGTGCTTTCCAAGGCACGGGGGTCTTGATATGTAATGGATGGTCACCCATCCACGAACAAGCGTAGTTTAACCTTCGATTGACCCGTGCTGCTTTTATTATTTAGCCACGAGAACTGTTATTATAATAATTAATAAAGGTATACAAATAACATTTACAAAAATATGCAAGTTCAAAAGCGCATGACAAGGCAGGCTAACCATTTATAATTTTAAGAACACCGAGAACAAATTACGGTAATGTCGTATAGGAACAAGCAGCACAACTCTATAATCAATTGCCTAATGTGATCAAGCAATCAAAATCAAAACCTCTTCCAACTTTTGCTACGTTTTAAAATTGTTTAAATTATAGTTTGTTTTTTATAAATTAATTTTAGTTGTATCAGCCGGCGAAACAGTCGGCGTCGCTTAACTTAATAACCATTACAGTTTTTCCTCATAAAACAGGATAATTGTATTCTTATAGAGTGAATTAAAGCAATATTAAACCGCTAAATAGTTACCAATAAGTCAATATTTATTAGTTGTTGGGCAGAATTTAACGCAACTATAGTCATCTGTTTGGTAGACTGTTAATACTGGCAGTTTTTTTTTTCACGTACACTCTGTGCCTGTAACTAAGTATCTATCCACCCAATTGTACAAGTAGGTACACGCTAAGAAGTCCCGACTAACTTATCCGACTTTATTGGAATAAATATGGCCCAACCAAATGTCCTTACTTTGGTATAGTTCGTCGGATCGTTGAGTTCCTCAAGTTCTGAGTTGACTACACGATAACTAACAAAAGCGTGCACTGTCTGGATAGATGCACTAAAACATGGGTGAACTTTTCCTCAATAGACCACCTCAGACTTTAACCGACATGGTCCTCATGATGATTTGCCGGTTACAATATAACTGTATGAGCTTCAAAAGAGAGAGACCTTCAAGGCTCCCAAGTTTATATCGGTTTTTCTTCTCTGAGTAGTCGGCTAGGCTAGGAAACACCTACCTCATCCTCATCTAGTCTATCTAGTTATAATATAAAAATTACGGCTAAAGCATTATTTTTCAACAATTCATAAAAAAGAATGCGTGTTAAATACACTACAGGGTGCACCTTAAAGTGATGCAAAAGAGCTACTTGACAAGTAAGATTATAATAACCCTGTGTTTGTTGCGCAGTCGTGTAAAAATAACGACAAGTAAAAGTGATTCTAATACCCTACTTGCAAAATAAATAATTTCATTTCATGTCTATTTATGAAGTTTTCCATATTTTCTCCTTTTATATTTTTCCTAATGATTGGTCTTTCCTTGACTGATATAAACTTCAGCAGGTGGTACTACTATATTATTACCTGACTCTGCCACAGTCCTAGTATCGTGAGGTAAGCAGCTAAACAACTGTTCGTAATAGATACCTACAATATACTGAAAACATAACATCATCATTTGCTCAGCCTTTTCCCAACTTTGTTGAAATTAACTTTCATCCTAACCGGATGCAATATGTATAACGTAACATCACTCCTGTGTTCCCCAAGAATTGTGCAGTGTAGAGGTGTATGGACGTATACTTAGTAACTACACACATTTCGCCAGTTATGTCCAATGTAGCGCGACCCTATTGACATCAACTGGGCACAAATGCATAACTGCTTCGCGGGGTTGCAACTGAGATTTTTTGACAACAACGCGCGACAACTGTTTCCTAATTTAAGTTTTCATAAATCTAGTATCTTCACATAATTTCATCCTTACTGTCTAACCGTAGCTATTGTGGCCTAGCCCTGAGATAAACGCAAGCGCAGCGCAATGTCTCATGGCCGCCACGGCGCATGCGCGGCCCTCCCCCCTCCTGGTGATATACCCCCCCCACCCGATGCTAGAGTCGCACTTTGTTTACCAATTGCCTTGCCGCGATTGACGAACCAGTCAGGGCAGTCGCCAGTCGGTCCGCCAACTCAGCCGACCTCGCTCGCTCTCGCGATCGGTCATTATTCACAGTCGCGCGTCGCCAGCGACGCACGCGACGATAGTCACCGCGTCATGACCCTGTGACGTGATAGTATGAGTAAAATCGAAAATTCGACGGAAGCCGCCGCGCCCAGCGTGGCGATCCACGTGGAGCAGTATGACGGCCAAGACAGGGAGAACTCAAAGCTCCTCGACCTACACGCTCCGGCGCCGATGATAACGCCCTCTGGGCAAATGCGCAAAGTGAAGAGCTTCAGTGATACACACAGGATTCGTGATGTGTCTACAGCCTCAGGTGCAGCATCCGCGCGGTGCCTACGGCCTTACGAGCAAGTGGCCACATATCCTGAAGGATCTGACAGCGGCACCAACCACTATGGCGCCCCATCAATCCGATCTCTTGCTTCGATTGGTATGGGATGCACGGATGGCCGCAAAATGGTTATAAGACGGGTACCAACATCGCCCACGGAATTGTTCCATCTAGTTCGTCCTCCTACGTGAGTACCTCTGCGAATGACATCCTCTGGGTTGCCATTATTCAATTGACTTCCATCAACCGCACACATCTCCCCATCCTCCGTGCGTTCTGTTCTTTAATAATACATTGTTTGCCCACTGAGTTAGCCAATACTTTATATCACAGCTCTAAAATTTATAACCTAACTTAAGACAATTAAATAGATACAAGTAGTTTATTACGTATGTAAACTATTATGCTATGACAAGTTAAGCGTGCTAGATGGTTTTCTATTTATTTATATGAATTGACATTCATAAATATGTATACCTAAACATACATATAACTCAGGTTACTCGTCATTGGTCACATGCCATGCTTCATTCAATGAATCTAGGGAGAATAGTTAAATTTCAGTTTACTACACTAAGCGGGCAGACCAGACAATTCGGTGGTAAATTAACAAACGGTTTTCACTTTTGTTTACGTAAGTCTAACAAAATCAGGTAATAAAATTGTTATACCTTCTCTAAACTATCTAAGTAGGTGCCTGGCATCAATCTTGACGCTGACGCCTATTCTTGAACAAAAGAATATACATATAAGATATTGGTTACTGTATGACGATGCAGACAGTTTAATTTGGATAATATAAATGCATAACAGTTAATGAATATCAATGTTCAGACAAATCAGACAATCCATTAGTGGATATCGAGCTATCAGTGATAAATTAGGTGTGCCTAAATACTCCAAGCAACACAGTTGTTACTGTGTCATCGTTATCGTCATAATATTATTATGTAAATCGCATAAAATACGGTACTTATATTTTATAATCGATAAAACTATATAGCTATACATATAGTAGGCACATCAAATTTTGGTGGTGGTATTTTACGACCTTAAGCAACACACCTATTTGAACAGCTATAACTCATTAGTTACAGGTTTATTCTTCTAGCTATTTGCCCTGATCACTTTATTGGAATAGTAATTGATTAACAAAAAATATTTGCCCTGTATACCTAGGCAAGCATTTTTATTTTTGTTTACAATTATCTATAACTCTGCATTTCGCCCTACTTTTCATTGTTATTACGTTCACTGTTGTAAGTTAACAACTTGAATCAATGACCTTTGCATCATTAAAATTATGTTATGGGAATAAAGGTAGATCTCGAACACAACAAAATTATAATAACAAGACCTACTCTTAATTTCATTAAATTGTAGGTAAGTAGTAAAAAAGGTAATTTATCTGAATCGATGATGAATCACGATTTTTTTATGGAGTAAGATTGAGTTTTTTGATAAAGGTTTTATTATATCGTACAATTCAATTATTTCCTCGAAATAACAGGTAAAAAGCAGGTATACATAAATTGTTTCATGTGTAGGTATAACTATTATATCGTTTATTATTAATATAATTATGGATCTCATAATCGAAGGAGTCTAAACACTGAAAAGTTACTTATGTAAAGTACTTAGTAAACTTATGAAAAGTTGTCAAGGTTACTGAAATGGAGCAATTCTTTCTGTGCAGTAAATCTAATAAAACGCAAAGTGCTTCAATCAGTTAGGCACATGAGGTCTTAACAAACTGGTATTATCACTCTTAACTGTAGAACAAAGGTGTCCAATTACTTATCATCATAAGTGGTTCTTACAATGTGCGCTGTGCCCTCTACCTATAATAAAGAGTTCCGCATCTCGGTATCTCGTAAACATGTACTCTGGATCTGTAGTTTGCACTTATTACGTATCATACAAATTGTATCAGAAAAATACTTGTATTTTATGCGTAGGCCTATTTAAAACATTATCATACTAAAGTAAACAGAGAAGCTTTGTTTGATAGTTATTCATGTAAAAATAGCTTATCTGATTGATATGAAACCTTCAATGTCAAGAGTCAAACAGCTTAACAATGATCTAACTGATCATAAGGTTTGAAAAGTAAGTTCCGGTCCAGAGGTAGTCATATTACCTATACAGGGTGGCAGGCAGGCACATCGACGCGCTAACTGAAACCATGAATTCAGCATATGATTCTAGACCCGTAGAAACATATCTTAGGTTATCAAAATAAAAAAAAACCTGTTATTTCATAGAAAAGAGCGGTCAAACCCACGTTAAATTTCACCGCAGTGCGTTCAGCATCATGAACTGAATGGTAACAGGTTACGCGTCGATGGGTTACTTCAAGACAATACACTGCACTACACCTTTGTCTCTCGGTCAGTTACCTGCAGCATCAGCATTCAACACTTCAACATTATATTTCAGTAACCAATCATTCATATCATTTTAGGTAACAATTGAATGTATAAATATCGTTACAACATAATTTTATTACAAAAAGCGTTATTGCCAGTCATTTGTCAAGGTCGACTGGCCAGCATCAGTTCACCTCACAGAGGTTGCTAACTTACTAGTGTATTTCTAATGGCGTCGGTGACTGCTAGCACTTACCTATGTAGGAAACAATTTTGTAAGGAAAAAATACTTAAAAAACACAACCTACTTCGATAATCAAAGAAAACCATTCTGGAAGTACCTACTTACTTATGGTATTTCATTTGTGTTTCCACTTGTGTACTTTTTGCCTCAAGTGTTACCATTACCTGTCTGTAAATCAAACCCTTAATGATTATTGTAACTCGGTGTTCTTAGAGTTTATAAAATTTTAATGCATTATAAAGCTCATATATAAGAGAGCGGTTAAACTAGAGTTCCCGAGAAATAGAACAATTTCATTTCAGAGATGAATCGCTTACATTTTAGAATAAAAAGCTGAATTCAAACATCCACTAATATCTACTACTGTGTTCGGGCTCCACGTGGTGGTTATTTTGGCCCACGGATTCCAATCCCACTTCAGCTTAGCGGCTTTTTGAGCAACGTCAGTAATCTGCGCAGTGTGGTGTTGCGAATATGGTCTGTCAATTTGACCCCTAGAATACTGCGCTCCATTGCACATTGGCAAACCTTGAGTTTGGACTTTTGAATGTTTATCAAAGACCAAGTCTGAGATTCATAGGTCATAATGGGAAGGATGCACATGTCCATAATTTTCCGCTTTAGTATGTCATACGAACCTTTTTTTTAATTAAATAGAACCTTAATGTCATTATTGTAAAATAGTAGTTTCATCAATCATGGATAGATGAAACTACTATTTAACATGAAAGAAATAAAAGGATACTGCCGTCTCAAGCTATGTAATGGGCATATTGCATTTTATTTCCTCTGCGTTGGAGTAACAAAACACATTTTAACCTGAGGATGTGGAATATACAAATTTACATTTTGACCATTCGTTGTAAAGTTTGGTTATTGAAGACTGTTCGCGATGTTAGCTCATGATGAAGTAAAATGAAAGAGAGAACTAATATGATGTTGGTGTAAGTCATGTTTGTAGCTTTCTTAAAAAAAAAGAGAATTCGAAGAATGTACAAAAAATCTATGGTTATTTATCAAAGCTAAAGTAGTTTATCTCCAATTACATCGTCATCAAAGAGTTTTGATTGGCGACAACGTAGTGCACTCCATTTCACAAAGTATCTAAAAATCCCTTAAAGATCCCTTTTCCTCAGCCAACTATTATACCAAGCGGGGGAAATCTTTAAATTTTCCTTGCTTCATCTATCAACGGTGACTTCATTAATTTCTTAATGTTTTGCGTCAACAAACGAAACCTAATATGACATGTATGATACGAGTATACAGTCTCCAATCTACTTGATTGAGGTATGAGGTACACTACCACTACACTCGTTCTGAAAAGCAAGTCCATTCCTACTGGCATAGAATAAATCCAATGCTACTGGTTTGTTTTTATTTTATGATATGCAAACAACTTTGAAAAGCAGTTTTTTTTTCTATGGTCTATATGGGCCAACGCCTATGCACAAAGTCTAGCTCACCTTCACTACCTATTTTTCATTATCGCTAGGACCTTTTTTATACTCAAAACCTATTTACAATTGAAAGAACAAAACGTGCTCCGCTACCAACTAACAAACAGAGTGTGGCATTGACGCTTAATTAATAACCACGTCTACGCTGAGAGTGTGGGAAGTAAAAAAATGCAGATGTCGTTGAGCTTTCACTCAACAGTAAGCACACAGAATTTGGCTTACCCTGAAACCTGGTTCAATGTTTTCATCAGAAACCCAAATTATAAATCCTCTAACATTTTCATTGATGATAAAACATAGCCTTTAACATATAATGACCATCTATTTCACAAGTTTCGAACGCAACGATAAATAAAAATGACAAAGGTTCCTTTGTTTTTCGATTCTATCTGATGATGTCATGCCGATACCCATAGTTTGCTTAAATTCAATAGAAAATGAAAAAAATACATACATACTGTTTCACTGTACCGTATCTCTCCCTTCCTTATGAGATCACCCATTTTATGCCCATAGTTACAAATTGATCCATTTTATGCCCATACGCACGATTGTGCCCTCGCCAGGAGAGGCAATAAACAACCTGGGAACTGCCAGAAATTCAGAAATTCGACTAATAAATGCTCTCAGAAAATCAATATTAGTTTCCCATAAAGATATAATTTAATTATGGCATGAACTTAGCCTTTCCAACTCTGGTTATATCTTAACTGTACTAGTGATAAATTGGTAATAAGTTTACATACTGCAAGAAAACAAGCAGCTTATGTAGGTAATTCAATAGAAATGACGTGACATGTAGGCACTATGGGTGAAATGTATATGTATACAATGCCTGAAATAAAATTATTTATTATTATTATCTCCATTATTTCATTTAAATACATATAATTTACATTTTTAAATATTTTTATAAACAAAAAATTAAAAAAAACTATTTAAAAATAAAAAAAATAGTAGCCCACCGGTATCAGGAACAGGGTCCAAGCCACCGGTGGTTAGGGCTCCAGAGACAGGAACCTCCTCACAATGCGAGCCGTATCGAGGTGTCTTTTGAATCAGGCCCTTGATCCAACCGCCTAACGAGAGCCTCTATAGACATTGATCGAGGCTTTCGGCCATCAGGCCATTGGCCGATACGACAATTGGCACAATGACAGCCGAGCTCACATTCCACATGTCAATACCCCGTGTGCTAAGTCGAGATATTTAATTTGTTTCTCTTTCTCAGCTTTCACGAGGTTCCCGTCATGTTGAATGGTAACATCGACAATCATTGTGCGGCGCGCTAATCGAACTATCCCCACTATATCAGGCTTATTGGCGACAATAGTCCTGTCAGTAATGATAGACCGATCCCAGTACAACGAGACATGGTCATTTTCAAGAACTGGGTCAGGCACATACTTGTAATACGGTACCTCAGAATCGACAAGTTTATATTTCAAAGCAAGGTGCTGGTGAGGAGGCTAGAGAGGCGCCACGGCGCCCTCACCTACCGCCTGATGCAGGTACTCACCGGACACGGAAGTTTCGGGAGGTTCCTGCACATCATTAGGCGGGAGGAAACGCCCGGATGTCACCATTGCCAGGACCACCCAGGGGACACGGTGGAGCACACGGTGGAGGTCTGCCCCGCTTGGGCGGAGCACCGCCGTGTCCTTGTAGAGGCGATCGGCAGCGGCGGCGGCCTCTCGCGCCCGGCCCTGGTGCAAGCCATGGTCCGGGGCGAGAGGGAGTGGGAGGCAGTCGCCTCCTTCTGCGAAGCAGTCATGCTAGCGAAGGAGGTGGCGGGACGGATGAGGGAGAGAGCCTCCCGTCCCAGCCGCCGGGGGAGACGCTCCGGGCGTCGGGAGTCGTCACTGACGACTCCCGGCCACCGTAGGTGCGGGCCTGCGGGCGGAGAGCAATGGGTAGCCCACCGCCCGATCAGGACCAGGCCCGTGCCGGACGGCGCGTAAGTGTTCCACGCGCGCCTCAAAGAGATGTCAGCATAATTTGAGGGGCCCCTTAGGGCCGAAGCCTGCCGGGTCAGCGGGATTGTCCGAAAGGGTTACCGCTACCCCGGAGTAGTATTAGTCAGTAAGAGTCTGACACTCCCTTCCGCTCCACCCAGAGCGGGAGGGGTCATTTGATGATTTACCACCAGACAAAAAAAAAAAAGCAAGTTGCTGGTGAATAATCCTGGCTACTTGTTTATGCCTGTGCAAGTACTCGCCGTTAGCCAGACGAGAACAACCAGACAAAATATGTCTGATGGACTCACCCGGAAGGTGGCATGCCCGACACACGTCAACCGTCCCGTCCCGTCCTTCATAATATGTCTCCGGTAGTTATTCGTCAAGATAACTTCGTCCATAATTGTACAGACGAAACCTTCAGTTTCCCCGAAAAGGTCCCCAAAACGTAGCCAGGATACGGACGCTAAGAAACGCTTTATTATTATTTTTTTAGTTGTATTTGACATATCTCGATACCCGGGGGTCCCGGACCTTTGAAAGGCGTACTAGGGGCCGAAGCCAACTCGCAGAGGCCCATTACACAATCTTAAATAATGAGGAGGCACTAACAGACGATTATCCCTGTATGCACCATATAAGTGCACCCAAGGGCAATCCCCGGTTGGTGCAGGACTATTGCTGAACATGGAAACAAAATATACTGGGCCATGAGTTTGGGTGGCTATAGTGGATCGGTTACCTTGAACTATGGAAGGTTTATGTCCCCTGCTTGGCCAATGATAATATAATATTCACAGATGAAATGGCAGGGGGTGACTTGCCTACTCACTCAGTCGCTAGCACACAGTGTCGTAGCAACAAGGGGGCAACATGTCCTGAGGTGCTTATGAGGAGTGGAGAGGTATTCCACGCCCTATCAGGACAATCTCGGAAGAACGGTCAAGATCACTACCAGGATCTTACGGAAATACTTCCTTAAAGGCAAGCATGAGGTAGGAGTTCTGTTCCTCATCAGTGTTCACTCCAGCCGGCCAATAAAGGCAAGCCAGAGGTGAGGAACAAGACTTCTCCCGGGTGATAGGGTCCGTGGGGTCTCTACTGCCCAACAGCTCGCCACATGCTGCCTTGCGGATTCATGTATCTCTTGGTCTGGCAAAGTAACCTCCTCCGTCAGAGACCTAGAGTTTAGAGCGGTCAAGCACCACCACGACGTCAACGTAGAGACATAACAGTGGGTTATTATTATTAAAAAATATTTTTGTCTGAATAACGTTTACACCTACATGAAACATCTTAAATCCATAAAACAAATTGGAGTAGGTACAGTGTCGACCAAAAGTCCATAGGCAATCTCACAAAGCAATAGCTTGACGTTTAATTTGACTTACGTCCTTCTAGTTTCAAGAAAATATCACATTGTTGTCAACAAGTGATTGTAATTCATAATTTCATATGAGTCAAGGTGACCTAGCGGTTAAGCGCGTGCAGATGGATGCGTGAATCAGTGAGCCGTACTTCTCACGCAGTACTTCGACTTTTTGTAAGTTTTTACTCGATTGGAAGTAATGGGACAGAATTATAATTATTCTTTATCTTGTTCGCTTTGTTCACACATTTCGTAAAGTTAGAAAGGTAGATCATAGAAAACTAAATAATGAATTCAGATTTCTTTGAGGTAGACATGAGTTTTATGAATAGTTAACTTGATCGGAATAAACGTTGTCGTTTGGTTATAGTGACGTGTGATTTAAAAGATAGCGGTATTGTATTTATTCTCCAAATGCAGGCAAATATTAATATTGAGGCGAAGGGTGACTATTATTGCGCTGCATAAAAGCGGTCTTAATAGAACAGAAATATCTGATGAAACCGGACTGAACGTGAGTATTATATTTATGAATTGTAACTTAAACTTTTATTTGAAATTTTACCTAAGTTTATTTGGTCACATATGGATTAATTATTTTTATTGTTTTTTAAATCTATCATGAGGCCTAAAAGATAAATAATAATCAACGTTTATTATTGGATTTATAAATGCAGAGTTTTAATATTATATTGTTATATTAAATAAATAATTTTATATTATATAAAATGAAGTCACTTTAGTATTGTATTATAGCTGCCTAATACCACTTTTTTTTTGTTTTAGAGGAAAACTGTAAGTGGCTGGATCAACAGATATGAGGAAGAGGGTAGCCTTGCTGGTCGACAGCGAAGTGGAAGGCCGTCGCTTATTAGCGAGGCGCAGCGACGACATATGTTGAGCGAGTATGAAACAAATGCCAACCAACTAGACAGTTTGCGGTATTATTTGACACCTCATTGCAAACTGTTCGCCGTGCCCTCCACGCTGAATGCTTGCATCACAGAAGACCAGCTAAAAAGCCCTTCTTGACAGAAAGACATAAACAAGAAGGGATTATTTAGATTTTGACTGGAATATTACCATATTTTCAGATGAAAAGACCTTCAAATCTAGTCAAACAAAAGGGTAGGCTTCATTTATGGCGCAAGGATAACACTCGCTGGTGTGATAAAAACGTAATCCCTAATACAGACTCAAGTCGAATTACAATTAATATGTGGGGATGGATGAGTGCAGCAGGGTCAGGAGAACTGGCTTTTATTCCTCCACGCGCCAACAGTTCTACTTATGTAGAAGTATTAGATGATGTCATGCTACCTACTGTGCGCAAAATTTACCCAACTGATGAGTTGACACAAATATCGTTTGTCCAGGACCATTGTCCTATTCACCAGGCGAGCACTGTGCGTGAGTGGTTTCACAATCACCCGGAGATAATTGTTGTTCCATGGCCAGCGCGATCACCCGGCCTCAACCCCATAGAAAATCTATGGGGTTAGATGGTGCAAAGGTGGGAGTCACAGGATGAGAGGTGTATACCACAATTAAAAGCCCATTGCATGGAGGTGTGGGAAAATTTAAGAGGAACCGAAATTTTATGTGGTAATATTGTAGGGTCCATGCGCAAACGTCTACTTGACTATATTGAAAATAATGGGTGGGTTGGTTATACAAAATATTAATACCTATTTAGATGTTTTGGTTTTATTAATTAGACGGTGTAACTAAATACTTAGTAATACTTATTGATATATCCGTAATTATTTAATCTTAAATTGAGGTTTAGTTTCAACCTTCTTTTCGTCAAGAAAATGAACACTTAAGCTATAACCTCAATACATTCATTGTGACGTTACATTAAAAACTTGTTCATAAAGTCTAAATCATATATTAGTTTTCAATAAACTCTGCTGAATACCGATACCTATAATAAGTGGGTATCAAGAATTATATTTGTGTTATTAAAATATCCTTACCTTGTTATGTTATTGTGGGTATACAACAAAAAATCTTATGAACCATAAAAGAGAACTTCTTTTATCTAGGCAGGAATGTGACGTCAAAATTCTCATAAAAGTTTGCTAATTTTAAAAATAAATAAAATGAATAAACATTTTTGTTATCATTCAGCGCGACTTTTTTTATTTTCACCTTCCAACACCGAAAAGACTTAAATTAAATACACACAAATTAATCACACAAATATTTCCTAACAAGTTTTCGCTTAAAATACAAATATTATGGTTACAAAGAAACAAAAAACAGCCATACATTGTTAAGATTCGAACTTAGTCTTCATTGATCGTGAATCCATTGCTTACCCCAAACAGCTACCAGCACATGTTACATTCGCGCGAATTTTAGCAATGCAGTGGTAAGAACAGGTCGCCACTATGACGCGTATTCTAAATGCAACAGAAATATAATGTTATTTCACTCATACACGCACACGCAATGGCTGTATCGTGCTCGCACAGTTCATAAGAATGTAGTCCTTAGCATGCCACTGGAGTTTCGAGCGTTACTGTAGACGAGTTCCAGCACTTTAAATGTCAAGCGAAGGATTTGAATGCGTCCGATTAAACTATGACATGAACTACTTGAGGCAATCCTAAAATCCCGAGAGGCTTAAGTTTATAGGGAGTTTTGGTCGTTTGACCTTCACGCCATGAGCCGATAACACTGCAATGCTGCTATCTTTCCACACACACATAATTATCTCACATACGACGTGGATACGACGATTGATCGTGCGCCAGCGCCGCTTCGCCTTATCACTGCCTACTTGATAATGATTTTAAAATACGTTTGCCTACTTACATGTTGACGGCTAGGGATTACTTCTTTAAATTGTTCTTGAAATATATGATGATTCAACCACCCAAAATGGTTCGACCATGGTTCAACCAATTACACACGAGGAAAAATTGCATTAAGATATGTCTCATAGAGTCTATGACAGATATCATGAAAACGGTTGCAATCAGCTGTTCATTGTTTCGTCACGAGTACAACGCTTTTGCATTTTCGAAGTGGTTAACTGATAACACACTATTCTTGATGTCGTGTGGAAGGTAAAATATTTCAAAAATGTAAAGTGTAACCAACTTTGATACCAAATAATCAATTGCAGTCATTCCAATCCAGTAACAGTAACAGTAGCAATTATTTAGTTTGATTTATAATTATTGTCAGGGCAATGTGGATGCACTCACATTCAGGCACACTATTAAATAACGTACTTTTATCACAATCATCTAGATACCCACTTTGATAGCTCAAGAGATAAACGTGATTCACAAAAAAACATTTTTCCAAAAAAAAAAAACAGACTTTCAAAAATAACACTACAAACTGAAAAATAACTTTAATTTCGGAAGTATGTGTCGTTGGTTCCGCATTTTCGTTTTTTGACACCGACTTCCGAAATTAAGTTATTTTTCAGTTTGTAGTGTCTCTTTTGGAAGTCGGTTTTTTTTTTGTAAAAAGAGTTTGTTTTTCACTTTTTAGTTGTACCTACCTACCCCACACAAATTCACATATATTTATAAGATTAGAGGTACCCCTTTTAACAACTTTGACAGAAATGAAGGTGTACCGTGGTATACTGAACACATCTGCGTACCCCTTTACAGGGTACAAGCGTGATGTTATGTTGTGTGATTACATAAACAATGCATACATAATGCGATAGCAGCAATCGCGGTTGATTTGCTGGCATTTTTTGGAGAGCTCCGTTGTCTGTCTCCGAAACTCATCATCAGATCTTTACGAAATTTAAATGGGACCATTTCGGAATAAACCGCTTTCGAACAAAAAAAGAATTTTGCAAATCCGTTCATATGCCCGAACATACATTAAAAATTATATATAAATAAACATCCGAATTGAGAATCTCCTCCTTTTTTTGAAGTCGGATAAAAATCATGTTATATTATTAAATTAAATCTAAAACACATAGGTAGTTACCCTAAAATGACTTCAAAATATGTACAAAATATCAATTGATAATGAAAATTGAATTGGTATCAACAATAATAAATAATCAACAAATTACACTGCTTAATCTCGTCATTGTGTAAAACAATGACGAGATTAAGCAGTGTAATTGGTTTCTAGGCAAACTGGTAAGAAAACTAAGCAAAACCAGGGAAATTAATTGTTTATCATTTTGACTACCAACTTAAATCATAATGTACAGTCATTCTTTTAAAGTTGTACTATTGAAATGGCTATAACACAGATAATTTACGTACAGACGCCAGCAGGTCAAGCTACCCGAAACTGTAAAATTTTCCCAATCAACCTTAATGTTATAGCGATAAAGTGGAAAATCTATTACAGAAGTTTGACAGATTGTAGTAGCTTGATGTGCTGGCGTCTGTACCTAGTGTGCAAGTTTTGATTAACAATTAATTTCCCGTAAGTATAGCACACGTTAAACTCTCGAGTTCATTGGTATTCTATGGAATGCCTGTTGAAGTCGCCTTATTAAAGTTAAAAAAAAAATATATATATTGCCATATCTATATTTATCTTTAAAGTATTTACAATCAAATAAGATGGTGAAAATAAAATATAGTCTTATTACTATCGGTAATTCAGTGTTTTCCCTGCGTTTCGACGGCTAAACCGCAACCGCAAGTAGAGACTCGTTTCGCCTTGAGCGTCTCTACTTTTACTTCAATAACACTATAAGATAAACTGGGAATAAAGATTGAACTTATCTTTTAATGTGTTATTATTGCCTTAATTTATTTAAATAGCTCAATTGCTTAATTTCATATCAAAGACTTTTCCGGATTATACATCTTGTCGCTAAAACTGTAAACCTACGTTTACTTACGTATCATCAAAAGTAGGTAAAGCCTTTGAGCTGTGTGACGTCACTCTAATCTTCCGTCATTGTAGATCATTCATCATTAATCCAAACAACTCGGTTTATCAAGTACGGGTCTGCAAGTTTCATGTTTGCCATAGATTCTATTCCTTAAATCATCATCATCATCTGCCTAGCCTTTTCCCAACTATGTTGGGGTCGGCTTCCAGTCTAGCCGGATTCAGCTGAATACCAGTATTTTACATGGAGCGACTGCCTATCTGACCTCCACAACCCAGTTACTAGGTAATACGTTACCCCTTGGTAAGACTGGTTGTCAGACTTTCGGGCTTCTAACTACCCGTAACGACTGATTAATTATTATTAGATTCTATTCCTTAAATAACCTCACGAAAGGAACCTTGATCATTTTAAATAAAAGTAACAAGAAAAAGTATTGCAAGCCTTCGTCTTTCCTTCATTTGTAAACTTTGTTATCTGCATTATGTTTAGTATTTCATTAGTTGTACAAACATGTCATTTCATATAAAACTCGACACACACCTAATCTACATAAATTATCTACGACATGTTGAATCTCTTTTATACAGTTACAATTATTTGCGGATTTTTATTATTGTACCTATATGATTATTTACGTCTGCAGACCTCATTAAATAGCTTTGGCATATTTGCCATCTGAAAAATATTAGTGTACTTACACTAATATTTTTACTTATACTTTCATGCGGTTACTGTTTTACATTTTAAATGACAGCATAAGTACAATCAAGAAAGTTTCAAACGGTATTTAAAAATAGTAAAATTTGTTTGTGCAGGCCTCCTGATGAGGATACAGCGTCGCACGAGAGTGACTGCGAGGAGGAAGAAGAGGACACGACAGCCCACCTGAAGCCCCGCCGACCGTTCTGGGCCAACAAAATACAATTCGTATTAGCATGTGTTGGCTACTCGGTTGGCCTCGGGAATGTGTGGAGGTTCCCCTACCTGTGCTACAAAAGCGGAGGAGGTAAGACAAATAAGCATTAAAATAATACTTGCCTGTTTTTTTTTTTTTATTGTAGGGCATAGTTAGGCTGTTTCACAGAAAACTTTCACTATAGTAATAATGATAGTGTTACCGGACATGAAAACTTTACCATGAACTTTCTACCCACCACATTTTATGTACTGATGTACAACGCAGATGTCCTGTAGCTGCTGCGTCGACCCTACGTTTCCACTGCTTAGATTCCACGTAGCAACTACGTAGTCCTGCATAGAACCGGGGAAGGACTGCGTAGTACCTACCTGTGTAGGCCTTCGTAGACCCGACGTAGGCCTGCGAAGCAGCTGCTTAGGAACGACGTGGGCATCGATTTGAACTTGTGTAGACTCAGCGTAGATGCTACGATAATCGGTCGAGTAACACCAATGAATTCCAAAGTGGAAACTTGATAGATAAAAATCAGGCATAACGTAGTATGTTATCAGTAGGTAAGTATTAGCATTCTCATGTATGAATCCACCTGCCAGGTTTCTTCGGGAATTCCCATTTACAACTATATGGTAGCTAGGAAGCTTTATCAACTGTACGTGATTTACTGAATGATAGGCTTAACAAAACCTGCCTACAAAGATGCCTAATCATTGTAATCAATTTTTGACACTTTTGACCACTCTGTTATCTGTTTCTCATGATTATACAAACAAGCGATATTACGATCAAAGAATATATCGTTACAATCTCGTTCTCATGACCGGTCTGCAGTCGACCATATCTTGTGACGTAAAAACATGTTATTATTATTTGTGTCACCGCTAAGAAACAAACAAACTACAAACATTTGTTACTTTGTATTTGCAACATCGTTGACTGTCATACTATATCGAAGGAGCTTCTAAATCAACCCTTGCAAAATCTTGGTTTTACCAAGAGATAGGTGTAGCGTTAGAAAATTTTATTATAGTAGATATGTACATATTATTATATACCTAGCCCAGGAACGTTTGCTACAAGCCTACAAACTAACAATAGGACACACCCACACGATTACAAAGTTAAGATTAGGAATTCTTTACCGGATAGATACAACTACTTTTGCTCGTATAATTTATTTGGCAGAGTATCTTTTCGTAGTACCTAGTTGAGCTAATAGCACGTCGTCGCGGCCACTGTAAATTAACTCATTAAGGCGACAAAAAGACGATCGTGTCCGTCGTGACATTGCATTAAGTCTATACTAATTGTCGAGCACTTTACACTTAGTAAAAATGATCTAAGCACGAAATATGGACACAATTGAGATGACCGCGAGGACATCGATTATGTTTTTATCACATGCTCATAATTATATAACTTTTTAACACATTTTTATTTGTCACTAGTAGTGAAAATAAATTTTAGGTCTGTCATTTATGTTTGTGTTCATGAATGGATATCTAATCAAAATAACGTCACACCCTTGTTGATAATATCTATATAATTTTTCGTTTATTGTTAGCATTTGCTACGCATTTGATATGCTATAGAAAACGTATTGTCAAGTACCTAATGTAGGTTTTATCATAAATAACGTCACAATTATTTGAACTAGATACAATGCCTGCCCTATTTACAGCCACGTCTCGATTAATTTCTACGCTGAAACCGTTTCCTAATGCATAACAGCGTAAATTCCTTCCTAGATAATTGCATTGTTTATATTTACACTTCCATTGTTATTATAAATTGTAATAATAAGTTAACGCCATACATGGCACAGAAAATCATAATCTCAAATAACAGGAAAGAAGTTAGTCACCAAGGTAAAATATGTAATGTACACACGAGTGCGAGATCGTGCCCGAGCGACGTTAGTGTGTTTGTGTCGCGACGTGCTAACAGGCTGGTTGACACCGAGGCTCCAACACGATCCAACGACACTACAATACGGTGTGAATTACAGCTGATGCCTACGGTAAACTGATACTTGACGCGTAGACGTATTCACAAGATATCAAATGATTTATTGCCAGATATGTTTAGAAATCACTGCAGATATTTAAATGGCATCGATTATATGTACATTGTAATGTTTAGCATTTGAAATAAACCGTTATGTTAATGACGTCATTGTGTCACATTGGTAAATGCGTATAACACATAAAATTCAGTTTAAAAAAAAATGTCATATACCTTCCTTACCGTGCCTTATCCTGTCTTAAATAAACTTAAAGTAAAATTATGACAAAAGCAAATAAGACAAAAATAAAGATTAGAATACCTACAAAGGAACGGGTTATCTATCTAGACAAATTTCAGCTATGGAGTACCTAGGTATAAGTTTGTGATAAGTAAATATAAAATAGGAATGACTAAATACTTTCCTAGAAGTCGATAGCACTAAAGTCGTCAACTAAACTAAATAAACGACGTGGGAACAAATATGTATGTGGTTATTTAAATGTAGGTATTGTACCAGACACTGTAGAGTCACAAGTGTGGTGACCTAAACGCTCTACAACACACTTATGTATATCCTTACAACGTACTGAACTAACAATGTTTTTGTCTATTAGTTTTCCATGCAAAAAGCGGCATTTCATTTCACATTCGTAGATATGTACATTATGGAATAGCCAAAATGGGTTATCGACGACGAGAACTGATATCTAGTCTGCAGGAATTCCAAGCATACCTCTCCACTCACTGAAAGTTGCGGAGTAAGGCAGCTCTAGATCCCCTACCACAACGACCCAGGGTACTTCTGCTCTCCGTTGTATTTCGTATTCCTATCAACTACGTCACTTGTCCCGCCCAGACCCAGACTTATTAAGTGAATCCTAACTATAAATATCTAATTAGAATCTAGATTCACTAGAAACTATCAAAATATTAATGATAACGAGCCTTACAGTCATTTGATTTAAAAATTGTTTACTAATCATCAAAGCGTGGAACTCCTACCTTTGCCCACATAATCGGATGAGCAAATGACTAGACTAATTACGCCAGTTCCTGTAGGTCAACTCATTGGTATCAAGGATACAATTGGCGCAACGATGACTACTTGAACATCGTCCGATGTACCTATACAGGCTGACTCTGAAATCATTTACATCTGTCAAGGATACAGTACTTTCACGCACTCTTAAATTATTATAAACACCTTCAACTATGGGACTGTACTGGTTCACTAGGATACTTTGAGGGAAGACTTACTAAGAGACCCTCACAGATGGTGAGATCCTTATTTCTTCATCGTTCCAAAGTTGGTTCAATAGTAAAGGTTGGTCATATTCATGAGTACTTTTACACCCCCTTAAAAATAATCCATGTGTTAAAAGTCAGCCTGCAGATAAAATGACTTTATTTTATTAATATTATAAGTAATATTAGTAAAGTATATTAAAAAATATGATGGTGCTAATTTTAGTTCGTGATTAATTGCTCATTCCACTTAAATTCCTTCTTCTGGTGACGCCTATCTCCAGATGCGTCCCACATGCTATCAAATTATTCTCACGTGGGGTCTAAGGATACTAATGAGAGTGAATTTACAGAAATAACTTCCCACCTCAGTTCTCTTGTAATACCTACGTATTTTATAACAATATTTTTAGGGACATTCTACGAGTAGGTAGGTACAATATTTATTTACATAGATTGTATATAATACAATATGATTATGATGTATATAATACGACTTAAGAATTTTTAGCAGCAGGAAGTTGTCCTCTTTAGTTCGGGAGGAATCTAGAGATAAATCAGCACAATATTCGCCGAGCTCTTAACCAGCCATATGTTGGTCATGCACAGTAAAATGTACAGAGAAATGTGATGGAGAAGACCTCACCAGCTAAAACTGATACATAACCACTAGTTACTATCAACCAACCCCATGAAGAATGATGATTACCTGTATAGTGCGGAAAAGTACATGTACCGCCGTCATTTAGGAATCTTTGTCTGTACATGGAAAAATGCTGTAGTCTATCTAAAACACTTCAGTATTTGATGATTTAATGAAACTGATGATATTATTTAATTGTTTCAGGAGCCTTCCTCATACCTTATTTCATAATACTCTTAGTATGCGGTGTGCCAATGCTTTTCATGGAATTGGCTGTGGGCCAGTACACAGCTCACGGTCCCATTGGTGCTCTGTCACAAATATGCCCACTCTTTAAAGGTGAGCTAAAAAGTCTGATTATTATTTTTAATTCTGAAAATAAACGGACAAGTAAAAATACTAGCATCTATTTGAAATCATTTCAGGCGCGGGCTTAGCAAGCGTAGTGATCTCATTTTTAATGTCCACCTACTACGCGGTGATAATAGCGTGGGCTATCTACTACTTCTTCACGTCGTTCAAGACGGAGGTGCCGTGGGCGAGCTGCTCCAACCGCTGGAACACGCCGCAGTGCTGGGTGCCCAACCACAACATGACCAAGCCCAACGGCTCGCAAACACCCACCGAACAATTCTTCGAGTAAGTTATTGGATAACATTATAAAACACGCGGTTTTCTATATTGCATTCCCATACGAGTCTTATCTTATTAATTATTAAGATATGATGGCTCGGGCAAAAGTTATCCTTCCATTTTCATCACCTATGTACCTACAACTTCATCAAGATGAAAACGCTAGCTAGTATATTGGATTAAGCACCATATACGAGTACTTATATACAATTGCCGACGTGTGCTCGACTTTTTGGAACTACAAATACCCAGTAGTCAAAAATATGTAAGTAGGTACACTTTGAGTTCCGGATATGATTATTACTTTAGCACACACAACTATGCCAATACCTGAGGCCTCGTCATTCGTCAATAAGGCTCATAAAGATTGCATACTTATAGTTATTGATAAGTAATAAATATTTATCAGCGATCAAGTCATAAGTACATAAATGTTGACGTTGATCGAGTTCTCCGAAATGGTTGCTAAGTCCCGGCCTCAAAAAGGTCGCATGGTGTTTTGAGAAATGTGTGTGTTCTATCGGGATGCAAGACGATAGAAAACTTCTCAAACATCAGCTTCAAGAATTGAAGTTGCCAAGGGAAGCTGGATAAAAAATTGAAAAAATATCATAGGCGAAATTAATTGCTATGTTTAGAAATATAAGCTGAAAACAATCGCATACACATACCTAGTCAATTTAGATCATAAATCACTAAACATGAAGCAAAATAATTTGATTTTATGATTCTAGAATTGATTGATTAATTGGTTAATTGTATATTTTTCAGGAAAAAGGTACTGAACATGAGCGCCGGCATGGAATACCCGAACGGAATGCGGTGGGAGTTGGCAGCTTGCTTGGTCTGTGCTTGGGTGCTCGTTTACTTCGCTCTATGGAAAAGTATCAAGTCTTCCGCCAAAGTACGCTATATCACCACAACATTGCCCTTTTTACTGATTATAGTTTTCCTCGGACGCTCATTGACCCTCGATGGAGCTGATAAAGGTCTGAGGTTCTTCTTTAAGCCAGAATGGGAACTTTTAAAACAGTCTAGACCATGGGTTAACGCGGCATCACAAGTATTTAACTCGATCGGCGTTGCGTTTGGATCCATGATAATGTTCGCTTCATATAATCGATTCGACAATAATTTCCTCCACGACACTTTGGCTGTTTCACTAATAAACGCAATCACTAGTCTCATCGTGGGAATCTTCACGTTTGCTACCATCGGGAATATCGCTTTTGAACAAAATACTTCTGTGAAGGATGTCATCGCCGACAGTAAGTTTAACTTGCAAAAATGTTAACTTGATTACCTACTTGATACAACGTAACTGTCTTCTAATGTTACTTTTATTTCAGGTCCTGGATTATTATTTGTAGTGTATCCACAAGCTATTGCAAAAATGCCGGCATCTCAATTATGGGCGGTGCTGTTCTTCTTTATGTTCCTTTGTCTTGGACTTAACAGCCAGGTGAATATAATCAAAACTACATACATACATACAAATGCAGTTAAGTCGAATTAATGGGCGAACTAAATTAATCTGTGTCTCTACACTTTCCAGTTTGCAATCGTTGAAGTTGTGGTGACGTCGATACAAGATGGGTTCCCAGACATGATACGCAGAAAACTTGTGTACCACGAACTATTAGTGCTGTGCGTATGTGGAGTGTCACTCGTGTTCGGGTTACCGCACATAATACACAGTGGTATATATGTGTTCCAGCTGATGGACTACTATGCCGCTTCACTCAGCATTACATATCTCGCCTTCTTCGAAGTGGTGGCTATTGCTTGGTTTTACGGCGTGGACAGACTATCTAAAAATATTAAACAAATGACAGGTTTGTAGATCTCATTAAAGTTAAATTAGTAGGTACCTATACAATTATGTTCATTTTGAAGAATAACATTGTTCAAAATTCTTCATCAAATAAAAGCAACTTTTCTATCGTCATATCTGTATTGTTTTTCATGTCATCAATCTTTGTTTATCCTTGATCAAAGTTAATTGTCTTCATGTTTTAATACTCACTGTACCTGATATGAATATTATTATATATGGCATTCGTTGCCTGTTCATAAACTCATATCTGCAATTGACCATCTACCTGCCTGTATGGTGACGTCACACGGGATGTGCTGCCATTTCCTACAGCGCAACTTCCGTTTTTGTTTGTAGTTACCCTCGAAGATAATAATCACATTTTTTGCATTTAAGCATTATGAACGTTTAAATAAGGATGAGTCATCGTTATTGTTACTTTATCAATACGTACTTTATAATTCGCCACTCCCAAACAGATGTGTGTTACATCTATGTTATCGGATGTATGGGTAGGTACCTACACGACATCATGTCGTGTACCTGACTACTGTGATACTGATGCCTTGACGATATCTTAGAACCTATGCCTACATTTCGCCAAGAGCTTTCTGCTACCTACTACTTAACTGAGAGTTAAAAGTTGATGAAGATTGAGATCTGCATTACCACCTACCATTTAAATCTGAGCTGATCTATCTACCTAGATAGCATAACTGAGAGTCAAAAGTACCTCAACACGAGTGTTGAGGTACTGTATGCAGATTGAGATCTGCATTACCACCTACCATTTAAATCTGAGCTGATCTATCTACCTAGATAGATCAGCTCAGGTTTACATGTCTTACAGGCCTAGTTTGTACTATTGTCGCCAGCTAGAAAATGTGACACTTTTAGCTACAATAAAAAATGGTGTTACCTGGTTTGGGATTTATGGTAAAAATTAGTTAGAAATGTACTGTTAGTTTGCAATGCAATACACTTAGATGTGTAACTAGGTCCTAATTAATTCAGATATTACATTTATGTTATTTACGATGTTGGTTGTCGATTTCAGGTCGTCGCCCTTCGCTATATTTCCGAGTGTGTTGGCTGGTAGCAACGCCGGCGCTGCTCATAGCACTGTGGGTGGCCAGCCTGGTGGACTACACGCCGCCGAGCTACCGACAGTACCAGTATCCAACGTGGGCGCAGGCGCTCGGGTGGATCATCGCTTCTCTCTCATTGCTCTGCATCCCAGTGTATGCCGTCTTTGTCGTAGTTAAGTCGCCCGGAAATGGTTGGCGAGAGGTAAGACTTCAGAGACCACTATTCCATTTCATTACAGACTTACAAGAAAATAAAAGACCTACTTGCCTTTAATTATGAATAGGTGCCCTTGAGCACAATCTACACATTTCAGGGCAATGAAATATTACTAATTAAGAGCGGTCACAAGATAAAATGCATTCCCTACGATAATTATTTATAAAAACATTTGTCAAGAATAATGTATCAGTCATATTGTCATAAATACATGCCTGTTATAGAAAAACGAATTTACGTAGGTACCTACAAACTGCTGAAAATCGTGAAATTTCCCAAAATTAGTAGGTAACTACTGCTTCATCTCAAAAGGTTACTCGTAACTAATTTGTGATCTTTCTTGATAGACTCAACAATTTCTTTCACCCAAATATATATGATAATGCAGTGATAAATTAAAATAACCTTTCATTTTTCCAGAAACTGCGTCATTCCATACGTCCAACGTCTCTATGTGAATGCGGTGTCACTGGGTGCGATATTTGCTACTCGGAGTCCGAGCAACCGGACGATAAACCTGCTATCAACTAGTCTGAAAACAACTTAGAGAATAAGAACATACCTACTTTCTACAATAGTATGATACTTTGATATCAAGAATAAACAAGACAGTAAGATAATGAAATGAGACGGTATTCCATCATAATTATCATTAATTTACAACAAGGCGGGGAGCGCACTCGACCTACTAAACTAATGAAGAAGTGTTGGTATCGTTTCTTTCGTTCGAATGTTCGCTTTGGGAGCGCTTTATCGTTTTTTGGTGACTGAAACGATCTTCGATTTTACTTATATTGTCAACAGTTTTTATAGCAGCTGTACAAACAATTATTTGTGTAGGTATATAATCTACTTATTAGAACATTTAGTTTTAACTCAGTCTAAACAAAGAACACATTTTGTGTAGGTGGGTACCTACCCACCTACACAAAATATTACTTAGGTACCTATCTAGGTACCTAAGTAAATTGTAGATGGTAGAAACCCAACAGAACCAGTATTAAGTTTTATATGTATCCAGTTAAATGTGACACAATACGAGATTGTCATATTTAAAACAAATATTAGTATAAGTATTTACTTAGTACGTTTCCTAAAACTTTTGTGATCAAAGTCATTCCATTAGAAATCGTATTTTATATAATTTAAATAAATTTCTATTTATTCCTAGTAAATATCATATTCTTAGATTAAAAGTGATTCGAATTGAAAAAAATTTAAACAATCTATCATATTAACAATCTCATTGCCTCGGGTAGGTATGGAAAATTCTAATACTTACTTTATGATAATGTTGCGCTGTTACGACATTACCTACTCAATTGATTAAATAACGTTTACTAAAAATAAATGTACCTAGGTACGATGTAGAGATCGTTTCCTTTAAAATTACACGCTCATCCATTGCTTGTTGCATACATATTTCTAATGTTTGTATGGAAATTTTAGTAGAATGGCGTGCAATTTCAAATTAAAAGATCTCTACCAACTTTGTAAATGATATGGACCTAGGTAGGTAGATACTCTATGTACCTATTCTATGAAACAATCAAACACCAATAAACTTATAGGTATATTTATGAATACAATAAATAATGAATGAAATCAAAGTACAATGTAACTTAAAATATTATTGTTACGTAATGTAAATAAGTAACTATTTGTAAATAAACAAGTACTAAACTTGTTACTGTAGCATTTAAGATAAGTAATGAAATAAAAAATAAAATTTGTCTTTAACATTTTGTTTTCATTTTAAGTAAATGCCTTTCGGTAAGCAACGAAGGTCGATAGACACTGTTACTTTTAAATAGGTATACATATAGGGTGGGTAACTTGGAGATATACAACTTATTTTTGCCGCCATTTTGTTTTATTTATTTATTTATTTATTTATTTATTCATTAGGGACAAAAAACAGTTACATGCAAGTTATACAATAAATACTTATCTTAAGATTATAAACATGTAACCCACAACATTGTCCACATATTAATAAAAAAATAATAATAAGAAGTAAAAGACAAAACGTATACAAAAACAAATATGTGTGTGCCTGTGTGGTCAAAACATAATTAAATTTAAATAGCTTCCTTTAACAATACTCCATTTTAGACAGTATATCTATAGCCCTTTTCTTAAACAGTTGGCTTGAAAGTGTGAATATGTCCAATTCCATGAAATAATTGTTGTATGTCTCTACAAGGCGACGAAGGGGTGCACGTTTCCCGGCGTTGGTTTTGCACATATCTGTATGGAACAGTCGAGGCACACGCGCACCCCGTTGGATAACAGTTTATTTATTTATTTATTTAATCTTCTCGCACAAAAAGGTACAAAGGCGGACTTAATGCCTTAGGCATTCTCTACCAGTCAACCAAGGGTGGTGCAGAGATTGGATGGCAGGTGCTTTGGTTGAGAGGGACAATGATAAAAAAAAAAAAAACTCTTAAAACTAGGTAAACAAATACATAGATAGGTTATATACACATACATACCATTACTATAATATATACTATAATATATATATATATATATATATATATATATATACAAAATCAAGGGAGAGAGGTGTTGAGATGACTCTACGCCATTTGTTTTGAAAATAACTCTGCAATTTCCGCTTAAATGCAAACCGACTGGTTGCCGTCCTGATATCAAGAGGAAGCGCATTCCAAAGAAGAATGGACTGAATATAAAAAGAAGAATGAACAAAGTCAGACGTATGAGAAGGACAGAGTAAGAGAAGATTGTTAGAAGAACGCAAATTCTTAGCGTGTGAAGAACATAGATATTGGAAGTGAGATACGAGATAAGAAGGAGGAGTGGGAGAGTTGAGAAAGGAGAAAAGCGTGGTCAAAGCGCGCAAACTTCTTCTTTGGCGAATGGACATCCATTTGAGCTCAGACCTATAGCTGGACACGTGGTCATATTTTCTGAGGTTGAATATGAACCGGATACCATTGTTGAGCAATCTGTCGAGCTTATCCAGCAAAACCGCATTCAAGTCAAAGTAACACACGTCACCATAGTCGATTACAGGGAAAATCAAAGTCTGCACAAGCATGGTCTTCGTCTTAGCGGGCAAAAAGTTTCTCAGACGATACAGGGATCGCAGAGTACCGTTGACCCTTTGACTAACACTAGAGACCTGGCGTTGCCAACTAAGCGTTGAGTCAAGATGCAATCCGAGATCTTTCACAGTAGGGGTAATGGGTATGACGTTACCATTGAAAATAAGAGGTGGAAGAGAGCTAAGCGTCACCCTACCCATCATGCGAGAGCTTCCAATTACAATGGCCTGACACTTCGAGGGGTTTACTGACACCCCGAAACTATCAGACCATTTTTTGATAGCATCTAAGTCTCGGTTTACATCTGCTATAGCGTCCGATAAACCTTCTACCCGCTCAGCTGTATATAATTGAAGATCATCAGCATATAGATGATACGAACACCGAAGGCAGTGAGTTATAAAATTAATGAAGATGGAGAATAATAATGGAGAAAGAATACCGCCTTGTGGAACACCAGCATCCAGGTCACGCCAACTCGATGAGCTCTCATCAACGCGAACCGACTGCTGACGTCCCCGAAGATAAGAAGAGAACCATTCCAGGGCCACCGACGAAACCATAAGGTGAGAGAGGATAGAAAGGAGAATATCGTGACTGACGGCGTTAAAAGCATTGGAGAAATCGATTAAAACCAAGACGGTAACTTTAGTATCCTCCATCGCCTCTCTAATGTCACCAGTCACTTTAAGGAGAGCGGAGGCTGTACTGTGCCCAGGCCTGAACCCAGACTGAAATGAGCTAACGAGGTTGTTACGATGAACAAACCCCGCAAACTGCTTGTGCACGCAGGCCTCGAGCACTTTAGATAGGAATGGGAGAATGGAAATGGGTCGAAAATGACTGGGTAGGGAGGGATTTGAAATTTTAGGGAGTGGGCGGACATAGGCCATACGCCACAGGGATGGGAATTGTCCGGAATCAAGAGAAAAGTTAATGATATGGGTAATCGGAGGGAGAAGGCTATCAAGGATCCAAAAGACCATACCACGACTGATGCCATCACAGCCCACAGCCTTGGACTTTATGGACAGGATGATCTTTTTAATTTCGTCCAAGGTCACCGGAGAGAAGTGAAATGGTTCTATGATGGGATTCGCTAGGCCAGTAATGAAATCAACCGTCTGGGACAACATTTGGGAATCCAAATGACAAGTGGTTGTAAAGTGACGGTTGATATCATCAAGGCCTATTGTATTAGGAAAATCCACATGCCGTGGTCTGCCGATACCAAGAGTACCAAGGAACTTCCAGATATCAGCAGGTGAAGAAGAAGATATGTTCTCGAGAATATGGCGGCGTTTAGCGTTGCGTATCATCTGATTACACCGATTCCTAGCAGCTTTGAAAAAGTTACGATTTTCATCACTGCGATCCTTTTTAAATTTACGAAAGGCCCGATCCCGGCGCCTCATCGCCATTCGCACACCTGTCGTCATCCAAGGAGCAGGAGGACGCCGAAGTTTTATCAGCTTAACAGGAGCGTGTTTGTCGTAGAGGGCAAGGACCGCCTGATCGAAAATTCGCAGTTTTTCGTCTACAGCTGTTGCCGCTGCCAGCTGTTCCCAATTGAGGTCTGACGCATCATGACGAAGCCTTTCAACGTCCATACGCGCAAAACACCGCATGTGCAGAACTTTTGGGATAGGTTTAGGTAGTTTTAGGACATATGAGAGGAAAATGAGGTCATGATGGGAAAATCCAGGCGCGGGACACTGACCATGAGAGGAAACAAGGGAGGGTGTGGAGGTGAGAATTAAGTCGAGCCAAGTGTCATCGCCTGAGATGTTAAAATGAGTAGGTTGCAGTGAAAGGATATGGAGACTAACGGACTCAATGATGTGAAGGAGTTTACGGGATCGGGGAGTGTGATGGGCAAGGTCAGTGTTGAAATCGCCCATGATGACGCAATGTGCATACTCTGAACCTATGGATTCAAGCGCCAGTTCAAGGTTGGAAAAATAGTCAACGGCGGGTGGACAATAGACAACACCAAGAAGGGTCTTGACGCCTCTGACGAAGACCTCCAAAAAGAGGTACTCAGCGGAAGCATGGTATTGAGAGGGAGATGAGGTAATGATTTTAAAAGGAAAATCGCTACGAAGATAGATAGCTACACCACCCCCTCCCTTACCAATTCTATCATTGCGGATAAGAGTGAAGCCTGGGAGAGAGTAGGTTGTGGAGAGAAGATGAGGTTTGAGCCAACTCTCAGAAACCAGAACGGCATGGGCATTATTGTCAGTAAAGGCGTCCAACAGATCACTATAGTGACTAGGGATACTTTGTGTGTTTATATGGCAAACATTTAACAAATGTCCTTTCTGTTGGCTGAAGCACCGACGCACAAAGTCACCAAGTGTGTCAGTTAAGGAGCTGAAACTTGCATTAGCGGATGAGCTAGTGGAATCAATGGCAGAGTAAAAAGAATCATCATCAGATAACATAAAATAAGAATAATATAAATATTTAAAAATATAACTACTAAATATGCAAATTAACTATAAATATTGCTTTTGTTTTAGGTGCAAAACCACTATCTGTGCACCACCCACCAGCAGCACCAGTAATAGCTGTACATGGATCCTTTGGAGTACGGCCAAAATCAGAACTAAGGTGTCTTTTCCATTAAAATCGTCAGTTATTCAAACTCCAAAAGATCCCTGCAGCACTGTACATTAGTAGTGATATAAAAAAAAAGAAATAAACATCAAATTAAAAGAGGAAACAGCATCACAAACATTAACCCAAAAATAATACGAACAAGCAAAGAACAAAACGAAACATGACAAAGTTACATGAGCAGAAACGGAACGCAACAAACTAAATGTCAAACAAGTGAAATAGGACGTCAAAATTTACGCAAATTCGGTGACAGTGACAACTAATAACGAAACACAATAATTTTACTAACCTAACACAAACAATTAAGCAAAATTACCAACAGAAAGTCATTTGAGTAGTTTTAAGATGAAAAAAATAAATAGTGAGCAGATAGATACATACCACAAGTATAAATATTAAGTGAAATGACGTCCCGAGCACAACACAACTAATACGGTGAGGAACCACTTAAACAATATATTGCAAACACCTACATTTTACGCACTCCACTATCGGGCTTTCCTACAGATCCAGAAGATTCCCCGGACTTCTTAGGGTACTTAACCACCAAGGGATTGAGTTCCTCTACAGAGCAAATCTTATGCCGTGTTCCATCGGGGGATCTGATGATAATAATCCCGTCCTGGGTCCAGCATGCCGGCATCCCGAAGTGCAGGCGCGCTCTGCTGAAAACAGTTTGCCTAGACCGGGTTAAGAACTCCTTCACTGTGACCGAGGAGCCCTTCAGTGCAGACTTTGCCTTCCAAACAGTGGACTTCAGGTCAACATTGGAGAACCTTACCAGTATAGGTCTGCTAGTTGTTGGTCCCTTACTGGATGTCCCAAGTCTGTGACAAACTTTGATGGAGGATGCAGTGATGTCAGGCAGTGCCAGTTTGTTCTTCAGAACGTCCAATATAAGAGCCCTGCAATCTTCCTTGTCCGCTTCAGTGAACCCAGTAAAGATGAGCGCTTTCCGACGAGATCTTGTCTCCAATCCGTCAACCACTCTAGAGCACTCCAAGATCTGCTTCCTGAGAAGTCCCAGCACACTGAACATCAGCTCTCGGAAGGACCGGAACTCTTCAGCAATCTTTGCCACAGTGTCTTTTGCGGGTCCCGCACATTGGATCTGTGCCTCAAGCTCACCCATCTTCTTTAGGAAGCACTCCTCAAGGCTCTTCTGGGCCGATTGGATATCATCCAGTTGAGACGACGACATTATGTAGAGTGTAGAACTTGCAGTGGTTATAAAATACTGGTGAGACTGGCAGGTGGTGTAGTGTAAGTGCTTGTGTTACATGGAATATTTCACCAATGTAAGCGCTGCTTATTTAGCAGTTTATGCAACAAAATATTATACTTAAAAGTTAATAAAATACATAAAAATAATTTTAATTAAAAAAGATTTACGAAGTTGCGTGTTAACTTTTCTACACCTACCCCCGAAAAAAAACAACAACAAAAACAGTTCTAGGCACTATGTAGCGTAGTTTATTCACTAAGTGAGGACAGTCAAAACTATTGTTACATAGGCCATGCAGTGTCATTACGCCCAGAAGAAATCGCCTGGACTTCAAACTCAGAATGCCGTAACGATCAAGTAACTGAACATAACCAACCTTCGAGTGACGGCATTTATAGTTCAAGGAACGCAGGAACTTTTTCTGTACCATTTCTATTTGAAAGCTGTATTTATCATAGAAAGGGTTCCAAATCTGGACAGCGTACTCCAATTGGGACCGTATCAATGTTTTGTATAACAATAAGAACGTAGAGGGCCGCACAAAGTCACCCGACGATCTCATAACGAAACCGTACATCCGAAATGCTTTGTTTACTACATTATCGACGTGTGTGTCGAAGTGTAAACGTGAATCTAGTATGACACCCAAGTCACGAACCGATATGACATTATCTAACCGTGTGTTATTAATACAATAATTGAATGTAATTTTATTCCTATTTTTGGTGAATGAGATGGTATGACATTTGGGAAGACTTAAAAAAAGTTTGTTTTTTGCACAATATGCATGAAGCCTGTCGAGGTCGTCTTGTAGGAGTTTGCAATCTTGAATATTTTTACAGGTTCTATAGATTTTAATATCATCTGCGTACATTAAGAAGTTAGAGTTTAAAAAACAATTACTAATATCATTAATAAATATGACAAAAAGGAGAGGGCCCAGAATGGATCCCTGTGGGACACCAGACTTGACCACAACCGGGTCTGACTCGTAACCATTAATCACAACTTTTTGCGTCCGATTATGAATATATGAGACAAACCATCTAAGCAAATTACCACGTATCCGTTATAAGCAATTTTTTCCAGAAGCAATACATGATCCACCTTATCAAAAGCCTTCTGAAAGTCGGTATACACAGCATCCACTTGAGTTCTATGGTCCATGTTTTCAAATAAATAGTTTGTAAATGCTAGTAAATTAGTCGTGGTCGAGCGTCGTTTGACAAAACCATGTTGTTCGGGTAAAATAAGCTGATGAATGTGGGGATATATGGCACCGTGTACAAGACTCTCAAAAACTTTAGACAATGTAGAAAGGATTGAGATGGGGCGGTAATTCTCGACATTGTTCTTGTCGCCAGACTTATAAACAGGAGTTATGAATGCACGCTTCCAAATTGCGGGGAAAAAGCCCTCATGCAAACATTTATTAAAAAGTATATGTAAAGGGGCACACAAGCTTTCACAAGTCCTTATAAAGAAGCTGGGTGGTAAACCGTCAGGTCCCGCCCCCTTAGAGGAATCTAAAGACTTGAGTGTCGTGCGTACAACTTCTGTGGATAGATAGATGTCGGATATGCAAGGGGAATTATTTGAATAGTTATTAGATGGTTGCCACTTGATAGGATCCAAAGTAGAAGGTTCATAGACGGAAGAAAAGAAGGAAGAAAATAAATTACTAATGTCTATGGGATCATCTTTAGAAACATTACCGAGATTCATAATGGCCGGGTAATTAGCTTTTCCTTTTTTAGAAGAGACATAAGACCAGAAATGCTTTACCAGAAATGTTTTGGCGGCAAATATGACAGTTGTTTCATGAAAATGATTTTGTGTAGATACGGCAAAGCGTTTTACGTCTGAACAAAGTGTTTTAATAATTAAAACACTTTCCGCAATACATTAATAAAATTCCGCAATTAAAAAATTTCCGCAATACATAATTATGTATTGCGGAAATTTTTGGTAGAAATCACTTACCTGCACGGCTAACAATAACTCGTTTAGTGATTAATAATTTAGTGATTTAATTTAAATTTCACATTGAAACAGATAAAGCAATTTTCTTACATCAAGTGAATCGGTTGGGCTTAGGAAACATGTGGTTCCACAAGACGGAGCCATATGTCATACAGCACGAGCCACAATCGAGACATTGAAAAGAACGTTTCCGGGTTGATTAATTTCGAGAAACATTGATTGGCCCCCAAGATCCCCGGATTTAACAGCTCCTGACTTTTTTTTGTGGGGATATCTAAAGGGACGTGTCTATGCTAATAGGTCAATGAACCTTCAAGAATTAAAACAAAATATCTGAGAGCGTCACTGAAATAACGCAGGAAATGTATGAAAATGTCATGAAAAACTCAATGAAAAGGGTTCACATCTGCCATGCTGCTAAAGGTGGACATTTAACCGAGATTATTTTCCATACCGAATTGCTGGCCCTAAATACTATATTTAAATAAAAATAGGTACCTAATATTTTTTTTATTTCATATAGGTAGGTACTTAATAACATTTTAAAAATAAAGTGTATACTTAAGTACCTCTTATTTGCCCACCCTGTACTTAACTATCATCTAAATTCTAAATTGTTATATTGATAAGATTATTTGACCCTCAACTTTGCTCCAAACCACCGCTTTGTTTCTCGACGCTCCCAACTTTAGAGACGCATCAACAAAAATATAAAAATATTTAAAAAAAGGATCGAGTTTTGAAAAAAAGAAATTGCAGTCATCGTGTTTATCCTCCACCACACGAGATCAATTACGGTTTACAAGGTTGATCATATCGACGTCAGTATCATCACCAGATTTTGGAGACAAAGACAAAGACATTTATTCGTCGGATATAGTAGGTACACTATCTTTGTAGGTAGGTACAAAGATTGTTGGTCAGGGGGGGTAAACTTCCATACATGTTCACAGCTATTTTTTTAGGTGCGCCATCTATTAATCTTGTTCCTTAAACTTAAGGCAAATAATTCACATAGACGTACTAGATGTCTCTACAGAACGACTTAGACTTTATAATTGTTAAAAATGACTATTTTAATTTCTAATAAATTTTCATTATATTAGTTTAATTTTAAAGAATTAAATTACGGATAAATATATTTTTTTGATTTATTTTATCGACTGCTATAAAAAAATAACAAATGTCAAAATTCGAAGTTGTCGAAACCGTTGTTATTGTTTTCTGAAACATGGCCGGTACGTTGTGCAACTTGCATGTGCGCTGAGTGGTTTTCGTATTGTTTATACTGTATTCTTCATAGTATTCTTTGCTGCTAATACGTTGAGTTGAAGCTCTTCTCCGTAAAAGCTTGAAGAGAGCATCATCAGATTCGTCAGTCCGTCCTTGCGTTGAGTTTATCCGCGGGCCGAAGGCCGGTCACTGCGATATTTGGACGCTATTATTTAAGTGTTTTGATGATAGACGAAAAAAATTATGTTGAGCAGGATGACGATTTTCCAAATGAAGAAATCGTTTTAAATGAAGAGTTATTGTTCGATGCTCCAAATGTTCAACAAATGGAAGGAGCTGGACAAAGAGGTTACGTTTGTGGATGGGTCATCACAAAGTGTTTAAAATATGGTTGTAAAACATGTAAAAAAGATTTTATAGACCATAGAAATATTGAAAGCAATGCTTTAATAAGAGCAAAAGAATATAATAATAATAAAAAATCGCTTATATATCCCTCAATAGAGGTGACAAATTTATTTGCGGAAGTACAAAATATTACGCAATCAATATTAAAAAATAATGTTCCAATTAAAAATTTAAGGAATAATATAATAATGTTTGTTGATATGTTTGTTACCTTTCCTTATAAATGTGTAGAGCATAAAACACTGTTAAAAAAATGTTTGTCTCCAAAACAATTAATGTTTTGATTTATAGTTGGTGCCGAATAATTAATAGAATATTAAACGGCAAAATAAAATATGATGGTGACGATGAAATGAAAAAAATATTCTCAAGAATGTTATAATAATCGAAAAAAATATGGAATTGAAAAATAAATATATTTTTAAGTAATCTTAACTTATCAACATTTTTGTATGTATGTAATTATTAATAATATTAATTGAAACTGTCCACATTTTTTTCATTTCTTTTGATAACTATGAAGATCACAAAACATGGTTTTGGTGACAAAATAATGTTTAACCAATATTTCATATCATCATCATCATATTTCATTTTGACTTATAATCTTCATTTGGGACTAACTATATTTAAGTAGGTAGGTATATAACATTGTTTTAGTGACAAAATAATGTGTATTGACCAACATATTTTATTATTCTTAACACCATCATATTTTATTTTGCTAATATGTATTAATTAATAATATTATTTCTACATAATTATTGTAAATAGAATTGTCGACATGTTTGAAGTGAAAAATGTGCACTAAAGTAGGTAAACGTGAACAATAACAGACAAACAAATCTATGCATTGAGTATTCAAAAACAAGCTTGTTTAATTAAAAACTAAATTAACCTTTAAAAACAATTTAGGAGAATAAATATGTGCATATTTTCCATGCATATAGATTGGTTAAAATTCATGTGGAGCGGTGTTTATTTTCAAACTACTGTAAAATTAATTTCACACTGCCAAACATGGTTTTACATAAATCAATCTATAACTGGGAAATATTTGCTAAAGCAATCAAATGCAAATGAAGGATATAAATAGTATGGTTAGTTAGGAACAAGATTTCCAGATGGCGCCACTCGCGACAGGTTGGCATAAAAATACCGTGAGATGGCACTCTATACCCGTATTATAAAGTGCTCTGTGTTGTTGGTACATATGGATAAGTTCGACACATCCGCCGCTGCTAGCGGCAGCATTGAATTCTTCCAAGACGCCTTTAAAACTAAGTTATTAGCCAGGCACGACGACGTACAATACCTAATATTAAAGATGAAGTACAAAAAAAATGCTTTGTCTTTTACCCATAAAGCTTACAAAAACCTCTGACTGGATGTCTTGATTATAATAATATTATCATGTCTAATGAACAAAACATGGCCACTACATACTTACCTAATTTTTATTACGAGCTTTTCCAACTGATTCATGAATTATTTTACATTAGATTACCAATTGACGCTAGCAGATTATCTGGTTTTATGTATATTAAATCTCCACCAGAAGACCTTTCCTCTCCGAGGTAAGTAGCCATTGGTTTAAAATATCAGTGGACCTGAACATAAAGAATAGAATAGAATACTCTTTATTGTACACCATACAAATTATAAAACATAAATATACAAAATTTTACAAAGGGTGACACAATGGGCGGTCCAACAACACCAAAGACATTAAATTATTTACTTGCATAGCCTCTCTATTGTACCTATCTTAAATCTCTTTGAACAACACAAATCCATAAACCTCGGAGTTAGCGTGGGAATTGATAAATCTGGCTCAAAAGCCATAACCTTAGATGCTATTTACTCTTTTTTAATTCAGTGAAAGAAAAAATAATAAATTATTATGCTCGATCTACAGGACCCCGCGCTACTGTCAGACACTAAGTGTTTTGGCCGAGAATGTCCCCACATTTGGCTATGATACAATTGGTGTACTTAATACGCCTGATAAAATCAAAATAAACTTTTCAAATATTATCCAAACTCTTGGAGAGAGAACGGTTTAGCTACATACCTATTCGTTGGATCCGCATCATCGGAAGTCCGGAAGTCCAGGAACCTTTAATATAACAAGCCGGAGAGATATGTTGCTAAGAGAGTTCGCAAATTGACATATATATTTAAACAGCTCAGACATGTAGCGGACTCCAAAGTTATGAGAATGGTCGATCTGGCCCTCTGTCAATCTGTCCTTGCCTACTGTATTTCTTCCTGGGATGGAGCAGCTAAGAGCTACCTAATAGAATTAGAGAGAGCTCAAAGATTGGTACTCAAGGTAAGTCTATTCAAACCGAGACTATTCTATTCTATTAACCATGACACTTTTCTCATTTTTAGGTATATTGCTAGTTGTTTTGAACTGTGACCACAATTGTGTCGTGCCACGTACAAGCTCAGTATGATCAAACACAATCAGGGCAGAGTGAAAAAGTAGTAACGTTAGCGTTATTGAGATGTCCTAAAATTTCACATGTACTATCCCCCAGACCCCCACAATGGGATTGATATTTAGGATTTTGTATCCAAGGGCTGCCAATGGGACCCTACGCCCAGCGCAACGAAAATGTACCTACAGCTGTTTGGCTGTTGCTCCGCTGTCTGCCACAGAGCAGAGCAGAGTCCGTGCAGAGCAGTACTGTAACATTTTATTTTTAGCTATAATAAGAAGCCAGTTGAAATTTTCACAGAATTAGGGAGGTCATTACAAAAACAAGTATAGAAAAAAAAATCATACTGATTATTGTTTATTAATTTAATATCTTACACATTTATTTTAAAATTTAAATATTCTGATGTTTCTATAAAAATAACAACAAAACTATTTTAAAATATTGGCCCACCATTATCAGCAGGAACCATTTCTCAACTGGAGGTTTGAAGTTTTAATAACAGTTCTAGTGTTTAAATGTTCTTGATAACACATAACATATAAATATCATAATTAAAAACTGTCTAGAGGGACCACTGAAGAGGTCAAACCAATTTAACTGGTTGAATGCTGTTATTACAGAAACAATAAAAAAGCCATTGTGTCTCAGATCCAGCATACAAAGGATTAATTATGTTTTTTCTTTTTGGATTCACTGTGTTCATTAGATTCCATGCCAGTAGATTGTAAGCTTCGAATGTCAGCGTCATCATCTTCCTCATCATCATCCTCATCCATGTTGGCTTCAACTTGAACAATAATATAATTTGAGGCCAGGATGAGTAAAAATAAATATTTTTATTATTATTAGGCACAATCGTAAGCATGCAATAATTACAGTATTTAGGCAAAAAACTTTAAATAAATACACAAATGTTATTTCTTGGTAATAAATATTTTATAACCTAGGTCCCAATGTTGTATGATAAGCTGTATGTAAGTGGTAACAAAAGCAGAATGTGAATGTGTTGCAGATTGTCGACAACTGGTTTTCGACTGAAACCCAATAGATCCAATGTCGTTATGAATACGTAAAACTTACTGGCTTCAACAATTTCACCAAGTTCTTCTATCATCTTGGTTAATGCGGCATTCGCCTCCATTCGAAATTCCTCAAGTGACTTGATGAAATGTTGTTTTTCGATTGTTTTAGTGACTGTCTGAATTAATTCGTCGTTTTGTGTTACAGTAAGTTTAATTTGGGATGACATTTTATATGATCAATTTTAAATTGTAACTATTGTAATGGACAATAAGTTCTAAAATATAAAATACGAAACTTGTTTGTTTATGTTTCTGTCTGTCTGGTGTCTCTGTCTTGTCACTTTGTCAAGTGACTGTCAATTTTGATTCTGTCATACGTAAGCTGAAACCCATGGAATTAGTATGTACTATATAGTACATACTGACCCCGTAGATAAGCCCCTATAAAAACGTTACTCAAAATGTAAGACGAGCGATATTATGATAAGTGACTGTTTAACAATACCTTTTTGACGTTTAAACGTCTCATAACTTTAAGCTACTTAAACGGCTCGGTTGCCAGGGAAGAAAAAAAAAACCCCGCAAAATAGCAAAATAGTGATGGGACGTATCGTTGTTATGTGTTTATATGTGTTTAAGAGTGAATTGAACTTCCAAAATGACAACAAATCGGCTTTAATAATTGCCATAAACAAAATAGATTAACTATACAAATATGTAGTGTCAGTCTGCAGTCAAGCTCATCATTTCATTCAGTCATTTGATTCATGTTGCTATCAGCTGATTGATTATATTTTTGAACAGAAAACATTATGTATTGAAAATTTTACTTTATTTCACTATGTAATAACTAAGTTATTATGCGGGAATTCGGAAAATTTGGTCCTTTAATTGGTGCTGTAGATGAAGGAACTTCAAATGTTAAGTTTCTGGTAATATTTCGTACCAATTGAATTCATAAACTAATTTTAACTCAGTGGCTGAAATTAGTACTGTATGTAAGCAAATTTACAGGTATTTGCAGCAAACACATCAGAAGTGCTAACCTACCACCAAATAACATTAAAACGATTTAGTCCTCAAGAAGGTTGGATTGAGCAGGATGCTCTAGAAATTCTAAATGCGGTATTGGAATGCATTGAGGTAAGAGACCGAAACAACAGGTTAGATATAAGAATATATACAAGTACATATTATATAGAATTATCACCAACAACGCCGTAGAAATGGCGAAGTTTTGGGCCAACAAGATCTAAAATATAGTTGTACGAGTGACACAAAGGAAGAAGATTTAATTATAAGGTTAAAAAACTCATGCAAGTTTTCCATGGACAGAAACTAACCAAAACTTGAAAAAGAAATCAATGTAAATGATAGGTAGAGTTTTATACATGACTGGTCAAATTATTTTTATTATGAAATGCTCAGTACATGCTAATGCAATTTGTTTTTATAAAAGGACCTTGGTTGTGTACGGACACCAGCAGGTCAAGCTACCATAAACTGTCAAATTTTCCGAATTAACCTTGAACCTTAATGCTTTAGCGATAAAGTTGAAAACCTATTAAAGAGATTTGACAGATTGTAGTAGCTTGATGTGCTGGCTGTACAAAGATGATTTCATTGTATGTAAATGATTCAGGTGACTACTGACAACCTACGAAAGCTAGACATTAACCCTGAGGATGTGGTTGGTATTGGTATTACGAATCAAAGGGAAACCACAATAGTATGGAATTCAGTTACTGGACAACCATTGTATAGTGCCATAGGTAAGATTATAATAAATCTAGAAAACATGTATTGTGATTATCACCTAAAATGAATATTTTTTTATTTGTTAAATGAAATAATTTTTATATCTTATTTTACTAACTTATCATTTCAGTATGGTTGGATGTGAGAACATCAAAAACTGTAGATGAACTGATAAAAGCAAAAGGTGCACAATGTGTTAATGCTGTCACACAGACTAGTGGGCTTCCTTTATCCACATACTTCTCATCTGTAAAGCTGAAATGGTTGTTACAAAATGTATCTGCAGTAAAGGATTCGGTTAAAGCTGGGGAATGTATGGCAGGCACTGTGGATTCTTGGTTGATTTGGGTATGTGTCTTTTAGTTTGGTTTTCTTAGCATTCCAGGGAATGCTTGGGAATCACACCTGTAATCACCATAGGGTTAGGCAGAGGTATATGTATAGTACACCCACATTTCGCCAGTTCGTTCGTTCGTTAGTTTTTCGCCCATTTAATAGGAGATGAGATGAGCCTATTGCCATCAACTGGGCACAAATTCAGACACCGGGCTGCTACTGAGAAACTGCTTGGGAATGTCCATACATTATACAGACAATTTACAGCCGCGCTTCCATGTTCATTGTTCATTTATAACATTGTTAAAAACATAATTGTAAACAGTTAAACAAAAAGTGCGTGCTTAAAATAAATGTCATGGATGTGTACATTCTGCATAGATATCAAAAAAGGCATTCTTTTCAGAATCTTACTGGTGGCAGTCATGGTGGAACTCACGTCACCGATGTCACAAATGCTTCACGAACACAGCTTATGTCACTACAAACCCTGCAATGGGATAAAGGATTGTTGCGTTTTTTCGACATACCAATTGAAATTCTTCCAAAGATTAAAAGTTCTGCCGAAATATATGGTTACATTTCAACAGGATCCCTTCTTGGTGTACCAATAGCTGGGGTCAGTTTTTATTGTTTTTACCCGACTACCTACAGCGAAGCTTACAGGAGGTTAATGTTTTTCCTGTGTTTGTATTTTTAAAATATTCTCTGTTTACTTTATATATATAATATATTGTAGAAAAAATGTTCTGTATGAAACAGTTTGTAAAAAACTGTGTTTATTGTTTCTTAAACTGTTTATTTTTTTATCAACTTCACTCTTTGAATTTTATATGCAATGCACACAAGCATTTTTATTATACATGTGGTATGCAAGGGGTGGTGGGTGCCTTTTTATCATTATCACACATTGAGAGTAACTTGTATACTTAACTAACTTTTTACATAGCTTTATCACTTCTAAAACCAAATATTATTAAATTGCTACTTTGTATTACTATTTTAAATTGTATTTTTTTATTAAAACAAAGTATACTTACTGCAGTGTCTAGGAGATCAACAAGCAGCTCTAGTTGGACAAGGATGCATGCGATTTGGTCAAGTCAAATGCACTTTCGGTACTGGATGCTTTTTATTATACAACACAGGTATGTAATCTTATCATCGCACTACAAGTAGTTTCATGACGTGAATTTCCTAAAAACAAATTGATTTTTAGGTGATTCCATTATCCACTCGCATCAAGGTCTTCTAACTACTGTGGCATATAAACTAGGGCCAGATGCACCACCGGTTTATGCATTAGAAGGATCTGTTGCCATTGCAGGTAAATCATAATCATTACTAGATACTTTCCTATTGGAACAGGCTCATTGACTTTATTGATATTTTATCTAGGTGACACATTACAGTGGCTACGAGATGGCTTTGAGCTTATCGATGATATACAAGATACAGAGGCGTTAGCAGCAGAGGTTGGTGATGATGATGAAGGAAGCATTTGTTTTGTACCTGCATTTAATGGTTTATACTCTCCTTATTGGAGGAAAGACGCTAGAGGGTAGGTAAACAATTGGTACTGTTTAATATTAATTTATTTCCAACACTATTTGTGTTGGAAATAAATTAGCCAAACATCATATTTTTATTTTTAGTATAATGTGTGGAATAAGTGGAAAGACTCGTCGAGAACACATAGTCAGAGCAGCTTTGGAATCCGTGTGTCATCAAACATGTAGTGTGGCGACTGCGATGGCAAAGGATTGTGCGCCAGTGGGACGACTACTTGCAGACGGCGGTATGGCGCAGAACACGCTATTGATGCAAATGCAAGCAGACATTCTAGGAATCCCTGTGGTATGCTCATTATAACATTTTAATGGTCCTTGTTTTTAAATTTTACCTTACGGAATGTTTCATCTATTACGAGTGCCTTTGCAGACACCAAGACCCAGACAAACAGTTAGTTCAATAACTTTCAGATTCGACCCCTAATGATGGAAAGTACGGCGCTTGGAGCCGCTATAGTGGCGGGCCGAGCACTGCGAGTGTGGCCCACGTCTACGCCGAGCCCGCCAGCTGATACTTTTTCGCCAGCTATGACTTCCGAAGGTAAATTTAATTTTTATTTTGTATTTTGAAAACTGTTCCTCAATTCCTAATTATTGATTACTGCTTTATTTTATTTAAAAAATCATTGTTTCTGTGTTTTGATCAGTCTGGATAGTTTCAAGTTTATACATAAATGAAATAAAGATATTTATTCATTTAATTTCAGAACGCGATATCAGACGTGTCCGATGGGAGGGGGCGCTTAACAGATGTTTGGCGTGGACTACGGATGGCAGCGAAGAGAAAGAAAAAATAAGCCCTGGTAAATATAAAAATATTTCACTACTTGAAAATCAACTTAGAATATTATTATAAATGAATGTGACTAGGCTTATTCCAACGAAAAAATTTGTTGGAATTAGTTATCTTGTCAATAACCTTAAAAATCTTGTAATTTTCTCTTTCGTGACTTCTTAGGGCGCCATCTACACGGGCGAGAGTATAGTCTCGCCGTGCCATCAAATTCTTTTTCATACAGTTTCTTTTTAATCTGATGCCAAGGCGCGGCGTGACTATCGCCCGTGTAGATGGCGCCTTATTGTCCTTTGAACTAGTTTAAGTTTTCGTAAACATATATAAAATCTGAGTAACTTTAAAACTATCAATGGTTTATTGCAGAAGAGATGGACCGTACGACAGCAGTCATACCTCCCGGTCTGTTTTTCATCGGCACGGCGCTTCTAGTAATTATTGCAGATAAATTAAAAGTTATCTAATAAATAGGCTCAAGAGCCAAGCCATTACAAAGTCATTAGTAGAACAATTCTGTGTACCTCCAAAGTTAGTTGTAAAGTGATAATTTATTCATAGCTGAATTGTTAATATATTTGTTGTCATAATAATATAAACAGTTATAAATATTCACTTTTGTTTTATTTTTATAAGAAATGCAAACTTACAAATGTATGTTTATTCACTTACATTAATGAGAACCTCCTCCTTTTTAGAAGTCGGTTAAAAATATGAGATGTGTTAAGAATAAATATTGAAAATAATTTCGTAACTTCATCAATCTACTGAACCAGTCATGGAAATCTTTCAATAATAAACAAGTATCAATTTACAATAGTATAATTACTTCAGCCTTTGATAACTGCAATAGGTCGCAACTTGACTGTCTTCTTACTTATACCAGCTGCATGACACGTATTAACGACATCTGTAACATTTTTGTATGACTCTGGAGACTCTTCCATGACCAACTTTGGTGAAGCTACTCTTATGGAAATACCCATAGTTTCCAACTTCGAGAGTACATCTTTATAGTCTATATTCCTCCTGGATTTTGCCCGAGATAAAGCTCGACCCTTGAAACATAATAAAAGCATGAGTAAAAAATCTAAAGACATTAATTTCATAAAAGACCAGTATAAAGTGAGTCTATTACTTATAGGAAATGACATATTCTGATTTATCTAATCACCTCTATCTTATCCTGCCACATAACACAACCAAAGAATATAAATACAACCAGATATTAATTAATGCAACACTTACTGCTCCATGACAGGTAGATCCAAAGGTTTCAGTCATTCCCTGATGAGTTCCAGTTAGTACATAGCTGCATGTACCCATTGTTCCACCAATCAGTACTGGCTGTCCAGTTAACTGGTAGTCCACAGGTATCAGAGGGTGATGCGGAGGGAAAGCCCTTGTGGAGCCCTGGAATGAAATTTCTTAGATCAGAATATATTTTGACTGGCTTTGGCATTTTGGGCCCAATAAAAATAAAACAAACAAATTACCTTTCTATGAACCAATAAGGTCTTCACTTTTCCATCTACAACATGCTCTTCAACTTTTGCAATATTGTGAGAGACATCATATATAACATGCATGTCTAGATCATCAGGTGCCATTTTGAACTGTTTAGCAAATGCCTGGCGAGTCAAAAATGTCATTGAACTTCTGTTGACCCATGCAAAGTTACCAGCTGCTGCCATTGCCTTCAAGTAATTTTGACCTTCTACTGAATTAATTCTTGCACAAGCCAGCTGACGGTCATTTGTCTCAATCTGGTCTCTTTTCATAGCTTTTTCCATTTGGACAAGGGCATCAGTGGCTACCTGATGGCCAAATCCTCTGCTTCCAGAATGAATCATTACACATACCTGCCCAATCCTTTCAATACCCATTTTACCAGCAGCATATTTATCAAAGATTTCATCTACTACCTGTATCTCAGCATAATGATTGCCAGCACCAAGGGTACCCAACTGTGGCAGGCCTCTCTTCTTGGCGCGAAGACTAACTTTCGAGGGATCAGCATTTAGCAGGCGTCCATACTCCTCACAATGTTCTTTGTCCTCAGCCCAGACATAACCTTCCCTGAGAGACCAGTCCATTCCCATTTCAAGGGCTTCTTCGAGGTCCCTGGCATTCATAGGAATGATACCTTTTGAACCGACACCCACGGGTATGTGGTCAAATAGACTCTGGGCAAGTTGTTCCTGAAAATTAAAATAAACATTCCTTATAACATGGGAATAAGTCAATTCATTGGACCACACATTTTGAATCATATTTTATTCCAGTAATCCAGTTTCAGTTAAGTTTAAAACAAAGGGCTGATTTGATGATAAGCAGTACATATCTGCAATAAAACTAGAGCTTAAAAACATCTGGTTCTTTTGAGCATAAACATTCATAGAATTCTAATTGCCATATTTCAGATTATGGAATCATTTAACTAATTACCTTAATGGGCTGGACATCTTTCTCATGGAGATTGGTTCTCAATAACCGAACACCACAGTTTATATCAAAACCTACTCCTCCAGGCGATACAATTGATTTTGGGTCAGCCATATCAAAAGCTGCCATATTGCCTGAAACATAATTTTACAAACAAATAACAACTGCAGAGATTGCATAATTTCTTGAAATATCTCCATGAGATTATAAAATCCAAGTTTTTCGAAAAGGTACAGACCCATTGTTTTTAATTATATTGTGTAATGTCTACTAGATTTGTTTTATACAAAAAAATATTCATATTTTCCTACTTGGCACAGGTAAGCAGATGAACTTAACCAAGGAAATTCAGTAGTATGTATTATTTTTATTTATTTTAAGGAATAGGTTCGTAAAGTTCTGTATGAAGCATTTTTAGGTCAGAGGGATATTTTCTAAATAACATTAAGCACTCCTACACAAATAAAAATAAATTAACTTACCAATAGCAAATCCATACCCCGAATGTACATCTGGCAAGCCGATAGACCGGCCCACGATCCCCGGCAAGGCCGCAACGTTAGCTATTTGCTTCACGCCTGGGAGGAATCCTCCCGTCATTCCCGGCCTGCATGCGTTCTTCAATTCATCTAACATCAGCTTTTCAAGAGTAGAATTTACGTAAAATATACCTTCAACATTCATATTCGGTTGGAAACCCTTTTTGATTCTCCAGCAATATGGATTGATTTTTTCAAGGTACTTCAATTCTTCGTTATATTGACGCACAACCATTTTTTCGGATTTATGAAGCAACTACGATGGAAAGTGCTCTAAAACTATATTATTAGTTGAACTCGGTATTCTGCTTCAGCGAGCTTGGTGTCACTGTAAGTAAATGGCTGTAATGCATAGAGTAAAATAATATACTGTAATGCTACTTGCTTGTGACTGGTTACTGTCACTGTCAGTCAAGTGTCAGTGTTGTCCATAGAATTAATATAATTATAAGTTTTTATAATAAGTCCATGTTATAAGTACATACCATATGGTACTTATATACTAATTCTGACGGCTTGATAGGACCACGGTTATCCGTGGTCCTATCAAGCCGTCATTGATTAAAAAAACAGTAGGCTAGAGTACTTGAATCGATATCTAACTTTATTCATTCGACTTAATTTAAAATAGGAGCCCTCAGACAATATTCTTGTTCTTTTATCAAGGAATGATTTGATTAATTTACCTAGATTTACCGTCATTATTGATGGGACTCCAGGGTCCCGAGATATGTTAAGGATATTTAAAAAATATCTACATGTATCGTAATACACTACGGTCCACGATGCACGTTTTAAAGCGAAATCATAGAGCATAAAAAAAAATGTTTTTTTTCTTAATATTTTTGAAATATTGCTGTTCGGCTGCATCTGGCCGGGGCGGCCGGTTATACTAGAAGCCGACTAGAAGCCGACTGGAACATAGTTGGGAAAAGACTAGGGCTAGACTAAGCTGATGATGTTTTTAGATATTTCAAATAACATAGCCGAACGAACGCCGCCGCATCGCCGAACCGCCATCTGCGGTTAGGGTTTGGAAATTGTGACACTGACATTTGAAGCATCACTCACTAATGTTAATGTCAGAGACAATTGACAGTTGACACATTTCCGTTTCTTTGGGCTTTCGGGTTTCATAATCAATTTTTTAACCTTCTTGTAAAAAAATAACTTGCTGGATTGTTATTTGACAAAGGAACGCGAGGAAACCTAAAACAATGGCTGCACTGATAAAGCTTCGTCAAATGCCAGTTTTACAGAGATGTGTTTGGAACCATTTAAGCCGTAATATTTCTACTTCGAAAAAGAATAGCGATAGCGCTGCAACTGTACCTGCTACTACCAGCGAGAAAGACAAAAACTGGGTGAGCTATGGCTTCGACTACAATAGTAAAGAAGAGGACACAAATGTGCACAACGCCTCATTCTTTTTCTCCGTTACATTGTGTTTGGTCTTCGGTGGATTTGCCTGGGCCTATGCTCCTGATACTCATCTGAGGGATTGGGCTCAGCGAGAAGCATTTTTAGAACTGCGTCGCCGTGAAAAGGCGGGACTTTGCCCAATAGACCCTAACTTTATAGACCCAAGGCTAATGAAACTTCCCAAAGACTCGGATATCTGTGATGTTGAGATCATTATTTAATTTTTGTATATTATAATGATTGCATTGTAGATATTTGGGATGTAGTAAATACATAGTAAACTTTGAAATATGTAATTTTCTTTTATTTAATTTCAACATACCATATAATCCCATGATGTTGACTTCAAATGAATTTATTTATTATCAACAACAAGGTTCTGTATCATTTATAGTATGGCTGGATGCTGTGCCCTGAAACTATGGAAAATAATGGTTTTGCAGTTACAAAATAGTTTTTATTGGGGAATATGCTTACCTTATTGTAAATATTTGAATTCTTGTATAAATCAATAAATAATTATTCTCCACAACTATGCTTTTTATTTTTATACTAAGCACATTCGTCTCATTAGACTGTTTTACAATACATGCATACTTTTATTACTATAAATGTGAAAGTAACTGTTACCTTTTCACCTTGAAGGCTGAATGAACATAGGACATTTTATCCCAGTAGTACTTTCCCGTGGGTTAATTCCCATAAAGATATCAATTTGGGCAAAAGTTAGTTCAATATAAATCAGACTACATGAAATATTAGACTTTCTTTAAATTTAAAACTATCAAAAATTGCTAGTCTGGGGTCAGAATTCCAAATGAACTGTGATATGTCAAAAATATGTTGAATTCACAACATGCAAATCCGGATATGGCACCTTCGGTACATCAAAAGATGGTCAATGACACAACAGGCACACAAGGAAACAATATGATGTTTGTGTTTTAATAGTAATATTTTTTATTAGATTTACAATAGTATTAGGTAGGTACTAGTAAAATTTAAATGAGGTCGAAACCAATACAAAATAAAGAATCAGCATTGCCATTCAACATTGCAGTGCAGCCAGCTTCCTGGAACATTTCTCATTGACAGCGATGCAGACAAATATTTTGATGCCCGATGAAGGAGCTCTTCCCCTTTTCTTCATAAAATTGTAGATACCTTATACACATTATTATATGTATATTAATTTTGTATTAGGTTGTATAATGTAGGTACTTACATATCATTATCGTCATTATTTCAGCCGAAAGACTTCCACTGCTGGACATAGGCCTCCATAAACAAATTTGTAGGTACTTTTACGGTACTTATATTTTATTTTAATAAAAAAAAAAAAAAAAAAACGTAAAGAATATGTAAGTATGAAACATTACATAATACAACATATTATGTCCCTAGCCAATATTCATTCATAAAAAGTATTAAGTTAGTGCTTATTATGGCTTAGGGTCATAGGCCGAGCAATGACAACAGCAACCCAGTAGCGACCTTATTGCAGCGTCTTTAAAGATCACTGTAATTTTGACAGTGATACAAAATCAAAAGTATAATTTCTCTGATCAGATCCGCTCGACTTGGTCGTTCCAGAGCACGAGCTTTTAATCTAGATTTTAGATCCTCACCTTAAACAGAGGTATGAACCCTAATTGTTAATAAATAATAATAAATAAACAAGGACAATGTAATAATTATAATATTGTAATCAATGCCGATAGACGTCCAGCTCAAGAACACCCCAGGCGCTACAATGCGCCTACGACTAATGAAGTTGCAGTAGTATTAGTCGATCAAAAATGTGATAGACGAGATATCGTGATCCGTACTAGAGATAACCGCCTGCAGCGTATTTATGAAACTCACGAAGCTTATGATAGTTTGCAGTACCTACCCTTTAATTTACTGTCGAGGAGAAGATGGCTATAATTTTGCTGTGTAGCAAACTAACCCGAGGGTCTACTCCGAAGTGGTATCGGCCGAATGTTCGGCCGTTTCCTGCTACGAAGTTACTATTTGGTTCGGTCGGTCCCAATCCTACACTCCTACACTCTTTCGAATATTGACTATGGTCCCGACCCAACTGAGCCGATCCGAACTTTTTTCGCATTTTTCAATAATATTCGGTTCGGTCATGTGTCGGTCCGATCCGAACATTCGCACTTTGCACCTCGTAGTAGACTCCCAGGTTACAGGTAGGTACATACCTTAAATTATAGAAAAAAAAGAGAGGCCGCCGCCGCTGCCGATCGCCTCTACGAGGACACGGCGGTGCTCCGCCCAAGCGGGGCAGACCACCGTGTCCTCTGGGCGATCCTGGCAATGGTGACACCCGGGCGTTTCCTCCCGCCTAATGATGTGCAGGAACCTCCCGAAACTTCCGTGTCCGGTGAGGACCTGCGTCAGGCGGTAGGTGAGGGCGCCGTGGCGCCTCTCTAGCCACTCCTCAAAGAGGGGTCTTATCGCCGCTATCGCGGCTTGCCCTGCGCTGGGTTGCGACAGTCGCTCTTTCCATGTCGCCATGAGAAACAGACTCCCTTACCTATTGTTTGTATGTAACCCATTGCGTAAATATCTCTACAATTCAATGGAACTTCACTTTACAACTGTGACAAAAATGCCCTACCTACCATCGCCTCCAGATCCCGTGGCGGCAGTCCGGCAAGGAGGCTTGCCGCCTCGCCCGAGATCGTGCGGTAGCCCCGGATGAGCCTTACGGCTACCACCTTCTGGGGCGCGTTCAGGTAGTGGGCGGCTCGCCGCCGCAGTGAACGCGCCCACACCGGGGCCCCGTATAGGGCCATGGACCGCACGACCCCCGCGTAAAGCCTCCGACAGGAGGCGTCTGGCCATCCCCACATATTAATTTTAATTCGACCTTAGTCTGTATTAAGGATTACGTTTTTATCACATCAGCGAGCGTTAGGTATACTTGCACCATAAATGAAGCCTACCCTTTTGACTACATTTGAATGAAAATAATATGGTAGTATTCCAATCAAAATGTAAATAATCCCGTGCGAAACATACTTAATCGTTCTTGTTTGTGTCTTTCTGTCAAGAAGGGCTTTTTAGCTGGTCTCCTGTGATGCAAACCTTAAGCGTGGAGGGCACGGCGAACAGTTTGTAATGAGGTGTTGAATAATACCGCAAGCTGTCTAGTTGGTGTGAAACCATTTGTTTTAATACTCGCCCACCTTAAGTCGTCGCTGCGCCTCGCTAATAAGCGACGACCTTCCACTTCGCTGTCGACTAGCAAGGCTACCCTCTTCCTCATAAAATTATGAACTACAATCACTTGTTGACGACAATGTGTTTATTTTCTTGAAACTAGAAGGACGTACCTAAGTCAAATTAAACGTCAAGCTATTTCTTTGTGAGATTGCTTACGGACTTTTGGTCTGCACTGTATCTTGTAGTTGTACAATCAACCGCATGTTCATTCAACTTTGACAGTGGGTTTATTTTGCAGCAGTACGGCTTTCGGCACCTTAGTTGCGTAGGTAAGTCGTCCCCCATAGGGAATAACTGCTGTAGTTTTGGGGTAATTTAAATTAATCAAAATCCTTTGCATCCACTGAATATTTATTTATTAAACTAAGAACCAGTATTCATAAAACACTAAAATCTTTTATCATAACGGCTATTTTAAATTTTACAACAACCTTTCGGCGTTTTTCATACCTTTTTAAATAGCCCCCATAGGCCATGTACCGTTGCATGCACCCATGAGCACAATATTTTGCGTGCGTTAGGTACTTACATAGCGCGCTGCCGTAAACAATGTCAAGCCGAAAATAAAAATTGTTTCCCAACAGAAAATTGTTCAAATTTGCTCAATATTAGTTATTTTGATGTGATAACGGCTATGTGATGGGTCTTTTTACACTCTGTCGATATAATCTTATACAGCGCATACATGAACTACTTTACCACCAGTCACAGCTGCGTAAGCGGTGTCACCAGTAGCAACTAAGGAATTAATACATCCACCAAGATTGATGTCTCCAGCAGGTTCTAGTTTTTCGCCAGCTATTTTCCACCGGCGCACGAAGCCATCCCAACCGCCAGTCCACACGTAGTCCCCACTTGTTGACAAGGTTGTTACGATCATGTCACTTACCTGAAAATAAATAATACATGTTTAGTTATCTACTATTATACTACTTACCACATAATTAGATAGGTAGGTACCTAGTACTACTAACTAACTAGGTAGGTAGGATAATCAGAAATAAAGTAGGTACCTACTGTGTTAGTTATGGACTTTATTTCTATGGGATAAGCAGGAAAGGGTTCAGGGTTGCATTGCAAAAAGTATCTTAAAACAAGACTACGTTGAAGACAAAGATATTTGGCAATAAATCCCTCTGCACATTTGTAGCTTCCCTGGTACCTCAAAAATAGCATAACTGCTCCCAAATTACGATGTTCTTTTTGTCTTATTTTTACATACCTACTACTATGACATAATATTCTTACAATGATTTGAATTTATGTAGGTATAATTCTAACTTTACACTACTTACTTTACGTCCTTTTTTTTACTTTTTCTTTTCTCTTCATTAGTATTTAGCTTTTGTGGACATGATATCCACTCAGATTTGTTACAGTTATTGTAATGACAACAATCATGTATTTTAGTTCAAACAGGTGTTTTTTTTTTTATTATTTATCTTTTATATAGATTATTTTCTATTTTGTGAATGAAGGAAAGTTGTAGGCTTTGCTTTATAGACTTACAGACGTTGGCCAGTTTCTATTTTGATAAGTAGGTACCTCAACTTCCTACTTGTTGTCAGGCCTAGACTCAACACTGTCCTCAAATTCTATTAACACGTACTGTAATAAAAACATTGTAAAACCCAATTATTTTAAAAGAGTACCCGTGGAGATTCTTGCCGGCTCTTCTGTGTAGGAAAAGACCATTGAACCTACCTTCTCACGCCATGAAGGTTTACCTGTGTGTAAATTAAAATATGTATTTTGAATTGTAACCCGAGTTCCGAGGTAGCGAAGAGTTTCAAGCCTGTGTTTGAAGGACGGATTTTTACAAAATAGATGGGTAGGTATGTCGACCTACTATTTACGACCTACTATTTAAACGTTTTTGTACCTACCTAGGTACAAAAACGTTTCAGAAAACAAAAGATTTAATCCGGCTTTGTCACCTTGATTTCATCAAGTGGTTTGAAATTAGTATCGATGGAGCCGTCATGTAACCGCAAACTATTGCCATCCCTAGACATGAATACAAGTCGATTCCCAGATTTCTGCAACGGTGCTCGCCCTTCCATCGTGTGCCGCGTCATGAAACGGGTCTTCGATTCCTCTGAAATGAGAAAATATCGAAAATGTAAAAAACTTGATGGCATTGAAGTCTAAGAGTGAATTTGATATAACCTGCTGTTTTAGTGTCAATTATGTTTCCCCTAACAGGGCTTTATTAGGCTATTTTTTCAATCGACAGATAACTTTTAACTGTGGAATAAAATTGACGTCTGACAGTTTTTGTATGAAAGAAATATGTCAAAAATTCAAAATTATGCCTCGGATAAAATTATCTGGCGTTGGAAAAATCAGCCCTAAAATAATCTATAGGACGGAAGGTGTATTTTCTCTTACGATACCTCCATTAGTACCTTCCTACCAAATATTTCGTTAATCTTTCATTCTTAGCTACTACCTAAATTTTTAAGTTATTAGGCATATCAACACAGACCCTAGTAAGATATTATAAGACGATATTAAAGGTTGAAGGCGAGTACTCTCTACACTACGTACCTACTAATAAACGCCTGCGCTTCCAGCGTTTTAATTTTTAACCAGCTTTGGTGTTGATTGCTATTGAAAAAATCTGAAAATAAACCAGTTGGTGCTGCAGCACAGGTCCGTAACTAGGTACGGCCGAATGCATAAATACTTATACCGAACTTGGAATAGGTACAAGGAAACCCATTGTACCTACCTATTCCAAGTAAGACTAATAAACGCTGTAGATATCTACTACCTATATATCGCGTCAACTGTTCACGTATTAGGTATCTACCAATAAGTAGGTATTTAGGTAATGCATCTACCCAATTACATTAACTAGACTGTAATGTTTACCTGGCTTTATTTCTGTGGCGGTAACGTAGAGATCTCGAACTGTGAATAGGAATGGCGGACTGAAACACAAATCTTTCACTTCCTCCAAAACATTGTATGTAGCTTTCATCGCATTGTTTTCATAAACTATAATCTGAAAACAATAATTATATTTTTTATTATAGTGGTACCTCCTTAAAAGCTTTTCAGATTTAAATTAATCTTTAATCAATATTAAGTACCTATGTACCTACTTATAGCCTACCTACACGGTCTTTTTAAATTCGCTGGTATTTACAAACGTGGTGTGTACCTGTCAGTATTCAGTATTTATTCATAACAATAAAAACAAAAACGACTAAGTACACGTGCAAATTTAGTTAGCAACCTAAGGTAGCCTTAGGTTGCTAACTAAATTTGCATAGGTAATCAGAGGCTATGTGCCTCTTCTGTATTCGATAGAAAGCCTCTACGAAATCGGATTGACTTCTTTAACTTCTACTTACGTTTCCAGCTTCGTCGCCGGCATAAACTTGTTTGTCGCACACGTGTAAAGCGCCTACATCAGCTCCCGTAGATGGCAGTTCAGCGATTTTGTCTCCCGTCATGGACCAAACTTTGATCGCTCCATCATTCGACGATGAGTATAATGTGTCTCCATCAGTAGCTAACGCAAACGGTTGTACTCCATGCGCAGCCCAGCTTTCTTTTGGTGTCAATTTGGCATCAAATGACTTAAAATAAAATACTCTCTTATTACATTTAGGTATCTTATTGTACCTCTTAAGTAATTGTGTTATAACTTTGGTTTAGGAATAGGAATTAAATAGGAATTAAGACATACAGTAAGTTTGTCTTGTTTGTTTTTACCTGACTAAGGCGAAGTGCGAGCGGCGAGTGGTCATCTACCGTAACAAAATAATACATTCTAACAGTAGTAAGTGATCATAAGCTTTAGGGCAAAGAGGCATATGAACATAGAGCACGGCCATCCTCTGAACATCACTATGAAATACATGAAAATATATTACGTGACAGTTGTTTATTTAATAGACGAAAAATATTGAATAAGTAGTTTGTATGTACATAACAATTTCAGATGAGAATATTTTCTTGGTTTATGCTTTTTACAGTGTAATTTTTGATTACTTCCGGTTCAGGTCAGCAGGCAGTGTGAAAAGTTTTCAGTGGACATAAACAATTTACTTACTTTAATGGATCCATCTTCAGTGCCAATAAACAATTTGTTGCCCCAGGTCAGCACACACGGTTCCGAGTTAACTTTCGTTTCAATCTCAATTTGTAGTGGCATTATTTTCAACGTTATCTGGTATATTTTGGAAACTGTATCTAGTACCTAATTCTTATTAAATGCGTCCAGTCTCCTTTCAATATCTGTGAATACTGCTAGTGCCGACAACACCAAAGCTATTTGAGACCAAAATAAACTAACGCGTCATCTTACGAACATTCTGTACGTACAAAAATAACGATTCTAGACGAATCTAGTCATGGCAGAAGCGGGAAGTATGATTTATTATATTAACACCTGGAATTAATAAGATGGATGTCTTATGTCTAGCTTATCCAACATAGGTACCTCCCGGCCGCTAAATATAACCAACAGAATTTTTCGGGAATTGCTTAGGTACCTATCTACCTACGCGTTAGACTTACACATGCTGGCACCAATATTCGAGTGTCTGCTTTAATATTCGAGAAACAGCCTTTGCGGCCAAGCTGCATTTTCATAACATAGCATGACAGAAAAACAAAGTTCCTTCCAGCTCTTTCTTTTCACCGAAGCACTGTAACTAAGTAGGTATTAACCTATCACGCAATAAGAAAAATGCAGCTATCATCTCCAAATTATGATTATGACTACAAAATCTTTACGCTCATTAAATTGTAATGCAATACTAGTTATGTCATAAAATACTTATTCAAGATTGGTATCTTGTAACTGTAAATTAGATTTACAACGTTTAGGGAGATTAGAAGTAACATCATCTCATCATTATGCACATAAACTTAATGGCTCTTAGAGTTTTTATTGAAGTTTTACCAATGGAAAGTAGAACTCCATAACAATTCCAGTAGTAATAAAACCACACGTACGAGTAAGGCATATTAATTTAGCATTCTTCGGTAGCAAGTAGCCAAGCAACCACGTAATATTACGGGAACCACATATGATATCATTGTTACACAACACCATTGGCCATTCGTCAAAACAATGAAAAGGATGAGCAAATGCTACGGTGTACCCGACGCGAGCATAGAACCACGTACAATGAAACCAGTTTGATAGCATGCATAACATACATTAGATACTCACTCTACCTAGTCTTGCCATAAATATTTTCAATCAATTTTTTTTTATTGCATATAATATTTATTACTTTTGCAGTGTGTTGGTTATTAAACATGGTGTTGTTAAGGGGCTTAACTACCTTCTCAAGAATGGTATCTTGATACACTTGTGCCGATGTTTTGATACCTTTTTCACAAAAATATGTCTCAGTCACTCCTTCATAGCTAACACCCCACCAAACCATCACTGAAGTCGGATAATGCCCACGTTGCACTCTGTCGACTAATTGGGAAGCTTCTTTAGAGCTTTGAGCATAAATACGGTCATTTTGTTTGTTAAAATGTTGCTCAATTGTAAAGATTTTCTCATCCGTAAACAAATTTTTTCTGTGACCTCCCTTTGCGTACCGCTTCAGTAGTTGTTTCGATTTTACCACCCTATCCTTTTTTAAATTATCAGTTAAAAAATGACCAGTGCGTCTCTTATAGGCTGCAAGTCCTAAGTCATCTTTTAAAATACGCGACATGGTTCTGGTTGCTATCTTCATCTCCCGAGATAAAATCTTTTGCTTTCGGACAGGATTTCTTCGAATTATTTCCCTTACTGCTTTGACCACCTTTTTCGTACGAACACTACGTGGACGGCCAGATCTTTTTCTGTCACAAACAGAGGAGGTCTCATTGTACCTATTAATAGCCCGGTACACAAACGTTTGACTAATACCAAGCGTATGGAGAGTTTTAAAAATTGCATTTGGCTCCATACCAACTACGTGTAATGCAATCACAGCGATTCGGTTTTCTCACTCCATTCAATACTCCATTCAATCACTCCATTTTAATATCGCAAAATATTGTACAATTTATTGGCGCCAAAATTAGAAAACCCAATGAACAATCGTATAAAAATGAAAGATTCCAAATTCAAATGTAATATCTTTCTTATTTTTAATTGTAACAGTATTTATGGCCAGACTGTGTATATTGTTTTGAAGACAATCCTAGTTTACGGAAGCGTCCATTGACCACATTCATACCACCCGTGAAAGTGAAAATGTAAAATTGCTGACACATAATAGAGCCGTGAGATGTTGCTTACTATTGTGTTCATTCAGAGACCTAGTGATTGTTCACATTACATCATAATCTACCCACATACGTTAATGTGTCTCTGATTCTTGCACAAAATGTAATGTGGGGTTCGTGGTCACATAAATGGGACAACGCGAAAAAGTGTAACAATGAAGACGTGGTAACTTTTGGTCCATGGTCCAATTGTGTGTCATCTGCAGATGGGGAACGTCTGTTAGAGAACCTGACACTCCGTTGAATCGTTTTCCAATATAGAGTGTATGTAACAACTTCTACTGGAAATCATCAATTTACATAACTATGGAGTTTCTTCAATTTCAAACAAAGCCAGGAAGCAGGGGAAATACCTTTTGTGAGAAGAAATAGCCATTCTAAACATTCCCACGTTTGTAATGCCTCAAGGTTTGTGCTTGGGCCCTTTCCAGATTTACAAAACCATCTTTGCCATCTTGCTGGTTTTTTTTTTCCACATATTTCATAGGACCTCTTTTGCCCAATCATTTTGTGCATTGTGTATTTCATAATTTATTTTTAATTTTCGATTGATCTTATTCCTTTTGACAGAGAGGAGGCCTGTGTTCCAGCAGTGGGAATGTTCTAGTCTGATTATGTTATCTCTGAAAGATTCATAGAATAATAGCTGTGTTCGTGCCTTGGTTCGCGTGCAGAAACACAAATTGGATTTCATGGGTTTTACGGTTTTTGCGTGGAACCCTTCTTCTAACTCATTATAACATCAGCTATCTGCCAATGAAAGTCCCGTCAAAATCGGTCTAGCCTTTTCGGAGCCGGAGATTGGCCGGAACAACAGACAGACAGACACAAAATTAATTTGTTTTGTGTGTTCTAAGTACCGTATATGTACTTTCATAATATGCATTTAGCGCAGGCGCAGGACCAACGGCTTAACGTGATTTTCGAGGCACGGGGGTATCACACCGCCAACTTCCAAAGTCCAGGCTGTTACTAAGAAATTGCTAATAGACTTTGCCCGACCTGGGAATCGAATCCAGGACTCCAAGCTCAACGATGACCCTTGGACCACGAGAACTACGGGGCAGTAATTGTAAGTAGGGATGTTCTATGTTATGGGATTGGTTTCCGCACTTAGTCCTTCAGGTGGACCATTGTACGTGGGCCATGGCGGCCGTCGGTGGTTTATTCCAACCAGCCCACCTCCCTCCAGAAGCTTATTAGGTCTCCTGGTCTGTTAAGAACATCTGTGTATGATCTGGGTGTCCCGAGGGTTTCCGACCTAATCTGGGTGATGCCTGTGCACTCAAAGAGCACATGCGCGACGGTCTCATCAGCCTCCATGCAGGCTCTGCACAGGGGGCTGTCCGTTATACCAATCGTGTGAAAGTGTTTGTTTAGTGAGCAGTGTCCCGTGATGGTCCCCGTCACCAGGCGCAGGCCTTTCCTATCCAGGCGTAGTAATCTTTTAGTTAGCTTGCCATCTAGTGATGGCATGGCCTCCTTGGACTGCCTGCAGCCCGGTGACGAGGACCACCAGTTCTCCGCTTGTGTATGGGTGTGCTCCTGTAGCCACCTGCGTAGCTGATTGAAGGGGATGGGCACGACTGGTTCTGGACCATAGACTGACGTGCTGGATGCCCTTCTGGCCAGCTCGTCAGCCGCATCGTTACCTAGTGATTCACTGTGTCCTCTTATCCATTGTAGTGTCACTGTGTTGCGGCTTGATACAGTCACCTGTTCAAGCGCCTTGTGACATTCTAGTATTAGATGCGATGTGATACATCCCCTCTTCAGGGATTGGAGGACCGAGGCGCTGTCAGAGATTATACGAACATGAGCGTCCGTAATCCTCCTGGCTGCTATGGCATGAGCCGCTCGTATTATACCCACACACTCCGCTTGGTAGACCGTGTTGAGCATTCCTAGCGGGCTGGATATGTTTATGTTGAGGTCGTGTGAGAAAACTCCGACTCCAGTTCCGTAGTCGGTTTTTGATCCGTCAGTGTAGACTCTCAGCTCTCTCGGGCCCGAGTAGTCGTGCTGCTCCTCTTCAAGCACTATGTTATAATGCTTTCGGAAGCAGTATTGCTTAGGGGCCTTGTCGCAGGGTGCTGCCATCATTGGCTGCCGTTTGATCGCCTCATCTCTTAGACGGGTGTGTTTGATCCTCGAGTCTTTGCTCAGAGTTCCTGCTAGATGGAGTCTGAAGGCGGACAGGGCTGCCTCCTCCCGCACGATAAGGTGTAGGGGAGGCAGTCCAAGCACAGCCTGAAGGGCAGCGGTGGGTGCAGTTCGCATGCAGCTAGTGATTGCCACACAGGCGCATCGCTGCAGCTTTTCGAGATCCCTTTGGGCTGTGCTCAGGTCTGTTCTGGGCCACCAGACTAGTGAGCCGTAAGTGATAGTTGGTCGGATAACTGTGGTATAGAGCCAGTAGGTGATCTTGGGGCTAATGCCCCAGTTTTTACCAATCATTTTCTTGCATTGCCACAAGGATATGCTGGCCTTCGTGGTGATGTAGTTGATGTGCTTTGCCCAATTCAGCTGTTTGTCCAAAAAGATGCCCAGGTATTTGGTTTCAGTTGATAGGCTTAGGGTAGAGCCAAAGAATTTTGGAAGTTGTAGTGTAGTAAGTTTCCTCTTTTTTGTGAAGAGGATCAGTTCGGTTTTTGTTGGGTTCACTGATAGTTGGTGTGTGCTACACCAGTTCTCTACTATTTTCAGGGCCTGGTGCATTAGGTTGCACAGGGTATTTTCGTGGGTGCCATTTATTATTATGGTTATGTCATCGGCGTAGCCTACGGTAAAGTAGCCTTTATCGTTTAGTGCCTTTATCAGGCTGTCTACAACCAGATTCCATAGAAGTGGCGAGAGGACGCCCCCTTGCGGGCAGCCCTTTGCCACAATGGCCCTTGTGGTGTCGTTTACGGTCACTTGTACGGCTCTTTGTTTAAGCATATTGGTGATCCAGCCGCTCAGAGACGGATCTATGCCGTGTCTGTCTAAGGCCGTGTTGATACTCTTAAATGTGGTTTTGTCAAAGGCGCCTTCAATGTCGATGAAGGCAGCCAGTGCTGAGCATTTGTGGTCCACTGCGCATTCAATCTTGGATACCACGCTGTGCAACGCGGATTCTGTCGACTTGCCTGTGGAGTACGCATGCTGTTGTTTGTGGAGTGGTTTTGCCCTAAGGGGACCGTCTCGGATGTTTCGATCGCATAGTCTCTCCAGGGTCTTTAGTAGGAAGGATGTGAGGCTTATGGGTCTGTACGCTTTGGGTTGCGTGTAGTCAGCTTTACCAGGTTTGGGTATGAAGATGACTTTCACTTCGCGCCAGGCTAGGGGTATGTGTCTGAGTGCTATGCAGGCCCGATAGATTTCTACCAGGCATGGTGTAATGTATACGAGCCCCCATTGTAGTAGGGCTGGGAAGATGCCATCCAGTCCAGCGGACTTGTATGGCTGAAAGGTGTTGATAGCCCATTTTATCCGGTCTTCTGTTACTAGCCTGTGGGCGCAGGCCCAGTCCCGTTCCGTCGGGGTCCAATCTGGTGCGTCCTCCCAGGTTCTGTCCTCTAGAAGTTTGCAGTCTGGGAAGTGGGTTTCCAGAAGGACCTTGCTGGTCTCATGGTCCGTAAGTGTAAAAGTGCCGTCGGGTTTTCTCAGCGAGCCAAGGGTCCGGTCCTGGTCAGTTGATAGGATCTTTCTTACCCTTGCAGTTTCATTATTGGTTTCTATGGACTCGCAGAATTTCCGCCATGCTGTCCTTCTGGCGGTTCTGATTTGTTTTTTATATGTGTGTCGAGTTTCTGTGTATATCTCCCAGTCTTCTGGGAGTTTGGTGTTTTTGGCTCTGTTGAATTGCCTCCGTAGTGCATGTCTGAGTTTACCAAGTTCGGCGTTCCACCAGGGATTTCTCTCGGTGTTGGACCGTGGCGTCCTTAGTTTACAGCATGCATGGTAAGCTTCGGTAAGGTATTCTGATAGCTTTGTTACAGTATATTCCAGCTGTGCTGGTTCTCTTATTGTTATTTGTGATAGATGCCTAGCTAGCAGGGCTGCCAGGAGGCGCTTGTAGCCTGGTACATCGGTGCGCCGCGGATTTCTTCTCGGTGCGGGTTTCTTGGTGTTGGTGGTCAATGCAAAGCGGATCCTTCTGTGGTCCGAGCAGGAGGGTTCGCCCGATACGTGCCAGTCTGTGATGAGGTTTTTCGCGTTTTCTGTAGCAAGTGTTAAGTCTATGATCGTTTGTCCTCGGACTGTGACCCAAGTGGGTTCAGAACCTCGGTTAATAATGTTTAGGTTAGTAGAGAATAAATAGGTGGATAGTACCTCTCCTCTGGGATTCGATGTGTCGCTGCCCCAGAGCGGGTGATGGGCATTGGAGTCGGTACAGATGATCAGGTCCAGACCGGTGATCTCGCAGTGCTGCACTAGGTCGGCCATTTCTTGTGGCGGGCAGTTTGTGTCCTCGCCCGGCATGTACACCGAGGCTAGGACGACGTCTGGGAGATCGTCTGTGGTCCGGAGCCTGACGGCTGTCAAGTCTCTGGAACAGAATTGGGTGAGCAGTGCGGTAGGGATGTCTTTGGGTATGTACACACAGGATCTAGGTTTGTCCGAGCTCTGTGTGTTGAGTATTAGCTTACCTCCGATGTTATTAAGGCCGCATACCCTGTTGTTCCTGATCCACGGCTCTTGGATCAGTGCGATGGTTCGGGGGTTGACCTCCAGTGCCCTGCGTAAGCTGGCCGTAGCAGTCTGGCTATGCTGGAGGTTTGTCTGGATGATGTTGAGTGTGGGTGATGGCGATGAAGGGGGGGGATTAGTCGATGGTGGATCCATCGGACAATCCCTCCTCCACCTCCTCCCTGTACGGGTCGTCGTGTCTATCGCCCGGCGACGATGCCAAAAGCTGCTCGCTCCAACCGGGGGATGTTGGCGGAACCGCGGCCTCATCGTCAGCCATCGCCGCACGGGCCATGACCTCTTCCAGGTGGGCGATCTCGTCCGTGTCGTCTGTCTGTGTCTCTGTCGGTGTCGTGGTCGAGTCTGTCTTGCTGACAGCGGGCTGGGTCGTGGGCCAGAAGCGTACGTATATCGAACCCAGTAGGTACGATATCCGTCGCTCCCGGTCCAGGACCTTTTGCGCTTCCTCCGGTGGTACACCCAGGGTCAGAAAAGTCCCGTAGTTGTCACCACCGACGGTAGTTGCCCTGTACAGTGACCACCTACCAATGTCGTACCAAGTATTCTGACGAGTCAGAATACTTTGGAGCCTCTGTACGTCACCTCTATACCGAGGGACGAAAAGCGAGGCTCTGACACGGGTGGGCACGTCTGACTGTCGCACTACTGTCAGCTTTAAGTCAGTATTAGGGAGTTGTAGGAGGGGAATTGTTTGGGTCAGCCATGTCAGGGCGTTATCGTCCTCGCACCACATCTGCACTGTACCCTCCGCTACCCTTGGGTATCCGCGGAAAGCAGGGAGCGGTGACGATGTGTCTGCGCCCATGAGCATGTCTTCTAGGCCTGTCTTAACTTGTTCGGCCTCTTCGTTCGTCAAGTCTCTGGAGGGGGGAGGGAAGCAGATTGCTACGGCGAGCCGCGCAGGTATGTCCTTTGTGGCCCGCGCGTAGGTCCTCGGCTCCCCTTGGGCGGAGTGGACCCTTACACGCTTGGCGTCCCTCTGAAGCGTGCTCGGTGAAGCCGAGTCGTCCGGGCGCTCCCTCTTCGCCGGCCCTGTACCACTCGGTCCAGGCTGCGGCTGAGAGGTGTCCGCCTTAACGTGCAAGCCTCCACCCCGCTTTCCTCTGTTGTGTTTTAGTCTGGGTTCGTTGGTCAGGGGTCGGTCGGCGCCCCCGGTAGGCTCTGTCGTGTGCGGGGGTTTTTCGCGCTGGGTTTCCCCTTCGCGTACTTGCCCCTGCACGCGTGGTTCCGCGTCCGGCCGCTTTTCGCGCTGGGTTTCCCCTTCGCGTACTGGCTGCTGGTCGCGTGGTCCCACCTTAGGCCGCTTTTCGCGCTGGGTTTCCCCTTCGCGTACTTGCGGCCGTTCTCTGTTTTCCGCGTCCGGCCCTTTTTCGCGCTCGGTATTGTCGTCGCGTACTCGGGGCTGGTCGCGTACTACCTCTTCGGCGTCCGATCGCGCTTCGCGCTGGCTGTTGCCTTCGTGGGTGTTGCGCTTTCGATCGCCTACTTTCCTCCCCCGGTCTGTGATTTTTCCGCGCTTTTTCAGCTGGCGTACTCCATCTACCAGGAGAGTGGTAGGGCCGACGGGTTCGTTAACCTTCCCCGTCGCAGTCTGTCCGTGTCGTTCAGTGTCGGGGTTTGTGATGCTGTTCCGCACGATGCTCTGTTGCCAGAGGTTCGCGGGAGGCATACGTGTCGTAGTGGGTGTTGGCGCGTCAGTCGCTGCCGGGGTTATGTTCATTGGCGCGTTTGTCGCTGCCGGTGTTTGTGGCGCTAAATCAGCAGCCGGCCGCGCTGGAGAGCGCGGCAAAGATGATGAGCAGTAAGATGCCCCCCCCAGAATACGTTGGGGGCTGACCGCCTTGGCGGTGTGGGATTCCCCGGCTTGGCCGGAACCCACCTGGGTAGTCTCTATTTCTTCCTGCATTTCATGTGTTGGGGGGTGGGCTTTTTTGGAATCGAGGTTACCCGTCCTCAGGGACCGACAGGATGTAGGGATAGGAGGGAGGGTGTTTGGTAGTAGGGTATGGGTCACTTGGGGGTCACCCTAGGTCTGGGATTTGGCCTAGGGGTTTTGCGGATTGACAGGATCTGTGGATAGGGAAGGGTTGCGTGTGGTTGGGAAGTGGCCCATTGTGTGAAGGATGTCCAGCAACATGTTGTGCCCAACTACGAGTTTTCGCGACTGACTGATCATCTTGGTGGTAGGGAGTATGACAGCTTCCCAGTGGTTTTTGTAAATAGAATTATGTTACATGCCTAATACATAAATCTAGGTACCTACCTGTATGTTTGCTAAAATATTTTTTCTACTTATTATATTGTAACTTACAAAAAAGGTCGTATTACGTGACTTTAGAATATGAAGTAACTCCATACCTACTATATAAACTATTTTCAATATAATTCACATGTTTTCGCTTTTAGCGCGTTACTAATCAGGGTCCCTATTGGTCACTCGTTAACACCTTTCGCAACGGACTCGCAGACATTTTCATGTGAAGCCATAATCACTTCAGAATACATATGAAACCTTTTCTTTAAAACTAAATTACGTGTTTTACAGACACACTTTTCACTTAGGTAAAAGGGTACCTATTATAATTAAACGAGTAACTAATCTAAATATTCCCATGCCAATTTCGGCTATAGTAACCATTTTTGTTTTTAACGGCTATGAGTTATGAGCCGGTACTCTATGTAGTGTTCCTTTAATGTACTTGTAATTTGGGACGAAGCACAACTTCAATAGTGATATGGGACAAACCACGGACAAACTAAGAATTTTTTGATATGTAGGACAAAACATCAGGACGAACGAAGAATAATCCAGATAATGTAGCCTATCTTAGTTGTGAAGTTACTAATCTAACTAACCCAGGTAACAATTTTTTTTAAGTTGGGGAAGGATAGAAGAGTTAGGCAGGCAACAATCAATATATGTAATGCATACTGTTTTAACTAAGACTATCGCAAGGTCTCTGTCAGTAAACCCGGCCTATGCCCGTTGCAAACTGTGGCAGGATACTCTTCCCCTCCTACTTACTACCTACTACCAAAGGAGCATCTCTCTGCAGGGTGTAACCTTCCGTGGTCCACTTGGAAGTCTCTGAACCGTCTCTGGACACAAGTGGGAAGATGTGAGTCCAACCTTGTAAAGTGGGGCTACCTTGACGGAACGGCAGTAGGGTGTGATTGTGGAGCTATGTCACAAACCATGCTCTACCTTCTTCTTCTTCGTGTCGTTGGCAAGGGCAGCATAGGATAGGAGGTGGACCACCTTCTATCCTATCCTGCCCTCTGTGTCCCAAAACATGCAGTCAAAGTGACCTCTGGGCTGCCGACAACGCCGTGGAAGTGGCAAAGTTTTGGGAAAACACCAATTAAAATACAGTCGTGCCAGCGACACGAAGAAGAAGAAGATCACAGGATATAGTCGGCAATAATTGCAAAACGAGTAGCTACCTAAAACCTATTGAATATGACCTTAATTATCGCTTAAAGGAACCAAAATATTTTTTTACACGATAATCCTTAGATCCATTAGCGATTGGTTGAAAACTGGACGAAAAAAGAAATTTCAAAAATTAATTACCAAGACTTTTCAAAACATAAGTAGGTATCCCCCAAAAAACATTGATCTCGTCGCATAACATGCCATCAAAATATTGTGTTTTTTGGGTTCAGTTTTTGATAATAAAACAAGAATATTAATTATTATAAAACATTTTAATCATATAAAAATAATATATTTACAAACATTCACATCAATTTGATGTAATAATACAAGTTGCAGTACGTTTTGGCGATACGCCAGCATGCTGCCCTCAAAGTGCTCGGCCGACTTCCGACTTGTTTAGATTATTAAGGTTCCACACGTTACCCTTTTAATATCACATTAAAGGCACTGACGAAAATGGCAATTATTCTAATTCATCTATAATGATCTTAGTACCACGTCAGCCTAAAGTTATGAAGAAGTCATAATCGCTTCAGATTATAACGAAACAACTCAATAAGAAGCGAAAATGCCGTTATGCTATTTCAAAAATAGTGACTTTATATCAAGAATTTATCAAAACATTTATTGTTTAACTAAACAAAACCAAGCAGCCTCAAATGCTGCATAAAGGGTCTACCATCACTCTATATGTGTGGAGACATTTATAGCAGGGTTAGCTCGTGGTTGTATAACTTTGGTGGAACTAGTATAAATCTAACCAATAAAACCTTTAGTTGACCAAGTTACGTAAATAACGTGATTACTAAGATTTTTAATAAGAGAGCCTAAAGAAAAAGGTCGAGCACTAATCGTCAGCTGGTTTGTGATCGTCAAGAGTGATCGCCTTAAGGAGCACCGTATTCTGATGAGGGCTGGGAAGCGGGTGGTCCGTATTCGGGCTTGGGGGCCGCAGCCGGGTAACCTTCCTGTTTCTGAAAAACAAAATTAAGTTATGTTTTAGTTAAGTACACTACAATGTTACTTCTCGTTGTCGTTCTCGCACTTTCATCTTGTGTCTTGAATTTTTCATTTTGGTAACTCGGTACTTGGGGACTGCATTTGTGTAAGGCTCGCCTCCCCATTACCATGGGTTTTAAAACCACTTACAAATGTGGGTGTTCTATTACGGGGTGTATCAGAAAGGTGCGGTCAAATTTAAGGGTGAGGACCAACATCGTAACTGAGAAAAAATAATCAGCCGGCCCATACATTTGGGCCGAGTGGTAGCCTGTAGTTAGGTCTTGTACGGGACAGCTGATATTTTTTTCTTGCTCCAATGGAGAAAATTGTTCAAAGTTCAAAGTTGTTGTTTGTTGTGATCTTATAATACTGAAAGTAGGTAAATGATATACTCAATAGCTTACAAATATCGGTGTAATATGCTAGTACCGATTCAAATGTTGTCTGTTGCATAAACGATCTAGACGTGGTATCCAAACAAATACAAATTGGAGAATGCAAGAAGATGCACTTTGTATCTAATAGACGAATTGATTTCACTGAAGGTTAAATATTTTCACAGGTTAAGTGTTGGTCACCAGGTGAAAGGAACATTACTTTTATAAAAAATGACTCAATAAAGATGACCTAAGTATCAAATATTTTAATACTGTTCTTTTAAAATCACAGTGTTTTTGGAACTTTAACGTACAAGATTGAAGGAGTTCTTTTTGAAGGCCAATAACTTTCAGATCTATCAGCATGACTTCAGTCTAACGAACCTACTAAAATAAAGTGGCTGATAGTTTGTGTTAAAGAAATACTTATGAATTGCGTTAAACTTTCGGAATCATACCCAGGAACTTTTTTGCCTATGCATAAGTACCTATAATCTTAAAACATGAAGTCTACCTATAGTTTCGCCAGAAGAACAATGACTTTTGAATATTTATTATTCTGATGAGACTTTGGAGCTTTCACATAAACCTGTAATAAGTTAAACCAATGAATTTTAAAACATTTAGAAAACCAATTTCGCGCTTGAAGACGAATGGATATTAAAATATGATTTATTAAATACCCTAAGTATGTTTGGAATTGACCTACATACAACGTCTACATGTTACGTGTTCGGAGCCTTTACGTGTTACCATGTAATAATGCTACGCATACTTTCGTTTATGGCTCCATTCTGATCTTTGGACGACCTGCCAATTATAAAGCTATTTGTCGGAATATATATGCGTTATTACGAGTTAATTACATTACGTAAAAGAAATAGCCCAAAATACTCAGTTCACAAACAAACAAATAATATTCATTATTTTTTTTGTGATTTCATTGTTTTTTGGTTTTAATGTGTGAATGATGTGGTCAAAATTTTTCGCATCTGACCATCAAACTGGACATTTTTTCACAATTACGATGTTAGTCCCATGGAGAAAGTAGTTCAGTTTGATATCTGTACCACATCCTTAATTTTGTTTACACCTTTCTGATACAGCCTGTATAATATACATAATGGCATTGAGTTCCTGTTACCTACCAAAATGGAAATACTGAGATGATAGTGCAGTAGGATTGCCTTCTTATCATTGGGAATCATTATCAAAGTAGGTACCTAGGTATAATTGCAAAATTCATATTTTCTTGTATGGTGAGGCGAGTGACGTTGATGACGTAGTAGATAATTATGGGGCTAATTAGGGAAATCTAGCTCCAGTGTGACGCAACCTCCTGGTGACATTTCTTAGAAGAGGGTTACCCACCGGGCGATAATGATACAAAAATTCTGCCTGCACACTTATTGCGAGAGACATTGCGTTACACAGAAACTACGGGTTGTCGGAGCACAGTGGCATCCTCGGTTGCGTTAATGTAATGATGATAGCAGGTGTACCTGCTGAGTGCCGGGCACGCTAGGTCTTGCAGATAATGCCATATTATAATATCTACTTCCTAGATGTTGTAGGAAATGTTTACGCGCACTTTCACGAGGTAGAGCGCGGACGCATCCTCTAGCCATCACCATGACACATGACGACTTTATAAACGTGAAGAAATGACCAAAAGTCAAGATCCGTGAAATACATTACGAATGTGTTCTCTTTTTTACGGAGTTACCTTAATCACTAATGGTTTACTTACACTATACTTAGCGTCTATAACGTAAAGTTATGTTGCTAAATTAGGCAACGATAACGATTACCTACATTCACGAGGCGATTAGAATTTACTTTGAATTAAATGCGTTTAATTAAATTTTAATTGGAAGTTTTATTTATTTTTAAGTTATTGAGAATCACATGACATTGTTTCAGTATGGTTTGAGTCGTAAGATTGTCGACTGGCTCAATGAAAAATCATTGACATCAACATAAAAAACATATCTTTAACTGAGTGGAGTAAACGTCATATTATATTGCCGTCATTACTACAATATCGGTATTATAAAAGATCGACCAAAATAATTATTATTGTGTTTTAACTGTTAAATTCTTCCTAGTTTCTTATCATGATGAATATACAATAAAATTTGTTACTATTGATCAAGGCTTGAGGGATAGATAAAGAATCAAAAAATCATTGAGAAAAGGGCGAAACTACACCTAGTTAAATAAACGCAAAGCAACCCCTTAGGAGCTTACCTGTGTCTTGTATCTGATGAAGTAAACTTCTGGTTTCGAGGGCTGCGTGGGCGCGGGTGTCGGTATCACGACATCGGGCTGCTCCTCGGGTTTCTTGACCAGCACGTAGACAAGAGTCTTCTCCTCATTCTGAGGCTGCACAGGGATGATAGGTGCAGTGGGGGTGGGTGGAGTCGGTGCCTTGATGAACACAATCTTGTAGTGTTTCTGAGGAGGAGGCACCCAGATGGGCTTGCGAGGAGCTTGGATGTCATTGTCTGGAGGTGGGACATGCACGTACACATGCTTGTGCACTATGGGCTGCTGGGGAGGCCCGTACTGCGGCGCGGGGGCTCCGTACGATGACGAGGGAGCTCCGTACGATGATGAGGGGGCACTGTAGGATGGGGCGGGTGCACCGTACGACGTCGGAGGCTCTGGCCTCGCGACCGCACATGCCACCACCACCGCTACCATCAGGGATCGAAGTACCTGCACACACAAATAACGATCGTATAATAAAGTGAATACTTTAAAACTGATTAGGTACTTATGTTTTTAAATATAAATTTTTGATAAGGGTTGTTAAATTTACACTTTAGCACTATTATTGTCCATAAGATACTGATATCTTATCAGGAATGCACTTTGTTAATATCACCAGGGCACTATGTTGATCAGAGATGATCCTCAAAATATAGCGAGTCACGAGCACCTACCGTTTTGTCACACATCCTGGGTATGCGATTAGACGCAGCTAGATAGTGTAATGTCCAGTGCCCAGGCGCCACCTGTGTTTATAAGAGTTCTGCGCTCCATATCCGGGGGAGGGGGCACTTTCGATGGTTCACATACCTTTCGCAACGAGATGGTGCTCACGCGCCGCCCTCCTACTGACGCCGCATCAAGTGACGTGCTCGAGGGCACATTCTGCCGCCAATTCTTGGGTTTTACATCGATGTTTTAGGTGGCAAACTAATATTGTTTAGATTTTATTTTTTAAGTATTTCAGAAACTCCCCAAATGTTAGTGAACGCTCTAAATAATTGTAGATTGTTTAAAATATATTTGACACTATATTAGGTAGGTACTTACCTAGTTTAATCTAGATGTACTATTTGTTTTATCGCGATATCAGCCGGTATTTAAGTATGATGTTATAGGCATTGTCTTACAGATCGTTGTGATCGACCCCATATGTAAGCGTTTCAAAAGATGTGAACAGGTAAGCAAAGCATAATAAAAAATGTCACTTAGCAGAGGAATTACTTTAATGGCCGAATGACAGAATCTATGCTCCTAGTATAACCTCAGCAACAAAATATACCTAGGTAGCTTAAGAAGTTTCCGAAGATATGAAATTATTGATGAGTGGAGGATGAGATCCATATTATTTTTATGCAGATAACTCAGTTTTTTTTTTTGTCTCAAGGAAAAATAATATACCTATTCTACTTACGATCGATATCGTTTTATAAACATAAAAACAAAGTCACTTTTCGCGTCTGTGACCGCTTAGTTTCTTTTTTGTTTGATGCAGTTTTCACCACCATTTAGAGAATTTATTCCGGATGGTATATGAGCATAATATATTTTTATCTAATTTAAGTGATTGATCACGGAAAATCGATGTTTTGACATTTCGCGACTTCAGTAGATTGCACCCGTGCGAAGCATGGGCGGGACTAGTTCCTGATAAAATAGGAAGGACTCTACTAAGTTACACAAATACTACCGGACCTATCAACTGACAGCCTGACCTTGGTTTTCTCATTCTTACAGTTAGTTCTAGCTCATAAGAAATGAAAACTAACGTATCTAACGATACTATGATGTACTTAGGTATGTGACTGAAGGTATTATTTTTTTATAGTATGTAGTTGGAACTGCTGGAAGAATATGGGAGGTATACACGCTTAATTTTTGTTTGTCCCTAAATCTCATTGTGATCATAATTATGATCAATTATTACTACAAAAGAAACCCTGAAACCTGCTGATTCATTCCTACCATAAATATAAGTACATTTCTATGATTCCTACAGTTTTTCAATTTTTGTAACCATTATGTAGGGAACAGCTGATTTATTTTTAAAATTAAACGTCTATTCAAACCACTTTTTCAATTTCGTTTAAATAACGTGGTATAACGTGTACTAGTAGGTACTCTAACCTAAGTTTTCCTGCAGTCTTTTAATGATATATAACTACATGAAACCATGAAACTACGACAGACATACATAAATACCATAAAAAATAAACGTGAAATTTGTGTTTTTCTAGCAGCTGCCTGTACCATTTTTCCAAAATCTTTGAATGCCAATTAATCTCCAATTTAACAATTAAGTACTCAGAAGGTTAAGGAACTAGTCTATGGAAAAAGGTCTAGGAACTACCTATCTACTGCCCTTTAAATACTGTCCCGTCCCAAAAATCCACCCAGCATTTAAAAGCAAACAATTCAATGCCCATTCAGAATCCTGGCTATCCAGCTAAGTATAGTTTATTTATTTATATACCTACATATTTACAATAATGAGTTGCCCCTTCGTAGCCCTCAAAATATAAATATTACCATATACCTGCTTTGAGATAGATAATGATATCCATTATTTGGATGTGATTGCATTGCATGATTAGCACATAACTGTAGTAACATTACTTGCTTTGAGCAAGTATCGCTCCGAGCTATGTATGATGGTGGTAGCGAAATGTCCCTTTTACTGTGTAATCAAGTAATCGCAATTTGCTACGAGTTCAAATGTTAATTTATTTTATTTTATTTGATAGGTTCACCAACGACCTATTCACTAGAAACATTAACATAATACACAATAACAGTACACAGCACTTACATAAAAAATAGCTTCTTAAATATTATGTTTTAACAAGATTTTTTACTCGTAGTGAAGATAGAAAAAATAATTAGAAACAAAAAACAAAACATTATGTAAGACGCAAAATCATAATCGAAATTAGAATCAAAAATTAAAATCAAAATTATCATTAGAATCAAAAATAAAACATTAAATTTGAATTAAAAAATAAACAGTACAATTTATATTTAAAATTCAAAACGGTAGAACGAGATAACGAGTGCCATAAAAGAACATTCCAAAATTGTTATAGTGGCAGGTACATGTGACAAAAAAACAAAAAATTTAATAGTTAACAACAAAAAGTAGATTATGATCCGTCGCTAACAGTTATAAGTTTTCTACGAAATTGGGAAAATGAGTCTGTAAATATATCAATATTGTTGCAGATATCTATTTTATTATAATTAGCCATTAATCGATACAAGGGGGCATTGAGACCAAGGTTGGTTCTTGATGAGGATGGTGCAAAGGTATTTAATACAGTATATTAATTTCTGAAATAATTCAGGTACATCCGCCAGATTATGGATGATTTTGTAAAACAAGAGCTGATCAGAAGTGCTTCTACGTTGTTCAAGTGATAACATATTGAAGCGATTAAGCCTTTGGGAATAATTAGCGTCATTAGGGCATCTAGGGCGTCTAAAGCGTAGGTACCTGGTGAAGGCCTTCTGTATACGCTCTATCCTGTTAATATGGACACTTTATATGGGATTCCAGACTGAAGATGCGTAGTCCAGTATGCTTCTGACAAGGGTGTAGTAAAGCACTTTTAGTGTCGATGTGGACCGAAAATCCGAACAAGTTCTCTTCACAAAACCCGAAATTTTTGACGCTTTGCCTACAATCGCGTTAATATGATTGATGAAAGTTAGCTTGCTGTCGAGTGGGACATCCAAATCCCGGATGGTATCAACCTTTTGCAGAGGAACTCCATCCAACGCATAAGATGATGATCGTACTTGTTTGTTTCGCGTAAAAGTCAAGTGACAGAATTTACTTGCATTGAGAGTCATCATATTTGACGGCACGGTTGGCGCAGTGGGTAAGCGATTGACTGCTGCGCTGCGTGTCGCGGGTTCGATTTCCGCACGGAACAAATATTTGTATGACCTACAAGTAGTTGGTCCGGGTCTGGCTGTTTGTGTAGATATGTGAGTTTAAATGTTTGTAAACGCACCCACGATACAGGAGAAATTCCTAGAGTGCAACGTTTTTATATAAAAAAAAAATATATATTAAGTTGACACCATTCTTGCACCGCATTTACACCATTCTTGCACCGTGGATTAAGGCCCACTCCCTCTCACAGAGAGGAGGCCTGTGTCCCAGCAGTGGGAACATCATAGGCTGATAATGTAACCGATACTCGCAGCGCATCTTTAGTACCTAACTCTCATCGTCGTGTGAAGCACCAAAGTTAAATGGAATGCGAATAATTGCGGATTATAGATGTTACTTACATAAGTCAGAAGTTCTAATTGCGAAAGATAACGTAGACTTTTATCCTTGCTGTAGGTACTACAGCCTACCCGCTATCGACTTTAAAACAAAATGTAAGTGCCCATGTCGGTAGTACAACAATGCGTTGTTGATTAAAACGCAGGTATAGTTTCGTGCTGGTTTACTTGTGATTGATTCCATCTAAGCAATCGTTTCCGATACGATACGCTTGCTCGTTTCGCAGTATCGCATTCATTGTGAAGTAGGTGCGCGATTCTAATACTGTATATAATGTTTCATGACAAGTCTGAGGAGACGCGTTGCGGATGTAATTTGTAGTGTGAACAAAGCACTTAGTGACAATCTGTCAGTGCATCATTGTTTACGGTTTGTGTTGTGTCGAAGCGAAGTGGGAATAATTGACCCCTGACCCGGCGCAGGCCCCATAATGTGGAAACACCAGGAAGGTAGGCGAGCATCGGTGCCTATTTCTACGAAACCGGTTGATTTATACATGCGATTACTATTAGTGTTATCTGGGACACGGTGTTCTTAAACATCCTTGGTAATCAACACCCCGCGCGATCATTACCTGCTTCATAAATTGTTTTGTACAATAGGCAGATATCTACTTAAATCTCGATATACATATACTTATAGATTAAATAAGATTAATGAAAAGCCTCAGAAAAAAATTGTTTTTAACATTATCATTTGATTTTATGATCATTTTGCTTGCTTATGTCCATACATAACAGTTAGTCACTTTCCAGCACCAAATGCAGTTTTCTTATCGATGTTTTATAAACACTATTAAACGCCTAATGGCTATAAGTTGCAGATTGCTGCGACACATAACGAGGCTCAGGCGCAGTCACACGTCATCGATAAAAGATTACGCTCATTCACCAGGAGACGAAGGCGCCCTTGATTAACAATTAACTATAGAGGTCGTAGGAAGATTCTTAGAGCCAAATGTTGACACATCCGAATAAGCTCCAGTTGTGACGCCTCGTGCAGCGCATTGTTCCGTGCTCGTTGTCTTAGTTACAATTGATTGGTGTAGATATATCCGGCACGTATCAGACCTCTCAGCCTCCAGTATCTATGTAACACGAGTGTGGAATGCCTGTCGTTGTCTATGCACCTAATAAATAGGAAGATATGTAATGCAATTCGAATCAAATCAGTGACAAAAGAATAATTAGACGAAAACTAAATTTGACGTAAAAAAATTAGAATCAAAGAAATGGCGTTAAATTCACCATATACAAGATTAAGGCTGAAGATTACCGGCCCAAGAGAGGTGAGTTCCGACTTCGTTCATAAATCGTACAGTAAATAGCAGATGCGGGCGCAAGCTCGCGCCTGCAATTTATTATATTTGTATGCAATATCTAATGAAGATGAAGAGCAGGTAGGTACTATGTTTGTAAATACATGTTATTGCAGCTCCGGTGCACTTTATTGGATAACCTGATGCAAGCAGTATATTCATTCACCAATGCATTTGTTAAATATCTTTTTTGAACTTTGTAAATGAATTAAGTAACTATTTTTATTACTTTTATAGCAGCTGACATTTACACAGTCTTGTAATTTGATTGTATAACACTTATAGTGAGTAAATATGACTTATTAACGTTTATGCATAGATACTTAGGAGGTATTTAATATTTGAATTCTAACATTCAATTACGCATTCCACATTTATGCTTTCGTAAGTTTCACCAAGGATAAGTTCAGTGTTGCGATCGCAGTTTCAAATAAAAATCTTTTAAAACCCGCCTTGTATAATTAGCCGCCACACGAAATAACCTTTGACCTAACTGGTCTCACTTCACTTTAAAGATGCAAATATGTAGCTATCGCTGTTAAGTAATCAGAAAAAAATAAATAAGTACCTATCCATTCGATAATTTAACACATAACCATGCTACTAATACATAATAATGAACCACTTAATTAAAATTTCTCTTTATTAACATAACATTACATCCATGTTGCAAGCGTTTTCGATATCATTATTTCGGACGGCGACTCTTAAGTCTTAACATAGTAAAATATGAGTAAAACGTAGAAAGTGATGCAAACGTCAAGTGAACAAAGGGCACACGAACATTATGTTCTACTAACATAACAATACAGCCATTATTTTTTTCAAGTCTTCGAAATTCGACGTAATAGCCGTGTTTCGGTTTATAAAAACCCCAAGGCTCTATTATGCCAAATTACAGAAGGTTGCAACTCATCACGAACAGTAGATATAGCGGCGTTTCGGAAAATTACGAAACCAAAAATTTGAATTCTGTAGTAACTAGTTAACTAAATTTGAATTCTTCAGCAACATTTTAAGATTTCAACATTTTAAATTTTGAGTAGACAGCATGTAGACATACGTAAATGTCAATAATATTTTTTGGCTTAACAATGTGCCTCATTAATCATCATGTAACTAATTATCAATGTCGAGGAGCTACAGTTTTATTATTAGAATTTAAAACATTTAATTTGCTAGACCTTATTTATAAAAGTCGCTTGAAGTGAAGTACCTAATGATTAGCATCTGTTTAACCATACATTTTTGACGTTTTAAAGTCTAACTTTCTAGTCTATCTTTAAGCAAGGTTTATAAATAAATAAATCCTGTATGTTGAAATAAGTACTTACTGACGGAACCGTATTTTAACAGAATGGGGACTGGATCAAGGTTATTTTTATATTAAAAAAAAAAAACGTTATTGTCATCATCAACTTGGTCAAATACGCGGTTGAACATGATTTTCGAATAGGCCCGTGGATTACGTTGTCAGCAGTTATATAAAAAGTTGATGAATTTTATTAGTGGTAACTTTTGTTTTTTTTTTATTAATTACATCCTGCTACGCAATGCAGTTGGTATGAAGAATAAACATACTATGGGAGTGTAGTACTTACTCACAAAAAGTCCTCAGTCCTATCATTTGATCGTGTTCGTATTATACGTTTGTATGGAACACCTGTTTTTTTCATATTTCAGAGTTGAACCCGAAGTAAAATGAGTCTTTTCATGAGCACGACAGTCCCTTAGAGTATGTCCCTTCTTTTACCTGCCATACTATTATAACGTAACGACGCATGATATTTTACAATTCATATATGGAGGACAATACAAAAAAGTAGTTATTAATAATAAGCAAAAATCTAGGTAGGTACATTTTTTTTGGTAAAATGAAGTTAAGTCTACAAACTACGCTAAAAAACTATTTTTTTTCGTAGGCCCTACATGGCTACGTCGTAACCTACTACGCCCGACAGGGTCTACGAAAATTGCTACGCAAATGACTACGAAAATTATTCTATACCGATATCGGTCGGTAGATAATTTAATAAATATAGACACAGTGTTGTAATAAAGTGTCAAATACCTACTGATCTTAAAACTATTATGATTGCACATGTCAATTATAAAAAGATACTAAGACCGAATACAGGGATTAAAAATGTAAGAATGTTGTTTCCCTAGATGCGTACCTACCTAATATTTATACAAACAAAATAGAAACAAGATGTATCATCAGCTATGCTTAATTGTTTGGAATGTGGTGAGACATTAATACCAGTCCCATGCCCATGAGCTGGCTTCGAGCTATTCATTGAAGCGTTCAGTCCGGAACTATCCGGTTTGAGGAAGCTAGCGCGGGTATTAAACCGGCTTATTCCGCCCTTATATTGCCTTGCGTGTCGGTGTCGCACAACATGCGTCGCTCTTGAGTGCTCTTGAGTGTTGAGTCTTGATTGACTGTTTGGAACACTCTCGAGTAAATCAACCGGGTCGACGTGACGCTACTGCCAACCATGGGGCGTCTGTAGGCGCGTTCAGGTTAAGCATTACTTAGAACTAATTACACTTTTTTTTTAGGTATTGGCACTACTAATCTACACTGACTACGTACCTATTCATTTTAATGTTCATAATGAGAATCAATTAATCCTCGGAAAATCCCCGCTTCCGGTCAGGCGTGGCTGGGTTGGTAATCTTGCGATTCCCTCTTTATACCTAGGTATATTTAAATCAAAAAGTTCGTATTCTAGTTTAACGAAATTTTACAATTAATAGAATTTCTGATAATTTTATATTTTCCGATTAATGGTAGAAAACCCAGCTATAAGTATCCTGTAGGTAATAAGAATTAAATAAAAAAGTGGTTTGTTTGTTGTTTTTGTTTGGCGATACACAATTTATTGGCAGTTAGATTATTAGTCTTCATTAGCAGACTACGACAATTTTAAACAATTTAAAAGGCAATTGAAATTGTGTCTGTTCTTAATTAAAAAAACACTGTAAGAACGGACATTATTTCTTATTGTCTGTGTACCCACAGTTGGCATCGACCCACTCGCCGATTAAGCAATTATGTATAGCGTATATACCACGCTATTTTCGAAATGATTGATATGTGTTCGAGGCTACGTAATTAAAAAGTGGACGTCTAATCCGAGACTCGATATGGGCAAGGAAAAGAATTACATGCAAAATGAAACTGCAATAACACGGTAAAGATCAACGTAACTAAAACAGCTAATTTAACTTCTAACGTTCTAGCGGCTCGTTTCACAACCACATAACATATTGAATCATAGTAATTAAAATCTTAACTTCAATGTCTTTCGTAAACCAGCATTTTGTGCTGTTAGCTGTTATATGTAGCTTTAATTTGGGGTACGCTACCTACTTAGGCAGATACTGCCAACTAATGTAGGGGATATGCACATCCCCTGGATGTGCATATGCATGTGCACAGTGAAACACCAGATTTTGCGAAAGGGTGAAGGGTGGGCAGACGTACGCGATACGTCCATGGTTTTAACGCTATACCGCTAAGCTGGCAACTGGAAAGCAAATAATTATTTTATAGTTACTTTATCGCGAAGATACCTAGGTATAGCTCTATAGCTCCGTTGTCAAATTGAGTTATCTTTCTCCAGAAATAGTGTCTCTCCTTCACAGTTACCAGTATTTAGTATTATAGTTAGACCTTGTACTCTACGTCCCTACAGGTGTCACATCTATGCTTAAGTTTGAAATTACGGATTTCAAAGTTTGACTCTACAAAAATCGTCCATTTTAAAATGTATGTCATATTATATCATCCTGTAAGAGAGACAGAAAATAGGCTAATGATTTGTTTGTAACTGTAACTGATGGGCTTGCGACCTTTCACTACATATGCACTGTTGTAACCTCTGTTGTGAGTCGTTTACATTACACAGATTACACTAGTCCAAACTATACTGCATTACGGCGCCCAATGATTGCATGACTAGACGCGTCAAGTTGGGAGTGCTGGGACCAAAAAACGTTTAAGAAAATATCAAATTAATCATTAAAATTGATCCTTTTCCCAATCTAGGGGTGGCCAATAATTTGGTGAGTTGATTGAATCGACAGCCAGGCACGCTTTGGCCTTAGATTTTTGACTAATTGCTATAGACTTGACTTTCTGTCATGCCAAATAACGCTGACCTTCTCCATGACTGAGCTTTAGTTCCAAAAGAGCGTTTACTGTCCTGCCCTGGTAAAATCGTTTATGTAGGCAATCGTACCGGCCTATCCGTAATCACATGTAGAATAAACAAAAATATCTACTCGCATTACTCACAGTATTTTTGCACTTACCTATTACATACGTACGACATTAGTTTGGTTGGTACTTTAGCCTTTTCGGAGTCTGTTTTCCGATTTTGAAGAAGAAAATAATGATGATTGTAGTAAAAAGATCATCTATGATCTACCTATTAACATAATTAATTATCTACCAAACGTAGGGTCACAAATTCCCGAGTAACTGCACCATAGAAATGTTATATCTATGAGCTGCACAAAACCTCTGAATAAATTGCAGCCAAAACAGTTGTACTAATTTCACTGTAGATAGGTCCTACTGACTGCGGTCATTTTGAAGCAAGTATGTATCTACTTGGAAATTAACATCGAATTAGCGATATCAATATTTACGCTGTTATACACAAGGCAGACATTTTTTTTGACGAGTGCTGTAATGAGTTTGTATAAGTTTTACAAAATAGGTTTTTTTTCTATTTATAAGTTTTTTTTATATACCTAGTTTCCACACTTAACCATACAATACAACCATAAAATATTATTTCCTCAAATATGACCTTTTTTTTCTTAATTTTGGTGATGGCTACTTACGCTGAAAATGATTGGAAATGCCATTAAATTTTGTTTTTTTTTTATTTTGTGTTTCTGTACAACTTTAAGTTTTTCAACAAAATCAGCTATCAATTTCTTATAGTACGTAAATACTTTTTACTTAACTATCAACAACATACACAATCTTTTTTGTGCTGTTATTTGAATACATAATACTGACATACTAAACACAAAATTATTGATCGAAGCAGGACACGTAGCTATTTGCTGAAAGTCTATATTGTGCACTGTCATGTTCTTCAAACTATCCCCCCACAACACGTTACGGACTTACGGTTGTTTAATATTTATCTCTGCCAGTCCAATGTACTTTTACATTGACATGAAACATTGAACTTGAGTGAGCTAAGCATATAATGTGTTTCCTTTCAGATATTATTACTAACACTATTATGTTGGAGTTTAAGTTCAATATCAGTCGCTTCAGCGTCACTCAACATATCGAAAACTAAGACAATAGATGTAGTTGCGACGCAGAATGAAAGTGTGGCGGAAGTTCTTTTCCACTGGGAAGACTACAGCGTGCTAGCCGCTATGCTGCTCATCTCTTGCCTGATTGGTATATTTTATGGGTATTTTGGGGAAAAGCAGACCACCGGTGACGACTTCTTGCTTGGTGGGTCATCAATGGGCACATTCCCCATGGCCCTAAGTCTTGCCGCAAGGTCAGTTTACCGTTTGAATTTAATTTGAACTTTGCAATATTTTCTATCATTGTGTCTTATTCATGTTGCCATGATTGTTTTCAGTTTCATCACAGCCATTGAGTTGTTAGGAAACCCAGCGGAGATGTACATGGCAGGTGCTCAGTTCTGGATGATTTGTGTCGCCTTTGTGCTGGTAGTGCCGATTGCTAGCCATCTGTACCTGCCAGTGTTCATGAGGCTACGACTGACATCATGTTACGAATACTTGGTATGTACCTAACTTAATGACTTGTTCAAGGTAGGAGAGTGCCTAAATGCTGAAAGTACGTCAGTGGATGACTACGAAACCTTATGCATTAGCAATCTGAATGACACATTGACATATACATACTACATAGGATGACAGGAGTCATTGAGGTAAATGCACTATGTATGTACCTATAGAATTGATCAAATCAGATTTAGATCGATAAAGATGCGAATTATTGAACGAGTAAGTTCCTAGGTACCTAGCTAATAAAATAATAACGTAACACAGGAAGATGAAGATGACAGAACAGGTCAATCTGTAATTTACACGTGTTGTGAGTTACGCATCACCATAACTGACACAGTAACAGACAACTGAACATCGACCTTCTAATGATCCGCTACAATGTTCAATTGTCCACGAGAGTGTAATTGATGACACTTGTCAATTTGTTCACAGGAAGTGCGGTTCTGCAAGTCCATTCGCGTGTATGCCAGTGCACTGTATTTGATGCAGATGATACTGTACACGGCAGTGGCGGTGTATGCGCCGGCGCTTGCACTCTCCGACGGTACCTAATAATTACCCACTTACCACATTTTAATAGCTTCTGAATATTGTTTATATTTTTTTGCCAATCATATTGGAATTTTAGTTTTGAAAGAATCCGATTTAAACCAATGCCATGGCTTTGATAGTAAAATACGTATGTTCATTAAATAGGTACCTACAGATGTATATTTTTTATTGAGAAAATTAACTATGATTACTGCAAAATCTACCATAAGTTTAGTTAATCCTGCTGTTTCAGGTTCTTAATTTAAAATGTGATTGTGGGAGAATAATAGCAAACAAAATTATTACAAAACCTCGATACAAAACAGAGCTATCTAAGCGAGCTTTGACAATGTATATAATAAAAATTATACACATTGTCAAAGTCTACTTGTTGTAATAACCATACCTAATTATCTTCGTACGGCTATTGTTCAAATAATATCTTTTGTAACGTGCAACATACCAATTAAGTCAATATATGTAATTATATCTACCTTTAACTACCAATACGCGAAATAAACAGTTGAATAAATATGCTTTCAATAGCAACTATGACAGAAACTGACCTACGTAATATGGACTCATAGTCTCAAATTTTTTGCAGACGTAGTCTACATCAAGAAAAAAATGTTGAACTCGTCTTTCAGAATAATTTATTTTACTAACACAATGATAAGTCAATGACTAACAATATTGTACCTACTTTTAACTTCAACGGAACGGTAAGTAGGTATGTCTGTTCCGACACTCCTTCAAAAGAACGTTTATTTATTTGCCAGTGGTTCTCATTCTAAGTGAAAAAAATCGTTTTTGAGAAATAAATGTCTTAAACCATGTAAAAAAACATTTATCCCGATTTCTTTTCAACATGCAACTCATACGAGATAATAATATACCTACAGCAATAAAATAATATAAAAACCTTAACTAATTATTCAAATTATATGGTATTCAGTTTACAAAAAATCCACAACTTATGCATTGAAACTAAATTCTAGACCTTGAAAAGTCTTCATGCAATCGCTCATATGAATGCTTTTTCTGCGGAACAAAACTGCTTAAACGTTATGAAAGCGATGCGCATGCGTTCGATTTCATTTACATATCTATATACCTAGTCAATGTCAATAGAAATGTTGCAATAGTATTGAAGCCAAATAAGGGGTCAAGTAAAGCGGTATCGTGTGCTCCTGTCCCATCCATACATTAAATTTTTCAATGTCACAGCATTCGCTTTTCACATAACAAGGCTCTTGAATGGTACATTAGGGTTACATTACATCAGACAACACGACCAATCGCCAAATATTTTCAACCATAACACGTAGGTCTGTATCGCTATTTCTAGATGAGATATAACGAGCAATTAGTTTTAATAGCGTTATGTTATATAATCTGACGAAACTTACTAAACCGAATTGAGATTACAAGGCCCCCGAAGGTACATGCGAGTTAATTACCTGCCGATTAATATATTAAAGTATTTTTGTTCCGTTTTCATTTAGCGGAATGCAAAACAAGTTTTACGTCTTGAAAAAATCGATTTGTATTCAAATCACGTTTTTTTGATTTTGGTACGTTACATTTTTTTCATCTTCGATTTTGATTCCCAAACCATGACTCTACCTACACCTTACCAACCTGCTTGCTACTTACATAATAAGTAAAATGTTATTTTTGTTTAGTAATACCGATCTCTAGTAATGTTACGATTATTGATTCGGCAACTTTGCCTACTTATTATTTCTCAAGTATGCTCCAAAGTATGCAATACTGCCGAAAATCAACATTAGAATTAAAATTCAAATAGCGTGCAAACGGCGCGATAGTATTTCGTTACATCACAACCCTAAACATACGAAGGTGCCTCTACCTATATATAACTAGCAGCGAAATAACTGTTATCATCCTTGCACCCGTGAGTAGGTATGTTCGATACAAAACTAAGCCAACAAACACAAGAGAAACTTACAGTGCCCTCCAAAAGTTATTGTTCCACTTCAGCTGTACCTAATCCCCACATTATGGTTTTAAATTCTAGTTTCAAGTGTTTGAACTGTAAACTATAACATTTTTATTAACTAATTCAGTTACGTGGTACCTTATATAAGAAGGGATTACCAGATTTTTTTTATAACCGTGTTACACTTTTATCATAATGTCGCATTGCATGCAGCTGAAGTGGAAAAATGTCAAAAAACTTTTGGAGGGCACTGTAGATAGGTAGGGTAAAGGCACGAAGAGGTTTGCAAGTATTCAATGAAGAACAAAATAAATGCATGCTTTCCTGCACCCTGCGTGCACAGCCCATGGGTACATGGGCCTATGGGTAGGTAGGTACGGGTTATACCTACCAAATCATTTAAATCCTATTTGTAGACCCTTCGCTACGAATTGCTACGAAGGTTACCGTGTCCGTCCAAACTTGAACATCCCGCGCATGGCAGATATACCTAGGTACCTACTTTTGGATAGGTATGCATTATTCAGGAAGCAGTTATTATTAAAATGGCCAAAAAAATATATTTAAAGAAAAAAAAATAAGGGATTCGTAATTAACATAAGTACCTAGCTGGGCATCGACGACATGTAACTGTCATACCGCACGATTGTTGACTGTGGCGTACATATTTCGCTAAATATTTTTACATTTGACATCGATGTTCAACAAGGTCATCAATGTATAATTATACTTATATGGATAATGTTCTAATGTCATCCATATTGCGTATGTTCTAGACGGCGCGGACGCAGTGAAAGTGAAGTCTGTATAAAAGTCACATCCATGGCAAATATCGTATCTAATGGAGCTCGTATTGTGAGCTAGCATAATGTGCTGTAGCGTTTACGACTATCTGAACACAGTTTATGGCAGTACCTATTACAATACCTATAACATAAAATATCACCATGCAATAGCATATAGGCATAGATAATGATGCCTGTATTAAAGTACCAATAAGTACCTAGCTTAAAGGTAGCTATAATAAATAAATAGCTAAAATAGCGGTTCCTACAATGTAGTTAGATGCAATTTACAAACCACCCTTAACACTTCGTATTAACTATTCGGAACGTGGAACCACGCGAGACACAATGGCTTTTTAATTGTTTCTGTAATTACGGCATTCAAACGATTAAATATAATAAATTTGTAAAACAATGATCAATTTGGGCGGACTTTTTCGCTGAGCTTTTGAATGAAATGCTTGCCTATAGCGAAAACTGCATTCTCAAAGGGATGCAGCATTTGAGAATGCAGTTTTCGCTATAGGAATCGTACCTAGGTACATTAAAATATGTAATGATATTTAACACCAGTTAAAAGAATCTCTAACAAGTACCTACTAATTTTAATAAACTTGGCCTTAAAAAATGCGATAGGTATTCTCTCGAAATTCAGTCCTTTTAGCTAAGCTGAAGCATATAATTTTTGTGTTATCTACCTACCTTATGTACGTATATCGTTGAGAATTACAAGTGCAGAGAAATCATCCTTGACAAAGAAAAGCTATGTTACAATGATAATTCACATAACCACAATAGAAAAGGGTTTCTCAAAAGTAGTGAAAGTTTTTAGCATAGCGTAGGTAGGTATCTCTGCAAATGGCCCCTTGGCAACGAAATGGAATAGAATCTCTACAACGATTTATTAATGGATAGATTGTACAGCTTGCTAAGAAATTCATGTGTAAGTATAAAATAAATTAAATTAATTCAACAATGAAATAATACATAGTTCATGCTAAAATAATCTTAACTAAATAAGTATTCGATTCAGATTTTTAGTTGGCCTGTAAACTTACGAAAGAAAAATAATCAGATATTCAGCGTAGACAATTGTTGGTTAATTTATCGGTATTTTATTGCTATGACTTTATCGGTAAGCACATTTGTTGATGGATCGTATGAGCGACCATTATAATGGTCTATAGCCCGCTCGACCGGCCAGCTACGGTGCATCGATGACATCTTTGCACTTAAGTCCGCATGCCGACGATTATTATTGCACAAATTACATAACTCCCCCATTAAATCATGTAAGGAATCGGTAATGGTTTCTAAAGAATCAATTGTGGCCATCATTTCAGTTTTGGCGATTGGTGTCAAACGTTTTGTGTCGTCATTATGATATTCAAATTGGTAAAGTTGTGATGAATAGGATTGTGTAAAAGATGGTATTAATATGGCTAAGAAGGAAATGAATTCTAAGATGCTAACATGATGAGATGCAGGCTAACATGGATGCATAAACAATACGTACAGCGCCGACCCCAAATAAATTGGTAATTACAAGAGATGATGAAACCGATTCCATATTCCAATAATCTTGATTTACACGGTGCGATAATTGTATGTGATTATTATACAGACGCATTAGTTTTGTGATTAAAACTTTCTGACTAGGCAATTAACAGAACCAACCAAGGTATCTAAACTAAGAAGGAATACTATTCCTAGCGTGGGGCAACATTTTTTATAAAACAAAAAAAATACTGCGTAGCATCCATGGAACCGTCTCAATACTGGTATCTATTAGTATCGTTTTCTGATGTTCCTTTATGTAGGTCTGTTATTTTTATGAATTATTATTACACGCAAATGCTAGTGAAGAACGAGGGACTAATGCCTTGAGAGTAAGTCGAAGACCTGCTCTCAAGGCATTAGTTAAGCGGCGGCCTCTCGCGCCCGGCCCTGGTGCAAGCCATGGTCCGGGGCGAGAGGGAGTGGGAGGCAGTAGCCTCCTTCTGCGAAGCAGTCATGCTAGCGAAAGAGGTGGCGGGACGGATGAGGGAGAGAGCCTCCCGTCCCAGCCGCCGCGGGAGACGCTCCGGGCGTCGGGAGCCGCCTGACGACTACCGGCCACCGTAGGCGCGGGCCTGCGGGCGGAGAGCAATGGGTAGCTCACCGCCCGATCAGGACCAGGCCCGTGCCGGACGGCGCGTAAGTGTTCCACACGCGCCTCAAAGAGTTGTCAGCATAATCTGACCCGCAAGCTTCCAAGCTTCCCATGGGCCGAAACCTGCCGGGCTACCGGGTCAGCGGGATTGTCCGAAAGGGTTACCGCTACCCCGGAACATAAAGGGCAAAGGAAGGAACATGGGTGGGTTTTAGTCAATAAGAGTCTGACACTCCCTTCCGCTCCACCCAGAGCGGGAGGGGTCATTTGATGATTTCCCATCCGGAAAAAAAAAGGCATCTACAAATTCCTTGAAGTAAATCAAGTTTCCATTAAAATTAGCTACTTTCTTATTCTTGCTCTTTGTATCTAGCTAGGTCACCTAGAATGTTAAATGTTAGCTTGTCGTGTTCGTATTTCTTAAGCTCTTCATTAGCGGGTAGATAGCTAATCTTTGTGTTGGCACTTTACAGTACCTACCTATTCTTGCAAAACTACAATACTTAGCTAAATGGCAATGGTTTAGTGGTGATATTATGATTATTGTAGGGATACTATCCTATTCAATTGTAACCAAGCACTTTTTGGTCAAAATCTTTGGCTATTTTTAATGTTATGTTGTTATTTACAGTGACTGGATTGAATACATATTTAGCTGTTACTCTGGTGTACGTGGTTTGCATATTCTATGCTACTCAGGTAAGTTTTATTTTTATTTTTATAGGTACACGTAATTACCGTTACGCTGGCTTAGCTCAAGCTTTAGGTAATGAGAATGAAGTGATGTTATTGGTTAGTTTCACACACATCCCTCGCTACGCATCCTTGCACATCTCTACAGGTGGTAAGGCAGCCTTACACTGTTTTCTGTTTTACAGGGTGGTATGAAAGCAGTAATAATGACGGACTCTTTTCAATCGGCGGTCCTTATCGGCTCGCTGGCAGCGGTCTTGGCAATGTCTTCAACACAAGTTGGCGGATTTGACGTGGTGTGGGAGCACGCCTGGCGAACTGACAGACTACACTTTTTTGAGTAACTATTTTCGTTTTTTCATTATTTATGTTGATTTTTGAGGAGTCTTACAAAAACAGCGGCTGATGCCAATACTTCCACCTCTAAGGAATCTTGCGCATTACGCGGCCACGACTACGACTTCTCGCCCGACCAGCTGCAATCTTGGCCAAAAAAGTTTGGCCGCACGACCGGTCGTCCGATAAGGTTTGTTCAAGATTGAAACCGGTCTTGCGAAAAGTCGTGGGGGCGGGGGGGTAGGTAGAAACATATACCTACGAGCTGTATGCCAATGGGATTTAAAATCAGCAACTCCTCAGGAACCAACATTTAAAGATTTTCGCGGTCATTAAATTAATTAGTTAATTACTTATAAGAATATAACTGGTACAACAACAACTAACTTTCACTTATGGCCAGCTAATTATCAGCTTTCACGTTTCTAACTTCATGAAGTTCAATATAAACTTTCATCCCCTATTTAATCCTTTTAGGTGATGAGTTTATTGAATCCGTCCTTAGTGCTCACCCTCACCTCACCTACTACCTACTACTGAATAAATAAATAAACATTTGCGGATCCACTGAGGTTTCGTAAATCGTCCCCGGAGTTGTAATGAACACATTGATTAAACTAATCTATTATTGCGCTATGGAATTACAAAACCAAAGAATTTGTACCCTGATCAGGTATAAAAGAAAATCAGAGTTCTATGTTTACTTATTATTCCACACAAGTAGCGTCTTTTAACTACTTGTACATAAGTACTCGTAAGTACGTAGCTAGTACCTATTTTACCATTGTGGTATTACCTACTAATGTATGTAAGTAGGTGACTTTAAAAGGCAAAGGAATGTTATGATGTTAACTTGCTATGCTTGAAGTAGCACTCACCTCGTAAACAAAAGATGCAATAAATGTATAAGAAGAAGCATATATACCTAATCAGATCCTAGCAACTGTTTCTGATGTTAACGACGAATAATGAATCTCATTTGTTTATTATTTTTAGTATGAACCCCGACCCGACAGTGCGTCACTCATTTTGGTCGGTGGTCATCGGTGGCACCATGTACTGGGTCAGCATGTTCTGCGCGAACCAGGCGTCAGTTCAGAAGTACCTGTCAGTAGAGCGCATAGGTCAAGTCCGTGTGGCTCTGTGGGTGTCGGCCTTCGGTCTGATCGCCATCTACTCGGTCAATTTCATCACCGGCGCTGTCCTTGCTGTCCATTACGCTGACTGTGATCCGATTCAGGTAAACACGTCTGGAGAAGTAATTCAATGTAGCCCTGACACAACGTTGCAATACAAATCTGTTCTGTGAATACAACCGTTTTTTAGTCAAATGTCGTCTGATGTCGAAACCGCGATCTTCACCTCCTATCTACCTATTCAATAGATTAAGTACGAACAACGTTGAAAAATCCGTTCCACCTGCAGAAAAATCCATGTTTGTTTACCACGTCTACCACAACAAAATATTTGTTTTAGTGACCAAAATATAGTCTGTTAAAAATAGATCCGATAAAGTCAGAGTACTTACCTACTGTAACAAATTGACGGGCCATTGCCAAAAACCTAGCTTGACTATTTTAATCAGATTAAGAAATACCTACTTACATTGAGTCACCACCCGCCCTAACCGAAAAAATTTCATGAACACATTTCTTAGCCGTATCTAATATTTTTTTTTAACTTAGCCTACTCTGTCCCTCTGCTGAGCAAAGGCCTCCCCCAAATCCTTCCAAGCATCCTTTTCCGGGGCCACCTCGATCCACCCTTTTGGTAACCATGAATGTTACGATAGTTAAAGTAAATAAAGCTGTTTACCTCAGGCTGGTGTTATCAACGCATCTGACCGTCTGCTGCCGCTTTACGTGGTGAGGCAGTTAGGGAACTCGCGCGGGATTCCTGGCTTCTTCGTCGCCGGGATCTTCGCAGCCAGTCTCGGGTTAAGTATACGTCACACATGTTATAGTAGCACTTAAATTTTTTCATGGCAAGCATTTTAACATCAATGTTGAGTTAAACAATTAGCACAATTTGGCACAACCGAAATCGACACTGCGAAACGCTCGAAAGCGTCCTGTGAACTGACTCAGATAGCAACCATGGAACAGAATTAAGATGAAACTAGAAAAGTCCAGTTGGGATACTGTATTCTGACTGGACTGTTCTGGTTTTAATTTGAGGGAATCATACGCGAACGAAAAACCTAATATAATTGCTTGAAGTAATGGACACCGATCACCTAATAAATCATTCGTAGGTACCTATATGTACAGACATACCTAACTCGTTAGGTTGTTTAATATATTATTTCCTGTAGTCTCTTTGTCAAACGCCTTGGAAATTGGAAATATGATTACCTACTTAGATTATGAATTATTTTAACAAAAGATGACCCAGTCTGTTACAACGGTTTGTCATCATGTCATGCCAACATTATTGTTCATTCTGCAGAACGGTAGCGTCGGCGCTCAACTCCCTGGCTGCTATTCTTTGTCAAGACCTCGCCACGGGGCTGCTTGGAATCACGTTGCCAGAACACAGAGGAGCAGCAGTAAGCTAATTAAGTTTCGTATAAGTAATATTAAAATCACAACTGTCCATACAATTAGTAGGTATGTACATACTAGTTACTACAAGCTACTGTCATTCTTTGACAGTTATTTGAAATCGCTTTAGCACGATGAATTATTTATTTCCCTGACTGTACAATTATGGTCATAGGGTTACAAAAGTTTTCGTAAGGGAAGCTGAAAAGAAGCAAGATTTATTCAGTGTACTATGCCGAACGGACTGCCTTGCTTTGGTCTAGTAGTCGACTACTGAGCATAGGGTACCTAACCTAGCTACCACCTGGGTTCGATTCCCAGGTCAGGCAATGTTTATTGGATTTTTCATCAGGACTTTCTCAGTAGCAGTCGAGCCTGAAGTATGAATTTGTGCTTGATAGGTGAACTAATTATGGGACTAAAACATAACTGGTGAAATGTACCTAAGTGTAGCACTCTGTACTTCTGCTTACCCCTTCGCGGAGTACAGACGTAATGTTGTTTGCTACATCTTCCGTCATAAAGATCTTTGACCCTTCGTCACTGTAAGCTTCAGTACCTACCCCGAGGTAAAATATAGACTTCGGGACACATAATAATACCATCGCTATAATATAAGCTTCATCGAATCTGCTAGCAAAGCGATTAACAATAATTTTCATGATCAGATAGCACGCTGGATTGTCCTCGCCTGCGGTCTGGTATCCTTTGGGCTGGTGTTCGCGGTGGAGCGTCTGGGCCCTGTGCTGCAACTGGCACTGTCCTTCAACGGGATGGCAGGCGGCGTAGCCCTAGGGCTGTTCTCGCTTGGCATGTTCTTCCCATGGGCTAATGCTAAGGTTTGTCAGTTGGATATTCATACATGATGATTTTTTAATCACCATCAAAGTTTTTTCTAGGCATTAGGTACTCAGACTCCATAAATCAATCAATAGCCAAATTGTTTTGAGTCAATTCAATAAATTGCTTTGTCTTGTGGCTAAGTAATAACAGCCGCACGGGTCGATCGATCAGATTAAGCTATGCTTGCCGTGGTTGGTCCGTGGATCGGTGACCATCTTTACGTGCCTCGGAAAGCACGTTAAGCCGTTGGTCCCGGCTGTCATTCGTGGATCTTTGACAGTTGTTACGGGTCGTCAGAAGCCCGAAAATCTGACAACCAGTCTTACCAATATTACCCAGCAACTGGGTTGTAGAGCTCAGATAGGCAGTCGCTCCATGTAAAATAATGGTATTCAGCTGCATCCGGTTAGACTGGAAGCCGACCTCAACATAGTTGGGAAAAGGCTAGGCAGATGATTATGTTCTCAATTAGGGTGCAGTAGCTGGCGGTGTGTTCGGGCTGTTGCTGGTGGTGGCTGCAGGCGGCGGCGCGCAGCTGGCTCAGCTGCCCATGCCGCGCCTGCCCGCCTCCACCGACGGCTGCGTCGCGACATACAACATGACCACACATATGACTATGAACCCTGAGTAAGCATTCTTTACCGTGATTATAGACGGCACCTCGCGCGTAATGGAGTCCGATTTTATGCCAAACAAAAGTAGATATGTTTTAGTACATCCACCTAACTACCTACCAAGGTAAGGAGGTACCTACCTTTTTTTTTCCTTGGGGCGGGAAATCCTCATGGATGTCCGCCACCCTGGGGTGGGCGGCGGGGTCTGTCAGACTCTTACTGACTAAAAACCACCCCGGTGTTCCATCTCACACTTACGCCGGCGGTCGCGGGAACGTACGATCCTTCCGCAACCCTCGACTGGTGCCGTCACGCCACCGCGGGCCTCCTCGGGTCAGGGGGGGGAGTTAGGTGTTTGACTCCCCCGCGACGTCGAAGAGGGGCGCGGTGGATGTGTGGGGGGCGACGGACGTCCCCGAGTTCGTCGCCCCTTGACCCATTTAGGGGGCCTGGAAGAGGGCGTTGTCCGCCCTCCGCCGATGCCCGGCGTGCCTGCTGCGGGCCTGGTGAGTGGACGAAATCTCACTCTCCCGTTCTGCAGCCTCCTTTTGCATGATGAATGTTTCGCAGAAGGAAACCACCGTGTACCAGGACTCTTCACTGCCGACCATCACTCGACAGGTCACTGCCTACTCCTGAGATGAGGGCACGGCGCGGCTCCTCCCGGGCGGCACACTCTGCCAGCGTATACCGCGCCGTGTCCTCCCGGCAAAGGAGGTACCTACCTAACCTAACTGACTGTCTGTGATGTTGGTGTTTTCAGTGTTATCCGTGATGAAGCTGTGTTTTGGCTGTTCCGTGTGTCATATCTTTGGTACTCTGGCCTGGGATGTGCTGCTACGTTGGTGGCGGGACTGATCGTGTCCGTCCTGACGGGCGTCACCGACCCGGCGCAAGTGCCCATCGACCTGATCTCACCGCCTGTTGTCGCTCTCCTCAACTCTCTGCCCAAGAGATTTAAGGTAGGATCATTAGGATATATACCCGTCTGGACTAAAATAAATATAAGCATTTTCACATGTCATACTTTAATTGTATCAAGCTCAAAAAAAAGAAAGTTCAACAATCTAAGTAATATATTTTTCAGTGTCAATAAATCATTCATCAGTAATTTTGTTTCCTCCCCATGGCGTACCTACTAATCAAATATTTCTAATTTACAATAGCGAGTTTTAAGGGTGCCCACGCGGCTTGGCTCAGAGCGCCGTCGTAGCTCGAGCGTGCGCCCCCCAGGCATGGACGACGACAAAGACACGCGCCGTCGACGACGACTGTCCGAGATGGCCGGGGGAGTGTTCTACAGCGATACTCCCTCACTCACGCGAGGTTACGATAATTTCGCCCTTGGTCTTGACCCAGAAAAACCCCCACCAGATGACCATAACCGATCGAACAGTATTAAATTTGAACCCTCTTCAGAAAATCATTTGCCAGAGACATCCACGTGTTGAGCTATTCTGTAAGTATTTTAAGTAGCAATATTATATAGACGTATTCTTGAAAAGCACATCTCATCCATCACGTCTTTACGATAAGGATACTTTATTTTTTACAAGCTTATAATTAATTTATAATAATATAGGTAGCTAGTAGAAGACTGAAATTATGTAGAAATACCTGTACCTACTTGGATCGGTCTTGATAAAATTTAGCAGGTCCATTAACACTAAGGGTCAGTGCACACCGAGACGCGACGCGACGCGACGATACTGGAAGAGGCCAGTGATTTCGCGCTGCGCCGCGCAACGTCGCGAGGCGCATCGTAAAATCGTTGGCAACACGACGCACAGTGGACGGAAAAACAAGCTTCCCTTTCATAGGATTTTTGAAAAAAAAAATGTTCTATTTGATAGTTTCAAGTATACAGTTTTGTCGAGTACATTAAAACATTGAATAAATTAGTAATTACGGGTTTTTTTTTTAAATCTATACCATAAAAAAATGACTTTTTAGTTTTCAAATGTATGAAAATGGAATTTGTTTTCCTCATAACTTTTTTGTGTTTTGAATTGTAAAGCTGAAACTTTTAGGTATTGTTGCCGAGCTTATACTAAAGCCACCTGACCTTTGACCTTGACCCCGAACTTCCCCGTTCAAAAGATATGAATGAATTTAAAATGCATATTTGGACGATGTTGTAATACGCGGTTATGTACCTCAAATATATGTATATATATATTTCTTTTACCCAATATTGATACCTGAAAGACAACAAACCTATATGACTATCGATCTTGGCGGAAAGCGTACTTATTCATAACGTATGAATAGATTAATAATTGAATTTATACAACAAAAATAATAATAATTTATTTCAGATTCATTACATCCATATTTGTTAGTACAATTAGGAGCTTACAAAATAGTGTTAGTAATAATTAATAATAATTGATTGACCTATAATAATAAATAAATTAAATAAGTAATAGTACCTAATATTTTTATAATAAAAGTAGGTAATTAAAGTAATTATAATAAAAGTAATCTTTTTTTCCATCACATAAATTAAATTAAAATACCGATTTATATAAAAATAAAATAAATAATGCGATATGAATTCAATGATTCAGGAGAAGACCCAATAACAATTAAATTAGTCAATGTCACAGTCGGGCAGATTTCCTACGTCTACAAAGTCTACATTTTCTATGTCTGAACTAGAAGTTAATAACAATTCGGCTTCATCTGATAGAGGTTTACTACGAAGTAGCCTTATGTAGGTCTGAAACTAGAGAGATATGGGTCTGAGGATATCAGCAAATTATGGATGATATCCTCATTTGTTGCAATTCTGCTAGTTTAGCGCGAAGATTCTGATTTTTTTTTAAATCTTTGTTGCGAGCTTCGGATGCCTCTTCAGAAAGTTTACCGATTGGAATAAAGTTATTGTGCTCAACTATGTCGGCACCATCATGAATAATTTATGCACACTTGAGGGCATATAATACCATGCATAGAGCTCAACATATCTATGAGCCGTTGTAGCACAATATTGCCGGAACTTTTCCACGTCTAAAAACTCTCCATCTTATTATAATTACTTTAATTACCTACTTTTATTATAAAAATATCACTATTACTTATTTAATTAAATTATTATTATAGGTCAATCAATTATTATTAATTATTACTAACACTATTTTGTAAGCTCCTAATTGTACTAACAAATATGGATGTAATGAATCTGAAATAAATTATTATTATTTTTGTTGTATAAATTCAATTATTAATCAATTCATACGTTATGAATAAGTACGCTTTCCGCCAAGATCGATAGTCATATAGGTTTGTTGTCTTTCAGGTATCAATACTGGGTAAAAAAAATTATATATACCTATACATATATTTGAGGTACATAACCGCGTATTACAACATCGTCCAAATATGCATTTTAAATTCATTCATATCTTTTGAACGGGGAAGTTCGGGGTCAAGGTCAAAGGTCAGGTGGCTTTGGTATAGGCTCGGCAACAATACCTAAAAGTTTCAGCTTTACAATTCAAGACACAAAAAAGTTATGAGGAAAACAAATTCCATTTTCATACATTTGAAAACTAAAAAGTCATTTTTTTATGGTATAGTTAAAAAAAAAAGCCCGTAATTACTAATTTATTCAATGTTTTAATGTACTCGACAAAACTGTATACTTGAAACTATCAAATAAAACATTTTATTTTTCAAAAATCCTACGAAAGGGAAGCTCGTTTTTCCGTCCACTGTGCGACGCAGCAAGACGCCGCGCGGCGCAGCTAGACGCCGCGCGGCGCAGTGGGACGTGTCTACATTCGCTACGTGCTCCCGCCCCGCCCCGCGTCCACCCGCAGTCTACCATTTGCAAGCGCATGAGAACGACGTATATTTGGCGGGTGCATTATGGAGATCGTACCTTTTTGTAATCCATTTTGTAATAATCATAATTTTTTTCTGGATAATTGGCAATGTGGTCATAGGCCAAGGTATGAAATTCACCATAAAATAATCTATTTCTCCATAAATTATGCAGCCAAATACTCCTGTGTGATGTTTTCTTTTTAATTTTATTTTTGTATTCTTCTTCCTCTTCCTCTTCTGCAAGAAGTCCGATTATAACAAGATCCCAGTCTATCATTATAATATCACTCGATCACTCGACCGTACTGCATCAATTCTGCACGAAGTCTGGACGGAAATAGTAGAGACAAGTCGCCACGGCGGCCTCACTGCTGCGCCTCGCGGCGTCGCGCTGCGCCTCGCGGCGTCGCGCTGCGCCTCGCGACGTCGCGCTGCGTAGCGCCGCTCTCGCACGCCGCGCGCACCGGCGAAGTACCGCTGCGTCGCTCTACGCCGCGAGGCGTCACGAGGCGCAGCGCTGCACCGCGCAACGTATTCTGAACTCTCACAATGCAATGTGTACCTTTTCGTGTAGAAAATAAAGTATATTTTGAGTCACTCTTTTAAAGTGTGCGCGCAGCGTCGCGTCGCGTCGCGTCTCGGTGTGAACTGACCCTAAGGATATTAGGTATGCCATTTTTGGCTCCTGCGATTCCTGTATCACTCCTAGTTCAAGAGCCAGGGCTACATTCACGTTTGTGTCTTGAAGTGAAAATACATAAATTGTTTGTCTTTATTCACACGCTGTTTTCATAGCTCTTTAACCAACCACGTACGTTCCTACCTCTAATATTTGAAAATAATAAGGGTTATTTAGGTGCCTACTGATTGTCTCAAGCCTATACTCATTCTAGAGATCGTTAGGGCGGCTGGCTTACCTAAATTATTCCCCTACACAACCTAAAGCTGTGTTCACATAATGTGACATTTTGTTTTGAAATTAGTTTAGTAGTATTTTGTACATACCCATAGATCATATTATTATAACAATTCATTATTGACATAAAATAAATTATAAATATATTTTAAATAATTAAGTAGGTAATAGAAAATGTTGTATAATGAAATTGTAAACTGAAAGAATTCATGTAGTTTTATATTCATTGACACTACCTATAAATAATATTGTTTTATATCACTCGAATTGTAGTACTTAAATTAATAAAATAATGTATTTCCTTTTTCTATTATTTTATTTTATCATTTTGAATGTACACTTATAATAACTTTGAAGGCAGACCTGAAAGGAAACCTTAAGTGTATTTATCATATACCCAAATCTGGTACATAACTTTAACATTTGCACTTTTTTTATAATAAAGTTACAATAATAAATGAAAATCATATTTATAAAAACACAATGCTAAAATCATTATACCTGCCTCCAAGTAAATGATTTTAGCATTATATTTAAAATAAACTAACATAAATTTGGGCCAATAAGAGAAGTCTCAGCTTAATAATATTAAATAATAGTATTAAATAGGCATATAGTAAAACAATTTTATCATTTCACGATAATAAATCTTGGTGTTGCTGTGATTGCTGCTGATGTATTTCCTGCATGGTAGAGACAGGTAGCGTAGCGCTAACTGTGATCGACGGCATTCCTGGTAGCGAAACAGGTGTAACTACTGGCAGTCCAGTGGATATTGGAGGTGGTTGGATTGGTGCCTGAGCAAAGTTGCTCATGTCAAAAGTGGGAACTAAGTTTGGTGCACTTTGAGGGTATGGTGAAGATGTAGGGACTTGAGATGCAGTGTAGTTAGGCATCATTGGTATGTAGGGTTGAGGCTGATTCATAGGAATACCAGGTAAGTTGGGCAGTGGTGCTGGAGGTTGCATATGAGATACCGATGGTATACTTCCCAGATTAGTTAATGTTGCATCTGCTAAATCTGGAAATAAAAATATTTGTTTAAAACCCACACATTTTGCGCTAGGCCGTAGAGTTGCAGACACACAAAACAACACAAACACAGACAGATATACAATATGAAATAGCTTTTCTTTTCATTTCTGTTTATTTTCCTTTTTAATTTGGGTGTATATTGCAATAAACCACACATTTGACAGATATTAAAAGAAAAACTTTTTTAAATTCAATAATAACAGGTAGATACATAGTAGATACTTACTGCTAGAATAGGCTGCCATATTGGATACAACTGATTGTGCTTGAGAAATAGGCTGCTGTGAAGAGATTATTTGTTGACCAGGTTGTTGTTGAAGTGGAAAAGCCGGTGATACAGCAGCAGCAACACCACCAGGAGGGCCAGCATAGCTGCCAGGGTTTACCATTGGCACTCCTGACAAGAAAGGTGGAGGTGCAACTTGTTGATACTCTGCATGAGCATTTGACACTTGAGGTGCAGACATCAATGGGGTTTTATCATCATCTATATTCAGGTTTTGTACACCTGGTACTAGATTCTGCTGGACATTAACAGTTTGTGCCACCTGAAAAGTTATTAATATGATTAAACCTTTAATTCAATAAAGCCATAGAATTGTGAAAAAAAGTTGAAAACCAAGTGTTGCATACCATTGGTGAACTTGCTGCATAAGATTGTTGTGCTGGCAGAGCTTGAGCACTTCTTATTGGAATTCTATGCAAGTATCCATAGCCTATTCCACAACCAAGGCTACCTTCACCTCCCCAATTATGATTTGGAGTGATGTGCACTTCTCTGCAAGTATCGTCATTTACATTATACACATAAAGCTTCAGAGCCCTGCCTTCATGGGCCTCTATTAATGTAAATAGGTCTTCACTCTCATGCATAATAGAATCAGCTCCTATTATATAATCAGAAAATGGCCTCAAACCGGCCAGTTCTGCAGGCGATGATGGATGAATCTCCTGTAAGAAGAAAACCAAATATTAAGCATTAACTGTAATACTTCTAAGTAAAAAATATTATTCATATTTTGAAGAGCAAGTTATAATCAATCACAATCTCAGAATAAACATAATAATATCAAAATCATCGGCTAACAAGTTATGATGTAAGTTTAACATAAAATATTGTCTACAAAATGGCTTCTACACATATATTTTAATCAATAAGATCAAAAAGGGCATCAAATATTATTAATACATACCAATACATGCCAGACGTTTTCATTAGCACCTTCAAATGAACAAAATCGAATGCTAACTCCAAGCAAGCCCTGACCACCCCAGTTAGCACTAGGTGTAATCATTACTTCCCTCACGGTTTGGGTTTTACTACTATAAATTAACATTTTGATTGTTTTGTCGACATTTTTTTTCAACAACTCCTTTAGAGTGTCATTATCCTGGTCCAATCTAGTATCTTCAATAGCTACTATAAAGTCAAAAAATGCTTCCAGATTCGCCTTTTGACCTGGAGATCCATCCTGAACCTGAAAAGAAAAACAAATGCAATGAGCGCTTTAACATGTAACAGTAACAAATTTTATAAATTAACAACACAAACCCGCAAAACATGATATCCTTCAGAGCCGCCTCCTGGCACTTCCGTACTATGGGAGGAACCCATTGGTTATTTTAAAAAGTGCAAATGCCTATTACCGGCAAATTTTTATTATAATATTTGAAGTTTGTATTATATGTTCCTCAAACTAAAAATTATTTAAAACCGCAATAATTTTGGCATTGACATTCCCATTACGTGGCATGAAGTTGCAGTTGCACAGCACTAAGTTAATAGTGATGCTCCTAAAAAATTAAAGTCATTTACCATTCGACTAAAATATACTTAAAACCGCAAAAAAGAAACCCAATAGCATGCATCCATGGAAATGGTTAGTAGCATAACCATATTCATAACTCATTAGAGGAGTTTCTTTTTTGTCCAGTCACGAGCTTCCTGTTTTTAAACCTGGGGTTAAAAACAGAAAGTTCATTCTTGCGATGTCAGCATTAATGAGTTTCTGTTGCTGTTTAGTTATAAAGAACAATGGCATTTTAAACAAGAAAAAACACAAAGAATTTGTTATGAGATCGGAGATGAGACTGTTGCCAAACTGAAGTAATACATACAACATACATTGTTAATGTAATTATTCGGTATCATTTATTTATTTTTAATAGCAGGGTAAATATTAGATGATTAACACAAGCATTAGGTTGCTTAGCTTGGGACAAATGGTGCTGTGTGAAATGTCCAGGGATTTATTTATTTATTTATTTATTATTGTCTTTAAAACACAACATAGGCGTATCAGAACGCCAGATTATACAGCTTAATTATTCTGAACGAAAAAAAAAATTAAATTGCAGGTCTACCATATAAAATCATCAATCATAAAATCATTATAATTATTTAAAGAGATAAGCCATTTGCAGAATTTTATGTAACTTACGTAAAGAGCTGTAAGAAAGCCAAATTATTAATATTAAACCTTGCTGTATTGTGATGAATGCTGGGTACACACGCATCGATGAGGACGACAAATCGGCTGATAAAATCTGTGTGGGGCTGTGAGATTTTGAAATTGCCATCGAGTCGCCGGTGACTAAAGTAGCCTAGTTGATAGAGTACTGCTTAGTCTGTGGTTCATAGTAATCTGTGGTCAATATGATCGTCACTGAGTCCACTGACAAGTGTTTTACTTTTATGTCACCAGTGTCCAGTGTCATCATCTGTGTTTTTGTGGGTCCAATTCCATTTAATTAATTAAATTTCAGGAAAAAAAACACTGAAATTTGTCTGTTCAGTAACGAAATTTAACATTGTTAAATCTGTAAAACTAAAATCCTTGAATTGACAGGTATGTCATCATCACATTGCATACAGTGCTCTGATTTTATTGATTTATTACGCTAAGTTCTTAGCTAAGTTAAAACTTATGTTTGTTACAGTATAATCTAACAAGACCTCGTAATAATTACTATAAAACTACATACTGCGTTTTTATTTTAATGCTACCGATGTTAAAATCATTAGCACAAGGGGTGTGGCAAAACACATCAAAACAACACTGACTTAGTACTTTTTCTAAATGTTGTGCTGTACATACATATAATTATTTAAACAAGAACATAAAAATAGAAAAAGAACACCTTATGTCAGACTGACAAATAAAAATTAATCTTTAATTTTATTGGATCTGAAAATCATTCATACTCTTTTCTGCACTGGTTTTATCCAAGTAGGTGCCTATAATCAATTTTTCTACAGGTGTAAAGAGAGATTATTATATTTGTCATAATGGCGGAATGGAAACAACTGATATCTGAGTGGCTCAATGAGTATGCTGCACTGCAAGAAAACGAAATCAAAAGTTTTGCAGCTGAACATGAACACAACCATGAAATAGCTACTGCCATTTTTAACCTGTTCTATAGTGAAGACGAAAGTGAAGCTAACAATAGTAGTAAAATAGAGAATGATTCACAATTTGAACAGGTATCTACAATTTACAGTAAACTTACAAAATAAGTATAATCCATGACATTTGCAACACAATGAGTTTTATAATACTTATCTCTTTTGGAAATTAGTCTTAAAATACTTGTTTCATTTCAGATGATGGAAAATGTATGTACACAGTTATTCAGCTTTTACAGATCAAAGGAGGTTGAGTTACAAAGATTTACACTCCAGTTTGTTCCTACATTAATTTATAACTATCTGAGCTCAGTGGCTCAAGGAAACAAGAAGACATGCCGCTGCATAGAAACATTATTGATTGGTAAAACATAAAGCAAACAATCTGTTTTATTGCTTAATCACATAGAAGTATATTAGCTTAATCAACTTTGTAATAATTTTACAGGTTTGTATAACTTTGAAGTAGTAGATGAAGAAGGCAAGCCCAAAGTAGTATCATTCAGACTTCCATCATTGGCTCAATCTTCCATATATCATGAGGTATAAATATATTTTAATAAAAGTAATATTTTGCTTGATATTTCAATATTCTAAGAATATACTAGTTAAAAGTGATTTCTCAAATCTAAAAAACTGTGTACCTGTTTGCAAGGCCAATATTAAAAAAAATTATTTGTTGATTCTCAGCCACTATCTTTGGGATCTCAGTTTCTTACTGAAAGTGCATTACGGAGATGGGAAGAGTGCAATACTAAGCTAGTAAACTGGGGACCACTGCCACAAGTTGAAGTAATCAATGCACAGAATCGGTTGAAAGTGATGTCAGCATTGCTCTTTATTTACAACCGCCAACTGAGCTTGTTACCAAAACTGGCATTACGACATTTCTGCATTGCTGCATCCAGGTAATTAATTAAATACAGTAAAATGTTTATTATCCCTGTTTAAAAGTGTAAATATGTATAATATGTAGGGTTCAAAAAAATTCTATGAGACCTTTAAAAAATATTGCAGTATACCACCATTGTTGGCTAATTTGTATTCTTTTTCGCGAAAAAGGTATCTCATGTCCTCCACCTTAGAGTGGATTTTTTGGGAAGGATAATTAAAAATAAGCTGAATAACTCATATTCATATTTTACTAGAGCTTAGACTGTTTTCTTACTAGGGTGCCTCATACCATAATATTATTAGTTAGGTACTACTTACTTACTAGGTTTTGAAATATGTTAATATTTGTGATTACAGAATAGTTACCCAAGGATTCAAGAAGAAAAATGGTGGTTCATCTGGAAAAAAAGTTTCTAGAGTACCGGTTTCACCTAATTTCTTGTTAGAAATGATTGAAGGTGCATATTTTGCTATGTTCAATGAATTCTATACATTGGCGCATCAGGCAGTGCAAGATATCGACCAAAGAGCCCAGTATGAACTATTTCCTGATGTGATGTTGGTTACCAGTGCTGTGATAAATTCCTTAAAAAATAATCCTTCAGGTACAGAATACTTAAAATTTTTGATTTCTTGCATATCTTTGTATAAAGTCCTAATCATTTCTCAAATTACTCTAATTGGCTATGATGCTGACATAAGACATGCTTCCAAAATAAATGTTATAAACAGAAATGATCTTAAGGCGTCTCGCACACCACGCCGCGGCAGTAACGCGTGGCTCCGAATGAGCGGGTGCTAATACTAAGAAACTTGTGGTTTTCATACTATCTGAGCTATTAGCATAAAACACTAAAACCCATTGCTTGGCTCAGAGCAGTGTGTAAGATGCCTATGTTCTCTATTATTATTTTGCACTAATGTTGCATTATTACTTTTTTCAGGACAACCATGTGACGGCCCCATGGGGATTAGCGTAGCATTGTCACCAGCGACTACTACCGTTACAATGTCTAAGTCTATGATTACCAATGCATCATTCCGTACCAAGAAGTTACCAGGTGAGAATTAAAGTTCACCTGTTATCCAGTATACTGCTACCTGCAATTATATTATCTTTTAGTTTAACATTCTTCTAGTAGTATGTAGACAGTTGTTGAATTGCTCCCAATATAATAAATAATGCCTAGCTGACATGATATTGTATTTCAATGTTTTTGGTTTACATACAGATGAACATAACTGTATGCTGCCAAATGCATGCTCCTCGCCTCGTACTTTGGATTGTAGCTTGTGGACTAAAAACATTAATTGTATGTGCAGTGACATTGATACGTCTACATAATCTCACAATATTAGAACACAACTTGATATTCGTTTTTTGGGGAAATTAAAGATTTTCCAAGGATAATGGGGCTGATTCCCTTGTTCACAAACTAAACTAAATTTAAGTTCAGTGCATCTTTTTCTTTCTATTTCATTAAGAAAATACAGAAGACAAATTTAGTTTAGTTTGTGAACAAGGGAATCGGCGCCACTGAAACAGATCCTTAAACTTAGGCAATCATTAAAAGAAAAAAAGCCTGTTTTAGAAGTTGTCAAAATATTGTGTACATTATGTTAACACCTTTGTCAAGTAATACACTGAGGTATTTAGGAAAATAAATCACATTATTTTACTTTTGTAGGACTTTAGAAATGCTTATTGAAGCACATGTGACGTCCAGCTGTAGGAGTGCAACTTATGAGCACAGCTCCATCCACTATGTCAAAGTGTGTTAGTGGGACACGTCTATCATCTTTTTAATAAGTAGATCCCTTTTAAAAGATCCATTGCTTCAATAAACCTATACTTAACGCCAAGACTCGTAGCAGCCGCCGTCATAAAACGTTTGAGTAGGAAGAAGAATAATATATGTACCCAGATACTCAAACATTGTGAATAATTAGTACGGAATTTCTGAAAACTGTATAGATAGGTACTCTATTTTGTGTCATCTGACTCCCGCGTTTTATGACCGCGTCTACCACGAACGTTGGGGTATACTATAGTCACAGTTGTACGTAATTATTACGGATCGAAAGTTTATTTCATTGTTGAGTTGGGTCTTAGAGGCCGCGCACGAAATCAACCCATTTTGGACAATTTTGTTAGCTGTTTATTGTAAGAAAGGGAAAAATAATATATCTAAAATTGTTTATGATTTTAAAAGTCCAGTTCTTAGTCTCGCAGGTGGCTTGTAGTGATTTGCAAATAATTAAAGTAATAATGCCATTACATCACTTAAATTCGCAACAAGTTTTCCCAAAACCGGCCAAGAGCGAGTCGGCCCTATACATTTAAGGTTCTGAACCAAATGTCGATATTCTGAAATTTATACCAAACACTTTAAATTAATGATTAAAAATTAAGTAGCGAAATTTGAAAATCGTTGGATTTACCCTAAACAGAGTTAATTAATTCAACATTTTATTATGACAAGAAACAAATGAATTTTATTCGTCAGCATCCACATTTTATGATCCTCAACGAACTATCACTATTACAAAAATGGTCAGAGGTGCCCGTGTTTTCTTTATAAAGCCGGCAAAGATGGAAAACAACAGTTTCTATAAAAGTTACTAATACGTTTAACTAACGACTTGTTTATGCTGTAACGCTTCTCTATTCAAGGTTTTATTGCAACTATGAACATGTGCGTTGATATCGTTACTAATATCGCTCCTAATAAAATTCATGGTTCGTTTTGTTAAATTAGCTTCGACACTTCTGCTTAGGCCACCAGTTTTTCGAGAAATACTACGAAATAAAAGTGATGAGTGAAACTATTAAAAGAAAATTTAGGTGAACTGGGCTGTCAATCCCTAGATTCCCTAGCGTTAGGTAGGATGACAATCTAACAGCATGGCACTATAGGTTCTGTCTGTGACTAGCACGAATGAAAACTGTAGGTACTTGCATAGTCACGCAGAACTATATCTCAATTATTTTTAGCTTTCTTACAATGAGATAAAAAAAATGACAAAAGGATTTTTAGTGCACATACCTTTAAGAAACCGTTCATTCATAATTATTTTTGCATTTTCTTAACGTCACTGTTAAGCCACTTTTTCAATTTAAAATAGTAAATCCTGCATTGTTGTCAACCATATAGGGTATACCTACTCATTGTATTGTAAACGTTGCCTAGCTTATATTAAGGCGCTTCTAAAACGGGCCATATTACGCCAACAGGCTGTCTATCGTTAAACACCTGTTAAACTTTAACGTCGTATCCGAGTCCTTGTTTTCCTTTATTTTTGTTATTTGAAATTAGAAACGTTGCCCGTGTAGGCGTAAAAAACTACCGGCCATACTCTGCAATCAAAATATTGCAGTGTTTAGAAGCCCCTTTAGTTAGTAGATAGTAGTAATATAAAAAGCAAGCTACAAACCATTACCCAAATGTACACACTGCTACAATAGCAACAACACTATTTTTTTTTTTAGATAATCTGAACTGAATGAGTTATTTGAATTCCTTACCTACGTGTATCTTTCTAAATGTTTCATTCATGCACAAATAATAACTCATTAAGAAATCCTGATTGTACATGATTTACACATTTCATCATTTATTTCCAGATGACATTCCTATACAAGCCGGGCAAGCAGTGCCATCTGATTCGGCAGACTTGCTCACTTCAATTACGGAAGAGTGCGAGGCGGAAGCCGCTCCCATACAAAGAGGCGGTGCGGTCCGGAGTTCCAAGCCCAAATTAAGCTCATTTCCAGTTCTTGGCAAAAAGACAAAAGATGGTAAAGACAAAGGTGCTACCATGGGCGAGAAGAAAGTTACTCTCAAGGAGTCTTCAAAGGGTATTTGGAATTCACTCAGCGGCGGCGGCGGTGATATGGTAGATGCGCAACAGAAGTCGAACATTACTGATATTTCTGTAGACGCCAATGGCAGTATGAAAGATGAAAAGATGTCTATGACATCAATACATAACAGCACTGAGAATTCTGATACACGTTCTCAAATCACTTCTGACTCACTGGATATGGAGACAACTCCACGTTTTGCGGCAATGCAAGTTAGTTCGGTATAACTTGAGTGGTTCTCGGTTATTTGGAAATTACATTTATAGTATGATATATATGTTTCAAGGTGGTAGCGAACTTTGGTCAACTTTGGTACAAGGTGGTAGTCAGGGAGTGAAAATGTTAAGCACCTTAAGGTTAATTTTTACTACATAGGTTAGCAATACCTATGTAGTAAAAATTGTAACAATGAAAATGACAGGTTGAAAAGGTGACATGCGTTAGCTGCGGCTTGCTACGTAGGAAAGGAATTTGTTTGAAACTTGCTAAACATTTTCCGTCCTTGACCGCGACATACGTCAACGCAATATTTTTTATGGTCATGTTTGAAGTGGTTACCAATTACGGTGTATGGATTTAACTTATCTACATTGGGTCGAAATTGCTTTATCTATGTATAACATAATAAAATGTTTAAAAATATTTATTTAAAAATGCTGTTGTGTAAACTGTTTGTTACAAGCTTTTATTTTAAATGTATTATCTACAGAAATTATCCGGAATAAACTTCTTAAATGTTTCATAGTTTTTAATTTAATATTACGAGCTACGGGGTTCGTGACAATTACTTACTTTAATTTATTAAACAACACTAATAACAACTCAAACACACTAATTATAAAACACAATTGCACTTAAGTCGCACTTGGAGATCGCTTTCGCTTGTATTGCTTATCCAACTCTGTCCCTCGGTCGTCTTATCCCGGCCCTATATAGTGCCGCAGATAGTTCTCGAACCTTCTATTGTAGAAACATCTAGAATGTTCGAGTACATACCGGCCCCGATTGACCAGATGTCGATAGTTCTAGAAAGTTCTAGCATCGAAGTTTCTGGAAGAGTCTATTAGTTCTGCTACTCGATACTAGATGGCGCTAATGGTAACTTGTGGCGCGCAACACTGCTCCCTCCTAAGATATGCTCGTCCCGAGCATTATCGGCTCCATAATAATGCGCCAGTCGATCCACATGGACGATCTTGGGAGTACCTCTTGCACCTTTCTGTATCAGGTAGGTTACGTCATTGATCTTTGTCACAATCCGGTACGGTCCATCCCATTTAGCTTGAAGCTTAGAAGATTTCCCTTTGCTGCGGACTGGATTGTGCAACCACACTAGTGAACCTTCGCGAACTCTTTATTGTTCATTTTGCGGTCATAACGGGTTTTCATCTTTTCAGACATTTGCTGGCCCGATTGTCTGACGTGCTCATAAATGTCATTCATTTTGTTCCCCAAGTCATTCGCATAATCGGTTATACTGCGTGGGGCATCAGGTGGTATTCCGGTGATCAGGTCTGCAGGCAGCCGTAATTCTCTTCCAAAGTTTGCGAAAGCTGGTGTCACCGATGTACAACCGATGACAACAAAAACGGTTGTATGTGCTTGTGCCAATCTCGTTGCCGATTTTCCACAACTTTTGCTAGGTACCTCTCCAATGTCTGATTAAATCGTTGCACCATTCCATCCGATTGTGGGTGGTAAGAAGTTGTTCTTGTTTTATGAGTACCCATAACTCGACAAGTTTCCTGGAATATTTGGGACTCAAAATTCCTTCCTTGATCACTATGAATCTCTAAAGGTACTCCAAACGACAGAAGACTTCATAAACTAATTTATCTGCAACTGTCGAAGCTTCTGGATTTGGAATGGCGAAGTCTTCCGGCCACTTAGTGAAGTACCATCACAACCATGAAATACTTGTTAAACAATTCTTCCTCATAAAGTCAAGGCCCAGGATGCAATCGTCCATTATATCAGCTACGATGACATTATGCAGGTAGATTCTGTTGCCTAGCTTCAACCCCATTTTCTTCTCTCCATGGACGGGCATGCGCTGACCGGTGGCTGTTACCAAATTAATGCGTTCCGGATTGTATGCGGAGTCCCCAAGGAACCGTCTTATGAGTTGGGAACTGCAACACGGCGTTCCGTTGACCTCGCCCTTGATGATTAGGCTGTTCCCGATTGGGTTTGTGTGATCGAAACCCTTGGGGCTCCTTGAACATCAGCCAGCACCCGCCTCGCATTCCTGGCTATTACTCGTTTCCCTGCTGCTGGTGCTGGGCGGTGCTGTTAGCTGCACTGCCCTCTGGAGATCGGCCGTCTTCTCTTTCTGTAGTTCGTTTAGGGCAACTGGATCGAAGGTGGCCCCTTTCCCCACAGCCGTAGCACCTAGGGCTGTATCCTTTATTGCGGTTGCAAACTGTAGCCGCTGCAACCTCCCTGACGCGATGGGAACGATGATCCTACCGCACAGCTTCCACCTCCAGTGCATGGGCCAAGGCGTCCTTAAGCGTCCCGTGGTGACCAAGCCTCACAGCAGCTCTAACTTTAAGGTCGCGGGTGCCGTCAATGAATGCCTGCACCAGGTTCCCATCAATAAGCGCAGGTACGGACTGGTAAGCTTTACGCACCAGCTTCTCCAATGCCTCAAGGAGCTGCTCGTAAGTCACTTCCTTACCGAGAGCTTCCAGAATAGTTAAGGCCTGGTCGCGCAGGCCTAGGGTGAGGGCAGTCATGGCCTGACTTTTATTCCAACCGTTCGCCGGATTTTGTCGGCCGACCAGGAAGAAGTTCCGTCGAACGGTGGCACTTTGAATCCACGTAGCGAAGGTGTTGTAGCTAGTGGGAGCTGTGATTCCATTCCCAAGTTTAAGGTAATCCAGCGTTTTCTTTACGTCAGCCATCACGTTGTCAACCCGATTATTCACTTGGTCGATACGGATTTCAGCTTCCGACAGGCGGTTGTCATATTGAGCAACCTTATCCTTCACCTCCTTCCTGTCTTTCACGAAGGTAGCGTGAAGGTCCTTCATAAGGAGCATCTGCTCTTCCTGGCGGCGCGTTTGCTCCTCCCTGTCCCGCTGGAGCTGTTCTTCCAACCGACGAGCCTGTTCCTCCTGTCGGCGAGCCTGCTCCTGCAGCATCATCACCAGGGCAGCAAAGTCTGGTGCTGCTGATCCTGGAGCTGCTGCAGACGGGTCGGCCTCCGTGGTTGGTATCTGGCCCTCCGACCTCTGCGGCATAGCTCTAAAACTAAAACGTCTCTGGTCCGTCTCCTGTTGGCGTTGACTCCAGGTACGGATACCCTCCGTGTCGTCTTTAGGTAAAATCGGCATGATTTTAATCCTTGCTTCTGACACCAATTGTTACGAGCTACGGGGTTCGTGACAATTAAAACTGCCGATATAATTTACCAAAGATTACACTTTAATTAAACGACACTAATAGCAACTCAAACACACTAATTATAAAACACAATTGCACTTAAGTCGCACGTGGAGATCGCTTTCATTGTTTTCGCTTGTATCGCTTATCCAACTCTGTCCCTCGTTCGTCTTATCCCGGCCTTGTAGTGTCGCAGATAGTTCTCGAACCTTCTATTGTAGAAACATCTAGAATGTTCGAGTACATACCGGCCCCGGCTGACCAGATGTCGATAGTTGTCGAAAGTTCTAGCATCGAAGTTTCTGGAAGAATCTATTAGTTCTGCTACTCGATACTGGATGGCGCTAGTGGTAACTTGTGGCGCGCAACATTAAAATAAATGTTTAGTTATTTTTCACAATTAAGACTACAACAAAACCTTACATATCTTGTACTTGCTGCGACCCGCGGTTTCACCCGCATAAGTCTCGATCCCGTGGGAATATCGGGATAAAAAGTATTCTATGTCCTAATCCAGGTCATGCTCTACCTATGAGCCAAATTTCATCTAAATCCGTTCAACCGTTTTAGCGTGAAAGCATAACAAACAAACATACAAGAAATCAAATCCTTTCTCTTTCTAATATTAGTTTAGATGAAATGAGTATCTAACAAATTGAGCGTCATAATGTAAAATTCCCCCGTAGCCAATAGGTACCTACTAATGATTTCTCAGAAGAGTAATATATTAATAATAGTGACAAACTTGTATGATATTTATCACAGTTATTATCAGGCAGCTTATCTTTGCTCTTAGGGGTTACAATTATCAAGACGAAAACATTTCGAGTGAAGTCATTAAGAGGTCAGCATAGGTACTATAAAGAAATAAGTAATTATAAAGTTTAATTATTAAGCTTTTTTCTGATATAAAGAGTGTGAAGGTTTGAGTCACATTTAGTCAGATCTCAAGTTTCACGTAGGTAAAGTGATTTTGAGAATGAAGTGCGTACTTGCTTTAAGTGTTTTTCTGTTGATAGCAATATCTTCATGTGTAGCAAGTGACCTAATTATTGGCACCAGCTACAACGGTCGTCTAATATGGCAACAGAAAGCAGAGTACATGGGTATTCCGTTCAAAAAGAGAGTGAAGGAAGCGTTCTTCTCGGATCCCGGCCAGCAAGTTATTAAGGTATGTGCGCAATCATTTTCGTAGTCTATTTCTTACGTGCAAAGTTTTTCCCAAAATTGGAATTAAGTTTCGTTATTTATTTTGATAACGATCGTGGAATTTTAAACCTTTGAAAAACAATAAGTGCCATAATTGACTCCCACTAGAACTAGAACAGTATAAATTTGTACCTAGTGTTTATTTATTTAATAAGTATACCGAAGGCATATCATCATCTTCCGCAGCCCTACTTCAGCACCCACTGCCTGGCACAGGCCTCTCTTTTCTTGTGCCAATCACCACGCTCCTGTGCCAGCCTCATTCAAGTTTTACCTGTGATGGCAAAGGCATTTTTATTTTATTTATTTTAGGAAAACTTACATTTAAACAGATACAGTAAATAATAGTTTATACAAAATATGGCCAAATTCGTGTTTGGCATATAAGTAGGTACATGTTTTTAAATAATAGGTACCTACTTAGTTACCTGCCCTAGACACAAACTTTATAGCGGTACGTGTATGCGTTGACAGTGCAGGTAAAGATAACAATATCTACATTACCTAATATAAAGAGAGTAAATAATTAATGTTTTGATTTCAGGGGGTCATTGCGAGGGACATCGACCACACGGGAGCAATCGCCACCGTCACCGCCGGTGGCGTCGGTTTCAGTTTCGTCAACATCCGTCTTAAGAGTGAACGTGGAAGTTCACTCAATTACCAAATTGAAATCTATACGTAAAATTGATAACCGTTGATAATCGCTCTGTACAATAAAACAGAAGTATATAACTATTTGTGTATTTTATCCTTGTTTAAACCGTGTTTGTTTTCCACCCCCCATTTCTTTATTAAAGAAGCTGAGTTCCTATGAAATAGTGCTGTAGGGTAAGTACGAAAATTAGCAAAACGCTCAACACAATCAAACAAATGCATTCGGTCTGAGTGAATCCAGGTCGAGTAGCGGGGCGTGGCCTCGAAAATTGATCGATCTGCGCGTCTGCGCGGTCACCGGTCGCTCATCATTACTGACCGGCGCCAGCTCCCCTCACTTAAAAGTTTTATAGTAAGTAGGTAGCTAGCTAGACCTAATAAGAAAATCAATACAAGTACCCACACTACCGACCTCCGTACCTACTCGTAATTTCAAGTGTGGTGCAGCTAATAAATATTGCATCACCGTTTAAGTTAATGCTTTCAGCTACGCTATTATCTACTACACGCAATATGTCTACATATATCTTTATATCTATACCTACCTATTAAATATGTTTGATAACCCAGATCTGCCCTTTCGAACTCAATCGATAAAAGCTGTTTAATCTGTGTAATCTGGCGTTTACTAGGAATTGAACACAAGGAACGCACTACAGTAGGTACCTACCTCATCATTAGACCGTTTATTTTTACCCGACTGCACCAGAAGGAGGGTGTAGTTTTTAGTTGTTTTACCTTATATGAAAAGTAAAAGAACTAAAAACATTTACATTATTCACGAGTGGGTAGGTAGGGACTATTTATCGGCATTTCAAAACAAAATTAATACAATTTTAAAAGTTTATTTGATATTATTAGTATATGAACGTTTAGTAATTCTAGAGGGACCATTAATTCTGTTACTGATGCCTGTTCCTGTTTTCCTGGGGACAATAAAAACGTTCCTGTTGACAATGTCTTCGGGTTCCGCTGAAAAAGGAATGTTATCTAAAGCACGCGGAACTGTTCTCTGATTGTTGACATCGAGGAGTTGTTGCAGTTTGTTGATGATAGCAGCCTGCTCGTCACGTTCCATCTCGTTGATGACTATAGGCAGATTGGCAGCACATACCCATAAGTAGAACATTCCCACTGAAAGCACACATTAATATTAGTAAGCAGGTAGGTAGGTACTATACTCTACTACTCTTTACTTATAAACTGTGTACCTAGTCCTACACAAGTATAAGTTCCTTCCCTAACTACATAATTAATTAGGTCTGAGAACAACCTTGGCGTATCGCCGGGCGTTTCTCTTTAAAGCTATGGTTTCCTAGAAGAGCGGTGGTCGCCCACATAGCGTCCGCAATTTACCGAATGACGCCACTGAAACGTTATTAAAGTATGTTGGTTGGTGTGTTTTCGTAGAGAGTGTTTTTTGACACCGTACGTAAAGTCAAACTCCGCGGCCATCATTTTCATGACAGCCGTCACTGCCACCACAAAGTGGCGGTCACCGCTCTTCCAGGAAACCGTAGCTTTAGCATTGAAATACATTCTGACCTAGTATAGTCAAGTTTTTCTATTTCTAACAGCCAGCCAGCACCTAGGTACCCCTAATTGCGTAACATACTATCAATCACAATCTGAATCATATTGATCGATATTGCTAATGCATTGCTATATGTTCAAAAAAAAATGGTGGTGTTTGTATGGTGTACAATAAAGAGTATTCTATTCTATTCTAAAAAATTCTGCTCAACAACGTAAATAACGCAATGAATGTTGTTGAACTGTTATAATCAAAGCCATTCCTACTATTAGTGTGCACCCCGCAGTTACCCCGCTGTAGTACTTAATTGAAAACTTACGAAGCAGAAATCCGCCTGCAACACTTGCCCCTATCAGCAAACCAATGTCCATAGTGTTCTGCTTGATTAGAAGTAGAAAGGTTGCAACTAAAGTAGATATCAAAATGAGACGCAGCAGTTCCATCAGTATGAAGGTGACCATTAGCATGTTGCTACACTGTCGTGGAAATAAAAGGTGCCTTATTAGTAGATTTTTTTTAAAATCAATTAGGTACGTTATGTTACTAGGTATGTATGTTGGTACGGTCCGCTATGAACCCATTGACCGCCACGGACGTCTATGGACGTCAAAAACGTGCTCACGACGCTTCCGACGGCATGGCACGTCGAAAATACCACTTTTTTACCGTTATAGACGTCCGTGGCGGTCAAAGGGTGTAAGTCGGTACACTCGCTTTAGGGATTATTCCACTTGTTCCCATTAACGGACAGTAACTAGAAAAGATTTTGTGATATTTTCATTTTAAATACCTACTAGCGTCTCTAGTTTTTCAGTTAGGTATGATTTATAAAACTGAACCAGATTGTTAACCGACTTTTGTCGCTGACTGTACCTGGATGTTACTTAAGATATTGATATAGGTACATACCGTGTATGCACCGTAGATATAAATAATGCATACAATCATGTAAATACTTGTAAAACTAATGCCAAGTGAAAGATATTTTTCTGGATCTGAAAAATAAATAAGTAATTAATTAGAAGTATCACATAGTGTGGTCGTCAACTATTATAAGCATCTTACTGTATGCCCATGCCCACCTGCTTGCATGTCTTCTAGATAGCTCTTTGCGTAAATGAGATTGTAATCATTTGTCCAGCTGTTAATCTCATCTTTTACTAATTGAGACTGACTGTAGCCTAAGCAACAAAATACTAGTATCAGGAGTCCCTGAAACTAATATTTGGGATTAAGTATGTAGACAGACCTACCTGTGTATGATGTTAATAATTAATAAAATAATCATATCACTTTAATATTGTTTATACCACTGAACTGACCAATGAAATTATTCCAATCAAAATTCCTCCTAAACGCAATGAAAACCAAAAGCAGCAGCTATATACTAAAGCCATGATAATACTCCAACGGACATCACATTTTAATTTATGTTAACACCATGTAGGTACCAATTTTGGTACCTATGGTTCCGTCTCGCAACTCACAACAAAATGTTACGTGTCCAAACAAAATCCATTGTATCGTGTCGTGTCACAAAAACGATGGAGGTAGGTAGGTACCTAATAGCTTATAATAACAACGAATCACGATAGCTAATTGCCGACGGTATTGATCTACTAGATCTTACTTCTGATATCGCTTTGGGAGTCAGTAGCTAACTATACAAAACCATTAAAGCAAAGGGATCCTCTTTGGTTCAACAGTTTTATTTTAAGTTAATATCGATATTGACCAGTTCACCCGCTCAAGAGGTTCAGCCAGTTAGTCCGTTTATCCATCCCGAAAAATCCACCTTAGGTGAATTCGCGGAAACTCATATCTGAGAATCCACCCTAAGCCTACAAGTTCCGTTTATCCAACTAGGCCTAGGCTGAATTACCTATCTACGTTTCCGCGTATCCAACTTAGGGTGGGATTTTTGGGATGGATAAACGAAATAACTGCCAAACTACCTGCCTATACTCCAACCAATAACATTATTAAGCCGACTATATTTAGGTACAATTACATTTAATTAAGCCCAAAAAAACAACAGCATATCCGTGGCTCAGCTATCACCGATCTTCGATAATTATATCAATTAAAGTTTCATGGCAAATTAACACACGTTATCTAATAATTTGCACCCCACAAAATAATTGCCGTGGTCCGTACGAGTGTCCACGACAATTATTTTGTTTAGGTTTATCTAGTTTGTTCTTTTACGCGAGATGGAACGAGGTTGCTGCCCACAAACCGCACATCAAAAATACCCTCTGGTATACATATAGCCCACGTAGCCACGTTCATTGAGCCGAGCATTGAGAATCCAACAGAGCGCACCCCAGCGCGTCAAAAAAACACTTGGATTTTCAACCTGGGCTTAGGGTCATACGGTGCAACAAGGTACGCAGTCGATCGACGGACAAATTGTGACATGATGTATTTTATAAGCGATCGTTGCCCCGGGAAATAGGACGCCTTCCGGTTTTTCCGAACAATTTAGTGACTAATGATCGCGACGATCGCTTCTATTAGAAGTAGAACAAGGGGTAAAAGAAAGCTATCATCTCATGAATACCTGAAAATGATCGCAACGATTATGTATTCGCGCGACTATCACAGGTGCGCAGGCAGTGTCCTAATTTAGGCGATTGTCGTACAAATACGTATGTCACTCAGGTTGGCTGGACAAATCTTCCAAATAGCTTGCATTTAACTAGGTCAATAGGTCACTTTATGTGACGGCTAAACACCCTTATTTCAGAATTTGTGACGCTACAGAATCTTAGATAATCGATCGAAAACGTGTCCAGCCATCTTGAAAAACCACTTTTCGCTGGTCTCTCAATCTCGGTAACGGAAGTGATTTTGACGACTTTTTGCATATCAACGGGCGTCACATAAATTTGTGACGGGCACCGAGCTAAAAGTTTTGTGATAAGTACAGTGGTTTAGTAGAAAAATGCAAAAATCTGTGTCCAGCCATCTTGAATTTACGTATAAAACTTATGGCTGGCACTTCCGAATCTCAATAACGGGGGCGTTTTCGAATATGGTTCCTTTACTAATACTTGGTGACGCAATGTGTGACAGTAATAACGTTTGATTTATGGCGTCACATGTAAGGGTTTACGAGAAATCAATAAAAACTTAATGTCCAGCCAACCTGAGTTCAAGATGGCTGGACACATGTATCTCCACTGCCTGATGATCTACGACCTTCGAAATGTGTTCAAAATGTTGTGACGGGGACGATAATGATAACCTGAAATTGTGACGGAGAAACTTTGCGTAGTTTCAAAGATATTGACCATTTAAATTTTTCCATACAAACATCCATTAATATTGTGAGGTGACCATAATTTTACATAAATAAAGGATTTCTTTTTAATCGATTAATTGGCCGGTAGGTAGCATCCACGCCTGCTTTGTATTTGATTTCCCCGTGGGAATAAAAGGTGGAAACGGGCCAGTTTACGCGTGTCGCCGCCCGCCGCCGCGCCCGCGCCCGCCGTCGTCCGGTACGCGGCCTTAGGACGGCGGTAAAACAACGTTGTGGTACAAGGCGGGGGTTACGGAAGTGCAAATGCGAGTTGATCATCGTCATTTTCGCCATTTGAAACGCTGTATAAGTACAAATAAATAAATGTGATTTTATTTACAGCAAACATTATTTTTTCATTTAAATACCTTCAGAGCATTAGTTTAGTTCTCCTGACATAATATATACCTACTAAAAAGAATAGATATCTGCACGTAAATAATCAATAACATTTAAAAATTACACCCCCCCTTCCTCACTTCTACATTTTTGTCTTCTATTGATTTAAATATCTACAGTTGTTCGTATTAGTATCACCAATACACGGATTTTCGTCCATTAAAGAAAACACCTTAAAATATACTTGTCCTACATAAAACCTACAATATTGGTTACCCTACTGCAGTGTTTGTATGGGGAAATTTAAATGATCAATATCTTTGAAACTACGCAAAGTTTCTCCGTCACAATTTCAGGTTATCATTATCGTCCCCGTCACAACATTTTGAACACATTTCGAAGGTCGTAGATCATCAGGCAGTGGAGATACATGTGTCCAGCCATCTTGAACTCAGGTTGGCTGGACATTAAGTTTTTATTGATTTCTCGTAAACCCTTACATGTGACGCCATAAATCAAACGTTATTACTGTCACACATTGCGTCACCAAGTATTAGTAAAGGAACCATATTCGAAAACGCCCCCGTTATTGAGATTCGGAAGTGCCAGCCATAAGTTTTATACGTAAATTCAAGATGGCTGGACACAGATTTTTGCATTTTTCTACTAAACCACTGTACTTATCACAAAACTTTTAGCTCGGTGCCCGTCACAAATTTATGTGACGCCCGTTGATATGCAAAAAGTCGTCAAAATCACTTCCGTTACCGAGATTGAGAGACCAGCGAAAAGTGGTTTTTCAAGATGGCTGGACACGTTTTCGATCGATTATCTAAGATTCTGTAGCGTCACAAATTCTGAAATAAGGGTGTTTAGCCGTCACATAAAGTGACCTATTGACCTAGTTAAATGCAAGCTATTTTGAAGATTTGTCCAGCCAACCTGAGTCACATAAATACGTGAATCATTTCGTTAGGCGCACCCGAATGCCTCGTTGCCGTCGCACCGGCACGAACGTCGTCGTGCCGGTGCGACGGCGACGACGACGTTCGTCCATGTGATCCGTGTTCTACTATAAATAAGCGATCGTCGCGTTTTGTACGGCGAATAGTGTCAATAGACTGAACGCGTCGTCCTTCCGATAGAGGGGCAGTCAGGTTGTCCGATCAATTTCCGATCGCGTGTTCGCGCGACTATCGCTTTCGCTTATATTTATTTATTATTATTAGGACACGACCTTATACATTTTCGGATTTAGAAACTGGGAAACAGTTATGTTCTGCAGTGCGATTCTGTAACCATATCACCGTGAAAACTTAGGTGAAGTGAGCGTGGAGTGAGCTATCATTCCAACTAATGCTAAGGGATTGACACTATTGACAGCTCACTCTAAGCTCACTTCACCTAACTTTCCACGGTGAGATTTTTACAGAATCGATCGGCTGCTCCATCTGCTAGAGTATTTATAATCAAAATAACATGGATTGTGTGAGGATGCCTATGAGATGTGTGCTGATAGGACGTCAGGATGTGTAAATAAAATAAAAAAATTCAAATTATTTTTATTTATTAATAATTCCTCCTGCAGTGCTTAATAGTTGCTGACAATTTAAGAACGAGATCTTGCAGTTAACATTATTATTTACATTTAATGTGTGCTAGGCTTGCTTCCTCTGGTTTAGTAATGGCACTATTTACTAATGTAAAGCGGTATCGGTTGCACTACGTTATTAGAACATTTAGAATATTATTATGATACTGTAATTTAAATCAAATTCTTTGAACAAAAATCAGAAATATTAAGTACATTTTGAATTAGCATATCCAAGTGGAGATTATATTTTAATACTATATAAAACACAGTATCGGTAGTTTATTTTAATGACTTCATTATATACCCAATACAAAATTTGAACAAAAACTTGGCAAATCTAACTTACAAAGCTATTTTTTGGCAAACACATTAATTTAAAATGTTAGGTATACAAGGATAAGTAAAACACAAATTACCTTTGTGTCACGTGAGTTACGGAATTGAGGGCATGACTACGATACAGAATTCTACATAATCTGAATTGTTCTATCTTCCAGTAATGGGAACGTGAAACATCGATTAAATATAAGTTTAGGTTTATATTTATATACTGACCGCAGAAGTACCTATTAGTACCACTTCTAAATAAAATATCATGTGATAGTTTCAAATGGTGCAAATAAGTTAAATTTAAGTCTTTTAAACTGTGCGCTTGCACTGGCGAAACATTCAGATAAAAAAACATGTTGAAAACTGTTTCCGTCAATGTATCGAACCGCATTTGCATTGTCAAACAACCTGTTCTTTCATCTCTTAACTTGTTTTACAAACTGATTTCATAACAAATATTTCTTTATGAATCTTGCGACATGTCCACTCGCACCTTTACAATTATGGAGACCTAATTCGGAATTGTAAGATTTCGACTGAGTTTTAAATATTTTGGATTACCATATTCATCCAACTTATTACAAAATAGATACCTACTGCAGCTTAGAAAGAGACAAACTAACACTACCGCCCCTTTTTACTCCGTCCCCTCCCATCGTGTCTGCAGTTTGTGAGCGACGTACATAGGTATTATATATTTTTTTTTATTTAATGCATATACTCGTACATAAATAGTTTCATTATGATTTAAAATTGAAATAATATGATTTTTTTTATTTTGTCTATTTAATTAAAACGGTGCGACATGTAATTCGTACCTGCGATATTTACTTGCCTAATTTGAAAACATTAATTCTTGCACTAAACAAAAGCTATAGACAAGTTGCGAGACAAACAAATATAGAGCGAAAGTCAAACGAGACAAATCTCTATACAAATAAAAAACATGGTCTATTGAATACGTTTTTAGTCAGTGCGAATACAGCGAACAAATCTTGAAATCTGCCAAAACAATAGGGAATACACAAGTCATTTAAAACTTTTACATTATTTAAATAAAAATATTACATTGGAATAATACATAGGCGTCAAGAAAGATTTTTTTTAATGCATTACGTATTTTACGATTAATTATGTTATGTTGCAGTATCGTAGCTAATGGCGGGCGTCACACCATGGCCACAAAAGTAACGGAAGCTTGAACTGTAAGGGTCAGTTCACACCGAGACGCGACGCGACGCGACGCTGCGCGCATACTTTAAAACGACCTACTGCACCGCGCAACGTATTCTGAACTCTCACAATGCAATGTGTACCTTTTCGTGTAGAAAATAAAATATATTTTGAGTCACTCTTTTAAAGTGTGCGCGCAGCGTCGCGTCGCGTCGCGTCGCGTCTCGGTGCGAACTGACCCTAGTAGAAAATTGTTAGAGTTTTAAAACAATTTTGAGCAACAAGCAGTACTTACTTGATTTGACTTTTATATGATACTTTTCTTGGGTTTATATTACTGTCTTTTATTGATTAAGCGAAAAAAAAATACATGCATATTCCCTATTACTTAGTTTCATGTAGTGGGAACGCAAATTCAACAAAACTAGTTATGGGATTTGTATCATATGACTAGTTTCGAAACATTGCATGTTTAATATTTTTGGTGCAAACGCATAAACGAGAATAGTGTTGTAGGTAACGACAAAGATTTGACACACATAACTATTTCTACACAAGGAGTTGGGCTGACTACTTACGTTTCTTAAGGTGGAGTATATTTCATAAGTTTAGGAGAGCTATTTTGGCTACACAGATATTATATTAATATTATTATAAGTACCACATAGTAAAAATACGCAATTGATATTGAAAAATCTGATGATATTTTTCCAGTCAATTAAAGCTTTTCTATCAACATGAAATTCTTAAAAAATATTAACTACAAAATTAAAATGCCATCAATTGTAATTATGGTTAATAAAATATTTAGAATTTTATTCGAATTGGTTGTAATTTAACTTCCTATCATATGTCGGTATTTTTTTTACAAAATCGAAATTAAAAGTAACTGTGATTATTATGTCTATACCCTATTTGCTAAAAAAATAAAACTTACCTTGGCAGCAAATGATTAAATTATCGTCGCTGTACACAAAGTGTAAGATCGCGGTGTCATTTTCATAATTAATTACATGGCTCGTTATTGAGTCGGAGATCATCGGCCAGTGCACATGCGACGACAAACGGAACCTAAAATTCCTAGAGCGAGATTTATACATTGAGCAATACTCTAAAATCTCACTCAAATTATAATTATTTAAAGTTAACATAAGTAGGTATAGAAGCAAATAGTAACCTATTAAAACTAAAATTAGATAGGCATTATTTTAGTTTAGACATTTCCACCACTAAAATTTACAGTGACTGGACAACATGTTTAAATAAAGCAAAATTATAAATTATAAGTTCGAACTCATAAATCGCATAACATGTTGAGTACATTTGGATCAAGTTTGGTTATAAGCTATTATACCATAGTTTAACTATATGTTAATGATTGAGGTACGCCATTGACAGTCTTTGATTTCAGGACCCCGTTTTCATACGACATTACTGTCTCCCGACCGTTCTCTGTAACCCTGTAATAATAAAAAATATGAGTATAATATAGTGTATTTTCAGTAAATATACCCTGTTTTGCCAACTAATCTGTTTCATATTATTGTTGTGATACTTAGACATACTTCATGTCTAAAAATCAACTGAGAAATGCTATTTATTGAATGTCCAACAATATCATAGCTATAAATAAATTAAAACATGGCCATTTTGTCGGAATTTTCGGGTAAAAGTACAACACAAGGAAGTGACGAAAGAAATTAAGAGCCGTCATAAAGTTGAAAACACGCTTTCGACATTTACATCAAGTCGCGTTCATTTACACTCATTTGTACTTTACATAACATCACGCCGCGTTTCCGCGAAGGGTTGGGCAGGGGTGTACCTATAGAACACCCACATTTCGCCAGTTAAGTCCCATGCAATAGGGAGACGAGCCTATTGCCGTCAAGGGGGCACAAATCCAGACTCCGGGCTGCTACTAAGAAATTCCAGATAGAAAAACCCAATCATACTTTGCTACCACTAGACCAAGGCAGACGTGTCCGTTACCCTGGCCAGATGTTGTCGAAAATGGTAATTTGAATCTTATAGATAATTAGATTTGCGGCTTCTGTAATTGTTGCGCACATTTTTAAATTTGTTGCGCTTATAGTTTTTTAATTATTTCACAAAAACATTTCCTGCTGCGGTAACGTTACCCTAGCCAGACCTTTTTCTTTCTAATGGGAATATTTAAATAAAAACTAGCTATAAAATTAGTTGTCTAGATGAAGTAAATGTTGTGCCTTATTTTGTATTCAAGTTTTCTTCGGTTGCGAAGTTATTCGAGATTTTGCTGGAGTAACGTTTCTGGTTTTGCTAGATCTTTGAAACGGTTAAACGGATTCTTATCATATTTTGTACATGACTTCTTAGGAACTAGTTTAAATTTGTTTTTCAATAAAAAAACCAAAATAATACATAGCTTAAAGGTTATTTCATTAAATAGAAAAACACTTCAATTGGTCCCAGCACTCTCAATAAGAGGTCTAAAGACTTACTTTAAACATTATTTTGAAGCTTGTAACTGCCTTCAAATGTATCTGAAGTTTCATTAGTATCCTGTAAGTATTTAACAAGTTATGATGAGATTCAGTTCCTCACGAGCACGGTCTTGATGCGCGCAGTGTTATTTGGCCACTGGATTGGATATATGAACTGAATGTTATGTCAATTATTAGTTTTTTAGTTCAGTTGTATAACAGTAAAATTTCAGCTCAGTACGTTGGATAATTAATGAGATAATACGATTAAAGTCATTAGGAAGTGAATGACCGTTGTAACCCGACCAAGTTTAGGTGGTTACGAAAAAGCGAAAACGCAGAACATTATACTATCTTTTGAAATGTTTAGTATAATACACCTTACAATTTCGGTACAGACGCGTACACTGTTAAATACACAATAATATAATAATATTTTCTGTACTATGAAAACATTATTATTATCTTCCAGTTGCACAGACATAACAAAAATCACCGATTTAACATGTAGTTCGGTGGGACGCGGGAGGGGTGGGGTGAAGGGATAATACATTGTTTGCATAACGCACTAAACATGCTCCATAATCACATAATTCATCTTGTAGAGAGTGCGCGTGCGCTTCGGCAGTTCCGTTTCCTGTTTTTGCAAATATTTATCGAGTGCGTGAGAGCTATTTATAATAACAAGTGTGGCGAATTACTGCTGCTAATGTGGAGTGCTTCTATTGATGATCATATTAATTATGGTGCGGGCTGCTTGCTGAATTCACGAACAAGGTAAGCTTGCATAATGTAACTACAGAAATAGTGGCAAAATTATTAATAATATGTAGATTGTTAGGTACTTATCTAAAACTGTATTTATTTTAATGCTTAATTATTTGATTTTAGAACCTTTCTTATTATTTTCTTTTTTTCTCGTACTTAGTTATTACCTGGGCTGGAATTCTCAACAATGATAACGACATATTTATCCTTCGCTACATAGTACCTATAAAACAAAGTCGCTTTCCGTTTGTCGGTACCTGTTTGCTTAAATCTTTAAAACTACGCAACGGATACTGAAGCAGGTTTTTAATAGATTGATTCAAGTGGAAGGTTTTTGTGTAGTACATTGTCAACATATGACTTGAAACTTGATTAATGAAATTCATGACTTAGCGACCGATTTTTACCGTTATCCCCATTATGGATTTAGACAAAAAGATTTAGGCAAAATTACTATGTGTAATTTTAATCTGTGATTGTTTTAAGTATAAGTTTATTAATACTTTAAAAGTTCAATTGAAATGATTATTTTACCTGTAAATAAACATTTTTAATAATCATGTAGTTTTTTTTAAAACTTGTGTACATGTCTGTACTAAATTTGCAACACTATCCTACATATTTTAGAAGGTACCATAATGTTCTGCGTTTTCGCTTTTTCATAACCACCTAAACTTGGTCGGGTTACCACGGTCATTCACTTCCTAATGACTTTAATCGTATTATCTCATTAATTATCCAATGTACTGAGCTGAAATTTTACTGATATACAACTGAACTAAAAAACTAATAATTGACATAACATTCAGTTCATATATCCAATCCAGTGGCCAAATAACACCGCACGCATCAAGACCGTGCTCCTGAGGAACTGAATCTCATCATAACTTGTTAAATACTTACAGGATACTAATGAAACTTCAGATACATTTGAAGGCAGTTACAAGCTTCAAAATAATGTTTAAAGTAAGTCTTTAGACCTCTTATTGAGAGTGCTGGGACCAATTGAAGTGTTTTTCTATTTAATGAAATAACCTTTAAGCTATGCATTATTTTGGTTTTTTTATTGAAAAACAAATTTAAACTAGTTCCTAAGAAGTCATGTACAAAATATGATAAGAATCCGTTTAACCGTTTCAAAGATCTAGCAAAACCAGAAACGTTACTCCAGCAAAATCTCGAATAACTTCGCAACCGAAGAAAACTTGAATACAAAATAAGGCACAACATTTACTTCATCTAGACAACTAATTTTATAGCTAGTTTTTATTTAAATATTCCCATTAGAAAGAAAAAGGTCTGGCTAGGGTAACGTTACCGCAGCAGGAAATGTTTTTGTGAAATAATTAAAAAACTATAAGCGCAACAAATTTAAAAATGTGCGCAACAATTACAGAAGCCGCAAATCTAATTATCTATAAGATTCAAATTACCATTTTCGACAACATCTGGCCAGGGTAACGGACACAAGGCAGACATATGTGTATAACACTAAAAAGAACGGTAAACAGTGCAATTATTTAAAAATAGTATCATCTTGATGCATTTGTATTTCCAAAGGTTTTGTTGTATGTACAGACGCCAGCAGGTCAAGCTACCCGAAACTGTCAAATTTTCCCAATCAATCTTGAACCTTAATGCTTTAACGATAAAGTTGAAAATCTATTAAAGAAATTTGACAGATTGTAGTAGCTTGATGTGCTGGCGTCTGTACATTGACAAGTCGCATTATTAGTTTCCTTCGGCTTTAGTCCGTTATTAAATTATTGTGAACATAATAATAGTAATCGGACAGCACAAATGAATGCAGCCCACGTTTGGACCCCGAGGGATGGTTACCTCATTATTCCCTAGTGTTTAAGAGCGTGATTTTGCATGCGATATTAATAATTTATGTTTAAAAGCAGACAGCTGTCTTTAAGAAAGAAGCCCAGGTCATACAGGAAGCCTGAATCCGGGCTTCTTCCTACCGATGACAACTGCCAAGAAAGTTCTACTTTATGGCGCCCAGGCCCGCAGCATTTCCAAATCACTGTTGTTGTGCTTCGGAGTTGCTGCGGGCTTATTATTATTATTCGGGGGTATTTAGCACTTTGATACATACTGTTGTCAACTACTGACAGTGAAAGCGGTTTTTGATTGGCTAAATATGCAATTTTTGTGGTGCTTAAAAAAACATGCTTACTTCTTAGTTGTAATCTTCTTCCCGTTGACGGTGCGCGTGGTGGTTGTGGTACTCCTCATGTTGGCGCTGCCAGGTCCCGCTAATGAACTATTGAATGTAGAGAATGAAGTGAAAGCGTTCCCATTAGACGCGGCATGTGCGAATATGTCATCGAGTCCTTGCATGCCGAACCCAAATGGGCTGAATAGGGATGAAGTGAGAGAAGTGCTCGGGTGGCTTCGACGACCGTGCCTATGATGACCGTGTCCATGACCGTTGATTTCTGGAAATATATCGTATCTAACATTAATACTATCACCAAAATATAGTCGGTATATTCTCAGTTTATCTGTGTACTCTAGCAGGTCACTGTGAAACCCATTAGCGGGCCATATTAAGTGAATTTAGGGAAGATACGATAGTAAAGGATATTTAATCGATGGACCTTAATTACAGAAAACCATCCAAAAAGTGTACGGTCTATCGCTAGGTTGATAAGTTCTATTATTTACAATAATATTGCATAAAGCTGATTCAAGTGTTTTACCAGCAAATAAATCGCCGAATGGAGACCCGCCGAAGAATTCTCTGAAAACCTCTTCAGGGTCACGGAATGTGAACGGGAAACTAGGGTAGCCGAAGTCGTAATCGTCGTCGGGGGCGGAACGTCTGCCTCTGCCGTTGTTCAACCCTTCTTTGCCGTACTGATCATATACTCGACGTTTCCTTTCTGCAATAAAGAGTAAAAAATGCGTAGGTTTGTATTGATACTTGAATTATCATAAATTGAGGAGATGTGCGGGGTTTTTGCCTTTATAACGTCATCATGCGTTGAGTTCAATAATTCGAGCTAGAACGTATGTACAAGTATATATATATATATATTCGAGTTTATAAAGTCTACGTGTGATCTCGAACCCACAGCGCAGCGGAGATAATCAGAAGTGATGTCACCAATGCACGAAACTTCGGCAGAAACGACCTTAACTGCGTCTGTGGCAAATTTCCTAGTAGCGCATTGCTGTGATCTCGACTTTGTTCAAAAAGAAAAAAAAAATATTAACGCACACGAAGTAGGCGTGATTTAAAATTACTCGGTAGTCTGTATGTAATATTAATTTCAAGAATAATTTTGGTACCATCCAAGGTTAAAGAATCAGTTTTACCATAAATATACATTACACAATGTAGACAAGTTCCTTTTATACGTGACCTGAAGGTTATAAACTTATGACATAGGTCACGTAATTAAATATCAGCACCTACCTAGGTACCTAACGTAAGGTTCTTGCTAACGAAATACTTTCATAAATTACGTTGCTCAAATAGTTAGTCAATTAGGTACTATACCAGCAAACTACTCAATACAAAACGTACAAAATAAAGCTATGGAAAATGTTGTTAATTTTATAAATAAACCAGACTGACAAGTTCGGTATAGGTACGAGTAAGTAGGTACTCAGTGGGCTGAATCTATCTATATGTATATAAGTAATCAGCCTATAATGCTCCCACTGCTGGGACACAGGCCTCCTCTATTATAGAGGGAGTAATCCATATTGCGGGCCCAGTGCGAGTTGGTAGATGTCACATATCTTCGAATTTTTGGTTCTAGGACAAGCCGGTTTCCTCACGATGTGTGTGTGTGGATCTCCTACTAAATTATAGGATGGGATTTCTGCGTGAGATCCGATAGTATTTCTTGATCAAAAAACATACTTAAAATATAAGGGTCAGTGTCAAAGTTAGTTCACAATTATTATTCAAGAATTAAAAAGCAAAGCAGGTAAGTACTTGCATGAGGGCAAAAATAATATAAAAACGCGATAAGCGTTTAGAAATCAAGTCAAGGTTGAGTTTGGTACGAAGCAAATTCTACGTTGAAATTTGAGGTGTTAACTAGTGAGTATTCATTGGACAATTTAAGTTAAGTTACATTTTATGTGGGAGATGATCGGATTGAAACTTGGAACTAGTGCATTTTTTTTTGTCAAAACATGGATGTTTCTCTGTGTGTGTAATTTATTATATTCTGTGCGTGTGTGTAGTTGAGAACAACGAAGCAGACACACAGACAGACACGAAAAGCGACTTTGTTTTAAATACTACCTACCTATTTATAGATGAGGACGCGATTCTAAAAATGTTTGTGTAGTGGTGTGTGAATGCTGATAAGTATAAATATTGTAAACATTTCAGGATGTGTGAGGATTCTGTTTTTGGAAAAACATAGCATGATGTGACTTTCATTCATAAAGAGTTGTTTCGTAGCTGAGATATTTTTTCATCGTATTTTAGAATAGTAGAATGTTCTAGATTTATGTATTATGATTGTGATTATTTTCTGAAATGATACATAGTATTGAATTCTATTTTAGTGTTTATGTTTTGCAGCATTAGGATCTCTATCGCCACGTGTTTTCATTATAATTATTTTTGTTTTTGGATCCTAATTTGGACGTTTCCAGAACGCAGCCTCAATTTCGTAGTAATTACTTTTAGCCGACTTCCGTGTTTCCAAAGTACCGTTACAATGACTCGCCAAATATAATGTTCCCATTTTATTCATCACCAAGAAGGTGAATCATTTCGTGCGTAGGAGGATATGTTTGTATATAACCTATGAATGTTTAACATAAAAACTTCCACGTTTATAAGTATTGAAACTAAACGAAGTTTTAATGCAACATATTTGTAACGTTTGTGATAAGGTTCTACTTACTGTCCTACTGTCTGTCATGGCATATCAATAATGATGCAAGTTTGATGTAACTCTACTTAAGATTTCTATGATTAAAGCCTGTCAAATTTTACAATTACTGTGTTTTAGGCCTACGTGTTTGTATTATTCTTAATTTCATATTGATATAGGTTATAGTAAATCCAACAACAACAATATCCCGGTTAAAACTTACATTATTAAATAACTATAGGTAAGAATGTTATGCACAACCATTTGAAACATTGTCAGAGCAACTCACACACAACTCATATTTATGTTAGTAATAAAAGGTAAGTGGACCCAAACAAAATAAAATTAAGGTTATTTCTTTCAAAACTGTTCTGAATATTACCATGAATATGCTTAACCTGAATTGCAGATTTTTTATGTTTTACATTATGTGGTAAACTAAAAATTAAGCCAGTACTGAAGTGACGAAATATAAGCAAATGATAATATTCACAACTTCTTAAGCCAATCCTGCATTAAATGGACAGCTACCAAAAAAGCGGTGGAATGGAGTGTCTCCAAAAAACCCTCTGAAGTTAAAGTGGCGATGCCCATTGACTCCGTTCTTGCTTTGATATCTGTGTGCGTGATGACTGGATCCCCGTGCATCATATACTTTCCGCTTGGTTGCTACCCAACAACAAAAATCATTTTACACTTCTATATCAGGCAACCACTAATATTCCAACTACATTACATTTAGAAATATTAATAGTGCTGCTATTACACATCAATGTAGATATTTATATCATTTGATGAGTAAATTAAAGAATGCTACATTCAATCTAAAAATATCAATCAAAATGATAGAAAATAATGGTAGACATAATAATACAAGATACATAAACAGAACTTGTTGAGTAGCTGTGGTATTCATAATCAAAGGTTAACAACATATAGAATATTCATAAATTATTAATCTTTGAGTAATTTATTTATATTAAATAGTATAATACATAAATAATGAAATATTAATTAAGGGATTACTATATTACAAGTTAAACAATATTGAAAGCATCTAAGTAAATTTAGAAGACAAAATTACCTGAATAGCTATATTAAAGACATTGATAATTGAGCAACACTGAATACTCCAGCTAAACAAACATACTAAAATGTTTCATGTAAAATATAAATAATAAACACACTCACCATCAGAAAGAACTTCATAAGCCTCGGATATTTCTTTGAATCGTCTATTAGATTCATCAGCATTATCTGGATTTTTATCGGGATGCCATTTCAATGCTAGTTTTCTGTAACTGAAATTAAATTTGTTTGCATTAAGAGAATCTAGCCCAATGCATCAAGATAATCATTCCCAATCCCATCAATGCTAGCATTGCCTCCACAAAATACGAAGAATGTAGAGAATACTTTAATCTGAGTTGTGTTTAATTATCACTAATTCAAATCAAATGGAAACGTAAGGCCTCCCGCATTTGACCAGACAAACTGTTACAAAATGTTTATTTTCATTCATTCATTCATTTCAGCCGATAGACGTCCACTGCTGGACATAGGCCTCCCCCAAGTGTCGCCACATTGACCGGTCCCGTGCGACTCGCATCCAGCGGATTCCCGCAACCTTCACCAGGTCATCGGACGGTCATGTTTATTTTGCCATAACAGTATTTTCATTAATAGTACTTTATGTGTATAATAACATGAATGTAAGCATTATAATGCTTTTATATACACACAATGGAAAGAGAGAAAGATATTTTTTTTAAATTTATTTAAATGTTTTAAATTGTTGAGGATAAACTGATCAATTTTAAAGAACTTACGCCTTTTTTATTTCTGCATCGGAAGCAGCTCGAGTAACACCGAGTACCCTGTAGTAGTCCACCATCGCTGGTCTCCCTCAAGGGATGTGAGAAGATCTGAAATCAGAATTATACCTATGTGAAATATCATTATTGTTCCTACTACTTGCACAGAAAAGCACTGAATGATATATTGAGATCTATTTTATGTTGTTATTACAATCACAATCAGCCAAAAAGTTGACATACAAAAGGGTGACAGATTGAATATGGAATATGCAAAATGGAAAATGGTCAGTGTCATCTTCATAGCAGGTTACACTAGACAACAAAAACCATATTGTTAGTAAAATACGGTAAACATAAACGAAATACACCCTCGAATTGGTAAACTCACACGGAGTACCCGTAGAGTTTCTCATCGAAAATACATAGACACAAATCGATTTGAATGACTGCTTCGTACTTTGATTTCCAGGTATCCCCTTGAGACTAATACATAAGCTCACACAATCTACTCACCAATTGTTATAATAGAACAATAATTTATGTTATAATCCAGAAAAATGTTAAATAGGGCAGAATTTTAAAACAGATGTGACTTTTTTTGTAGTTACCTCAAAACGCAAAAAACATTCCACACAACAATGTCATTTGTCAAAAATAAAATGAATTTATGAATGTAAAAAAAATATCTCTGGAAAAATCAGGAAGAACTTTGTTGGAGGAGAGAAGAAACAACATAGAACGTGGTGATTTTATTAAAATTACAGAAGTAAAAGCAGAAAAAATTTTGTTTGAATAACAAAAACAATGATAAAATATAAATTTCGAAATGTTTTTTTCATTAATAAAAAAAAAGGAGTAGGCAGTGAAAGCCAAGTGGTTTAACCCCTAAAAAAATTACCTTAAAAGCACGAAAGTGGCAACACTCCTCATCTTATGTCAATGACATAGAACATTTTTTTTAAATTTCGCTATTTTTCGTTAGAATTCGTAAATGTCGTTATGAAATTAATGGATTTTGCGTCGAAAGTCAAGAGAAATCAGAGGAAAGATCTACTTTGCAAACCTAGGTAGGTACCTACTGTACTTTTATTACATATTGTTGAAGTCACTTAGTATATTTTCACTATTTACAATACACCTGCATGCATTTTTTATTTGTACTTATGTATAGTATGTACATTCGACAGGACGTCAGTGGTAACAAAATCAGTACCTAGGTATAATTATGCTGGCCTCTTAATATTTACTTGAAACTCCATACTACGCTAGGCCAGCTCAAGGTCACTGTTTGTTCGACTGTACCAATCTAGATGGCTTGCTCCTTTTATTTAATTTAGGTATGTAGGTATCTACCAATGTAAAAGGAATGGGTGATATAATTACACGGAAAAGGAGGAGGAGGCACCGCTGCATTGGAGAGGTAGGTAGGTATGTTTGACCCGTCTTGTTTTTAAAATTGTAAGTACTTATTTATATACAAGGAAAGTAGGTTGGTACCTACCTAAACTTGCCAGTAACATTGTGGTCTCAGCTAAGACTCATAATAATATGAGTGTGAGGTTTATTATATTACAGAGTTCAGGTTTCGTACTATTCAATAGGTACAACAACAACATAACATGACGCCTATATTCCCCGAAGGGATGGGTGGAGGTGTTACAGTACACCTACATTTCACCATTACTTTTTAATAGGTAAGTTTTCCAAGTGTGTAAATAACAAACCATCGCACCAAGAGCCCTGCGGCTGAACTCTCGAGTCTCGGTAAGCATGCGGGCTGAGAGCGATACTCTTAGATCGCCACTCTGAACCTTATTCCCGATGCCGGCGGGGGGTTATTAAGTATGATAATTTTGTAGATAATTAAAAATATTTTTAAATAGTACGTTAAAATCGGCTAACTGCGAGTCGGACACGCGCACTAACTTGCTAGTTTACTTACACTCTTTTTATTTATTTACAGAGAAATAAAAAAATAGCCCATGACCTTACCCAGGTCATGGTCGATCTGTGTGCCAAATTTTCTCCAAATCCGTCCAGCCCTTTTTGCGTGATTTAGTACCATACAAACAAACTCACTTTCGCAGTCATAGGTAATATTAGTTAGTATTCTCTACAAGTATATTAGTCCGCGGCGTACCTAGGCTTAGTAATAGGGACCCGAGTCCCGTTTTCATTCACCCTTTCAGTAGGTACGGAACCCTCATGGAACGAATAAGTGGGCATCGAATCCCTGTTGATATTAAAATGATACGATAAATAGCCATTTCAGTTCCGTCTAGTCGAAAGTGAGAAGTAAGTATCTACTTAATTATGTGTCATCCATCATCAATCGTTGATTCCAATAACTTCATTGCGTAGTGTTTTGTAAGCAGGCGGTCAAATTAAATTACCCACCTACTAAAATTATCGGACGGTTCCAGAAATCTAGTTGCGTATCTATTTGTTTACAAATTCCTTACTAAACAATACTGTGCTGAATGTCGTGACATGTGAATAGTGATGTCAATGACGCCATTACCGGCACGGAAATACAAATTGTTAAACAGCTAGTTGGGACTTGATATTTTACCTACACAATTTTAAATAGTAATATTAGAAAACAAAAATGTAAGCCAATAATCAATTAATCGATTGTATAAACCGATAACTAATAAGATATTACCTATAGTAAATGTGCAATGGACATAGGCACCTAATACGTCATACAAGCTTCAAATTCTTAATCATTCTAGTTACAATGATACGTTACAATGGCGCGAAACCTAATTTTAATGGGGTTGGGGATCCCATCCAATAGTATTTAATTAACCACGAGGACGAAGTTAAGCTGGAAGACAGATTAGAGGGCGCCACTTTCCACTACAACTGCTGTTATTGTTTCGACTATTACGTTATGCATCACGCAACTGATCCGCATGCGTTATCTTTTTGAAGCTAAGTTATAGCTATCTTAGAGGTCTGCACATGCAAGGCACGCCTAACGCCTATTCTGAATCTTTTGTGCATGCACAATACTTTGTGTTTAACGTCAGTGTCATATTTCATAGACACAACATTGACTGTATGAGAATTAAGCTTTGAAACTTAGTTACTGAGAAGCACACTATGATCATGGATGTATTGGGTCCCAGCGAATCAAAATTTTCTGTTAACATAGGTAATAGGTACGAACCTTAAAATAACATTTGGCTCTTCCGGTGACTATAACGTAGGTGCCAACCACGGATAGCAAAAACGGTCTCCACCTGCACTAGGCGAAACTCAGCGTTCGTAGCACTTCTCCGGTTCCTTCTGTCTTATGCAACTTCGTTTTGTTCTCAAATGATTGTACGACACTATCACGTTTTATGTCGAACACACTTGCACTAAATGGATGACCGATCTTGTCCAATGACACTTGTTTTCAATCTGCATGAGTAACCATTAAAACAATAATAAAATTATCCGTTGTTAACAAAATCGCCAGCAAATGGATTTTTTTTTGCACATGAAATCGATAAAACACAGATTCACAGTGGTGTCAGTGTGGGCACGATAAGACAAAGCGTAGGTAGAGGTAGCGGTAACGTAACCGCACCTACAAGTACAAACGATCCGAGCGCACGTTTTCCATCGACTGACATTCGAAGACGCGAATACTAACGAACGATTCACGAATGGCAACGAACAGCGGATACATGACACAATAATAGCGCTAGTAGCGCACACCAGCTGACGTGCGCGTGAAGGACAAGACTACAGACTAGAGGTGTCTAACATTCATAAACCCAATAACCAATGTATTTGATATTGCATTCTCCAAAGTATGCAATATTCAGTCCCCAGCAGTATACAAATACGGATGGGTATTTGTTTAAGAACATGAGCGATGGCGCATTACCTAATTCTGCGGCTATGTAAAGAAAGAAAATAATTAAGATATTCCATTGTTTGGTTAGGATTGCCTCATAGGCTCATTCATACGGATACCTTAGATCAACAATTGATCTGACGAATTTGATTTCATTTATGGCCTCACTATTAGCTCTTAACAAATATACATACCTATATAACTATAAGCGTCTTTATTTAAAAGTTGTTATATATATATTTGTGCGGCGTTTGTGTATATTTCGTTTCCCTACAATTTTAGACATAAGTCTGAATTCGTGAACAACGCACTCTAGAGTGCTTTGTCAGAGTTTCGCTTATTGATTGTCAATGAACCTCATCAATATATAATAAATACGTAACGGATAACCTTAACGTGAACATACGGTCAACTGAGTGAAAAGTTTGGTTAAAGATTTTTTCCTAATTTGAACACCAAAAGAATATATATTTTGTACCGTTGCGTTGGTAGTTACCTATCGAATCATTCCAAATAGTAACTTAACCAAATAATAAATTAATTTAATACCTTAAGTCTACTTATTTTAGTTTGTACAAACAAACACATGCAAATAAATTGTGAATTACTAAAGCAGACTGCAGATATCACATTAAGTGTGGTATTCAGCATCACTCGGCCTTCAAGAGACCGGTTGCTGTACAGTCACTACAGCTGATACGGTAAGACTCACTTACGTCACTCACTACATGCTAATAATGTGGCTGTGTGACAGAACATTTCATTCAACTTCTTTTGAGTGACTCAGCATCAGAATCAAAGATTTTATACCTATTAATAGCTTGTTAATAAATTAAAATGAAACTACAATATCTCAAACTTCAACCAAACATACTTACCTACACAAATAAATTCAATTCATTTAACGGTTATTATTCGACAAATGAATGGGAGGTGGGCGAATTCGCCCACCTTCATCATCATGTTGAATCCGAATTATTAAAACATTCAACTTAGTCATTCGAGAAAGCGAAAGATCACCTGAGCACGACCAAAAAATAGAGCTAAAACTGAACCGTACAACAGAATGTATACCTATGGTATGATATGATTAACTCGTTACTCATGAGTCGTACCTATGTGGGCGAAATACTTTTAGAGATAATTTTCTCTTGCTTGCAATTAGGTTTCATAAATATAGAACATGAGCTGGTGGTGTCCCATAGCTTGGCAAACTTATAATTTTTCTCTAATCATTCTCAGTAGGTACTATCTATAGCCCAGGAAAATAAGTTAAATTCCATTTAAGATTTACCACGGAGATTATCTTTATTCAGCCATTAGAAATACTGTGTACAAAGTTCACTAAGATATCGTGTGCAAAAAAAGTATTGACTGCCAATGGTACCGAAAGTCAGTTTTGCGCCAACATTTCGAAAAATATTGACTTGAAGTCAATTTATGTTAGGTACTACAACTTTCATCCTTGCCTAATTCAATAATTGTTCGTTCTGCTTAAAGAAATCGTCCATAAGATTCTCGTAAGATTAATGGTTCTCTAAACGCATGGCTTAGAAATTTTGAAGTAAAGCGTTCACTACGTCAGATAACAACTGTCCTAAATGTTGTGTTATGCCAATAAAATTATGTTTTTGTGCTCTCTAAAATATACACACCCATATTATTTACCAAGTCAGGCTTGTTTTAATTACCTTATGACCAATATTGCAATAAATAAGAACTATGTGTGATGTAGCGGTATCTACAACGCCACATGCGAACAACGCGTCATACTGACGTCATGCAAATCCTGCATCTCGCAAGCAGAGTTTACCGCGCAATTAGCATAGATACAATTCCTCAACATCAATCGTTGGGCAATTGCCCGCCAGACACAACACCCGTCTGGTCGGAGGATCCTCCCTTTTCTATGGAGGATGAGTTAACTTTGCGCCCTGTTCCTCATACCTCTAAAAACCGAAAACAAGGTTGCCAAAATAGATCATATAACAGGGTTACCTACTGATATTACTATAGAGATGAAAATGATGAATACGAGAAACAAGACACAAACGAGGGTGAGTAAGAAGATAATGTTCTCTATTAATAAAATGCTGCATAATTCACAATTCATGGATTGGGCCTACGATATCAAGTACCTAAACAAAAATGCTCATTTAACTCTACCTTATAGTAGGTACAGAAGCAAAAGAACCGTTTACCCAATATTTGGAAGATGTGTATCTCGAGAACTACTGATCCTAGATGAATCTTGTGTATGCTTGGTTTATGTAGAATTTAATAAGGAATAAACTTTTGGTAGCACAAATGGACGTAATGATTTACGAGATTTTTGCAATAAACTGATTGGTGGGACCTCTGCCGTTTTCTTACATTACCAATTGAATGCCCGTCAATTTATTATGTAGCTAGGTACTATTTTCACGTTTCGGTCTCATTGGTTCTGAAAGAGCTTTCATCTTACAGCCCGCGCGGCTGCGTTTGCTCTTTTTCGACATGTCTTACGGTTTGTAGTATTTTATTGGCAGCGGCTTGCATGAGCTCCATGTCCATCACAATTTAATAAACATGACACGCCAAACTCCTAATGTCCGCAAGACCTAAAAATCCAATGCTTTTGGTAAACGAATACATGCATTACTGGCTAAAAAGGTATATACCTATGTATGTACAAATCCAGTGAAAGGTACTTAATTTGAAGATTTATAAGCGTAATACAACAACACACAACACTCAGTTGGTGATCATTGACTGTAGCAATATATTTTTAAATCTTACTAATCTTAGCTTTAAAGTAAAATGTTTCGAGCGCAACGCATTGCAAGAATTTGCTTTGCGGCCCGCTTGCAGTAATACCAACGACTTGTTTCAAAAGTCGGCCAAGAAACTCTTACGACAGACTATGTTATTTAAGAATTACCACAGTTATTTACTGTTGGCTAGACTACCGACTTAACTCCTTTTATGACACTTATCATAATTTATTGCCTTTATTTGGCAATATAATTTATTGTCAATAACAGGAATTACAGCTTTTGCACACTTTTAATGTCGTGAACGTTTTTAAAGAATCGTAGTTTGATTCAGTGCTAATGCTAATTAAAGAGTTAGCAAAACTGCTAAAACTCTTGCTTCTTTGATTGATCTGTGCTTTGTTGTTGTTAACATCCGCAAAACAAAGGTTTTCTTTAATTAACCTCTCCTGCAGGAGGCAGGTTTGAGGAGTTATACACTCTTAATGCAGTAGGTTTACTGCAAGACATATATCGGCAAGACAAGTCAAGGTACGTGGTTACGTACCTTGACTTGTCTTGCCGATGAACTGCCTGAAAAGGATTACGAAAAGGCCCAGAGGGTCTTACGTCAAAAATTAAGCTTACAAACATAACTAACTTGGCGTAAAGTTACCTACAGGATAGGTTAACCGAGAAATTGATTTTACAGATCCAGATAAGATTAAATTGCGACTCAAGGACTCAACCATATTTGAAAAGCTTAGCTATACTTCTGAATTTTATAAATTAATTTTATTTTTCGATCTTTAACAAACAAGGTGTAATTGAAATAACTGAAAACCTGAATATGGTTCATTTTACGCATCATTGTAAAATACTTTTACTATTAGGTACTGCCGTTTTGGTAGTTTTAAGTGTCACTTATGACGTGCAGTTGACCGTGCCTACGCTTTGATAGAATGGCTGTCGGCTGTCCTGTCCTCATCTTAGAGGCTAGACTGAGTGCATCGACTACATGTGTACCTCTGTAAAACATTACTATGCATAACATACGTTCACTAAATAAGGGTAACTTTTACTTCTACTCTCTTCACGTTATTTATTGCTTGTCTGAATCGAGTTTCTTGATTTATCGTGTCCCGCGAGATTCAACTATTCATCATGACCATACATGACACACTCGTCAAACAAGTTGCTAATCAAAAACTGTCATGGAATCGTTTTCATCATAAAAAAATTCACACAAACATGCCACTCTCGTTGATAACATGGTATATTCTCACGAACTCGATTTCTATAACAAATTTGCATAAAATAAAAATTTTCGGTGCTGATTGATAGATAGTTATGTGGTGAAAGTTACTAATAATAGGTATAACATGATCAAGGAGGAAGGAAGTTTTAACTTTCAGAGTGCATTCCAAGTATCTATTTAATTGGATTTAATTCATTGTCGAGTGGAAGTAAGATTTGATAGATTTAAATTCTTTCAACTGGATCTCTCCACGCGTTCCTGAGGAAAAGTGTCTTGACAGACAGAAGGGTTCCGTTTTTTTCCTTTTGAGGTACGAAACCCTAAAATATGGAATAAATTTGCTGCGTCGAATTTTTTAAACTGTTGTCCTACCCTCTAGGAACTAAATAATAAAGTCTCATGAAAATCAGACTACTACCACGGTATGCCACTACAAACTTCGTCCCACTTTTTGAGTATTTATTATCTGATTACATTCTTGGTCACACGACCGATTAGTGATTCTAGACTTTAGCACCTAGACATACCTGAGCCTCGCTGAAACAAGTACTTACCCTGTATAGTAAAATTTTTATTTTATTAATGAAGTTGCTACTGTTTGATTATACCCATAGGCCTCGTTTTTAACAGCTTTTTAATTATTGTAAGAAGGACCTTACCATGTCGCCAATTCTTCAGTAGCGGATAACTTCCAGTGCGAAGAATTGTGAGGCCTCGTTCCCATAATGTTGGCCGGATGAGCATAACACTTGCTAATCCCCCCAAACGACCGGAAGCGTTCGTTGAAATTGTTAATGATACAATTTATAGATGTATAAATATTAGACTGAAAGAAAAATACTTATCTACAAAGATTTTAGTACTTACTTAAAAGTGCGATACTATTTATGTAAAGCCCATATTTCATCGTAATCTATTGGTTACCTACTTGTGTAATCACAATGTTGTACAAAATGTAGGCCTAACTAGCACATTCTCATAATGATACAAAGGGTCAATGCTCGCTGTAGTAGGTACAACCGCGCATAATGACGCCAAGTTGTAAGTTAGACGATATAGCACACTGCACAACACATTGCTTCGTGGCTTTTGTATTTAACCGCGAGCAGGTCGTTGGTCAACGAGGTCAACAAACTAGCTCCAACACAAATAGGTTAGTAGGCGCGTTGTATTTGAACCTGAAAATAGTATTGTACAGAGACAACGCATGTGTGTGTGGTATGTAGAATTAGGACAAACAATAGGCTATCAACTGTTAAAATTATTAGTATACATGTTTCGCGTTTGTAACTGTACCAAAGCCGAAAGTACTAACTAGGTACAATGACAGACACAAACACAAACATTACCGGTGTTGTGGTAGGGCGCCGGACATGAAACAAACTGTGCCTCCATACCTATACTGTGCTGTCTGGCAGTGGCGGACTAAGGGGGAGCGGAGGGGGCGGTTCGCCCCAGGCCTACGGTCCCGAGGGGCCAAGTCTAGAGAAGTCTTTTCAAGGCTAGGTTTCGTTTTTATAAAACCAAAATGGCGGATTTTAGACTTTGGTAATGTATTAAAAAAACATAAATTGTGCCATGTGGGGAAAATCAAAAACCCGACTCATCATCGTCTGCCTAGCCTTTTCCCAACTATGGTGGGGTCGGCTTCCAGTCTAACCGGATGAAGCTGAATACCATTATTTTACACGGAGCGACTGCCTATCTGACCTCCACAAAAGACTGGCTGTCAGACTTTCGGGCTACTGACGACCCGTAACGACTGTCAAAGATCACGAATGACAGCCGGGACGACGGCATAACGTGCTTTCCGAGGCATGGAGGGGTCTTGATATGTGAAGATGGTCACCCATCCACGGACCAACCGCGGCAAGCGTAGCTTAACCTGATCGATCGACCCATGCGGCGGTTATTACTTAGCCACAAGCCCCTCAAATCAATAACCCGACTACAACAAAAAAAATTAAAACAAGCTCACTTTTCAAGCAGTGTCATGCAGTTGGTGGCATAAAATTTAAAACTCAACTAAAATAACTACCATTAACTGCATCAGACATGAAAAGTGATCTAATGCGTGTGTGTAATGTCACAGAATAACCAATAGTACTAACGGTAATGTGTAAAATAGTTCTACTTAATTGTTGCTCACTACGTGGGAGGCTCTTTTTGTGTCCATGTTTACTAGATGGTCTACCAAAAAACAATACGGTATCACTAGTCGAAATATTAATAAATAATAATCTCTTTCCTGCGTTCTCTTTATTATACCTTTCCTTCTATCTTTCATGTGTAGGTAGGTAGCACAGTAGGTCACGATTCACGAAAAAGTCGACCGCTGTTCTTGTTCCTAAATTCGCTTGAAATAATACCGACATCGAAACACTATCTAGGATACATGTATAATACAATATAACGAAGTCAAAACTGCACATTGTTTTTTTTAAAGTAGTTGCTACGAGTTGTGGGAACGAGTCTGATACCGAAAATATCGTTTTTAGAATCTTTGTCACTTTGTCTGTTTGTCCGGATTGGCGCAGAAAACTGGATGAAACGTGGCATAGTTTATAACATGGATTAACATGATGTATTAGTACGCTCCCGTAGGATATTTTACAACATCCACGCGAGTGAAGCCAAGGACAAGAGCTAGTAAGAAATAAGGAGGAAGAGAAGAAAAAGGGAAACATTCATGAGTATTTATGGATTTAGATGAAATGTTAACAAAAGCACTTGGTAGGTAGTGAAATTATTCTAAATTCTTAATGACGCGAGTAAACACATCACTAGCTACAATGTTACGCATAAAAATAATATTTCAGTGGAAATCTATTTAAATCATCGCAATACGTAAATAGCACTTCGTTGTGGGTGATACCTCCCGTAATGTTCCAAATCAATATAAATTACTGTTACATAGATATATTGTTCTAGAATTTTCAGAATAATTATGTATTCCACCTACCTAGGGTATAAAAAAGATGATTTCTATTAAGCCATATTCTAATGCATCGGTGCCTGGTAACGGTGTTTGGTGTAACATGTATACATGAAACACTGTACGACGTGAGTACACGGTATATTGTGTCTATCTATTTTGACTGAAATCAATATACTACAAATTCACAATACTCAGCTGCTTCTCACAGCATAGTGGATGAGTTAGGTTAGTTTAGTAAGACTTAATGAAATGATTCCTTTTATTCGGGATAGTTAAACAATATCCTTACGTGCCCACAAGTGATAGGTACAGTTCTTAGATTTACCTACCTGCGTAAATCTAGATTATGTTTGTAGACAATCGTTTGAGTGCTACGCGGATAGGTTGAGAGATTTGGGCTATTTCTGCTCGTCGCAAGAGTTGGTATAATTATAGAAGTAGACAGATATACCTACGTAAGTAACTACTGCTTCCTAAATATATCACGTGTGTGACGTCACTTTCTATTAATAAGCTGTGTACGTCTAGTATTATGTTATATTATATATGCAGCTGTTTGGAATACCTTGTAGAAATATATTCCTAGGTACGTTCATACCTAGGTATGTGCTATTTGAATACCTAGGTATTTAAATAGGTGAGTTGGGTATCGAACCCGATTTTTTTTACTTAAACTGCACCTTGTATCATTGGACCAACCTATAGTGTAGCTGACAAAGATCAAATACAGCAGACGAATATTAGGTGCCAGTTTTTGAAAATTTTATGTTTTTATAAATTACGGGAAATTGAAAAAAAAAATGCTATTTCCTTTGATTTAACACATTACATCTGACAAGTAGGTTAGGTTAGGTATTAGGGCTTCCAATACCCGGATCCCGGACATTTTTTGTAATTTTTCAATACCGGTATTGAAATAGCCAATACCGGAAACCTGGTAATGGTGTTTTTATTTTATTTTCAGTAGAAACTACAGTGACACGATTTCGTTCTATTGCATATTATATTTCCAACCAATTTTTAATTTGTGATAAGTTTGAAAAACTGCTTATTTTAATTATCCCGTGGTTTATTTAGACAGTTACTTACATTTTACTATTACTTGCGCAGGTAAAGAATGGAATTTAAAAAAAGATAGTCTATGTATTTGCCTCTCGGTCAAGGTAAGACGTAATAGAACAATAGAAGTACTATCCTGAGATTCCTGAGGTGAGAAGGAAGGTGGGGGAACGGCACGGGCGAATCTCCCATGCGCTAAAAGGTGCATCCTACGGAAAAGTCACCCAATTAGTGTTGTGATTTTATCCGTATAAATACTAACAATTGATAAATACTCATAAATATCCGTTTTTACTCGAGTATTTAATTTATCCAAAACAGCGGATAAATACTTTATACGTACAGATGTCGTTTCTTGTTCTGTCATTTTACAAAACAAAAGGATTGCATACTTAAATAAAATGAAAGTTTGTAAATATAGATTCTACTATTCTTTATTCAAAACTCTAGACCACATCCATACTGTTCGGCAAATTGTACAGAAGACCGAGGAGTACAATCAGCCGCTGTGTATGGCATTTGTGGACTACGAGAAAGCCTTCGACTCCATCGAAATATGGGCAGTCCTGGCCTCTCTGTAACGATGTCGAATTGACTGGCGCTACATCGAAGTATTGAGATGTTTGTATGACTGAAAAACCAGCCCCATATAACTGTTCAGGGGGGTGAGACAGGGGATGTAATATTCCCAAAACTGTTTACAAATGCGTTGGAAGACGTCTTCAAGACGCTGGACTGAACTGGACGTGAACGGCGAGTATATTTCACATCTTCGATTTGCCGATGACATCGTTATAATGGCAGATACGCTGGAACAGCTAGACCAAATGCTGCACTGCCTTAATGGAGCTTCTCGGCGGGTTGGCCTCGGCATGAATTTGGACAAGACGAAAGTCATGTACAATTCACACATCTTCAACCAGTGCGTCCTCCCCGTCATGACATATGGCACCGAAACGTGGACACTGACGGTCAGGCTGGTCCACATATTCAAGGTCGCTCAGCGCGCTATGGACCGAGCTATGCTCGGAGTCTCTTTGAAGGATAAAATCAGGTATGAAATTATCCGGAAAAGGACCGGAGTTACCGACATAGCGCGCAGAGTAAGCAAACTGAAGTGGCAGTGGGCTGGCCATGTTTGTTGAAGGACCGATGGCCAGTGGAGCAGATGCGTATCGCCAAGCGTAGTGTGGGACGCCCCCCAGCTAGATGGACGGACGACCTAAAGAAGGTTGCTGCAACGGACTGGATGCGGAAGGCGGAGGTCAGGGTGTTGTGGTGCAGCCTGGGAGAGGCCTATGTCCAGCAGTGGACTGCGATAGGCTGAGTTGATTGATTGAATCAAAACTCTAACAAAAACAAAAATCCTAAAGTAACAATGGTTTCCCAATAAACATTTACGACGTTGAGTAAACGTTTTGGTGGCAACTTAATGTTGTTTAGTATAATCGTATAAATGTCATAAGGACGTTTACTCGACGGCATTAGGGCCCATTTTATTCAACTTAAGGCGCTAAGAGTTTCGTGTAACAGTCATATAAATACCTACTTAGTCGCATAGTAGTCATATACACGTCGGCGATTTGACTACATGTCATGTAATGATAGCTGTCGCGGGGTGTATTCGACTTCATGTCGAGTAATGGCACACAATATAACTTTTATATAATGTAATCGTTGTGTTATTGTCATTTAAAGATGATGCTTATATTGAACGAATTATATTACAAAAGATTAATTTAATTTGGCAGTGTTTTTGACAGCTGAGTTAATATTGCATTTTTCTGTTATTTGAAGTGATAAAACCATTTCATCAGTTGTAAACCATTGTGCAATCAAGTTTACTGATTAATGTGAGATAAGTTTCTAACAATGTTTTTATGCGCTTTTAAGATTTTAATGTTTGCACATATTTTTATTAATAATTTATTAAGTGACTGCGTTATATGACAACTATATAACTTCCCGACCTATAAACTGCGTGTTCATTGTAAATGTGTAGGTACGCCATGAAAGTTAATTTAGGGATCAATAATAAAATAATAAACGCCTAGCTAACTTAGTTCAAAGAATTGATATTTTATGAACAGAAGGATTTGCGTGATATTTAGCTTAGTTAAGTCTAAATATTTATCTAATACTTTTGTCTTAGGTACACCCCACAATGATCTATAATTATGCGGATGTTGATAAGTTTTTATCAAAGATGGACTTCATCGAAATGATACGCGCACATTTGAAATGGCCGTGGTCATTAACTCATTTTATATTTTGTTCTCGTTGTTATGGATGTGGTTTCCAGATAGTCCGTGGAAATATACCGTTATATTTTGTTTTAACAGACAAAAACAATAGCCCACTTTTTGTAATGGTCTCTGAAGTCATCATTTTTGGTTGAAGTGTCTTCTTTATCAACATTATCTTCATTTCCGGACGATGAATAACTGTCTTCAACTTCGGCAAATGAACAAGAGTCCTGAACTTCGGCAAATGAACTGCAGGGTATACTCGTAGCATTTTGATTAAATTGATTGGTTAAATTTGCATTTAATTTTGATACGGAACCCTTCTCATTTTCCTCACTCTCAGCTTGAGCTCTATTACTTTGTATTAAAGTATGTGCTTGAAGCGAATGATAATTGTTTTTAACTTTTCTTTTGAATGCACCACTTCTTTTAATACTTTTCCACTTTTTTCGATCCATGTTGTACCAACCAGTAAATAAATAAATTTGATTTCAAAATAGTGGAAGTGGTATACAAGGTTATTATAAACCTTTAATATGATTATTAATTAAATAGCGGTCGTATTATCATGCTTGTGATACTTAAGGATGTATACAGGTTGCACTCGTAATACTTATTCGACTTATATATAATGGTTACAAATACTACGTGTAAACAATTATTATCCGTTTAGCAGATGTTTAAAAGGTAATTACATGACAAAATTTACAGTATTATGACGTTTACACTACGAAAACGTTTACACGACGAAAAGTTGTATAAGTAGGTAAGCGTTATAGATGTCGTCGTAGACGCTATTATATGACGATTGTAAAAAAATGTCGGAATAACGTCTATACGACATTATTATACGATAAAAAATGTATATGACTATTCGGACACATAATGCACCAGTACATGACGAAGTGTTGAAAAAAATACTGTAAAATAACCTTATAGACTCGAGGTCATATAAATGTTTAATTATACGACAAAAATGTTTATTGGGTTGTCTACAATCATGAATATTTCTGTCAATTGATCACTGTAAATATTAGAAAACAGATTTGTACAGTACCTAAATACTAAAACTACAACACTGTAAATATTTAAAAAAAATAAGTAAGGCACCTAAAATTTTTTAACAAATAAATACAATTTCCTACAATAACAATTATCTTTCTAAAATAATGAATATTTTCGTCAAACACTGTCAGTACCGATTATATGTATGTTTGTTGACTACAATCATGAATATCTTCGAAAAGCAATCACTACAATAATTATTTTTTTCAAATCAAATCAAAAATGTTTATTTGTTAGAATATGGTACAGACGCCAGCAGGTCAACCTACCCGAAACTGTCAAAGTTTCCCAATCAACATTGACCCTTAATACTTTTGCGATAAAGTTGAAAATCTATTAAAGAAATTTGACACATTGTAGTAGCTTGATGTGCTGGCGTCTGTACAATAGACGTTACAATATTGGTTCCAGCATATCCTGCCATAATATGGCGTACAAATATTTCTATATAAATAAAAAAACAAGGATTATATTACTAGCCTATCAATAATTCTAAAAATAAAATATGAATCTATAATAGTTAATTAATAAAGAATGAAGTTGTAGTAATAATGAATTATGTAATTGTTGCATGCGGTAGAATAAAGGCTATCTTTATTTTATTACTAGCTGTGCCCGCGACTTCGTTCGCGTGGATGACGAAACTTATCAATGAGTTTTTTGTGTAAAGTGCTATTTGCGTAGAACGTTATCTATCGAGCATACCTACCGGTATTAATACTTCTGTCCCGGCGCGGGCCCTTTGTGGCTAATTACAATAGGAAACCAATTGTGTCTCATTCGCGGTGATTAAGAGGGTATAGGTAATTATGATATCTTTGCTCGCGGCATTGCTCGCGTTCTGTAAGTTTTTTGTAGTAGATTTCTACTTTGGTACCTGTTTAGCAGGATAACCGATAGCGAAGCTGACGTTTATTGCAACGAATGCTCACAAAGATAATGGTAACGATCTATACGGTCTACGCCTTATAAAAGTAAACCTACCTAAATAAACCTATTTCTGATGATAACTAATCTAAACTCAATAAATAAGCAAAATCCCTAAAAACTAATATTTATACGAATGACTAATCCTACCTAATAGTATTATAAAATAACCTACGGTCACTACGTACACTATCAAATATACTACCTATACTTTAAAATTAAAATCTATACCTGCGACTTATAAAAATAAACCTAAATAACTCTACCTTAAACTGTACTTAGTAAAAACTAAAAGGAATAAAAAGGTCGCACTGAAAAGCACGGTTTAGAATTGCAAATAGCAGTTAAAACATACAATTTATAGAATGCTAATAAGAACGAATGGTCGCCACTCGACACGTCCGTTCATATCAAAGTTCAAAAAATGTAGCGATACGTGGCGGCCGCGCGCCACGCGTGTGCTGCGAACGGTGCAAGCCAAAAACCTTCAGCACTACATTTACAGCATAACAAATTCATCTTAAGATACGAAAATATGAAATATTATTTATTATCTTCGTCGTGTGTGATAGTCCATTGAATTGTAAGTACCCAGTGTGGTGCCCAGGATATTAAAGAATAATTATACCAAGTTTCATCGTAATCGAACCGGTAGTTTTTGCGTGATGCCTGAACAAACAGACAGATAGACAGACAGACAGACAAAAAAATTTTTAATCACATTTTTGGGTTCGGTGTCGGTCTAGTAATACCCCCTGCCATTTATTTTTTTGATATTTTCAATGTACAGAATTTTCACTTCTACAGATTTATTATAAGTATAGATAGATATTATTAACAACTTATCTTCTAAATATTCTTGAACACTGTAGTAATTTTTTTCTAATAGATAGTAGTCTGAAGAATGACCTTTTGAACCACGGCAATGGTAAATCTTGAGTATTATTTGGCAAATGGTTGTATATAAAATGATTGCCATGCAGTACCTACGTATTTCTTTTAAATAGCTTTAATTTTATTTGGGGTAATTTCAATTTGTCTTAGTGTCGTGTTCTACTATTTATTTTGTAACTGCTTTTCGGAAATCAATCACTATCAATCCCTCGCCTTTCCCCCCGCGCACCTGTAAAACAAAAGAAACTGGGCGTTAGGCCGGGATAGGGAGCGGTGCGATACAGTTGCCTCGTCATAACACCAGAAAAAAAAAAATATTCTTAATTTGTAATGTAAATGTAGTTTTGAAAATCTCAAACAACAAAAGTAGTTATTAACTTATAGAAACAACGCTTAAATTATATTTATCCGTCATTTTGAGTAAATACTTGATAAAAATGGGTAGAAATATCCATTTCTGATAAATACTTGAATATTTATCCTTCAGGTATTTATCCCTCGCCCATCACACCCAATACATTTTTTAAATATACAACATTTAAGCGCAGCCATAACTCTGTAGGTCCAATAAAACTCGAGATACACGTTTGGTATACTTTAAAAATGTATTGGGTGACTTTTCCGTAGGATGCTAGAAGTCACAAGTAAAAAACTGAAAGATGTTCGAAAATTTCGATGTTTTTCGAGCACCACGCAGTTTACACAGGTTTTTCAAAACTGCAAACTTAGTTTTACACTATTGGTATCTATCTATCCTTACAACATTCCAAAACATCAGTATAGCGCAAATTTTTGCAACCTAACGCTATTTTTGTGTCTACGGTGACTGGCCTATAAAGTATAGTTATATTAAAAAGTGTTTTTTTATGTAAAAAGCTGTATTTTATTGTTTTGTGATGAAACTTATTAGTTTTTTTTTAACAATTTTGGATAAAAATGGAGTCTAATACCGGGATGCGAGGCATTGCAAATTTTCTTTGCGGTATTGTAAAATCCGGTTTCGGGAAACCCCTATTAGGTACGAGTATATTATACAGGTGACTCGTAATTCAACGGACACCTTCACATATAGCCTAGACGAAAATCCGAATATTCACGATCAGTCACACCCCGTCGTCCAAACTGTTGACGATCGGGGAAAAAAGTTTCGTTCGTTCACAGTTTGGACGAAGGGAACTTCCGATCGAACTACACAGTCTGGCCATAAATACTGTTACAATTAAAAAAATAAGAAAGATATTACATTTGAATTTGGAATCTGTCATTTTTATCCGATTGTTCATTGAGTTTTCTAATTTTGGCGCCAATACATTGTACGCCAATACATGGTCTTTAAGACCGCCGGTGGGTGTCCTGAATCTGTTCCACCCATTACTTTGAATGGTGTTAACTTGGATAGGGTGTCGCAGTTTAAGTACCTCGGACATTACCTTACCGACGACCTTAAGGACGATGTTGACATAGAGAGGGAGCGCAGGGCTCTGTCAGTCCGTGGCAACATGCTGGCCCGTAGATTTGCCCGTTGTACGGACCAAGTCAAGATCACGCTATTTAAAGCGTATTGTCAGGGTCTGTATACGGGTAGTCTATGGACTAGTTATACCAAAAAATCCCTGGACACACTGCGCGTCCAATATAATAACATTTTCAGGATGATGTTGGGACTTCCTCGTTTCTGCAGTGCCTCCGAGATGTTCGCGCAGGCTCATACTGACGGTTTTCATGCCGTCGTTCGGAAAAAAGTCGTGTCACTTATGAGGAGGGTGCGGGGGAGTCACAACAGCATCCTGAAAACCATAGCTGAAGATGTGCGTGCGCCTGTGTTGAGGCATTTCGTTCGTCTGGTGATCTATTAGGGAGGTATCTCCCTGTTGGTTATTTTGATGGGGCGGGGTGTCTCAGCACAGGGGTATTTTTGTGATAGTTATGATGAGTGTTGTCCTTTGTATTATATTTTAAGTAGGTACTAACAATAGTTTCTAAGTTTTGTATACTAACCGGTGGATCTAGTTGTCCCAAAATAAATAATTTTTGAATTTGAAATTTTGAATTGTACAATATTTTGCTTTTTGCAATAACCAAGTATGGTCCTTCCAACAAGACTCGGCGCCGGGTCATAAAGCTCGGTCCACGCAGTCTTGGTTGGAAGTGAACGTTTCGGACTCCACCAGAGCTGAAGACTGGCTGTCGTCTAGTCCCGATCTTAATCCGCTGGATTATGATTTATGGTCAGTTTTAGAGAGTACGGCTTGCTCTAAACGCCATGATAATTTGGAGTCCCTAAAACAATCCATACGATTGGCAGTGAAGAATTTTCCCATGGAAAGAGTGCGTGCTTCTATTGATAATTGGCCTCAACGTTTAAAGGGCCGTATTGCAGCCAATGGAGACCACTTCAAATAAGCTTTTTATATTTTAAATTGTTTTATATTTATGTATTAAACTAACACACTGTAAAAGTAATAAACATTATTTGCAATAAAAAATAATTTTTTTCTTCGTGACAATATTTATGGGAAGACTAGGTATATGCTTAGTTCAAGAGTCAAGGTTTAGAAAAGTTCAATTAGATGATTACCTGTGATACAAAATAGAAAGTATTTTTTTTTCCCGATTGTCAACAGTGTTAACGACAGTGGTGTTACTGATCGTGAATAATCGAAAAGAATTCCCGTTCCTCCACACTGAACGAACGGAACTTTTTCTCCCGATCGTCAACAGTGTGGACGACGCCGACGGGGTGTGACTGATCGGAAATATTCGCGAAAATCCGAAAATTTATGGGATTCAAGAAAATCCTAGTGTATTTTTGAAAATTTCCCAGAATTCGTCAATAAATCACTTTTTTCTAAACTCTCAAATTAAATGGTCCTCATTTGGTAGCTAATACATCTCTCGACGTAACTACATGTTTTAAAACGCCTAAAACTTAAAAGCTACACCAAGAAGTTAAGTAACCATTTGCTAAAATCATCTACATTGTTGAACTTTGACACCATATATCCAAAATGTTCCTAAGACATCAAGCCTACAAATTACAAGGAAAACCTCTTCATTAAATCAGCTATCTATCGAGGCACAATTTATTCATATTATTTTTAAAAAAATGAGGCACCCATGAAACAGTCGATAACGCTAGCAAAAGTAGAATTTGCAAATTGTTGAAATATAAAAAAAAATTGTGTAAGTCAAATTAATTAACTGGTTTATGTCATCCTACTACTTTCTAACCACACAGCAGTCCTTGCGATAGGTACTCCTCGTCCTAACTGGAAGCGACCGCGTCGCGTCGCGCGTGGATATGCGATTGACGCGATCGATTGTATGAATTGTGACGCACAAACGCGACTTGATCAATCGTGCGTGCGTGCGTCGGTATTGTTAAGTAAACCGCCAGCTTACCTCACCGTAAGCGACAGCCTCTTCTCCCTATCAGGGCTCGAAGTGGATGACGGAGCTCCTTGATGGGGTGAGTCAGCGGCCCATCGAAGTGGTAGTACTCCGTGAACTATCTAAACTCTTATGCTTGTAAAGATACTAAGTCGAGTTTATAGAACTTGACAGCTTAACGTACATGCTCTAATGCTACATAATTATATTAAAATGAACCGCAAAAAATCAATCCGACATACTAGTCATAAAAGAGAAATTGATAATTTAACTTTTCTAACTTTTCGTTGCTTTAGTTCGTTGGCGCGTGATTGAGGCCAGTGGAACGGTATTTAATAGGTACCCATGAAATGAGTGATTCCACTAAATTGCACTCTTCATATATTTTATACTATTAAGCAAGTAACGGAGTTTTTCAATCGGCCTCAGTCAGTCAACAAACACGCCGAGTAAATGTGTGATTTGACGACTAACCAACATTTTAAAAAAGTGTTTCTTTGAATGTCAACAACATTGAAACTTACTTTGATTTGGCAAATTATTGATGGCTAAGATATAATTGTTTTTTTATTTTACTCAGAAACATGTAATTTGTAAGTTCAAAATGTGAAATGTGCCCTTGGTTACGTCATCATTCTCCTGCCCTTATCCCAATTTATTTGGGATCGGCGTAACATGTCTTTTTCTTCCATACTTCTTTATTAGTCGTCATCTCGGTAGTCACCCCCATTCTAACCATATCATCATTCACACATTCCATCCATCGTTTCTTTGGTCTTCCCTTACTCTTATACCCATCGACATTCATACTCAAAATTCTCCTCACGACATTTTCCTCATTTCTCCGTAACACATGCCTATACCATGACACCGATTTCCACACAACTTTTCAGTTACCGGTGCCACGTTCAGACTTCCTCTTATGTACTCATTTCTTATTCTATCCATTCGAGTAACACCACACATCCCTCTTAGCATTCTCATCTCAGCTGCATGCAATTGCCTTTCATTCATTCCTTTTGTGGCCCAACATTCTGATCGGTTGTTAATACCACTACTTCATAGATAGATCATAAAAGTACTTAGGGTACACTGCGACAAGGGTCTTTTGGCGCTGGAATGACGTTAACAGTACGGCGCTATTGGTAAACATTTATACATGGATTTAGTATGTACTATATAGAACAAACATGAACTGTTACATGAAATCATATACAGTACATACGAGTACTAATTCCATGCTCAAATGTATTCAAAAAACAAGGTGGTAGCGTTAGTTTCAACTTAAGTGTTCTTGTGATCTTGTTGTTCTGAAACGAAGGAGCCAAAACACGACATTTGTTTTTGCGTGTGGAAATCCTCATTATCCATCCACCCTGGGCCGGATTAAGTGCTACTATAAAATATACATTCAAGTGTTTAATTAAAAGAGGAAACCAGTGGTAATTTTGCAAGTACTTATCTATTATTCTTTTTATTTCAAATAAACTTGCTTTGTAAACCTCAGAGAAGTAAACCATTTAGGAATTAGTAAATACTATTTGAGGTAAACTCAGTCTGGATTGACATTTGAGTCATCTTCGGGCTATGGCAGCCGGAGATCATTGTGCTCCTTCCGGCGCCCGCTAGGTATGTCTCGTGTATCTGCTGCGGATAGGAAGGGTGTAGGGTGGGTGTATGTTCTTTTTTATGCGTCATGTTTGCCGCAAATAAACGTATTTTCTTTCTTTTCTTTCTAGTTGTATCCTCCCTTTTTCTTTCCACCGCCTCTTATGCGAGGATCACTTCCTCGCAAAAGGAGGCGACGTCGTCCTACGGGCTCTCGCTCCAGAACATCCGTGACGATGGTACGCAGGACGACGACTCGATTGTACAAAAAGCTTGATGTATCGTCGTGTACATACCAATCCATATAGGAAGAATAGACCCACCTAATGGTGAGCGCAAATCGGTCATCTCGCTATTACATTTTGATAATTGACTTGGAAAAAAATAACAAAACCTAACAATCACATTTATCTCCAAGCCTATTTTAACGACAGACCTGTTAACCTGTGCAAAACATCCATAAAAAAATACTGCACCTACACATTCGAAATGTATTTGTGATCTTGCACATAGCCAAGACTGGTCATCAGTGATCGTGTAAATTTGCAAATTGAGTAGTTTGCCGACAACGGGTCGCGCCCACTGCTATATCCCACACTCAATCCAGATGCACATCTTCCTAGTCGTGTCAGTCGTGTGCCATAATAAAATACCTTTAAGGCAGAATTGGTAGATTTAAGAGTGTGCATTACCCTGGCAAAATGTTGTGCATTATTTGAGAGGTGAGACCATAACAAATATTTAGTGTATCATGAGGAGCAATTTGTTTACTAATTGCAAAAGAACAATGGCCAAATTTCTATAGGAGCTGGACCTTACTTTTATTTTTCATGTCCCAAAATAAGCTTCATTTAGATTGGTTTGTCACCCCGTTGAATATCACCCCGTTTGAAAATCATTTCTAAATAGCCACATTTTTTTGTAAAAGTGTCAATTATACTGTTGAGGTTAGAATCAACAACTACCTTTTATCCGACTGTTGCGTAGCTTACAAGTATACTTATCGATGACCAAGGAGGGTAATTAGCGATCTAGTTTCTATTTGTTGCGATTTCTCTTAAAGAATTTTCCAAAAAATAAGGCATCTGTCAAAGCGTTGGTGCGCTTTGACAGATTTTTTGGGAAATTCACCTTGTCTGTCCATTAGACTCTTAGTTCGATGTCAAAAAGGGGTAAGGTATCTGTAAAGCCGACTCGTGGAGTCTTGTCCGCTTCGACACAATATTTTGACCGATGATTCAATGAAAACTACACCTTTATTGCTCGAACTTGCACAAGGCGTACCTAGTATAGAAAACAAGGATGGCATAACATTGCCTACACGTGAAGTCTTTCTGAAAGACTTCAAGGCTTTTTTGTGGTTTAACCACTTCAATTCTGGCTGAATAGAGTTAGTTGCTAGATACACTACCTACTGTCTGGATTTAATTCAATCAATGGCGCGGGTCGATGACCACAGATTCTGTAACTTGTCGATGACAAATGACGTTTCATTGTCCGTACTTGAACTAAACGCTCTCACTTAATTATCTTATATGACAAAGATCCAATGCATAATAAACCAGCATAGTAGTGATATGGTGCCTAAATACTAATTTAATTGAATAACAGTTAACAACTATTCAGAAAAAAAAATATTCATAGTCTTTGAATAACAAGTCATTTCATACGCGAAATGAATTGTCAATAGGTGCGTTCTGAAACTATTATTCGATCATAATTTAGAAAAAAAAACAAAAACTAAAATAAGGATAACTTTTTTTTGTGGCCACTTAAAAAGATATTTCTTGTGTTTTTTATGACCTTAAAAAATAAGGGTATTTTTCATATATATAGCATATAGGGACACTATCGTTTCGTCACCAGGTACGTTTTGGCCAACCTTCTTTGTGTGAATTGTAGTTTTAAAGTTATTTGAGAAAAACACATTTTGCTGGAGTAACGTTTGAAACGTTATCCTGGCAAAATCGATTTTCAAAAATTCGTTCAGCCCGGAACCAAATAAAACCAAATAAACAGCTGTAAAAAATACCCATGGTAGACGCTTATAACGTCAAAAATATTAATTATTCATTCCATGGGTATTTTTTACAGCTGTTTATTTGATTATAAGTGTGTTGGTTTAGGTACTTGCAAATCCGTTTTTATCAGATTTTTGAAACCATTTAATTCCATTGGTTTACGACAACCAAATCAAAAACCAATGTTTAAACAAATTAAGGTCTCTTATTGGTATTTTTTTCAATCTTCTGCGTTGAGCCGTTTTCGAGATCTGGGAAATCCCAAAACGTTACCGCAGCAAAATCTTAAATAACTCAAGAACCATATCACACACAAATGTTGCTATTTACAAACATTTATGTAATACCCAACAAAAGCTATCTATTCATATATTTGGTTCCGGGCTGAACGAATTTTTGAAAATCGATTTTGCCAGGATAACGTTTCAAACGTTACTCCAGCAAAATGTGTTTTTCTCAAATAACTTTAAAACTAAAGTTCGTGCATTCTAGTGCGGTGGAAAAATTGGTGCTGCGAATGGAACAGTGAGTACTGACAGTCGAAGTAGGGGTTCAAAAAAGAAACAACATTCAGAATCGACCTGGTATAATTTTGGAAGACATCAATCAGTCGTACTAGTATCTATTTTGCTTACTATAATAATAATTAGACGTTAATTTATTATACCCACAAGGTCCATAGATGTATTTATGTAGCTAAGTAAACATTTTACATAGGTAGGTATTTCTCTGAATCTGTTCAAATTAAATAGCCTTTAGAAAGAAAGAAAAAGTATTTATTGCGACTCGTACAGGATTATAAACTAAACTAAACACATTAAAAAAAAAAAAAAAAAAATTAAAAAGAAAATCATCAAAAAAATGGAAAATGAAAAAAAAAGAAAAATCAAAATCGGTAAAAAGTAAAAATCAGGTGGTGGTGGTGGTGGTGGTGGAATAGGTGGAATCTAAAAGATTAGGTACATACCCAATTAGTAACTCAGTGCACAATAATAAATGTAGGTTGTTATGAAACCGATTCACCGTGGCCCAGAAATAGAAAGAAAAAGATGCACTGAACCACGGTAATATTATGTATACAGTATTCCAACTTCATACAAACGAACGAAGCGCGAGTTATGCCTACGCGCCTCGATGTCGACATGCGCTCGACATGCAGACAGTCGCGACTGTGCCGCAGTGATGAACGGACGGTGTGTTGTTTTTTTAACAATAACCGCGCGATTTTCTCACTAAAAATAAGTTCAAGTACATATATAATATGACGAGTAGGATATATTGTGCTGTTTTTGGTTGCATGAATTCGTCAAACAATTTTTAATTAAGCTTTATATTAGAATGCGGATTTTTTATACTTTAAAATTTAATAATAAAACATTTCGTACGTCTCAGTTGAGGCGCAAATATTTTTCGGTCGCAAATTTATAAGACCGATTTGTTATTCAAACATAAACATGGTTTTTTTAATTAAATCTAGGTACCAATCAAAAAACAACATGCATTTTTATTGAACACTTCCTATTCAATTCACAAAGTATTTTATTTGTTTAAGTATATAAAAAAGTATATTTACAATCACAAAACTAAATGGAACACAAAGTAGGCAAATGTAATTAAAATGCTGGAGGCGGGCAACCCTATCGCATGTTTACGTACCGCGCGGCTGTAGGCATTTATTTCAAAGATACGGCCGAGTTACAATACTGTATAGATAATATTACCGTGACTGAACTTAAATTTAGTTTAGTTTGTAAACAAGGGAATCGGCGCCACTATCTGCTTCAGTAAAAGTAAAAAAAAAACGGGCTGATAAAAGTTGCACTTGCGCAATTAGTATTCCGCATACCTATTGTAAGCCAGCAAAAAAATCAACAATCTTCAAAAAAACTTTTTCTTTTAAGAATCAAAGAACTCTTGTGGATCAACTGAGTTTTGAGTTCTAGAAAAACCAGAAATGGTAAAAAAATTCGTTGGACTGGGCTGAATAGGGAACGAATTTCTCATATAGAACCACCAGATTTAACCTTTTAAATGATATACATACAGCACTTTATGGAGCTAAGCAGTCAATCATGAAATGTAAGTATAAGACGGCTATTTTAGTCAACAAATGATGAACAGATGAATGAATGAGATAAAACAAATAGCTCAGCGGTTCGGCGACTGCTTTACAAACCCAACAGTTCGATTCCCAACAGTTGATATATTTTGTACAGTATACATTTTGTAATACTATTATTACGTGGTAGTTCGTAGAAGGTACACGAAAAACAATAAGTCTATGCCTCTTCTGTTATCTGAGGTATACAATACATATACACATACATATATACATATACATAACGGGCACGGGTATAACATATGACGAGCACGGGCTGGTTGCATGTATATTATAATTGACGCGCTAAACTGACGCAAACGCCATGTTTTCTCAGAGACATGTCCAGTTAGCAACAAAAGTAGGTTATTTTTACACTTTCACAAAATAGCAGGAAATAGTCATTTTCAAATGACTAAAACTCTTTAATAAGTCCATAGACTTTACGTTTATCTTCTATTGTTTTCATTATAACTTTTACCAGAAAGCCAACCGTGATGTTTTCTCGATGGAATACATTTTCTGAACATCATTGTATCTAAAACTAGACGCAGACCGTCGACGTAGCGTCTTCGGTCCTCGCGTTGTCTATGCTGCGCTAGCGCAGCATGTACACTACACGATGCGACGTGACACTGCGTCATTACCACGACAACCACAACGCTTACTGAACATACGCTCCGTGCAAACACATTCGTAGGTAAAATACAAACGCATAAATTGAACAATTGATAAATTACTGGAAGCATTAAAAAAATTCCTTCTGCATCCTAATAGCAGACCCCTTTCTTTAATTCCTGTAATGTTTTCCTGAGTATATCCAAATAGATATTGGCATGCTTTGGTTCGAAAATTAAAGCAGGTCGAAGACGAATTGCGGCTTCTCCGCACGTTCCTGCTAGCACACCTGTAAATAAAAAAACTTATATTGAAATCTAATAAGGTAGTTCACTTTCATTCGTACATCGAGCTTTGTAGCGTATCTTATTGGAGAAATGGTTTTGAGTTTACAAGATAGTTTGGAATATTGTGTACTGATGCTTCTTTTTCCAATTACTTGGAATTTAGCTTTTGACGCACCCGCCGCGGATTGGTTCGGTTTTCTATTCACCATTCATACAGAAGTAGGAGTTTCTCTATGTGTGTGCTGTTGTGTTACTAATCCAAAAAAAGTTACTTGCTGACTAAGCTTTGACCGCCCTGGACCGGTTCCTTGTTGGCCTAAGGAGACCTCCGAGCCCGGTAACATGTGCGATAATAAAACTGACTCGGCCCCCAAATACTGAGGGTCCTGGTATTACTGACCGCTTTTTGTAGTTACGACACTGCGGTATCTATACGGAACTATAAAAATCCACAAAACTAGTAAGTAAGACTTTGCTTACCGTTTTTCTTCAAAGTGCCAACCATTTTTTCCCTCAATGCCACTGTGCCGGCGTCAAATGCCAGAAACGTGCCTCGACCACGCACGTTTTTTATCATATCCGGGAATTCATACTCCAGGCTGTGAAGCCCACATTTCAGAATACGACCTGACTCTTGCACCAATTCCAGAAGTTTGTCAGTTTTTATGACCTTTAATACACGATCTAACATGATTAACTTCGATGGGTCTCCCATCCACGTGTTGAATATTCTGAAGGCTTGTGGAGGCCTGAAATGAGGAATGATGCAGAAAATATAGGGTAGTAATAAAAGCTCCGTCTTAGTCATAGTCTTAGTCTATATAAGCTAGTGAAGTACAATCTATCTATACTTATAATAAATCTGTAGAAGTGAAAATTCTGTACATTGAAAATATCAAAAAAATAAATGGCAGGGGGTATTACTAGACCGACACCGAACCAAAAATGTGATTAAAAAAATTTTTGTCTGTCTGTCTGTCTATCTGTCTGTTTGTTCAGGCATCACGCAAAAACTACCGGTTCGATTACGATGAAACTTGGTATAATTATTCTTTAATATCCTGGGCACCACACTGGGTACTTACAATTCAATGGACTATCACACACGACGAAGATAATAAATAATATTTCATATTTTCGTATCATAAGATGAATTTGTATGGCGAGCGATATTGTATCTTAAGATAAAATATTATAGTATCTTAGCCGTGTGCAGCGCCCAAGTTATGCTGTAAATGTAGTGCTGAAGGTTGAATTTGGCTTGCACCGTTCGCAGCACATGCGTGGCGCGCGGCCGCCACGGATCTCTACCGTATAAGGACTATAAAAAACCTCAATACGATTATACGATAGTACGACTAAAGTGTGTAGTCGGCTCCCAGTCTATAATCTAGTTTAAACTACTTCAATAATACATAAATACTTAATACATATCATATCTTCTTACGTTTGGAAGTTATGATATGAGCAGCTGGGGTGACGTCACTCCAGCTTACACACACGTTTTTGATCGTAGTTTCAACACTCTTTAAGTATTATCGTTCAATTTTTCCTTCCTTGTGCGGCTATTATGCCTTATTTTTCTGACTATAGTCCAAAACCCTAACCTCACTGGTTTGCCTGTATTGAATGAGGAAGCTGGGGTGACGTCACTCCAGCTAAAACACACTACACCACTCATACAAACGAAGTTTTTGTGGCAGCTAAATTAAGACTGGGAACTTTGATTGCAGCTATTATGCCTTAAATATTGGCATAGGTAGAATTATTCAAAATCGGGAAAAAATGAACGTCCTTTTTTCTATGGAATATTTGTATGCATTATTGAAAATTGGTCAGGACGTCGATTGGTCAACGTCTGTTAGGTCAGCTAGTAATTGCTAAATAAGTATTCATGCATAATGTCAATGCATGCATAACACGTAATATCGTTTCAGTTTCGTAATTCCAGTATGGATTCAAATGGAACTGAGTTTTTTGTATGGGAGAACTACGATCTAATGGGTAGAGTCATTCCGGGTAAAAGGACACAGTGAGCAAAGTTACTCAGTGCTGTTTTCTCTAAGGGGGTGGAAGGGCGGGGATACTAATGCGCATCATATTTATGGTACCTATTAACCCTGTATATTTGTATTGGTTATATATATAGTTGTTTCAGAATGCGACATTATGGCACACGTACATATATGTATTTAAAAAAAAAAACTCCAGGGCGACAGTTGGTTTCTGAGAAGATTATCGTTGCGAATAAACTAAAAACTTGAAAAGAGAAGAAGACAACGATATGCAGCGGAATTTCTGGGCATAAACGAAGTTACAAACTGTTTATTATTTTTTAATGTTTTCAAATTGCGTCATTGTTAACTTGATTTATTAAAGAACGCTTAAAATATAAACCATAATGTGTATTATTTACTACTTTTATTTTACATGCGTCCTTTACCGCGTGTTTTTATCCATAAGTTGGGGCAAAGGTACGCAGTTTCACCAAGACCCATTTTAGCTTAATATGCAAAAAACTTATTTGATCTATCATCGAAAATTTGTTGCGTTTTACAGTACTTTTATCTCACGAAACGACGCGCACATTACATGTGGTAACCAAGTGTACAGTGAATGTGTGCATAAAAACGAGTATCATCAGCACATAACACACACACACAGACACACATCCTAACTTGTCATTGTCTCGGACGGTACCGAGAGCTCCTGCTCACACACATTCACAGCTTGTTTGTTAACTTGGTAACCACAAGTAAAGCGAGAGTCGCTTTTACGTTTTTTTCTGCAATTTTTTTACTATAAACTTTATAAAATCATTATTTATATCTAACCCAATCAGATTTTTTATTAAAAAATAGTAAATTCACTTGTTTCACTTAAAACAGCAATGTAAATAAAACTCAAAAGGGCAGCGCGCTGTATCGCGGTAGATAGCGCGCGCGCCATGCGCGGAGCGTTTTGATCGCGTTGCTTGCAATACATTGCGCACTCAAAAATGACATTTTTTTAACCCGTCATTTCCGAGATGAATGACTTTCGTAATTTTATTTATGGCATCAGGTGTAACCTTTTCACGGCGTTTGCGCGTCGATGTCCCTGCCACCCTATATAATATCAGCATAGTTACGGCCCGGGTCAGTAAAATCAAATAAGCAAAAGCATCCTTTTGCCCCGAATGACTCTAGGTACGTTTAGGTACTCATAACTGTGTGAGATAGAAGAGAAAGTGAGACGGTATGTATTTGTTTTTGTCGATATTCAGTGTGCGAAAGTTGCTTGAAACACGGAATCTACGAATTATATTAGCTAAATAAAGCACCTATAGGTAGGTCTATAGAATGGTGATATACTCTTGACTAAAACAAATACTTACTTAAACAAGGGTTTGCAGTAAAATCCACCCGTCATCATCTTCTTGCTAAATGTAACCAAATCAGGTGGGGATGGTAAGTTGAAATGTTCATGACACCACATTTTACCCGTTGGTCCACATCCAGTCTGCACTTCATCTATAATCAAAGCCGCTCCATTCTATCGAAATAAATTAAGAACAAAATTATTATTTCCTTAAGAACTGACGATGACGTGAATCCCGCGCGGGATGAGGGACGTAAAGCGCTTGCGTCGATTGTGACAACTAACTGGTAGTCGCGTGATTTCATAATCATCAAAACAATCGACGCGCGCAGTAGCGTCATGCATCCCGCGCGGGATTTGCCTCAGTGTGGCCATAGCCTAATTCTTATCTATACGGTAATCCATACGGTTTTGATATTTGTGCAGGGATACCTCATTGCTTGTGCAAAGCGGCATCAAAATCTGATAATTTTGTTTTTTCAATATTAGGCTCTGGCGGTATCAGACTTACGGTTTCTTCAACTTGCGAAAAAAGCAGCAAATTAAACCATAGATTTACAAATTAGATTGAGTATGTTCGGATAATTTCGACTTCACGAAATGAAGAAGAGTCAATTTTTTTAGATTCGACGCCGCCCCAATTACTTAGATACTGAGGCCTGAGGCACAAAATGATACCGTTCATCACCGTTGTATGTTGCCATCAAAATCAAAGGAAAAATACGGCAACTTTTGAAAATTTCATTTAGTGGAAGAATAGCAAAGTCGACCTCGTAATTGCTTTAACATTATCGAAAAAAACTCCCAGTAAATTGAAACTTGTCTATGTTTGAAACTATCAATCCAACTGTCACTATAGTCTTAAGAAAATAGATCTTGCCATTTTGTGACGCGTAAATAGCATTAAACTTATAATATGGGGTTCTAGAGCAACTGTAAGGTGGACTATACAAAACAGTCACATTCATTTTTATTCACCACTGGAGGCACATTTAAGCTTTAAGAAAACGTTTAAGTGAAAAAACTTGAAAATATCCGTCTTTTTTTTAAGAAAATTTGTTACTTTTCAGTGAATACATCTACTATCCATAAATAATCTGTTGTAACAAAGATACTAGAAACATATTTATATAATAGCTACCTAAATGGTGAAAAATCTGATGCAAGGTAGAGAATTTTCGGTTCTCGTACAGACGCCAGCAGGTCAAGCTACCCGAAACTGTCAATTTCTCCCAATCAACCTTGAACCTTAATGCTTCAGCGATAAAGTTGAAAATCTATTAAAGAAATTTGACAGATTGTAGTAGCTTGATGTGCTGGCGTCTGTACATAGAACCTATAATTTTGTAATTCGAAACCTTAACTTTTCGCGGAACATTGTGCTCTATTGGTAGTTGCTGACCCAAACTATCACCCCATGCTCTATGTCGTTACTGGACACCCTGTATACATAAGTAAAAAAGGTGAGAACATTTTGAGAATTGCGAGTCATCTGAATAACTTACACAGGCGCAAATTCTTTGCAATTCTTGGAAAAATTCCGGCGAAGCTTCATTGTCCCCTCCTTCCGATTGAATAGGTTCAATAATTACAGCAGCAATTGGACTTTTCTTTTGCCAAGTTTCGAATAGCTCACATACATATGCGAGGCACCTGCAATCGAAATTACGACAAATATAAATACTTACAATGATAGTTTAGTCACTTTAGCTCTAATACTCCCTTCAAATTGGACTCTTTAAAATGATTATTTGGCATGTTAGCGGCGATAGTCCATAGAATACATACTCAGTTCGTAATATTTCAACGGACTACCGGCTACCTGTTACGGTTCTAAAGGTACAGAGCGTGCGGTTGTGCTTTGTAGGTAACAAGGTAAGTGCCTAAAACGTCTACGGACGTGTGAAAAACGCCATTTATTTTCATTTTAGAATATCATTTAATCAGCTCCAATCCAACCAGTCTCGACTGCCCAAAAATAGTGATCATAGTCCAGTACCGACTATGATTGCATGCGCTATGAAACTAAACTCGGGAGTATTGAATCCGTGTCACCAACATAAACCTTAATACTTATCTCGAAAATTAAGAATGCTAGCTGATTCCAATAAAAATAATTTGATAGATTATCTGTAAAGTACTTTTGAATACTATAAGTATTTTGATACAAATATACAGTATAATTAAATGTCTTTACTATATAATATCATTTTCTCATAACATAACTCAGTACCTACTCAGTCATTGATGTACTGAGTAATAATACCTCAGAGTGCTGTCATGCATGACTGACAGCAATGTCAATTCAGGTCATGCGATGAGGCATGCTATGCTGTGTCCCAAATTTCTGAGGTGACCTTAACTTCTTGACGTCCCGCGCTAGACCTATTCTCTCATTCCTCTATCAATGCAATTAAGCTTCGCCCGAACTCGTCCCAGGCATGCTCGATAGGATTTAATAAGTCGGGGACGCGTGCTGGCCACAGTGGCCACTCTACACAACTCTCCTGTTGATGGTAGTTCACTATCTTAGCAGTATGAGGACGGGCTTCTCATGCATAAAAACTTCATTCTCACCCATGCATGTTTACCATAAATGGACCGACACGCTCATTTAGGATTTGCGTCTCGTATCTTGCGCTATTGAAAGTGCCGTTTTCGATAAGCATTAGCTCAGTCCAATTTCGAATTTCAGCCCACACGAGTTGACACGAGTATCCGAGCTTCCACCATATGCAAGATTTTATTCAATACAGGCTAGCTTAGATAGTTCTCCGGCAGCCCAATTGCGTAACACATTAATCACGAAGGATCCGAAGGATTTTTAAGGAAATAATCCATTTGCTTCGAGTTTACCTACTTTTTATTTTTGAAAAATCACAAAAGCCCCATTTAAACTAAAAAGTCCAAAACAAGTTAGTAAGTTATTTTCTTTCAATCTTAGATTTGATGCCACCCAGACGAATTTTTTACCACGCAACCGTGTTGATTCTCTGGCATCGTGTAAACAACACTTGCGTGTACCAAGCCAGGATAGTTTATCGAGGTTCTAGCTTGATATCCTAGCTTTGAAAAACTAGCCTCGTATTTTTCGGGCTAAACTGCAGCGCGGTGACATGCCTATACAATGAAAAAAGCGGGGACGCACCGCAACAAATCTATAGCAAACCAGAGAATTTAAACATGCATGCGATTTTATCCCACAATACGCGTGGTTCTATAGTTTACAGATTTTGCGAATAAAAATTGTACGGATATATTTCGCAGTGCGCACTAGACCAGGCTGCGTTCTTGTTTAAATGTGGTCTTTTCCGTACGTTTTTTCACTATCTGTGGGCGTTGACGACAAAAGAGGCCTTCTTCTCTTCTTCTTAGCGTGACGATAGCAATATAAATAGACTCGGCTCAGAATTCGGCTACTTGTTTGGCGCCATCACCGGTGTCCATCAGTTCCTGTAACGTGCAACTGACAGGACACGCAGGACACGATATTAAAGTGTCCCATCTTTGTGGAAATCTCACCGTGAAAACTCAAGTGAAGTGAACTTGATGTGAGTTGTCAGTAGTGTCAATCCCTAGCATTATTTGGAATGACAGCTCACTCCACGCTCACTTCAAAGTTTTCACGGTGAGATGGTTACAGAATCACACTGCTGGGTCCTGAGTCTGTTTAAAGACTTCCAGGTTACCCAAGGTAACTCATGTCCATTTGGGAGGTCTTCAACGGGTGGAACGAATGGTTTAGGTAAGAAAGCACTGTCTTGCCACAGCTTCAGTCTTTCTTGTGATCGTTCGCCAGTGAGTGCGATGACACACTTTAAAAAACGGTTTCGGGTTTTCAGCTTTTGTAATAAAACAAGTCATATATAATCATTATTTTGTTTGTTCTAGGTAGCATGTTTAGTTACCTACCGATACCGATCACGTTTGTGCAGTTTCGCCAGCTACCTTGTATTTTGTTCCGATCCGATTGATTCCATTTTGTGTAAGGTTTAGGTTAGGTGGGTATGTTGTTGGTGATTCGGTTGCATTTCTCCCGAGACTAACTAAAGTAGGTAATAACTAATAAAGTTTCTGCTTTTTCAAACAACTCTCAATATACAACACGCGCATATATCACACACACACGACACATATACATAAAACATACACACGACAAAATACAGTCATACACTTACACTTTACACCACATATCTTACCAAATTCACACTAGAGAGAGGCTATACATTGTTATTTACATTTTAATTAGAATTTTTTTTCCCCTCTAGGTATCTTTTGTTTCTTTGTTTTTATAACTTTGTTTTCTTTTTGTACTCATTCGATAGCTACTTACACAATGTAACTCCGTACTAGTGTTGTATAAATTGGGAAATGTATTAACAGAGAGAGCGCTGGCACCCATAACACAAGTTTAATCTTAGCTTGGGTGCCAGTGGAGTAATCAGTGATTTATGCAATTTAAAAAAGAATATTGTCATAGAATTAACCTATTGCCTTATGAAAATTGTTAAATTGGAAATAAAGTTATTTATTATTATTATTTATTATTATAACTGCCAAACACAAACTATTGCACTTGTTACAAAATAGACTATGCACGTCATAATAAGACAGATAATTATGCTAGCTAAAACAAAAGTCTTACCTTCTATCTTCTTGTTCGTTTTCACATTTAAATTGGTCCAGAGGATACCGGTAGTTCGGGAACCAAGCAGCCGGCCAATCAAAAGAAGGGAAATCCAATTTGTGAATGGCTTTCGATCTTGTTGTCGCTAACGAGCCAAATGTGCGTCCATGGAAAGCCCCCTGTAAAAGTCCCTGTTTTCGAATTTAGTTTTAATATTCGTATAAAAACCTGTATTGTTAAAGGTTACATATTGTAGCGAAATAAATAACAAACTTCACTTTTACATGTTTTAATTTGATTAAATAAAATAAAATATTAATAGAACATAAGAAAAGAAACAGAACGAATATTATTAAAAAAGATTACGTCGTGATGCCGACGCGGACGTTTTTGGTGTTCGACCCTATAATAAATTTTACGTATTCTTGTTACGCGTCGATTAAGATACGTTTGCAAACGTTCCTAAACTTACGTGGGTAACTAGATAAATATGAGGACGACCTAATGGGTAATTGGCACCAAGTCAATTCGTTATTAAGAGGCAAAATAATAATTTAAACGGCTCATTGGTAGTACATCAAGTAATAGGCTCAACTGAAAACTAAGCTACATAAAATATGAAACTCCGGTCCTAGGCTCCACGCTGACAATCGGAAGGCTCCTGGCTGGCCGGAATCAGAATGTGCTGGTCGTGCGCAAGATGTTATGTTGGGTTCGATTCCCAACAGGAAGCTTGTAGACGTCTGGTACTAAGGTGGCGGGTAGGGCGAATTCTAGATCGCCCTACAGTCTTCGGACAAATCGAATCTTCACGCTTCGCCTCGAAACCACTTTTTAGTGATGTACAATACGTTTATTTTCGGGATCAATGCCCTTGGATCCAGTGGATGACCGCACAGAACTCGGTTGTTCAATCTTTTGATTATAGATTACCGCTAGCAAATTATTTAATTGTGAAATCAGGATAAAAATAATATTTAGACTTCCGTCCTGTGTCCAAAAAAATCCTTCCAATGAAAAATCTCGGTAAGAGATGAGCTATGTCACCTTTCGATTCAAAATTCAAAACCAATATCAAAAAAAACCTTTCTGGTTAAGAATAAGGTTGGATTTGTTATAAAAGAAGGTCGTTCGTGATAAAATTATAATGTAGCATTTGCCAATGCTGCAATATGAAATACTTAATTTAAGTCGTATTCCAAGCCGTGTAATGAAAGAAAGTGCCATGTACCATGATAGAGCAATAGCTAGAGTTACAGAGCTTTTTTGTATTGTTGTCCTAGGTAGGCTACTGCATGTTTTGTAAATGTTAGGTTTTACCCCAGAGCCACTGGTACCTACCACCTATAAAAAACCCGATACCTAAAGAATCATTTGTGCCAAGTTTGAAGCTACTAAACCGAAGAAATTAAAATTTTCATACAAACTATAGGTTTTCACCCTTTTCACCCCAACAGTGGTAATATTTGAAATTGATCGTTTGGTTAATTTTCAGTTTTGACTTTCATATTATTTATCTACCTATATTTATTCATAAAATTGCGATTGCAATAGAAGCTTCTTAAAAAATAAAGAATAAGAGAGATTTAGTGTGGGAGACAAAGAGAGTTATACGTAGATACAATGTTATAGAACAAAGGTTGTTGACAATAAAATGGTATGTCTTCGGTATAGTTTCGGGTCAATCTAGCTTTTGGGTCGTTAGCCAGATTCGTAACGGGTTTATTTTACTGATACACGTCAACCAGTGGTCTACAGGTAGAGCTGTCCGTAGAACATCTCGACTCGACCTCTCTTAAGCTTTATGGTTTGGAGGGTACGATTATGCCATCGGCGTCGCTGCCCAATAAACAGTTCTCTTGTAAAGAACCCATGTTCCGTTCTATTTGTGTCCTTAATATGCTAGTTATTTAATCGACGTAGGTCGCATTTCAAAGACTTTGAGATCCTTCTATTGAGCTGCCGGTATGTAAGCGCATCATCAAAGACTGCGGAATCGCTGACATATGGCCAATAATTGAATTTAATGTTAACCAAGTACGAGTACTTATCATATTAATTTAATCAAGTATTTTCTAACTGAACAGACAACTGTGCTACTGGGGAGTCTACTGCGCCACTTCTTCCCAGCGAAAGCACGAGGAAGTGGTGAAAGGCGGGCGTTTTAGGGGACTGTCTTAAGCCGTGTACGCACGAACGAACAAAAACATGGTGAAAACGAACATTGACAACTGCGCACGTGCGTACCTCTAACGAACATCAAACACTGTGTTCGTTAGTGGTACGCACGTGCGAACAAAGTGTACGATGTTCGTGTTCACAATGTTTTTGTTCGTTCGTGTGTATACGGCTTTATGTAATTTTGACTTTCAAAACGTGCTGATCCTCAGCCTAATTTGAATAAATGGCTTTTGATTTGATTTTGCCTCTTGCCTTTCTTCTATGAGCTTGAGAGAACCTAATGTCAGAGTTATTTTTTTCTATTGGTACTACGGGTCTTGAAGACCTACAACCGTGTAGATAGTTTCCGTAAACTCATAGTTATTATCGCTCGGAGCTCCCTTAGGCACTCGAAAAGATTCTGCAGTTATTGAATATATGTATTTTGCTTCTTCGTCGACACAATGAAGTCAATCTCAGATTCTCAGTACCATAATTGCGTAACACACTATCAATACAATCACAATCTAAACCAGGATAAGGATATCTAATCGATTGCTTCATATGATCGAAAAATTTGTCAGCTCAACAATGTAAATAACGCAGTGAATGTTGTTGAACTGTCAAAATGAAAGCCATTGCTACTGTTAGTGTGTTAGGTACGCAATTACCCCGCAGCATTTTTTGCCTCCATACTCACGCGGTATTTATCAGAGCTAGTTACACAGTCTCGAACTATATCTATCCGACGCTATGTAGTTGTACGTATCAGTGCCCCATTACAATGCCCAGCGGAAATCAAAGTTATTGAAACATTAAAGCCAGTTAACAGGCGGTTGCCAGACGTGATCGTCGCCGCATAAGGGGACAACAAGGACAAGATCATAAGATAAACAACAGGTCTCTAGTGCTAGTCTAGCAAAATGGAATATTGATTAATGGATTGTCATTTTAGGAGGAAATCAATTTGTCTAAACTTAAAAATAGAAATCGATTCTCGCGGTGTTTCTAGTCTCTTGTTTGTGCTTCTACCCTAAGCCCAACAACATGGAGAACAAATCGTTCTCAGAGAAACATCAGCTATGCTATAATATCGTTACTGATTTGAAGGTAGGCACGTAACCCTTGAATTCAATTTTACAAACGTTCAATGTGAAACCAATTTACATTCGTTTCGGTGCGTTGATAAGTATCGTATACCTAGTAACTACTTCTATAAAACTATAAGTATGAGCAAAACATTATCTAGGTAAGTATATTCTGGGGAAACTTGAAATTGATTAATCACTCTAGCAATCAAATTAATCACTGGCCTAGCCTTTCGGCAGAAAAATCTAAACCTAATCTTCCGACCTACCTTTTATACATCGGGTGTCAAACAATAGTTATAACGTACACGTAATGTTTGTGTATAGGGTACCTTTAATAAACCGGTAGGTACCGGTAATAATTTCCATTTTGCAATGTAGCAAGTCATAAGCCAATCACTGCTGCACTGAGATTGTTTGCTTCAAGCCACGGACACCATGCAGGTATAACACATTTCAATCGTTGGCACTTTACAGAATTATACAGGGTGGCAGGGACATCGACGCGCAAGCTGAAACCATGAACCTAGACCCCCTAGCGTAGAAACGTTTTCGTCGGTTCGTATAAAAAATGCAATACCTAAGCGGTCACAATCACAATGTATGGAACAGCAATTTTTTTTTTATTACCGAAGAAAAGTTGCACCCTGCGTCGCAATTTTTCAGAATCATGTACTGAATCTATGGTATCAGGTTGCGCGTCGATGTTCCTGTCAGTACTGCCACCCTGTAAGTGCTTTACTCTTTTATGCCCGAAAGAATTATAAAAAAAACCCATATTTCCGTCAGAATGACGATCATCTATAAACTTTACCTTTTTTTCTTGCGGAGCAAACTCGCAAGACTACCTTCTTGCGAGTTTGCTCACATATAAAGTGGCCAAAATAATATTCTATAGTCCATCGGGTTACGGTGGGCCCATACACAAATTAAATCCAGGTCAGAAGCTAGCACCAAATTAGTTGTGATACCTGCCTTATAACTACTGGGTTCTAATAAAAATAATTAGACTAGTAGACGACCAAAACAAAAAGATATCAATGCATAAAGGTGAAGGCTACTAACCCTGAACGACATGATTGACAAGTTCGGTGCGCCTGGTGGCTTGTTCTCGAGGACCGACTTCATTTCTTCATCAGTAAAGGTTGTTAAGCCCCCACGTTTGTTTATAGCATACCGTATGAAGGCAGCTTTGAAGGCATTTTCATTAGAACAGGAACCGCACATCATAGTCATTACTTGATGCAAACCGGAAGGAGCTACTGACAACAAAACGTCTCTTAATTTTTCAGGCCAGTCGACTGCTGGAAACACACCAAGTGCTGGGCGGTTCACCAAGGCCCTCTGAAAACATATTTAATAATCAGCTTTAGGAAAATTTTCATTAAAGGTGCAGGGAGACTGCGGTCGATCGATGTCGACTGTTTTCATTCAACGGTGGATCAATCGGTGTTGGTTGGTTCAAATGGTATGGTACTCACTAACGATCGTCCTTAACTATCGATGGTCGGTCGTCAATCGACAGCAGTCTGGTTGCACCTCAAGGTTTTACTGTAGTTATACATACAATATTACTATCGTTGTCGAAAGCAGTAAGAAGTTGCGGATGGTTATATCCAAGAGGCACCGAAGATATTTGCGTATAAGTATCCAAAAGAATATTGCCGTCAGCGTCCGCAATATAGTTTCCAGCGCATTGTTCGAAGTCAGTAAACAGTTGAACAGAACTACATTGCTGAAATAACAAGAAAATAAAAGTATATAATTATGTAACTACCTGACCATTATTTGAAGACGATTATTTAATTGTTTTTTTGCATTGATACGAAGGTTAAGTTTATATAAAGGACGCACTTAAAACTCAGTGATAAGATAAACTGTTCAAACATAGCAAACAGCTGTAGCAAAGTCAATACATCAAAGATTACCAAGAACAAAACAACTCTATTGTAATCTGAAAGTATGTACCGTATAGAGACAACCACAATTGTGTCCATGAACTGCCAATTGAACATTATAGACTTTTATCAGCGTCAAATAGGTACCTATATGAAGACAGTTCGGGAAGTAGTTTGAGATTTATTTTTAGGGTTCTGCAGCCAAATGGCAAAAACAGAACCCTTTTAATTTCGTCATATCCATCTGTCCCTTAGATACAAGAAAGATAGTCTGTCCGGATGTAAGAAAGCCATTTTACTCGGGGACTACGACTATCACTATATCGTTGAACATTGGAAAAAAATGTGTATTTTGTGCACCGCTAAACAATGTTGTAGTGAAACTACGAAAAATAAATATACGTATACGTAACCGAGGGATGAATAAAAAACACTGCTCTTTAGCTTGTTGGGTATTGTTTAATCCCATACATAACTCAAAAGATTATTATATTTTTATGGAAGTCCTAAGGACTGGAAGGACATTTTTTTTTTGTAGAGACTGTGTTTACCCATAACTAAGTATAACTTGGGATCCACGACAGAGAAGCTACAAGGAAAGCGTGCATATTCACCGACCATTTTCGACATATATGTAATATATCAAGGGTAGCTTAGGATGCACACTCAAAACAAAAAAAAATCTGCCCATTCTGAACCACACGATAACTTACTTGACCTTCTCTTCGCATAGATAACGTACGACATACATTGTTAATCCAAAATACTCGTATCGACTATCAAATAGACGCAGATAAAACAATCTGAACTTGTAAAGAGGTAAAATTGTTTATCTGTAATGGTCTTGACCTTAATGTTAGCGTCTTGAAAAAATAGCACAATAAACCCGTGGCTACACGTGGTTTTCCTCCAAATGTAAGTCAACACGGTTTGATGCGTTATTCAACGTGCTAAAACCCATTGATGTCGAAAATCGGCACTCGAGTAATCGCCGTTATTAATATTGCTACAAATCAATAAACGTATTAATATCTATCTACCTAATGTCTTATTTAACGTGTTAATTAACGCGTTACGACGCAGGTGTCGCAGTAACATAACACTGACACAACTAACCGTCCGACAAGAACGGTAGAAGCACGAATTCAAAGAAAGGAGGACGTTATGCATACAGCGGGTTTTTTTTTTTTTTTTTGTTTACCTGTTCTTAATTGATTAATTTCACTGATATCTTTTTTTTTTATTCATGTTAATCAAATAATCTTAGGGGTTGATCACGGGACTGGTAAACGTAAATATAATGTTCTATTACTGTTATGAATTGTGCAGATGCTTACCTGAATTGCATCCATTTGTTTAAAAAGTGCCTGCGATTTGGGACCTGGAATTTCTGTTCTTACGCAAGGTCCTTCCGGCTCTATATGTTTAGATGAATACCCCGAAGCATAGCCTCGAAATTCTGTTCAAAACATGTTAGGTTTAATTAATAAGTATTTAGGGCGATTGTAGAAAAGGTAAGGCTGGAAATGAAAATAATGTCCCGCTTACAAGTCACAGTTTCATTAGTCCTATACTGTGGTCCGATACCTAGGTCGTACCTAGGTATTAAGCTGTCAATGACTTGCTCGTTAAGTCACAAAGTGGGAATGGAACGTCGAGTGAGAGGTTGAGACGTTGTTGATGACGACTCGTCTCATTCACCAAACTTCCACCATGGCAGTACCTACTACCATTGTTCGTAACTTATTACCATTGTTCTACTTTCAATATGTATTGCGATTATCTTTTCAGATTTTTCTTTGAAAATGACACTCGGGGTTCACTACCTCAGGGCGCCCCATTGCAATTTAACGTTTAATAACGCTTAATATAGGTAAGTAGGTTTATTCGATACAATCTAATTTTATTTTGAAAAATCCGTCGTTATACTGATGTTCGTAATTGAATGTATGTCTGTAGTAAAAAGGTTTGTTAAAATTATTGTAACCAGAAGTTTGAAGTTACTTAACGCTTGAGTTAATTTATTATGTACTTACAATTCTTTTATTTGTAGTAAAGAAATTCATGTATACAGGGTGGCAGGGATTCTGAACCTCTGCGTTGAAATTTATCGTCGGTTATTTTAAAAAAAAAGTTGCTTTTCCCAACATTTTGACCGCATAGGTACTTACTTATTGCACTTTTATATGAAACAGCTGATTTTTTTTTATAACCGAAGTACAATTTCTACGTTACTTAGGTGGGTCTAGAATTGTGTGCTAAATTCATGGTTACAGTTTGAGCATCGATGCCCCTGCCAACCTGTATTTATATAACCTCCAAGAGTGTATTTCTGGCGTCCAGCATTTTATTTAGCAAACATATGTATTTTTAATAGGCAGACGCTCCAAGTAAAATACTGGTATTCAGCTGCATCCAATAAGACTGGAAGCCGACCCCAACATACATAGTTGGGAGATGACCTAGTATTTTTAATAACACCCAAGAAAAGGTATTTAAAAAGACGTTTTTTAACATGGAAATTATAAATAGTAACATGTCTCAACTAGCATTTTTTGATACAATAAACTATGTATGTTTAGAAAAATGTTTCTTCGTATTTTTTTTTTCACTTAGGTATGTAGTAAGAAATGTTTATTATGTAGTAAAATATGAATTTGACCGCATTTAGATACTTACCTACCTATCTTTATGGACTCACACAATTTTTTTTATAAAAAAAAATCTCTGATGTACACGGTCTAGCTAGGTACGTAAGTAGATATATTATATTTTTTATTTATTTATTAACAACATACCTTTTAAAACCACTGGTGATAAGGACGATTTGATCGTTGCTCGTCGAAACATCTTAACAGTTGTATCTTTTCCTCGCCACTATAAATTTGACTGTAATTATAAATTTGGTCCGTTCACAACAATATCTACAATGCCATAGTACGATGGGAACGTCGCTCTTCGCTAACGCACTGTATCCGTTTGCGCCGCGCGCGGGGAGGAGTAAACGTAGTGATTATATGGGTCCTCTGCAGAGTACAGCCGCGCAGCCGCGAGCCGCGGTGTCCGGGGCACACACCGAGTTACCTATACATCTATAAATAAATATTTACATACAATCAATAGTCACGGTTAAGTTGGGACTAGGGACGAAATTCAAAATTTTACCAAATCAAAGTCAAATCAATTAAAAGTAGGACCTTTTAATTGATTTGACTTTGATTTGGTAAAATTTTGAGACTATTGAAAGGTCGAATGAATGTCAAAATGTACAAGAAAAGTGAAGAATTGTATATAGTTCTGGGATTCCAAAAGGTAGACTAGACAGTTTCATATGTAGAAAAAGGGTCAGAAATCTCCTTTAAAAAAAAGTTCAGCCTACAATATTTTTTAGATTAGGTAGGTAAGTAGGTACCTATAATATATGAAGCCAATGTACCTACCTAGAATTAATTTAATTCTATACTATACTATAAGCTATCTACTAGAATAAGTACAAACCATAGAAATCTATAATCTATGGAACAAACACAGTATTTGCAATAACTACTCGTATATGGTGCTCACATGATTTAATAACTAGCACTTCGCCCGCAACTTCGTCCGCATGTATGTCGTAGTTTCTCTCCCCTTCGAACTTCAATTTAGTTTATTTTTAAAGTACATACTCTGTAATTATTTATTTAATACTTTAGGCACACACACGTACGTACAGAGGCGGACTTAATGCCATAGGCATTTTCTACCAGTCAACCTTTGGGTTTGGATGATGCACAAAAGTGGTTGGTGCAATAACGAAAATTGGGGATTAAATATTTATTTAAATATAAGGATATATATTATAAACCAATATAACTATGTACATACCTATTAAAAACTATAAATATACTTAATATATTTACCTCATTAAGCATAAATAAATACACGAACTTACTCAAACAAATAAGACAAACAATGGAAAAACATTAACGTTGTGATGATACTGCCAGCTTATTATGAAATTTGATAATTATTTGTGGACGCGCTCCTTTAGCACTTTGGATAAGAGGGGAAGAATAAAAATTGGACGGAAGTCGGTAGGAAGAGAGGGATTAGAAACCTTGGGTAGTGGATGATATAGGCTTTGCGCCACAGGAAAGGTAATACTCTGGTGTACAGAAACAAAAAATTCAATATGGGTACCTAATAGCGGGAAGCATTTAATATTGTCACATACACCACTTTCGATTTGGTGGAGAGAATAATCTTTCATAACTCTCCCGGGTGAACTGTAATGAAACTGAAAGGATTAAAGGACTCGTTAAACTGTTGACTAGAAGAATTAAGATGGTTGTTTACAAAGTCATTGAAGATGGCAACCTTGTCGTCAACTGAAGTAGCTTCCCACAGATGCCTCCTTGAGCAGAGGATTCCTTGAGCTTCTCAACATTCATCCACGCAAAAGTAGTTTTTGCGTCTTCCAAACCTAAACCGGTTTAGGTTTGGAAGGTTTCAGGAAATATTCAAGGAAAATCATGTCGTGATGAGAAAAGTTAGAAGCATCATAATTGTTTACCATTGGAGGGAGCGAGGGAAGGATTCGACGAGGTCAGGATATCGAGACAGGTGTCATCGTCGACAGTGTTATGATGAGTAGGTTCGAGCGGCAACACGTGCAGACTAGCTGACTCGATAAAATGGAAGAGCTTACGGGATCGAGGAGAGTTGTGGGCAAGGCGGTTTGTGATGAAATCACCCATAGTGATGTGCATACTCCGAACCCAGAGATTCAAGTACTGATTCGAATTCAGTGACGTAATCAGAAAGACAAATTGACAACAACAATAATGGTTTTGGCTCCATTGACACAGATTGTGTCTGTGTGCTTTTACTAATTGAATGTAAGGGCGGTTCGATTCTAAAAATTTGACCGCGCCCGTAGCATGAAGCCTTTGTAAGTCTTAAGTGTTGTAATGAGGTTTAGGATAATATTTTACGAAAGTTTGCTTAACACGTGGCCCTGTAGCTATAGCACTAGTTATGGTAGACGCGGTCGCAGCCCAAGGTTTTGGGGGGGGGGTTACCAGGTAGTAAGTTAGTAAGGCAAGTAAATCATGAAGACTCTCGACAGCTTGAATGATTTCTGGGTCATGACCCCCGTGACCCCCCCCGCCCCCCCTCGGACCGCGCCTGAGTTATGGCTGTCGTCATGAAGGACTATTTTATTATAATATAGGTAGTATATGTCTTACAAGATCTACATAAGGGGGAGATTTCGCGAGCGTGTGTATAACTCCAGCTGCCTCATATGTGATAGAATAATTCTACCTATGCCAATATTTAAGGCATAATAGCTGCAATCAAAGTTCCCAGTCTTAATAAGTGTGTAGTCGGCTCCCAGTCTATAATCTAGTGCAAACTACTTCAAACTGATAATGTAGCGCACCGAATGGAAACGCCGCTCGTTACCTACTCCGAAGCAAAAATTTGATGTTTTTGGCGCGAAAACTGTTTTTTTGTTTATCACGTGGAAACTACTAGGCCTAGAGATTCGAAAATTTTGCTGCCTATGCCAGCTATTATGCCTTAACTTTTGAGCATAATATTTGTCGTGACCGCCAAGGCATAGCATAATATTAGCTATTGCCCAGGTCACATGGGATAGATAAGGCGGTCGCAAAATGCCACTTAGTCTCAGAAAAAAAATACCTACGTACTCATCGTGAGGATTCCGAAAATACACATTGTTAGGTGTACCTGTGAAATAAAATTAACACAATAAGAACACTACCAAGACTAAAAACCAAAAGAAAACATGCAATTGGGGCCAACTATATCTAATGCCATGTACAGATTGGTGAAACGAAACACGAAATCTAAAGCAAACGAGCCGTCCAAAATTATGCAATGCAACACAAAATGTACCTAACACAATAACTATGCGAATTTGTGTGTCACATTTCACCAATCTAAACCAGGTATAAGCGGTTTGAACCTACGATATACAATGCTTGTGAGCATGAGCGAACTATTTAAATTGATATACTCGTATTTCGGACAAATTCGTTTTTCGTAGTCGCTGTGTGTATATCTCCAGCTTCCTCATATGTGATAGAATAATTCTACCTATGCCAATATTTAAGGCATAATAGCTGCAATCAAAGTTCCCAGTCTTAATTTAGCTGCTACAAAGACTTCGTTAATATGAGTCGTTTAGTGTGTGTTAGTTGGAGTGACGTCACCCCAGCTTCCTCATTCAATACAGGCAAACCAGTGAGGTGTGGGCTTTGGACTATAGTCAGAAAAATGAGGCATAATAGCTGCACAAGGAAGGAAAAAACTGAACGATAATACTTAAAAAGTGTTGAAACTACGATCAAAAACGTGTGTGTAAGCTGGAGTGACGTCACCCCAGCTGCTCATATCATAACTTCCAAACTAAAGAAGATATAATTATGTATTATAGCTCAAAAAATAAGGCATAATAGCTGCCATTTGCAGCAAATTTTTTAAAAATCTCTGGTTAAAATACTCTATGAGTTATTAAACCGATAAATATGTGTAAGCTGGAGTGACGGCACCCCAGCTGCTCATGTCATATCTTCCAAACGAAAGAAGATATGATTATGTATTATAGCTCAAAAATTAAGGCATAGTTGTGCATTTCAGAATGTAGATGGAGAGTCAGACTGAACTGAAATCGCTATTTCGTTCCGTACTCGCATGCAGAACAATAAGGTTTAGTTGCTATAGGCAGCAAAATTTTCAAATCTCTAGGACTTGTACACTGGCCTGCAAAACTAAGTATCACACTTTTTAAATTTGAATAACTTTTTAAGTACAGACGCCAGTAGGTCAAGCTACCCGAAACTGTCAAATTTTTCCAATCAACCTTGAACCTTAATGCTTTAGCGATAACGTTGAAAGTTTATTAAAGAAATTTGACTGATTGTAGTAGCTTGATGTGCTGGCGTCTGTACACAAGATATACTTTCGAAATAAAAAGGACTCGAAAAAGAGTATAAGTTTGTATACAAAAACTTCATAGTCGAGAACCTTCTTTTAAAAAATGGCTGAAAAGCTTAACAAACAAAAATAATTCTTTTCGAATTACAATTTTACCATTTTTTTCTTGATCGATGAGTCTTGTTACAAAAGCTAAGTTAGACAACAGCACATTTATCATGCCTGAAGAATGTGCTAGGATCATGACTTTTCTGGAACTAGGCATCAGTATGCGTCGTACTGCAAGAATGGTAGGTGTGACGATACGAACAGTCCAGAAGGTGAAGCGAAGGTACGAAGAGCCTGGAAACCATCTGAGGAGACCTTGTAATGGCAGACCCAGGTGTACTAGTGCCCGAGAAGACCGTTATATTATTTCCACTGTGTTGAGAAATCGCCACCTTAATGCAGTTGAAGTCCAGCAACAGCTTCTCCAGACCCGAAGGGACTACATTAGTGACAGTACAGTGAGAAGAAGACTTGCTGAAGCAAATCTGAAACCCCAAAGACCAGCGAGTGGCCCCAAACTCGAAAGAGAGCATCGAGTAGCGAGACTGCGATACGCCCGTGAACACATACAGTGGGACGAAGAAGAGTGGTCAAGAATTTTGTTCACAGGTGATTCTCGATTCTCACTTTACACTTCTGATGAAAGGCGAAGTGTCTATAGGCAGCCTGGTGAGCGATACCTTCAAGACTGCTTCTCAGAAAGAGTCCAGTACGGTGGAGGCAGTGTACATGTATGGGCTGGTATATCTTCAGAAGGTCGCACAGAGTTAGTGGCCATAGAAAATGGCACTCTGACTGGGGAAAGATATGCCTAAGAGATTCTTAACGAGTATGCAGGGCCGTACTTAGCAAATATGGGTGATGGATCGATGCTGATGCATGATAATGCCCGGCCACACACGGCTCAGGTCGTGCAAAAGTATATTCAGGAGGTTGGTATCAGCGTGATGGCTTGGCCATCAACAAGTCCTGATTTCTACCCGATTGAGCACGCCTGGGATGAGCTAGGGAGGCTAGTCAGAAGCAGCAGATCACCACCTACCACCCTCAGGGCACTAAAATAGGCCCTGATTGAAGAATGGGAGAATATTCCCCAACATCGGCTCCGAAACCTCGTGTTAAGTATGCCAAACCCCCCAAACTGGAACGGGTTGGGGCAGCCTTCAAGCGGCTCTTACTCTTGCCCAACCTTAGGGGCCAAACGCCTCCTGCCGGAGGCTTTACGCAGGGGTCGTGCGGTCCATGGCCCTATACGGGGCCCCGATGTGGGCGCGTTCACTGCGGCGGCGAGCCGCCCACTACCTGATCGCGCCCCAGAAGGTGGTAGGTGGTGTCCTCGTAGAGGCGATCGGCAGCGGCGGCGGCCTCTCGCGCCCGGCCCTGGTGCAAGCCATGGTCCTGAGCGAGAGGGAGTGGGAGGCAGTCGCCTCCTTCTGCGAAGCAGTCATGCTAGCGAAGGAGGTGGCGGGACGGATGAGGGAGAGAGCCTCCCGTCCCAGCCGCCGCGGGAGACGCCCCGGGCGTCGGGAGTCGAGCGACGACTACCGGCCACCGTAGGCGCGGGCCTGCGGGCGGAGAGCAATGGGTAGCTCACCGCCCGATCAGGACCAGGCCCGTGCCGGACGGCGCGTAAGTGTTCCACGCGCGCCTCAAAGAGATGTCAGCATAACGAGGGGCCCCTCAGGGCCGAAGCCTGCCGGGGCAGCGGGATTGTCCGAAAGGGTTACCGCTACCCCGGAACATAAAGGGCGAAGGAAGGAACATGGGTGGGTTTTAGTCAGTAAGAGTCTGACACTCCCTTCCGCTCCACCCAGAGCGGGAGGGGTCATTTGATGATTTCCCATCCCAAAAAAAAAAAAAAAGGAGCTAGGCCTGAACATTAATGGTGAGTAGTCGAATACCAACCCACTCACTTTGGTTTACCGATGACATTATCCAATCGCTGAGACCATGGAGGACCTCAGTAGATTGCCTCAAAAAATACGAACAAGGTGATGATTGTGATGTACGAGTAAGTATGCCCATTGCCCACCCAATAGCCTAAAGATGTACTTATAATGTTATAATAGATCCATGAACACAAACATAATCGTTAACTTCGAGGAAGAGGTCAATCGCCGAATCAGACTTGACTGGGAAATCAGCATTCGGAAAGCTACGCTATCTTCGCGTCAAAAACAATTAAATGCACCAAGACGAAAGCTGACCAATGTGTAGTTTCACTTACCAGATATAACGTACGAGACGTATTTACTCAGAAGAAGGCTCAACGTTGTCCAAAGGGCAATAGCTCTGAGATTCCCTGCTGGGAGGCTTATTTCTAGTATTTCCATTAGTGGCGACCAATAATGATTATGTTTTACATATCTTAGAGATAATAATTTAAGACGACACCCCCACCTGTGTTTGGGACGAAAGCACGTGAGAGTGAGCGATACGTACGTTTTAGAGAAAACTACAGTTGAATTTGTAAGCCCGAAGTAAAACATGCACACCATAAAATGACATTGATTGACTACAGAGTCCACAGATGACAGATTACTGATTACCGGTGAATTATAACATAACCTTATAGATCACATATTGATATAGATAATAATTGGACCTACCACTTTGCGCCAGGTTGAATTTTGGAATGTCTGTGTGTGCTTTGGTTTTAGTTATCTACTACAGTACACGCAAAATAGTCTGCGAGCGGCCGAAATCGGAAATAATCATTTTCAAGTTTCATGGCTAACAAGCCATGAAACTTGATAGTAGGTACTATACTATGTCAGTGCATGTGTTTGTGGTGACATTTAAAAAACAATGTTTATTATGTTTTAGCGCCAATAATCATGGATGTAAACTACAAACGAGCACACCTAATAATATTTTTTCCATCTGTAAGTATCACGAGATAGGCTTCTGACAAGATTCAATAACGTATTATCCGTTGCCACGTTGTTACTATATCTCCTATGCAAATACAGGCTTAGTGAAATAAAATTAAAAATATTTTTTTACTGCTTTCCTACTAAGTACACATAATTTAGGTGTACACGAATGAGCAGGATATAAAGACACCCTGTACAACATCGACGCGCAAACCAAAGAGTATAATAATAATACGGGAGACTGTAACCATGAAACAAAAATCCCCGAGCGCAGTATTCTTTTATCGTTTATTTTTAAAAGATCAGCTTTTTATAGAAAGTGCAATACCTACGCGATCAAAATGTATGGAATACATTTAGGTAGCCGTAGGTATTGCACTTTCTATAAACCATTTTTTGTTCGAAAACATCAACGCAGAGAGGTTCAGAGTCATGTATGAAGTTATGAATCCATGGTAGCAGTTTGCGCGTCGATGTCCCTGCCACCCACCCTGTATATACACAGTCTGGCCATAAATACTGTTACAATTAAAAATAAGAAAGATATTACATTTGAATTTGGAATCTGTCATTTTTATACGATTGTTCATTGTGTTTTCTAATTTTGGCGCCAATACATTGTACAATATTTTGCGATATTAAAATGGAGTGGGGTGATAAAGAGAACCGAATCGCTGTGATTGCATTACACAAAGTTTGTATGGAGCCAAATGCAATTTTTAAAACTCTCCATACGCTTGGTATTAGTCAAATGTTTGTGTACCGGGCTATTAATAGGTACAATGAGACCTCCTCTGTTTGTGACAGAAAAAGATCTGGTCGTCCACGTAGTGTTCGTACGAAAAAGGTGGTCAAAGCAGTAAGGGAAAGAATTCGAAGAAATCCTGTCCGAAAGCAAAAGATTTTATCTCGGGAGATGAAGATAGCATAGCACCCAGAACCATGTCGCGTATTTTAAAAGATGACTTAGGACTTGCAGCCTATAAGAGACGCACTGGTCATTTTTTAACTGATAATTTAAAAAAGAATAGTGTGGTTAATTCGAAACAACTACTGAAGCGGTACGCAACGGGAGGTCACAGAAAAATTTTGTTTACGGATGAGAAAATCTTTACAATTGAGCAACATTTTAACAAACAAAATAACCGTATTTATGCTCAAAGCTCTAAGGAAGCTTCCCAATTAGTCGACAGAGTGCAACGTGGGCATTATCCGACTTCAGTGATGGTTTGGTGGGGTGTTAGCTATGAAGGAGTGACTGAGCCATATTTTTGTGAAAAAGGTATCAAAACATCGGCACAAGTGTACCTATCAAGATACCATTCTTGAGAATGTAGTTAAGCCCCTTAATAACACCATGTTCAATAACCAAGTATGGTCCTTCCAACAAGACTCGGCGCCGGGTCATAAAGCTCGGTCCACGTTGTCTTGGTTGGAAGTGAACGTTTCGGACTTCATCAGAGCTGAAGACTGGCCATCGTCTAGTCCCGATCTTAATCCGCTGGATTATGATTTATGGTCAGTTTTAGACAGTAAGGCTTGCTCTAAACGCCATGATAATTTGGAGTCCCTAAAACAATCCATACGATTGGCAGTGAAGAATTTTCCCATGGAAAGAGTGCGTGCTTCTATTGATAACTGGCCTCAACGTTTAAAGGACTGTATTGCAGCCAATGGAGACCACTTCGAATAAGCTTTTTATATTTTAAATTGTTTCATATTTATGTATTAAACTAACACACTGTAAAAGTAATAAATATTATTAGCAATAAAAAAAAAAAATTTTCTTCGTGACAATATTTGTGGCAAGACTAGGTATACCTACCTATTTATCAAGTAAATATATGGTCACCTTATTAGAAAAGGACACACTACAGTTCATAATTCTCTTTCAAGACCGACTTTTCGGTACTTGTAAGCATTCCAGTTGTACAGTGTATACTATCGACATCCCAATAAACATTTACGACGTTGAGTAAACGTTTTGGTGGCAACTTAACGTTATTTAGTATATTCGTATAAATGTCATAAGGACGTTTACTCGACGGCATTAGGGCCCATTTTATTCAACTTAAGGCGCTAAGAGTTTCGTGTAACAGTCATATAAATACCTACTTAGTCGCATAGTAGTCATATACACGTCGGCGATTTGACTACATGTCATGTAATGATAGCTGTCGCGGCGTGTATTCGACTTCGTGTCGAGTAATGGTACACAATATAACTTTTATATAATGTAATCGTTGTGTTATTGTAATTTAAAGGTGATGCTTACATTTAACGAATTATATTACAAAAGATTAATTTAATTTGGCAGTGTTTTTGACAGCTGAGTTAATATTGCATTTTTCTGTTATTTGAAATGATAAAACCATTTCATCAGTTGTAAACCATTGTGCAATCATAAGTTTGTAACAATTTTTTTATGCGCTTTTAAGATTTTAATGTTTTCACATATTTTTATTAATAATTTATTAAGTGAATGCGTTATATGACAACTATATAACTTCCCGACCTATAAACTGGGTATTCATTGTAAATGTGTACGCCATGAAAGTTAATTTAGGGATCAATAATAAAATAATAAACGCCTAGCTAACTTAATTCAAAGAATTTATATTTTATGAACAGAAGGATTTGCGTGATATATAACTTAGTTAAGTCTAAATATTTATCTAATACTTTTGTTTTAGGTACACCCCACAATGATCTATAATTATGCAGATGTTGATAAGTTTTTATCAAAGATGGACTTCATCGAAATGATACTCGCACATTTGAAATGGCCGTGGTCATTAACTCATTTTATATTTTGTTCTCGTTGTTATGGATGTGGTTTCCAGATAGTCCGTGGAAATAGACCGTTATATTTTGTTTTAACAGACAAAAACAATAGCCCACTTTTTGTAATGGTCTCTGAAGTCATCATTTTTGGTTGAAGTGTCTTCTTTATCAACATTGTCTTCATTTCCGGACGATGAATAACTGTCTTCAACTTCGGCAAATGAACAAGAGTCCTGAACTTCGGCAAATGGACTGCAGGGTATACTCGTAGCATTTTGATTAAATTGATTGGTTAAATTTGCATTTAATTTTGATACGGAACCCTTCTCATTTTCCTCACTCTCAGCTTGAGCTCTATTACTTTGTATTAAAGTATGTGCTTGAAGCGAATGATAATTGTTTTTAACTTTTCTTTTGAATGCACCACTTCTTTTAATACTTTTCCACTTTTTTCGTTGCATGTTGTACCAAACAGTAAATAAATAAATTTGATTTCAAAATAGTGGAAGTGGTATACAAGGTTATTATAAACCTCTAATATGATTATTAATTAAATAGCGGTCGTATTATGCTTGTGATACTTAAGGATGTATACAGGTTGCACTCGTAATACTTATTCGACTTATATATAATGGTTACAAATACTATGTGTAAACAATTATTATCCGTTTAGCAGATGTTTAAAAGGAAATTACATGACAAAATTTACGGTATTATGACGTTTACACTACGAAAACGTTTACACGACGAAAAGTTGTTGTAATAAAAAAAAAAAAAGAACTAATCTTATGTGTCTAACAAATGATTCCTTAAGCATTTTTTTAAATGTTGAAAAAAAAAAATGTCACGGCGCCCTCACCTTCCGCCTGACGCAGGTCCTCACCGGACACGGTTGTCAGGATAAGGCGGGAGGAAACGCCAGGGTGTCACCACTGTGTGGATCGCCCGGAGGACACGGTGGAGCATACGGTGGAGGTCTGCCCGGCTTGGGCGGAGCACCGCCGCGTCCTCGTGGCGGCGATCGGCGGCGGCGATCTCTCGCGTCCGGCCCTGGTCCAGGCCATGGTACGGAGCGAGAGTGCATGGGAAGCCGTCACCTCCTTCTGCGAAGCAGTAATACTCGCAAAGGAGGAGGCGGAGCGCATGAGGGAGAGGCAATCTCTGCGCCCTCACGCCCCTAGTCGCCGCAGGAGACGACTCCCGGCCACCGTAGGCGCGGGCTTGCGGGCAACGAACAATGGGCAGTTCACCGCCCGGCAAGGACCAGGCCCGAGTCGACGGCGCGTTGTGTTCCACGCGCGCCTCAAAGAGATGTCAGCACAAACTAACGGGGTCCGCTAGGGCCGATGCCTGCCAGGGCCGCGGGTTGTTCGAAAGAGATACCGTGGTCCCTGGCATAGGCAACTGAAGGAACACGGGTGGGTTTTAATCAGTAAAAGTCTGACACGCCCTCCTGCTCCGCCCAGAGCGGGAAGTCATATGATGATTCCCACCCTGAAAAAAAAAGGCATTTTTTAAATGTTGGTATGTTTGTACTTGGTTTGTACACTCCGACTTTTTTAGGTAATTTATTATACGGCCTCATACTGTATAGTTTTCCTGCCGTGCAGGGTACCAGGGTACTCTTGGTACTTCTAGGTCGTCTTGATTACGAGTATTAAATCTGTGAGTCTTTTGTGTGAATGAAACATATGTGTAACAATTGTTGTAGGTTAAATAATTTTGTTTTTTGTAGTGTAATTCTGTAGGAGTATAGTAGTTGTAATTGAAAAGGACTTTGATGATTTTATTTTGTGTTCGTTGTAGGTGTTGTTGATTAGTTTTTTCAGCTTGTCCCAGATGCTTGGATCAGATATTCCAGACGTGGCTTGACTAGCGTGTTGTAAATGTGTCTTAGTACGGTAGGGTAGGGATTATGTAGGGTACGCATTTTGCAATGTTACGTATGGCTCCTGTTAGTGGAATTATTCGAGATCTTACGTCGTCAATATGCGCTCTGAATGTCTACAATTAGGCCCACATACTTTCATGCGTTGACTTTCGTAACGGTTGGTTATTTATTTTAAGATTTGGAAATGATGGTATTTTTTGCGAATTTTAAAATCCTTTCCTATTTTAACCTCTTGGAAGATGATTTTATGAGCGCTGAAATACCCAATTCTTTATTTCTTCTCAATAGTAGATATCAATTTTAACCTAACATAATAATAATAAATAGAGAAACAAATCAAATATCTCGAGCAAATAGCACACGAGATTGTTGACGTGTAATGTCAGCTCAATTGTCGTAACGGACAATGGCCTGATGTGATGGCCGAAAGCCTCAATCAACGCCTCTAGAGCTCTCGTTACTAAACGTTTGGATCAAGGGCCTGATTCAGAAGGCAGTACTCTTCGATACGGCTCGCATCGTGAGGAGGTTCCTGCCTACAGAGACAGGAAGGCTCCAGATGAGACCGGTAGCTTAAGTTTAATATTTTTCTATTTTAACAAATATTAAATGTATCTAATGTGAAAGAAAATGAATAAACGGAATTAAATAAATCATTTATTTGCATAAAACATGGGATTAAACGGTTGTGATGGGACCACGGTTGCTGTCACTAAATAGCGACCGATACATTCATCAATGCCTAGAGGCTCCTGCAATGCCGGATTAAGCCAACGCGGGGCCTGTAGCAAATTTTATCAAGGGCTCCCAGCTCGTCTCGCCGTTTCCTACGTGGTCTACCGCGACCCAGCCTCACTGTCACAGGGCACCGGTTCTATGCTATATAGGACCACAGTTTGTCAGACATGCGGCAGGCATATGTCCTGCCCCATTTAAGTTGGGCAGCCTTTTGAGCCACGTCAGCTATCTTTGTTTTAGAGCGCAGTATTGTGTTTCGAACACGATCCGTTAATTTAACGCCTAGTATACTGCGCTCCATACTCGTTGGCAGACCTTGAGTTTGGACTTTTAGATGTTAGTCAAAGACCAAGGTTGTGCCCCATAAGTTAAGACGGGGAGTTTACACATGTCTTTCTTTAAGTGCGTTCGTAAAGGCGCGTCTCCACTAGGGCCGCGCGGCCGAGTCTCGTGAGTGTGGACGTGAAGGCGCGCGACCTTTTGGGGCCTTGAGGCCCGGCCTCGCGAGGCATTTGTCTTTTTGCAATGCGTCTTCATTATAAGATTCCATTTCTGTTTTTGTTGTGTTTGTGGCGGAGCTGCGGTGTAAGTACGCACGGTTACACAGAGCTCTACATTTTCAGTCTTAGCTTACCTACCTCGTAATGTAAGATTTTTCGTACAATCAGAAGTCAGCTTATACTGGTTATGTATAGCTTGATGTGTAGCCGTGCGCACGTTGAATATTTTCTTTGGATTAGACAGGTAAATTCAACAAACTAACAGTCTACACCGGAATTGTTGCGGTGACTCAGGGGGCCTAGCTAGGTAGCACATCAAGCTACTACAATCTGTCAAATTTCTTTAATAGATTTTCAACTTTATCGCTAAAGCATTAAGGTTCAAGGCTGATAGGGAAAATTGGAGTTTCGGGTAGCTTGACCTGCTGGCGTCTGTACATCTGCTAGGCAAAACCGTGAGTGAATACTACGCTTTTTATTCTATTTTTCTTTATGGCAATTATGCCGATGTCTGGTACGCCCAGTACTGCTAGTCACCTCAACAAACTCAAGTCATCTGTCATCAGTGTCATCTCATCATCTGTGTATCTGTCATTTATTTGTTGGTTCGTCTTGCTTCGTTCGTTCTAAACACAGAACAATAAATCCTATTGCAAGTATTGTACGTGCAAAACACATTCTTTCCTTCTATTTGAAAAAAAAATTGAACTCATGTTAGCGACATTAAAAAAAGCATTGAAATGGAATGCGACAAAATCTCCAGAAATCAAAAATACCCAGACATCCCTCTTATTAGCAGCGTTTATTGGCATACTTGAAGATGTTTTGTTTTGGAGAAAAATGTGGATGTCTTTGTCATTTATATGTGTTCTTAATCTTATATTTTTGTAAGTATCCACATATCCAAGATTTCATAAGCATGTATCTGCAGTATTATTATATATTATAAGTATTTTCAATAATTCTGTTTGTTGTCAGCGTAAGTGTTCATCGACAAGTCAACCTTTTAGAATTCTTTTTGGGTTCATGCACCGCAGTGGTAAGCATAGATGCATTTGAGACCTGGTTAAAACACAAACATAGAACTTCATGTTTAAAACGGCTAACCAGTCATGGAGACCAACTATATTCAGCAGCAAGTCAAATGAAACTGTGGCTGCAACGCAGATGTAATGATTTCTTGTATTTAAGAGAAACAAATCACACCAAAGTAAGTATTTGCTTATCAATATTTGGTTACATTATATATATTGTATTTACATTATGTAGCATGGTATTACTTTGATTATACAGTTTATTGTTGTATGAAAATTTAGCCTCATTTGCAACCTTTTACAAAGGTTACTTCCATGCCGTAGTCAGCACAATGAATATTGTTGGAATTCCCATACTAAAGTAGAGGGTTTGAAGTCATAAGTTGTTTTAAAGATAAAATAATATTCAATATTTAAATCTATTGTATAACTGGCTGGTGTCTGCAACTCCATGTACCACATATTTTGTAAATGGGACTTGAATCATTTGTAATGAAACTTTTCACGAACGGCCTACAATACCTTGGGTGTTACTGACGAGCTCAGGGAGAAGACAGTCATAAGCGTAAATACATTTACACAACATTCAAAAAACAATTTTCTCGTAAAATAACGATTAAAACTTTGACTAAAGGCCTATTTCATAATAGTATGATTTCGAGAATACTAAGTTTGTAGGAACTCATTTTTTTTTTACCAAATTTCAAAAGGTTATGTATTGAGCGAGAATCTTTTTTTTAATATCTATTTTAACAACAATTCGGTGATTACTGGGTAGATTTACATGATTATTTTTTCATTTGATAGAGGAAGCTCACGGAGCGTGAGCTTCCTCTATCAAATGAAAAAAATATATATAAATATAATACGTATAAATTTTATTAACTTTCCTTCAGGACCTAGTTTTAGTTATGTTCAATAATACGGATTTAATCCACTTTGTATGTTGGTGATGATAAAAAACTTCCTGTCACTGTTATTTTCATAGCAAGTATTGATACATCTTTGTGTGGGGTAGGCAACAGAACTAAAAACTGAAAAATAAAATACTTTTTTTTATACAAAAAAATGCAACCAACTTCCAAATAAAACACTACAAAATGGAAAAGGCAATTTTTTATCAATACTTAGGAAAAAAGGCATTTGAATCTTCAGTAAGTGTAAGGTATTAATGCTAGTGACTGTACCAGCTACCGAAGTACTTGCTCTATATGTAGCCAGGGGCGTATTTTTAACAGACTTCAAAGAAAGGAGGTTCTGTATTCAACCTATATGTATGTATGTGTTCGTCTGTCCCCAATTTTCTCAATAACAACTGATCCGAGTGGGATGGGGTTTTTGTTATTTAAACATATATTTTCAGGGAAAGTTTTAGTATATAATATATTATTATCTGATGAAGATCTGCATTGATAGACAATGGAACTCTTCAATAATTAACAGCAAACAACCCGCAATTGCTGCGAATGTATGTCTATGTATTGTTTACACCATTTCATAATATAACATCATGCCTGTACGGTTTTAAGGGGTAAACAGATGTTGACAGTACATCCTCATTTTGCAACTTATTTACTGATTTACGTTAACATTTCGGACACAAAAATCAACGAATATCCTGTCCCAAGCCCATTTATCTCAGTTAATACAAATAAAAACAAACAAGAAATTGAAACACCGAAAAGCACAAAATAAAATGAAACAGAAAAATGACACAAAAGGATATATAAATACTTACTGATTTACTATCTTGTTTGAATTGTACATGTTTTGTCAGTCTTTGAAATCACAATACCTTTGGGTATTGTGATTTCTCGTATGTTTTATTTTATGTTACCCACCTAATTTGATGAAACAACCATTTTATTTATTGTAGAAATTAGAGAAATTTCTATCGACTACATTTTTAGTTGAACATATTTTTTTCTGTTCCAGGCTTTCCTATTAATCAATATCAACCTGATAATAGTTTTTTTCACTGGGAAGTATATTAATGGCTATCTACTAACATACTTATTGCTAATGTTTATATGTCTTTTTTACAAAGTGATATTACCTGTAATTAAATTATGCAAGAATATGAGACAAGACTTAGGTAACTAATTATTTCTTTATTTATTCATTAGAAAACATGATTTAAACTTTGTAACGATTTTTATTTTTTATTTTTTCAGAATCTGACTTTGAATTGGAAGGTCTTATACCGGAAGTATCTGAAGTTAACATAAAATTACTGTCCATTGAACCTGATCCTGTTCCAAGTATAGATGAGAAACAAATTTATGGTAGGTATATACATAACCAGCCTATAATGTTCCTACTGCTGGGACACAGGCCTCCTCTCAGTGAGAGGGAGTGGGCTATAATCCACCATGTGGTAGTAGGTATATAAATGACCTCGTCTTTCAATTAAACTCCTCAACTTCAATTATTACAACGTCATTACATTACTCATTAGTGATAAAATAATCTTGCTGATAACTGTTTTAAGTACAAAAGAGAAGCACTTTATTGTCAAGAAACAAAACCACTCATGATGAGTCCTATGTGATGTGACTTACTGGGCCCTGACATATCCAGCCAGTATCATCATATTTCATGATTACATCCAGTTGTAGTATATAAACATGAAAAAAAATGGAGTAAAACAAAATATGAATAAATTATTATAATTTGTCATATATACTTTTAACACATTTTCATCTTTAGAAATTCTTGTTTATCATGATAAGATTTTTTGCAGAGGCACGCACAGTTTAATAAATTATATTGATTAATAGATTATTGGAAACCTGGGGGTCTACTCCGAAGTGGTATCGGCCGTTTCCTGCTACGAAGCTTCTATTTGGTTCGGTCGGTCCCGATCCTACACTCCTACACTCTTTCGAATATTGACTATGGTCCCGACTCAACTGAGCCGATCCGAACTTTTTTCGCATTTTTCAATAATATTCGGTTCGGCCATGTGTCGGTCCGATCCGATCAATCGCACATTGCACTTAGTAGTAGAACCCCTGAAGATGTTCCACTGGCCGAGTGCAGTGACAGCTCTGACAACAGCAGCTGAGTAAAATAAAATATGAAAAAATTATTATAATTTTTCATATACTTTTAACACATTTTCGTCTTTAGAAATTCCTGTTTATCATGTTAAGATTGTTTGCGGAGGCACGCACAGTTTAATAAATTATATTGATTAATAGATTATTGGAAACCTGAAGATGTTCCACTGGCCGAGTGCAGTGACAGCTCTGACAACAGCAGCTCATTAGTTACAAATTTCTCCATGGAAAAAATGCAAACTCTGGAAAAAGATGTAGATTCTTCTGACACCAGTGAAGATGAATATATACCTCTAGGCAAGTTCTATGAGTGATTATTTTGTAGATGAAGAAAATGCAAAACTGTAAGATACTGACACAATATCAGCATGTTTTGAAACAAATAATACAAATATTTATTTCGTAACAGTTAAAAGGAAGTTCAAAGCGAATGCCACCTATTTTAAAAATAAAATTATTTGAATTTTTGGTAATTTGGATTAATTTTATTATTTTAGATCAACAAAAAGAGCAGGTGAAAATCAAATCTACTCTAGAGGTAGTAGAACCAGCCAGTACCTGGAGCAGCTCTGCATATAATGCATTCTGGCATATTACTGGAGCAGTTTCTAATATGATACAAACTGAATCATCAGCTGAAACTAAAAGAAACCGACTATCAAGTATAGACTCATCTGATGGTTTCGAAATGATTGATCAGAATGATTTAACCTAACAAATTCAATCCTTAAATGTAAACAAAAAATATCATTTTTCATAAGCAGTTATTTATTATATAATTATAAATGGTAAAGTAGTATTTTTGTACTCTGCTCATTTTATGATGATTGAATAATTAAAACATTCAAACAAATCATTAATAACTTCTTCAACAAATATCAAAATAGCTAAAAATTTTACATTCAAATGTAATTCAGCAACCATCATTAAATGAAGAGTATATCTTAAACATTACAAGACATATTTTCTAACTTAGACATCATCTCCTGGTGTTGTCTTTTTAATGCTTTCAAGCGTATTGTGTTAAGAGTGTTCCTTGCTACAAGACCCTCTAGCATAGGCCTGGACATCTGAAAGAATACTAGATATTAGATTGTGTTTACTAAGTAATATAAGTTTTGATTCACCCAGTTTAATTAAATAACATTTATGTTTTTTATTTTTATGTTTTAAATTAAAATATCTGTGAAACTCGAATAGTTTGTCCATAAGGCTCAATGTTTTCGATTTACCTTGTAGGTTCATGATCCACATATTAATTTTAAAATCTAGAGCTCTATATTCTAAATATCTATCCACTCGCATATTTATTCCGAAGTAGACATTTAGCATTAAAAACTGGTATTAAACATTTTACATATTGAAGGGTGTTACAGCAACCGAATCTCGTGCCAAAAATGACATTGATTTTTGATCGATTCAATAAAATCCGCAAGTAGTGGGAATTTGCATTTTTGTTATAAGCCTAGCTACAGATCAAAACCTCCCCTGCCTTGTAAAGGTCATTCCGAATCATTGGTCATACTTGTGTTTTGTTTCACTAGCGTTGTGAAACTTGAGGTGTATTCGAAATTACGAAAACCTGAAAAGAAGCGCTGTCTCATCATTATTTAAATTAAACTTGCTATACATAACCACTATAAGCTGACTTTTGAATGTACGAAAAACCTATACAATGCGAGGTCAGCTAAAACTGGAAATGTATAGCTTGATGTGTTCTTCTTCATGAAATATTAATGCACAATGTTGGTGAAAACCGCATCAAAATCCATTGAGCATATCCAAATGAGTACGAAAAGCGACTTTGTTTTATACCAAACTGGGGGGAAGTATCCTAAATATCGTAAAAGAATGGCCAATAAGCTCCATAAACACTCTTTTAAACCATAAAATTGTTACAAAACGTTTTTTACATAATTAAGAAATGATGATACATGTTACAAACATGTAGAAAGACGTGCATGTTAAAAGCGTCCGTAATAAAATGATAAACAATTCAGAAATTATAATAATTTGTGGTAGCTAAGAGATAACAGTCCCTACTGATACGGCGCTCGTTCACGAACATGACGTATGGATCAGACCCTTCAACTCAACCATTTTGAAGGGAACATAATGATTCAACAAACGCCACCACGCGAGACATTTGAGTGAGCATGTCATACTCTCAGCCGCCAGGGCACATTCAAGTCAATGAAACAGTATTTACCTACTTATCCTTATGCTCCTCTAGTTGCCCAGTCACAATATAAAATGTAAGGCAAATATTTTTTGTTTTGTTTTCTAAAGTTTTATTGAATTCAATGTGCACTACTGAAAAGAAATTCTCATAAATTTATTTGCATCGTCCATATATGGCCCAAAACATTTTACTTATTATTTAGGGTACTATTGAATCTATTTAATATTCCAGTCGTTATTGGTCTAAATTGTATTTGCACTTTTTGTAAAGGTGTAGTTACCAGTATACACTATCGCAGGAGACATTATCGATACAAGTAGTTAAAGTTGAAGAGTTACTCTAGTCGGCTCTGTAAAAACATTAGATAAATTGAACGATTTAAAAAGGCTTAATAATATTTTGAGTTATTTTCCAAAATATTAATATTAAAACCACAAATAATTGCGGTTTTGTTTTGGCGTTGACTTGCATTACATTTTTACGTATCGATAATTGTCGTTCCAGAAACCGGACGATAGCATCTTAATATTAAGTATAAAGAACATCATTTTGTTAGATTTCATGATCTTCCTACAATTTTAGATGAAAAATGTTCATTCTATATTTAGTCCTTATGTTTGACACTATTGATTGGTGCCATAAAAATACAGGTGTTAATTGTTGAAGGTGCATACAATACTAAATAATGTTTGCAGTTGAGTTGACTCAATACGCGGTCTCCAGCAAGCGACTTTATAAAAAAATCCAGGTAAGAGCGAGTCGGACTCGCAGCGTTAAGGTTCCGAATCCGAACTAAAGCCATAATTACTGTATAGCGCGTAACATGTGCTAGTTCCTATTATTTAATTTAACATCATTTATATCGTATGCGGCAAGCGTAGTGTGGGCCACCAGCTAGATGGACCGACAACCTTAAAAAGGCTGCTGGGACAGATTGGATGCGGAAGGCGGAGGACAGGGTGTTGTGGAGCAGCCTGGGATAGATCTATGTCCGGCAGTGGACTGCGATAGGCTGAGTTGAGATAAAATTCATCTACAATATATGATTCAGCAAACTAGCGTTTTTTATTTAATACAGATTAATATACAAGGTCAAAAGTCCTTCGTAAGTAGGCACCTATTTTTTATTATTTTTCGGCAGCTATTACTTTTATTTTATACAGTTTTACTTACTTTTGAAAAAATCTACATTGGTAGAATTAATACCAATATGCATAAGGCCTATTTGCTATCATGTGGATTGGTGTCCGCGTGCGTTTCTGGCCCATATGCACGGCCGCCGCCCGAATCCTACCGTTTCGTACTTACTTTTTCTGTCATGCATGCCACACGCATGCGGTACCCGGGGAGTTTGCGGGTGCATCACACAAGCGGACTAGCACGAGGGCGCACACCCGCGTGCCAAAAAAAGGCCTTTAGAGTATTTCCCCTTTAAGGACTAAATATATACAGATTTGTTGCATGTCAGGTTAAAGATTGGTTGTATCTCCTTCAATATGTCAATTATTTTACCACCCACACTTTATTATATGATAATTGTTACCTTATCCACAATATGTCCAATTGCAATAGTTCTAACTGCTGCATTATGTTGTTTGTTTATTATATCATCAGTTTCATCTGGCCCAGCCTCATTATTGTAGGCTTCATCTTCTTCCTCTTTTAATATTGCAGGCAATTGGGTTAAAGTCTTAAAATAAAATTAATTACATTAGAATACAACCAAAGATTTCTTATAGAAAAACTTGTTAGCCAGTGTTTAACCAAAACCAATGATATGCAATTAGGTTTGGCAATGTATAAAACTATGATGATAAAATGCAATAATAAAAAGTTTATTATCATGTGACAACAAATAGTATAATCCTCATCTGTACTTACCTCAAAATTGTTTGACATTATAGAGTCATTATTATTTAATATTTCCATTTCAATTTCTTTCCTACTCTGACTAGAACCATCATTTATAGATTGAAAACAAGTAATTTGAATCTGGAAATAAGTAACATTACAATTAGGTAACAAAAAAATACATTGAATTCATGGAAGTGCATTATGTTAGTTTTATTTATCTCTGGTTTATAGGCTTCGAACACAAGGCCAGTTTGTGAGTCAGTTCAGTTGATAGATCTGTCCTGTCCAAATACATTTTGAGACAGTTCAGTAGTACACTGGCTTTGTGTAATAACTCCTAAACTGGACTTGCATGTGGAGTCCATTAATATACAGGTGCCCAGTAATTAACTGATACCTAGAAATGGCTTTTATAAAAAAAAAACTGGCCTTAACAAAAAAAAAAAAAAATTATGAGGTAGTAATAACTAGTCATACAGCTTATCCATCAGTACTATTAATGTGAATACTGGACACCCTGTATGAATGCTTTCTGCCATAATTTTCATGAGATATAAAGAAAATTGGGGTTTACCGAAGGAGCTTTTGTTGTCTGATCTGTAAGGAATACTGCAAATATAATTCCAACAAAGCTTGTGTCCATTCTTTGATACATGGACTGAGTAGCAAGATCTGAAAAAATGTATTCATGTTAGTATATATTATACTTTATTTATTATTAAAAAATAATATAAACAAAATTACTTAGAAATCTAAATTTTAGTGTAACCTACCAACATGTGAGGGCCACACAGTGATATGAGGATGAGAGTGGTACCACCCAACGACTCGTAGGGGTCTGTTAACTTCAGCTGCTAACGCTTCGGCACGCAATGTCGCTTGGACCAACTGCTCTTCAGATATTTCAACACGATCTGGTTTTTTATCTAAGCGTCGTAGTATTACGGAAGACACAATTGAAACCAAAGTACCATTGTTATGGACCTGTTAAAGATTCGGTAATTTTAAAACAGTAAGTAAGTAGTTATACTTAAAAACAAATAATAGAATTAAGTAGTCATGTACCTCTCCAATTAGGAGGCCCATAATTTCTTCTTTTTCTGTAGACAGCGCATGTTGGACACAAACCAACGCAACATCGGAAGAAAGTAAAACCTTATTTAACATATTTTGCAATAAGTCTCCCTATTCTGTAGTTCAATATTAATTTATTTTTAACAATCTCAACAAGTATGCCTAAAATAGTGCGAACAAAACAATAACACCGCGAAGCGAAGTCATTGACAGTCGTGAGGTGACAGTTAGCGTCACAGTCACAGTGGCATTTGACAATGACAACAGTGTGGCCAATTCAAAAAGTTCAATTTATCGAATTTCCACGTCGAAATTATCGTTGCGTATCGTATTGTAGGCCTAGATAACGTAGTAATATATCATACAACATCGTATGATAGTCCAAATTATGGTACTGGGGGCTTACCACCAGCTCTTATAGCAGGGCAGAAGTTGAACTGCACTGCTTTTTGTACTAGGACATAAAACAAAAAAGCAGGCTCATGGTAAGCCCCAAGGGGGTGAAATAGAAGGGAATTCGTTTATATGAAAAATCTTTATCCTTAGGTTTACAAACTTGAAACTTGGCGCGAATACAAAAATCCCATTCATTCGGTTAAGAAAACCTATCAAAAATACTTATTCATTAATTAAGATAGTTAATTTTGCACAACTACGCTTTATAGGGGATGGAGTGGCGTCGAAGTTCCAAAGAGAAAGTCCGAAATTCGTGACGAAAACGTGGGCGAAGAGCTAGTTTAGTATTAACTAATTCCATGGTTTTGTGAGTCTGTGAGACTTGTCACTGTCACAAGTTCGACCGCTGTCAGTAGAATACTAATTACGCTGACAAATAGTCCTGTCAGTGTCAATCAAAGCCAAGGCAGTAGACAAAAAGTCAAAATAAAAACTTGAAGAATTATAATGACTTCATTGGAATTCCTCTGGCAAATGTGTTAACTATTATAAAAATGTTATTTTAGTTTTATGGACGTCAGTGTCATCTATTTTATCTAGTTTCCGGTGGATACATCCATTTATAATTTTATTTTTGACATGACGACAAATCTTTACGAGAAATGCACGGCCAAAGATGGGGCTCGTCCTTACAAATGTTGTGACTACGCCAACAAAATTTCCGTAAACTTACATCACTTCAAAAGGGATGGACGGTTTTGTGATATAGATTTAATATCAGGCTCAACGAGAGTTAAGGTATGATACAGAAACTTAAGTCGAACTGCATGTTAGTCCACTCTTTATTTTCATCACTGCAGACTGCACCTGTGACTTCACTATCACTTTCAAGTGACCGAAACTAAACCTAACAGATGGCCCTATATAAGAACGAATTATGAGTTTCAATTTTGTGCGCATTAACTAGTCTGGTACCAAGTATACTCAATATCACAAACTACATGATTTATGTATATTATGATTGTTACAAATAATCATTACATATTGAGTATCTACATTTTAAGATACTAAGCCATGTTTCTATGTAACTTTGAACCTTTTAAAGTGTGTTTGTAGTGGGGTTGGTGTACTTGGCAAAGCAGTCCCATTCAAAATTGACTTGGTTATGCAATAAAAATATAATGTAAAAAATGATAAAATGTTTGAAATAAGTAAAAATATTAGGTATTTATTTTTATTAATTTTAAAACATAATTCATTATCATTTTAGCCGAAAGACAATTATTTAACACTAGCTGACCCGGCAGATGTTGTCGAATCTAAATTCCAATAATTCATACAAAAATTCTATAGAAAAAAAGCACTAATGAATTTTTTTTAAAAATGATGTATTACCAACAGACCACTTTTATTTTTATAGATAATATTATATTTTTTAATTTCAGGCTCATCGCGTGGTGCTTGCAGCAAGTTGTGCTTATTTTGATGCAATGTTTAATGTGGGCTTGGAAGAGTCTCAAAAAGGATATGTTGCCCTTCCAAGTGTCCCACCTGATATCCTACCTATGATAATAGATTTTATATACACAGGTAATAAACATAATATTCCACAAAGAAACAAAAACGAAAAGATAAAATAGAATAAAATTTTACTTTCTATCAGGGTTTCACTTTATTCTTAGAGCTAGTGCACACTGGCAGATGCAGAACATTTTTAAAACCATTGTTTATAACTTTTTATTAAGTTTTTTTTATAAATGACGAAATCATACAATTTTATATACCTAGTTCAAATGTTTAAAGTGGTTTATTACACACAACACCATTTGCACCATAACATTCTTGCCAAACAGGGACTGAAAAGATTGAATAACTGCAACAGTTTCTTCATGAAACTGTTGCAGCTTTTCAATGTTTCAGTGTGTCCTCCCACTCACTGGCACAGGGTCTAAAGCAAGAGTAAAGCTTTTGCAAGATGGTGCTGCCCATCCCATTCGTTCCACCTGCTGAAAATCTCCCACCTGGACCTAAGTTGCCTTTGCTATCCTGAAAGTACTAAAGTACTCGAAACAGACTTTAATGTAATCTAAACAGACTTTAAACACAGCTTTGTTGAAGCGTGGAAAAACTTGTTTTGGTGGCGATTTATAGACAAATCCGGCCTGAAGTGCAAATGTGGCGCTGTTTCACACACAATGCGATGACAACAGACATTAAGCCCAGTATGACTGCTATGCATGTTACAAGACTTGATAGATTTGATTGCCTCCATATAAATTGACATTGGCATGCTAAGAAGAGAAGATGTTTAAAACTAATTATGTAAATGCTAATATTCAAGCTCATGTTTTTAAAATGATTGAAACATGAATTATTTTTTACTCCTTTAAAATACTGTAAATATTTGAATATTTTTGCTTATTAAAGACTCCACTCACTCTCACTACTACTTTACATACTACATTACTCACTATTCTTTTAGTTTAAAAACAAATTTAACTCTTGCAATATTCATAAAATATCTTAATCTCAATTTTTTCAAGGTGAAATTATGATTGATAAAAGTACAGTACAGCATTTATTAGTTGCTGCTGATATGCTACAACTCAGAGAGCTTGTTACTGGCTGTGGTGAATTTCTGAGGAGAGAATTGCACCCCTCTAATGCACTTGGAATATTCAGGTAATTTACAATTGTATTGTTTAGTAGTTAACATAGTTGGGTATTTTACCATAATCACACTAATACTATAAAGGCGAAAGTTTGTGAGTGAGTGTGTGTGTGTTTGTATGTTTGTTACTTCTTCAAGCTCAAACGGCTGGACCAATTTTGATGAAATTTGGTATGGACGTAGCCTGACACTCTGAATTAACACATAGGATACTTTTTATCCCGATATTCCCACGAGATCGAAACTTTTGCAGGTGAAACCGCGGGGCGCAGCTAGTCAGTTACATAAATCTTAGCAAAATTATAGCAATTCGAGGCTCCATACATGTACAAAATATAAATGTGGGATGCTAAAAATTTCGAACTCTTGCATCTTATATACATTCTTATTTTTCAATATTATTTTCATAAATAAGTTGACAAAGTTCACAATGTAACTCTTTTTCCTGTGATAGATTTTGAGTGAAAACTCTCAAAATTACCATTAAAAAATTAACTCTACTAGGTACCTATTTTAAAAATAAGGGCCTTAAAAGACACGCTATTATTGTTAGCATCGCGTAGCGATTAACGATTTAGTCGTTTTTGGGAAGCTCGATACAGCGACAACGCTTTATCTCGCCGCCACACAATTCAGCATCGTTAGAAAACGCAACTTTTAAACCGTACTCAAACGGAAGTCGCCAAAATGCGATGCAACGTCGAAGTAATCGAAGAAACGTGAGAAGTTGCAATCGCAACCGAACGCAAAGTCGCTAAGATGCATCTGCTAATTATCCTTGGATTTTGTATCAATCTTCAGGAAAGCGACTCAATCCATAAACGATCAGCGTTTAGGGATTGAGTCGCTTTCCTAAAGATTGAAGTAAAAGCAGCATGTCTACTAAGACCCTAATTGACTTCAATTTATAAGTAAACATTTTTTTTTTTGGTTTGTACAGACGCCAGCAGATCAAGCTACCCGAAACTGTCAAATTTTCCCAATCAACCTTGAACCTTAATGATTTAGCGATAAAGTTGAAAATCCATTAAATAAATTTGACAGATTGTAGTAACTTGATGTGCTGGCGTCCGTACAAAACGAGTGCCATTACTAAGTATAGTAAGTGTACAGCGTCTATCTGTCAGTTGTAGTCTGTACTCTAGCAAAACCGCCAGCTCACGAACGCCAGTTTCGGTCGGGTCGAAGGTTCAGTCACTTTTTGGCCGAAACCGAACCTTCGGTCGGACACTAGTTATGATACCACTATTTGCATTGTAAAGTAAATACATAGCAAGATTTCGTGTGATACCATAACGAAATTTTACGATTTGACAAAACACCGTGATTTCTATATTATTTGTAAGTTTAATATGAAATACCTTTTATAGGTAGGTACATATAAATTATCTAACTGATGATCAAAACCATATCAAAATCTATGGTGTAGTTTGGAAGAACAACGCGGACACAAAGACTGACACAAAATGCAACTTTGTTTTATACCTACTATTTATAGAGTATATATAGCTTATTCAATAATGCATTTATTATTGCTTTCATTATATTAGGTTTGCAGAAGCTCACAACTGTGTAGAGTTGGTAAAAGAGGCACTAGAGCATGTTCAAGCCAACTGGAACATAGTATCTAATGGAGATGAGCTTTTAGAATTGCCATTACCACAGCTAATAACTTTGCTTTCTTCAGAACAACTAAAAGTTGACAGTGAAGCTCAGGTATGTTATCAAACACGTACAATCATGAGCAATGAAATGTATACGTTGCCAAGTTTTGAATTAATATCTACACAATACATTTCACGTGAAGAAAGTACACGAGGTTTACTTTAAAATTATGTAATCGTCACATTCGATGTATATATAGGTATCAAAACGATGTAAGTAACATTTTTTTCAATTCATTGTAAACAAAACGCTATCGGATATTAGTGAACAGAACACGTTTCACGTTATACATTATGTATTCATGGAGATTTCTGAAACACGTAGATACACACACACAATGCTGCTACATTAAAATGTAAAAAGGTCAAGAAATCATGATTATTAGTATATTTATTCATCATCAAGTAACAATACACTCATTATTAGGCACACAATTTCAATACACTATAGCTATTTCGAGTCTTAAACCGTTAGCCCACCAACGCATTTATATGTATATGTCGCAGCCAACTGGCTTATTAGGGCCCTCGCCCACGGCGACTTTTTGTAGCGATGCAGTCGCGATGCTCTCGCGCGTAGCATCGATACAGACGCGAAGCAGTCGCTAGCTGTGTGCCCGCGCCCACGGGACCAGATTCAGTCGCGATGCAAACGCGATTTGGTCGCGATGCAGTTACGATACAAAAATACCTTGGATCAGTACAGTTGCAAGATGGACTCCGTTGAGGCAACATTAGTCACAGGAAGACGTGAGTCCCATATTACAGGACGCTCCTGAATTGCCGTAATAAAAGTTTCAGTGTCAAATGACTCCATTTTACGCCTGTGACGGACAATAGCATGCACTCTGGACCTGTCTGTGTTGCTCGTTGCACTGATGCCGATTCCCAATCACGCGCCGCGCCACACAACCTCCCCCCTCCGTTCTCTCTACCGATGTCGTCCGACGCGGTCGCGCGTTTGTATCGATACAATCGCGATGCAGTAGCGCGTTGCAAATGCGACTAACACGCGTTAGAAGTGATGCTGTCGCGCGTTTGCTAAACGCGCGACTGCATCGCTACAAAAAGTCGCCGTGGGCGAGGGCCCTTAGCCTTTTAGTTAGCAGCCTAGCCTTTGGAAGTAGAGTTCGCCAGCGGCGGCCTAGGCACCGCTCGGCTCGTGCGCGGTTAGTCACAGTTCTAACTCTAACCTAACGGGTAATGGGTTAGCCATTTGATCGGGGTGCCCTGGCTTGATTACTGCGATCAATGCCTAAACTTTTTTTTTTCTCGTGGAGAAATGCTCATGCATTCTGCACTACCACGGGGAGATAGTGCAGTTATGTGGGACTCTATCCCACTAAAACTCCACGGTGTCCTCTGCCGCTTACGGCAGGAACACGGGCACGCCTTAGCACTCATCCGTGAACCCGCCGCGGCTGTCCGTCACCGAACCCTCCTCTGGGGAGTACTCCCCATCACCGGCGCACCAGAACACATAGCACGCCGTGACCACCCCAGGGACCAAACCAGCACATGGGCGCCAGACGACCTCGTATCTGGGCACCCTTGGTCCCCCTGCGACGGGTCAGGTCTTTGGCCCCGCCGCTTGCCAATTTTCGGCCGCAGAGGATAGGGAGAGCGGCCAATCTTATACCAACACTCCTCTTCCCCTTCGGCCCCACCGCGTCCGCCATCAGACGGTGGCGACCCCGTCAAGGCCGCGGAAGGTAGGGAGAGCGGCGCACCGCAATACCGGCACTCCTCCCCCGCCGCGGCCTCCAACCCTAAGCCGTGATGCCTCCTATACGACATCACGGCCCGCCTCAGTTGCAATGTCGCCCAAGCGGCACCGCATCCTACTTGTTGGCCGCTACGTCGTCGGCTTACTGGCAAAGCCCTGACGAGCGGCCCCTCCTCGGGTTCCTCTTAGCTTCACCGTGGGTGACCAAGCCACGGCTACTGAGCCCCCGCCTCGACAATGCGGGAACTCAACGGGGGGGGGGGGGGGACAACCCACCAGGGGGGTCAATGCCTTTTGTTTTTTTTTTTCCGGGGTGGAAAATCCTCATGGATGTCCGCCGTCCTGGGGCGGGCGACGGGGTCTGTCAGACTCTTACTGACTGACTAAAAACCACCCCAGTGTTCCATCTCACACCTACACCGGGGGTCGCGGAAACGTACGATCCTTCCGCAACCCCCGACTGGTGCCGGCCGCCACCGCGGGCCTCCTCGGGTCAGGGGGGGGAGTGAGGTGTTTGACTCCCCCCGCGACGTCTAAGAGGGGCGCGCGTCGAACACTACGCGCCGCCACCTCGGGTCCTGATGTGTGGGGGGCGACGGACGTCCCCGAGTCCGTCGCCCCCGGACCCATTTAGGGGGGCTGGAAGAGGGCGTTGTCCGCCCTCCGCCGACGCCCGGTGCGCCTGCTGCGGGCCGGGTGAGTGGACGCGATCTCCCTCTCCCTTTCCGCAGCCTCCTTCTGCGAGACGACCGTTTCGCAGAAGGAAACCACCGCGTCCCAGGACTCTTCGCTGCCGACCATCGACTCAACCACGGCCGGCAGCGACAGGTCACTGCCTACTTCTGAGATGAGGGCACGGCGCGACTCCTCCCAGGCGGCACACTCTGCCAGCGTATGCCGCGCCGTGTCCTCCCGGCAGTCGACGCAGTGGTGACACCGGGCGTCCGGCTCCCTGTTTATGCGACACAGGTACTTCCCGAAGAAACCATGCCCCGAGAGCACCTGCGCCACCCGAAACGACAGGGAGGGGATCAATGCCTAACCTAACCTAACCTTTAATGAATATCATTCAGGCCGCTAGAACGGCGCCGTTTAGTAAAAAGGCTAGGCTTTTAATTGAAAGGCACATATTTAAGCTAGTTGGTTGCGACATATACACTTAATATGCATTTATATTATAGGTCTAAACGTGCACTCATAAAACTACTGAAGTTGTTCGCTTCTAGACAAAAAATACATAAGTATCTACACAATGCAGTTACGGTATAATGTAAACGTTCACTTTACTTAACAGAATAATATCGTAAAAGATGGCGTTTCAATCGTCTGTCATCCACGCTGCGCGCATGTTCCCTGCTCGACGTCCAGTAAGAAATCTGAATGAGAATTGAAAACTCAAGGTTCGGGGAATTTTAATTTAAAAAAAGTAAATATGACGGATATTTATTTGTGACTGTGCATATGTACATATACTGAAATTTCCATGAATTTATATTAGTATAGTGTTTCGAGTGTCTAGTATAAAGTATTCACTGATTGTATTTGTGACAAATGGTACATCTAATTGTGACACATGACTTTGATTACATAATTTTGAACACAAAAAGAGGCAATTATTTTTGAATATCCTACATTAATACTTATTCGAAAATTGGTCAACGTATACATTTCATTGCTCGAGACTGTACCTAGTAAGTATTAGAATATCATAAAGTCAATTTTATAACATAAAAATTTGTTACTTTATATTTATACAAATTTTGAAAAGAAAACTTGTTTCCAAGAGAGAGTTAGTTTCCATTAAAAGAAAAATGTGAAAATGAACTTTGACTATGTGCACGGTTCCAGTTTGTTGTTTCCTATGGAGAAGAGCGACCAACAAACACGGTTATTCTTTTACAAATAATTGGCTTTACAATATTTTTGACATTTTAATTAAAGTTGGACCCAAACTTAACAATATCCAAATGAATAACTATTTACGACACATGATCGCGTATAAGACGTAGTAGATCAGGGAGGCCTGGTACAAAGGGAGCAGGCCTATCCTACCTACTCAGATATGGGTGAAATAATGCTGCCAATGATGATGTTGATGATTAATACTTAGTTAGAAATTAGTAAGACAAGTAATGTTTGTGACTTTCCCGGCATCACGTAGCGGTCACCACTAATATTATTACTAGATGCAAAGCGTCATTGTTTAAGGAATCACTCCGGTAACACCCATCTCACAAAGTCGCGCGTTGATGTAGTCAGTTTGTCCTATATTTTTACGCTTACTTTACACGCAACAAAAACAAAAATGCTACGAGTAGTTTAGGACATATAAGGAAACTGCTGGACATACGAGGGGCGCTCAATGTATTCTCGGTATCGGCATGAAAAAAAAATGTAAATTTTATTAAAATAATTTTTATTTTTCAATGTTATCAGTACCATTATACCCCAGTACCCCAATGCGTTTATTACATCTCGAAATTAACTTTTCAATACCCTGCAACAAAAAAAAAAGTTTTCTCTTTCTCTGAAAAATGTGCATTTATTGCTGCCTTGAACTCTTCATCGTTGGAAAATCGTTTCCCAAGGACTTTTTTCAAATTAAAGTTGTCAAAAAATAAAAGGCCCGTTTTGACATTGACAGTTCTAGTAGATAATAAAGATCAAATTCGCAAAACACGTATTCGTTTGTATGAAACTGACAGGTGTCAAGAACGCATGCTCAAATGTCAAAACGGGCCTTGTATTTTTTGACAACTTTAGGGAACAAAATAATAATCACTCGGGGCTAAGTCCGGGCTATAGGGTGGGTGGTTAATTTCTTCTAAACTACAATCTCGCACAGCAGCCTTGGAAACACGCGCCGTGTGGACCGGGGCGTTGTCGTGAAGAAGCAACACACCGGTGGTCAGTTTACCCTGTCTTTTTTATTTAATTGCCTCCCGTAAATTTCGTAAATTTTCGTGGATGCGTAGGGTGCTGGGTTTATAATTTCACCTTTTCTTTTTTTGTGTACTCAATCAGCAAAATTCCCTTTGAGTCCCAAAACACTGTGGCCATGATTTTTCCGGCGGACGAAACGACTTTGAATTTCTTAGGGGGCGCAGTGCCCTTCTTGTACCACTGCAGGACTCTTGCTTACTTTCAAGGTCATGACGATGAACCCAAATTTCACCTCCAGTAACAATTCGATCGAAAATACTTGATGGAAGTTCACCACAGAGTTCTAAAAACTCTCTACAGCACTCGATTCGCACTTGCTTTTGAGGCGCCGTGAGCATTCGCGGCATCTTGCACCGACTTTGGAAAGGTAAAGACGGTCATGAAGAATAGTGTGTATGGAACCAACAGAGAGGTGGTCCTCCTGCTATCATTTTTATCTTCATTCGGGCATCCTGCAGTATAAACTTCTCAACTTTTTTCACGTTTTCTTCCGTAGAGGCAGTAACCAGACCGCCCGAGCGAGTGTCGTCTTCAATACTCTCTCAGCCCCTTTTAAATTAACTTGATCAGTTTTGAACCGTAGATAACGAAGGTGCAGTTAATGCGGCTTTTTGTATATTTTTTTAACTTTTTCTTTGTTTGGTAAGGAATTTAATAACAGCGCGGTGCTCGATTTTTTTCAACATTGTCACGTTAGCCATTCCAGTTGTCGTTGACTAAGGATAACTAGCAAACTAACGATCACAATTATATGAAATTTTATCCTTAGATAATGTCATTAATTAATGAATTAGTCAAATTACCCACATCATTAGTAAATCACCCTGATACCGCAAATACATTGAATGCCCCTCGTACATACACATAACCTCCTTTGGCTTTGTCGTAGTCGGAGCAATAGAGTCCTACCTAGTACCTTGTGGAAACAACTCGAAGGTAAAATTTGGGTCAGTGCAGACAAAGCAGCAAGATGATCGAGCAGTTTTTATTGATTAATTGAGAGTTAGAGTTGTTAATAGCGTGCAGGATATAATTCCGCGGGGCATATGTTCGTGACTTCGCATATACTCGTATTATGTTCCTGGCAGCAACGTTAGTAATAATTTTTGTTTTGAATTCAAAAATATTGAGTTTAAATATATTTTTCAGTGCCTTTCCTTGAAAATGCGGAGGCATGGCAAGAAAAAATAAAGTCAAGCCTTTTTATTAAAATATTATGTTTATGAAATTTTATGACCTACTTTTTTCCTCGCTGACTCGCAAGTGTGTTGAAAACGTATGAAACGCGTGAGCATAATTGTCATTTGCATTTTTTGTATCATAATGTACTATTACCTCATTACGATACATTATGGTCTTTTTACGCGATTGCACGGCGGCTAAATTCGTAGCCAGTACATTATCACAGTAGGTAGGTCAAGGAACAGCAATTATCATTTACCGTGTTAAAAGCCAAAATGATCAAGTTTAGTCAACGCCATGTAAGACTCAGCGGGGTCAGGCGGCGGCCGACGCGATGACACGCGGGGTTGCGATAGTCGTGGAGAGGATCCGGCAGTTGGGTCTCGAGGTGGCATTGCACAAGTCCGAGGCCATGACGTTTCATGGGCCCCGGAACGCGCCACCACCGGGATCCCAACTAACGGCAGGAGGGGTTCACATCGGCATCGAGACGACGATGAAGTACCTGGGTCTCGTCCTCGACAGCCGGTGGAACTTCGTCGAGCACTTCCGACGTTTGGCCCCCAAACTGGAACGGGCTGGGGCCGCCTTCAAGCGGCTCTTGCCCAACCTGGGGGGGCCAAACGCCTCCTGCCGGAGGCTTTACGCGGGGGTCGTGCGGTCCATGGCCATATACGGGGCCCCGGTGTGGGCGCGTTCACTGCGGCGGCGAGCCGCCCACTACCTGAACGCGCCCCAGAAGGTGGTAGCCGTAAGGCTAATCCGGGGCTACCGCACGATCTCGCGCGAGGCGGCAAGCCTCCTTGCCGGACTGCCGCCATGGGATCTGGAGGCGATAGTCCTCGCGCGCCTGTATGAGTGGCGCGCGGAGGCACTACGCCGGGGGGAAAGTCCGCTCCCGCGGCAAATTGCTGCGGAGCGGACGGACCTCCGGCTCGATCTCATGGCGACATGGAAAGAGCGACTGTCGCAACCCAGCGCAGGGCACGCCGCGATAGCGGCGATAAGACCCCTCTTTGAGGAGTGGCTAGAGAGGCGCCACGGCGCCCTCACCTACCGCCTGACGCAGGTCCTCACCGGACACGGAAGTTTCGGGAGGTTCCTGCACATGATCAGGCGGGAGGAAACGCCCGGGTGTCACCATTGCCAGGATCGCCCAGAGGACACGGTGGAGCACACGGTGGAGGTCTGCCCCGCTTGGGCGGAGCACCGCCGTGTCCTCGTGGAGGCGATCGGCAGCGGCGGCGGCCTCTCGCGCCCGGACCTGGTGCAAGCCATGGTCCGGAGCGAGAGGGAGTGGGAGGCAGTCGCCTCCTTCTGCGAAGCAGTCATGCTAGCGAAGGAGGTGGCGGGACGGATGAGGGAGAGAGCCTCCCGTCCCAGCCGCCGCGGGAGACGCCCCGGGCGTCGGGAGTCAAGTGAAGACTACCGGCCACCGTAGGCGCGGGCCTGCGGGCGGAGAGCAATGGGTAGCTCACCGCCCGATCAGGACCAGGCCCGTGCCGGACGGCGCGTAAGTGTTCCACGCGCGCCTCAAAGAGATGTCAGCATAACGAGGGGCCCCTCAGGGCCGAAGCCTGCCGGGGCAGCGGGATTGTCCGAAAGGGTTACCGCTACCCCGGAACATAAAGGGCGAAGGAAGGAACATGGGTGGGTTTTAGTCAGTAAGAGTCTGACACTCCCTTCCGCTCCACCCAGAGCGGGAGGAGTCATTTGATGATTTCCCATCCCAAAAAAAAAAAAAAAAAAAAAAAAAGACTCAGCGGGGTAATTGCGTAACACACTAACAGTAGCAATAGCTTTCATTTTCAACAATATTCATTGCGTTATTTACGTTGTTGAGCAGACAATTTTTTTTCGAACATATGATTCAATGGACTAGCAATGTCCTTCAAAATGATTCAGATTTCAATTGAAAGTGTGTTACGTAATTAGGCTGCTGCTTGGAAATGGTAGGTACCTACTTTATTCTCAACAAAAAAAAACTATTTTCAGGTTTTATATGCAGCTCTACGATGGTTAGAGAACGACCCAGCATGTCGTAGACGTCACTGTTTCGAAGTATTGAGTCATGTTAGACTGCCACTTATCTCACCACAAGTTTTAGATCAAGCTATCAAAAATGTACAAGATCCATCTATAGCTGTAGCTCTAAAAACAGTTAGAGTTGACATGGTAAGACATGTTTTTATTTCCATTATTATTTGTCTGATAATCAAGAACTAAGTACTTACATGATTATTGTCCTTTTGTACCTAGTCTTGCCATAAATATTGTCACGAAGAAAAAAAATTTTTTTTTATTGGAAATAATATTTATTACTTTTACAGTGTGTTAGTTTAATACATAAATATAAAACAATTTAAAATATAAAAAGCTTATTCGAAGTGGTCTCCATTGGCTGCAATACAGTCCTTTAAACGTTGAGGCCAGTTATCAATAGAAGCACGCACTCCTTCCATGGGAAAATTCTTCACTGCCAATCGTATGGATTTTTTTAGGGACTCCAAATTATCATGGCGTTTAGAGCAAGCCTTACTGTCTAAAACTGACCATAAATCATAATCCAGCGGATTAAGATCGGGACTAGACGACGGCCAGTCTTCAGCTCTGATGAAGTCCGAAACGTTCACTTCCAACCAAGACTGCGTGGACCGAGCTTTATGACCCGCCGAGTCTTGTTGGAAGGACCATACTTGGTTATTGAACATGGTGTTGTTAAGGGGCTTAACTACATTCTCAAGAATGGTATCTTGATACACTTGTACCGATGTTTTGATACCTTTTTCACAAAAATATGGCTCAGTCACTCCTTCATAGCTAACACCCCACCAAACCATCACTGAAGTCGGATTATGCCCACGTTGCACTCTGTCGACTAATTGGGAAGCTTCCTTAGAGTTTTGAGCATAAATACGGTTATTTTGTTTGTTAAAATGTTGCTCTATTGTAAAGATTTTCTCATCCGTAAACAAAATTTTTCTGTGACCTTCCTTTGCGTACCGCTTCAGTAGTTGTTTCGATTTTACCACCCTATTCTTTTTTAAATTATCAGTTAAAATATGACCAGTGCGTCTCTTATAGGCTGCAAGTCCTAAGTCATCTTTTAAAATACGCGACATGGTTCTGGGTGCTATCTTCATCTCCCGAGATAAAATCTTTTGCTTTCGGACAGGATTTCTTCGAATTCTTTCCCTTACTGCTTTGACCACCTTTTTCGTACGAACACTACGTGGACGGCCAGATTTTTTTCTGTCACAAACAGAGGAGGTCTCATTGTACCTATTAATAGTCCGGCACACAAACACTTGACTAATACCAAGCGTATGGAGATTTTTAAAAATTGCATTTGGCTCCATACTAACTTTGTGTAATGCAATCACAGCGATTCGGTTCTCTTTATCACCCCACTCCATTTTAATATCGCAAAATATTGTACAATGTATTGGCGCCAAAATTAGAAAACACAATGACAAACAATCGTATAAAAATGACAGATTCCAAATTCAAATGTAATATCTTTCTTATTTTTAATTATAACAGTATTTATGGCCAGACTGTGTATATATATCATACCTACTACTTTCGTCAAGTTGGCTTAGTACATAGAACCGAACACGTTTCGATTGGCAATTAAGTAGTCGATTTGAATATCAAATTCCGTTTTGCTATCAATTAAAATAACTGTTTCCGCCGTTAGGTCATTGTCACCATAGTCTTACCTACTATGCTTTATGGGATAAGTTGTTTTATTTGTTTGTTTTTTTAGAAAACTCGTCGAGGTGCTTTAGTTTCGTTGTTGGTGGAGCCCCGCCAGCGCGCGCGTCGAATATTACTTTTAGCTGGAGGGTCATGCCGCGACAAGGCGGCGCACCAACCGTTGTCAACACACTATAATCAAGACAATATCCTCTCTTCAGTGCTAAAATTCGATCTTCATAAACGGTAATTTTGTTTATCTTATTTCACTCTAAATAATAAAATGAATAGTTCATTTTATGTGTTTATCACAGATTTTTTTACGATTGGAAGTCCCTGTCATGACCCTGTTTGTTATGTAACAGTGAGTGATACTCACTGTTACAACCCTACTTACTTACTATAAAACCCTTGCTCGCATTAAAGACCAAAACTAAAAAAAAGTCACCATTTTAGTTGTACAGCAGCATATTAAAAAGTGATAAAGCATAATAATATATAAAATATAATATGTATGTTTTATGATTTCAAGAGAATGGGAAGATCTTTCACCGATGGGAATAGCTAGAATCCAGCCAGGCGTGGCCACTTTAGGAGGGCGGGTCTATGCAGTCGGAGGCGAACAAGGAAGTCAAATACTCGCCAATGGAGAGGTTTACGATCCGCAGGTATAGTGTTAAATCTAGATTATTTTGACACCAAAATAAACTAGACTATTGGATTTTCGAAATTAAAGGCTTGGCAGATTATTGACACTCTGTGATGTTTTTGAGTTCTGACCTTTTTTAGGGTTCCGTAGCCAAATGGCAAAAACAGAACCTTTATAATTTCGTCGTTCGTTTGTAAATCAATACTGTGCATGCGAAAAATATTCATCCCAAATACAGAATCCCTCACATTGTGTGGTCCGACGCGCACTTGGCCGGGTTTTTTTTGCATAATGTTATGCCTCGATGACGCACACACAGGTCGCAAGTCAAAGACAATTTTTTTTTAAATATATTAATTAAAAATCAATTCTATTCCAAAGAAAAGTGTTAATAATAAATAAAAGTACGTATCGTGTTGGGTATCATTTAAAAAACTTTCGATAGGTTCCAAAAAATCTCTTTATAATGTTTGGTCCAGTGGTCTTGAAGCAATAGTTCAAAAGTAGCGAAGAATGATCGTCCGTCCGTCGACCCTTTCTTATCTCCTAGGTTCCTAAAGCTCGGTTAGTAAATATTGAGCCATATTTTGCAGGAAACATAGCCGTTTGCGATATATATCAAATAAAAAACGTTAGGTAGGTCAATTATAATTACAGTGTAAATCTATTTTTACTTGACACTACGTAATTTAGATCCATGAGGTAGCACAGGTTTATTAATTACGCTAAATATCTACAGTAATCAATGCAGACCCGCAACTGTTCTATATATAGACTGCTCAGTGTAGTTTAGTACGGAACCCTAATTGTGCGAGCCCGACTCGCTCTTAGCCGTTTTTTTATTGTTTTTTTTTTAATTTGCATATTATATTAAATATAAAAGTTTTCTTTTAGACGGATAAGTGGTCGAATATAGCACCAATGAAGGAGGCGCGCTGTGAATTTGGGCTAACAGGTTGGAATGGAAATTTATACGCGTTTGGAGGTTGGGTGGGATCAGACATGGGCTCATCAGTTGAGGTGTACGATCCAGTCGCTGACGAATGGACATTAGTGGGCAGAATGCCGGAGCCAAGGTTCGGAATGGGTGTCATCAATTTTGAAGGTATAATAGCAGTAAGAAAAAGTAATTTTTATTTTCCGGTCCGATTTCTAATACATTTCTTTTTTAGGACTAATATACATCGTTGGAGGATGTACTCACACATGGAGACACACCAGAGATTTATTATGTTATCATCCTGCATCTCGAAAATGGAATACGTTGACACCGATGCATCATGCTCGTAGTCAAGCTGCAGCAGTCGTTCTTGACAACTACCTGTATGTCATCGGTGGGAATGCGCCTCGGCGGTCAGTTCTCACGTCTGTGGAACGTTACAGCTTTGATGAGGTAATACATAAATTAATAATCAAAACTTTTTGATGATAGTATCGCATACTATGCTCCGGCCGCCCGCTTGGGTTTCAGGGCACGTGGGAGGAGGTAGCGAGCCTGAAGGAGGCGCGCGCGGGCTGCGCGGCGGGCGCGGCCGAGGGCGTGCTGGTAGTGGCGGGCGGCGACAGCGAGAGCGCGGGCGAGCGCGCCTTCTACCGCGCGCGCACCACGCTGGCCAGCGTCGAGACCTACGAGCCGCGCGACAACACGTGGCGCACCGCGCCGCCGCTGCCGCACTCGCGCGCCGAGGCCGGCGCCGCGCTACTCTGACAGCTCCTACCCGACACCGGGCTGCAGACGCGATGCGATCCCAAAAGACAATTGGCAGGGTCAGAAACCTATGGGACTTGGTCCTAATGTCCACCACGAACGGGACTTGTATCTATAAATAGTCTATTAAGTAAGGAGTAACTTTTAATAAGACACCCATAAAATATCTATTAGAGAAAAGTTAAAGCCCAAATGAATAAATTGTTGTTTTCCAATAAACTTAACCTAGTGAAAAGAGGGCATACAATTTACATGATAAATAAATAATAAAAACCGTAATCATAAATTTTCGAAAACTACCTTTTAAAGGTGAAGTTAAGGCTTAAAGGGGAAGGGTTTTGAATTTTGAAGGGAAAAATAAGAAATTCACGCGGACAAAGTCGCTGGCTAAGTACTAAATACAGTGCAACCACGATATTATAAATAGGAAGGGAACAAGTAAATATTCGTTATATCAAGTAATTCGTTAAACTGAGGTTTGTTATATTGAGGTCAGGTTGCTCTAAAATTTGTTATAAAGAGGTAAAAAAATAGTTTTATTCACCTCAACATTACGTACTCATCTTAATGCCAATTCTCGTAAATTAAAACGTTCAAAATCTAGTCGCAGTCTCATCTCGGCGATAAACAAATGTCAAAAACTTGTCAAAATGTAGGGAAATTAGAGGTATTTATGACAGATTGAGACTGTGATCAGACTGTGAATGTTCTTAAAATTACGAGAATTGCTCCTCTGGTTATAGCGAACAACTTCTACTAATAAAAGATAACACATTTTTATCGAATTACTGTATGTATTTTCTATTTAAAAACAATTAGGTAGGTAACATTTTTTTTCTTTAGATTAATAATCAAAATTAAATGCAGTAAAATCCGTAAAAGTAAAAATGTGGGTTCATACATTATGTAGGTAATTTAATTGCAACTAGAATCTTTAACAATAGTGACGAGCAGCACTGTTTACATTACTTCCCATCAAACACCACTGATTGTTTTACGAAAAAAAAAGTGTCGAAACCTGTCGCGACCGAATCACATACTATGGGATTATGGGTCATATTGGTAGGAACGTTAGGTTTTGGGTTGACAAAATTCGTTAATTCGTATTTACACTTTTATTGATAGTTGTAAATTCGTTTTATAGAGGTTGGTCGCAAAAAAATCTTCGCAATGTAAAGGCACATTTTACATTAACTCTTATGGTCAATTCAAGGGGATTACGAAGAATTAGTTAAATCGAGGAAGTCGTTAAATTGAGGTACGTTATAATAAGGTTGCACTGTAAAATATCAAAAACCGTTTAAAATGCTACTCTCAAAACTACCAATGGTCAAGTCAAATCAGTGGACAAGACAAACTATCATATATATATATATAAACAAATCTAATAGATACCTTATTTGTTAAAATCAATTAATCATTTTAGGCTAAAATAATTGCAAGTTGTTTTTATGGGTGCTTTATAAAAAAAATCGTCTCGTTAGTGGTGGATATTTGGACCACTTTTGCCCATTGTCTTTTCCAAAACCTACTATCTAGGACAAAGGTACAAAATATATTCGCACTTTTGGTAAAACGATAACACAACAGTCAACAGTGTAGCTCACGTTTCCATTTTTATAACATAGGTAATTTTTTTGATGTGACGTTTATTTAGAATATGAAAGTCATTCGTCCAATTTTCTTACACAACTGTTAATTCCATACTGATATCCTATAACTTACTTATTTACGAAATGTGCAAGTGTGGACATTTAATTATATTTATTACCTCGTTCGAGTCTTCCAACGGCTGATCAGATTTGGTGGAAATTTGGCACACAGATTGATTAGGTCCTAAATTAAAACTACTTTTTATCCGGGTTCATGACGTGGTTTCTCTAGGATGCGAGTAAAATCGTGGGGAGCTAGTGACCTATAAGAGCTCAACTGTCACTAATGAGACACAATTACTTTTTCTATTGTAACCGAACTTAATAAGCTTGCCTAACAGACGAGGGGACAAAACCGAAAGTGTGTCTGTTTATTTACTTCTTGACGCCTCAACTACAGGGCAACTATAGGACAGTTACGTAGTGGTGTGCCTCTTGCACATATGGCGACTGTTCATTTATTTAAAGGTCACTACTACGTAGGTATTGGCTTTATATTTCCATATCGACTTTTCGGTACTTGTAAGCATTCCATTTGTACGATAGTACTTAATAATGCCACGGTGGAACTATACCGTGTTGACGTGGAACACATACTTTAATTAATGGCCGTTGCACACTTTATGAACTCGACACCAACTCGACTGAAAATAAGTTATTCATATATACAGATAGAATATACTCTTTATTGCATACCAAATAAAATGAAAAACAAAATGAAAACACATTTCAAAAATATTTGTGGCAGTAGTTTACGACGCGTGGACCACGCTTGTAAAGCGTCGTATACTTCACACCACTACAATTGTCCATTACAATAATATTCACTAATAGTACGCGACTTTAATTTGGCACATCGAGTCTTGAGCGTAGTATCTGTAACTCATACCTATGTGATGATATTATAATGACATTTGAATAATACCATGTGTTCACGGCAGACCTTTATTATGGTAGAGGAAGAGAGGTAAAAGGCAGCTCGTGATATTACTTTATGATCCTTACGCATGGAAAAATACAACGCTATACTTTATAATGTATGTAAACATACAGATAGGGTACAATGCAACATAAACGTAATTGCCAATTTTGCCAAAGTAGGCTATGGAAATGGGAACAGTTATTGTTTGTGGGGGAAAGATTAATTAGCTACGGTTATCGCAATTAAATTTTTTATTTAGAAAATAATTAGAAGCAATCGCGATGGAACATAAATGTAGCAGTTCTAGGCCTGTATCAATAAATAACTCTTAAGGCGCTGCCCATACGCAGGACACCGTAAAACGCTCAGTTTTTTTCTATGACACTTTCCCGTTCGAACTTTCAAATGAGGTTTTATTAATACAGGTCTAAATGTATATAATTAATTTTACCCCCTTGTGTCCTCTGGGTTAATTTTTACTCTATTATTTTATATTGATGCTATGATACTATTCCTAATGTTATTGTCTTGGTATATTTTATGTAATTATGTTCCATATTTAAAATAAGTAACAATACTTCCAATACTTATTTTCCTCCTTAATTATTGTATAATGTGTTCAAATTAGAATTTACAAAGTATCTATATTATGCATAGGGATATAAGCTTAACTGTTGGACTGCCGCCTGGTAGCATTATTTACATTTATAATTTAAGCTGGGTGATATTAATGAATCTAATTTAAGTATGAATAAGAATTAAAACATTATTAAATATTTTTACAATGAGATATTTTTTCATTACTATTACAAAGACTTACAGAGTAAATGCTGGGAACTTGGCGTCTAAGACCCGCGTTATGTCTTCGGCTAAATAAAGACGCCCTACTAATCCTTCGAACAATGATGCTGGTCTGTCCGGGTGATGTAACTCTGTGCCCGTGCGCTCCACCGCACACCACTCCATAAAGCAACCAGCCTGGTACAGATACATAGGTTTCTGAAAAGTAAAAATTGTTGCCTGAAGCGAGTGCCTGTTCTGAGGCATCAAAATCTAATTCGTGAGATACCTTTTTGCGGATTGTCTCACCAATTTTCATTAGACATCAAGAATAAAAAAAAAATATTTTTGTCCAAAAATAGGGTATGGCTGTAGTAAAATATCGTTAGTTAAGAAGCTGATAAACTGCTCATAGGTTTTGAAAAGCTTGTGCTACAATGATTATTTTATTAATTGGTTGAAGGTAACGAGGAACAGAAGTTTTACTGTTATTAAGTCTGAGGGCGTTCAGTGTCACGCAAAGTGTTAAGGTGTCGTAGGTACCTTCGTGGCTTGATAAAGTTGTAAAAACGCATATGCATTTCCGCTGACCCCATGACACATGCTATAACCCTTAGTACATAATCCACGTTTCCATATGAGATCTCCGCATTGCACAGCTATTTTCATATATTTGTCTTCTTCAAAAATCTGAAACATTTAAATTGATTTATTATGGTGAACCATTAATTAATTTATACAAATATATATAAGTATATATACGCATTAATCATCAATCATAGAAACGACAGTATGTATTTGTTAGCAGATTTATGAATACCTGCCTACCCGTCCTCTTACATCGCGCTATTATCCTAGTTTGATTACAAAACAAAATCGCGTATTACAGTCAGCAAGAGTTAGGAATACAGCAAGCAACAATAATCATCTTGAAAATATTCATTTATTGTATTCGTAACTTTCTTCTTCTTCTTCGTGTCTCTGGTACGACTGTATTTTAAATGTTATTTTCCCAAAACTTTGCCACTTCCACGGCGTGTCGGTGGAAAAACCAACAAACCCAGGTAAAGTTACGGCTAACCAGCCCACCAACTTTTACTGAATGGCAAGGCCTCAAAAAAACTGCCCAAATGACCAAAAGCCACCAAGAACTTAACATCCTCAGCAGAAATTCCCTTCACATTGCCGGATATAATCCCGGCTATCAAGGCGCTGATGAATGGTAAGGCACAAGTTACAGCATTGCTTAAACCGGGAAAACTGCCTGACAACCCGAAGAACTATCGCCCTATATCTCTTCTGTGCCATACGTTCAAATTATTCGTAACTTTTTAACCTTAAAACATGCTTATTAAAGCACTGAGCGCTAGTAAACTGAGGGCAATTAGTCTCAAAATCGCTGAGACTCTAGCTCTAGCGGCGGATTCACAATACAAGCCGCGGGGCGCGGCCTTACGCCCGCGTAGACGCTTTTTAAAGCAAAGTGCGCTCTATTTATTTAGCAGCTACTGTTTAAATTGAATGAGCGAGCAAGCGACTGCGTCGCCTGAAGGTCAATGCCGAGGAAATTCAATGCTGTTGCTCAGTAACTAGAGTTCACAATTATTGTTTATAAAAGCGCGGTCGCCGCCGCACGAAAGTTTTCGTTTACGTCTAAATGCAGCCTGAAGGAGGCATCGCGCGACTGATTGAGGCGCCGCGTACGACTACCTCGCTTCGTTTGGGTCGATATGAACCGGCCCGAGGCACAGCGCGGGTGTCATCGCGGCTCTGCGGGCCTGCTGCCTGCTTGACGAACTAGGCGCCGTCGGCTGCTGCTATCTTGGTGTGAACTAAGCCTAAGAGCCTAAACAACTACCATCTTATTAATAAACGCGGAGTAAAGTATTGGCCTAACATACCTAAAACTCAAAATATGTATGGTTAATCATATATATATGAATATATATATAAATAATAACATATATACATATATTAATTTATATTTATTTGGGCAATTTGGGCAATCTCCTTATTTTGATTTTGTTACTTTTTTTTTTTTTTTTTTTGTATTCCTTGTTTTAAGATTACGAGTACTATCTTTAATTTAAGAATTAGTTGTAACAAAAACTTGTAAACGGAGCGAAGGAGCCTGGAACTCACGACACAGGGAATCCTAGTGTGAGTTTCAGGAATCAATGCATTAACTGTATTTTCTTGAACAATAAATTATTCTTTATTCTTATTCTTATTCTTTATTCTTTAATCTGAAGGTAGTGGTTGTAGCTTTACTTATCGTTTATTAATAAGGGCAAGTATTAACGTTTTTAATAACCTGGTAAGCCAGAATGCACAAGGGTACAAATCCCGGAGCTCCATGACACCATTGAACCAGTTTATCTCCCGAGCCACTCCCCATGGATGATGGGAAATTGCCACTTGGAAAGCGCTGATTTAGTAACCAGTCTATAGCCGGTTTAATAAAGGTACGTATTTCAACAACGTTGATGAATAAACGAGCCTGGAATAAAAATAAACAAAGAAAATATTCTCGATTAAACAATTTCTCAAATATTGGTAGCTGGGCTACCAATATTGCTGCACAACCGTTCGATTCGGCAATAAATTCGAATGTTTAGGGTTTTAGTAGCATTGACGTTATTACGAAATAATTAATTATTTACTATTTAAATGTTTTCTACCATGAAAAATACCATTTTGTAGCGTGCCCCCTAAACGAACATTAACAATCGAATCTCATACCGAATCGAACAATTGTGAATAGCTATGACGGTCTCCTGAATACGTATGTTTTTTTTTTTTGTATTATGCTGTGACTGAATAGGAATGCCAAAAAAGTAGGGTTAAATCACTAGGTAGGTACAGACGCCAGCACATCAAGCTACTACAATCTGTCAAATTTCTTTAATAGATTTTCAACTTTATTGCTAAACCATTAAGGTTTAAGGTTGATGGGGAAAATTTGACAGTTTCGGGTAGCTTGACCTGCTGGCGTCCGTACTACTAAATTTTGGGATCTAGCAACCCTAACGACAAATTAATAGGATTATTGCACATTTTCATTGTTTAGGTAAGTACTTAGGTAATATTTGTACCTGCAACAGCATGTATAGGATTCCCGCCATTCCATGAGCAGCTCCAAAATATACTTTTTCGTGCCAGTGCCATAATAATGGGCTGGCGCACTTCATTGCCGCGGCATATTGTTTTCCAGATTTCAATATGCTATTAATCACCTGAAAGTGGCAACACTGCGTAAGTACGTAATTTGCAGTTTTTGACAAAACCGGCCGAAGTGGCGGTGCTTGGGGGAGGCCTATGTCCAGCAGTGGACTTCTTTCGGCTGAAAAAATGATGATGATGATTTATTGTTATAAGTACGTACCTTTTCAATGTGCTTTACAGGAATGACCTCTTTTCCACTAATATGTTTGTTCACAAACATTAAAGAATAGAGATATCCAGATTTACCATATAAAAGCTCATCGGGTGATTCTTGTAACAAGGAAATTAGAGACATTAATCTGAAAAATGAAAATTATCTTAGAATCCGTAAAGGTATAATTCCGAAGGCAACGGCAGACCGCAGACTGCAGCAACAGTGCCGCTTAACCGTAATCACACTAGGTTCTGGTTTCTATGTAGGTACCAATTTCTATGAAAATCGGTCCCGTATATGGCGACAGTGCCGCTTGCTGCTGCGGTCGAGCGCCGACTGCCGACGGCATACCAGCAGTGCTGTCAGTGGCTGTCACTAAAATAACGATAAGAAGTTTTTTATATTTATTTGTCAAGTCAGTTTCGCGATTATTGCGTTTGCTGACTGTGTTGTCAGCAAACGCAACGCTGTGTTGCTTCTGGAATTGTACCTTCATTGCAAAAGTGTCAAAATCCTCTCGATTTTGAATCCCATTGTGCTACTGGCGTGTATCTACTCCTCTTTTCAGAGCGTGTGTGCGAACGTGTAAACTCGCGTACAACTAAACTTGGAAAATAGGTAGGTAGTATCTTGAATAGACCTACTAGAGTAGGTAATTATTAATGCAAGATTCGCTTATAGCGGACATTCGCACGGACGTAAAAATATCGCGGCGGGATTTTATCGCGCACCGGATTTTTAACTCTCGGTGTTGTGCCGAGCATTGAGAATCCAACAGAGGGCATCCCAGCGCGTCAAAAAACATGTGACTCAGGTTGGCTGGACAAATCTTCAAAATAGCTTGCATTTAACTAGGTCAATAGGTCACTTTATGTGACGGCTAAACACCCTTATTTCAGAATTTGTGACGCTACAGAATCTTAGATAATCGATCGAAAACGTGTCCAGCCATCTTGAAAAACCACTTTTCGCTGGTGTCTCAATCTCGGTAACGGAAGTGATTTTGACGACTTTTTGCATATCAACGGGCGTCACATAAATTTGTGACGGGCACCGAGCTAAAAGTTTTGTGATAAGTACAGTGGTTTAGTAGAAAAATGCAAAAATCTGTGTCCAGCCATCTTGAATTCACGTATAAAACTTATGGCTGGCACTTCCGAATCTCAATAACGGGGGCGTTTTCGAATATGGTTCCTTTACTAATACTTGGTGACGCAATGTGTGACAGTAATAACGTTTGATTTATGGCGTCACATGTAAGGGTTTACGAGAAATCAATAAAAACTTAATGTCCAGCCAACCTGAGTTCAAGATGGCTGGACACATGTATCTCCACTGCCTGATAATCTACGACCTTCGAAATGTGTTCAAAATGTTGTGACGGGGACGATAATGATAACCTGAAATTGTGACGGAGAAACTTTGCGTAGTTTCAAAGATATTGACCATTTAAATTTTTCCATACAAACAGCCATTAATATTGTGAGGTGACCATAATTTTACATAAATAAAGGATTTCTTTTTAATCGATTAATTGGCCGGTAGGTAGCATCCACGCCTGCTTTGTATTTGATTTCCCCGTGGGAATAAAAGGTTTTCCTGCAGTGAAAAGAGTAAGTATGTGTTAATTCAAAATAATAATTGACCACCAGCGCTGCAAGAGAGAGCCCACTTGAATTTCGCGTTTAGTTCATTATCTTATGTAACTGAAAATGAGAACTAAACTCGACAGCCGGCAGTGTATGTACTTACTTTTCGAAGTGTTATCACTAATCAGAGTACTAGTAACTATTAATTAATCTGCGGTAAGACAACCTAAATAAGAGTTAAGATTCGACCAGTTGTCCTAGTAGTACCAACTTTAAGCAATAGATGGCGACACCAACATCAGCTATCATGGCAGTATAGTTTGTCTTGTACCTACTAAAAAGAATAGATATCTGCACGTAAATCATCAATAACATTTAAAAATTACACCCCCCCTTCCTCACTTCTACATTTTTGTCTTCTATTGATTTAAATATCTACAGTTGTTCGTATTAGTATCACCAATACACGGATTTTCGTCCATTAAAGAAAACACCTTAAAATATACTTGTCCTACATAAAACCTACAATATTGGTTACCCTACTGCAGTGTTTGTATGGGGAAATTTAAATGATCAATATCTTTGAAATTACGCAAAGTTTCTCCGTCACAATTTCAGGTTATCATTATCGTCCCCGTCACAACATTTTGAACACATTTCGAAGGTCGTAGATCATCAGGCAGTGGAGATACATGTGTCCAGCCATCTTGAACTCAGGTTGGCTGGACATTAAGTTTTTATTGATTTCTCGTAAACCCTTACATGTGACGCCATAAATCAAACGTTATTACTGTCACACATTGCGTCACCAAGTATTAGTAAAGGAACCATATTCGAAAACGCCCCCGTTATTGAGATTCGGAAGTGCCAGCCATAAGTTTTATACGTGAATTCAAGATGGCTGGACACAGATTTTTGCATTTTTCTACTAAACCACTGTACTTATCACAAAACTTTTAGCTCGGTGCCCGTCACAAATTTATGTGACGCCCGTTGATATGCAAAAAGTCGTCAAAATCACTTCCGTTACCGAGATTGAGAGACCAGCGAAAAGTGGTTTTTCAAGATGGCTGGACACGTTTTCGATCGATTATCTAAGATTCTGTAGCGTCACAAATTCTGAAATAAGGGTGTTTAGCCGTCACATAAAGTGACCTATTGACCTAGTTAAATGCAAGCTATTTTGAAGATTTGTCCAGCCAACCTGAGTCACATCAAAAAACCACTCTGTTGGATTTTCAACTCTCGGCGCTAAACAATGCGTTGAACATACAGTGCGAGGAAAAGTCCCGCCGCGATATTTGCGATCGGGTAACATTTTATAGCACTACTATACCTTTGAGCTAAAATTTTGTGATCCGGCAGCGTTTTATCAGCATGTTTAGAACCTTGCTTATATGATATTACAGTTGCAAGAGCCAGTGGCCCTGCATCTCCACACAAAAAGCTAATTCTGCGACCTTTTAGATTTTCAATATTTATGTATTCCAATGCAGTCTGTAAAAAAGTACAAACAAAAAATTAATTTTGTGTGTATACTAGCTGCGCGCCGCGGTTTCATCCGCATAAGTTTCGATCCCGTGGGAATATCGGGATAAAAAGTATCCTATATGTTAATCCTGGTTATAAAACCATCTGTGTGTCAAATTTCATCCAAATCCGATAAGTATTTTTTGCGTGAAAGAGTAACAAACATCCATCCATACAAACTTTCACGTTTATAATATTAGTAGGATCTAATGTGTAGGTAGTCGCTCCATGTAAAATACTGGTATTCAGCTGCATCCGGTTAGACTAGAAGCTGACCCCAACATAGTTGGGAAAAGGTTGGGCAGATAATGATGATGATCTAATGTGTGTGCATGAGAGGCGAGGGACATGTGTGTCAACCGTACCTATGTGTTTCATAGGTTCACTATGTTCTATTTGTTGCTTAAATTTGAATACATACTGAAACAAATAAATGGGCTAAAAAAAACAAATTAAGGGCTGATTTTTCAATAGTCAGATAACAATCAATGACTAAATATCATGTTCATAACAGTGTAGTTAATAATAAAGAAATAAATATACTATATAAAAGGCTAGACAGATGATGATGATGATGATGACTAGTAATATATTAGAATTCTAAACAGAAATAGTCACCATAGCCGAAATCTGTTTGAAATGGGATCATCTTTATATGTACATATACATACACACATCAACAGAATCTAGGGATAACTTAATCCTAAATTATTTACGAATGTATAGTTTAAAATCTTTTTAGTTTCCATAAAAAGTTTATATACAGAGTGAAACCTCTTTTATTCTATTTTCAAAATTTAAAATGTAAATAAAAAAAACAAAAGAAAAAACAAAATACGGCGGCAAAATTGTTAGCAAGTAATTCGTTACGTTAAGGATAATTAAAATTGTTTTATTAATATTAATTAATGAAAAGGGATTAAATTGTTTTTCTTTTTTAATTTAACGTGCCGTGTGAGCTTTAAGAGTCATGTCACGTCGTCATTTGAGTCGAGATGAAATGTTACGAGCCGTGGGCATGTTAGAAAATCGTGCTATTCAACGCGTCGTTGCTGAGGCCCTACACACCAGCCAAAACGTGATATTAAGGCTGTGGTCACGTTATCGCAGTACTGGGGAAGTGGCTGAACGGCACACGGGTAGATATCGTGTTACTCCGCAGAGACTGGAACGATTTCTCCAAATGGCCGCCCGAAGACAACCCAATATCACAGCGATGCAACTAGTACAAAGGCTCCAGGAGGACCACCAGCTGCAGGTAAGCGACCAAACCGTGCGAAGGAGGTTGCATGAAGTTGGTCTTCATGCTCGAAGACCGCTACATGTTCCAGCATTGTGATTTGGCAATCGCGGTCGGCGGCTTTCGTGGGCTCGGGAGCATTTACACAATGGTCTTTGGTGCTGTACACCGATGAGTCCCGGTTTGGATTTCATCCGGATTCACGAAGAACACGCGTTTGAAGAACTCCAGGGAGAGTTAGCCGTTTACGGCACACTCAGGAGGTCCACTTATACAAAGGCGGGGTGTGGGCAGGAATTCGTCTTGGCGGAAGAACCCAGCTCGTTTGGATCCAAGGCAGCATGACTGCACAAAAATACCACGAGGAGGTAGTAGAGCCTGTTATTGTCCCACACAGAATCCAAATGGGCCAGGAATTTTTACTCGTGCACGATAGTGCTCCTTCCCATACGGCGCGGCTGGTGTCGCCCGCTCTCCGAGACCACGATATTCAAGTTTTACATTGGCCTGCACAGTCGCCCGACTTAAAACTTAAATCCTATCGAGCATGCCAGGGACATGTTACAACGAAAAGCTTTGAGAGATTTCCCGCCAAATTTGACGACGGAACAACAACTTTACGAACACTTGCAAAGAAAATGGGACCTCATACCGCAGCAAGACATTGACAATTTAATTTTAAGTATGAACAATCGATGTCGATGCGTAATTAATGTAAGAGGTGGCAATACTAATTATTAATAATTAGATTTTATAAAAATAAACAATTAAAATTAAAATTAATAGTTTTATAATAAGAAATGAAGTTTTTTTATCATACTAATTTTCTACGGCGATTAAAAAATTAACATTTATATTTAAAACAAAAACATCACGAAATGTTTTTTATTTTGTATTAAAGACCTTAAAATAACCTATCATTCTTCCATTTACTATATCAGAAAATTCCTCATAGATTTTTAGATATTTGATGAAATATAAAATATCCCTAGATTCTGTTGATGTGTGTATATCATTCTGGTGTGTGTATGTCACTGAACTTCTTCCAAACGGCTGGACCCATTTTGTGAAATATTTGGTGTGTGTTTGAGTGGATTCCTGGATGGTTTAGATTCACAATTGGACCCAGTAGTAGCGCTGCAATAGCAGGCAAGGCAAAATTTGGGCAGGACAATAACTATATATATGGTCAGCTAGTTACGAGTATTAATAGAACTCTATTAAATTACTAGACACTAACCTTTAGTGTTTCAGGATTGTTATCATTTTTCAATGAACTCATAAAATAAAATAGCGCAAGACCAGCTGAACCAGTGTATACTGTGCCATCAAAGAATATGCTGCTTTCCATTTTCATCTTAAGAGTGTGTAATTTTTCAGTTTTAAACTTCAGCAATTTTGCTTCAAATTTTTCCGAAATCTGTAAAGGAGGAGCATTAAAATAATTCAAGGTTATGAATCTGAAAAACAGGAGAATTTATTTTGAAAACCAATGTCTTTTAATTAATACAGTTCTTACTTACACCCGGTTTCTGGAATAAAAATTATTGATGGGTCAAAATTAAAAGCAAGTCAATTGATCCATTTGGCTGTTGATAATTCAGTCATCTGTCACAGTAGTTGATGCCTGCTTGACCAATTGTTAGCAATTTTGGTGTGATCTTCATTACAGAGACCGGGTGTTAGTCCTTTATTTTCATAGGTCTTTACTAGGGGTTTAGTTGTAACTTCCATAATGAAACTTGTAACCATCAGGAATTTAGCATCTCTATGTTTATTGTCTGCCTGCTTCTGCAATGACGACTAGATGAATTTAACTCATGAGCACCTTAGGAAGTTGCTATAATCCATACTAATATTATAAAAGCGAAAGTAACTCTTGTCTGTCTGTTACCGTTGCACACCTTAACGGTTGTATGGATTTTAATTAAATTTTGCACACAGGTACTCCATGTCCTGGGATAAGAACTATCTTAAGACATAGGATACTTCTTATCCCTTTAGTATATTCCCGTGGGATGGTTTCCGACAACAACGCGGGCGAAACCGCGTTTAAAAGTAAATATTAAAGCTTTTCATCTTGTTTTCATTTAGTAATCGATATCTAAATGGAAGCAGCAAAAACCGTATCTATTTTTTTTATTACTAGGTAGTGTTGAGGATTCCATTAACAGCACCTAGATCGAAAGTAAAAAAAATAACCAGCATAACCCTACATCATTAATAATCAATTGTTTTAAGAAAATACAATCATTGAATACTTTAAAGAGAGATACCTAACTAATAAACGAATGAAACAAACACACCCCATCTCGAGAATTGGTAAGAATATTGGCTGTCCCTTCAGGTGAATAGTTATCATATTGATTTTCAAAAGAACCTTTTGGGGCCATTATTTGATATAGTTGGTTAAACCACAGGGTTACACACAATTTGTTATTTGTAAATATTATATTTTTTATTTGGTTTCTGATATTTCATAATAATAAACAAAACTAAAGTGTCAATGTCGTATTCGACAAGCAGGGTTGCCAAACATACAACGTTTTCCCTCGTACTGATGCAGGTTGTAAGTACTACGTTGATACGTTGTGATATTCTAAATGAGCACTTTAGATGTCGCTACTATCACTAGTCCAAGAATTTCACAAATAGCTGTCTGCTGTCACCATTTACACTTTTTTTATAAAAATGTACGACTTCTTTTACTTATAATTAATTAATATGCTCCGTTGCGCAGCTGTAGACTGCAAAAATACGAGGACCCATGTAATTGCCAAAGCTATTAAAAGACGAAAACTGTGGAATAAAGCTCTTCAAAAATAAATTGGTAACTCGCTATTTCGTCGAGACTATGTGCTATCCTTTTAAAACCTGAAGACTTTTGTCTTTTGTCAAGAAAAATTCCACAGTTTTCGTCTTTTAACATCTTTGGCAATAAATTACATAGGTCCCCTTGTTTTTGCAGTCAACAGCTGCGCAACGGGGCATATTAATTATTTATGCATAAAAGAAGTCGTACACTTAATGTTCACCAAAAATGTATGCATAGATGTGTATACACAGCTAGCTGTGAAATTCTTGGAGGTGATAGAAAGTGCTCGTTTTCAATAATATATTACAGTGTAGTACTTACTACTTCCATATAAAACGGATAATAAACCATTATGTTGCCAGTCTTCAAAACAACAAAGAACTGTCAAACTTTGATCCTATTTTTTCTCGATTTCCAAGGTGGGTAACATAGAGAAACAGCGCATTTAGCGCATGCGTCTGACAATTTCGGCCATATTGTTATGACGCATACAAGATCATAGGTCTCCGCCAGTGACGAGTCTTCTCGCAGTTGACGTGGCTACTACGTACCATCCCGTTCGCCCACTCCGGACGCAGCATAGACGGTGACGAGGAATACGTAACTGGTGAGTGCTTGTGAAGACAAACCTTGCGACCTGTCATGGTTACTTTTATTTGGAATCGCTAATAATGTATGATCCATAAGATATTGGAATCCTCAAATCTAGTAAATATCGTAAAAATATGTTGCGTATGTATTAGTCGCAATAGGAAATTCCGCGTCCCGTCTATGACGCGATGATTCCGTTTTAGGATTTCCAAGCCAACAAGAAACTTGTCAGAAAACCAGAGAGTGTTTATATTCAACGAAAGATATTGCCTTGAGCATGTCTGAAGATCAAGGAATGCACAGAAAGTTGACCTTGAATTTTAGGTGACCTTAGTGGGCATGGATGGAATGGTGGAAGAGAATGGCACTTCAAGCGGTGCTGGTCCCACGGATCCGATGGGCAGTGCGAGCTCCTCGGCGGGCGCGTCTGCTCCTCACGTAGTAGCCGTCACTAGCATTGTGCAACTTACTTTACCAACTCAAGCTCCATCTGCACAGGTGTTTATTTTGATCTTTATTTATTTTCATTGGTACTCATGTAGTGTTTACAACAAATTGTGATTACAGTAGTAACCTACTTAATGGTTGGTTGTTTATTTATATCAACCAAGATCTAAGTTAGTGAAGTGATCTAATGTGTGAGTGATAGGTTCCTGCATGTTTATATTTTGTACAATCATTTCAGTAGGTAACTTATCAGCTTAGATAAAATCTATTAGAGTTTATTATCATGAAGTATTCTAATGATGAATATGATTTGTTTACATTTTTGTCAGTTCCTATGACTAAATGTTAGAAACTTATAGACATTTATATTTTCAGGTTCAATCAGTAATACAACCAAACCAACAATCTGTTATACAAACAGCATCCAATATACAATCGGTGCAGTTACCAAAAGGGAATGTGATTCTTGTCAGCAAACCTAGTTCTGTAATACACACAACCCAAGGGACGTTGCAAACATTGCAGGTAAGATTTATTATATTACATAATGTTAAAAATTAGAGGTCAATTTTTAATTAATGAACTTTATATTATTACTATTACTTGAAGTGATTTTAATTCAAAATTTTACATCTTTTGTACATATGCATTCCTTTATTTTATCTTATCTTAGACAAATGTTATTATCTGCTAATGTATAATGCTACAAATGTATATTAGAACTTAAAGGTCCATATTACATGTCTATAATATTGACTGTAAATCAATGAAAGAAATACTTCAGTAAACAAGTAATAGTCATCTAAGGGAAGTGGGTTGTTGTGCAGTTTGCATGCATTGCAATTGCCCCCTGGCACACCCATTGATTTACTACATTCTTGTTCACAATGAGTGGCTTAGAATGGTGCCAGCATTTGAGTTTATGTAAGTATACAACATACTTTCACAGTTACTAAGGTTAAAACTAATATTTCAATTTTGAGGTGACAATAATATGAAATTGTATTCATAATATGTAAGTTTGACAACTTTGTTTTACAAGACTACCCAAAAAGAAACTGTTTTTTTATATTCCAATGCTGAGACGAGCCACTTGCTTATGCTGATTATATTATAGAGGTAGCTGAAAAATCTGAAAATTATCTACAATCAAGTATTTTTAATATCATTACATTTTTATGATAGCTCCAAAAACTACCGTCTAAACTGGCCAATGATACGGTGAAGGTGAAGAAGATGAGAGGTTATCGGTATTTTATTCATAGTAGTTGTAAGCATCTACATTTCAGGTCAAGGCTTGGCTGTGGAAATTATTTTAATTTAATTAATCACTTCTGAATTTCTAGATTAAACCTGAACCTAACACATTAATCAGCACCCAAGGCCAATCATGCAGTGATGACAGTTGTAGTGGTGATGAGAGTCCGAAGCGGAAGTACAGGGAAATGCTGACCAGGCGTCCTTCATACCGCAAAATCTTAAATGATCTTGGTGGTGCTGAAATTGCTGGTGAGTCCATAACACAGTCTTAATAATACAACAAATGTGTCACAAAATTAAATGAATGAGCAATAATACAATTAATCTTGATATAAAGATTGTGCTGTGATTAAATCTTGAAGATCAAACATAATTCAACCATAGCAAACTTACATTGGTGGTTGTTTACCTTCTTATGATCAAAAGCAATAAAAATTTTCAAAAGTATCTGAAGCAGAAGTCTTCAAAATATAAAACAATGTGAAAATCATAGCAAAATAACTCATAATTTCGGAAATTATGTTGTTCGAATTTGTTTAAATGCTTGTAAATGAAATGGTCACCACAACAACTAGATCCTCCAATTTTGGTTTACTAAATGCGTTGCAGGAACAACTACATGTCAGTGGTGACAATCAAACTTCGAAAACTGCCCTTACGGCTACAACATAAAGGCGCTGTCAATGAAAAATTGTTAGTGACTGTACTGGAAACTAGCAAAAACGGCGACATCACGCCGTACATTTATAGTATTATATAGACTTACATTATAATTAAATGTATAGCTTGATATGTTTTGCGTACCTAAAATCTTAGTAAAAATAATACAACCTTTCTAAACAGAATTTAATAAAGTGTTCACATATAATAATAGATCATACAATAACAAGTAATTTTCCTCATCAATTGCTTAGGTCATGTAGGTTTAGGATACCATAAATATTGTTCAAATGTCAAATAGTAGGTCTTGCACATCATAAAAAGGTGGAACAGATTTAACCAAAATACTCAATAAGTATAAGATCCTGATGATATTGCAGAAAATCGCATGGGATCTAAACCAGGAAGCGAGAACGAAGTGTCGCTGTCATCTTCTTTATCATTTGCGCCAGGTCAGTTATATGTGCAGCCGTTGACACTCTTTGTTTCTGTGTGCAACATGTGTCACTAACCTGTTACAACGCATCATACATAACTTTAATGTACATTGTGTTGGTACACAGCTCATAACCACTAGCTTCAGGACTCTGCCATTGTCATTTGTTTTACTTCACATAATTGGTTGTAGGAATTCCTACATTTAGTTTTAAATGAGAAACTAAATCTCATTAAAATAATTATTAATATCCTTTAGGGTAGATTAGTTTTGTTGGCTACCGGTCATATGATTCATTGAACTTCTTCTCTCGTTTCATATTATCTTTCCATTGACACTATTAATAGCTATTAAACATTTTAGAAATGCTTCAATCTTAATGTTCATATTCTCACCACATAGAAATCAATCAATAATAAATCAGCAAGTAAGTCAATGTTGTCATAGGTATAATTTATAGAAAACTTGCTTCTGCTCGCGGCTTCGCCCGCGTGGATGTCGGGAATCATCCCACGGGAACTTGCTACCGAAACAAAAAGTAGCCGATGACCTTCCCAAGGATGCCATCTATCTCCTTGCCAAATTTTATCGAAATTTTGGTATATTAGTATAGATTTAATATTTCAGGACTTAAAATATATTTCTGGAATATTTTTGTAACATCAACATGACTATAAAACAGCACATAAAAGTACTTAACTTCTTGCATTGCTAGAAACGCATAAAATAGGTATCTGAGAACATTGTAAAGTGTAAAGAACAATACTCGACATCGGAGCCATCTGGTCCAATATCCATTTTTGCAATTTTTCAGGAGTGCGAAAATAAACATTGAAAATAAATAATTGAAGATTAAATTTCCGTGTTCGTGTGAGTAATCTCCAAAATTATAGAACAATTATTTATTTTCAATGTGTATTTTCGCTCTCCTGAAAAGTTGCAAATATGGATATCGGACCAGATGGCTCTGATGTCGAGAATAAAGTTCAGGCCACAAAACGACCCGAGGTATCCGGGTATCTTACCTTCATTTAGACAATAATCGGCTAAATAATGAAATAAGTGCCTTCCGTAGTCGGGATGAATATTTACGCAAGCATGCAATTGCTTTTCTCGACGACGAAAATAAGTTAGTATTTATTACATTTCATAGTATTTCTCATAGAAACCCAAAAACTAAATTATTCTGCGGTTGTAAGTACCTAACCGAAAATATCCCTTAACTCAAAAACGACACGACATATTTTATACAAACGAATTTTCGTTGAAAGTGTTTTTTTAAGTTTTACCACTATTTTATTCAGAATTTTCCACTGTATGTTAAATAAGGTAGAGGGGGGGTGCATTTTTTTCGACTACAGCAGCGCATCACTTAAAAACATCACAATTTTTTTTTAAATAAGAGATCCTACCATACTCCACCCTTTATTTGCACTTATTTTTCTCTTCATATCTCTGTTACGCGTATAAAGTGACTAATTCCAATTTAAGGTCACTCTTTTTAAGACGAAGTAAACAATAGGTAAACTCCTCATTTTACATACGAGTAAAGTGAGTAATATCTAAGTAAGGCATAATGTTTTCGTAAGGTTGTATATTTTCTTTTTTGATCTCTAAATATGTTTAAATATCTACTTACTTATAAAATTGTAGCTATAAATCTGTAGTTGTAGGTACAAATTCCAACAACAATGACGTCATCACTGGTAAGACCTGATTAATATTCTACCCGGTGACGTAATCCGCGGTGAGAAGTCATGATGACGGCATACTACACCTACCTACTTTGCTTATTCATAATTATTTTAGGTTCGCGTTTAAATATTATGGTCTTTTGATATTATGTCTCCCATTTTATTATTATATGGTTAAACTAGCGTTACTATTGGGTAAATTCGCTATGTAGGTAGAACTCATTTGCTAATTTTAGAATGTGGTATGTTTAGATAACATAAATCAAGAGTTGGTTAGTCAAGGCATCGATTCAAACTTGTAATTATTTTTGTTGCTCTCGCTACGTTGTATGCTGTATAAGAAACGAAAAGTAAAATGTTTTTGTAATTATGTATTTTGGCAGGAAATTGAATTGATATTAATAGGTAAATCTATACTGTACCAGATATCGTGACCGCATCAACGCTAAACATCAGGTGAAAAGGTTTTAAATCACAGTACAGTTCTACTTACACATTATATAGGATATTCAGATCTGTTTTACGGAATGTTTAGCATTCAAGGTGGTCGAATATGAGGATAATGGATACTTTTCAGAAGGAAAAAAAAGGTTACATAAACTCGCGACTTTTTCCCATGGAAACAGGCGGAGAGTACAGAACGCCACCTACTACGATTCATACACACAATACTCTTTTTGCTTCATTTACGTTTTTATAGAATTGCCCAAAAAAAGGACTGTTATGTTTTCAAGGTTTATGTATGTATGTACAGATGTGTGATAGTACACCTGAACCGATTTTGATGTACTCGCAAATAAATCAAACCTATAGGGTACTTCCCGTAGTAAAGGAAGTACCCTATAGGTTTTGATTTGTTACGAGTATCAAAATATGTCGCATTTATAGCTGTATTTTTTTATATGTGCGTGTGGTGTGAGGGCCACTTTGTTAAAACTCCTTAAAAATGTGCTTAGGATTTAGTGAACATTCCCAAAGAATTGTGAAAGTTGGAATCAGATTTTGTGAAAATCAAATAAGCGAGTTATGGACTGTAAAGTTGGGCCCTCAGTTCTCACATAGAGGATTGAGGGCCCACCTGAACCTGATTAACTATGGACACTACAGAAAAAATCTTTATGCCAAAATCTAAGCTAATGCCAAAGAAAATTTGTGAAAACAAGATATTATCGCAAAACACTGTCCTACTTTGTATATCTTCGTACAAAATGGGCCCTCAATTCTCATACACGTAAAAGTTTATTACGCAAATAAAATTAAATCATTAACTTACAGCTACTGTTTCAAATCCTATATGCTACTAAATAAATTGTGAAAAATTGTGAAAGCAAGAACAGGTCACCACTTTTGTTGTTTGAAACTTTAGGACCTTTATAAAATTCGGGCCCTCAGTCCTCCATTTCTTTTGCTTTCGTTTTATTAAGCTTATCGTATGAATGATAAGACAAATACAAAATTGACTCTTTTTGTGAAAAAAATTGTGCAACAAATTCAATACCAGAAAGAAATTAAAAGACCCTTTATTGTATAAGAAAATCGAGTATTATTTTTATTCTCTGAATTAGGAAATAGGGTGACCACAATTTCTATTAGATTGCAGTAAAGATAAGTAAATGTAGAGTCATAGGTGTTAATAAACTTTCTTCGATTTTTCGCTTATCATCGTCATAGCATTTGAAATGACTATTAATTAATACATGACATTTGTAATGACCAATACTATCTGCGAAAGGTGGAGGAACGAATTCAATTGCTCCGATAAGTTCGTACACCTTTGATTTTATTCTTAGTGTGTGAGGTATATCCTGAAGGGCGAGTATTGCCTTCAGGATATACCTCACACAACACAACAAAATAAAGAAGACGATACAGCTATAATACTAAACAAATGAAACACATGCAAAACGGTAACTTGTGTTCTACTATTAAAATTGAAAACAGACAATTACAACTTAAAAATACCTGTGGACTGGATTCTGTTTTTTTCTATTTTGTTATATCCATAACAAAATAGAAAAAAGCAGAATCCAGTATATACCTCACACAATAAGAATAAAATTAAAGGTGTACGAACTTATCGGAGCAATTGAATTCGTTCCTCCACCTTTCGCTGATAGTATTGGTCATTACAGATGTCATGTATTAATTAATAGTCATTTCAAATGCTATGACGATGATAAGCGAAAAATCGAAGAAAGTTTATTAACGCCTATGACTCTACATTTACTTATCTTTACTGCAATCTAAAAGAAATTGTGGTCACCCTATTTCCTAATTCAGAGAATAAAAATAAAACTCGATTTTCTTATACAAAATAGGGGGCTTTTAATTTCTTTATGGTATTGAATTTGTTGCACAATTTTTTTCACAAAAAGAGACAATTTTGTATTTGTCTTATCATTCATGCGATAAGCGTAATAAAACGAAAGCAAAAGAAATGGAGGACTGAGGGCCCGAATTTTATCAAGGTCCTAAAGTTTCAAACAACAAAAAGTGGTGACCTGTTCTTGCTTTCACAATTTTTCACAATTTATTTAGTAGCATATAGGATTTGAAACAGTAGCTGTAAGTTAAAGATTTAATTTTATTTGCGTAATGAACTTTTACGTGTATGAGAATTGAGGGCCCATTTTGTACGAAGATATACAAAGTAGGACAGTGTTTTGCGATAATATCTTGTTTTCACAAATTTTGTTTGGCATTAGCTTAGATTTTGGCATAAAGATTTTTTCTGTAGTGTCCATAGTTAATCAGGTTCAGGTGGGCCCTCAATCCTCTATGTGAGAACTGAGGGCCCAACTTTACAGTCCATAACTCGGTTATTTGATTTTCACAAAATCTGATTCCAACTTTCACAATTCTTTGGGAATGTTCACTAAATCCTAAGTACATTTTTAAGGAGTTTTAACAAAGTGGCCCTCACTCCACACGCACATTTTTTTTATTGTGTCGACTTCGAAGCTTGATTTTTTATTCTCCCAAGACGACCTACGTCTTTAATATTAATTTCAACTTGATACCTCCACGCGTTCCTGATAAATAGTTTATTGACAGACAGACGGACGGACAACAAAGTGGTCCTATAAGGGTTTCGTTTTTTCTTTTGAGATCGGAACCCTCCTGTAAAAATGTAGCTATAGACATGGTATATAAATGAATACTAAACTTTTTTTTTTAATCCGATAGTGTTTATTACCATTGTCTATAAATGAAATTACGACGCTATTATTGAATAACCAGTTATTCAAAAACCCAAAAGTCGCCGTCGCAGATTAATATTTACATTTAGATAAACGACGCCATCTATTGAGCCGAAATGGTCTTCTTTTTAGCGTATCGATGGCAATCTAAATTAGCTACCAGTTTGGCACCCCTGTAGCGTCTATCAGTTCCTAGTTCCTGTAACATGGAGAAAACAGGACACGCTGAACACGATATTAAGTGTCCCATCGTTTGTGGGACAGCACCACATTTACTATCCAGGACATAGTTATCTCAGAATTTCCACCCGAGCAGGTTATCATTGCCTCGGTAAACCTGGATCCGGAGTCTGTTTAATGACTTTCAGGTTAGCCAAGGCAACTCATGTTCAGATTGGAGTGTTTCAGCAGATGGTACGATTGGGTTGGATAAGGAAGCATTATTTGCCACAGCATTATTATTATTTTTCCTTAGACCGTTCTCATGGCACTAACAAGCTTTGAATGGAGCCGTCGTTCATCTAGGCGCTAAGGTTTTTGTTCTTGGACCACTACCCTTGACCATTGATAATCAAATAATACAGCAAAAACATTACGAAAAATACCTTACCTAAGAGTAGACTATCACTTAAACTGAAAAATACAAATTGATCACATCAAATCCAAGCTATCCTCACTTTTGGGCTTCGCACTTTTGGGCTCATTGCGCAATGTTGTTCATTGCCTTCCTCATCGAGAGCGCCAGACCATTTACAACTACATAATCGTCGCAGTAAAGAGGTAAAGAATGCGAACTCGTTTAATATTTTCAAAACTAAATTAAAAAATCTCACCCGCAAAATAAAGTAATTAGGTATTTATTTTGCGGGTGGATTGAAAAGTTTTAAATTTTGTGTTCGTTAATGTTATTTGCGTACGAATTGAAATGTTATTTCGTTAATTATTTTGTTGTAAAGAAAAACAATAGCTGCTTAGTTTGTGTGTCAAAGTTCTTATAAGTTTTAAAAATGTACTTAATCTCAAGTAAGTGAAATCTTTGTAATTTCTTATTGAGAAATACATTTCTTTAACCATAACTGAATTATCTGCGTGGCAGTTCATTGCCTCGATTCATTCAAATCTCAAATAACTATAGGCGCGATGTTTGTAACATCGACAGCGTGATCTTGATTCTCTCGATATAGTTTTAATAATAATAATAAGAAGAATGTGCCGGACCACGCACAGTGAAGGTATCAGTAGTCGGGATGAATACTTACGCATGCACAGTATCGATTTCATCGAAACGAAAGTTATTTGATGCGGTTGTAACCGAAAACATCCCATATCTCAAAAACTATTCAAACTTACTTAACATCATAATCTTTTTAATTAAAGGATCCAATGTGTAATAGACTTATGTGCGCTGATTTGTTATTCAATCCTTTTGTTACACGGAGTGCCACCCTTTTTTTTTCTCTGGATGGGAAATCATCATATGACTTCTCCCGCTCTGGGCGGAGCGGGAGGGCGTGTCAGACTTTTACTGACTAAAACCCACCCGTGTTACTTCAGTTGCCTATGCCACGGGCCACGGTATCTCTTTCGAACAACCCGCGGCCCTGGGTGATCAGCCCTAGCGGACCCCGTCAGTCCGTGCTGATATTTCTGAGGCGCGCGTGGAACGCAACGCGGTGTCGACCCGGCCTGGTCCTTTACGGGCGGCGGGCGAGTTGCCCATTGCTCGCCGCCCGCAAGCCCGCGCCTACGGTGGCCGGGAGTCAGCTGGTGACTCCCGACGTCCAGGGCGTCTCCTGCGGCGACTAGGGCCGTGAGGGCGCATAGATTGCCTCTCCCTCACGCGCTCCGCCTCCTCCTTTGCGAGCATTACTGCTTCGTAGAAGGAGGTGACGGCTTCCCATGCACTCTCGCTCCGTACCATGGCCTGGACCAGGGCCGGACGCGAGAGATCGCCGTCGCCGATCGCCGCCACGAGGACGCGCGGCGGTGCTCCGCCCAAGCCGGGCAGACCTCCACACGGAGTACCACCCTCAATTACTTTTTCGTAATTTCACTTCACAATTGTTTATCGGTGAACAGAACACACCTTTCCAAAGGGGCATGCCAAGTCGCCATAGTAATTTAGGCCCACGGTGCACACATATAAAAACTCATGATAATAGTGGGGGACAATTCCAATAATCAATTAGTAAAAGAAATTATTTACAAAATACTTAGGATTTCAAAGTTATTAAAGATTCTTATATTTCATCAATAAGACGGGACAAGGGTAGCATGAGTAGCAGGAGCAGAATCCATAATCAAGCCGTGGTTGTCAGTTAGGGGAGAATCGTCAGAGTCAGTATTCATGGGCAAAAGTAGTCAATAGAAAGCAATAAACACAAGTCGCCAGTAATCAATTGAGTTGCAAAACAAGCAATGATTTTGACATTTACGTATTCCGGCAGCTGACAAGTAGATTTGGTGTTGCCATAAAAAGTGCAAAAAAATCGATACTTAGATCGATTATAGATATTTTTTGTTTTATAAATATCACTATTAAGTTCAAAAATAGAATAATAACAATTATCAAAAGGTTTCTGTGGTTTACATTACATTACATTCATTCGTTCATTTTCTTTTAGAAGAAAATGAACTCATTAATAAACAATAATAAACGATTATTATTGTTCCGATTAATTACGTGCCAACATTTTTTTTGTAAAGGCAACATTTTGAAATTATCTTTATTGAGGTTCCATTATTTTAGTCGTTTTAATATTTAATTATTTTTTTAAATACTAACCAACTTGCACAGACTAATGAATACGTGGAAGACATGAGAAAAATATTAACATATTTTTTTAATGAAACCATTCCCTTGTGCAATTCAAGGCCTAAAATCGGCATTTCCCTTTCAATTTTAATGTTAATAGTCTCCGAATTAAATGGCTGTGTGACATCCGGACAGATGGATTGACGAAATTATAAGGCTTTTGTTTTTGCTGTTTGACTACGGAACCCGAGGCTTACCCTTTTTAGGGTTAGGAGATGAATCACTGATCTGTTGTTTCTTGGCTACGGAACCCGAGGCTTACCCTTTTTAGGGTTAGGAGATGAATCACTGATCTGTTGTTTCTTGGCTACGGAACCCGAGGGTTACCCTTTTTAGGGTTAGGAGATGAATCACTGATCTGTTGTTTCTGATCATGCCACGGTGTTTCTGTTATTTGTTAGTTCATAGCAGTATTGGGCAAAATGTAATCCAACTACTGATTACTAACTAGGACTACATAAAGTAATTAATAATCATAACTACAAACTACATAAAAAAATCGAAAAATGTAGTTTAAAATTTTGACTACTAACTACTAATTGTAGTTGCAATCACGATTACTTGATTAATTTTTATAACTACAGATTTAAAATGATGTTGCGTCATTAAAAAAAGCAGGCCAAGCTACCCGAAACTGTCAAATTTTCCCAATCAACCTTGAACCTTAATACTTTACAGATAAAGTTGAAAACCTATTAAAGAAATTTGACAGATTGTAGTAACTTGATGTGCTGGCGTCCGTACATGAACGACTATCGCGCGTGTTTCGACTTGTCGTTTGGTAGTGGAAAGACTGTTTTCATACGCAACTATGATCAAACCATCCCAAATCCCACAGGCTATCGGATGAAATGTTCGAAAAACGTGTAGTACTAAAAGCTAATTTAAATGATTAACCCCAATCAACCTTGTTTGTTTATTTATTTGATTTGCAAATAATTTGAATTAAGTTGATGTTTGCTGAGTAATTTTATTTTTTTGATTACTTGGCAATAAAAAGTAATTAAGATCGGGTAAGTATAGGTACATAATATCTACGACTTTAATCCTTGCATTTGATTATTCATGAAAATAAACATAGGTATGTGCAATAAACTGATTTTTTTTATGCAGCCATATTCCAAAACATGTACGGACGCCTGCAGAGAAAACGACCCCCCCCGCCTTACAAAAGTGAGCGTTGAGGGGTCCCGTTTTCTCTGCAGGCGACTGTACATGTTTATTTAATTGCAAAATATAAGTTCATAAAACTTAAATAATCAGTAATTATAACTACTAGATTGCAGCAATCAAATTAACAACTACTTAATGTAGTTTGATTACTGTAGATAAGTTACATGTAATCATAACTACATGTAGTTAACTACGCCCTACACCGGTTCGTAGTATGTATTCAGGGGGTCTACTCCGACGTGGTATCGGCCGTATGTTCGGCCGTTTCCTGCTACGAAGTTACTATTTGGTTCGGTAGGTCCTGATCCTACACTCCTACACTCTTTCGATTATTGACTAAGTATAGTCTCGACCCAACTGAGCCGATCCGAACCTTTTTCGCATTTTTCAATAATATTCGGTTCGGCCATGTGTCGGTTCGATCCGATCATTCGCACTTTGCACTTCGTAGTAGACTCCCAGAGCTATTACGGTATATATTTTCAAAACAGAGCACAATCTTTATACAATATTTTATGCATATTATTGTAAAGAAATTCATGTACTAGTATTTCGTATGTAAGTTTAAAATGCGCTGCCGAGTACCTCGGTTAAGCCCAGCATGGACCTTGTCAGGACCTCAAATTTAAAATGCTCTTTGGTTTATATATCTATCATTTTTTCATTCATCATATTGTATGGCATTTAAAACTGTCCTCATTTTTGTGTAAAATGGATTAACTTTTTTAATAATCTAATTTATTTTTAGTTATTCCAGCTGGAGCTCTCCAGACAGACAGTGGTTTACATACGCTGTCTGTATCAGGAGGGGGGGCAGGCGGTGCCATTGTGCAGTATGCTACAAATCAAGATGAACATTTTTATGTCCCTGGTTGGTATTCACAGTCATAATTAATCTATTGTATTATCAAATTCAAATAAATTGATAAATCAGTAAATGTTACAATACTTGCAGGTCCAATGCTAGAAGATCAAACGCGCAAACGTGAACTACGGCTGTTGAAAAATCGTGAAGCAGCAAGGGAATGTCGTCGTAAGAAAAAAGAATACATTAAATGTCTAGAGAACAGAGTTGCAGTGCTCGAAAACCAAAACAAAGCACTTATAGAAGAATTAAAGTCCCTAAAAGAATTATACTGTCAGCAAAAGACAGAATGAGGTCCAGCTGGCTAACGGGTGTGCCGCTGCCTGCCAGAGAGCCTAAAGGCACTCATTGTTACTGTACTGTCTGTGCTAAAGTGCTGCATTCAGATTGCATAATTTGGCTCTCAACTTCACAAGGATTGCAATTTTGTAATTCTGTATTTAGCAGTTGATGAAGTCAAGTCAAATTGTTCATGCATGGTTGATCAATCCATATTTTCTTAAAGTATTGTTAGATTTGATGTATTGAATTGTTAATGTGTTTTGTAATTTTCTATTGTTGTTTTAATATCATTTGTTTGATTTTATGCTGTATAATAATAACAGACTCGACACCATAATAGTAACTGTTTACATCACTGTTTGTTTTTAAATATGTTAAACTGTTAAAAAGTATCATAAGCTTATGAGTTGAATGGAATGAAAACTTCAGTCATAGCTTAACATACCATTCCAAAATGTTTGTATTGCATACATTTCAAGCAATTTCGACTTGGTGCCATGGTGTGAGTTGGAATAATTATGTCATTATGATGAAATGATTTCTAAGAGATAAATTATTTAAAAAAATTCTTCTTCCGAAGGTACTTTTTCGTTGTATTTGTGATGTTATCAAAGGTTATGGAATGTGTTAGACCACAAATGACCAATTCTGAAAATGCAAAATTTTACAAACAAACAGTGCAACAAAATACCGGTTTTAGGCCATGAATAATTCTGTAAACGGCTAATTATTAACTGATTTGTAAGTGTAAGGGCTGATTTTTCAATCGACCGATAATTTTTATTCGTGAAATAAAATTGAAGTCTGACAGTTTTTGTATGGAAGATCTGTCAAAAATTCAAAATTATTCCTCCGATAAAATTATCTGACCGCCAAATAACTTTTATTCGAGGAATAAAATTGACGTTTGCCAGTTTTTGTATGAAATAACTGTCAAAATTATTCCTCCAATAAAGTTATCTGGCGTTGGGAAAACCAGCACATGGTTTAAGTGATTGGAACAAAGTGATTTCGAATAATAGTATCGTTTTTTTTTTAAGTAAATTCTATAGAAGATTTGATGTTAGAAATCCATCTAGGCTTTAACTTTATTAAAACGATCTCGCCAGAATCAACAAAGTGTAATTACTTTATGAAATTGTGTCAATAATAGGCATTTATTCGAAAAAAAAAAACCTTTCTGAAAATAAAGCATAAAAATATGTCTCGTTTTCAGGCAGCGCGTAGCATTACATCGCCTATACTGTGCGATGGTTCGTTAAAAATTTTGCAATACGGTGTACTACAGCAGATGCATTTCGTCTTATTTTTCACACTATTCAAATGCAATTTCTGTCTACATTCTTCTTCGTGTCGCTGGCACGCCTGAATTTAAAATCTTCTTGGCCCAAAACTGCCACATCCACATTGATTTGTATTGTTAGTTTCGACAAAGTTTATTTTATTTCGCATGATCGTTTTTCCCGAAACTAGATGAGGTGACTACTATTCGAATTTACTTTATAATGCAGTACGTGTCTCGCTGCCGACGATAAGTGACCTGCGATTTAGCTAGAAGATAGGAACGAGTCAGCAAGCAACGACTACATTCTGAGTCTATGACCTGCGCCAAGAGAACCCTCGCTGAGCGAGTTTTTTTATCTTATATGTGAATAGTCTGCAATGAACTATTACTTCATTATATTTATGTCTATTTTATTTATCCCCATTAATAAAATATACATAACTAGCGACCCTCTTCTACTTCGCACTATTGCAATGGCGACATATCAAAACATTTTTTTTTTTTGCTTTTTATGTAAGTCAAATGTTAATACTATACAAAATCAAAAGTCATTTAAACAAATTGACTGAGAATCAGCATTTGTCGAACGTCAAAATTCCAAAAGAGCCCCAAAAACGCCCGCCCTTCACCACTTCCTAGTGCTATCGCACACAACATATAAACCATTCGGAATAAATTCTCTAAATGACGGTGAAAGCTGCATCAAAATCCATTGTGTAGTTAAGAAGATGTAAGCGGTCACAGAGACAGACGCGAGAAGCATCTCTGTTTTATACGATGTATTGATCATACATATTTTTTGTCTTTTTATAGCGAAAAAATACATACTTGCCAGTCGTTATCGTCGGCGGCTGAACAAGTGCCTTTGTCTGCCATTGATATGATTGTGCCTTTCCAGAATTGGTTTTACATTTGTCTAATTTCCCCCTATGTAGAATAAGGCATTCTTCATGTAAACCTAAACGAACAGTTTGGATGCTGCTACAAGTCATTGTCATAGTTGCGTCTGTGATCAGAGATACTGAGAAGTGATAGATACATTACACTGTGTAAGCTGATTATTACCTTTTACTTTTGACACCACACAGGGTGTTTATAATGGATAAGCCAAAGTTAATATTTTTAGTTGTTTTGTGCAATATCCAAATTGCAATGTACAGTTATCTATTTTTCTTATACTTATAAAATGATACATACCTTAAATAAATGAGAATAAGAATTTTGTACATTGTGTATAGATGAAAGATATGTAAAAAAGAATGTATAAAAAAATCTTTGTATATATTATACTAGTGTAATAATGTGGACGAGAAAGAGAATTGTTTTAATCAATTACTATCAGTTTTATGTGTCGTAACGTTCGAAAAACATTGGGATTATCGCATGTTATTTTTCAAACGACTAGTAGTAACTAGTTCTATCATCCACATCATATAATATACATACACATTGTATTTTGTTTTTGTGAATGGGTAATTTTAGCTGACTACCAGAGTTAAAAGTAAGATTTTATATATTTTATTTGCCATGATTGATATGTAAACCTCTTTATGTTGAGTAGTTTTGTAACAATGAAATTGTTTATTATCGTAGTGAACACATAGCTAGGTATATATGTAAAGACGACCACGTCCCATATAACGTACTATCTACTTGTTGTTTTTAAGAGACCATGTTACTGATATATTGATCATGGCAAATGACTTAGCATTAATGATAGACATTGTGGAAAGTGCCTTTACTTAGAATGAATAAAATTTATACCAACATAGCTCTTTATGTTAACTTAATGCTATTTATAAAATTAATAATATTAACTGTTTGATGTATTATTGTGGTCTTATTATTTCATTATATTCCTCTGATTTTAAGTGGGAAAAAACTTGGGGTCATTATTGTGGTAAATATAAGAATTGTGGACATATCACAGGCGTTTGAAGTAAATGGTCTTCATTACCGTCTTATTACAAAACGAGTTCTAATTTTAGTTCAAGCTTAATCACGTCTAATCTGGAGTATCTTAATTTGACAGGACTAAACTAATATTTTATCTTCTGTCCTTTTATGAAATAGAAAGAAAAAGATGCACATAACTTAAATTTAGTTTAGTTTGTGAACAAGGGAATCAGCGCCACTGTTTACGATTTTAGTTATTTCCAATTTACCATCTCGGGTGCTCTACGGAGTTTTGTCTTCATTTTACTTTAAATTATGTATGTAATCAATTCTTTCAAAGTAACTTTAGCGCTGTTAAAATCACAGTGATCGTAATAAGGTTGCTGCCACTGACAAGATTGTCATTATCACAATGATCTTTATTTTTTATTTTCGTCACAATAACTTTGCTTTTAGGTTTTTTCTGTCAGAGGCAAAATAACTTTAAAGGGGATGTGTCTACGGTTAGGCCGCGTCCTAACCAACGCGATCGCCGCGTTCATTTTGTTCGGTGTACAGAGTGCGCCTTCCGATTTTCCGAACAATTAGGAATGCGACATTGTGCATTAAGAAAGCGACGATTGTGTGACCGCGTATTCGCGCGAACGATCTTTTTGGTTAGGACGCGGGGTTGTATTGAAAGCCGACCCAAACAGGAAAAGACTAGGCAAATGAAGAATCTTATACTATAGTGCTCTTTGTTACGTTTATGAATTCTTTATCTATCGATAAAGAAAATAAAATAAAATATACCTACCGTAAAGATATTTTCTTTTTTTATTATTTTGTTCTTTTTTCCTACCAAAAGTAAGACATTTTGTTCATAGAATTAAACGTTATTTACTATAATGGTTACAAGGCCATAGTATAAATGGTCTAAGAACATGAGTCAATATTAGCTCGATTAAAAAACGACCCGACCACCACTACATGACATTGTCCCAGACTCCGTGACTCGTATGTCAACCCCTTCCCTGACTCGTACAAAGAGCGATACCAATAGTACGGTCGCACAGTTGAGTCTGCTTCGCTGTACCGTATCCTATCACCACTTAGCCGCCGTTCAGGGTTGGTGGAAGAAAATTAAGTAAACCTATTGGTGGGAATCGCACACATCCCTGGTGGTAATGCACCCATACCACTCGAACTACAACTAGACCATTCTTTTCTTGACATAAACATTCTAGTATGGAGACTAACAAAAAGATGTCCCTGTTTACACAAAAATAATTTGGTGGTGTGAATGTGCATTCATTTGTTTGGATAAATCTAATATACTCCCATCTCATAAGGCTCTATGCTATGAGCGTGTCGTAAAAGAGAACTAAAACTAAAATGTACTGGATTTCAAGTCCAGTATTTTCACCCATTTTTTTTTCACATTCATCATTTATATAGAAAGCCTTGTCGGATTATAGTACCAACACCTGCAACAGGGTTGGTGCTATAATATAGGTTGTAAGGACAGAATTAAAAAACAAAAAATAAATACTTGAACAATAAGAAATTTTATTAGATATTGAATTATGACAATATGTTTGAAATTCAGTGTAAAACTACACATGAAACACAAGCAGTAAACACTAATATTAGGCTATTGATGTCGACAACATATTAAATACATTTGTCATCTTTTTAATTTTGTCTCTTCACTTTAAAGATATCCATGAAAGATAAATTTTAATCATCAAAATTCTGTGAAAGTAAGAAATTGGCTGCAAGATTTTCATTTTTTTCACAAGCAAAGTATGCTTGGATGACCATATGTTCTGGAAAGCCCAATGCTTTTAATCTTTCTATGGCCTCTTTGTCTTGTGGTGACACTTGTGGCTGTTGTACTTGCGGAATCTCTATAGCATTCTCTTCAGCTACTGCACCAGCAGCAGATGGATTCACAGGTTCATTCAACATTCTGACAAAAGCTGATTGGTGTTGACTGATTGCTTGTAACAGCGCTGGGTTAGTTTGACCAATCTGTTGAAGAACTGCATTCAGCAAGTTAGGGTTTTGTTGGATTACTGCACGCATTTGTTGGAATTGAGGCTGATCACGAAGAAAAGCCAGCGGGTCTTCATCAGTGCCTTCTTCAGCATCCTGTTCTTGAAGTAATTCTTCAGGGATGCCTGTTATTAAATATTCCACAGCTCTTTCACGATTATTAAATGAGGCCCGTAGCGCTTGTTCCACTTGCTGTCTATTATATCCCATGTCCATAATGCTGTGGACTGTAGCTTCAAAGTCAAGTTCATTTGCGGTGGCCACAGCAGGCTCAGGTTCTGCAGCGGGAGCTGGTTTGGGCGCTTCCTCAGCGGTAGCTTTGGGTTTACCGTCGCCGCTTTCTGTTGAAGCACTTTCACCAGCTTCAGGAGCAGAAGTAGTTGATGCCGGGATTTCCGAGGATTTCGGTTTCGTTACCATGATAACAATAAATTTTTTTTCATCTATGTTGTAGGTATTTAATTTATCGTCATCCAGCAAGATTTTCCCTGCATAAATAAGTCTTTGATGATCAGCAACATAATCTTTACCTTTCTCAACTTCAATTTTCAGCTTGAGCGCTTTGACTGTTTCCTCTGGGTCGATTTCTATTTGAAAAGTTTGTTGTTGAAGTGTCTTCAGCGTCACCAACATTTTGATTACTTTCTTTGCAACTTTTAAATGATTGAGCAAGTTTTGTCCTAAATTAGATACCGACTGAATTCTGACTCGACAAAATTATGCAGTAAACATAACCTCACGGCTGTCCGCTGTCCTTACAGCGTTCGGATATGCATGCCATAGACAATATTATTTTTTAGGAGTAACTAAAGCCGAAAATAGAAAAAAAAAAAATAACATTTACTTACTAAAGTACGAACATTTACGAATCACTCTTTATTGCTAAAGAAAACTATCAACAATGTTTATGTTATGCTGCAACATAATTTAGGGATAAGGGGAAGGGCGGACATTTCTAAAAGACTCTTTATAATGCAAGATACACACGCAGTGAATGTAGTCGCCGCCTCGCCCGCCTGTGGTGATTTCAATATGTCATGTCCACACATGATTATTTTGACATCGCTAGCGACAAATGGGATTAAAAACTGAAGCTCGTCATAGGTGGCAACACTGTTCACTGTCTACAAGCCGCCATTGTTTTGTTTATGTTTACTTTTGTGTCGATCACAATAAAACGAAAACTAGATATATTAATATTATGTATGTGATTTGGGGTGAAGCATAATTAAAAGACGAGCCAAAAAAATGGAAACGTCTGACACTGGTAAATCAAAAATCAACTGTAGTCAAAAAGCAAATAGAATGTGAACATTTTATAATATCGCACCATTCACACCCCAAGTTCCTGTAGGTAATGAAAACAGACTCAATTCTCCTGGGAGCATTACATGTATACGAATTTTTCTCTTAGAAGTCTTCAGATTAAAAATAATAGCACATAAACTCGAGGAAATATCGGATTTCCAATTTTTTTTAGAGCTTTCTCCCAGTATGTTCGTCGGGAAATACATGAGTACACGTATTTATGCAGTCAACAGCTGCGCAACGGGGAATAATAATTAATTATGCGTAAACGAACTAGCTGTTTACAAAAAAAATATCGATAGTGACAGCTAGCTGTCAAATTCTGTATTCTGTATTGATGTAGCTACATAATGACCATAATGCCCTGGAAGTTAGGTAGACCTTTGGTGTGGGATGCAACGTGTGTCGACACCCTTGCGCCATCCCATCTTCCTAGCACGGTGGGCTGTGCTGGAGCGGCTGCTGCTGGTGCAGAAAACCTCAAACGGCGAAAATATTCCAACCTGATTGGGAGTTATATGTTCGAGCCGTTTGGGGTTGAAACACTAGGGCCATGGGGTCCGAGTGCCCACTTGGTTTTTCGAGATATCGCCAAGCGGTTAATCGACTCTTCACGTGACCAGAGGGCTGGCCTGTTTCTTGGCCAAAGAATTAGCATCGCCATACAACGTGGCAATGCTGCCAGCCTTTTGGGCACTGTTCCTGTTGACAGCGATGCGGACGAATTTTTTGATGCCCTATGATTATTTTGCTTATTTTTTTTTTTTTCATGTACATATCATTATTTTAAATTTTAGCTTATATAATGTAAATACTTAATTCCTATTTAAATAAAGAATAAAATGTAGCTACATCTGAAGTGAGCAAGTGGCAGTTTTTATTCCCATTGCCTGTAAAATCTGTGTGACGTGCAGTTTTGAAATCGCCAGCGAGTCGCTGCGTGTATACAGCTTGGCAAGAAAGTCCTGAAACGGAACTAAAATATTTAATCATTGGCAACACTCGCTCTGCCTCGTCGAGAAGGTACATATTCTGTCATTTCTTGTAATCTGTGACTGTTTCTCGTGTTATTATTTATTTATTTGCTTTATCGTGGTGATACTGGTGACCCATTGTGTTCATAATGAACAGATCTGTTATTCGCAGCTCCGCAAGAGCAATAATTTATAAAGTGTACGTGAGATATTTGGCGGAACTCGAGGCCGGACAAATCTTAACCGAAATCAACGATGTGTATGAAAGAACCGCTGAAATGACAGGTAAAATTATATTTTATACATGTAATCAGATCTAATGTGTGTATTTCAAGGTGCAATATCTATTATAAACCTTTCATACAATTATTGAAATGTACATTAACGAATTTGAGGTTATGTTTACAAAACACATTCGGAATGCAGCGCGTTCGTATAATTTTGATACTTTTTGTTAATATTGCATAAAATAAATCACTGAACAAAAATAACTATAGTATTTTTTAGGTAAATCCATCAGTACTATAAGGCTATATTTTTAATTCATTACAATAAGTAATTGCAAATGTTTAGTTGTTTTTATTTTATTGTTCTAGGCAGTGGCTGAACAAGCGTTTCAGAGCATATCAGTTGACGACTGGAAAAATTCATGTCAACATGTCATAAAAATAGAAAAAGGTTATTTTCGAAGGGGGCAAACTGTGTATAGTGACATTGAAAAAAATATCATAAACCTACAAGATGAAAGCAGCAACAGTGACACATCTGAACATAGCCAGCAGAGTTTTGGTGAAAGCTCACACCAAGACATGGATGAAGAGTTTTCTGGCGTGGAATACTTTGAGGAAAACATTTTTTATTCTGATTAAAATTTTTGATTCTGATTAAACAAATTATTCTGATTATTATTTTAGTTTTTGATTAGAACACCAATTATGGAACATTTTGCCTGTGGTTAGAGGAGAACTTGGATTTGTGGGACACAGTCACACAGTAGTAAAGCTTCTAACTTGTCACTGGGATCTAAACCCTATTAAATTGATCTGGGGTCTTGTGAAACATAAAATTGTCTCACATAATGTGGGATTAGTTGACATCAAAGTATTTTGAAATACCTCATAATTATATTTTTAATTCATTAAATTAAATAACTGCAAATGTTATCGTTCTAGGCAGTGGCTGAACAAGCGTTTCAGAGCTTTTCTTGTTTTCATAAAACCCGCCAATATTCACATTAATTAAAAAAAAAAACTAATATCAAAACCGTTTTAGTCGTACTATTTAGGGTTACAACATGCACGATAGTGGCGCCACCATTATTTTCACGACTTTTTTGCCAAGCTGTACCTTACATTACAAACTATATTTTAGATCTAATCCAAACAATGCCTAAATTACCCGAAACTATCAAATTTTCCCAATCAACCTTGAATCTTAATGTTTTATAGATAAAGTTGAAAATCTATTAAAAAAAATTGACAGATTGTAGTAGCTTGATGTGCTGGCGTCCGTACCTAGTGTCTACTGTGTACGCGGCATAACATACAGGTTCTTGAGTTTTTTTTTTTTTGCAATAACGGATGATTCGTAAATGTTCGTAATTTAGTAAATAATTGTGAATTAAAAAAAACTGTTTTTGGCTTGAGTTAGTATACTCATTATCTCCATTTAAAAAAATATTGTCTTTGGCATGCATATCCGAACGCTGTAAGGACAGCGGACGGTCGTAAGCAGCGTTGCCAATGTGTGGGGGAATTCCCCAAACTGCGGGGAATTTCAAGTTGATTGGGGATTTATTGGCGAATTGTCAAAATCCCCGCATTGGGGGGAAAAGCGGGGATTTTGACATTTCACCGTTGAATAATATAGATAATTTCATGGCTTATTAGTGATTAAAATTATATGAACTATTTAACTGTGCAATAACTTGAATCAGGGTCTAAGTTTTTAACTGATCAGCGGGGTAATTACGTAACACCATCATTAGCAATGGCTTTCATTTTGACAGTTCAACAACATTCATTGCATTATTTGGTGGTTGACCGGAACCAATTTATCGAACACAATATATGAAGCAATGGATTTGCAATATCCTTCAAAATTATTCAGATTGTGATTATAGTGTGTTACACAATTAGGGTGCTGACATCTGTGCTGCTGGGGAGTTTGTTGCGCCACTTCTTATTTCAGCGAAAGCACTAAGCTAAGCAGCGAAAGTGGTCAAGGGCGGGCGTTTTGGGGGACACTCTTAAAAGACTCCTCGAAAAGTGCTGATTCTCAGCTTAATTTGAATAAATGACTTTTGATTTAGTGCATGTTTTCAACAAATAAATGAAAAAATAAAAATAAAATCTCATAAAAAAGTGGTCCTTATTACTGAAAAAAAAGACAGAAAACCTCAATCGACAAAATACAGAGAAGGGATTAAAAAAACAGGGCAGCAGTGTCAAGTTTCACCCATCGAGCGAAATGCTTGCAACAAAAATTTGGAAGTGTCCGATATGAAAGATGAAAAATAAATATTATTTAAACAGCTGAAATTGGTTTAATTTCTTTAAATAATTTTGAGGGTAATTAGTGGGGAATCAGCAGATTTTTCTCCCAAAATTGGGGAATTTGATAAATTGGCATTGGCAGCCCTGGCCGCGAGGTTTATATTTACTGCATAATTTTGTCAGGTAGTAAACATAGACTAATATATGGTAGTAAAGACGCGTCCCCAAAGAGTATACTAATAAATAGCGCATCCCCACTATATTTTTTTTTATATAGCCGCGCGGCCTTTTGGTGCCTTGTGACACTTGTTTTTTTTTTGCAACGCGTCCTTTTATCTAAGAGCCGCGCGACCCAGTTGCCTTCGAGATTTACGAACAAGACGTGCTTTTACCTTCAGTAGCATTTATAGTAATAAGCATGTAGTTATCTCCATCAGGGCATCATTCCTTGTTTTTATTTTAATAAAAACAACTCCGGCAGGCCCATAACATCGGGCGCTTCCGATACTAATCAATTAATTAATAAATACAGACTACTAATTGTTTATTTTACGCAATAAAAACCTTTAAAAACTTTTTATCTTTTCATCACATTATAATGTCAGGATTAACTAAGGTGAAAAAAACACCTTTTTTTTTTTTTGCTGCATGGGAAATCATCATATGACTTCTCCCGCTCTGGGCGGAGCTGGAGGGCGTGTCAGACTTTTACTGACTAAAACCCACCCGTGTTCCTTCAGTTGCCTATGCCAGGGACCACGGTATCTCTCGAACAACCCGCAGCCCTGGCAGGCATCGGCCCTAGCGGACACCGTCAGTTTGTGGTGACATCTCTTTGAGGCGCGCGTGGAACACAACGCGCCGTCGACTCGGGCCTGGTCCTTGCCGGGCGGTGAACTGCCCATTGTTCGTTGCCCGCAAGCCTGCGCCTACGGTGGCCGGGAGTCGGCTGGTGACTCCCGACGTCCAGGGCGTCTCCTGCGGCGACTAGGGGCGTGAGGGCGCAGAGATTGCCTTCCCTCACGCGCTCCGCCTCCTCCTTTGCGAGCATTACTGCTTCGCAGAAGGAGGTGATGACTTCCCATGCACTCTCGCTCCGTACCATGGCCTGGACCAGGGCCGGACGCGAGAGATCGCCATCGCCACGAGGACGCGGCGGTGCTCCGCCCAAGCCGGGCAGACCTCCACCATATACTCTACCGTGTCCTCCGGGCGATCCACACACCCTGGCGTTTTCTCCCGCCTTATCCTGAACAGGAACCTCCCGAAACAACCGTGTCCAGTGACGACCTACGTCAGGCGGAAGGTGAGGGTGCCGTCGCGCCTCTCCAGCCACTCCTCAAAGAGGGGACTTATCGCCGCAATCGTGGCGTGCCCAGCACTGGGTTGCGACAATCGCACTCTCCATGTCGCCATGAGATCCCGCCGGAACTCTGTCCGCTGTACCGTGATTTCTCGCGGCAGCGGAGTTACGCCCCGGCGTTTTGCCTCCTCTCGCCACTCCCATATGCGGGCGAGGGCTTTTGTCTCCAGATCCCATGGCGGCAATCCGGCATGGAGGCTCGCCGCCTCAGCGGAAACCGTGCGGTATCCTCGGATCAGCCGGCCGGCCATGTCCCTTTGGGACGCGTTCAACCGGCGGACTGGTCGCCCACACCGGTGCCCCGTAAAGGGCCATGGACCGCACGACCCCCGCAGGTGAAAAATACACCTTACGCAAAAATCGCGAAGTTATGCAAAAGCAGAGAGTACTTCGTAGATTTACGAGTCGTACGAAAATATTTTATTTAATAAATCTAAATAGACATTTTTATTTCATTTCAATAGGGCAATAAAATATTTTTGAAAAATATCTACTTTGATCCCTATACACTTTCGATATGTTTAAATTAGGCGCAGTTTGACTCAGGCGGTAACATTAACACAAGTCTAACAGGAGTCTTGAGAAGCCATTCATTACAACTTTCCATCACCGCCTCTGTTTGAACAACGCATTACGCGTTCTATTGTATTTGTATTCGTTCAGTTGGTGTTTCCGCCAAGGCGAAAGCGTCAGGGTAGCCCGCGGAATTCATTCAATTTGCAGTTCAGTATGCAAATTGAATGAATTTCTTATTCATGGTTTCAAACCAACAGCTGTTGCTATTACATGATAGTGGAGTTACGTAATACGAAAATCGTAAAATGAAACAAAAAGCGGTCGAAACGAAACCAATTAATCTCAATCATTTGCCGAAAATTTGTTACGCAATTAGGCTGCTGATTAACTTACCGAATGAAATTACCAGCCTATTTCGGTTCTGGTATGGGCATGAAAAGAATTGCGTGAGATGGGAGGGGGTGATGTCAGAGCAATATGAACTTGAATGTGATGTAAGACAGGGCGGGTTGACATATCCTACGCTATTCAACGTGTACATGAATGACCTGATCGTCGCGCTCAGCATCTGTTATGTCGGCTGTCATATTGGTGGAGTTTCTGTGAATAATCTCAGTTATGCGGACGACATGGTGTTGCTGAGTGCGTCGGTGTGTGGTCTGAGGAGGTTTTTAAATATATGTGAAGACTATGCTCGTGATCATGGTTTGCGATATAACGTGGCCAAGAGCCAGTTCATGGTTTTTGCACTTGGTGCAGTAAGTCCCCAGAATTTTCCGTCTGTTAGACTGAACGGGACACCTCTGGAGATGGTGAATAAATTTAAATACTTGGTACATATTCTTACGCCTGACCAAAGTGATAATGAGGATATGGAGAGAGAGCGGAGGTCGCTCTCAATACGAGCCAACATGATAGCCCGCAGGGTTTGCTAGGCGTTCGGGGGGGTAAAAGTTACACTATTTAGAGCGTATTGTACATCCCTTTACACCTGCTGCCTGTGGGCTCGTTACACAAAGAAGTGCTATAGCGACCTCCGCGTTCTCTACAATGATGCGTTTAGGATTGTGGTGGGGCTGCCTCGGTTCTGCAGCGCCTCGGGTATGTACGCGGAGGAGCGCACCGCCTGTTTTCACGCAATTATGCGCAGGCGGAGCATCGCTCTGGTGCGCAGAATACGGGCCAGCTCCAACGCAATCCTGGCGATGATTGCTGACAGGCTGGACTGCAGCAGGCATGTTCAGGCAAAGCCGTTTAGCAGGCGTTATTAATTGACTGTATTGTATGTCTTTGTATGTATTTAAAGTATCGTAATTTTATAATTTTATTTTGAATTTTTGACATTTATTATGAATTTGTTTCCTTTATTTCAATGTAAACATATAAATTATATTTTTAAATATTAGAATATAAAAGATATAAAAACATTTAAAAAAATATTATTATTTTATTCTATTATAGGTATTATATTATTAGTGTGAAATGTTTTGTAAATTGTCTTCTATGGGCCTAGTTACCCAAAATAAATTAATGTTATTTTATTTATTTAAAACAATAAACCATGGCATTTGTTCATACTTAGGCGCAATTATTTTTGCTTGATTTTTCTATTTTGTAATTTCATTGTTTCTACATCGTTTAAAACAAATAATTCACATAAATAGGTTTTTTGTAATAAAAGCAGACTACTATTCAACATGTGTTTTATTGTGTTATTACTTGCATTTACAATATGTACATATTATAATAACTACATACTATGTATTACAAACTATAAAATTCAAACTATAATATTAGCGCCTAAGTATAAGCTTTTTACATTCTTTCAAATAAAGTAATAAAAGAAAATCGGACGTACTACTACGAAGAGGACTATTTTTTCAACCTGACGTTCTGCGAAGACCGTAGTGTATTGCGCCAGCTCAGTGTCCAGAAAGAGAATGTAGAGACGAACGACATAAATTCTCTGGCCACGTCTACATTTCAAAATGATACCATTGGATAAGCATACTGGCAGCAGCAGCATGACTATTAAATTTATTTTTATTGAAATGGAAAGTTGCGATGAGATAGGCCACGTTCATACGACGATGATCACTGCGATATTTTACTGTATACTTTTGGGATCACACGGCACTTTCATTCTGAATTTGTTTTTAACGAACTTGGGACGTCGACGTGTGATCCTAAGTTTTTACCGTAAATTATTAGGTCCATAGACAATCCCGCCGGAGACGAAGCAGAATGATCAACAAGCAACAGTATTTGGATTACTACTTATGTGGGATTGAGGGCCATAATAGTCAGTCTAAAAACTAATGTTATTAAGATTTAGTTTAAAAAAAAAATGCTTTTTACATCTTCTACTAAATCTTGTTATCATTAGTTTTTCGATTCACGATAATTACACTATCCTTACGGACATCCAGCCTTAGTGGGGACAAATTGTGCTATGAATTAATAAGAGAGTGTAATTTGTCCCATCAAAATTGATAAGTGGGACAAAGTAGACCTCACAATTTTCGGGCAACTTGGTGGAGCAGAATAGAATAATCCCAAAATACTCAACGACACGTCGTCACTCCGCACGTCTGTTTATTTGTTTGGAAAGAGCTATTGAAGTTCGGTATTTGGTGTTGAGCAAAAATCTTAATTATTTTTGTTTTCAATCTAAATTATAAATTGGCACCCAAACGGCACTTCGACATCTCTTAAAATATTTTAGTGGTTATCAGTCTTTATTCAGCAAAACATCCAGAATGTATCACATTTATAAGCACCGCTATATGTTATGTAGGTACCAACCCAAAACAATCTCCATAAAATATGTACATTAATTTTGTATTGTTTCAAATGTAGGATTTAATTTGCGGAATTGATATCAAGATGTTGTTATTAAAAATTTATTACTTACATACAATACGTTTGTCTTATTCTAAATACAACTAACGTAACTAAAGTTGCTAATTTATATTAGCTAACATAATATCTCACAAAATGTATACATAATAATATTTCCCGTCAAGAAACTTATATCTAACGAGCGTCAGCTTTATTCAGGGATATCATATTGAAATATGTAATAAATACAATAAATACTTTAACAGAGAACCAAAACTGACATACTCTATTAGATACTTTCAGCATGAAATTTAATATAAATTATTCTTTGTAATTTTCATCACATAGTTTACAATTTACAGACAGATCATGAAAACAAAATAGAGAAGTGAAAGCAGCGAACCATGTGTTCTATAGACCGAATTCATCACATTTTATACTTTAGACACTGTACACTAGCACTTTCATCATTGAGTCGTTTCAAATAACTTTTCCCGAAAGTATTTGATTTTTTGTGCAAAAAAGGCTTCAAGACCTTCAGCACATCGATAAAATTCTGAGTCCTTTGGATTAAAGTATCGACAGTTATCAAATATTTTTGTCATATCACCAATAAACTCACTTAAAGTACTATATATTTGTTCATTCACTTTTCGTTCCACAGTCTGTAAATCTGTGAAAATAAAAATATATTTAGAAAGCATGTCAATTTATTGTAATGATGCATAATAACTATAATAAGGAAAAATAAAACATACCCATTGGTTCTTTGATAACTTTGTAGTAGGTGGGAGCTTCTCTGGGGTCTACAGGTTCCATAAAAGGCCATGCGTTTTTGTGAAGCTGTATTTGTTTGACCAGTCTCTTTAAGTTTTCAAAATCTTTAAGAGTAAGCTCTTTCATATTAGCGTAATTGACAGAATTGTTTTTTTGACAATTTGGACAAATGTACTCATCAATGTTATCTGCTTCTGATTGTAATATTCCGACACAACGGCCATGGAACCAATCCTGACAGCGATCGCAGCATATGTAAAATCTGAAAAATAATTAGAACAATATTAAAACTTTTTTATTGCTGTTACTAAAATGTAGTGAAGTGGAATGAAAGTAGAAAGGCCTTTGCCGTGAATTGGGCAGTACATGCTTGTATCAATTATTTTTGAGTAGCTTTTGCCAGTGACCTTGCCAGAGTTGAGGTCGGAAATTGACAGACAGACAGACGCCGCGGGGAGACTTTGTTTTGTAACATGTAGTAATAACAAGATATCACAGTTGTATTCCCCACGAAGCGACACGAAAACCCAGTCATAGAAGAGGTTGTACTCTCTTCAGCCAGTGACATGTCCAAATAAACTATGTTTGTTAAAAATAATGTTTGGTCAATAGACGTACTGTGAATTGTCGTAAGGTTGTCGGCAGAGACAGTACAGTTCTTGTGTTTCCTCAGCACGACGGCAATCTGGGCAAACATACTCTTCCATCGTCTTACTCATTTCTTCTGTAACCCCAACGCAATCGCCATGGAACCAGTTGCTACAGTGCTCGCAGCCAACATAAAACCTAAAAAAAAATAAACAAGATTTAATACATTTTTGGCACTATTTGATTCTGCACTGTTTGGGAAATCGTCATGTTTCCACGAAGACTCTTATTTCCCTCAAAAATAATAGATTTTGTGAGCTATAATTATGGCCAATTCGGGTCATCAACTTTGGACAATCATGGACCACAACAAAAACAAGCATTGTTGTATATTTTTTTCAAAATATTGCTTCTTATTATGTCATGCATGAAGAATCTAGGGTACAAAAAAAACAATTTTCAGGGTTGAAAATTGACATCTGCCAAACGAAAGTCTGACAAAAAAGCGGGTTATCTTAAACTGGACTTTTGGGTGCGGATGCACTTATTAAACCTTGAAGCATTTAACCAATGGATTTGGCGTTACACGAGTTACAGGCGTTGACGAAAAATAAATAAAATCTTTACAGGAATATAAGTTGTTAACTTAATTTGGAAAAGGCTAGACAGATGAAGACATGAATAAAAGTTGTAGCAAATATTTAGAACTGAGTAAATTTGCTCACTTGGTGTTGTCGTATGGTGTGCGACATATACATAGTAATTTCTCCTTTTTTACAGATCTCTTGTTAGGTCTGGGCGTGGACGGCGCGGTCACTCCACGACGCTTGCCACCCCTAACCTCCTCCTGTTTGCTACGCTCTGCTCTCGTTCGTAGCGCCAATTCCGCAGACAGCTCTTTCTGCAAAATTACGATCAAATTAAATACTCAAGTGTGAGTTCCCACGTGAAAATATGCAGCAGTCTAGGAAGTATATCTACCTGGATCTCGACACCGAGCTCTTTCTCAAGAAGACCTCTTTTTTTAATGATGTCCTTCTTAAGCATCTCTTTATGTTTGAAGAGCAGCATCTGTAGACGGGAATTGTTGGAAGCAGCTCGACGGCGCTCGTCGATCCCCGAGGGGAGCGCGAGTGCGGCGGGCGCGGCGGGCGCGGGCGGGGGCGCGGGCGGCGGGGGCGCGGGCGCGGCGCGGGTCACGGCGCGCGGCGGGGGCGCGGGCGCGGGCGGCGAGGGCGGCCGGCCGCCGCGAGCGCGCTTGCGCGGGCTGCTGTCCACCCACTCGTCATCGTCCTCGTCGTGGCGCGAGGAAGTGGCGCGGCGCCGCGCTGGCGGCGTGGGCGAGCGCACGACCACGGCTATCGCCCGCGTCTCCCTCTCCGGCTGGACCTCGGGCTTCATCCGTTTTTCTTGGTAGCGTTGAAGCTGTAGTAGTTTTTCTTCTATTTCAGGATTCAAGTTCTCTTGCTTCAGCGCACTTTTAATAGCTGCAACCATACATACAGAACAATTATTTAATGGCGTATTTTAATATAAGGCGCAAGTTAAAAGTAAGCCGGGATTTATGAACGTTAATTAGCACATGCTTAGCTGACATATTTTCCCGTCTCTGTCTTGCATTTGTAGTTTGAGAGTTGTACGACAAACAGGAATAATGCTTAGTCAAAGTCCGTGTTAAGTAACGTCAATCAATCTCGGCCTTAGAAACATATAGAAAACTGTATAGAAGCGAAGCTTGTGCACCTTTCTTCTGCGCGTGCGCCGATGCCGTCGAAATAACGACCAACTTGCGGAGCCAATCGCCAAAAGTACATATTTCAATTCGTAATTCTACCCTGGTAATAATATTATTATCAAATAATAGAGTATTCATATAATAACGAAAGACACCGAGTCACCGATTCAAGATAATAACTAAAATCTATTCAAATTCTGGTTTCCATTACGTTATTTCCACTTAAACAAATATCAACTTTACGTCAGTGAAAACAAATATGATTTTAGACACTTCTGAGCGTCGTGTCGGATAGAGTGGACAGGCAAATCCCGAGGCATTGGTCGCTCATGCATGTCCAAAATAATAATTTTAAGTTTTACAACATAGCTATAAGTATCTACCTACTAACATAATATGCACTTGTATCAATTACTGTGTGCTTGGTCTGAAATAAATATTTTCAATTTCAATTTAGAATGGCTAGTACTATTGAAAATGTCATAAAAATATTGAAGTTGTAACAAACACTAAACGTACTACATTACTTATTGTTCCAAAATCACATAATCGGCGTTCGCGACTTAGTTTCCAGACAAGTATACAAATATGAGTTATTGGAAAATAACTTTAATACCTACACAGTAAAGTTTAGTTTACGCAACAACTTCAAACTTTTTCAATAGTACCAGTCACTCTGAAATCAACTTAACTTTCACTACAATAAAGTTGATATTTGTTCAACTTGAAATAACATCAATTGGAAACATGAATTTGAATAGACCTTATCTACATTGCAAATTTAATTCTGAACGAAGTTTTATTTTGGTGTTAAAATGATTGTTTCTTTGATCACCCTCGACCCTGAGAATAGAATAGAATACTCTTTATTGTACACCATACAAATTATAGAACATAAATATATAAAATTTTACAAAGGGTGACACAATAGGCGGTCTTATCGCTAAGAGCGATCTTTTAAAGACAACCTTTGGATGGATTAAAATTAAAGGTAGTCTGTGGTGCACCATTTACATTATACAATTAATATATACATAAAGTATATTTTACTAGTCTAAATAAATATATACATACAATAATAAACATGAAACAAAAGCAAAGAAACAAAAAACTATATTAAAAAATAGATATATAATAAATAATAATAATGATGATGTTTAAAGAGAGAGGAAGTGCTTTTTTATCATAATTTTGAAAGTGGGCAAAGATTGAGCACGCCTTACCGAGACGGGCAAGTCATTCCATAACCGTACTGCTTGAACAGTAAAAGATTTGTCAAAGAAACTGGAGGAATGCATCCGCATCTCTAGTCTCAGGTTTTCCGATGACCTCAGATATCTATTGTGTGTCATGAAGGAACTTGAAACGTTCTTTAAGATAAGAGGGGGTTTTAGGATTAAACAAGATACTGTAGAGCTGAAATAAGATATGAGAATTCCAGCGAAGACGTATGGGAAGCCACTTGAAGAGAGAGAGAGAGAGAGATAGACAGATTGATTTTTCAGCAGCGCTGCGCTGATTCAATGCATTCACCCCAGGAGTATCAGTACACCGCAGTGTAGGACTATCGTAAGTATAGTTTACATATTGTTTTGTTTCTAGATTGCTTCATAAACCTTTGTACGTTTCTAGATTGCTCCTTGCTAGACAGGGTTGGCGGGTGATGAAAATAAATCAATGTTCATAATATGAGTCTCATACATGCTGTAGGCATTATCTCTTAACATTTATACTATTATTTCTGGCAAAAAAAAACTGGATATTAAAAAAAAACCGATAAGATCGACGCCTAAAAAAACTTTCCCAAAAGATAGTTCAGTGTGTCATCATCACATACAGAGAAGGTTTAAGGTTCTTTCCGACCGTTAAGCACCGAAAAGCACGACCCAATACAAAGGGTGCAAAATCAAACGTATGCCTTATGTGTCGAAAGGAGACGATTCAGGTTTCATAGAAAAAAAAAAAAACGGCCAAACGAAGCCACCATGTAATCATGCAATCGAGAAAAGAAGCGACCTTGTAATCGCTAAAAGAAGCGACCTTGTAATCACCAAAGCAAGCGACCTTCTAATCGTGAAAAGAAGCGACCTTGTAATCACCAAACGAAGCGACCATGTAATCACGACAAGATGCACCCTTTTACTCACACACAGTCGTGATCACATAATTATGCAAGGCGAGATAACCAACAAAATGCCCTAATTCATTGTGCTATAAATAAGAAAACAACAGGTAAAGCTATGTATGATAAAAGGGAGGACTTTTGTTCCTAATCAATTGGTTTGCTTACACACCTAGGCGAGTAACCGTTAAGAGCATAAAATTCTGTTGATTATGCAGGGTATTAAGCGGAGGGTTAGCCAAAAAAGGGGTTCGAAGGTAGACCCATTTAGGAAATACATATTTAGTTTGAAGATCGTAACAACAACACAAAATCACACATCAAAAGAAGTTCACAATTTTTTATATATTTTTTTTTGTATGATGTATTCTTGGTCTAGCAAAGGCAATACGAGGGCGACACTGAAAGTTTTTAGAACTGGCCACTTGTAAACGATATAATAAAAAAAATAAGTTCAAATTTTGTAAATGGAACTCTTTGCCAATATTATTGTGTGTGTATTTTATTCATTTGTCATTTGTTTACCGTTTGGCGGCAAATTGAAAATTGTCTGCGTCACGTCAGCATAATTTAACGCGAGAAAAGCCTTTCACGATGAAGCCCCATCTCGTGCCACGGTTTACAACTGCTTTAATGAGTTTAAACGTGGTCGCACTAATCTCACCGATGATCTGCGTGAGGGACGGCCTTCTACGGCGATGACTGAAGATAACATCAGTGTTGTGCGGCGTATGATAAGAGACTGACAAAAGAGTGACTTATCAGCAGATTCGGACAAGCTTAGGCATCGGTATGAGTCAAGTGCACAAAATCCTCCATGAACATTTAGTCAGGAAGCTTTGTGCCCGGTGGATATCTCATAATTTGACAGAGGCCCAAAAACTCCGTCGTGTTGATTGGTGTCGTGAAATGGCTCAAAGATTTAAGAAAACGGAGGTGACTCAAATGCTGTGTTCGACATACCTACGGGTGACGAAAGCTGGATTTATTGTTATGATCCAGAAACTAAGAGACAGTCTGCTGTCTGGGTGTTTCCTTCCGAGGAGTTGCCAACTAAAGTGAAGAGAGGTCGAAGCGTGGGAAAAAGATGGTGGCCTCGTTCTTCGGAAGGACAGGACAGGCATTACGAAACAATTGTTTTAGAGGATCGAAAAACAGTTACTGCAGAGTGGTACACTAACAAATTTTTTGCCACTTGTCTTGGAAAAAGTTCGGGAGAAACGACCTCGCAGTAGGATCCTCCATTCACCACGACAACGACGCCTCGTCGCACACCGCCAAGCAAACAATCGACTACTTGGCGACGTCAGACGTGGAATTACTGGGTCACCCGCCCTATAGCCCCGACCTCGCTCCTTGCGATTTTTATTTATTTCCAAAAATAGAAGAAAAACTTCGAGGAAAACGTTTTATGAACGCCGAGGAAGCAGTGGCTGCGTTTCAAAATGCCGTCGAAGAGACCCCTAAGGAAGAGTGGGCAAAGTGCTTTTCTCAGTGGTTCCATCGGATGCAGCGATGTATTGATGTAAATGGAAACTATTTTGAAAAGATATAATAAAACTAATAACTTGCTAGTTTGTTCAGTTTTTGATTTTCTAAGAACTTTCAGTGTCACCCTCGTAGTAGGTGCAAATAAGAACTGAACAGTTTTGAACTCTCAAAGTTTGTACTTTGAGAGCTCAAAACTGTTGTGATTATTGAGATTTTTTTCGTTCACAATACTACTAACTAAAAAAAAAAATAAGAGGGATCTTCAAACTAAATATGTATTTCCTAAATGGGTCTACCTACGAACCTACCTTGTTTGGCTAACCCTCCGCCTAAGACCCTGTATAAGGATCCTTATCTGATAGTAAGGCGGCTTTTTAATGTAAATTAGACAATTAAGTAATTGGAGGTTCAGAGTAATAAAATTGTGCATGTAAATAGGTTAAAACGTTTTCAAGCTAGGGTTTGATTATTTATTGACATCTAATGTGAAACAGGTTAATTATTTTCTCAGATTAGCGAATTAATTTAGTTTTATTTGGCGGAAAAAACTCTCGACTTCCGGTTATAATGACGTTTATTCCTACTATAGTCCTTTCACACTTATTTTACCTCTAGCTTTGCGTGCCATTTAAAATTACAATGATCTTTATTCTCGTTACAATAAGGTTGCTGTTGCTACTGACAAGTCTGTCAAAATCACAATGATCTTTATCCTCGTTACAATAAAGCTGTTGGTAGGCTTTTGGGTTGCTGCTGTCAGAAGTAAAATATCTGTGAATTTCTGGAAAAGACTACTGAGCTGTAGCCATCTAATGCTGGGTTAACTTTTTATTTATTTTTCGGCCATTACAACTGCATTCAGTGAAATGAAGCATACGCTGTTGGACATCTAAAACTGTCGCCAGAGCTGAGTCCCCTGTGTGTCGTACTTTAAGGATGCGCAATGCCCTCCTGACCACCAATCCTGAATGTGATCTGTTTGCCGATGAATGGAGTAGAATTATGCGTGTATGTCTGATGTTTTGTGAGAAGAAGTATGCTAGGGTGTCCTCCATTATATGTTAGTAGTTGAAATATTGTTTTTGTATACCTACCATACCTGTTTAAATCTTTATGTTAATTAATGTAATTGGTGTTACCGTTTTAATCGATCATTTTGAATATGTTCACTATAATAAATTCAAATCATTCTTTAAACGTGTCAGAAAGTCTAAATATTATTTTGAAGACAAAAAGGCTTGGGATTGAGTTGCTCTAATTTTCACAAACAGATTTACTTTTTTGCTTATTTTGTTTTTAATATTTGGCATTTGATGATTAAAATTTAAACAATGACATGAATATTGACTAAGTGTATAATATTATTATTTTAACTACTGTGAATGTGAGGACTATGTGAGTAATTTTTTTTTTCTCTTTCTCAGTTACTTTTAATGATAAATGATTTCATTTCTGTAAGTAGGTTTGTACAAACACTTTTACACGTCAATCATATTTTTAAAAATTACATGAGGTCGGCAGAACTAGATAATCTGGCAGTTTGAGTAATTTATGTGGCCTACCTAAATGTCCTTTCTTTGGTGTTGTTCGTCGAATCGTTGAGCTCCTTAAGTTCCGAGTTGAACTGCATGATTACTAACAAATGCGTGCACTGACTGGACAGGTCCACTCAATATGTGCTGTTCTTTCCCCAAAAGACCATTTCAGGCACCAATCTACACTATATCCGGTTTGAGGCTGTATAAGCTTAAGTTGTTTAATTATATCAATAAAATTATCGTTTATAAAATTAAAGGTATTGACAAGGAAAATACTTACTTTGTTGAATATAGTCAGGGGTTAACACGAATTTATTACTTTGTAGAACATCTGGACCAGAATTTATTATATCTGTTTTCGTGTTATTCTCTTTGATATCTTCAGGTTTGGAAGGTGTCGCCTCTTTATGACTCGCCGCCTCTGCCACATTTTCTTCACCATTCAAAAGTGTTTGTCTTTTTATTTGATCTTCTTCACTTACATCCTATAAGTAAAAGGTGTAATATGTGTCAAAATATGAACCATCGTCTCCTTTCCTTTTTCCTTAGAAAATATTTACCTTATTGAAAATTCAAATTAAGAAATAGGGTTTCATGTAAAAAAAGAAAAAAAAACTAAAACCATCAACATCCGTTTGTGGGAATATATCAGTTCATGTCAGTTAAAGTATTAGCAATAATTTGTTTTATAACTATAAATATAAACAATCCCTATTTATTAATTTAAAAAATTCAATCATAGTAGCATTAAATTGCCCATACACCCCCACAAAACGTTTGTAAGAAAAAAAAAATACAAGAAATAAAAATTACATAAAAAAAAAAAACAGGTCGTGATTAAATAAAAGTCGATAATTATTTTAATATTTTATTCAAATGATACTAATTTACTATCAATATATTAATAAGGAATCAATTTGTAATAACTTACAGGTATAATACATGTTAACAGGTGGTGTATGAGCAATTCTTTAGACCGGTAGCTTATACTTCAATATTTATTGGGGGGCATTAATCCAATAGTACTAGAACTAAGATTGTTATTGACAATATTGTTTTTATTCAGTTATCATTTTTGATCATTTATAGACGTAATAAGATAAGAGTTACTGACATAAGAAAATTATCAATACCAAATCTGTTATTATAATCAAGAACATACACGGTGTAAGAAACATCGATGGGGAAACTGTTATCTCTAAATGTCTAGTCATATACTGAAGTCATCGTGGCAGTTTGCGCGTCGATGTCCCTTACACCCTGTATAATTATGGGCATTGTTATATTGTTTTCATTTAAAACTTATAACAACCGGCACTTTTTCAGCTCTGTGAATATTCTTACAATATTGCGGCACAAAATACCAATTGTAAAAACTTTCATTGCAACAGAAATCAAAGCAGATACCTGCCGTACGAAATGGGAGACGGGCACATTTGCCTCCGGTTGCAGAAATCTATCCAATTTCATCAGTTTTCCAATTTGACATTCTATTCGAGATACTGTCACGAAGTTGTGCGTATTTTAATTTATTGTTACTATTACTTAATGTACAGACGCCAGCAGGTCAAGCTACCCGAAACTGTCAAATTTTCCCAATCAACCTTGAACCTTAATGCTGTTGCGATAAAGTTGAAAATCTATTAAAGAAATTTGACAGATTGTAGTAGCTTGATGTGCTGGCGTCTGTACTTTCCACTATGCATTTCGTACACAAAATATCTCAACTATAAAGGTAAGCGCATATTAAATACGGATTGGGTCACAGCGCTTTGCATTGCAAAACCAAAAAGCCGTGTGAGGCCTGCCTGTAGTGTGCGATATTCATACAAAATGTACGAAAGTCAAGTAGGAGGATTTATGTAATGCGTTGCGTTGCGGGGTGGCCCACCAAAATTTGCGCTAGCCTTAACAGTACATTAGAGACACTTCGGCGAGGGCTATATGTGTGTTAAGCAAAAATATTGTTGTGGTAGCCTAGATATTTAACCTGGCCAGCGTTATGTGCGAAAGAGCCAATAGAAGCAGTAGACCACTATCACATCAAAAAATATTTACAGTTTAATGTATATTTTACTTGTTTAGGGTCAGCGCAGACAGAGCGACCACTGCGTGGGCATGCTAGACTAAAATCCGCTGGACATTTGCGCTACTGCTCGCGCAGAAGCTCGGGTGCACTAAGAATAATAATGCCTAGAAGCCTTATCCGAACAAGAAAAGTGAGGGAACCAAAATATATTAAATATAATGCGAAACGAACCCTCAGTGAAAGAAAGACAGTAAAATTTTGCAGTGCTCAATGCTGCCACGTCTTATCGAAAATGAATGTTTGCAGCGTACAGAAATGCACTAACATATCAGGAAGCATAAAAAAGAGTTAAATAACATTACACAAGTGATTTGAACGACTTAATAAGTGCAGTTTCCCCTTTTTTCCAGGGTAAACGGTTCGTAATGCGACTTTGCGGAGCATCGAAACATCCAGGTCACGCACATAAAGGAAATGAAGTTGCCTCACAATTTACGCTCGTTTTTTGTTCGAGACACAGACAGTTCTCTAGGTGTCATGTTACAGGCCTGGGTAGCTGTAAACCGTAAGAGCTGTCTAAGCATTACGCATCAGCGAATCGGTGTTGTAATTTTAGTGATCGCCTAGTGGCTGGTGAAATAAAAATAAAAACTTATTTTTATCTACGCATTACATTTACATGTCGTTTAGTGTTAGTGAAAACGGGTAGTAGAGGAGAGCGCATATATAGAGTATATAAATAAGCTTTTAAATAGAAACAAAAATATATTGATAGATCATGGGTATCCTGGCAAGAAAGATGTGTATTTGGAGTAATACCCTGCTAGGGTTTTAAGTTTAGGGGACAGGTAGCTGTTGTAAAATGGATATGAACAATTTGAAGACCTTTCTAAGAAGCTTTTTCTCTGTGGGTTTTTATTTATGTGCTAAGGTGGCAACTGTTCGCAAAGGTCGCGCACGTTCGAGCATGCTCACGGCCAGCGTGGCTGCGAGGGGCGTATGCATGCCGGGCGGAATTATACCTTCCACGATTTTTAAACAGAATATTTGAAAATTTAGTCAATAATTAACAACTCATCAAAGACCATTGCTCTTCAATCTTGCTGCTCTGTCTGCGCTGACTCTTATTATACGGGAAATTATTGAAATTAAAAAATATGATTATTTTTAAACAATAATGGGATTATTTTTAGCAATAGTATGTTTTTGAACGAAAAAGTAAATTACATTACTTAGATTATGTTGGAGAAAAACAATCAAGCTGAAGCGAAAGTGGGCTGGCCACGTTACCACGTTGCGCGAAGGCATCACAGATGGAAAAAAATGTCATAAGGATGGCGCAAAAGTAATGATCTAATAGAAAGATGCACTCATTTTTGCAAATGTCGTTTTATAGCGACTTAAGATGCTTAGCGATTTGACGAGCTGTGGCTATTTTCTTGTATGAATACACTTTAAAATATTTTGTATTGCTTAAGTCTTCCGGAAAAGGTGTGCTGACGCCACTCAAACGCTTGTTTAAAATATTATAGATTTTTATAGACTCACTCTATACTAATAAGGCATAAGGCACTGTCTCTTAAGACACACACCGCCTAGTTTAAGAGACAGAGTTTATCTTTTATTTTTAGAAGTCATTATATCGAAGGGCTGATTTTTTTTCAATCATCTGATAACTATATTCGAGGAATAATTTTGAAATGTTGACAGTTGTTTCATACAAAAACAGTCAAACGTCAATTTTAGTCCTCGAATAAAAGTTATCTGGCGATGGAAAAATCAGCCCCAAGATAAAAGATAAAAGTTTGGTAGAATTGGTAGATTGCGCCCTAAGGGGGAATTTAACCTAACTTTTAAACCTAGAATAAGTCTAAATAAATAAATTTTGAATTTTTGACAGTTATTCCGTAAGATATTCAGATATCTTTTATCCATGGAATAAAATTAAACACTAAGAGCCGATTTTTCAATCATCTGGTAACTTTATTCGAGGAATAATTTTGAAATTTTGAGTTGTTTCATACAAAAACAGTCAAACGTCAATTTTAGTCTGAAGAATAAGTATGACAGTGTGGCATATTTTCTAAACAAAATCTGTCAAACGGCAATATTTACTCTTCAGTTAAGAGATGTCTGAGTATTGAAAAATTTGCCCTTAGGTAAAATCAGCCCTTAACTAAAAAAATACGTCTGAATAAATATTATTGGCGAAAAGCACTTTAATTTTTCGTATAAAAATGTTATTGGGTTAGAAAATTTGGGTGGATTACTGCGCTATCGAATACTAATCGCCGAGGGAACCACAACCATAACGGCAATGTCCTAACATTGCCGTTATGTCTGACTGCAGCGAAGGTAGCGTGTGTGACGAATTAGATAGGTTTGTAGGGCAGATATGGATAGAAATCACAAACAATAGCAAAGAAAAAGAGAGAGCTAAGAAAAAAAAAAAGAAATATTTATTGATGTGATCCTGCTGTTGTTCCGCTTAATAAGTCTCTTGAACGAGTCTATCTTAAAATATTATGAAAGAATTCATACCGGTTGTAAAGATTTATAATACTGAGATAAATGCTACTTTATGACTATACTACTACCTATATTGAATCAGAGGAGGAGGATAAAAGTGTGTAATCTAAAAATATAAATTATAATATAAATGGATACTTAATATTTACAAAAATCTTTGGTGTTTTTCATGTATAACTTATAGTAGTAGTAACTATTATTCACACCATTTTAATAACATAATTATGTGCCAGTCTTATAAATTATAATACATTATTGTATGCACAGACATGTCTGTACATAACTATTTAGGGTTTGATCATAACAAGTGCATCCTACAGAAACAGCATTGCATTCCTCGTTTGAACTTGTAACTATTTATGAAAAGTGAATTTGCTTTTTCGAGGTATAGAAAATTACAGCGCTCATTTTGATCCCACCCCAATATGAAACCGAGCAGAGCCTGTTATTAAATCCGCCATTTCTCATCTACTCAATAGTAATAATGTTGAATATATGGCGGATTTTAGTAAGGCAATATGATAACAGTATTTCGTTAATGTATGGAATCCTGGTTTATCCATTTACAATAAATTATGTATGTTTAAAATGATTCGGTTCGCAATATACATACATACATAGTAAATAGTTGTAATTCGAGTCCAGATCGTCATCTAATAGTAATATATTACCTGATGCGTAGGCACGGCTAGTGGTTGTAGTGACTGTATAGTGTGCAGAGCTTGCGGCACCACCGGGGTGAGCGGCGGCGGCGCGCTGGGCGGCGGCTGCACGGCCAGATACATCTTCCTGGGACCCAGCATACCCTGCTTGCCTGTAGACTCTTGAGCTGTAAAAGTGCAGTCAATGAATGCTAGGATAACCATGAAGTTTAACAAATTAAATAAATCTTGGTATGTACTAATTTACCTTTTAGCAATTGTTGTTTCACTTGGTGCTGTACTAATGCTAGCTGTTGTGGTGTCAAAGTATATCCATGCAGTCCCTGTAGAACTATGCTAGGTCCACTACTTGTCTGCATGACCTGTAATGATGCAAAGTGTGACTGAGAACCTGGACGAAAATGTTCGTTTACATACCTTGATGAAGTTTCCATGACAAGGTACTAATTTAAAATCCCGTTTTATTTGGCAGGTGAGGCAATCCAATGCAATGAGATACCATTACCCATTGATAACTGAAAACCTCTTTAATACATTCGAGTCCACCTACTTTACACAGAGCTCATATGCCATGCCACCATACATATTGCTAGTGGACCATATGATGTCATAAAACAGTCAACCAACCGTGTTTAAAAATAATAGGCTAGTTGACTCTTTTTTAAACTAGGTCCTAAATAGTTCATATTTGTTCTACTAAGGTAAAAAAAAATATTACTACATTTTTTCAACACCTATGAAACTACAAAACTGTAATTTAAAAACAAACTCTTCATGTGGGTGCGAAAACGCTGTCCGCCATTTTAGTCCATAGATTATCTGTGCTCTGACATCATACGTATTGTAAACAAACATTTGACACACACATTTAACCGTGGACAATTTTCCAGTTTACTTTACTTTAAAAACATGATTTCAACTAATTTACATGAAAAATACAGTAATTATCGTCCGAGAATGCAAAAAACACATCGATAAAGACCCCAGGAAAGTTGTGGATTAGAGTGCCTAGTGAAACAAATATTCGCAAAACATGGCTGAGACTTGCTCAAAGGGATCCTGAATCATTATCAACTGTAACTCAAATTTATTTTTGCGAAGATCAGTAAGTACCTACCAAAGTACAGAAACTTTTAGTTACTTTTGAAATACTTTTTTAGGTTATTTAAATCATTCAAGGCAAAGAAATTACCAACCATTAATGTATCAATTTTTGGCAAATTTGTGCTGTCTGCTTTTGTGAAACCAACGTCCATAATGAATTTATTATTGTTTTTCAATAAAGCAAATAAATTAAGAACGTGTTAAGGAGTTTTTATCGAAATATTTATACTTGTAATAACACCACGTCAAATCACGAGTACCTACTCGTTTTGTTTACAATTTGTATGACGTCACATCATGGACGACAGCGTTTTCGGCGATTCAAATTAAAAAAAAAAAAACACATTTTTTAAATTGAATTTATAAATTAATCTTACGCTTTTTGTTATTAAAATCGATATATTTCGTTTTCGTAAGCTAAATACTGTAAGAAATACTCATTTATTGTATGAAATTAGATAAGTGTCAAGTAGCCTATTCTACCTAAGACTGCTAAATAAAGTAAACATTAACACAAATAATTGTCTGCTTTGAATTTATTTGTGCAGAATGAACTTTTTTTCATTCTTTCATTTCTACCTTTTTTCTAATTATCCATATATACAAACAATCATCTGTTCTTTGCATAATTCTGACGATTAGGGTAATCTCAAGCACTATTTTTAATTGTAATTCTGATTTCTGCTTGAGTTCAAAGGAAATAATTTAATTTGTTCAATTGAAGGCAAAAGATTTACTAGGTGAATTTAAATTATAATACTTTTGTTGGGGTAAAAGTACCGCCTTTTATTGATTTATGATTCTTAAAAAACTGCCTGCATATTTACTATTAACTCTTCGTATGCACTGGGGTCTACGCGAGACACAATGGCTTTTTAATTACGGCATTCCACCGGTTAAGCATTCAAGTATTAGGCCGAGTTTAAATATAGTAATATGTGGTGAAAACAGTCACATTAATCAGCGATAGAATGCCGTTTTAGTTTTTTCAAATCAAGCTTTTAACACTCTTGAGCAGTTTAAATTTTTACCCTGAAGTCACATGTGTTAACTTTGTATAAATTCTATCATAATTACCTGTGCTGTTACAGTCTTTATTACAGTGCCAGGAGGTTGACCGACCAAAAGTCGTTTCTCTACAATTTCGTCTTCGGTAAGTTGTTGTTGTTGTTGTTGTGGCTGTGGCTGAACTGGGGCTGGAATGGGTTGCGGGGCTAGCGGGGGCGGCGCGGGGCGGACTACGGGCGCCGGGGACGACACCGGCACCGTGCTCACAGCCGCAGGACTCTGCCCGATGTGGGCGACTATCTGCGCCTGGTTATTTCCAGTAGGTCGTATGAGAACTTGTTGACCGTTGACCGTCGCCAGTTGTATTTTGCCCGCGGCGATCTGCTGCACCAGCACGGGGTTATTGACGACGATCTGCTGCGCCTGCGCGGGGCGGGGCCGCGGGGCCTGCGGCGCGGGGCGCGGCGCCACGGCCGGCGTGCGCGGCGCGGCCGGGCGCTGCAGCAGCTGGCCCTGCACCAGCACGGTCTGCACAGGCGCCACACGCGGCGCGGGCCCGGCGCGCGCGCCCGCCTGCACCAGCACCTGCTGCGCGGGCGTCACCACCACCTGCTGCTGCGGCTGCACGACCATCTGTTGCGCCGGCTGCACCACGATCTGCCGGTTACCTTGCACTACCACCTGCTGAGCGGACGACGCAGCCGCCCGCGGCGTTTGTCTCGGCTCTTCGATGGTGGTTTTTACTTGAGCGACTTCGGCAGGAGAGCTACCACTATCGGCTGGTTTAGTCACTGGGGAAGCCGCCACCAGCTGCCCCGTGACACCCTGTTGACCTGCCATTACTACATGTAACTTTCCATCGGGCATTTGAATTAGCTGCTGCCCCGCTAGCAAACCTCTAACTGTTATTTTTCCATCGGGGGCCCGAATTATTTGCACCTTTTGTGGCCCATCTTTCTGTGGCGTTGCATTGGATTTCGAACTAACTCCATCGCTATGCGCCGATTTTGTTGGCCCCGCGATAGGCTGGCTAATAACTCGGGTCGAACCATCGGCACCTTTTGTCATAATAATTCTTCTAGTACCGATAACTGTTTTCTGGCCCGTGGGAGTGGTGGCATTCGTTGTCAGTAAAGATGTGAGTGTACTTTTGCCAGAGTTCTGGTTAGGAGTAGATTTTCCTTTTTCTGTAATAATAAATTTAATTTGTTTAGTCTTACAGCTAGTACTGTATAATATTAATAATAGGGATATTACACAATAGTGGTTAGAAATAAATACCTTGTGACATTTCTAATGCTCTTTTCTGTTGATGGGCAGCTCTCTGTTCACGTAGCTGTTGCTCCATTTTATCTTTAAGATCGGCAGCATTAGCCGGCGGCGCGACATTGCGCTGCGGCAGCTTGCCGGTGGAGGTGCGGGTGACCGGGGTAGCTCGTTCCGTGCGCTCACCGTATTGACGCACCTCCCAAAGTTCCAGTTTATCTTCATCGACCCACTCTTCAGAGACCTTAAGAAATAATTGATTTTCATTTGACAATCTTTACTCTGATTAAAACAAGGTTATAATACATTTTCTTTTTTTTCAATTTAGACAGTTGTTTGGTTCAATTACCTGAGGTTCGGTGTTTTGAGGAGATTCGGCACGCTTCCTTTTCCTTAAGCCACTACGAATTGATGTCACTTCACGAACTGTTTTGGGTAATTCGAGGGGTATTACTACCCGCCGGCGAAGATATTGCGTTCGCTCCGAAAACTGTCCTATATGTCGATGTTTTAGTAATTCAAGTGATACTATTTCTGTATCAGTAGTGAGCTGATGTTTACCATCAGCAGAAGCGGGTTTGGCCGCCATATCATCCCAACGTAGACAAGCCCACATAATACGAAGTTGCAGAGCTGCACTTGCTAACCATTGAAGATTTACAGTGCGATAAAGCCAACAGGTTTTAAATAATGGTCGAGGACATGGATATGGCCACACTGCTTGATTAGGTTTTGCATTATGACTAAACCCAGCCACTGAATTATGCCCAGATTGTCTGCAGAGTTTTCGCAATTCATGATGAGGTAAAACCATTAGAGTTTTGGCTTTACTCCTTGTATGGAATGTTGAACACAGTGGATACTTTACAGGGGTCCTTTTCTTTTTCTTTTCTACGGCTGATGTTTGAACTCGTTTTAGATATACTTTCCCAGCAGGATTCTCCGTAGAATATACTCTTACTACATTCCCCTCACTTTTTTCATCTTTGATAGACTTGTCCTCTCTTTTGTAGGTCTTTGGTGCCCCAAATCTCCTGTTGATTATTGCACGATATTTTGCTTTATCGGTAGTCTTAGCTGACGTAACAGAACATTTGTAAGATGAATCCTTTGCTTCAAGGTTATTTCCGACACTTTGTGTATTAGAAGATGCTTTAGATGCCCTCCCTCTTGTTATTTTCAATTTAGGGATGGGCGGTCTTTCCTTGCTATCATTAGCTGTACTAGTATTATTATCTTGCTCTGAAGATTCACAATCAGTTAACTCTTTCAGTGGACCTATTTCGACTTCATTGTCCTCATTATTGTTGCATGTTATGTCAATATCCATTTCATTCCCGACGGCTGGCACGGCGGATTCTTCAAGTGTACTCTCTGACTTAACTACGCATGAGCTATCATTAATATCATCCTTTTCAACTTTGTAATTAACATCGCTGTCATCGCCACTTAATTTCCTCTTAACATAGCAATCACTGCTTTTATTGTCGCATTCTTGAGCACACGCAACGGCCGATAATAGGTCAGTCAAAATGTTTTCGTTTGAACTTGTATAAGATGAACTTTTACCTAATAAATATTGTTCCAATATTGACATTTTGGTATTATCCTTAGAATTTCCAACTAGATTATTTGAATTTACGACACCACCTTTTAGTAAAGTTACTAATTGAGTCAAAAGTTTCCCTTTTGTAATGCACAGTGGTGAATAACAATTAGTTTTTATTCCAGAATTTTGTAAGATATTTGATGGATCGATTTTGTTACAGCAATGTGAGTAACACTGATATCTTTTTGTTAACTGGGATATTCTTTGATATTCATCTCTCAGTGCATCTACGTTTTCAGTGCTGCTTGCATCCTTTTGCTTGCTTCCACTGACTGTGCCACAAATTGTTGATATGTCAGGTTCTGGATCATCATTTTCTACATCAATATTCTTATCGTCCTCGCTTTTAACTTCTAAATCTTCTTTTTTCACATTAGCTATCAAGCTGGCTAACTTCTTTTCCTCCATGAATTTTAAGTATGTTCGTCGAGCTAAAAACTCATCTAATTTTGATTTTTTTGCAATTTTTGGATAATACCTTCTTGTTGAGGAGCTCAGTGCCTTTTCAACATCTATTTCTTCAAAACCATCTTCATCCTTATCGACTTTTAAATTACGCATTGATGGTGGCACTGTAATAAAAAAGTCATCATAATAAATATATTTCTTTTTGTAAATAAACCAGACGAATTCCTGGGTAACACAATACTCCTTGGTAAGACTGGTTGCCAGACTTAGACATCTGACTACCCATAACAACTGCCTGATCTTCGAATTACAGCAGGGACCTAACGGGGCTTAATGTGCTTTTCAAGGTATTGAGGAGTCTCGATACGTAATGGATGTTCACCCCTCCACAGTCCGATCTCAGGAAGCCTAGCTTAACCTTCGATCGACCATTGTGGGCTGTTCATATTTAACCATGAGACCCTCAAAAATAACAATACCCAAAAAAGAAAAATAAAATTACGTAATACATACGTTTTTCCATAACGTCTTTATTTTCTCCTTCGTTTGAAATGAGATAGTCATACGTTTTTGGTTCAACAGCTAAAACTTTTATGGTACTACCTTCTCTTACTCGCACTGCTATTTTAGCAGGACCATTTAAAAGACAGGTTTTTGTGTTACTATGCTTTTTATATTTTCTGGTAGAAGAATTCCACAACCATCCCCATTGTCCATGAATTCTGTACTCTTCTCCTTTTTGTTTCCATACCTAAAAACAATTCAATTTGATTAAAATGTGTGAGAATTATACTATCGGATTTATATGATATGTAAGAAAGTACCATTGTCGATTTATAACCCTTAGGCTATAAATCGACAATGGTACTTTCTTGCGCTTGAAGCTTTAGCTTCGAAGTACTTATACTTCGAAGCTAAAGCTGGCTTTACACTGAAGCAACGCCGAGCCACAGTGTAGAATGCTACATTTGTAGCGTGCGTAGTCTTGGTTCATACTACAGTGGCCGACATCGTGCGACGTTTACAAGAGTTGTTTCTCGACCGTCGAGACTCGGTAAGAATCGCCAGGTGATTATTCGCATTCATGTGTTACACAGTAGAGAAACAAAAACTGGAATTTGAAAGGTCATACAAGAATCGCAATGCGATTTTCTCGAACGTTTGTTTGACTACTCGAAACACGTCAGGTGATGATGATGATCTGATATTTGAAAGTCGAGGCGATCCTCTTTCTTTGAAATGCGAGTATCGTAAGGCTCAGTTTACTCCGAACGGCTGCGCGAGGTCACGCGCTGTGCCTCGGGCCAGTTCATATTGTCTGTGATATGAACTGGCCCGCTTCCTCTGGGAAGCGAGGATGCCGCGTGACCCTTTCGAGCCATCTCGGTGTGATTTAATCTGAAAACTATTTACGCAGTTCAAATTGTATTATTATCTCCTATTCGAGTCGAGCAACTGTCTTCGTGGTTACGAGACTTTACGCAGCATTCAAAATGTTAAGACAATTTCGATACACGAAAACATTATGTCGACAGGTTGATCTCCATTGAGATGGGTCAGCATTATACACAAATCTGAAACTATTAGAGGTAGGGGTTTTAGTAAACTATATTAACCATTTTAGTTTTTAGACATACCTGATGTCGAAGACCAAGAGAATATTTCACAAAATTGTAAGCTGTACGATATCGTTCCTCTTCCTCATCTCTTTCCTTTTTTTCCCTCTTATCTAGTTTTTTGCGTTCTTCCCTTTCGGTTGCAGTCGTGCGTGATAACCTAACGTGACCTAGTTGTTCATGCCACGCTGGTACCCAAACAACACTTTTAATGCAAGCCTGTTAAACATATATTCAAATTAGTATCAAGTCAGTAGACAGACTTTTTTATTCGTAATATAAAAATACGCACCTGTAGTACACAAAGGGCTCTAGCGAAATCACGAGGTGCTTGACAAAGTTGTACTGCTTGTACCCATGGCTTTCTCAAAAGCGACCAGTTGGGGTGCATGAATTGTAATACTATATTTGATTCTAATTGTAGTAAGGTTTGTCTAAGTGTAGCCTCCAGTAGTGGTTTTGTAGCTGAAGAAGAATAAAATCGTTAGAAAGTAGAAACATATTACAATTCAGCTTAATAAAAAAACATGATCAATTTTAGTCTTATATAAGATTTTTTTATAGTTACCATTTAGCAAGCCTACCCATTTGAATTCTTGTACTGAAGACAAAGAAAACTTATGGGACATGTATCGCTTTTTGTCCCTTTCTTCATTTCTCTGTGGTTTGTTTAAAGCTAAAGGATTTGCTGAGTACTGGTTTATGTAATTTTTAAAACTATTTTCATTTCCTAATTTAAACAGGTAAGTTCCGTTAGATATTTGATTGGACTTTAATCTTGTCAACCTTTCCGTCACTGAAAAAAAAAAGAAAAACGTAGTTTATCTAATTATGTTACAAAATGTTAATAGTGAATATGCAAGTAATTCAAAACCCTTTAAATGTGTAAATATATGTTGTATTCGAGTCAAGACACAATTCGGTATTTTTTACAGTTTTGATACCATTATACATACACTTATTTCCAGTAAAAATGTATTTTAATAATCTGTATTTTAAGCAACAAGCAGTGTACTAACACACTGCTGCTTGTTGTTTGAAATAGATAATTGTGTGTTCGTGGCTTCTAAATAAAACAAAATACATGAACATTCCCTATTGTTCAAGACTAGATAGAAGCTGGAAATCGATGGTCTGTTCAAAAAGTATCTGATGAAAACGTAAACAAATGGATAAGAAACCTATCTGTCGATTTGTAGTGCCACTTGTAAATAGAGTGCTTTGATTTCATTGTTTAAATATTTAAAGCCGAAATTCTAACTTTAAATCACCTAAAGACGTTTTTCTTTCGACAATTTGAGGTTAATTTTCTAACCTCAATTTCCGTTATGATTTTTCAATTACAATCTAATAATGTTATCCAAACAAAAATTGTTGGAAAAGTGGTGAGAGATTGCGAAAGGTTCCACCGCGAGTCTGAGTCGGAATTTAACCTGAACAGGGTTTGTTTACAGTTTCATCAGATACTTTTGGAACAGACAATAATATTTTGTTTCGGATAAAATCTAAACCTCTCTCCCAACTGCTCATAGAAAGGATGTTTTTGTAGCTTTGTTCACTGTGAGCATTGAATGACCTATTTCTGGAGCGCACCTTTCGAGAATGAGATGCCTTCTCGAAAGGTGCGCTCCAGAAATAGCTTGAATGTCTTTTCGGCAGCGGTGTCTCTCTCAGCCCTTTTCTAATCTAAGGGGCCCCACAGATTCAGTCGCCCCAAAAATTTCCGGGTTACTGAGCAAGCCCAAGTGATTTCCAAATGACCTCCGCTGTGAGGTATGTGAGCTCTTTTGGAGGAGTTTTGTTCACTAAGAGTTAAATGTTGATTGCAATAAATGATTAATTAGTGAATCCCATATTGAAGACATCAGAGAGAAGAGCCGACAAAGGTAGACAAAATCACAAAGATAAAAAGGCGAAAGCCGGGTCATATTACCTACCTAAAGAGAGCAGATTTATCAGTAGATAACAAGTGCAGCACTTTGGAAAATATATGATAAATTGAAAAAAAAAAATATACCAAAACAAATAATATTAATAGCTGCTACTATACCTTCTTCGTGTTTTTTTTGCAGTGGTAGTTTTCCTCTACTAACTGTATTGCCTTTTGTTTTTTTATTATTGTCATCATTTTCTATAGATTCATCATTGTCTTCATGGGTTGTGTCTTCACTGACCACTGTCACTTCGTTTACCACATCTCCATCGTTTACTAGGGATGACACATTATCAAGCTTATCATCTTCTATTTTTAATTCTGGATTGTGGTCATGTTGTTTTTGCTCCTCTTTGACTTTCCGCTGTTTAACTATATTAGCGTTTTCAATCTCCAAGTATGACTTCCGATTTCCCTTGACCTGGTTCGTCAGACGCTCTGTAATGTCCATTTGTCTTAAAATTTCTTGTTTCATTTCCAATAGTTCCCGAACTAGTGGAGCTTCCATCTCATTAGAATCCAAAACATTTAATAGTTCTTCGAATTGCTGAGGTGATGAATAATACCACACATCACCAGTTTCAGCTTCACTAAAAATATAATTTTATTTTTATTATGATGTTACTAAAGTTTGAAGCAACAGTTCCCAAGAAATCTTTAAAATAATCGTAATTTTATAGAACATAGGATATTATTTCGATTAGAAATTCTGCTGATTTTGTAAATAAGAACGGCGCCAAGGTTGTTGATTGATTGACACAAGCAGCTAATGCCATTCTAAATTAAAATTTGGCCTTTTTTTTTTTACTAATACAAGATTCAAATCATATTTGGTGTAAACTTGCCACCCAACTGCCTGTGTGATAACATGATAAGATTATTTTAGTTTAATATTTTATATGGAATACTTACACAAATATACGTCGACCTATAAACCAATATTTTCTTCCATGTCTATCAAAGCCCAAATGTTCGTGTCTACACATTAACCCCTGCTTTTCAGCATCTGGGAGGCAATCTGTGACTCCCATTGTTTTATGCTGCTTGCACAGGGCACATTGCCAGTCTTCAGATGGTACGTCGCCTAATGGAGGATCCACACATTCTAAATGAAAGACTGCAGGACATGTTTCACAACATAAAAGGTCTCCCAGACGATGGCATACTCGACAATGATCATCATAATGTATAGGAACTGTAAAGAGAGAGACATCAATTATAAATAGTCAATCAATCGTCTTTCGAGTGAGGCAGTAAGACCACAACACACTTTCAGATATTTGAGTGTATCATTATATTATTGTGTGACAGGCATTATCATTATGAACATTGACATTATTTAGAATTACTCCCTCTGCTAATTTAACTAAATTGATTTATCACAATTATCACATGATGAGAGCTGGATAGATGTAAGGAATGTGTGTCTGAAGTGACATTCCCTAGTGGTTCAAAGGGGATTTTTGTTTAGTAACAAAACTAACAGTTTGTATAACAAGCATGAAAGCACAATAAATATGTTACTTTTACCAAACGACTTTCAGTTGTTGCCCATAAGGCTAGTAGATGGATTTTTAAACAAATATCTTAAACTTTAACTAGGTAGGTATAAGTACATATTTTTCAAAATAGAATCTTTTGCAAATGTGGTTTTGAAGTTAAATTAAATGATAAATTATATTGGATTTCTGTATGCAGCATTTTATATTTTTAATTTAATCAATATTACTGCTGCCAGGATTCAAGAAACTGTCCACATCAGTCTCAGTCACAGTGTCCCAAACAGCAGCAAACGGCAGACCCAGAAAGAGATTGCGGGACGAACTTGACTCTTTTCACAAGTATGTATATTGTTAATTCTGTCTATAAGACAACTGAATGACAAAGTATGTAATGGGCCATAGGCTAATGCAGTAAACAAAATGGGTGAAATGATTGAACAGGCCCAGGATGATAAGAAACATTATATTATTTGGAGCTATACATCAGTGCTCATTCTCCTTAATTTGAAAATGTAAAAAGGCCATTTTTGTTTGAAATGTTTCTGCAAACTAACATCTTGTATTATGCACCTATTGATGGGGTCATTCATAAGGATCAAATCTCTGTAATAAACATTGCATCTTAATGTAAAATCACAATGGCAAAAAACTGTATTATGTGTATTATATGCTGTATTGTATAATTTCACTTACCTTCACTAAGCAGATCATCACGCACTGGATTAGTTATTAAAAATTGATTGCATAAGAATTGAAGAACAGCCAGACGATCATCCACTGTTGTGAAGGGATATTCACATGCATTTAAAATTCTGACAACATTCTGATCAAAGGATTTGTCACTTTCTATGTAAATTCTAAGGACTTCAGGCCATGTCATGACATCTAATAGAAACAAAGTAATATTAACACTGTCTTTATGGTCCAATGGACCGAAATGTGTTTGTTGAGCATCTTCTTCTCTTAACAAAGCTTTGAGTAGCATCATATGCACTTCTACAAGTAGATTGCTCTGATCTTCACAACTTATAGCTGCACACAAATCTTCAATGCGAAATGGTGATAGTCGCACCAGATGCCTGAAGTGTCTTAACACTTCATAAACACCAACAACTTGTAAAATTAAATTCTGTGGAATTAGCAAGTCATCTGATGAAGGAGGAAGACCTAGAACTGGAATTTGTCGTTCCTGTTGAAGCCATAGAGGATCTGGACTAGGTGGTCTGAGTAAATTATTAACCTTACGAGGTGTACCACTGGTAGTGCTGAAGCTGCTGACCGAAAAGTCACTATCGCTCGCAGCAGCGTCACCTACACTGCCATCAGAACTTTCACTGGCGCGATCTTCTTCAGCTTCAGACCTATCACTGTATTCATCACCAAAATCAGATCCATAATGATATTCCGATTCATGATAATCTGCAGCTTGTGGGTTGTATCCTCTTCGTGAATACGAACCTGATATTCCACCTCTTTTATTTTTATGTGTCTTTCCTCCTCTTTGTTTTCGTGTACTTCGTCTACTTATATCGCTCCCTTGAGGAGACGATGCTCTTGATGCTGAGGGTGTACTAACCAAAGAGGGTGACCCTGCGTTTTGTTGATTTAGTAAATATTTTGGTTTTTTCAACAAATGATACTGGAATTTCCTGCTTTTCTCGAAACTCCCCGATTTTGGAGGCCTTCCGCGTTTCTTTGCCCCCCTTCCCGACATCATTGAAAACAACTGTCAATTGTATACAGTTTCGCACGTGTATCGTAAAAACATAGTCTTGTTTACAAAAACAAAAAGATGGTATTGCATTTCAGTTCATCCTAAATCCAACGCAGTCATGATCCCAGCCGTCGGGATGCTTCACATCAAACGATCGTCTCATAACAATTTTAAACACAATATTCACACTCTCTTCTTAGTAATTAACTGAAAAGTCAATCAACTCACTGATATAAAAAGATTACCTACTAAATTTTATAGGAGAAAGAAGGCACCGAAACGTAATGACGCGAAATGCGAGTACATGCAATTCTGAAACGCTTGATGCTGGCTTCCTATTGGTTGATTATCAGTCCGCCATGTCGTTTTCGTAACTTGTAGGTATTGAATTTTCGGTATGACGAATTAACATTATCCTTGAAATTAACTGATACACAAGCAATAATTCATAAAAGAAAATATAACAGGTTGGGGCTGTATTGCAGAATAATCTATCGAAAATTATCACTGGCAGGAGTGGTAGTTGCCGCACGGAACACATCGGCAGCCATTTTCTTTCTTTCGAAACTATTCGACCAGAAGACTCACTTCAATTTCTTTTATTAGTAATTCTAACAATTCTTCATAAAATTACACCGTTGCGGGTTAAAAATAACAAAAATAATATTGTATATTTTTTTGTAAGAATATAACCATCCTTTTTGTAGTTTTGGTACGAAAACGACAAATCGGATATAGTCAACTTGGGATAGAATTTGTCTTCGGTGATCATTGATTTTAGGCAACTTAACAAAGGTTTGTACTTCCGGTTCAACACCAAATAAAAAAATACCAGAAAAAAATTACACACAGTATCATAATCCATATACATGTATATTTGCAGGATCATCTGGCGCGTGGCCAAAACACAACTAACGCCGCAATCATTTTTCAATTTATATTCACAAAATGTTGACAAAGCTACCAGGATATTTTGGTGCGTGGCTAAAATTGGAACTAATGCCGTCTTGTTGTGTCCCCCAATACTGACACCTATCAGTGCGACAATTCTAATCCTATATCTTACTTACTAATATTATAAACGGGAAAGTTTGTACGGATGGATGGATGGATGTTTATTACTCTTTCACGCCAAAACTACAGAACGGATTTGGATGAAATTTGGCACGCAGGTAGTTTATAACTAGGATTAACACTTTTTATCCTGATATTCCCATGGGATCGAAACTTATGCGGGTGAAACCGCGGGTCGCAGCTAGTCGTTTATAAATAAACTCCATACAGTCCATTGACATAAACAGTCTGTTATATAGACCTAATGCTAAAATAACAAACCAACCACGTGAGCGCGGGTACAACTAGATTATTATAAACCTTTCACACACGCCGCGGCTTTGATTCCCGGCAACCTTTGGAAAATTGTCCACACAAAGGCGTAGCCACCTAACTACAACGGCATTCATAGCGTAGTATATAGGTACTAAATCTATGATGGCATCGCTTCAAAAGAAGAAGAATTGTTCATTTTGAGATTTTCGCAGCGAATTTGTAACTAGTGACCTTTTTTTTTTCATCTATGGCAACTGCAACTGAGCCGTGTGTCGATCTTGAAATCTACGTGTGTATAGCTAGCATAGAGTATAGAAATAGATTATAGCTAGATTATACTTGAAGAGCTTATTACACCTATGCTAAATATCGGGCCTGATATTTAGTCGTTCCTAAATTCGGGATAGTTTAATCGCATTAAACAAACTATCCTGAATTTAGCAACGACTAAATATCGAGCCCGATATTTAGCATAGTGTACTAAGCTCTTTAGTCTTGTACTGAATTACTGTCATGCAAGTGTCAACTGTCAATATGGAACTCTAAGTGTTGCCAGATTAGGCGACATGTCATCATTTAGGCCCTTAGAGTAAGGAATAATCTGGATATAGCCTAATTGGCCAAACGCCACATTTGGCAACACTTTTGATCTCGATCCTCGTCTCGAGTTCTCCTTCTCCTCTCGAACGAATCAACGAACGTCGAACCATCAATCAATTGTAATTCGTGGTAATTCGGACGAAACGTGGCTTAGGCTGAGTATTTTTAGTGATTTTAATATTAACAATTCCAATTCAGTTTGGTAAGAATAATAATAAAATAGCAATTTTTTTATCATCATCTCTGCAAAATGATGTACCATATGAAGAAAATAATTGTTCATGATAAAGAAATCGTTTTGCCGAACTGCATGTATTCTGTAAAATATCGGACAGATGTTTTTAAAGAAGATGATAGCGACATCAATATCAGTAACCAGGTTATCAAGTTTCTTAAGGTTTATGTCACTGAAGTTATTAAATTCATTAATTTATACCTGTGTGTGTATGTTCTCCGGTATTTAGTTGATATGACTAACAAAAACTATCACCTATTGGGATTATTCTACATTTTATATTCTACTGTATTATGTTACTGGTAAAGTGCATTGTTACTCAAGGATGAATTCTATGCACCAAAGTACTACAGGGTTTTTATAAAACATACTGCAATCACACCTACCACCAAGCTACCACTTACACATTCTGGACGAACGTAACATTGAGCTTAATAAGAATGCCCTATAAACTTAAACCTATGATCCATATGCTTTAGCTTTTCCTTTTTTTTGGGGATGGTATAAGTAACACAAACTGCCCCAATGATATGCGGGTGACTGTAGCACTAATGTTCCTATTGTTACCTATACATGTGTATATTTATTTGTGTTTCTATATAAAATTCATTCACTTTCTTACAGGGATCAAATAAAATGTCTGAATTGGAACAACGTCAGGAGCAATTATTAAAAAAATTGGATACACTATATGACCGAATTAAGATGATTAGTTCACATTGCAAAGATGCCAATATTCAAGATGTTAAAACAAGCAAACCAAGGAAATGTGTAAGAGCTTTACATAATAAAAACAAAGAAGATTTTTGTGTCTGACTGTGTGACTGCTTAGATCTTCTTAGCTATACAATGAATTTAGAAGCAGTTTTCACCATTATTTGGGTAGAACATTTATTCCTGAAGGTTTATGCATGTAATACGTTCATATTAAACACCAATACTTAAAGAAATCTTGATGTTTTGTCAAACCATAAAAACGGAGCAGGGGTGGGTTGCTGGTCATTTATATTTTAATAAACTTTTTAACTTATCTAGTGTCACATATCTGTTGGTACTACCTAAGGAACCATAATGTATTTGACTGAGGTTGTATTAACATCACTCATATTCTCTATAACTCGGTTTATAAACAAATCTTTCACTTTCCTCTACTTCACATAGTTCTGACAATTACCCCCTGTCTTAAAAATACTTATCCCATATCCAATTAACAATATTTATTTCAGTTACCTGCACCTGAAGAAGTTGTATTGGTGCTTAGTCCAGACAGTTTACCCTGGTACCTGAATGCTATCCTAAAAGAATCACCTGTGGCACTCAATATTTCATGGCATATTCACTCTTCAGTACCTAATGAGAAAGTGCCAAAAATAAAAAACTATGTCAAAAATATTCTAGCATCAAAAAATAACTCTAAAATAAATTTAAGGCTGATATTCAAGTGTGGTAAGTCTCCAATTCATATTAAGTAGATCAACATGCATGTATGCAGCATATTGGGCTTTTAGTTGAATCTTGAACCTTCACAAGTAGTTCAAAAGTTCATAATATATATATTTTGTTAGATTGATAAATGCTTTCCCGAGACTACGTAACTTCGCGCAATTGAGAAGATGTCCTATGGGACAAAGTTGGTGCTTGAAAGAGAGCTTGGTAGCTTTCCTAGAGAGCCAAGGCTGCAAAGAAATACTAACACTGACCATGAGTACTGGTATTTGATGTTTTGATATCAGAAAATGATATTTTGTTCACTTTCTGTCTTGGCCGGGACTAAAAATCCAAGATCTATCGAAAAACCAAATAGGTATCAATTTGCCAAAAATTCGTGGTACTTTATTGCAATATGTACTCATAATTACCATTGACATAAAATTTAGGTCAATGGTAATTTTCAAATCAGAGGAACATTATAAAGCGTGCATGTGATAATTATTTAGCGATACAAAGTGGAAGTACTTTTGTTTTTACTATTTTTAATCTGTCTTACCATAGCCTTGTTAAACCGCGCCAGGCGCGTCACTGGCCACTCTGGAGGTTTTCTTAGGACGCACCTGTCGCATCAGTGAACATAATTTCTTAAAACATAAGAGCCTTTTGGCTCTTACACACCTGGGCTAGATGTACTACTGCTTGCAATTGTAGCGGTATCTACAACGCCACATGCGAACAACGCGTCATACTGACGTCACGCAAATCCTGCATCTCGGAAGCAGAGTTTACCGCGCAATTAGCATACATACAACTTCCCGACATCAACCGTTGGGCAGTTGCCGGCCAGACAACACCCGTCTGGTCAGAGGATCCTCCCTTTTCTTTTGAGTATGAGTGAACTTTACACCCTGTTCCTCATACCTCTAGATACAATCTTCTGCAAGCAGTAGAGTGCATCTAGCCCAGATGAATGCTAAACTCACTGTTCTCGAAGTTTTATTAATGCCATTCTATTTTTTATTTACAGTTTCGGCTGACACTGAGTTGAAGTTGTCTACTCTGGATATTCCCATTGTAGGCAATGTAAACATATTACGATACCTTTCATATGTTTACCCAAGTGTTATTCCATACAATGCTAACGATCATCATGTTGACTACTTACTTGACCTCTGCCACATGTTGGAAAGAACACCAGAAAAGAATAAAGAAGTAGTTGTTATGAAATTATTTTCACAACAAAAAAACTGGATTTACGGAAATGAATTTTCTATCGTGGATTTAGCTGCTTACAATGTAATTAAGCAATGGAAGAATGTCCCAAAGTACGTTCCTAAACCTTGGTTAGACCAGTGCAACAAATTATTTTTATAATTTTTTCATATTTCCCTTAAATTCGCTTAAGCATGTACCTACTGTATGAATATTATATTATGCCAGAATAAATGACAAATGACAATTTGAGTATTTTCATTATTTTGGGTTCCCTACCCATCCTTGACTCCAATCTTGTGATGTACTACAGGATTGGATCCCGGCCCACAGTTTAATCAGCGTCTGGCAAACATACCTGAAAGGTTTGAAATTAAAAGGCAAAAAAACAAGTAGACATTATTTATGCTATTTATTAAAGTAAATAAAAATTATGCCCTACCATAGAACTACATAAAGACAAAGTTGATTTAGTCTTTAAAATGATGGCACACCTTTAGGCCGTGTCCTAACTGCAACTATCGCGCGTACGTAATCGCTCGCTTATATCAATATAACATAGTCGGGCGATCAATCTAATCGCGTTAATGCGTCAATTCATGGAAACGATGGCGTGTTCGCAAGACAGTCGCTTATTAGGACACGGGGTCACGGTATATTTATTGATTATCCGGCTAACGTGTGAGTATGCCTTCAATTAAAAATATTGCATACAGTTGTAATATACCACACGTGCCGATATTGTAGGTAAAACTTAGTCGATTAAATGTAAACAATGTATGTATAACAAAATTGAAATGCATTTATGAAAATACATTTAATCTAGACTTCATTATTTAATTGGGGTGTCATTACAATAAATTGACGTTGCCACTTGTATCAGCATGTACCTATTAGCTTACAAAAAAAAAAAATTAAGTACATTCAGTATTTACAAATATTAGTAACACTTAGTGGTCCAATTTTAAAACCTTTTGGTTCACAAATAACAAAATTTGTGTAATTTTTTTAAAATACATTCATTATCTTGAAGACATGCTGTGCCCATCCCAAAAAATGGGATAAGGGCATGAGAATGATGATGATCTGAACCAAAATCATCACCATCGTGCGCATTTTATGTTTTAAATTGTCTCTTTGTATTTATATAGGTGAAAAACATATTAAAATATATTTGTTTAGTTTAGAAAGTCACAATCCAAATACATAATTAGATCACAGGTTATTTATGAAGAAATTGTGCCAAATATTGTTCAAATACATAGATGCATTTGTAATAAAATTTTATGATTTATTTACACACGTAAAGAATTAGACACTACATCTATCAGTCAATTGCATAATTATAATAATTGTAATTGTAAAAATATTATAAAATGCTAAACTACGAATATTCGTACTGATCTATCAGACACGTCCCTATTTACTTAACTTTAACTTGAAACTGGAGTTAACATTATGAACTTTTCTAAGCACTAATCAATACTGATTTATCAATAAGTTTGATTAAATTATGTGTAAGATAGTATGTGCAAAATGCAATACATTTAAGCCCGCTTGCACCACAAATCACTAAATGAAGTTAAAATATTGTTCTGTCTCAGTCAAACAATTGACAGAAACAGAATGATGTTTTAATTCTTTAGTGCTAAAATCCAGTATTCGAAACCCCCAAGTGTGACCAATAAAATACTGCTTTTAGCCCCAAATTTTAAATCGACCCTTATACGGGGTTGCAGCACTACACATAAAAATCAGTAAAGAGCGAGTCATACTCGGCCAGCGAAGTACTATAAGGGACTAGACGAGCTCTCTGAGGTACAGTCAGAGTCATTAATGCATTATCACCTTAAGGACTGTATTGCTGTGACCGCGTGGTAAAAGTAATTAAGTGATTTGTGGTGCAAGCGGGCCTTCGTTAAACAAAATTATACACTATTTGCTTAATTAGATGATTATTCATTAATGAAATTACATATAAACAACATTATAGTTTTTATTGTATCATGTATACATATTATAGTACTCAGTAACGCTTGCAGCACTGGAATTTTATTATGTGCAGTCATCACCAAAAGTCAATTATAGTGAGAAATAAAAAATGGAACGAATTGCGCTGCAATCAAGTTATTGTGCCATGGGAAGATCTTTCAGTCTCATCAGTATAAATGATGTCGGGCGTTGAGCTTATCTTTGATTTCCAAGCGGAATAGGGCTTTGGCGTTCATCGAAGTGTTCGGTCAATTATACCAGACTATGCTAAATGCGGGCTCCACCTGAATTTTAAAAGCCACTATATTGATGAAGCTTCGTGACCTCGGGCTAGCTACTTGCTTAAAGCTTGACTCAAAGAAGGTTGAAATTAAATATAACAAGCATGCAGCACGGAGTAGTTTAGATTGATGATTACCAACATCTTTTCTGGCACTTGTGGATAGTAAATATGTCGTCTTTTGAATTCATACAAATGTTTGTTTCACAAAACAACTTGAAATGTCACTTAAGTAAATTGTTAGAAGTCAATTAATGAAATTCAAATTAACTAAACGAGATCTCCATCTATAAGTTACGTCCTATAAAATAGCCTACAGTCGCCATTAGTCAAGACATTTACTAAATATTTATTATGTGCTTCTTATCGAAATTCCTAATTTGTGGTATGGCATAAAATATTGTAATTATTAATTTATAAGAAGCTGCTTGAATCGGAAATTCTCATATATAATTGAATTTTAAATTGTATTTTGAACTTACAACTACATGAATATACTTTAAGAATATCCCCTAATACATAATCTGAAGGATCATAATTTAATTTCAGATACTTTACCAATTTAATTAAAGCTTACAAATTATATTCGATATGTACAATTGCAATAGTTGCTAACGAATTAATTAAATAATTGGGAATGGGCAGTGAATAGTTACATGTGCACGGCTTCGTGCGGCGCCGTGCCGGCGGGCTCGTGTCATACGAAGGACGAGAAGCCGGGCAGCGGAGCCCGCGACCGCGCCATGTTGTTCATGACGATCTGGCCGCCGTTGAGGCTCACCACGGCGCTGCCCTCGGGCTCCGAGTCCGTGTAGCTCGAGTAGTTCCGCACCGGCCGCTGCCGCTTCCACGATTGCCGTAACGTATCATTAACGTTAGCGTAGTGGTTCACGAAAGAATGTGGCTCCGACCTGACACTCTCGTTTTCGCTCTCAGAATTCTGTTAAAATAAAAGTTAACTATTATTCATCTTGATTACTGCCAACTTTTTGACACATTTATTTTTAAAATAAACTTATTTAAATAATTCTCCAATTTATGTAATGTACAGTCAACATCAAAAGTACTGCTTTAAATCTCAAAGATGTCAATGACAACAATCATGCTAATATTACTTTATCTTTATCTACACTATTATCGTAAAGTTTAAAAAAATGTTATACTTTTACCGTTGACTGTAGACTAATTAAAATTTTACTGACGATATAAAATATTTATTTTGATTTAGCATGTATTTTCTTAAAAGTCTATTTAATTGAATAATACTCAATTACACTAACACGCCGCTAAGGCGCCCTTCTAATATACTCAACTCAAACCAATAAAAATATAACTACGAAAGTGCTGATCTCGTCGAAAGCGTGTCCAAAATGATAAAGATAGCAGTAGTGAGAGCTCAGTCGTCGATATTTACCGTAACGCGCTCCAGGGAGTGGTGGAGAAAAAATAAGGGGCGATTTAGTGTTCGTACGCTCTGAGCGAGGGTTTAGACGACGCTTATCTTGATGGTAATCACCTGAGAGTCGGAGGAGCTCATCTCGGAGGGTTTCTCGGTGAGCGAGGAGTCGTCAGGGTTCTCGTCGTAGGCGCGCAGACTCTCCTCGTCGCTGTGGTAGGCCACGGAGCCGGGCGCCGGGCGCGGCGGGGACTTGGCCAGCGCCGCGCCGCGCCGCAGCGTGGCCGCGCCGCCGCTGGCGCTGGAGTTCTGGCGCGAGCGGTACAGCTCCATGGCCAGCGTGCCGCGCTCATCGCTCTCTCCTGCCAGAGATTCCTCCAGAGTTTTCTGCGCCTCTTCTGGGAAAAAAGATTACCAGGTTAAAGGGGGCGCTAAGTTAGCCTGCGAAATTCAATTCCTACGTTTTTTGCAATCTGGAGATCAGTGTCAAGTTGTATATTGATCAAAATATGATTCGCGACCCTAACACAGTCATATGTATTATGTATTTACAAAATAATAATTATTAAAATCGTATCCACCTTAATGATGTCTGCTAAAGTTCTAGACTTAAATATAAAAAAAGAAACTCACTTTTATATTTATAGCTCTTGCTCTTCACACAAAGAATTGCAATGACCATAATAATGATGATGATTGAAGCAGCCGCTAGCGCGACCATGAACCATGTGCTCCTATAGAACGGTCGATACTGCAAGTATCCGTACTCCAAATACAGTTTGGAAGGCGTTACGATGACTTTTTCGCTGTATGTCGGATTGCTGATCCCATACATGTTGTATGCTATCACCCGGAATGAGTACGCCGTTGACGGCAGAAGACTCTGGTATGATATTGTGAACTCCTCTAGCATGCCGTTGCTGGTTCTGGTAATCGTTTCCCATCTTGTGTCATCTGTATGCAGAACAATAACAAAAAACGTTCCATCGTTAAATAGGAAGGGGGTTAATCTTATAGCATGTGATTTAGATCGTTAACAAAAAAAATGTGCACTAAGATTTTGTGATTCTGATGACTGATAGCCAAAACAATTAATGTATTAGGGTATCATTATGATAACGCTACGGAAACTGCATGTAATAAGGTTACAGTGATAGGCTCTAATTGAACATTAATTTAGTGAAAGGATTTTCTACAAGGTGCACACAATAACGAATAAACTTACAGGCTTGCCACGACTCCTTGGCTGCATTAAAAATATAACATTCATGTACACGTTGGCCACGAAATTCGAGATCGAGAGAGCTCTATTGCTACTGTCGACTATGATGGAATTTAATACGATATGCAAGTGATTTGGTGAGCACACTTTGTCGTATCGATGATACTTCCTAGCTTGCTATTCATGGTATTTTGAATCAGTTGGCAAAACACAAACGTGATGGTAAACAATAGCTGATTTACATATTTTGGGCGGGTCGGATTGACCCTGTGATTGTGTATTTGTTTTTAGATACCGTTACCGATCAAGTCTGTTAAGTTTCGCCAATTAATTTAATTTTCCCCCGCATAATGATATGCGTGTAGGTACGTATCAGTCGTGCGAGTACAGTGACGAACCTTTCCGGCGAGCTTCAAAGTAGTATCCCTTGAGCGGGCCGCCGCCCGGCGCGGCGTTGAGCCAGCGCAGGCGCAGCGCGGCGGGCTCGGGCAGCAGCGCGAGCGCGCGCGGCGCGGCGGGCGAGCCGGCCTGCGGGCCCGTGCGCGCGCGCGCCGAGCTGCTCGCGCCCGCGCCGCCCCCCTCCGTGACCCCGCGCACGCTAAAGCGGTACTCTACTTCTTCTTCCAGTCCGCCCACCGCTAGGCGACGCTCTGTCACCTTCTGTTTTACCTGCTTGCTGAAACCTGCGCCGCGGGGAAAGATAGATATAATCCTCTTTGACTATTACCTGTGACTAGGCTACATTAGTGTTAGTTGCCAATGAACCCCAAACTAGACAGGCTGTATCTTGGGACGAATTACAGGTATAAATGTAGAAATTTTACAAACGAGGCTCATCATTTTTTAAAGGCTTGTAACAAATAGTTTGATTGAAGGGCTAATTTTGATTTTCAATTATCAGATTTCTTTAGTCAAAGACAATTATGATTTCTAAGAACCGAAGAATTTATCAATACTGTAGTATTTTGAGTAAACATAATTATGAAACCCACGTTCATCCTGTTCTATAGTCTCGTAAGTCACAAGGTAGGCCTGTATGAGTCCATTGCGTCGATAGGGCGGCTCCCACGACACGACGAGGCTGTTCATCGTGATGTCGGTGAAGGTAATATTGCGTGGAGCTGAAGGAAGGCCTTGTAGCGTGCGGACCATCACTGCGGTGGACCGAGGACCGTCGCCGGCAGCGTTGAATGCTAGCACCTGGACGAATTTGTTTATACACGGGTTAGTTATTTGATCACAAGTCATCTTTGGTTTTTCTAAGCTAATCAGAAGACCAATTCCTATAATTAAGAACGTTTATTTAGTCGTAATCTCATTTCAGCGACAATCAAATTCGTGTGCAAAAACATTTGTAAATTAGAGATATTTCTGACAGATTGAGACAGATTAGAATGCCAACGTTCTTACAAATACGGGAATTGTACCCTATGTATTCAAATCAAATGGCTTAACATTATATTAACTAGTGACTAACTGAATACCTGTATGCGATATTGCGTATATTTGTCGAGAAAGACGAGGGAGTGCGTGGTAGCCGTGGCGGGTACCACCTCGATCTCTTCCTCTATGCGGCGCCCAGGTTCTGGCTCCTCAGGAGATTCTGTCACTAGGTAGAAGATCTGCAAAGCAAAAGGTATATTGAAATTAAGGTAAATATTAAGAGTTACTTAAGCCTAGTGTCCGACCGGTTTCGGCCAAAAAGTGGTCGACTTTTCGTCCCGACTGAAACTGGCGTATGGCATCGGTTTTAATAGAATAGAACGACTGACAGATAGACAGACACCGTAGACTTAGTAATGGGGTTCAGTTTTGAAGAAAATCCGAAAAAATAGTGTTTACTTATAAAGGAAGTCATTTACGTTCTCAGCAGACATGCTGCTTTTGATGTTAGCGAGTAGGGATTTATTCGCTTTTCGGAAGATTGATACAAGTTCTAAGGACAACAGTAGATGCATTTTAGCGACTATGCGTTTGGTCACAATAGCAAAATCACACGTTTCAGCGATTACTTCGACACTGCATCGCGTTTTGGCGACTCTTTCCGTTTGAGTACGGTTTATAAATTGCGTTTGCTTACGACGCTGAATTGTTTGGCGGAGACATAAAGGATTGTCGCTAGGCATATCAAGGTTCCGAAGCAATTCAATATCTGATGCTAAAATTATGCTGTCACCTACTTGTCGCCAAGCCGACAAAGTCAAGACACAAGATAGGCGACCAGTCCACAATTTGAAATGTTGCTTTCTTGGACCATATTACTCATTTTTATGGACAACTCCCACTTGACTAAAAATTATTATGGAAATTTTTGTTTTCATGAAAAAAGCTATTATTTCCTCGTATTTCTTATGGATTCGGATTTCCCACTATTATCCCAGTTTGAAAATCCTGTCTGTATACCTTGTATCCCAGCAGGTCGCCGTTCTGCTGCGCCTGCGTGGGCGGCGCCCAGGACAGCGTGACCTCGGTGGGCGACTGCGCGCGCGCCTGCGTGCGCGTGGGCGGCGCCGTGGGCACGGCCTCGCCCACCCACACCACGGCCGGCGTGCCGCCCGGGCCCGCGCCCTGCGAGTTCACGGCGCACACGCTGATCTCGTAGTTGCGGTCTAGCGCGAGGTCCGTCAGGACTACTTCCTCGCTCTGAAATGGACACAACATTATTTTATACTACCGCACTTGCATGGTGATCTATTTTGTCTCTAACATTCATATGTCAATGTCATGCATTGTATGGTTACCGAAATTCCAATTTTGGCTGTTTTTTTTTTAATTTGTATTGTAAGCGACTGTGCTGTTGGTGTGCTGTATATAATAAATAAATACCTTGATGCCCGGCACTTCCTGCTTCATGGTCTGCTGTAGTGCGGTGGGGAAGTCGGTGAGCGGCTGGTAGCGCACGCGGTACCCGCCGGTGCGCGTGTCGCCGCTCCAGTGCGCGTCGCCCAGTGGCGTCCAATGAACGCGCACACTGCTTGGCGTGATCGGAACCACATGGAGGTTTTCTACAGCTTTGCTTGGTGCTGCGGAATGGTAATTAGAAATTAATGGTTAGAGATATTTCTTCTCGCGGATAGCTAGAATACTCTTTAATACGTACAGGTACACCATAACAAACAGATATGAATGTAGAAATTTTACATGGGGTGACACAACGTGCAATATCGCAAAAAAGCGATCTTTTCCGCGAGGGGCCCGTATCGAAACGAACAATTTGAGAACATGCCATGCCGTGGTAAAAAATATTTACCAGTCAGCAAAGTGATAGCGGGACTGACTACACTCTGTATGCTACTCCCAATCTCCCAAGGATAAGAGTAGTAATTAAATATAGTGTCCAAATCTACAAAAACCGTATTTAAATAACGTCGTAAATAGCAGCAAAGTAAATCAACCGATCGTCTTTGGAAATATGCTCTTCATTTGTCACATGGGTTCTTAGTATAAGTACTCCAAAACCCAGACAATATTTTTTTAGACAGAAGGGAGCAGATGGCGCCACTTGAACACCACGTAACCAAAGCAAACTGTCAAAGGCGCGCGGCAGTTTTTATTTCCATACATTTTACTTCCCTGCCGTGTACGTCCACGATAATATCGTCACGCCACAAATGATAAAATTAGTACTAAAAACTGTAATTAGTGAGTACTTACCAGCGGGCAGTGTCCGCACAGTTTCGGTTGCGTTACTGTACCGACTGGGTCCGATGTCATTGGTCGCTCGAATTCGGAACTGATACGCCGTGTACGGCTTCAGACCCTCGGCCGTGTATGATGTCACGAAGGGATCCACACGCTCGGGAATCGTTTGCCAAGTTCCTCCATCTTCCTTTTGTTGCACAGTGTAGTATCTGATAAAAATTAAAATTGTACACATTGTGTGACGTTACTGTATTTAAAGATCTATGCCCTTCGTAAAGTACAGTGAAATGCACAATTATAGTAGCAATTTCACATTGACTGCGCCTTTATATTGTAGCAGTAAGCATGATTTTTGTGCTTCAAGTGTTATCACTAACGTGCAGCCAGCAATGTACCAGCAATGTACCTATCTACCAATCCCGGGGTTGGTAGATAGGCTCTATGCTCGAGGCAGGAAAATTGGTATTTCGTAAACTTTTCGATAATGGAGGTAACTATTAAGCTAAGTCAGTACTTACCTTAATAGTTACCTCCATCGTCGAAAAGTGCCAGCTGTTTCAGTAAACAGCCGACTTCCCTTTAACACCTATGTCGGGTAGTAGTAGAGATGAAAATTACGTTCTAACTTAGAGAGTTGTTTTGATGATTTTAATAATTTTAATTCTGTAAATTCATTGGTTATTTTGTCGCGAATCATTTTTTGATTAAGATACAATCTAAGACTAACGAAAATAGCAAAAAACGTAAGAAAATTAGAACTCCGCGAGATACCTTAGCGCATCCCCTTAAGACCTTCGTCGGGTAGTAGCAGTACCTGAGCGGCGCGTATCCATCGTCGCCCGGCGTCCAGGAGAAGGTGATGTGGTGCGGCTGCAGCAGCGAGCGCGCCACGTTGGGGCGCGGCGGCGGCGCGGGCGCGGCGCGGTTGGCCGTGCTCAGCACCAGCACGCGCGCGGTCGCGCCCCAGCCCAGGCGCGTCTGCGCGCGCACGCTGAACAGGTAGAAGCGCTCCGAAGATAGCTCTGTTGCCCTGTTTCAAAATAAGGTTGTAATTAGGGAATGCAATCTCGATCTCGAGACTTTTTTCGAGATTCAATCTCATGGAAAGACAATCTCCTTATTTTAAAAACTAGGCGAAATCTCTATCTCGAAAACGAGACGTCGCCTGATTGCCGGGCGAGATCCACTTGCCAATCTCGACTCGAGATTGCATTCCCTAGTTATGATCACTCACTAAGACAGAAAATTTGCTGTCACGACAAAGTATAGATTCCAATGGAAAAGCATGGACAAGAAAGCACCCGACAAAGTGAACCCATGATAGTGCAGGGCATGTCAAAAAAGTCAACCGATTCCATGGTAGATATCGAGTTGATCCACCATTATTTAGAGTCGACCAAAAACGGTAAAAACCAAGCAGAAAGCTCTTACCTGAAAGTTCGGTCCGAAGGCAGGAACTCTCTAGAAAACACGTGTTGTGTGGTGCTGTTGAGGTGATACGTCACTTTATACGCCAGGATCTCTCCGTTAGGGTCCTCTGGTACATCCCAAATGATGCGCGCCGTCGTGAACGTCACGTCAGGGAACGACACGTTAGATGGTGGACCGGGAGCTGAACGCGAAATGAAAGTAAATTAATACAAGTTACATTGGATTATTATTTGGCAAAGTAGCTACACAACGTGGAGACAACAATTCAACAATAAACAAAAAAACCGGCATGCATGTATTACGAAACGATCAAATAAATCCTATTGTATTTTTTTTCTTTCAAACATTCTAAATCTAGTGTTGGCCCGACTATTTGTTTTGCCGTTCAGCCGACGAAAGTATTAATATTTGACCGATTTTTTGTATGCAGACTGGGAACGTCATTAACAATACGAAGTTTAATTTATTGTCGTCTCCACATTTTATAAGAACTTATACATACTGTCTTCGAAAGTCCTGACTGTAACTGGCGGGTCGCTCAAGGCTCCGTCTCCTAACCTCGTGTATCCCAACACTTGTATTTGATACACAACATATTTTCTCAGCTCTGTAAGCGTTATTGTATGAGTCTGGTTCGACGGCACTGCTTGGCACTCCACCTTCTTTTGTTCGGGTCGTGGTGGTGGCACTACTGCCGCGTAACACACTTTGTATCCTTCGATTAAACCGTTTTGCTCTGGTGGTGGGATGTCTCCCCAAAGAACGACTACTGTTGTTGAAGATGTCGCATTGGCTGATACGTCTGTGGGACCTCGTGACGGAACTGAAAAGATTTAATAGAATTAAGCTAGCTAGAAGATATAACTTGAACATTATTATTGTTTTGTTTTTCTCTAATTTAAGACAAAAACCAACCAAAAAGTTTTTGCTGAAACTCACCTGCTTCTCTCGTCCTTTCCATAGCTGTGGGACTTGCGACTGAAGTCCCTACCTCGTTAATAGCAGTCATTCGTATTTCATACACTGACCATTCTTCTAAATTAGACAGTACGTGTGAGTTCGCCGTGTGGTCCTCAATAATGCTGTGCAGTGTGTCGTTACTATCACTTCTTGTGTACGTTATGTTATATCCTTTTGGATTACCGTACCATTCGCTTTGTTGTAGAGGCTAAAATAATAGGTTCGTTATTAATAAAGCATCTTTGCAGCGTGTGAGCTCATGCCTAGGAACTCCGTTACAGTTTGAAAATACGAAAATGTGAAATGAAGTTGTTAAAAAGCAAAAACATTAAAAAGCAAGATAATATTTTAGAAAATATTGATGTACGAATATCTTACAATCCATCTGACGCGTAGATTGGTGGCACTAACTGCGCGTACAGTCACATTCTTAGGCGGGTGTTGAGGCGGCGCTTGAATAGTCTGGAACTCCTTGCAAGGCTCCGAAGGCGGTGACGAGCCCACCACATTGGTAGCAATCAGTCGCAGTCTGTACGTAGTGAATGGTATCAGACCAGTAACGTGTATAGATTGGGCATCTGGAGCGTTAACTTCGAAGATCGACACCCATGATGAATTTCGTGCGGTTTGAGCCTATTGAAGTAAAAGAACGTATGTTGGTGATTAGAAAGTTGAGGGTTTCCATATCAGAAATTCGAGTGTTGTAGTCTTCTAGGTTTTGTTTTTATCGCTATCAAAAACTACTTAGGCTAGCAGGCTTCGTTTTACGAGATCTTTTGAGAGGCTTATGATTAATTTATTTAATAGATTGAAATACGCATTACAAAACAATGCCGTAAGAAAAGAAAGAAAAACCATGCAGAATTTTACCTGTACTGTCCACAGCGATATAGAAGAGTTGCCGTCAAAGCCGTGTGTAAACTGAAGTAGTACAGAGAATGCTTCGATATTGGAGAGTGCGAGGTTGCGAGGAGCATCGGGAAGTACTGGTTCTACGCCTGACTGGATTACGGCGGCCCTTGCCGGTCCTTCGCCGACCGCAGTCATAGCGCATAGCCAGAACTTGTAGTGTGTACTAGCCTTAAAACGGGATAATTATACTGTTAGCACACGTTGTAATTTTATTACTAAGTTATGATTATTTTGGAGTCTTTGTGAAGTTACTCGTCTGCGGAAGTTCAACTTTTATTTTGCCTCCAAGCAGCAAATCTATGTTCCGGTTTGAAGGGTATGCGTGCGGGTGTAGTTAAAGACACATGCGACATTTTGGATTTCTCCCTGGGATGCGTTTGGTATTGCAGATGTCCATTTGCGGTGAGTACCAATTACCGTCAGGTGGACAGACAGCTTGTTCGCCATTGCCACTAATAACATAACAACAGGTCTGTAATCCCCAAAGGGTATGGCCGAGGAGTACCTAATGTGGATCTACATTTCGCCAAGTTGTGTTTATAAATAACACAAAATAATGCTGCATACATACCTGCAAGTGTTCCACCCTAATGCTAGTGACATTCGGTGGTAGAACTTCCTCTCGTATCGTTTCGTTACTATCTCTCATTTCGTAAGATAGTTTGTAGCCCATTAGGATACCGTTTGACTTTTTAGGTGCAGTCCAAGACACTCTCACTGCGCGATCCGATATATCGTCGAAGAGTAGACTTCCTATTTCATCCGGAACTAAAGAATAAAGAAACAATTTTTGTGTGAGTAAGATTATCCTTACAATATCCGTAATCTTATTATAGCTTTTAGAGGGGTGAAGGTTGGTATGTCTATTTTTACTCGCATAATTCAATTAAAATGTAGCGGTATCTACAACACCACATGCGAACAACGCGTCTTAATGACGTCACGCAAATCCTGCATCTCGCAAGCAGAGTTTACAGTGCAATTAGCATATATACAAACTTCCCAACATCAATCGTTGGGCAATTGCCCGCCAGACACAACACCCGTCTGGTCGGAGGATTCTCCCTTTTCTCTGGAGGATGAGTGAATTTTACAACCTGTTCCTCATACCACTATAAAAACATACTCGATGGTAAATAGTCTAGTTGTAGTGATTTAAATATGGTTAGTAATGATATAATATTATGTTTGGAGTCGTCACTTACTGTCTTCATCCGTTCTAACTTGTACATAGTCACTCCGGGGCCCGTCGCCGGGTTCCGTAAAACATAATACCGTTATGTTGTACTCAGTAAATTTCTCAAGGCCGCTGATAACAGCCGATTGTTCAGTCAGAGGATCCAGGAGGTTAGGGGGCACGCTAACTAGTTTCTGCTCAACGTTAGCACCCTCGTGCTCGTCCCAGATCCACGCTTGCATTTTGTAACCCTGTGAAAATGTAATATTGGATATTAGTACGTACCCTAAGCTTATACCACATTATTAATTTGTGCTTTTATGGTAGTTGTACGCACCTGATTTATGCCATTGATTTTCTGTGGATTGGGCGGTGTCCACCAGACAGTTAATGCTGTAGAGTTGAATGGCTCACAGCGAACGCTATCGGGAGGAGCTTCGGGCACACCTTCTTTTGTTTTTATCATGAAGCTATCCGAGAAGACACCTACGCCTTTGTCGTTGTACGCAGCAATTTGTACATTGTAGTCTTTCCATGTTATCAAGTCCTGAATGAGATAGTTCCTCTGTGCCTCATTGGTTATGTTCTGATCTGTCCACGGATTGTTGTCGTAACCCCGGAGTTTGTATCTAATAACGTAACCCAGGATGTGTCCGTTTCTGTGTTCCTCGAGTGGTGGTTGCCACTGGGTTATGATTTCGGATGAAGATCGTGCAGAACCCATAAAGCCGACGGGAGGACCGGATGGTGCTGGAAACATTAACAATTGAGTTAATTTTTTGTTTTTAATTGAGTGTGTTTATTCTTTGCGTAAGAGTATTCCTTGGGCAAAGATCGCTCATCTAAAAGCATGCTGTTTTTCTTTTCTTTTTGGTAAATATAATATTTTTATGAATTATTTAGTAGAGATTTTTAAGAAAGAATATGCAATAACTGCGTTTCAGTTTAACAAGCAAGAAAGATAAGAGTGGAAAAAAATTGAATTATATTTTTTGAAATGTTTTATCTGCATGCACCCCATGCATTTGCGGAATATTTCAAACATTCTTAAACTACTGACATACATTTTGTAATACTTATAGACAAGTCACGTTTCATGCAAACGATACACGACAGTAATGTAACCTATCGGACACCACAAGTTACACAAGATATTTCGTTTAATAAGCGACACATTATTTTTTGGTAAAAAAAGAAAAACACGCACATTTATTTAATTTAGGTATAAAAAAGGTCGCTACTTATTAAAAATAGCAGTCAAAAAAATAAAATAGAATACGAAAAAGGCATGGTCAAAACAAATGCAATCTAATGTTTCAAAATATCCGCATACCTTGGCAGCATATAAAATCACTGGCTGCTTGATCGCAAAGAGAATACAATTTAATATGATATAGAACATCCATAAAAATATCTTACCTGCCTAGGACTTAAATTAAGTATCTTCGTCAAGATTCCGAAGGATTAATTAGCCAGAGGTGTACAGTGATAATGTTTAAAGTGCGATTAACATTTATTGTGCTAATAGTTAACAACAGATAATGTGAAATTAAATATAAACCATTTGAATAGTGCAAAGCCGGCGTCACACTGAATACAAATTCTGTCCCGATTTGCCTCAGCGTGGTGCCGTCTGCCCTGCTAAATAATTTACTATTCCCGATGTCCAGCTTGCTTTCGGTATCGGTAAATCCGCGGCGGAGTAGTGTTCCGCCACGACGCTATTTGTTTTGTTTTTGCTGGTTATTTTTACGAGTAAAACTAGAATGTGTGATGCATCTTCAGCTTTCTTTTACGGTATAGAAAATAGGGGTAGTTCACCAACTGGACACACGTGTGTCCAGTTGGTGAAACTCAAAATCCATATCACTTATTATTTCGTCAACTGGACACGCCAAGATTTTTACGCGTGTCCACATAGTGTTTACGCCAACTGGATACGCTCTTTTTTTTTTTTTTGCAAAAAAGGTACAGCCAGTTTAATAATCGCCTCGTTCGTTGAATGAGGCGATTTCATGAAAAAGTTGCCAAATAAAAAAACACTAAGAAACGTAGTACCTATGTGCAAATTCAAGTAAAAAGAAATTCTCTTACATGTTGTATTTTGATACACAAGGTACACTGAAACGAGTATTTAAACAGTTTTATTTGGGAATTTAGACATCCCATAAAAAGTATATGGTGTTCATGGAAGTGGAGCCTCACAGAAAGACCAGCGAGGGAAGCATGGCGAGCAAAAGCGAACTTCAGAAGAGAAGTTAAATGAAGTGCGAGCGCATATTAATTGTTTCCCTGTGGTAGAGGTCCACTACTGCCGTTCAACTACTAAAAGACAATATTTGGAGGCTAATTTAAGCATTTCTCAAATGTATAATTTATTTAAAGAATCTACGGAAGCGCCTGTTTTGAAAAGCATGTACAGCAAAATATTTCATGTTATAGTCTAGTTATTTTATAGTCTTTCTTCTTTCTTTCCTTGTACAGACGCTAGCAGGTCAAGTTACCCGAAACTGTCAAATTTTCCCAATCAACCTTGAACCTTAATGCTTTGGCGATAAAGTTGAAAACCTATTAAAGAAATTTGACAGATTGTAAAAGCTTGATGTGCTGGTGTCTGTACCTGAGCAGTTTCAAGATAAGCTTGCGGATCGCATTGGAGATCAACGTATTCTCGTTTTTGCTCACCATAACATGAGAGAAATTGTTGCACATTCAAAGAGATTCTTCTGTGCCGGAACGTTTAAAACGTGCGTTAGAAACTTTCATCAGCTATTCACGATTAATGTCGATATTGGGAGTACGAAATATCATACGAACATTATTCCAACTATTTATGCTCTGCTGCCCAATAGAACAGTTGAAACTTACAAAACAGAATTGTACGCTCTTTTCAGCTTTTTCATGAAATCGCCTGAATCGCATGAATCGAAAAATCTTGGCGTGTCCAGATGACGAAATAATAAGTGATACTAATTTTGAGTTTCACCAACTGGACACACGCGTGTCCAGTCTCTCGTGTCGAGTTGGTGAATAACCCGAAAATGAAAGTTCCGCACAGTGAAGCGCTAGGCGCGTTTTTCAGACTATACAGTGATTTAAATTTTTCCGTTGGGTTGTTAGGTAGGTATTCATTTTACATACCTTCCTGGGGTAATGTCAAGACATCAGTTGGGTTAGAAGCAGGACCTTCTCCCACGGTGTTAACGGCTGATACTCGGAACTGATACGATGTAGCGGCCTTTAAACTGGTCAAGAGAACCCAACGTTGGTTTGCCGATACATTCATCGGCTCGGTCACCCAGTTCAGCAACGGGTCAGGTGTAGGACCTATGATAAAAATAATTGAGGAGTTTGTTTTCATAATGTTTTTGCAGTTTTGTGTTCATCTGCAACTACTTAACTTACCAAATTCGGGAACAATACGTCGTTGTACGATGAATTTTTGTATAGGAGAGTTTCCATCAAAACCCGGTTTCCATGAGACATTCACAGCTCGCTGTGACGCAGCTTCGAGTCTGAAGGCACGTACATTTGTGGGAGCGTACGGAAGCTCGATGACGGACAGAACCGCATGGCGCGTGTGATTGCCGCCCGGCGACGTCACTACGCACGTGTACTCGCCGGCGTCACTCGCACGCACGGCCTGCACTTGCAGCGCCCCATCTGGTGACACCCATACGCGGGTACCAGCTGTCATTGGCCTATAAAAAAACAATAATATAGTTAACACGTCACCAGCTTCTATTCAAAGCAATAATAGTAAATGTTTCCCAACTCACTGTTTGTTGTGGAACCAATCAATATTGTACTTCACATTCGGGTCGTTCGATACTTTGCATTGTAGCGTTGCCTTGAGACCCAATAACACTCGTGTATCCACAGGTGGAGCAATAATTTGCGTTCTCACTGAAAAAAGAAAGTCCCGTTTAGGGTTCCCGTATCAAAAATAAGAAACGGGAATGATACAAATATTTTTTTGTGTAATTCTATTTTGAGAGCTCTAAAATGTAAATACCGCATATATCGCTCAGTACCATTTTCCGCTGCTAAGTACCTACATAGAATGGATTAAAAAGATGTGAATATAGAGAAGGGGCATGTAAATGCCTTCAAATACCAAAAGCGGTCTAATATCGGTTGAAAAAATACTTTTCTATCGCATCAAGTAAAATGACGTTGAAAAGGGTTGTCTTTTGTGCACTCGGGAGCTTTCCCCTCATTTTGAAGATATTATCTAAACGGTTTAAGAAAATGAATATCCCAACCCTTTGACTTCGAAGTTGTTTGTTGAGAATAAGTTTTTAATAGAGCTACTTTTTAGACCTAAGTATGAATTCAAAGCAAACACAATGATTCTCATATTTTATTTTAGAGAAAAAAACTTGATTGAGCAGCTCTCGAGACGATCGGATTGTTTTTTTCTTGAAAAATCGGTAGCCTCCATCCGTCAGTCAGTGAAACCCAAGAAATACAGCGGACTCGTACCGGTAAATTCACATGGATCTGCCATAGCATGCCGCGCGAATTCGGGATCGCTTGCACTTTTAGCCTTGGCTTAGGTAGAGTATAATCTAAACTACATAATGTGGACTAGTAAATTCGTTCAGGTGAAGACGAAATTAGCAAACGTTGCCAGATGGTAAAAGGTAAATAAATAAACCACAGAGATGCTAAGTCAATATCGCCACCGATATTTGCCACGAACTCCACATTTATAGATCGGGCTGACCACCTTACCTAACTAATTCTCAGATAATATTTTCGTCGTCTAGGGTGGATGATTCGTTCGATACGTCATATACATGACCTATATTAATTAGACTGAACTGATTTGTTAAAATATGTTGTCTCACCCAGCAGCGGTGATAACAATCATGATAGCGATATAATACCACAACATCTTAACTGAAAGTAAAGTCAATTTGATGATATCGAAGCGTTGATAAATCCAATCTTATCAGCTACCTCCACAATTTATAACTTATCAATTACAGGAATATTACAATTGAACTAAACGGAACTATTTATAAACTTTTAAATGACACGTTTAACAGATGAGGTAATCACCTAGTACAGTGAGATAAGCCTCTCCGGATACGTTCCCAGCATCGTTTGATCGTACGCAGGTATATTTTCCACTATCGGCGGTTGTAGTACTTGTGATTAGCAGGTCGCCTTCTTCGAGTGCTTGAAGTCTTGACGATAACTTTATGATTAAAGAATCTGTAACAGTTGTGGAGTTTATAAACAGTAAATTATTGCAGAATAGGGACCTACATGTGACTTCTCAGTAACGACGAAATTCCTTTAGATACACAGTTTTGTCGATAATCATGTAGGATAAATATTATTATTTGAAATTTGGACAAAAAATAAAAAAAATGCTTATGATTTATTGATTATACTTATAGCCTGCACTATATTTAAGCAGTAATTCTTCTGGGAAAGAGCTGACGTTCAGTTAACAGTATAAACAGATGCCTGATGTTAGATGTCCTAATTACTAACCATTAAAATACCAGGTGACGTTGGGGGTGGGAGCTCCGACGGCGCGGCACGTGATGGTGGCGTCCTTGCCATCCAGCACGGTGAGGTTGTTCGGCGGAGTCTGCATTATGGGCGGGGACGCTACAAGCCACACGCACACGGTTAGAACACGAACCGAACTAGCGGGTTATTTCAATTACGACGAAATCTTCTATAACTAATGTTAGTACACACAAAATCAGTGATACTTCGTCTCTATGTAAAAGCGCATGCGATTTTATTTTAATAAAGATATAATATAATACTTGATGTGACCAATATAATATAATAATCTAATATTGTGATTTTTTAATAATAATAAGCAGCAGTAATAAACATGCTGCCAATAATGAAATACAACAGATTCCTCTTCAATTGTTTTAAACAATGCCTCGCGGTGGGTTAATTTACTAAAAAAGGGAATCGGCATGAAATCATTTGGGCATTTATTAATTTCATGGTGGAGCGGGTATAAACACCATAACTTTAAATGGTCAGTATTGAGCGCCGACACTTAGTAAACCGCACAGGTGTCTCGTGGCCGACTATAATTTTGCTGGGAATGAATGAATTTTTTAGAAGGATGTGCGTTAAATTCTTGCATTTTACACGCACCTTACCACATAAAAGTAGGAATGAATAAAATACCCACATTTCCTCCACCCGAGTAAGTTATTTACGTGTCTTAGAAAAAATATCTTGATTACTTATTTTAGTTAATCAAATTGACATGCTAATATATATATGGCTCAATAAAAGTGGCTTAGAAGTGTATGTAAAACTAATCTACATGTTTAATATATTAATTATCTATGATCTATCTACGGATTACGCGTTAATCTTATAATGCAGGAATGTTTCTAATAAATCAGTATAATCTAAGAACAAATCAAATGACAAAACATGTAAGTAATTAAAATATTGCATATCACCTAAGGCAAGGGAATAAAAACATTGGTACATAAAGCAATCATCACTCTGTGCTGAAAAAGAAAACCATCTATGCTATAAGTGAATTGTTAAATGACAACAAGTAATTATTTCTTACTGCCGGTGTCAAATCTGAACGTTTTTGCTTTTTTATCGGAGGTCCTCATTCTTATTAACTTCATGTGACTTCGCGGAAGCCGCCTATTGTCCTTCACTGCACGATAGTTTCATACGTTAATTAGTCAGTATTGTTACTTTACCTAAATACACACATACAATATGACAACGACCCTGAGACATACAGAGCTTGACGGATTAGTAGACTCGCATTACGCGCCGGAGAACGAATTCCAGAAATTAATAATAATCATGATCAGTTTATATATATTTTTTAAACATCTAAACATCAGTTCACGTGCATTGTTTTATTTTTAACAATCTCATATGCAAGTTTTAACACCACAGTAACTGTCAAAGCGTTATTATAAATGGAATTAGTGATCCTACTTACTTTTTATCTTTAGCCATGTGTAAATAGAAGATTCTCCTGCTTCATTGCTGGCAATGCATTGGTATATACCCGTATCTTCCATTTTTAGATGGTTAATGACGAGTGACCGGTCCACTTCCATCCGGTATCTGCCACCGCCGTCGTCGACATCTGGGTTATCAGATTCTTCAGCGCCAGCACCGACACTTGCGATCTTTTTGGAGTCTTTGTACCAAGTGATACTAGGCAAAGGAATGCCCTGAACATTGCAGTCCAGAACGATAGTACTTCCGAATTCTCCAAATGTTTCGGATTTTAAATTGGATAGGAACACTGGTTTCTCTAACACAGTGACAAACGCAGAAGCTGAGTCAGTGGCGTAGCCTCCTGTTTTTAATCTGGCTTGGCATGTATACTGTCCAGTGTGCGTTAGATTAGCTGATATAAGGGTAAGGGTTCTATTCCATTGATCGTTCAGGTCGAATGTGATTCCCGCTGAGTCAATCATTATTCCATCTTTAAACCATAAGGTTTCTAATTCATGCAGAGGCCTAGCGTTTGCAATACAATATAAACTCGTGTACTCTTGTCCTTTTACTATTTTCGTGTCTTCTGGTTTTATAATAATTTCTGGTGGTATTTCTTTGCTGTCATTTCCAAAAACGTTAAGTTGTATGTAAGGACTGTTTTCTTCTTTTCCAAGCTGTGTATTTATGGCACGTACTCTGAAATATTAGATTATTTAAAAAATCACCTTCTTCAGTGGTTACTGAAAGATGGAACCAAAATGGCACAAATCATTTGAGAATAGTATAGAATTTAACCTGTATGCTTTCTCATCCTCGTGTGAAGTACACAGTATGACGAGTTCATGTTTTTCAGTGACAGCGTATTTTTGATCATATCGCAGAGCGCCATTCTCGTCCTGCCATATAACCGACGGTGGTGGTTCAGATTCTATCTGGGGAAACGCTATTACTGCCGCTCTACCAGATTCAGCAGTTATTACTGTTTCAGCAATAGGTTCAAATACACCCATATCTGAAAACCAAAGAGTTCTTAAGCAATTGAGCATTGAGCAAAATTTGCTGTATTCTACTACTATAATAGAATACTGAAAAATTGCATTCAGATGTTTATGGGTTGCCTAAAAAACTTCTTTTTTATACAAAATAGTTGTTTCCAGGACGGTAGGCATATTTTTTCTCCAAGATTATTCCGCCCACACAACAAAGAGACACATGAAAGTACAAAGAGACGTATGAAAGTTTACTTACACGCGACGACAATGTTGTTCTTTTCGCTGAATATTGCTCCGACGTCATTTTTCGCTATACACTGGTATGCTCCGGCATCCTGCCGCTGGGTATTATGAATCTTATAAAACGACTCTGATGAATATTCACTGAGCGGTACACCGTTTCTCGACCATCTGTACATTGGTTGTGGTATGCCTAAAATGTGCAAAATTATATTGTTCAAGGAGTTCTAAGTTATTGAATTAATTCAACAAAAGGAAAACATTTTTTTTTCATTCGACTTTGAATTTATGCTATAAAAGATTTGTGTTATGGACTCGCGCTAGCACGTACCAACCGAAGAAACAGGTCCCCTTTATAGTGATAACACATGATAAGCGAAACAACATAATTATTTATGCTAGGGTCACATTTGTCGAGCTTTGGTGAGTACATGTTCGAGTTTTCTATAGTACTATAACGCCAAGGAATCAATTAACTTACCCATAGCAGAACACTGTAAGATTTTTGTTGTTCCTTCTCTGACTATACTATTCGAAGATGAAGGTTGCATACTAAACCGCGGTGGCTGCATTTGAACTGCAAGAGAAAAATAGTTTTAAGTTTTAGCCTAGTAAGAACAGAAGTTTATTGTTAAGCAAATAATTAATTGAGCTAGGCACCGGTCACCTAACGTTTAAAATTATACATAATGCCTATATTGCCCAGAAAGCTTATCAATCTGGTGTGAACCAAGAAATTCCGATTCTATTTTATAGCTTTAAATTTGAAACCAGCCTGAGCAATATTGTGGGAGGCGTGTTGCTCATTGACCGAATTTATCTCCCCATCAAATCGCTACTGCGGAGTGCGGATGGTCGAAGCTCGTTGCGGAACAACTCATGAATCCGATTTCGAAACCTTTTACATTAAGTATGCCATTTATAAAGCTTTAGAAATTCTATTACAAATACAATAATTTAATTGAATTAAATTAAAATATTGTACTTTTCTGGGTGGCTGAACCAGATAGCGGCTCCGATGAGACAACTTTTGTGTCAAAAGTTGGATGTCCTGTTTTTTCGCTCCCGCAGGTATCCTAAAACATTTCATGAGTGGTTGTCTTGATTAAAGCTGCTTCCTTTGTTACTGGGAAAACGTATTACAGAACGGCTAATTTCCGTTTTGTTAACATCGAGAGCCGAGAGCAAAACTAAAGGCGTGCCCGACGTTAGTCAAGTCGTACTGACGGACAACAAAAATATTCTAATGGTAACTGAAAGAAGGAAGACTATAACTGTGTATCTCATCTCATGGTAGGTCTACCTACCATCGTTTTAGGGCTCCGATAAGAATTCCATAGACGGAATTCTTATCGGAGCCCTAAAACGATGACCGTAATTATTTTCGTATATGTATACCTACAATAAGTATTATATGCGCCGTTCGTTCCTATCGTTTCAAAACATGAATTATCAAGTCTACTTAATTCTAAAAGTTTCGTTTTTTTCTACATTTACGGATGCATAAAATAATGTACCCAGGGTTCTGTAATATTTTGATTTAAAATAGTGTCCTTGGAGTTTTTTTCCCCGATCCTCTCCATAGAGATCTACATTTTGGAATGGGTCAACTAGCTTCAACTTTTTGATTAACTTTGACAATTCAAAAATGCCTGTAAATGGTTTAATTGAAATATATGCTTTGAGATTGAGTTGGAATAAATAGATAATTACAGAAAAAAAAAAGAATTGTATTTCACCCCATATATTTTAGAATACCTAACTGGCTTACATAAATTCCTGCTTTTACACACATATTTTAACCGAGGTAACCTACTCCTCGGTCGAAATAGTAATGGCAACTCACGATAAAACAGATGGATAAAAATACTGCGCCACGATTAGAGTAACTAGGTGAAAGAAATAAATCGGTACTAAACACGTCGAATAAGCCGTTGACAGATCGGTGTTAGTAAGGTCCGAAAATACGGTGTACCTGGAGCCTTCTCTTTGTTCGAAGATAAAAGTTGGAGGCAGTTTTTCACGTCAATACTGCTAACAGTAAAATCCTTATAGATGACACTTATTTAACATTGATTGTAACATATTGTTGACCTCTATTCTGGACCCTTTTCGTTCGTAATTGTCTCTGCGGGATCATTAAGCTGCCCACGTATAAATTTCGGCAAATCCTCTTGCGTTCCTATCACCTCTAGTATTTACTCATACTTAGGTTTGATAAAAGATAATTTTGAGCAATCCAGGCTTCCGTTTCAATTTGTACGATACGTATGTTGTACATTATGGTGGTATTGTAGAGACTACTAATAAGTTGGTAAGTCGTTGACAATCGTGTAAGTATTTGTTAACAATTTTGGACGTTCAGTGAATTTATAATGAGGTTTGAAACAATAAAGAGTTAGGCCCTTTGTGCATGGCACGGTTTCTTTACGGTACGGTGTATAAACCGCGCCGTAGAAAACACGTGTCCGTCAACAAGCATCCATAGTGATCCATACAACACTGGTGACCGTGAACACGTGACACGGTGAATAAACCGTAGTTTTTCACGGCAAGAAAAACGTGTGTGTACAAAGGGCCTTAGACTGCATTGATGACAACGCATTTTCATGCGATTTGAATGCCTCCTCTTGAGCCTTCTCCAATAACACTAGTAATCCTTTCATTTTGTGATTTTTGTACCAAATTCAATCAAAATCATAATGTTGAACATGTTCTTGTGATGCAATTATAAGAAACAGTGAATTTGTTTATTTTTTACGCGGCTCTTGATTGACTGCAGTGACTGACCCAGTTACCAACCAGTCAACACGTGTTGAGTATCATACCGAGTATACCGCCGGGTTGAAGTTAGCGTACATTAGCCTTTTCTTAAACGGGAACAATTAAAAGTTTACCAAAACATTTCTCGGAGATAAGTAGGAAATATACACAATAGGTTAATTGATACCGAGCGAGCGACCACCACTGACGCAGAGATGAAAAGTGATAGGTAATTTTTTTTATGATTATGATGTATTACGGAAGAAAGTCATTATTTTTGTTGGTTAAAATGTGAGGCTTATGTTGGTATTGTTATTCGTGCTGTTGAATGTTTTTGTATAATTCATATAGAAGCACCATATTACTGGCATATAAATAATTCATTGTACGATGGAAAACACCTTGCAGTATCAGCCTGTCTCTTGATGTTATAAATGGTTTTATGTTCAAGCGCATACTTTGATATATCCTTAAAAATACAATGTTTCTTAATGTAGTGTACGTTAAATTTCAGACGTCAGTCTCGTTTGTATAATTGAATACAATGTAACATACCCATAGCCTTTGCTTTTGCTAAACGCTTTCAAACAAACTTTTAATACGTTCCAACAAAGTTTAAGTTGGACTGCCGCTTGAATATCGGTCGTTATTTAAATCTAATAACGCGTAAAGGGTGGAATAAGTAAAATTACGCTTTCTGAGTTTGGTTCTAAATAAATGCGTAACATAATTTAAACAGTGAGGTTGAATTTGAAGGCATGTATAATAAAATATCAGGTTTTAAGTTAATATAGCATTCCTTAAGTAAGTTCTGTATTATTTTTATATCATAAAGACATGTTGCGCCGAAATTAGGATAAAGGCAGTAGAATGATGATGATAATCTCAATAGCATGCATGAGCATTTCTGGCGACGAGCGGATTCGTTTCTCTGCCAGATGTTACTGCTTTTTGTTTATTTATTTAAATGTTTAGATTTTCATTGTTATAACTAGAAAAAGGCATACAAACTTACAAATAACGGAACACACAGGACAGAGAGGAGAGACAGACACGTAAGATGAATCTCCTCTAAAATCTAGTTCAAGGACTTAAGATAACGTCTATGAATATCAGAGAAAAGTAAACTTCCATTTTAATTGCTTTACTACGTGTAAGTCTGTAAAAGAGGCTATGCACGCGTCTATCTTAATTTGGCAATATCCAATTTGATAAACTGATAAGATACGTGTACCTTAACTAGGTAGGTCATTGAATGATTGAAACAGCTAGCACACAATTTTCTTTGGCTTATCTATCAATCGAAGTGAAAATTTATTTTTTATAAAATCATTTGTTTGTATCTAAACATCTTAAAAACAAATGAGAAAGTATTTCTAGATACATACTACTTATCTCCTACAGATACTGGATAATATATGTCAACGAGGCTACATAATTAATTTGTTATACAAAAGTCATGGGTGTGAAAATAAAAGCGAATTTACACGTAGCCTTTAATTTAATCATTGTACGGACGCCAGCACATCAAGTTACTACAATCTGTCAAATTTCTTTAATAGATTTTCAACTTTATCGTTAAAGCATTAAGGTTCAAGGTTGATTGGGAAAATTTGACAGTTTCGGGTAGCTTGACCTGCTGGCGTCTGTACATTTCGTTTTACTTAAGGACTCGGCAAATTATAGCGTATCTTATCGAAGTAATCTACATAGTGGGACATGAACGCAAATTAGGGTAAATATTCATTTGTAATAGGCAGACCGAATAGAGCAACTAACTAGAAGGTCCGCTGAGGACCAACATCGAACATCACCAAGGCACTAGAATGTCAAATCATATTACACAGAAATGGTTTAATTTGTATGCATCACCCTCATTGCTTGGCGCGGGCCCTCATTGCTCGGTGCAGAAAATATAGGTAAAAAGTGTATGTCACTCAGGTTGGCTGGACAAATCTTCAAAATAGCTTGCATTTAACTAGGTCAATAGGTCACTTTATGTGACGGCTAAACACCCTTATTTCAGAATTTGTGACGCTACAGAATCTTAGATAATCGATCGAAAACGTGTCCAGCCATCTTGAAAAACCACTTTTCGCTGGTCTCTCAATCTCGGTAACGGAAGTGATTTTGACGACTTTTTGCATATCAACGGGCGTCACATAAATTTGTGACGGGCACCGAGCTAAAAGTTTTGTGATAAGTACAGTGGTTTAGTAGAAAAATGCAAAAATCTGTGTCCAGCCATCTTGAATTCACGTATAAAACTTATGGCTGGCACTTCCGAATCTCAATAACGGGGGCGTTTTCGAATATGGTTCTTTTACTAATACTTGGTGACGCAATGTGTGACAGTAATAACGTTTGATTTATGGCGTCACATGTAAGGGTTTACGAGAAATCAATAAAAACTTAATGTCCAGCCAACCTGAGTTCAAGATGGCTGGACACATGTATCTCCACTGCCTGATGATCTACGACCTTCGAAATGTGTTCAAAATGTTGTGACGGGGACGATAATGATAACCTGAAATTGTGACGGAGAAACTTTGCGTAGTTTCAAAGATATTGACCATTTAAATTTTTCCATACAAACATTCATTAATATTGTGAGGTGACCATAATTTTACATAAATAAAGGATTTCTTTTTAATCGATTAATTGGCCGGTAGGTAGCATCCACGCCTGCTTTGTATTTGATTTCCCCGTGGGAATAAAAGGTGGAAACGGGCCAGTTTACGCGTGTCGCCGCCCGCCGCCGCGCCCGCGCCCGCCGTCGTCCGGTACGCGGCCTTAGGACGGCGGTAAAACAACGTTGTGGTACAAGGCGGGGGTTACGGAAGTGCAAATGCGAGTTGATCATCGTCATTTTCGCCATTTGAAACGCTGTATAAGTACAAATGAATAAATGTGATTTTATTTACCTACAGCAAACATTATTTTTTCATTTAAATACCTTCAGAGCATTAGTTTAGTTCTCCTGACATAATATATACCTACTAAAAAGAATAGATATCTGCACGTAAATAATCAATAACTTTTAAAAATTACACCCCCCCTTCCTCACTTCTACATTTTTGTCTTCTATTGATTTAAATATCTACAGTTGTTCGTATTAGTATCATCAATACACGGATTTTCGTCCATTAAAGAAAACACCTTAAAATATACTTGTCCTACATAAAACCTACAATATTGGTTACCCTACTGCAGTGTTTGTATGGGGAAATTTAAATGATCAATATCTTTGAAACTACGCAAAGTTTCTGCGTCACAATTTCAGGTTATCATTATCGTCCCCGTCACAACATTTTGAACACATTTCGAAGGGTGTAGACCATCAGGCAGTGGAGATACATGTGTCCAGCCATCTTGAACTCAGGTTGGCTGGACATTAAGTTTTTATTGATTTCTCGTAAACCCTTACATGTGACGCCATAAATCAAACGTTATTGGGTGTTTTTCACAAAAAATGACCATAGCAAAATCGGGCTGTCCCACGACTTTAAACATTTTTATTTAAAGTTTTTTATATGGCATGTGTCGAAATGAAATTTTATATGACTAAAGTAAATGTTTCTACATTGAATTAAATTAAAAAATACCATAAAAAGTAGACAGTTATTTTTATAATAAAAAAAAAGCAAAATAAAAGGTGAAAATTTCGCGTGTCCCACGGTGGTCTCGGTGATTTCAAACACATCTCACTTAAAGAATATTAGTGTTTGAGTATGTTTTAGTATTTGAACATAGTCTCTGTAAGTCTATAAGTGTATTTTCATTTAATATGTGATAAATTTATAGTTATTTTACGAAATATCATTATTTTAATGTTGTCCTACGAAAACGATAGTACCGGAAAATCCGGTTTCGTCACGGTGAATTTGATATCTTACACAAGACAAAATCTACTAATTAGTATTTTTTCTACCTCCCTGGGAACATTGTGATCGTTTATGGTACTGCTTTTCTTGTTTTAAACGTCAGTTGCGACAAAAACTGAGACGAAAGTGTTGGTGTCTTCGGTGCACAGAAAAAGTTTTCTGGATAGTAGCAGTATTTTAAGGTAAATAAACTCGTTTTCTTTACTTTATCTTATTGAATTTAAAACAATAAACTAACCTATTTTAGATTAGTGAAGGTAAAAACACGGTAATTTAACGAAATATTAGTTATTTTTAATTTTAAAAGTTTTGAGGGATGAAACTGTCACATCCTGTGCGTCACGTGATATACTACCGGAACAAAATCGTGACGAACTTGAATTGTAAAGCTTAGTGTACAAAGAAATATTTTTAAAAAATAATTTATAGTTCACTCATGTGGTAGATACTTACACAACTAAGTTAACTAATTTCGTTAATAGGTATTGCAAAGAGTTAAAATTTGTCGGTTAGTCCCCCTATCTATGCTTGACTCGAAAAATACCTACTTAAAAGTTTCGCAACAATATAAAACTTATTCTATCTTCAAACAAACAGCCGGATCGCGAGTCATACCTACGCGCAGCTTTGTCAATAAGAATATTAAAAGTTCCTATGATTCGAAAGTAATTGTGATAATTATGTAAGTGTAAGAAAACTTTAAAATAACCACCAACGACTAAGTTAGTTCTCGTAATATAAGTTATGTGATCTCAAATTGATATTTTTTTTTTATATCTTTTAATACTTTTATGTGTAAAAAAAAAGGTTTAATGACTCTAAAAGTTATTATCTTTGTCAATAAGAATATCAAAAGTTCCTATGATTCCAAAGTAATTGTGTTAATTATGTAAGTAAGTGTAACAAAACTTTAAAATAACCACCAACGACTAAGTTGGTTCTCGTAATATAAGTTATGTGATCTCAAATTGATAATTTTTTTTATATCTTTTAATACTTTTATGTGTAAAAAAAAGGTTTAATGACTCTAAAAGGTTTCATTAATAATATCAAGTTACTTAACGCTTTATTCTTTGTAATTTTGTATTTTTAAACAGGCAGTGTAGACACTGCTCAAATTATTCCTATTCGTCACGCAATTTTCGTAATAGTCACTGTCCCATTTTTTAAATGACACAAAAATAGTTTTAAAATATCTTATTTTCATTTTATAGTATTTATTTTGTAATTATCAGCATTTTGTTATTGCCCAGAATTCTTTACTTCATTAGATTGTTTAATTTATAGCACGTATCATTAGTAAAGACAACTTTTCTAGTGCGATGTGGCCGAAAAGTGACGAACTTGAAACTATTTCGCTGATTATTTATTAATGTGATAGATTTATGCTACCTTTTTGTTGATTTTAGAACGATTTTAAGCATATCTTTACGCTAAATATAATTTTATTTTGTTTCAATATCTAGTTGTTTTATTTCTGATTGATTATATTTTGTGACGTTCAGGAATACTTTGCATCATATGCTGACAGAAAATCTTGAATATTTCTGATGTTTATGGTTTAATTTTAATATAAATAGCATATTTAGATACTTAATAATATACTCTTTAATACCAGAGTCAATTTAAACAATTTCATGAAATGAAAAAAAAAAAAATCCTGATCGTCACAGGGTCAATTTTTCTGAAAATCACCCTATTACTGTCACACATTGCGTCACCAAGTATTAGTAAAAGAACCATATTCGAAAACGCCCCCGTTATTGAGATTCGGAAGTGCCAGCCATAAGTTTTATACGTGAATTCAAGATGGCTGGACACAGATTTTTGCATTTTTCTACTAAACCACTGTACTTATCACAAAACTTTTAGCTCGGTGCCCGTCACAAATTTATGTGACGCCCGTTGATATGCAAAAAGTCGTCAAAATCACTTCCGTTACCGAGATTGAGAGACCAGCGAAAAGTGGTTTTTCAAGATGGCTGGACACGTTTTCGATCGATTATCTAAGATTCTGTAGCGTCACAAATTCTGAAATAAGGGTGTTTAGCCGTCACATAAAGTGACCTATTGACCTAGTTAAATGCAAGCTATTTTGAAGATTTGTCCAGCCAACCTGAGTCACATAAAAGTGTCTGCATTTCGGAGCCCTCACTTTGTCAGAAAGAGTTCTTTGAAAACTAGATACCTACCTACCTACTTAAGTACACTTGTCTAGTTTTCAAAGAAGTCTTACTGTACTTTATTTTTAACAAGCAAAACATTATCATTAACAAAGTTATTTTAGGCAGCGTTCCATTTTTTTGATCACAATAAAATAAAAGTATTCCCATTCGCTAGCAGAAGGTTTTAAAGAGTTTTCATAAAGAATAAAATGCTCGTTTAGCTAAGTTTAATTTACGTGCTCCGCTCGGGTATCTCGAATGCGCAGATGTTTGCGAATAAAGGGATTTCAAGTATAAACAGTAATAAAAAGTATTCAATATTACAGTTGTTCATCTACCTACTTCGCAAAGTAAGAAGCGAGGTTATGTAAAAGTAAAACATGGGAACGCATCAAGCTGAGACATCAATATCGAAAGAACCGTTTCCGTTACGTGACTCACACCTATGGCACGTTTAGTTGAAGTCAGCGACTACTAACATACTAATAAATAAGCGACATTCGATTCTAAAGGATTATTATTTACCTGAATTCAGGTGATTTAGTTTAATCATAATAATGAAGCTGATTGACGAAAAAAAAGTATGACGACACTCGAGGAGCCAATAAAAAAAACTCGATACTTAATCAAAATTAAATCGCGTTAAATTTCTGTTAATGTTAATATTTAGCTAAAATATTAAATTTTTTGGGGTAAATAAATCACAATGAACATTACTAATTGGAAAAAAAACTGTCAACTAGCCTATTAGGTACTTATAATAAAATGTATTAGGTATAGTGGTTATAAAAATTTATTGTATTATATTTTATAACCACAAATCACAATGTCTCATTTTACGTCAATGCAATGCTATAATTAAAATCTGTATCGTATTATTTACTGAATATACCAATTCTGTGTTAAGCCTAGTTGGTTTCCTGTTTTTTGTCGCTCAGGTTGCAATAACAGGCGGTAACCTGAGCTTGTACCACAAACGCCGGTCATATGGACTGCGAGCAAGTATCTACTCACACGTCAATGTACGGGAAACCCTTCGATTAGCTTCAGGTCCTTTTATAAAGAAGACTTACAAGTGTCCGTTTTCAAGGAATAGCGTACGGTACATACGGAATTACGGACATAATACTAGTTAAATTATTAGTACATGTAGGTATAGTTGAAAATGTGTGCATTATCTCTATACTCCTCAGTTCACATATTTGCAGTCCAGCCCATCTACGATTTATAAACAGCAGTTGAGCTCTGCTATTCCAGAATAAATTGTACTCGTTGACTACGTAATTAAATGTAAACTTCTGCCTCAGCAATGTAAATAGTCGATAGAATAACGATTCATCGGGGTCAGAAGCTGCTATAATCTGGCCATGTTAATTGCAAATCGAGATTGTACTTCCGTTTGGTGGATTCAAATGAGCTGAGTCACAAAGAATGGACAGTATTTTAGTCCTTCTAAATGTTGCTGCTCTACTCTCTCAGCGAGTCCGTTGTCGTTGTTGAAGTATGTGTGCAGTTTGACCGCAGTCCACAAACGGCACGCCACAGCGCACCACAGCAGTAACCGGTCGACGCCGACGCAACCAACACTATAGCGAATAAAACGGCTCATTTCTCGGTATGAATACAGACATACTCACACACAATGCTATGAAATTAAAGGCTTCTTTTATCGCACCATTATACTAGTTTAATTTAGACCTAATAGGTACATAGCATTGAAAATTGCGTGTGTGATGTAACATGTGTAGCACGGTGTTTAACATTTTTTGACCACGGTTTTAAAGTACCTACAGAATGCCATTGCCAGGAAACTACATAAATGCCCATTACTAAGTAGGTCACTATGACTTCTTTCATTGTTTACCTTCTTGAACAAGATGATGTTGGATTGGAAGTGGTTCAGGTTATACGAAAGTGTTACTGTGGATGGGAACGGTACTCTTTATTGAAGATATCGATGAGTGTCTTGAGGCAATATAAACAGAATTTTCGTCATTTATCGGTGAACTTTCTTTTGGTTAGGGTTGTTCTATGCCAGTCGCTATATTAACTTATGCAGTGATTAATTTAATTGGGTTTTAACAGTTTACATTTTTTTTTTTGTACACTCTTAGTAGCATAATTTAGGTACGAGATTGTATTTAATAGGTTGTTGGTCGTTGTTTTTAAAAAAAGGCAGTAATTAATAAACTCGTAGGGTAGTAAAAATACAAAAACCCCTAAACAAAACATACGGATGATAAATGGCTCACGTATGTAACATTTACGATAACTATTTAATTCAACCATAAGTAACAAAGTTGGATGTATTGATTTTAATAGAAAATTAGGTCAGAGATTCAAACGAGGCAATCATCACCATTTATCATTTGGGAATAAAATAAACATATATTTTAACAATAACGTACTTGTTCGGAATGATGAAGGAAAAAAGTGATTGCAAGGATATCGGGAAAGCTTTTGCCCAGCTGTGGGACAATATCGGCAAGAGAAAAAACCACGGATATCGAAAAACCGTTTCTACTCTTTTTTATCACTAATAAAATTTTGTTCTTATATTCAAGTCTCCAGGAGAGACTTGAGTATAAGAACAAAATAGAAGGCAGATAAATAACGACAGTGCAGGGTGGGGATCGCACGCTAACGTTAATATTTTCGACAATAAATGATTAATGTCGATGACGATGGGACATTGCGCGAACATGAAAATGATGTTGGACGTCCTACATTCCCGGTGTCCTTTGTTTATCAGAGCCCAGGCAGCAGAGCGTTAAGCTACCGCCCCGCACGACCATGAGTAAAAATAGAAGTTAATCGATCTTTTTATTCGTGTCAGCCGCTCGCTACATCATCAACAGGTACCCAACAGGAACCCGACCTTTTCTAACACGTATGTCAAACTCAATGAAGTATATAGTTTTTAGCCAAGTTATCTATTATTAGCACATGGGTTCGTTTAAAATACTGTGGTCTCAAAGGGCCGCAAGATTGTAAAATTGTTAGGATTTCTCATATATCCCAAAATCCCATGTGTGTGTAATGTAATTCTGAGCCTCGCGTAGGTAAGGTAGCACAGTAATAAAAACCGATCCAGTGTGAGTGTGAGTTAGTATTTCGAGGGTTCCTTTTCTTATTAAGATCACGAGGGCGACTTTCAGTAGCTTTTTATCAATAAAATTGTATTATTTTATTTACGGTTTTTCGCTAAATTGTACAGGGTGTAAAACCTCGATTTTCATCGGGGCTATATGGAGTTTCTGAACGATTTTAGAGTGAGTTGATATGATATAAATTGATGTTATTTCAAATTCAAGTCTTGTGTAATAGATTCGTAACGTACAGCAGTGCGATTTTGTAACAATCTCACCGTGAAAACTTAGGTGAAGTGAGCGTGGAGTGAGCTGTCATTCCAACTAATGCTAGGGATTGACTCTATTGACAGCTCACTTCACCCAACTTTTCACGGTGAGATTTTTACATAATCGATCGGCTGATGGGAACTTGGTATTTTAAAAACAATAACATGATTATCTACCCGTGTCTTACAATTACAAATGTTTCCGGGGTTGGTCACCAAAAAGGCCTCCAGATTAATATGGTTTCGCCGAGTTGTAGTGCCGAGTGACGCTGGTCCTACATGTTTCAGATGTTTGCCAGCCATTAGCTTGGTACAGTTGTGAATGCCTACCGGTATATTTTATAAAAACCTCACGATGAGTTTGAAATGTCAACTTTAAGCTCATTTCACCTAAATTTTCAGGTAGGCCTGACTCTAGAGAATCTAACCATTGACAGCTCACTTCACCTAAGTTTTCACGATGAGATTTTTACAGAATAGCGCTACTGTGAGCTCTCTGGCCACTGCTCGCTCAGACCGAGTGGATTAACTTCGTTTATTTAGCGGGCAATTTGTTTAGTGGATACATATTAATTAATTACATATAATTTGCGCGTAACGTTAAAGCAGAGGCAGTCGACGTTACACAGTTAAACTGAACACGCGAAAATTAACTGAGAAAGCTCAACTCTTGCTTACTTGTGATTTATGATTAATTTATCGTTAATTGCGCAGCGTGTGTTGGAATTTTGGAAACAAGTGTCGCTAAGCACAAATGCGGGTTTCCACAAAAATTAGGAATGTTTGCACTATTCAGATTGTTAGATTACCAACTCGATTATAATATGTTATAAGAGGTTGGTGAAGGTACTTCTGCAGTAGTGGCCCCTAAATGTATGGATATGATGGATAAACTCCAGCATTAAGATCTTTTCATTAAGTACCCTCGGGAGTGTCATCGCCACCGTACTTGGGAAATGAGTTTACCTATGTTTAATACTATAATACACCATAGTACTTATATCTTAAGTATGTTCGTATAATTTATACCTAATTGTGTCGCGTTAGGCTCCATAAATACGGTGCGTAATGGTTTTTTCAATGCTTTTTACTGTCCCCACAGAGGCATTAGTCCAAAGTATTTCTGGTTGTTCATCAGTTTACAAAAATGTGTTTTATCATAATTGTGCTGCAGTGCGTAATATCTAAAGGCCCTTTTATTCATTTTGCTTGTCTGTTTTATATTAATTATAAAAACTTAATCAACATTATTGTTTTATGCGGTTATATTTACACTATTTTCAGGAGAAAAAAACCTGACCCCGGTGTAATTGTCGACTATAAAAGTTAGTAGTACGATTATGCATAACAAAAACATAGAAAGGGAGCGAGGCTTAAACGCTTCAGTAAGTATGATGGTGGCAGGCTAAAAAAATAACATTGATCTTGCTATTAATCATTTGGGAAAACGCAAATTTTTGAAGATAATTACTTTCAGTCTTAGAATTCTTCTCAAGGATCTAAGAGTTGTAAAACACCGCAATGTTTGAACAGGGCTCGTAAAAGTGTGTCAAGCCAGATACGTATCACGTATCACTCAAACAGTACTACGCGCCTGAACTGAGGCACTCAGACAAAACGTAGAATATATGTATAGGTTGGTACTAAGTTTTTTAATAGCTGTTAACTTTTGAACAGTCATTTTATTATCCTTCAAGAAACTGCTTTTAATTATATCTAAGTACATAATAATATATCAATTTCATATTTTGTAGGTTCGCCACGTTTATTATGATTGAGTGAATGGAAAATATTGACTACAGCTTATGTTTCTGTGACTTCAGATTGGTCTTTTGTCGATCGAATCCATTAAAAGGGGGCGGTCAAACAATGGCAAGTTTATGGACTAGTGGTTCAATCGCCATTGTACGGTGAACTGTTGCCTGCCAATACTACGTCTTCTTCTTTGAGCGTGAGCAGAACTCCAGGATGGACATCCCTCGGAAACCTGAACGAGTCCGATGAGAATATGGTGCCTTTTGCTCCGGAGAAAGCGAAATGCATTTTAGGAGCATCTCTTTTGATGTGATCGACACACATAAAGAAGCTGTTTCGCTCTTGCTTGAGACTTTTGAACACAGGTGGTGTAATTAATTGTAAAAGGATGCCGTGTATGTCTTTTTCAAGTTTGCTTCTATTTATTATAGAACATGCTAGTTGCTATGATCCTGCCAACATAAAATAACTCTCTAGATACTGATCCTTGTCATTTTCATGTCAATAATGTGAGACCTCGGAAAAAGGTTTATTGTGCTTGTTAATAATTAAAAGTGAACCCGGGTTTGTGATTGCTTTACAACGAAACACTTCGAAATACTTTATATCTTTGGTAAGGTGCGTACCTACAAACAAATACAGTTAAGATTTCGTCGCATAACTTGAATAATGAATAAGGGTCGCTAGGGTTATAGTCGCCCAAGACTATCTTATCTTCCGGGACTTGACAACCACATCCGTTCGAGTGTCGTCATAAAATTGAATAAATGAATAAATACATTTGCTATTATGTAATTGGACCACGAAAAACAAAGAACGCAGGTGGACGAAAAAACCTATTACTTAATTTATTTTTAAGGCAAATCTTACTTCAAATAAAGTGTTGTACCAAACCTAGTTTCTGTTTCTATCATAGTTTCTACCCGGAATACGGTGCATTTAGCGATTGATTCATTTGAATATTTATACTCCTTCGGAATGGTAGATTTATAGTCAAACCTTTTACACAAGTCGGCAACCAGAAGCAATGACTTAATTACCGGGAATTATTTTTAAAGTTGTTTGCGAAATTGTAGTTTAGAACAATAAATTAGTTTAGAAACCCATTTTATTACAATGCCCGCTAGTAACAAACTCATCAACTAAAAGTTTTATTAATAAAGTTGTTATTGATGCTGCTGGTGCTCATATTCCGGTAATTTGGTTGACTATGAACAACACTGTGCCATGAATATTTACTTATGCAAACGATGTTTTACTTTTAGTTTCAATTAACTGCATTTATTTATTAAAAGTTTTTGGTAAAGATTAAAACACGCGTTTCGTATTTCTACAACGTCTCTCAACAGGATTGATATGTATAAGCTTTTCGGTAGCTAATGTCTGTCCCGTGTATTTTGACTTTTCCATCAACGTTATCGCCGATAGAATGTCACTTTGTCTAGGCTAGGCCCTCAGATTACAGGGCTTATAACGTTAAAAACATGATGAGTACGTGCATACAATTGATACAATACTGTTTGTTTTGTAATCATTATCAAATGAAGTGTGTAAATGAGTAGCGTTACAAAACATTACGCCCAGACGTCAATGTTTATCGTAGAATGCTTTCTTTAAATCACAAGACTGAATTTGATAAAAGTTCAATGTAACCGTGAACTTCTGTGCAACGTACATACTAACATAATAGGTTTCGATTACATAAACAGAGTATTACTTTAATTTAAAGCGGTTACAGTATAACATGTTCATGCAATACATGGTACAGTTGTAAACTAATGGATTCCGTAACCTTCACTGTGAAATTACTAAGTGGAAAACGAAGGCAACTCGACTTTGTACGTAGCGTCCTGATCCTTCATTGCCTGTATTTACCCGGTTCGCAGTGTTTTAATATTAATAACCCCATACAGGAGGTTCCTACGGTAGCTACACCTACTTGCGAGACTGGAGCTTTTATGATGATGTTTACCGCCGACTCGCGCATGTCGTGCGTCCTCGTCGCCGGTTTTGCCTCAGAGAGTAAACTTTCTTACTAGAAAAACCTCCTCTTTGAAATAAACTAGCTACTGAGAGCGGCTATTTCAATTTACGATGGGGAGTGTTCAATCTAATTGGGGATTTAGAAGGGTGTGAGTTTGTGTTACTTATTTTTGGAGAAATGCGCTTTATTTACTGCTTCATTAAGTTTTGTGAACATTCGTTTCTAATTACGAGTCGACAATCGTTAAATTATTAGCAAAAGCGAACGTAAATCGATGTAACCTAGGTTTCAGTTTCATTAGTCGGGATTCAATATGGGCTTCAGGAAAAGTTTAAACCTACACGGTTTGATCGAAAGTCAATAACAAGTGTACAAGTTTGCGAGTGTGCGTTTCTCGTAATGTGCGTGAAGTAGGGCTACCACCACTGCTCAGGAAATACTAAATAGACATAATGGTTACAGTTAGGAAAAGGTATATTGTATGCAAATTATCGTATGAGTAATAAATAGGATAGGAAGATACATATATTAGCAGCAGGCGTTTCAGCTGTACCTACTTTTAGTCGTAGCTCTTGGAAAATTGGAATATAATATCCTTTAAGGTTTTCCGTAACTTTATTTTGAATCTTACACAGGATTTTGAAAAGGGCCATATAAAAATGAAAGCTGTATCAATTAATTCAGCTTACTTCTAGATGTGGACCGAGCTGGTTGGATTAGCGTCTAGAAAAACGTAAGGCTGGTGATGATCTGTAATGGTTACATATTTTTTAAGAACATTCTATCACCACATCAAACCGGATTTCCGCTGCGGACCTCGAGGGCGGAGATCCCCATGGTATCCAAATACCTACTTCATTATTTATATGGTAACCCTAAGTTTGGAACAGCGACGCGAAGCACTTATGGGAGCGTGCCCATGAATGCATTTCTCAAACAGCAAGTCCTTAGATCCTTGACGACACAAGGCCTTTTTTACTCGTTCCAACGATTCACTATTTTATGTAGTTGAGAATAGGCTACGGCTACGCACGCGATTTTAATTTGCTTGGGTAAATTGTTGCTTATTACATTATACTTACCTATGCCACAATATAGAATAGATAATAATTCCATTTCTTGGCTGGTTCTTGTAAAAAGATTTTTCCTAGTCCTTTACAATTTTATAATAAGTATACAGGCTTGACAACACAACAGTATTATAAAGTTACATTTTACTCTAGCTCCTCATTAATAAATGACAGGCGTTTAATTAACCACCTGCCTGTGAATTAACAAGAGAGTTATGGGGACTGACGGTAATTCGTGAGTGAATATTTTAGGTCCACTCTAACTTAGCAAAGTTCATTAAAGTCTTTGATTGAGAGGTACTCCTGAATATACATAAATGTTGTCTATGGCTTTGTTATCGTTATAAAACACGTGTTACGTACGACACGTAAATCATAACAAAAAAACCTGTCTAAGCGCGAGTCGGACTCCACACGAAGAGTTCCGATCCAAGGAAAAAAAAAAACGTTTCTTGTATGTTTCCCTTTAATTTTGAACTTTATTTTATTTTTATTATTTGTTGTTATAGCGTCAATAGAAATACACACTCTGAAAATTTCAACTGTCTACCTTTTACGGTTCATGAGATACAGCCCGCTGACAGACAGACGGACGGACAGCGGAGTCTTGGTAATAGGGTCCCGTTGGTATGTACCCTTTTTTTTAAGGAACCCAAAAAAGGCAATCAGGAGCGGATAGGAGCCTACCAACATAAATGTAAAACATAATCATCATGGCTGTAAGCTGTAAATAATTGGAAATGTTTTCAAAAGTATATTTGCTAAATGGTATTCAGAAAACTGATCCACCGCACAGTTTTTCAGATATGCCCACATTTGAAATAAGAATTTGCGTATCACAGGGGACAGGGGCGAGAGTACAAAGAGGTCGCAGTAAGCAATGACTGTTTTATGACTTAATTGACGTAAAAACGGGAATCTACATAAAATTGATAGTTTTAAACCAGGGCATACGAGTAAACCAGAACAGACTGTTGTTTAATTCTATGGATGAGATCTTTTCAGTGGACGTCTCCCAAGATTGGTTGTTAATGACCGCATACTATACATCAATCAACGCGAGCGTTGACGACGGCAGCCAGTAGGCTATTCTAAAATGATGTCTCGTGTCGTATTCCGAATTTCCGATAAACAAGACTCGGGCGATCGCCGGAGGCAAAAGCAAGTCTGTATCTTTTTTTACGTAAATTAAAAGTAAACGGCTGTAGAATCGATCGTTATTATTATTTCTTTCTGTCTATAATCTCATCATCACGAAAAGATGCTTAGACGTATTTCAATGAATAACTGTTTTGTACCTAATTTAAGCAAGTACAAAGTGTGAATTCGATTTACAAAACCAATGCAGTTTGGTTCGTAAATCGAATTCATTGGACCTGTCGCTTGCACTTCCGGGTCTTATGCAGTTGTGCTAGTGATGTGCGTAACTGTAATGACGGTATTGTCGATGTAAGAAAACACGATTAGGTAAAACATTTTAGATTATTTTACGACAGTCTCATATCAATTGCTAATCAGATGCCTTTTAGCTAATGATGACTCATCAATAACCTGTACATTCTTCTTATTTAATCATGAGAGAATCATTGGATTTGTAATGTTCTTAATATAGCCAAGCTTACAAACAAGTGTTTGTTATATCTTGATTAGTCAAGAAAATCTCAAGATGCAGTTTGACCTCTCTGTTGCATGCAGTCTTACAGAGCATAGGTCATGATTAATCAGTTGTTTTGAAAGGTTGTTGTTGTTTTCCAATTCCTGTTGTTTAATTGATTGGCAGCTGGTTGAATGTTAATTGGTAACAAGTGATAGGTATTGTGGGGCGGGTTTAGGTAGGTAATGTAGGTATCATAGAGGTTTGAGAGGGCAGTAATTTTACGTGAATATTTTGTGTTCTGCTTGACAACTATCCTCAATTACACAGATAGATTTGAAGAACACTATAAACACAGACCTAGTCTTACAGACATTCATAACATATAATTTATGTATGAAAGAAAAACTTATTTAATAATATTCTTTTTTAATTTTCTTGAAGATTCTAAGGTGGGTATATGTTGTCCTATAACCCCGTACTTAATAACGATGTCTTCCTACAGTACTAAATAAATATGACCATCTGGATGGACTCAGCCCATTTTCTAGCTGAGTAGGTACCTACCTATTGGTAAAGACAAGAATATTTTAAAATGCCTTGGGCCCTATCATACTAGCCTGTAACTGTCCCACAGTAGAGCAAAGGCCTCTTTTCACACAGACAAGGGAGCAACAAGCATTAATCACCACACTTGCTCAAGGCAGATTGGTGATTTCAGACTTTTATTAATTATAAGTAAGTCAAGGCGGTCTACTACGAAGTGCAAAGTGCATTATTACTAAGAAGTGTAAGTATATTATTGAAAAATGCGAAAAAAGTTCGGAGCGGCTCAGTTGGGGCGGGACCATAGTCAATATTCGAAAGAGTGTAGGAGTGTAGGATCGGGACTGACGGAACGAAATAGTAACTTCGTAGCAGGAAACGGCCGAACATAACAGTCTGTAAAGTCTAGAATATATGATAAATATAGAAAGGGCCTTAGAAGGTTTGAATAGGTGTGCAGTTAACCACTTGGTTCTATATCCTATATCTCTTGTAAGATAACAAAATGGAGAGTAATACAATCAAACTTTGTTAGCTTCAAATCAAAGTTTTTTTGCTTGTCAACTTGTATTCATATCACGGCTGACACAACACTTTAGTTGGGAGGTCACACAACCTTAACATTATATGTTGAATGCAGTAGCAATGTGAACAGATAGTAGCAGATTACTAATACAAGCAATTTTATAAGCATGGCAGAATTTTGAATTAGACTAACTACAATTATCTTCTTTATTACTAAATGGGTATTAGCAAAATTAATCAAATTAAGCAATGTAGATTCGAGATTTAAAAAAATGTATGAATCTTTCAAGGTATTTGTGAGTCTAAATACTAAATAATAACAAACTTACCTTTTGTTTTAACATTATAATTAAAATGGTTTAGTATTTTTTCAGGAATAATGGAATTAGTTTTTAAAGAAGCATAGGACTATAATGTGAGGGACCATAAGTTAAAACTTTAGATAAACTTTGAAAAGCAGTATGTAACACCAAAGAAGTCTGTTTTGTTTTAAATTGCAAACTTTTAATAATTAAAAATCACGTTAAATGACTTACCTGTAATATTAACTGATGATATAGGATGTACAAAGTAGAAAAACAATATAATAAAAGTTCCACGAAACTGTTTGCAATACATCTTGGACCACCGCTCTAATTCTTCCATGACACGTTAAATCTCGTTGTTCGTGTTTAAACACACTTTTGTCTACATTTTCCTCAGTATTTAATAAACACCTTTACACTTTAATACAACTGTAGAGTGAGTTCCGTCATTTCAGATCGGTTGCTAGGATTTTAGTTGCCACAACATTCGTTATACACCTGTGGAATTCGCTCGCCTTGCAACTATGAACAAGGTAGGGATTACTCACAACTTCATAAGTTCACTCAACTTTGTATATATAAATACTGGGATATTGCACCTCTTTTAGACCATTATAATTCACTATTAAAAAGTCTTAGAATATCAACAACATAGTTAAATTATTTTTTGAAAGTTTTCTAAACTTCGAAAGTTTCATGACATGAACTTCATTGCACAATCGTCGAAGGACGCGGCTCGACTTGACGAGCAAAACGGGTACCTACGGCAAAAATATGTTTTGGTTTCGTTCTTTTGGGAATGGGATGTGTTCGGTAAACTTCGGCTGTTATCGGGACCGATTAGCGCTAGGGACACACGTACGGCTGCTTGTAAGTCGATTATTTTGTTGCCAGTTAATAAACTTCAAAAAATGTAAACAATTTATTAAAAAAATTTAGTTGGTGCTGATTTGTTTTAGAATGCGTTTTGGACTTTGCATCTGTGGTCTAGGGCAAATTCTCAGAAAACTCATTTTATTTTAAATACTGGGATGCTTTATGGACTCTATGGTATCCGGTGAAATTCAATTTTCCTTACGTATTTTGTAATTTGCTGCTCAGTATCATGTTGTATGTTGATCAAAATATGAATCTAAACAGTAAAGAATATATAGTATTTATTTATTTATACTAATTGTATTAAATTGAACTCATCAATAGAACTATCTAATTAGACAAAATTTAAGTTCAGTGCAACTTTTTCTTTCCATTTCATTAAGAAAAGGACAGAAGATAAATATTAGTTTAATCCTGTCAAATTGCCCAGAGGACACGGTGGAGCACACGGTGGAGGTCTGCCCCGCTTGGGCGGAGCACCGCCGTGTCCTCGTAGAGGCGATCGGCAGCGGCGGCGGCCTCTCGCGCCCGGCCCTGGTGCAAGCCATGGTCCGGAGCGAGAGGGAGTGGGAGGCAGTCGCCTCCTTCTGCGAAGCAGTCATGCTAGCGAAGGAGGTGGCGGGACGGATGAGGGAGAGAGCCTCCCGTCCAAGCCGCCGCGGGAGACGCCCCGGGCGTCGGGAGTCGAGAGACGACTACCGGCCACCGTAGGCGCGGGCCTGCGGGCGGAGAGCAATGGGTAGCTCACCGCCCGATCAGGACCAGGCCCGTGCCGGACGGCGCGTAAGTGTTCCACGCGCGCCTCAAAGAGATGTCAGCATCAGCAACGAGGGGCCCCTCAGGGTCGAAGCCTGCCGGGGCAGCGGGATTGTCCGGAAGGGTTACCGCTACCCCGGAACATAAAGGGCGAAGGAAGGAACATGGGTGGGTTTTAGTCAGTAAGAGTCTGACACTCCCTTCCGCTCCACCCAGAGCGGGAGGGGTCATTTGATGATTTCCCATCCCAAAAAAAAAAAAAAAAAATCCTGTCAAATTAGTCAGCGCCTGACGTAATTTGACGTATTTATAGTAGAGTCCGTTTCCCGAAAGAAGTCCCGCGGCAATAAGTGGAACTAATTATTATTATATAGTTAGCAACATTCCAACAACAACTCTCCTACCCCAGACACCTTTCTCTATTATTTTAAGAATGTGCATTTTATTAAGTAATAATCAAGCCTGCTACTCGTATATGATGTCGAGATAAATAAATAAATATTCCGTCCTACGACAGTGGCGCCGCGTCTACGAGACTTCTTTTGTAAAACGGACTTTAGCCATGTTTTTACAATTACAACATACAATGTTTGTTTGTAATCGCGTCTAAACTGTCTATTTTTTTAAACTGTTTATTTATCTTTTGCCCTTTTCTTAATGAAATAGAAAGAAAAAGATGCACTGAACTTAAATTTAGTTTAGTTTGTGAACAAGGGAATCGGCGCCACAGTGCCGATTTATATTAATTTATACATAATTTATTATATATAATTTATATATAGGGCTAAAAATCAGCCCTAAATTAATAAAAGTATATTCTACAGATGTCTTATTCTCTTTTTAATTTTACAACAACTTGTAAAAGTATTTTTAATACTTTTAGTAGATTTATTAGTTCTTAGTAGATTTTTAATTTCACACCACCAAACCAAGGCATCACTAAAATACGGTAAAATATTTCTTTCGGAGTGTACTGTCATTTCGGTTCGCTGCGGCGGGTATTAAATCCTAGGTAATCATTGTTTTTAACGCAATAAAATCACAAGAAAGTAATTTATATTGCTAAGCAGTTACTGTGATCTTCGTTCTATATAATATTTTGGTTAAAAGAATCAATGTTCAGTGATAACCTCTGGCGATTCATGGTGTTTTGACGTTTCTTCGTGCAAATGTGAAGTTCCTTGTTACCAAATTTATTGGTTATACGAAGTTTTTCATTTACATCTCTGTTATTTCAGCCATGGTGCGTATGAACGTATTGAGTGATGCTCTCAAATCAATCCACAATGCTGAGAAGCGCGGCAAAAGACAAGTGCTTATCCGGCCTTGTTCCAAAGTCATAGTTAAATTTTTAACTGTGATGATGAAGCATGGTTACATAGGCGAATTTGAGATCGTCGATGACCACAGAGCTGGAAAAATTGTTGTCAATCTGACCGGCCGACTGAACAAATGTGGAGTCATTTCACCCCGCTTCGACGTTCCCATCAACGACATTGAGAGGTGGACTAACCTGCTACCGTCACGACAGTTCGGGTAAGCTGCTTATACTACTTACATCCTACAGGCTTTTAGTTGTAAAACAAGCTTAATTATTGCTTTAGGTACTGCCATCTAGGCACCAGACGTCTGATCAGGAGAAGTACCTACTTGAATACTTGAACCTGTCAGTATCAACATCTACAGCTTTTTCTATCCTATTGCAAGACGTTCCATGTTTTTATATAAAAGGGTCTCGGCACTTTGCTATTCTTAAATTTAACTTCTCATTCGTATTGTCACTATAGCTTGGTAAAGTTAGGCAGGCACTTATGGCCAGTTTCTATTAACACAAAGTCAAAGTAACGATTACATTTGTTTCCTCACTATTTTAGCTGCTGCTTTTACTGTTACTTTTGCCCCTGAATGTTACTGCTCACTAAGCAGATGTGAAAGCTAAAGTAATGGTAATTTTGTCAAAATTGTATTGTTGTAGGTTAACATGTGGTAATTTAAAACAAAGGTTACCTAAAAGACGTGTAGGGATCTTTAGTAACAAATATAATTATAATAAAATGAAAAAGCATTATGCACATTAACTTAAACCAAACATCTAACATGTGGTTTTTAAAACAGTCCAACTAAAAATATTATAATAATGACAACATACCTAATCTGCATTCAAATATGTAAACAAATATAGAGTTTATGGAGAAATAACTTTAATCCCTACGCGATGAAGTTCATTTTTCACTACAACTTTGAACATTTTTATAACATTTTCAATAGTGCTAGTCACTCTAAAATCACTTTAATTACCATTAAAATAAAGTTTATATTTCTTTAACTTGCAATAACATCAATTGCCAACATAAATTTGAATAGACCTTAGGCATCATAGTTTATTTTAATTTAATTTATTTATTTAAGTTGCCCTCAGTGATCCATATTTATGTTACTATACTTAAAAATTGTGTTAGAAACCAAAGAATAAAAATGCATGCTACAATAATACTATTATAACTTAATTAAATAATTGAAGTACAGATAGGTCAACCTACCCGAAACTGACAAATCTTCCCAATCAACCTATGCCCGGTTTCTGAGGCACTTTTATCGGTAGTTTATCTATTCATTAGTGCTATTGGTTGGATATCTTGTGAAAGTGTGTTTCCGAACACAGCAATATAAGATAAACTCTGTTTAAACTTAAAGTTAACTTAACTGACCAATGTGCGCCGTTTATAGATTTCATAACTTTAACTGACGTTTCATTTCATAGAAAACTACATCAGCTGTTAGGTTATATGTGCTTTTATTGTGTATTATTTAATTAAATTGCCAGTGAAAGCTAAATATTAAAATTATTCAAATATTTATTTGTCAGTGCTATCCAAGCCTGTTTCTTGGCCTCTACAGAGGTCCCGTCCATTATTTTACTGTCGATTATATGGACAAATTCTTTATCCACTTCGACAACAAGCATCTTCTCTCTTTCAGTAAAATTTTTACCGCGTTTTCCAGTTTAGATTACTTAAAAAAAAAAATTCAATGTTGTTGTTCATACATCCCATAATTAGGTAATGTACGTCTTGCCTTATTTTTTTATTAGAACAGTGCTAAACCACTTATTTACTCATAAAAACAAAAATATTATTATTAAAACTAGTTTTAAAGACGAATTAAAATAATTAAATTATTTTTATATGCGATCTCTTAAACAGACACATCTAGTGGCAACTAAGGAACTAGTAAGTTATTGAATGGTTTGTTGCGTATTCAGAAACGCAGTGACAGTTAAACATCATTTATCTTATGCATAACTATATTGAATCAATAGCTAATGAGAACTTATCTGGGGACTTCAGAAACCGGGCATAAGACATTTCTTATATTTAACGAGAGATTGACTGATATCTAAATCTAGTTTTAGCCATCATGTTGTATTGCCTACAAAGTCTTTGTACAGCTGCGTAATGACCTGAATGCCTGGGGTGTAAAATAGATTAAAAGTATTAGATGAGCCCAAAAGTTCACTGCAGTCTATCGATCCACTTGATATCTTGAGAAGGATAAAGAAGTCCAGTTTCGTCCTATGACTAGCTAATGTTTCCATATTATAGTGTCTCAACCTTTCAGTGTAGCTAAGTTAGTTGTTTAGCTAAGTGATCTCCGTAGCATAGTTGGTAAAGGAACCTCTTTTGCACACTCTCTAATCGCTTGGTGTAAACCTCGTAATGCGGATTCCATACCACTGAACCATATTCTAAGATTGGACGGACCAGAGTGTTAAAAGTTTTATTTTCATAGTTGCTCTTTTAAATTCTTTGGTATTTCGCAAAACAAATCCCAGTACCTTAAAAGATTTTGAAAAAACATTCAGAATGAGCACATCAAACTTCAGCGGTTGGTCAAGTTGAACACCAAAGTAGTGACCATTGCTCATTTTTTTTACTTCTACTCCCGCAATGTAGTAGGTAATTATTTTTTAAGGTTTTTTTATTACGAGTGAATATTCAATGTAATACAGTATTTCAATCTAATTTCAATATAAACAGTACAGACAACAACTTGACAGTGAAATTGTGGTGCTGCCATGTGTAAAAAAACCTTCTCACGATTCTTTGGGGAAATTACGACGTTTTGGCAACTTTTTTAACTTTTACTTTAGCTGTTACTTGAATGAAGAAACACATTTGCCATAGTATCAGTAAAGGTCAAGTAAAAGTCAATACTTTTACTGTTTACTTTAGTTGTTGATGAAGAAACTGGCCGTTAGGAATAGAAAGTCTAAATAGTAAATTAAAAAAAAAAACTAATCAGAAACTGAAAAAAGTGAAGTTTTGTTGCCATGTGTGATAGTATAGCATTTGTGGCAGTTTGATAAAGATCAAGTAAATTATTTCCAGGATGCGATCCTGAGTTTGTTTTCCCATTTCTTCTTAGGCGGTAGTCAGATTGGAAACGCTGAATCTATCTAGCTTATTTTTTTAATATGGCTTGTAAAAGTGATTCCAATATCCTATTTACAGAATAAACAATATGTAAATATTGTTACTCCTGGTATTTGCTAAAACCACAGAGCTTAGTGAACTGCATTCTTCTTCATTAGGACGAACGGGTATATATGTGTACCACAAGCGGAACAAATTTTTACCATTTATATATTGATTTCATGACATAACTTCAAAACTATTTACAAATTATTCATAAATCCCTTTACTCAACTCATCTAAATAATATATTATAGCGAAATGGTTAATCATGCCGAAAGATATCATCCAAAATCCAAATCCATCCATGTTTTATAATAAAATGAGCTGTGATTTTTTTTGCATAACTACCGCGGATCGCCAATAGTTGTTGTTGGTCGGCATTTGATATGTTGTGCTAAATTGAATAAAATGTCACAAATTGATATCTTTCACATTGATAGATATTGTTAGTGGTGTTTTGAACAAGTGTACATAATTTAGAAAGTCTTCTGCAGTACTCAGTTAGAAAACAAAAGCCTTTTGTTTAATTACAAACAATGCTAATTTTGTATTTATCTTGTTTTCAGATACCTGGTCCTGACAACCAGTGGTGGAATCATGGACCATGAAGAAGCCAGAAGGAAACACCTTGGTGGAAAAATTTTAGGCTTCTTTTTCTAAGTTTACCCAATATAAATGAAAATGTATTTGGTTGTTTTAATTTATCACATTTTGCAATCATTCCAAAAACATTTGGTTCCTATGTTAAAATATTTTAATTATAGAGCAATGACAATTTAATTGAGTTTTCTGCAGTTCTTTCCTTGCATATTTTACTTGTACTGGTTTAAATAATAATCCAGCCTATTATTATCCTACTTTAGTGCAAAGGCTTATTCTCATACAGGGAGTGCATGACCATTGGTCACCATGGTTGCTCGAGATGGGTTGGCGTTTTCAGACTTAATACATTTTCCTCACAATGTTTTCCTTCACTGATGTCACTAATATCCAAGATAAAATCAAAAATTACATATGAAAGAAAAACACATTAGTAGTTGTCTGGAATTGAACCCACAACCACGTGCAAAAAAGGCTGTAGCCACTGTACTAATTTATGCTTGTTTTTTTTAAATTACGGTACTTGAGGGCTGATTTTTCAATAGTTCGATAAGTATTATCAGGCACGAGATGTGAAACCACAATATTTCTCAGATAAAAGTTGTGGCTTGTGAATCAGTCTATCTGATCAGTCCTATAACGTAGTGTATATATTAAATTGCAGTTTTAAAACCTTACATTGGGACACAAAGTCCCATTGTAACCATAATACTAAGTTTGTATGGCTACGTACAATTTGTAACATTTAAATGTTAGGTATTACATTTTGTACTTATTCTTAATTAACATTCTTTCCATTATCTCGACCCTCTGAACCCTACTTCACCCTGTTTGTTACTTGTTCTGAGACTGCAATCAATGAGGTCTTTTTTAACAATATCTTTTTTATTGACGTGCCTCGATTAGTGAACGATGTCGCGTACGCATGTGCGCTTTTCCGTTCTCGGACGGGCTTGCCCGCTTGATCGACCAACTTATCACCACCCCCAACATCCATCTCGCACTGTCAATGGCGTGAGTTTTTTTTGTGCTATATTTTTATTTACGTAGGTTTATCCAGTTCTTTTTCACACATTTACCTCGTTCAGGAGACACTATTGCCTACTAAATAGGAAATTAGTTTCCTTAGAACAATAATACACCCGCATGAAGAGATTAATCCAGGCAGGGAATAGATTCAGTCGAGTTTATGCTGATTTGTCTCCATCAATCACCCTTAGACAATAATATACAACATTTTTTGGATCGAGTTATGCATAATGTCATATAATGTCATATTACAATCAGTATAATGTTCCCACTGCTGGGATTTACGCCTGTTTTCTGGACCAAAAATCTACACAAAAATGAGCAAAGAATATTGTCAAGCGCATGTCAACTGTTGTTATTGGTTATCCGACTTACCAACAGCCAATCTGCAATGCGATTCTGTAACCATCTCAACGTGAAAACTTAGGTGAAGTGAGAGTGGAGTGAGCTGTCATTCCAAATAATGCTAAGGGATTGACACTATTGATAGCTCACTCTAAGCTCACTTCACCTAACTTTTCACGCTGAGATTTTTACAGAATCGATCGGCTGATCACTTGAGTACTTGACATTTGACATGCGTAAGAGCGTTTACACATGGCGGCGTGCCGCAGCGGTAGTTTTTTCGACGCCGCGGTAACAACTGTAACAAGACTATTCTAGACTCACCGCCGCGGCGGTGGCACTAAGGGTTTCGAATATCGGATTTTTTCAATACCGGTAGATATTAATACCTTTTTTTTTTCATTTCCAATGCCGGGATCCCGGTATTAGACTTTATTTTTATCCAAAATTGTTAAAATAATAATTAAATCATAACTAATAAGTTCCACTACAATAAAATACCGTTTTTTAGATATGAAATTACTTTTTTTAATAACTATATATTATAGGCCAGTCACCGTAGACACAAAAAATCGTGTTAGGTCGCAATAAATTTCACAAATTGATTTTTTGGGATGTTAGGATAGATACCAATAGTGTAAAACTAAGTTTGCAGTTTCGAAAGACCTGCAAACTGCGTGGTGCTCGAAAAAACTCGAAACTGTCGGACATCTTTCAGTTTTTTACTTGACTTCTAGTATCCTACGGAAGTCACCCAATACGTTTTTATAGTAAGTATACAAAACGTGTATCTCGAGTTTTTTTTTTATTTATTCAGGAAAACAAACAATTAGGAATTACAAAAAGAGGATACAGGAATGATACAAATGCTAAATCAACCATGTTTTCCAAAGATACACAATGAAACAATTTGATAAATTTTAAGACTACCTAGCGTTGTAAACGATAAAAAAGCGGAATATTAATAGTGTTACGAGCTTCGGGGTTCGTGACAATTAAAACTGCCGATATAAATTACCAAAAATTGCACTTTAATTAAACAACACTAATAAGAACCCGAAGACACTAATTATAAAACACAATTGCACTTAAGTCGCACTTGAAGATCGCTTTCGATGTAATCGCTTGTATAACTTATCAACTCACTGCCTGCTTCGTGGCTAATTCCCGCCTTAAGTGCCACAGATAGTTCTAGAACCTTCTTTTGTAGAAACACCTAGAATGTTCGAGTACATACCGGCCCCGACTGACCAGATGTCGATAGTTCTAGAAAGTTCTACAATCGAAATTTCTGGAAGGATCTTGATTAGTTCTGCTACTCGATACTAGATGGCGCTACTGGTAACGAATGTCACCATGTGTCAGGCATTAATTGTGGCGCGCAACAATAGTAAAGTATCAACAAAACATAATGAATGGACCTACAAAGTTATGGCTGCGCTTAAATTTTGTATACTACCTACTTTAAAAATATATTGGGTGACTTTTCCATAGGATGCTCCTTTTAGCGCATGGGAGATTCCCCCGCGCCGTTCGGGACCTTCCTTCTCACCTCAGGAATCTCAGGATAGTACTTCTATTGTTCTATTACGTCTTACCTTGACCGAGAGGCAAATACAAAGACTACCTTTTTTAAATTACATTCTTTACATGCGCAAGTAGTAGTAAAATGTAAGTGACTGTCTAAATAAACCACGAGATAATTAAAATAAACAGTTTTCACACAAAAAATTGGTTGGAAATATAATATGCAATAGAACGAAATTGTGTCACTGTAGTTTCTACTGAAAATAAAATAAAAACACCAAAACTGGGTATTGGATATTTCAATACCGGTATTGAAAAATGACAAAAAATGACCGGGTCCCGGTATTGGCTAATACCGGGACCCGATCCGGAATTGGAAATCCCGGTATTGGAAGCCCTAAGTGGCATCATGTGAAAGGGTTCATATAAATCCAAGGGTGACTAATACAGCGGCACCGCGGAGGCGTCGGTGCATAATGTTTAAACGGCCTTATATTTTGGCTTGTCGTCCCGTAATCTACCTAAACTTACTACAAGTTTATGTATGTGTCGTACCTACAACAACTTGCAGATTCGTAACAGTAAGAAATACGAATGATTACCAGCGATTGATTTTTTTATTAATGATTGATAGCCTTTAACTAGCTATGTAGATACCGGAGGTATCTAGGTCTGAAGGATATTAATTGCTAGAGATTCCTCTGGGGCAATATTTGTCTAGCGTTGGCGTTTACCTTCTCTTTACGAGACATTTATTCCGTATTCTTCTGGAGAAAAAAAAGTTCTACGATTTAACAATAGATGGCGGTGGCGTCTTCAAGTGTTTAGTAAAGGGGAGACTAATTAAATCACCCGCTTCTTCTTTTGAGGGTATTTAATATGTTTACATCCTACTTTGAAAGCGAAGGGCCTGCAGCAGCACCAATTCACGACGTTCTCGTTTATTTTGTATTTTTCTCTTAAATATTGTTATTTTGTCAGTAATATTCTGAGCCTTTCTTGGCCCTACTCTTAGAACTTTAGACTTTTCATAACTCTGCTGATGTTCCCTCAGTGTTCGCCTACATATGGCATGGTATTGGATACTTACGGCAAGTATAGGTGTGTATTGACATAGTTTATTTGTATTCACTTAGTCTGTCTTCGTATGTAATATATTGCTAAGTGATTAGTGATTTAGCTACTTGCCTTTTTCTGTTCGCGACACACATATGAGCACCTACATAACTAATAATATGCGTAGCATTCCGTCACCGCACCGGGTAGGTTGGACTTGTGGCAGTTGTGGCGCACAAACGCCATCACCACCATTCTTGTTCCCCGCGGCGGCAGTCCCGCCACTCTTGGTTCCGCTCGACAGTTGTGCGCTGCACGGACGATACTACGCTCGCTATCGACGGACGAAAATGTGTGCCGCGTTCACAGTGTACTAAATATTATAGTGGCAGTGCTCGTGATCTACGCACACGAATTCAACTTTTTAAAACGAACCTATAATTCAAATAATGATGGCGCCCGAGACAGTGGTGACTACGGAACACAACAAACCAACTGCACCTCCATCTCAGCAGCAAGGCGGCGCGCTGGATTGGATTAAAATCGACATTAACTATTTCAAAACTCCACCGGGCCTTTTAAAAATAATACAACTTGTAAGTACCTATTTTAAAAAAAAATCTAATTTAATTAAATAAGCTGAATAACAGCGATGTAGATGTTATTCAAGTCTGACTAATTCCTGGGTAAAGAACTTTTAATAGATTGTCGATTACCTAAATGTCAAGCCCCGTAAAATAAAAGTTAATAAAAGAAAGCTTGTCCTCAATACTTTTTACAAATTAGTTACAATCTATGTATATCTAAGTTGTATTACTATATGTTCATATTTATTGTTTTCTTATCTACTAATTCATTGGATTGCATTTTAATGGCCATCTAATGAATTTACTAACGCTACCTCTTACAGCATCGGTACAGTACCTAGTGTCGGTAGTACCTTATTTCTAGGTTTTATTTAACTGTGCCTAGTTAACGACAAAAAGCTGGATTTAAAGTGTGTTAAGAGGAATGATGCTAATAGTAATTTTATATTCAACATCTCCTAAGTTAGGTGTGTCATTAAAGTTACGGGCGCTCGCGTTCGACCCTCGTACTGTGAGAGCGTGTACACAAGCTTAATGTATTTTATGCATATGAGTTATCGAGGCCATAAAACGTTGCATATTGTCGCTGAGAATGCTTTTTGGTGTCGTGGAGGTCAGTAGGCAGCAAAAGGCGGCGGGGCGCGGCCGGCGGGGGCTGACGACGCAGGTTGTACTTACGACTGCCGAGCCACTTGCGGAGAAGGCGAGATAATCTTACTCCTCCATTCACCAACGCTATGAAACAACTAATACTGTATCAGTACCTATATTCCATCCGAAGCGATTGTATGCCGTGCTGTTGCATATGATTCTAGGTATATATATTCTTTCAGAAAGGACTCATTGATTAAATTGGTAAAAAAGAAATGGGATTAACGTTCCTTGGGTCAACTTATTCCAAAAATGTTCCCCTAGACTATGGAAAATAAGGCTATACAAGGTAGGTATATGCCTCTGCCATGGGTCCTGCGACTTCTTCCGCTTTTTATGACAACAGTCTGTAAGAAGTAGATACCAAGACAACAGTCTGTAAGAAGTAGATACCAACTATGGTAGAGCAGCCCAGGTTCTCATAAATTCCTTAACAACTATCTAGAGGCAGCCTCCAATCCAGTAACGGTCCACCTAATCCAGAACAGGGACCTGAAAATCGGACCAATTAAGTAAAGGGAAACAAGTGCATAGCAGACCGCAATGTTGAATACATGTAGCTGTAGGTGCTACCTGGGTTGTATTTAATTAACCGCATGAAACGCAACTGGAGAAATATTATCAATTATTCATTAAAAATAAGTTATTTTCGAGTACTTACAATCGCACTTCCCTAAAGCTCTGACCCAGGAGGTAAATAAGGACCTACTTACAGTTAATAGTACCTAACTACTTATTCACTAGATGTTTCTTGATTTACTACGTCTCATCACAGATGAAGTCATTTTACATCTAATTACTTATTCGATTTCTTTTCATTTAACGTTGCTTTAGGTATATTTAAATGGCTTCTATTATTAAAAGTTGATTGGTAATTAAGGGGCACTAATTTGGTATTCTAAGGTCTGTTGAAAGTTAACATACATAGGTAGATGAGTAAGTTATATATATTATTTCTTTGTGTTCGTGTTTGTTCTATAGATTATGTTTGCTATCTTAATACAACATATGCTATCCATCTTACACGATAATGATAAGTCAGTGTCTTAGTCATAGCGAGTATTTCTGATATTTTTATTGTGAATGTTTTTAATTCGCTGATATTGTACTTTGATTGTTAAAATATTGTTTTCTTACAATGGCCGGGGACCATGTAGAGCAGCTATGTAACGCTTAATCCAGAGGGCTGTTGAATGAATGGAGGAGAACTACTACCATATTGTAATTTATCATTATTGATTATTTAATTACATAGTTAATTAATCTCCATAGGACACCATATTATACCTACTTAGAACAGAAAAACAATCATCGCGCATTTCTCTACCTGTGACTCGTTAATTACTAACGCCGCACGTCACTGAGAATTGTCATTCTTTATGTCACCTTGGCGGCCTTGAAATGGTTAGTCAGTTCTCGGAGCGATAAATATATGTTGGGACTACTAAAAGTATCGCCTTATTTGAACTTTAATACGTAGGATTCGTCATATTTTGACTGGGCGTGAGTTGCCTTCGCCTACTCGGGCTCTACACGCTGATATCATCGTCCGTCCTTGCCTCTGCTCCAATAATACAGCTAGCGATATAAGTAGGATTAATATTATAAGCACACTACAATGCTCACTTGAAGACGCAATCTTTATTTCGTTGTGAGGAGAAATAATTTCTATTTTTTAATTTTTAAGCTAAGGTATCTTCTAAATGATGAAAGGATCGCGAAGAATTGTGATTTGGTAAGTATTTTAGGTAGGTATAAAAGGAGAGGCTACCTGTTTTACAAAATCTGCGACGTCATCAATGTCATCATCACTAGAATAAGTGCAATGATAGAATTACTGCGAATGCAAGCTAGCAACAGGTTTTGATGAGTAAGATCACGTCATAGATATTATTTACTTCCCTTGCTCGTCTTTGGCTTCAATTAGATTAATTGTTCTAATTGGAGCTCTTATTAACTTATCCTGTAGGATTATACCCACAATGAAAGCTAGAGCTATCTTGTTGTTTTGCTAAGCCGTAGTGGACATGGAACCATAATGACTTCTGGAGTTCACGTTCTTCAACCACCTCTCTGTTTTTTTACTCCGATATAGTTGATGATTGTTTTAGAAAATAAGACGTAGTGGTTTATTCTTCAGTTCTTTCCTTGCCGCAAGTGCTGAATTGTTTATAACGGAAAATTACTTTGGTGGTTTGATCCCTAGACACCCGAAGGGCAAAGTTCCTTACACAACACCCATACCTACCGACGATAGGTATTGATTTTATGTGTTTGCAATCGAATCCGTAGGTACCGCAGGTTTCAGTATAATAACAATATTACGAACCCGTGTTCAGGTTCTTACAGTAAAAATTTACGCTTACATACGCTTTCGCTTTCACATTACGTGACATTACAAATCCAAGTAAAATTCTGTTTGAAATCGAGTAAGTTGCGAGTAAAAGTAGGTGACACCACCGACGACAAGCCATACATACATTGATACATATTTACATATAAAAAAGTATGGGAACGTTAGGAACAAATATATAACGTTGGTACACTTGGTACATCGGATAATAGCTAATCAAACAACAAATATTAGCTAGAGATTGTTATCTCAAATTCAATCGGTTATAAACTTTGTTACAGTTAAAGCTAGAAATGTCATTCAACTATGACCTTAGCGTTTGGCGGCACTATCGTACACTATCGTTGAACGATGAACTGTTATGGAGAGAAATATACGATACCCTATGGTTGACAATATAGTACTGGGTTTAAGTTGAATAATGGCGTTTCAAATGAGCTCGTCTTTGTAGCCAGCGAAATGTTAGTTTAAATATTTCTAAACCCTCGAATTCCCTCCATCCTGTAGCTGTGAATTACAATTTAAAACCTTCCGACAGATGAATTAAAAACCCCATTCAACCGGAATTTGAGGTAGTTATACCCGCCACAATCGCGATAAAAAACCTAAAAACAGTTGGCACTGTTACCGGAGATAAGCTCGCATTTCCCTAATTTTAATCTGATACTATAAAACGAAAAAAAAATAAGTACGTATTATTAAATGTGCCTTCATATATATTTGCAAAGTTTACGTAACATTCTATGAATATCCATGAATAAGCAAACGATGACACATATACACAGTCTTTGCATTAATGTTGTTAAGGTTTTTGTCTGTATCATTCCTTTCGATTTCTGTAAACACGGCAGATTTCTCTATTGTGTTAGGATTCCGTGATGAACGATGCTTCGACCTTTTATCTTCTTCAAACGTTGTTTATGAGTTGAGGGAAATATGGCTACTGGATGACCATTAATATACCCACATACAAAGGTACAGTTCTAGCACATCGTTGGAGACCTTAAAAGTACTTACCATACCTATATTCAAAGCTGTCCCTTTCAAGACTGGGCGAAATTACAGTTGCCTACATACTGTTCAAATAATCTCAGCTATTGTTTAAGATTTAAATAGATTCCTAGTTATAGCTATGGTTCGTATCGGAAATAGTTCGATTAAGAGTAGTAACATAATGTTTGTTCGAAAGCTCCGTCCCTAATATCGTCTTCTACAGGTTACTCTCCACGTCATTAAACTGGTTGTAATCATCTGTCATTCTTCATGAGTTAGAGGAAACCATCGGTTTTGTTTAAAGAATGGATTTTCAAGCAAGTAACAAGCATTAAAGCTGTATTTTTAATACTATTAACACTTCATGACATGTTTGGCGGGGACTGCAAAAACTTTCAGGTTCGGATTTTACAAACTGTTACTCACCTAATAGGTATTGATAGCGCCACTGCGCCATAATCCAATTAATTTCTCTAATTGTATCTTCTTTCTTTGTTATCGTACAAAAGTAGGTAGGTAGGTACTTACGCTTGTAAATAAAAATATAATGGCAAAATATCTTTCGACGATAAAGCAGTCGAAACATGTTATCAAACAATGTGTGCCATTGTTCAAATCATTCGTGGATTCGATAATATCGGTTTCAGGTTGTAGTGATTTGATTTCACCTAATTGAAAACTTAAGGAATTGAATAATTTGGCGAATGTTGCTTCTATATAAACAGAAAAAGGTGGAGAAAGACACTAGAATTAACGGAACAAGAAGTGATATCGATTGGAATATGTATTAAGCAAAAAATAACAAGCATATTAAATTAACTGACGATTAAAATTTTGCATTCGTAGCTTATTCGAGAGCGACATCGGGTGAAAGTTGGCATCAAAATGAAAGTAGTACTGTCAACATGTGGTCCGCCATGGCCGGCCAGCCTCGTACCTACGCGTCTTTGAGTCGACGCGGGCCGGTGTGACAACTTGTCGTTTTCCCATCATTTCAACCGCTCAATAACGTGTAGGTACTTGCGTGAAGTTGCGTGTATTCATAATCGTTTTCACTAGTCAGACATAGTTTACCTCAAGAACTAAGTCAACTGGGCTACGTCTAGTTTAATGAGTTGCTTACGCAATTCGATAGGAATGGTTTCTCTTTGCTTACTTTCTTTCTTAAAAGTTCAGCATCGTTTGTTCCAAAGAGTATGTGTCCATATTTTTTATTTTTACAACGATTTGACAGTCATCCCTCTTATATTATCAAGCTAGGACGATGGTTATAGGGCTTCTAAAATCCCATAGCTTACGTCTTTTTTGGTTTCCCATCCCAAACAAGACTATTGCTGTGTGGAACTTCCATTAAACTGAAAAATTGTAAGAACACGGTTAACATAACAGAATAACTACCTGTTACATACTCACGTTGAACACAAAAATGTGTTTCGAAATTTTCGCATTGTATACGCTAGCTTGCGACACACCTAAACGCTTAGTTCAGTTGTACTGTATGCATGTAAAGCAACAGTGTATGCAGGAACGTCTTAACTTAGTAATAGGTTCGTATTTACAAAAGAAAACCAACAGTATGATATCCAAATAACACACTTAGCGCAAATTATCACAGCGCACATTCTGTAAATAGAGTCAATGGTAAAGGGTGTCCGCCGGCAGATTTTAAACTTTAAATTGCGTTTACTGTGACTAGCAAGGCGGTGGAGCGGGGAGGGAGGTATCATTCGACGCGGCATTGATGCGGGTTTTTAGTAGCCATGAGTCAGTGGACGGGAGCGCACCGCGCTTTTGCGGTTGAGGCGTATTTTGCGAACAATAATTCGATTAGTGTGGCGAGGCGACGGTTTTGTTCTCACTTTGAAATCCGACGATTAAACGATGGCCCGTCAAACCAATTAATATGGACGTGGGTAAAGAAGTTTAGAGTAACTGGATCAGTGATAAATGAGCCTCGGCCTGGACCTTCAACGTCTGTTACTACTCCTGAAAACGCAGAACTTGTGAGAAGGGAAATTTTGCAAAATCCGCGTAAGTCTGTCCGAAAGATTGCAGCATCAACGGGTGTGAAAAAGACGTCAGTTCATAAAATTATTCGAAAACAATTGAAGTTTCATCCATACAAGCTCCAAATCACCCAGCAGTTGAAAGAAAATGACTTCATAATAAGGCAGAATTATGCTAGAGTTGTTCTGGAACGATTTTGTACGCCTACCCGCTTATGTAACATTTTTTTTAGTGACGAAGCGCATTTTCACATTGGCGGCTACGTAAATAAACAGAATATGCGATATTGGAGTGCAAACAATCCAAAAGAAGTTCATGAAAAGCCTCTTCACAGCCCAAAGACAACAGTTTGGTGCGCAATTTCTGGAAATGGCATAATTGGACCTTATTTTTTCGGTAGAGATGAAACTGTCAACGCTGAACGTTACCGCGCAATGCTGGACAACTTTTTTATACCGAAGCTGCACCGCCATGTTGGTTACAACAACAGAACCCATTTTCAACAGGACGGGGCCACGGCACACACTGCTAGGGACTCAATGACAAAAGTGCGAGAGCTTTTTCCTGGAAAATTAATAAGTCGTTTTGGCGATATAGCCTGGCCCCCTAGATCACCAGATCTGACTCCTTGCGACTTTTTCCTATGGGGATATTTAAAGTCTCGCGTGTACAGTAATTCGCCATCAACAATACAGGCCCTACAAACAAATATCCAACGCGAGATTGCGAATATTCAACCAGAACTTTGTAAGCGAGTTTTCGCCAACATGAAGGAAAGGTTGCAAGAATGTTTGCAGCTAGAAGGACGCCATTTGAGTGGAGTTATTTTTAAAAAATGAAATCCGCGTTATTCTTGTATACGATAATCAATAAACGACTTTAATTGTATACTTGGTTTAATTTATTTAAATTTTTAAAGTGTAAAATCTGCCGGCGGACACCCTGTATAATTTCAGTATGATGTGCTGAATAATATTTTAACAACTCGGAATGAATGTTATTACGCATGAGTAACATTTAACAATTATTGTCATTAAACTTTGTTAAGTAGTTATCAAGAATTAGAAGTTGGCAAATGTTTGCGCTGATTAAGCTCATGCCATTAGGTTCGTATTGTGCAGGAGAAAGCTATCACTCGTGTTATCTTTGATTATGTCATGGCTTTAACCTCGTCTTTACAACAGTGTATATTTGTCTGCCGCTACAGCACGGTCGGTTATTTTGGGAGGACGCTCATCTGTTGTTCTCTTATTTTTCTTGTTAACGTCGTCCGAGAAAACGGGTCACGGAGATCATAGACAACTTCAAACATACAATTTAATAAAAACATTTTCATACTCCAGCTTTAACGTCTTACTTTTAGAAGGAGAACAAGACAGTGCCATGTGTAGGTACTCGTATGATGGTTGTATAGTTCGTGTACTTTCATCTTCATCAATTAGTCTAGAAGATCCTCGAGGCATTCGTTATGTGACCTCTGACTTTTGACTTCCAACACCTCTCAAATCGCCTCTATTGAGTTACTGATCCTCTCAGCCTTGGGTTTAATTTTTTAATTAAAAGGAATGTAGTTAGGCACTTGTATGATTACATATATGTACTTATAGTATGTTCTTTAGTTTGGTATTGGTAGGGATCAAAACTTGATCTGCAGGTCAGGATTTGCAGGTAGTTGCTAAACGTAACCTAGGTCAATATTAAAAGGTGTTCCGCATTCTGAATGCTAAGCGTTTTTTGCGGGCACTTCCGAGATGTACTTAGCGATTCACCTGCCTATTGACTATGTATATCTAGTTTATCTAGTCTATTTTTTGTGTGCGCTGAATGTTGCTTCTTAATTTTTTTTGTTCCACCAAATTACTTCTTTGACAATGTGATTTTTGACTTGATTGAACTTATCCCTAGTAATAAGTTAAACAACCTTTGTCCAATGCTGGCTACCGTTGCTAACAACTTCGAATTTAAATTAGATTTTTTAATTAATAGTTAGGTAGAAGTAGTTTTAATAGTTCTGGTTCTGGTTTAACATCAGCGACCTGTAATCTGCTTGGATTGATGTCAACCAACCGCGACGTTATATATTCACACCGAGCACATTTCCCTGTGAATGTAACACAGCGAGTGCCTATTGTTTGCTCCACAGCTACAAGCCGCAAGCTTCTCAACTCATTGCTGATGTGACTTAGGTTAGACTCATCAGACCCAATGCAGGCAATATAGCGTTATTTCAGCGCATGCTTCATTTGTGTCGTTTACTATGTAATTTGTAAGTACCTATGTGTGTGTTTACGTGTAACTGTGTAGTTTTCGTATTAGTTGCCGAAGGTCACAAGGAAAAGACACGAAATACGTATTCATGATTTCAATATTGAATGAGTATCCAACGTAATTCTTTATCATTTATTTCCCTTGCAAGCAGGCCAGTTTTTTATGTTATTGTTCATCTGTTAGTAAACATCGCTTTCGTCAATCCATGCTGCGTTGTCGTACACTCAACAGTCACGGTTGCGAAATCAAGGTCAACGAAATTGAAATAACTTTCTTTTAAAATCATTCTGTTCGGGTTGGCTTTTGCGCTTTTGTAGAAATCAATATTAACAAAGTTCAAGCTGCGGTCAAAGCCCATATGTAAAAGGTTATTGAGTAGGTAGGCAGTGGCTGGAATAAAGTTGAAATAGTTATACCTAAGTAGTGAAGAATGCGGAGGCACGCAGGTTGTTACAGTAAGATATCTAGTTGGCTAGAATGCCATTTGTAGCTACCATTAAACTAGGCGACTCAATTGGTGGCCAGGCACTTGGCTTGCTTAAATCGAAGTCTGACTAGATTTGGGGATTGCGTCATTTTCTTGAGCGTGAGCGAGCACCAAATTAAAATTCACTCGCAACGTCAAATCGGCGACGATTGCCATGTTGTTAGGTATGTGGGTATATTTAATGTTATTTTATAATATTATCTTTCAAGGTCAACATCATTGTATATTTGTTAATTGAATGTTACCGACTCGACAAGGAAGCATTCGTCTTCTTAGCGCTAGAAGAATAAATAAAAATTCAATTACACCTGACCAGGTATGTCGTTTATAACAATAGTCCAAGTTACGTAATGACGTTGTCTAACTGGTTTTTTAATGAATATAACTTTATACTTAAGTACATAATACGAAATAATTACAAATTAGTTAATAAAGCAGCTGACGTAGCTGAGGCATTTAATGAGTTTTTTGCCAACATACGACTCGCTCCTTAAATTCGTCCCCGTTTAAAGGTGAAAACCTTTTGCATCGTAGTGTACCTGAATGTAGTCCTTTATTTAGTTTCGAATATGTAACCCCGCGTGATATAGTTAATGTTTTTAATACACTTAAGTCTAAAAACACCGGTGATTATTGGGGCATCTTCATTAAGCTTTAAGTAATATAATAGACATTGTAGCCCCCTATCTAGCTGGTACTTTTAATAAATCTGTTGGTTTAGAAACTTTTCCTGACCCCATGAAGAGTATTAAAGTCACATCATTATTTAAATCAGGCAATAAGAATGACGTTGGCAATTTCAGGCCTATTTCTATCTTACCTGCATTTAGCAAAATATTTTTCACACCACCTGCTCGAAAATGTCAAATTATATGTCAAGCAACCTTAACCTAAAGTGAGTCATTAGTGGCCGGGGGCACAGCCGGTCAATAATGTTGTACTGGATTTCATTATGACCCGCTGGTCAATAATGTGATTTGAATTTGGAATCTCACGTGCTCAGCTAAATTCGCAGTATAGTACTAACAAACACCCTTTGGTACCAGAAAGAGGAAAGCTATTCTCGATACCCTTACTACGCGTGGATGATATTCTCGATTTCCTACAAAATCATAACGACTGCTTCTTCATATCGTTGCCATGTTTTCGAAGACATAATATTGTAAGAATAATTAGATAACTACGAACCATTTTTTAAAAGGAATGGAATAACATTAAAACTGGCATTAATAATAACAAATACCGTACCGCGCCGTAATACCGTAATAGTAATTGGCTGTAACATTAGTTAAATATTTTAAGTAAACTGCGCAAAGATTGCTGTGGATTTTGTGAATAAATAAATAAATAATAAAACCTATCTATACTACAGTCGATTTATCACATTTTATCAAAAATACTCTATTTTCACGGGCGTCTCCAATGACGTTCTAAATTCAAAATGCATACAGCCAATCATCCAAAACCATTCTACCGGCCCTGTATAAAGCTTAGTTTACACAAACGCCACTTCCATGAGAGTGATATCAATAGACAATCTTAACACACGACAAAACCGTAGAAGAGACTTTTTTTTTTGAAAATCGAATTGTTCGTGTCTTGGCTACTTATTGGTAGACGCAATAAAGGCGCGAACTTTTGGCATTTAAACTTTAAATTTATCAACAAATTATTATAAAATGTCGAGTGATGAAAGTGATTGTACTCCTGAATTCATTACAACCGAAGCTAATAATATTTCCAATGATTTACTGCCGTACTATGGCTATTATTTTCTCACAGTAGGTGTAAAAAGTAGAGTATCCTCCTCTGGGCTAAAGGTGTCTTTGCCTTGGGCTAGCTTGAATCCCTCGCTGCATTCAGGATTCTTGTATTAACTCCCTCGCTTCGCTCGTGAGTTAAACTCTTAACTCCCTCGCTGCGCTCGGGAGTTAAATCCCGAATCCTTCATTGCGCTCGAGATTCAATATGACGCCCGTGACATAAGACACAACTTTAGCCCCTCGGTGCATAATCTACTATAAAAAGTTAATACTCAAGCAGTGGCTAAGGCATTTTAATTTAAATAGCCTCCTCCATAATGAGCGATATGGCTTTACAAAAGGTCGTTCAACTACAGATGCGGGTGTTGCTCTGCTGAGACACATATTTGACGTATGAGAGAAATCGCACAATGCTATTGGAGTTTTCTGTGATCTCTCCAAAGCCTTTGATTGCGTGCACCATGACACGCTTTTGCGTAAGTTACGTCATTACGGTGTCCAAAACGAAGCTCTCAACGTAATAATTTCTTATTTACATAATAGGGTCCAATGTGTAGATGTTAATGGTGTGAAATCTTCCGGGCTACCAGTTCAGTTAGGTGTTTCGCAAGGCTCAATACTGGGTCCATTCTTGTTCTTAGTATATATCAATGATTTACCATTCCATTTGAAGGGCATCTGTGACATTGTACTGTTTGCAGATGATACCTCTCTTATTTTTAAACTAGACTCCTGTCTATTTATCTGAAAATCTTGTCTATTCCTGTAGACAAGATTTTGACGACGTAAACAGTGCACTCTCAATAGTTACAGATTGTTTTACGGCAAATAACCTAGTTCTGAATGCCATGAAAACGAAATGTATAAACTTCGTCTTACCGAATATTAGAAATCTAGGACCCAACATCGTCTTAGACAAAGAGGTGCTTGAAACTGTAGGCTCGGCAATTTTTCTAGGACTAACAGTAGATGCCAAACTTCAATGGGGACCTCATATATCAAGTCTAGCAGGAAAGCTCAGTGCTGCTGGCAACGCCGTCAGGAAAGTTAGACAATACACTGACGTTGATACAGCTCGTTTAGTCTTCATTTTAGTTATTTTCACAGCGTTATATCCTACGGTATTCTGCTGTGGGGCAAAGCCGCTGATACATATACAAAATATATTTCTCCTTCAAAAACGATCTGTTCGAACAATTTACCAGCTAGGTGCCAGAGTTTCTCTAAGAGATTTTTTTAAAGTTATTGGTATTCTCACGGTTGCATCACAATTCTCCTTCGCCAACATCTTATATATTAGGCAAAATTTACACTTGTACACTAAAAACAGTCATATTCACAATGTTAACACTAGAAATAAAGACAAACTACGTGCCCCCTTCCACCGGCTTCATAAGGTTCATAACTCATTTGTTGGGCTTAGTATAACCTTTTAGAACAAGATACCCTCTTCTTTGCTAGACTTGCCTTTTAATGCGTTTAAAGCTCAAGTAAAATCCAACCTTTGTTCAAAGGCATACTATTCCATCAACGAAAACTTACACGATACGTAAGAATAGTTGGTCGCCCTGATTAACTCAATGTTTAAGTTCTTTCTCCAGAATTAGCTTACTGACAGGTTATTGTTATAAGTATTAACTTATTTATTTATTTTACTTCGATGGTCCTAGTTTATCATTTGTGGCTTCAAGTGACAGCTATGTAAACAGAACCCAGCAATGCATAAATATGTAAGCTGTCATGCCCTTTATGCCTGGAGGCTTTTATTTAGGTAGTAAGTTTTTATTTACATCTTAATTTTAATTAATTTTTTTAAAGCTTGAGTACGTATAGTTTTTTTTAATATTTGTTGGTATATTGGCGTGGCTATATGGCAAATAATTTAGTTATGTACTGTGTCATGTAATGTGAATTACTTAACATAGGTACCTAGTATTGTATACAATAAAATATTTTCTAACTGAAAAGGCCCACTACTAACTAACTAACTTCTCCAAACCCTTCTCCTTCTCCTTCTTCTTCTAACTTTTCTACTGGCTAACTTCTACTTCCCAGCGATAGCACTAGGAAGTGGTGAATGGCGGGCGTTTTTGAGGGACTGTCTTTTGTAATTTTGACGTTCGAAAAGTGCTGATTCTCAGCCTAATTTGAATAAATGACTTTTGACTTTGATTATAACGACGAGACTAACCACTTGGCATTTTTGTGGTGAACTTGAATACTATTTGACGCTAATAAAATTAATAATACTATACAGAATATTTAGTTTGTTAAAAATAAGCCAGTCAAGTTTAATAAACACATCGGGAAGTTGCTAGGTGAAAGTTAAGTCTAAAGGTTAACTAATCGGTTTCCATTTCACGAAGTTCATTTTGATATCCCTATGCGGAAGTATGGTCAATGAACCGCCTACGGACTAGACAGTGTTTGGGCAAGTTGGCTAGCACGCCGCTCCGCCACGCCGCGCCGCACGCACCCATTGACCCCAATGTTATGTTACTTGATTGCATTTTCACTTCGCAACCGTTGCGTTGCTGGATCGACTCCGATACAACACCCCAGTTACGGAACAGTGTCAGACAAATGCATTCATCACTTATTTTTATACTATTAACCGGTTTGTGTCCATTTCCCTGGATATTGTTCTACAAATCAGGTGTCTCAATAGTCATGCAACGGTATTCAGAAACATTTACCGATGTAATTCAATAAAATAATACGTTAACTACGGGTTAAGAATAAGCACGGATCGATGGAGGCACTTTAATTAGCCGCCATTCTGAATCGGTATTAACTTCAAGGGCAATTGCGCATTGTGCCTTCACATGGGAGCAGAGTAACGGCATAAATACACGCAAGTATAGCTAAGAAATGAGTAACACTATTTGTTAATATTACCGAGAAAACGTACATATATCTTTAGTATAGAAAGAATATACCACTTTTGATTAAGAAGACATCAACAGAGATAGTTTTCAGGACAGTCATAATAATATTATCATCTCTAATCTAAAATATATTTTGATGAGTTATTGAAACAACAAAAAAGTCTGATGATTTCCTGACCTACGTAGCTGCTGCTGCGACGGAGCTGCGTAGAAGGTCCGTAGATGCAGCGTTGACTATGCGTATGCGTAGCAGCGCTACGAAGCAGCGTAGAAGGTCCGTAGACGCAGCGTTGACTCTGCGTAGCAGCGGTACGTAGTTTTGTCGTAGTTGCTACGCATGGGGCGTACCAGTTACGTAGAAGCGGCGTAGTAGGTTCGTAATATTCGACATGTGTCATTTTAATTTATTTTAGATTCTGTTGAACAAATAACACCTGACATATAAAAAGCTTATACAAAATTGACCTAAACATAAACTCGTAAAAAATATGTAGACTCCCGACGGAATGATGGAAAAATTATTGCTGGCTAAAACTAAAGTTTGCGGTCCCTGAAAGTGGTTATATTTGTTTATACTATTTTATTTCCCAAACATTTCCGTTCCGTTTTCGGTGTGAAAATGTGGCATATTCTCGGCGTCTGAGTTGCGCATACGTTCCACGAACGCCTACGTTAAACCATCCCTAAATATTTGGGTCAGTAAACTGAAGTATGTATAAATGCGAAGTCAATCAATAGAGTGAAAACTGTCCAAATCGAGTTTTGGGGCAAAGGAGAACACAGATTTAACTTACGTTTTGTCTAGACTAGAAAGTGACGATAGTTTGAGAAATTATACGAGCTAAGACTGTGCAGTATTGGCCTGTAATCCCTACTTCCATATAAGTTCCGTGGGTGTGTCCCATTATTTGTGGCACTTTCGTCAATAGATGTAGATACGGAATACAGTAGTGTCGGAAATCCGGCCACGTTTTGTTATTTGGAGCGAGACTGCAACGTGTAAAAGCGATGATGGTCTGTGAACCCATTGATAGAGCTCGGTATGGCGGTCGCGTCACATATACATACGTCCACACGACAACTTTGCCCCGCGGCTGCGCCCGGCGACGCACTTTCTCCATATTATATGCAACTGTGCACGTGCCTCATTTGACACACATTTCCGTCCCTCCTTAGCAAGGTAGGGACGTTCGTAAATATTTATACTTGTGGAGCGGATGTCATCTACGTTGTGCTTGCAATTAATGATGCTCCGTGCGCGGAGTGTGCTTGTGTAGTTTAAAGACTTGGTGGGACGGTCGCAATATTATATTGTAAGACAAAGTTTGCCTGTTTGGTTATCGGATGGAATTTCTACAAACAACACCTGTTAATGGGCATTGCGACAGAGCGTTCATGTTCGCGCGCGATATCAAACCGGTTTGGTTCGTAGAGGCCGTCGCTCAGCGGAGCGCGGTGCGGCGTGCGCGCTTACCTGCGCCCGCGCTTGCCGCCTTCTTCGATGGACGCTAATGGTTCACATTTACCTGACACCGTTGTCCTAGTGGTACTGGGATAATACCGCTAGTTTATCTCTGGTTAAAAGTTATTTTCAAATGACACATAGTTAACTTCATTACGTAGTTATAATAACAGCAAAGGCAATTGTCACCAACGCAAGAAGCATTAGAACGCAAGTAATTAGCTGAAAGGTGATTTAATACTTGACCAGTATTCATTTGGGGAATTTCTATAGACTCTCATCATCATCATATCTGCCTAGCCTTTTCCCAACTACGTTGGGGTCGGCTTCCAGTCTAACCGGATGCAGCTGAATACCAGTGTTTTACATGGAGCGATTGCCTATCTGAGCTCCACAACCCACTGGGTAATACGATACCCCTTGGTAAGACTGGTTGTCAGACTTTCGAGTTACTGACGATGTAATAATAATTTATATAGACTCTATTAATTATTATTAATAATATGTATTACATGAATAAAATAGAAATCGCAAGCGATACAGACGACGCAGGCATGATTTTGTAGCTCATATTTTATTATTAACACTAATTAGTGAAATCATGTGCCTCAAACAGACAACCAGTTTCCTTAATTTTTACGGACAAGTCGTGTATATACTCTAACCCGACGTCGAACAGTCGATTTTGATCGCCTCAGAACATGATCCATGGTCGACCGATGGACGTTCCCCGGCTGGCATGCGCCACACTGCATAGATCGATCTAACCGATCGGGGGCATCGATCGAACGCAATCTATGTAGTTATACTTTTACTGTTAATTATCTACAAGAAAAAATCAAAAGAATATATCGTAAAAAATCCCCTCGAACATGAAACTGATATTATTGAATGTTATCGTTCCTGCGATAAAAAATACGTAATCTAAACAATAATGTCATCTAGGTACATCTTTTGCTGTGTAAGTCATTGACTAGGTACTTATATTGTTTGGTACCTAAAAAGTGGCTTAATCCTACTAGGTATATTATATCTCTTTTATATAGCTCTATTGTTTTTCTTGACCATGGACTGTTCTGTGACCATGGCAAAATTCTTCATCGTTTAGATATTTTATTTAATTACAGCTCGCTGTGCGCATGATTATTTTTAGCTCGATCTAGCAAAAAAAATATGATCAACGACACGTCATGCTCTGGGATCATCTTTATCAGAACTGGTGGACGATAAGATTGCACACCTGCAACTAAAAATAATATCATTGTCATTAGGAAACAAGTTTCAAATTACCTTGTGCAGGTTCGAACTAAAAAGCACGGTCTAACTCGAATTTAAGTTTATTGTTGTAGCCATATTTAAACTAAATAAAGTAAGGTGTTTTTTTTTTAAAGTAACTCTAAAATAAACTAAAGATAACCTAAAATCTACATGTTTGGCATCTAAATTCAAATGAGTTTTGTTGAGAGAGTCATCAATTTCACTTTTATGTAGTCCGATATCCTCCAAAAATTAATGATTTTGGTTTTTTAAGTTAACTTTGACAGAGTTGGCTTAAAACCTAACAGGTGAATCTAGGATGTGTTCTTTGAGCGCTCTTAAATTCGCCAAATTATGCACACTTAACGAAATATCAAAACAAAAACAGATTGAGAGAATGAGGAACGATGAGCTACTGTGGTCTCTATGAAATCCAATTGTAAATTACTATCAATAAACAACTTACGTATCATATTTGACCAGGCTTACTCTTTCTATTCCAGATTCTGGGCATCCTGTGCATGGCACTGGCGTCGCCATGGTACTCCACGTGGTTCGTATTCGTCGCGGTCACCAGCTTCATTACCACGCTCATGTGGAGCTTCGTGTTCCTGCTTAGTATCAAGGACGCGCTCAAAATCCCTATCAACTGGCTTTTATCTGTAAGTACTTGCATAGTTAAGAACCAGCTACGCACCAGTTTCCCTGGTGCACACTGCCGAACTATAAAAGTCCCAAAATCTGTAAAAGTGAAAAACTGTGAAAGTCGGTAAGGGCATTATTTTATAAAAATAAAATCATTCACTTACGGAAATGCAGGTTTACGTTTATAACAGTTGAACGAGGGGTCGAGGTTTCCGCTACTTTTGATTAAGAAATTAAGTTCGTTAACTATCCGAATTTACTTTGTTTTTACCACTGTATTCAACATATCTAAAACATTTCAAGAAGGAGAGTTTAAAATGCTCCTAAGCCTAGCAGAAAATACTGTTACGAGTAATTAAAGTCGATCAATGCCAACCCAATCAATGTACCTACCAAATACATAAATTAAATATAAAATACTCACCATGTTGTACCACAACATTCCTAGTAGCACATGTTATTTGAACACCTCATTCATCTTCTCGTATCGCTGGCACTGTAGTAATCAAATATCGTTGTCCCAAAACTACTCATTAATTGTTTGTTCTAACGAAATTCTGTTCTAACGAAAATAATATTTGTTCTTCCAGGAGCTGATCAGCACAAGCATAGAGACGTTGATGTACCTGATCGCCTTCATAGTCCTGTTCGCAGCGACGGCTAGCTACTACCCAAATGCGTATGGAGCCAATGTTGCTGCTGCTGTAAGTATCTTCAAACCGTCATCATCCCAGAGCGTGCGATTGTGGAGGCTTATGTCCAGCAGTGGACTGCTGTAATAATATTTATTTGACATAAAGATGTACAGATACAGTGGTACTTAATTTACGTGTGCAAATAGCTCAAACTTAAAGCATTTGTTTCAATTAAACCATTTACAGGCACTTTTGAAATGTCAAAGGAGTCGGTTAGTCAGAATGGTCAGAAAATTGAACCTTGTTGCTGCAAAGCGTAGTAGGTTTCTATAGAGTAGACGGTCAAGACATTGCATGGCAACTCCAAGCCTGGCACAAAATAAATGATTTATGACCCCTATGCTAGGTACCCCAGTGTTACATGGTTAAAGGGTCTATTGGCTGACGATGATGATGATTATCCCAGAGCGTTGATAAGACTCCAGATGATAAACGCTGAAAATAGAGATATTTTTTCAGATTCAATTTACACCTTCTGATTTCGGTAACTCAATTACAAGGTGGGGCAAAAGTAATGTCATAATGTGAATGTGTCATTCAATTTTTGTTAATGACGTATGTCATTATGATTTGATATTTAGTGTGTTATACACAGATAGTGAATTAGTTGAGAATGCAATTGAGCGATACACACAGTCACACAGCTCATGCAACGATGGAGATATCGAAACACCAATTTCGGGGCCGTGTGATTTCTCGTTTTGTCGATTTTAACTGGTCGCCAGATCTGACGCGCAAGACTTCTTCTTTGGGGATTTTTTTTAAATCTCGCGTTTACCACAACAAACCACCACCTCAAGTCAAGCAAGTCTTGAAAGGCTACGTTGAAGAAGAAATCAGCAAGTTGGAAGATGTTTTGCGAGCAACAATTAAAAATTCCGTAAAACTAGCACAAATGTGCATCAATCACCCAATTTTTTAAATTTCCAGCCAAATGGTAGCCTATCTACATTATGACATTAGTTTTGGCCCTTCATACATTTTGTAATATTTTCTGAGATGCCTAAAATGTGACAAAGTTATTAGATTAAAGAGTTACTAACTACTTACTACCTCTACGTGACGACAATAGTAGTATGTACCTACTATTAGTTATTCTTTGGTATTGTACCCAAAAGATTGTTGACCATATCTGGACCAGGCTGGGCAGTAACAATAGTCATTAGCACTCGTGAATCGTGTTCTGCAGTGCATTAATTTATGTTCAGTGTCTTATGTGAAGGTTCATGATAATTATGTTATAGGTCCAGTGTCATCAGATAGTCTTTTCACATCTATAGTTATTAAGTGCTTTTACTGAATTTAGTATTACCGTTTGCATTTTAACTTAAGGGTTAGAATTTGATATATTTATCGCAGCTACCATAAGTCTGTTCCCTATTTAACGAGGTGGTTAGGATGGTAGCTTGGTGAAGAATAACCCAACGCGAAATATTCCTAGACTTGAAACAAAGCTTTATGTTTCCCTACCGTTATGACAATAAACTTTAGAACACTGTTGGTCTGTCAAGAATCTCTAGAAAGAAATACTAAGAAAACAATAAATGAATTACTTTGAATGACCTAAGGTTTATTAAAAATGATGGATATTATAGAAAAATAAAAATAAATAAGTAGGTTTATTGCAGATAATTTAGAACACACGAGTGAAGTCTATAAGACTAATGAAGATAGTTGTATATTTAGTGGTTTTCTTTGAGAACGTCGACGAATGAAATCTTACTTTCTATTTTTGATTTGCATATCGACTACTTACTTACTTTCGTAGATAGTAACTTACATAACTAACTAACAGTAACTAATTAAATCAGGGGGTTTTTAATGTTTACGTCCGTTAACAAAAACAACGTGACATTTTTTCGTGACAGACCTTGCCTCATGCCACTGCTTGATATCATAAGTTGTATTAGGTACGTTAGTGGATCATTGAAAACGGTCAAATTGTTGAACTCGCAAGTAGAATAATATGATAGCCTCTTGTAAATTGTAAGGCCATAGTTCTTCGTTCTTTCCAAAATTATTGAATTCGGTACCAGAATTGAACCTAACGACACGCGTTTCGCACTAAATGGAAGTCTTAGATGTGGTCATCACTAACCACGCTGAGCGAAGAGAACGGTGACCGCAATGACCGTGAATGTCACAGATGACGCTGATCGCCCTTTCCGTGAAGGGGTTATTTTGGACTATTGTTTGTAAAATGTAAAATATAATTTTGTTTGTACAGGTGTTTGGTATTTTCAACACTGTCGCGTATGGAGCTAGCTCGTTCCTGCTGTTCAAGGAGTATCGCGGCACGGTGACGACGGCGCAGGCGGCGTGAGCGTGCCCCTCACGCGCAGGCGCCGCGCCACTACCATAAACCTCAACGGAAGCCTACTATCGTATCACTCACATTCGTTTCGCTTTCGATTCTGAACATTGAAATCTAACTGTACTTTTCACGATCTTTACAATATGCACTTAATATTATAAACATTTATTTTTATACCAAAAACGTGGCTTTATGAAAATAGTATTAAAATAAATGTTTTATCAAAGATTTTGTCTTGAGATACTTTAAAATACGTTCGTAGATAGTAAGCACCCAAATATCTTGTTGTTTACAGAATTTCAAAATCGAAGGCCTTATGAATGTGTTTTTAGCTGCCAGGCTGATCTACACATAATAAAACTATTACATATCTATATTGAATGTTGATATTTATTTCTTCATCTGATATTATGATTATTCTGTCGCATATGAGTGAAAATGTTCTCACTTTATATCCGTTGATCAAAACCATTGCATTTTATGCAGATAGATTTGTAATTTATAATATAATTTTAATATATTTAAAAGTCATGTAACAAACAGTACGGTTTTATATTAATATTAATAGAATAATACTTAAATTAATGGCCATAGATTGTGTACATGTAAGGAATATAAAATGGTAAGGTATATTACACAATGAACCACTATTCAACCTGATTATTTTTTGAACAAACACACTATATGATTAATAAATTACAGGAGGGCAATATTCTCCCTGTCAGAAAAAGTATGAAACTGAAACATTTAGGTTTCATTTGTTGACCTACCTACCTATGACAAAACAATACTTTTACTTTGAATACCATTTCGGAGACTGTCGTATGAAAAGATAAGTAAAGACAGCAGAACTGTTAAGATCAACCAAAACTAGATTATTTTAAATTATAATGCACATTATTTTAATTCATATTGAAAAGGAAGGAAGTGACGCTAAAAAACGAAATCGACGAGATTCAGAAGCGTCTTATTAGTTAAATATAAAGTAAAAAATAATATATTTCAAAGAAAACGTGGGGCCAGTTTTGACAAAGTACCTACATTAGGCTTCTCTTATATAAGGAAATTCTTTACCTATTTACTTGTATTTTATCACACGGTTGTTACAAATTAGTCTTACAGAAATCTGTACGTTCGTATTAAAGTTATATGTATGTGTAATCTAAAACGAATTAATGGTAAAATAATATATTTGATGTAATTTGGGACGAGATATTTTGGTAAATACAACTTTATACGCACTTTAGTACCTAATGTACGAGTTTGAGTACCTGATACATTATAACTATGTATCGACGTCACTAAGATCTTTAATGCTCCTTCTTTTCTAAATTATTACGAAGTTATTATAATTATAGTTACTGTACCAATCTAGAATTCAGTAGTCTTGAAAATATGGTACCTATCTCGGAAATATTTTTCTAAATGTAACTAAAAATAAATGTTGTCTATTGTAAAAGGGATTAAGCACGTTTTTCTACACTTAACCTATTTAGGTACCAATACTTACACTTATTTAATATACTTCTTAAAGTTACATTTTGATGTTTTTGTTAAGTACTGAAATATTTAAGTTGTGTTGAAAGTCGGGTGTTATGTGAAGTTTTTAAACAATAGTTAATTTTATTGACCTAATTTGTAAAAAGTTAATAAATATATTTTAACATATATATTGTCTTTTATTTATAATATTTTAACCTGAAGGTTATAAAATAAGAACAGGTTTTTAAGTATCTCGTACCAAGGAAAACAAGGCACATTATGTGGATGTCGTAGAGACAATTTTTGTAGAAAATAAACTACTTTGGCTATGTTTTTATGTGTAATGAGCTCCTTATTAAATTTATATAATATTTGTGTTAGACTATGTTTCATAATTATTTCCTTTTTTGTTACCATTTTTTTTTGTTTCCTGTTTCCATTTTATTTTCATCCATTCACTTTAACTAAATGTAAAATCATCTCTTAGTTATTAAGCCAATGTCAGTCGCCACATATACTTACATACTAGCACTGGGATTATTGCACTTAAAAAAAAACGAGTTAGTGTAACATAGCGCAATCCATTTTTTTTATAATTCGACTGTATCCCACTAGTGGGAAAACTTGGTGGGGTATAGTGAAACAATTCGGTTTCTGCCCTCAGTTGATTATATCAGTCCTGCTTAAAGATAGCTTCTTCTTAGTTCTTTCTTAGGTGGTGTCTTAGGTCCCTTGCATTATTTGGTAATATTTTCTCGCGTTCGCCACTATCTCACCTGGTGGTGAGTGATGCTGCGGTTGACAATGGTGCACGCAATTGATTCATTGTATGACGCTAAAGGAAAACTTTGCAGGAAACCTGAATACCTTGTCTTAAATTGCACTGCACAAGCACGGTGATCTAAGCTTGTTATCAGTCTGAGAAGAGACTTTTGACTTTCACTTTTAAAATGCAGGCCGGTATTATTTTATTTTACAGTTTTTGGAAAACTTACAGCTAAACACTTTTGCACGATTGAGAGGAACAAAAATAAGACCAATTACAAGTTTTCACAGATAGAAGAGAGCATATAAACAAAAAAAAAAATTTGGTAGTGCAGCATTCGCAAATGCTACATTATAATTTTATCACGAACGACCTTCCTTTATTACAAATCCAACCTTATTTTTAACCAGAAAGTTTTTTTTCTTTATATTGGTTTTGAATTTTGAATCAAAAAGGAACATGTTTTTTTCTTCTACCGACATTTTCGATTTGGAAGGATTTTTTTTGGACACAGGACCGAAGTCTAAATATTATTTTCCCTGCTTTCAAAATTAAATAATTTGCTAACGGTAATCTATGAAACATTGAATGACCGAGTTCTGTGCGGTCATCCACTGGATCCAAGGGTATGTTTGCTTTCCTATTGATTATTCAAAAGTTCTTATCGTTTCCTAAATTTTATTCCATTCTTTTCTTTGTAATAGGCAGTGTTCCCGAAAATAAACGTATTTTATATCACTGAAATGTGGTCTCGAGGCGAAGCGTGAAGACTCGGGTATGTATTTTACTTTTCTACAGCTCTTTTGTTATAAATATTCTGCCTGCGTCTCGGATTGTCATTTTTCGTTATTTTCTGTAGATTTGTCCGAAGACTGCAGGGCGATCTAGAATTCGCCCAACATAACATCTTGCGCACGACCAGCACATTTAAGAGGATTCTGATTCCAGCCAGCGAGGAGCCTTCCGATTGTCAGCGTGATGGAGCCTAGGACCGGAGTTTCATATTTTATGCAGCTTAGTTTTCAGTTGAGCCTATTTCTTGATGTACTACCAATTAGCCGTTTAAGTTATTATCTTGCTTCTTAATTACGAATTGACTTGGTGCCAATTACCCATTAGGTCATCCTCGTATTTATCTAGTTACCTAAGTTTAGGAACGTTTGCAAACGTATCATAATCGACACGTAACAAGAATACGTAAACTTTATTATAGGGTCGAACACCAAAAACGTCCGCGTCGGCGTCACGACGTAATCTTTTTTAATAATATTCCTTCTGTGTCTTTTCTTATGTTTCTATTAATATTTTATTTTATTTAGTCAAATTAAACCGTGTACAAGTGAGATTTGTTTTTAATTTCGCTACAGTAGGCAATGTTTCAGACAGCGTAAATTGTTATCAATTAGCTTATGTAATAAAAAAAGAAATCACAAAGAGTCCTTTTTAATTTTGAAATGCTGTTATTGAAAACATCGATGTCGACGCCCCGGCAGACCTCATTATGTGTACGTATGACTAAGAAACTAACACTAACTTTTACTTTTTCGCTCTGATAAAGTTCGCTATGAATTTCGTCTGTAATTCGTTCCCACCTAAGGAGTATGCAACAGATAAGGATTGCGCAGAAAAGCAGAAGGAACCCGCAGTCCGATTTTGTTCAGCAATTCAGGAAGCTCGGTTTCAATCGTTTCGGAAACAAAAAAGCCAAGTCTGCTATTCTTCTACATTTAGACAGAGGAAGTGGATGGAATCTTTTACAGCGTAGGAGACAAGTGGGAGAATAAGTTTTAGACCGGAATTGAATATACCTCAACATTTTTCTTTGAACGCCTTTTTTTTCTTCTAGGTGGGAAATCGTCATATGACTTCTCCCGCTCTAGGCGAAGCCGGGAGGGCGTGTCAGACTTTTACTGACTAAAACCCAGCCGTGTTCCTTCAATTGCCTATGCCAGGGGCCAAGGTATCTCTTTCGAACAACCCGCGGCCCTGGCAGGCATCGGCCCTAGCAGACCCCGTCAGTTCGTCCTGACATCTTTATGAGGCGCGCGTAGAACACAACGCGCCGTCGACCCGGGCCTGGTCCTTACCGGGCGGCGAGCTGCCCATTGCTCGCCGCCCGCAAACCCGCGCCTACGGTGGCCGGGAGTCGGCTGGTGACTCCCGACGTCCAGGGCGTCTCTTGCGGCGACTAGGGGCGTGAGGGCGCACAGATTGACTCTCCCTCACGCGCTCCGCCTCCTCTTTTGCGAGCATTACTGCTTCGCAGAAGGAAATGACGGCTTCCCATGTACTCTCGCTCCGTACCATGGCCTGGACCAGGGCCGGATGCGAGAGATCGCCGCCACGAGAACGCGGCGGTGCTCCACCTAAGCCGGGCAGACCTCCACCGTATGCTCCACCGTGTCCTCCGGGCGATCCACACAATGGTTACACCCTGGCGTTTCTCAAACAACCGTGTCCGGTGAGGACCTGCGTCAGGCGAAAGGTGAGGGTGCCGTGGCGCCTCTCCAGCCACTCCTCAAAGAGGGGACTTATCGCCGCAATTGTGGCGTGCCCAGCACTGGGTTGCGACAATCGCACTCTCTATGTCGTCATGAGATCCCGCCGGAGCTCTGTCCGCTGTACCGTGATTTTCTTTGTATGCCTCCCAATCTATTGATGTATATGTTGTAATTGGGATTTCAAACTTGAAAGGCATACTCGAGATGACTGCGAACAAAAGTACAGTAGAGAATTGTAATGATTTTGATGCTCCTAAACTCAGACGAGACTTAAAATGAACCCTAGTGATTTTTATGCTTTATTAATAATTTTATCTATGTGTTGATAAAGTAATAATTTTGAATCAAATACAACTCCCAAGTCTTTGACTGTGTTAACCTTAGCTAGGGATCTGCCTAAAAGTTTATAGTCAAATGTGATAGGTACGGGCTTGCTAGTGAAGGAGCACACGTAACACTCGGAGACGTTTAAATGAAGCTTATTAGGGCTGCAGAAGTACTGGAACCTATCTAGATCTTTCTGCACTGACAAAGCATTTGATAAGTAGGATATGTTTATAATTAATTAAAATATATAATTTTCATGTCATCTGTATATAGAAGTATTTTAGAGTGAAGGAAGCAGGAATCCATATCGTTAACGAATAAATTGAATAAGAGTGGCCCTAATAAAGATCCTTAGGAACTCCAGATGGGATACGCATTGATATTGATGAATACCCATTCAGCACGACAGTCTGAGACCTGTCCTCCACATACGATTTAAACCAACGGAATAGATTACCCCTAATGCCCATCGATAGAAGTTTACGCATTAGAACGACGTGATCAATTCTGTCGAAACATTTGGCATAGTCTGTGTTTATGACGTCGATTTGGGACCTATTAGACATAGCCTCTGACAAGATGTCACTACAGAAGACGAGGTTTGTAGCTGTTGACCGACCACCCAAGAATCCATGCTCTTGTTCGCTGACACTGAGTTTGAGAGCAGAGTAAACTTGCCTGTACACAATTTTTTTCTAATATTTTAGCAAACACGCATAATTTGGATATCGGTCTGTAGTTTTTAACGCAGTTTCTCGGTCCTTTTTTGTGAATAGGAGTTATATAAGCCAACTTCCATTTAGCAGGCATAACCCCAGAATTAAGAGATCGGCTGAATAAGATTGTAAGAGGAACCGAAAGGCTTGTAGCACAGTTTACTATGAAAACCGGTGGGAGCTTGTCTGGACCAGCAGATTTATTTAAGTCCAAATGCTTTAGCAGTTTCGTAACCTCGTCTTCTCAAACCTCGATAGCAGCAATATTGTATGAACTGTAATCAGTCCGCTCACTGGTATAATGGTATTGTGCATTATTCTCAGAGCCGGTGGATTCACGAAAGTTTGACAGAATATACACGCCGAAGAAATTGCAAATTTCTACACCATTTCTAGAGGACAGGTTTCCAAATCGCAGCTGGTTTCCAAACTGGTTGACTGAATCGCTCCCATACTTTTTAAATTTAGCTTGGAATTTGGATTTTTCTTTAATGATTTTTATGAACGGAGTTTTATACCAGAGGGGGTATTTAGACTGGGAGACTGTTTTCGATGGGATACTCGTATACGTTTTGCGTACTTTATATAAGACATCTAAAGTTTAGTAACCTGTGGCCCAACTCGTACTGCCAGTCAACGATGTTGAGTTCATCTTTTATTGCTGTATTGTCAGCAGGCCGGTACAAGTATTTAACATAGGGACGAGCTGGCAGACTATGCAGCTGAACAAAGTCCGCCTAATACACAGTGCGTTGTGGTGCGGATCTTCAGGTACTAGGGGATCAATGCCGCAGGAGACAGAAACTTCATTATTGGAAAATACCAAGTCCAGAATCCTATTGTTTTTGTTAGGGTGACAGTTGTACTGCAACAGGTTACTTGGGTTAATGCTGTAAAAAAATGGTTTGGACATGACCGTTCAGATTTGTAGGGTGGAGAGAATAACCATCATTTGCAGGGGTCCACGTTATGTTGGGTTGGTTAAAGTCACCCAGCACAATAAACTTGTAGACCGGGTGGACCGTTATAATGTTGGTCAAATTATCAGAATAGTTACCCAGCTGAGTTGTTAAAGAGTTACCTAGGTTTTCAGAGCAAATATAAACAACGCATATAGGCATTTTATATGTTGTCTTAGGTCTTTTTTGATGCAGGCGTAAAATGACCCATGGATATAGGTCTTCTGCCGATGAATGCCACTCGCCGCGCATGAGGCACAATCTCACGCCTAACTACAATTAAAACCCCACCTCCCATAGTCTGACCTGTAGGTACTGGTGAAATCTGTCATCAAATAATTCGGAATGGGATATACCATCAGTTAGCCAAGTCTCGGCCAAGCAAATAAATGACATCAAAACCATTAATACATATATTATATTTCTGTAGAAAACGCCTGTTTTAGTTCGTCGTCCCCGCACATAAAAAATGCTAATAGGCACCATAATACATCCAAAAAACACTAGAGTTAGTATAGAAAAAGAATACAAAGCACATTCAATCCGTTAAAATAAATACTTTCTAATTATTGAGAGATGGAGTGGTATAATTATTGGAGTGGAGACCGTGGCGTATTGGCAAGCGTAGTGTGGGACGCCTACCAGCTAGATGGACGGACGACCTAAAGAATGTGGCTAGGGTAGCCTGGATGCGGAAGGCGGGGGACAGGGTGTTGTGGCGCAGTCTGGGAGAGGCCTATGTCCATCAGTGGACCGCAATAGGCTGAGTTGATTGATTAATTGTTTGAGAGATGAATACAGATAAGTGAAATAAAACTTTATCTCCATACGAATAAGGTCCGAAGAGTTGTACATACATAGTTGAACGTTAAGAAATAAAAAATAATGATTAAATAATGGTAGACTGATAAATCTCAATAAGCAATACACATCTTCAAGGTAAAGTCATAATAGCAATAATGTACGATCTGGTTCAAAACTAGCGATAATCAAACAAAAGGACGGCGAGAAAGGAATGCACAGAAAAAATAAATACCTGGATAAAGAATAAGATTTTTTTTTAAATCGTACTCCGTCATGATGTGGAGTTTTGGGGATGAAAGTTTTTTCGAAGAAATATCTTGCAACCCGTGACCCAAACGTGCTCAAAACCACGTTCTTTGGCACGAACTTTGGTCTGGTTCAGGAAAATTTTATTATCCAGCGTAAGATGATGGTTAATATAGATCCTGTTTGTTCCTTGCAGACCTAGATGTGGTTGTGCCTTGCAGACCATTTAGGGTTTTGTGCTTTTTCTCCGCAGAAACAAAATCAGATTTGCTGTAGCTATTATACACCGAACAAATTATATTTTTATTAACTGACTTGCATAGGGCCGCAGCATAATGCTGAGCGATAGCGATAGTATAGTTTAGATAGAGATAGTTTACTTGTGCAATATGTAGCTTACGAAATTACTTTTTATTGTTTTCTTTTTCTTTTTTGTCCATGTGGTGTTTACCTTTAAGTAATTGTTGCACTATGTAGAGTTTAAACATATGTTTTATTTTTGTTTGTAAATTAGTGTAAACAATTGTTGGTAGACCTAATAAAATAAAATAAAATAAAATAAAATAAAATAGCCGTTTTACGTGGATGTGACGCATGTTTCCTCTAACCCTTTTTTTGTGTTTTGTTCTTTTTTGCGCCATGTTTACCGCAAGTAAACATATTTTCTTTCTTTACGCATTGGAATTCGAGCAATGTAGTTAATCTGCTCCTTGGGTATATGAATCCAAAAACATCCCCGGTTTTAGTTATTATTGAGAATAAGTTTTCATCGGTAGTTATTGGCACTTGGCACTTCTTTGATTTCGATGTTGTTCATCCTGGACCCTGTGTTTTGATGAAGCTCTAATTTAGCTATGCGGCCTTGTAACTTTGAGATGTCATTTTTGTTATTAATAGTCAATCTGTGTTAATTAATAGAGTTGCAAGTGCGCATGTGTTCTCAAACTCCTTTTCTCTTACTGGAGCATTATTTGTCAGTTCCTTTGTGTTCGGGCCTGTCTCGCCGGCCCTGACGCATCGATAGAATCCAGGTGATGTCTTGGTGGGCAAAGCAGTTCGTCTGGTGTATGTTGTGCGCGCAATGTCGATATTCGCCGAGGAACGGTGACTCACCGCCAGAGTGCGGTGCCCACTCCACAGTCGTGCCAACATTGTCCGCTCGTACATACGTGCGCTTTTCACTTGTTTTATAGTTTCCTGACGAATATAAACACTGTAAGTACCATTTTATTGTTTATTCATTTAGAATCAACAAACAGAATTTATGTTTCCCCACGATAGTTTCGTCAAATACATTTTGAAAGAAAATTAACTAAATTTGAGAATATTATTCATTTGTTTACTTTACATAAGTTAGTTGTAAGCTGTTCTAAGTATACAGCAAGTTATGTGTCAAATATATTTTACACATCTCGTATATATGTATATATTTTAAAACCGCTTGAATGAAGACTAACAACATAAGCTTTTAATGGGACAAACATTTTAAAACTGCTTCAATTACATATTTCCAATAAAAGAAGTATATTTAAATAGGATTTACCTAAAAGCCTATTATACAATATATTCCAATGTAAACTGATAACAGCTATGCCGAACAATTTATAAATTACCGGCAAAACGGTTCGTCAGGACTTGATGATTACACTATCAATGGATGCATAGGTTACAAGACATTCTTTGACAGTAGATGCATGCTCGAATGCGGTATTGCATATGTGATGTGCAAGCCAGTGAATAAACTCAGTCACACATGATGATAAGTATAGTGTCGTATTGTGAGAGCAGGCGACCCTGGCATACAAACATTGCGCGTCACACGCCTACACGTTGACCTAACCGACCCTTATTCGGACATGAAATAATATTAAGTTTTGTCTTGACTGAAATAAATACATTACTCTTGATCAAATAAAGTCAGACAATAACCCACTCTTTAATTAAAGGGTCGTATTCCAGACAGTATTCTGTGATTCTAACCAATTGGTCTCAATTTGTTCTTATTTCAACTTACACTTAGCTTGTTTTCTGTTACATTCAATTGTACTAAAGTCCCTAAAGAGTCTCGATGTCGAGTTTCGTTAAGAATTGACAGTAAATAAGTACTTAAAGTCCACATTAAAACGTGAGAGTTATGAGAACCTATGAATCAAAATCAAAAGTTTTATCAATATATAATCAATATTTTCGAATGTCAAATATAGAGAATTTTGTTATCAACCGAACAGAAAGTTGAGTCTACAGACAGACGTGTTCATCAAATGGGTATGACATCTACGCATACCTGCTACCTTAGCTAAGGGCCCGAAACAATTATGCAGAATGTTCATGTTTCAATTTGTTTCGCGTCGGTGCAGCCTGTCTTCTTCTTTTTATTTTCTTGAAATAAATCATCATTTTTTCTCTTTTTTTCTTTCACAAAATCCATTCATCGTTTATTTGTACTTCCCCAAATCTTCCACTGCTGCAGTACGTAGAGTACATACATTGTTAAAATAAGCATGTATAACATTTCAGTGATCCAAGATGTCTCACTCGCTGACCATCACTCGGACGACGGTGGCCACGTCTGGCACCCATGTGTACATCAACAGCAACTACTTGGGCACCACACCCGGACTCCTGAAGCTTGCAGAATTGGTAAGGAAACAACACGACATCAATATCTGCTATAGTAAACAATTGACGACTATGATGATATTCATCAATGGAGCTGAAATCCTATTCCGAATGGGTGCTCGTTTAGGAGTGCGCTATCTTCAAAATTTTTTACTGGATAGGTTTTAATAGTTTATGAAAATAATTATTTAAAGGCTGATTTTTCCAACGCCAGATAATTTTAACCAAGGAATAATTTAGGAATTTTTGACAGTTCTTCCATACAAAATCTCTCAGACGTCAATTATATTCCTCGAATAAAAATTATCTGTCGATTGAAAAATCAGCCTTTAATAAACAATCATAGAAATTGTTGTTCCGTTTTTAAATTGACCTTAATTTCGTTAATTGATTTTTAAACACATTAAAGATCAATTTGTACATCGTAAGGTAGAGCTGGGGTACATACATACTTACAATCTACATACATAGATAGATATTAGCCTCAGGTTACTCATAAAAGGGTAGGATTGCATTCGAGGCATAAAAATACATAAATCAATGATGGTCAGCAACTAAATTACAGTTAATTTATAAATCAAAACACCATTATCTAATGGAGTATGTATTAAAATAGCATTGTTAACGCTACACTGGCTACTATCGAGTGTGAATGATCAACAATATTTCCTGCCTCCTCAGATATTTTGATCCGGAGTGTAACCTAGTTTCAGTTACGTAAATATCATGGTTGGGCAACACGACCGTATCAAAACAAGAGGCTCCTTGAATTATGCGCCTAAATGAAAGTTACGAGACAAATAGACAGGCTGAAATTAGAATCAGTCGATCATTTGAAAGGTGGGAAATCAGTAACATTGATTTTAAAAAGCCGAATGAAAAAACACAAGGTCTGATGGAAAGGCGAACGGTTTTATGTACAGACGCCAGCACATCAAGCTACTACAATCTGTCAAATTTCTTTAATAGATTTTCAACTTTATCGCTATAGCATTAAGGTTCAAGGTTGATTGGGAAAAATTGACAGTTTCGGGTAGCTTGACCTGCTGGCGTCTGTACGTTTTCACGTAGAAATAATCAAAGAATTAACCTTTACTAAGCAATATGAATTTTTACACCGAACTTACTCGATTACCAACTTGGTTTCAAAAGAAGATAAATTATAAAATCATTGAAATTGAACCATACGTCAATGACTTGTCACGATTTTAATGCTAATGTATTCAGTTTGTAGATTTTGTTAGTTGTGTCTGTGTATCTTTGAAAAGGCCATGAATGATATCACGGATGGCGTCATCGCTCTTTATTGAATCGTCTGCGAGAATATTTAGAAACATAAAGTAGTGTTGGTATATGAGTTTAGCAGCCTATCTTTATCAAATGAGTCAGAGTACGTACTGTAAATTCTGCAATTAACTATCGTTACTGCATTTATACCAATAAACACTTTTATTGTGACAAATTAATTGAGCAATATGCTTAAGTGGTGAACTTCTACGTCCCACTTGCATTGCTGTACCCATTACACTCATGGCATATGAGAAAAAAACGACAACAACAACACAGAATCAACCTGAAATAATTTCAGAAACAGCGAAGGTTAAGTTAACTGAAATAAAAATTAATTTCTGAAGTAAAGCTAAGCACGTAAGTATTGTAATTTTCTCCGACCTCGCGTTTTACGAGGTAGCCATGACTTCACCCGCGCGGTTATTCTCGGAGCAACCAGAATAAACAAACGAACGATCATTTGCATCGCGAAATTGCGTCAAAACACTTAATTTTGTATTTTCAATGCAGCAGAATCTGCCTGGTTTGAGGAAAACCTTGTGCAGAACAATTGCCTGCAAATGTTTGAAGTGTTTCATAGAGTTGCATCCCAGCCGAATATGTTAACAACGCTGCCAAGGTTCAGCCCAATGTTAATAAAATAAGGAAACTCATTTACGTAAATACGTAATTTATTCGTATTCCATGTTTTGCTGTTAATAAATGTTGTACTATCAATTACTCACTAGGTACTAGAACTACTCAGGACCTACTGCGGCAAAAATTACTGTTCGAAGAGGAAAATGGGACTGTAGGTTAATGTGACACATTATTACTTCTTGGAGTCAGTTTAACCGACCGTGTTAGGAACGCAGAGCTGCGCTCCTAAACACAAATCGCCGACGTTATCCAAAAATCAGTCAAGCTTAAATGGGCCGGACACGTTTGCCGCATGTCGAACGAGTCATAGTCATAGGCCAAATCTACCACCATGTTGGTCCCAGAAAATGAACGGCGACATTGATGCAGACCCAGGAGAAGATGGCGGGATGAGCATGACACCTACATACAGGATTGGTCCTTTTAAAAATAGCCAAAAATAGACGTGCTCTAACAAAATTTTTGAGATTAATATCCACCAAATTATCTGAATTTTTGCACTCACGTTGTTAAATTAGTTATTGAAGAGTATATTCTCTGGATTCCAGTTGCTGGGTGCAGCTTGCGTGGGCGTGGTGGCCTACTACATGGACCACGGGCGCTACTCGGGCAACACTGGCAAGCCAGAGCTCTTCTACCTACTCGTCGCAGTTGCCTGCCTTGTGGGCACATTTTGCCTAATAACTGCGTGCATCGTCTCCTTGTCTACAGCTTCTATCATATCAAAAACTATTTATGTAAGTAAAACATTAAACACAGTGACGTCATGAGTCATGAGGTTGGTTATCCAGGGAGAGAGAGACACATAAATGAACCCATCCATGAAAATGATTGGGAAGACCAGTAAACAGGTGAGCTTTTTTTAGTTTGCCTGATCAGATGGTATATAGCACATATAAATTATGTAACTTTAAGCTGGCCTTGAGGCCGTTACATACACATGGTACGAATTATTAAGACGTGTCACGAACCGGATGTTACATCCGATCATGTATGGTATCCATATCAAGCTATAGAGTTTATTTTGCTTACTTGCTTATTTTACATAAAGAACTGTTAGTAGCGTAGGGGATATTTGCCGGGGTCACGGATCTTAACATCGCATCAATGAAATTAAAACGAATAACGTGCAAAGAGTGGCGGAATTTAAGGAAAGAGAGAGAGAGAGACGTATGCTGGCGAGCGGCGCAGGCGGTAGTTTTCAAATTACGAATTATTTTGAGTTGCTATAATTTTTATGATTACTGGCCACTAGCCCTACGCGTCTGTTAAATTAAATGTCACCATTGTAGCGGGACATTGTATAAACTGTTCGCCTTTAAATTTTTTTCTGGTTTTTCAGGAGGTGGTATACCATGGCGTGGCGTTTATCTTGTACTTGTGTGCTGGCATCACTCTGATGATAGAAGTTAATCATGCGAAGGATCAGTATTATAGAAGAGATTATGAACCCTACCTGGCAGCAGCGGTAAGTTCATAAGAAGCATAGATAACTCTACACTGCGTTAGTTTTTCCAATGGGACTTAAAGGGGGAAAACTAAAAAGGGCTTTAAAAATTTAAATGTCGTAGGCTACCTTCAGCGTATCCGGGGTTTAACGATAACAAGCACGTTGAGAGCCCGTTGTGTGATGACCCAGTGGTAACGGTCCCAACTTACGAGTTGCTGGGCGTGGGTTCGAACCCAGCCAGGCACTTTTCTTTGTGTAATGTAAATTATATCATCACCACTGCTCAAAACGGAAAAGGAAAACCTCGTGGGAAAGCCGGCATGTCCTAGAACCAAAAAATCGAAGACGTGGCATCCACCAACCAGCACTGGGCCCGCGTGGTGGTTTATACAGGCCCACTCTCTTTCGCAGAGAGGAGTCCTGTGTCCCAGCAGTGGTAAACGTTAGAGGATGATTATGCAAGGCTTGTGAAACTAAACACAATTTATTTACTGTTTCTCTATTTCAGATCATGGGACTCGTCATGGCGGGCCTGTATTTGCTCAGTACGTTTATAGCAAATCGTCAGTACCGAGGCATTTAATTAAATATTGGAAATGAGTCATTGTTCACTACCTTATAGTAATTTATTACTTAATTTTATATAAGCAGATGCTATTATATGTTATGATGTCATGCGTTAGTAATTAGTGACCCTTTTCGTTTACTATGAACGTGCTTTGTGCCTCTACGAAAACAAAGGCTTGACGAAATTAGTTTCCTTTTTTTTTTTAAACTAATTTCGTCAAGCGTCGTTTCCTTAATCAGCCGATAGTAGCGCTGATCGAAAGAAAAATGTAACATGGAATAGTGTCTATTAGTAACAGATCTTGGATATCTTTGAATAGTAAGAATACCTACAGTCTTCTGTCCATATAGAAAGTCATGACAGACGCTAGGTAACGAATTATCGGACTAATTTTAATTAAGATTGCTTTTTGTTGTGCCCATGTTGTTAAAAACGCACTGGACACTATAAGGGTGAGGTGAAATGTGAATACAGAAGGGGGTACAAACAAAAATTGTGGATTCAGTCGTCAACTCATGGCGGGGTCAGTTAAGTGCTGGTAACAAGACCTGCCAACAAAATATCGGGGTAGCCACAGCCCAGTGTGTAGTCAGAAGGTGGTTTGCTCCTGCGGGGTAATTGCGTAACACACTTTCGGTAGCAATGGTTTTCATTTTGACAGTTCAACAACATTCATTGCATTATTTACGTTGATGAGCAGACAATTTTTTGAAACATATGAAGCAATGAATTAACAGTATCCTTCAAAATGATTTAGATTGAGATTGATTGTGTGTTACGCAATTAGGTTGCTGTTTCGGCCATAGTTGCGGAAAATCAATTGTGCATAATTATGTGCTTGATGTTGTGCCTATATTTGCTATACAAGGATCTTTTGGCGTTCGAATGACGTTGACAGGAGGGCGCTGTTGGCAATTTGTGCCAATTGTATTAAAAAACAATATGGCGGAGTTCGTTCCCATTTTGGTCATGCGCCAAAAAAATCAGGTACAGCTATACTAATTATATACACCTTGAATATGTACTGTACAAGTGTCTGAATATTATACCTATATTTATAATAGCTTTTACTTTTGATATACCTAGTTGTTTTTGGAGTAGGTAGGTACTATTTCGAATATAGCTTATTGTATTGGTAAGGTTTTAGAATTTATATTTAAAGCATTTCGAACTAAAAAAGGTACCTACTTATGTATTTAACCATTAGATATGGGCTCATTTGTCAATAGTCACATAACTTATGTCTGACTACCTAATAGGGAAATATTGCGGTTTAATAAGTTTTTTATTGAAAATATGTTAATAAACTTGTTTATTCTTCGGAAAAAGTTACCTGCCTTTTGAGAAATCAGCCCTAAGTCAAGTCAAATAGTGCCGTTTTTGGAAAGGCAAGAAATAATGGGCCGTACGAGCACATTTAACTTTAAAATATATTTAAAATCATGTGCGTTTTATCTCGTACACGTTAATTATAAATCACATCGTTTGATATAATTCACTGATAAACAGGTATAATCCGACGTAAAAACTTCCTACATTGCACTTCCATTATCTTACATCTGCGATATTGTTTAGCACTGTTATTGCAATTTGTAAGATGGGGTTCGAGTCAAATAAGGTTGCCTATTTTATGTATCAGATTGTGAGAGGAAGTCAAAACTATTCAGACATCAAGTTCTTGACTTGACTCGTGGCTAACTTCTGCTCGCGACTTCTTCCGCAAAATATTGTGTAGCTTTCTATTAGTGAAATAATTTTTGTAATCTAATCAGTACTTCCACAGATTACCTCTTATAAACAAACATACAAACAATTTAACCTCTTTATATTATTTGTTTAGACTAAAGTCAAGAACTTCATGTCTGACTTCGCTGCAAAAATGCTTATGCTTTAAATAAGCCTATCTAGTCTGGGGGAAAATGGTACTATATTGTTTCCAACTGATGTATGAATATTTCTAATTATACCGAAAAGCAAGTATAATATTAGTGATTGTAGATTAAGTAAGTTTTATTTTTAATGATATTAGTTTTCCGAAGGAATTACCATTAATTAGGCAAGTACCTATTTATTTTCCAATTCGCGGAAATATTTGATAGAGCAACAATTAAAATGAGGATAATTTGCCTTTTTTATATATATCTATCTACAAAATCATGTTTTATTAATTTGTTTTATCGTGTGTTATCATCAGTGATTGATTGGTTGCCTAGCAAATACTTGCGCATTTGCTTTGATTTGACTGTGAGAAAACTGCATTTAATCCTCAAAACAGGAATGCTTGCGCTTAGGTTGGTAGGTCTATACATACCAACCTAAGAGCAAGCATTCTTGTTAAAAATTGAAATTAATTGTTAAGCAAATTGACAACCTATGTCTAAAAATACTTTCCTGTTAGTGTCAATGTTGTTGATACTAACGGGTTTTTTTTAATGCGCTGCAAGCGCCATTCTTCCGGAGTGAATGGAGAATGCATGCAATTTATTGAGTGCTAATAAATCTGTCTATCCCCTTGGCAACTACTGCAAGAGTAACGAAGGGCTCGACTAAACTAATTAACCTTAACAGGTATAATTTTCAATTTATGGCGTTTGTGCTTACTCGTTTTATACCGTAATGAGGTGCTACTGGTGCTACATCTTGTGTTTAACTTTAGGTACTTAGTTATTACAACTTGAATATAGCAAGACAACAATACTTAAACACATATTTACCTACATATGTTGTACCTTGAAGCAAAATATTAAAACAGTCTGAATAAAACCTGGGAAACATCACACAGGATCATAACGGTGTGGTTAAATGTACAGACCAACAAATTTAAAACTTTCTCAATAGTATCAATATCGTAATCGCGAAAAAAAAACTATCAGCCGTCTCATATTTGGGTCGAGTAGAAGTTCTGTAAGAGACAGTTGATCATTTTTTCACGATGTTGGTCCCATTAAAAAAAATGTTTACCAGTAGGTACCACACCTATCTGAATCTCTGAAACTTGCTGAGTTTTGCGTTCTGCTCTTACAATAACTTTAATAAAGGGTTGCTTAAACCTTCTAGTACTTAAAATATGTTCGCTGAATTAAAAAAGAAATGTCTATGTGTCAACTCTACTTAGCTATGTACACAATGTAACTTTATTTATGCAGGTGCGATTTGTTTAATTAGCTTCCAATATAAATAAACTTTGCAGTATTGTATTAAAATATGCTTAGAATAAAAATGTTGCCTTGGAAAATGTTAGGTATGTGTTAAGTAATTAGTGATAGATATAGTTACAAGATATTTAAGACAGTCTTCTGCCAATGTTCACTTGTTGTCTTTGAACTAATTATAATGCAGACAGGTTAGTATTTTTTATGAAGTGAATTTATGTACCTATTACGTGATTTTATGCAAGTGAAAGGTAGACAGACGCGAAACTTACTATTATTTTGGACGCAGTTTTGAAATGGATTTATAGAGAGAAATAAGAAAATAAATGTTTGTACTTTTGGTATTTTACGCCGTTTTATCTACCGTCGTTTTATCTGCCGTTTTTTTTTTTACCTACTTAGATACAGCAGTTTAAACTTTCCTTCCTAATTCCATGATTCAGTCTGATCTTGGGAGTCTGTGGACTCCTTGGACTCCCAAGTTTGTAGATTCATCACCCATCATAGTTGTTATGAATTAGTACCTATGGAATACTGATGAACGATTACAAGAAAGACTGAAGCTGTGTCGAGACAGTGCTTTCTTAACCAAACCATTCGTTCTACCCGCTGAACATCTCCTACCTAGACACGGAGTTACCTTGGGTAACCTGGAAGACTTTAAACAGACTCCGGGCCCAGGTAGGCCAAAGCAAGGAAAACCTGTTCAGCTGAAGATTCATAGACGACTCCACCTTGGAGTGTAAATGTGGTGCTGTTCCACAATTACACTCCAAGATGGGACACTTAATATCGTGTCCTGCGAGTCCTGTCAGCTGCACGTGAACTGATGGAAGCTGGTGATGACGCGAAACAAGTAGCCGAATTCTGGGCCGAGTCCGTTTAGATTGCGATCGATACGCTAAGAAGAAGAGGGCCTATGGAATAGCAGGGTTAGTGTTTTTAGGGATATCTTTGTTTGGGATCCATACCCAAAGGGTTAGCGTTCTAAAGGGTACAGTGATTTAGGCTTTTGATTTTCGGAAAAGAGTTAAAGGAGTACCTATACTTACACAAGATCCGTTGCTGGATCTACTCTTGACCGCAATTTTTGCGTGTGTTTTTTGTAGTAGGTAGGTATTTACAGTAGCGGACAAAAGTGGAGTGACATTCTCACAAAGCAATAGATTGACACTTTTGTTTAACTTACGACCTTCTTCTAATGAGTAATTTTTTACTGTAGACACACATTCGTTTGCAACTGATTGTATTTCATAAATTCAACCATTAATTAACCATGGGTATATGACACGATAGCTTAGCGGTTATCATGTTTGGGTAAGCGCGTTAAGCCGTAGCGAGCCGTGTGGGTTCGAATCTCACGCGCGGTGATAATTTTTTTAAATGTTTTAATAATTACTCGAATAATCACGCTATTGAATATAGTTCCGTGTGATGTTCGTCTTGTTCACATAATTCGTAAAACTTTATGAGGATACCCACAGAAATCTAAATAAATAAATAAATAGAACGTTATTGGTACTTGGTTGGTTGTTATTGTGGGTTAGTGACGTGTGTTTAATCTATTAGCGGTGTTGCTGTTCATTTTGAAATGCAAGGAAATTTAAATATTGAGATGAATATTATGATGTAATTATTTTATCGGACATTTATCTAATTAAAGTATTGCTAAGTACTGCTGATCCTTTTAGTTATTTTTTTAAACGTTTTATATTTACCATAAGGTCTAAATAGAAGAAAAAAAAATCCAAAAGTAAATTTATTTACTTTATAAATATAACATGAATTTTAGTAATGGTATGAACCAACCAAGCTCATACGTAATTACGTAGCCTGTCTGTAAAAACGACGGTATGTTTTTTGTTTCGTTCGAAACCTCAGCCAGTGTGCGATACAGCCTTTGCCGCGTGTTCACAGCAATACAGTCCTTAAGGTGATCATGCATTAATGACCGCTTACTCTGCTCACTACATGTACACAGGTACGTACATAGTACGCAAAACGAGAACAACCGATAGATTTCACCAGACGGAAACATGCCAGCCAGACAGATAGCCACAAACATTTTGTTATCATAAAACAACTTTTAAAAATACCGAATAAATTATTTGTTTACACTAGTAGACCAGATTTTAACTAAAGATACCACATGTTGGTATGTCGCTGTACCCAAAAAACCAAAACAATAAGGTTAACGAGTTTATAAATAATATCCTGAAATAGGAATCTACCCTCACGTCGCGAGTGCGTCGGTCTATTTTTAAAATTAAGCGCACACGCAGCGCGGGCACGCGACTCATTCAAAATCATCACAACTTTGTTCCGTTCCAGACGTATCTTTTGTTTGAAAAAGTTCTGTAAACAGTTTATGTGTTTTCCTTAAAAAATAAAAACAATTGCTACGAAGAGTAAACTGAAAATTAATTGTTCCTGTTTCAAAGTTTATTGTGTAGGTCATAGTTGAATGAACGCGCTCCCAAACACCTAAAAACTATGCGGTCTTCTAAATATACGTTATTATGAGTAATACTGACCGTGTAAGAGGATTGAACTCTCCCTTATTTCCTGTCTAGTTATACAGCAGTGTGGTTGAAGTTTCTGATGGACCTGTGAGCCGGTGTTCAGTGCACTTTCAGTGAAGTTTCAGCGATCTAAAATGACTCGTGGACCGACAATAGTGCGTGTGCCGCCTGGCGGTGGTGGTGGTAAAGGCATAAAGTGCTGCTGCTGTCGTTGCTGCGAATGCCTCAACCTTGGATATTTGACATCCCACCATGGCCTCATTAAGCTAGCTGAAGCTGTAAGTACCATAACATCTTGTCACCTTCAGACCCTGTTAATTAAAACTAAATGGATCCACCATTTGGTTTCAGCAGTATGCAATTTCAGTTTCAGCGCAACAGTTGTCTTTATTGTGCAAGCCGCTCAAGCGTAGAGTGTTTTTGTAATTAGTTCATCTGGTTAATCAGAGAACTGTCTTCAGTTAGAACTTTGCACGGAAGGAGAACCATACAGTTTGAGGGAGCACAGCTTTATAATAAGTTACCTAAAGAAATAAAAGACTCCTCATCAATGAACATTTAAAAAAATTGTATTTGGCCAACCAACAATAATAAACGTCTACCACTGTATGTACGACAGATCGAACGACAACTATGTTTAATACAATATTATTTTATTTTCGTTAAGTTTCTCATATTTAAGTGAACTATATATGTATGTTCTTTTTGAGAAATAAACTTCTTTAAACCGAATCGATTTCGCCACATTTTTGCTCAGATTGTAATAATTTGACTCATTTCTATAAAATCCCAATTTTAGGTAACACCAATAAATCTGAGGGTTAGTCAGCTCAACGTGAGTTTTAGACAATAATGAGGCAAATAACTTCAAAACACAAAATCAAAATGGAAGGGCTGATTTTTCCAACGCCAGATAATTTTATCGGAGGAATAATTTTGAATTTTTGATATTTAGTTCTTCCATACAAAAACTGTCAGACGTTAATTTTATTCCTTGATTAAAAGTTATCTGGCGGTGGAAAAATTAGCCCTAAGCCGTAACTTTTTTGCATAGACTACTATTTTTAACTTTTTTGATTAAATTATGAAGAGCAGATCAGATATATTTTTTTGCACTGTACGTTATTACTTTGATTTGAAATTATCCATGTCAGAAATACGTATTTGGTGAGAATTCGGACATTATGTTCCAACTGTGCCGGGGCAGCTGTGGTAACGTTAGGTACGTCTACGAAGTAGCAATCAACCATTTTAATTCACAACTTAAAAGTTTCATCGATGTACAGACGCCAGCACATCAAGCTACTACAATCTGTCAAATTTCTTTAATAGATTATCAACTTTATTGCTAAATCATTAAGGTTCGAGGTTGATTGGGAAAATTTGACAGTTTGGGGTAGCTTGACCTGCTGGCGTCTGTACAACTAAAGTACAAAGCACCAGCAATCGCTTATTTATGCTCCACTTACCACTGACAAATTTATGAATGCCAGCTTGAGATCGTTTAGCTTAAACAAACGTCGAAATAATTGTCGATTTTTGACGATAGAACCTTTTTCGTGTTGTCTTACTTTACCTGTTTGTATTCCTACCGACAGATGTTGGGCGGTCTCTGCCAGAGCCTGTTGGTGAAGTACGGCATGTCGGAGGCCAGCAGCATGGGCTCTGCCTTCCACGGGTTCCTGACGACGGCGTCGGCTTGTCTCCTCACTACTGCACTTCTCATTACTTGCTACGTGCTCTCCTCAAACACGCAGCAACTCATACGGCAATCTATCTTTGTAAGTAGAAATGATATAACGTTGTCCTTAAAAAAATTGGAAGAACGGAAATAAATTAATGGAGGCGGGCCGGTTACAAGAATCGATCATATAAGTTTCATACACAACAAGAGGGGCTTGTGGCTAAGTGATAACAGCCGCACGGGTCGATCGATCAGGCAGCTACGCTTGTCGCGGTTGGTCCGTGGATGGGTGACCATCTTTACATACCAAGACCCCTCCATGCCTCGGAAAGCACGTTAAGCCGTTGTCCCAGCTGTCATTCGTGGATCTTTGACAGTCGTTACGGGTCGTCAGAAGCCCGAAAGTCTGACAACCAGTCTTACCAAGAGGTATCGTATTACCCAGTAACTGGGTTGTGGAGGTCAGATAGGTAGTCTCTCCATGTAAAATACTGGTATTCTGCTGCATCCGGTTAGACTGGAAGCCGACCCCAACATACATAGTTTGGAAAAAGCTAGGCTAGGATGATGACACAATCACAGTCATTTTCTTAATTATTTTTGTCTTATGTAGATTTTACTATATTTATGTTAACCCAACGCTAACCCTAACAGGAAATATAGGCGTTGTTATGTGTGATCATCATCAAATTAGTTTGTCCTAAATAGCATTCTCCTGCAACAAGAAGTCATGATACATTATGCCATTAGAGAATGAATTAGTAGGTAGGTAAGTTATGACGATTGGCAACAGGATCTTCATGAAAAAAATATAGTCCTGTTCCTGTCGGATAAAATTGTCAGCAATCCTTGGGAAAGGGATTTTTAACTTCCATGACTGTGTTTTTTCCATAAATGAGATATAGCGAACCATTACAGGATATCTAAGCCTACCACTCCATTCCGATTAAGGTAGCGAGTGCCTTACGCAACGAAGGTGCTGTTTTTAATATATTTCGTTTATGTAAATATTTCAGGAATGCCTGTTCAACGCGGTGGCGTGTTTCCTCTACCTATCAGCATCGTCCTACATGGGCGTAGCGGTGAACATCTACCTGTACCCGCGGTACGCGCTCGTCAACATGTACGCCGCCTACCCCGCCATGACAGCTGTCTATGTAAGTCTATGCCTAACTATTTAAGTACAAGACGGGATTACACGGTGCTTGTTTCGTTCCGGTTTTCACACACTTTCCAGCCAGTCTGGATTCAGGTACATAGTTTTTGACGTTAGTTTAATACCGATATGGTGTTGCTATCGGCAAAAGAAGTAGGTAAGTAGGTACCTAAGTTAACCCTCTAATTAAAATAAACTAGACAGTTTTTTTTTTTTAGTTGTAGAATTGTAATAATTGGATTGGATGCATAGTTTCGCGTTACTGCCTCGTCGCTGTCTAGTTGTCGTAAGTGCTACTGCTGCGCACGAGGTCCTGGGTTCGATTCCCATGTCGGGCAAAGTATTATTGGGTGTTCTATCTGGAGTTTCTCAGTAGCAGTCCGGAGTTTGGATTTGTGCAATAGGGTCGCTCCCTATTACATGGGACTTAAACATAACTGGCGAAATGTGGTCTACTTTAGGAAGAAACACCTCTAGCTAACCTTTCGGTGAATACAGGCCATGATGCTATGTTATGTATAGTATCGAGTTCTACGTCGATCAGATTATGTTTTCGTGCTCAGATACTCAACATTTGGTGCTTCCTCTTTGCTCTTTGGGAATTATAGGTATTTGAAAATTATAATTGCAAAACAAGGCTAGTCCTCTTAATTCAGGTTAGAAGAGCAGTAAACATTGGTAATAACCAAATCAGCGTCTTTGAAGACTTCCTGATTCATTTTGCATGTAATAATGAAAATCACATCAACATCACGATAAGTTGACTGACGAGCCGTGAAAGTGGGACGAATAAATACACTCACTTTCGCATTTAAAAACAAAATAATCACAATTAGTCATAGGTGGTCATGATAAATAGATAATAAAGTAGGAATGTGGGTTTGTTTTTTGGCTTTGTAGTGATATCTAAGTACTTTGTTTTAGCATATTTAGCCTATAATGTTCCCACTGCTGGGACACAGGCTTCCTCTTTTCGAGAGGGACCAGTGCGGATTGGTAGATGTCACATGTCTTCGATTTTTTGATTCTAGGATGGTTTCCTTACGATGTTTTCCTTCACCGTTTTGAGAGCAGTGGTTATGAAATAAATTACAAAAAGTAACGCGCTTGCTGGGATGGGAACCTATGACTAATACGCGTAAGTCGGGGTTGTTACCACTGGGCCACCACTGCTTTCGCTTGTCTCACCTAGTTTGTTATGTTTCTTCTTAATTATTTGTTTACTTATGGACCTGCAAACTTACCTACATAGAGATATTTTAGGTAGGTAATAAAGCACAGCGCTTAAAAAGTTCAAAGTTATTTTTTCAGGATTTTTACAGCAGACCTGCTACATGAGTGTTTGACGACAGACGTCGACAAAGCGTAGTCTACTTCGCTAAAACAATTAAAATGTTACTTCTTTATCGTCAATTTCTTTGCTCCCACTGTAATTCTAACAACACAAAAAAGTGGATTACTTTTTCGTGTTTTATTTTATGTTTTATGGAGGGCTATAAAATAAAGTGATCGTTGTTTATGTTTTCAGTACATCGGCGTCGTGGTCGGGATACTACATGGCGTGGACGCGTATTTGTCATACAAGTATCACAAGGGATACCGGTGAACGAAATAAACGTAACAACATATAAGAAACAGGCTGTGCAAGCCCCGTGTTCATTGTAAGTAAGCAAAAGTTGCACGATATTTTTGTAGCAATATGTTCTTTGTGTTGCTGCAACCTGTTTCCAGCAGCACGAAAACATGTTCTTGCAACAATGTTGTGCAACAGTTTTGGGTTACCGTGAACACGAGACTTTTTGGTAACACACTCGCAATCACTTTAACTTCGACATTTAGGTATAATAATAAACATACACCTATAGTACACCCACATCTTTCAAGTTCCATGTAATAGGATTAATATTATTAAGTATTTTAATAATCCTGATTTCGTTGCGATTGACCAACTGTGTAGGCTTTTAGAAAATGTTGAATTGTCGAAATGAAAGCTATTGCGATTGTGAATCAAAACTTGCCAGACTCGAGAATGTTCTAGATCTTTTAACAGTGAATTCTTTTACCAAATTGTGTAACACTTCATTCCAGTAAATGATTTTATGTTTATTTCTTCTTACGAAGTATTTTTATTATCTAACCATTGTTTTACGTGATGTACCTACTCATAAAGATATAATTCAAGTTACAACGTGTACTAAAATGTATAACGCAGTATGGAATAAAGCATTTATCAGATTTATTTTATTATGTCTGTGTTTTATTATATGTTTAAATAACTACCACTTACAGTAAGAGACAGACATTTCCTTGCAAAGGACTCTTTATCAGAGACCAATTCTTTGTGTGCCTGTTATTCTGTTATATTCATAGATTTAGTATGTAATATACTGAATCTATGATTTAGTATGTAATATACTGAATCTATGATTACATATATTAGTTAGTAATTTTTCGGTAACTAAATAAATGCTAAATAAATTAATGTAAACAAGCTTACAATAAAATTAAATCCAAACCAATAATAAAAACATGAAAATTAACTTATTTTATGAATAACATAAACAAACGTAACACTGACCTACATAGTGTAATCCTCGCGAATACCTTGAGTTTCATTTATTAGTAGGTAACTAATCAATTATGAATGTCATCTACACACATAAAGTGTTTACGGATAAAGGTATTTAAAAAAATATATTTTATTGCTGTATTGAAATTAAATAAAAATGTATAAATTTTGATTGATTAAATAAAATGTTTTCGTACGTGTAGATCGACGAAGTACTCTTTGCTTTTGCATTAATACCTGAAGACTTCGCGATTTTTGCTTATGCTGAATTTTATACGTTAAACATAAAAATGCAACATAACAAGACATTAAAAGCACCAAATTGTTTCTGCAAAGGAATGACCACGTCTGAGACAATCGTTTCAGCGTAAATCTGTGCATTGAGATTGTCTCTGATCCAAATCAGTTCGGTTCTTCCGCCGATCCAAATACCCACCCATATCGTGATAGTTCCACCACTGTAGGTATGTATTAAGTACGGACTTTCTGGCATAATTTTAAACATTCTTGGCGTCCAGGGATCCTCCAATACCGTGTACGTGGCCTCATACCAAAGCGAGATTCGTCAGAAACATGTAAACGAAACGCCACTCTTCTGCCCATTTATGTATTCACGAGCCCATTTTAAACCCGTTCTGCGATTGCGGGTCTCAATAGGTAGTACACGTAGCGGCCTTCGGGAACGGAGATTAACTTCATGCAAGCGATTTCCATCCATCCACCATCCAATTCATTCCGTTTTTTTCCAACTCCGAAGAGCTATAAACCCTCGTAACTAACAACGTCATTGTACGATTTCATCGAGCAGTACCAAATAACAAATTTCTGCTCGACGAAATCGTACAATGACTTTGAACATTCACTGGCAGATAGCTGATGTTATATCCTTATAACATCAGGTATCTGCCAGTGAATGTTCAAAGTCTGGAGTCTGCTATAGCGAACAAGTTTCAGTAACATAGGCTGCGTTTTGTCCCGGAAGCACGTCCGCTTGGGCGAAGCCGCGGGCAGAAGCTAGTTTAAACATAATATTAGCACACGAAATCTTATCATTGTTTCGCCAAGGCCAGCAAGCAGCAGCAGTTTGGCTAGCTCATTACGAGAAATCATGCAGAAAATGGATGGATGGCACGGTGCTCGCTCTTTTTATAGAGTTGATGCAGGTACTCTCTCAAAGTTAGTTTTGAGGAAAACCGTGAGATCTGTAGGAAGAGGAACGCCACTTCTATGAGAATTTTCCACGGTGGTTTATCAATCCTTTCTTAGGGTTCAAATACTTTTTTAGGTTTCCGTACCCAAACGTACCCGTGGCAACAGGATCCTACTTCTGAGACTCCGCTGTTTGTCCGTCTGTCACAGGTCTGTATCTTTTGAACCGTAATAGGTACACACTTGAACTATTCACAGAGTGTATACTACTATGGCCGCTATAACAACAAATTATAAACAAGAAAATAAAGTTAAAAGGTAAAGGTACAAGAAACGTGCTTTTTCGGCGTTTTTTTTTTCTTATGTATAAAGAAAGGAAGTGTTAAATATTATCTACCCTTCGTGTGCGAGTCCGACTCGCACTTGGCCGCTTTTTTAAATATAACCTTGCAACGTATCTTGAAACCTTCTAGAACGAAGGGACTTACCCTAGATGTTTGATAAGAGTTTAACAGTGCCTGTAAAAAGGGATTAAGGATTACGAAATTTCCTTACCTACTTCTTATCTTTTTGCTACATTATGAACATTTTACTGAACAGCTGCAGCTGGGCATAGAAATTTTGATAATTTCAGAAAGATTAAATACCTTAAGTAATCTCTACGGGGAATGACTATTACCATACCTATTGCCACACAGCGTTGCTATGTTTCAGTTGAGGGTATCGGTGCATCCAGGTGTAATTACAAGTATAATAATATACATTTTAGCTTTGTCATTGAGATGGCAACGCACCTGCGATGCTATTGGAGTTGGCGAGCTGGCGAGGCCAGTTACTATCAGGTGGGTCGTTGGCTTGTTTGCATGCATACATCTGCCTAGCCTTTTCCCAAGTATGTTTAGGTCGGCTTCCAGTCTAACCGAATGCAGCAGAATATCAGTATTTTACATGAAGCGACTGCCTATCTGGCCTCCACAACCCAGTTACTGGGTATACGATACCCCTCGGTAAGAATGTTTATTAGATTTTCGGGCTTCTGACGACTCGTAACAACTGTCGAAGATTCACTAATGACAGCCGGGACCTACGGCTTAACGTGCTTTCCGAGGCACGGAGGAGTCTTGGTATGTAAAGATGGTCACCCATCCATGGACCAACCACGGCAAGTGTAGCTTAGTCTGATCGATCGCTCCGTGCAGCTGTTATTACTGAGCCACAAGGCCTTCGTGTCATTGTCTTGTTTGCTATCAAATAATAAAAAGGACAGAAAACATGATCCGGTTTTTACTCTTATTTACTTAATAACTATTTTAATGTGATAGTAACTCTGTCACGCCTTAATGGATGAACGAATTTGGATGTTTAGCACACGGACGACCTATGAACAATCTTGTGTCAGGCACAAGGTTTTTTATCCTGGTACGAGTAGTACGTCCCAGGGGTATCATTTCCGACCTCTACGCGGGTGAAGACGCGGGCAAAAGCTAGTCCTAAATACTCATTTGTTCAAGTTAACTACGTAACTTGTGTGCAATTTGTTGTGTTCCCATGCGAACAAAGGTTTTTACTTCGTGAAGAATTCTGAGCTTGGATTGTGATGTCCAGCGATTGTGTTTGGTTTTTATTCGGTGGTGTGCGCGTGCGCCGTGCCTGGTACGACCTTCGCGTCACACCGCGCGCTGCGAGTCTGCGATAGCGAACATGTTTCAATAAATTACGTATTTATTTTATATCTGAGTATTAGTTAGTGTTTATATTATATAGTAAATATAGTTTAGGTAGGTATTTGTACTGGCTTAGGTACTATATTTTGGAATTATATTGATTGATTTTAGATATAATTTTTCCTTATTAAACAATTTCAATTTCAATGCTAGTGGTAGTGCTAGGTATATGTTGGATCGAAACGTGTACTTACAGAGTTTTATGAAGATGTTTACCGATAATAGGTAGTTACCTTCCTTGATTAGCGCTACGCTTGGACGTAACATAGGTAACACATACCATGACGGTCAAGACCGACAATACCAAGTAGTAAAGGCCAGACAAGGTCAAGTACAGTAAGTAATAATATGCTGCAGGTCGAGCCTTTTACAGGTGATGCTGTTAAATAAATCAGTACTTATGAGATGACTGACACGCTGGTCTAGTGGTCGCAAGCGCTACTACTGAGCATGAGGTCCTGGGTTCGATTCCCAGATCGAGCAAAGTGGCATTGGGTTTTTCAATAAGGAATTTCTCAGGATTTCACAGGCGAGGGGTCTGGAATTGGACGGCACGGTTGGCGCAGTGGTTAAGCGATTGACTGCTGCGCTGCGTGTCGCGGGTTCGATTCCCGCACGGAACAAATATTTGTATGACCTACATGTATTTGTTCCGAGTCTGGGTGTTTTTCTATCTATAATATGTATGTATTTACAAAAAAAAAAAAAAATTGTATATAAGTAGTTTATCAGCCATCTTGTTACCATAACACAAGCATTAGGTTGCTTAGCTTGGGACAAATGGTGCTGTGTGAAATGTCCAGGGATTTATTATTATTATTTATTATTATTATTATTAATTGCGCCCGGTTGTTAGAAATAGGCTCGGCCCCTATTACATGGGACTTAAACATAACTGGCGAAATGTGGGTGTAGGTACTATAGGTATACCTCTTCCTAACCCTTCGAAGATTATACAGTTACTTCTGAGTTGCATGGATAGCTCGGGGCCGAGGCAAACGGAAGATGAATCCATTCCTCACGTTCACACAATACACAATAGCATTTTAACCGTCCCCTTAGACATTGAAGTATGCTTGGAAAATTCGTCCTCTCAAATCTTGACAGGCGAGAAGGATGTCGTTCAAATGAAAGCTATTTTGTTAGTGTGTGGAGTAAGGCAATCAGGATCAAGATTTGTTGTATAGTCATGGACATCGATTTATCAGGGACGACTTTCCATCGTCATCGTAACATCACGCCTATTTTCCCCCAAGGGTAACCTATAGTAGGTAAACCCACATTAGTTACCTATGTAATACTCCCACGTAATAAGAGGCGAGCCTATTGCCATCAATCGGCCACAAATCCAGACTCCGGACTGTTATTGAGAAATTCCTAATGGAAAGACCCAATAATATCCCACTCTGGCCGACCTGGGAACCGAGTCTAGGACCTCATGCAGCAGCACAGCTTGCCCTTGCGTTACTATTAAATAAATTGAACTGAATTGACCAATGAGGCAGTCCAGTAAAAATAATCGTGTTTCGATCACATCCTTGAAAACTGTGTCCTTGAGTGTACGGGGCCAACATCATAATTATGGGTTATGTATTCAGGGTTCAGAGAGAAATTTGAGAATAATGAGTAGTCACAGGAGATTTCGTTGTGATTGCATTGCATACATAGTTACTTTACTACCTATACCTATATACCTTAGATTAAACATTCGATAAAAACGTGACCACGTGATCTGCTTTTCAGTTTTACTAGGCACAACCTTTAGGTATTGCCAAAATATTGAACTATAAAACATGAAAGAAAATTTTATTATAATATTATGACAGCCAGTATATTGGTCGGCAAATATAAAACCTCTAATCACATAAGCAATCACTTCATTGTTTTGGCTTAGATAACTATATTTTTTACTATCCTTTGATGTTCACTTACCTTGACGACTTGGCTTGCACCGCAGTGCTGTTTATAATGAGGTAGGTAGGTATAAGTACCAAAGTCAGAGAAATTCATTGTAAAGAAAATTGACTAATCAACTTGAATTGTATGTGTAGGTATATTCAAATCACTTATTAGAATTTTTGCAGGTACTCTCTCAAAGTTATGTAACTTGGAGGAAAACGGTGAGGGAGGGAGAGGAACGCCATGTAACTTTTCTTGAGCAGAGGGCTTCCAAGAGAATTACTCACGGAATAGATAAAAGATTATCCATTCCATGAAATTTCCAATGCAAAGACAAGGGAATTAATTGTTAAGCCAATTGACTAACCAACTTAAATTGTACGTATATTCAAAATTTCAACTCACAACTGTCATCTTTTGACTGTTGTATGAAATAGTTATAACGCGGCAAGTTGACTAAGGGCCCTCGCCCACGGCGACTTTTTGTAGCGATGCAGTCGCGCGTTTAGCAAACGCGCGACAGCATCACTTCTAACGCGTGTTAGTCGCATTTGCAACGCGCTACTGCATCGCGATTGTATCGATACAGCTGATATACATTGTCTCATCATTGTATTTCTGCGTGTCAACTCTGGTTTTACAATGGAAAGCAATTCACAAAACGTCGAATATGACATTCTATAACAACTTTTGAATTTAAGATCATAATTTTTGAGTTGTTTGAATGTTGTTACATGATGTCCACAAAGTAATCTCTGGGTATTAAATGGATGCATCCAATATTGACGCTGCTTCCGTTGCCTACGCTTCGGCTGCTTACGTAAAAGCAGCACCAAAGACAACGTGACTAATGTTGCCTCAACGGAGTCCATCTTGCAACTGTACTGATCCAAGGTATTTTTGTATCGTAACTGCATCGCGACCAAATCGCGTTTGCATCGCGACTGAATCTGGTCCCGTGGGCGCGGGCACACAGCTAGCGACTGCTTCGCGTCTGTATCGATGCTACGCGCGAGAGCATCGCGACTGCATCGCTACAAAAAGTCGCCCGTGGGCGAGGGCCCTTAGGGTGAAACCCAGACTGCACAGTTGCATACTCATTAATTAAATCGTCACAAGGTACTCTCGGTAAAAGCGTGAATGCGTGATGGCTCAAATCACTTTAAAATCAAATTACCGGCTATAACAAGTTTAACACCATGACTGTATCCGCCATGTAGTCGTTAGACTACATAGCGAGATCCTTGATCAATCAAATCTATTGCAATCTATTGCGTTTAATTCTTTGGCTCTATAATATTTTCTTTTTTATGGGTTGATACCCTGAAGGTCAATTCTCGAAGGTATTTAAAAAACGTTCAAATTCGAGTCGCAATCTCATCTCGGCGACAATTAATGTCAAAAAACTTGTCAAAAATTTATGTAAATTGATTGTATTTTTTGACAGATTGAGACTGAGATTTGAATGCGAACGTTCTTAAAAATACGGAAATAGCCACTCTGTTTTGTAGTTTCTAATAAGTGCCTCATATAATATACAATAGCCTACTTGTCATTATCAAAACACGGTAAATTCCCGTTAAATATTTACCGTAATCAACGACTGGAGTCACATTTTAAAATAATCTTTTCCGTGAATATCCGTTTTCGAATATTTGTCTAACACAGAAACACTAAAACATTATTGAAGCCAGTTTTACACAGTGAGATTTTATTGCCTGTCGCATACCGTAAGTTAAAGCAACAATTAAAGTTGAATTGTCTAAGCATTTTATTATGCCAAAGGCGAGAAACTTGCATTGCGTAAATGGCGCATGTGGTTCCATCTGGTTCGGAAACAGAGCCAGGTACCTATCTCAAAGGCGCAGCGACATCGCGCCAACTTTCGACACAGCTTTCGACATCCGGTGCGCTCTAGTGCCAGGAAAGTGGCTCACTGTAAGTGGGCCGCCATCACGCCAGGGGCCTCCCTACGCCCAATATCGTTTTAGCTGTAGATACTCCTCTCCTAATGTTTACCAAGTGCACACATTTTTATATCTTCGAGTTAACAAACAGTGTCAACCGGCTATTGCGGTTAATAGAGGAACGTTTCGCAACATACATAGAACTCTTCTAACTGTTTTCTTATTACAAGTCACATGAAGAAGTGTTGACAATGGGTAAATTCGTGCCCAATTTTATGAAAAGTAGAATTTTGAAAGGGTGTTGACGAATAACATACCGGTGCGTTAATAGGCAAGGTTGTCACACAAATAGGTGATAGAGACGACACTCTACAAAGCTGAAATTTTCTAAAATCTACGGTGCTAACGTCCAAACTGTATGCTTTTATTATATTTGTTTATTTATTTTTTGCCTATGGTGTCCCACTGCAGGACAAAGACCTCCCTGTCTCATTTCTATTCCCCTCTATCTTGAACTAGTGTTCACCAATCCTGTCTGTAGGCGTCAAGCTCGTCTCGCCATCTTGTCCTGGGTATACGTCGATGTCGGCGGACGTTTTCTGAGACTCAAATGTAGGTAGATTTAGCCCACGACTCGTTCGATGTCCAGCCCAGTCCCACTTAAATTTGGCTGCTTTTTGAATACTCTTATTAGCCAGGAGATATTGAGCAATTCTTTTTTTCTTGAAACTTATCCTTCCACTAGAAGATGAGCCAGTCAGAAACCGCAAATGGGTCGATTGTTTGTTTTTTCATGGAATATGAATATTAAGACGAAGACCGTCGATGTTGTTAAGTGACAGCCTTTCTTTCCTTTGAACCACTTCGTGAAGATTAGAAGGTGTAAGTGTGAAATATAATTTACTTTTCCTCTGAATAACAAAAAGAGTCTAGAAACTCTAGAAGGTTCTAGTCTACTACCTTCTTACCTACCTAAAAACCGACCGCTCACAGTCCACTGATCGGCTTTTATGTTTCACATTCTTGAAGAATGATTTGATATAATTATAAATCTATGTTACGTAATTATGATTAACATTATCTGAGATTTGTGTTAGGTATTTCTCATTGCTATAATTAAAATGTTTTATTACTTTCTCGGCGCAGGCGTCACCTAGGTGGTGTTTTCGGAGTTGACAGTGGATCCACCGTGAAGTCTTTTGTCATACTCTGTCTGACATAGTTTTCAAGCTAGAAATATTTTTGCAATCAGTCATTTCTTATCTAAAAATCTCGTATTTTAATGCGGATGTGTATCATCGATAGTATTAATTTTATGAGCAATTGATTATATGATAAATTATCATGATTATCGGATTTGATAGCTGAAATTATCGTGAAATGTTTACGTGGGTAACGTTTTTTTGCACGTATGTATTTGATTCCACGTTTTTCATTAGAATGTTTAATTACTTACCTGTATTTATCATATAAGAAGGATTAAAACAATTCGTAAGTAACGCTTACTTGGAAAAGTTCGCACAAAAATAACGAAATAATAAGTAAACATTGAAAATATTAAAAATAAAATCATAACAATTATCTATTGATACGGAACCCTTTGTGCGCGAGTCCGATTTGCACTTGGCCGGTTTTTTTTAGACACTATTCTCACTGATGACAGGTTTGAAGAGCTTTATAACATTCCCCGATTTAGTAAGGTCATACCTACTACACGTCAACGTCATGCGTAATCATATTTATCATAATTAGCAAAATACACTGCCCGGACACCTGAATCGAGCCACCCTGTGTATTTTAGTTTAACTTAGGACTAATCTTTTTAGGTAATGGTAGTACAAAGAAAAAAAAACATACGTGCAGCCAGTTACATCATCATCGTCATCTTATGTTTGTCATTGTTCCAAATTTTAAATCGGAATAATAACAAAATAGTTTAATGGCAATAAATCGTCTTTTCGCGTTTCTTAGGGGCAAAATTAGCGTGGAATTTTTAAAGAATGTAGGCGTGCTATTCTGTGACTTCGTGTCAGTTTGGGACCATTGGCTGGCTTGTGAGGTTTAAGGACACGACAAGGTCACTTCCAACAGTTCGAGCGCAAACAGTCAGTTCATGAAAGTCTCGAAGCTGTTCTTGGACCTGTACTACGGTCAGGTGACGATTACGCAGGCGCAGGTGGTAAAGATAAAACGATCTTATTATTAACGATTATATTCTTTGACCGGAAAAACATGAAGTGCACAACTTCAAGCAAGTCATTTTGCCGGTACATATGTTTCGCTGACTAAGCCCAGACTGAAGCACTTCCGACGTTTGGCCCCCAAACTGGAACGGGCTGGGGCCGCCTTCAAGCGGCTCTTTCCCAACCTTAGGGTGCCAAACGCCTCCTGCCGGAGGCTTTACGCGGGGGTCGTGCGGTCCATGGCCCTATACGGAGCCCCGGTGTGGGCGCGTTCACTGCGGCGGCGAGCCGCCCAATACCTGAACGCGCCCCAGAAGGTGATAGCCGTAAGGCTCATCCGGGGCTACCGCACGATCTCGGGCGAGGCGGCAAGCCTCCTTGCCGGACTGCCGCCATGGGATCTGGAGGCGACAGTCCTCGCGCGCCTGTATGAGTGGCGCGCGGAGGCACTGCGCCGGGGGGAAAGTCCGCTCCCGCGGCAAATTGCGGCGGAGCGGACGGATCTCCGGCTCGATCTCATGGCGACATGGAAAGAGCGACTGTCGCAACCCAGCGCAGGGCACGCCGCGATAGCGGCGATAAGACCCCTCTTTGAGGAGTGGCTAGAGAGGCGCCACGGCGCCCTCACCTACCGCCTGACGCGGGTCCTCACCGGACACGGAAGTTTCGGGAGGTTCCTGCACATCATTAGGCGGGTGGAAACGCCCGAATATCACCATTGCCAGGATCGCCCAGAGGACACGGTGGAGGTCTGCCCCGCTTGGGCGGAGCACCGCCGTGTCCTCGTAGAGGCGATCAACAGCAGCGGCGGCCTCTCGCGCCCGGCCCTGGTGCCAGCCATGGTCCGGAGCGAGAGGGAGTGGGAGGCAGTCGCCTCCTTCTGCGCAGCAGTCATGCTAGCGAAGGAGGTGGCGGGACGGACGAGGGAGAGAGCCTCCCGTCCCAGCCGTCGCGGGAGACGCTCCGGGCGTCGGGAGTCGCGTGACGACTACCGGCCACCGTAGGCGCGTGCCTGCGGGCGGAGAGCAATGGGTAGCTCACCGCCCGATCAGGATCAGGCCCGTGTCAGACGGCGCGTAAGTGTTCCACGCGCGCCTCAAAGAGATGTCAGCATAATTCGAGGGGCCCCATAGGGCCGAAGCCTGCCGGGTCAGCGGGATTGTCCAAAAGGGTTACCGCTACCCCAGAACATAAAGGGCGAAGGAAGGAACATGGGTGGGTTTTAGTCAGTAAGAGTCTGACACTCCCTTCCGCTCCACTCAGAGCGGGAGGGGTCATTTGATGATTTCCCACCAGAAAAAAAAAAAAAAAGCCCAGACTGAAAAAATGCTACTGTTTGCGCGCAGTATCCATAATTTGAACGTCACACCGGATTAAAAAATAAGGAAAAACAATTTCGATACTCTATGCAAAACAAAACAAATTTCGAAATAACTATTTGACTCATAGGTATGTAGATGCTTTAATCAAGGCTTGTTGCTTTTAGAGCGACCAAACACCGATTTTCCTCTCTTTTTCAAATTTTTGAATTCAAATATGGATGATAGATATCGAAATGATGGCCATTAAGCGCAGTAACCTGCATAAAAACTTGGTCTTTGACTTATCATTATTTTGATGTGTTAAAGGCCTTAAACATAAAAATGCACTTTGGCTCGATTTAGGAGTCCGGGAGTGTATATGACTTAAAAATAAATGGCTACTCCGACTACACTTTTTGAAGGTGTGCGTAAGTATATACGCACGAAATGATATGACGTGGCTAGATAAAGTCCAACGTCATTTATTTCAGCAGAGAAATGCGTAGCCTACTGACATTTAGCAAGTCATAACATGATGTTTCGTCTTTCAGACAACAATGCAATTAAAATGAAAAATTCGTAAAAACACTTAAGGTTGGCAATTCCAATGATGATTAACTTATTTTTTATAAGGAATAAAGGAAAAAATCCGTTCACCATTTTAATATCTAGTCTTCATACCGGTTACCTGTTTTTGTTCATATGTTTTGTGTATTGTTAATTCAATGACATTCAATGAACAGCTTGCGAAACTATTTCGTTTTAGGTTGTTTTTTTGTTTTTTTATAACGCAATAAATTTTGAAAGTTAAAATATGTCGAGATCATTAACCGTATGTGATTAGTTTTGCTTTGCATTAGCTTGATGTGTTTGCCCAATGGGATCATTGCGGTTTTTCCCAAGTGAAGTTTTTAATAACAATATTTTTCCATTACCCTAAATTTTTTGGTAAACAATGTCTTTGTCTTTTTGAATCCTCCTTTGCATAGTCCGTAGACTACTTATATTTACGATTTTTCTGATTAGATGTGCTCGTTGTCCGTCCCGTCCTTTGCGAAGCTGCGGCTAACACTACCTGCAATAACATTACTCGCAGCTAAAATATAACAGCAGCACGGTTTGATTGATCAGGTTAAGTTACGCTAGCCGCGGTTGATCCGTTGGCTGCGTTATAAAAATCAAAAGTCGTTTATTCAAGAAGAAGAAGCACTTTTTGAACGTCAAAATTAACTCTAACTTGGATGGAAAGAGTAAATTGCCATCATTGTCATTGGCTACAAAATATATGGTTGATGATGTGACATGCATAACAAAAGTAATTCTAGCACACGAATTAAGACTACGCATCATCAAAGTAGTACAAAGTACGAAGATAAAATAAATAGGTGTGATTAATAAATAAAAACAATCATGATCTAGTTCTTGTTTGTTTCTTTGTGATGGGGTTAATTCGGTGTTAGTGATTGATATCAGTTGTTCAAATGCATGCCTTGAGATAATAATGTGGGTGATAGATACGTATTGGTAGCAATCTCGGTTTGTACTCGATTATCTTTTGTTTATAAATGAGGAACTGTCTAGAACAGGCTGGATAGAATTTCGGTCACGTGCGCGAAGACCTTATTTTATTCTTTTCCTCTTTATTGATGGTCGTGATTGTGTTTATTTTGAAGTTCTGACCCCAACTAGATTTTTCTTAAGTTGACTTCAGTTTCGGCACTTGAATATACTATGTGATCAGTCTATTTTCAAGAGCTGGTTGATTGCTTTTAGGGCTAAATATCTACGAAAATAAAACCTAAGAAGATTTACCAATGGAGGTACCTACCGGCTCTAATGTTTATTATGATTGGGTATGAGTATGATTATTCTTCCTATGAATAAATATTACTTGACATTTTGGTCTAATAATAGCTAAAACAATCACAATAATATTATCAGTAAATCGTCTATTTTATTTTGGTGTTGTCACTTTCTATATGACTAACTCAAGTTATCTTTAATTCATGGTTTTGTTTTTACACGATACGAGATCTTAGATACCATCAACGAAACCCATTATTTCAATATACACCTTATTAGTAACGGAATTGGGGTGATTATGCATTGCTGTGTTCATGTGTTAGTCGCGTCATAGAAATATTTGTGGGCAAGATAATCAGGGGCTTTGTAGTGAATAATGTTTACTCACTTTAAAACGTCATTTATGGAAGGAAAAAGGAAACTTTTAGCGACGATTTTGACGTGTTTTGATTTTCCGATGAACAGTGGATTATGTAAGAGATTATGGGGTTTATTTATAAATGGTGATTCAAGTTAAGTGACGTTTATTCGTCAAAAAATTATGGTTAAACAGTCGCTAATCACTACTTAACTTTAAGCAACGTTTATGAAAGGGGGATATGGCTAGGGGTTTTTAGAGTTGACGGTTGATAGAGATGTACCCATGGCCACAGTCATGACAGAAGACTAAGACAAAAACACATAATTATGGTTGGGGAATAAAAGTATGTTCAGGATACATCTGCCAAGAAGACATACTGTGCCGGCCGACCCTATGTAAATTGGGATAAGGGGCAGGAGGGTGAAGATGATGATTATTCTCTAAATTTATTCTTATTGTTTGATAAATATATTTCTACTTTTTTTATATAAATGTTATTTGTTTCATTGTAAGTACTAAGTGTAGATTTCTGTATAGGTAAACAATTTTATATTGTAAAAGAAGTTGGTCGTGGTTCAGTAACAGTTTGTAATACCTAAGTAGACCAACCGCGATTTCAGCTCAGATTTAATTCATCACAACGTCATCGTCGTCGTTGTCGCCGTTTTCGTCATTCATTTTTGATTCATTATATTGGTGATATTAAGTCCGTGCTATGTTTCATAGAATCTAGTTTCAATATATTAAATTGAAAATGACTGTGATTAACTTTTTAGCGATTAGGTAACACAACATTTATTTCCTCTTCCGGTTTAGTTTTTAGAAATTGTGATAGTGTTCTCATGATGTCACCTTTTTAGATTATATATACAATTATTACACAACTAACTATGTATACCTACAGTAGGTTCTAAATTAAATGACTAACTAACTATACTAATAAATATAAAAACAATAGGACACTTAGGTGTTGAAGTACTCGTCCTCATCGTCATCCGGAAACGTGCCATTTAGATTAATTGTATTTTGTAATTCTTGATATTTTAACCGTCGGACGACAATAATATAATGTCACACTAAAGTCGGTACCTACATACTCAGCCTATAAAGTCCCATCAGTTCCCTCTTCTGTGTGAGCCATAATTTGATACGCGAGCACGGTGTAGGTTGGTGGTCGTCACATGTCTTCGAATGTTTCGGAGCTAGGTACCTACTAGGACATGCCGGTTTATTCACAATGTCCTTCACAGCTTAGAGAGCAGCAGTAGTCGTGGTGAAATGAGTTGCACACAGTAAAGTGCATGCCCTTGGGTTCGAACCCTGGGCTTGTAAGGGGGGCGGCCCTGCCGTTCATTGAACGGGGGACCGTTGTTTGGTCACTAATTGCCTACTAATTATTATCTTAACAGTGAATCGGTCAATAGTCAAAATTTATCATTGTTTTTTTTTAATATCTTGTGCTTGACTGCGTTATTAATACCTACTTATCTAAGTAGGTTTTGCATATTAATAATGGTGCATTACATATTAATAATGTGCAAGCTTAGCACTACGATCTTAATGGATTTTTAATAATATAATTATGTGTTAGGTAAAATAAGCAGAATTACTATACATACATAACTAGAACTACATCAATTATCATCTTTTGCTATCAGATAGAACAAAAAATAATGTACGATTATTGTAATATCCGTTGTGGAGTTGTGAGCGCCGATTCCAAGTTATGCAAACAATCTGCGCCGGAGTCGACTGCACAGTCACGTGATCGCGTCGTATGTACGTTCACTTAGCTTCATGAAAGCAAATTATACATGGATTGAACCAATATTGAAATTATAAGAGCAAATCGACTTCTGCGAAACGAGTTACTTATGTAATTTATTTAACGCCGTCTTCACGTGTTGGACTAATTTCTTGTCTTCTAGTCTGAAATTTTAAAGCACCGTGGTTTTTGAATCAACGGTTATTATCTCTTATTAATTTATTGCTCACTTACCTTACCTTAAGTACTTAGTAAGTAGGTAAAGTACCTACTACTTTACCTACTTACTAAGTACATAGGTGGTCAAATAGGTGCTACATGCAAATAATGAACAGCTAAGTAATCTATTTCTATAGTATGCAGTGTTGATGACTCAGGGCATATGGCTGCATGTTTTAACGTGGATCAACGTCATTTTTACTATAATAGATAACTTATCTACGTTCAACGTCTGCTTTAATAGGATCTGGCGTAAAAGGGGGCGGTTTTGACGTCGTCAGTCGGTTTAAAAGTAAAGTTGAAATTGAATCAGTGTTTTTATAAGGTACAGATGATTGTTGTCGTTCCCAGAGTCATACAATAGCGGCCGGTGCAATAATAGGCTGTAACCTGTAACCGCTGTGCCCGAACTATTGTCTAGCAAAAGGTTTTGTCACAAGACATTACAGTGAAGTGATCTCGCGGCTACCGACACCACAGTGAGAGACGCGCCGTGGAGCGCTGCGCATGCGCGAACAACACGCCGACGCGTGCACATATACTGTGATATTCGAACATAAACACAAAAGTGATACTATCCTAAACAGTGCCAAAGTATTTAGTGTGTAAAATCGAGTATAACAAAAACTAGTTTTTTTGTCCAAGTGAAAGGTTCAGCTTGTTCACGTCTGCGTGTTTATGTAAGTGGAAAACTACCTACCGTTTGTATTTTTTACGTACTACCTTGGTGTATTGGCGGAAAATACCTGCCAATTGAAGGTTGGATAAATGTTTGGCACGTCAAAATTAGCTGAACATATTTCGTCCTTATCTATCATTTAAAGTGTGAGTGAGAAAAGAAACATTGTTTGAATGTTTATCTAACGTATATTCTGTGTGGAAGACGAAGATGTATAACTTGTTTTTTAATTAATAAAATGTAAATGAAGTTATCTTTCTTTATGTCGTGACTCTGTGATCGTTTCCACATAGCTCACAGCAGTGTTGGTGAATCACGGATTCCTTAGCGATGCGCCTGCGATGGTCTCAAGTTCTTGACCTAGTTCCCTAACAATAATCCCGTTACTAAACCATCGATGTCCTTCCATCCGGTACACTCAACGGATACCTACTTTTTGAAAATCAAATAGCTGACCTAACCTTGATTCTAACATGCACAATATGCTCGTGTTGTTTTTCAGGTAATTAAGTATGTATGTACAAGCTGTATTTAGCTTATCTTCCGTCTACTTAGAATATCTTTACGGCCGCTGTAAACCTCATTCTGAGCAAATATACCTAGCAATATTAAGTACTAAATATATAAAGAAGGTTTGTTATGGGTAATTCATTTCATGCACTTATGTATAGGTAAGGCCATAAGTACATTGCAGAATAAACTAAGTATACAATATAATAACTTTGTACTCGTCGAGTGACTAGGTGCAAACAAGAGTGGCTGTGGAATTGTTTTGTTTAGTCTTTAGATAATATGTAGGCCTTTTTGTTTAGGGAGGATGCCCAGAGCAACTTAGTGGCCCGGCCCCTTTTTTGTCTGTGTCGCTGTCTCCTCGCCGAGATTTGGACGATGCGCTCACAGAACCGATAGCAACGCTACTTTTTTGTTAAATTTTCGGTTGAGCAGCAACTCGCTAGCTGACAACTTATTTGTCGTCGTGCGTGTACTTGTATCGCAACCAATAGACGTGCGACAGTTGCGTCCAAACACGCGGACAAAAATTTCTCCCTGCTGTCGCGTCGCTACATGCGCGCACTTTCATACAAACCCGTAGACTTGATGTGAGAGACAAATTAGTCGTGGGCCCTCCCTTAGTCAGGTGGATTGCTTTTGAATTCTTTGTTAAGTTTATTTAATTAAAATATTGTGAAGAAATCCCGATGATGCAGTATTGACACAGCTACTAACTGCTAAGTTCTAGTAAATAAGTTTAAGTAATTACCTTCATTTTTATTCCAATGTATTATTAGAACTGAAACCTATCTACAAATGAAACCTATCTAGTTGAAAAATTGCTAAATATTTTACCAAGAAATAAAAAGAATCGTAGATACTCGAATGGTTATAGGTACCATTCGAGTCAAGCGGTATTGAAGACGACGTCAAACAATTTATTTAAACAATCGATATTGACGTTAATATCGATAACGATCGATATAATATGTAACAATGCTTCACAACATGCAAGTGTTTTCATAATTACCTTTAGGTATTGAATTTCAATTCAAGAGTATGTGATAATGGCCGCGGGACTAGAGTGTATTAATAACGTTTCAATTAGGCTTTTCAAGTAAGTAGAAAAATGATTACGCTTAGATTTTGAAATTCAGTGTGAATGGAAATAGAAATAAATACATTTCTTAACGTTGACTTAAAAATGTGTAGATCGGTAGTTACTTCCACTTGTGACGGGCGACACAATGATTCACCGCCATAATATTTGTACGGTATCGCGGAAGTGATAAGTTGCTTCCAGTCAACCAAGGATTTTAAAATCGACCATCAACCATGCGGGTATTTTACCGCCGTTATCGTTGCTTTCTAATAGATATGAGAGATATTTAAATGTGTGTTCATTGTTCGTGGTCAAGAACCCTCAAATGAAGCCCATGAGGATCATCGCACTAAGGGTTTTCAGCTAAATATAAACTAAATACCTACTTAATACAAACGAGGCCTATGATGTTTGGTGAAATTAGTGCAGCAGTTGAGTTCTTTTAACCAGAAAGTTGACGATGATGATTGGAAACTTTATACCTTTAAAAGCATTTGGAAATAATATGCAGTATAGAGTAAAACGAAATTCCGCCCTGGAATTAATATAACTCTAACTATTCCCCGCCAAGGACTTATACCATATATATTATATGAATATTGATATTATATACAAGTGACAACGGCTCCATAAGTTAAAGGAGTCCTTAGCGACAACAACAAGGTAGAAGTGATCAGTGAACTAGACCGGTTAGAATCTAGTTTCAAACTTGCAGAGTATTCACACACGGTTAGAAACTCGCCAGTCAGGATAAATATACTGAATTTGGGACTTGGCGAGGCAGCGATACTAGTGTATTGAAGCAATTTGGGAGAACTGGGATGGGTGTTCAGCCCAGTTGAGTCATGGGGGAATATTGAGTTGATTGAACTTGTCGCATAGCTATTTGCTAAAGAGCACTACTCACAACTGGTTTATGTCACTCTGGGACGACTGACTGGAATTATATATCCACCGGAAACAATAGTAATAGGTACTTCATTTAAGTAGGTAGGTAAATATGAATATACAGGGTGGATTTTTTAGCCTTAACTTTTTGCGACATACACTGATCAAAGATTAAAAAAAAAAAATAAAGACTGCAAGAAAATGGGCAATTTTCACAAAAAACTTTTGTGATGGCAACATAACCAAAGCAATAATAAAACAACAAAATTCTACAGCAGAAAAGAATAACTAGGATACTAGGAACTTGATTATGACCATTACAGATTGATTCTGCAAATTTTGGACACAAAAATGAACAGGAAAGAAACAATATTATTTCAAGAACCGTATACGTTATTAATTATATATCTTAATAACGTATACAGTTCCTAGAAAAAACAATAGCAGTTCTTATAATATAGATAAATGCTGCATTAAAATAATTACAATGATTATGTTTATAAACATAATTCCAACCGGATTTTAAGCTTTAAATTCGTTGATAAGAAAACAATTCGGAAAATCGATTTGTTAACGTATTTGTATTGTATTAGCTAATACTTCCGATCTGAATACTATCTGTACTTATTAGATATAGATAAACTAGGAAAATGTTTCAATTATTTAAAGTTAGAGTACCTACGTATAAAAGGGCAGGCAACATTTTTCGAACAATGTAAGACGCAAATGTCTTGAGTCTTATACCTGATACCATAGCAATACAGGCTAAATAGTAATTCAAGCCTGAATGTTCACGCTTTTTAAAATGATTAGCAAGAGAAAGCAAACTTAAGAGAACCTTGAAAAGCCAGTCAGAATTATCACAATAAGTATTTACGTACTTATCACCGTTTTACCTTTTTAGAAATGATGGTGACGACCATGACAGTGACAATAATACCTGACGGTAAAAAAACATCGTTAAAAATGAGAATGACATCAACAATAATATAGTGAAGTAGGAAAACACAACAATTGAAGCTCACGTGTTTGAAAACACGGTGAAATAATATAACAGGCTTGATACTGCACCTGTTTCAAAAATGACTCGACTTAACGACTGTTGGGTATCAATTAATTTATTTAAAGGCTGCAGAAAGAAGAGGTAAACTTTTAATCTTGTCCGTCCCGAACATGCGACATGTGGTGTAGAATTGGATGTGTAGATAACACAACAGGTATATCACTATAGTAAGTGACTTCTATCAGTAGGTACAGACGCCAGCAGGGCAAGCTACCTGAAACTGTCAAATTTTCCCAATCAACCTTGAACCTTAATGCTTTATCGATAAAGTTGAAAATCTATTAAATAAATTTGACAGATTGTAGTAACTTGATGTGCTGGCGTCCGTACACAACCTAAATTCATTCCATTTACGGTTCTGCGCATCACATTCAACTTGGAAGGTTGTATGAATGCACCTTCATGTGCATGTCCTGCAGTACTAAATAGGAATGTTATGGCTCATAGGGCATTTTAAATTACCATTGATATTATTAAGAAGTTGTCCGTCGATCTATTCGAGCAGTTTATTACATAAGGCGTTGACGACGACTCCATGGCTGTGTCCAGAAGCAGTTATTTTTATTCTCATATCAATACTAGTCGCAAGTGTTATCAGTAGACGTTTAGATTAAGATTTTTAAAAGCATTAGGTTGTAACTAATGTATATCATTATCGAGCATTCATTGTTACTCATGAATTAGGTTTTGAACTTAGTGGGTACAACGCTCCAGCGGACAATGTCATGGGCGGCTCCTTGTTAAATTCTATAATCAGAGATGTGAATATCTGATAGCGGCATTGATTACCAATCTTTGCTACTACATATCATTTTTAAGACTTTTTCGACCAACATATCCAAAATGTTATCTTTGATCATAATTAATTTGCGTCATGTCAATTATTTTACTTCTTGGAATTGTTTTCTAAACCCGCAAGGAATGATAAATATCACGAAAATATAAAAATCATCCACTTTTAAACAGAATCGCTTTATCAGCGGCTGATAATGAGTTTGTAATCATGCAAGGAAAGAATTTGCAAACTGAAAAATCCGATCAAATACCTAAAATTTCAATAATAATTGACAGGATTCGATAACCAACAAGAGAGCGTAGCCTTAAACCCTAAAAAAATGAATTAATGACTTATGGTAAGAGGCATTTCAATGCATATCGCGTTTTTACAGCGACTTTTAACAGGATTTACTTAGTTATGCTTTTCGGTAGATTATGTCAGATTTTGACATTTTTGACTTCTCCGTCATCGTTATTGTTGGTAGAATGTCACTTTGTCTAGGCCCTAAGGCCCCTTAATATGAATCACATATTCCTTTGATGATACGATAATATGAACTACAACTTCGTAGAATTATTATTACTTACTTGGTAGATTAAATACCACTCGCTGAAAGAGTTTTCTCGGAAACTCAGAACGAGAATATTAATAGGCTATAACTATAAACTTTATTTTTTCATGTATAGGGTGTGAGGCATATTTGACGAAAATCCACCGCTGAGGGAGTGAAACGGGGATTGGAACGTTTATCAAAATCGCAGGAACAGCTAGTTACATATATTTCTTTTTTTTCACAGTTAACTACAACTGCAACGAAAGAGTTAAGAGAAAATGGATTCATCTGGAGATAAGTCAATGAATTGGCCGGACGAAGGTAAACAGTTGTATACGTCACTCTTACTATCTATAGGTACTTGACTAAGCATTTAACAAGCAATTATTGTTTGTTGGACTTTTACCCCCTTTCGAAAGTGAAGTACATTTATCGCCGTAGCACTTTATAGAGTCCGCTCTGTTTAGTGCTAATTTCCTTTAGATAGCTGCGCTAAAGCTAGCTTATATACTCTTTTGCTTTTTTCTTCTGTTGTTGTATTTACTTTTTCTCGGATTTCTTTATTTCTTTATACTAGAGGTACAAAGAAATAAAGAATCCTTTGTACCTCTATATTCCCGTTTAGACTTCTGTATGTGACTATAAAGATTTGTAACGATTTCATATTAACCCTTCCGGCAGCTTCCTCGTCAATAAAGGTTTTCGATTCTACATTGTTCGTCATTTTGTTCAAACTTATCTACTATATAAAGTAATCTACAAAAATCTTGCATCCCCTATGTTGAAGGTTGTGCTGCGTAGAAATACTAATCTTTATAAACAAATATTCATTTTTCAATTGCTGACGTGTGAAATCTATTTTTGGATATCATACACATCAGCTACATTGGTTATGTACAGACGCCAGCACATCAAGCTACTACAATCTGTCAAAATTCTTTAATAGATTTTCAACTTTATTGCTAAACCATTAAGGTTCAAAGTTGATTGGGAAAATTTGACAGTTTCGGGTAGCTTGACCTGCTGGCGTCTGTACATTGTGTGCACATAACAGCACACAATGTACTTACTTACCTACCCACTCTGCCCATGATAAAATTAACATAATTATTGTTTTTGCGGGTTTTTCTTTTCATTGATAAGCCAGTTTCTGTCGTCCGTACCTAATAGTATTAAATGCTTTTAGGGAAATTAACTGTAGGTAACGAGTTATAGGAATTTGATCGATTTCCGTCATCCTCGTAATCTCTAAATTATAAAAATACGAGAAAAATATTACGTCAGTAGAATTTTGGTTTAGCGTTTAGTACGTACTCAAAAGAGAATTGCATAATTATGCATTAAACAATAATACATATCGTGTGAAACATTAAAACGCTTTCTCCAAAAATGACGAAATTGTGAAAAGACCGAAAACGCTCTTTGGGTGATCAAAAGATGGTCAATTTGGCATCAGGTAATCCGTAACTTTGGTAACATTGTTGCCAGATTAATATTGGAATATCGAGATTGATGACTTTATAAATCGAATCGCGAAATATCCAGATATTTTGATTCGTGGTGTCAATTTCGATCGGATTAGACACTGATGCCAGATTAACTGTTTAATTATCATCTGGTGTTAAGTACATGATATCATTTCAGATGTGGTGCCGACGGCAGATCCCAACCTGACGGTGGCGATGATTTCCGAGGAGCTGCCAGCCCTCACGGTGACCACCATCGTGGGGATGACAGTGGTGATGCTCATAGCGATCCTCGCAGTATTCATTCTCGGAGTGCTCATTGATTGCAGGCAACAGTAAGTAGGACATATTCATTTTTAACCGACTTCAATAAAGGAGAAGGTTATATGTATGTATTCCGTCTGTATGTTTTTTATGTATGTTCATCGATTATTCGTCAACCTACATCCAAAAACACACTACAAAGTGAAAAATAACTGTAATTTCGGAAATCGGTGGAAAAAAACTAAAATACAAACATCCAGACACCAACTTCCGAAATTAAAGTTATTTTTCACTTTGTAGTGTGTTTTTTACAATCTGTATACATCTTCACGACAAAGGAATTAGGTTTCTCTCTAATTACCTACATTATTGCTTACGTTGAGGAAAATGTCACGATAATCCTTCGCAAAGTTCTTGACGTGTGATTGATATCGTCATTTTGACGGAAGAAGTGATGTAATTACATAATCACCTTGGAGGTTTTAATATTCCAAATGTTTGGTATTCGTTACAATGCCATCGCTGATAAGAGTGAAAGTGTGTAGCGTGCCCAATGTAATATCAGAATATTAGTTACCGAGACTTTATCCGTGTCCAAAGCTTACGGATTAGGCGATATAATAATCCTATTAATAGTAAATTGTGGTATTAAAGATACCTATACACTGTTGTTTGTTTACAGTTTTATGTAGTTTTATCAGTAGATAAATGTTTAATAAGGTGTCTCATTTATGTAAGTAAAGCGGTTGTGATGGACTGGCACATTGCAAGTCTTGACCCGGAAAAAAACCCTTTGGTTCTCTTTCTACACCGACATCTCCATCGAAGTATCTGCTTCTACGGCGTAGTGTCAGAGATTGCGTACCTACCGTAGATCTACGTCTTCTCTGACATTTCACTAATCGAGTTGGCATAGGATTAAGAGGAAATTAAATCACAACTTTCATTTTACTTTCAGGCGATTATTAGAAAAGAAAATGGGTGAAGCAAAGCGCATGAAGACCAGCAGACGAGTGAACACGACTCCTGAAGCAGACGATGCTAGCATAGCCAACAACATGGAGGAGCCAGGCATGAGCGTAGCCCCGGCTGAAGCCCTGCGGCATATACCCTAGCATTGAAAGAGCACGTCTGTACTTGAGAACAATGTCTTCCATTAATATTACAATAAAAACATATCAGGATAGATGTAACGAAAATATATGAATTATTATTGAAACAACTTGTTTTGAAGGACTTAAAGGATTCGATGTGAATTCCAATTTGTGCATTTCTAATAGGTGGCACTTTTAAATAACAAGTAAAATCTTCTATTTTGTTTTCTACTTAACTATGTATTTTGAAGTACTTATTTGGTCCATATTTTCAATTTGTTTGCAATATGAGTAATTATTATATTATGTTCAATAGGCCAAAGTATAACCTTCGTGTACATAGTAATTATAAGTAGGCGAATCAATTGAATCTTATTATTATGTTATTTTAGGAATTGATCCCAAGATTGTGGAAGAATTGTAAAATTATTTTTAAACACTTTTTTATACATTTAAGCAAAATTATATGATGTGATATAATTTTATATTACCTATTTTTTATACACCATAGTTTGTTTTTTATGTCCTAACTAATAAAATCGAATAAGTGAAGGAATATTTAATTTTTATGACTAAGAATCTGTTGATATATAAATTAGGTATTTTTGTACTGTGCCAGTTTCATAAATGAAAATAAGTAACGGTATACATTGAAGTTTTTTTAATGCTTTTCGTACAGAATAATTCCATCTTCACAAAAAAATCTTAAAGAATTTAGCTAAAGCAAGACTCAAACCTATCTTTCTCGTTTAGATTGGCGAAAAGTCAACTACACAATGCAGATAGAGCCGATGTTGGTACCCTTTATCAAACGCTATATTCCAAACACATCACTACATTACATCATCGATAAATTTTACTACAATTAGCTGGTAGGTATAAGGTTGACGACTAAGTACCTACCACGAAAGAAAGACCGAAGGAACCGAGATGCAAACTAGAAAACTATTTTTTCCTTTCCAGATTAGGTTTTTTGGTTATACCTACTCGTAGATCCAGTTCTCATTTGGCACCAGATTGCAGAGCCCCCACTCAAGCAATCGTATTTTCAGTTATGCTCCATCTGTTCCCGGGTCAAGATTTTTTGGATAAATAATGCAATCAAGTTGGCTACTTATTGGTAAAAAAACTATAAGTATAAAAGGCTAAGTAATAACAGTTGCACGGGTCGATTGATCAGGTTAAGCTACGTTTGCCGCGGTTGGTCCATGGATGGGTGACAATCTTAACATACCAAGACCTCCGTGCCTCGGAAAGCACGTTAAGCCGTTGGTCACGGCTGCCATTCGTGGATCAGTCATACAGGATTTAACAGTCGCCCGAAGACTGAATGTCTGACAACCAGTCTTACCAAGGGATATCGTATTACAAAGTAACTGAGTTGTGGAAGTCAGATAGGCAGTCGCTCCATGTAAAATACTGGTACTCAGCTGCATCCGGCTAGACTAGAAGCCGACCCCAACATAGTTGGGAAAAGGCAGATGATAATTTAGTTTAGCTTCAACTACTTAAATATACTTTTGTGTGTCATACACAAAGAACAAGACTGTAAAATGAATATACGGATTTAATTTTATATGTCCTTAATTGGCGAGTTGTCTCACTTTTAATTCGGTGTTATGAAAATATCGATCACGATTACGTTGTATATTCGTTGATGTAAGTAGATCGAAAGATTGATTTATTGATAGCCGCAGCAACGATAGCATCTGGAATTTTGAAGATTTCCGTGATTTCGGCGCGTCTGATCTAAGCTTAATGATATTTGTTTGTTTTCTGGCTCAGTTTACACTTTTGTAGTTTGACCTGGGGGTCTACTACGAAGTGCAAAGTGCGAATTTTCGGATCGGACCGACACATGGCCGAACCGAATATTATTGAAAAATGCGAAGTTCGGATCGGCTCAGTTGGGTCGGGACCATAGTCAATATTCGAAAGAGTGTGGGAGTGTAGGATTGGGACCGACCGAACCAAATAGTAACTTCGTAGCAGGAAACGGCCGAACATTCGGTCGATACCACTTCGGAGTAGACCCCCTGTTCCTAAATAACATAATGTGTCTTTTAAACTAACTACAGCGATAGCCTAAGTTATAAATCAGGCTCAAGAGTTACATTATGAGGATTTATCATCATAAATCTTCGTAATGCGGGTTAATAGGCAATACGGGCTGGTGTCCGCAACTCCACGTCAATGCGCGTATTTTGCGTACGGGTGGGATGCGGGTTTTACACAAATGACTATAGCCGCAATATAGTCACATGGTAATTCGGCTAGGCCGCAGGTGACTAAAATCGCAAGTTCCGAAGTAGAATAGTAGGTTTCGACTTTTGTCGTGCGGCGACAGGTCGAATACGGCGGTTGACTAAAGTGGACCGTGAAAATGCTCAGTAAAATGTTCATTTTGATGCCAAATTAACTAGTCACCTGCGATTTTTATGGACCTGTGTAAATGTGGTGGCGATTCGGCATGTGAGGCAATTTGGTAAGCAACCAGCCGCACGATGACAATCGACCTAGTGTAAATACACCGTAATGTAACTCTCTCTATGTCAATTAAGAAGACGATTAAGAGCGATGGCACTAAATCAATTCCTCAAACGTGTCGTTTGCCTGATCAACATTAGACAAGGGTTAGGAATGTTGATCATCAACTGACGAAGGTTGACAATAACCGGATCATATTACTAAGCAGCACCATGCCATCAGCATGGGCCATTAGCTGTGGTGGCTATACAATATGTAATATATAGCTAACTATTATCTCCTCAAAATTGGTCCAGCCGTTTGAGCGTGAAGAAGTAACAAACATACAAACATAAACACACACTCACAAACCTTCGCCTTTATAATATTAGTGTGATTATCACATTTATTTCAATATAAAAACATATATAAATTATATTTTTAAATAGAATATAAAAGGTACATATATAAATATTTAAAAATATAAAAAAATAATAGCCCACCGGTATCGGGAACAGGGTCCAAGGTACAGGTGGTCAGGGCTCCAGAGAGAGGAACCTCCTGACAATGTGAGCCGTGTCCAGAAATACCGCTTTCTGAATCAAGCCCTTGATCCAGCTGCACAATGAGAGCCTCCCCAGGTGTATGTAGCTAACTATTATTATTAAGAAAATCGTGTTGACCATAGTATTACTTCATGTATTTAAAACTGAGTCTTATTGCCTTGAAATAAGATATAATTTTCTTTAGCTCAATCGGTGGTCAGTATGGCAAATTACATATTAAAAAAAAATACCTATATTAAAAGTTACTGAAATCGATTCAGTAGTCAATTATGAACAATTTTCTGGACTTGCGTTTATTCTGTTACCTACACTTGTATAGGGCTTATAGGATAGGGGCATATTATAGAGTTTGAGAAGAGTTCAGTAGTTGCTGTAGATTGTGTTATTGCAGATTACATTCTTTCCCTAAATGTATTTTCCTACCTCCTTGCAAAGATTCTTCGGAGCCAACTGCATGTAAGTACCATGTGCGTTAACACCACCATGATGTCAGTGATTTTATCGGCTCCGCATGCTCAATATGACGAGTGTAAAAATGTGTCTTCAGCGGTGAACGGTTAAGGGTAGTAAAATTGACGTCTGACAGATTGTATGGATGAACTGTCAAAAATTCAAAATTATTCCTCCAATAAAGTTGAAGAACTTGATGATTGAAAAAAAGTGACAATATACAGGTTATCTATGTAACGTGTGCTTCATTTTACGTAATAGCGTGTCTTGAGCAAAAGGAATGTAGTTTTTCCTATTGAGTGATTCTCCAGTGGCGCGCACGCACGTTTCGAGACTAGCAGGCGGGGTCTGATTGGCAACATGCACTACTTCTCAAAACATCCTGTGACATGGGCCATCGCGAATATCCGTGCATAGCACTGCAGCTCTAATCGATTAACGATAACTATATCAATCATAATTGGTGCCTGATAAGAACAGTTTTCACCGATCGACTTGTGAGAATCACTTTGTCAGTGCTGCGGGCATTGTTTACTTGTGCAGACGTAAACACGGAACACTCGACATTACGCATTTTTTTTCAATTTAATTTTACGTTTTGTGTTTAAATATTCAGAACTGAAATGTGTACGAAAGTTTATATGGTCTGAGTACCTATTCTGACAATAATCTTGGCGTGATCTATATAGCGAGTGCAGTTTTTCAATGGGCAATTGTAAATCAAAGAAAACTCAGAAGGAGCCCGATAAGTTTTTTGAACGGGAGAAATGGAAGGAGCAGAAGCGAGAGGAGACACGGAAGAAGAAGGTGAACCCCGCGAACAGGAGAGCGGGCAAGCAGGAAGCGCTGCTGCCGCCGGACGCGCTGGCGGAGCCGGCGGCCAGCCCCGGACCAGCGCCGAGCCTGCAGCAGCACGCGCGAAACTACGACGAGGAGGCGCTGGACCGCATGCGTTACCAGCTCCAGAATGACTCCGATGCTTTCTTACTGAATAATATTCTCCTCTCAGTGCAGTTCTTTGAGAACTACGAACGGTAAGTTTATACCCAATGTTAACCGCACATAACCGCAACGGGCCGAAGCGCAACGCACTTTCATGCAAAAAAATGCAGTGCGGCCCGCCTGTAGTGTGCGTTGGTTTATAGAATATGTACAAAAATAATAAAGGAGGATTTTTGCAATGCGTTGCAGCGCAGCTCACCCCAATCTGCTTCATTACCTTAAATCGACATGTGTGCTTCCGTCATTGTCCAATTTAATCGCATTCATGGAATTCAAAATCAGTGACACGAAGCGATAAAGAATATATATATATATATTAAAAGTGTCCTTATATATAATCTAAATCTGTTGTTGGTATAGTTACAATAGGTATATAATTATAATCGTCATGCACAGATTTAATTAATTTTTTTGATAACAAGGTACAAATGTTAGTACCTACACAATTAATATTCATTGCAACAATAATTATCATTTGAACAAAACAAAATACGAAGGATAATATATTTTTGTATGTCGTCAACCCGTCCCAACTCCCAACAGACCTTATTTACTTATGTGTCAGTACCTAGTTTCATAAGGATCTGTATAAATACTAATAGCCGGTTTGAACTTCAGAATCACATACATATTTATAAAAAGGGTGAATGCTTGCCAGTCGTTGCTGCAAGAGATCTTCGAAATACTAGATAAACTCTATTTCCGATGGTGATTCTCCTATTTTTCCGCCGAGGGTTAATACTAGAAAACGATGCCTACTTCAAACTTGTCTTATATTTTTCCATAATGTTCTTGTGTTGATTAAGTATATACTAGTAGTATATAATAGTGGTATACGAGTACTAGTAGCTAAATCTAATCACTAAGTAAATAACCCTTTTTTACCCATATTGTCGCGCAAAGTAAAAATAAAATAGTATAATGTAGAGGTTTTTTAAATTAATTTGATGTTTCTGTTAGGTGAAGTAGTTATACGCAAATTCGACGACACGGTTGGCGCAGTGGCTGAGCGGTTGACTGCTGCGCTGCGTGTCGCGGGTTCGATTCCCGCACGGAACAAATATTTGTATTGCCTACAGGTAGTTGTTCCGGATCTGGCTGTATATGTATGTGAGTTTAAATGTTTGTAAACGCACCCACGATACAGTAGTAATTCCTAGTGTGGGGCAACGTTTTTTAAAAAAAAAAAATAATCGATATCTCCATGATTATATTAATCCTTTTTTGGGTTAGCGAGTCCTTTGTCCATTTATCTGTTTTATATATAGCCAATTATGAATATTAGTCAAATTGGTGGCATGTCCTTATCAGTGTAGAGGCACAAGAAAAGTCCCGCTGGCTATCATTCAGATAGCGGATTTACTTCAATAAATTATAAAATAATCTTCAAGGGTGGTGTGAGGGTGTTATTACTTCGTAGTTTAAATATGTAAATAATCAAAATAATGAAATCTGTACTTAGTTAATAACTTGACTGGAGTAAATTTGCTAGTCTATTATTGTGGTATACATGTGTCCCAGAAAGATGTGGTCAAATTTACTGAACAACTTTCTCCAAGGGACCATCATCGTAATCGCAAAAAAATAATCAACGGTCTCATACATTTGTATTGAATAGGTATTGAAGTTTTGTATGGGACAGCTGTTGATCATTTTTACGCGATTAAGATGTTGGTATCATGGAGAAAGTTGTAAAGGTTAATTGTACACCCCGTATAAATATGTTAGGAAATTGTACTAAGTACTTGGTTTAAATCGCTTTAGCACACTTTCGAGTGCCTAAAGCTTTTACCCCTGAACCCTAATTCGCTAATACTTGTTTGATTATATAACATAGGTAGGTAGGTACTGCATTCGGTACTTACATCAAAGCATTTCATTTAATTTTGTTATTACGGCATTAAAACGATCGCGCCGACAGATATGATAATGGGAAAGAGATTGGTATTAATGATAACGTTTAGCATCTACATATTTATTAAGTTATCACAGTCATGTTAGAGGTGATTTATTTAGTTTTTTAATTAATTTGTTATCATCTGCTTAATGTTAATACGTGAAAATTTAAATATGTAGGTATGGGTAGGTGAATGTAAAAAGTAATCAAGTGTCGAGATATAAAAATAAAACCAATTTCATGTTTGATTTCAGGGAAGTACATCAAATAAAAAACAATCCAATAAGTGAACGTGAACACTTTATCAACGAAGCAATGGTGCGACAAAACAAACATGTATTTTTCGCGGATCGATTGCAAGAGTCCGTTCACGAACACATCACCTTCCAGAGGCACCGAGGGCAAAAGGAGCCTCTGTCAGCCCCGAGGCTCTTTGTTATCTATGACAATGTGGAAGCCAGTGAACCAGGAGATACCTCCGATTACAGCGCAGTTCTCGATGCACCTTTCTACAAATTGCGCATAGAAGACGGCAAAATACCAGGTAAAAGAATTACAATGACAAATCTAACTTAAACAATATTATTTGGTAAAAGTGTTAAATCATTTAAATACAAGAAACACATAGTAACCTCAGACTGTTTTTTCAGGATATGTAAAACTGCAGCAAATGGAAGTTTTAGAGAGCACTCTGCAAAAAGAAAACGAAGCGATGACTATGAATGAAACGGATTCTGATGATAGCATATATAGCGAATCTGAAAAAGAATCAATTGATTCTGATGAATTTTCATACACTGTCAGTAAGGGCGAAGAACTTTTACATCAACTCAAAACTAAATTGGAGAACAACACTGAATCAGTATTGACCTCCGAAGACAAAAATATTTCCGATACAAATGGGGGTGTCGGTAGAAGATACAGTGGACCGATAAAACAAGTTAGTTTACAAGTAACAAAAAGTAATATTTCAAACATAAACATACTTCGAAATATCAATGCTTTACCCGAGGAACAGGATGAGTCTGAAACTAACAGTCATTTTATAGATGAAAAGAAAGGGCCTCAAGTCCAAAACGTTATAGCTCCGAGAAAATCAATATTAAAATATAACACAAATTTAAGTAGTTCAACCAAGGATCTTCACAAATACCCAAAAACTAACATGCGTGCAGCTTATTCAGAAGGCAACCTAGCTGAGGATACAGAGACCTCTGGTTATAAGTCGAACTCTAGCGAAGCTGAATCTGATTATGGTTATTCTACAATAACTAAGGCCGCTACACCAAAAAAAATAGGACTCAGTTTGCATTCCAACTACTCGCTCACATCAGGGGCGTTGCCAGATGAGACGTGGACAGCCGTGGACGTGAAAGCGTTGAGCGAATGGAGCGATGATGAAGACGAAGTCGCCGAGAGTGCCTCCAAGTCTTCACAGTCACCTAACTTGTACGAGAGATGTTATTACCTCAACTCTTTGAGATTTATGAATAACTTTGTGGATAACTTCATAATCAATTTAGGGTCTGGGTTAGGTTTGACTACCGAAGAAGTTAATTCTGCTTTAACTCAAGGCGCCAGTATTTACTGCGACTCAATTAAAAATGGCTCCAAAATCGGTTATGAAATATTTCCTGCGCTTGTCGCTGCTTGGCCCAATGCAGCTAACCAGTGGATCATTAGAGAAAGGAGAATAATACAAAATCCTAGAACTAATTTCTCTTATCAATGGCCTAAAAAAGAAATGGTCAGCAAGGCTATAGGTTTTGGATGTCTGTTAGTACCTATTGGATTTAGAAGCAAAAGAGGCCAAAATCCGGATCAGAATATACAGTGGAAAATCATATTTCCTGCAGCAGAACGTTATCTGCAAAGTTGTTTAGCACATTCTCATATACGTTGCTATTTATTCACTTTGGCGTTACATAAGACATTCCTGGAAAATGAAACAGCCAAAATCGGTCTAGATGTTAGTCATATAAAAAATCATCTATTTTGGCAATGTGAAGATAATTATGCAAAATGGCCAGAAGATCGTCTCGGCGAATCATTGAGGATGTTTTTGCGAAGCTTTTACATGAATTGTGTGAAAAAAAGAATGCCCAATTATTTTGTAGAAAACTGTAATGAAGTTAAAAACATACCGCAACCATTGCTACACGCACAACAAAAAAAAATTTCTGAAATTTTAGAGGCTCCTGTGATGCATATCCTGAATGCGCTTCAAAAGATAAAATATACTAAGAAAGATTTTTATCCGGCGTTCAACAGCCAAAGGCTGTATGATATACTAACGTGTAAAAATCCTTTACGCCTTATCAATCCATATTTACCCCCGGCTGTGTCCAGGTATGAAGACAGTTCTAATAGTGACGACGATACTCAAACAAACTTCAGGGATAGGGACAAAGAGCGAGACAAAAACTATAAATGGACAAAGCAACAATACAAACTACAACAAGAAAGGCGAAGTGCTCAAATTCATGCAAAAAAGCAAAGATCAGAGAAAAAGGAACGAGAAATGGTAAGTTGTTTTATAAAAAATATATTATTATAATTTTATTTTGACATATTCAAAACTTTATGGTTTATGCAAATAATTATTTAAAATTTTGAGTAGTAATTTTATAAAACATAATTTGAAGAATTGTAATAGACGTAGTACCTACTCATCATTGCATGGCTTGTAAGCATCGAATCGTGAGCGATGCGAATTAGGGGGACAGGAGTTTCACATTGTGTTGTTATGCCGAACTGCAAAGTTTCCTTTTGTCAGACACACAATTACGAATGCAAAGATTATTGTAGATCTTACATTACTAAACTTATTTTTTTATTGTTACAGTTTGTGTTACCATCAAAGATGGAAGCGGAGCGCCGACGACTAGTTCTCGAATTCTTTATTCCTCATTTCATCGCTATGGCGCGTTCTAGCGAAAGATTTGAAGCAATAAGACAAGCATTAATATACTTGGAGCAGGCTCAGAGACTATGCAAGTTGCTGTTAGAAGAGCCAGGTGGTGATATGACAGCCAATGAGTACTTAGATGTGGTCCGTGAGAAATTGACTGACTGTCAGAGAAAATTAGCAAACCAAGGTGGTTTTAAGTTACCAACAAGAAGAGAAACCAAGATTGAAAGAACTCAACAAAAACCGCTCCGCAAGCAGCGTCCAAAGTTTGAGGAAGTTCACGATTCGCCGTCTGATAATCCGGGTATATCAGCATTTACCTTTGTTGATGTACACGTTGATAATTCCTCAAGTCACGATCATATGAGATTTAATGAATTTATCAGTGGAGAGGAATCCAAATTGTAAACCACTTTAATTAGGAAAACTTAAATTAATGTACATATTAATTTTGTAAATAAGATTTGTGTGTAGGGATATCAACTCTTGCTACTCAAGATTTGATTCGAGTTGGTTCTCGGAATTCGTTGTAATTTGTTTAAGTGTATGGAATCTCGTGCGTTTTATTGACTATGTTGTAGATGCTTGCAATCTTATTTATAGCAGGAAAAATAATGTACGCCAGTTTGTTACTGATTACTTTAATATTAAATGTTTACTAAAATATTGTATAATATAAGAAATATAAACTATCTGATTATTACTTATAACAATTTTTTATTTAATAGGAATGGTCGGCTTTGTTGAATGGCTTTTGTGTGAGTCGTTAGGTACTAGTAAAATCATAAGAAATGATGCTTACTAACCTTGGTATGAAATAAACTATAGCATTTTACTAATACGTATTGTAAATATGCTTTTATGTTTGCTTTCTAGATTTTTTTTCCAATCTGGAATTTCAAATCTGTATTACGTAGATACAAGTAGCTACGTATCAAATGACGTACCTAAGTACTATACTTAGTAGCTGGATTTGTAATCTTTCTTTGATACGGTCCAGTAACATCAAACGACGGCACACATGTAATGCGCTTCTGATTTAAAATATTTTCCAGTGATTCGTTCGTTTTGATTCGTATCGTACATATCAAGTGACAACTCAATATTCCGAAATCATGACTGATTCAATAGATAATTAATTACTGATTAGGAAATATATAATGATTCTAAATGAGCGGATTTACGCCAGCCACCATGGAGAGTAGAGCCATCCGCACGTACATGCCGTACTCGGCTTGCCTGAAGTAGGCAGCGCGCGGGTCCGAGTCGAAGTCTGGCGAGATCTCGTCGACGCGCGGCAGTGGGTGCATCACTACCATGCGCCTGCGAGCGCGCGTCATCAGCTGAGGAGTCACCACCATCAGCCCTCGTGTCTGAAATACGAGTTGAAACCTTTGAGAATAGGGCTTTGGTGATAAGCGAATAAAAAATCGTTGAAGCAAATCTAAGTAATTTTGACGTCACTATTACGACATTATGCCTTATGTAATGGAATTGATTTGCTTCGATAGGAATATAAATAAAAAGTGTGTATGTGTGTAATAATAGTTACCTTTTCATATTCATCTTGACTCTGGAACCTTTCACGCTGAATTCGAGTCATATACAAAACATGAGTGTCCTCTAATACATCTTCCAACCTCTCATATACTCTCTGAGGTATACCTTTAGAGGCAACGTAATCTGTGATATGCTTCGGCATGCCTAGTCCTCGAGGGCTGACATACTGCAATTGTACTTGATACAGAGTTAGAAGTCGTGCAAGAGAATGAACAGTTCGACCATTCTTCAGGTCTCCAACCATAGTGATGGTTAATCCGTTAACTGTACCGATTTCTTCACGAATTGTAAAGACGTCGAGCAGAGCTTGTGTGGGGTGTTCTCCAATGCCATCTCCCGCATTTATTATAGGTTTGCGACAATGGCGAGCTGCACGCTGAAGAATAAAATTCAAATTCGTATATCAACAACATATTATTATCATATTTGTAATTTTATAGTTAGGATAAGATTTAGGATAATAGAAACTTACCGCAACTGCACCGGGCTCAGGATGTCGCAGTACCACTACATCAGAATAGCTTGCCATTACTGAAACACTGTCTTCCAAAGTTTCACCTTTCTTTGCTGATGAACTTGTAGCATCTGTATGGATTACAGAACCACCCAGTCTTTGCATTGCTGCTGCAAAACTGCAACTAGTTCGCGTGCTGACTTCATAAAATATCGACGCCATAACTTTGCCTCGTAAAATATCATCTAGGAATCGACCTTTGTTGACACTTGTTTTCATGAACTGCGCTAGATTGAATACATCATTGAGAGTATCTTTACTAAACGAGTCAACAGTAAGTATACTCTTTCCGAATAAGTCGCTACGTTGACGTTGAGAAACTGTTATTGCAGGGGGATTATAATTAGACGTACTGTCACATCTTTGTCTAGTCACCTGGGGTAATGGTGATAAACACCTTGCAGCTGCAATTTCACTGAAATGGACATTCGGCTTGGATTGTGCCTCAGCCTTGTTATCGATTTGATCAAAATCAATATCACTAACTCTACTCAAATCAGCAGATGTATGTATATCGAGTGCAGAATTTGGTCGACTGATTTCTTTGTCCATTTTTTCAATAGTAAAGTACGTTTTATTCTTGGGTATAGGCCAGTCTCGTACATTTTGTCCAAAGCCTGGAGGTACTAGAACTTGCCCCTCAACATACGCAATTTCACCTCGCAATGTTACGCGATGAACTGCTCCACACACTTGCCTACCTGCGAATGGCGTCCATTTAGATTTCGAAAATTCCATAGCTTGTGGGATCGTCCACTCGTAATCCATATCCACCTCAACGTATGTGTTTGGTTGTTCCGGCAAATTAAATATTTTGCGAGGGTTGCGATGGAATTTATTTATCAGATCCTCTAGAGTTAAACGACCTTCATGAACTGCATTAAGAAGTAATGGTAAAATTGTTTCCAATCCGGGAAAACCAGGAGGTGGCTTTTCCGAATTCTTTTCTTGCACAGTGTGTGGAGCGTGGTCCGTCGCGAAAACGTCAATCATATCTATATTTTTCCATAGTTCGGCTTGGTCTTCCGGGCTACATAATACTGGGCGCACTTCAGCCCTGCCTTGTCCAATTTCTTCAACATCTGCTGTACTTAGGAACAAATGATGAGGGCATACTTCACAAGTTACCTTCAAGCCTCTTTCTTTTGCTGACTTAATTATTTGAATTTCCTCTTTCCTGGCTACGTGACAAATATGAATAGGTCTGTCGAGTAAAGATGCCATTAAAATGACAGCTCCAGTTTTTTCTCGCTCCGCATGAGCACATACAGGCATTTTCTTTGGCCAGTTCTGGAGATGTTTTTGCCAGACTGTCATATCATCTAATGTAAGAGTACTGTATGTTTGGTTAAGATACATTTTCAATGCAGCCGCTTGAGGAGCCATTTCAGAAACAGTTTCAAAGTTGGTGGATGACGCTCCCATATACAGTGCATAATCACAACGAGCACTAACGCGTGCTAAAGCTGAAGTATAATCGTAAGCAGCGCGATCAACTACTGGAGGATTAGTGTTTGGCATGGCACATATCATTGTAATGCCTCCAGCGAGAGCAGCCGCAGTGCAAGTCGCGAAATCTTCTTTGTACGTAGCACCGGGTTCACGCACATGCACGTGTACGTCAATGAAACCTGGCAACTTTATGATGTTGCGTGATGTCATGCAGTCCGTATGTGTTTTCATTACAGGAGCCCCACCACAAAGGTGCATAGCCTGTAAAATATATTAGTATTTATTTTTTATTTATTTAAGCTTAAAAAAATCGTACAGAAATATCTGAATAATTATATATTATACACATTGACAAACCTGAACTAATAATTTAGCGCATTTCACATCAGTAACTAAAGGCACAGCGTAATCCACCGCTAGTCGGCGAGTGCGGTATCCATGAGTAGTGAACGAAGACACTCGTCGAGCACCACCTCGCATTGGTAAATTAATTACTAAATCTAATTCACGTCTCGCCATAAAGTCAGCTAAATGCATCAGTTCCCCATCCGATCTTACATCCTCTGGATCACCTATATGGTCAAATGTCCATTGAACACTTTCAACCTATAATAAAAAAAAAAAACAATCAATACATGTTTGTTAAAAAGATAGAGAAAAGCTATGAATATAAAGCCTTACTTCGACTCCGTGCTCAGTGTAGAAGTCTCCTGTGCCCATACTGGCGTACAATTTATATCCCATTTTATGTAGGATTCTAACACTCGGAAGTAAATCCATTTTGTGCTGAAAATAAAAAAAAAGATATATGAAGGAGGTTGCATAAAGTTGGAACTAAAAAGACAAGTTTTATACTAGTTGTATCTTACCTTAAATGTTCCCACAGATAGCAAAATAGCTTTCTTGGGTATTCTAAACCCAGTGCTCATTAACGATTTTAAATAGGCTTCATACCGATTTTCACCGAAACATGCTACTTCACCGGTAGATGCCATTTCTACTCCCAAAGTTACATCTGCACCAGCTAATCTAGAGAATGAAAATTGTGGTACTTTCACACCGACTTTTCCACAGCCTGTCATTACATTAACTGGTTCCACTGGTAGACCCAAGATAATCTTAGTGGCCATCGCAACAAAATCATGGTCTAGCGTCTTAGACACAAATGGAAAGGATCTTGAAACTCTGACGTTGCATTCGATGACTTTGAGTTCGTTATCTTTTGCAATAAGTTGCATGTTGAAGGGTCCAGTTACATCTAGCGTCTCAGCTATAATACTGGCGATTCCTTTTATTTTTTCCAAAGTTTCATCATTAATATCCTGCGGCGGAGTAACTAATGTTGCATCACCGGAATGGACTCCCGCATTTTCAACGTGTTCAGATACTGCCATACAGTAAATAGCACCATCAGCAGCGACTACGTCTACATCTATCTCTTTTGCATCCATTATAAATTTAGATATTACCACTGGATGATCTTTGCTTACTAAACTAGCCGACTTTAAATAAGCTTCCAATTCCTGGTTTGAATTGGCAACATTCATAGCTGCACCACTTAGAACGTACGATGGGCGTACCAAACATGGAAATCCTACTTCTTCACAAAAACTTGTGGCTGATTCTAAGTCTGTAAGTTCCTTCCACCTTGGTTGCATTATACCTTTCCGGTCTAACATTCTGGAAAACTTAAACCTATTCTCGGCATTATCAATCATATCAGGAGACGTACCTAAAATAATTGCTTGTTGTCTATGTAAATCCATTGCAATATTATTTGGTAATTGTCCTCCCATAGATAAAATAACTCCATCTGGGTGTTCAATGTTATAAATATCCATAACAACTTCAAACGAAATTTCTTCAAAATACAACCTATCACTCATGTCATAGTCAGTACTGACCGTTTCGGGGTTATAATTGATCATGATTGTCTTTTTGCCCTGATTCCTAAGTTCTCTTAGACATCCGACCGCACACCAGTCGAATTCAACGGAGCTTCCAATGCGATATACACCTGAACCCAAAACCATTGTAAACCCACCTGGAAATTCTAGATCATGCGTGGTACCGTTATAAGTTAAATACAAATAATTAGTAGTAGCTGGCCACTCGGCTGCAACTGTGTCAATTTGTTTAACAAATGGAATAATTTTATATTCCTCTCTTAGCTTTCTAACGGCGACTTCAGTACTTTTTATAGCAGCAGCTATTTGTTTGTCAGAAAATCCAATTTTCTTTGCCTTCTTTAATACATCAAAAGGAATAGAACCATGATGATCGGCCTCCAGGACTTGATAGTAATCTATTATATTTTTGAACTTCTCGAGGAACCAATGATCAATTTTGGTTAATTCGTACAACTTATCCACAGTATATCCTTTCCTTAGAGCAGCAGCTAAGACAAACATTCGCTTATCAGTCGGTTCTCGCAATTCGTCTTCATTAACTTTTTGAATGTTTGGATCAAACCCGTTAACATTTTCATCTACCATTCTTAATGCTTTCTGGAAAGCTTCTTCAAAGCTCCTGCCTATTGACATAACTTCTCCAACACTTTTCATAGAACTACCAATTTTTGTGCTTACTCTAGTAAATTTAGCCAAATCCCATCTTGGTATTTTGACAACGCAGTAATCGAGACTTGGTTCGAAGCAAGCAGTCGTCACTCCGGTCACGGAATTTTTAATAACAGGTAACGATATACCCAGTGCTAATTTAGCAGCTACATAGGCCAATGGATAGCCTGTTGCTTTACTTGCCAAAGCTGAACTTCGAGATAACCTGGCATTTACTTCTATAATAAAGAATTCTTCTGAATTTGGGTTCAATGCGTACTGAATATTACATTCGCCTACAATTCCGAAGTGTTGAATAACTTTGATGGCAGTGTTTCTCAACATGTAATATTCTCTGTTTGAGAGAGTTTGACTAGGTGCTACTACAATTGATTCTCCGGTATGTATTCCTAAGGGATCTACATTTTCCATGTTGCACACGGTGATGCAATTATTAAATGCGTCTCTAACCACTTCATATTCCACTTCTTTCCATCCTTTAAGAGATTTATCGATTATAAGTTGATCGGAATGTGATAGTCCGTGATGCGCGAGTGTTCGAAGTTCGTCTTCATTGTTAGCGAAACCGGATCCTAAACCACCGAGGGAAAATGCAGATCGAGCCATGACTGGATACCCAATTTGCTGTGCAGCTACCAGTGCCTCTTCAATTGTTGTCACAGCTGCACTTGGGGCAACTTTTTCGCCAATTGCATTAATTTTTTCAGCAAATATTTTGCGGTCTTCAGTATCAACTATTGACCGAATAGGAGTACCTAAAACGCTTACATTGTATTTCTCTAGAATCTTAGATTTTTCCAACTCCACTCCACAATTTAGAGCTGTCTGACCACCGAATGTGAGAAGTACTCCAGTGGGTCTTTCCGCTTTGATAACCTGTTCTACATATTCCGGTGTGATAGGAAGGAAATACACTTTGTCAGCTAGGCCTTTTGACGTCTGTACAGTTGCAATATTAGGATTGATTAATACAGTTTGTATCTTTTCTTCTTGTAAAGCTTTCACCGCTTGCGATCCTGAATAGTCAAACTCGCCAGCTTGTCCAATTGATAATCCACCAGAGCCAAGAATGAGTACTTTTTTTGGTCTTTCATGTAAAGTCGGTACAAACTTTAGTTTTTCTGTAATGATGCCATCTATACTACATGACTTCTTATTTTTGTAAGATTTCACAGCGTCGACAAATACATCAAAAAGACATTCTAAATCCGTGGGTCCGGCAGTGTGTTCCGGATGAAATTGAACACTGAAGTAAGGCAAAGTTTTATGAATAATACCTTCATTTGTTTTATCGTTTTCATTTGTAAATAAAACTTTCCAACCTTCCGGCAGTGAATCCGCATCCACAGCAAATCCGTGATTTTGTGATGTCATAAAACATCGGCCAGTGCCGTTATGTGTGCAAGGTAAATTGTGTCCACGATTACCGTAACTGAAATAAAAAAATACCAATATGAAAATAAAGTACGATCTTTTCGGGCTGATACTGAAAAGGATCCTAAACTGAGACCTGAGAATCCAACCCGGGACTGCACGCTGAGCAGATGACCACTAGCACTAGACTAACGAGGCCTTGCATATTAAAATTAGCAATAAAATAACATAAATAAAATTAGTTTTAATAATTATTTATACTAATTATTCAAGTATTTAATGTCAATGAGAAAAAAATCAAGGAAATATTTATTATTTACCTGGTTTTGTAAGTTTTACAGCCAGCTGCAGTGGATAGTAACTGATGTCCCAGACAGATACCAAATACCGGCTTCACGTTTGTCTTGTCTTGAATGATTGAGCGCATATTCTCCACCACCTTCTTACACTTGACCGGGTCACCTGGACCGTTACTGACGAACAGGCCATCGTACCGGCTGGGGTCCAACTTGTGGTCCCATGGTACTAGCACAACCTTAACATTTCGTTTAATCAAACACCTGATTTGATTGTACTTCAACCCACAGTCAACAGCCATTATTGTTACTTCACCGCTGGGGTTGTATATTTTGGGTTCCTGAAAAAAAGGTTGGTCACTATAGAAACAATAGTTCCAAATTCTCGACTCACTTGTTATTATGTTAAGGTAATTGCATAATGATCTTAACGATCTGATGTTGACTACATCAGAAAGTGATCTTAATAAAAATCTTGAAGGAAAACTCCAAGAGGAAACATAAAATATTATGTAACATAGGTAATTATGCGTAGCACAATGCAATATTGTACAGTAATAATACAACGGTCTATTTTTTGTTTTTTTTTTTAAATGAGTAACGAGTGGATTTAAACTATACGATGCAGGGAACATGTCGAGACAAACAATATTCGTTATGATAGTCTCCGAAAGACCGATGAAAGTTAAAAATTACCTAAAAAAATGCTTAGGCTCACCTTAACAGACACTTCAGCGACCAGATTCCTGGCATTTGGGTCCGATAGGGCTGGCAGTGGTCCAAACGGCGGTACTCCTTGAATGATACGTCCAAGAGTAACACCAGCTCGAAGACGGAAGGTCAGAGCTCGGGTGTCTACGTCACAGAGGCCTGGGATACCGTGGGCTGCTAGCCAGGAACCCAGGGAGCGTTTAGCGCGCCAGTGACACGCGCGAGTGCTGACCTCACCCACTATCAAGCCAGCTGCCCATATGCGGTTGGATTCAAACCACCTGGAATATAGCGTAGGGAATAGATAGTCATTATTACTTAACTGAAACATTTTTAAATTGCAACTAAGAACTTAATCGATAACTCTATTACAAATTATATGTCAATGTTCACTCTATACATTATTAATTCAAAATTTGGTCTCTATGTTATTTATCAAATATTTATAATACAAAAACAGTAAAGACACAGCCTAACAACAATATGTTCTTAAATCAAATTCAGCTTAATACATAAATAGTTATGTTTTTGAATAGGTAATGATTTGGTAAATATGTCTGCAATGTTTTCATTTGTAGGTATATAAGAAATGGACACAACTTTCTTGTAGATTAAATCCTTTATATAATGATATTTTATTTCAATATGTTTAGATGCTTTAGTATTAATTTGGTTTTGAATCAATTTAATGGTGCTCTGATTATCAATTAACAAATGAGCTGAAACATTTTCATCGCCTAAGAAATCCGAGAGTAAACCTTTGATGTGTATAAGTTCACTTACTGTATGTGCTCCTGCTACATACTCAGCCTCAGCTGTTGACAGGGCGGTACAAGTCTGCTTCCTAGTTACCTTGATATATAGCACAACCACTTGTACTTTTGCGGTCGGTTCTGTCAGCTGCCCAGTCTACATCTGAGTATGCTATAAGTTTCATTAAATTACCTGTCTTTGTATATAACAGCCCCTGTCTGGTTGTTCCTTTGAGATAACGTAATATTTTCTTACCTGCCAACCATAATTCCTGAGTGGGCTTATCTAAAAATCTGCTCAAATAGGCTACAGCATAAGTAATGTCTGCTCTACTATTCATTGCAATGTACAATAAAGAATTTTAACCGGTTTACGGTTAAAATTTTATTTTATTGATCCTTTAGTAAGTGGGAGTTTGTTAACCACTTTTAAAAGTTCGTCAATGGATAGTAGGTCTGACGTTGGGGACACAGGTAGCCCATGCTCTGATGTGGTGGTGGTAGTCGCAATCATTATTCTATCGATCGTCAGGCATAACATTTTTAAATAGAACGTCCGTAGTTTCCTCAATATTAGCGGTATGAGTGTTTTTGACTTTTATATTTTGTACGTACGCAAGGTCGACTGATCTGTTTGCTTCAAACCGCAGAGCAGAGCTTATACTATGGATACTACGCAATGGATATAATACTTAAATACTTTCTTTTATAAATAAATAATTATTTACAAAAGAAATACTACTTATAAACATAAGAAACACCCGGACCAACACAATCACTTATATTCATCACAAAAATATTTGTGTCCTGTGGGAATCGCATTCATGTCCTCGTCATCAGCTGCAGTCTGACACTTGGATCACTAGATCATAATAACGATAATTAGTAATTTGTATGTAAAAATAATTTTATAAATAAATAACTTGTAAACATTGAAACTGCTAATCATTTTATTGCTTTCCGAATTTTTGGCACTTGTTTCAATCTATTCAAATGTGAAAAAAAATAGTCTTAGTAACTTATTCCAATATTATCGATACATTCATATCGAAATGGTAAAATCCCTACCACAGGTTTTATACTTTCTACTTAGTGTCACCCCGCATTGCCAGACCTACGGATTTTTTCATAGATCTACGGATTTTGGACCTCGCCTCGGATGTACGTATACATACGGATACAAGACTTACAAATATTTGCAAACTTCCTTGAAAAAAATATATTTTGCTAAAACCGAAACGCAACCGACAATATTGCAAAGAAAATATGCGCTTTGTGATATAATAGCTCTACTTTACACAAAAAGCGGAATAATCTGCAAAGCAGGCACATTTGAAATGATTTTATTTTAAAATATACGGACGCCAGCGCATCAAGCTACTACAATCTGTCAAATTTCTTTAATAGATTTTCAACTTTATCGCTAAAGCATTGCGGTTCAAGGTTGACCTGCAGTGCGATTCTGTAACCATCTCACCGTGAAAACTTAGGTGAAGTGAGCGTGGAGTGAGCTGTCATTCCAACTAATACTAGGAATTGAAACTATTGACAGCTCACTCTAAACTCACTTCACCTAACTTTTCACGGTGAGATTTTTACAGAATCGATCGGCTGCTGGCGTCTGTACATAAACACACACTGAAACTGATACCTAGTCATAGACGGTGACACGGACAATGGATAGTAGCGAATACAATTCTAAAATAGTTTTTACTGTTTGAGACAAGTTTTGTTTAATTTGTTTAGTTTTTTTATATTTATTTACCATTTGAACTAAGTATATAAGGTTTTTCAGGCTTACTCCACGGATTGAAAATCGGATCTGGCAACACTGACCACACTGGCCACCTACCGTGCAATAACTGAATATATTTTACTAAATTTAATTCATTTTTGCATTTTTTTGTGTTAAGATGTTTCCAATTGCCGCTCTAATTTTGCTATATTATACTAGATGGCGTCACTGAGACATGGGATCACAGTTTTTCTATGACATTTTTTTGCATAGCCTCTCTATTGTACCTATCTTAAATCTCTTTGGGTTTTTTCAACTTTTCTTTTACTTTTTAGTATTTTCGTAGTAATATTACTATCGGCGGCACTTGGTGAACTTTTCGCATTTAGCGCACTTGGCGCATTTAGCGCACTTAGCGCACTTAGCGCAGTGGAAGCGTATTAATTCTTTACCATATTTAGATAATGAAACACTAGAATATACGGGCACCATTTTAATTAGCAGAGCAACATGACCAGAGAGAACATAGAACCGTTATAGACTTTGGAAGACGGAGCAACCACAGATAACACAATACATATTAATAACAACACAGATAAACAATCCTCAATATACTGCAAAATTTAGGGATGGTCTCCTAATGTTTTCCAATAGCTAGGTGAAATTAAATTATTTATTCTGTAAACAATTTTATTTCATTACTGGTAGCCCTTACCGCTCCATCTCAAACCAATTACATTTTAGTTTTTTTTTAATTGGTCATCAGTGTTATAAGTATATTTTTTTTTTTTTCTGGTGGGAAATCATCAAATGACCGCTCCCGCTCTGGGTGGAGCGGAAGGGAGTGTCAGACTCTTACTGACTAAAACCCACCCATGTTCCTTCCTTCGCCCTTTATGTTCCGGGGTAGCGGTAACCCTTTCGGACAATCCCGCTGAGTGTTATAAGTATTGGCTGGCTACTAGTAAAATGTATTACTTGGGTAGTCCATGTTCGTCTCGTTCGTCTTCGTCGGGGACGCCATAGTTGCCGACCAGCGGGTATGTGAGCACCAACAACTGCGCGTGATACGACGGGTCTGTCAGCGACTCCGGGTACCCGACCATACCAGTCTGAAATACTGTTCAACAACACAACAACATGATTAGACAGTAAGGTACTGGAAAACAAGCGATTTTTTCGATACTTGAAGCTAAGGAACAAAGGTTACAAATTCAAAATCGCTTGGCTGACCAAGCGCTGTTCCTTTCATCAACCAAACGGTATTTTTTTTTCAAACACGTATAAGTTCAATAACTAGTGAGTAAATAGATTTCTTTTTTTTACTTTTAGGGGTCAATTATTTGGTACAAACAAATAATTGGTACGTGATTTGAGGCCTTTAATTGGTGAAGCCATATAAATTAATTGATCTAGTTATACCTAAATGAACTGAACCACATATGTGTTGGTGGTTCTGGATAGCTTATGCTGATTAATTTTCAATCAATTTTTTGAGTTACTTGGGTACAATGGTCACTTTTTGTTGGACAGTAATAATTATACACAGTACACATAGAATATTGTGTTAATAGACAGCCAAGTTCGTTTTAGTATAACAAGAACTTATTGATGTACTAACCAACTTCTCCATCTACAGGCACCTGGGCCCCGAAGCTCCGCCCTGTAAAGACCGATCCATCGGCTAACACGAGGCTGCAGGGCGGGCCCACCTCACAACTCAAATCATCTGCCACCATCTAAAAACGCAAAGCATTTTTTTTTTGTTAGCCTCCATTATGTTTTCTCTATACCTGGGCAAAGGTCTTCCCTTTTTCCTTTCAAACCTCTCCATTTTGTGCGATCTCTGACCATGTTTGCGGGCCAACGTTTTATTTATGTTAATTTAATTACCACTTGCCTGTTTTCTCCGAAGGAGTAGGCAGGGTATACACTCACATTTCGCTAGTTATAGTCAGACAATGTAAACCCAGGACCCACCCGAGCAGTTTGTCTGACCTGGGCATCGAACCCAGGATTCCCGAGGCAGTCTACTCCACCGGACTAACGAAGCTATTGAGTTTTATTAATGTAATGTGTATCAAATGAATTCTATTATAATATAACCATTATATTGATCACTGATTGTACGATATGATTACGAAGTTATTTTAAAATTATAACCATTAATTTTATTGTTTACTTATTTTTTAATTGTATGCGGAACGGATGAGTTGTTAGATACGGAAATACGGCGTAGTATAGGTACTTCATTGAAATACGCGGTAGTCAAAATAAATAGGTAAGTAGTGGATGCCGGTCTCATTTTACAACCTCTTACGACCGAGTGTTATGATACTATACAATTATAATTATTGAACACAATGACTGGAATATGACCTTCCTACCTAGAAAACTAAAGGAATGTAACGCGAATTACTAATGCATTTGTCTTATATTTTACAGATATCATTATATTTTATCTAGATCCCTTTATTCTAATTCTCGATCATATTAAACAACTTTTTGCATTTAACGGAGCATCGGTTTTTTGTAACGGTGATATAATAATATACCGATCCGATAGATACTAGTATGATACCTACTTAAAAAACAGCTGAGCCTTAGTTGCTATACGAGACTTTAAGGCTAAATATGTATATACTTAAACAAAACGCAAACTGAAGGCACCACTTTTTCAGTAAGTAATCCTATGAACAAATATTTTGTTTTTAGGACCTATTGCATGAATGATTTGATTGTATGTAGGTCCTTACCTATCTATTACGGCTATCGTATATAGAAAACAGATTGTTAATAGGTAACCATGCATAGATCCATACATAGCTAATAGGTAAACATAGAAATAACAGAGAATAACAATTAAAACCATTTTTATACCTTGAAATTGTTAAAGTGATAAAATCATAAAATAAAATTTAATATTGTGTTCTTGAATTCATTTTAAAAACCATTGATGAATTAACAAATTCAAATAAAAATATAACTAATTATACAAACACAGCCAACTTTTTAATAACTACAATATAGTTTCTGTGGCGAACTTCATGAATTACGGGTATCAATATGTACCTCAAGACGAAGAACAAAGTGAGTTAGTATTGGTGGCTTCAGACGGGGCAAATATATTGAGGTTCAAAGTTATAGCTATTGACCTACGTATCGGTCAATAAACCGTAGTTTTACTCACTTTTTGTAGGTTCGCTGAGCCGGCCACGTGGTTTATTATGAAGCCGGTGAGGAACGGTCCGGCGCTGTCGCGGTCTGCACGACGACAGGCTCGCTCGCTTCACCCATTACATTACCTACTCCTTATCATACTCCGTCACACACACAATGACTCTACCTGCTTTTGACTCTTTCACACTTCAATGACTTCTCTACATCCGTCTCTTTCATGTCACTTGTTATGGGTTTACAGTGTGAATTGTTTTGTTTGTGTTCTTGCTTCTATAATAGAGTCTTTAAACTGGCTCCGAAAACGCAACCACTTGTAGCGTTGATGGCTCTTTTGTTGGTTGGTTCCTGTCATGATTGATACCTGTTTGTGCTAAAACTTTTTTAACGGGACATCGCAAAATTATTTTAAGTTGATTCGAGTTTAGCGTTTTACATTTATGGTTAATGGTTATGCGCATATAATAAAACCTGAAGTTTGGTCCAAGTTCATTGATATCCCATGGAATGCGATATCAATCTAGTAATCGTTGTATGTAGGTATTTTATTCTCTAAATATTTAAAGCTTCAAGTATATTAATTAATAAGAAGATTGTCATACCTATTACTTACTTATAATTTCCATGTTTTTGTTTAGGACCTGTACGTGTAGTCCACCTTTACCTTACCTTACCTACGGTACCTTATGTATAGAATGTTTGTAGTTTGTATGTCGTATCTCTATAATGAGGCCGACGACAGACAATTCTAAATTTTGATATCATTCCCAATTTATTTGAAAATAGTAAGTGTATTCTTTCACGCAAATTACATTTTATTGGGAATCCCACTTTGACAGGGGCGGATCGTGAATTTGTGGGGCCCTGGGCTGAAACTACTTAGGGGCTTATCTATGTACTCAACTAATAGCCATGTCAAAAAACTGTTTCTATAATGATATATTATTATTATATATTCTTTATTGCACAAAAAAACATAAATATTACTTAAATCTACGCAAGTATTAGTTGTACAAAAGGCGACCTTATTGCTGTGGTAGCAATCTCTTCCAGCCAACCTTTGGGTGAGAGAGAAACCGAAATAGTGTTATACATATAAGAATAAAAAAAAAAAAAAAGATTTACTTTACTTTACTTTTAATATAAAAAAAAAACAATAAAATAATTTTATTTATTTATTATGTATGAATTAGTAAAAGAAATTGACAGGTTATGTGTGTGACAGTTATGTTATATAAATTATAATTTATAAATCAACCTTTCTGCATTTTTGTGCTGCAAATTCTTTTATTTGGTCATCACATTGCAAGTCTTTTGTTAGATCACAATTTATGGAAAGAAGTGATAAATTATTTAGTCGGTGGTTCGACATTGTTGACCTATATTTATTTTCTACATAGGACGTCTTGGAGAAGGAGCGTTCTGCTTCACAGCTAGTGATTGGCAAAGTTAAAAAAAATCTTTAAAATGGTATAGCAGTTAGGGAACACGTCAATAAGTTTATTTTCATACATGAGCATAAAAATGTCACTGCAAGAGGTGTAAGACTCTGGCTTAGATTGGAGTTAGTTGTAGTTAATTGAATGCACACATTCACTAAATGCTCGTCTACGTCATTTGGATAGTAATTAATAATATGACGTGCCATTTCCAAATCTATGTTTACGATATTTTTGTCTTGCAAATCCTTTAAAGATTTGAATTTTTTGCAATATGTCTCATAGACTTTGCTCCTTTTATTTAAATCCATAATCAGCCTATCCAACGCAACGTTTAACGTGTCCCTTTTAAATCTTTCTGCGCCGTATACTAAGAATTCACCTGTAGACTTAATAAAAAAAAATAATGGAAATCAGCATGAAAACATCCTTTTATACGTATTTCCCCCCCCTAACTCAATTCATAGAAGTATGCAATTTTTCATCAATGTTTTCTTATGACGTTATCACGTAAAAATATCGTCCGTAAACCGACTTTAGAGACAACCATTTTTTTCATTCAAATTATCGCCCATTGTTTTTAGCGGGGTCTGGGGGCCCCTTGTAACCTCGGGGCCCTGGGCTGCAGCCCAAGCAGCCCTGAGGTAGATCCGGCCCTGCACTTTGATGGCCAATCTTCTTTCATCGATGGTCAGATAATAAATAACTGAAAATACTTACAAAATCTCGGGAACCTACAACATATTACGGAGATGACGCTTCGTTGTAGCTTGCCCCCAACTTGTTACTTTTTTGTGAGTTTATGTTCTTTTTATGCGTCATGTTTGCCGCGTATGAACGGATTTTCTCTCTTTTCTTTCATTTTTAAAACACCCGTTTAGGTATTGGGTAGAAATAAAATGACTTGGTAAACTTTTGTAAGGATATATTTAAATTTTGTACTTTAGTATTCTTACAAAGTCTCGAAGCAGGAGCACCTGTACACTGAAACACATGCCAAGGAATAAAAAGAGAACAAAACTAACGAGTCTTTATTGTAAAAAATAATTATGAACTTTACTCTTTAATTATACCTACATAAATTACGAGTATTAGGTTCGTTTCGGTTAATATCTCCACCAGTTGATATTTCCAGTTTGGTTGAGTATAGGATGGTCGATGAAGTCCATGGCGAGGACCTGGGGAGGTTTGTCAAGTTCCAGGATCTGAAGGTGGTTCTTCTCTGGTGCTGGCTTCAGCCATAGGCCGGGCAAGTACAGCGTTATCTGGGGCCCAGCGGTGGGCCAGTACCTGCCGAGGTTGTGCCCGTTCACCCAAACGTAGCCCTGTAGCATTGAAATAAAACATTTATAACTGTAAGATTATGTATATTTAAGTTAAATGACACAATACACAATTGGGCAAAATTATGCAAAAACGAACCACATTACACATTACATAAGCTTCGGCCCTCGACCCACCGCGTCGTCGCAGCGCCTGCCCGTGCTATCACTTCGTTTTTATTTAGCGTTTTTTCTGACCTTTTTTCTATTTGCTCGTCTCCTAAGAGTCGTAGCATGATGTTTGACCTTACTTAAGAATTGGGCTTACAAATGAAAAAAAAAAACAATTTTGACTGGTAGTTCCAGAGATAAGCGCGTTCAAACAAACACTTCCGCTTTATTATAACGGATGATTCATTATTTCTTTCTTTTTTTTTCGCCAGAGCTATTGAAGGAATATCACAATTAGACCTGTAATGCCAGAACGAACCAAGCAGGTTCGTTCGGACTTATTGTGATGACTGATCCTTATAGAACCACTAGAATTCACTATATAGAAATATTTTAAACTAAAGAGTGTAGTCGGACTCAAAATTAAGTCGGGTGACAGTTAATGCGTTAAGCGGATGTTCCTGGCACTTTTATAAAATCTTATCTATATATATCCAAATTAATATCTTTCGAGGTTCCCAATTGCAAAAATTCATTGGACATATTAAATTTGATGCTAGTCTCACCTTGCCCCATCCATTAGTGTTGACAAATGTGTCCACCGCCGCCTGACCAGCTGGTAAGCTGAAGTCACCCTCATAGAACGTGGGGTGCGTCGTACTTTCACTCCTTACTGATGACGTGTCGAATGTCTCCAGAGGGAATCCAGTTATCTTCCATTTCCCGTCTAATGCCACACTATTGAACTCCACATTACTTAGTATTCCCTGAAACAGTAACAAACATTGTGAAAACGGCGATAAATTCAGTGAAATCGATCTACGCAAGTTTCTTGAGTCATTGCCTGTAATCTATTATCTCCTTTATTTCAATGTAAACATATAAATTATATTTTTAAATATTAGAATATAAAATATATAAAAACATTTAAAAATATAAAAAATAGTAGCCCACCGGTATCGGGAACAGGGTCCAAGCTTAATAAGCTTAATCTATTATTATTATTATCACATGCACCAGGGGTTTGTGTTTGCGATTACGATTGATATACCTGCGTGTAGCTCTGGAATCTAGAGTCTAGCAGCTAGACTCTAGCTAGATTATTTTATACAAAGAAAACTCCAAACAATATAAAATCTTATTGAGTAGGAACGAGCTACATCACTATTCGTTTCAAATTTATCTGCAAATGCTGTTGTTCACGAGACGGGATAAACTTCAAGTGTGGGGTCAATGTTTTGTAGATCTAAATAACATTTGTTACCTCTATTATTAAGTTCTAACCTATTATTACCTACACTGCGGTTTTTTGTCCCTAAATAAATAATAAAACCCTTTGCTTTCTGAACCACGGTAATCATGGATTTAGATACAATGCATTTCATTTGACAAGAAGGTCATTAGAATTATAAAAGGTTAGAAAAAATAAATGTTTGGAAGTGTAGTGAACTATAAATGTGTCGGTAACTATCTGATAGCCAGTCGTCTGTCGTGGTCAATGTCTGACACAAGGATTACTATAGAGATAAGTAATTGACCAACATAATCTATAATAATATGTATGTGTGTGTTTTGATAACAGTGTTTCGGGTTCGGACGATATCATGTCAGCACATAACCCGGGAGTGCTGCGTCACCTGAAGCTGTGCTTGCCAGACCGGTAAATGTGGAGGCGGCGGCGACCGCCACTGCTGGTCGTGCCTGCTGCCGAAACCAACCTGCTGTCGAAAACACCCCTCACGCGCACACTATGTGTACTAAACGAAGTGCATGAGAGGATTGACATATTTTCGTGCAATCTGAATGCATTCGCAAGTTTTGTTGAATTTTGTCAGTTATATTTAAATACTAATATTCTGTGTTAAGTCTTATTTTGTATTTTAGGTTAAGAATTAAACTTTAAATTTAACTTTAATTTTTAAGGCTGTTATTTATTTTATGTTATAATATTTACTAGGGATTATGTTTAGGGATAAATGTTTAAAAATCCTTCCTTAGTGCTCAGCAGCTTCGCCATAGAAGGAACTCTTGTGCTAAATTTCAAGCTTCGAGACCCAGCGGTTAAAGGCGGTGCGTTGTTTGTCAGTGAATGAATGAATTCAAGATTTTTATTAGTAAATAATTTCTGCACGGTGTCGTCCCCATATTATTTATTTTTTTGGACATCAGTACAGATCGAAATTGCCAATAAATTAAAGTGGTTTTCCCTCGTCTCTTAAAACTTGAAAGTCTTCGCAGACACACACATTTTTTTTATCCAGATTCTAATTTATATGACAGGCTCAAATATCTTGGCTTTTTATACGAGCTGAATTGATTGATTTCTCAATCATCCAATTCGGCGTTGATACAGTAGTAAGTATCTACGCTTTTTAATTGAATCATCACCAGTCACTGTTTAACTTATTATTGCAAAGTATAAACAGTAGGCGCTAAAAGGAAAGCCTTCCAATATTATTATAGGTATTATTAATGTTCCCACTGCTGGGACACAGGCCTCCTCTCAGTGAGAGGGAGTGGGCTATGTATAATATACCACGCGGGCCCAGTGCGGGTTGGTAGATGCTACATGTCTTTGAATAATTGGTTTTAGGACATGCCAGCTTCCTCCCTATTCCTTTACCGTTTTGAGAGCAGTTTGCAGCGTTTAGAATAGTATTAAAAAATACACGAACGCCCGTACTTAGTTCTAGATAGGCCCAGAGGCACTTTGATCGAGATGTGACCAGCTCAGTTTATTATATTTTTTGCTTTATCTTTCGCAATTGATAGTTAACTGAATACCTACAGGTTACTTATCAATTACTACGCCATAATATTTAGGTTTAGGTGATGTGTCTTTGTTTAAATTCGTGAATATATTAGTGAATAACTTACAAGAAATACAGATAAAGACTTTCTATACAATAACCATCAGCTGAACGGTAAATTAGGTACATAATGACGTTGTTGCAATAAAGACGAAAGTAAATATACTGCACCACGTGCGGTCCGCTTTGATGATCTGGTGGGCTAGAGAAAGTTCAGCCCTTGCTGCTGTTTAATAGACTTGCCCAACATGTTGAATTAACATTGTAGATTGCTCGGGGAGATCGAATGATCGATTTTCCCACCTGAACTTAGTAGCGTTCAGTAGTCACCTTGAAATCGTGAATATAACTTCCGAAATTAATGCGGCCTTGCGGCTCCACCAGCAATGACAATACTGAACCATTCTTGGCAGACAAAGGTAGACTGTAGATCTTGTGAGTTCTGCTAATGCGACCTTTTAATTCCTGAAAATGAAAAAATAAACCATCAGGAAGATTGCTTTAACACCGTTTTATTCGTCAAAATGCAGCACACATCGATGCCTAAAAGTTTGCTAGTAAAAAAGTTCAAGGGAGAAAGTATATCCCGGTTGGATAGCTCAAATTGGTATAAAGGAATCATGAAGTCAGTAACGCGACGTAGCGTAAGCACCACAGCGTATTATCCGGATCAGCGTATTAGACTCTGGCTACGCCGAGTCTACGCGGCGTAGGCGCTACTAAGGCGTCTCGTAGTCATTCGTAGACGGCGCGTTCCAGGCAACTGGAACGCGCCGTCTGTCTGCGAGCAAACGTTATATTATCCAAAATCCGATTCCCAGTACTTGTCCTTTATTTTTACATATTTTAGTATATTATTTTAATCAAATGACAAAATAGTAATGTAGGAAATACATGTATAAAAATAATACTCCTTTTGCAGTGAGGTGGTAAGACCAAAACTAACGGTAGTTAGGGATCCTGAGCGAGGAACTTGCTCTCAATGTGTGCCGTACCCAAAATGTTAATGCTAAAATATTATAATTATGATGAATTGCAGAAATTTATACTAACACCATCAACAAATACGAAAATCATGTCTCGTGGTTTCTTGATGCCCAGCAAATCATAAGCTTCGGTGAGCGTGGTCTCATACAGCATCAGACCTCCTCGCTGGCGCAGATGTTCGAAGGTAGGCAGAGTTGAGCCCGTGTAGTCATCGTATTTCTTGCCTAACTTCGCACGACCCTCGGGACTCATCAGACTGACTGTTGGAGTAACATTGACTGGCCCATAGTCGCCTTTCGGACTTGGTGCGGGCACTGGGATGCTTTCGTCTACAAAGTTATACTGAAAGTTAAAAAAATCTATTTAAGTTAAATCTATACTAATCATTTGCTTGTGGAATGTGAAAAGAACAGGAAAGAGAGGGAGATAGTAATGCGGGAACTCAAAGTATATAATATGTATGACGTTGGGGCTTTCATTAGAATATTATCTACACCTAATTCGGAAGGGGCGAAACTGATCTATGAAATGGTTGCTGCATCACTATCTCCCTCGGTTACGCAATAATATACTTAGTTTTTATTTAATATAAGTATGTGTAATAATTAGCTAGATTAGGGTATGATGAGGCTGACGTACCTTTGTAAGGTAAAAGCCTCTAAATTAATATTATAAAGAGGTAAAATTAGTTCTAGTAGTAGTATTAGTAGTAGTATTTTCTTTCTTTCTTTCTTTCTTTCTTTTCTTTCTAGTTTGTTAGTTTTGTATGTAGTGGGTAATCTCCGGAGTTAATGACCCAATTCTAAAAATGTTTTCACTGGTAGAAAGCTACATTATGTGTGAGTGCTCTAATAGGCAATAAATTATGTTTACATCATGAATTTTAGCTGATCTATCACAACTTTTGACTAGCAAGTCGGAAAGAAATACCTCTTAAAACAGAATTATTTGCATGCGCTGCCTAAACAGTTGTATATAACTAAAAACAATGTATGGCTGGTCCGCCTTAAATATAGAAGCCAGTACCAAATTCCAGTAGTATATACAAACTGGACCCTTACCTCGACCACGACGTCCTTAAAGTTAGAGGAAGGATCGGACATGCAGCAGTCATGGAAACTAAAAAGACGCCGCTGATCCTACACGGCAAACACCCGTTCACACGGCTACTGGTAGAAGACGCACACCGAAGAGCTGGTCACGCCAATAACGAGCGCGTGGTCAACGACCTAAGGCAGCGATACTGGGTGGTCAATCTACGCCCTACGGTACGAGCTATCGCACAGCGATGCCAGCTCTGCCGTATCAGGAAGGCTATGGCGGTGAAACCGACTACAGGGGACTTACCTGTAGAGCGTATAACGGAGACGACGCGACCCTTCACCTACTGCGGGACTGACTACTTTGGTCCAATGACAGTAGTCATATGAAGAAGACATGAAAAACGATGGGGAGCACTTTTCACCTGCCTGACTACGAGGGCAGTCCACCTAGAATTAGTGTCGAGTTTGTCCACTGACTCGGCGCTGATGGCAATAAGAAGAATGGCGGCGCGGAGAGGTTGGCCTAGAGTAATGTACTCAGACAATGGCACCAACTTCAGAGGAGCAAACGCCGAACTACGTGCGGCATACAAAGAGTGGGCAAAGGGCTTCGTTCACTCTGGGTTAGGACACCGGATGAAATGGAAGTTCATTCCACCAGGGACGCCGCATATGGGGGGAGCATGGGAGCGACTAGTGCGCTCTGTTAAAACGGCACTGGGAGCGACCCTGAACCAGAAGGCGCTTAAGGAAGAGGTGTTGCTGACGTTGCTGACAGAGGTTGAGCACTCTGTGAACTCTCGACCCCTGACCCACGTCTCTGGTGATCCTGAAGATCCGGAAGCCCTCACGCCTAATCATTTCCTCCTCAGAACCTATTCAGGCCTTCCCTACACTGGGCCTTATGAGGAGGCTAGCCGCAAGCAGTGGAGAGCCACCCAAGCGCTCGCCGATCACTTCTGGCGGCGTTGGGTGGACGAGTACCTGCCCACGCTGGTGCCCCGAGGGGCCTCAGATGACCAATGACGCCCCCTGCAAGCTGGTAGCCTGGTCGTCATCATCGACTCGTCGCTCCCGAGAGGAACCTGGTCTCGAGGAGTCGTGGAAGCAGTCTACAGCGGTCCAGATGGCAAGGTGCGGTCGGCCGACGTTAGAACGAAATAGGGCATCCTACGGCGTCCAGTCACGAAGCTTGCCGTCCTCTGCGTGGAAAATTAGGCTACGGTAGCCCTGCGCCGGGGGGAGGATGTTACGGACGACATCGCTTGCAGACTAGATTTAAGTAAACACGTGCAGTCGCTCGTAGACTAGGATATAATTACCACGTGTAGTCGCTTGCAGACTGGGATATAATTACCACGTGTAGTCGCTTGCAGTCTAGGATAAATACCACGTGTAACATTGAGATTTAAATACCACTTTTTGTCGGTCGTAGACTAGGATTAAAATGCCACGTGTAATTAAGATAGATGTTAAGGTTTAAAACATTGTAAGGTGACACGGAGCAGGGTCCAAAAGTAAACTCTGATTGGTCGGCGCCGAGGCGGGAAAACAGACATGCGCCATGATTGGCCGGCCGGACGGACCCTACTCCGCGGAGCCACTTGCTACCTGCGTTTGGGTACAAAAAACGGGCGGCCAGGCGGTTGAGTTCTCTTTTGTTTCGACACTCATCACTCACTAGCAACTCGTGACTCGCAACCGTCACTCAACCGCCTGCAGCAAGCCGCCCTGGAAATAAAGCAGAAAATTCAAGTCCGAAGTTTTAATACAGTCCACCCCGATAGTTTATAGTTCTACAAAAAAGTCCTCGACACCATATTTCTATCTATTATAATTTAACTTCAGTTTTCTATTATCTCCGAAACTATAACATGACCAATTGACATATCAATTGGTCATATTATAGTTTCGGAGATAATAGAAAACTACTAAACGCAAAATGCCGCTAAAACATTCACCAATACAACTTTCATTCGATAAGCTCTTCACATGCTTTGTGCAGACGTTTTATCCATACCCATAGATGGCGTTGTACAAATACGTAATTTTTCTGACTCGCGGTGTTCATACCTTACACGGATTGAAGATATTGTCGGTATTGTCATTGGGTGATGTAAATTGGTTAGATGTCGTTCTATTGATTTCTATTGGTTTTGGTTGTTTTAAATACTTCGTTCCTTCTCCTCTTCGTAATTCTGGTTTACGATTGTTTCTAACTATCTCAAGTTGAGGTAATAATAATAATAATAAAGCCGAAGATTTTGTTTTTACGCGCTAATCTCTGGAACTACCAGTCAGATATGAAAAAATATTTTTGCATTTGATTGATAGCCCAATTCTTGAGAAAGGCTGTTAACATCACGCTACGACTCGTCGGAGCCGAGCAGAAAGAAAAAAAGTCCGAAGAAGAAGAAAGAAAGAAAGAAGAACGCTAAGCAAAAACGAAGTAATAGCGCGAGCAGGCGACGCGTTACGAGGGGTCGGGTCGGAGGAACCAAAAATTCCACGCGGACGAAGTCGCGGGCAGAAGCTAGTGTAATTATACAGTCACAGTTAGTAATTTTGATTAGGATCGTAGGTATTCCTTTGTCATTGAACTTCTGCTTCAAATATATTTAAAAAAATTAAGAACTCAAGCTAGAAATTTACATTGGATATTTATATTTTGAAATAGCTTAATCTGTCTAGTTTTCCCAATTACGTTGGGGTCGGCTTCCAGTCCGACCGGATGCAGCTGAATAAATACCTTAATGTGATACTAAATAGACGTCAGATAGATACCTGCTTCAATTTGTCTCTAATGAGGTAATATTTGGGAGTGGGGTCTCCGGCCTCCGACAGTGGCGAGTCGTAATCATATGAAGTGATGTCCGGCTGGTAGGTACCCACGTAGTTGGCTCCTGTAAATAAACATATACAATAAACAAAAGTTTTAATACATTTTAGATTTTGCTACTTCCGTGGCTAGTTTCGTAGTGTCGAATTGAACAATTTGAGATGCTTTATGACTTTCTGTAACTCATCGTTACGTTCAATGGACAGGACAGGCTTATAAATACCGTTACAGAAAGTTACGAAAGTAAGTTCCGAGTTCAGTAATGATTGAACTCGGAATCAAGTAAGAATTATATTTTTTAATGGCCTTGTGGCATCAAGTCCGAATAGAAGTAATAATATTAATAACAAAGCCCTGACCGCCGGCACCGCCGCCGCCGGCAGCTTGGACCCCGCTCCTGAAGTAGATGGGCTGCTAATTTTTATTTTTTCTAATGTATTTTTATTTTTTTTTAATATTTACAAATGTAAATGAATTGTGTTATAAATTAAATAAAGGATAATAATAATACCAGCTTATGGCTGTCCCACGGCAGGGCAAAGGCCTCTTCTCATACAAAGAAGGCATGAGCATTGACCACCACGCTTGAATCACAAAGTGCTGCGCAGTGCTTCTACATAGAAGTATAGGTACAGATAAAAGAACATACCTGCAGTATATTCAAAATTACTGCCTCCAAAGAACATATAAAAGTTGACGCTGGCCCCATAGTCGAGGATCTGGCCGAGTGTGGACACCACCGAGTCGGCGCTGGTGGTGGCGAAGCTCTCGCCCCAGTGCGTCAGCCAGCCCGTGTAGAACTCCGAGTTCATCAGAGGACCCTCCGGCATGAACCGGCGCAGTTCCTCGAACGATTTGTTCACATCTAAATAAATGAAAAATTTAAACAGTCTTAACTTTTGTTTATGTTAAAAAAAACAATAATATTTAACACTCCCAATTAACTCATAATTATTGGTTCAACTATTTGTGAAAACTTGTAATTGGCTATATTCATGTTATTAACGAAATGTACACAGCTGTAAGTTTTCCAAAAACAATAAAATAAATAAAAAAATCTGAGGATGAACGAGTGACAACGAACGAACAAAAGATATCGAATTGATCGTATAAAATAGAATAGGTACGCCCATTCGAAGAATTTAAAGTTCAACTTCTAAAATCGATTCCCAGTTGCGTAAAGGTCGATCGGGTCGTGTGATAATGTTGATTTCACGACGCGATTTGCTTACCACGGCCGTGTTGTTGATCTAAGCTGTATTTGCTCAAGTCAATTATGAGTATAGGATAAAGTGTGTCTATCGCTGAATTCGTCCACACTGGTTTGATCACAGAACCTCGAGTCCACGTCACGTTTGCGTAAACGTGCCTTTGACCAGTAGGTACACGCGCTTGGCGAAGTGCTCCTTCTATACTGCTCGAAGGACCGAAATTCAATATAGGCGACATTTATTTACTGATATGATAACGGGGTGACTCTTTCTATTCGGATGTTGTAATAAAACCGACGGCATGAAATGTTCATTAAACACTAAATTATTTAAAAATATTTTTAAATGTCATATGCAATAGGTAGAAATGGTGTGTGAGTAGAATGCACGGCGCGTTCCTCGGTAGAGTAATGTACAAATCAGTAATTCCGTACACAGATGATGACCCTGATTACCTGGTTCGGCCGCAGTTCAGTTTTAAAAAAAACCAGTATAAGCTGGCCTCTTACTCTATTGAAACTCCGTATTACACGCTAGACTAGCTCAAGGTGCTACGAACGACGTGTGTTCGAAATAATATAAGAAACTACAGCGGTTTCACCCGCATCGATGTCGGGTATTATCCCACGGGAACCTACTACCGGAATACAAAGTAAGTATCCTATATGTTAATTCAGGCTATAAACTACTTGTGTGCCAAATTTCATACAAATCCGTTCAGCCGTTTTTGCGTGGCTGAGTAACAAACATCCAAACATACAAACTTTCACATTTATAATATTCGAAAGATTACTTTTGTATCTAACAGCAGATATTATTTCTAGTATATTTTTTGTAAGTTAGACCGTCACTGAGGGTCAGTTGTTGATCATTGATGGTCTTACATACCGAAAAATTACTGACTGATGTTTTTCTTTAAAACTATCTAAAAAAAACTTTATATGTTATACCTATCTGAAATAAAATAAATAGTTTACCCCACATTTTTTTTTTTTCCGGATGGGAAATCATCGAATGACCCCTCCCGCTCTGGGTGGAGCGGAAGGGAGTGTGACTCCTACTGACTAAAACCCACCCATGTTCCTTCCTTTGCCCTTTATGTTCCGGGGTAGCGGTAACCCTTTCGGACAATCCCGCTGAAGTTTACCCACCTGAGTAAGCATTAAAGTCGATGGTAGTGAGAGTGTTAGGAATTGCCCCGCCATTGAAGTAGGAGATTGAGTTCCCGTCCGTGGTGTAAAGGATGGCTTTAGAGCCAACGTGTTTGTGTATCATGTCGCGGACCTGCACGCGGTAATCCAGGTCGTTGCCATAGCTCCCGTACTCGTTTTCTACCTAGAATAGAACATGCTGTATTAAGAAGTCTTCCAATCTAGGTATTCCAACAAAAACAAAAACACATTAACCAGCGTTTAATAATCGTTTTCAAAAAAAAAAAGTTGTATTTCTTAATTCCTCTGACTGACTGATTAAACATGTAGATAACTAGGCTTTAACTAAAAGGAAAAGGGGTCAAAGTTCAAAGCTTTCTTAGCATGGAGGTTTGTAAGAGTTCGTAGTGTTTAGTTAACCTTTGTCATTGAACTGTTAATAATACGTCGAAGCGATAGAACTTTTTTTTTATGATGAAAAGGCAAATGGACTCAATCAAAAGCACGCCTGTAGAGCACATTATACTTTAAAGTTGTAAATTAGCAAAACTAGAATGCAGTCAAAACCAATAAAATCATCTAGCTTCTTAGATTATATTAGGATTCTTTTACTTTACCTGAACTAAAATGATAGGTCCTCCGTTCGCATACAGTAGCGGAGACGCTTGCTCGAAGAATTTGTTCAGCCATATCTCGGACTCTGCCATGTAATCTGCGAATAGTTAATAAACACCATTACAATATAAAACAGCGGGTGAAAGTAATTCAACACGAGATGAATTAAAACTTTCACACATTCAACATTTATTGATCGATAACTCACCTTTGTCTGTGGTACGTAACTTAATTTTTGGATATTTGCCGAGCAGCCAGTACGGGAAACCACCCTGAAAACAAAGAGTAGAACATTACTTTAGTCATGTTCTGACGAGTGGATTTAATTTGCATGCTCTCATATTAGAAATCGATGTTCATTTTTTAAGCTCCATGATTGGCCACAAAGACTTAATTTATGAGATGATGAAGAAAAAACTTGTAAAAAGGTCAGTAGGAAATGAATTGAAAAAATGAAATCAATTTGTTTTGCAAGAATAGTAGAACATTACAGATGGTCGGGTTTTTGTAACAGTTTCAAAAACAGTTCGCTAAAACTAGCAAGAAAGTTCCAGAGAATGTCTGTTATATTCGCATTTAGACTCGGTGCGATTGCCATCTGACCCCGCAACCTGACTGGGATGGGTAAAAGTACGAGTAAGCATATAACCGATAGCGAGACGAGAATATACTGAAATCTGTATAAATAAATGAAATTTAATTGTCTGTTATTTTGAAGTACTTATAACAAAACAGCATTTTATTTAAATTGTATGTCTGTTTGTTCCGGCTATTCTCCGAAACGACTAGACAGATTTTGACGTGACTTTCACTGGCAGATGTTATAAGGCGTAACTTAGGTTTCTATTTTAAAAATAGAATTAGGGATCCGGCGCAAAAAAAATTAAAACCCATGAATTCCAATTGATTTTCCGACATGCACGCGAAGGAAGTCGCGGGCACAGCTAGTCTAGAATATATGATCAATATGTATGTTAGTAGTTAGTATTACTGATTATGGAAGACTATTATTATTATATTATTAGACTAAATAAGGTGAATATTATTGAGATCTCTTGAATTATAGGTAAACACAGGTGAGTACGGTAAGTACATAAGTTCCTTCACGCATTTTAAGCAGTGGACGGTGGACCTAATGTTCTAACGTTACCTTGGACTAGTGCGCATGTCTATTTTACATTTACAGTATTTAGGCAACAACTTTCACATGCTAAAGCCATTTATTTTACTAAAAATAATAATCACAAAAACGATAAAGTATAAGCTTCGGAAGAGAAACAGGTAGCAGACAAACATCTAATTAAAATTATATTAATATATTGACATTGATAAGTGGTAAGGCTTCATGACACGAAAATTCAACATACCTAACACAATAATTTAATGCATCAGTAATAGGAAATTAAAGCGGTAGCGGTATTCCACAATTCTACGTTATTTGTGATACTTACATACTAAAATGTGAAATACAGTGTGATTCTTTATAATATATATGCACATATCGAAATGAGGGAAATCTATGCTTAATTTTATCGACGGCAAAAATATTTAAAAAAATCGAAATAATTTTTATGGAATTTTTGAAAAAATTGTTCGCTTCTGTGACCCCAGTGTAAACAAAGCGGTGTAACTTTTAAACTAAATGATCTATCACGATGAAACAAACTTCATAATGATTGGAAGTAAGACGTCCTCATAAAATGAAAATTTTCGAAAAAACTGCCCTCAATTGAAAATAAAAATGTTTTTTTTTTTAGCAAAAATCGTATTTTTTTCATCAGTTTTTACAATAATCGTAAAATTTGCCAATAAGACGCCCCATTACCTACCTTTTTTACTACTTTAAATTAATCTTCATCGTATTAGCTACCCAATAGTAAAATTGCATGTTTATAACTCAAACATAACATTTTCTATTAAGTGTTAAAAGATGGCACTCCGAACGCGCAATTTATTGTTCTCTTAAGGATGGTTTATTTGGGATGATAAATTAATACAAAAGAGTTCAATTAAAACCATTTATTATTTTACACAAAATTTAATGCATCAGGTTCTCAAAATGTCCACCTCGTTGTTGTAGGGACAAAGCCGCGCGAATTAAAATTTGGTGTGTCGCTCTCCTTATCATTTCGGGATCATTGCGAATATCATTCGCACAGTTTATTATAGGGTCACGCAAATCGGCCTCACTGTTGATGGGGACACTATCGACGCGTTGCTTCATGGTTCCCCATAGGAAGTAATCAACTGTCAAAGAAAGGCCCAGCGCATGGCTAGGCACTTTTGTTTAGCAGGTAGCTAACCTTTTTTTGTGAATTTAGTTGTGAATGTGCGCGGATTGGGGTGCGGGGAGGTAGGACCAGCCGAAGGGACCTTGAAATATAACAGACGTCAGACAGGCATGAGGCAGTCGCTCCGAATTATTCGCCGCTGCTACATGTGTTACGTTACTTTCGTTCGCTACTACCTAATTACTTCCAATCATTATGAAGTTTGTTTCATCGTGATAGATCATTTAGTTTAAAAGTTACACCGTTTTGTTTAAACTGGGGTCACAGTAGCGAACAAATTTTTCAAAAATTCCATAAAAAAATATTTCGTTTTTTTTTTTAATATTTTTGCCGTCGGTAAAATTAAGTATAGATTCCCTAATTTCAATATGTGCACATTATAAAGGATCACACTGTATTAATTGGTACTGCTAAAAAAATAACGTAGGTAATTAGAAAGATTTATAGTCACTGACCAGATCCCTTTCACCACAGATGTAGGGGCCGACTCGCAGCAGCACGTACAGGCCTTCCTCTGCCGCTGTGCGGATAAACATGGCGACATCGCGGTCGCCTTCGAATGAGTACTGTCGTTCCTCTGGTTCGTGGAAGCTCCATTCTACGTATCTAAAGGATGATTAAACGGCATTATTGGATGATCAAAGGACATTATTTAGCAGGAAGGACGTGTTTAATTATTCAATAAAAACGCAAAAAGCTGCTACGTTTAAATGTAATTGGGCTGGAAACATCTGCCGCATGTCAGACGACCAATTGGCCAAACTTACGAGGTATTCCATTTAGAGCACTGATTTGAACAGCACTTCCGCGAACTGCATTAGAGCAATTCCACTAACCGCACTGAAACAAAATTTCGTAACGTGCGATTCGGAGGAACAGTTTAAGAATATTGTTTTCTGTTCCCGAACAGCACCTACGCAAGTGCCGTATAACGGCAAACGACATCGCGGCAGGTCCAGACGGAGATGGACACCTTTAATAAAGATTGATCCTTGACAGCTTTGTACAGAGAGAGGTTGAGAGAAAGAAGGGAGGCCTTTGCCCAGCAGTGGGACATTAATAAGAATAAGAATAAGAATAAAGAATAATTTATTGTTCAAGAAAATACAGTTAATGCATTGATTCCTGAAACTCACACTAGGATTCCCTGTGTCGTGAGTTCCAGGCTCCTTCGCTCCGTTTACAAGTTTTTGTTACAACTAATTCTTAAATTAAAGATAGTATACGAGTACTATCTATCATCTTAAAACAAGGAATACAAAAAAATAAAAAAAAAACTAACAAAATCAAAATAAGGAGATTGCCCAAATTGCCCAAATAAATATAAATTAATATTATATGTTATTATTTATATATATATTCATATATATATGAATAAGTTATTGATATATAAAATGTGTGTGTGGGGGTGTGTATTTGTGTATGTTTGTATGTATATGTGGGTTACATGCATTTTTAGGATAGTAAGCTTTCGGTTGAGTCATAGTCCAGTGTAAGAAGCCATTTAGTTAAAGTAATTTTACATTTGTTACGTGTTAGGTGCAGAATTTTATGTTGGTCGTTGAGTTTCGCGTAAATGTGTGGTCCCATGAAACTGTAGCACTTTCTGTCGATTGTTTTACGGCATCGAGCCTTTTCCCAATAAACCCTTCGACTTGACAGAGAGCAAGTGCTCAGAGAGGTTTGGTGGAATCTCAGAGTGACAGACAGGATATAAAGCTGTCTGACTCTAAGAACCCCCACTTCTGTGTATAGCGTATTAGTGGGGTACCGGAACGGTCGTCTATAGGCAACTTTGAGCAGAGCTCGCTGAGCTCTTTCTACCCCAATCATTGAGGTTTTACCAGCCGCGCCCCATGCTACTACACAGTAGTTAAGCACCGATTGACACAGAGAGTAATAAATCATCTTTAGTACTGAGTCATCTGCAATCTTGCCCAGTTGCTTAAAGATCCGAAGCATCTTTCTAATCCTGCCCCTTAAAGCAGTTAGATGTGTGGACCATGATAAACGGTGATCGACAAAGACTCCAAGATATTTAATCGTATCTGTTTGCTCGATGTATGGACAAGTACAATTTTCTGGGCTAGAGTAGACAGAGCAGGAGTGTAGCTGTAGACAAGCAACACTTCCTGGAGACGTGCGTTTTGAGATGGCAAAGTTTATTGCCTTCGTTTTGTCTACATTCAGCGTCAGGAGATTATGTTGCAGCCAGTTCGCAACAGCTTTGATCCCGGTTTCAACTGAGAGCTGAACGTCATCCCAAGTTTTCCCGTGAAATACGATTGCAGTGTCGTCCGCATATGTAAAAATTTTAGCTTGGGGGATTTTCATGGCGCATAGTCCGTTAATGTAGACAATGAATAGGGTTGGTCCCAGCACGCTTCCCTGTGGCACACCAAAATGCGCCACAGTTGAGTCGCTAGAATATTCCCCTAAGATGACTTTTTGGGCTCTATTGTTGAGGTATGAGGTAAACCAGTCCAAAGCAACGCCACGAACTCCCAGAAGTGACATTTTTTTAATCAAAAGTTCCCTAGAAATTGTGTCAAATGCTTTGGCGAGGTCCAGGAAGATGCCAGTACATGCCTGTCCTTGGCCAAGGTTGAGGGATATGAAATCGGTCAGGTTGGTTACTGCATCCTCCGTGGACCTGCCGACCCTAAAACCGTATTGGTTGTCCGATAATAATCTATTTTTTTCCAGGTATGCGAGTAGTCGCTTGTTCACTACTTTCTCAAGGATTTTAGAGAGAGTTGTCAGCAGAGAAATAGGACGATAATTTGAGGAGACCTTGGGATCTCCATTTTTAAATATCGGGCATATATTTGCAACCTTTGCACAATCAGGCACTATACCCGTAGTTAGGCTTAAGTTGCATATATTAATGGCAAACAAAAAAAAATGTTCACCATTAGCGTACAACGTACAACCGGTACAATGGTGACATTAATTTAACACACGGGTGGGGCTTAATGGACAGTAATCATTAAAATTACAACAATATAACATTATTCATAATTAAAAAATTACCGCCTGCGCCGCTCGCCGTCATAAGGCTCTCTCTCTCTCCTTCAATTCGCCTACACTTCGCGCGTTATTCATTCGTTCATTCGTTTTAATTTCATCGATGCGATGATAGGATCCGTGACCCCAGCAAATGACCACTGCGCTACAGTTTTTTAAGTACAGGTTGCTCCAAGATGCTATTTTAGAAAATTGTAAATAAATAATAACGCTTAATTAAATTAAAATATGTTCATAAAAGTTTTATGAACCGTACATGTGTGTTAAATTAATGTCTCTATTAAAATGGCACGCTGTATAATATTAGTTTTTAATAGAATTTAGGTGTTAATTCCAATGTATAACAAATTATAGGCTTACAAAAAGGTCAAAGAGAAAAAAAAAAACTGGGCAGAGGCTGCTTACAAAGGGGTGCTTGGACAGGAAACCTCCCCGTGTGCCCGTGGACTGGAATTCCACGGAGCCACGGGGAGGAGCCACTGGATTCCAAGAGTGGGCTCGGTGTGCACTAACTCTGCCGCCGGGCAGGCAGGAAGAAGTCTTCTTCTTCTGCCACCGTTAGTCTCGTAGCCCCGAAGATTGTCAAGGTCATGTCTCTGACTTTTCGGGGGTCGAGGGTCTTGGCTTAACCGCCCGGGCCGCGAGGTAGAAAACCTCTATAAAAAATTACCCCAAACCTCGAAGCGGCGGCGCACCGTGAGCTTAGGGAGGTTGATAACTTGACTAATGGGTAGCTACATTAGTCTCTAGTGCGAACCAAATATATTTTGAGACAATAAAAAGTTTTTTACTCGTGGGAACAAATATGGAAAATGGTTCACAAAAAAAAATAAAAATCGCGTAGAGGAGGGGAGTGATGTGTGGGGTCGGAGTCCGACGCCGCATCTGGCGTGAGGGGCTCATTTAAGAGATGGTGCGTGAGAAACTCCACCCATGGGCTCCCCCGCTGACGCAGAGTCTCCGGCCCCAGCTCGTGGAGGACGTGGTGAGCGCTCTGTTTCCTTTGCGAGGGGAACATACTCCCCCGCCCATGGCTCCGCCACCTGCGGTGCCAGATGCGGACCACACCACCGACGACGACGACGACGCTCCGGAGGTGACCGAGGTAGAGCTGAGAGTCGCGGTATGTAGGCTGAATGCCAAAAATACCGCCCCAGGACCCGACGGCTTACCTGGAAAAGCCTGGGTTCTGGCCTTGGAAGCTCTCGGGCCTCGACTAAGGGGGCTACTAAGCGCATGCTTGGAGAGGGGCCGGTTCCCACTACGTTGGAAAACGGGGAAACTGGTCCTCATCAAGAAACCGGGGCGCCCTGCGGACTCTCCGTCCGCTTACTGACGAGGTGGGCAAGCCCTTTGAAAGAGTGCAGGTGGGGCCGGATTTGGCGGAAAGCCAGTTTGGTTTCCGCAGGGGGCGCTCTACGGTGGACGCCATCATGCGCGTGCGAGCCCTCACGACGGGGGATGCCGTGGCCCGGCTTGGGGTTGTCTTGGCGGTGTCTCTAGACATCGCCAATGCCTTCAATACCCTGCCCTGGAGTTGCATCAGGGAGGCACTCCGTTATCACCGGATGCCGATCTACCTCTGTCGCATTGTCGAGGCCTACCGGTCACCGGGGAGAGTGGAACCGGCGAGAGATGTCGTGCGGTGTCCCACAGGGATCGGTCCTGGGGCCGCATCTGTGGGATATCGGTTACGACTGGGTGCTGCGCGCCGACCTCCCTAGCGGCGTCAGCGTGGTTTGCTACGCTGACGACACGCTGGCGCAGGGGAGGTCGCACCAGGCAGCGGCCGAAATAGCGATACGCTGCGACAATTGGGATTCAGATCCGGCAATTGGGACTCGAGGTGGACATGCACAAGTCCGAGGCCATGTGTTTTCATGGTCCTCGGGACGCGCCATCGTCGGGTTCCCAAATAACGGTAGAAGGGGTTCACATTGGCGTCGTGTCGACGATGAAGTACCTGGGACTTGTCCTCGACTGCCCAATCTAGGGGGTCCAAACGCCTCCTCCCGGAGGCTCTATGCGGGGGTCGTGAGGTCCATGGCCCTTTACGGGGCACTGGTGTGGGCGCGTTCTTTGAGGCGGCGACCAGTCCGCCGGTTGTACGCGCCGTCCGGCTGATCCGAGGATACCGCACGGTCTCCGCTGAAGCGGCGAGCCTCCTTGCCGGATTGCCACCATGGGATCTGGAGGCAAAAGTCCTCGCCCAAATATGAAAGTGGCGAGAGGAGGCAAAACGCCGGGGCGTAACTCCGCTGCCGCGAGAAATCACGGTACAGCGGTCAGAGTTCCGGAGGGATCTCATGGCGACATGGAGAGTGCGATTGTCGCAACCCAGTGCTGGGCACGTCACAATTGCGGCGATAAATCCCTTCTTTGAGGAGTGGCTGGAGAGGCGCCAGGGCGCCCTCACCTTCCGCCTGACGCAGACCCGTGTCCTAACCGGACACGGTTGTTTCGGGAGGTTCCTGTTCAGGATAAGGCGGGAGGAAACGCCAGGATGTCACCACTGTGTGGATCGCCCGGAGGACACGGCTTGGGCGGAACACCGCCGCGTCCTCGTGACGGCGATCGGCGGCGGCGATCTCTCGCGTCCGGCCCTGGTCCAGGCCATGGCAGGGAGCGAGAGTGCATGGGAAGCCGTCACCTCCTTCTGCGAAGCAGTAATGCTCGCAAAGGAGGAGGCGGAGCGCGTGAGGGAGAGGCAATCTCTGCACCCTCACGCCCCTAGTCGCCGCAGGAGCCGCCCGATGTCGGGAGTCACCAGCCGACTCCCGGCCACCGTAGGTGCGGGCTTGCGGGCGGCGAGCAATGGGCAGCTCGCCGCCCGGCAAGGACCAGGCTCGCGTCGACGGCGCGTTGTGTTCCACGCGCGTCTCAAAGAGATGTCAGCACGAACTGACGGGGTCAGCTAGGGCCGATGCCTGCCAGGGCCGCGGTTTGTTCGAAAGAGATACCGTGGCCCCTGGCATAGGCAACTGAAGGAACACGGGTGGGTTTTAGTCAGTAAAAGTCTGACACGCCCTCCCGCTCCGCCCAGAGCGGGAGAAGTCATATGATGATGTCCCACCCAGAAAAAAAAGGCTGCTTACAAAACTAGTAGTGTTGAAAGAACCGTAAAGCGCGACGTTATATAGAAATATGTAAGTAGGTTGGTTTTCTTCCATCAATTAACAAGCTTTATTCTAGACGCTGCTATTTGATGAAGAAAGATAGGAATGTTTCTGTGGATGACGATGTGGATAAGAGACGGACCATAAAAAAGATTCATGGATATTGTAGCAGATGATATGGCTGGGAAAAATGTGAATACTGAGATGATGGCTAATAGAAAAAATAATGAAAACAAAACTCCAAACAAATTGGGATAAGGACAAGAGAACTATGATAAAATCTAAATTGAAAAAGTTCTTACGTGGCAACAGAGTTAAGTCCGGCAGCTTTCATCTTTCGCAGACGGTCTCTCCAGTAGGGGGCAGGAACTCTGAAGTAGTGCAGTGACCCCGACACGATGCGCAGCGGCCTGCCATCGACCATGAAATGGTTTCCAACTATACTGATGTTCCGGCTTGCTTGTTCTGTCTGTTATTTGAGGAAACAACGGAAAATAAACTATTATTTTCATAACAAACACATTAGTTTGACTTGATATTTTTGTTTTTTTTAATACTTGGGTAACTATTTACATAAATAAGATGTAACCATCTATCTATAAACATACCTACTGTGAAAAATATCAAACAAAGAACCACTAACCAGGTGTGGTGGAATCAATGACGAATTATTAATGTAATGAATGAAAATGAAAAACCATTGTGATTAATGTAAGAAATATTTTAATTATTAGTCCTTAATAGATATTTGCACACCTGTTAAGGTAGGATATGGTACTTACTACTAGAACTTTTGTTATATGACATATTTCCTCATGTAGGTAGGTACCCATATTCAAACAAAGAAATGAGAAGTTTACAGTTGAAGGAAAGCACAGAATGACTACAATATAAGCCAGAAACTGTTCGATGGGGCCATTTGTGGTCTTCATTTACTGTAGGTAATTAAAGTTTATTGTAATAACGTGTTATTAATAAACATAATAATCATAGGTGTGTGAAACGATAATCCGATGCTTCGATAAACAGAAGCCAGTTTGTGTACCTGTGTATGTGTTCATATTCTTTTGTTCTAAATATAGATCTATAGTAAAAAACAAGTTTATTCAAATGATTGTTGTAATTATGTAGATCTAAATATTGTAAACGAATTGTACTTGGACGCTGCATTTAAATATTTGTAACAATATTATGAATACGTTGGTACCCTATTGTTAATAACTTACATATAACACACTGATTTGTTTCGGAAAATTAAAAGAACAAAACGAAAATATGACATTGGTATACTAAAGTATTTAACAACATAAATTAATTTTGAAAACATGTTTTGAATGACTCAGAGTATCCTTAGTAAAAAGGTAGACAGACAGACAGAAACCACGTAAATATAAGTAGAAAACAAATATTGAGTTTAAAATTGATGTAAGGAGTAGGTAATACATTATATTTAGCCTATCTCCATCGTACCTATACGTACCTTGCAAAATATGTGGGTATTTTTTTTATATTTGTATTTATTTCTGTAAAGAAGAGGGTCTTAATTAGTACATTACATGGAGCCGTACGTTAAATAAAGTCAAAGGATTTATTTTAAACAGGCACATAAAAGGCATTTTTGAACGTCAAAATGTAATTTTCTGTAATGCAGAGTAGATTTTAATACACCTAAATATAATTGTGATATACCTAATGCTTAAAAATATTAATAGCTAATAGTATGCAGTTCCAAGATAATAAACAGTGTTTAACGCCATGTGGCGTGATTACGTTATTATCGTTAGTCATAACACTGTTATATTCAATACAAAAGTAGATCAAATTACTAAACATATTAATATGCGAAGCTACCACAACAAAGAAGAAAATACCTATACAAACTGGAAACGACAATTCGACAATAAACTGCGCATAGCTAATGCCGTTCCCAGTCTGGATACAAAAAATTAAATCAAAGATATCCAATAACTTAGTCACTATAGCTATTCAAAGATTGGCAAAACCCACATTCGACCCATCACTACTATTTAGTTTGTTTGAAAAAATCACTTTTTTTATCTCGATGCTAGGATTTATTTGATAGTTCCAAAATAGTCTTAGACCTCATCAGTATTGCCAGTGGTCTCACTTATTGTCGTGTTGTTGTATCCACATTGTATATAGATAGGTAGCCTACCTAGGCAGGTACTTATACTAAATCGCCTCTTTGGCCCAGTCAGGATACTTCATTTGATACCGGTCTATAGGGAAAGTTCATGCTTCAAACATTCGCAAACTAATACCTACGATATAATGATGTGGTATCTTGCTTAAATAATTAATGCTTATAGTAGTTATTATAATTAGCATAGGTAGATTATTCATAGATACCATTTGAAAATGTGATGTTTTCACTATGATATTGAGAAAATTCCTAATACCTATCTACTTTATGGCTACCTACTGATGGTAAGAAAATATTATAGAGGAGGAAAACATGCATAAATTGAATAAATTCTACTTTGATACAAATATACCTATGTACAGAAACGCTAAGTCTTGCTATAAGTGCACTGTTTTCCATTCGTTCAATTGTTATTACGATCAGTGGGTCAATTGGTCAAGCCTTGACTTAATGACCTCTAATGAATCATCTTCTTCGGATTACCAGATGATTCAGTATGATACATTTAGTGAGAATAATCTCTGATGATCTTATCACGAATTTAATCATTATACCTTTTCATTGAGCCGGTGTTTTGTTCTGTAGTCCAATAGCTAATGGTTATTCAATCCTCAGGGCTAACATGATAAGAGCGACAACGGTATATCTCTATATTTGTCCAGATTTGTCTACAATTCTGACGTCATTTAAATGTCTAAAGGCGCGGTCCCACGGCCCGTTGACTGACGGGCCGCGCCAGGCGTTGCTACACCTGTCGAGGCTTGTCGCGGCCCATGTCAAGCATTCCCGCGCCCCGTTAGCTGACGGGTCGCGCCAGGCATCGCTATGCCTGTTGAGGCCTGTCGCGGCGCGTGCCTTGCATTCCCGTATAAACAAAACAAAAACAAAACGCCGTATAGGCCGCGACAGGCGCCCCCGCGCCGCGCCTTTGAACTTAAAGACTCCCGAGGGATCGTACGGGCGGCGACAGGCCGCCACAGGCCTCATCGAATTCGATGGGTCCCACGGCCTGTCAGTCTCACCCGGCGGTGGCGCGGCCTGTGAGAAAGCGGGCCGTGGAAACACGGCATTAAATGACCGCCTAGCTCGTGTAAACCCAAAGAAGGCACGTTGGCACTTCGTTTTCGCACAACGAGAGACCGAAGTAGGAAGTTATTAAAAACAAATACATTTTTTTCAAAGCAACATCGGCTTAAGTTTCCGTTTCGTTCGTGAGTTTACATTCTCACCTCTTTTAATTTATGTGTAGCTTTTTGTGTAACCGACTTTATTAATTAAAATTGAATGTTTTTCCTTGGCATTGAAATTAGCACGAGGAAAAGGTGGGTTTGTCCTATTAATTGAAACTTTATACAATCATGTAACAACCAATAATCACTTAGGTATTAATACACGTTTAGTGAAAATTTGGTCGGTAAAATTTCAAGATAGTGGTTGCTTTTGGATGATTTGCGAGGGCGCTTTTTACGAAAATTATAGCTATCTATATGAAATCAAAATAGAAGATCACCACGAATGATGCGATTACAATTTTATAAAGCGACGGTTGATATTGTAATAATCACCATAAAACTCATGTTATTGAAAATCGTTGTCATCACCACACTTAGTAAATATATTAGCTTTTAAATAAACGCCAATAATAAATAACTGTATAAACATGACCATAATTATAACACCAAACGTTGTCAATCACCACCCTTGGAAAATGATCTGCCGATATATACTATATATAAGTAGGTTCCACAGGTTCTACTCTAGGGTTTATCGAGACAATATCACATTTGACATCATCAGAGCGAGGCGAGTATTTTGTATGACAACGTTGGCGGAAATCGAGAAAGGTGACAGAAATAGACAAATCTTTTCGACGCGAGAGTGAGTACTTAACTGTCGCGTGTGTCATGGTTACCCTGCTGGTAGACGAGCTGGAAAGTGTTGAAACACCTCGCACACTACATTTGTATCTTGCTCTTGTACCTAGTTGTAAATAATATAAATTGTAAGTTACCTTTGCAATTGGCTCTGAAAGTCTCTCATTTCGCTTATGTTCCACTTGAATGACCATTGGATCATTCACGTCGGAAGCGTCCGCCTTCGTCAGGGGGCCGCTCACAACGCTCCACAACGATACAGCTACGAACACGCCCCATTGCATCCTCATTTTGTGATCTGAAAAGAAAACAATAAAATTAACATTAATAAAGATGATCGGATTTTACCCGAAGCACTACTGCTGAGCATGAGGTCCTGGGTTCGTTTCCCAGGTCAGGCAAAATGGTATCGGGTTTTTCCATAAGGAAATTTCTTAATAGCAGCCCGGAGCCTGGATTTAAGCCCGGTTGATAGCAATAGATTCGCGGCTCGTCCCTTATTACATGGGACTTAAACATAACTTGCGAAATATGGGTGAACTATAGGTAAGTATACCTCTGCCTAACACTTCGGGGATTAGAGGCGTGATGTGATGTTATGTTATGAATTTGATAGTTTCGTCACTTACAGGACTATCGTTGCTGATAAACCTGATTGCAAAGATAATCGAATGGAGCGTCTCACAATGATCGTTCAGTATCGCATGAAGAGGATCTAGTGGAAATCAAGAATGATAGGGAAACCAATTATCTTGTCTTGACTTGTGAGCGAGTTGACATGTGGGATGTACACTCACCGATTATTGTACCAATAGTGATTACAGTCAGTAGCGTAAAGTGAATTAATAAAGTTCATAAACCACATAATAGCCAAGAGCACACGGACACGGCGTGTATTGTGGAGGGATTCTTTCTCGGGGGGGCCCAGACCAGAAATTAGATCTATGGTCGGTTTCAGTGCTGTGATTCGGCTAATAGTGCGCGCAGTTCCAAGACTTTGTGACATACATTTTTAAAGCTGGCTATCTATAAAGCATGGCATTATCACCGGCTCTAAATAGAGACAAGCGGATAGTATGTAGGTCGTGAAGTTTAAAATAGCTATCACAGGCTGCGAAGTTATTGAGCCAGATTAACATGTGGTTATAAATAGGGACTTTAAAAGGACGATGGACAAGACAATCAATACATCTTTCGTCTTGGTTTTAAATTGTTAGCTTAGTATACGTGGCACTTATGGCCACAATGTCTCACATGAAAGTTATAAGCCACCTTTGTAAAGTCATAGGAAAGCAAACGACGCAATTTCGTAAACTTGAATTTTTTTTATAGTAATTTTGGTTTAAAAACCAGTTTGGTTTTAATATTTCAAATAAAAAAGAATTTTGCAAATCGGCATAAAAATAACTCCGACAGTTCCGAGGTAACAAACATTAAAAAAAAAAAACCGAATTGAGAACCTCCTCCTTTTTTGAAGTCGGTTAAAATAGATATTATAGGCACGTATTTATTTATGCAAATTAACATTTAATTATAAATACAGACATTAAAAGGATAATAAGACAATCAATAAATTTTCGTTTTGATATTCGTAGAGGTCGAGGAAATTATTATTATGAATATTTATTTTTATATTTGTTGAAAAATAGCCATCATAAAATCACTAACTAACAGGATAATCAAGGTATGCATGAATGAACGAACATGCATCAAATGGTGTGGCCAGCAAAGCAGTTGGATTATTAAAGGAAAGAGAGTCAAACAAGGCTGCCCTCTGTCCCCTCGCCTGTTTACTCTGGTCATCGAGTGAAGTCCTTAGAACCCTCGAGGAGGCAAACCCAATTAATAAAGCTTGACCAGGATCGTGAAATCTCACTCCCCCTGGTACTATCATTCGCGGACGACCTTATCTTCATTACAGATGACCTAGAAGGTTTAGAAGGTATCCTATACCAAGTATACCATATTAAACCCCTACTAGATAGTGTAGGCCTCCAAGTAAACGAAAAAAAAACAAAAATACTAATTAGGGACCCCATAGCTACAAAGAAAACGACTTACGTGACCCTTAATGGAATAAGCATACCGACATGTGATGAGATTAAATACCGAGGTACTCGTACATATGTATTATAACATATACATTAAGCAGAAAATGCACTATTAAAAAACGTTGCAAACAGGCTATAAGAAACGCCAAATCGTTACTACCATTCGTAAAACACTCAAATATGGACTGGAAATTAGCCAGACTTATGTATCGAGGTGATCGCTCCGTGCATGATACATGGTTTGAAAGTATCGGCACTTACTAAAGCTAACAGGTCAAGACTTCGGAAATATGAGCGAGTTATCATGAGAGACTTGATAAACCACTCTAGGAATATACCAAGACAAAAGAAAATGCATGAAATCTTAGACGGAAAAACAGTAACCAAACGCATCAAGAACCACAGGATGTGCTACCTCGCACATATTTATAGACGCCGCGTACCACATCTGGTGAATGCAGTAATGGAGTATAAGGCCAAAACCAAGAAGGTCGGTCGACCTATCTACACATGGAACGATAACTTAAAACAGGACATGAAGTACTTCGACAAGGGAATCGATTTTTGGATGGATACGGCGGAGGACAAAAACAAGATCAGGATTGCTGCTAGTGAAATATACAAAAAAACCGGAAACGGATAGTAGCGAGAACTCCGACGACGACATTGAAAACAACAACATCTAACACAACATAACACAGCAGAGCAATGACATACAAAAGAATCGAGAAAACAGTAGAACAGTCACGGGTGAAACTCGACCTGAAGCACCTTACCGCGAAGTCTTTAAAAGATGCCCATCCATAGACAAATATCTTACCCATCTCTCCACTAGTCCAATGCTTACTCTAGGATGCATATCCGGTAGGCTCTTATATCCTATCCTTGCCTACGGGCACGTCTTCCCTACAAAAACCGCGCCCCCCGGTCTAATTCTTGATATACAATGGTCGCTGTAGCACCATGAACACGAGGCTATAGGAGCTAGTGTGAATCTTGGGGTTCATTCGATTAATCTAGTCTGGTCAAACCACGCTGGGAATGGTGCAATTCATATTCATTGTGGAAAAATATCCATCATAAGTTAAATATTTATTTATGCAGATTAACATTTGGTTTTAGATAGGGACTTTAAATCGACGACGGAAAAGACAATCAATCAATTTTTCGTTTTGATTACTCGTAGAGGTCGAGGAGATTGTTATTTTTAATATCAATTTTATATTTATTTAACAGTAGCTATCTCATGCTACGAATTTATATATTAATATTTGGTTATAACGAGCATTACAACGTCGGTAAGTCCTACTTATACTTATGTATAATATATATATTATATTTCTATTTTATATTTATACTAGCGGCCCGGTACGTGCTTCGCTACGTATAAATTGAAATATTAAAAAAAATTAATTGGAACATCAAATTCATTTATTCAAACAAAAAAATATTTTATTAATTGCTAGCTATTCTAAAACTTAATCCAAAACATTTGGATAAACAATATTTTTTGTTTTTCCATTTTGAGCATAAATAAACAAACGGCTGGGGTTACCGACTCTGGAACAAGCAACAAAAAGTTGGCCATGTGAAAAATATGATTCCTCCAAATTCACACCACAAACGTTAAGTGTTTGCCCTTGGGCCTTGTTGATGGACATCGCAAATGATAAACGCACAGGATATTGTAATCGTTTGAATTCAAATGGCATATCAGTTGGAATCAATCGGAAGGAGAAGTTTGTTTGATACCGCGTATCCCACGCGGTATCAAACTTTAGCACGCGGTCACAAACTTTATTTTTTAGCAGTTAAGATCGTAGCTTCAATCAAATTTGGCAATAATTTTTTCACTGCCAATCTGGTGCCATTACACAGTATTGGTGGATTAATATTTCGCAATAATATAATCAAAGAACCAACTTTCAGATTCAAGAAATGCGGTGGCATACCAGCCGGTTCCAATGAATTTAAAAATTCAATTGGATAATTCATTGCCTCATCTTGATTCATAACACTGTCAATTGATTTATATGTCGTGACTACACCGGGCAGTCAGTCAGCGAAACTGCCCGGTGTACCGGGCAGTTTCGCTTGAATTTGAAACTTAATGGCATTGATATGAATGTTCTTCGGTGCTAAAATGGCGCGTTCTCTCAATCAATCATTATTTCTGTAATTCTGAAGAAAATTCGGAAATACACATTCAATCAATTCATCTATCGATTGCGTAATTGTACAAAAATTGTTCGGTACAGCCAAAGACATTAAATTATTATCTTAAATCTCTTTGGGTACAGCGATCAATCCGTTGGTACTGTCGAGTTGTATTTTGCCATCACCAATATCTAACAATTGTTTTGAAAACTCATGGGCAGCTGGATCATTTTGTAGGTGAATACGCATATTAAACCAAAGAATTTTCAAATATAAACACAACGCAATAATTATCGCTGACAATTTGCTTTAATCGAAGCACGTCCAAAATGAAATGACAGCATGAATGACATAACAACATTATTTTACCGTCGACACTGAAAAAAGTTTCAAATACTATCAACACTGAAAAAAGTTTCAATTTGACAGCACAATCCCCATCTGAAAAAAGTTTCAATTTGATAGCAAAATCCCCATTTACAAAATGATCCGCCATTTATTAAATTCATTTGTTACAAAAAATGTGATAAATGAAGAACCGCTCTACCGATTTTGTGCAAACTTCACATAAACCAGCTATTATATAGTCCGAACAAAGCCTAAACATTTGGTTTGGATAGTTGAGCCCGTTCTTGAGTTATAAAATTACAACGAAAAGTGGCATTGATTTTTATATATAGATAATATTATAAACACGAAAATTTGTATAGATGGATGGATGGATGGATGGATGGATGGATGGATGTTTGTTACTCTTTCACGCAAAGACTACTGAACAGATTTGGATGAAATTTGGCATACAGATGGTTTATAACCAGGGTTAACATATGGGATACTTATAGGATATTACATATAGGATGTTTATCCCGATATTCCCAAGCTAGTTAAACAATAATTCTTTCGTCTTGATTTGTTGTTGTCTTGGTATACGTAGAGGTCGAGTAAATTGTAATTTTGAACATTACTTTTTATATTTATTAAAAAATAGCTAAGACAGGCTTCATATTTATTTGTGCAGATTAACATGTTGGTTATAGATAAATAAAGACTTTAAAAGGACGATAGACAAGACAGTCAATAAATCTTTCGGCTTGATTTATTCTTGGCTAATAAGTACGTAGAGGTTATTTTGATTTTTTTTCCATTTTTAATACCTTCATATTTAATCAAATTAAGTAGTTAGGAGAAAACCACTAATTTAGTTTATAATCGAGCCTATATCACTTAGGGAGGGCGCCTGGCCACGCCAGTCGCGCGCGGCCGCTGCGCTTCTGTTTATAATACTTACCTATGGAATTCTGACTGGGCGACGGTCGCGCGTCTGTCGCGTGAATTTCGAGCTGCTAAAGTCGCCTAAATGTAAACGCACCCTAACTGCGGTTGGCCCACAAAAAAAACGTTAAATTAATAAAAAATATATTTTATCGTGTTAAGATATCGATACCATCACGTCCGCGGTGGAGTTTCGCCAGCTAATTTAATTTGACCCTGTATGTAGCTGGTACACTTTTCACGAAACAAAGAGTGAGCCGTCTGTCTATCAATTTTAATGAATGACGCGCTGTATAGACTGTTAAATCATTTCCTGTACTCGTCTGCTATTAGGTATAATTGATAACAAAAAAAGGAGGAATGTATCTTAGCCAGATACTTATCAAATCTACAAGATATGAGAAAGTAACTTTCTCATATTTAGTGGGATTAATCGGTTATGCACCTACATACTGAGATAACACTTTTAAGGAAGATACGAGGTAGAAAAACAAACAGTTTTATAATGTTTGTCAGATATTTTATAATTTATTATAATAATTGTTAATAACACATAGTTACAAAGATTTTTTTCCAGACGGTTAATTAGCTTTTATGTAGACATATGGCATCCTGACTCTAAAAATCGTCTTCATTATCAGCTTTAGTTTTTGAGATAGGCATATGTGTGATTTTTTTAGAAAAACACAAAAAATGAATACCATAAAAAATATTTAATTTTTGGAAGCCGCCAAAAATGATCTTTTTAATGATTTTCTTGCATGTGATGCTTGTGGTAGGTCTCGTTTCAAACTCCAGCAATAATCTGCCACCATATGCACATCCCATCTGCCCTTATATCGTTCCTCCATGGTGCGAATTTCTTGATGGAATCTTTCTCCTTGTTCATCACTAAAATGACCAAGATGTGCAGGAAAATGGTACAGATGGGAGTGTAAATAATGAAGTTTTACGCTCATGTTGCAACCAAGATCCTTCAGACAAAATTACACACTTGTACTTTAAAATAGTCGGTATACGCGATTTTTACGAAATCTGTCACCATCTTCTATAATTAAAAAAAAAACATATTCACCACAAATAAAGTAAAAACACTTCGGATCGTTCAAACAACGTCTCCTTGATGTAGACATCGCTAAAATTTTATGTTAACTGATATCAACACTGTGTTAAATTCGTAAATGTGCGGCTACCCTCACATAAAATGATAGAAACGGCTGGTAGATTTAATTTCATTGCACCAAAACATGAAGGAAAAGTGAAAAAAACTTCCGGAAAATATTAATAAATAAAATTTTGTAATTATGTGTAATTTATTAGGTATATTATTTTTTTATTTGCATTTATTAGATATTTAGTCTTTTGGGTAAATTACCAGTTGACAGCGATGCGGACGAATTTTTCGGAGCCATATTTTAATTTTTAATAGGTTAAATTAGGATTATATTATTACCTATTTAAATAGTTTGATAATTAGTTAATTAAGTTCAAGAAAATCCAATGTATTTTAATCGTAAGTGTACCTAATATTTTTAATGAAGTACCACATTAATTGACTTGGCCATTTCGACCGCTGAAATTGTTTCTACGTTTCGTAAAAACTCTCGCGGTTGTAGTGTATAATTTATTAATTTTAATTTAAGAAAGAAACTTGTCATGATTTATTGTAATTGCTCTTACTTTTCTAAAAGAAAACATGCCCGTTGAAAGCTGATTAAAATAATTAAATTACATAATTAATGCATCCCTGTCACAATGTATGTGTGAGTAATCACACATACATTCTGAAAGCTATGATAACCCTATGAAATAAATAATTGAACAAACTGTAACAATTAAAAACAATACATACAATAATTTAAATAAAAATAAATAATAATACCTATTAAAAATAAATTTGAGGTACTCACATTGCTTTACCAAAGTCCCAATGCAACTGTCACGTTTAAATGCGAATATTATATTACACAGCAGTGTGTAAGTGCCTATTACATGCAGGCACTGATCAGACTACATACTTATTTATCAAACCAATCGCTATAAGGATAACAATGTAAAAAAATACCTTTTGTTAATGACTGGAACATTGTTAAATATGAAGTACCTAATTATTTTATTGACAGATAAGACTTTTAATGTGTGATGCTTGAGCAGCAATAGCCTATAACCCATATCCCAGTAGGTTCTTATTAGTTCAACTCCAGTTCGTCAAAATCGGGAGCGCAAAAAGCAGACAAGTGTCACGGGAAACGAGGTGTTACCGTGTAACCTGTGGGGTAATTCATAACGCACAAACAATGGTGATGTCTTTCATTTTAACAATTTAACAGCATTCATTGCGTTACCTACGTTGTCAAACAGACTAATTTTTCAAACATAAGATGCAATAGTTTAGAAATTTCCTTAAAAAATCATCAGATTTTGATAGAATGTGTTACGCATTTAGGGTGCTTTAAAGAAGACAGGTATATTATATCAGGTAAATTTACTCAAAATTAAAATGAATCACCTGAACAACAGGAAATAATTACTTTAAAGTTTTAGTCCGTTGTTTAACAAACGGAACAAAACGAAACAAATCAGGTTGCCAGACGAATAATATAATTACTCAAAATTATAATATTATTGGAGTAGATAAGCGCTTAGTTGCTTGCCTCGCAATTAGTAATTCTTACATTTACTAGACATTCTTATTTTCAGTTTCATGTTAAATACGATTCATATTCTTTTATTAGGTTTTAATTAAATACATATTTAACGTTTTAACGACTTTTCTGTATTTAAATTATGCAAATATTATGTTAAAATTTCATCAGCTATTCCTAACTTTCAAATAATTTCATTTAAGTATTTCTATATTGCTGTTATCCAAAAAAAAAAATATATAAGTAGGTAGGTAGTGCATTTTTGTCACAGTTGTAAAGTGAAGTTCCATTGAATTGTAGAGATATTTACGCAATGGGTTACATACAAACAATAGGTAAGGGAGTCTGTTTCTCATGGCGACATGGAAAGAGCGACTGTCGCAACCCAGCGCAGGGCACGCCGCGATAGCGGCGATAAGACCCCTCTTTGAGGAGTGGCTAGAGAGGCGCCACGGCGCCCTCACCTACCGCCTGACGCAGGTCCTCACCGGAAACGGAAGTTTCGGGAGGTTCCTGCACATCTTCAGGCGGGAGGAAACGCCCGGGTGTCACCATTGCCAGGATCGCCCAGAGGACACGGTGGAGGTCTGAGTAAGAGTCTGACACTCCCTTCCGCTCCACCCAGAGCGGGAGGGTTCATTTGATGATTTCCCATCCGAATAAAAAAGGGAGTCTGTTTGTCCTTCTATAATTAAAGTCGCTTTTCGCGTCTATCTGTGTGACCACGTTGTTCTTCTAAACTTCACAACGGATTTTGATGAGTTTTTCAACATCATTTAGTGAATTTATTCTGGTAGGTTTACATTGATAAAAAAACTTACATATAATAAAGATATATCGATGTTTTTGAAGTCGCAAAACCGTGCGAAGCAGCGACGTGTAACTAGTTTTAAGTTGATATATATCAGTAAATTGTATTAAGTATTGTTATTGTACTTTAACGCGATAAGTTGAATGATATGGATGGCGTTACACTAAAGCAAAATTAAAATAACATTACCATTAATACCTTAGTAATTCATTAATGTGTGTCAAATTGGAGTACTTCACCTTTGGTAATACTTTATTCACTGCAAGATCGTACAATATACTCGTATCACTTATATATATGTATAGATAGATAGTTATAAATAATATTAAAGTTCAAATAATACCTAACAATAATATCATAACACAAATAAAATTAAAAGTTACTATTACTTAACATATAGGTACGGACGCCAGCACATCAAGCTACTACAATCTGTCAAATTTCTTTAATAGATTTTCAACTTTATCGCTAAAGCATTAAGGTTCAAGGTTGATAGGGAAAATTTGACAGTTTCGGGTAGCTTGACCTGCTGGCGTCTGTACTTTTAAGAACAACCTGTACTGTATCAATTCACCACCACTTTTGTTTTAAGGATTGGTCACTGATGTGCACTGCTTAGTATTAGATAATATTTCGCTTGTACCCGTTGTAATGTTGTTTTTTTTGTTGTTACTTTTATAGGTAAATGTACCTACATAAGTGGTTATAATTATCTAAATTATGTAGGTATTCGATGATTTTGGTGCCCGGTAAAACTCGAGTTTATGTTGGCACCAACTTTTTATAATGAATGTGTACTACTGAATAAACCAATCAATAAAATAAACAAATGTAAGTTAAACTTACCAAACCACTTTTTTGTTTTAAAGTCAACACAAATATTGAATTATGAGATGATGATGACCTCTGGCATTCGTATGAAGAGATCTAAAACTTAAAGCCGTTTGAATACACATTTAAAAATCTTATACATACAATACAAACCCGTTTTAGAGTTTCGCTACTGTGCGTACATTCACACTTCACAAAAGGGTGAGCAGAAAGCATAGTGTTTGAAAGTTAGGGCATGGGCATGGTGTCCATCAATCATTTCTTCGACATTTCTTCGTGGGTCACCCGTCAAACATGGTTGGCATGCAGAATAGATAGATAGATACCTGACTGCTTGTGGGTCTCGCGTGGCGGCAATGACCCTCGCTGGCTTAACACAGAGCTGGCAGTGAACCGTCTTGACCCCGAGGAGCGAGTCGCAATCGCTCGCCTTTGGTTCAGTTACTAGGTAGGTTATTAGAGCGCGCAAGTACCTTTGAATAGCGTGTTTTATTTACACGATGGACTCGACAGCTCGCCACTGCACGACCACGACCGCTCGCCTCGGCACTCCCTCTGACACTCGCTCGCTGATTTTGAACCTGTGACCGCACGGGCACATATTGTTTGGAATGCAGATTATAGACCTGAAGGCCAATTCTCGTAAATAAAAACGTTCAAAATCTAGTCGCAGTCTCATCTCGGCGACAAACAAATGTCAAAATGTAGGGAAATTAGAAGTATTTTTGTCAGATTGAGACTGAGATCAGACTGTGAACGTTCTTAAAATTACGAGAATTGCCCCTCTGATTTGTTAACACATTTCGTATCTATTATAACTAAATATGACACAATAACAAGTAATTTGTTGCTATTAGCATGTATTTGTATGAAATAATGTGATAAGCGAAGATAATATTATTTACTAAGAAGTCGGTTCATCTTCAAAGTTCAAACAAGGTTAAATTCTGTACATAGGTACTTATATACACACACACGCACGCTCAGACACCCACACACACCCTTACACTTTTTAGAGCCTTCCGTTCCTCATTTTACACCTGCGGCCTGTGGGTACATTTTACGCAGAGATCGTACAGTGCCATTCGCATGCAGTACAATAATGCTTTCAGAGTGTTGATGGGGCCTCGCTTCTGTAGCGCATCAGGGATGTTTGCGAAATTGTGTGTTGATTGCTTTTATGCAATAATGCGTAAAAGATGTGCGTCCTTGGTGCGCAGGGTGCGAACCAGTTCCAACAGCATCCTGGGACTTATTGCGGACAGGCTGGACTGCTGTATTGTAAGTCGTTGCTCCAGTATCTCAGCTGGAATGCGGAAGCAGTGATTGTTTTGTTGTGTATTTTTGTGTAATTGTTGCTGTAATTGTGTCACTAACATATGTAGTTGTAAGTTTATTTTATTACTACTAACACTGAGTCTCATGGTTACTATCAATAAATAATTTATTATTTATATGATTTTGTCTCCTTGTAGGAGAATAGATTTACTTTTAACAATAGAAAATGCATTCTGTGCTGGTCAGTGTCTGCGTGGTCGCTAATCACATAGCTACCTATCTAATTACGAGGCAAAAAAACGAAGCCGTCTGGCCTGGAGGTTGCCCAAATGCTTTAAAGTGAAAGAGTAAGGTCATATAACAATACTAATGACGATTCGTCTCAGTCAACTTAAATTCAATGACTTTGATGGTACTTAATTACAGGTTGCTAGTAGAACGAGTTTTTTAATTGTTGTTTTTATTCCGAAGTTCGAAAAAGTTAAAATAATTGCGGATTAGTCGCACCATTCCATGTTCTATTTCTCCTTTATGAACAACGATTTGTATTTTATGACAGCGAAACTTGGAGGCTGAGTAAAAGGTGATTTATTATGGTAAGTGTTGTCGCGACACATAAAATTTAATGAGCTAGGTACCGACGCCAGCACTTCAAGTTACTACAATCTGTCAAATTTCTTTAATAGATTTTCAACTTTATAGTTAAAGCATTAAGGTTCAAGGTTGATTGGGAAAATTTGACAGTTTCGGGTAGCTTGACCTGCTGGCGTCTGTACATACATATATCCACGATCAACAACTTAGCGCTGTGTTCATAATTTCCACTGGATTCAGTCATAAAATCAAGTTTATATTTAATTAAATTCTCACAACGGTGGTGACTACTTACTGTCTATACATAATTTACGACGGGTAGTACCCGTAGTACCGATGTTCTTGACTTTATTGTGCTAACAATATGCGTTGCTGGAGGTGTCAATGATCTAAAGTGATCGAAGTGTGGGAACTTTATAAAATTAACATACAATTCAGAGATAGCTGATTGAAAACATTACTGTGATAAAATGAGAAATGTTGTCAGCTACTGTCGTAATATAATGGGAAGTAGAACAAACATGATTGGAGATCCCCAATAGGTAGGTTCTTTATGTTATCAGCAACAGACATTATTACATATCTTCATTTAGGTCTGTAAAAATCCCCAATTGATTGCGAAAATCACTTTCGGTCACATTAAAAATACCTACTCAGCAGGTCGTATTCACATCTCCTCCGATAGCTGGGACTCTGGGAAGGCCAAGTCCTATCTAATCTATTAACTCAGCTGTAACCCCAAATACGACTTTTGCAGTATGATAAGAAGTTCAAAGAAGAACTCTTCTGTTTTATTTTAGCCTAGCTTACGTCGTCTCGTGACTTCTCTCGCTGCATTTGGTTCCTATGTTGTTCTAAATAAAACAATTTATTATTATTTCCTTTATTTCACTTAAATACTTACAAATTACATTTTCAAATATTTTTATAAAAAAAGATTAAAAAAAAAAACGGGACGCTAGGAGGTGATGTAGACACTGTTTTGAAAGATCTACATCTCCTCAAACAGGAATTTCAATCTATTGGCTTGGACCTTAACCCTTCAAAATGTGATCTTTACCTTTCTGACATTACCGACAGACAATTGACTCTAGATAAATTTAATGCAATAGCCCCACAAATCAAAATTTTAGACAAAAGTTCACTGCACCTCCTAGGTTCCCCAATTTTAGAAGATAGTTTTTCTCGTTTAATCGATGAAAAAATTAAAGATTTCAACGATATTTCGGACAGACTCTCTAAAATTAATTTAAATGCGGCATTCACCCCGATTAGATACTGTTGTTTTGGCCCAAATTTTATATATTTTCTACGTTCTTCCCCTTTATGGAAGCAACCACAGCTGTTGGACCAAATTGACCATATTATTCGCAGCACATTAACAACCATTTTAAATGTGGCCTTGGACGACCGAGCGTGGCTTCAAGCCACACTACCCATCCGTTTTGGCTTACTTCTCTTACTTACTTCTTGTCCTCTGTCCACAGCACCGAAAAGTTGACCGGGAAAATTTTAGCCCCCTGCCTGGTTGACTCCTGCTTGCTGTGGGTGAGTGGGAGTCGGGGCTCTGGCTCCAAGCACTCCCGTCATCCAACATAGGCACTATGCTTGGTGACACCACCTTCCGGCTCGCTACCTGTTTGCGTTTGGGCGCTCCTTGTGGGGGCTCCGCATCGCTGTCAGTGCGGTGAAGCTGTCGACTGCCTCGGACACCATGGCCTATCCTGCAGTAGGAGCGCAGGTCGGATAGCACGGCACGCCAGCATTAATGACATCATCCGTCGTGCTCTTGTTACCGTCGGGGTGCCAGCTGTTTTAGAACCCAACGGCCTGGCACGCGACGATGGGCAGAGACCAGACGGAATGACCATAATGCTCTGGAAATTAGGCAGACCTATGGTGTGGGATGCAACATGTGTCGACACCCTTGCGCCATCCCATCTTCCTAGCACGGTGGTTATCTGTGCTGGAGCGGCTGCTGCTGGTGCAGAAAACCTCAAACGGCGAAAATATTCCAACCTGATTGGGAGTTATATGTTCGAGCCGTTTGGGGTTGAAACACTAGGGCCATGGGGTCCGAGTGCCCACTTGGTTTTTCGAGATATCGCCAAGCGGTTAATCGACTCTTCACGTGACCAGAAGGCTGGTCTGTTTCTTGGCCAAAGAATTAGCATCGCCATACAACGTGGCAATGCTGCCAGCCTTTTGGGCACTGTTCCTGTTGACAGCGATGCGGACGAATTTTTTGATGCCCTATGATTATTTTAAATGTTAGCTTATTTAGTGTAAATACCTATATTATGTCACAAATAAAGTATTAAAAAAAAAACATTTAAAAATATATAAAATAGTAGCCCACCGGTATCGGGAACAGGGTCCAAGCTACCGGCGGTCAGAGCTCCAGAGAGAGGAACTTCCTGACAATGCGAGCCGTGTCCAGAAGTACCAATTTCTGAATAAAGTCCTTGATCCAGCTACCCAACGAGAGCCTCCTCAGGTGTTTGTCGAGGCTCTTGGCTATTAACCCATTGACAGTCAGGACTATCGGCACAATGATTGCTGAGTCCACATGCCACATGTCGACAACATCGCGAGCCAAGTCAAGATTTGTTTATCTTTCTCGGCTTTCACGAGGTTCTCATCATGCAACAATAGTCCTGTCGGTGATGATGGATCGATCCCAGTACAATGTGATATTTCCATTATCGAGAACTGGGTCGGGCACATAACTGTAGTACGGCACTTCAGATCCCACAAGGCTGTATTTCAGAGCAAGTTGCTGATGGATTATCCTGGCTACAAGGTTGTGACTATGCAAGTACCTACTCTCCGTTAGCTAGACGGGAACACCCGGAAATAATATGCCTGATTGATTCTCCCTGCCGGTGGCATGTCCGACAGATGACAACCGTGCCGTCTTTCACAATAAATCTCCGGTAATTGTTCGATATCATAAATTCGTCCATAATTGCACAGACAAAACCTTCAGTTTCTCCAAAGAGGTCACCGAAATGCAGTCAGGCTACGGACGCTAGTAGATCTACATCGGGTCCATGTAGGGCCCGGTAAAAGAGTCCGTGAAGCTCCTTACTCTGCCATACTTTCATGCGATCATTGGTGTCAAGCACTACTGGCTTGCGCCAGTTCACTTTACCCAAGGAGAGCGGGGTGAGGCCCTTGTCCACCGCGACTACATCTCGATGCATCCCCACCTCGGTTTCTAGGAAATATCCCCTGAGACTGCATATCTTGCGATTGTGGAGGGTCTTAGTGTTTAAAAAGCCTCGACCTCCACACTTTCGCTGGATATACAGCCTCATTACCGATGACCGTGGGCGATGCATTCGATTTGCAGTCAGCAGCGTCCCTCCTATCCAGGGCGTCTAGTTCGGTTTGAGTCCATTTGAGTATGCCGAAAGAGTACATCAAAACCGGCATGATTTATGTTCCTTGATTTAACGTTCAATACTTAAATTATTATTCGTATTTGTAGAGAACCGATTTCTATTCTTTAAATATAATGGTAATCAGTTTCTAGAATTTTAAATCCTGCCGAGGTATGTAACATTGAAACCTAAGTACACAATACTATGAGCTCCAAGCATTCTTTCAATCTCAAACAAGTACCTACCAACTTTTGCCCCTCGAACGTTAAATGATCCGACGGATTTTTTTCTTTAGTTGTTTGTAGCAATATTGACATCTATGGTCTAGCTAGTGGCAGTGTAATCAACAATACATATAACGTTATTTTTGGGTAATTACATCCCTATGATTTTTAGATTTTTATTCCTGCCATTCCGCGGTGTGCGTGCGCGTCCAGACATTTGTCGTGGTTTGCTCGTAGCACGTGCATCATGCGCGTCTCGTACGTACATACATGACACACAGACACACACACACAGCGTGTACTTATGTGTATGTGTGTATGTATGCACCATACGATGACACTAACACAATTAACACGCACTGCGACACCTCGTGGTCGTGGTTTAGCTCGCTACCTCGATGTCACAATGTCCTTCGATATCCTATTGCTTAGAGACCTGAACATTTTATTGGAGATACTCCTTCCAGTGTAACTTCCAAATTATCTAATTATTGTCAAAAACCTTTGATAGTACACACGGCTACACATCAAGCTATACATTTCCAGTTTTAGCTGACCTCGCATTGTATAGGTTTTTCTTACAATCAGAAGTCAGCTTATACTGGTTATGTATAGCTTGATGTGTAGCCGTGCGTACAATAGAAATTACATTCAAAAGTTATGTTTATCCAGCGGGATTCATTTCTATGAAGATTTCGGGGAAGTAGTACTCGGTACTTTGGTGCATCGCGGAGGATAGATATATTTTCATGTAGATAGCTAAAATTCAATGGAATTTGGTAAGTTTCAAAACATCGGGGAAAAAACGACTAGTTTCTTTTTCCAATGTTTTGAAAGTTGTGTTTTGATGATAAATGTTACTACACGCGCAAATGTTATCTATCCCATATCTTTATAATGCTCTATTATTTTACGTAAGTCTTGTCTTATAATAACATCCGAAGTATTTCCCCATTGTTACTTCTAAGTAGGCGTTCCGTGCCGCGTGTTACCACGAACACCGAAAACTGCACCTGGCAACATACAACACGCGTACACTCCGGACCGACGATAAGATCACCGAAGTTGAAGAAGAATTGAGTATGTTATGATGGGTTATATTAAGTCTGAAAAGAGGGCGAGGATTCGATAATCATCAAATACGGGAACTTTCTCTATTTTCAGAAGGGGTGATTAACAGTCCCAAGGCGGTATCGGTTTATTGTCCACGGGTCCCTTGTGAGCAACGTGGTCAAGATCGAGGTGTGACGACCACGGGTAGCGTATATACTTACTTTATACTCGGAATATCCGCAAGATATTCTTTGAACTGGTCGGGTTTGACCAACGAATTCCGAATTCAGTTCAAAGAATATGTTGACGATGAGGTGGAGACCATGTATGAGGATATCTCTAGCCATGGGTGGCCATGGAGGACTTCGACGCGAAACTGTGAAATGAACATGGACAAAACAAAGGTAATTTTCAAATGCCCATGTACTTAACTCATAAAGATCGGAGCTACACTCGAAGTTGGTGATGATCATGTTTACCTAGGAGACCTCGGAGTCCAAGGACAAACTGTCCAATTAAGTAGGTCCAACTTCGCTGGATGCTAGAAGCACGGAACCGGTCGATGTGAAGATTCTTTGGAGAGGCCTATGTCCAGCAGTGGACGTCGTTCGGCTGAAATAATGATAATGATGTTGAGTCGACCGTTGTAAAGCGGTCCAGTTGGAGTCTATTTTTCGGTAAGTATAGATTCAAATCTTGTACGCTACGAATATTATTATGCGTTAGCTTGAATGGAATTAATGTTTATAATACATTAAAGGTACCTCTCCAAGGGTATCCGGGCAATTATCAGTAGTCATTATGGAGAACTAACTACTCGTGTATTAAACCGTGGTATTGTTTGATACCGTGTTTAGATTTCCTACTAAATACCTTTATCAGTCTGCTCAGCCTCCATGAATGGATGTGTGTAGTTAATTACAAGTTAACTGCTAGTTCCAATGTCTAAAAACATTTCGTAAACCATATTCGTAAATTGGTGGAAGGAAACACTATTTTAAACTGCGGAGCCATCCAACGATTTGTGAAGAAGATTCACGAAACAAACATAATTATTATAGTTGAATATTAATGAAAAAACTCATATTCAATTTATTTAGCTAGATTGCCAACTGGATAACAACTTTATGAAATCTTACTCTAATTAAAATAATTTAATTCTAGATGATCGTGGTCTCTCCGTGAGCTAACATTGTAGCTAAGATTGTTTCAGGCTGGTCACGATCACGACTGAGTATGGTTTGTGAAAAAATTATGTGAGGTCATTTAAGGTAAATATTTACCTGATATGATATCATTTAGTTTATATATTTAAATAAAAATTATGCAATTTCCCTCAAAAAGAGATGAGGCCTGTGTCTCAGCAGTGGGAACATTATAGGCTGGTCATGTAATTATTCAATGTAATTTTAAAAAAATCGGGCATAATGATAAATGCTTGGCACTTTAAAAAAACAGCGTGATCAAAATTAATATTCAAATATGTGATTTATTAGCCTCCTCCAGCCTGCTTTACAAATTTCCGTGTTATGGATAAAGATCGTAGTTTCTATGTAGAAAGTTAATTAATATACCTAGCTATTTTCTAGGTTATTTTGAAAATAGCTATATTAATGAACTTTCTTTTTTTTACAAATAATGAAACAATATATGTATAGGATGCTACTACCAACGTGGCTTTTAATTATTTTCTGTACTTTCCAAGTTAATCTTAGACGTCATTGAACAGCGGTGACAGAAACATCGTGATGAAGCCAGGGGGTCTACTATGAAGTGCAAAGTGCGAATGATCGGATCGGACCGACACATGGCCGAACCGAATATTATTGAAAAATGCGAAAAAAGTTCCTATCGGCTAAGTTGAGTCGGGGCCATAGTCAATATTCGAAAGAGTGTAGGAGTGTAGGATCGGAACCGAACGAACCAAATACTAACTTCGTAGCAGGAAACGGCCGATACCACTTCGGAGTAGACCCCCTGGACTAAAGTTAATAATGGTTTGTAGTCGTCTACACGCTGCGAGCGTAGTGCTATTCCTAAAAGTTTTCCCTGCAGTAGAGGACCATTACAGGTCAGTACTATATTATTATTTTAGTATATTATGTATAGTAAAGAATCTTTATCTTCATACTTCTATTTATATTAGTCGTCATCTCGGTAGTCACCCCCTTTCTAGACATATCATCTTTTATACCAATAAATACTACAAACCAAATATAATAATAGGCGGCGATTTTAACGTTAATATAATATCGAATAATTTAAAAACCAACCAATTTTTAAATCTCATGCAGGAAAATAATTTTATTCAACATGCAAAAAGCCCTAGATACACATATTAGACCAAACACTGCAACGTGCATAGATCTAATATTCACAAACTTTGACTACAACGACATGTACAGACGTCAGCAGGTCAAGCTAGCCGATACTGTCAAATTTTCCCAATCAACCTTGAACCTTAATGTTTTAGCGATAAAGCTGAAAATCTATTAAATAAATTTGACAGATTGTAGTAGCTTGATGTGCTGGCGTCTGTACACAACTACAGAAGAGCTAGGTTTTTTGTTTTAACAAATATATAAAAATTCAACGAAAAAATACAAAAACTTAATTGGAATGATATCTATTCTTAAAACCAATAACAACATTAACATAAATTAAAAATCATTTAATGACACACTCATCTTTACTCTAAATCAATGTATACCGTTGCGTAAAACTAAACTAAAAATATATATATTGAATATAAAAAATATTGGCTCACTGTACGTATAAAAAAAATCTTGTTTAAATACAATACTATTAAAAACAAAAAATCCAATATTAACAAAATATTATAAAAAGTATGAAAAAACATTGAAGAAAACTGTCACAGATGCAAAAAACTACACTTTAAAAATAAAATGATGCAATCTAACAATAAAGTTAAAACAATGTGGGGAATAATCAATGAACGCACAAACAAGAAACTAAAAAGTGAGAAACACAACATAACCCCACAAATAAACAATAGCTTAACTTCAAAACCCCAAGAGGTAGCCAACATATTTAATAGTTTTTTTTGCTTCTATTGGTGGGGACAGCACAATACCTACCGGCAGCAAACCAAAAGGACTCCCGGCAATTTCAGCTCCACAAAATACATTATATCTTAGCCCAGTAGATCCTTACGAAGTAAATACAATAATTAAAAATTTAAAAACCAACAGCCTCGTAAATATTTGAGAAAGCCATGTGCGATCGTGTTTATGCATTTTGTGAAAAATATAATATATTCAATGATAATCAAAATGGTTTTCGCAAAAACCGATCTACCGTTTTGACTGTTTATAAACACATGCAAGAAGCCCTCAATATAATTAATAAAAAAAAAATACGCTGTAGGATTGTTATTAGACATGAAAAAAGCTTATGATAAGGTGCAATTTGATATATTATTAAATAAACTATATAACATTGGTATCCGCGGAAAGAGTTACGAATGGTTCACAGCTTATTTAAAAAACACAGAACAAGTTGTAGAAATAGAACATTGCAATCATAAATCAAAATAAATAGAATTAATTCGATCCCAAAACATGCCCGTAAACGCTTCTATACCACAAGGACGTGTGATAGGGTGCCTGCTATTCCTTGTTTACATAAACGATCTCCCTAACCACATCAATGAGTCATGCGTATTATTCGCCGATGATATAGGGATATCATCGGCGATGTTAAGATAGAGTCTTAACATCATGTGATAATATGTAATATAAATTTAAACCAAAAATTGAGTTCTATGTATACTTGACACTGCAACACACTGGATGAACGAATACAACCTTGAAATTAACTACAATAAGACAAAAATAATAACTTTCCACCCCGACAAAAAATATCTATAAGTATAAGTTTCAAATACAACGGATCAAAATTAGAAGCAGTAAATAAATTCACCCTTTTAGGCCTAGATATAGATTCACACATAGATTGGAAATCACATATTCAAAAAGTAAGAACGAAATTATCCAAGTTTTCATACGCTCTCCGAGAAATCAAGAAAACAACAGACCTCAAAATAGCACTAGTAACGTACGCATTTGCGTGGCTCAAATATGGAGTTATTCTATGGGGAAATAGTACAGACGCGCCTACATTATTCACTCTACAGAAAAAAATTATTCGAATTTTAATAAATATCAAAGATTATAGATCTAAAAATATTAACCCTACCCTCTACATATGTACTTGAAATTTGTAAATTTGTACGAAAATATCCGCAAGAGGAGATATTCAAACAAAAATTGCACTTCGACACGAAAGCAGATTAGACTTACCCGCTTCACGATTAAAAATGCACTCTTCTAGTACATTTGTTATGTCCATTAAAATATACAATAAGTTACCGGAATACATCAAAAATGTAAATAAAAACAATATCTTTATCAATAAATTAAAACAATTTCTTATAATCGAACTCTACCACTATTGACGAATATTTTAGCGATAAATGTCAACAACAATAAAAACTATTTTTTACATAATACCTACATTTCATTTTAAATTTCACTTTGAATTTAAATTTATTTTAAAACACTAAAATACTGTTAATTTAAAAATGAATGTGCTAAACAGTGCACAATTAATAATAATAACATTATAGAAGACTCAATAAAATTGTAAATATTTAGTTTTATTATAATTTATAGTCTATAATAATAATGAAAAATAAAGAATAATGTAAATCGTGCTATATATAATATAAAAATAGGTATATAAATATAACTTAAAACCAAATATATAAATACTTATATAAAATATAAATACCATAAAAGCAAATGATATCTACTATTTTAATGACACTATTTTAATTTAATATTTATTAATTTTTTTCTTAACAAAAAGCGCCTTCATCCTCTCTCCTATTAAAAACTAACTTTGCTGTGCCCGACAGGTTCCTTAATTGATTCGATGTTTTGACATACCAAATAACTTATGTACACATTATGGAATGCAATAAAGTATTGAGTACACAGTCCAACCTTTCAAATCTTATAGCCATCCACATTCTCCACATTTCTCCGCATCACATGCCCACCGATGACAACCGATTTCCATAAAAATTTTCATTCAAATATGTGATTTATTAGCCTCCTCCAGCCTGCTTTACAAATTTCCGTGTTATGGATAAAGATCGTAGTTTCTATGTAGAAAGTTAATTAATATACCTAGCTATTTTCTAGGTTATTTTGAAAATAGCTATATTAATGAACTTTCTTTTTTTTACAAATAATGAAACAATATATGTATAGGATGCTACTACCAACGTGGCTTTTAATTATTTTCTGTACTTTCCAAGTTAATCTTAGACGTCATTGAACAGCGGTGACAGAAACATCGTGATGAAGCCAGGGGGTCTACTATGAAGTGCAAAGTGCGAATGATCGGATCGGACCGACACATGGCCGAACCGAATATTATTGAAAAATGCGAAAAAAGTTCCTATCGGCTAAGTTGAGTCGGGGCCATAGTCAATATTCGAAAGAGTGTAGGAGTGTAGGATCGGAACCGAACGAACCAAATACTAACTTCGTAGCAGGAAACGGCCGATACCACTTCGGAGTAGACCCCCTGGACTAAAGTTAATAATGGTTTGTAGTCGTCTACACGCTGCGAGCGTAGTGCTATTCCTAAAAGTTTTCCCTGCAGTAGAGGACCATTACAGGTCAGTACTATATTATTATTTTAGTATATTATGTATAGTAAAGAATCTTTATCTTCATACTTCTATTTATATTAGTCGTCATCTCGGTAGTCACCCCCTTTCTAGACATATCATCTTTTATACCAATAAATACTACAAACCAAATATAATAATAGGCGGCGATTTTAACGTTAATATAATATCGAATAATTTAAAAACCAACCAATTTTTAAATCTCATGCAGGAAAATAATTTTATTCAACATGCAAAAAGCCCTAGATACACATATTAGACCAAACACTGCAACGTGCATAGATCTAATATTCACAAACTTTGACTACAACGACATGTACAGACGTCAGCAGGTCAAGCTAGCCGATACTGTCAAATTTTCCCAATCAACCTTGAACCTTAATGTTTTAGCGATAAAGCTGAAAATCTATTAAATAAATTTGACAGATTGTAGTAGCTTGATGTGCTGGCGTCTGTACACAACTACAGAAGAGCTAGGTTTTTTGTTTTAACAAATATATAAAAATTCAACGAAAAAATACAAAAACTTAATTGGAATGATATCTATTCTTAAAACCAATAACAACATTAACATAAATTAAAAATCATTTAATGACACACTCATCTTTACTCTAAATCAATGTATACCGTTGCGTAAAACTAAACTAAAAATATATATATTGAATATAAAAAATATTGGCTCACTGTACGTATAAAAAAAATCTTGTTTAAATACAATACTATTAAAAACAAAAAATCCAATATTAACAAAATATTATAAAAAGTATGAAAAAACATTGAAGAAAACTGTCACAGATGCAAAAAACTACACTTTAAAAATAAAATGATGCAATCTAACAATAAAGTTAAAACAATGTGGGGAATAATCAATGAACGCACAAACAAGAAACTAAAAAGTGAGAAACACAACATAACCCCACAAATAAACAATAGCTTAACTTCAAAACCCCAAGAGGTAGCCAACATATTTAATAGTTTTTTTTGCTTCTATTGGTGGGGACAGCACAATACCTACCGGCAGCAAACCAAAAGGACTCCCGGCAATTTCAGCTCCACAAAATACATTATATCTTAGCCCAGTAGATCCTTACGAAGTAAATACAATAATTAAAAATTTAAAAACCAACAGCCTCGTAAATATTTGAGAAAGCCATGTGCGATCGTGTTTATGCATTTTGTGAAAAATATAATATATTCAATGATAATCAAAATGGTTTTCGCAAAAACCGATCTACCGTTTTGACTGTTTATAAACACATGCAAGAAGCCCTCAATATAATTAATAAAAAAAAAATACGCTGTAGGATTGTTATTAGACATGAAAAAAGCTTATGATAAGGTGCAATTTGATATATTATTAAATAAACTATATAACATTGGTATCCGCGGAAAGAGTTACGAATGGTTCACAGCTTATTTAAAAAACACAGAACAAGTTGTAGAAATAGAACATTGCAATCATAAATCAAAATAAATAGAATTAATTCGATCCCAAAACATGCCCGTAAACGCTTCTATACCACAAGGACGTGTGATAGGGTGCCTGCTATTCCTTGTTTACATAAACGATCTCCCTAACCACATCAATGAGTCATGCGTATTATTCGCCGATGATATAGGGATATCATCGGCGATGTTAAGATAGAGTCTTAACATCATGTGATAATATGTAATATAAATTTAAACCAAAAATTGAGTTCTATGTATACTTGACACTGCAACACACTGGATGAACGAATACAACCTTGAAATTAACTACAATAAGACAAAAATAATAACTTTCCACCCCGACAAAAAATATCTATAAGTATAAGTTTCAAATACAACGGATCAAAATTAGAAGCAGTAAATAAATTCACCCTTTTAGGCCTAGATATAGATTCACACATAGATTGGAAATCACATATTCAAAAAGTAAGAACGAAATTATCCAAGTTTTCATACGCTCTCCGAGAAATCAAGAAAACAACAGACCTCAAAATAGCACTAGTAACGTACGCATTTGCGTGGCTCAAATATGGAGTTATTCTATGGGGAAATAGTACAGACGCGCCTACATTATTCACTCTACAGAAAAAAATTATTCGAATTTTAATAAATATCAAAGATTATAGATCTAAAAATATTAACCCTACCCTCTACATATGTACTTGAAATTTGTAAATTTGTACGAAAATATCCGCAAGAGGAGATATTCAAACAAAAATTGCACTTCGACACGAAAGCAGATTAGACTTACCCGCTTCACGATTAAAAATGCACTCTTCTAGTACATTTGTTATGTCCATTAAAATATACAATAAGTTACCGGAATACATCAAAAATGTAAATAAAAACAATATCTTTATCAATAAATTAAAACAATTTCTTATAATCGAACTCTACCACTATTGACGAATATTTTAGCGATAAATGTCAACAACAATAAAAACTATTTTTTACATAATACCTACATTTCATTTTAAATTTCACTTTGAATTTAAATTTATTTTAAAACACTAAAATACTGTTAATTTAAAAATGAATGTGCTAAACAGTGCACAATTAATAATAATAACATTATAGAAGACTCAATAAAATTGTAAATATTTAGTTTTATTATAATTTATAGTCTATAATAATAATGAAAAATAAAGAATAATGTAAATCGTGCTATATATAATATAAAAATAGGTATATAAATATAACTTAAAACCAAATATATAAATACTTATATAAAATATAAATACCATAAAAGCAAATGATATCTACTATTTTAATGACACTATTTTAATTTAATATTTATTAATTTTTTTCTTAACAAAAAGCGCCTTCATCCTCTCTCCTATTAAAAACTAACTTTGCTGTGCCCGACAGGTTCCTTAATTGATTCGATGTTTTGACATACCAAATAACATATGTACACATTATGGAATGCAATAAAGTATTGAGTACACAGTCCAACCTTTCTAATCTTATAGCCATCCACATTCTCCACATTCCTCCGCATCACATGCCCACCGATGACAACCGATTTCCATAAAAATTTTCAGTCTTGTACAGACGCCAGCAGGTCAAGCTACCCGAAACTGTCAAATTTTCCCAATCAACCTTGAACCTTAACGCTTTAGCGATAACGTTGAAAATCTATTAAAGAAATTTGACAGATTGTAGTAGCTTGATGTGATGGCGTCTGTACTTTTCAAATCTGAACGTCAAGGTGATTGTGAGAAAATCGATTCGAATTCAAATCGATCGACAGACGGACACTGGAACAATTAATAATAATAATAATATAGGATAGGCTGCGCTCAGAGGTACTGAGCAACCAAATCGTCTCGACTCTGGCACAAACCGCGGCACAAGCGTCAACTATTGACGCCATCCCGCCGCGGTGCAATCATGTTGAAAAAGAAGATGATAGGGTTGACACAGTAAGTAGCCAGTGCAACGTCCGACTGAGGATACGTTTCGCGAGTATAGGTCCACTCCAACCGAACTTAGACCCCGAATACCAGGGCTACCTATGCACAGAAAAAATAGGGCGCTGGTGTGTGCCTTGGACTCGCAGCTCAAGAATTTCTTCGAGAGCAGCGAGGATCTCGTTGATTCATACTTGATCCTGTATTGCGCGGCTGTGGCGGCATGTCGTTTAGCTAACGTCAAGTTTCCAAATTGTGACGGAGCTACTCGACCAAAACCAGCCATACCAGCCTGGCAGTACAGGATCGAGCGTCGTATCGATGGGGCCAGGGTACTCATCAGCAAACTGTATTGCTTCAGGGAGGGCAATACACGACCACGAGTGATGCGCTTTGTAAGACAGGCATTTTCGGGGACTGGAATCAGCCCTCGGGAATACGCGCATAGACTTCCTGAAGCAGAAAGTTTGTGCATGGGCGAGCCGTATTCGGCGGTATAAGCGGCGGGTTGATCGGTACACGCAGAATCGCATGTTCCAGAGCGATGAGAGGTGGGTATATAGAGCTTGGGAGCGACCTGAGCAAAACGTGACGGACGTGTGCCGCCCGGATGATGCCACCACGAATGCATTCTGGCGCAGCATCTGGTCGGTGCCCGTCTATCACGCTGAGGGTGGCTGGATGCAGGTTATCGAGCGAGTGTGTGGAACTATACCAGAAATGGAACCAGTCGTAATTACGCCATTAGACGTAGTCAGAGCAGTCCGTCCGTTACCGAATTGGAAATCACCGGGACCGGACGGACTGCATAACTTTTAGTTAAAATGGCTAATTAGTTCACACAGTCGTTTGGCATCTCAATTCCAGTCATCCTTAGAGTCTGGGTCGCTACCGCAGTTTCTAACAACAGGCGTTACCGACCTGCTTCACAAGTCAGGTAGTCCCGCGGAACCCAAGAATTATAGACCGATCACATGTTTGTCGACGGTTTTTAAACTTCTTATATCCATTTTGAGAGCAAAAATTAATAAATAGGAATTAGTCCCGCGGTACTAAGGAGCTACTCCTCATTGACATGACCATTAGCCAACAGGTTCGTCGATCCCGCAAGGATCTGTCGACATGCTGGATAGACTATAAGAAGGCCTATGGATCGGTGCCACATGCGTGGCTCATGAGGGTGCTGGAATTGTACAAGATCGATGCAACTTTACGCACCTTCCTTGAGTCGTGCATGGGGCAATGGAGGGCGGTCCTTCGATATCCGGGGTGTCGACAGATTCAGGGGAATGATGAGCCTGTGTGGATCAAACGGGGAATATTTCAGGGCGACAGCTTAAGTCCACTTTGGTTCTGCTTGGCCCTGAATTCTCTATGCACATTGCTGGAGGATTCAGGTCTAGGCTATCGGTTAAAGAGAGGTGGTCAAGTCATATCTCACCTCCTCTACATGGATGATTTGAAACTCTTTGCCCCCAACAAATTGCGATTGCTGGAGCTACTGAAGGTAACTGAAACTTTTAGTAGCGCCATCAGGATGAAATTTGGTGTGGACAAATGTGCAGTCATGCATGTAAACCGAGGGGAGATTATGGAATCCGAGAGAATTCAACTCTCGAATTCCATATACCTTAGATCCCTCTCCTCATCCGAAAGCTATAAGTATTTGGGTATATCGGAAGCGTTAGGCATCAACGTTGCTGACATGAAGCAAACGTTGAGGGAGCGCTTCTTTGATCGCTTGAAGATGTGTTAATTAGCCTTCTTTCAGGCAGAAACAAAGTGCGCGCCTTCAACAGTTGGGTCACGGTCTTGATGTACTCTTTCGGCATACTCAAATGTACTCGGACCGAACTCGATGCCCTGGACAGAAGGGTCCGTATACTACTGACCGCAAACCGGATGCATCACCCACGATCATCAGTGATGAGATTGTATATCCCGCGGAAATGCGGGGGTCGAGGCTTTTTAAACGCGAAGACCCTCCACAACCGACAGGTGTGCAATCTCAGAGAATATTTTTTAAAAGCCGAAGTGGGTATGCACCTTTATGTGGTTGTAGTGGACAAGGGACTCACCCCGCTCTCCACGACTAAAGAGAACTGACGCAAACCTGTAATACTTAATACCGATGACCGCAAGGAGGTATGGCAAAGCAAGGAGCTTCACGGGCGCTTCTATCGGGCTCTTCATGAGCCCGGTGTAGACTTCTTAGCGTCCGTATCCTGGCTACGTTTTGGGGACCTTTTCGGGGAAACTGAAGGTTTCGTCTGAGCAATTATGGACGAAGTGGTCTTGACGAATAACTACCGGAGACATATTATGAAGGACGGGACGGTTGACGTGTGTCGGGCATGCCACCGTCCGGGTGAGTCCATCAGACATACTATCTCTGGTTGTTCTCGTCTGGCTAACGGCGAGTACTTGCACAGGCATAACCAAGTAGCCAAGATTATTCACCAGCAACTTGCTTTGAAATATAAACTTGTCGATTCTGAGGTACCGTATCAAAAGTATGTGCCCGACCCAGTTCTTGAAAATGACCATGTCACGTTGTACTGGGATCGGTCTATCATTACTGACGGGACTATTGTCGCCAATAAGCCTGATATAGTGGTGATAGATCGATTAGCGCGCCGCACAATGATTGTCGATGTTGCCATTCCACATGACGGGAACCTCGTGAAAGCTGAGAAAGAGAAACAAATTAAATAGCTCGACTTAGCACACGAGGTTGTTGACATGTGGAATGTGAGCTCGGCTGTCATTGTGCCGATTGTCGTATCGGCCAATGGCCTGATGGCCGAAAGCCTCGATCAACATCTATCGAAGCTCTCGTCTCGTCTCCTGTCTCTGGAGCCCTAAACACCGGTAGGTTGGACCCTGCTCCCGACATCGGAGGATCACTATTTTTTTGTATTTTTAAATGTTTTTTTTATACTAATATTTAAAAATGTATTATAATAAGACAACTAAATAAATAAACGACATAATAATATATTTATGTGCTCAAAACATGGTATAACAGTTAAAAATAGTACAAACATATTTTGCTGGGCTTAGACTCAGCATGCAAATTCAAAAACAAAAAATAAAAACTTAACTAACATTTTGTGTCAAAAAACCGTTTCAGACTATAAAAGTTATTTTGACTTAGCCATGCACTCAATTTACGCTTAAAACAGTATCTCGTATTTAACCATTTAAAGTCAGTAGGCAATTTATTGTAAATCCGTACACACATAGCTAAGCAGCTTTTGTTATATTTTGCAAGCCTAGGAGCATTGCTTAGTACGAGCCCATAAGGGCCTCGTCGGTTTCGAGGACATATGTACATAAGTATATCGTTCGCTGTTTTAAATAAGTTTTTATGTTTCCATATAAAAACGTATCTATGGACTAAGTCTGAAATAAAGATTTTATTATTATGTCGTTTATTTATTTAGTTATCTTATTTTAATACATTTTTAAATATTTGTATAAAAAATAAAAAATATAAAAAAATAGTGATCCACCGATGTCGGGAGCAGGGTCCAAGCTACCGGTGGTTAGGGCTCCAGAGACAGGAATCTCCTCACAATGCGAGCCGTATCGAGGAGTACTGCCTTTTGAATCAGGCCCTTGATCCAACCGCCTAACGAGAGCCTCGATAGATGTTGATATTATTATATTATTATTATTCCCTTTATTTAAATGTTAACATATAAATTATATTTTTAAATATTAGAATATAAAATATATAAAAACATTTAAAAATATAAAAAATAGTAGCCCACCGGTATAGGGAACAGAGTCCAAGCTATCGGCGGTCAGGGCTCCAGAGAGAGGAACCTCCTGACAATGCGAGCCGTGTCCAGAAGTACCGCTTTCTGAATCAAGCCCTTGATCCAGCTGCCCAACGAGAGCCTCCTCAGGTGTTGGTCGAGGCTCTATATTATATATAGACAAGGTAGCGGTAACAAACCAAGTTTTTTAAATACTGGTTTGAAGGATTCGTCAGGTTGGAGTTCGTATAGAGCTCTAATGCACTTTTTTTGTGCAACAAATGTTCTATATTGGTCGGTACTGTTGCCCCACATTATAAGTCCATAGCGCGTATGCGTGGTAAACTAATATGGCTGTTTTTAAATTAGTAACTTTTTTTTACTTGTCTGAGCGCATACACAAATTTATTTATTTTACTAGAAACATTGTCTACGTGCATTTTTCAATTTAAATGTTCATCAATAGTTACACCCAGAAACTTAGTCTGTGTTACAGATTTGAGTTTGGGTATATTTAGACCAAAATTAGATTTATTGTTCTTACATTTATTAAATTGTATGTAATACTGATTTGTCAAGATTTATTTTCAAAATTTGAATACTGAGCCAGTTAATTCATATGTGTTGTGTTCCTTTTGGTTGTCTTCTCCAATTTTTATGCTAATTATCGTTTATTAGCATTTAATCATATAAATGCTACATGAAAATGTAAGTGATTGTAATCAATCACTTATATTTTTTAAACTGAAAATACGGAAAAGTAGAATCAAGAAAAAGTATTTATTTTCATAAGCATTTTACGTTGTCTTTTATAAGCGGAGAAACTGTGTTTGTTTAAAATCATGGCCATGAATGAAGAATAGCGGAAATAAAAATCTTTTATTTAAGTAAGTTTTGTTACGCTACCTACTTAAAACGGATAGGTATGCTTAAGGTAATGTATATTTTCAGTCAATTAGTCTTCCACCAACACGTACACATTATGTCTTCGTTGTACTTAGTTCAGATTGAACACTTAATACTTACCTACCTTACCTTACCTTTTTTACTTTTTTGATTGATTGATTAGTTTGGGTTCAGATTTCTGCAAAACGAACCCTTGCCACAAAAGGTGTCTATCACTTTAATAATATGTAAGTACCTACTTACATTTTATTTGACAAGCAGCAGTTTTTTCTTATCCTATCTTACATCCTACTAATATTGTAACGTGAAAGTTTGTATGGATGTTTGGATGGATGTTTGTTACTCTTTCACGCAAAAATTACTGAACGGATTTGGATGAAATTTGGCATACACATAGTTTATAACCAAGAATAACACATAGGATACTTTTTATCCCGATATCCCCACGGGATCGAAACTTATGCGAGTGAAACTGTGGGGCGCAGCTAGTTCATTATATTCCTTATTGATTCTTTAGTATACATAATTTACTAAAATAATAATATAGTACTGACCTGTAATTGTGCTACTGCAGGGAAAACTTTTAGCAATAGCACTACGCTCGCAGCGTGTAGACGACTATAAACCATTATTAGGTAACTTTAGTCCAGGCTTCATCACGAAGTTTCTGTCAATCCTCTGTTCAATGACGCCAATCCGCTGTTCAATGACGTCTAAGATTAACTAGGAAAGTACAAAAAAAAATTAAAAGCCACGTTGGTACTAGCATCCTATATATTGTTTCATTATTTGTAAAAAAAAGAAAGTTAATTAATATAGCTATTTTCAAAATAACCTAGAAAATAGCTATATTATATTAATTAACTTTCTACATTGAAAATACGATCTTTATCCATAACACGGAAATTTGTAAACCAGGCTGGAGGAGGCTACTAAATCACATATTTGATTACTAATTTATGATCACGCTGTTTTTTTTTAAAGTGCCAAGAATTTATTTGATTCTACTTTTTCGTATTTTCAGGTTAAAAAATGTAAGTGATTGTAATATAAATGCTAATAAACGATAATTAGCATAAAAAATGGAACTAATTAATATTAATTACCGCAGATGTGGTGGTGGTGTGCTGGATGTGGTGGTGGTGGTGTGGTAAGTTCTAATAGGCACATAGAATGTCTGGGTATCTGGGTGTCTGGGTATCTGGGTTCTGGGTGGTATATCTGGGTTACATTAGAAAAAATTAACACATAATGTAAGCAGTTTTTGTAAACTGGTCAGTAATGAGTTTAAGTGTAAGAAAAAAACCTAAGTAAGTAGTCTTACTTAACAAAAAAAAATGTAGACTCAAAAAAAGTGAAAGTTAAAATGACTTTACAATTCAAAATCCAAAATGATGAATGGCTTTCAATATGATTCAGAAAGAAAAGTTCTTTTTTTATCACTATATTTTGAAAGTATTGAAAGTCATTCAACAGAGATAAAACGCAATATAAGTGATCCAAGTGTTCGTAGGTGTGTTTGTTGATTATTTATTAATACATAAATCAGCAAGAAAGTAAAATCCAATTATTCTGAAGAATGACACATTATTTGTACTTGGAGAGATGTTCTAAAATCTAAGCAATATTTCTATAGACCAAAACTAGAATATAATCATGGCCAAAGTAATCTTGGGTACCTAATCATGAGTTTTAATCATCGGATTTCGTTTGAATAGTGTGAGAAGGACTTTTGTACAAAGGCCAAGTGCTCGTGTACTTTTTAAATATGTGTGTCTTTCTCTTCATGTATTTTTCTTCCATACTTTTATATTAGTCGTCATCTCGGTAGTCACCCCCTTTCTAGACATATCATCTTTTACACAGTCCAACCATTCTAATCTTATAGCCATCCACATTCTCCACATTCCTCCGCATCAAATGCCCACCGATGACAACCGATTTCCACAAAAATTTTCAGACTTGTACTTTTCAAATCTGAACGTCAAGGTGATTGTGAGAAAATCGATTCGAATTCAAATCGATCGACAGACGGACACTGGAACGATTCATATGTGTTGTGTTCCTTTTGCTTGGCATAGAACACAAAAAAGTGAGTATTAATACACTTTTTGTACAGACTAAATTAAAAAAATACACCAGTTCCGCGAGGTTAAAGTAGTAAGAACATGTTAATAGATTGGTTTTTTTTTTTTTTTAGTTAAGACTGTAGTCGTATTTAAATATGAAATTGAGGATAATTTATACTGACTGTTCAATATGCGGTGACGAACATATTTGAAGGTCAGACAATATCTTCAACACTAATTTATTCTCAGAATCTTAGTTTAGATTAAAACAAACAATCATACCTATATGTATTAATGCTGCGGCTACACTAGCAATATCGTATTACTCAGTACCTGGGTTGTGGAGGTTAGATAGGCAGTCGCTCCATGTAAAATACTGGTATTCAGCTGCATCCGGTTAGACTGGAAGCCGACCCCAACATAGTTGGGAAAAGGCTAGGCAGATGATGATGGCTACACTAGCAACTGTTGCCGCAATTATTTTGGCAAGTGGTTTCTCCACTTGCCAAAATAATCGCGGCAACAGTTTCTATGCCAAGATTTTAGATATCACTCCATACTCCAATATGCTGCATTACCTGCGGCAGTTAACGTCGCAAATTACCTCATCATAATCATCATTCCTGCCCTTATCCAAAGGATAATGCCACGAAATGTATGGAAGCTGGTACCCGCTCCAATAGGAATAAATGATATATCATTATAAAGGTGTTAAGATTTAGTACAAGAATTCCAAGGGCCTTTGTTTTGATTCCTTGTCCGATTGGAGTACTACAGGTTGGAAGTTGAGACGAGGCAGTAAGGGAAGCGTATCTGACGGACAGAGCCGTCAGCTACCCCGGTCGCGATGGGGAGTGGAACCGGCGAGAGATGTCGTGCGGTGTCCCGCAGGGATCGGTTGTGGGGCCGTTCCTGTGGGACATCGGCTACGACTGGGTGCTGCGGGCCGACCTCCCTGATGGCGTCAGCGTGGTTTGCTACGCTGACGACACGCTGGTCCTGGCGCAGGGGAGGTCGCATCAGGCGGCGGCCGACGCGATGACACGCGGGGTTGCGATAGTCGTGGAGAGGATCCGGCAGTTGGGTCTCGAGGTGGCATTGCACAAGTCCGAGGCCATGACGTTTCATGGGCCCCGGAACGCGCCACCACCGGGATCCCAACTAACGGCAGGAGGGGTTCACATCGGCATCGAGACGACGATGAAGTACCTGGGTCTCGTCCTCGACAGCCGGTGGAACTTCGTCGAGCACTTCCGACGTTTGGCCCCCAAACTGGAACGGGCTGGGGCCGCCTTCAAGCGGCTCTTGCCCAACCTGGGGGGGCCAAACGCCTCCTGCCGGAGGCTTTACGCGGGGGTCGTGCGGTCCATGGCCATATACGGGGCCCCGGTGTGGGCGCGTTCACTGCGGCGGCGAGCCGCCCACTACCTGAACGCGCCCCAGAAGGTGGTAGCCGTAAGGCTAATCCGGGGCTACCGCACGATCTCGCGCGAGGCGGCAAGCCTTCTTGCCGGACTGCCACCATGGGATCTGGAGGCGATGGTCCTCGCGCGCCTGCATGAGTGGCGCGCGGAGGCACTACGCCGGGGGGAAAGTCCGCTCCCGCGGCAAATTGCTGCGGAGCGGACGGACCTCCGGCTCGATCTCATGGCGACATGGAAAGAGCGACTGTTGCAACCCAGCGCAGGGCACGCCGCGATAGCGGCGATAAGACCCCTCTTTGAGGAGTGGGTAGAGAGGCGCCACGGCGCCCTCACCTACCACCTGACGCAGGTCCTCACCGGACACGGAAGTTTCGGGAGGTTCCTGCACATCATCAGGCGGGAGGAAACGCCCGGGTGTCACCATTGCCAGGATCGCCCAGAGGACACGGTGGAGCACACGGTGGAGGTCTGCCCCGCTTGGGCGGAGCACCGCCGTGTCCTCGTAGAGGCGATCGGCAGCGGCGGCGGCCTCTCGCGCCCGGCCCTGGTGCAAGCCATGGTCCGGAGCGAGAGGGAGTGGGAGGCAGTCGCCTCCTTCTGCGAAGCAATCATGCTAGCGAAGGAGGTGGCGGGACGGATGAGGGAGAGAGCCTCCCGTCCCAGCCGCCGCGGGAGACGCCCCGGGCGTCGGGAGTCCATTGGAGACTACCGGCCACCGTAGGCGCGGGCCTGCGGGCGGAGAGCAATGGGTAGCTCACCGCCCGATCAGGACCAGGCCCGTGCCGGACGGCGCGTAAGTGTTCCACGCGCGCCTCAAAGAGATGTCAGCATAACGAGGGGCCCCTCAGGGCCGAAGCCTGCCGGGGCAGCGGGATTGTCCGAAAGGGTTACCGCTACCCCGGAACATAAAGGGCGAAGGAAGGAACATGGGTGGGTTTTAGTCAGTAAGAGTCTGACACTCCCTTCCGCTCCACCCAGAGCGGGAGGAGTCATATGATGATTTCCCATCCCAAAAAAAAAAAAAAAAAAGGCAGTAAGGGAAGCCACCTTAACCGTTGTAGCTACAGAAAAACGTTCTTAGGAGACCTTTACTTCTTGAATAAATGCTAATCGCATTAAAATATTTTGTAAAAATGGTACTGTAAGCTAGAAAAACGTTTATTCTTACATTTTATTTTTATGATGCCAATCGATACATTTTCGTATAAGGAGTCAAAGACACTTTTGGCAAATTGAGGTTAGAGTACTAGAGAAATCACAAATTGAGGTTAGAGTACTGGAAAAGTCACAAATTGAGGTTAGAGTACTAGAAAAGTCACAAATTGAGGTTAAAGTACTAGAAAAGTCACAAATTGAGGTTAGAGTACTAGAAAAGTCACAAATTGAGGTTAAAGTACTAGAAAAATCACAAATTGAGGTTAGAGTACTAGAAAAGTCACAAATCACAAAAAAACTTCTAACATACCTAGTACAGTTAAAAACATGTCAGTTTTAGCAATACACCGTGTATTGCTAAAACTGACATGTTTGGTACAGTATAACTCTGAACGGACAAGGATTTGAATTTAGGTGCCGTAGTAACTTCTATTCAGTTTAAGAAGGGCTAACCAACGATGCCCAAAATGGGCATCATACTTTATTTGGGGTCGGCGCAACATGTCTTTTTCTTCCATAGTTCTCTATTAGCCGTCATCTCGGTAGTCACCCCCTATCTTGCCATGCCACCTAATCGCTGAAAAAGTTGAATGTGATAATAGTTAACTGTTAAACATTCTAGACATCATAGACTACCAAATTGTCCATTTAAACCAATTGGTGATTGGATTGGTATCATAGTACCTCGTAAATAAAGAATACTGAACGAACAAAGGCCCGTTTTTTTTCTGAGTGGGAAATCATCATATGACTTCTTCATACTTTTACTGACTAAAACCCCCCGTGTTCCTTCAGTCGCCTATGCCAGGGGCCACGGTATCTCTTTCGAACAACTCGCGGCACTGGCAGGCATCGGCCCTAGCGGACCCCGTCAGTTTGTGCTGACATCTCTTTGAGGCGCGCGTGGAATACAACGCGCCGTCGACCCGGGCCTGGTCCTTGCCGGGCGGCAAGCTGCCCATTGCTCGCCGCCCACAAGCCCGCGCCTACGGTGGCCGGGAGTCGGCTGGTGACTCCCGACGTCCAGGGCGTCTCATGCGGCGACTAGGGGCGTGAGGGCGCAGAGACTGCCTCTCCCTCACGTGCTCCGCCTCCTCCTTTGCGAGCATTACTGCTTCGCATTAGAAGGTGACGGCTTCCTATGCACTCTCGCTCCGTACCATGGCCTGGACCAGGGCCGGACGCGAGAGATTGCAGCCGCCGATCGCCGCCACGAGGACGCGGCGGTGCTCCGCCCAAGCCGCGCAGACCTCCACCGTATGCTCCACCGTGTCCTCTGGGCGATCCACACAGTGGTGACACCCGGGCGTTTCCTCCCGCCTTATCCTGAACAGGAACCTCCCGAAACAACCGTGTCCGGTGAGGACCTGCGTCAGGCGCAAGGTGAGGGCGCCGTGGCGCCTCTCCAGCTACTCCTCAAAGAGGGGACAATTGCGGCGATAAGACCCCTCGCGGAGAGTGCGATTGGCGCAACCCAGTGCCAGCACTGGGTTGCGACAATCGCACTCTCCATGTCGCCATGAGATTCCGCCGGAGCTCTGTCCGCTGTACCGTGATTTCTCGCGGCAGCGGAGTTACGCCCCGGCGTTTTGCCTCCTCTCGCCACTCCCATATGTGGGCGAGGACTTTTGCCTACAGATCCCATGGCGGCAATCCGGCAAGGAGGCTCGCCGCCTCAGCGGAGACCGTGCGGTATCCTCAGATCAGCCGGACGGCTATGACCCTTTGGGACGCGTTCAACTGGCGGACTGGTCGCCGCCTCAAGGAACGCGCCCACACCGGTGCCCGACAAAGGCCCTTGACTTCAATGCTCGGTCGCATTGGGTGACAACCAAGTAGGTAAGCAAGCGGATTAGTGATCCATAAAGAAAGCAAGAAAAACAAAGAAAAACAAAAAAAAAATACATAACATCCCGCCAGTTTCCCCAGAAGGATTAGGCAGAAGAGTACCTATGTCAGTGCCAAAGAGTGCCATATCATTTTCGCCGCATATGTTTAAGTGCCATGTATTGGGGGCAGTTCCGGATTAGCCCCTATGCAAATTACGTAATTGCTTAGGGCATCATGTCTCGGGGGGCACCATAATACGCACCGAAAAAATATTTGCTAGCACATGCAAAACAAGGCTATTTGAAAACCCACGCGTTTTGTAGGCGGAGGAATGTTGTTGGATTGACGTTGGAAATATGCTTTATCAATGTTATACAACGTGGACATGATAGAGGGACCCATTTGCATCAGTTAAGCACACCATAAAACCTAGGTAAAATTTTATGGGATTCAAGAAAACTCAATTTTTATGTATTTTTTAAAACTTTATAAATAATTCATCAATCTGCAACACTATCGACTGTTTCTTCGGCACCTTAAATATTAAAAAAAATCTTGTACGTCGTTAGATAGCTGATTAAATGAAGATGTCTTCTCTATAATTTGTATGGTTTATGCCATGGTAAAATTTTGAGATAAATGGTATACCAAAGTTTATGTACGTGGATGATTCTTGGAAATTGTTTAAAAATTTCTTTTAACTGTTTGATGTTTTAGAAAATTTGGTTACATCGAAAGGTTTGCTAGGTACCCAATAGAATAGCAATGAAGGCCATTCAATTTGAGACTTTAGAGAATAGTAATATTTAGTAGCGATTTTTGGGAAATTTACAAAAATATGAATTTTTACCTAGATTTTATGGGGTGCTTAATTGTTGCAAATGGGTCCCCCATTTGCAACTACTAACTAACTATCACTATCAGTAACTATCACGTCCTGGTAGGAATACGGCAAATTACTAGTCACCGTGTAATATAGGGCCTGTATATGTATAGAGGCAGATATGCCAAAAATGTTGAACTTAATTCCCGTAAAAGTCACAAGTCGCATTTCAATAAATAAAAAAAAAAAATGTTTTTGTACATATTCTAAAAAACGTAATCTATCTCGTTGTAATAAATACGTAATTTTTATTAAAGATTGTTGTACTAGTTAGTGGCCCACTGGCGTGGATTGCTTAAGGCATCAAGTAGTCTTAATCCGGCACTTATTGGGGGAGAGCCTATTGCCATCATTCAAATCCAGACTCCAGGCTGCTACTGAGCTTTGCACGACCTGGGAATTGAACTCAAGACGTCATGCTCAGAAGTAGCATTTGCGACCACTAGACAACGCGGTCCCGTCTCTATGCCACTTACTCGTAAGATAAATTGATGCCAATTATCACTTTTTTTTTAATGAATATGAATATGAATATGAATTGCACCATTCCCAGCGTGGTTTGACCAGACTCGATTAATCGAATGAACCCCAAGATTCACACTAGCTCCTGTAGCCTCATGTTCATGGTGCTACAGCGACCATTGTATATCAAGAAGTAGACCGGGGGGCGCGGTTTTGCAGGGAAGAGACGTGCCCGTTAGGAAGGATAGGATTTAAGAGCCTACCGGATATGCATCCTAGAGTAAGCATTGGACTAGTGGAGAGATGGGTGATATTTGTCTATGGATGGGCATCTTTTAAAGACTTCGCGGCCAGGTGTTTCAGGTCGAGCTTTACCTGCGACTCTTTTGGCCGGATTCTACTGCTTTCTCGGTTCTTTTGTAAGTCGCGTGTTAGATGTTGTTGTTCTCAATGTCGTCGTCGGAGTTCTCGCTACTATCCGTTTCCGGTTTTTTGTATATCTTTGCTAGCAGCAATCCTGATCTTCTTTTTGTCTTGCGCCGTATCCATCCAAAAATCAATTCCCTTGTCGAAGTACTTCATGTCCTGTTTTAGGTTGTCGTTCCATGTGTAGATGGGTCGACCGACCTTTTTGGTTTTGGCCTTGTACTCCATTGCTGCCTGCAGCAGATGTGGTACGCGGCGCCTATAGATATGTGCGAGGTAGTACATCCTGTGTTTCTTGATGCGTTTGGTTACTGTTTTTCCGTCTAAGATTGCATGCATTTTCTTTTGTCTTGGTTTATTCCTAGAGTGGTTTATCAAGTCTCTCATGATAACTCGCTCATATTTTCGAAGTCTTGACCTGTTAGCTTTAGTAAGTGCCGATACTTTTAAACCATGTATCATGCACGGAGCGATCACCATTCGATACATAAGTCTGGCTAATTTCCAGTCCATATTTGAGTGTTTTATGAATGGTAGTAACGATTTGGCGTTTCTTATGGCCTGTTTGCAACGTTTTTTAATAGTGCATTTTCTGCTTAATGTAGATGTTATATATGTACCTAGGTATTTTATATCTTCACATGTCGGTATGCTTATTCCATTAAGGGTCACGTGGGTCGTTTTCTTTGTAGCTAGCGGGTCCCTAATTAGTATTTTTGTTTTTGTTTCGTTTACTTGGAGGCCTACACTATCTAGTAGGGGTTTAATATGGTATAGGATACCTTCTAGCCCTTCTAGGTCATCTGTAATAAAGATGAGGTCGTCCGCGAATGATAGTACCAGGGGGAGTGAGATTTCACGATCCTGGTCAAGTTTTATTAATTGGGTTTCCTCCTCCAGGGTTCTAAGGACTTCATCGATGACCAGTGTAAACAGGCGAGGGGACAGAGGGCAGCCTTGTTATATCACTTTTTTTTTAATATTAAATATTCAATTATTGACTCAAAATCTAATCCTTTCAACTTATGACTATAATTAATTAAATAAATGGGTATTTTATATACCCATTTATAAAGTATATTATAAAAAGCTATTATTTTGACATTAGAAACAGACACTTCGATTATATTGATTTTTAGAGATAAGTACTAGCTGCGCCCTACGGTTTCACCCGCATAAGTTTCGATCCCGTGGGAATATCGGGATAAAAAGTATCCTATGTGTTAATCCTGGTTATAAGATGAACTCAGGAGCATACAACTCCACACACTACGAATGGCACCTCTATGGAACCACAGGTAAAACGCACCGGGGACTGGCAATTTTAATCAGAAAAGATGCCCAAATTGAATTAGTTAACAGGAAAAAGGATACAGACGCAACTCATTAACACAGTATGAACAACAAAAATGTGGTGGGAATCATTAATAAAATGAGTAACGGGACAGCTCCCGGAACTGACCAAGTGGTAATTGAGATTTACAAAGCGTAGATTTACGCACGTGACGGTTTCCTGTAATAAATGGGGTATCCCATTTATTAAAACGTGCGTCACCGTCACGTGCGTCACCAAACACATGGACAAAGCCTGGACACAGAACGAAAAGCCCAACACGTGGCTGGAGCAGGTACCAATTCCGAAAAACAATAACCCTAAAGATGCGAATGAATAACGGAGTTGGGCAACTATCAAGCTGCCTTTTTAAACAATAGAGCAACAGACGACCACATCTTTACGTTTAAAAGGGTCTTAGATGAAGAACGGCTTGCAGGTAATAGAATTTATGTACTCGCTTTATGAGCGAGTTATCATGAGAGACTTGATTAACCACGCTAGGAATAAATCAAGACAAAAGGAAATGCATGAAATCTCAGGAGCAAAAACTGTAACCAACGCATCAAGACCGACAGGAAGTGCTAACTCGCACATGTTCAGACGCCGCGAACTACACACTACTTGCTGCATACAGCAATGCAGTACAAGGCCAAATCCAAGAAGATCGGCCAACCTATTTACACACGGAACGACAACTTAAAATAGGACATGAAATAGTTCGACAAGGGAATCAATTTTTGGAGGGATACGGCGGAACACAGAAATAAGATCAAGAAACCTGCTATTTACTGCTGCTGCGATTTACAAAAACACTGGCAGTAAAACGCTGACAGTAGCAAGACCTACGACGAAGACATTGACAACAGCAAAATTTTAATAGCAGAGCAAGGACATAGAAAATAGCCGAGAAAGCAGTTGAAACCCCGCCAAAAGATTCACAGGTGAAGCTCGACCTGAACTGCACCTGGCCGCCACGTTGTTAAAAGATGCCCATCCATAGACAAATATCACCCATCTCTCCACAAATCCAATGCTTACTCTAGGATGCATATCCGGTAGGCTCTTAAATCCTACCCTTTCCTACGGGCAAGTCTTCCCTACAATTACCGCGCCCCCCGGTCTACTCCTTGATATGCAATGGTCGCTGTAACACCATGAACATGAGGCTACAGGAGCTAGTGTGAATCTTGGGGTTCATTCGATTAATCGAATCTGGTTTAACCACGCTGGGATCGGTGCAATTCATATTCATATGTGTTAATCCTGGTTATAAACTATTTGTGTGCCAAATTATAATGCCTCTTTCACCTGAAGAATGTACAGACGCCAGCACATCCAGCTACTACAATATGTCAAATTTCTTTAATAGGTTTTCAACTTTATCGCTAAAGCATTAAGGTTCAAGATTGATTGGGAAAATTTGACAGTTTTGGGTAGCTTGACCTGCTGGCGTCTGTACTAGGATCATTACTTTTCTGGAACTAGGCATCAGTATGCGACGTACTGCAAGAATGGTGGGTGTGACGTTACGAACGGTCCAGAAGGTGAAGCGAAGGTACGAAGAGACTGGAAACCATCTGAGAGACCTTTCAATGGCAGACCCAGGTGTACTAGTGCCCGAGAAGACCGTTATATTGTTTCCATTGTGTTGAGAAATCGCCACCTTAATGCAGTTGAAGTCCAGCAACAGCTTCTTCAGACCCGAAGAGACTGTATTAGTGACAGTACAGTGAGAAGAAGACTTGCTGAAGCAAATCTGAAACCCCGAAGACCAGCGAGTGGCCCCAAACTCGAGAGAGAAATGTAAATTGATAATAGATATAAATGTTAATTGAGTTTTTTGATACTAAGGTAAAAATAGCTATTTTTATTGTTTTATCTTTTTTTTAAGTTAAAAATGTTACTAATGTATAGTTTACTAGTTTCAAAGGAAGCTGATAAAATTTGCTATAAAACGTTTTTTTATTTTAAATCTCTAACTTCTATAGTTTAGAAAAAAATCTATTTTAAAAGTGTAGTACTTAGTTTCGCAGGCAAGTGTAGATACCTAGTATTTTTCTAATAATATATAGTATCGCATTTCATTAAAAATTCCTAAGAGGCCACTGCTAGTTCGCTTCGGCCCGTCTTACGCCTTCCAAAGAACACAGGGTCCCGAGATATGTAAAAACATAAAAATAAATACTAAATAATAATAAATATGGATAGTATTTTTCCTTTCAAAGCTAGCATGCTTAGGAGTATCAAATATGATCGGTTAGTTTGATCCCAGAATTGAGATTTTTAAAATAGATTGTCTATTTCAGAAACTATTGGAGGAATGCTGAAGAGTTACGACTTGCCCCGCAAGAATCTACCCTGAATATAAGGAATACCATACGTAGCTGGCCTAGCAGAACTTGGCCTGGCACACTCGGTGCGCTTAGCGTTTCAATTAATCATCAGCATAATCTCTTCAAATAGCGTTTCCCGCAATTTCGTTTGACATCATGTGACATTATGATGTGCTCACTTTAATTATAATTCTAGATCGAAGCAATTTTCCTTTGCTATTAAACCGATATCTCATCATTTTCACATTAATAGGTAATTTAACTTTACAATTATTATCAAATGTGGTGACAAATCACAATCTGAGGATAATATTTCAAAGTATATAAATATTGCATAACGATAGATATCTAATTCAAAATATTTTCCTTTGTCTTCTAATTAAACATTATCCGTGCTAAAGCACATGGAAGCGGCAAAATGGGGTTTACAATAAACTGGGTAGGTAACTAATACAGCCATCAGGCGTTATTCTTCTCTAACATCATCTCAATGAAGTAACCCGTAAAATTCACTGCTGTACAGTGTTCACTTTGTGTGACGCAGGAAGTAAAATAAAAGAAAATCTCCTAATCTGCATAGCTAAGTGTGATGTTTCAAGTTTCAACCATCTTATTGCTATTAATTAGCAATTGGTAATACTAAGAATAGGTTAGGTGGATTAGACGCGCCATAAAATAATACACATTGGCATTTATTGAAAGACAGTGTACCTATAGGTACATAAGTTCTTAGTATAAACTCTGTGTGAAGTATCATAATCAACATTAATAAATTCTTAGTCTCTTCCCAATTTATCCAGATGTTAAAATTAAAAACATTCAAAATCTAGTCAAAATCTCATCTCAGCAACAATCAATGTCAAAAACTTGGCAAAAATGTAGGGAAATTAGAGGTATTTTTGACTGATTGAGACTGAGATTAGACTGCTGAACGTTCTTAATTACGAGAATTGCCCCTCTGATACGTATCATATCATTATTCCATTCAATCATCGTCATCTTATCATCTTGTCATTAATGAACAGAGTCCAAGGAACATCCGAAACTATTTCGTATGTAAAAAATGCATGTGTGAAATGGATGTTGATGTGTTTTTGACTTGTTTTTGGAACTGACTTCCAAAAATGTTTTCCACATAGCTTTACTCGTATTACATTTGTTTTGGAGATGGTGCTTACTTACTTTTTTCTTTGCTAATTAATAAAAACATTTTAAAGTCGTTTAAGAAATGGTAATTAATAACTCTCGAAAAAAAATTATTGACGCATCTTTGCCTCTCACAGCATTAACCCTTCATATCCGGAACGTAGATCCACGCGAGACACAATGGCTTTTTAATTGCGTCTGTAATTACGGCATTCAGCGGGTTAAGATACTTATCATTCCTTCGTATTTTAGGTTGAGTGGAAAAACCCGATTCACATAAGGAGAGTTCAGCTTGAAGTGAAACATCTGCTTTCTATCTTACAATATAATGCCTACGTAATCTCTACATGCATCATAGTGCATCACGTTTCTCACAATAATTGCTAATACAGCTTTTGTTTTGGAAAAATTAGGTCGAGAAAGATCGTCTTCCGCTTCATTGTCTTGTCCTAATGAAAAACCGATACACGAAGTATACCATAAACTATGCATGCCCATTAGTTACAATGATTAACTTGAGTTTCCCATTTTGCAGAAATTGCTAAACGGCAATAAATTATACATTACTTTGAGGTCCAACGGCTATTACCTACAGGTATTCATATCAATGGGTTCAATAGAGTATTTTTGGAAAGAGAAATGCAGGTAAAATTTCCCAACTTCCTTCACTTTAGAAAGCTCATACATAATTATTTAGAAGGAAAGCTTGACGGATAGTAATTTCAAATAGTACAATGGAATTATGGAACAAATCCGAGTGAAATGCGATTGCTGTAGAGTAGACACCCCTAAGCCGCGCACGCGTCACGGCGCCGGGCGGCGCTAAACGAACCATGCAGTTTGAACTACATTTCACGCGTTGTCTATTCATATGTGATGATAAACGATGGAAATTAAATCATATGTTTTAATACCAAACAATATGATTTGATGTTGACTTTGCTCGCCACTTTGTTACGCCTGCTGCGTTTGTAACTTTCATTAGACGAACTAGAAATCTGATTGATTTCGCTTGTCTACCAACTGTCTATCGTTTGATTGTTACTTTTAAGAATAAAGTTAAGAGGGTTAATTGGTTGATATTGTGTTTTATTCAATTCCGAGAGTAGAAGATTATAAGGAAGTGTCGATGGAAATTTTTCAAAATCGATTTGATTAACTTAACTATGTAGGTATATATAGGTACATATAGAAATAGATAAATAAGTATTTTATAGTTATAAATTATTTTCTTCTGTTTAAAACTGACGGATTGAAAATAGGTTCCTTATTCTAAACCCTTAACAACCCCTTACGATGCTGATAAACTTCAGCGCTTCTTTTTGGTAAAGGTTTTATAGGTTTTTTTTAGAAATATCTAAACAAACTTAAGTACCTATTTATGGTAGGTATTCAACTGGTGAATTAATAAAAAATGTGAAAAGTGGTTGGACAATACAAAGATGTACCGAGGAAGCGGGCACGTAGCACGTAGATAAGTCGAGCAGGTACGGGCGTGCTGACCTAGTGGTCGCGGGCGCGTTGAAAGCGACATCGACGCATAATAACAGTGGCAGGGAAGGTGGTCCGGCCGACTGCAGCGGCGCGACGGCTGCAGGACGTACAGTGCGCGCGCACCTCGCCATGCGCACACGCTCGACACATGGCGCGTCGCCTGGCGCTGCTGACGCTGCTGGCGTGCGCGGCGGCCTTCCGCCACCCGCCCAGACACTCCGCAGACATCTCCGATTCCGAATCCCTAGATCCTTTTTCCGTGTGGGACGAATACGAAGATTCGTACGAAACCACCCCTGCGCCACGGACGCGCACCACCACACTAAGTGCTAAAGTGATACTCAAGGGGAAAATCCCCAAAGTGAACGTGACTATGAAAAACGCTAAAGTTGAAGAAAAACAAGTAATTAAGACCACTAATATTAATATAGAAAGTCATACTAATTTTATAGCTAAACCACCGCAAGGGAAGCCTAATGCCGTGACAGGGCACCCGATTCTTCAGATAGGAGACCAATACGTGTTAATGGAATCTCCTGACATGGAGCAGATGGCTCGGCCTACAACAAGGCGGCCGACGACCCGGCGGCCCGGCAAGCGGCCGAGCACGTCTCGCCGACCACCATCAACCACACGGCGACCTACGACCCGGCCTATGCGACGCACTAAAACAACCAAGTCACCGTATTCCAAGAAGAAAACTACTTGTCCACCCAAATATTCTGGGTGGTTGTCAACATTTTTCGAAGACAACAAATTAAAGAGGGTTCCAGACAGGCCAGGAAACTCAGGTTGGTTTGTAGGTAGGTCTATTTTAATTTTTTAATTAATACATGTCTTCCAACTATATAGAATTATACGAGAACCATATATTAGAGACCACTTCAAAACACTACGTGCTAGCGAAGCACAACCTCCAACAACCGTTGAGATACGTCAGACGTCAATAGAAAAGTTGGGCTCATCAAAATATATGATGTGATTGGAAGTGCCTATACGATTGTGTATAATTGCCTTTTGAATTTCGACCGTATGTTACCGGAAGGAAACTTCTGCGTAATGATACCTAATGATAGTCAAAGCGCAAACCATGACCACAAGAATATCACAAGGAGTTTCTCTAAAAAATGTTGAACTTTAGCCGAAATCATCATTATAAAACGCAGACGAGACGAACCGAATCATTGCGGACTCGGCTAAGACAGAAAAATGCATTTTATTTAGACTTGTGCTTTCTAATGCGTTATTTCACGCTTTAAAACGTATATCTAACGTGAATGTGCTAATAGTCTGGGCTTGAACTTTAAATAAGTTCTTATTTTGAAGTTTTTAGATTTACACACAGTCTGCAGGGAGAGATAGAGATCCGCTTAATTTTATTGAGATTGTTAATGACAATCAGCAGAATATCGCGTAGGTATAATTTTCATGAAGAAAATGTGTTTAGGTATAGTTTTGGAAGAAAAAGGTTAAAACCTCATATTGAAAAACATAATTTAGATACTTATGCCGCTTAAATTAAAGCTTGTAACTATTTTACATTACAGCGCTATATGGCTTTCCCCGGTAGGTACTCGGTTTACGTTGTTATGTGCAACTTTCTTTCATAGCACTCGACATAAAAACAATGAATCACACTAACCGATACAAGCTGTTGCTGCGGCTCCGCCAACCTATTTTATAAATGACGTAGCTTGTTATTTGATCTATGGATTCTCTTCTGAGAAGTTGAGGCAATGGCGAAATCTGGAAGGTCCACACAGTGTCGAAATGTTAAAAAAAACAAAAACAGATTTAAGACATTATTATTTTGATCATCAGTATAAGGTTTTCGACACTATCCGGCTTCATCGTGCCTCCGCGTTGAGGAGTACCTACGATGATTTTCAAGATAATATGTCGACTTAAGAAAACTATATAGGGGCTGGTGTGAAGACCAATATCGTATGTCGACATGGGCAATTCTTTAGAACAGTCATAAAGTTAGAATTGTCTTTAGATCAGATTTGGTCGTAGTTTCTCGATTATACAAATTTTAGGTTAGGTTGGAATTGTGCTCACTGGCACCTACCAATATTTATATTCAAATTGCAAATTGTTAGAGGCACTTCGATCCAGTCGCGATGGGTTGATTAGTTTACGATGCTCGGCACATAAGAAAAGAAGGTTCGCCTCATAGAAGTTCCCAGTAGGATAATTTTCTTGACGATGATTCTTTGAAATATTCTATCCTCGTACTCAGCACATACGTGTAGTAGGATTTCGGTTCTATACATTATAAAAGGTTGCGAGTACTTCGTTCTCAACACGGGGGCACACTACCATTCATCAGTTCTACCTCCAGATCCATCTGATTTGAACAAAAACCCGTACCGTCAGCTGCCTTCGACCGCCGGAACTAGATATACTACGTGTTAGAAGCGTCCGGTCGTTTCGTTATGTGCACACATCCGGTCCGATGTGTGTAAAATCAGATTCCGGAATTTTGAATTTTTAATGTATTTTTTTATTTTATACTACTACTAATTGAGACGAAATTTAAGGTTCGTTGTCGATTCCACAATATGGATTAAAAGCTACTGGTTAGCACTAACACATTTCATTAAGCGTTTCTGCGATAGAGCAATAGATTGCAGTAGACTGATACCCTGGGTATTGTGTTAATTTTCTTTGTTTATAAAGAAAATAAAAGCAGGTTTTTCAGTTTTAAACCTTCATCATCTTCATAGGAACCTTAAGAAAGCGTTAGGAATTTTAAGGTTCATTTTCAAGCATTTATTTTCGCATCAAATAGTGAAAATATCATCAAACGACAACTAAGTAACAACTCCCTACCTCAGTTATTTTTTCATAATTTATTAAATTCTGGCATCAATGCTTATAGGAAACATGTACTGTACATACCTACAAGTTACCTACCATGATAATATATATACGCTTGGTCCGTATCAGGAGTACGTAGAGCATTTCCAAGCAAATAATTGCAGATTAACACAATATCGGAGAGATATAACTTCGTACAAGACGAACACCGGATTTCGACTTACAATAATAATTATCATAATAACTTTTTACGTGTTCCTAAAATAGTCGTGAGATCTAACAAAAAATGTAAATACAAAAAAATTATATAATAATTAATCTCATGGCCGATTTTTCCGTCTCTGTTCATATTCAACTGGAGAAAATTACGCCTTATTTTGAAAAAAAAAAATGAGACTTGAACCAAACTCTCAAAACAAATAAATAATAATAGATGGCTCCTATTAGAACGAAACGGCTAAAAACAAAACTCTATGGTATATTTTTTGGTTTCGTTTTTATAGTGCATTCTTTGTAGAAAGCTACAGTACTCGCTCGATTGCCCGTTAACTCCGGAAAATTCAGCAGCAAATAAATGACAGCTCGAAAGCTATTTCTGTTAATCGATATGCAACAATATACGCTAATCGATATTTTACGGTCCGCCCCGGGTGGCACCTTTAGGAGGCGGCAAAATTTCACAATAAATAATAATAATGTCTTGTAAATATTGAACCATTTCATATTTGGTCGCACTTACGAGTCGGACCGATCGAAATGAGCACGGAATTTTTCATTACTTATACGAAATCGGGGAACGAATAGGTAATTATAATAATAATAATTCTTTAAATGAATGTATAAATATTAATGACATCTTGCTCATTGTAGCGACTGGCAACACCGTCTGTACTGACTTGCAGGAATTCCTCGTATTTTATTTTGTGCTTGGATTGTTTATTACCAATATTCAACGAGAATGATTTCTATCATATAAAGAATAGTACTCAATATTGTATAATACCACCTGCAAATTAGGTTACAGTACGGTCCTTTCAGGGAAGTCCGTGAGTGATGCTTTGACAATTCAAAGAAAGTTTGATTGATGGATCGTCAGTTGTAAAATTCACATTAACTTAATCGTATCGTTTATATGTACACGCTTTCCAAACTGTAATTTTAGTGCTCATAAATACGTGTTGTGATTGTTCAATTATTGAACTTCGTAATAAAATTTAAATTTCTATAGAATTACTGTACATTATAGTCTTTTAAATTGAAATACCTAAATAAGAGGGCGGCAAAAATTTCTTCCGCCCCGGGCGGCTGACTCCCACGCTACGCCACTGTATCAGTATCTATGGTAATATATGTCACAATTCTAACCCCCAAGATGAAGAAAAGTGCCTAGTTTGGGGGTCACCGTCCAATCTATTCTTGTACAAATTACGATTATTATTTTTTTAAACTGAAAGGACAATGCTCATGGATGTATGGAACCCCTTACCATGCTGCATCAAAGTCAAAAATTGTTTTTTATAGACTACTCTTGTCATATTAACTCCTACAAAAGTTTTTTTTGTAAACAAAAACCGGGTTTCGCAGATTTTCAAAAAAATCTAAATAATTTGAAAACTAGGTACTTTATTTTGTTTGACATGCCATACACGAACGGCCATTATTGCTCTAAAAAAAAAATGATAATCGTTTAAATAAAAATTCCATTCTATTTTATTCTAATTATTTTTAATTAATGTAGAATCTGCTAAGTATAATTTTTTTACATGTTTTTTGAAAGATGTGGTTATGACACTTTTAAAATTCAAGGTTATATTAACATCATTTGAAACGAAGCGTCATGTAAAGGGAATACAACAAAATCAACACTTTTTTACTTTAAATTAAATTCCCTGTTCAAAAATCAAAACCCCGACGACGATTAATCATAATTTTTTACGACATTACGTAAAAAATTATGAAAATAATTACTATAATATTTTGATCTTGATGCACGAGACTTTTTGGTACCACTTTGGTCGTTGTCTTTTGAAATCTAAAAGAAATTGGGTAAGTCGTAAAGTAAATCAAAATTTTGAAAATGTGCTATAAAATTTCTTTCATAAATATCGGTGTTATTATTGCTCAAAAGACATTTTGTATTTAAATTATTATAACATTATTTATATTATTTTGTATTTACATTTTATTTATATTGATCCATGATGATAAAATGTTAGAATCGGATTAAAAAATAAATATCAATTTCAGACGCAGACGTTTCGACGACAGGCTGTATTTATTAGAGTAACAGAGTCTTTATAGAAGAAATAGCTTTGCAAAAATTTATAACCATTTAAGTCGTCGATTTTGGGCTTCAAAATCGACGACTTAAATGGTTATAAATGTTGTTGTGCTAATTACTACTAATTGCGCCGGTCCTGCAATAAGATCCATCTACTCAATAAATTTGCATAACCTTTTTCATATTGGGGTCGGCTTCCAGTCTAACCGGACGCAGCTGAATGCCAGTATGTTTTTTTTTTTACATGGAACGACTGCCTGTCTGACCTCCACAACCCAGTTACCTATTGGGTAACACGATATCCCATGGTAAGAGTAGCACTCAGACTTTTAGGCTCCTGCCTACCCGTAACGACTGTCAAAGATTTACGAATGACAGCCGGGACCACCGGCTAAACATGCTTTCCCGTCCACGAACCGACCGTTATTAGCCACGAGCCACAACTCTACTCTACTACTCTTATTATTTAGCCACGAGCCTAACTCTCAATAAGATTAATCTATTATTAGGAATATACTAATAAACTTTAAATCAGTTGACAACGAATCAGTTGAAAAATACAACTCGGGTAAAATTAGTGGCGAAGGTCAAAGGTGAAATTAATCATCCACAATAATTATAACCTACAACACTTCAAATATTGAGTTTTTATACATAAACTTTGCATATAATAGGAAAAATTGATTGGCAAACCAAGTAGCATTCGTATGGTAGGTGAGATTCTTAGATATTTCGATTTATTATTTGAATGAAGCCATAAAATCTACGATTTACACAAGAAAACAGCTATACTGAAACTACACGGTTAATAATCATAATTATTTTATTAAGTATGTAGTTATGACAACAACACTTTAGAGCTGGTTATAAGCAGACGCGCGATAAATCAAAATCGTTCAATTAAGTATCTACTTATGTACTTTCACTTTTTATTGACAAATTAGATAACATCTGTAGGTTAAGTTCAGCGATAGGTCAATTCTGCCTATTACATTCAAGATCATGCCCGTGAATTAAGCTGCGTCCTATGTCGATTTTGCACACACAATATACAGTTAATTTTTAATCAGCCTCTGTTGTATTGTTCACATACATAACAATTTGCTTAAGATTAGAGGTCCCGTCGAACAAAGGCACTCAGGGCACGCGTTCGACAAACTATATATTATGTACTTTCGTGATCCGCGCGACTGTGTACTGGCTAATATACCATTCTACATTGTTTATTAATTTGTCTACATAAATGAACTTTTACTTTCACGGAAACGAACGCATCAGAGGATGTAGGCGTTCAAAGAACTGCGTCTCATCAAGCGTAATGAATGCGTCAAAAAATGTTCTTACGCATTTTCATCGCTGTATTTTTTTTTTAGATAATTGTACAGCTTTTCGACTTTTCCTTTCAACTGTTTTAAAAGAAATGGCAGCTTCTCATTATTTTTATAAGAAACATGCGAGAAGAGCTTTCTTTATTGTGTTCATTGAAATTGACATGATATCATACTAAAAAAATATTATTATTATGTACGCCATATAAATTACAGACATAAATACAGAAATTTTACAAAAGGTGACATAATGGGTGGTCTTATCGCTGAGAGCGATATTTTAAAGACAACCTTTGGATGGATTAAAAACGGGAATGAGAGACAAATACTGTAGGTAGTCTGTGGTTTACCATTTATAAAAAAAAAATACGCATAAAGTTATTATACTAATCTAAATAAATATAATAATAAACATGAAACAGGAGCAAATAAAATATAATGATAATGTTTAAGGAGTGAGGAAGGTGCTTTAGGGAAGGGGATTTGAGGAATCATTTTTATTTGGGCTGTTTACGTCTGTGTCAGCTGCTAAACCTTAGGCACGCCATACGCTGTAGGTATGAATAAATACCGGCTATTCGTATAAATATATTTTATGCTGATACTTAGTAGGATAACGGAAATACCGATTTTTTTTCTAAATGACACTAATACACTTTTATGAATTTTATGGTTGACAAACCTTGCGTCCGATGGGATTTTCTATTGAGCAAAAATGAAGATCTTGGTGATAAAGAAAATAGTTTTTTTTTAAATAGCCCCCATGTATTGTATTAATCGTATTATAGATACTTACCTACACAAAGATTCCAATTTAACATTTTATACCGTCGACTTCTTATAAAGTAGGTATAACCGGAATCATGGAAAATCAAATCATAATAAAAAGATAATATTTTGAGACCTTTCTACTCTGCACTCTTGCACTCAATTGGTTCAATTCCAGTACCTAATAGTCGTCAATGTCATATTATGCAAAGTAAATGCATGTATTGAAGCGTTTTAACATCATTATAGATTAAAAATAAATAATATAACTACAGTTTATGGTGGTAATCAAATCGACTATTAGTCATTAAGAATATATACCTACCATCGAAGCTGCAGCAGGTTTACATCTGTTGTGAACCTGCTACAGCTGATGTTTATTCTCGCGTAAAGTGATTCAAATCAACTTGAAACGAAATATAGTTTTTTGGTGGTCGTCAGTTCGACTCTAGTGATGTCACTCAGTCATTAACGGTCAGGCACTCGTTTGGTCCGATTATGTATTTCGAAAACTCAATTTCAAGTTGAATTTAAGCAAAGTAAGCTTCATACGTTTGAAACGTTCAGTACCTATATCCTACTAATATTAGTAGGATACAGGTACTGAACGTTTTAAACGTGAAAGTTTGTATGGATGGATAGATGGATGGATGGATGGATGGATGGATGGATGGATGGATGTTTGTTACTCTTTCACGCAAAAACTACTGAACGGATTTGGATGAAATGAAATTTTTCACACAGATGGTTTATAACCAGGATTAACATATAGGATACTTTTTATCTCGATATTCCCACGGAATCAAAACATATGCGGGTGAAACCGCGGGGCACAAATAGTTGGTCAAACAAAAAACTTAAAGAAAATAATCATAGCAAGAACTAAAATACAGCAACTGAACTTTCAATATTGGGGTTTAAGTCACATTCGACTAAGATTGGTGATTGACGAAAATCGATTGGCAACTCGAGCCAATATATTACCAATGTTTTACTTACTGGAGAACCGAGTTATATAGAGTCGCATCACTATTTGGCACTGAAAGATAAACAAGTGTCAAGTGACAACAACACAAAAAAAAAACAAATATTTTGCTCACCTTAATTTGCACAAACACTTTAAAAATGTAGCATGTCAGTTCGACGCAATTTTTCTATTTTTGTTTAATTTCTACGTTTTTTACGTTATGCCAGCCAAGTAATAAATAGGAAAGAATGTGAAGAATGACTGCTTTTTTGTACTTATTTATAGAACAAAAAAACAGTGCAGTTTAACTTCTGCCCTGATTTATGAGCTGGTGGTAAGCCCCAAGTTACATTCAGGGCCGATTTTCAATATTTAGATAGTTTTTATCTGAAGAACAAAAGTTGAGGTTTGAAAGCTTTTGTGTAGAAAATATGTCAAACCGCCATATTTATTCTTCAGATAAAAGTTATCAGATGACTAAAAATTGGCCCTTAGTGAGATTTCACTTCGTGATCTTGAGTAATTAGGTACTTAGATGTCAGAGGTTAGATAAGAGTTGATAACAATCCGTCTTTGAACAGTATTTATATAGCTTTTTCTGCATCTTGTTAGACTGGTCTAGGTCCGAGATGAGGAACTCGTTTCCTTCTTCCTCTTCGTGTCGCTGGCACGACGGTATTTAAAATCTTGTTGGCACAAAACTTCACCACTTCCACGGCGTCATCGGTGGCAGCGCAGAGGTTTAACTGCACGTTTTGGGGCACAGAGTGCTCTCTGTGTCCCAAAACATGGAGTCATGCTATGCTGCTGGATAGGAGGTACAGCATGGCTTGCGACACACGTTTCCTGAATAACAGCAATTTGCTATGTTCTCGGAAAGGAAAGAAAAGAAAAAGTATGTTATTATTGAATACCAAGTGGTCTATTTTTCTTACACGTGCCTAAAACGAGTTTGCCTCTTAGATAAATAATTTCGCAATCTGATTTGCATGTATAATATGTAGATAACATCATTGATTAAATAATATTATACCCATAAGCTGTTGTTTTGCATCCTCGAGGAGACTGTTATGAAAAACATAAATAATCAAATAATGAATACATACTTGTTTTTTTTTTTGTTATTTAAGTTTGACAGTATTTCAGAATACACCACTTTCAAAGAACAGAATCGTGTTATGGTATCGTATAAGCGGCCGCTTTTTGTGTGTAAAAGGGCAGCTAGAGTGCGGTCTCACACCAGTCGCGTTTTAAAATGCGTGTTCCACACATGCCGATATCCGAAAATTAGAAAAAAAAAATACCTACTTATTTTATTATTGATTCGTGTCGAGAATCAGTAGCATAGTTACCTCCCTCCTTGAATTTGACGAGGATGCAAAAGACACCTTGTATAATATTCCCGTGCATGAAGTAATAAAATAAAGTGGTCATATTTAAGTTTGTCACTATACCTACCTACTTATTTTCAGTTAATGTTTGAGAATGAAAGAAATACTAAACTAAGACGGAAGAATGTTCCGTTAATTCGACAAGTATCATTAAAAAATATCCATACCTATTACATAGAGCACTTTAGAAATAATTGTACCTATTGTTAGTTTAACATTAATATCTACATCTATACATATTATAAATTAAAGTCGTTTTTCGTGTCTGATTGTGTGACCGCGATGTTCTTTTCGATTACGCAACGGATTTTGATGCGGTTTTCATAAGCATATAGATATTTTTATTTTTGATTAATAGACTCATATTAAACTTACCTACATAATCCTACTAATATTAATATTATAAATAAATTTCAAATGGATGGATATTTGGATGTTTGTAATTGTGACGCAATTATGCAAAACCGGCTGAAGGATTTAGATGAAATTTGGCCCACAGATAGTTCATAACTTGAATTAACACATAGGATAATTTTATCTTGGTAGTACGTGCCTGTGGGATAACTTCCGACAAACACGCGGACGAAGTCGCTGGCAAAAGCTAGTATATAACAAAGAAATCTCGATGTTTTGTCAAGTATAAAACAAAGTCGCTTTTCATGGATTCTTATGCGGGGTCCACCATCGTTTAGAGCATTTATTCCCGAACATTTGTGTGTAAGTATAATAAATTCATATTTTACTTGCATACGTATGACAAAGAAATCATGATAATTTTACATGCAGCCATTGCACCCGTGTGAAGCAGGGCGGGTCACTAGTTATGTACAAATTAAGATTAAGTATATTGTAAATACTGCTTACCAAATTCATGTATCTACCTATCTTATATATTCTTGAAATGCTTTACAGCAAATGTCTAAGATTATCAGTAGATCTCTCGTTGATATACATATGTACTTACTTATGGCCTTGTATCAAGTCGAAGTCATGATCGGGAAAGTTGTTAATGATTACAAAGTCGCTTATATACACGTAACAGCGTTTTCTCATGTCAATAACTCCGTCTACTAAGTAATCAAATAGCCTTTACTTTACATGCTCTTATACTATCTCTCACCATCGTATAAAGCCGATCGTTATGATAATCTTCTATCTCATAATAAAATAAAACTATAATCTAAATTTCTCTTCGACAGACTTCGACTCTCTCAAAGCTATTATGACTTATTATGTTCCAATTCTCAGTGATGACGTTCAAATATAAACGAACGTGAGAATAATCGTGAACAAGACGACGGAGTAATTAACATAATGGTATCAGTCATGCAGTGCAATGCTCGGGGAAGTTGTCGCATGCCGCAGAGGCTCAGCGCACGACGCGTTGCGCCCGCGCACCCGGCCTCCAGCTCTCGCTCGATACTCTTGCCCCACTAACATAAAAAAGTTTCTCCTTAAATGTAGTAATTCTGAACTAAGCTTCCGATAACAAGAATAGGTATCTATTGAATTATTGAGCAGTTCCACGCAACGGACTGGAAATAATTATGCACGCTGCCATAGCTTGAGGGACCGCATTTTATGTTCAACAACTTACTAGGTATTTTTTTAAATGCATTCTTAGCTGGATTTTTTTCTTCATTCTCTTGTGGTCTTTAATACAAAAAAAACAAAACAATTTTCCCATCGAAATTAATTTTTCCTTGAAAATTCTCCTTCAAACAACGGTTTTATTTTCCAGGATTTTTTTCTTCAATATATTCTTGGTTTATGCAATCCAAGTCTACGTGGTTTGACGGCGGCTGGTTTTCTGAAGATATTTTGCCTAAGAAGCCGATCACCACGACTACTCATCGGCCCTTGACGACAGCACCGAGCAGCTGGTTCCAAACGCTACTGGATACAGAAGAGAGTGACGGCGCATACGTTTCCAATGACATTACTATAAGTAAGAACTACCTATTGCCTAATTAGTGTATATTTAATTAAAAGTAAAGAGCCAGTGTCGCCAGTGACATGAGGGAGGACGTCGCCGTCGAGGTCGACCGCGGCAAAGGTGGTGTGACGATCTAATAACATTTACTTGGCCATACATAGGATATAAGAAGGGAGATTTGGAAAGAAAAAGAAGAAGTCTCCTGCCAGCAGAGGGACACAATATAGGCTAACAAAAAGAGGCAATTAAAGAATTTAAATCAAAGAAAAGCATAGATTAGCCAAGCATTAAATATTGTGTTGTAGGTAGGTAATTATAGTGGGAGGCAGTCGCCTCCTTCTGCGAAGCAGTCATGCTAGCGAAGGAGGTGGCGGGACGGATGAGGGAGAGAGCAATGGGTAGCTCATCGCCCGATCAGGACCGGCCCTTGCCGGACGGCGCGTAAGTGTTCCACGCGCGCCTCAAAGAGATGTCAGCATAATTCGAGGGGCCCCTTAGGGCCGAAGCCTGCCGGGTCAGTGGGATTGTCCGAAAGGGTTACCGCTACCCCGGAACATAAAGGGCGAAGGAAGGAACATGGGTGGGTTTTAGTCAGTAAGAGTCTGACACTCCCTTCCGCTCCACCCAGAGCGGGAGGGGTCATTTGATGATTTCCCACCAGAAAAAAAAAAGGTAGGTAATTATAAACACCAGCAGGCATTGTGTTTTCAATTTTAAAAACTTGTTAAGCTTTACGAGCTAGGTAATAAAGCAAAGCAAGGGGGATTTAAATTTTGTCTTACACTTTTGATTTAAATGTGCTGGTCAGTATTCTAGTCAAGAAGATACCAGTAGTGTGTCTTTCAAAAGCCTTGCTTCTCAAAATTTATTCATATTTACAATAGGTACTGGCGCCAGATTGTTTTCATTAATTTATAAAGAGTGAACTGCCGTTAATGCCGTTTTGGTCTGGTAAACAGTTCTATTTTCTGGTTCATGACAAGAAACTGTGAGCATTTAGTGATAAAATAATAGTTAACGGCACATTCAAGTACTTAGTTTTTTAGATTAAATTTTAAGTTGAGGTTCTAGATTAGCGTAGAGAACTTAACTCATCTGTATGGTTATTTACTCAAAAAACCATTTTAGACACTAATCTACATGGTGCTTACATAATCTGACCAAGATTTGGTGTGTCTGGACTCTAAAAGAGACTGTAACCTTTAGGTTTGTTTCGGCCTTTCTTCTCAGAGTAACCGGATAAGAAACGCCGACTTCATCTAGTTTTTAAAATATGATTGACGTGTAAAAGTTGTATGTTGTATGTTGTACAAACCTACTTACAGAAATAAAATCATCTATCATTTAATAGCCCACTGCTGCGCGCATTGATGCGTCGTATTTCTTCCTAAACTCACTGTCAAAATATGCGATTGTTTCGTAGAACTTCTTTTAATCAAAGACTATTTTACAATTTATCTATAGGTAGTTAATAGGGCACATAATAAAAACAAGCATCCTATGTGTACCAGACCCTAGGTCACATTGCCGACCTCAGCAGTTTTGGCCCCAGATAATAACACCGTTTGCAATTTTCTACTGTCAATTTTTTTACTATTACAACTTTCTCATAGTTTTTTGTATGAATGTGGCTGACTTGGCAAAAAATGTTCTAATCGGCGTTTCATATTGCACTCTAGAAAAATCTACAAAGAAGTCTTTGAAGAAAACGTACAAAGGTTTCCAGCTAATCAGAACGTATCCAGACGTTCAGTGGAAGGTACACGAGATGCTGGACTTGCAGGAGGAGGCTCAAGGCTCGGGGCTCATGTGGTGGACCTCACCGTCACTCAACGGATCCACCGACTTGCTTGTACCTCCTGATCTTCTCCTAGACGTCAAAGATCATCTCAAATCAAATAAAATAGACTTCGATATAGTAATTTGGGATTTGCAGGTACGGTAGCTTCAATTATAGACATTTGTGATGAAAGCCTGTTTTTAATTTGAATTTAATTAACTTAATTTCTACCATAGAAAGCCATAACCTACGAGAACCCACGGCTGTCAAAGAAACAGAGACTTGAATTGGAGCAGTTACGTGGTCATCCAATGACTTGGCGAAGATATCATCGATATGCAGATATCCTCCGGTATTTAGAGTATCTTCAGCACTCGCATTCTGACTTAGTAGAACTCATACCAATGGGCCGATCATCGGAAGGATTACCACTTGTTGCAGTAAAGGTAAATTCTTGATCTATGCAAGTGTCCCTTTACAACAAAATGTCACTTATCTTAAAAAGATAAGCTAAACTGTCTTGTTGTTTCCAGATTTCACTATCAAATAATGAGACTGTGATGAAAGGAAAAGAGAAGAAAAAGTGGAAACTGCGCTCGCGCATGAAGCCTGCCGTGTGGCTGGATGGGGGCTCGCATGCGCGCGAGTGGATAGCACCGGCCGTCGCGACATGGATGATACATGCACTCGTTGAGGGGGAGAAAGACCAAGGTTAGATCATAACAATTATTACATAATTATATAATCATACACAACAAATATGCACGACATTTCACTAAGATTTCCCTGACGTAACCATCTATCTAATAAATTATTCAATCCATTTTAATCAATTATCCGAGTGCAACTTTCTTTAGCGTAGCCAATTGATACTTTTGTTAGTAAACTTGTTTGTTGTACCTATTAATAGGCGCAGAGTACGAAATGCTCAAGCAAGCCGACTTCTACATCATGCCGGTGTTGAACCCCGACGGTTACGAGCACTCGCACACTCACGACCGGCTCTGGAGGAAAACACGTTCACGACTGCCCGACCATTCCGACGACTACTATGTAGGATGGTAAGTCATTTGATTTAACGCCTTGTGCGGGGAAATGTTGATTTACTTCCGAGTTGATATAATTAATATGGCCTACGTGCTTTGAAACAGCACGCTGGATAATTCATGCGCAATGCCGAAACGTCCCATGCTTTTCTTTCGATGACTGGCCATCTAAGGCGAATTAAAATCTAGGTAATTTTTTTATTAATCTGTAATTGGGCTGGCCAAAAAGTTGACCACTAGATAATTTTTTGCAGGCGGTTTAGTAACAAAAACTTGACGTAAACCGCGAAAGCGTCCATTGGCGACGGTGACCACTTACGATTACCATTAGCCCGCACATCTCACTTATGGACTACTTTTTGTCAAAAGAAAAATTGTAATGAAATCATTAGTAACTACTTTCGAAGTTATTCATTTTAAAATATTTTTTTACCTTTGTATAGAAAGTTAGTCTGTATTTGTAACATCGTTGTGCATTGCTCATGGCGAGGGACTACTACAACGTTACCGACAAAGATTTTGTTTTTGTTGTATTTCTCTCCATATGGTGTGGCCACAGATGTTCATATCAGCTTATCTTATTATTTTTATAGTAACCAACAAGACAAGTTTGTAGTGAAAGCTTTGTTTAACACAAAAGCACAGATATTTTCATAAATCACGTCATGCCTTTTAAGGATTATTAAGGAGTACCCAGTGTTTCTCTGAATCCACTATACCTATCGAGGATAAGATATCGTCGTTGATAGTCCAATACCGCGTAACATTATTCAAAACCGCGAATGTACAAAAAAAGCAAAAATGAGATTTCGCGGCTGTTGGTAACTGATTGTGATTGGCGTCGACCCGTATGACAATTTTTTTAATCGTCTAATAGGAACCTACTCGTCGTATATCAAAAATAACAATACCGCGGATCTTTCGACGAACAAGTTCTGCACGAAAGCCGCGTATCCGCGCCAATTTCTATTTGTTTGTGCAGTGTATAAGTGACGCTCCGGGTAATTTTTTTTTTATATGTAAGTACTGGATTATTTTTAATGTATGTATAATGTCACAACTGAACAATGAACAATGTCACACGTATACTTTATTATAAATAAAATTAAGACGTTTTTTATTCTGAAATTGTGTGATTTATAGTACAAAAGCCCTTCTAATTTTTACGTTGTTCTTACGCGGTTTTCATAAAATCCCTTTTTGTTTCGTTTCGTATTTCCGCGGTTTTATTATACATAATTTATTTTGTTTTGTGTTTCTATGTTATAATAAAGTAATAAAAGGTCGTACTTTTAAGATCCCACATAGATGGGTGTTTTATGACGTAGGTACCTACCTACTTACCAAGATGGTTTTGAAACTTAGTAAAAATAGGACTACTTTCCTTTGCAGTGATATAGGTAAAAACTACCTAAGATTCACAATTATGAATGAAGATGAAAACGCAACACAAACCCTTTTGGATATCTCCGGCTCGATCGGATCTCCGGCTGGATCTCATGGCGACATGGAAAGAGCGACTGTCGCAACCCAGCGAAGGGCACGCCGCGATAGCGGCGATAAGACCCCTCTTTGAGGAGTGGCTAGAGAGGCGCCACGGTGCGCTCACCTACCGCCTGACGCAGGTCCTCACCGGACACGGAAGTTTCGGGAGGTTCCTGCAAATCATTAGGCGGGAGGAAACGCCCGGGTGTCACCACTGCCAGGATCGCCCAGAGGACACGGTGGAGCACACGGTGGAGGTCTGCCCCGCTTGGGCGGAGCACCGCCGTGTCCTCGTAGAGGCGATCGGCAGCGGCGGCGGCCTCTCGCGCCCGGCCCTGATGCAAGCCATGGTCCGGAGCGAGAGGGAGTGGGAGGCAGTCGCCTCCTTCTGCGAAGCAGTAATGCTAGCGAAGGAGGTGGCGGGAGAGAGCCTCCCGTCCCAGCCGCCGCGGGAGACGCTCCGTGCGTCGGCGCCCGTAGGCGCGGGCCTGCGGGCGGAGAGCAATGGGTAGCTCACCGTCCGATCAGGACCAGGCCCGTGCCGGACGGCGCGTAAGTGTTCCACGCGCGCCTCAAAGAGTTGTCAGCACAATTTGAGGGGCCTCTTAGAGCGGATGCCTGCCGGGTCAGCGGGATTGTCCGAAAGGGTTACCGCTACCCCGGAACATAAAGGGCGAAGGAAGGAACATGGGTGGGTTTTAGTCAGTAAGAGTCTGACACTCCCTTCCGCTCCACCCAGAGCGGGAGGGGTCATTTAATGATTTCCCACCAGAAAAAAAAAAGCCCTTTCGGATATCACAAACGTGCAGCCTTTAGATAACCTTGATCTCAATTGGTTTTCTGAGAGGTATATTGAGCCGGAAGTTGCAGGTGCGTTCAGAACCAGAAAACGTAAAGCTGACCGTCAGAATAGGAAAAAAATTAAAAACCAAAAAAATAGGATGTTAGGAAAAGAATACATATGGTATAAAAAAAATGATTCAAAGTACGTCCGAAATGCTCCAAAACCTAAAAGGATTTTAGGACCTAAATGTAATTCGCTATTATTTCTGCGCAGCAAAACCCTTTTTTTCGCGCAAATCAGTGAAGAAGAGAGACAGAAAATATTTGAAAATTTTTGGCCTAGATCATGGAAAGAGAATAAGGTATTTGTATGTTCTATGACGGATATAAACTCAACTCAGAGGACAACACTCCATACTAAGGAGTTATAACCTGCATGTAAATGGCATAAAAAAAGAGTTTGTCTTAAAACATTTCTCTCTTCATTAGGCATCAAGGAATGGACTGTCCGCTATTGGCTAGGAGATAGAAATCAAAGACAGCTTAATACCGAAAATTCAAATATTTCGCTTAGCAATGAGACTAAAAGACATTCCGTAAAAAGTTACCTGAATAGTTTACCTAAGTTAACATCACACTACTGTCGTCAATCTAGCACAAAACAATATCTAGAACCTATCATTCAATCTAAATCTGAGCTCCACAGAATGTAAGTAGAATACTGCACAGCATCAAACTCCTTGCCGGCCGCATCACGAAAGCTCTTTAACGATGTCTTTGAAGAGAGAATATAGGGCTATACCAACCAAAGAAAGACGCTTGTGATTTCTGTTCCTCCTATAAGGCAGGTAATGTAGAAGAAGAAGCCTACCAACAGCATATTGAAGCAAAAAAATTAGCACGTGAAGAAAAGAAAACAGATAAAGAGAAGGCAGAATTAAAAATAATCCACGCTATTACTGCTGACTTGCAGGCGGTGAAGTTATGCCCTTCTTTGAATGCTAGTTCGTTGTATTTTTAAACAAAATTAGCAGTACATAACTTTACAGTTTATGACCTTGGAACAGACCATGTTGATTGTTATTGGTTTAACGAGACAGCGTGCGATCTTAAAGCTGCTACGTGTGCATCTTTTTATGCTGATTATATAACAAAGTTGTTAGAGAGAGACCCGAAGGACATGATCATTTGGAGTGATGGGTGCACAGCGCAAAATAGAAATAGTATTCTATCAAACACACTCTCTCTATTAGCAATGGAGAAGAACGTGACTATAATCCAAAAGTATCTAGAAAAAGGCCACACGCAGATGCAGGTCTGTGGACTCAGTACACTCTGTTATCGAGAGAAAATTAAAAAATGTTGAGATTTTTTTGCCGTCACAATATGCATCCATAACAAAAGAAGCTAGGAAAAGACCATATGTGTATTTCCATACACTGTCATCCAACCAGACCACACGTTCTTCAAAGATTACAGCGCTAAAAAGTACCAAATATAAGACTCAATAAGACCTGGACGAGGGATTGGTGACGGCTGTGTTGTTGATCTGCGCGTGTTAAAGTACGACCCTAATGGAACAATCGAATACAAAAATCATTTTCAAGCTGATTTTAGCCCCTACCTCGGAGGCCTAAAAATATTTCTTCTCCTTTATATACCTGTTAGTATTCCTCTACTTTATTCATCGAAATTACCTATTCAGGAAACAAAATTTATGATCACTTGCAACAACTGAAAAGTGTGATACCCCGTGATTGTCATGCATTTTATGATAATTAGCCGTTTAAAAAGAAATGGTGATTTTAGCAACGTTTTTTTTTTTTGTTGGGCATGATTGTAAGTTTAATTAGTTTTAATCGCTTAATTACAATGATAATAGATCTCAATACTAAATCAATTTGTTAACTACAAAGATAATTACTATAGAAGAGAAGACTTTATAAGACTTTCTAGTTCTAGATTTTTTTAGTTGTGATAATTTTGAGACTTTTTGATCTTGTAGCGGTATCTACAACGCCACATGCGAACAACGCATCATACTGACGTCACGCAAATCCTGCATCTCGCAAGCAGAGTTTACCGCGCAATTAGCATAGATAAAATTACCCAACATCAATCGTTGGGCAGTTGCCCGCCAGACACAACACCCGTCTGGTTGGAGGATCCTCCCTTTTCTATGGAGGATGAGTGAACTTCACACCCTGTTCCTCATACCTCTAAATTGGTGACCCCGAGCAGGAGCACGAGGATGCACAGGATGGATTCGACAGCGGAAAGTTTTCGTGTGGGTGTGCGGGTACCGCCGTTCTACCCGGAGAAACCGGAATTATGGTTTAACCAGATGGAGGCGCAGTTCATCCTGGCAAACATCAGGTCAGATGACACCAAGTTCCACTTTGTTACCGGCAACTTAGAAACGCAATATGCTTCCGAAGTGGAAGATATTATCGACCACCCTCCACCCACCGGAAAATATGAAAAACTCAAGAGTGAGCTCATTAAGCGACTTTCCGCGACGCGTGAGAAGAAGATTAAACCACTTCTCATGCATGAAGAGCTGGGCGACCGAAAGCCTTCACAGTTTTACCGGCACCTCCTCAACCTCGCTGGTCCAGGTGTACCGGAGGAATTCTTGAGGACCATTTGGACGAGCCGCCTACCCTCAAGTACACAGGCGATCATAGCTTCCCAGTCGAAGCCGGACCTGGGTGAGCTGGCTGAGCTGGCGGACCGGATCCACGACGTCGTCGGCAACCAGGTGGCATCAACATCTGCCATCACTACAGCTGGATCGTCGAGCACCCCGGGCAACAGCGTGTACTCCGAGATCGCCGCCCTGACCAAGCAGATGGTAAAGCTGACGGAGAAGGTGGAGCGACTGTCTCGTCTTAGAGGACGGTCCCAAAGTCGTACGCGCCGTCGGTCTAGCTCCAACAGATCGCAGTCTAGCTACAGAAGGTTCCCCCAGTGCTGGTACCATCAGAATTTCGGGGACCGGGCTAGGAAGTACGTGAAGCCGTGCGACTACCCGACATCGGGAAATGTGCGGGGCAATCAGTAATGGCGACCGATGATTGTCCGAGTGCTGGTCGCTTATTTGTCACCGATCAAAGGTCGAAGGTGCAGTTTTTGGTCGACACCGGCAGCGACCTCTGCGTCTACCCCCGATCGGCAATTGCTAGGCGGCTAGATAAAACAAGTTACCAGCTGTATTATATATATTTGCCCGCCAGACACAACACCGTCTGGTCGGAGGATCCTCACTTTTCTATGGAGGATGAGTGAACTTTACACCCTGTCCTTATACCTCTAAAATCTGTTCCTAAATGATAATGACATCAGTTCATTCTTAGTTGCTAAAAAGTTTTTTTTTAATTGATAATAATTATATTTTTTTATTTGAAGTGCCCAGATGGCCCTACACAGTTGATATTGCAGTTTATAAGCTGAGTTAGTTTATAGAAGAAATAATGTCGACTTTCTATTACTTACTTACTTTTGGTAATTTTTCATACTTGTTGGTCTTTTATTATTTCATAAATATTTTTAATCACTAAAAGTCATTTAAATTACTTAATATTATTAAATAAATGATTGATTGATGATATTTTATTTCACTTCATTTACAATTTCGCGTAAGTACTGTCTATCAACCAGAATCGTTTGAAATTATACAGCGTAAGTGATTTTGTAAGTAAACTATTGGGAATATTGACTTTAAAAATAGTACATTGGATTAAGCAGGACGAAACGGTCCTATATTCAAGTTCGTTCAAAATTCGGCCTATTAGTTTTTAGAAACTTAGTTTTTTGACCCTCATGTAAAACTAGCGGAAGTCTACATTCGCGGTATTTAACAACGTTAGTTACGCGGAATTGGACTATCAACGACGATATTTATTCAAGCAAAGCAGAGAACTCTTTGAGTGAAATCGTTTTCACGTTGATGTTTTGGCAGTATAATATAGTTGCACAACCCTGGAAATGTGTAACTTCATCCTACAAACATAAAACTCTGTGACTGTATGATATTACAGAATGACGGTGCATTACGTTTTACAATGTAAGTTGATTCACACGAAAACACTTTCTACAACTATGGTATTACGTCTTATCAAAGTAATATAAATCACGAGGGCTCTATTAATTCGAGCAGGTGGAATGTTCTAATGACGATTTAATATTTTTTTAAACAAGCAGGCACATCATACCTTATGGTTTCCAGATAAGTCACTCATATAATATAGAAGGCTTTCTCGTGAGTGTACCGGAGTAGGAAATTTTATCTTAACATAATACTTATAACATAATATACCTGTAATTCTATAAGAGTTAGTCAGAGGTGTACCTATAATAGACACCACATTTCACCCATGGCACTTATCTTTAGTCATGGGTTTATTAAGAAATTTTATCATCAATCATTTTTAGTTGCAGCTAGTCAGATTCAACTTAAAATTACTTATATATAATTTGGTCAAGTGGGATGACCCCCACTTGACCGAATTTTAAAAGTTTGGAAAATCATTTTTTTTACTGTTTTTCGAAACTTCCGTGTTTCTTTCCGACTACCAGTAAAATCCTTCAAATCTTTCCCACAAAGGTTTCCATGGAACTGGGGTCAGACGGAGTGTGTTGGCGTGGATGCAGACCGCAACTGGGACTACCATTGGAGCGAAAAGGACTCGTCACTGGACCCTTGTTCGGATAACTACGCCGGACCACATCCCTTCAGCGAGCCAGAGACAAGAGCCGTTTCAGAGTTCCTATCCGAACATAGAGGACAGATCAAGGTAGACAATTATTTTAGTTACCTATAAACTGTGCCACTTTTGTCGTGAAATATTGGAAATATTAATTAGAAACATTAATTTAGCTAAGATGTGTTTACTGACTTGAAAATCCACTAGTATTAATTAATGCATGACTCACTTACTTTATTGGTCAATTTCAAAACGTTGTCTATAAGGTCACTGAGTTCGATTTCAATTACCAGTATTTATTGCAAATATTGATGGCCATATTAAACTGGTGCATCTACGAGTGTGCAAACCTCGGTAATCTGCCAATATGAGCCGAGGTTCAAGCGAGTAATCTTGTTTTCTATCTCAGTGTTTTTATCGCGTGACGGATGCACACAACGATATACGTCATTAAAGGTACTTATTACCCATTTACAGTGTTCATGTAAATGGGTAATTAGTACCTATAATTGCTGGGTGTAATGGGTTCGTAGTATTCGTTTTCACTTTAGATCTTATTAGTTTACAAACTAGTACCGAAGACATAATAATATGCTATCTTTTAGCTATTAGTAGAGATATAGCGTGTTATTAGGTACATCAACCTTTGGTTGCCTTCTTTAGTATTATTTTACGACTGTAGTGCGGTCTGTAACTATCAACAAGTCTTGTACCTATTCTAATAACATCGTATATACAAGAGCTGATAACTAGATGGTATATATCACTCCTCTGAATGACACATTCACAAAAATTTATGACTGTAAGCAGTCGCAGTCACAGCCTGTAGTCACTGAATAGAAATCAGAAATGGTTTCCACCGCCTTTAAGTATAGCAATCTATCATTCGTTCAAAACCGTAAAGGTAGACCGCACGTCTATCGCTGGAAATTGTGACAGAATACGGTATTTGCCCACATCGTTACTTTCAAAAGATTTTCTACTACACTTTCAAACGTACACCTTAAAAGTACTGAGATTCAAGAGAGTAGGCATGAAGTTGTAAAATGTGGTCTGTAGCTTGCTCTAAATGTAATAAGAAAGAATGAGGGGTTTATATGCTAGATGTGTCATCAATGTGCAATCAGAATTGCGTGTCGACTGACACCTTTTAAGTAAACAAGCTCGTTTAATCTTTCCACTTGCTAAGTTTTACTTCTTATGCAAGGCTTGTTCAGTGAAGATAGACGTAAATTATACAGATTACCCACATAAATCAAGTTCATGATCATATCGGACTTCGTTTTTTTGTAAATTGTTTAATAAGCTGTGTATAAATAGGTACCTATGTGCATTGGCATTCAGTCGGAGAGTGGTGACTCGTTTTATTGGTGATGAAAATACCTCCTTACATAGATACGTAGTCCTGGTCGTTTTATACTTACCTATTAAAAGTATCAACAACGGATTTTTTCAGCGAACCAAAAATCTTTCCCTCTTTGTTTGTTAATTTAGGTTTTTTTCAGTCAGTAGAGTTATGTTACTACTCTTGAATGAAACCGAGTTCCATTTCGCAATTTGGCGATTTGAACTGTTTCTTTTTCTAAATGATGTGATAATTTATGCTGTATTAGATATTTAACGGTTCTACAAAATAACTACGTAATTTTCAAGTTGATGGCAAAGATAAAGCAACTAGCAATTTTTCGCGTGCACAAATACATTAGTTTCGTTTAGATGAAACAATAAGTAAGTAGGTAGTGTTATTTTATATTATAAACCTAAAAGTTTAATTTGTATAATGGCACGTTGATCCACAGCTGTACCTGTCGCTGCACGCGTACTCGCAGGCGTGGTTGGTGCCGAGCTCATACGCGCATGAGTCGTTCCCAGACGATGGCATGCTCACCGAGATGGGCAAGTTGGCCACCGTCGCACTCGCTGACTTATATGGCACCAAGTATCAAGTAAGAATCGAATCATAGAAAGTTAATCCGTTATCCTACTTGGTAGATAAGTATTATATTCGTTCCATCCGTGGCTAAAGCCTGAGCCATTAGTAAAGAACCCTGTTTGATTCAGCCCTGTAGGTACCTATCGTTCCTAAAAAAGATAGCCTCTCTAGTTGAGCGGTCTAATAAATTACTGATTTCTAGGAAGGGTACCTATTACTTAGTCCGAAATATGAACAGGTTCCAAAATGTCAAAAATTTAATGTAGTTTCACACCATACGCTGTCATCTAAATAACTGTATTTTGTCTTTCAGGTTGGCACGGCCGCTGAAATACGACAGCCTGCTTCCGGGATGTCTCATGATTGGGCGAAAGCACGCGCCGGAATCAAATTCTCGTATCATGTGGATCTGAGGGATTCATTCGGTCCGTACGGGTTCTTGCTGCCAGGATCCCAAATTGTGTCCACGGCCCGTGAAACCTGGCAAGCTGTCAAAGCAATAGTAGATAACTTAAACCCAAATGGATAAACAAAATTTGAAATATAAGTACCTTAAGAAATTGTATACGCCTCGCCAGTTGCTCAATTAGATATTAGTTTAGTTATCAGAATTTATACTTAATTTTCGATTTTATCATTTATTATTTATTGCCATAATTTATACGTTGACGAAGATCGCTAAATAGGAATAAGGAAATCACTACTTTTTACCTAACCAAATATTTTCAACTCTTTTTGAATATACATTAGCTACATTGAGAATACCTAGATATAAAAATCTCACTATTTCGCAAAGATTCCTTATGGCATTTTCACAGGTATAACTTACCTACTGCTCAACTTCAAACCTGTGTCAACATAGTGATTAGGACTGGTCTGTCAGTCTGTGGTCATCGTAGGGAATGGTGTTTTAGAAGACCCGTGATCAATGTGAACGATTACGGGGTGATACGAAAATAAATAAAAATAAAAAACACTATGCATTTATTAAGCACATAGAGTTATTGCTGACATTAACAAATTAGATTTTTAAGTTTAGTTAGTTTTTACAAATTTGTTTTGCACTTAACGTAGATGAGTAGAACAAAGTCTGTACAAAGAATTACGGTGTTTTAAGCCGAGGTGTATGTATTTGGGTAAGTAGAAAAATAAAAATAAATGGAGTTCAGAGTTAGTCGTTTTATTTTTACTTACATCAGTCGTCGCGTAATTTGTCTTGGTTTAGTATCTAATAACTACCTTTCGCATCTTTGTTCAAATGGGCAGGTACAATATGAGATGTTTGTGTACAGGGTCAAATTATTTAGCTGGCGAAATTCAGCAGACGTGATGAGTATCGATATCTAAACTTGATTCAACGAAAAAATATAATTTGATGATGATATCATGTTTAGATACCGATACGTATCACGTAAGCGAAGTTTCGCTACCTAATTTAATTTGGCCAAAGAAACCCGGGCCTATTAGTTTATTATTATCATTTATTTTTATGTTTTGACATACTCGTATCTGAGGACCATGGAGTCCCGGTACTTTGGAAGGCGTACGAGGGGCCGAAACCAACTCGCAGAGGCCCCTTAGGAAATTTTATTGAAATGCGGCACCAACCGACGATTATCTCTGTATGCACCCAAGGATAACCCCGGTCAGTGTAGGACTATTGCAGGATATGGAAAAATTCACTTTTGGACTATGTGTTTGGTGTGCTAAAGTGGACTAACCAGTCCACTTTAGCCACCCAAACCCATTACACATACAATACATTTACGGGCCATAGTTATTCCATAGTTATTGGTAACCACCAATAACTATGGAAGAACTATAGCCCCTGCCTGATCAATATATTATTACACGGATAAAATGGCAGGGGGTGACTTGCACACTCAATAATGGGCCCCCGGAAAATGTCGCTAGCACATAGTGACGTATCAACACGGGGGCAACTTGTCCTGAGGTGCTGTAATGAGGAGTGGAGAGGTATTCCACGGCTTTCAGAACAATCCCAGAGCCCGGAAGATGGTCAAGATCCCTACGAGCACTCAAACCGGCAATTAAAAGCAAAAATGAGGTGGGGGCTCTGTTCCTCGTCATTGTTCACTCCAGCCGGCCAATAAAGGCAAGCCAGAGGTGAGGAACAAGAATTCTCACGGGAGATAGGGTCCGCGGGGCCGCTACTGCCCAAAAGCTCGCCACCTAAATACTGCCCTGCGGGTTTCTGTATCTCTCTTGATCTGGCTCCTCACCCTAGACCTGTTTCGCCAAAGTAAACTCTTCCAGCGCAGGCCTAGAGTTCGGAGCGCGCAAGCCCCACCACGACGTCAACGTAGAGATACGGCGGTGGGGTTATTATCATTATTATTTATTGAACCGAGCGACTACTACTTAAAGCAAAATAGCAGATTTTCCTGTGAGTATACATTACCGAATTCGGTCTGATCACCCTAGTGAACTCGAATATGTTTTAGGAGTAACACGTAGGATGTAACACGTATCCTCACGTATCCTCTCCTTCTATCACACAGTGTAGGCTGTGTGGGTATTGCCAGACCACAAATAGTAATGTACGTGGAATGGAGTGTGAGTTTTAACCGTCAAACTATGTCAAACGGAACGGACTCAAACGTCAATGTCAAAAATTATTGACAATTGAATTTTTTATCTCACCCAGTCGCAATAATAAACAAAATATTCGCTAATAAAAATAAAATGACGTCTGAGAAAATAGAACCAATACTGGAACCTAATGAGATAGATTCCGCAAAGTTTGAAGAGACCGTAAGCTCGATACTTTGCGGTTTAGGCGCTCAAAAATATATCGATATATTCAAGTAAGATCGCTCAACAATCAAACTTATCAATGATAACGTATTTTGATTTACTTCATCCTAATTTTGTTTACTTTTATTACACACAGGAAACAAAATATTGACCAGTATGGGTTGTCAGAATTATCAGACGAAGATCTAACGAAGTTGGGTATTGTTGAACCAGAAATAAGAACACAAATCATTGAACGTGCCAAATTAATTCCTGCATACGATGAGACCACTGTCTGCACGTAAGTACCAAAAATGTAATTTAGAAGATCTACACAATGTCACCATCAAACATACATCATTACATATCACCCATACCATACACCATTTCTTCAGTAGGTAGGTTATTACTGATCCAGTGTAAGAGAGTCACTGGGTTCGTTCGTTTTTTTTTATGTTTCTTTGATAATTAAGGTAATTGGTGTTGTACCATTTTAATTAACTATAAATCAATAAACCACTTCTTGTCATTTTAAAGACTACTTCTTAGGTCAAAATCCTTTAATATGAACATACACTGGAACAAGCAATTACTTAGTTATATTAAAAACAGGAAAAGATATAGGTAAGGAGTGCAGATAACTCCAATCCATTGCTAGTTCTTGAATAACATTTATTTAGTAACTAATTTCAAGAGTACCTTATTAGTTTTATGACAGAAATCTACATAAAACAACATATTTCTTCATAAAATAGGACTACAGTATATTTATAGTATATATTATTTTTCACTAATAACAATGAATTATTATTTCTTAAATCTTCCTCAGGTCAAATCTTGGTCCAATGGAGATAGTTGAAGTTTTCGAGGAGTGTGCACTACTTCTCCATAGAATACATTTAAGCATGGTTGCCAGCAATATGGCTCTGACCAAAACGAAGAGAATATCAGATTGTTTGCTTTACAAAGACAAATATGCATCTAACATAGCACTCTTCACTTTAAATGAAATTGTCACCATATTAAACTCTATGGACAATGCAGTACACACACAATTGAAGGTAAAGATCAAATTCAAGCCCTCTTCCTATCTCCTACTTTGCTGTGCCCGACAGGGTCCTCTATGATATTATTTTTTTTAAATTTACCACCTAAGTTCACACTGTGGAATGTAAATTAATATTGAGTATTGATATGACAGAACAAAGAAATTACTACAAACACGTACTCTTTAAAACTAAGTCTACTGTTAATTGATTTCACAAATCATTTAATTTTCAGATGAAGACTAACACACGACGCAGTACAAAAAAGAAGGTTATAGTTGGAACAATTGGTAGCGCTGTGATTGCTATGTTGGCAGTACTATTTGCTCGGTCCCTGAAACAACTTGATTAGTATTTTTCTAAACTTTAAAACAACTACCACCTAGCCTTAATGTTACTGTGTGTTCCCAGAATCCAATTTTGTACATTCTTAAACATAGTTAAAACATACCATTGAAGTCTAACTAGACTGTTTTGTTGAATAATAAAAATTAAATATATTTATGTGTTTTTAAATCCCTCGTATCTCTGTTAAACTTGCTGTTAACACTATTTTTGTTGTGGCAGAATTTATCTCGATTCGTTAACGTACCGAATGCGTTTTTGTTTGTTAAACGCGTCGGGCGTTTAACAAACAAAAACGCATTCGGTCCGCCGGTCCTGGCGCACAGTCCCCACGGTTATACGCCGGTTGCAAATTCGTAATTTACACGGTCATTCGGCCGATAACAAGTGCACACAAAGGAGTATAAAGGGTCAGCGCAAACCGGAAACAGCATAACTACCAGAAATAAAATGTTTCCCAGTTTGTACAGTAAATAAATCCAGATGAAGTGACCCAATTGTTTTGACCTCCCCAATTAAAAAGTGTAAGGTAAATGATGGTTTGGCAGGCAGGGCGGGCGTGACGTCACACGCGGGGACAGGCGGGCGCTCCGGAAGTGTTCGGGGACCGCGCACGCCGGCCGGTAGCGGAGTCCCGCGCTCCCTGGACCGGCGATATCGTTATTGCGGTCGAGCGCGCCAATTGAAACGCGTGTCCGTTGCGCCCAATCGGGACGTGCCCTCTTCGACTTGTGAAATTTCGGGCTACGAATTTTGTAATGTGTAATAATAAAACAATTATAATATTTGTGTAAAAATGAATTGTTTTATACATTTAACGGTGATTGTTTCATTGTTGAATTGTTTATGTGCGCAAGAAATCTATGAAAAGGGTAAGTACCTCTAGCTGTTTATATCTTCCTAAAAACTTTTAATATGAACAGTTAGGTCAAAATGGGATCATAAAAAGTAGGTACCTACATAGGTGGTAATAAATGCGACTCAAAACTTCAAACTTTTCAGTTACAAAATAACATCTCTAACTTTGAAACAAGCTGCGGTGTATTATTTATATACCCATTTAGCAACAGATACATAAATGGAATCACAGATGATATTTAATTTGAAGAAAAAATTCTTCAGACTTATTTTGTTTTCCTTAAATATTTAAGATTAGGTAGGTAATTAAATTAAGTAGGCACTAAATACCTATTCAGTTGTGCCTATCGTAGAATTTTATTTCTCACAAGTAGGTACCTAAGCAAGCGCCGCCTGAGTATTTTTCCGGATATCGCTCATTTTCCTAGCATAACTAGGTAGGTTATTGTAGCTTTCAGTCCCTTTTTATGATCTGATTTTCAGAGTCCTTTCAAAGAATCCTAGGAATTTCAAAGAATCATACGCTGCTGCGTGCTTTTTTGACGTGGACAATGCCTATAATAATGTACACTTAAAAAAAACCTTTTATTAATTTTAGATACATTGGGAGTTAGCTCAAAAATATATACTTATTTGTGGAACTTTCCAAGCGATTTTTCAAAATTCGACGTCAGAAGAAGTTCCGGTCGTGGTTTGGCTCAGGGTGAGCCTTTATCTCCCTTGTTGTTCAATGTCTCAATACGCAGATGATTTTGCTATGTATGTTATCGATAAAAATATTGAAACCGCTTGTAATCTCCAATCCGCTATAAATAGTTATTGGAAGAATTGGGTTTAAATGTCTCACCCTCTAAAAGTCACATTTGTGTTTTTGAGAAAGGTCCAAATAGATTCTAAGTCAAAGTTGTGATTAACTAGCTACGCCCCGCGGTTTCATCCGGATAAATTTAGATCCCTTAAGAATATCGGGATACAAAGTACCCTATGTGTTAATCCTGGATGTAATCTATCTGTGTACCAAATTTTAACAAAATTGGTCCAGCCGTTTGAGCGTGAAGAAGTAACAAACATACAAACACACACACTCACAAACTTTCGCCTTTATAATACTATAGTGTGATGACGTGCAGTTACAAGAAGTATTAAATATTTCGGGCTTTGGGTTGACCGGTCTTTAACGTGGGGAAACATCATCAGAAAAAACGATGAAATTTTTAAAGTTTTAGCTGGTCCGGGTTGGGTAGTTCACCCTAAACATCTACAACGATTATATATTGCAATTTAAAACTAAATCTTATTGACTAAGCCTATACTTAAAAAGACAACAAATTAGCATCTCGCAAATTGTGGTGTTATCTCTATAGCTGTAGTAGCAGACTAGCAGGGGCTTGTAAAGGGGTTGACGAAAACTCACTTTGCTAAAGTTTGCCATATGTCTGGTCTGGTAGGCAGCTATCAGCAGTGCGATTCTGTAACCATCTCACCGTGAAAAGTTATGTGAAGTGAGCTTAGAGTGAGCTGTCTATAGTGTCAATCCCTAGCATAGCTGGGAATGACAGGTCACTCCACGCTCACTTCACCTAAGTTTTCACGGTGGGATTTTTACAGAATCGATGGGCTGACAACTTTTCATATAAAACGGTCAGCATAATCATTTACCCAAAAACTTTTAGCGACATACCTAATTATAGTGGTGCTCTACCTATGGAATTCAGATTTGGTTTAAAGCTTATCTAGGAATCTAGATCTTACTCAGCCATTTTGTATTTTTGGTTGATGACCCTAGTGGACGGCGTGGTGGGGCAGACTGTGGAGCTGCCATGCAACATCACCGCGGAGAAAGACGACGACAAGCTCAATATACTAGCCTGGTACAGAAACGGTTCATCTACCGCATTCTACAGGTAATTACTGATTTATTTATCATAAACATTCTACTGGATATCTGATGAAGCTGGAAGCTGATCTCTACAAAATTATTTTTATCTGGTTGAAAAGATAAACCATCGACTGTTTTAAGTTAATGGACATTATAATATTATGATCTCTACGGTATGGTCACATATCTGTGAATCGTAATGTGGCGACTTTACCTACTATATCACCATAGGCATGCCTCTGCTCGTCTACTCTTCTTGCCAGATACCCGATCTGATATTCGGAACTTCAAAGTTCGTATTCCTAATATCTTTGGACCCCAAAGAGGAATAAATAGTTACAACCAGGTTTAGGTACTGTGTAAGAGTGAGATTATTCTATACTTATCTTTGACCCACCTGGCTATCAATTAAGTTAAAATTAGGAATTTGTGACCGTTCACGTGGTTTGCATCAGCAGTCGTGACCTCCGCGATGGCGACAAGAGCACCACCTCGGCGGGAGGCGGTCGCTATCGACTGGTAACTGGTGACACCACAGGGGAGGACAAGCTGCAGATAATCTACGTACGACCATCGGACGCCGGCGTCTATACCTGCCTCGCAGACTTCGCTGCCAGTCCTGCGCATAAAACTTACATTGAACTCGCTGTTATCGGTACGTATCTAAATTCAGCGGGGTAATTGCGTAACACACTATCAGTAGCAATGGCTTTCATTTTGACAGTTCAACAATATTCATTGCGTTATTTCCGTTGTTGAGCAAACAAATTTTTCGAACATGAAGCAATTGACTAGCAATATCCTTCAAAATGATTCAGATTGCGATTGATAGTGTGTTACATATTTATGGTGCAGATTGTTTTTCCTGCTTCTTTTATTTCTGGTAAGGGTTATATTCGAACAGTACTGGTCACCCATTGATTCCTATTGATACCCCAAATCACCAAGATACCTACCAGATACAATGAAGTCCTGCTGGTATTGCAAAAGCTTTGGCCTTGTGGATTTCTCAGATAGTCCTCATATACAGGACCTATGTTACTGGTATTTGTACAAATATGTGGAGGATGTGCTGTCCTCTAGCGCGGAATTTCCTGATTTTTTTGCTTGGAATCGTGCAATGCAACAGAAGGCCAAGGGCATATGATTTGACAGAGTACGTAGCAATTTCTAAAATTACCGTAACACGCGGTTTGAACTGTTAACGTCTTTATGCGCTGATCTCCGTGGCATGTGACTGCAAATTGCTCATGCACTTAGCTGCATGACTATAGGATCAATGTGGACGAATGAGTTATGTCACATAACTCATGTCAGATGAGTCATATAGTGTATCTGACGAAAAACCTATCTGATACTGTGCAGTTCTTTCTTCAATTCAACTATTTCAGAAGTTAATGAGAGGTTTCAGGATTTAACTTACGTACACTTTGTAAAGTCATATAAATGATTACGACAAACCTTGCAGTATTCGTTTAAACGTGTCAACAACTCACTCAAGTTATTGTAGACGCGAGAACAATACTTATTTTTTCGTTTTACATGAACTGAACAAAGGCATTCTGTAACGAGCCGAACTGAAATTTACCTATCCCGCAGAATAGCCGCGGCTCAGTTAATTGGTCCGCGAGGCTAATGAGGAAGCTGACTGCGCCGGAACTGCTCGCTCCATTTATTAAACAATTGCGCGACGTAAATATTACATCATTAATAGCATAATAATTAGCTAGGTACTGACATTACACTATTTTAGGACAAGACTCATCACGATTGTTGAATAACGAATCTAGCTAGGTACTCGTTTAGGCAGAAATGTAGTATAAGTAAATAGTTAATCATTTAGATAAAAATAGAAACCTATTTCTCAAAATTTCTAAGGACCTACTTAGTAGTGTTTTTTTTTTGAAAGACAAATAACCAGTAACCTAATTCCCTCTGTACAAAACGAGGTTTACGATATTTTTGACTTAAGTCTATTGTTAGTGACATTTCTATCGGTTAACCACGTTTTATACTTAGAGGGAATCTGCTGCTTACACCATTAAAATTCTAGAACCACCGCGTCATCTATGGGTGGTGCACGAAAACGGCACACAAGTGGCCAAGGCCAGCGCTGGAGTCAACACAAGCCAGAACGTGGGACCTTACTACGTGGGGGACACCGTTCATCTCGCCTGCGTGGCTTATGGAGGTAAGGCTATAATACTGTTTGTATGTAGTGTGTATAGTATAATAATTTAATGAGCCTAGAGTTCTAGACCATAGAAAGATAAATAGTACTTATTTTGTGTAGCGTTACGTTAAAAGTCTACCGTTTAAAGCAGTGCTCACTGATTGAACGTAGGTATCGAAAGTTCCAATAAAGTTAAAAATACAGCGATTAGCGTACACCTTCTGGCCGTATGATACGCCATTTTCAGCGGTTTTACTTCTTCTGTAGGTACCTACGTCGTATTATTCTGTTTCTATTTCCAGACAGAGAACAATCGAGAGGTACCACGATCTTCGATACCGGATGGTTTGACCGCAGTCAACGGAATCAGAACTTACCTACATACGTATTGCGCATGATTTATGAATGAACGTGGAACGATTGACTGATCTCCGTCTGCTCGAGCTCAATGTGTAGTAACATCAGTCAATTCAGCGATTATGTAATCAACTCACCGATCTTAATGGAGCGTTCGTTAACGTGATGTGGTGTCGCGGTGCAAGGAAGGAAAATTGTTCCTTTAACTTTCTTCAGTAACAGAAATACATCGCATTAAGCTGGATAGTTTTGGATTTCAATTACAAAATTGTTAGATGCTGCAGATACCTACCTATTCAGCTATGTACCTCTAACAGTTCCTAAAGCTTCTCCTGATGATTACAGTAAAGTGAATCCCTTTGCCGTCATCGTCAATTTCTTGCATTCCCTCTCTCGATTCGCAGCTAGCATCTATTTACCAAAACCTTAGGTACACTTCTATAGCCTTATTCTTTAATGTGATAGGTAAACCGCTGGCTTCACTGGCTTGGTGGACAGAGCAACGTCTCCTGAAGAACACGCTCACTCCACTGTCGGAACACCGTGTGCGGAGCGACCTCATATACGGTCCGCTACAGCGCGAGGACCACGGCAGGGTCTTCACTTGTTTCGCCAAAAATAACGAGAAGACTCCACCGCTGTCCATAGACATCACGATAGATATGTACTGTAAGTATTTCATTCCACCATACTAATTATTAATTAATATTATAAATGCAAAAGCAACTCTGTCTGTCTGTCTGTTACCTTTTCACGTCTTAATAGCTGAACGGATTTGGATGGAATTTGGCACACGGATTGACCATGACTGGGTTAGGTCACACAAACATTACTTTTTCCCATATAAGTAGTAGTAGATAATTTCCGCCCTCCACGCGGGCGACGCCGCGGGCAAAAGCTACTATACTACAAAAACTACATTTTCCTGTTCTAGCTAAGTTGGCCGAAGGTAGGCACTAGAAGCGACTTATCTAGTCCGTTTATTGCATTCCCACAAATTGTTCTCCGTACCTATTAATGATAATAGGTAAAGGAATACTCGTGTAACTAGGTATGAACCTAGGTACACGAGTATTCCTTAGTTCCTCGTGACTATTAGTAAGTCGTTTTCAACTAGGCATATGTCGAAGTATCTGGTGATTTATAAATCCAATAGATTAAATGCTTGCGTCTGAACCATACACTCTTAGAATAGTAGTTCTATAAAACACAAAGTGATGTGTCAAGCGATGTTGTACCTTGCGTGCTTCAACTAAGTATTAGTTGTTACCTTGACCTGCACATCACCCGTCATACGGTAATTCTCCTGCTCGGTTAACCCCGTTTCTTCACCTAATTCAAATAACATTATCAATCAAAGTGCCGCCCGACTTGGTGTCCCTTCGGAGCGAGGGCCCGGAGTCGGACGGGGCCGTGGGGCGGGTGCGCGCGGGCGAAGCGCTGCGGCTGCAGTGCCGCGTGCTCGGCGCGCGCCCCCTGCCGCCCATCGCGTGGCGGCTCGCCGACAATCAGCTGCTCAACTTGGAGCAGAAAATTACTGTGAGTGACATGCGCTTGATGCGTTTATTTATCTGTCATAACATGATTGTGAATGATGTTTTTGATCGGATAGGTATTGTTGGCTTGTTATCCACTGTAAGAGTATATTAATTGTAATGTGGTCGAATTTGAGATATTGCCCGGCAATTGGACGAAACCTCGCCACCAATTACGGTCTTTAAGCCGTAAACTGCAAAATGGGAAATGCATACATCTACATAATTTCTGTAGTCCTCGCCCAACAAATTTTAATGAGTCGGTAACAAAGTCATCTAGTGTACCGGTGACGTTAATCGTGATAATTGGCATTAATCATTTTGTAACCACACACACACACACACAGGTGTGTGAGGCACACTTTTCCTGCTAATTTCTTACATCGGACTTCACACTTTTTATTTAATCTTTTATTGTATTTTTATTTTTTTTTATTGTGTGTGTTTACTTGATGTAGGTACTTATGTATCTGGTGTATTGTGTGTCTTTTAGTTTGTGCCAAATAAATGCATTTTCTTTCTTTCTTTCTTTCTTTCTTTAACCCACACAGATGGAGCCATCCCAGCGGCTCGTGGCAAGCGAGATCCAGTTGACGATAGACCGGAAGTACGATGAGTCAACAATAACGTGCTGTGCGCCGGCGCATCAGCGCAACTCGGAGCAGTTCGTGTGCGCACAACCGCTACCCCTCACCGTTCTATGTGAGTAATGGCGTACGAGGAAAATGTTAGCGCTAACATTATGGAAAGTTTCTGCGAAAGCCGTGTTCGTGATCCGACAAGAAGTATGAAATAGGAGCATAACGAGTTAGACGACTTTTTATAACAACAACAAAGTTATTACCATTATGTTTGTTGTAAAAGATGAACATAATGATATCATTTGTTTTTATATTTGGTACATATTTTTTATATAGATGACTCTGTTCGTTTACTTGCAACATACGAGTACTTCTGCTTTCAGACTACTTTATGAAGTAAGCGTAATTGAAACATCATCGTAATAATTTCAGATCCACCCATACTAGAAATCGTCGTGACGGATGCAGACGTAGAAAATAATACAGTAGCCGTAGTTAAAGGTACCAATTTGTCACTGGCTTGCAGCTATCAAGCCAACCCTGCTGTTTATGAGCTGCTCTTTTTTCACAAGGTAATTTACTATTAGATAAAATTATATAAGGTATAATGAGTTCCATTTGAAGTGGTGTGTAGCGGTATCTACAACACCACATGCGAAGAACGCGTCATACTGACGTCACGCAAATCCTGCATCTCGCAAGCAGAGTTTACCGCGCAATTAGCATAGATACAATTTCCCAACATGAATCGTTGGGCAATTGCCCGCCAGACACAACACCCGTCTGGTCGGAGGATCCGCCCTTTACCATGGAGGATGAGTGAACTTTACACCCTGTTCCTCATACCTCCAAAGTGCAAATAATAACAGTTGTATCTACTTTTGAATTGTCAGACAACAGTTTAATCATTCCCATTTCATTCTAGGAAGACATGGTAGGCAATGTTGAAAAAGATGGTAAAGACACAATTCAGCAGTTTTTGGAACTCAAGAACATAACTGAAGATGATGGGGGCGAATATGCATGCGTCGCGAACAACAACGAGGGATCCACGTACAGCGAGCCAATCAACGTCGATGTCACTTGTAAGATTCTTGCAATAATTGCATGTTATTAAATTTTTATGATACATGTGAATATTTATTAGATGAGGTGAGGTATAAATCTTTATTCCATTTTGTTTTATCGTTCTATTGGTATACTTCGATAATTTTATCAAGCAAGTAAGAGCAAAAATTTAACGAAAAATACTAAGTGATAAGAATACTAAGTGAAGATAGTGAAAGATTAGTTGGAGCATCTGAAAGTGCCGTTGAAAGTAATCCATCAACCCACAAACCACATTCACAAAATAGAGAGCGAGTCACGAATCACAACATTCAGGAACCGATATAGAAGAACTTCTAGTCTAGCCTTCTCTTTGTACAGACGCCAGCAGGTCAAGCTACCCGAAACTGTTAAATTTTCCCAATCAAACTTGAACCTAATGCTTTAGCGATAAAGTTGAAAACCTATTAAAGAGATTTGACAGATTGTAGTAGCTTGACCTGCTGGCGTCCGTACAATCGTGAATTATAGTAGGTATCACAAGATACGAAATAAAATTAATTATTTTTCATCAAATACAAAATGCAGATCCCGCTTATTGCGAAGATGAATCTGTAGTAGAATATGGCGTTGGTGAGAACGAAGCGATAAACTTGACATGCAGCGTGAAAGCTAACCCTGCGCCTGCGTCGTACCGCTGGGTGTTCGTCAACGAGGCGGTTAACGTCACCACTCTGAGGAACCACCCGCACGAGACGGTTGAGACTGAGGAGGGAACTTTGCTGTATGAACGACCTAATGGAACTGCTTTTAGTAAGTTGGTAGTTTTTGGAAGAATTTATTTATATAAGTTTGTTTCACAATGTTAACAGTAGCTTGTGGCTGAGTTACAAAGGTATTTGGATCGAAACAAAAATTTTTTTATATCAAAATCGAGCTTTCTCGTTCTGAACAAATACAGGTATTTTAAAATAAAAGTTAGATTAGTGAGTAAGATTTTCGGGCTTCAGACTGTCCTATCTGGACTGTGTCTATGTGGACCAACGAACTCTATGATTCGCGGAGCAGTTTTGATAAACGTAACTAACGATGACGTTGTAACTATGGATGACATTGCAGCGTTTATTTAGCCAAGAACTTCTCAAAAATATATTCTTTATGACTGCTCGTTTATCAGGCACAATTTTCTGCTGGGGACAAAATGACGTGCCCACAAAAGGATTAACCCACACTCCGTGCACCTTCTTAGTCACAGACGAGACTATACCACGACCTCCTACAAACTGTGAAGCTAAGAAGAACACTTTGGACGATATCATTGTGACGTGTGAGAAGGGGCACGACGGGGGATTACCTCAGGTGAGGCAGTTGATTTGTATCTTAGTTTTGGGTAGGGAAAGTCAGTTATCGAAACTATTCAAAACACACGGGTAGTAAACTATATGTGGCAACTCAGTTCTTTATAGTATTTACTGACATAGTCTAGAAGTGTTGTTTTACTTGCATGATAATCGACAAATTATAATACTTGATATTTTGCGCCTTCGAGATTTAGTAATTTTTTTTTTTTTTTTTACGATATATTACTTTATGTAAATGTTCTGTTGTGTTCCAGAAATTCAAATTCCTCGTGCAAGCAGTAGACACTGAAGAGCAACTAGTATCAATAATCAACATAGAACCAACATTCATGATACAAGAGCCGAGTCAAGAAAGCTACAAATTCGTTATCATCGCTTTCAACGATAAAGGAGACAGCCAGGTCGTAGAAATTGATAAGGACAGCATAGTCACTGAAGAAATTAGTGAGTACTCGCTAGTCTAGTTCTATGCTAAAATCCATTATTAAAGTCATCCACTAAAGCGTAATTTCACCGGCGGGTTTTATTTACGTGCATAAAGTTGTGAATCTATGTATAATGTTGCTAAAAATCCTCTAATTTTAGAGGATTTTCAGCAACATTCTTCGATCTAGACCATGAATCTGTTTGATATGAATGTTAATTTATTATCCCTTTAACTTCTAAAATATGACTCCCCTCCAACCTACAACTCTCTTTCATTATGTTTAGTTCCGGAGGTAACAGCAAGCAGTGTGAAGAACATAACAAGCCTAGCACTAGCGCTGTGCGGCGGCGTTGCTCTAGTAGCGCTCGCGGCGTGTGGCCTCGTGTTGTGCACGTACGAGCGCACCTCGCGACACGACCTGCCGCGCGACCACGCCGACCCGCCGCTCTGCGCTTATAACACTGAAGGTAAATCGGGCAAAAGTAGGGTAGGGGTAATATTCGGGTTTTTATAAACTTAGGATAGAATTGAATCAAAATCTGCCTAGCCTTTACCAGCTATATTGGGGTTGGCTTCCAGTCTAGCCGGATGCAGCTGAATACCTATCAGTATTTTACACATTTTACAACCTAGTTACTAGGATAGGATAGACATGAATATGTAGGCAAAAAGCCAAAAGTCAGATCAAGGGACTCTAGTGTCTTTTGTCGTTTTTTTTCGACCTATCTACCTATTTTATTAGCTTAGACAGTAGATCCAGTAAACAAACTTGATCAGGTTTTCTGGTGATCGGTATTTCGGCTTTGCATGAATACTGAGTCCCGACAGATAATTGATACAAAAATATTGTTAACATTTCCAGAATCAAATTGCGAAACATATCACGACAGCGATGAAGGCAGCGAGTGCAACGTCCGACGGACCGATTCGTTTCGACGAGCAGTATCGCGACGTCCCTCGAAGAACTTCGATGTACGTCGAACAAGTTCTTTCCACTCGGCGCGCTATATGCACGACATGGCCGAACAGGAGAGTGCGAACAAGTGCGACATGCCACGACACACCACCTGCAGGGTGCACTCCTTGCAGAATATTAGCAGGAAGAGAGAAATGGACGCACTGTGTGATCATCTAGTTTTGCATCTACCGCCAGAGACGAATTACAATGTTCCAAGACCGGTAGGTAAACGCATCTTTTCGTTCTTTTTAATTTAAATAATTATATAAATAAAATTATTGTAACTCTGTCATTTTGTACCTTTTACCAGATGAACACGTTCTACACGATGCCTAGAAAAATGCGACATAAACTCGCAAAGGAACTGAGCGATGAAACTTCCGAAATAACTCAAACTTCAGATGGATTTTCGCTGCCGCCACCTCCGGACGAATTCGGCACGTACCGCGCAGGACCCAGAATTAAAGACATGCCGATAAAGTCAACACCTACTTACACTACAGTTATAAGAAAAAACTCTACAGGAAGGGATCCCACAAAACAGCAATATAATAGCGCTGTATCTCCAATGAATACAGTGGGAGTACCCACCATCAGCGGAGGACAGCACAGCGGAGTGTACTCTTACCCAGATGACGATCATCATCACCCAGGCCATCAGGTAACTACAAACCCTTTCGATGAAGACTCCTCATAGTCACGTCATTATTCATTTATCATTAATATCAAACTTTTGTTAATTTAAAGGACACGCTGAGTACTACTGGCGGTTTCCAAACTTATTTCACCCCTAGGGAATCTGGCTTGTAAATACTAAATAGACTAATTTTAATTTACGATCAATTTAAATATTAGATCTCATTAAGCATTTCACGTTCTACGAGGATTATAAATCACAGTCAGTATTGTTCTTAAATCATCATCGTTTATTTACAAAAATAGAAACCATTTTCATAGTGCCTTTTGATGCATAATCACTTATATTTTAATAATTATGCACATGATTCAACATATTTGTACATTTGACATAATTGTATGAGGAGAATGTTTGTATGTCACTGCCACTTCAAATATTATGTTATCAGACAATAGTTTAATATATTAGCAAATTATATAATTAATAATAATTACTGTATGACTTTTTGTATGTTTAGTAATTTATTAAAACATTAAATAAAAAATTTATGTCAGTCTATGTGTATTTTGATTTTAGTTATGCAATCCAATTATTATCTAGGCACACCAAAAATTTACCAGTTAAAAAATATATTATACATATTTCTGATTCATGCATAAACAAATACATAATGGCTAAGTTAATCCAGTATGAAGCAAGTAATCGCAAGAAAGGCTTAAGAAAACCTGCTGTTCTGTGTGGAGCAATGTGCACATGTATAAACTTAAATAATACCTTACGCTACAAATTATAAATAGTTTCAATCCATGCGGTCCAAATGTGCCTGCGCCACGGACAGCCGCTCGATAAGGCGTTGTGTGTTTGGCCGCGACTGGAAAGAATCAAACCAACATTAAAAAACAGTAAATAGATAATGTGAAAAAAAAATGAGGTATAAAAATAATTTGATCGAGGAATACAGGAGAAAGATAAGATCATGAAATAAAATACGTGATCTAGTTTTCCTTGTTACAAGATTTTTCCTAAATATAATTGTAAAAATGATTCAAATGATAGCCTCGTAGTTATTTCGACTATCGACAAGTCAAGAATTTCGACACTATATACAAGCATAATTATGCGCTGGAAAACTGAACATAGCATTCCTTCCCCATCATTCTGTTGTACCAACCTGTAGCGCAGACAAGGCCGCCTCGTGCAGGTCCTTGCACCGCGCCAGCGCGCGCCGGCGCAGCGCGGCCGGCAGCGGCGCCAGCTCGGCGCGCGCGCTCTCCAGCAAGATGGCCGCCGCGCGACACACGTGACTCTCGTCGCCGCAGCCCAGCCATACGCGCTCGTTTACGCTCACCAATCTGTGGATAAAATACCACGTTTATTAAACAACGCATTTAGATGGAAGAGCCAGTAATCCGTCAAATTGATAATAAAATTCCACAAAATTCATAAGGGAGTTTAAAAGTGAACATCAGGTTTACGTACTTGATATAGATGTCCAGCACCTGTTCCAGCGATACGCCGATATTTAATATTGTTCTAAACACCATCCCTCGGTCCGCTTGAAGTTTACAGCTCATGATTTCTAGTTGACGCACGATGAAATCTGACAAAGAAAATTACGTTCAAATTACTGCTTTATAATAAAAACTAGCGACCCGCCGGCGTCATACCAAAACATAGTATTTATTATACATATAAACCTTCTGGAATAATTTCTCTAAAATGATGGTGAACACAGCATGAAAATCCATTGTGTAGTACTGAGCAGACAGACACGAAAAGCGATTTCGCTTTATACTTTTAATGAGAAAAAATTCGTACAAGACTTTATTTTACGAACACAGTCAACATATGTAATGATTACTCACACAATGGGAAGCAGTGTCCCGTGTTGACATATTCCCTGCCGAGGGTGGTCAGCTTGCTAAGCACGGAGGCCAGCCTCTCGTCAGGTGTAGGAAGACCTCTTGCAACCGCCTCCGCTTCGGCCAGGATGTTGCTCCAGATGTTCTCGACCAATAGCGCGTCGTTGTGTCCCGAACACTGCACGATCGCGAGCTTGCACTCCCATAGGTTGTAGCGGTCTGCGTATTCCTCGTAAAGCTGAGAAACAAACATATCTTACAGTTGTAGCCTTAAGTAATCTATAGGTAGAGTTCGATAAGGCCTCCAAACCGGGTGTTACTACCTTCTACAAAATAAAACTTTATCGATGTGGAATCGTTACCGCCCGCTACTGAGGTCCGAAGGATATAAAACTTGCTATTTGGTGTGTTACCTGCGTGATCTCCAGCAGCTCATCATCCAGCCGCTGCATGTGCAGCGGGTGCGGCTGCAGCTGGCGCGGCAGCGCGGCGGCGGCGGCGCGCACGGCGGCCTGCACGCGCGCCACCTCGCCGGCCTCCTCCAGGCGCCGCAGCAGCTCGCCGCCGCCCGCGCCGCCCGCGCCCGCGCCGCGCACGCACACCACGCCCGCCGACAGCCACGACATGCGCTGCGCTAGGGTTGCGCCTGACCTGCAGCGTTATCGTTTCTAAATTACTGGAACCTCTTCACAATGACGTCGACGTCCAAAGGATGCGAGTTATTACGACAGTTGATCTTTTTAATGGTACAGTACATCAAGGAATGGGAAATCCGCCGAAATGATTTTATTTCGTGTTTAGGACAGGAGCGACACGTTCGCATACGATGCAGTTTTATATTATGTGAAATCTTTTATGTGCATAAGATATAAATATTTACATTATTATTTTTATACATTAACGCCCATGCCCACTCACTCAGGTCTGGTAGCAAGTCCTTCCAGCACATTAGCGGCAGCGAGGTGGTCTCCGCCCTTCTCGAGCACCTTCCACAGCAGGTCCAGCAGGTGCAGCGCCGAGGGCGGCGCGGCCGAGCGCGCGGCCGCCTGCAGGTACGTGCGCAGAGACGTCGGCGGCGCCGTGCCGAGCGATAGCAGCTCTGGACAAAGTTTTTTTGTTATAATATAATAATTATACCAGCCTATTATTGTCCCACTGCAAACCAAAACCCTCTTCTGAAGGGACGAATCACCATTGACGAACTGATCACCGTTTTTCCTTCACTTCATTGAGAGGCGATTCTAGGTTTCTTTGTTATAGAAATTGAATTACTTTATAACATCATACATCTGAATGATATAATTAAACTGAGTTTTGAGTGAGGTTCCATAACGCAGGCCTTAGAATGTATTATGTTTTCGTTTAATAAGTTAATTATTATTTTTCTTCACTATGACTTTTTCATAAAATGAGAAGAGATAATAGGAAATAGTTTCATGTAGTAAAGAATGTAATGTTACCTGATCCCAGGTTTTTCGATACCAGCCACTCGTACACCGCAACATGTAAAAGTTCGTCATCACGGGAGAGGCATTCCCACACCAATTTTCTTCCCTGCAAACAAAAACATAAGTAATTAAAAATATGTCATAGAGATCGATAAACTTGTATCAAATAAAGTATCGATAATGTCGATAGTTTACCTGGTAGTTAGCGTCTGCAGGTGACATGGTGAGGATATTGTCGTTGGTGGGCTGTGAGCGCAGAGGTGAGGGTTCACTGCTTGACGCCTCCGCACTACGCTCGTACAAACGCTCTAGAGCAGAGCATACTTCGCGGTATATCTCCATTCTAAACAATATCAGGAGAACATGTTAGTGAAAGCTGAATTTCGTAAGGAGTTTTGAAGTAACATACAAAGATAAGGTTTCTAAATTTTGGTAAACTATCTGGCATTTTGGTGTTGATTCTAGAAATAAAATAAGCCCTAGTTTTTATGCCTTCCTATTAATAAATCTTTTGTGATATCTCACGTGACTTTAACATGAATCATTAAAATTCGGGAGATTTTCAATAGACAGTTTCTATTAAAACAACAAAATGCAACCAAAATCATAGACGCAATTAGAATTCTATTTAAGGAACACAATTTAAAATAATGGAGATTATTTTACCTTCTATAATAAATAAAGTGTCCTTCCCTATCCTGGGAGGGCTGATCGCTCTTGTAATAATGTACGGCTTTGTCCTGCGGGTCCAGTTTAGACGCACACGCCACGCACAACTCAACAACTCCGGAGTAGAAGCCGGCTGACACTAATTTTGAACAGACCAATGGAAGATTCACGTTTGGTGCTACATCCTAGAAAAGGAAAGATCAAGTTTACAATACAGCTATTAAAGTTACTGGCCGACCAAGCTTAAAACAACTCAGTCGTGGCGTTATCCGCAAATAATTGACAGATTTGAGACAAACAGTGTCCTGATGCGCCAAGTGGGCGCATTGTAATTCTATGGTGCAACATACTCACTTTACATAGTTTCAGTGCATGTTGAAGCATTTCTTCTCGTTCAGCTGGATTCTTCTGCTGTTTTGCAAATATTAACAATTCGTTGGCCTGGAATATAAAACCATATAAATATAAGCTGTTATAGATACGTTTTTCTTAAACATTTATTAGTAATAAAATAATTTATTATTACCTTAGAACAAGTAGCGTCTTCTTGCCTATAAAGAGTGGGACAGAGTTGTCTCAATTTTTGAGAGATGCCATCCACTGATGCGTTGTCTCTTAAATATCCGGCGACTAGAGATCCGAGGAGTAAGCATGCTACTTCTTGTCCACCTACTAATAATTCCCTTTAAAACATAAAAAAATGATTAATGATTACCAGCTTTACAATAGCTGGAGTGAATTGTAATAATTTCATAATCAGCCTATAATGTTCCCACTGTTGGAACACAGGCCTCCTCTCGGTGAGAGGGAGTGGGCCATAATCGACCACGCGAACCCAGTGTGGGTTGGTAGATGTCACATGTCTTCGAAATTTTGGTTCTAGAACATGATTGTTTCCTCACGATGTTTGCCTTAGTAATAATTTACTCCAAAGCTATTTTTCATCATATTTTCTGAATATGCATAGACAAGATAATTTCATACCTATAACTAGCAGCCTGCAACGCATTTTGTTGTTCGGGCGGAAGACTAGCGGCGATCACATGGAACTGATGCTCACAGAGCACCTTCCATAAACTTAACATTTCTATAGCCATCGCTAGAAACAAAACACAAGTTTATACATTTGTATCAAACCACTAGGACATTTTTCAAACTGTAGCATTTCTTCCATCAACATGCAGCTATAGTTATTTTACAAAATGGTATATTATTTGGAATATATGCTTAAACTTTGACAAGAATTCCTTAAATTCGCTGAAACAATACACCATAATAAGAATTAATACTTACTAATAAATAATTTAAGAGCATGCAGGGAGGTGTGCTCATCGGAATGTTGAGGTGCGAGTGTCCGTTGCATGAAAGCAGACACGCGCTGCAACTTTTGAACTATGTACGCGCAATCCTCGCCCGTCACTTTGCTACTCATCTGTGTGAAAAAAGTAATTGCATTTTATTTACCACTTAGTAGAGTTCAAAACGATTTTATATAAAAACTAGATAAAGAAGCAGAACACCGTCCTTTTAGAAAACAAATTAAAGTTGTTGTAAATAACAACAATATTTTTACTTACGAATTCCTTATCATCATTGGACTGCGACATCGAAACACATTTCAAACCCCATATCGGAGCCAAGATTCTGCCAATGTAGATATAAAAACCGTTATGCTTCGCACTATATTCTATGGGCATCGGGTAGTTAGGGTCCCTCTGTTGTTGGGTCATATTACCCACAAACGACGACTGGTTGAACCCTGGGCTTAACATGCTCTGGTGGAATGGGGATTGAGGCATCATAGACTGGTTTGGCGAACCAGGGAAGGATTGGTTCATAGGGCCCTGCTGGTATGACTGGTTCAGTTTTCCTGGCTGCATTTGTCCTTGTGGTCCTCTCATAGACATTGGGGTCGACATTTGGCGAGGCGAGAATTTTGGCGAATCTGTGAATAAAAAATAGAGCAGATAAGTATTTCTGCGGACTTTTTCTGCATATTTTCTTTATTGTGAAATATGTTTCCTTACTGATAGCAGAAGGCATCTGTGAAGCCTGTTGGAACATAGGTGTCGGAGATAGCTGGTTGCCGTATAGGAAGAAGGCACGGGTCGCCCACTCGCTGATAGAGAGGTCGCCACTTGTTATATCTTCGCATGCTAGGAACAATGCGCACGCACATGCTTGTTCTACGCTGTACAACTGTGGAATGTATATGTATCAGGATTAGAGGAAAGTCTGTGATAAAAAGATTCGATTTAAAAAACCACGATTAATATGGTTTAAAACAACTATAAAATAGCTGGAGAAAAGTTTTCTTACCATCATTTTCAGATATATCAGTGATGTCGTTGATTTCAAAATAGCAGTAAAGAAGACGAATGAAGTAATAGTGGAAATACCTGAAAGAAGTCCTTGACGGGGTGTGCGTCAGGTCCGCGACAGTCACGTAGCAATGCCCGCAGTAGATCGGGCGCAGCTCCAGCTTCCACCACGCAGGCACCTGCCCCAGTCACCACCGCCCACCGAGACACACTCCACACCTCTGTCGCATACAATATAATTATTAATAATTAGACATTACACACAACTTCCGAAGCCTATAAGTTCGCAGTCTATAATTAAAATGTGTACATAAGTGGCTGTTATTTTACAGGAATACACTAATATTTTTATAAATTGTATGTAAAATACTTCGGAATTCTTCATTACATATAGTTATTATTCTTTGCTAGCGGATACTGTTTTGATAAAATCCATAATTGAACTTTAAAAAAAATGCATTTTTTTTTTTTAGAATTTATGGAATGTTACCTTTTTTGGTCAGCATAGCTTGAGAGAGATGCTTAGAGTGATAATTTGGCAGCGCAGTGAGTGCCCAGGCTGGCCCATCGAGCGCCAGCAGTGTATGCGACTCGCTGAACGTGGCCGTGGATGCGAGCACGCGGGAGAGGCACCACAGGGTCTCTGCCTCGCCACCGCCGCCCGCAGAACACACCATTACTAACGAACCTGTACAATTAAAATAATGATAAACTATGCTAGAGTACGTATTTACACAGGATACAGATCTATGTTATATAATTACATATTTTATTTTATACTTAAAAAAAAAACAGTAAAATAATATTTCCTCACCATTTTCATAAACAGCGCTATGAACTTGTTTCGGTCTCAATACTGAAGAGTTAGGCGTGAATCCGGGTGGCAGTCGTACATGTAGCAACGTTAGATACTGCGGTCTTAGGGGCCCACCTTGAGTTGCACTGAGCACATAAAATAACGGATTATTTTTTATTAGAACATACAACTACACAGTCATGTGTATCAATCAAATTGAATGGAATAAATACTTACTCTGAACTTCCAGTACTAAAATATAAACGAGCGCCCGTCTGTGTAACAGCTACTAAATTAAGATGATCAGACTCTGATTCCTCTACTGCTGATATGGCTACTACTGGTTTGAAGTTGTTTGGTTCCAATGTTCTAGAATAATAAATATAATTAGTTTAGGTAGTACATACATTTACTTGTATTAAATACAATCAAATTAGTAATCACTTTCCAGACTATTTATAAGCGATTTTCAGTTAAAATATTACTCAAAGCACATGGTATTTGAAAATTGGGTATCATTTAATCACATTTTTTTTAAATGGTGGACTATTAATTATGCCATAACTTACTTCACAATATCAAATGCTGATGAAACAATTTTCCCCTGCGATAGTCTCACAACTCTGCTCAGTCCATCTCCATCAGCGCCTAAATCAAATACTTCTATGCATCCCTTTTCACTCAAAGTGTATAGAATGTGTCTAGAATTGTCTACTTCAATCTTAACTATAGGATCCTCGTCATATAAGGCCGCACTGAGGAACGTAGGTACCAGGAATGATAGTGTACTTGTCGAGTGATTCACTTTCTTGCAGTGCTTTCCAAACCACCCTAGTTGGGCCTGAAAGAATTATTAGATTTTGTAAAATATCTTAACACTTTATCAAACATTTAGATTTAGATAATAAAAGGCAGTAACAATTATAGCTACTGGAAGATCCAAAATAAGTTTTTGAAAACTGTAACATACCTGATAAGTAATTTCATACAGACACCCATCTTTGCCTCCCATGAAGATCCTTCCCTTGGCTGTAGACTTGACACACATCATAGAAATACCATCAGTAGGCAACACAAACACTGGCTCGGGAACTAGATGGATCTCTTGTAAGTCAGCAGACCCATTGTTTTTACTAGAAGAAAATGTTACTCCTGAAACATAAATATTTAATTAGATTTATATACAGTGACTTGCACAGCCTATAATGTTTCCACTGCTTAGACACAGGCCTACTGTGTGTCTCTGTGAGAGGGAGTGACTTTTTGAGGTTTGCAAAATATGCAGTCTTACCGAAAATGCAATTTCTTTGTGAGATATATTTTTTTCTGTTTATGCAAGCATTATGTCAATACAATATTGAATGTCTAAATTATTTATTTCTTTTTTTAAAAACGTTGCCCCACACTTGGAATTTCTCCGGTATCGTGGGTGCATTTACAAACATTAAACTCACATACACAAACAGCCAGACCCGGAACAACTACTTGTAGGCCATACAAATATTTGTTCCATGCGGGAATCGAACCCGCGACACACAGCGCAGCAGTCAATCGCTTAACCACTGTGCCAACCATGCTGTCAATAAATAATACACAGATTACATATTATTATATAATAATAGAAAACAATTCTTACCTAAGACTACTATTTCAACTGTTGTTGTAAGAACTAGTAAATATTTAACAAAATTCTGGAAAACCCCAGCCTTGGGTTTGACTAAGCCCACGCTAACTATAGTCTCACCGAGCCCATCAAAATATGCTACATCAGTTCCATGTTCAAAGGCCCATACATATATATTGCTGTCTATCGCAAGCCAGACTCTGCTGATTTCTGGAAAGACTCCCATTAAACAGTGGCACTGCATATCTGATGTTTTTTATAAGAAAACTATGATGTATTACATATTTTAACACAATAGGTTAAATTAGAAACATGTTTACTGGACAATTATTATCAAAACAATAGCAATAACCATTATTTCCTTTAGATTCTTTACGGATTTAATAACTTAATGAATGATAAATCAATACTAATTTCTTAATAAATAGGGTGCAAAGCCTAGTAACAACATTGGATGCTTTGTAAAGGATACGGGCAAAGTGTTCCATAATTTCAGGTGGCAGTGGAACTTTATTTAATATCTTCAATTGCGACAAGCTGGGGTGATTCACTAGGGCAGCGAGGTTCCTGTAGTCTCCTGCGTTCAGACCGCTGCATGTTGGACTTCTTTGAGAGGCTATTCCAGTTATCTAGAAATTAACAATAACAATCACTTGACTCTAGTACACATGTTTGGATGCAGGCATTCACTCAAAATTACACGAATACTCAGTAAAAGATCTTAAAGGAGGTAAGAATGAGTCAACAAACCTCTAAAAACGAAGGGCGCGAATTATCTGCACTAATATACCGGTCTAGTGTGCAACCAGCCAATTCCAATGATTCTAGTTGCATTTTGGTACCGTCTGCCGGACGTGTTGTGTCAATACTATTGTTATTTACACTTGGCATCTAAAAACAGCATTATCAAACAATACACAATTATAACAAAGTTTGGACTAGTTTTGTACGATATTTATTTTACTTTTTAGGTTAGATTGTCTGTCAAAAGTGACACTTTAATACCTTTTAAAATTGTTCTCCGAAAGTCACAAAAAGAGTGGAGAAATTGAATATTAACAAATAATATACTGAATTTAAAAACCCCATAGGCAACAACAATATACGAAAAAAATCGCAAGCATTACAATAACAATTAAAAGACTCATTCAAAGAAGCGCGACGGTTAGACGATAAACAATGCTACCAACTGAAAATTACAAACATGGCAATAGGAAAGTGCGTTTGGAAACATTTCGCAGTTCGCTGTTTCGCAAGACTATACTTCACAGAGTACTTTGTAATATACTGAAACTATACTTGGTGACACCCCATTACAGTCCCTCGATTTGTTTCTCTTTTCTCAATAACTTGCTAAGTCAATATGCTAATTTTACATTGATCGGTACATTAAGTTAAGAAAGGTTTTTTCGAGCATTCCATCTAATAATAGTTTATGTGTATTTGATTTTAGAAAGTTTTATTACGCTGTCGGCTAAGGTATACAGGGGGCTTACCATGAGCTCTTATAGCAGGGGGCTTACCATGAGCTCTTATAGCAGGGCAGAAGTTAAACTAAACTGCTTTTTTGTACTATGACGTCTTATTAGCACGCAACGGGCCTGCTACGTTGACGTTTACAAAAACTGTTTACCTTCTTTTTTATATAGAATTTCATACCATGACCTGCTAATTGACAGCAACAAAACGAATATTGACCGTATGTAACGTCAAAATAAACCATCTTGAATAAGTTATCTACTAATATACGAGCTTTTTCAACATTGTTTTGTAATTCAGTGCCCATTACTGCCCATACAACACTTTTTTTTATTATTTCTCTGTGTGACGAGTACGTAATATTTGGAGTGAATATCGAATAGAAAAAAGAAACCAACGGCGTCGCACTAGAGAAATAAATACGCCATATGAAATGAATACAGGGAATTTGTAAATCAATATTTTTCTTATTTTGACCTAGTAGGTACTAAAAATAAAATAATAGATAGCACACAGTAAATAAGTACCTAACAGTATGTATACTACCTCAAACAAGGATTCAATGGCCAATATATTTTATGAAATCAAACTCATATCCTTGCTTTTCACTAGTCTTTTTTATCATGTATTGCTCTGATGTAGGTATTTTTATTTTAAGCAGAAAAACTATAATAAGAGAACATTGTAGTGATATGGTAAAAATACCTTTGACCATTCGCATGCAGACTTAACTGCTCCTTAGCAGAATGTAAAAGGAGTTTTTTTTTGTTCGGCGATTAGGTCCTCCAAAAATTTTGGCATCTATTAATGAAACGCATGTTCATTTGTTCCATAAGATGTCTAGATTACAATGGTATAATAAATAGTGCAGTGTTCAGTAATAAATAGTAGGAATTAAACGTTTTAAACACCCTATGTGTTTAAAACGGTTCATGACTTCAAAAATCACATACTTAATTGACTAAATATTTTTATCACTATATGTAGGATATCAATTTCAACGTCAGACGACTTAGAAGTAAATAGTATTTCATCTAAAATTATGCAGGTCCACTTCTCATCTTGATACCGTGTCCAAGATAAAAAAAATACCGCACGCTCAATATTAGGTAGGTACCTACATGTGCCCAACAGCCAACAATGTCTTCGCACATTGCCACAGTTGCGTTGAAATCTTACTGAACCATCCTTCTGGAGTAAATGCTGTACCGTCTTGAATATTCCATATTCATTAAAATCCTTCAATTACACACAGAAAAACAGAAATATCAATTTCGTGCAATTCGAAAGAAACGGATTAAATATAATGGTTCTTGCTATGATTCTTTCCTTTAAGTTTAAAAGTAAACGTAAGAAACTACTATGTTCAATGGAATGGATTAGATTCAATTTGAACTGAGTTTTCGAATCATGTAATCGAGACAATTGAGTGCATGACCTTGACTGAGTAACAACACTAGAGTCAAACTGACAAGAAACCAAAAACTACAATCCGTTTCACGATGATTTTTACACTACTTTACGCGGGAGTAACCAAACTGAAAAATGAGATTAAACGCAGGAGCACCTGCTACAGCGTCAATGATAAATTGTTTTACTTAATAAAAATAGATTTGGTTACCACCTCGAACTGTAATTAGGTATATAATTATTATTTTTTAAATGTAAAATCGTTAATATACGCTTCAATACACGTATTTATTACATTCACGACCATATCGGGAATTGAATCAATTGAGTACATTATCAATACATTTTCTTTTTATTTCGATTTCGTGATCCCGGTTAGGCTTTATTTAAAAAAAATAGCATTTTAAATAAGAAATTGGTTACTTTTTTAAGATATAAGTAACACTATTAATAGACGTTACAATACAAGGGGGCAAAAATAGTATATTCTCTCTGCAACCCTTTTCCACCATTTTCCACATTAGCTTGCTATGTTCCCGTATTTGGGTGGATTTGTTATCTAACTGCAATTTCTATATGATTATTTAAGAACTCCCGGCGAAGCAGTTGGGTCATACTAACACGATGACTTGTTCATGTTTCACTAAAAATAAATTCACCACATTCATTCTAATATTAATCTCTGAAGCGACATTCCAATTAAAAATGCGTGAAGTAAGTACACCATTGTGATATTTTCATGTAAGTAAACAAACTTACGAAGTTACGACATTTTGAAGAGGTATACAAACATAAAACATTTTATTTGGCGCGCAAAAATACATATGTTTTTTAAATTGTTGCATGACTTATCCACCCACGTTCAAAATCACGTTGAATCCTTCAAAGTTACAAAGTTGTTTTAAACGGTAAATTGAGCTTTTAGATAATGTATCAAGGTATCTTTATATACATAATCATAGTTAAAATATGTATATACCCAAAGAAACACGTTTCTATTATTTTCAAAAAACCGGTGTAGTGAAAATAGAATTAAATATAAGTTTTTGAACGATGCCTATTAAAAAGACAATGGCATTACAGCAGGCCACAGAAAAGCATTACCATTGAACTTCGGTGAACTTCGTTCAATAGTTGTTCACTTTTATTACTCTCATAGTACGATTATTAGCAGAACTAAATTAGGCTTGCATCTGAACTGAATGAAAATTGAACGTTTTCTTAAAAGGTCATAGTAAGCCCCCTGGGCATTCTATTGCCGCCAGCACATCAAGCTACTACAAATGTCAAATTTCTTTAATAGGTTTTCAACTTTATCGCTAAAGCATTAAGGTAAGCTTGACCTACTGGCGTCTGTACTTTTTTTTTTAAATTAAACTTGGATTTAACAAGTTTAAGCCTTATAAGGTTTGGGACACAAGGTCAGCAAAATAATCTTCTTATAATTAAAGTCATAGTTGTAAGATTTTTCCGTTTCAATACGTGGCTGAGAGTGTTGTGGAATAGACTCCTGTATTTATAATCCTACAAATATGTAAACTAATCACTATAATTTATCTTAACAATGCTGTGATACAGGGCCTAGCTCTTGGTGTAGGTACTTATAGCACTACACTATAAGGTTATTTTGGCGCGTAGTCAAAATCGAAACTAACGCCACCATCTGTTTTTTTTTTTAAATATTTCGATTAACATTTAGCAAAACAAATACTTACCTACAGCGCTCACGTGTTCACGTTATTCCAGCGCCAAACGATTTATAAAAATGTACTCTATGTAAACGATCCTTGTAGCAGTGTACCTACAAGTTGCCAGTTGCGATCGCCAATTTTTTACAAACCGTGAAATCACTGTACTTCTATAATTTAGGTGACAGTGGGGTTATGGGAAGGATCAGAGGATGGCTTTCGCTTTCGGGGCAAAATAAATATTTATTTATTTATTTATTTACCATTTATAAACAGACAAGAAAAAACAGAACAGAAAAAAATAGGTACAGAGGTGATGCTTATTTCACAAGAAATCTCTTCCAGCACACCCGAGACAGGACAATAGATACAGAGATGTAGACAGCGTTTATCTACTTTTTAATTTTTTATTTAATTTTCATTTAACAACAGCTTTCCTTTAGGTCCACCTATCAGCTCGCCATCGGAGTAGACGAGTTGTCCTCTTACGTAAGTTTGCATAACTTTACCCGTTAACACTCTATACATGTAAGGACTAATCTGTAATCAAAGAAAAGTATTAAATTACCTGAATAAGCTTAAAATAGTGAGTGATGTAATAGTATTATTACTATTGCATCTGCAGCTGTAAGTGCTAGTTGATTAACAGAAGTTTAAGCTTATTCAGGTAATACTTAAATCAGTTCAATAATAATATTGAACTGTTTAAGTTGATTCCTTCAATATAGCCCGCGAAATTCAAAAGCAGAAAACGTAAGTAAATTAAGTTAGGGTTTTTGACTAAAACTGATTTGTTCAATAATTTTAATATTATTAATAAGATATTAATAGAAATAATCATCAAAATATTATTATAAATATTTTGGTGACTGTACCTATTAAGGTAGGTACAGTCACCAGTAGGTCCAGTATAGAACCCAGGGTAACCAGGGTCGTCGGGTATAGTTACAGTTTAAGAAACCGATGTATATGTTAATGAAATTTAATTTGATAAACGAACTGTTTGTTTTTTTTTTTCAATTAATTTAATCAAATTTGAAAACATCCATCGGTTTCTTACTAAACTTCAACTATATCCGACGACCCTAGTTACTTATCTCTTTTGGTGACCGTACCTATCCACTCCAACTCTCCAATCTAGTCAAGCAACTGATGAATTTTAAATTTTATAGCATTGTTACGGAAGTCAGTAGATGATTCGAATAGGTTAGCAGTTCAATAAAAGAAAGAATATAAGTAGAAGATTGACCTCGATGATATAATATGCGGCAATATCTAATAAAAATGTTGACTTTGTATTAAAATAACTATAAGTAGTTAGTCACCTTGTTTTTGTATCTTATGATTTCAGGCGTAACGACGAATGAGGCGTTGGGATCGAAGAAAATGAGATCAGCATCAAGTCCGGGCCTAAGCGAGCCCTTCTTCTCTTGCAGGCCGCACAGGCGCGCCGGGCCCGCAGACAAATAGTGGCTCAGGGTACTCAATGAATATCCACGGGCTTTCGCTTCCGTCCAAAATAATGAGAGATCTGGAAATGGACAGGAAAGAAGTGATTTTCATGAAATAGGTAGCTCTCCTGTTTTAAAAGAACGTAGAATTGAATATACCCAACTAAGTTTTAATAGTATATATATATATAGTATTATTACCAAACTGAACGGAAGATATTCCACCCCAGGCTGTCATGAAGTTTGGTCCTTTCAGCTCTGCAACGCTGGGTGAGTGATCGGATGTGATTAAATCCAGTCTATTATCTCGAATATACTCCCATAACTTTTGCTGTAAATAAAACATTAGGTACCTATAATCTTTAGGTTCTACCTGTAGGTACCCCATAGGTAAGTCGAGGAGTGGGAAATTACTAGAACTTTCTGTAAAGAATCGCTGAATACCCACCACGTAAATGCGTAATTCGCAACCAAGTTCTACCGCGACAGGGTGTATTAAATTATGTGTATTAATATTATTAAAAACAATGCTAAGTGCCAAAGAAATGTCCCGACAGAAATCCTAGTAATTTGAATGTGTTTGGCTATCGTAGATGTCTCACTTAACCCTTCTCCTTCCCTAAAGATTCCTCACATTCCTTCTTCCTCCTTTTGTGTAAGCACACGAATTTATATGGGATAAAAAAGAGTCAGTGTACCTTGTTTGTAATGTTCCTAACAGGAGGCGCGCACTTATACTCGGAGTGTCCAGGAGGGATCTGTTCCGAACTGAGCGTGAGGTAGTGATTACATGTCTCCGCAGTAACACCTCCCCGCCAACCCTTGTAACCACCCTTGATTCTCTCCTCCCTCGCCGCCTCCAGGATAGGAACCACGCCCTCCGCCGAGACATGCACCACGTGGACATGAACACTGCGAAAATAAATAGAATAGAACTAGAGTGATATAGCTTGCAGATGTGGCAAGCTGAAGTAGTGGGAGGGTGATGTCTGTCTAAGAAGGCTGTTGGAGCAGTCGTGGCCTAAAGATGAAACTGTGTATTGCTAAACACAGCGCGTGACGCCCTCCTGCTAGTTGGACTGACGTCAAGGCAGGTGGCACAGACTAAATGCGGTAAGCAGAGAACCGGGTGTTCTGGCGCGACTTGACAGGCCATGTTCAGTAGTGGATAATGATGTAGATAGCAACTCTATCTGCATCATTATCCACTACTGATTGATTGAATAAATTCTTCAATTCTACATCCAGTCTTCAAGTGACATTCGGTCACCATAGGATTATCTATTTTTCATCGTGGTGGCTAAACTTGTTGCCAGCGAAGTGGATGGATCTTTTATGCTGTCTTTTTTTCTGTTATTCCTTGCGTATATAGGGGTATACCTATAGGTAATACCTAGATAATGAGAGAAGAATAAATAACCTAAACTAACCGTTATGTATACCTGAGGGCCAATTCTCGTAATTTTAAGAACGTTCACAGTCTAATCTGTCTCAATCTGTCAAAAAAACCTCTAATTTCCCTACATTTTGACATTTGTTTGTCGCTGAGATGAGACTGCGATTAGATTTTGAACATTTTAAATTACGAGGATTGGCCTTCTGTTCATAACGGTTACGTAATTTATTCTTCGCCATTAAATGACCATTTAATATTTCTAGATAGGGTCGTCAACTTTTTTCTTATAAAAACTTGCATGAACGATTCTTGTTCATTCATATTCAATGATCTGTAAGCAAACTGGAATTTTGTATAATATTCGAATAACGAAAGGATTTCTTACTCAGTTTTGTGTAATTGAGACGCGATTAATGAGGCTGCTTCTAGCTCCATTATTTCGGGACGGGATGCAAGGTAAGTGTCGTACAAAACTGGATCTAGAATGGTAGGTTTATTTAATTTAACAGCTATAAAATAAAAATATATTAAAAAAAATATTTATAGTCTGTAGGTAGGTACCTACTCGTATTTACAACACAGACATTTTAAGCATTAGCATAATTCTGAAATCGGTCAATCTCTATAATGTCACATTTTTATATTGAAGTACCTACCTAAGATTTTAACAGTTATAGCTTAATTCGTACTACTTTCAAGAAATATAAAAATATTGAACAAGTTTTTGTTAATTTTATAGCATTTAGGCAATTTGTAAAGGTGTCTATTTTGGTATAGGCAGCGTATATATAATAGTTTATAACTTTTTAAATACCTGGACATGAAGGACCGGTGCATTCTGGTTTCTCATCACCAATTTGTACTTCCGCGTGGAACTAAAAATGTTTCATTTTTAGTAACCAATTTATCTCCTTATAACCCATTTATAACTCAAATATCTAACATAATAAAATCTTTAATTAATCTTTACAGCTAAAACGGTTCCAGTGCCATTGAGGTACACCAAGGCTTTCTCCAAATCTTCTGGTGTAACATTGGGGAACTCAGACACGCCGCTGTTGATCAAGAAGCATTTGAAACCCACAACACCAGCTTTTACCATGTCTTGTAACTCTTCCTGAAAAAGAAGGAAAAAATACAGACGAGGAAATAAAACAATACAATACTTAAATATTTGATTACTATATTACACCATTTCCGTTTTTTTCTGACACGTTTGTCCTCGCACCAGGACGAGATTGTTAAAGGAAAATGAATGTACCTAGGTACTTAGGTTTCATTGCAACTTCCGGTTACCGTTTCAGCAACTTTAATCGCTACTAACCAATATGGTCTCCCAAGTCCTCACCCTTATAGATAACTCTACTTATACTTAGACGGTTTTCCTAGATTTGTGATTGTACAATGATATGAATTTGATAATGAATGGAAAGTTATAAAAAACAAATTACCTACTTACGTTTTCTATTCTTGTGTATAAGTAGCTGTTTGCACTGACTGCCTATTTTAGCCTCTTTATCATCTAATAAGTGCTAAAGTGCTTACTTCTATATATTGGTTACTTTCCTGTTTTGCCCTTTTGATGTAAATACTGTACAATCCTACTTCCCTACTATACTAATATTATAAACGCGAAAGTTTGTCAGGACTCTTTCACGCAAAAACTACTGAACGGATTTGGATGAAATTTGGCACACAAATAGTTTATAACCAGGATTAACATATAAGGTACTTTTTATTCCGATATTCCCACGGGATCGACACTTATGCGGGTGAAACCGCAGGGCGCAGCTAGTAAAAAATAATACTTTTACCTCATTTCCAGGGACAACGCCTCCCCAGAAACCAACGTCGACAAATATTTCTTCTTTTGCAATGTTGGCTTTAACTTTCAAGTTTTCAAGAGTCGTTGTAGGAGGAATGGAATTCCTGCAATTTGGAATAAAAGCTTTTAGTTAATAAACAATATAGGTACCTACTTAAGTACATGTATTTTTGTTGGTTTTTAAAAAGAAACAAATGAAAAGAAAAATAGAGCATGCCAACAACAACATGACCGCTTCCCGCTTCCTCTTATAATAGGTATAGGTAGCAACTTACGACAAATGTACTGCTTAGAGGCAGTCTTCTATCCCGGAAGGCTCATTGCAAATCATAGAACAGACACGCAGACAGACCCTCGCATATATATATACAAATAAATAAAATTGAAGTGTCAGTAATATCAAAAACAGCTTTTGACTAAACGCATATGAAAGCATAGGCATATACGGTATTTATTCACGTGAACGAAGTCGCGGGTACAGCCAGTCTAAGATAAGCGAAGGGTCTAATATAGCCACGAGTAAGTATATGTACTTATCTAGCGATCCGACGCAGGCTGGGATATTCAGAACTTGGCTGACTAGCTAGTATTTTTTTAAAGGTATGACATATGGGTATTTAATTGTTCAAATACGTTATTCGATCCATACTCCAATATGCAGCATGTATCAGAAAGGTCTAGACCATCACCAACTGAACAACTTTTGGGACTTCCATGGGACCAATATCATAATCAAGAAAAAATTAAAAGAAAAAAAACATAATTCGTGAGCAAAAATCTTGCTATGTGATTCTTATCGGCTTTGGTTTGCCGAGTCCAAATCTGAACTACAAAATCACCACAAATATAACAAAAATTGTTTGGTGAATTTTTACATAAACGTGGCTTTGTCTTGAATCTTATAATCTTAAAACTAAACTTTTTAAGTACACAAGATATACTTTCGAAATAAAAAGGACTCGAAAAAGAGTTTAATTTTGTATACAACATGTCCCGGAATTAACGCACACCACCAGACACCCCAATTAGAATGTTATGTTATAATCATAATACATACACTGAATTTTTATTATTATGTAATAAACATTGTTTTTCTCATAAATTAGTTACACTGATTGTGGGAGAAAATTGTGGTCACCTTACAAATCTACGCATGCAAACAGTCGCACTCGTATAAGGGTCTAGCACAGTAGGTACTTCATCTATTTTGGTTTGTTTTGACTGTACAGCGGAAGTGTGACAGTAATTTACGTAGTTTTAATTATTTTTGGGAGAAAAAATTACCTATATTAAAAATTACAGAAATCGATTCAGAAAACGATTCTGAACAAACTACTTTCATAATGTGCATTAATTCAGTTACACATTGTATAAAAACTCCATAGTTGAGAACCTTCTTTTAAGAAATGGCTGAAAAAAGCTTTAAAAACAAAAATAATCCTTTTCGAATTACAATTTTACCATTCATTTTTTTTGTTTCTGTTTTTGTTTTCAAATTTTTTCTTGATCGATGAGTCTTGTTACAAAAGCTAAGTTAGACGACAGCACATACATTTTATTTATCATGCCTCTTTCACCTGAAGAATGTGCTAGGGTCATGACTTTTCTGGAACTAGCCATCAGTATGCGTCGTACTGTAAGAATGGTGGGTGTGACGTTACGAACGGTCCAGAAGGTGAAGCGAAGATACGAAGAGACTGGAAACCATCTGAGAGACCTTTTAATGGCAGACCCAGGTGTACTAGTGCCCGAGAAGACCGTTATATTGTTTCCACTGTGTTAAGAAATCGCCACCTTAATGCAGTTGAAGTCCAGGAACAGCTTCTTCAGATCCGAAGGGACTACATTAGTGACAGTACAGTGAGAAGAAGACTTGCTGAAGCAAATCTGAAACCCCGAAGACCAGCGAGTGGCCCCAAACTAGAGAGACATCGAGTAGCGAGACTGCGATACGCCCGTGAACACATACAGTGGTATGAAGAAGAGTGGTCAAGAATTTTGTTCACAGATGAGTCTCGATTCTCACTTTACACTTCTGGTGGAAGGCGAAGTGACTATAGGCGACCTGGTGAGCGATAGCTTCAAGACTGCTTCTCAGAAAGAGTCCAGTACGGTGGAGGCAGTGTACATGTATGGGCTGGCATATCTTCAGAAGGTCACACAGAGTTAGTGGCCATAGAAAATAGCACTCTGACTGGTGAAAGATATGTCCAAGAGATTCTTAACGAGTATGGAAGGCCGTATTTAGTAAATATGGGTGATGGATCGATGCTGATGCATGATAATGCCCGGCCACACACGGCTCAGGTCGTGCAAAAGTATATTCAGGAGGTTGGTATCAGCGTGATGGCTTGGCCATCAACAAGTCCTGATTTCAAGCCGATTGAGCATGTCTCGGATGAGCTAGGGAGGCTAGTCGGACGCTGCAGACCACCACCTACCACCCTCAGGGCACTAAAACAGGCCCTGATTGAAGAATGGGAGAATATTCCCCAACATCGACTCCGTAACCTCTTGTTTAGTATGCCAAACCGGCTCGAAGCTGTAGTCAAATCCCGAGGAGGCAATACCAGTTATTAAAAATTAAATAACATGTAAAAAATACTTACTTATAAGTGGTAATTGAGTTTTTTGACACTAAGGTAAAAATGGCTATTTTTATCTTTTTTTTTTTTAATTAAAAATGTTACTACCTAATGTATAGTTTACTAGTTTCAAAGAAAACTGATAAAATTTGCTGTAAAACGTTTGTTATTTTAAATCTCTAACTTCTATAATTTAGAAAAAAAATTAAAATTTTAAAAGGGTAGTACTTAGTTTTGCAGGCCAGTGTACCTATTTGGATTTACCGTGTCCATATGTAAGTATCGAGTTCACATATACACATTTTTGCTTATCAGCTGTCCTATACATTTGGGTCAACTAAGTATTGAAGTTTTTTATGGGACATTTGAAATTGTTTTCGCGATTACGATGTTGGTTCCATGGCTCCCATTCCCATCCAAATCTTCAATTTCTGATACATGTTGTATTAGAAAAGAAAAATCTGATTGACATACAAAGGCATATCTATGATGGTGGTCATCCCTCCGGCCGCAGCAGCCTCAGTAGCCGTGACATATCCCTCCCAAGAGGTCCTGCCGGGCTCGTTCACATGCACATGCGAGTCGACTCCTCCTGCCATTAAGGCCCATGATCCTCCATCTATTAGCTAAAATGGAACAAAAACAGTTGTAAGATTTCTTTTATTTGTACTCAAATGGAAGGTCAGTTTGAATAGTCTCCCATTCGACTTACCGCCGCATAATGAAGCTCTTGAGACAAATGATTCGAAACAATAGGTAACCAAAATACATGTGTACCTATTAGCGTGACTGTCACGCTAATAATCTCTGTAGACCATTACACTACGCTGGTGAAGGTAGTATATATGTAGGAATATATATTGTAGGTACAGATGATACAATTTTCCGACAGTGAGTCCTAATTTATGCAAATGTCGGCCGCGATTTAATTATTTTGGTAGCTAGCAAAGTGGTAAACTAGTTGTAAATTTATAACTGATCCTAATCGCAATATCAAAAAATATATTATAAAGTCATACCAAAAGAATGATTAATAAATACAGTTTACTAACACTAGGTAAAGCGAACAAAAAACTGGAATGAACTAACCATCCTACATCTACGTGAACTATTAAGTCATAAAACACTAGATATACGTAACTGTATAATTAGCTCTGCTTATATTTATTTTTATTTGTGGTAAAAAATCTATAGAAGTTGTTCCACTTACTTGCCAGTCCTTGCTTTTTTCAGAATCGAGTAACAAATCAACAGATTCTTCCTTCAGAACAGCTTCAATGACTCCGTCCTCATCAACCAAGACTCCTCCTGCAAACTCCTCGGTTTCGGTAACCACGCGGCGACTTAAGAATAATTTCTTTTCTAAATGTTTTGTTGACGGCCCGATTATATGACAGGTAACTCCCGCTAAAAATAAAAATATTTACATTATCAACGTGTAGGAAGTAGCACAAAATCCAACCGATTTATGTTAGCACACAACTTACACAATAATATCGTTGATAATAAAAATTGTGGCAGCAACATAGCGGTCTATACTGTACAGCTGCTGAGTAAAAACTGAATAACAATTAAGTTGAGAACAGCTTTACTTATTGCTGTCCTTTACCTCAATGACACAGGCAATTATCTGTTCGAGTAATAATTGCGACCGTGTAAAACCTAATTTGTTGATAATGAAAGACGTTTTTAGACAAATAAGTAGGTAATGTTGTAGACAGTGTTGAAATGCGTTCTGTGGATACGAGTATGAACAATATGCACAGCAAAACACCTTATCGTTAGATCATATTATTTGAGATAGTGATAGTCGCTACCATATCTTTTGAAACAGATGAAATGTCAACCTGATTCCGATAATCAGATTCCGCCTATGATTTCACATGTTCAGAATCAAATTTATGGGATACTCGTATCTATTTTGGTCGATTATTTTTATCAAAATGGGTTTGATTCTCGTACCTTGCTATCTCGTCACTCATGTGAGCTGTCTCGGGCTAAATGCTGAGGCAAGCATGATTTATCAACGAAAATATATTGAAATCTCTGGCAGATGAATTAACAAAGCCAATTTGCATTGTTTTTAAATTTCTGCTTGCTAAATTGGACAGATATCGTTAACTTAAACTACATCAGTCTAAGACCATATAAAGGCTCCGTAGACAGGCGCGACGCGACTCTAGTAGAACAATTTCTATGAAACTTCGTGGAAATTGTTCTACCAGAATCGCCTCGCACCGTCGTGTCGCGCTTGTCTGCGGGAGCCTTAAAACCCACCAAAATATGAACTTGAAATTATATAAATATTTGACACCTAAAAACTGCTTCGTGTTTTTGCTTGGCATTCTAAACCGGTTTTTTCTAGGATGCATGTATGTAACTCGACGTTGAAATCTCCTTCCAAGTTTTTTCCTGCATCACCGATGCTTGCAACTCTATAAATCTCATTTTATGGAAGTTTAAGTTTAGAGGCAGGTTTATAAAAAAGGCGTTAGGTACCTATTCTATAACAATAATCGTCATTATCATCTTCCTGCCCTCGTACCATGTTACTTGGGGTCGGGGCAACTACGTACCAAAATTTCAATGCCTTAAAAATTATTCTACATATTATATTATGGCATTTAGGTAAATGTCGGTACGTTGCTTTCAAGTAGCAACCTAGAACTACAGCAGTTGTTCTGCTAATTAGGAAATCCATTCTTAAAGATAAGCGCGTTAATTTTGGAGGCCTCCTGTAACTGTAATTAATTCTTGTTTAATTTCCGTGCGTTTCACAACAGTTGAAATTTTTGTAGTGTGATATATTTTATAGTACCGAGTTTATTCTATTTTTAATTAGCCTCTGCCGCCTCTGCTTCGCACGGTTTTGACGAATTGACAAAACATCGAGTTTTGTTTATTACTTAAAACTTAAATGTAAGTTTAATATGAATGTTTCATACACGGTGGCGCCGATTCCCTTGTTCATAAAATAAACTAATTATAAGTTCAGTGCATCTCTTTCTTTCTATTTCATTAAGAAAAGGACAGAAGATAAATATTAGTTTAGTCCTGTCAAATTAGTCACCGCCTGACTTAAATTGACGTATTTTAGTAGCCATGTTTTAATCACGTCTAAACTTACTATGGAGTATCTAAATTTGAACAAGGGAATCGGCGCCATTATCCTTCTGGAATTAATTCTCGAAATGACGGTGAAAACCGCATCGAAATCTGTTGTGACCGGGTTGTACCCGGTCACGCAGACAGACGCAAAAATCGACTTTAATTCAATTTTAATTTAGTTGTAATTTCCTATGAATATGTTACTCTCATTATTTGCAGTCAAACTCAAACTCAAAGAATTTATTTCAAATTAACCAATAAGGCACTTTTGAATTGTCAAAGGGTCGGTCAGCCAGAAAGATGAAGCTAGTTGCCCATTCCAAAGCATAGTAAGTAGGTAGGTACTACCGGTACTACAGGTAGGTACCTACCTACCTATAGTAACGGTAGTAGTTTCTTGCCCGAGGAACGGGCAAGAAACTCCACGGATACTCTTTGAAATTATAAGAATAAGAATCAATAAGTCGTTTAAATATTGGTTACATCTCCACGGATACTCTTTGAAATCATAAGAATAAGAATCAATAAGTCGTTTAAATATTGGTTACATCTCCACGGATACTCTTTGAAATCATAAGAATAAGAATCAATAAGTCGTTTAAATATTGGTTACATCTCCACGGATACTCTTTGAAATCATAAGAATAAGAATCAATAAGTCGTTTAAATATTGGTTACATCTCCACGGATACTCTTTGAAATCATAAGAATAAGAATCAATAAGTCGTTTAAATATTGGTTACATATCCACGGATACTCTTTGAAATCATAAGAATAAGAATCAATAAGTCGTTTAAATATTGGTTACATCTCCACGGATACTCTTTGAAATCATAAGAATAAGAATCAATAAGTCGTTTAAATATTGGTTACATCTCCACGGATACTCTTTGAAATCATAAGAATAAGAATCAATAAGTCGTTTAAATTTTGGTTACATCTCCACGGATACTCTTTGAAATCATAAGAATAAGAATCAATAAGTCGTTTAAATATTAGTTACATCTCCACGGATACTCTTTGAAATCATAAGAATAAGAATCAATAAGTCGTTTAAATATTGTTTACATCTCCACGGATACTCTTTGAAATCATAAGAATAAGAATCAATAAGTCGTTTAAATATTGGTTACATATCCACGGATACTCTTTGAAATCATAAGAATAAGAATCAATAAGTCGTTTAAATATTAGTTACATCTCCACGGATACTCTTTGAAATTTTAGGAATAAGAATCAATAAGTCGTTTAAATATTGGTTACATATCCACGGATACTCTTTGAAATCATAAGAATAAGAATCAATAAGTCGTTTAAATATTAGTTACATCTCCACGGATACTCTTTGAAATTTTAGGAATAAGAATCAATAAGTCGTTTAAATATTGGTTACATATCCACGGATGCTCTTTGAAATCATAAGAATAAGAATCAATAAGTCGTTTAAATATTAGTTACATCTCCACGGATACTCTTTGAAATTTTAGGAATAAGAATCAATAAGTCGGTTAAATATTGGTTACATCATTCATGTTGAAATTATACATGTGAGAACGATGTAAAAAGACGTGCACGTTAAAAGCGTCCGTTATCAAAAACATAAAAACAATTCAGAAATTAAACTAAGCCGTGGCAGCTAAGAGATGACCTGTCCCTACTGACGGCGCCCGTTTTCGTGAACATGACTTATGAATCAGCACCATTCAGCTCAACCATTTTAAAGGGAACTTAATGATCCAACACCGACGCCATCACCAGCGAAACATTAGAGTATTTTTATCAAAGTGTAAGTTGTTTTAATTTTATAATTTAAATGCCCCTTTACTTAATTCGTTCTTGCGGAAAATTTCTAAATCGTACCCTGAGAACAGAACAATTTTAAAGACCAAACAATATGACAAAGGAATACATCAGAAATGGACGAATACTTAAGTATATTAAAACAACATTTAATCCAATAAGTTTCTTCCTAACTTTTATAGAGCTAAGGAATTTTGAGGTTAGAATCAATTCCCTGATGTACTATTCTGACGACTCCAAATAGAGAAGAATTCCACATGATCGTCAAATCGAGAAATTATTTGTTTGTAGTTTTTAATTTGTGTTTTTGACGTCGTGTTTTATTATTCTTTATAGCACTCTGTGACCTAAACCCGCACTTAAGTCACGCTTATCTGTGACTTAAGTAGTCTATTTTAACACGGAAAAGCGTGACTTAAGTGCGCGTTTAGGTCACACGTGCTATAGTATACGATACGTGTGACTTAAGTAGTTTTTTTTTTAATGATATAAGCTAGTGCTTGACTGCGATCCCGCCTGATGGAAAGCAGTGATGCAATCGTATTAATATCGCGCCGTGCAATAATGGCTACATTGGCTACTTAACTCACACATATCTTAATGTAGATTTATGTATCGTCTTTGACACCTTATCAGTACCGAATGACAATTAGGTGGTACGATTTAGGTACCTACCCCAAGCGTACCGAAAGAACTTTTTTCTAAAACGCTATAATACCCACTATGATAAGAGATTTTAGTAGATTTTAGCGTTTGTATGAATGCTGATTGATAGCTTAATTAATAAAGATTAAGTAGACGATTTGGAGTCATTTAAATGAATCTAAAACTGCAGCAGTTGTCCAATAGGGGGGGTAACTTACGCAACCATACCATACCCACCATATAGTGTTGTTCTTCAGCTAAGACAATGTAAACTAATTAGTATTCTTTGTAGCTTTAGATGACCTTCACAAACACCTACTAAATATAAAATAAAATAATGGCTATAAAAGAAGAAAAGATGATGAATGAATCAATGATGGCATTGAAATACAACATGTTTTAACGTTTCTATATATTTCAGTATGTAAATAAACAACACTATACATAATAATATCGTACTAAAGCTTCAAATATCATTTAATAATAGTTTTCCTTTAGGCTTTTCCACAATTTCTCCGTCTTCGTAAATTAGGCGCCCGCGTAGGAAGGTTTGTTTCACGACACCTTTCAACTCCTTACCGATGTATGGCGTTAACTGAAACAAAGAAATGAGAATCCATTTAACCGATAAGTTAAGAAGGTATCTACAAGCTGTAGTTGTTTGATAAAGAGAATTATCTTAAGGTTATACAGTGCGTTAATCAAGTTAAGTACTATATGAGGGCCTTAATCATGGGCTTTTTAATATCTTGGAAAAGTCTAATTTTATTATTTATTTATGTACAATAAACAATTTTTTCTAACTCTGAGCCCACCCAATAAGCTATCTACTGTAGCGACATCTGCCGGACTGCTTTAGGGATCTACCTGCGTCTACATGTGACTACGGAAACGAATAAGTACCGACTTTTGTCGCAGACTGTACTTATTCGTGGGAATTTTGATTATTTAATAGTGTAGAACCATTATTGTTTTAAATATCTCATGATAATAGCCTTTGAAGTACGCTCTACTCTTTAATAATTTGTTACTTCCAAGATTTTGCAATGAAGTTTTCAGTCATAGCTCTGTACCTACCTAAATCTCTTTGAAAACTTTCGATAGTGTTAACTTCATTCCGTTACTGTGTGCACTTCCTACTTACTTAATTCCAATTGTGAATTTTTTTGAAAAGCATATTTAAGTACTCATTACTGTACGACGTTTAATAAAGATTTACAAATAAAGAATCAACAGTAGCTGCTGGCATCATGGAGTTGCTAAATAACTACCAAAAAGAGTTATGGACTTTTAAATAAAGGCCCAGGGCAGACACTCCACCCATAAAAGTAAACTAGTATAACAATAAACGATATTTTGTGCTCTACACGGAAAGTCCGCATTCAATTTTATTTATGATATTCAATATTTATTGCTTACCTTATTCTTGTGTCGTATAATTTCAGTGGTGACGGTGAAGGAGGCTTCAGGGTCGAAGAATATGAGGTCAGCATCAAGGCCAGGCCTCAGTGCTCCCTTGCGGTTCTGAAGGCCGCATAGCTGGGCCGGCCCTGAACTCATGTATTTACTGATCGCGGTCAAGTCGAGGCCGCGGGTACTCGCTGAGGTCCAGAATAGTGACAAACCTAGAAAATAAATAAACGTTTATTACTTTGCTCATTTGCTGTAAGGTTTTATTAGTTCCTAAATCCTTCTGCCTTTTGATGATTGATCATTTTTGAGGTTTACGAAGATAAATTATTTCTTTTTGTCTTAATTTGTCTCCAACTGCCTCGTTGGTCCAGTGGTAGCAAGAGATACTGCTGAGCATGAGGTCCTGGGTTCAATTTTCAGGTCAGGCAAAGCGTTATTCGGTTTCTCTATCAGGAATTTCTCAGTAGCATCCCGGAGTCTGGATTTGTGCCCGGTTGATGGCAATGGGCTCGCCCCTATTACATGGGACTTAAACATTACTGGCGAAATGTGGGTATTCTTTAGGTACACCTCTGCCCAACCCTTCGGGGAAAGAAAGCGTGATGCTTTGTTATGTTGATGTTGTCTCCAACATAGATAGAGTAACGACGGTGCCTATATGGACTTACAAAATATTAAAATATTCAGAAGGTACTTACGTAAAATATAACGAACCATATTTTGCGATTTCTATTGAAATAGTAATAAACGTAAACGTACCAAATTGTACAGATGAAATCCCGCCCCAAGCCTCCAAATTGTTTGAGCATTTGAGGTCCGGAGTGCAGGGAGAGTGGTCAGACACCACCAGATCTAATTTATCTTGTAATAAGTATTCCCATAGCTTTTCCTGTACACAAAAAAAATATTTTTTTAAATATTACGTAAGAAGATACGTACGGACGCCTGCAGAGAAAACGGACCCCCCCGCCTTACAAATGTGAGCGTTGAGGGGTCCCGTTTTCTCTGCAGGCGACTGTACGTACCTTATTTTAATAAACTACACTTTTAATAAAATAATTATTTCCTTCCTGTAAATATTTTACATTTTCCCTGTTTCTATTGCCGAAGTATACCTAAATAAATACTCTATTGCGTAACCTTTGAGCACCATGTCCACCACATGAAACCATATAAAAAGAAATTTTTGTTTTTTGCATCTAACATTGTCACTAAGAGCCGTAAGACCTAATATTTTGAATTAATATCACAGATTACAAAAAAATGTGCCGATAATCATTAGTCAATGTGGCATATTTATTTTTATTTGTTTATAGCTAGGGTTTTACAACATAGTGAACATGTCAAACAGAGGTTTGACATGTTCACTAAGCGTAGAGACGCTTATTCCCTAAATTAACTTATTTATATAATATTCTAGCGGTTGTGGATGCTGGAAAAGCCAGAATAGTATTACATGCTCCTAACCTAATTGACAAATATTTATACATTTTAAACCGTCTTCGCCCTCATTACATTCTGTGCACTTTGCCCATCAATGGAGCAAAATTATTCAATATTCAAAACGACAAATATAATTTCTATTGGAGGGTTTGAAATTCTTATTCTTGCAAATCGCAATTCTAGCTACATTTATGAAATGATAATTGAAAATAATTATGAAAAAGTTCATAATATATCTCGGAATCGATAGCTGTAAAATAAGACTGGCAGTTTATCAAATATAAAAAAGAATGAAAATCATACTTAAAAGTTTTCCAATTTCTAATGTAGTTTGCAAAACAAAAGATATCACATATTATTTAATTAATAATTTATTGGTTTATTTAAAATTATAAACGACATTTAATTATATCAATATAATTAAGGCTTGCAAATCTCATCAGTTGTTATAAATGTAAAAGATCTCCTGTACGTATAAACTTACATCCGGTAGCCTGTGAATTTATTGGTAGCCGACCATTTTATGATCAGAATAATTTGGACGCTATGTATGTGTACCTTATTCCGGACTCTTGAGTCCTTGAGGGGTTTTTCTCGGTAGGAGTCCGACACAGCCCTCCGTTCTCCACTCCGTTTTCTCATATAGAGTGATATAGCCACAATGAAATAAATGTCGGAATAAAATACCTTATTATCGTTATCCCTGATAGGTGGAGCGCACTTGTACTCGCTCCGTCCTTTAGGAATCTGGTCAGCGCTGAATGTTAGGTAATGGTGGCAGGTCTCGGCAGTAACCCCGGCGCGCCAGGCCTCGTGACCCATCGCCATTCGGGCCTTCCTCGCCTCCACGAGTAGAGGAACCACCTCCGAAGAAGACACATGGACTACGTGCACTCGGACGCTGGTGGTAAAATAATTTTAATTCTATTTATGAGTTTTAGTCATAAAGACTGAGGAGCTGCTCTAACACTAGCTTACAAAATGAATAGGTGCCTCACATCCAATTTCGGAAAGGCCAATTAACACAAGCTCATTCTCAAACTCATTTTAAGAGACATGAGTTTAACAACCTGTCAGAGAATTTGCGTGTTGTTTGGCCTATCAGAAACCGTGTAAGTGAGATAAATATAATAAAAGTCTATAATTTAATCATAAACCCTCCAGTAGATCAACATTTATTAATATTTTTTTCCTATATTGGTTCTCGGTAAAAGTGTTCGTAAATATTTTTGCACTTGTGAATCACAAATACTTAATGACTTACTCCGTTTTTTCAACAAAATCTTTGATTAGCGACACCGCATTTAGTTCCATATTAGGCGGCCTTGACTCAAGATATGTTTGATATTCTTCGGGATCTGAAACAACAAAAGAATATATTTAGGTGCCTACTTATTGAATAACAGCCTTTGTTTTGTTCCTTTGTTTCGGTTATATTGTTTGTAAGAACCTACTTACAAACCATTTTACCTAAATAAACGCTGTTATAGAAGGACTCAAGGATGAAGTGATATGAAAATAAGTTGATATTTTTATAACAACGTTAATGTACCTAATAATAAGTTTTCCAGACCGTAGTTCGGTAATGGCGGCTAATCTCAACGGAGACAAGCCTTGGTGCGAGAGATATTATAGTGCACAATTGTGTGCGCTGCGCGTGTCTGATGGGACGGCATGCAATCCGACACGACCGGAGAGAGATCAGGCGAAGGCCCAACGGCTTAACGTGCTTTCCGAGGCACGGGGGTATCACACCGCCAACTTCCAAACTCCGGGCTGTTATTCAGAAATTCGTTATACAGGGTGGCCGGAACATTGACGTCCAAAAATAAAATTTAGGTCCCTCGTATCGTGGGGTATCCGAATCACCCCCATGTATGTTCCGCGACTTTTCATAGTTTTCGATTACGAATTTTTTTCTGATTTTTTGAGAATGATCGACCTGACCAATCTAAAAAATGGCTTTGTCGAGATTTTTTTTTTGCAACTGAATCTTCGTGAGTAGTACTTTTATGCATAAAATAATCAGCTTCGTAACTGTGATGAAAGTTATGAAAAAGTTGGTCTAAAGTGCTAATTTTTTTATGATTATGAAAGCTGAGAGTCTGGCGCATTCTTGAAGCCTACTTAGGAACCATGAAGTTTCCTGTTTAAATTTTTTATTTAAAGTTAAAATGCTAAGCCATAATTTACCGAACGTAATTTTTTCACTTTAGACCAACTTTTTCATAACTTTCATCACAGTTACGAAGCTGGTTATTTTATGCATAAAAGTACTACTCACGAAGATTCAGTTGCAAAAAAAAAATCTCGACAAAGCCATTTTTTAGATTGGTCAGGTCGATCATTCTCAAAAAATCAGAAAAAAATTCGTAACTCGAAAACTATGAAAAGTCGCGGAACATACATGGGGGTGATTCGGATACCCCACGATACGAGGGACCTAAATTTTATTTTTGGACGTCAATGTTCCGGCCACCCTGTAGAAAAATCTTATAAAACTTTGCCCGACCTAGGAATCGGACCCAGGACACCACGCTCAGTAGTCCCGCTTGCGACCACGAGATCAACGGGTCAGCTGTACCTACCTATTTGCAGCATCAATGCTAAGTAGCTATTAACCGACACGGTTGGACCGTTACAATTCGCAATAAAACATGGCATTTCAAATAAAATCAATCTTACCTTTTTTTTTAATCTTCTTCTTACTGGGTGGACTGTCATCTTCAAGTTCAGCATGGAACTGGAATGATACATGTTCATTAATTTATAGGTATCTACAAATATAACCAAAAGCAATATAAAATTAAATTTTCTTATAATTACCGCCAACACAGATCCTGTTCCCTCTAAGGCAGCAAAGGCCTTTTCCAAGTCTTCAGGTCCTACATTGGGAAACTCATCGACTCCACTTGGACAGAGGAAGCATTTGAAACCCACCACGCCAGCCTTTACTAGGTCTCGCAGCGAGTCCTGAAAAGTAACACGTATATTTTGAAGTCAGGAACAGGTGTACCAAAAACAGAGCAGTTGTGGCCCAGTGGTAACAGCGGCGAGTTACGATTTGTAGATCGTGAGTTTAAACCTAGGCAGGCACTTTACTTTGTGTAAATTATTTCTTCACCACTTTTCTCAAAACGGTGAAGGAAAACATCGTGAGGAAACCGACATGTCTTAGAACCAAAACAGAAAGAAAGAAGAAAGAAAGAAAGAAAGAAAATACGTTTATTTGCGGCAAACATGACGCATAAAAAAGAACTTAAACACACACATAGACAACATTCATAGATATGTGACATCCACCAACCCGCACTGGGCCCGCGTGGTAGATTACGCCCAGTCCCTCTCACAGCGAGGAGGCCTGTGTCTCAACAGTAGGAACATTATAGGCAGATAATGTATAACAAAAAAGTAAGAAAGATTTATTTCGGTATCTTCTAATTTTATCTAAGTCAATAATACTAATTTAATGATTTAGAAGATGATTAAATAATCGAATGATTTAGAAGAAATATTAAACCCCTCCGCTTCAAATAAATTAAAATTAAGTACGGAAAGTGATTTGTCGGCTTACCTATTCCAAGAGTGAATAACCTAGCTTTGAGTATAAATACGACTTTTTAAGTTTTTAGGTATATTTTTTTGCATAAAGACATTTCTAACGAATTCCGTTTATCCTTATAGAAGTTTATAATTATTTTGCTTCTTTATTATGGTGCGACAAAACTTATAACATTTAAAACTTGTTCTTTTACCCAATAATCTTAAAAATATGTCCAATGAAAAAGCAAATAATGGTTATGATATGGGGACTAATGCGTCGATCACTGTCGTAAACCCTACCTTTTCGTGTTAGATACAAAAATCATTTGTATAAATAACTGCCTAAGGTGTTCGTCTCTTCGCACATAGCGTTTGTCCTGCGCATGCTTAATTTGTTGGATGTAATGTACAGAGTATGATGCGCTTTAGGGCGGCGTCGCAGGCGCGTAGCAATAGCGTAAGCCCCGTAGCAGTATCATAGGAATCGTGTAGTAAGAGTTTAGGAGTATAGGCGCGGCGTAGCAGCCGCGTAGCATCCGCGTAGAAACGCAGGCACGGCGTAGCAGCCGCGTTGCAAGACCGTAGGACCGTAGACGCGGCGTAGCAGCCGCGTAACAAGAACGTAGGAGCGTAGATGTGGTATAGGCGACACACAGACGTCGATTGGAATAATCTATCGTTTCGAAACAATAATCGATCCCGACGGAAAAACAATATTGCGGATTTGTTGCTAAGAAAAATACTTATGTACACGAAAGATGAGAAGATAAAAAACTGATTATTTGGAGTTATTTTCTGAGTATTTATAAAACAGCCATAAACATTTGTCTCGCGATTGTATGTCGGTGAAAAAACACGGCGTAGACGCCGCGACGATCGTCTACGGTGGACAACGGCCCAATACAAAGGCTGATCTTTAATTATTAATTTATTATCATACTTACATCGTTTCCTACAATAACTCCGCCCCAGAATCCTACATCCACATAGACGTGTCCTTCGGCGGAAGATGCTTTAGTTTTCAAGTTTTCCAAAGTCGTGGTCGGTGGAATTGAATTCCTGAAAAAGATAAGAGCTAATTTGTAACATAATCAGCTTATAATGTTCCCACTGCTGGGACACAGACCTTCTCTCAGAGAGAGGGAGTGGGCCGTAATCCACCACGCGGGCCCAGTGCGGGTTGGTGGATATCACATCATCATCATCTGCCTAGCCTTTTCCCAACTATGTTGGGATCGGCTATCACATATCTTCGAATTTTTGGTTCTAGGACATGCCGGTTTCCTCTCGATGTTTTCCTTCGCCGTTTTGAGAGCAGTGGTGATGAAATAATTTAAGTACACAAAGGAAAACGCCTGACTGGGTTCGGATCTACTACTTGTAAGTCGCGGCCATTACCACTGGGCCACCACTGCAATAATTTGTAAACCAATATAATATTTATTCCATTCGAAAAATATTTTACCCGAAAAAGTATAAAAGGGGTCGCTGACCGTTGAGCTATTTCGTAGCAGATCTTAGATACCTAATAGTATCTTGTCTGATAGGAAAGACAGGAATCATCGATAATATGATATGTGATAAACTATCTCCTATACTGTATTTTATGGACTATTTCAGTGATTGTAAAACAAGATTTGAAATCGTCATTGGAACTCATTATAAGCTATCAAATCGATGCTTTGCAAAAGATATTCATTATCATCATTCTCCTGCCCTCACCCCAATTTATTTGTCGTCCGCGTAGCATGTCTTCTTCTTCCATATTTCTCTACTAATCGTCTTCTCATTAGTCAACAACTTTCTAGCCATATCTTTCACACCGCCTATTCATCGTTTCTTTATCCACGTTCATACTCAAAACTTAAAGAACTATGACTCTTAAAATTAACATGGGTAACTACACAGAACAGATAAAAGTTTATCTGTTCTGTGGGTAACTATGACAAGATACAAATTGTATCTAGGTCAAGCTACCCGAAACTGTCAAATTTTCCCAAACAACCTTGAACCTTAATGCTTTAGCGATACAGTTGAAAATCTATTAAAGAAATTTGACAGATTGTAGTAGCTTGATGTGCTGGCGTCTGTACCATAAAAAAAGTAGGTACGTAAGGTAGCTAATTAAACATTAGTCGATTGTCCATCGTGCTTAGTTTCACTTATTAATGAGCGATATAGTGCCACAACTCGACTAAAAGTAGGGTAACGTTTATCGTATATGAATAGGCACATTAGCTACTACGATTTATAAATAGGGTCAGCAGTACAACCATAGTAACTATATTGTGTGTTTAAGTAGACACTAGAGTAATTTCACCGCATTCTGTTACATTTGTGGTGCATCAATTAATGATCGTTACTTTATGTGTATGCAATTTGTGTGATGTCATTATTAGTGCCAATTAGTGATCAGAACAATGCATTCACTATTGAATGTTGATTACTGTTCGTGATAGTCGTTGACGACTTGCACTTCGCTTGTACGAGTATGTCGATAAAATAGTCAAGTAGTTACTGAAGTAGCCAAATCAATAGCTTAGACGAATCTTATGAGTTTGGTAAGATGTAAATAAAATTCTGTGTATTCTCTGTTTTTCTTTGATATACTCAGCATAATCAGCCCATAATGGTCCCACTGCTGGGACACAGACCTCCTCTCTATGAGAGGGATACGCTTATATACATGCAAATCCACGTAGATACATAAAAAAATCCAACAATACTACTTTGTGATCTGTATGCGACGTTTGTAGCCTACCGCCCTCGGATTACCGTCAGCATTAGGTACTTTCTATGCCAGCCGTTTTCGCCCACTTTGTAAACGATATTTGTAATATGCTCTTTTCCGTTGCAGTAAGGTGGATTTTTAAGGCGCAGTGATGACAGGTGGAGCAACGCAGTGACCGAGTGGCGTCCAAGTGTCGGTCGTCCGGCGGTGAGTTGGGCATACGACTTGTTACCATCGCGGGTAGAACCTGGATGAGGCTGGCACAGAAGGGTGGGGATATGCTCAGCAGTCCGTGGAGTCCGGTTGTGAATGATGATGATGATGAAGGTGGATTTTGTAACTTAACACGGACTCACAAGGCCAATAAGGATTTTATTCTTCTTCCCAGCTAAAATAAAACTTTTTTCAACTTACAAGGGCATGTCGACGATGGTTGTGATGCCCCCGGCGGCTGCAGCGCTGGTGGCTGTGCGGAACCCTTCCCATGCCGTTCGACCCGGCTCGTTCACGTGCACGTGGGAGTCTACCACACCGGCCAGCAGCGCCAGGTTCCCGCCATCCACCACCTGAAAACATGGGTAATAAGATTATAACAAACATTACCTTTGAAGTTAATTCATATTCGACGATAGCGCTGTTCTGCTATCTGGAGGCCGGTCCGTTAGACCGTGACCTAACCTGTAACGATGTTTTGTTTATAAAAATCTGTTTTTTCGAATACAAAATGCTAAAATGCTAAAGGCACGAGTCTTTATTGTTTATAATGTACTATAGATACGCTAATGCAAATAACTCACCAGTAACTAATTAATTTGAAGACTTGTTTGAGGAAAATGATGTGCCCCACACGAGGTTACAGCAGAGTTTAAGTAAGTAGTTGAGAGCTGTAGAATAACTTGTTACCTTGACTTTTCCATCGCTTGCAGCTACAATTTTATCTGCCTGTTCCCTAGTAACAATCTGTTCGATAGTACCGCGTTCATCAACCAGCACACCGCCATCAGTGATACCGCTATCAGTGACTAGCCGTTTGCTCAAAAACAAGTGACGCTCAGACAACGCCATCGCAACACCGACTGGCAACAGCTATGCTAATCGAACCACGAGCGTCCAACACCACCGATGTATAATTTACAACTAACTATTGATCTCATGACCACGCGCTACTAGCGCATTCTGTTATCGTGAAAACTTTGTGACCATTGTAAACAAACAAATGGACGATAGTGATAAAGATGACGAAAGATGTTCGATAAGAGTAAAAATGGTTACTTGTACAGTATTCTGTATCTATCTAAGTAGGTACCTTTCTACATAATAATTTTCCTTTTATTTGGAAGACTGAGATCCTATAAAGTACTTACTACTAAAAAGAAGATGATATGATAGCTGATTAAATGACCCATCCAAAGATTACTGATAATGATTTTCAATAAGCAATTTGATGTATTAAATCAAAATAGCCGCTCTGTAACAAATGTTCTTAATTGCTGTCCCCATTGTTCCATCTTTAATCAAAATAATAGTAATACACAATGAAGCGTAACCACGAGTACAATAGATAATTTGATTTTAGATTTAATTTCATTTTAAACTGTGAACCCATACTGAGCGTGGGCGCGGAGCATTTGACACCAAATGTTGACGAATCATACAATAAATGCCAACGGCCTGCCTTGAACTTCGCCTTGAAACAGAGCTCGCAGCACGCGGGGTGCTCCAGGCCATCGCCCGCCACCACCAACCCCCCCTCGCGGCACACACAATGCCAGTGTACAAGTACTCAGTAAACTGTAAACACATACCGGTTCCGGTTTGTCCTTCTTCCAAAGGGCAGGATGATCCAGATTCCGAACGAGCCATTAATAACATAATAATAAAAAGTCTTGTTCTAGCATCAGCTCATTACGCGCTCTCACAAGTCCACGTACATAAATGCGAATAATAACAACACATACATGAGCAAAACTTCCTAAAAAGCTAGGTCACTCGTTCGGGTCATCTTTGAACAGAAAACAAGGGCATTGCCAATTTCAGGGTCCACTTAGTTCGTGTGTGTACAGTTAGGTGGTGTCCGATGGCGACGGTCGTGACGGTAAACAATGCGATTGACATTGGCGGCCAGAAAGGAAGAAACGCTCCGTGCATAGTAATGATGGATGAGCCCGGTACGCCAACGCACCTCGACACCACGTACGCTAGCAATGCGCGAGACCGGGCACAGGACCTGACGTCCCACAACTGACAGAGCTTTATTACTAGTTGTATATTATATAACTTATAAAATATTGACGAGTGCAGTCTTATAGAATCTTGTATACCTATCACCAAACCAGACATAAAAGCTGGCTTCATTTTTATGAGGCACGGTGCTGTAAACAAGGATACATTCGTGACAAACTCAACCACCAGTTGGCGATCCCTTGCCAACTCAAGCAAAGCATGCGATACACAAACTGACACATCAAGGAGTGCGCGGTTTCAATGCTAATATTGCAACGTGAAATGTGGAAAAAGCGTGAATTTTGAGTTTAATTTCGTGAATGTTGTGTTCCAATACCTACAACGCAACAAAAAAAGGTAAAAGATTTTTTTGGACAGTACTTTCGATCTATACCAACCTACTCGTATACACACTCAGGATATTCTGTAAGATCAGCACTCTGGTACATCAGACCTGTAAAAATCCAAGGTAGAGCGAACTACTTTATGTGCGTTTATTATTAATATTTTTTACGCCTGACTTTATAATACTGCATACTTCAGTAGGTAGGTATAATAAGACAGATTATATTTCAATCAGGTACGTACCCTAATGTAGACTACCTATACAAAACATTTGGCAAATCTTGATGAGATCAAGACTTGAGAAACAAGATCGTAAAACAGGTTAGTAAATTAATTTTTAGTTCATAAACCCAAACCGTCGTTATGTGCAAATTGCAATTATTTGCTAGATTGGATTGATTTATTCAAAATCTCATATCGATAATTCATACGATTAAAGATTTATAACACTGTAGAAAAATATAAACCAGTCCATGCTTAAAACTGATAGTTGCAGTTAGCACTAATTTCTTACTTGGCAAGTCCTAGTAAACTAAAAGCATACATATTCAGGGAACAAATAGGTATTCGGTAATTAAAATTTTATTTACATGAAGAAAAAAGCGTTCCTAACGTTGCTTTAAAATTTATTTAGGGAAAAGTGAGGTGTTCCCTCACTTTGTGCGTTGATTCAATATGATATACAATCCCATAATAATGTAATTTGACTGAATTCGACAAAACAAATGAAAAGCAGGTGGTGGCGAGTGGTTGGGCTGCTCCTCTATATTTTTGTTAATAATCGTACCTCTATACATACCTACCTCAATAATTTATTACCAAAAGTCAATAGCCAACTTTATGGAAATTTACCTATTGACATTTTTTTTCCAAATCCATTCATTATTTTTTTATGCGTAGCTCATTTATTTTATTAGACTTGAATAACGGTTTCATTATCCGTTTTATGAAATGTTTTATTTAAGTCAAATATAGTATCTGCCAAATTTTTACATTTGACATAATAATCTAAAGGGAAAATAATACTAAGTAGTCTTTAAATAAATATAAATGCATCACCTACCTACCTATCTACCTACCTATACTGTTCGAAAATACTCCGAACGTAATAAATACTTACTGATCATAATCTCTTCAAAACATGGAATTGATTCATAGATTAAAATTTATCAAATTTTTTGCTGGACTATAAAACCACTCTAGTAAAAAACCCATAGGCATACCCATATTCAAGGGTCGTCTATACAAATTTTCAAGAATGACTGAACGACTACCCTTAGTAAGCTCAAAGCGGATTGTTATTTTCAGAGCTACATCGATGAAACATCGCAGTAGTTTTCTTCTTTGATGTTATTTATTAGGTAGGTCTCTTAAAGCTTCCGTAAGAAAAGAAGACTTGAATGGGTACTTACAGTTTAAAGCTAAAAAACTCTGCAAAGCTCTCAATGATGATGAAAGAATAATAAAGACTGTAAAAGTTTTGACAGTCAAGTAGTTCTATTAATAAAGAGCTTTTCAAATCGCTTATCGGGGCAAAAAAAGCTTACAAATTAACCGGTAGTTTAAAATAATAACATTTTGTCTCGTCTTAGGGTAACCATGAGTTTCTGACTGTAGATACATGATTGCGCGAAACACACCGGCACTGTTGAAAAGGTTGTAAGAGTAGTATTTATTAAGTATGAAACACTGGTTTTATAGTGAGTAAAACTGAAAGTAATTTATAGGGTACTTTAAGGGCAGTTGGATTTTATTGTATTCAGCCATTAAAACCTTGTTCCTTCGATGGTGCATTGTGTTTTAATTCTTGTCAATACTGCCGTTGGTAGAGCTGAAAAAGTACCGTGATTTAGTTTCCGTTTGAGCTTGTTTCCTCTCTAGCAGTATTGTAACATGTCCCTAAACATCTCTGATTGTTGTGCACAAACGTGGGTGCGACGCGAAGCTCGGCTCGATGACACCGGGGTATTTAACACTAGGTGACGCGAGCGCCGCCCGCTCAGTCGCACCAGAACCGCGCACGCGCAGCTTCACAACACAGGGGTAGTGTTTTATTTATTCCCTATTGTGTTACACAGGATAATACAAAATAGGTACGTTTATAAAATAATTTTAAATTGCATTATGATTTCATCCGTTTTCGGCAAAGCAATAAAAATAAACTAACTAATGGTATCTAGTGCATACAGGAAAATGCCGGTAATTTAAGAAACAGAAACTTTAGTTTTGTTTTCCATTTTCAGATATAAGTTCGAAGTATCGCTGAAAGCTCCCCGTCATGGGGCACAACTTCACAGTCTGGGTAAGTGTTATGATTATTTATTCTCTTTATTTTTCTTGAAAGTTCCAAGGTTTTATTTTTATGTGGTACTTGTGTACATAATTTTAAACATAACGTTAATAATTATAAGCCTGTACCTAAAATTTAATAAATTATAATTACTGTTAACATAACATGTTTGATCTAAATAAATGTGAGTTTATAGCATATCATAAAATTAGGCATTTGTAGCTATCGATCACAATGACTTATGTTAGTAAGAAAAGCGATTATTATTTATGGGTCAAGTTTAATGAACTCTTATATTAACACCAAAATAAATTCGAGAAAAGACAATTTTGGTACTCCTAAAAAAGACGTACGTAACAAAGATACAGATGCCTGGCAAGTAGCTTAGACTTAACTGTTAATACATTATTTGAATACTGTCCCAAAATTTGCTTCGGTGAAATACATAAGCGTCTCTTTGGCTCATTTCATATGCACGACATGAATGCCCACTTATATATAAAGTCATATGAGAAAGTTAACTGCAGCACCTGCATGATATGAGGCAGTGGGGCACACGTGGTCGGGAGCAAGGTCGGGATCAGGGTAAACCAGAGCAGTACGTAGTACGAAACCGGTTCATCTTCGTATTTTTGTACCTTTGCATGAAAGATGCTCTACTTAACTTAGTTGTTTATTTATTTACTTAAGAATAATCGTATTTGCAATTCGAATGAATGTTTATAGCGGTATTTTCTATGAAATAAAAAAGAAACCGTTTTATTTAACTAGGATAGTTATTTGATGATTTGCAGTAAACCGCAAATTGTTGATGAATTAAATACAAAAAGTTATAACTAGGCCGGCAATACTGTAACATTTAAAAAACAGTCTATTTATGTTTGGTCAAGTGCTTAGTTTGAGAATCTTTTTATAAGAGATAGCGGTACTTACCACAGAACAGATAAAAGAGTTACCTATTCAGAAGTGTCTTGAAATATCATCAAAACAACATTAGTGAGTTAGCAAGTACCACTAAAACACGAGAACAAGCAAATAACAGACGCGTGTTATTGACAAAGCTCGGCTAACTGTGGTTTAGAAGTGTTCTTAAAGCAATGACTAATTTCATGTTAAGTTTGAAGAAATGACATCGTTGCACAGGTTTTATATCCTCATCGTGACTCATTGATATCAATTGACCATTGTTTTTATGGACGGTACTTGCTAATAAGCATAAGTGCCTACTATAAAAAAGTGAAAAATTTATTACGAGCAGAAGAGTTTAATTCTGCCAATATAATTCAAAAACCATTGTAGAGTACAGCAGAGATGTGAATTAGCGAGTACCATAAATGGGTCCTGCGAAATTATCGTTTGATACCTAATTTTGGAGGAGTCTCAGAAAAATCTTTTACTTATCGAGTATATGGAAACCGTCATATTCTATAGTATGTTTCCTTGAATTTTGCAGTAGTGCAGTGTCTGTCTACCTTAAACCCTTTGTAAATAATAAAAGCTCAAAATTGTATGCCATTATCTCCAACTGCATACGAGAGTAAATTCCTATCGAAGGTACCTACCCTCTATTTTATTAAGCAAAATGTAGATAATGACCGTGTCTTCACGTGATACAGGTATTTTAAAGTAAAATATTACCATATTATAGTCGTCATTATTTTATATGGTATAGTATGCAATGCACGCACGGGGACGCATGGTCGTGCGTCGCTCCTTGGCCTTCATATCAACACAATGTAATGTCGGATCACTCCAGTTTCCTAGAACATCGATATTTTTAAATCATCTAGGAGTATTTATTTCTTTCTCAGTGTTTATCACTTAATTGAACTCTATTAGACCTCTAAGTCTGACCTGAAGTCAGCCACGCAACAAGTCATAAAAACAATTCTTGTTCCAGTTTGACAAAAAGCTAATCCAACATTATTTATTGAGGGCATTTTGCATGAGATCGGACTTTAAATGCAAATTAAATGCACATATCTTGGCCGTAAAGTTAATGAATTGAGGACTGGGACAATAACACGGCTGGTGGGATTTATATTCATACTTAAGTACACAAATATCGAGACCAAAAAACACAAAAAATAAAAGCTCAAGTCCTAATCGCTGGCGAAATGTCACGCGAAAACATCTTGGACTGGTTGGGATGATGACGATGACCCCGCGGGTAGCCGGCCAGCGCTACCTGCCTCTGATGCCTGTATGCAAATTGTGTTGTTTTCCGAACGACCCGAGTCAATGTACTAGAGATCGTTTATTAGTTATTTATTAGATCGATTCCCCACACCCAAAATACATCACAAAAACGTTAGATAATCAGCTATTCCGGTGGTCACAAATTACCTGTTCAATAATAATAATACGAGTAAATCAGGATTTTGAGAACAACTGCTGCTTATGTAAAGTAGATATATATTTCAAGCGAAAACGTCACGATTCTCCTTAATATACGTAGTTTTCCTTCAGCTTGAGAATAACGAAAGCTGCGTAAGATTATCATATTTACAGTCTCGGATACATACTACGAGTAAGCGTTTAGATACACATACTTATATGGTTTCAAAACATTTACTTTCATTGCGAGCTTTCACGAAATATTTTCATAGAAGGAAATAGGAATGTTAAAAGTAGCTGCGGTGTAGGTATGGATGGGTTACCTGTAAGGTATTTTTTTTGTCCTGTTGATTGTTATGGCTAATAAAGACTAATTTATAATGTTTTGGCATTAATGACACTAAAACAACTGCACCTATTTATTTTTATGGCAAATTAAATATTCTACCAGAAATAACCTGATAGTCATCTAAACAAGTTGCGGCCGTTGACATCGTCACCACAAAAATATGAGAATATACACAATCTTTGGTGAACCAGTCTCAAGTGTTGATCTTAATTCTTGAAGCTGTCAAGTTATGTTAATTACCCAAAGACGCGGTGCGATACATGATCGACAGGTCACTGACCGCTACCGCCTACACTTCACATATTTTCAGTTCGGGCGCCGTACATAGAAAAACCATTCAATCTTTATTAATGGTTCCTTTGTAAGCCATCAATTGATTCACTACAAAGACATTGTTAGCAGAGTAAACTTTTTATAAGCACTTTTTACAATCTCTACTCTTAACGGTGCTCCCTCTAAGCTTTAATTTAAATGTCGCCAGATAATTGATACCATTTGTATTATTATAGATGTCAACAAACTTTTTTATGATAAAGGTCGATAGCCTTCAAGCCATCTATTCCATGAATTTAATGCAAAACACGATAGCTGCCTCTTGTCGAGAATAAAAATTAAGGAAAGGCAGACGAAACACGGAACCCATACCTGTCCTAATGTTATCGAAGCTTTGCTAATAAACGACATACCTTATTCGTCTTTTTCTTGTTTTCTTGTTCTTGTCATTTGAAAATATTGTAATAGTTAATTAATCTTACTTTTGCAGTGCGCATTAGCGTTAGCGCTATGCGCATACGCACTAGCGTCTCCTCGCGCGGGCTTCACTTTCGCACGAAGCGCCGTCGAGACGGTCCCGCAGCACGATCCTATAGCTGCACCGATACGTGCCTCCGTCGAAAGTATACCGTTAAGGTAAATAGAATAAAAAATGCTTTAAAAACGGTGTCTTATTATGCACATACAAAGTACCAGAATTGATTTGGGTATTTACGTTATAGGAGTGTTCGTGATGAAGGAGACGAAAGACTGCCGTTACGTGACGCCGTGGAAAAACGACCGATCTCACTTATAGAACCGGGATCTTCGTTTAAATTATTAGAGGTAAATAATATATTCAGCAAAACAAAATGCAAAGTATGAAACACGAAATCTGGTTCGAACGTAAATACTAATGACTTTGACTGGTCCCTAGGATGCTGAAGTCATTACGGATGAAGAGGGTTTGGGTGCATGGAAATATTACGGAGCTGCTGGTTACCTCAATAAGTAAGGACATGCCAAATACGCATAATTCAAATAATAATAAACATACTAATGCATTACTAAATCAAATGGTTTTATCTTGGCAGCAGCACCCGCAACGATGAGAGATTACAGCTAGGAAATGCGAACTTACAAGGTAACACAGACAACTCAATGACTAATTTCTCAATATTTGCATTTACTGTAAGTTTCTGTATATTTATATTATTTGTTTGTTTGTCCAGCGATGCAGCAGACGGTGCCCGGCCCCAGAACACGTAGCTTGGTGGTATGCTACATGGAGTCATGGGCCGCATACAGGGCCCCTCCGCTGGCCTTCACCGCTGGATTGGTGCCCAATTCCTGCACGCATCTACACTACGCATTCGCCACTATGCATCCCCATACTTACTCTGTTATTCCCAACAATGAAGATTTCGATATCATTAAAGGTAAGAGAAGTTATTGGTGACATACTCTAGATGTTCTTATGTTTGTTTCAGTTACCTTTATCACATTATCAATATAAAAACAAAGGCCTCTTACCTTTTTTTTAAATTACTACCTTGAACATTTTGCTAGTACACGTAACATACTATCAAAAGAAAATAAGATAAATATTCTAGGAGATAAATAAGTACTACTAACATGTTTCGAACTACCAAATGATCGGAACTGTTCAAATAAATAAGGGAATTTCTTGCAGGTGGTTACCGTATAGCAACCGGATTGAAACGTCGCCTTCACGGGATGAAAGTGATGATCAGTGTAGGAGGTGAAGGTACAGATCGCCTGTTCAGCGAAATGGTACAAGAACCAAATAGACGAAGCATGTTCATTGAAAGCGCTGTTAACTTCATGAAAGAGCATGACTTCGATGGATTGGATCTCCATTGGGTATACCCAGGTATGGCATTACCCATTTCCAAAATGATGGTCGAATAAGTATGTGCTACTTCTGAAATAAAGGACGTGTACTGATGCTGATGATTTTTTTCAGGTGAAGACGAGAAAGAGAAGGAACTTTTGACAGCTTTGCTTTACGAGCTCCGAGAGAAGTTTTCGTCTTATGGGTTCCTACTTTCGACTGTTCTGCCTCCGTTCAGGTAAAACAAAACTGGCTTCCTATTATAGTAACAGAAACTAAACAGTTAGTATAAAAAATACTTTGAATAAAAGAAAAACATAAAAAATACTAACAGGAAATAGCTGAAAATTTAGCGAAAATCAATTTTAATAACAAAATCAAACTTTTTACAAAAACTCCATAACATTATCAGGTATCAAATAGAAGACGGGTATGACCTAAGTGCAGTAAGCGGAGCTACCGACTACACAGTGTTACAGGCGTGGGACATGACTCACGCCAGGCGTGAGGAACCGCCCTCGAGGGCCGTACAGCACAGTCCGTTACATAGAGACCCAGGAGCGGCCGCTCGGGACCAGCGATATGATAATATTGTAAGTACACTGTAGACTGCAGGGTCGATATTTATGTTTATATCGTGTTTCATGGACTTTTGATTATGGTAGAGTCCATGAGAGAGGGTATTTTAAACCTGCTTAATGCATACGCATTAAGCAGGTTTAAAATAAATACAGTTTTTCCTCATTGACTAATCCCTTCTTTTTAAGTACATACCTTTATTTGCATACATAATATTTAATTCTGACTAACTAATAAAAGCTTTGCTACTCTGTCAGACTAAAGTTCCCAAAGTGTCAATACATTTTTATAGGTCTCACATATTTTAATAGGTTTTGTATACATCTGAATTCAATTCATCAGATAAAACGTTTTCTCTAATTCTTGAATGTCCCGACTTATTCAAACCTCACCAACTTAATAATTTCCGCAGGAATTCATGGTGAAGTTCATCCTGCGTCACGGCATGAACGCTGAAAAGTTAGTGCTTGGCGTTCCGTTCTTCGGGCGCACTTACACTCTCGCACCGTCCACCCTGCCTGCACCTGGTGCTGCTGTCAGTGGGTGGGGCGACGAGGGACTTTATACACAGACTAAAGGACTTCTGGCTTACTTTGAAGTAAGTATCACTTTTTGTCAAGCATTATGCGAAAGTAATCTTGCCAATTCCTTCGTACAATAGCAGGATCATAATTTCTCCTGTAACAGTGTTATGCAACTCCTTGCATATGTTTTTATGGTGTAGATATTGCTGCATTCAAAATTAATACGGTTCTGGAATCAAACATGAAAATGTAACATTAACTGATTCTAATTATGCTTTCCTATTTACAGATATGTATGGCTGAACGCGAAGGAAAAGGACCAACTGGTACAGATGCAGGTGGGAACACTTACGCGTTGTTCGACAACCAATGGATCACTTATGATACGCCAACTACGGTCCTAGAAAAGGTACCATCGATTTTGTAATAGCAACGAATTACTGTTGTTTAAATTGCGGGTATCTTGAATCTGAGTATCCTTATTTTGATTAAAGCGTTTAGTATCACATTCTAATTTTATTTTTTTTCGAACAGATGAAGTTTGTGGTGACAACGGGCTTAGCAGGAGCTGCAGCGTCGTCAATCGATATGGACGACTTCAGAGGACTGTGTGGTCAACCATTCCCAATGCTGAGCGCTATTTCAACCACATTGAACGGTAACTTTCCAACGAAACCAACGACTTGTAAATAAAACTTTCAATAGGAATATAACTCACAAACCCATTTCCTTTTATATAGGTGAAGCAGTTCAAACTGATCAGTCTTCATTTAAGTTAGGATCCTGTGAATCTGAGAAGGCTTACTTGGCATCTGACGAAGACTCTTGCGCACACTTCCACTTCTGCACCGGAGGCATCAGTTACAGGATGTCTTGCGAAGACGAACGCCTTTACGATCCCTCTACTGGATTCTGCGGGTAAGATGAAGCTATTTTAGGACACTGAAATAATGGACATACCTACCAAACAAACAAAGATAATTAATGGTACTATAATTTGTCTAAGAGATGGTTTTTCATTAACCCAGATAAGTTTTACTTGAGCAATAAATATTGCGGTTTGACACCTTTTGCATAGAAAGTATTATAATACTCTGTGTTACTCTCATCATATTCTTCAGATAAAAGTCTCTGAAAGTTCTGATTATTAAAAAAATAGTCCTAAATATTGCATTCTTTCAACAGTCACCAAGACGTTGCAAAATGTATGCCAGGACAAAGCCTACGTATCAGCGTTGAGGACGCAGCTCGGTTTCTATCGCAAGCATATGAAAATGATTTTGAGGTGAGTGTAGTCTCAGGTGAAAAACTCATTGAAATACTTTTTGTATATCACCCCTTCGGCATAAATCATAATTATGCATATAAGTAGGTACTCTTTCCATATCTTGAACATCTAAATAATTTCAATGTGTATTTGCAGTGGAATGACCCTACCAAAGATATGTTAGCAAATAAAGACCCAGAGCGTTTAGTTGCCGAGATGGATAGCAAAAAAAGTAAGACAAACTGCTAACATTATTTTCAAAAATCAGATGGAACTCAAAATTTTTTTTTCTTAATATATATGTATGTATTATTTTGTAGGTAAACAGAGCGACAAACTCGTGGTTTGCTACATGACAAGTTGGGCCTTCTACCGTCGCGGTGACGGAAAGTTTGTTCCTGAAAACGTAGACACTCGGCTTTGTACCCATTTGGTTTACGCTTATGCATCGCTCTCTCCGGATGACCTCGTCGCTAAGGAGTTCGATCCCTGGGCTGATGTCACCAACAGTAAGTACAAATTACAATAAAAGGGAAAGCTAGTTTTCTGAAAATATACCCAGAAGGTAATAATCATCAGATTTTTACTACTACATTCAGTACAAAGAGTTTATGAGAGTATATGCTGTCAAATTTAAAAACAGGACAGTCAAATAATTCTATGTCTCTTTTCAGATCTTTATGAGCGTGTAACTTCCTTGAGAGACCTCAAAGTCATCCTAGGTTTGGGAGGCTGGACGGACTCCGCTGGCGACAAATATTCCCGAATGGTGTCCTCCGAGGCGAATCGCAGGAAGTTCATAGAAAAGTTGATTCCATTCTTGCGCATGCACAACTTCAAGGGCCTTCATTTGGACTGGAACTACCCAGTTTGTTGGCAAAGTAACTGCAAGAAGGGTGCAGTTTCTGATAAAGCTAATTTTGCTAAATTCGTTCAGGTATAAAATAAATACGCTATTTCACTGTCCTTTGAATAAATATTGTTATGGCAAAGTTAGTTATTGGTGATTTTTTCTCCTTTGCAGGAATTATCCAAAGCTTTACATGGAGCTGGCATGGAACTTGGTGTCGCTCTTTCTGGTTACAAAGAAGTAATCGAGTCTGCCTATGATTTACCAATTCTATCGAAGGCGGCTGATTTCCTTAGCACCATGACTTACGACTACCATGGTGGATGGGAGAAGGCTACTGGACACCATACCCCGCTAGTACCATCACAAAAAGACACTCTAGCTTATTATTCAATCGTAAGTAAAGGAATTTTAAGTACCTACCATTTTAACTGTTTGATCGAAGTGATCTGAATTGTCTCTAAAATAGAATTATTTTTCAGGAATACGCTGTAAAAGCTCTAATAAGTGGTGGAGCAGACCCTAAGAAACTTCTCCTTGGCTTGTCGTTCTATGGTCAGTCGTACAGACTAGCAGACATTGATGGAGCTAAGGGACCAGGTTCTGCAGCAGCCGGTCCTGGCGAGCCTGGAGAGTTCACCAAGCAACCCGGAATGTTGGCTTACTATGAAATATGCTACCGAGGTTAGTTATATAACATTCCACTCACCCTTCACGACTATGTTTTACTATGATGATTTTATAAAATCCAAGTTTGCCGTTACACTTTGTCAATAACTGGACTGTAGTAGGCAGTGTGCTGCCGTGATAAAAAATAATAGCTGAATCGTATTTTTATTATAGTGAAGAACTTAAGGTGGAAGACAGGGAGAAAGGACAATGCGGGACCCTACACGTACTCCGACAACCAATGGGTTGGATACGATGACCCCAAATCTATCACTGAAAAGGTTTGTGTAAATATATATTTTTTGCTGCCTCCATAAATTAATTATTGCTTCAATGCAATGCAATTCAATTGAAATCCCAAACCGCAGTTTGAACTTAATTTAGTTCGCCTTTAATTTCTGTTATTGGTTCTAAATTACTTGGCATGACTCATCACTTATGTACCTGGCAGTCATCATGACTAATTGTTACATTTTTATATAAATTATTATTATTCTATAATATACTATTCATGTAATTATTATGTCCAGCAGTGGACTGCGATAGGCTGAGTTGATTGATTGATTGATTATTATTCTACAGTGACAACGCTACAAAGTATCAGTAGTTATTTCGTGGTGTTGCTACTTTTGAATAACTACTTGCTAGGTGCTTTTGCGTCCACAAATGGTATTATTTTTAGGGTTCTTTTAGTTCTACATCATTTTAAATGTATAGCTACAAGAATTACATTGCCAATTGATGAAGAGAGTGGTTCAAAAGTAAAGGTATAGCAATTGTAGCTACTAGCTAAACCTAGAAGGAAAGAAAGAAAAATGCGTTTATTTACATTATTGGTTTATTGGCACTTATGCGCGAATTATGTGTAGGTGGAATGGGCTTTGCGCCAAGGCATGGGTGGTGTCACAGCCTGGGCAATCGACCTGGATGACTTCAGCAACCGTTGCTGCGCGGAGCCATCACCTCTGCTGCGTGCAGCCGGTCGCGCCCTCGGTCGAGGAGTACCTGCGCCACCGACTGCCGCCTGTGAAAGACCGCCTGAACCCGTCACGCCTTCACCTCCTACAACTACCACTGTTGCTGCTGATGGTGAGTTTAATTACAACTACAAATGTATTGCAACTTTAAACATTTTCAGATCGGCAATCCAATAAGCACGCTCTTTGCTTTTTAATCGTACACATTTGGTTTGATGATATGAGTTGCGTAATGTCGTCGCGTACTACATACGCATACTTCGGGTCAATTCTTTTTTTTTCTGTTAATACAACATACGATACGTGGTAGGTATTATTTTATTTTGATTCTCTATAGTAAGTACTTTATTGTACTCACTAACTTCCTCATTCTAGGTTCTGCCGGAGGTGGCAGTCACGACCATCACAACCACGATCAAACCTCAACAACCTGGCCGGGCTGGAACCCATCCACCACAACACAGAGCAGTTCTCAAACATGGTGGCCTGCAGCAACCACTCCCATGACCACCACGAAACGACCCACCACCACAACGAAACGTCCCACTACTACTAAAAAGCCTCCATCTGATTCCGGTAAGTAGAATAACATCAATCATTTCAAATGACCTCAATATCAATGGTGTAGCGCTTCTACTACATAAAATGATATCTTCAAAACAAGGTACTAGCCGACCAAATTAATTAGGCATTTGTCAATCGTGACGTAAATACACCTACTCCTGGTACAGCTCGATTCAAACTTTATGGCGGGTCTAAAGTGCGCTACTCGCTGCGCAATAACTAACCCCTCACCCCCGCCGACAGGTGAATTTGTTACTGCGCAGCGACTCGCCTCATGTTCCGACCCGCCATCGCTGGGCCTGAGAAAGTTAACGGACTAGGAGGCCAGAAATCACCCAGTTCTTTCATTTTTTTCGGATTAAACCGCTCATAAAATTATTAAGCCAAGAGTAAAATAGTAACTTAATTTATTAACTCAATAATTCATAGGTCTAATACACAATTTAATGATTACAGGCAGCATTGAAGGTCAAACTTGCAACGCCGGCGACTACCACTCCGCCCCGGGCGACTGTGAAGGCTACCTGCAGTGCGAGGGCGGCGCGTGGCGCAAGCACCACTGCGCGCCCGGCCTGCACTGGGCCTCCACCGTCAACCGCTGTGACTGGCCCAGCTTCGCCAAGTGCACTGGTAACTATCATCTACATCTTCATGTCAAACATTTGACATTTGGTCTTTTTTTGTTGCTAAGTTTTGTTGCTGCTATTGATTCATTCGGGCTAGTCTTCCTTCTCTGCTTTTATGTATAAACAAACTGGTGCAGCTCACTGAAAATAACAACTTATAACGTATTTTAAAATGCTTCATTGCAGTCATAGACCTTTAAAATAAATTAGACGATTTAAATAGAAAACTATAAAATATCATTTTTTCTTTTAGAAACAGCAAGTAGCGAAGCAAGCACAGCAACTTCGACTCTAGCACCGATGACGTCTCGTCCTCCGCCACGACCGACCACCACCACCAGACGACCCACAAGCACCACCACTAGAACTACTACCGCTGCATGGCGACCTACCACTAAACCACCAGTTCAATCTGGTAAATATATCATTAACTTTATAATCAATAACACTAAACTAATGTCTCCGGCTTACTATGGGTAGTAAGTTAACTGGCTTTTTTTTCTATAAGATATTTTATGTAAGATATTGTGATAAACTCTTATTAAAATGAAAGAATATATATTAAAAAGTTTGTAAAAAGGAACTGTATCAATGTTGATTCCTGAAGTAACTTTTTGAAAAAATATCAAGGGTCTGAAGTCCTGGACAAAGTAACTTTCTATAAGTGGTAACTATAGTAGAAAAGCTAATATTACTGAAGGCAACAGGCAGTTATGAATGAAACATTCTTAAACTAACACTATTCTCAATTCCCACAGACACAGGAGAGGGTCCTGCAAATGGACAGTCATGTGTCGGTGAACAGTACAACTCAGTCCCCGGCGACTGCAACGCGTACCTACACTGTGACGGCAAAGTGTGGCACATGCAGCGCTGTTCGCCTGGACTGCACTGGAGCAACGCACAGAAGCACTGCGACTGGCCCAAGTACGCCAAGTGCGAAGGTGAATACCATTTTATAACATACTTACATACATGATAGCACTTTGCGAAGAGTCTTTTCAGGTTCATGGCCCAAATATAATCTGTAGCATTATGTACATTTAGGTTACGATGTAACTGTCATACACATTGGGACAATAAATGTCCCTAATTAAATAAAGAATTTTAAAACAATATTGCATTTGCACACACTATCAATCACAATATGAATCATTTTGAAGGTAACTGGCGGTGGCTAATCCATTGATTCATAGGTTCGAAAAATTTTTCTGCTCAACAATGTAAATAACGCAATAAATGTTGTTGAACTGTCAAAATGAAAGCCATTGCTACTAATAATGGGTTATGCAATTACCCCGCTGCACAGTCGAACCTTATAACCAAAAGAAAATATTACTTCATCTCCAATCCGATTTTCATTTGTTCCAGTACCTAAATCTACGACGGCTGCTCCCAAGCCAACACGACCAACCAGGCCTACAACAACATCGACAACTTCAAAAGGCAAGTCATATTTGGACACTTTTTTTTGTTTTTTTTTTTCCGGATGGGAAATCATCAAATGAGGGATCATTTGATGATTTCAAGTCATATTTGGACCCTTTATCTTTAAAATCGTCTTTTACACTATCCTCAATTTTTACATAGGTACTTCTACATAACTAATTCTACATGCTAATTTAATGGGTCCCAATGCTTGAAATAAACGATTATTATTATTATTACATCTGAGTGTGTCTAAATTCAAAACGTAGATAGGATTATGCAAAGATAGACCCATAAATTATCGTACTGTATATTTTTATTACAATACATTATAGAAGGAAATAAAGAAATTAATATTGAATAAGACCTGACCATTTCCCAACAGCTCCTTCATCTGGTTCTCAATCCGAGGACTCTCCATGCGGCGGCAACGACGTGCATGCGCCCGCGACAACTTGCGACTCATACTTGCTCTGCGTTGGAGGACGTTGGCGCAAGCAGATGTGTCCGCCTGGTCTGCACTGGGACAGGCGCACTAGACGCTGCGACTGGGTCGAGTTCGCTATGTGTGAAGGTAATAACACCAATAACGTTAACGGAAAACCCAAAAGAGGCTCAAACTTTTCCTCTACTCCCCATTAGATTCACAAGTTGACTTGCGTATTCCGTTAATAATCATTGTAAAATCACTTGCAAAAACTCGACTTTTGGAAAATTAATGTCTCGTGGTGCTTCAAAAGACCAATAGCGCCATCAGCTTCTCTACTTCTTAACCTTTTTCTAATATAGATGCACTTGTTCCAACAGTGGGCAAACCGTCCAAATCTCCGATACCGCAGACAACCACATCAACCACCACTAGACCCACTACGACAACCACCACCAAACGGCCTACGACGTCATCTAGAAGACCGATGAGACCTACGTCTTCTACTACTAAGAGACCACTCGGCGATGAACCGCAAGTGCCTGGCAAGGTAGTTTTAAAAATAATTGTTTCCTGTAGAGCTTTCATTTTCCTATATGTCAGTGACCGAATCCTCGAACCAAGTTATTCTGCTCAAGTTGTTTTTTGTTGACGGGATTTTTAATTGCAACAACAGCTTTCATTTCTTCCAATAGACCAAAAATTATGTACTACGTTTCATTGTCCTCTAGGGTTGCAACACGGGCACATACCATGCTCATCCCAAGTGTGAGAAGTTCTACGTGTGCGTGAATGGACTCCTGATAACTCAGAGCTGTGCACCGGGCCTCACGTGGCGCCCTGACCGCAGCCAGTGCGACTTCCCCTCCGCCTCGTCCTGCACTGACAAGCGACAGAGTGGCGCTCCCGTGGACTCCAACTCCCAGTCTACTGTGATGCAGCAGCTCAATGAAGAGCCACCCAGTGAGTTGTTACATGATATGTACCTCTGTGTCGATAGCCTCTTTCCAAATAAACTCTTACGCTCTCTTTCTATCGCTTTTCTCTTTTCCTCTCTCTCTTCTCTTTCCGTTTTCAGCCACTTATAAGTCCTATATTGCATTGTATTGAAATTTCTAAAAGTCTTCAAAATTTTTCATCGTTCCTCAATTTTTCAGAATACTGTGAAGCTGGAGCATATGCCCAGTTGCCCACCGACTGCACTCGATACCTACACTGCTTGTTTGGAAAATTCGAAGAATTTGCCTGCAGTGCAGGATTACACTGGAATCAGGTAACAATAATACACGATATCCATACTCTATCATTATAATTCGATAAGTTAGAAGTTATCTGAAAATCGATATTTTGTTTTTCAGGAAAGACAGATCTGCGATTGGCCCAAGAACGCTAAATGCAAACGCAAGGCCAGCCCAACTACCACTACTACAACTACAACGACCACATCCCGCCCAGTTCAAGTGGACGTGATGCCGGACCATGATCATTCAGGACATGATCATGACCATTCAGGACATGATCATCCAGGACATGATCATACCCATGACCACGTACATGACCACGGACATGATCATTCACAACCAGCACCAAATAAGCCACTGGTTTCTTCAACTAGCATCACACAGCCCGACATTAGCTCCAAGCCTGCTCTTCTAAACTGTAGGTTTTGTACCCGTTCATAAAAAGTACCAAAGATTGTTAATAATAAAGTAATTTAAATGCACAATAGTTTTTTTTAATATCAATGCACACTTAAATGACGTTAATTATTTTCCAGCTCCCTATAAACTGGTATGTTACTACACGAACTGGTCATGGTACCGTCCTGGTATCGGCAAGTACAGTCCAGAGGATATCGACCCCAGTCTTTGCACCCACATCGTCTATGGATTCGCAGTTCTTGGCGACGATGGTCTTATTATGGCCCATGACTCCTGGTCCGACTATGATAACAGTAAGTTTAATATGCGACACTCTTAAGACTTCTCTAAATAAACAAAGTCGCTTTTTGTGTCTGTCCGTGTGACCGCGTTGTTCTTCTGACACACGCTACGGATTCTGATGCGGTTTTCACCATCATTTGGAGAATTTATTTCGGAAGGTTTAGGAACTATTCGACTCATGTTAATGTTTTCAACATTTTCAGGATTCTATGAGAAGGTTGTAGAATACAAACGCTATGGTATCAAGGTATCTCTAGCTATCGGCGGCTGGAATGACTCAGCAGGCGACAAGTACTCTAAGCTGGTCAATAACCCCGCAGCCCGTGCCCGATTCGTCTCACACGTTGTTCTTTTCCTCGAGAAATACGGATTTGATGGTTTAGACCTCGACTGGGAGTATCCTAAGTGTTGGCAGGTGAGAATTATCTAACACTTTTTACTGCAGGCAATTATAAGCACACTTGTCCTCTCTTGCTGCATTCACTTGTTCCCTTTCTCCGCTATAATTTCCTGTGCATTTAACGGCGAAGGCAATCAAGAGTAAAAAAACATAAAGATTAAGTAGTAAACAATAAAATAATGGCCTTAATAGGGTAAATGCAAGAAAGAAATCGTTTTACATTAAAGATTTACCGACTGAAAACGTATCTACTTAAAATTGTTACAGACAGAACTTGATGCATCAATCAAAACGACTTTACAGTTTATTATTCTTACTAACATTTCCTACAATTTTATTGTCCACAGGTTGATTGCTCAAAGGGTCCTGATTCAGACAAGGAAGGTTTCGCCGACCTCGTTCTAGAGTTATCAGCTAAATTCAAACCTAAGGGTCTGCTTCTATCAGCGGCTGTATCTCCTAACAAGAAAGTCATAGACGCTGGCTATGATGTGCCAGTACTGGCTCGCCATCTTGACTGGATCGCTGTCATGACTTATGACTACCACGGACAGTGGGACAAGCGGACTGGTCATGTAGCACCTCTGTACTACCACCCGGAAGACGGCACCACTTACTTCAATGCGGTACGGATTTTAATATTATATAACTGCCAAATGATACTACTATATACAATGTGTAACTGAATTAATGCACATTATGAAAGTAGTTTGTTCAGAATCGTTTACTGAATCGATTTCTGTAATTTTTAATATAGGTAATATTTTATCCCAAAAATAATTAAAATTACGTAAATTACTGTCACACTTCCGCTGTACAGTCAAAACAAACCAAAATAGATGAAGTACCTACTGCGCTAGACCCCTAAACGAGTGCGACTGTTTGCATGCGTAGATTTGTAATGTGACCACAATTTTCTCCCACAATCAGTGTAACTAATTTATGAGAAAAACAATGTTTATTACATAATAATAAAAAATCAGTGTATGTATTATGATTATAACATAACATTCTAATTGGGGTGTCTGGTGGTGTGCGTTAATTCCGGGACAAGTTGTATACTTGATTGATAAAAATAACGCACTGTAAGTTCATCCGAACAAAGAATTTGTGAACACCTAAACATGACAATGCGTCTAACTAGACTCATACTCTCGACTGAGTGTATTCCTGAATGAAACCGACAATGAGGCATAAAAGTAAAGGACTTTTCTCGATAATAATCGCGTGATTATAATTCCATTCAAATAAAACCTTTTTTTTTAAACTACAGAACTACACAATTCATTATTGGATGCAAAAGGGAGCGCCAGCGAATAAGCTGATAATGGGTATGCCAATGTACGGACAGACGTTCACTTTGGGTGCCGACAATGACTCGCCACAGACCCTCAGTTTGGACAATGAAGCTACAGGCTTAAACGCTCCAGCTTCAGACGGCGGTGAAGCAGGAGAATATACTAGAGCTAAAGGCTTCTTGTCTTATTATGAGGTAAGCAGCCACAAATACCATAAAGAATTGCTAAAAAAATCGACCAAAAAATAGGATAATCATGAATAAATAGTATGAATATTATCTTCTTTCTCGTTTTAGATTTGCGATCGCATCAGATATAACGGCTGGAAGGTAGTAAAGGATCCTAACCAACGAATGGGTCCATACGCATACAAGGGCAACCAATGGGTGTCGTTCGATGATGTTGAAATCATTAAAAAGAAAGTGAACTTCATAAAATCATTAGACCTCGGTGGTGGTATGGTCTGGGCTCTTGATCTTGACGATTTTAGAAATAGGTGAGTAGATAAAAAACTGACATGAGTAAAACTTTAACCCATGTGTACAAACGTACGATTAACAATCACATTTAACAATTCCCTATCTTCTCTAGATGTGGTCAAGGCAAGCATCCACTTGTCAACGCAATCAAGAACGGTCTACTGGATCCTAACGTAGATGAAGATACAATAATATTATCTGATTCAATAATTGATCCTCCAAACGAAATAGACGAAGATCTGAATGATATTCAAGTGCGGCCCGTCACGAAACCAACTCCAAGGCCCACACAAATAACAACGCATAGACAGCCCATAGTAGACACGACGACTAAAAAACCCACGACTGTTGTCAGTACCAATTTGGAAGAACGCTACAAAGTCGTCTGCTATTACACTAATTGGGCTTGGTACAGGTAATTATCTTAATTATGTGTTTTTATGCTCTCGCATGGAAATATAAAAAATCATGAATTAGTTCTATTGTATGTTCTTCTTAATTTTAAGTAATTTTAAACTTTTCCAGACCCGGTCCAGGAAAATACACACCTAGCGACATTGACCCCTCGCTTTGCACCCATATAGTGTACGCGTTTGCTGTCCTCGATACTAAGCGCCTAGTGATCAAACCACATGACATGTGGTTGGATGTGGAAAACAGTAAGTAGCTCTAGAACAAGCTCTAGTGTTTTATTTCTGCCATAATATTCTTAACTAACTGGCTACTTTTCACATTTTACAGAATTTTATGAAAAGGTTGTGTCCCTAAAAGAGAAAGGTGTGAAAGTGGTCCTTGGATTGGGTGGATGGGACGATTCTGCGAGTGACAAGTATTCACGAATGGTGAACAGTCCGTCAGCGCGAAGGAAGTTCTTGATCCACGCTCTAGACTTTATCGAACAATATGAATTTGATGGATTAGACCTCGACTGGGAGTATCCTAAGTGCTGGCAGGTGAGTGTTATAAATAAATTCAAAAGTCATTTCTGATCCTGATTGCAAATGAACAAAGATAACTTTGACATTTCTTTCCTAGGTGAACTGTGAAAAGGGTCCGAACTCCGATAAACAAGGCTTTGCCAGTCTCGTGAAGGAACTACGAGCTGCCTTCAAGCCTCGAGGCTTATTACTATCCGCTGCTGTCTCAGGCAGCAAACGAGTCATAGATGCTGGTAAGACACGATATTTTTCTCAACCCACCATCTTCCATGTCTAAGTTGATTTCAGAATGTTGATACTTATTTCATTTTTTCAGGCTATGATGTTGCGACGCTGGCCAAAAATCTGGATTGGATTTCCCTAATGACATACGACTACCATGGTCAATGGGATAAGAAGACTGGACATGTATCCCCAATGTATGCTAGCGACGGGGACATAGACAAAACTTTGAACACGGTAGGTCCTTACCAACAACTAAAATTAGAAATGGCTATTATTTTAAAGGCTTTTATTTTTTAAAATATCAACTGTATTTTCTTGCAGAACTTCACGGTGCACTACTGGATCGACAAAGGAGCAGCTCCTGAGAAGCTCATATTAGGTGTACCTTTCTACGGCCAATCGTTTTCATTGGAAGAAAACGTAGGAACTGGCCTTGGAGTACCTTCCTACGCGGGTGGAGAGGCTGGCGATGAAACCAGAGCTAGAGGCTTCTTGTCATTCTACGAAGTGAGTGATAATGTAGTGGAAATCATAAAAACCTTCATTGTATACTGCTGTTACGTACTGAAGTACACTATGCAAAGTTACTAAATACTCAATTAGTTAAAGGCATCGCATTAATGGAATGCTTAATGTGCAGATGGTGTAAAATGGACTGAATATGTACTTTTGACTTAATATTCTTAAAGTAAAATTTGTTGTATATACCTAAATGTGGTACCCAGCCTACCTGCCGGTTTTTGCAACGGTAATCACATTTTATCTATTCTCCCCCAGATATGCGACCGCATCAGAGTGAAGGGCTGGCAAGTATCTCGTGACCCAGGTGGTCGTATGGGTCCGTACGCCAGCTTCGACGATCAATGGGTGTCATTCGACGATGACTTTATGGTGCGCCACAAGGCAGAGTATGTCCGTTCCATGGGATTGGGAGGCAGTATGGCGTGGTCCCTTGACCTTGATGACTTCAGTGGAAGAAATTGCGGCTGTGGAAAGTCACCCCTCCTCGCTACTATCAATCATGTGCTGCGTGGCAGTGAAGCACCACCGAGGTGCTCGCTTGAAGAATGTAAGTTTGAAATCAGATTGACGACACCCTTTGTTATCACTATATTGACAAAATATAACCCGTTCAAATTTTGATTTATGAGACAGTCGGTGAAATACATCAGGATGGCCAAGTAAAACAAAAAGTAATCAAAAATTTACATTATGTTAACAGTGCAAGCAGAAAATGCAGAAACTGATATGGAAATCCCAGTCTCGATACCGAGCGCCACTCCCACTCCGGACATTGAGGAAACGGATGATATCCCAGTGATGATACCTGTAGAAGAAGTCGATACTGATACTGATACCGATACCGATACCGATACTGCTGGTATTGGCACCGATACGGACTTAGACACTGACAGTGTAAGTAACCCCTATAAAGCTTTAACTACTAACTAAAGATTTTCTGTAATATTGTTATAATATCATTATATTGTAATGTTTGACAGGGTCCAAGTCTTGAAGGCATGTCGTGCACTGGAAACGTATTCAAAGCTGACGAGGGTAAATGCAGCAAATATTATTTATGTCTCAACGGTAACTGGATGCAACTAGAGTGTCCCGCACCGCTGCACTGGAATAAGGTAAGTTAACATCCAAGGCGGCTTAAATATACAGAATTATTCAATCCTTGATATTTAAAGGCATATGAACGTAAGGTGAAATTAAAAGCAAACATTGATTAAAGAGACGATTAAACGCCAATAATGTATGATTAAACATCCATAATCATTACCTCAGTTTAAGCAACATTTATAAATAAACCCCTACGTATATCTGACGGTACCTAATCTTACACTACCTTATGATTTTATTTATATAGAACCACTGCGACTGGCCAGAGAAGGCCCAATGCAGAACAAAGTCTGCACTGCGGCTTGCAGGACTAGAACCCGAAGAGACGCAAGAGGACAAACCTATCGTGGGTTGCTACTTCACTAACTGGGCTTTCTATAGGTAAAGACAGCACATAATCAATTGGTGTAAGACAAAACGTATTGAACAAAATATTTGACAAATGGTTTTTAAATCTCAGGTCCGGCAAAGGCAGCTTTGGACCTGAACAAGTAAACCCAGCTCTCTGTACGCATATAATATACGCGTGGGCTCATCTTGATGGCAATTCCTTCAATTTGGTACCTGGAAATCCAGAGCTGGATCTTGAAAATGGTATGTATAGTATACAAAAGGAACTTACCGATTATTTTGATTGTCAAGTCCTTGTCTAAAGGTATAATGATGGCTCTCTTCCAGACTTCTACGGCAAGTTGACTCAGTTGCAGCAAACAGGTGTCAAAGTTATTATTGGTGCTGGTGGACTAACGGACTCTGAAAGCAGAAAATGGAGCATAATGGTATCAAGTCCGGAAAACAGAAAGACATTTGTAGACTCCGTGTTGAAATTCTTGCAAAGATGGCACTTTGATGGGGTTCAGATTGCGTGGCAATATCCAGGATGTAAACAGGTAAACCATCGTATTTCTTATTTCTTCAAAGCAGATATTTTAGTTTAAAGAGCAACCGCAACACATCATCATTTACTCGATCATTACTACAAAGCAAATATATAATGTCGCACATTAAGTAGATACACGTTGCTAATTCTAAAATGATTTCATTTCAGACTCCATGCACAAATGCTACAGTGGACACTATAGAAAGGGACAACTTCGCTAAATTACTGACAGAGTTATCAAGGACCCTACGTCCTCAAAACTTGGAGCTATCAGCTATGGTCTCCGCTTCCCCAGAAATAGCTCAATTAGCGTACAAGCCTTATGTTCTTGCTGCAGAGCTGGACTGGGTCGCCATTGCTGCTAATGATTATTATGCATCGTCAACTGGAAAGACCTCGTATTTAGTACCGCTCGAATCTAGTCATGTTCCAGGAGTTAATAGCTTGGTAAGTGTGTAAATATACTTCTATTTATTTCTTCTATTTAAGTAAGGAATCCTAAATCTCAGAACTCAAAATGTCCTGATTTTAGACAAAGATAAAAATTAAGAGTTTCTGCTAACAAGAAAATTCCAAATAACCTTTTATTACAAGACAAGAAGCCCTTTATCAAAAACGCGTGTGAGATATGAGTGTACTCTAATAATATGGCTTCTCTTCCATGAGTACATTAATTAATTAAAATTGGTGATTTTGCTCTCATATCAACAGGATATATATTGTATGCAGAAGCTGTTGGTAATACTTTATAAATAAATAAATATCTTGTTTACAGTACACGTCCCTATCATACTGGACGAGTGTGTTACCGCCTCGTCATGTAGTACTGGGAATTCCTGCGTATGCGCGGTCCTACAGCCTGCGTAGCGCTGTAAATGCTGGGCTTGGAGCCCCAGTCACTGGCCCTGGAGAACCTGGACCTTACACACGAGTGCCTGGCTTCTTGGCCTACTATGAGGTTAGTAGAGAATCAAGTCCGACAAATAATAACCAAAATGTTAACTAGATAATGCTAAGATTCCGAACCTAAGCTAAGTCTTACAGTTTTTGCGTAGTCGTTTTCACGTTTATTCCTTAGGTCAAGAAAATAATCATTTTATTTTATTTTTATTTAACAAAGAGACTCTCGCCAGACTCACATAATGAATGAATATTACTGAATTTGTAACTTAATCACTGTCGCCTAGTAGACTCGATAAATATAACATAATCAGCCTATAATGTTCCCACTCCTGGGACACAGGGCTCCTCTCCGTGAGAGGGAGCGGGCCGTAATCCACCACGCGGGCCAAGTGCGGGTTGGTAAATGTCACATGTCTTCGAACTTTTGCTTCTAGGACAGGCCGGTTTCCTCACGATGTTTTCCTTCACCGTTTTGAGAGCAGTGGTGATGAAATAATTTACACAAAGTAATGCGCCTGTCTGGGTTCGAAGAGTGAAATTGCGGAACTTCTAGCAAGGTCAACCTAATACCGTTTTCCACTATAGACAATAGACATACTTACGTGCCTATTTGTACTCTATCGCGACACGGTTCCTATCTGCTGATAAGAAAGATAGTGAATACTTCAATGTTCATCGTGTGAACGTAACATGCAACTCTGAAGCGTACATCCGCATGATAAGATTGGGTTCTATTCTCTTTGGATTGGACTCCAGGAATTGTATTTCCCATTGCTGAATTCGGTTGGTCCTAGTTTAGCTCGATGATCTTTTTAATTAATCAAATTTTTTTGGTTGTCGTATAAGATGTACCTACGATAGTATAATGACTGCGGAACCGGAATTTGTATGATTCCTCAAAAAATTGTGTATCAGCTAATGTTATTTCATTTGGCACAGGTCGCCGATGGTTTAGCGAAGCATCAATGGATGGAGAGTCGAAGTTCTGCGGGTACGTTCAGCGTTCGCGGTGGGCAATGGGCGTCGTACCTGACTGATGCGGATGTGGGCGGCGCGGGCGCAGCAGCCAGGCGCGCGGGCGCACGCGGTGCTGCCTTGTGGGCACTCGACTTGGACGCACGAGGACAGTGCTCGCTGCTGAACGCGATGCGACAAGGTCTCACCGAACCTGAACTACCTCTAGAGCTGTGCGCACCTGCCGCGTGAAACATGTAGAAGCGTGGGGTCCAACATCTGGAACTACCCCAGCAATTATAATTTTAAAACGGTTACTTCTTTGTGTAGAGTACCGATTATGAGACTGTGTCATGTGGGTGCTTATATAAGACTTAATTTAGGTAAAAATTAAACATATTTAGATAGATACTTCAATGTGATATTTTTAATACGTAGATAAACTTTCTACTGATGTCGTCGTTCTTGTGAATTCCTTGATTTTTACTTGACGATAGCACTTATATAGTATAGGAGTAAATAATGTGTATTTCATAATATTTTTCGATACCTACTGGTTGTTTAGAATTTCCGATTTAAGTAAAAGTACAAGGAATTTAGTAGGTATTTTAACTGAATTATTAGACAAAGAAAATCACAACTTTTATATAATACTTAACTTAGAACCAGTACTGTGTCTATTACTTATATGGAATAAATAGTTACCATAAATGTATACTTACAATGAATATAATGACAGTTTCATACAAGATCCCTTATATGGTTTTTGTTTCATGCTTTATCTTGTCTGATAATAAAACGATACTATAATTTTTACATTGTTAAATTTTTCCTCATCACCCTCAACCAAAAACAAAGTTTTTGAGATGTAATTCATCTGATCGCTCTTTGTACGCTTAAAAACTCATTGTCAATTTCCTGCCCTTATCCCAATTTATTTGAGGTCGGCGCGACGTGTATTTTTCTTCCATACTTCTCTTTAAGTCGTCATCTCGGTAGTCACCCACTTTCTATCCATATCACAGAGTCCAGTCACCACCACTCATGGTGTCTCTGGTTTTCCCCTACTGTTATAGCCATCGACATTCATACTGTGTTCATACTCAAAACTTTTCTCACAATATTTTCCTCATTTCACCGTATCACATGCCCATACCATGACAACGGTAACTAAAAAATGGTGTGGAAATCGTTCCACACAATTTTTTAGTTACCGGTGCCCCTTCAGACCTCTTCTTATACTTCTTATACATGTGCTAGTTTCTTATTCTATCCATTCGTGTAACACCACACATCCCTCTTAGCATTCCCATACGTACTCTTAAAAACTATCATGTGAAAATGCAATACATACAAACGTTGAAGTGACGCATAACATACAGGAAATACCCAACTATGAATTATACATTTTATTTATCCTTCCTCATTTCTTGTTCCTACTGAAACCTACCTTGGAAACTATATTATGAATGCCTTGGCTATGTGACAATGAGATAAACATAACATCGCATAAGACACATGACATTTGCTCAACTTTTTTGTTCATCTCAAAAAATAAACAGGGATAGTGTTGAGGAAAGGTAAAAATACGTTTAAAACAGAAATGATTATTTAATGTTTATTGGTGGCAAAACAAATAAAGGTTACAATTATTTTAAAAGTAACCTGGTATTCGAGCCTAGGCTCATCATAATTTTACATGGAATAAAAAATATCTGGAAAAAACAAAAACATACAATGGTCTTAGGAAAAGCGTTAGATACTGTTCGTTCCCTTTCACTTTAATAAAAGTCTACTCCAATGAAAGCTTAGGAATGACCGATGTCCATGGTAAATTAATTATAGGTCATGCTTTGGTCGTCATTAAATAAAATATTATCAATTAGTTGTATTTTTAGTAGTATGGAAAGGGAACGAACAGTATCTAACGCTTTTCCTAAGACTACAATGTCAATGGGGGTCAGTAGGACTACAACTGTTTTTTTTTTTTGTAGGTCCCATCTTGATCTTGTAACTGCAACTATAATTTCTAATGATACGACAAAGGAGTAGGTACCTACTACAATTGTGTTGGTACCTATAATTGATAAACTTCCTACTTTTCTATAATAATATGCGCATGCGGTATTAAAACGATTGTAAGTAAATGTTGACCTGATTTAACACGCACTTGCGCATGCAGCAAGACTCGACAATGTTACCTAGGCATATTGTATTTTCGTTTAATGACTATCCTGCCATAACAACTAGTTACTATATTTAGGTACACTTAATTCTAATATCAAGTCAACGTAAATCCAATAATCTACTAACGTTTTCAAAACAATTTAACTAATACTTATGTGAATAGATTTGACTCGTGTGCGTGTCTAACTATCAGACTAGACAAGTCAGATTTTCTGACGCACGATTTCGAAGAATGGCTGCATAATATGTAGTTTATTCTTGTTTAGCTCCGGTGCACTGCTCACAAGTTCGTTTAAAATAATTGGCGACGTTTTGATCCAGACATACGTAGTACACGTCGGATTTTAACGGAGCGTTTACAATACTCCGTACGCTGATGATAATAATAGTTATGTTACATGATTGCATCAGACGCCTGGTGATCATTTTCGTGACTCTTTCTTTCTTATGAATAATTCACATGCTGTGTCACGGTACGTAGTACAGTTTAAGTAGGTAGTTGTCAAGTCCAAAGTGCAATATTCAGCTTGTGATTATGATACCATTTTTGTAAATAGCTAGCCAAGGGCGCCGATCCGTGCAAAAAAGATTCCACCTACTTACCTAATATATATTTTTTTTGCATATAGATATGTCGCATTATTGAGTATTTATTGGTTTATACGCTCAATTGATTTTTGTAATACCGGTGAACGCAGTGACGTCACATGTCACGTGAACGGAATCGGTTGGAGGGGTGTCGATTTTAAAGTTATAAAAGCGCGAGTCGCAAGAGAACTTGGCTCAGAACAAAGACATTAAATTATTTACTTAAATCTCTTTGGCTCAGAACGATACTTCAGATCGGACCTCCAATCGGGATCGTTGGTTCACAGGTACCTTATTAGTACCGTCTCTAACTATTATAACCGTTATTATTTAAACTGTGCTGTGCTATTATTCAAATAAACCTTTGTGCAAGTATTTGGTATTGTTACTGTGTTACTTGAGACCTACGCCATGGAATCTCTACCTCAAGACCATACTGATGATGGGCGAGCTGCGCAGACCTCTCGGCCGTCGACATCAGAAGTGGGATTGGACCACAACGACCCACATGTTCAAAATGAAGATGCTAGTATCGAAAATGGATGCGTCTGATGGAACAGCAGAACCGCAATTTTCTGACGCCGATTCAAGTAATGAAAACAACTGCTACGTCGTCACATGGCTTTCGCTTACCGGACCTCGACCCTGAGAAAAGCAGATGGTGGACAACGTGCTGGAAGTCGTGAACGGCGAGTGGACGTCGTACAACTACCCTCAGACACGTTAGAAAATAAAGGTGAGCTGTATTATTTTGTTTACGATTTTGGTGCTGAATGCTCGTTTTTGTGCAGCCAAATTAAGTGGCAAACGAGATAATATCGTCTTTTCGATTAACATGTCTGCGACAGACTTTTTATTGCATAAAGCTCTTGTAATAAATTCTGTTTTAAACGGTCAACAACAGAAAGCTAGATTTGATAGAACAAAGGCAGCTATAACAAAATCTTCGGTTGACGATTTCGTGTTATTAGAAAACGAAGAGTGAAATCAGATTTTAAGATTAAGTTAGATCGGAAGTTCAGCGGTCCGTTTAAGGTAGCATAGGTAAAGAAAGATGCCAGTAGGTCATGTACCAGTTGAAGTAGATAGTGATCAGTGGTGATGAGCAAGCCTACATTATGGGAAGCACGCGAGTAGGGGTTCTCTATCGGCCGTAGTAAAGTTGTGTGGTGTCACAGGGTGATGCACACGGATCCATGCGCTGGATGTGTGAGAGCAATGCGATTGCTGGTTGCCTAGAGAGCCTTGGCATTAGAGTGGTTTACTCGTGTGTGGGTTTCCAGGTGTCTAAGGCTCTTGGTGATAAAAATGATTGTTAATGTGGATAACAATGGTACATGGCTCTGGTTGGTGATTTACGCTATGATTACATAATCAAAGTTTGTTTACATTACTCTGGTTGAATCAATACTCTAAAAGCCTTGAACTCCAGGCGTACGTATAAGTACGCTCACGATCACATACAAAAGATGCCTATAAGTAGAGTTCCTAACGAGTTAAACGTAGAAGACGGTGAGGAGAGTTCCTCCACCGAGTAGTAGAGCACATACCATGGCTATTAGGTCGCACTGTACGCACTTGTCTGTAGTCGTAACTGCAACTCACTTGTGAGTTGTTTAGGGGGCTATGGGCAGGTGGTGGTACAGCGGGGACCCGGGTCTCAAAGGAGACGATTGTTGTGTTCGTCTTGTAATGACCTGGGAGTCGTAGACTCTATGTGAAGTGATGTGTGTAGATCGTATCACTTGAGGTGATGACGATATGGGTGGCATGAGTGTCACTAGCTGCTGCGGCAGCCGGGCCATGAGCGTTGTATGTAATCTATGAGTAAATTGATACAGTTTCTGACCAATTCTTACTAAGGCTTAGAGGAACCTTTTGTTATCGATGATAGTTTTGATCAGAGTATTACTAACGAATTTGAGGAAAGTCAAGTAATAGTTTTGTTGCTGAAACAGAGTAGAGATTAAGTTGTGGGGTTTCGTGAGAAACCATAAAGTTCAAGAGTGACTTGGCAATCCGAGGGGGTCCATGCGCAAATTAATTTGACCAGTTGAGTAACTGGAGGTTACTAGATAGTATGAGACACATGCATCTTAGTTGATTATTTTTATTGTAACCTTGAGATTTGGGAATCAAATAGTGGGTAATGCTCTGAAATCTGCTATTTTTAGTTTGTTCGAATTTTCATTGTGCTTTTGCCTGTACCAAATGTGGTCAGAAGTCACCGAGCTATGTGATACTTTACTGGCATGTTTCATTCCAGGCCAGCACCTGTAGCAGCCGCGCGTTTAAGTTTGCTATGTCGGTAATCCGAACAGTGTACTGATGAATACTGGGTACATCTACACACGAGGACGTGTGAGCTGTCAGAATGGCCGTGTCGCATCATTGACTATTTATTGGTTTAGACGCTCAATTGATTTTTGTAATACCGGTGAACGCAGTGACGTCACATATCATGTGAACGGAATCGGTTGGAGGGGTGTTGATTTTAAAGTTATAAAAGCGCGAGTCGCAAGAGAACTTGGCTCAGAACGATACTTCAGATCGGACCTCCAATCGGGACCGTTGGTTCACTGGTCCTTATTAGTATTGTCTGTAACTATTATAACCCTTATTATTTAAACTGTGCTGTGCTATTATTCAAATAAATGTGTTACTTGAGACCTACGCCATGGAATCTCTACCTCGAGACCATACTGATGATTGGCGAGCTGTGCAGACCTCTCGGCCGTCGACAGATATAATATCCTTTATATAAAATAAGTAATCGTAAGACCAATTGATACGATATCTCCGCTAAATATTCTACTGGATATCTTCATAATAAAACTCGATAGGGTATCTAGATACCTAAGTTCAAACTCCATTCAGTTTAACAGTTGATTCATATATCGGAGCACGACTTTGGCAATTCATATTTATGCGAAACGTAAACGAAAAAGTGTCTCAACTAATTAATAATAGTGACCATTATTTATTTGTGTACAGACGCCAGCACATCAAGCTACTACAATCTGTCAAATTTCTTTAATAGAATTTCAACTTTATCGCTAAAGCATTAAGGTTCAAGGTTGATTGGGAAAATTTGACAGTTTCGGGTAGCTTGACCTGCTGGCGTCTGTACATTCTAAATGACATTGGACCAAAATATTCAGCCAAATCCACAGTTCAACGGCCTTCATGTGTTCACCTAAATACATGCTTACAGAAATATATAACAAGTGAATCTTTACAAATTAAATAAGAAAACGATAAATGTTAAGTAGGTACTTAATACATTTTTACTCAGTTCCTGAAAGTTACTCCAACTATCTACTTTAAGTACCAATACCCGACACATGGCCAAACTCTTCCTCACAGGTTTCACCAATAATGTACCGAAAATCAAGACGCCTCTTTCTGTGTTCTACAAAAAACTGAACACTCAGGTAAGCTTCTTTACAAGTTCTGTTTATTTTACGTTAAAAACAGGTATTATTTATCATACGATTCATGGTAAATTGTATCGCGATTATCTACTAAAGGATAATGATTGAAGTATTATTAGTAGGATTTTTTAAACTGATTGTTATACTGACACCTGCATGTATTTTTACGATCGCGTTGATGAGTTGAAATTGGGCTATTTTAACTTACAATGGTAATAGTTGATTATTGATTGGTACCTAGGCAATGGAAAAACTGAATTGGCGGTACCTAATGGGTATTTAGGTGTTGGTGATGGGGTGTCGCGACGGTTGCTGAAAGATTAGATATAGTATAGGTAGTAAATAGACGGGCTGCATTTTTCCATACAAATGTATTCCCCTATTCTCTTCCTGGATAATGCCTCTAGAGTAATCGTTTTTATTTATAAAAATCCAGGTCTATTGAAGGCATGCCCCTGTCATTTTTTTTTTTCAAAAAATTTATTACAAAAATAAATATGACTTACCAAAAACCTAAAAAAATACCCCGTTTTTACCTACGTAATCAGACGACTACCAAAGAAAATTGAAAAGTTTTTAAAATAAAAACAAGTAATAGGGGCATAGATCTATTCTTCCTTTAAATTTTGATACCAAATATAAAGATGCTGATGATGTAACGTGCAGGTGTTTATAATTTTGCGACTTTCCCGAGACCGGAGTCGCGGACACAGCTAGTTGCTACAAAGTAGTTACAAAAATATCGAATAGGTCTTCAAGATTCATTCATTTGTTGTTTTATATCGACAGGTACCTACTAAAGAAATACAGATCCCAGTAATGTTTGGGCACATCGCGGGAAAGCTATGGGGCAGCGGCGACAAACAACCCATCCTGGCACTACACGGCTGGCAAGACAACGCAGGCACCTGGGACCCCTTGATACCAATGATCATCAAAGATAGACCGATATTAGCTTTGGACTTCCCGGGACACGGGTTTTCGTCGTGGATACCCGGTACACATACACAATTATAATTAAACTTGTGGGCGTTTCCTATCGCAATCATAGCTAAGCTACTTATTAAAAAAATATACCTTCCCTACGTTACGTATATAAAGCTATAACAAGTCGACACACGATCTTTGAGAATTCAAAAAAGTCGCTTAACCGTACGAAGATTTCAATGCTTTTCATTTTCAGGTATGACTTACAACGAATGGGACTGGCCAAGAATGATTTTATTCATAAAAGAGCACTTCAACTGGGACAAAGTGTCCTTACTGTCTCACTCTATGGGAGCAATCGCTGGTATGCGCTTCGCCAGCGTGTTTCCTGATGACGTCGATTTTTTTATAGCAATAGACGGTTTTATATTAGAAAACGAATATTCAAATAAATTAGTAAACACGATATATCCCAAACTGCTACAAAAGGATTTTGTGTCTCAAGCTTGGTTGGAAAGGAAACCACCAACATATACTTTAGAAGAAATGACTCAAACATGGCATTTAGCAACGAGTAAGTCTATAGCCTTAGAGAGTGTTCAGCACCTACTGAAGAGGGGCGTGAAGCAATCAGAAACTGATCCCAATAAATATTATTTCTCGCGGGACTCGAGATTGAAGTACGCTATACTTATTCCTGAAGATAAAATGTTTGTCGAAGCTCTCGTCAGAAGGCTGAAGTGTCCAATGTTATTCCTAAAAGCGACAGACTCTCCTTTCTCTACCTCCAAGTTTTCTAATGCAATGCGCGAAATTATAGAAGAACAGAATGACAAGTACGAATTTCATTTTGTGCCCGGCAAACATCACGTTCATTTAAATAACCCTGAGAGAGTGGCACCGTTAATTAAAAACTTCATAGAAAAGAATAAATTAAGTTTATGAATATTTATTTTTAATTATTGTTAAGTAGTATGTTATCTTATCAATGTAAGTTATTAAAATTATGAATTAAGGCACCTACTAGTATTATTATACCTATATTGGAATGAATATTAATTTGACGGCACGGTTGGCGCAGTGGTTAAGCGATTGACTGCTTCGCTGCGTGTCGCGGGTTCGATTCCCGCACGGAACAGATATTTGTATGACCTACAAGTAGTTGTTCCGGGTCTGGCTGTTTGTGTATGTGAGTTTAAATGTTTGTAAACGCACCCACGATACAGGAGAAATTCCTAAAGTGGGGCAAGGTTTATAAAAAATAAAAAAAAAATACCAGAATTACTTACCTTCATCTATACCTACCTACTTATAATAAATCTGTAGAAGTGAAAATTCTGTACATTGAAAATATCAAAAAAATAAATAAATGTGATTAAAAAAATTTTTGTCTGTCTGTCTGTCTGTTCAGGCATCACACAAAAACTACCGATTCGATTACGATGAAACTTGGTATAATTATTCTTTAATATCCTGGGCACCACACTGGGTACTTTTTATCCCGGAAAAGTATATACAATAAAAAACAAACTTAATTTTGCGGTTCGATCCCTAGATCCGATTACTGTACCAACCGCAAATAATAAGTTTGTCGTAGGTTACGTCACCCGCAGTGGAGTTCACTAAGGGGCGTTGCACACTGCTAAGATACTATAATGTTTTATCTTAAGATACAATATCGCAAAATCCCTAAAAACTAATATCTTAGTTTTTAGGGATTTTGTATTTATTGAGTTTAGATAAGTTATCATCAGAAATAGGTTTATTTAGGTAGGTAGGTATTTTATTTTCTGTTGAGTTTATTTTTTTTTTAATTAAGTAGGTAGGTACTTAGATTTACTTTTATAAGGCGTAGACGTAAATAATAAATAATGATTAAGATCTCCTAATTCATTCATTTCTGAATGAATTATGAGATCTTAATCATTATTTTCAAAAACAACTACCTTTTGAAGAGTGAAGTGGGGTCTTAAAAAATGACAGATTTGACTAAATGCGTATGAAAATGAAAATATACACGCTAAGTACTTATATAAAAAAAATATTTTTTATTTTTGTTTGTCTGTTTGTTGCGGCTAATCTTCGAAACGGCTGGACCGGTTCTGACGGGACTTTCACTGGCAGATGTTATGGAGTAACATAGATTTAATTATTTAAACATTTTGTATACAAAAAAGGTACAAAGGCTTTTTTTTTTTTTTTCTGGTGGGAAATCATCAAATGACCGCTCCCGCTCTGGGTGGAGCGCAAGGGAGTGTCAGACTCTTACTGACTAAAACCCACCCATGTTCCTTCCTTCGCCCTTTATGTTCCGGGGTAGCGGTAACCCTTTCGGACAATCCCGCTGACCCGGCAGGCTTCGGCCCTAAGGGCTCCTCGAATTATGCTGACATCTCTATGAGGCGCGCGTGGAACACTTACGCGCCGTCCGGCACGGGCCTGGTCCTGATCGGGCGGTGAGCTACCCATTGCTCTCCGCCCGCAGGCCCGCGCCTACGGTGGCCGGTAGTCGTCACTCGACTCCCGACGCCCGGGGCGTCTCCCGCGGCGGCTGGGACGGGAGGCTCTCTCCCTCATCCGTCCCGCCACCTCCTTAGCTAGCATGACTGCCTCGCAGAAGGAGGCGACTGCCTCCCACTCAGGTACAAAGGCTGACTTAATGCCTTAATAGGCTCTATAGGCTACTTTTTGTTTCGGTAGCATGTTCCCGTGGGATAATTTCCGACATCCACGCGGGCGAAGCCGCGGGCAGAAGCTAGTCAAAAATATAATCCAAACAGGGGAACAAAACACCATTTAATAAGAGTGATAAAAATGCAGAAAGATGATGATAGACTTGTTGCCAGTAAGCCTGATAAAATATCAGGCTTACTGGCAAGACGTCTATTAAGGTATGGTCAGGGCCGGATTAACCATAGGCAGAGTAGGCAACTGCCTAGGGGCCCCGCATCGGCTAAGGGCCTCGCGCGCGCACAAAAGTTATAGAAAATGTTTCATACAGTGAAAATCTAATCAATGACAATAGGTGTTATTGCTTTTTTTCGACGCCTGTTGTCAGTTGATGAAATATTTCATACTTACAGACATACACAAAACCACGGTAATCGAGATTGTTCGAATTCTTTTTTGAGTGAAACCCTGATCCATGAACGACAAAAACTTCAACAAGCTAAGGGAAGCATACAACTTTTAATGTAAGCATACAATTTTTAATACAACCTTGAAGAAAAAACAATGCTTATGACGGATCGTAAACTTGAGTTGATTCCTAACTTGTAACAATACAAGTTATTGCAAAAAAAAAATTTCAAGAAATAAAAGACCAAACTATTGAAATAGAAAAACCATAGATGTCGGAACATCGCCAATACCAACAAAAAAGAACAGATATACGGACAAACATACCTACTCAGCTTGAAAAATTTATCAGTAAAAAAATGAATACACTTTGAAACTTGCATATTTATAAGCAATTCCTAAAAATATACACATAAAACAAAAACAAACGGCTGAAAAGGGGCCCCGAGAATTGCATTGCCTAAGGGCCGAGGCCTGTGTCCCAGCAGTGGGAACATTATAGGCTGATTATGTAAGGGCCCCGACATGGTTAATCCGGCCCTGAGTATGGTAGTGATAGTAGAACGACTAGAGCGCTGTTCAATGATTATTGATGCCAATGTTGTCGAGTCAAAGTCGGGATTGAAACAAATGAAATTTATCTTGGGTTGGCTCATCAGCTTGTCAATATGTGGGACGTGGACTCTGAAATCGTCACCATACAAATTATTAGTTACGGTCAATGACAATAGCTAAGAGCCTTTTTTTTTTTTTTTTTTGGGATGGGAAATCATCAAATGACTCCTCCCGCTCTGGGTGGAGCGGAAGGGAGTGTCAGACTCTTACTGACTAAAACCCACCCATGTTCCTTCCTTCGCCCTTTATGTTCCGGGGTAGCGGTAACCCTTCCGGACAATCCCGCTGCCCCGGCAGGCTTCGGCCCTAAGGGGCCCCTCGAATAGCTAAGAGCCTTAAGGCGCAATTATACTTGGTTGTTAGCCTGTATTCGGGAGCTCGAAAGACTACTTGAATTTGCCCGAATTCGAGTCAATGCATTAATTAAACTTGTCATCGCACTGGAATACGGGCTAACGACTACTAGTACTTAGAATTAATTCGATTACTAATGTGACGATTAGCAAAGCACTGATAGCAATTAAACGTCGGGTATCCGAATTCGGGTAACTGAAACGATGAAGCTGGACTAGATTATCCAAGACGGGCGTACTCGACCCCATTCATTCATACACTTGGTCGTTTGTTCGATTTCCATAGGCTATCGAATTGCGCCATTAATTAACATCTCAGGATGCGACACGTAATGTGGGGAAGTTCTTTACTACACAGGTCTGCCCACCGATAACTTCGGTCTTTATCCCAATGGTGGTCACGGTGGAGGACTATGTGCATTAAAAAAAAATAACAATACAGGATGGCATCGACGTGCAAACTGTAACCATGAATTCAGCATATAATTCTAGACTCCCAGCGTAACAAAAAATCAGAAGTTTTTTTTTTTTTTTTTATAACCGGCGTAAAAATTCAACTCTAGGGGAGTAAGAGGTTGCGCGTCGATGGTCCCTGCCGCCCTGTAATGTATACGACTAAAATACTAAGATTAATACTAGATAGTATAGTAATCATAAATAGAAAATCCTCATTTATAATACTAATAAGTAATGACTGGTACCTACTATGCGTCCAAAGTCCATTATGTCTAGTGTCAGAGCGTAAAATTCAATCGTACTTATAACAGCGAGCCCGGCCTTGGCAATGTTATTCTTGCGCGGTGCGTCACTGCGTTACGTTAAACCGCGCTGTTTTAGTGAAATATCTTCAATTACTGTGCAAAAATTACATATCTAAAGCAAACTTCATAAAACTCCAAACAGTCCGTGATAACTCAAAATTGTCATTGGTCAAATATTAAATCACATTAACAATTCGTGACGGTTCGCGAATCGATATACTTAACCTCTTCGTGACTATGGTTATTTTAACATGCAAGTGTATTATTAAGCAAAAATAAAGCAGTAGGAAAAACTGCGAATATTATTTTACCGTGGTCTCGTTAACTATACCTCAAAGTTCTGCAGTTAAACCTGAAACATGGCTAAGCGGTTGCTATTCCAATTGATTTTGAGCTCTAGTAGAACGACTTTAAAGTCGTCTCTGCCTATCCTCAGTAAAAAACTACATACTCAGGTGAGTTAATTTTTTTTTACCTTTATGTCATCATAAATGCTGCAAATACTTTTTTTTTTTAATTAAATTCGGTCATTTCAAAGATTATTGTGTTAGTAAAGCCCGATTTATTTATTTTTTATTATGAAGGTTTTTGTCTGTTTTGCTGAAGGCTTTTGAATAAAACACAAGTCCTTTTCCTCCTACTCATTATTTCTACCTATTGACCTACAAAATCGTTTTTTCTTTACCAATAAAAAATAATTATTTTATTTATTTAGGTAAGTAGGCGCCTACATTTTTTTTAAACAAGTTATTAAATCTATTTAATTAGTGGTGCATTGGTTTTTTCACAAACTTAATTTGTTTGCAGTTTCTAATAAAGGAATTTGCAGCTTTATTGATCTCGTGAAAACACAAAATTTATTATATTCGAGCGTTAGTCTGATGAAATAATCCTTCGAAATATGTAGTAGACTACCATAAAGATTTTTCGAAGCAGTCTTGGTCTATTGATGATTAGGTTATTGTAATGATAAATCTACTTCCCTTGACAGGTGCCAACTAAAGAAATACAGATCCCAGTAAAGTTTGGGCACATCGCGGGAAAGCTATGGGGCAGCGGCGACAAACAACCCATCCTGGCACTACACGGCTGGCAAGACAACGCAGGCACCTGGGACCCCTTGATACCGATGATCATCAAAGACAGACCGATATTAGCTCTGGACTTTCCTGGACATGGGTTTTCGTCGTGGATTCCCCCTGGTAAGTTCATGATTCGTTTTAGTTGTTATTAAATTTAAATAATTACTCAATGCTCAATATATTATGTGGCTGGTATGCCGATTGCACTTATTTATTGCAGTAACGGTTAACCTACACAACCTTTATTTTATTTTATAATTTATCTTTTCCAGGTATGCTGTACTATCAATGGGAATTACCGAGAATTATTTTATATCTAAAGGAGTACTTCAAGATGGAGAAAGTTGCATTACTGTCTCACTCTATGGGAGCAATAGCAGCCATGCGGTTTGCGACTGTGTTCCCAGATGAGGTCGAATTTTATATTGCAATAGACAGTCTTATTTACGACGACTACGATTTAAATTCTGTAATAGATAGAATTTCTAAAACCATTCGAAAAGGATTAGTCGCACAAAGACGGTTGGATAAAGAGCCTCCGTTATATAATATAGAAGATATGATTAAAATATGGCATGCGGGGACTAAGAAATCTGTAGCCTTAGAAAGTGTTCCCCACCTACTGAAAAGGGGCGCAAAGCAGTCACAAACTGATCCGACGAAATACTTTTTCTCACGTGACTCCAGATTGAAGTATTCATTATTTAATGCAGAAGACAAGAAGTTCGTCGAAGCTCTTGTCAGAAGACTGAAATGTCCAACTTTATATATCAAAGCGATAGATTCTCCGTATTCGGCCGACCCGTACTCTATAGAAATGCGGGAAATTTTAGAGCAAATCAATGAAAACTACGAATTTCATTTTGTTCGTGGTACACATCATGTACATTTAAACAATCCTGAACTAGTAGCCCCCCTTGTTAAAAAATTCATTCAAAAGAATAACTTAATTATTTAAATAAGTACTGTAAAATATTAAAATCTCTGAAAATTATTTACTCCTTACCTACATCTTAGTGGCAATGGGAAGATTCTAAGATGATAAGTTATTACCCGCACTAGTTATAATAAACAACTGTTCGAATATATCGTACAAGGTAACTAAGTTGAATTGCTATTCGTAAATTTTGTGAAGTAATCTAGATTGACTCGTGTTTGTAATCTTCACTACACATAGTAGTCATCGTTCTACGAGTAGTAAGAGCATGTACAAACCGCGTTACGCAGATCTCACACTACAACGCACCACGCTACAGGAAACGGAGCCATTATGAGAATAAACGGAGCGCGCAGAAACGCATTGTATTGAATTTGTACGTAAAAAACCACGCGCGGGGGCGCGAACCCCGCACACAGTCGCGTGGCGCGTTGTAGTGTGAGATCAGCCTTAGATATTATATTATTACATCACAAACGTTATTCATATTTATTGATTATTAAATTTTGTGCCACCAAAACTTTCCTTATATACCTGAATAATTAGCTTTAATGTCGTAAAATTAGATGTGACGTACGATGTATTCTGTATGTTGATAATTATGTGAAAAATATGTTCGACTTACTTTGTATGTCTCAAGTCTGGCTTTTACTGAGTAAATGCATCATAAATATTGATATTTTCTTCTGTGAAATTGATGCAAAGCATTCTTTACTTGGTTTAAAACTTAAGAATATTTGGTGTAAGTACTTTATAGGTAATAGTCTTTTTCTAAGGCTTTCCTTCAGTGAACAGTTATGTAAGATATAAATATTATTCCGAATAATACATACATTAAAGTGTCGTTAGTAGCTCCATCAAAAAAAAAAAGTATTTCTAGTGATAAATACTACATATAAAAAGTCGACTAGTCACCATTAACTGTTGTGTTTAATATGATAAGTATTTAAATAAATACGACATAATACATGTACCTATATATTGTTTAAAAAAATGTTTATTGTTACACAAGTAAACATAACAAGAATTATACAAAATACTTAATAAGACCAACTTAATTTGAATGTTCACTGTTACATGAAATGTCTAAGCTTGAATTAGAATTACTAACATTGTCACAAACGTGGGCACCTTTCCTGAGTGGCAGAACTTTTAATAGTGCCTCTTGCCAGGGCACTCCTTCACACACCCTTAGGACAATCTCAAATACTGTAAAAAAACAAAGATATTATATTTAATTTTCTAGATTAATTAGTTCAATTACATAATTTATGTGTGTCTCTTTAAATAGGATATCTACCATGATCAATTGTCAGCACTTTCCTAGTTTTCATATTAATGTATTTATCCAATGGCAGTTGTCCATGTCTAATTCCTTGCTCTTCTGCTATTTTATGGCAGAGACCCTGAAAACAAGTATATAAAAAAATTAAAAATTGTTCAATGTTTAATTGTTTTTCATGATTATTGTGATACTACTTATACATAGATTTATTTAACATGTACTTTGGAACAACTTAAAACCAAAGAAACTGCCCAGCATTTAACATAATCAGCCTATAATGTTCCCACTGCTGGGACACAGGCCTGTGAGAGGGAGTGGGCCATAATCCACCACGCGGGCCCAGTGCGGGTTGGTGGATGTCTCATGTCTTCGAATTTGTGGTTCTAGGACATGCCGGTTTCCTCACGAAGGTTGCCTTCACCGTTTTGAGAGTGATGATGAAATAATTTATACAAAGTAAAGTGCCTGCCTGGGTTCGAACTCACAACCTACAACTTGTAAGTCGGGTCTATTACCACTGGGCCACCACTGCTCCGCACAGCATTTAACGCCTAGCATTTATTTTGCAGTCTCTTAGGCACAAAAACAGGTGTACAGACTAGGATTTGTATTCATTTAACTTTGCAGCATACAAAACGTTACCTTATGCTTATTGTGATCAACAAGACCCCCAATAATATAGGCAGTGTTCTCTTCAAATTGTTCGATGATATTATCAGATTCACTTGTTAAATAGACTATATTCTCCTTAGGAAATACATCAAGATATGGTGCTTCATTGAAGTTTATCTGTAAAACATTAAAGATGTTTTATTATTTAAAAGATATTATTTATTGTGAATTATATTAATTGTGATTTTATACAAAGGTATGTTGTAATGCTTTGATATTGTGTACAAGATTGGTGTGATATTACAGGAAGTTGAAAACTTGTATACGTTGTTTTATTTTGGGGGATGTTGGCTGGCAGTGAACAAACTTTTGTATTACAACTACTTCAATGTTTTTAAGAGGACTGATGCATTAAAACTAAAATAAAATCTAGTGTTTATAGGCACTGAAATACATCACCCATTTAATCTAAAAACTTTTGGACTGTTGTAGCTATGACTTTTAGAAAATGATCAGTATAATGACACACACATGTATTCATGACATAAAATATTTAAAATTTTATTTATTTTATTTTAATAGCTAAGAGGATATATGTACTTTATTATATGTAAAAGCAAGGCTTGTATATAATTCCTCAATCATACGCAAAACCAGTATGATCTTGAGACTAATTAATTAGCATTGTTACAATCGCTAAACTTTACGGTAAATATTGAATTTAGGAATTAACTACATAGTCATAAATAGTACATGTAGTAAGAACTTGTCTAATAAATGAGGACGACAGACTGACGGACGAGAGAATTAACAAGTTTGCTTATTGTTTTGACAACTAGCTGCAACCTGCAATTCACCAGCAAAAGTCTCAATCCCGTGGGAATATCTGGATAAAAAGTATCCTATGTCCTAATCCAGGTCATGGTTTACCCATGTGCTAAATTTCATCCAAATCCATTAGCCCGTTTTAGCGTGACAGTGTAACACATAAACATAATTTCAAAAAATCTAATATTTTCTCTTTATAATTTAGTTTATAGTTTAGATAAGAATCCAACTTACATCCCAATGTTCATATCCATTGTGCCTAGACATATCACTTTTAGCCTTTTCTCCAAAACTAGTAATGTGGAATTGAACTGGGGTTTCTGATCTCCTGTTTATTGAGTAACAGCGGAGAATTTGTTTTATTACTTTAAACCTATCTTTTTCCATCATTAAATGAGCGAAACTTAAATCTATTACTATAGCTGTACTTCTTTTCGGTCTGTCTAACTTCATTTTCTTTAATGCCTTCCTATTTGGTCCTAGATCAATATTCGCCTCCCGTGCCTCTCTCCTCCTTTGTTTAGCTTTTGCTTTCTCTCTGGTTCGTTTCTCCGCTTTGCGGTTCTCCCATTTCACTTTTTTTAACCATTTGCGCATTTGATTTTTGGTAAAAGGTCTCGGAACTTCGTTGCCCTCATCGTCTTGCAAACCTGAATCTATCGTAATGTCAAATAGTGTATAATGCGGAAAATTATTTTCTTCTTGTTCCTTGGTGACATTCACATCATCTTTCGTAGAACTTGCTACTGGTCTATCCATTTTAAAGCTTTATCTGACTATAATTTCATCAAAAAGCAAAGTTAGACCATACTTTACGAAACACGTGTGGTCACTTTAACTGTCGATTCTATCGACATTTTCAAGTTCTATTGTTATGTTTTTTTTTAACAACTCCCTGTTTTTAATATTATTCTATATCATTTATAAATAATATTTTTGTAAAGAACGTTGATTTTTAGGTTATGCTTTTGTATTCGTTGTCAAATGAATGTCAATGTCATTGTCATCCGCAACTGCTTACAACTTGTGAAATGAAAAGGAACAAGACGCAAAACAATCGTATTACGTTTAGTTTTTATCATTAATAATATTCGATAGAAAATTAATAGATGTAAAGTCCGTTTCACAAAAGAAGTCTCGTAGACGCGGCGCCACTGTCGTAGGACGGAATCATAAATATTGATTTATTTATTTATCTCGACATCATATATGAGTAGCAGGCTTGATTATTGGTTAATAAAATGCACATTCTTAAATAGAGAAAGGTGTCTGGGGTATTGGAATGTTGCTAACTATATAATAATAATTAGTTCCACTTATTGCCGCGGGACTTCTTTCGGGAAACGGACTCTATGTACAGACGCCAGCAGGTCAAGCCAAAGAGTATAATAATAAAGCTACCCGAAACTGGCAAATTTTCCCAATCAACCTTGAACCTTAATGCTTTAGCGATAAAGTTGAAAATCTATTAAAGAAATTTGACAGTAGTAACAACATATTTTTAAATGGGTAGCAACAGTGTTGTGGCTCACCGGTGGCTGGGAGCCACCGGATCCTAGCCGGATGAACTCACACAACACAGTGATGTCCCATCATGGCCATAGCACAAATAGCGAAGCGGTTTTTATGAGTCCAAATAGAGTCCAGCTCCGATGGATGGGTCGGGTTTTAACTTGACTCTGCGTGCTAGTCCAATACCCCTATTTTCGCCTAACTTAACTAGCACTGTAGATAGAGATATAAAAAACACGTTCCAACAACAGTGAATGTGTAAAATATTTAGAATGTTGGTAACCTTTTTAACCCCTGTAGATATGAGAACATGAGAGATAATATATTATTGTTGAACGATCATGTGCCTCAACATTTAATTATCTTAGCAGTCATTCCTTGAAGATAATGTCTGCCGTGAGTACACATCTTATTTGTTTGAGACTTACTTAACTAATTATAAATACTACATACGAATTTTGTGCTGAGAAACTACATAGGGACTTTGGTCGATATCTATCTAAAAATATATCAATTAGGTACACTAAAACATTCAAGCAAATTCTCTAGGACAGGTATCAACTATGGGGGGGATGCTTCGAAGAGGAACCCTCGGACGTGCTGCGGAGATTAAACGACTCTCTGGCAGTGGATGCTCGATTGTTCCGAGAGGACATTCAAGGCAGTCGCGCCTGGGCTGCCGAGCAACATCGAAGTGGACACCTCTCTGAAGATGACAATAAAGCAATACAGGTGGGACTTAACAAGGTAAGTTTTTTTATCGAATACCGTACAGCGTAGGTAGGAGAGTACTACCTTAGTTTTGAAATAATATTTTTATAGTCATCACGGGTTCGCTATAATACAAGGCAATCACATTTCACAAGTTATACCTAGAGTCCCTGTAGTTGGGGGCGCGGCAATTGCTGATAACCAAGACTGAGAACTTTGTAACGGAAAACCTTAGGTACCTGACTCGAGCCGGGAGTCGCACTCTCTACAACTAGATTAATGGTGAAGTCTTATTATAATCACGCTTGATATAAAATGACTACCCTTATAGGTGGAGAAGGATATTGAAGAGGAAATGAAACAAAGCGGGCGATTGAATGATCCTGAAGAGGATATCCACTCAGTAGTAGAGCGGCGACTGTTCAAGTACGCAGGTGACGCAGCGCTGCGCCTGCACACAGCCCGAAGCCGCAACGACCAGTCGGCCACCGATACTAGACTGTGGATGCTTGGCAACCTACCTAAGTTGCACGCCGCCGTCAAAGAACTGATCACGGTATTTTATTTCCAACTTATACAACTAACAGCAAGAAGCGAAAACGTTGTCATTCTAGTTTGATGTATCTACTTACCAATGTTTGTAGGTCCTGGTGAGCCGGGCTAGCCGCGAAATAGATATAATTGCACCAGGTTATACCCATCTTCAACGCGCTCAACCAGTGCGGTGGAGTCACTTCCTCTTGAGGTAACTGAAACACAACCAAACCGCATCAATAAATGTACTCAAAGTCTCAATTGTTTTTTTACTTTTTACTTAAATTTTCAGTCATGCTTGGGCTCTTCACGACGATGTTACAAGACTAGAACAACAAAAGAGCCGCCTGTCGCGCTGTCCTTTAGGCAGTGGAGCTATAGCCGGTTGTGCGCTGCCTATCGATAGATTGAGACTGGCTAAAAATCTAGGATTCGAAGACCTGACGCCTAACTCCATGTTTGCCGTCAGTTCGCGAGATCATCTGGGTAGGTAACAACGGGAGGGATGGCACGCAGTATGCGCGCCTTAATGTAAGGACGTGCGGTCGTGGGATCGGCCGCACTTGGTGATGGGGCCCGCTAGGCATGGCGGGCCGATACCAGTCGGGTGATCGGTGAATGTACATGTATCTCCCGGGCCCCTGCTCATGATACTAGAAGGAACAGTGGGGTTTTAGTCGGTAGGAGTCCGACATAACCCTCCGTTTTTCCTAGATGGAGGGCATCCAAGAGGATTTCCCCACGAAAAAAAAAGGTAACAACGGGAATCCAATACTCCACACACTAATCTATCAAATAAGCAACTATACCACCGCAAGGATCTGAGACCCGGCCGTATCAGTCTGTAACTTGGGTGTTCCTTAATCAGCTATTTTTGTTACAGTGGAATTCTTCAACTGGGCTTCCTTATGTGGCCTGCACCTTAGTAGATTAGCCGAAGATCTGATTATCTACAGTTCTCAAGAGTTCGGCATTGTTCGCTTCTCTGACCAGTTCTCGACTGGATCAAGCTTGATGCCCCAGAAACGTAATCCAGACGGATTGGAACTGATTCGTGGAGCTGCGGGACTCCTGCTCGGAGAGGCGTTTGCATTCAGTTGCGTTATCAAAGGATTACCGAGCACTTATAATAAAGATCTGCAATCAGATAAGGAGCTCATGTTTAGATCTTATGATCGACTGCTTGATTGTTTGAAAGTTGCTGCTGGAACTATTGCAACCATGGAAGTAAGTTGGCTTCATAATCCTCGTAATCGTATGATTCTCAAAGCCGGAAATGTATATGCTCTATAATTTCGATTTATGTCCTCAGGTGAATAGTGAAAGAGCATTAAGTTCCCTGGACCCTGGCATGCTAGCAACAGACTTGGCACATGCACTGGTCCGTCGCGGGATTCCCTTCCGACGAGCACATCACTTCGTCGGGGCAGCCCTGCGACGCGCATCAACCCTCGGGGTTGACCTCAAAAGCTTGCCTTACCAGGAATACCACAATATTTGGTACGCTATTTCTGTTAGACAAATAGGAGCTGATTGCTATATTCTCTAACAGATTGGTAACGAACAGGATATCGATCCCCAACATGACTCTTTTCTAGTTCTAACTGAATAGAGTAGGTACGTTATTTAGCAAGTGAACCACATACTCAACTCATTTTTTTATATTATAGCCCAGAATTTGGAACCGAGGTAGAACTTCAGAGTATTTTCTCGTGGGAGACGAGTGTGGAACAGTACAACAGCTTGGGCGGGACGGCGCGAGCTGCCGTGGCTCATCAACTTGACACATTGCGCTCATGGCTTGGAGTGCAGACAGAATTCACTTGCTCTAAGTAGTTTCTGCTGCCTGTATTTGTATGTTATAACTTAGGTAATAAAACAAAACAAAATTAGGAGTTTTTCGTTCTTCTTTGCTACCTGCTACCTGTAACATAAAGATTAAATTTACTTCAACTTAAAGGGCGCGGTAAGAAAAAGAGTAATAAACTACGTCGTATACTGTTTTCCAGACAAAGCTCTACTTAGGTACACTACCTACCTATTAGGGGTTAATCAAGTTCAATGTTATAGGAATAGAACGAGCCAATGTCAATGGATCACGTCCGGCATCTCACATCCTTTGTTTACCTATATAAGGTAAGGATTAAGTAAATAAGTAAAACGAAATCCAATCAGGCCCGAATGCCATGATTGGTCACGTAAATGTATGACCAACAAAGTTATTGAGTATCTTCCTAATAAATTGATACCCACATTTCTAAATATATCAAAAAAATGAATCTACCATTTGATTACGTTGGTGGGAAACACATACTTAACTGTTTTTTTTCTGTTAAAAATTATGACGTGCTCGGCTAATTAGGTAACTTTGTGACGCGAGCTCCCACGTGACACGAACGTGAATTTTGCTAATTACTCGTAAAAAAGAAAACGATTAAACTAGAGGAGAGGAGAGAAACGAAATTGACCAGAAGGACTAGATTTTCCGAAGCCCGGAGTCTGGATATATGCAATAATGTGCATACCTACCTCCACGGGCCTACACCCAGTTGATGCAGGCCATAGGCTCGCCTCCTGCCCACTTAGGATACTTAACTGACAAAATGTGGGTGCACTTGCAGCCTCTGCCCAATTAGAGGCGCGATGTCATATTTTTGTTGTGATGTTGACTGTCTAGATTTAGCTCCCTCTGGGTTTAGGGCAGGGCAGCAAGGCAGGGCAACAGTAAGTAGGCAGTAGGTACCTATCAGCAGTAGGTACCTATCAGCAGCCGGCAGTAGGCAGTAGGCAGTAGGTGTGTAGGTGGTATGGTAGTTGGTGGCTACCTATAATATATTTAGCTCGTCCTCATAAATTAGTTCTGCCTTCCATGAAACTTGCATAAGTTTGTCTGGAGTACCTACCAAGGTACGTACTTGACATCATCGTCATAATATATCACGTCACTGCTTAGATAAGAGTGAGACAAAGAAGAAACCATATCAAATCTTCAAATCTTCAAACATTATAAACTTGACGTCTAAAAACATCCTCGAAAAATGCTACGAGGTAACAACAAATCTACAAAACTAGGTAGGTACCTAACCCAATTACCCTTCATTGAGGTAACTAGGCAATCGTGCCTTTCCTACTAAGTATTGGACAAACTGCAAACCTATCTATCTATAGGTATTATACTAATAATAAAGTTGAAGTTTGATTGTTTGTTTGAATGCGCTAATGTTTTAAAGTACATACCAACTGGTATGTACTCAAATCTAACTGGATTTGAGTGTTTTCTTTTACATTTGGTAGCCCAATTCTTGAGGAGGCTATTAAACATACCCTTAGGAGCCTAGCAAAAAGAAATGGAGACAGAAAGATCGCTTATCGAAAACGAAGTAATAGTGCCAGCGACGATGCGATGCGACGCGGTGGGTCGAGGAACAATAAATTTCACGCGGACGAAGTTGCGGGCAGAAGCTAGTTCTTATATAATATTATAAAACTAAGTCCCCCCGCCGCGCCGTATCTGTCTGTCTGCACGCGATTTAAACTCGAAAACTACCGAACGGATTTTTATACGGTTTTCATCAATAGACGGAGTGATTCACGAGGTTGCTTTAAGTGAAGGTTTAATTCATTACGGTTTTGTATAAATTGACTGAGACATGTCGATAAATTGAAGATGTCGGAAAAAATTATGCCGAATTGGAGCTTTACTGGCGCGTGCGCCGCGTAAATCAATCCTACTAATATTATAAACGTGAAAGTTTGAACGGATGGATGTTTGTTACTCTTCCACGCAAAAATTACTAAACGGATTTGGATGAAATTTAGCGCACTGATGGTTTATAACCAGGATTAACATATAGGATACTTTTTATCTCGATATTCCCACGGGATCGAAACTTATGCGGGTATGAAAACAATGGCTTATTACCATATTTAGCTACCAGGATTAACACATAAAGAAAGATAATACATTTATTTAGCACAGACTAAATGACAGACAATACACCAGATACATACATCAGATAAAAACAAAAAAATAAAGATCAAATAAAACGTGAGAAGTCGGATGTAAGAAATTAGCAGGAAAGTGTGCTTCACGGCTGCGCCAAAAAGGCCCAGTTCAGCAAAAATGCCAGACAACTAGTGCCTGACGCTTGTTTTCAACTGGACCCTGATGTGTGTGTATAGGGTTATTTTAATCCCGGTAGTACGTTCCCGTGGGATATTTTCCGACATCCACGGGGGTGAAGCCGCGGGCAAAAGCTGGTTAAAAATAAAGTAGGTCTACGATTGTCATTCTATTTAATGCCAATATCGTTATGAGCTAAGTAAAAATAAAATATGACGTAAGTTAAGTTGACAAGCACAGATACGGCGAAGGGTTGCAGAGTGCGGTTGAGCTGTCGGTCGCACCGCTCCGCTCCGTGGGCCGTCGCTCTCGTTCCCCCGCGACCCTGTCACGAAAAACAACTGCGCCCTCCGGCCGGCCGCCCACCGTTGCTTGCCCATTTAACCGACGGTACACACTTCACCGTTGTCATTCAGAAAAGCAGGCGGTCGCCACCAATACAATCCGCATCATTACTTAAGAATACGGTGGACTTGGGTGTACTTTTGCTGACTCTACTTTTAGTGTTGTGTTACTAAGACCACGGATTAAAACTAACTAAAGGATTGATTTTAGTTTAAGGTAAGGTAGACTACGTAAGAAGTGATTTCCTTATAATTACGTGAATGTTTTCCGTTCAAGCCGTTTATTTTGTGTCAAGGTACCGACAGAAAAAAAAATTCAAGAAAGCTTAAAAGCATCGTTGATCTTTTAGTTAAAAGTTGTATAAAGTTGTGAAAATTGTTTTAATAAATAAACAATGAGTGGGTGGACTGTTTAAATCCTTTCCTCAATAATTTATGTGCCGAACTTAGCAGGCAGCAGTAGGCAGCACGCAGCCACCCACGGTTTACGGCTTGAGTTTTATGAAGGGACTTAAACTAGTGAATATAATAAATAATATATTATACAATCCCAGCTTACCTGATAGTGATAAGGTAAACCTAACTTATCAATTTAAGCTTTTAAGGTCCTGGCGGTCTATCAATACTTTCTAGTGCTCATTATAAGAGTGATCTGTTCTGTGGATAGGTATCATACGCTGTCTAATAGTCCTCATCGGTGGACACATTGGACACATGCGGGACAGCAAAATTCTCAGTCCAATAATGCAGTAAATAGATTCTAACGTTGAGTGATTTGCCTTAGTGGATAAACTTTCATCGCATTTTTTCTTTGTAGTGCTACAGAATGTTAAACCTAATCCGTCGCGCGGTTTTTCTCTTCATGGCGCTGGTCCTGACGTGTGCAGTATTTGCCAGCGACTACATCGAGGAGACTGAAATCGAATCACATCGAGAGGAAGGTTTAGCAGATATGATACCCTACGTGGAAAATGACAAGGTAATTTTGTAGTGTAGATCGCAGTACAATAAATAGTGTTTCTAATGTTCCCTTGTAATTTAATAGTTATAAAACTATACAGGTAGACATCCACGCGCAAACTGTAACCATGAAATCAGCAGTCTTGATTCTAGACCGCCTAGCGTACTTGTTTTTAATAACCCACGTTAAATTTTATCTCAGGAGTGTTAATAATCATTTACCTACCTACTGAAACCTTGATAACACGTTGCACGTGGATGTCCTTGCCTCCCTGTATGAACTTTCCGAATTTTCCTTGCAATTCTGCTGTTGTGAAATGCAGTAGGCAGGTACCTAAGTGGGGAGGTAGGTACTTACGAAATTGCGGTTACGAGAAAAACGCATTCAAATTTTTTGATAAGCAAATACTTGCTGCATTATCGTGAAAGTTTTTCCATGTTCAGTCCCAATAATTATGTATTTCGAAAAAAAGTAAATAGATGTAAAAGTAGCCTACCTACTGATATCACTTTTGATAAAATCCGAAAAAATGCCGATTAGGTGTTAACTGTCGGTAATGTGTGTGGTTAGTGATGTGTCGTAATTACGGTGGCATTATTGCACGCTACTATCGGAACAGGATCATCAAGTATAGGTCGCACCTGTCGTACCGAATTCCTATAATCCAAGGTATAAATGAAAAGTAAGCACCCGCCGCGCTACCTACCTATTTATATGATTTAATTAAAATACCTTTAAGGTACAGACGCCAGCACATCAAGCTACTACAGTCTGTCAAATTTCTTTAATATATTTTGAACTTTATTGTTAAAACAGTAAGATTCAAGGTTGATTGGGAAAATTTGACAGTTTCGGGTAGCTTGACCTGCTGGCGTCTGTACTTGCACCTACATCGAACTAAACTATCATTAATGCAGTACAGAAGATAAATATTAGTTTAGTCCTGTCAAATTAGTCAGCGCCGATGTAAATTGACGTATTTTTAGTAGCCATGTTTTTAATCACGTCTAAATTTCCTATGGAGTATCCTAATTTAACAGGACTAAACTAATGTTTATCTTCTGTTCCTTTCTTAATGAAATAGAAACTGTACTGAACTTAAATTTAGTTTAGTTTGTGAACAAAGGAATTGGCGCCGTTACCAATACAAGTCTTCAAGTATAAGTGATTTTCATAAATGGTCACATTAAGTATAAAGGGTTTAGCCGGATAAATATGACGAGTCGGCCCCCAAATGGAAACCTGTATCAAAACTTATGTTTTAATATCGACTTGATGAGTAAACACAATTTATGTAAGTTTTACGATCAGCTTTTGCATGCATGACTATTATTTAAAGTAATATATCTTAAAAACTAATTAAGCTAGAGGAATGAAACCAATGCGAGGCTTTAGGTTACATTACAGAGTATATCATATATATTTTTTTTAATTTTTAGCATAATTTTTTATATAAAAAAATAAAATAAATACGTAAGTCATAATTTTTTTTTTGTGTTCTCTGAAACTTACAATCACGAAAATAATATATGTTATGCTCCTTTATATGCACTATTACTCATAAAAATTGCGTAAGAAAAATATTGGTACAACACTTCGAAAATAAATAAAATATAATTCGCGCCTTGTGATGTATGGGTATAAACACGACTACCTATACGCGCAAAATTGTAAACAAGTCGGAACTTGTTATCACGCTGTTTATTATATTTTATAGCTTACTAACGTCGCATAGTCATTGTTATTGCTGTAGAAGGTAGCTTATGATTTGGTTTTACGGGTTTTTATTTCAAGATTTGGAAATTAGTGACTGTTAAACTGAATTATTATTGATATTTCCTTTATTTCATTTACATACTTACAAATTATATTTTTAAATATTTTTATAAACAAAAAGATAAAAAAACATTTAAAAATATAAAAAAATAGTAGCCCACCGGTATCGGGAACAGGGTCCAAGCTACCGGCGGTCAGGGCTCCAGAGAGAGGAACCTCCTGACAATGCGAGCCGTGTCCAAGTACCGCTTTCTGAATCAAGCCCTTGATCCAGCTGCCCAACGAGAGCCTCCTCAGGTGTTGGTCGAGGCTCTTGGCTATTAACCCATTGGCTGACACGACTATCGGCACAATGATTGTTGAGTCCACATGCCACATGTCGACAACCTCGCGAGCCAAGTCAAGATACTTGATTTGTTTATCTTTCTCGGCTTTCACGAGGTTCTCATCATGCGGGACGGTTATGTCAACAATCATTGCGCGCGGCTCTGATCGATCCACCACCACTATATCAGGCTTATTGGCAACAATAGTCCTGTCAGTGATGATGGATCGGTCCCAGTACAATGTGATATTTCCATTTTCGAGAACTGGGTCGGGCACATACCTGTAGTACGGCACCTCTGATTCCACAAGGTTGTATTTCAGAGCAAGTTGCTGATGTATTATCCTAGCTACAAGGTTGTGTCTATGCAAGTACTCTCCGTTAGCTAGACGAGAACACCCGGAGATAATATGCCTGATTGATTCCCCCGGCCGGTGGCATGCCCGACAGATATCAACCGTGCCGTCTTTCACAATAAATCTCCGGTAATTGTTCGTCATCATAACTTCGTCCATAATTGCACAGACAAAAGCTTCGGTTTCTCCAAAGAGGTCACCGAACCGCAGCCAGGCTACGGACGCTAGTAGATCTACATCGGGTCCATGTAGGGCCCGGTAAAAGCGTCCGCGAAGCTCCTTACTTTGCCATTATTATTGCTATTATTATTATTATAATTATTTGGTAATAATGTCTGACAAGTGTAAATACTGTAACAAATATCTTCGTAAGATTATTGGATACAAAAAAATTATTAAAACTGAAGAAGAAGCTAAGGTGTTTAGTGATTGTTTGAATAAAACAGTAACAGTTAATGATATATTTTGTAACAAGTGTCGACTTATCCCATATACTAACAAAAAGCTTCGAGTTCTAAATATCTGATGAGGTACCTTTAACCATGGAAGTATGCGATGAAGCATCAGCAACTACAGGAGTGCAGAAAGAAACTTATGTCAACTCTGAAGATTGTGATACCAGTAGTGACAGTGATGTTACATATAAGTACAATTCAAGCGATGAATCTATTGTAATTCCATTCCAACGTGTTGCATCTACGCACAAGTATTGTATTGTATGCCAAAAAACAACTGACCTCAAGACAATATGTTTAGAAACACGAATACAAATATTTATTAAAAAACAAATATTCATACCAAAAGGTGATCGTTGTTGTTCGACGCACTTAATTGGCAAATATTTTTATGAAGATGATTTATCGCATCTACGCATAGTATCTAATACCAGTACAATAGAAAAAACAGAATTCACCGAGTTATAGTACAAGGGTACTATAAGGCACGAATTACATTTTATTTATTTTCGAAGTGTTGCACCAATTTTTTTCTTACGCAATTTTTATGAGTAATAGTGCATATAAAGGAGCATAACATATATTATTTTCGTGATTGTAAGTTTCAGAGAACACAAAAAAAAAAATTATGACTTACGTACCTACTTATTTTATTATTTTATATAAAAAATTATGCTAAAAATTTAAAAAAAAATATATGATATACTCTGTAATGTAACCTAAAGCCTTGCATTGGTTTCATTCCTCTAGCTTAATTAGTTTTTAAGATATATTACTTTAAATAATAGTCATGCATACAGTTATTTTTTCCCATATCCCAAGGTCAAAGCAAAAGCTGATCGTAAAACTTACATAAATTGTGTTTACTCATCAAGTCGATATTAAAACATAAGTTTTGATACAGGTTTCCATTTGGGGGCCGACTCGTCATATTTATCCGGCTAAACCCTTTACTTTAAAAGCGCATACCTACCTACTTAGGTAATATTAATTTGAAATGGTCACATTGGTAGGTCTGTACCATTCTGCTTGCCGGGTTTTGAACCCGCATTCTCGTATGAGAAAGGCACTTTAACCTTTAGGCTTCGGGCCATCACAACGTGCGTGCTTAAGCTGCTAATCAAAGTCACTGTATGACTTTACTTAACGGGAAAACGAATAGGAAGTATTGTTCTCTAAATCGAAAATGTCATGTATTCAACATGGATGTAGATCCAGTACGTATATTGAAAGCCTACGCGGCTGTTAATGTGGCACGTCGAGTTTTTTTTGGAGGCTGAGATAGGGGATTCCTCCGTCACAGTCTCCAACTGATATCCTCTGTGAGGAACAAGGCTGCGGATAAGAAACCAGTGGCGAGAGGTGGCCATTGCATTGCTCCGCTTGGTCATCGCTCCTCACCTCTGCACCTTGCGTAACACACAATCAATCGAAATCTGAATGATGTTGAATGATATCGCATATCCATTGCCTAACACGTTCGTAGAATTCCTCTGCTCAACAACGTAAATAACGAAATGAATGTTGTTGCACTGTCAAAATGAAAGCCAGTGCTACTGTTAGTGTTACGAAATTACCTCGCTGGTTTCGTGCCCGCAGCGTTAGTAACGAGAGACGACGCTCTACGAAGCCAAACTTTTTCTATAACTCCATGTGTCTGGTGCTATATTAACGGCCGCGTTCTGTAGATAAGTGTTTATTTTGCTTTATCACCGGATATAGCTTTAACGGTTATGTAACGCATCAGCGGTAACATAGAATGTGTTAATTTTGGGCTAACAAGTCTTTTCGATATCCGATATGGACAACTGGACATGATTCCCAAGTGGCCACCTCGGAAACTTCATTGATCAGCAGATTAGATAACTCGAGAGGTAGTCAGAAGGCTACTTATATTTTATGACTACTTGCACTGTGGTTTACTCATTACTAGTATTATTGTTAATCCCTCTGAGTACCCACTTAAGTTTAATAAAGCTAGTGTTATTGAGTTTACCTACGTCAATAATACAGCAAGTGGGTTTAAAAACACTCCACCTCTAGCTCACGCCTGTCTGAACCATTGGTCCGTTCGTTCATTAGTCATTTGTTTTTTTTCGTAGCCTATCATAAAATCTCTGTTGAAACTTGAACACGCATGTGCTAATCCTCATAGATGGATCCTCTTTGGAGCGAACAGACTTACTCACTACCATGAGGTGTTCCTCTAGCTACCACAGGGGGAGGGAATCACTCGCACTTACAGCTGTACCATGCAACATTACATACCAAGATTTAGGATGCGATTTGGGCGCCATCTACATGAGAGCGACGAGAGGGCGAGTGTCACGCCGTGATATCAATTCTATAGAAACTATACTTGTGTATATAACGTAATACGCTAGTATCTACGTACCTATGATAGAATATTAGAAACTTTATGAAGCAATCGCGAGAATTTGATGGCACTGCGAGACTATCGCCGTGATTTCCCAGGCGCTATAATGTTGCGACTACTGCAGTCAAAAATTAAATTAAAATTTTATTTTCAGTACATCCGCCACATTCATTCAATAATCAACGCGTATAGAGATGACGTCCTGGACCGGCGGATGGTGATTGAGACAAATGCTCTCGTAGACACCAAGTATAAAACGTGGAAACGCAACGGTGACTTGATAAACTCAATACTAACATTGCCCAAAGGCATGAACGCAGCCGGCCGTTAGTCCAGTATCAAGAGTTAAATTAATCTATTGCGCTAATTATGTACCTAAATGAACGAGAAAGAAGTTTGATCTAGTCATCAGTTTAAATAAATCTGCTGCAACTCATGCATCAAGTATTCATGTGCTGGTGATGTATGCCAGATTAATATACAAATATTGTAATAGTTTTGAAGAACATCAGTTTAAATTTATCTGTAGTATCTTAAAGGTACATAAGGATATTTAAAATAATAATACCATATCTGTTGAAAACATATAATTATTGTACCATATTTTAATACTACGCTAATTCCACCTTCATTGTGGTACACCACTAAAATTAAGAGGTATTTACACAGTGTAACCTGTAACTTCACAGACATGTTGAATAGTTTGTATGTAACATTATGTGCATTCAACATTTAAATGACCAATATCAGAGGTCGAACGCTATTTACTCAATCAGTTTTATATTTTGAGCGCCAGACTCTCACATACACGATTACATCAATAATGAAAAAATATTATTTTTATGCTATTTTACATATACATACATCAACAATGGCAAAGAGTCACAATGAAATATTTAATTCTATAAGTTGTTGTTATGTATTCCATAAGTACATAAAATAAATAACGTTTTATATTATATATACGAGGTTTTTACTTAACGTTTTTTAGTAATTGTTGTAAGGCATGATTTTATTGCAATATACAGAATACTTATCAAAATGGCAGTTTTCTTGAAATTCTAATCTGTGCAATAACATCAAATTAAAAAATATATATTATTTTCATTCATCGTGTGATGTGTAAAGAATTTGTCATTCCCTTGCATATGTTCTATTTTATTGTACCTTAAAAGGCGACGGCATCTAGCGAGATGGCAATTAAAATCTCACATCTCGGCAGTACCGGTACTTTAGCGGCTAATTTGTTTGGAAACTAAAGTACCTAGAGCTTCGTCCGGCTAATGTTACGTAGCTACATTAAACGATGTTACACAGTAATAGTTAATATTAGCTAAGACTATAGATTCGAGCGTCGCCCGAGAGGCCGTCGCTAGAACTTGAGCGAGAAGCCTGGCGCGACGTTGAGCGAGCGTTGATGCAGCTGGAAACCGAGCGCCTCGTCGGAGTCGGCGCGCGCGTACTGCGCGTAGGCGGCGCCGCCAGCCGGCGGGCGCGGGCTGTGCGTGGTGCGTCGGTTGCCCTCCGACTTGGCGGGCCACGTCGGGAACATCGCTGGCTCGATCGCCACCGGCTGCTCCTGCACACCAAACACGACACTATTTTAGAACCAAGTATTTAGAAAGTCTGCATATTTGAGGACACATAGAGCATTTACGGTCGTGATCACTGACTTTGGCATTTTAAATGATAAGATCGGAATTACGACAACGCTAAGTGAAATACAAGACATTCATTTACCTTAAAGTAAGTGTGTTCTAGCGCGGCGTCAGCTGTGACTCTTCTAGCTGGATTATATGTTAGGAAACCTTGCAGTAAAGATAATCCCGGTTCCGAGAGTAGATCGGAACCTATTCTTTGCCTCAGTCCACCCGAAGGATGCTCAGCAAAAGTCATTTTCTGTACAGCGGGCAGTTCGCTGTAGCCGGGCCAAATCATTTCTGAAGGGGTACCCATATCCTGTAAATAAATCATACATTACTGGTGAATACTTTTCTCTTTCCATTTAATAAAGTATTCGATTTAAAGGCTAAAGAATATACCTTAAATATTCTGTTCAATTGATCCACCTCGGATTTTCCAGGAAACAATGGATTCATAGTAATAAATTCGGCGAAGATACACCCTACGCTCCACATATCAATGGGAGTAGAGTATTCTTTACAGCACAAGAGTAGCTCAGGGGCACGATACCATAGCGTCACTACGATCGGGGTGTATTGGCGCAGCGGGGAGCCATACTCTCTTGCCAAGCCAAAATCTCCCACCTAAAACCATTTCATTTGAAATATTAAACAATATACAAAAATAAATCACTAGATTATATTTTGGTTTTAAAAAAGAAAAATTACTCATTTACTCTAATACTTTAGTCATACCAACCTTTAATACACCTTTGTGTGACAGTAAAAGATTGCTAGTTTTAAGATCCCTGTGTAATATCCAGTTGTCATGTAGATGATGGACAGCTTTGAGTAGTTGCGTCATTAGACATTTTACTTCTCCTGTAAAGGGCAGAACAACACTTTATAGTGGAGATTACAAATACAATTAAAATGTGAATTTGGGAAATATCGTTACATGCGGTCTACCTGGTAAAAATACTTGTTTCTTTCCACGCATAGTCTCCATGAGACTCCTCAAGTCATGTTCTACGTAGTCCATAACAATGAATATCTTATCCATATTGGAGCCTACGACTATCTCCCGCACTGTGACTATGTTCGGGTGCTGGCCCTGCAACAACAGAGCAGAATGTGCGACGTGTTAGTACGGTAGTCATGGCGGACCATTCTTACGCTACAGTATTTCATATCATCATTCAAACCCTTACGTGTTCGCGCATGCGATTGAATATACAGAATTATCTGAAAATGAATGCTTCACAATACTTGATCAGTTATAATAATACTGAGGACTGTACATGACGCACGTCTTATACAAAACAAGCTCACTCCGCGACGTGGTATGTAAAAAATAATTATTAGATGAATTATTGTCAACTAATGCCGCTGTAACAGTTTGGGTACATCATGAAGTGGCAGCTATAACTATTTCGCATTTATATTCTTATGTAATACAACTTTTAAGGGCGTAGAACCTAGTGGCATAATGATTCCATCGCCATATTGTTTATTTTTTTTTAATTGCTGCCCATTTTGAAACTGGTAAGTATGGGTATTTCCTGTATGTTTAACTGTCTTCTACCCACATATACCAGTTTCACCGTGCACTGCATCTTTGCTAAAACAATCAAAATGGCGATGGGTTGACTATGACAGCTTCCATATAAAAAAAAAAGTTCAAACTCCCTTCATAAACAACAATACAATATCGAACGAATGTATTCCGAAAAACTTAACTGAAGATGTTCACATTACAAGTTTATTAGAATTGCTGAAAAACGCCTGCATAAAATACCTTGTGACAAGGATAATGCACTCATATGAAGCATAGATAAATATGGCTTTAGCATAGAAATTAAATCAATATTACAATAACAATAAAAAAAAAAGCAATACAAATAAATTACGAAATTAAATTTATATAAAGCAATAAATTGCTGAGGCTCTGTAGACATACTGAGTAAATAAATACATACCGTGCACTCCAGAAATGTACCCAAACTACAACATAAACACACATAATTATGCTAATTCCTGATTTTTGAACAAAATGACTTGAAAAACAAAACAAAGTAAATGTAAAATAAATTCCACACAAAATGAATTTAGATAGAAAAGAAAACAAAACAAGTTACACTTTAGAGTTCCTGAATTATTGTTATATTTAATAACAGTCTTCTCTAAGCTTGAAAAGTTCAAACCCTTGAAATCAAGTATAAGGAGAGATAAACACTGCCAGAACTTAATAACAAAAGAAATTGAAGTGGCAAAATCAAACAAGAGACATTTTCAAATAGTCACTTTGTCTTATAAAATACATATTTATTGTGAAGAAAACATTTTCAGATACCTATAATACGAGTATGACTTTACGACAACGATTTGAAGAAAATTATACACTATTTAATTAGGCCCTTCCATTATGTTAATTAAAACGCGTCTAGCAGTAGATAATTACAATAGCTTTGTTCTAAGAAACAGAAATTTAAAAAAATATTATATATATTTGACAAAAAAAGGGAACTATCCAGTGCTATCGCGTTTACGATGAGTATTTGTTTAACCTACAGTTTAATTAAAACAAACACGGAAACAAAATAATATTGACAATAATATTCAGAATTCAGATACAAGCACTCGTGACAGGTATTAAAGTTGTACTTATTTAATCAAACTGTAGATAACAATAACTGTAATACCGCTGTCTAATAATTAAAATCACGCAGGATATAGAGTGTCAGGATAAAATTGTAATATATAATTCTTCGAACAAGGTTGTTTATAATGAAACTGACACGATCACTAAAAAATACGTGATATTAAAGTTTACCAAAGTTTTCTTACAAATATTTACAGCAAGTATTTGTACATAAACTAGATAAATATTTCGGTTATAGAAATTATCGTAAGCAGTTCTACTTATGCAATGTTTTATACATTTATTACAATCATTTCCATACCAATACTTTTCAAAAATATAACTTAGATATATGCCCATTGTCATGAAACAATTTAAGTTGAAGTTCGAGCGTAGGATTTGACAATAACAATAAGGGTTTTATCAAATACTATACATCATTTTTATTATTAATGATATTCCTATATAAATTGGAACTTCTGGGGCAGAGAAATACATTGATGCTATCACATCTGCAACAATTTAAATACCATACTGTAACATACGTATCTTATGTATAATTCTTCTTTACCGAGGCTTTATATATGTAGGAATGCCGACTAGAAAATAGATACCATTTCCAGCGAAACAATTGATACAATAATGAATAATGAAATATTTAAGGTGAATTTAATAACTTGAGAGCATTAAATTCACCTTAAAATATCAAGGTGAAACTTTTATTACACAAAAATTTATAATGTGGTTATTTTCTTCAAGATAAGGTTTGCAAAATGGGCGCAAGTTCACGTATTGCCATGCCAGTTGTTATTCGAACTACTGGCATGGTATTTATATTTTTCGAATATCATAATAGAATTTGATGGCAGAAAATTACGAACATCGAGGGTTAATAACGATGCATTAAAAAACGACATATTTCTACGAAAATATGACAAAATAGTCATTATCGGGTGAACTGTCTATTAATGAATTAGCTAAGTAACAGGCATGTTTATTAAAACCGAAGCGAATTACTGATGCCATTTAAGTCTGATTAGAAAGCTACAACACAATGACGTTTCTTCTTATTTTAGTATAGATTGAACTTTCCTTGCACTTAGTGACGGGGTAGTATAAAAACAAGTTTATTAAAATACAATGCTTTGGTCTTACGCCAGCACGCGTAGCATGACCACCGTAGAAACGGAAGGCACGAAAGACAAAATAACAGATAGTAAACAAAATTCTACGGCTCAATGTCAAACATCAAGAAAGGAATATTATCACTTTGTCTGCGTAGAGTAGAAATATGTAGAAGTGGTCTTGCTTCGCGTAATGCAACAATGGCACATCTCTTGCTTTAAAATAATGTTATCAAAATAAAAAATATTGCCAAATTCATGCTTGGTGTAACTATCGTGAGTGTCTGAAATTACATTGTTTTCCTAAGTACTGGTGGCAAAGAAAAACCACCCTTCCTGGCAGTTGGGCCAAAATGAAGTAGCGGCCGTTTTTGGAAGTTTCTTTGGCAATCGCTTCACCGTCTTAAGCGGACCAAAGAAGGCTTAGTGAATCTCAGAAACTCTTTGTTAGCCTTATCAAGATACACTTCCGAGGCGACCGCAACCAATCGTGTCGCTGCAGTCTGTGATTGCGATTGGGCGGCGTCGCTGCTGCTGCGGTATGCGGTTACGGTCGACATCGGAAGAGCACCTTCATCCAGCTTCATCCAGCTTCAAGCGCATTCAATCTTAATCTCTCTTAATATCTTTGGGCAGGTTAACATTGGGAAAGACATCATATTTTTAATTAAAAACATGATAAACCAAAAAAGGCTCAATAACAATTAATAGTCGCTTTACTATACTGAACTTTGAAAGCGTAATTAAGAAAAGCATTTTAAGCCAGTTTCGCCATACTGTTAGTTATTAAAAGACCTGTTAAACATGTTTACATAGTCTCACTATGCAAAACTGTCCGTTAAAATGCTTAACAGTATAGAGATACAGATTACGGCCCACTCTCCCATAGGGTTGAGGCCTGTGTCTCAGCAGTGGGAACATTTATAATGTTGAATTATGCGAAAGTGGTTCTTAGAGGTTGCAAATACGGAAAAGTACCTCACTTTAAAATTAGTGAACATCACAAAAAATGTACCGAACTTGAAAGAGTGTAATTAAAAGCACATAAAAATAGTTGGCTAAAGTATAGAAAATGCAAAAACACTTCGTATAGAAGCTGTAGACTACTAGCGCTATTTGGACAGCTTTCGGGGCGTTTGATACGTTCAACCAATCAGGATATACCAACATGTTCAATCCTGATAAGATGAAAGTAGTAGTGATCGGCTCTTCAAATTCAAAAACAGCATGGTGATAAACGGAAATCGATATTCCACTAAGTTCTACAGGCAAAAAAGCAGGGCAGATCGGTTATATTGTAAACAATGTTGAAGATAATCTAGACCAGGGCAGCACGTCTCCCGGAGAAAAAAAGCTAATTAAGGCGGCTAAATACGTAACTACAAGCATGAAAAGCCTGTAGTAATGTGCGTAGCCACCTTTAGTAATATACTATTCAGGTAATTCATTTACTTATTCAGTCGCTGTTAATCTTGACTAGTCCAGAGAACGTACTTTGCAACCCACAATTAAATTAATAAATGTCACCAAAATGATGAAGCTAGCTTGTCTTTTTTTTTCCGGAAAAAGGATTGTGAGATACCCTGATCTAGATAATCAATCTTCACGTAGTGTTCGTCGTCTTAGATTCATGGTCAGCAAGCAGGACTTCATTGAACTTTGTAAGAAAAATAAATATCCTGTAGACGCTTCAACCACTTCGTCGCAGAATCGGAGAAAAAGATGACGTGTTGTTGGAAACTGCAAAATTACAGATTGTAAAACATTCCCTGCTTTGTATATCCTCTCATTTATTTTGGTACCAAATGAGTAAAACTAACTAGAGTACTCGGAACACACATGAAAAAAATGTTGATGTTCTATTTTACCAAAAAGGTGCAGTAAGCGTGGACTATTGTAAACCGTGAATACTTGGAAATATAACTATAAAGCTCTATTGTCAAAGTACTGATCAGAACGGTTCTGCACTGCATCTGATCCGAATCCGCATTCAAGATTCGAGTTCAATCCGAATTGAGAATGTTCTTAATTCGGATACAGTTTTGATCTAGTGCGCCTCATACAAATAGTACTATGGCTACTTTGGACCGATATCTCTCGGTTTCGGATCGTATGCAGTGCGTACCGCAAGGGTCTTCCGGGCTCGCGGACTGATTGAGCTCAGAGATCGTGTACGTCAGGGCATGCATGACTGTGATATGCGTGGATCGATATTTCTACAGAATTCACCTCATTCACGCAAGCTAGTCGCGATGTTTGACACATGACAGCAAAATAAGAAATGATTACGAAAAAACAATAGTATTTGCTGGTAAATAAAAAAAAACATATTCAGGGTGGAAATTTAAGATAAGGCAGTAAGAGCTGCTCTGGTAGCTGATTGCAGCTACAAGAGCAGCTTCCCTAGGACCATTACTAGCATTGTTTGGGTTTTGCAGTACATACTCTAAAAGCCAAGGATGGTCTTCTAAGAACTTTTTCCTCTAGTTACAATAGTCTGCCTTTAATGGTCAATCTCAATTCCCACCCTGAAGATAATGATAACCCCGAGTTTTTTTAATGAAAGAATTTAATTGTTGCAGAGTTTTTATATGGGGAACCATCTGATCACTATTCAAACCATATCATACTGTTTGTATTGCCACAGCCGCTTTGATGGATATTTATTCGACAACATTCAACGAACTTGTTGACTGAGGAAAATATCTTTCTAGTGACGCTTGTCGAGGAAGACGTCAAATATTTACGATAATGTTTATTCACACGCAATGAAAGTCGCAGACACGCCACTCACGCGTACAGGTTAAAGAAATTAAAGTGAACAAAATTATGCGATCCACACGCTTACCCCATCGAGTTTGAATAATGTTCGATCGATTCAATTGCAATAAAATTGATCTAATTAATAGAATTAATTTCCCATTATTTTGATAATGTAATGCACAATTATTCAGAATTCGGGTCAAACTGGGCACTGATTTGTATTGAATTAGTGCCAATTTGACACTAATTTGATTCGCACAAGAGTTATTAAATGGTCACTTTATTTGGTTGGCAATGATCTGAATAATATTTGATTCAATTTAGGTGTTTTGACAGCTAGCCAGCTCGCTTTTTAGGCTAGCAGTTCTGGGTTCGGAAGGATCAGGATCAAACATTGACCACAATTTATGAGAGGCATGGCAAGGCTAGCATTGGACTGTAACAGGCTGGGTTAATTGATCATATTGATATATTCAAGCAATCTGCAAATTAAATTAGATTAATCTTTAGTTGCTACTAGTTGGATGGATATTTTACTAGCGGGCTTACCTGAGCATAAGTCACGCTAGTTGTCTATAGTAATTTAAGTGTACGCCACCACTTCCTCTAGCAAAAACAGTCGGGCACAAGTTATTATTTTACACATATTTATTCGATTTTACATTACAATAGCCCCTGATTTTGTTGTGCGGCTAAACTAATATAGATTATTTTTAAATTAAATAAAACTAGTTTAACTAAGATTTCCACACATAATGCAAAAAAGAAGCCGAAAGTGAACTACTTTTACACATCTGAATCAGAATGATCTGTAATATTAAGGTGCTGGTTTAAAGGAGCAATTAAATAGCCCAATTCTTGACAATTGTGGTCAACTATGTTGTCTCGGTAATACCAAAATAGTATAGAAATTGCCAAGAATTGTGGGATTTTAGTTGCCCCTATTAGCGGAAAATTAAAGCATAGCTATTACTCCTAGTTTGTCTATGCTAAGCAGAATCAGTAGTGCGGGTAAGAAGCGTGTCTGTCGAGTTTTGCCGTCCGTCTCAATCACACATTTGTCAGACGAGTTCATGTACGTCACTTTTGGTGGCATTAGCCGCGTCAAGCGTCCCATAGCATTTCTAAAAGTGAATATATAAAGCTGTTGTTGAACTCTGAGAAATAAAAACATATAAATGTTGTGCTGGAAACATAAAACATTTCATGACACATTTGCAGGATATACTACATAGTGTAAACATGATCGTCTTGCATTTGAGTGCTCATTTAAGTTTATTTTTAGAAATGTCAGTATGAAATATTTCACAGCACACATTTACTTTAAGTTCTGTCATGCTTTTTTGCCTTAAGTGGGAGTTAAATTTCAAGTGATCATTGAGCAAATTATGCACTTATGTATTTATGAATGGGTTGTCAGGCCATTGTACCAACACAGAAGATGATTTTTTATAGCCGACTCTGATAACATTACCAGGATTTACAGGAAACCTTTGACTTTTTTTTACTCATTATAATATTCAACCATTGATTCACAGCTTTGACAAAAAAGAACCACACAAAGTTGCCAAACAGCAAGTCGTAGGACAAAATTATTTGTTATAATGAGTATAAAAGCCATGAGTTTTCCTAGTCCCTAAGATATGTGAGTCTTAAAAGTATTGATTAAAAAACACTTTTCTTAGATTACTATCGAAGTACTTCAGCAGAACTTAAAAATACTCCCTAACTTTACCTGATGATGTTCTTGGTGATCTTAATCAAAACTTGCATCATTATCTTAATGTAACCTTCGATGTTCGTATTTTAAGCATTGTATATAAAAAAATTACTTTTTGTAGACCATCAAATTCCAAGATGTAGAACGTAACAAGAAAGCATTGAAGGGTGTATCCCCCTGGAATAAATTCCTAAGATACTTTTAGCCCGCCCGTATCGGAGGTCACACCTCTAGCACAACCCTCTTGCAGGTAAGAGGTGCCGGGCCTGTAGGAATAAAATACAAGGCATTAATGAAATGAATTCAACACAGGAGCCATCGAGTGCTTCACAGCTTCGCGGCTCAAACACTAGCACGTATGTAAAGTCAACAAAAAAGTTTTAAAATAAAATACCTTCGAGAAAAGAGCAGTGATGCATTGTGATGGCTCAAGTGAGCTTACAATAATAACATTAAAGATTGTGATCTTACCTTGAGTAATGTGTTAATCTCTCTCAGAGAGGTGATGGGGAATCCTTCTTTCTCCTTTTCCATTTTAAGTCGTTTGAGAGCTACAATTTCGTCTGTTGTTTTGTCACGCGCTCTGTAAACGACTCCGTATGCGCCTTCCTCTATTCTATTGAGACATTGAAACTCCTCAACGGATCGACACCCCTATAAAATGTTATTAATTATTTGATTAATTGTTTTCATAAAATTATTGTGATTACTCTAATAATAAGAGGTAAATAGTGGCGTAACTTTACATGAGCAATGTTACTTATCGTTCACCTGCAAACAAACAATGATTTTCTATGTTCAGAGTAATAAAATATATTTTCTTAGACATTGGGACATATCAAAACAAATAGATGAGCTGGAATTGAATACTTGAAAATGCCCCTTAAAACATTTCGAAGTTGTACACACCACATGGGCATAGCATAGCGTGTGGTACCACCTTAGGCCACTGCTACAGGAAGAGGCTGTGCTGACGACGTGAGCGGGCTAATATTGCCGCGCCACCACTCACTGCGTAGTGCAAGCTCAGTTATTAGTCGACTTAGTCGGTTCTTAGGGTAGTTGTAAGCTTGACAACCCTCGGATCGCGTTTATCAGTTCCTCAGACATATTATTTATTAGTTTACCAAAATATAAAATGATAATTACCTGTAATGCAGGGTAGTAAGGAGGAAGAGCATTAATAGCTTCCTCTCTCTGTCTTGTTTCCTCATCATCTTCATTGGGTTTTTCTTCCTCAGTAGTCTTTCCATTTTCTCCAGGCGGAGGAGGCGAAAAGGAATGTGATCTACTTCTACTCTTAGATCTGGACAGTGACCTAAAAAAGTAATTCAAAATTAGCATATATTATGTAGAATGCGGAATGTGGAGGAACAGGGTGTTATGGCACAGCCTGGGAGAGGTCTATGTCCAGCAGTGGACTGCGATAAGCTGAGTTGATTGATATATTATGGTATGCCTTTGGGAATAATGACATAAATACTTTGTAAAAATTTGCAAACAAATTTTATAATTTTAAAGAAGATATGTATTAAAGAAGTTATACTTGAATCAAGTAATTTAAAAGTTTTTGGATGCCTAAAGGGGAATGCCCACCGTTCATAGACACTTCGGCCACGGGTGCCCACCTATAAAAGCATATGGAAATGATAATATGCTATAAAAAGAATGAACTGGTTAAGGAATTGGTTTAAAAAAAGTCCGGATTTTTAAGATATAAAGGTTTTTATTTTCACATATACAGTTTTTACCAACACGGTATTTTATGATCTTATACATCATTTGTATCATACACAATTAATACATCATCAAGGAATTGAGCAGGAGGCAAAATATTAGTCTGATGCCGTGCCCAACCCAAATACCATATTACCGTCATAACATGGGCACAGCATCCTACCGTTCGACGGCCGACAATACAATTGCAACAATACATTTTGATTGCACTTCTACCAGAATCATTGCCACTTATTAAAATATATATAAAATATACTTTACGACTGATGTGTCGACTTGCGATTTTAGCCCTAAGTAAAGAGCAGTTAGGACTTAAATTAATTCCTTCCATAATGCTGCTCCTGTGGTCATTACATATTTCTATCCGGTAGCAACCATTAAATCTTATATGCTCACCATAATAGGAGCGAGCTTGCTTTAACTGGTATGTGCCACAAGCAATTAATATTAAGTCGCTATAAGTTAAAACAGGAAATTCCCTAACGTTTTCTGAGTCTACATTTATGTTTCTGAAGTCTGCCCTAGCTCTATTTAGATTGCGTTCCCTAACATACTCAGATAAATTGTTATTTGTTTCCATATTTTGATGAACTATTTCTAGTATTTGAGCCGCATCATCCCTATCCCTTATTTTTGTGTGGAATTTATTAATTAGAGCAGCAGCCACAGAAAAGTCTATCATTAAATGGGTAGAAGCCCTGTTAAAATAATTTTGGCGAAATATTTTAAATCTGGTTTTAAATATGCCATTCACCACCTCTACTACCCATCGACACATAGTCACGGCTCTGGACTTATTAGCTTCTCTTGTGGTTAACTGAGATTCACCATCAGCTGGAGACAAAGGGACATGAACCTGATAACCACAACGTTCTAATAGAGGCAATGAATCCCTAAAGCCTCTATCTAGGATGAATACATCTCCAGATTCAAAAAATTGCCTCAATGAACTGGATTCATCACCGAATTCATTATTTATTATATCCGCATCTGAAGTTGTTGCAGGATAAGGGCCCAGAATATCTATGATGTAACCATCACTACACACAAAAAGGAAAGGCTTTACAAGATTACGATATTTGTGTAATGAGTAAGATTTTTTCTGATATAAGTAATTGGAACTTTTTTCTATGTATATATAAGTACCATCGGCAATTATGATGGGCCTATCTTCTCCCCCATAAAGTCCATTTGGAATGAGGAGATTTCTTTGAGCTATTTCTGCTCGGGATATATGCCTTATGCCCACATTTAAAGGAACAAAATCCTGATGTAATATTTCGCGGGCCATATTCATGAGCCGCTCTAACGTGCTTCTAGGCACTTGCAATAATGCCGACATGCGTTCGTCACTATCTCCTGTTCTCAACTTCATTAAATATGCAGCAAGTGCAAAAGAACCCCTATGTTTACCTGACAGTCTTGGAACTTCAGAGAGTATTTGTTGATATTGTGCCTTTGTTAAGCCTAGATAATAATGTACAGTATGATCAGGCATACTGTGAATATTTTCAAAGTCTATATGATGGTGCATATTATCTTTCAACAATGTAGCAAACTCTTCAATGTGAGCTGCACTAAATGTTTTTATAGGATTATATGTTGATGCTAAAAGTAAATCCCAAGAGTTACTATTTAAATGGTAGCTACAGATTCTACATTCTGCCGGTACATAATAGTTATACTCGCAAAAAAGACGTACCCGCAATGCTGATGGAACAGTGAGTCGATTGGAATCATTACAACCAGGAAAAAAACATTGATTTTGTGTTATTGGTGCTCTTATATAATTAGGTAGCAGTATACTGTCTGGTGTATCTAAGCTTTGCTCTGGATGCAATACACTGCTCACATCCGATTGCAACGAGGACAGACTAGATGAGTCATTCAGACTAGATGGTTCCCGTTCTGCAGTTGAACGTGATACAGCTCTATCAGTCCTTCGCCAGCAATTATGACACACACGAGATGATGAAGGCAACTGAAACAATATTAAAAATTAAAATGAAGGCCAAGTGAACAAAATAAAAATAAAATAGATTTGTTTAGCTTAAATTCGAATGTAAATAAAATGCTTATCAAGTAAAACAATACTGCACAAAGGCGGACTTAATGCCTTGTATAATAATTAATTAATAATTAAGGACTGAAGGACTATCTCATTTCTCGGTAGTTGATAAGTTAAAAATCGAAGCAACCTTGCAACTACCTGGTGCTGGCCAGTTTATCTTATCAGCATGGTAATAATAAGCTAGTATGTATGTTAAATATAGCTTTTACAGATGTGAAAAAATAAAATAACTTCTTGGGTTGATATACAAACATAGTAAAAACGTGATAGTAAACGTAATAGTTCTGGAATCACTATCAGATATCAGCACCACACTTAATAAATTAAAAACTGTTGCGAACTTACCTCACGTGGTGCAATCTGATGGGCAATTTCATTCCTTATGAGTTCCTCACGTGGAGAATTGGACCCGAACAATGTGTGTGATCTTATTCTTAAAAGTGACTTGCCACAGCTGATGCACACATGTCCATGACCAACAGTTGGTGCATTCTGCTGTTCACTTGTTGGATGTCGTATTTGATTCCAGGCTGCAGTCCAACACGAGTGGCACACTACACTGTCACTCGAAACTTGTACCTAAAAGATGCCATAATAATTATATTGATATTATTATTTGTCAACTCAGTTAAAAATAATTTCTCAGAGTTAAAAGACACATGACATGGTGTCATGGATCAACTAATTACCTGCTGTGGTCGAACCCATTGTTGTATAAGATTTCGCACTTCTGCAATTTCCAACAAATGTCTTCGTATTTTCGTGACATTTAAACCACAATTGACACAGCATAAACGTCCTCTTGAATGAGCAACTGGGGTCTGAGAAGAACTCTGGCCGGTGTGAATGCTGGGGTCATCGTAATCAGCGGATATCGAGTCCAAGTTAGTGCAGGGGTTGTCGTGAGAGGCGGGAGCGGAATCCATGTTCAGGCCGTGGTCAGTAGGGTGAGACGAATTGTCGGAGTCCATTTAGGAAGCTTAGTCGTTGCTAATAACAAATCCGCAAGAAAACAAACAAAATAACACAAAGGCAAACGATTTCGACCTGTGGTTATTATTTAGTTGTGAACTTGTGATTACTTGTAATTCGCTTGACAACTGTCAGATTCAATGTTGCCACTTAACAGACATAAAATCGATTAATCGATATCGATTTTTTATTTGATTTTTAATTTCAATAAATAAAGTCTTTGAACCGCTTTAAGTTCTGCACGCCTTGTAAAATGTATTTTCTTTTACTTATTTAAAATGTAGTTTAGATGTTTTAAAGAACAGATTAGAATCAAACGCAACAAAAAACAGATAATTGTGCATTTCTGTTATGATCTAAAGAATTCATGGTAAATCAACTAGCAATTCACTTGTTTTATTATTATCATAACATCAATTATCAATATCAATTACCGAAAAATAATAAAAGCTTTAATTAAAATAATAACACCATAAAAACCGATTAACAAAAAGAGAATCGATTCTTTTTTAACGTGATTAGTAATTGGCAACACTTTTATTTTTTCCATAACATACGGATTTACCTTGTTTCACTAATTATCATTTCGTTACTTTTTATTTGTGCAAAAATGTTGCTATCTTGTTTGGATAAATGAATACCACGATTAATAACCATAAAAAAAGACGTTTTTTTCTAACAAAAGCAAATTGTTGGGCGTTCCGTGGCCGAAAACGGGCATTTCCCTTTTCTATTACCAGGACATTATCCTATCATCAAATCAGAAATCAATAAAGAAATGTACCTGTTCGAGTGTGATCCATGAGACGATGGTAGTGACTCAGGCTTGACTTTGGACAGGCTTGGGCTGGGTGACTTTGATTTAGATGGAGGTCTAGTCTTCTCATTGATCTTTTCTTGTTGCTCTTTATCCTCCTTATCAGACTTATTATCATCCATATGTTCCTCATCTTCTCCCTCAGATTTAGATTCGGCTGCGGAGTCTGACTCTGTGCATGAGCTATCCTCCTCTGTTTCACTGTTAGTATGCTCACCTAAAATAAATTTAAATAATGTTATTGCAATGTACATATTTGGTTATTGGTAGTGAAAGCAATTTAAATTTTTGGGTTAAGATTTAAATTGGGCTATTTTGAAAATAAGACTACAAAAGCATTTGCGCTTTTTTTCGGGCCATTTATAAAGGGCGTCTTGAGTGAGGATCTAGTGCTTGTTGATCAAAAATGTTAACAGAATATTTTTGTAAACATAAAATTCAGTGATTGTAACTTACCATCTTCAGGCTCTGAGTGCAGTGAGTCAGTTTTCATTTCTACATCACTAGAATCAGATACAGTAACTACAGAATCACCATAGTTGGGCGAGTCAGTTTTAGTTTTCTTTGTGGTGGTCTCAGAGGGCGACACAGAACGCTTCTTGCCGCGACGACGGTGCTCCTGTCTTCTGGCCTCTAACTCTGTACGGGATTCATGTTTCCTTTTTTCCCTCTCTTTATCTTAAACAAAGTTTTAATTTTTATAAAATGCTCATAATACTGAACTATTTGTTTCTACACTGAATAAAGAACCATACAATTATACTACAGTAGCTAATGATGAACTAAACAGCAGTTTAACAACAAAGCAAAATAATATTAATAAGTATATTTACAATTATTACCTGCAAACAAAACTTTATTTTTCCTATGTTCTTGATGTTTGTCTAGTGAGGAGTGACGAGATGAGGATTTACTCTCTTTCTCATAATATTCAGAACTTTTCTTGCCATCTTGACCTTGTAACTCTTTGGTTATTCTTTTGTTGAGTAGTCTCGTTCTTAAATCCTCCAATTCTTTATCTCCCGATATCCTATCTCTGTTTTCTTTTTCGTTATTATGATTAGTATGGCCTTCTTCAGCTAATGATCTTAATCTAGATTCTATTCTTTCATTGTCAGGACGTTTTCGCTCCGGTTCAGCATATTTATTATACTGTCGGTCACGGCCAAGATAAGCCTCTCTCTGCATATCTTTCTCTTTATTGTACATATCCTTATCTTTATATGCCATATCTTTATAGGGTTCTCTAGACCTAGTTGGTTCTCTGAAAGAAGGATCCCTATACATTTCTCTCTCCCTGTAATGCTCCCTCTCTCTATATGGATCCTTTTCACCTCTGTAAACTTCCTTTTCTTTATTATACATTTCTTTTTCTTTATATATTTCCTTTTCTCTTATATCTCTCTCGCGATACATTTCTCTTTCTTTCTCTCGGATGTCTTTATTATCCCTATACATGTTATCTTTACCATCTCCTCTATATATTTCTTTTTCTCTGTATGCTTCCTTCTCTCTGTAAACTTCCTTGTCCCTAAATGTTTCCTTGTTTTCGCGATACATTTCCTTCTCCCTATAATATTGCTTTTCTCTATAGTACTCTTTGGCCATATCCTCACGATCAGGATTCTTATTAATCTCTCGCTTTGATTTGTCAGACTTTTCTCGTTCCCTGTTGAAAAAGGTTTATGATTGATCTATAACATTCCCAGTGTCAGTAGGATGTCAGACCTTAAAGCACATAATATTAGATTTATAAACATGTTATTAAACAAGGTGATGAAAAAGTGAAGATTGGATAAATATCTCACTAAGCATTGAACAAATAAATTAAAACTTTAAAGCAGTAAAAAAATAAATATTTCACAATTAATATTCCTTCAAATTCTTCTGGGAGTTCATATACACAGCAAACTAGTAATTACTATTGTTTGTCTAAGGTGCAAAATGAAGTTAACTTATCAGAACTATCTAAACACATAACAATCATTTACACCAAAGCAATAAAATCACAATACTGTTAACAGTAAATTAAAGCCTTTTTTAGTATAAGAAGTAAATTGATCAATCAAAACGTTGTTTAAAAAGAATTACCTGTAGAGATGTTTCTTTTCTTTTCTAGCATTGTCTTTGTATCTATCCTTGACAATTCTTTTATGACCTCTTTTGTCCCGATGTGTTGTACGAATTACAGCTTGGGGCGGCTTGATGATTAAGGAATCAGCATTGTCACGATCTTCATCAGATAAGCTATAAAATTACCATAAGAGTCAGAAAATATCAGAGTAACGTTAAATATACAAAAATGAGTAAAATACCTTTATAAGTACTCATTTTTCTGCATAGTGTATAGCTTGATGTGGCCATATACTTAACTATTGACCAGATAACTTTACAAACAGACAGCCAACTTGGTAATTTTTGCCGAGGCAAAAACAGTTGATGTGAAACCTACAACATTTTGTGACAGACAAAAGTTATTTTCAGATGTAATGCGTAGCGTGTTACTTTTATAAACATAATTGTGATATAACATTAGATTAGACAGAAACGAAAACTAAAATTACATTTCATCTACATACGCATTACTGCACAACCATTTTCCTCATACGCATGGCGATAGGTAAAACCCATCCTAGCCCACAGGAAGGTTTATCATTAAACTAGAAAGAAGAAGGAAGATAATGGAAGCCGTAAATAGCTGGTACTATTTAGCAGGTGTGAAAACAAATCGTTGAACAAGGAAGACAAGCACTACAACTGGACTGGATTTACATTGTTTGACAGACATGATATTTCACAACATTTACATTACAATCTTTTACATGTTGAGAACATTGATTCAAAGGAAAATAATATAGCAAAATGTTATGATAACTTACCTAAAATCCATTTCATCCTGAGTAGGGCTACGCGCTAATTCTCCATCCTCGCTTTGATCATCTTCGTAATTACTCATGGTACAACTTCTTTACTTCGATAGCTAATCTCTCTTTTCAAAGTATTCAAAGAAAGAGTAAGCACAAATCATAAAGTTGAGTAAATGAAATAAGTTCTAAGTTTATAAATTAGGAGAAAAATACCACATGAACATTACACACAAGTCACAAACGAATTACAAATTCTATACACTCACGCTGGTAACGCCATTTTGTTTAGCAATATTTTTTAATATAAAACTATTTTTCCATATGGTATTACAATTTAGCAATTTGGAAAAAGGCCTTTTTGCCTTAATGCCAGCTGGCTGTACACGATTTTACCCGTCCCCGAAACGATCAATAGGGATAAAAACAGCAACTTTTCAGATGTCGCTACTATCCAACGTCCAAGGATTTGACAGCTAGCTGTCACTATCTATACATTTTTTTAAAAGAAGCAACTTGTTTTATGCATAATTAATTAATATTCTCCGTTGCGCAGCTGTTGACTACAAAAACGCGGACCCAAGTAATTGCCTAAGGGCTGATTTTTCAATCTACAGATAATTTTTATTCGTGGAATAATATTGACTTTGGCAGTTTTTGTATGGAAGAACTGTCAAAAATTCGAAAATAATTCCTCGGATAAAATTATCTGGCATGGGAAAAATCAGCCCTAAAATGTATGAAATGTAATATGAAAGACGAAAATTGAGGGACAAAGTTGTAATCATCACGAAAGTAAAGAGAAACAAAACAATGGCGATTTGTAGACGGGCAGCAGTGCTGCCCCTTGTGACAGTTTTCAGATTTGGAGTATACATGTTTTTTTTTTACTTTAAATTAAGTAGAGTACGGATACACCCTAAAAAATCCAAAATACCACACAGAATACAGAGTCTGTTCGGAAAGGCAGCGAAAAAATGGCGAAACCAATAATAGCTCGAAAAGTATTTAGGTTTGACCCTACGCTCGATAGATGGCGTTGGCGCCGAATAATATATCGCTATGGTTTCGGTACCGCATTTTACTTTTTTTTTTTTGTTTTGTATGAGCCTTTGTAATTTGCACTAAATAAATATACGCTATATACACCGATTATAGTGCTAGAAGTCCGTTTTACAAAAGAAGTCTCGTAGACGCGGCGCCACTGTCGTAGGACGGAATCATAAATATTGATTTATTTATTTATCTCGACATCATATACGAGTAGCAGGCTTGATTATTGGTTAATAAAATGCACATTCTTAAATAGAGAAAGGTGTCTGGGGTAGGAGAGTTGTTGTTGGAATGTTGCTAACTATATAATAATAATTAGTTCCACTTATTGCCGCGGGACTTCTTTCGGGAAACGGACTCTATATTATTTACTCCTCGACTATATACGGACCATAGAGTAAAGTAATATATCGCTCGGAAAAATGACTTCTGTTCTTTTACTTATCAAAATAAGGAGGCTACGTTATCGATCCATTTAAGCCAGGACTGGTTTTTATAATAATATCATGTAGTCAATTATTAAATTGGATTTATCAAAACCCTTTACGTAATAGTCATCAAATTCTACTAATGGCTTATCGTTTTAACTATTATTATGAATGTATAAAGTATTATGGTTGACATTGCCTTCGATTTAATTTCTATTTAGAAACAAAATCGACATAGACTAAAGTTCAAATTACAAAGGCTCATATAAAACAAAAAAAAAAACTAATTTCTAGAAAAATGGGCATCTCTAGAAATGTGAAAATTACGAATGCGTTCAGAATTAACATATATACTCTTGCGTTCTGATAAACAAAAGTTGTACTTTTTCAAGTCATTTATATATTATTTTCCTGCTTTTAAAAATAAATTAATGAACGGAAATTATTACATTAACAATAAAGTACATTAGGGTAACAGTCCCAACTCGGTAAAAAACCCTTTTTCTTTTAGGGCCAAATTGGCCATTGTTCATCATGCAAGATGTCATCATACAAAGTTACAAATTGTCAGACAAATACAACGAAAGTCAAAATAAATAATGTTTACCTTTTTAAGTAACTTGTAAATATTAGAATCTAAAAGAATATGTGATATAATTGATTATCTGAATTTTTAATGTTTTTAATGTTATGTGATAGAGTTACGGGGGGGGAAGCTCAATAACATGGTAAGAAATTACCACTATCGCTCATTAATGTAATTACGATTATGTATGCTACAAATGGATATAAATACTTCACGCAAGTGCTTGTTAGAATTAAGGCCGATGTCCTAATTTTATATGCAAACATTCAAGGGTATCTAAATTTTCGTATCTAACTTTTGAACTGAAGTTACATGAATACCTACCGACTACACTTACCTATCACCTTGTATGTACCATGCTTTGATTTGTTATTCATGCTTTGATGTAAGTATACTTAATGGTCAAAGTGGGTGCACTTAGCAATTAAACATCCAAACAGTATTCCAAGGAACCCATAGGTGAAGCTGTATGTAGCATTGTAATGATTTGAGAGAGATTAGTGCGTCATCATCCTTTCAGCTTGGAATCACCCACTGCTGGGTATACCCAGGAATCAAGGGGAGAAAAAGAGGGAGGCTTCTAGGCCTCCCATTTCTTTTGCAATGCTTCCCAGTTCTGTGCGTTCGTCATCCAGGTGTTTCATCCATATTAGTACATATGTGTATACGTCTGATAACAAAGTGACCAATTGTTTCCGAGTGTCATACACTATATATCTTTTGTTTTAGTGAAGTCATTCACCAGTAAATTGCGGATACTGTGGGTAGTCACTGACCGCTTTTCTAGGAAATTGTAGCTTTAGTGTTAAGTATGTTAATGTGAATAATAATGTTATCCTCACAACACAACATATTATTAATGTGCCATTCACCAAGAAATGTAATTAACAAGAAATTGCCTTCAAAGCAAGAGTGAACAGGCATCTTCTAGGCAAGCTCATTCCATCTTAGACCTCATCCAGTCGCTTTCCATCAGGCGTGATCGAGGTCAAAAACAGGCCCATTCACCAATTTTTCAATGCATTAAATTTTTTTTTTTTTTTTCAATATTTACAAGGAACTTACATTCAATAAAATGTACCTAATAATATTCAATAATTTCTCAAGCTAATAAGCTTGTTACAAAAAAAATACAATAGTATTATGAATTGTTTATTGGCTTAATAAAATATACTGCAATTTATGATGATTTTGTTTATATTTTCCTGTATTTAGTTCGCACAGGAAAATATAATCTGAAGAGAGATTTTTTTGTGTATTTTTCAGAATAGCAAGATACTAAACACAATAGCTAATGCTATAGACAATAGAGAGGAGTTAAAGAAAAGGATAGAAAATGGTAAAATTATTTATCAGGAACTACAAAACTGTGTACAAAATTGTCAAACTCGTTTTGGAGGCAAATCAGAGTTAGCAACAGAAGATGATATAAGGTGATAAAATATAATTTAGCTCTATTAAGTAACTATGAATGTTTAAGCAAATGTAATATTAACTAGGTGATTATTTCAGAATAGCACAACTATGCGAAAAATGGGAGAAATTGCTTAGCCATGGCATTAGAACTAATTTATCAAACTCGGCAATTCAGAATTTGGTTACAGCAGGTTTAAACTTCACTTTTAATATTGTTAATGTTGGTAAGATAATGTTATAAAAAAATATACTCGGAAATAGCTTTGCTTTCAGTAACACATGCATAATAATGTTTTTTTTTTTTTAATCTTATGTCATGGAATCTTATTGTAAGTATTGTTTTATTTCAGGTAACTCTCTTTGGAGTTACACTTGCCTACATCTAACGAAACATGAAAAGGAAAGGTTTAAAATTCTCACAAACATCAACACACCACTAGGATATTTCAGAGCTTTTCTCAGAGCAACCTTGAATGAGAGATCTCTTGACAGGTAAATATTTCAATCAAAAACCAATCTGCCTAGCCTTTTCCCAACTATGTTGGGGTTGGCTTCCAGTATAAGTAACGGATTGCAGCTGAATACCAGTATCACTAGGTAAATATAATTACTATTCTTTTTTTTTTAACAGGTATCTTCAAAGCTGGGTAGCTCATGGTCTGCTAATGGAATATTATGAGGAAGGGGCTCTGGTCAGAGATCCTGATACCTGCCATCTTCTACCAAGCATGGCTGCAGGTTAAATATTTATCATACCTAATTAATTTCAATTCATGTTAAAAAACCCCGTTTAATAAAACCCCCTTGAGAAAAGCAAATGACAGTTTACATGAGTATAGTATTTTTGCTGTGCCCCGCGGTTTCACCTTCACCCGCAAAAGTCGTGAGAATATCGGCATAGAGAAACAAACATCAACATCAAAAATCAAATCTGTTCCCTTTATTATATTATTGTAATATGAGTTTAGATAAATAAAATACTAATAATAATTTGTATCTATTATTTCAGGTTTATCGACAGTCTTGTTTGCGTTATCAATCGACAGACCAGAGTTGAATGACTCACAACAAGCTAATCATTCTAACAAAGCAGAACATGTGATACCTTTGCCAATGCCTGTGAAATCATCGAGTAATTTAAAACGAAGGCCGTTGCGCCAAGTTATATCTTTTGATAAAAATGAACAAAAAAATCTTAATGCAATTAAAAGAAAATCTCTTGGAGCTACAGAACAAGGAGATAACTCCGCATGGAACAGTGCACCGGCGACTTGCCTCAATTCACCTGATCCCAAAATTGTTTCTCAAGTTGCTTCAATTAGTGAACCCACTAGCTCAGAATACAAGAGTAGTCTGAGACACTTCTTTCCAGACAGTGTCAAAGCTATGGACAGTCCTTCACAAATTCTGTCGAAACTATCAGAATGTGCAAAGGAAATATTCTCATCTTCTAACAGTATTGATGTAAATAACGTTATAAAAGACGATTTGTCTGAATTAAGTATAAATAATTTAAAAATATCTGAAAGCGACAGTGAAGAGGTTGCAGGAAGTATTGATGGAAGTACTTCATGCTTAGAGCTTTGTTTTACAGAAGACGAATGTGTACCGGAGGATAAGACACTAAGTATGATTTTAGAAAATAAGGAAAAAGAGTATTTGAACTTGCAAATGAAATTCACCCAAATGGAAGTAGCCAGTAAGGAAAAAATTAAGAAGTTAGAAAACGTAGTACTAGATTTGAGCAAGTAAGTAAAACATGTCGGTGTACGCATTTTTGCCGTGGTGGATGTCCTCCTCCCTTGGGTGGGTAGAGGGGTCTGTCATACTCTTACTGACTAAAACCACACCGGTGTCGCACACTTGCGTCGGGAGGCTGCGGGAGCGAATATGACTTCCGCTGCCCCGGACTGGACTGGACCAGTAGGGGGAGTGAGGTGTTGAATCCCGTCATATGGGTGTACTCTAGTACAACATATCCTCAGAATAATTAACTAGCGGATGGTCAAACGCAAATTGTATTCATCAGTTCTAACTTCTAATCAATGCTTTCCTTTTTAGAGAAAATGACCGATTGAAAGACCAGTTGCGTCAATACATGTCGGCTGTTGAAATTGGGAAGGCTTTGAAAAACGAATCCGGGGATAGTGGGGAAGTTGATCAGTATGAAAGGAAACTAGTTCAGGTAAACGCGCTAAATTCACTTCATTAGTACCATTTGAAATACGAAAACCACCCCTACTGCTTGTAAATAAAAGTGCTGTTAATCAAATAGTTACTCAACATGATGGTTGATGGCACTATATTTGTAGGTGGCCGAGATGCACGCCGAGCTTATGGAGTTCAATACATATCTGCAACAGCGACTCAAAGAATATGAGAGTATATCGGCTATGGAAGTTCTGGATTATCCCGAGTCCAATGTTAAGGCTCACATACCTAGCGCATTCCTCGTTGGCAAGAAAACACATTCATATCATGTTTATCAGGTAAATGAACGCTTTATCCACTCATGCGTAAATCTTAGGGCCGGCGCGCTATTGTCATTGCCAAACAAATATCGACTTTGCCCTGATTGATATAAAGATGAAAATTACAGTGAAAACCTATGTCGGATCAAACTCAAACTATTTATTTCAACTAAACAAATTACAGGTATTTTTGAATTGTCAAGGGTCGTTCAGTCAAAAAGATGAGGCTAGTTGCCCATTCCAAAGCGTAGTAGGTACCTATGGAGAAGAACAGGCAAGAAACTCCATGGACACTCTTTTAAATCACAATAATATTCTTACAATGTATTGGTTACATTCATTCATGTTAAAAATTATGCATGTGAGAACGATGCAGAACGTTAAAAGCGTCCATAATGAAAAGATAAAAAAAACAATTCAAATATTAATTTAAATCAAAATAAGCCATGGCGGCAAAGAGTTGACCAGTCCCTAGTAGGGACTGGTCAACTCTTTGCCGCCATGTTCGTGAACGGGCGCCGTCAGTAGGGACTCCCTACTGACGGCGCCCGTTCACGAACATGACGCATAGATTAGCACCATTCAGCTCAACAATTTTGAAGGGAGTTAAATGATGCAACCCATGCGCCACCATCAGCGAGACATTAGAGTGATCATGACATACTCTCAGCTGCCAAAGCACATTCAAGTCAATGAAAGACGTACCCAGGAAATGGTAGCTTTATAGTATGTACATAGTACTCACATATGTGCTATGCAATTATACAACACTAGGAGATTGAATTTATATAATGCAAACTAGTATTTTAAAATCTTCAGCAGCTCCAACAGTATGTAGGTAGGGTAGGCGTGTGTGAAGTATTTTCAAATGCTAATCAATTTATTTATGCGTCCTGTGGAGCAGGACCAGAGTTTAGCCAAGCATTTTTGTCAGCGATGTAATCCCCCAACTTAAAATACGAGTATGCTTGGCTGCATACTGTGCGTTTTATGTAAGATTTGAATTTCGTTTCGGATGTATGCATTTTGTGGTGTCCTTCACAACATGAATGTATTATTTTCAGATCTACCTGAAGATAGGACAAGAGGAGTGGAACGTTTACCATAGATACGCTAAATTTCACGAACTACACGTGCAGCTAAGAAAATGTCATCCTGATATAGCGACGTATAAGTTTCCTCCTAAGAAAACATTACGAAAACGGGTAAGCGAAGTACCTTTACAGGATCAGACAACAGAACATACAAGATAGTCGGCTGAAGTTTACTTAAACACCACGAATAAATGAAAAATTCTATATATACCAATCCGTTAACCAACGGCGATTGTGGCAATATTAACTTCCTTTCATTGTAACGTTTCCTGGCGCTGGTTGACCACTTTTCAACCTAATTACTAAGGGATAAAGGGTGAAAAGTGGTCTGGCTGTGGTTGTAACTATGAACATGTCTCTTCCCGTTGCTTTTGGCAAAAGCGAAATGAACTTCGTTCTAACTCAAAAGGATGTCCCACGACACGTCTCGTTTTTTGCCTAATTGGCCTGCTTTTGACTTCGATCTGGCCTTATGGGAAGCGATTGATGAGGTCTACGATGGAAAGAACATACCACTCAAGAGACGATACCAAGTTAAACAGGATATAATAATATGTTTCCACATTATAGGACGCTCATTTGGTTGAACAACGCCGAGTGGCTCTCCAGGCGTATCTGCGACACATACTACTTGTGCTTCCGGAGCTTAGGGACTGCACCAACCGCGCTCAACTCATCACCTTGCTACCTTTCTTTGGGTTCGTATACAACACCTTTATATCGTGGGCGGCCGTTTATGTAGGACGTCGAGTTTTTTGTAAAACTTAAACTTTGTACAGCTTTGACTCTGTCACTCGTACCTGCGTGAGAATCCCTTTCCTAAAGTGCGTTTCCGCTGCTATGGAAACATCCTAAGGCCGTTTGTCTACCGCCACGTCAACGAGAACGAGATGACGGCGCCGAAATAGCGATACATTCATTTACTATTTATGACCTCGTGTCCACCACCGCACGTCCGTCAACGGGACGTAACGTTCGGTTCGAATAATCCCGTTTCTCCTTGAGGTCCTGGTGATGTAGACAAACGCTGTAAGGTCGATGTGTCAAACGGATGACCGTTTGACACATCAACCTTTACGGCGTTGCGTTGTTAATATGAACCAACATCAATATTTACGTTCAATATTTTATTTTTATAAGAATATGTTTTTCATTACAGAACTTCATCTACTGCTAAGGAGAATGGTTTTAACAACACACTCGATCGCCAACAATCGAATGATTCCATTTCTTCATACAATGCGCTTTGATGTCAGTTTGCTTTCGTAAAAACGTATAGGGCCCTGTTTCCCAGTATCCGGTTAGTCACTATCCCTCAGATAAATTCAAGAATAGAACAGGATTTTTATGAAATGGTCTGTCGGATTAGTTAACCGGAACTTATCCATTGGTGAAACAGACCTTAAAGTTTTCAAACAAATGAGTACATTTTAGACCGGTTTCTAAGATAACTGGGCTTTTAGATAGTATGCCTACTAAAGGTAAACAAGATACCAACACTACAAAAATATAATTTATTTTTATGTTATAAAATGAAATGTTGTATGTATAGGTGATTGACTAGTATACCTTATCTTATTCACAGGTTTTGATCGGGCTTGTAATATTATATTTGCTTATAGATGCCGATCTTTTACAAAGATAATAAAATAATATATTATGTAAATAAAGATGGAATTTATAAAATGCGTATGTATTCAGGTGTTCATTGTTGGGAACCTAGAGCTGTTTTATGTAGCAAATAGCAGGCTGTTTTGGACGTATTACTATGATGTATTTTTTTTTTTATTAAAATAACTTACAAGATATTTAAATGGAATTATATTATAGTGTGTTTATTGTAGATATTATAAATATGACACATAGGGAAAAGTAAAACAATATATTTTACATTCAAATACCTCGCTACGTACATAATCAACTCCAGGTTTCCGTAATGCGCTACACAAGCTAATGTAATGAATATTTTATACTTACATGTTATTTAGGATGTAGAAATGTTATATGTATATATCAGTAAACCACAATACATATAGCTAACGTATTTTATTTTATAACAATGTCCTAAGATAAAAAGTATACTATGTCCCGCGTGTCAAAGTGTTATTCGGTTTTCCACTACGAATTTCTTAGTAACAACAGTCCGGAGTATGGAAATTTATATGGTTTAATACCCCCGTGCCTCGGAAAGCACGTAAATCCGTTGGTCCTGCGCCTGATCTCTCCCCGGTCGTGTCGGATTGCCGTCCCATCGGACTTTAAGAGTAACGGATCGGAGAGTGCATCTGTGTTTGCGCACACACTTGTGCACTATAATATCTTCTGCGTACCTAGCTAATCTCCGTTGAAATTGGCCACCGTCACAGAAATCGGTCGGGAGGTTATTATACTCGTCATGTCCTAACCCAGTTCATTAAGGTCATTGCCTTTTCGTGTGCCCACCCAAATCCGTTCAACCGGGCCCTCGGATGGCTCTCTTAGTCGTATTCGAGGTGCCGACTGCCGAAAGCCCTCATGTAGTGCTAACTGTAATATAGATTTCCCTTAGCAAATAAAATAAAATAAATAATGGAAATGAATTGAATTGAAATGGTAAAATTGAAAATAAACCACTGTATAAAAAGTGAGAGAATTGAAAAATAAATAGGTATCGTTATTGTAGCAGGAGCCTATCGCACGATGAAAGGGCTTCATTCGCACATAATAAAACTTATGTTTATTTTCATTAAATTCCGGTGACCATGTACGGCGGCATGGCATATGAGATACATGAGAAGTGGGTAGACTCGAATGTTTGAAAAGGTAACAGATACTTTCGCATTTATAATGTTAGTATGAATTCCATTATTAGTTTATATTGTGTGCGACCTGAACGAGTACCGCAAGGGCTGGTTCCTGGCATTCCAGTGGGGGAGGCCTTTTTCCATCGCATCAGTGAGAGAGTAAAGGCCAGACAAAACAAAAATGTTTGCGTAATAACTATTGTTTTGCAGTGCCCTGACAGGGTACAAGTTCGAAGTTTTTTACGGACACTGTCCAAACTTATAGGGGCTTCGCAACAGGGCTTTCAAGGACCGCCTCTTTGAGAGGCAATACAAGATCGGGTTCTGCAAAGCCCATGGCATACTTAATAGTGATGTCCGGAGATTAGGCGCAGGACCAACGGCTTAACGTGCTATCTGAGGCACGGGGGTATCACCGCCAACTAGAGTTGCCCAACTATCGATAGTTTCACTATCGATAGTTGACCTCGAAAACTAGTAACAATATCGATAGTATCGATATCACAAATTAACTAATAATATTGATTGGAAGCAATAGTATCGATAGGATCGATACTATTGCATTATAATACTATCAATAGTATCGATAGTATCGATTTTTTTAAAGCAATACTATCGGTACTATCGATATTATCGATAGTATCGTTGTATTAAATTATTAAAACTAAACGATCGATACTGTCGAACTATCGGTCATAATTATACCAGCTTTGGAAAATATTCTTTCTGACAGAGTTGACGTTGCAGGTATACATAGATATTTTAAGGCTATTTCTTTTAGACCATTCTCACTGTGATTCCAGTATTCTATAGGAAACTCTGTTTTTGGGATGATAGGTTTTTCTACGTACTGCCTGATATCAACGATCGCATCAGCAGTTGCAATACTATCGCAGTTTATAAAACTATCGATAGTGTGAGCTATCGATACTATCAATACTATCGATAGTATTGCTCCTAAACATATGCTGGTCTTCGATAGTATCGATACTATCGATAGACTATCGATACTATTGATATGACGTCAACTATCGATAGACTATCGATCGTTTAGCGATAGTCGACTATCGATAGGCAACACTACCGCCAACTTCCAATCCCTGAACTGTTACTGAAAAATTCCTAAAGGATAAACCCCAACACCACTGCTCGACCTGGGAATTGCGCCTCCCGCGTAGATGGCTATCTTCGCTGATATTGGCTACCATGGTCCGGTCTGGAGGACTACTACTAGTGATGTAAAACAATCGCCTGGGAGTAGGTACTACCTGGGGGTAGGCACCGTCCAAAATTGTTTAAAAGTAGGTTCAAGTTAGCACACAAACCAGTATGCAGTGGTATTAATTACTATACAAAAGGTAGATTGGGTCGACTTCAATACAAAAAACGCTTTAGCAAATAAATTCATGATTTTATTTTCATAATAAATAAAAAAAATCAAGAAAACACTCTTTCTGAGAATTTTCCATATATTAAAATACATGATACAAAAGATGTCAATACAAACTAAATCACTTGGTGCAAAGGCAAGCCTGTCGGTTTGGGGTTGCCCACCTTCGGGCGCGTCCGAGGCGCGTCGACCTCCGGCTAGAGCTAACTATGCAACAGGCGAGTGGAAACCGAGGATAGCCTCTTTAACTACATTTTAACAAAACAACTATCTTAAAGATTAACAAAGATACAATGTGCTTTCCTCGTGGAATGCATCTTTGTAGGCATCTCTAATTTTGAATGCAAAATATATGGTATTTGATCATGATTTTAAAATGATGTAAGTAGAGGTATATAAAAAGCGCATTTATTACACTTCACAAGTGAAAAAAACGACATAATTTAGTTTTATGTAATACAATAAATAAAATATAATAAAAATCATGTATCTAAATTAAGTGTGAAATAATTTACTACAACTTTACATCTAAACGATATAAATGTATTGCAACACACTAAGGAGCTTTGGAACCATTGAGTAATTCAGGGGCTTACATTAAATTTCAGCTGGTAAGTAATCTCGAACAATAAATCTAAAACTTGTGATTCATCTTTGGTTTTCTGGACATTGAGTCGGCTATAGTTCCATAACTCCTCATAGGACGCAGCCACATGGGCACTACACTGCTCCGTGTCTAAATGCAGCAAGCCTATACTGGACTGCGATCCGTCGTGATTAATTCATAAGTACTTATATAAGTTACAGATCTACTGCGAAGCTGATGCATCCTAAAGCAAATAGAGAACTTTATTAACCAATCAAACATACTATGTTAGACGCTGTTATTTTTTCCAGAGTTTATTTATTTCTCATGTGAACAGGTGTCAGATGTTGATCCGAAGTGAAATATGCCATACAATTCATTAAAAATATACTTTCTTAATTGTTACGGACTATATTATAAGAGCCGATATTGTAACTTAGTGACTAAAATTACTACTGAGACAGTTACAAGAAAGACGCAATACAAAAGTAAAATATTTGCTAAAAAAACATCACAGCTCACAAGCTAACGTGAAGGTGACGCGCAGTAGGAGGGACTAAGCGAAAGGTGCAATGAATGATAACCTACAATATGCAACAACTATGTGTGTGTTATTTATTATGTTTCAAGCAGTAACAAACGTACTGTTACAGTTTAATATTTCAAGTCACTGGAGCTAAATGTGATTAGTTGAAAGAGATTTTCATATTCATAATTGAATATAAAAATCACCCACTAATATCGAATCGCATGTTAATCTGGCGCAGACCGTGCCTAGTGACAGTGAACTTGCTTGTGATAGCAAGTCGTCCAGGCACACGCACGTGAAACCAATGCAAACTCACCGGGTATGAGCGGATACCTGAAGCTTTATGTATCTGAATAATTATGAACCTTCTCGTTATCACCCATGACACCTTGTGAACATATACCAAAGGTTTTCGTTTCGTTAACTAAATAAATGCTCGCATGTCGGCATATCAACGCTTATCACAATATATAAAAATATATATTAAAGAAGCTTAAACTACAACTACACATTGAAGATGCACACTGCTCTGCATTTGCCACCACACGTGGAATTGATAACAACGCCGACAGTAACATACATATTATTAATATATTTTTTTTACTTTTTTTGTTTTTATTTTATTTGTGCGGCAGCATATGCAATTCTGCAATTAATTCACAGCATATTCTTAAAGATAACGAGATATTGCATCTTGGAAATCATTATTTTATATCCATATGAGAAAGAAATGAGAGCATGTATATCCCGTCTATTTCACACAATTGGTAACTGGCTCGGTATGTCTTTGTACTGAATGATTGCTCACGTCTCAGTTAGTCGCATTTCTTTCTCAAGCAGATAAACAATCTCTAAGTTCATCGAACATTTAATCGAGTTTAAGCATCCATAATGAGAAACTAAATTAATACTTTTTGTCATTTCATAAAAATATTATATCTGATTTAAAAATAGCAACATCAAAAGACCATTGAAGCTTCGGTCTGCTCAAACCGTAATACTTTTACTTTAGAACTGGTACTATATCGAATTTATATGAAACCTGATATATTATATCGCAGAAAGCTATTAACTGTTCTAAATCCATGTGCACTTATAGACTTTAATATTAGGTAGCTCAAAACATTAAGCCTAAGAGAATACTACCAATATTTATCATTTTTTTTTGTTGCACTTATTATTAGGCTTTCCATAAACACATAGTTATAATAATGGTTATGATATAAAAGAATTATTTTCGTCGCCCCTGTAAGGTACATCTATGAAGTTTCATTTAAATTCTCTATGATGTAACGGCTATCTCTTCAACTCTCATCTGTAACAAGTGCATAATTATTTAGTAATGGATTGTCATTAATTGTTACAACGGTTGGACATTTATGATTATCCTCTCGAATGTCTTATGTTACACAGTCCGACATAAGCAATTGTCTTTCTATTGTGTCTCTAATTACTACAATCAAAGAGTTATATATAGTTACCTCGCGCGCCCACAATGATAGACTTTCGTTTGATATCTTGCGCGGGCGCAGGTCGCACCACGCCGGGCGCTCCGCCGCCCACTAGGTGACCGCCACCGGCACGGATGGGTTTCGCTGGAAAAAAATCACAATGTTAACATTTGGTAGACCTTTGTAGTGTAAATTATCAATTTAAAATTCCACATACCTATTTGGGCTTGTGGGCCCCGCCGTGCGAGGTTCTTAGCACGCACTGCCTCCTTAATTCTGTCAACTTCAAATTGATATCTCTTGCGATCACGCATGGCGCCGTCCTTTGCCTCCTGCAAACCAAACACATAAACAATTAGTTAACATTCCTAATGAACAAACTGATTGCAAGATTAGGAACTAACTCTTAATATTTGTAAAGTACGATAAAAGTTAAATGAAAGAGATAGATCAACAGAAATAGTAAAAAGCGCGACAGATTGTACCACACACGTAACTAGCACATCAATGTCATCTCAATCAGCAGTAATGCGTAACTATATCGATGTTTACGTTGGTGACAGTCCGATGGTCCTAGCGCGTGTAGGAGGATGCGGGTAAAAACTAATTACGCACACCCGACCGTTTGCATGCAAAGATGAGTGCATATTTCTCTATGAAATATTTCGTGATTTAATTCCGTTGAACGAAATTTCAGACAAAATGATTTTAAAAAGTCAGTTGTCAATGTTTTAAACCGTTCTAATAAAATGTACCTTGAGCGCTGTTTCCAGAGCCTTGACGCGCTCCATAGTGGCTCGCAGACGCTTCTCGAGCTTGGGCACCTCACAACGCAAGTCCGCGTTGTCGCGCACAAGTTGCTTGTGCACCTTGGTCAGCTGTTCCAGGTTGTTCTCCAAGAATGAAATCTTCTGCTTCTGAGCCAACGAGCCGCCCTCCTCTTCGGCGCCCTCTTCCGAGTTGTTAGATTTCTTTATCCTTGCCTGCGCGATATAATGATGTTAATAATAATGGTGCACAAAGATATGTTAACAATCCTAATCAAACTGATTCCAATATTGATTGTACTCGCCTGCAGATCCTGTACAAATAATTTGCGCAGATTGTGCAGTGTCTGCAGCTCCTTGGCCACAGTGTCTTCCAATCCTTTGAGGTCAGCGCGGGCTTGTTCACGCCGCTCCACGCTTTGACTACAGAAACAATAGATCTTTCATTAGTACACTTAAATACTAAAGAATTCAATGATAGTTAATGGTCACCCCTTATTACCTGCGAACAGATGTGAGCTATCTAACTCCCAGAACGCACCCATCCATATACATCGCGCTCCTTGTACTTAGGCCGTATGTTTTAGAAAATGCCAACCCTCGGCAGAATGAATATGAATGGGATACGTGCGGAATAAAATGATAACTCAAAAGTAAAAAGCGTAAGGCATTACAAGACCTCGCACTACGTCTACATCGTACTTACTTACATCGATCATAACAATGTGTAACACATACACGTTTTGTCGCTTCTTTCAAGCAATCTAGAAGAGTGTATTGAAATAGGAATGTTCTAAATATTGCATCGATTAAATTGCTAGACCAAAGGTATGCCTGGTGTGTTTAAGTTACATGCCATACGATATGCGATTTAGTATATCGTTTTAAACACTGAGAAGTTTTTATTTCTGGTATCTTAAACACATGGAGGCGACAATCACTCTTCGGCAGTTCGAGTGCACACAGACTAGGGAAAGTGACATGGACACTAGGAACAATATAATGCGATAAAATGCAATCGAATACTGAATTGATAGTATTAGTGAAATGAAAAATGTTTCATGCAATGTTAAATTATCACTTAAATGCGATTCAATCTTATGTGGCAAATGCTTGAAGGAATGCTAAAATGGCTCCTAATAGTAAATGCCTTAAAACAGACATGGCAGTTTCAAATGAAATTATTACTAAATGGTTCCATATCGCCTGTCGTCTATCAATAACTTTAAAATACCTACGTATATCTATCATCTAAATTGCCTCTAATAACTTTGATTAGTATACGAGATCTTATTTGGACAAACAGTAAGGTGAACACTATTGTTCCGAAACGCGATAATATCCATGCGAAGTTAGCTATAACGGTTTTCAAATTGTATAAAAAAATAGTTTGATAAAAATATTACTCGCCGACTCTCTATACAAACACTCAGGGTTACTTACAGCTATATTTACATGAAAATATTGTTTTACGTTATCATTCTAATTTGCTGCTTTATATATTTGCGACTAATAATTTGTGCAAGCATCAACGACGATCTATACAATACGAGTTGATTATTACGTATTCCAGCGTTACAAGCTGTTCTAACAAACGATTATGGGTTTATTTGTAACTGTATGCTATTCCAAGTGTAAATAGATCTAGGAACACATAGTTTTTAAACGAAATCCGTAGAGGTAAACTTGCAACTGTACAAATACCTCATTGTTTACAACGCAGTAAGGCAGTGTGAATTGATACTAGCTTAGTAGGCGCGACCATTCATTTACGCCATATTATATTAACAACCGAAATAATCACAACGCGATAATTCATAACGAAATGTAGTAGAGAATATAGTTTCAGTAATGCTAATACAGTTTTTACTGTATTTTTTACGAATAACTTCATGCTAAATAAATATGAACGTTAATATAGAACATGCTTCCATTTAGCAGATAACTACAACATTCAAATATTTTAAGTATTCTTACAAGCAAAATAATCATGTAAATTAATCTATGATTGACTAGGCAATAAATGCTTTATCGACTAGTGTCATGATTAGTCTTCAAAGCCAAGCGTCAAAAATGCATAAAAAAATATGAACTCATCGTTTTGAATATCAAAACAACAATAAATACAACTGGCTTACATCAAATTACATTATAACAGATCTAGGTATTTTGTACTATTGCTATACTTTAAAATGTAAGCCAGTTGTGAATGTGATAGCATCGTTATTTTTACAACAAATAAGTATATGGATCTCTCACACACATTAAATTAATAAACTGAGCTAAAGTCAACATTTCATTCAGCAATCCATACATAGGATTCAATTAGTAATCTGAGCTGGTCCCGTTCGACATATTTTCAATAAAATAACATGCCAACTAAAACCAATTCCGATTCTCTATTCAATACTTGCTGATCATGTCTTTAAAGGCACTGCAAAAAATATTGTCTGGTGTCTAGAGATCCACATTTATATCACAGAAAACATGTAACAAAGCTTAAACCAAAACAACAATTTGTGGATAACGATGGGTGAGTAGGATCATGGTGACCGATATAAGTAGATGCAGTTGGAGGGGGTGGATGTTGCAGGAGTGGCGGGGGACGGGGGACTTGGGGATTGCCGAGAGCGACTTCTCCTCTTTGGCGGAAGCTTTTTCAATATCAAGGCCCATTCCATATGCAAATCCTAGTTTCTCTCTCTTCGGCGATATGATGTAATCCCTAAAGATATCGCCCTCCTCTTTTAACACCATCTGCTGATTGACAACCTCTTTCTCATATTTATCGAGAGTACGTCGCGGCGAACGTGACACTAACATGAGTTCCTTGAGTTTGGCGGACTTGTCGGCCTCCTCGCGCTTCAGTTTCTCGTAGTCGTCCTGTAGTTGCTGGCGAGCCAACGTCAGTTCCTGGTAGGTACTGCAAACAAATAAATACAAATCAGTATTTTGCCTGACTGACGAGTATTATTCATAATATCTTTGTGACGATAGCGAAGGACAATAGGTCTACTGTGAATATTATATTAATATCCTTCTGATCGAATTTTGGACACGGCGGCCAATCTCAACGGAGACTGGAGACGGAGCCAACTACGTAATTATAATCCACAAGTGTCCACGAGTATTCCCTCTTCCTTTGTCTAGCAATGGAATGGCAATTCGACACTTCCGGAGAGAGATCAGAGGAGCAATTCCTGTATTTTGAAGAATAATCATTCCCACAGTATTGATCTGTCAAAAAACTTTCAGAGAATATTAAAACCTTGTCAGGTTTTAATGTTTATAATTCCTAAAAAAAGTCTTCAGGTGCAGGACCGATGGCGTGCAGTGTAACATTATGTAGATCAAGATTGTTGAAGTACGAGTTTGGTTACAAAACACGTGTATTAGTGTCGGTACTAACTCCTTGAGTTCCTGGTGGTGGCGCTGCAACGCGGCAAGCTCGTCGCGCAGCGCGGAGAGCTGCGTGGCGTGCGCATTGCGGAGCTGCTCGAGCTGCGCCTCCAGCGCGCTGCGCACCTGTGAGTCGGCGCGCTGTTCAGCGGCTGCCAATTGCACGCGCTCGGCGGCCTGTACACAGTCAAATATTTAAAGTTTATGCGCTATTGTAGAGTACAGCTTCATATAATACCTACAAGCAAGATAGACGGCTAACGCACTTGAAATCGCCACTAGAGGCGCTAGTGTAGAGTAAGGTCTCTAGAAAAGTTCAATGTTACTGAAGGTTTGCTGTTGTTATAGAGATTGTGCTATTATACCCTGTCCATTCGGTAAACCGTTTTTTGACAGATGGAACTAGTGATTGCAGCAACACACAATACATTGATTGATACACGTACGGTACTATAATGTCTGTAAGAAGCCATAAATAAGATAATTCAATAAGATAAGGTAGTTTATATATTTATATTACTAGGTACGCATTTTAAAGTTAACTTTTACGTAATCTGGAATATGTACGTTTTAAGAGAGCTGTCAAAAATGGTTAACCTAATGGACAGGGTATAGTTGGTACCACAGAACAGATAAAAGTAGTTAGAAGGGCCTTGTGGGCGGGGCAGGCGCGCCGCACTTTTGAGCAGACGCTCAAAAGTCAACCGAAATTTGAATCACCGGTCAACAATCGCGCTCTTGTTGTGACAGCGTTCGGAGCTCCGCGGAAAAAAAGAATTATGCCGTCTTGCGCTATTATAACGTGTCGGAAAAGAAGTCAGGAGTGTAATGTGGCCTGAGGAGGGATTTCTTTTCACCGGTTAGTCCAAAAACCTTAAAATACTAGTGATATTTGTAATTATTACAAAAGTATTATGTAGTTTGTAGACAAAAACGATAAAATCGCATTCAGATGCAAAATTATACATTGCTTGCAATACATGGGTACGATCTTGTACGACATGAGCGGTCGCGTAATGTATTGCGTTCACTGCGAACGTCGCGTGTGTCGAGCCAAAATGCGCGTCGATAGTGTTGTACCAAATTGTAAACAATGTCGATATTAATAATTATGTTCAGAAATTTGTATTACAATTCAAATAACTTTGTTTTTATTAACACCAATTATTGTGTAACGTGAATTATTAATTTAATCTCTTAGTTGGTTTTTCGTCTAAAATTTGGTTTGAGGTTAGTAATTTACGATGAATTTTTTTTTTTTTAGTTTTCCAAGAGATAAGGAGAGAAGAAACCTGTGGATTGAGGCAACTGGTAGAATTGAATGGATACCTACTAAATGTAGCACAATTTTTTCGCAACATTTTTCAGAAAATGATTATGTAATTAAAAAGTTGAAATTGAGTCTAAATTATTGTTGAATATTAAAATATTCTTGTATTTTTACTTGTGTCATATTTGCTTATGTACTTACTTAGCCCATGTCTTTGAACGCTTGAATGACGTTAATCACGGACACAGACAGCCCAGAAGGCCAATACTTGTAATTAAAAAAATTCAAAATCTAGTCGCAGTTTCATCTCAGCGACAAAAAAAAAATGTCCAAAACTGGTCAGAAATGTAGGGAAATTAAAGGTGTTTTTGACAGATTGAGACTGAGTTAAGACTGAACGTTCTTAAAATAAAGAGAATTGCCCCTCTTAATTAATCCTTACCAAATAAATACGTTACTCATCACAAGTATTTAATTTTGAACAAAATTGTCCTTGACGTCATTGGATTTCAATGAATATCTTAGGAGATGTCATGATTTTAAAATAACTCCGCAAGGCGGCCGGTCATTAGCTTCCTATAGTAATGTACTAACTAAGTGATAATCGTAAGTAATACTCTTAAAGTAATGGAATACATATTATGTATTATTTTAGTAGGATTTTTCCTAAAATTAACCCGAGTGAAACCGGCGGGCATAGCTATTATTCATAAATTAACACGATGAAGTTAATAAATACATATTTATTTCACAGAGTAATTCACAATAAATTAATTAGATTATATTATGTTAATTCGACTTAGCATTCGATATGGCCGTGAAATTTAAAATTTCTTTTTAGTTTTTTTGCAAATTGTAGCTTTGTTTTACATTTTATGTTATTCAAAATGTTATGCTGCAACTAGCATAAAACGAAAAAAAAAATTAAATTTCGCGGCAGTATTGGATGTCCCCCCTTAATTTCACTTCGATTTAATTTTATTTATATGTAGGTAAATAGGAAGTCCACATTATTCGTACCGTACCCGCAACTTAAAAAATTGCAAAACTTTAATTAACAAAATTACAGTAATTTTATCGATATGATTAATCGACCTTTTGGTCGCCGTAAAATATTTGAGAAACAAAATTGCTTTTACACGTGTGTGAGTGTACGTCCAGAGCAGAATTTGCGGTAGTGTGACAACCAATAGCAAACACGCGATCTAAGTGCATGTGGTTTATTTGTGTGCGTAATGCGCGTACGTATTGATCTCTTGCTTGTAGTGGAGAGTCAGAGTGGGAGACATGCGGCGACAGGCGTTCTAATACAAATCAGGAACTATTTCCTTTCTATCCTCTTTTATCTGTTCTGTGGTTGGTACTAAAATAATTCTATTTTAAATGTTGTAAAGAAATTATGAAGTTATGGGTACTTTAACATTATCATATCGATAACATATCAAATAAAGAACTGACAGGACTTTACTCGCCAGTGGCGCCAACTGGTGTGCACAAAAATGACAGCCCTCATTACAGAAGCACGATTGTGAGGCATCAGGGCTCCACGAACACTAATCCAAACTATACCACACAGAGAGGAGGCCTGTGACTCATATGTCATATTGGGGATATGATGGCCCGATTATGCTATCAAGCGAGACTGACAACTTCAGTATTTTGCTGCTTTACACCAAAAAGTAAAAAAAAAAAATACAGTTAAATGTTAGTGGTCCATATACCTGCAGACGCGCGCATTCCTCGCGCAGAGCGTCGGCGGCCTCCTCCAGCTGTCGTTTCTTGTTTTCGGCCTCCCGCATGGACTCCGCGAGAGATGCGCACCGCGCCTCATGTTGGGAAATCAGGAGCCTACACTCGCCTAGCGTGCGTTCGTACTCCTCAATCTGTTGGAAAGAAAAATGAATCAAATTAAATCGGATAACTAGCTTCATCTTTCTGACTGACCCACTCCTTGACAATTCAAAAGTACCTGTAGTTTGTTACCTTAAGGCCAATTCTCGTAATTTAAAACGTTCAAAATCTAGTTGCAGTCTCATCTCAGCGAAAAACAAATGTCAAAAACTTGTCAAAATGTATGGAAATTAGAAGTATTTTTTGACAGATTTAGACTGAGATCAGACTGTGAACGGTCTTAAAATAACGAGAATTTCCCCTCTGATGCTGTGGGAGGTTTGATTGAAAAAAATTCTACGAGTTTTTTTTTTTCTAGTTTGATGTTTTTCCCATTCAACCCATTTTAGCTTCGCAGGCTAGAACGGGATAGGGGACGGCATACCTATAGGATGCATCAAGACGGATGGGCGTCGTCAAACAGTCCCACCAAAAGACGGGCGTTGTCGCCGAGGCAGACCTAAAAAACGCTGGCGTTACGATTTGAAGTCATTCCTGACTGATTGGCCGGAGAAGGCACGACAGAAAAGTCATAATAATGTGAAGGAAAATGTTCACTCACCTTCTGGTTAGCGTCGATGTTGGCCGACTCAAGTGAATGGCATCGCTGCACGATGTTCTTCACCTCACTCTTCATCTTGCTGATATGAAGACGTGCCACCGTGAACTCTTCCTCCAGCTTGCCCACAGTGTCTACGTTCAGTTTGAAGTCTAGTTCGGAGCCTCCGACGGCAGCGCCGATCTCAGCGAGATCTCGAAGAAGGTTCGTAAGTAGTTCGGCAATTCGTTTGCGTTGGTGAGCTGATAGGTCGCGCAGTTGTTGGAGTTCGGATGTCGCACTGGCCAAGGCACTCTGAGCACAAGAAAATGTTTTAGTCACTTGTACACATCCTTCGGATTTTCCGAAGTACATAGTTCAACTTTGTAGTCCTTTGCTGGCCTGCGATTTACAGTTGTAAACTGAAAATGGTTTTTTTTCGGGCGAAATCTAAATTCGGCATGATTTCCATTTTGGTAAAAGTAAAGTAAATAAAGTGTCTAAAAATAAATATTTTAATCATTATATTTAACCGCTTACCATAATAAATTTCTGAAAGATAGACATCAGATTTTTGTTTAATTTTTATATATCAAACAATGTGATGTCATTTTCTTACTGCATTTTCACAGTTATTATGCCGTTAGTTGTTATAATCAATATTCCCTGAGTGAAAATGAATTAAAAATATTGATTTGCCGGTACTTTATTTTTTCGGTCACAAAAGCTAAAATAGCCGAAAATAGATATTTCTGCCGAAAACGAAACTCGGTTGGACTCTAATTATAACTAATTTCTATCCTTTTATCGTTGTAACTGACCTGCTTGGTCTGCAGCTCCTCGGACATCTGGTCGCACTCGCGGCTCTTGCTGTCGACCTCCTGAGACTTCTGGTCGTAGTTGACAGCGAGCTCCTCAAGGGCTTGCAGCACCTCCTTGACCTCCTCCTTAGCGGCTTCGTTCTCCTGCTGGATGCGGTTCATGTCGCCTTGCAGGGTTTCGTAGTCGCGTCTGTTGTGAACATATTGTTGGATGAATATAAATTGGAGATGGGCCGAATTAGCTTACTGACAGGTTACTGTTATTAGTATTAACTTATTTATTTATTTTACTTCGATGGTCCTAGTTTATCATTTGTGACTTCAAGTGACAGCTATCTGAATGGATCCCAGTAATGGATAAATATGTAAACTGTCACGCCCTTTATGCCTGGAGGCTTTTATTTATGCCTGGAGGCTTTTATTTAGGTAGTAAGTTTTTATATACATTTTAATTTTAATTAATTATTTTTTAGCTTGAGTACCTATGTATAGTTTTTTATTATATTTGTTGGTATATTGGCGTGGCTAGATGACATGGCAAATAATTTAATTTTATGTTCTCTGTCTTGTAATGTTAATTACTTAACATAGGTACATAGTATTGTATACAATCAATTTTCTAACTGAACAGATAGCTGTGCTGCTGGGGAGTTTGTTGCGCCACTTCTTCTTCCCAGCGATAGCACTAGGAAGTGATGAAGGGCGGGCGTTTTTGGGAGACTGTCTTTTGTAATTTTGACGTTCGAAAAGTGTTGATTCTCAGCCTCATTTGAATAAATAACTTTTGATTTTGATTAGCCGACTGGCCGGGCCGGTCAGTCGGCCAACCCGGATTATTTCGGTGGATTTCGGGTGTACAAAACCGTAACTCTGATTCTAAAATAAATATTAAACAATAGGTTACATACGTTCTAAGAGTTGCGGAAGTGGTCTTTTTTTTCGTTGTTTATTTGTTGTAGTTTTTTTGATTTAAGTTCTATTCCTAAATTATATAAAGGTGATTCTAAAATATTTATTAACAATAAAGGTTATGGTTTCGTTCGATCGCTTTTTGTTTCATTTTAAGATTTTCTTAAGCACATATCGTTCACTCTTTAGCGTTTCAAACTAACAGCTGTTGCTATTACATGATAGTGGAGTTACGCAATACGAAAATTGTAAAATGAAACAAAAAGCGATCGAAATGAAACCAATTAATCTCAATCATTTGCCGAAAATGTGTTACGCAATTAGGCTGCTGATCAGGATCGGCTTTCCCGACAAGTCAGTGCATCTCTAATATAAATCACAAATAAAGAAAATAAGGTAAGGAATCTGAACGTAAATTAAAAATATCTCAAAGATGTTCAAGTTTTTAAGGTATCAGCACGTTTTTATCAGTGTATGTAGAAAACATGACGCCTTGTTAATCGCAAATCTAAATGACGTTGCATCGTGCATGACTGCTAAAAATGTATACAATAATATATTATAATTTTTAACCGACCATGGTCAAGCCCAAAAGAAGTTTAAATTTTTGTATAATTTCAATATTACAGATCAAAACAAAACAGTCAAGAGAAGATCCATTGATCGAAATACAAGTAAACTAGAACAGGTATGCGCTTCAGTAAACTTCGTGTATCCGAATAAGCACGAACGTCGCGCACAGAGTCAATGCTTCTAAGGTTTACCGCGCTTATGCATTACCTTGTGCAAGCAATGAGTTCCTCTTGTTCCATCATCTGGTCCTTGAGTTTCTCCACCAGCTGCGAGTGCTGGTTGATCTCCTCGTCTTTGTCGTCCAGCTGTTGGTACAGGGCTTCCAGTTTGCCTTGCATTGCCGCATCTTCGACTGCGCTAGACACGGCGACTGGTACCGGCTGAGAAAAACAATCGTGGTTAGATAAATACATGTGTTCCATATGCACAAACAGAAACTACAGAAAGTGCTTGTTATTTATTATGTTACAAACAATAATTTAATTTGATTACTATAGATGTATTTTCTTTTTTTTCTAACTATTGATACATGCCCCCACAGGCGGCGCATATTGCGCACCTGACCTTTTTGAAGGACGACACGAATAAGGTCGGTATATAACCTTCTATTCGAAGTTTATGGGACTTGGAATTCAATGAACATTATGTATAAGGCATAATCAATTTCATGATGGAAAATTCTTAAGAATAAAAGAGTGTCCTACAACAACAACAATAGGTAGTTGTTATTCATTTGAAACCATTCATCTGTGTTACATGGATTCCTATATCTTGCTATAGTTTAGAATAGTTCGTAGTGAGTCATCGCTTACCGCCGCAGGTGGTTTCTCTTCAATGAATGACGTAACGGGAGTGACGGCTTCGATTTCTTGCAAGTTAACTTGTTCCTCGATCCGTACGGTCTCGCCCGAGCGCCAGCGGTTTAACTCTGCTTCCAGTTTTTCGACCTAATAAATTGAATATGTCATCAGAATAAAGAATCCTACTGTTGAAGTAATTTTACCATGTAATGCTCTGCTATAGTACTGACCTTGCCCTTCAGCCTGCCCACCTTCTCCTTTTCTCTCTCATAACGGCGCTTCCATTCCTCAGCAGTGAGTTCCTCATTGACACAGACAACATTCTTGACGGTTTTGGCTCTAAAAAGGAAATTTATCACCAGAGTAGTAAAGATGTCGAACATTAATGCATTTAATGGAATGACCATAGGTATACAATTGATTGGTGACTGTTGTGTTGGTATTGAATTAAATTTCCTTATTTCTGCATGGCATTGATTTGGTAAAGCAAAACTTCAACATAGTGTATTTAACACATACCTTTTACCAAAGTCAAGTGTACTTTTGGTCTCGCTCTCGTTGAACGATGCGGGGGAACAACAGATGACGATCGTAGTCCTAGCGTTACCACCGAGCGACTCTTGTAAGATACGCGTCAGTTTTGAGTCTCTGTACGGTATATGTGATTTGTTTCCGTCGGCCAATGCAGAAATGACATTACCCAACGCCGATAGCGATTTGTTAATATTTTTAGCTTCATCAAGCACTGTACCTTCAGCACCAGTTTTAGATACCTGTTAAAACATTTTTCGAAATAAGGATTTATGGTTTACTGAACCAGGAAAATAATAAATATTATTTCCTTGTAATAATGTAATAAATATGCATTAACTAATGAAGGTTGATCCATTAACATAATTTCAGTATTAGAATAATAAGTACCTTTTCAGAACCAGCCAAGTCCACCAGATATAACTTGCCCGAAAGTTTCTTTTGATTCTCAAGGTTCTCTTGTTTAACGTTTATGAGGAAGACGGAATGAGATCTAGATGAATGTTCATTCATGTCTGAAGTAAAAAGTGTTGGTTAATAACTGAACATACACAACTTGCTTCTATGTTGAACTATGTTTAATACTTACTTGTGACTGCAATGTGTCGATTTGATTTTCCCTCCTCAATAACCTCAAACACTTCTTCAGGACTTGACACAAATCTCTCTGTAGCACCTTTGACAAATGGGACTCTGTTTTTATCTTCATGAACGCTGAGGTTCACTTTTGATACTGAAAATAACCATTGTACCTGTCAGACATGAACACTCTTACCATAGATATAAAGGTATTAAAAAATTAGATAGTTGAGTTACCAACCGTCTAACAAATCCCTGATCTTGTCCATGTATATTTCAAAGTATGACACTTTAATGTGAAATTCCAAGTTTTCTTCCATGGCATAAATATGATTGAATATATCATTTACTATCCGTGGAATAATACCCTGTTTGCCTGGATCCCCTGTAAAACAAAAATCCAATGATTAAAAATGAATTTGAGAAAATAAATTAAATGTTCATAAATCTTATTCGAATTACATACTCGTACCTATGACACCCTCCATAGTATGTGTTTTTCCTGAACTGGTTTGTCCATATGCAAAAATAGTGCCATTGTAGCCAGCCAGTACGTCAGACACAATACTCTTGGCAGCTTCATTGTAGACCTTTTCTTGGGTTGCATTTGGTTTGAATACTTTGTCAAACAAGTAAACTTTACCCTAAAAACGTTGGGAATTTATTATAGAGCAGTAATGCATTGCATTTATTTTAGAAAATATATTGTGTTGAGAAAAAGCAGTAACTGAATTGGCAATTCATACTATACTATTATGAAAGTTTCATTCTAAATAACTCTTGTGTACAGTGCGAGACATTGTAAAGAATATTTATTACCTATAGGTATAAGATGTATGATATAATAACTACATTATGAATTATTTAAGTAGAATAAAAACCAAATTACAATTTGTGCTTGGAAACTATGAGTAATACAACAAAGCTAGTACCCTACTTGTTGTAGATACTACTACTCTTGCAAGATTAATGGAATTCTACTTGTTAAAATGTTAGTCACTTGCTGGCATTTCATTATGCAAATGACCTTACAATGTTCAAAGCATTCTCAACATTTTACACATTAGGATGTTGTGTATGTGCTTAATAACTTGAAACATTAAATTGTTGTAAACCATTTTAAATTAGAAAAAGAAAACAGTCTGTATTGCAACATGTAGCATGAAGGCCAAAGGCTTTCATACATAACAATATCAAGATTGTTTCATTTTGTATTGTTATCATTTCCTTTAAGAAAATACCTGAATCCACTCAAACTTAAAACTAAGATACTGAAATTATTATTAACTATTAAAATTATTGTCACAAGTTAAATTGACTCATGTTCTCTAAAATTAGATGTTAAACAAGCACTTCCCTTCCAAGGCTAATTTATTCTGTACTTGATGTAGGCTTGCTATTAAAAAGAGGATCTCTCTAGTCATCCTCATTTTTCTTGTGGGTTATTGACTTTTACTTGATTTAGACTTGGAAGAATTTTATTGCCACGCTGAAAAAAACTGAAATGCCTTCAGATATTTGTGTTAGGCAAAGGCCTCCTCCAAATCTTTTCTCGCGCCACCTCGACCAGCCCTCGTGGTACGCGTTCAGGTCATCACGCCACCGTTTTCTGGCCCGTGCTCAGAGGCGCCGCGGTTAATAGATAAAAAAAAACGTGAGAATTTTATGAAACATTACTTAATTATTTTAACAAGTAATGTTAAAACAATTCTCTGCTTTCAGAACATAAACTAACAAGGTTCAATGTACCTATTAGTGTTGGTAGACATATTAAACAGTTTATTTATAGATTCCTCATTTGAAAATATTTCCTGTGTAGTCTAAAACAAAAACATACTGTAGATAGACTGTACATTCATCCCAAGATGAATCAGGTCAACATAAGTATCTGACATCATCACCTAGACAGGCAATAAACTGGGTTATTTGTCTCAAACATTTTGAGCCAAAAAAATGCTGAACCAATCTGCTTTCTAACTAAATTCTAGAAAACATACTTAACTATGTATTATTTATTTACTTTTAGCTTGGACCCTGTTCCTTATGCTGAGCAGGCTGATCTTTTTTTATAATTTTAAAAATATTTAAAAATGGAGTAGGTAATAATGTTATTCCATAAAAAAATGTAACTTAAAAAAAAAATGTATATGGGTATTGCATTACTGCCCGTCAAATTCCAACCATTTTTAAAATCTTTAAGATTACCCTCATATTAATAAGTATGACTAATTATCTTTACCTGGTTTCTTTTGTCAGGTGCCAGTATGTATTAGGTATTGATTTTGGTGCTTGCGAAAATAATTACTGATATGTTTATTAGGCACGCTTGAATCATAACTGGATGTGAATATATCCAGTTCTAATTAGTAGTTCATTACATACTTTATAGGATGCAATAAATTATGTAATAATTATAGGGTCAGTGAGGCCAACTATTCTTGATATATTTAGCTTTATATCTTTGATTATCACAAGGTATTTGATACATACAGTATTTGAGTTTTCTAAATATTTTTTTAATAAGAATTAATGATTCTTATTAGAAAATTTGTAGCAGGATAGAAAATTAATGTTTGATAGGTATATTTTTTACTATTGAAATACATAGTCATTGTCAGAGATTCTTCATTTCAGCATGTACATTATGTTCGTGTGCGTAAAAAAGAGGGTAATTATGAGAATTCAATGAGCAACCATTCTTATTTTGTTCATCTTGGAATTGGAAATAGGTAATGAGCTAAAATAATTGAGGATAAACAAAATAAATCCATAAAAATCGTGGTATACCAACTCAGGTCAAGGTCGAGGAGGTATTTGTATTGATTTTCGACAAAACAAAGACGTTTGTACTTATGCAGAGATTATTCGGCAAGATTCTTTGAATTAACACGATCATAATCATAACCATCGAAGCGGAATGAAAAAGAAAGGCCATTTCGTAGCAGGTGAACAACTCGTAATGTATTAGTCATCATGATCTAATTTAGGGCGATGATAGGGGAAAGCAATAGACATTAAAATTATTTGCACTTACCCCTATAGAAATGCAATTGTCATCGGGTCCTGAAGGGAATTTCACAATAAATTTAGATCCAGCTTTTTCTTCAGAGTCATTCAGTGGCCGAAATCGGCAAACCACTCTGATGCTGTCTTCAGCAGCAATCTCGCGATCAGCTGCCATTTTCAAAAAATAAAATAGCTTACACTACACTCCGTCTAAGCAATTAAAAAATAAAACGATTTGGGAACATAAAACCGTGCATGAAGAACTACAAAGTTAAAATTTTGTCACTGAAAAATCTTCATGACAGCAATATCAAAATGTCGGCCATATTCTTCGAAGAAGAAAGGCCAGAAGTGTCTCATTGGCTGAACGATCGACGTGCAACCGTGCAACCAACATAATGAAACGAAATCGATTTGGAACTACGTTGCGTTCAAAACCTCTAACATCGTCAATTCTATCTCTCCTAATTACTTTTTAAATTGTGAATATGTTAGAAAATATAAAATGTGCAATTCGAGGTAGTCAACAATGTTAAAAAGATCAATCTCGGTTTATCAGTTTTCCATACAAAACATAAAAAAAACTTTGCACAAAGAAGCCTAAAATCTTTTAAAAACGTAGTTTCTGAACTACAATAAAAAACAATGGAGTGAATGTATTGGATTTTCTGCCCATAGCCGGAATGAATGATGAGTAATCCTGTGAACGATTTGTCTGTTTGCTTCAATCACTCATTCATATATTTTGTACATTTTGTGAACTTGGTATTATTTATTTGATAAAACTAAAATGAATTAAAATGTGTTTGATCATAATATAGCATCGTTTATAACGGGAAAGCACTGGTAAGTGTTGCTTGCATTGTAATCTGTAATCTTTTATGTATTCCGTATTGATCTGAAATTAAGTAAACTTCAGCTGAGTGGTCAGCCCACGAGCGACCTAATTATATTTATTTCGCCCTAAAACTATGTAATTTTACAAAACCAGTTATAGGAAAAATATTAAAACTGATTCTTTTATTTGTCTCGGAAGTTTAATACCACCAATAGCCACTGGTTTCAACTTTTATCAACTAACAACATTAAACTTTTATCGACATGATCCTTATTTGTTTATGATTCTTAAAATAACTGTAACCAATTTATAAAAAAATTAAGTACCCTTTCGGGTTTCCTGCCCCATGACATGACACTAGTCAAAATCAGTTAGAAAAAATATTTTAGTACACAAAATGAGTGAGTTATAAATAAAACATGAACAAACTCACTTCAACCAAACGCAATGTACTTGAATACAGGTTTAAATCCATGATATTGTTGATAAGAGCGTGACAACAAACAGCTAACTTTAACTTAATTAAGAAGGGAAGAAAACTTAGGAAATCTTCAGCTCAAACTTGGGACTATTAGCCTCCGTGCTAAGCCAATAATTGATGTTTATTAATAAATAAACTGTGCTTCAGTGATATGCATTAAATATTGATACTAGTACTAGCCTGGTATTCTTTTTTTAATTGATGCTTTAATTCTCATAACAGCTATTGTGAAAGGGATAAAAATAGTATGTGTAACGCCTAAAACATTAACATCAATAACATTAAATCATGGATGTATTCCCCCAAGGGTTAGGCAGAGGTGTACCAATTGTGTACCCACATTTTACCAGTTATGTTTAAGTCTCATGTAATAGGAGATGGCCTATTGCAATCAACACAATATTACAGTACAAGTAAATCTTAAAATAGTTATTAGTTATTTCTTTTATTCATGAGATATTTTTTGGTAACTTTAAGGTTATCAGCACAGATTTATAAACTAAAGGGAGATATGGTGTGGCTGCCCAACTATTCGAGTCCGGCTGTCGCCTTCAACTACATAAGCACTACAATACGAACACGCGCTCACTCACACTATAACAGTCACCACACTCAACGCGAGCCAATCGCGTAACGCAGATCGCAACATTGAGACACACAACTACATTGACAATTCTTATTCACAAATCAACGGCACCCGTGTTTGTTTCTGTTTTGTGCATACATTGTTCGCACGCGCCATCCCCCCTTGGCATATCTCCCTTTAGTTTATAAATCTGTGGTTATCAGCTTATTTTTATCCTGTTGTTTACTTTATAAGTCACAACAATCAGCTGTGCAAATAGCACCTTTATCAAACCAAACGTTAAAATATTAATCCTAGTAACTATATTGGCTTATTTTTTTTTTCATTTTAATAATTCTTCTTCTTTTTTTGTCTTTCATGTGATTCATTACTCACATACTAAACCCATATTAATGATGCATCTGATAGGTAATTATTTGGATTCTTCCGTTTAATTTAACTTTCATTTAATAAATTACTTTCCATTCAACAAAGCAATCAACTTCATGCTAGAATGATCCTTATTTATGAATGGACATAAATAATGTGCTCATAACATTAAATTCAACACATAACATCATGTGTAGTTCCCATAAAGAACTCATATTTTCACTTGAAAACTTATGATCCAATTCATGCCTTTAGTCATATTTTAAGGAAAATTATTGTTATTCAATTCTATATTTTCAGTATTGAAGATTTTACTATTTTTATTTATTTAACCATTTATGTACACTCATATAAACAGACAAGAAAAATACGTATAAAGGCTTTCTTGGTATTCTATGCAAAAATGCCAAATATGCAACCTAGAATGTAAAATTCTAAGAGAACCAGCAAAGGATTTAAAAATGTAGCAGAATCCTACAGTAAAAAAACATGCAACGTTTTAATTGGGGATTCTCTTCCATACATGGCGTTCCATGTCGTGGGGTAATAGTGGCGGCGCCGCGCCCGCCAAAGTAAGCAGGAGCGGTCGATGACCCGGCTGGTACACCCCTTATCCGTTATCGTCGATATAAGGAAACCTGCTGAAGGCTTTGCGGAACTTTGTAGGTACTGCGTTCAGTTATACTTGTTAGCTAATCAATTTCCTAGAAAGCGCATCATGCTATAAATGAGTCCCGTTCGTAATTCGCGACTTCTCAAAATATGACGTAATCTGCGTTACAAATACTTACTACGGAAGTCTATGTTTAGTTTACGTGTAATTAAACAAAATTTGTTATCAAACAAACAGTAACAGGTAGTCTATTTAATAGATAAGCCCGTTTTTGTTTCCTCATAGCTCTGTTCGTAATAATTTAGTATCGATTGTATTCCGCTTACTCACATGTGCGACCAACTAATGATTTAAATGTTCGCATGGCCATCAAATGTGACTGTATAAGCGAAAGAATGCTTACGATATCACAACTTGAATCATCGTTTGCTCGGTCAGAGTTGTTAATGACGTAATTTAGTCGACCTACAGAAGCACCGGTTTGTCATCAAAATTGGAGGTCGTCTTATGGATACGCTTACGATTGACTCTGAAAGTGGGCGATGCTAATAATTAAGATGTAACAGTGCATCTTAACATCACCCCTGTATTCCCCGTATTTTTGAAGAGTGTTACTTCATGATAAATATTTTCCCATGTAAAATGTCTAAAATATAATTAAACTTATATTACAACATTTATGCCTCTTTATTATCTTACTTTAACATGGTAGCAGAGCGTGGTTCAACAGAGGGTATATCAAAGCTGTTTTTGTCTACCTTAGCAGCCTCTAGGCGTTCATCAAAAATCACGTCTCTCGATCTGATAAGCCCATAATTTTCTTTAGACCATATTCGATAGCCATCATCTGTATCATATCCGATAAGTATGCCTTTTTCTGCTTTCTTATAAAGTTTCTTTCGCTTTTGTTTTGGTACATGTACATAACTCGTCGATCCAATTATTCAAGTGTTTGATGCCTGGTTTCTCTCCATAAAATAATTCGAAAGGTGACTTTCCCTCAACTGTTGTTGGTCCCGTTCGATTGAGTATGTAGACAGAAGTATTAATTAATTCCGCCCAAAGACCTTGTGGTATTTCATCATGAGCATGCATTATTGCCCTAGCAGTTTCTACTATAGTCCTATTATCTCGTTCCGAGCATCCATTTTGTTCAGTATAAGGCATCGAGAGACGTGATTTTTGATGAACGCCCTCTCATAGAAAAACCTATAGATCGGACAGCAGTGGAGGCACCTAAGGTAGACAAGAACAGCTTTGATATACCTATACCCTCTGTTGAACCAGGGAGACAGCCTATCATACCAGAACAAGATTCACAGATGGCACACGATCAAGAAACTGTTGAATCAAATGTACCGATTGTTCCAATTAATGACTCTGTTAATTTTGATACTGCTGAATCTGATGTCGATGACACTTTATCAACTGGAAGTATTTTACCGCATCGTGATACAGATTTACAAAATGAGTAGAGATGACATATTAAGAGATGTTCAAACTCAAGAAGCATCTGAAGAAGACGTTAATTTTGATCAACGTCGAGAACAAGTTCCACATAGGATGACTTTAAGAGATCGTTCGCAAATGCCAGGCAGATTTGATGAATTTGTTCTTAATTGTGTTGAAAAGGTCTATGATCATGAAGAAGAACCAAAGACGTTCAAAGATGCAATGAAGTCTGTTGATAAAAATAAATGGCGCAACGCTATGGATGATGAAATAAGTTCCCTGAAAGATACTGAAGCATATATCGAGAAGTATAAAGCCAGATTAGTAGCTGTTGGTTATTCTCAAAAGAAAGGCGTTGACTATGAGAAAACATTTAGTCCAGTCGCAAAAATGAGCTCAGTCAGGATGCTATTAAGCATTGCTGCTCGAGATAGCATGATCCTTGCGCAATTTGATGTATCTACCGATTCCTTTATGGAAGTTTAAATGAAGAAATTTACGTCAAACAGCCAGAAGGATATAACGACGTAACTAGCAAAGTATGCAAATTGAAACGCAGTCTATACGGACTTAAACAAGCACCGTTGTGTTGGAACAATTGCATCAAAGCCTTTCTTCTAAAACGAGGGTTCAAACCTGGAGAAGATCCTTGTATATTCTCTATGAAAAAGGGAGAAGGCAGACTACTTCTAGCCCTATACGTAGACGATGGCATGATTGCTGGCACTTACTGGCACTAATCGATGTTTTTCTTTGTCCTCCTCCAGCATCTTCTCTCCATTCAGAGTCTTTAAAGTAGACATGACGATACCGAGAGTAGTCGCCTTTGAAAAGAACAAAGTACGGAAATTTGGAAATTGAGTGCATAAAAGGTCCACAAAGATCAGAGTGGATAAGCTCGTCAGGCTTCGTCGCTCGTTCTCGTGTTCCGAACTTCAACCTGTGTGCTTTGCCATTGATACAACCTTCACATAATTCTGTATTATAGTCCAATTTTATGTCAAATTCCTTTTCTACTATCTTTTTTACATGTTTTTTTGTTTTGATGTCTTCATTAATTGTGGATTTGTGACAACATTTACTTCTTGCTTTGGTGTGACGATTTTAACATTAAGTGCATAAAGCCCACCAAGCTTTCTTCGCTTCCCGTTCACTATTTCTTTACCGTTTACCTTTAATGTACATGATTCTGTGCCGGATTCGAATGTACTATTCTGTAGCTTCTTGAGCAGCAAGAATTGAAAATAAATTTCTTTGTAATGCTGGAATATACCATACATTTTTTAAAAGAAGCAATTTGATTCGTCCATTTACATCAGCATCGAGGCGTACAGTTCCTTTGCCAATAGCATTGATTGCCTGTCCAGATGCTGTAGTCACAGTGTGATTATTTTCAAAACATACATAGCTTTCAAATAAGCCAGACCTATTCGTAACATGACTAGTTGCGCCATTGTCTATGTACCAACTATTTTTATCTGCTTCTGTTGTATCTTCAACTGACAGAACTGTTCAATTCATGTGGTTCACACTACTGGTCGAATTCTTTGGTGGTCTCCCGTCGGAAATCCATTTCTGATATTTCTTGACAATGTGACCGACCTGTCCGGAATATTTGCACTTTAATTCCTTTTTCTTGAAGTTGTTCTTACTCTTCTGAGATTTTACTACAAGAGCTTTCATATTAGTACACTCTGCTTTATTTATTAGCGCTCTTTCATAGGCACATAACTGTATTGTCAGATTCTCAATGTTTCTATCCTGTTTTGCCATCAAAAGCCATCTTGACTTAAACGCAAAAAACTGTTCCGGAAGTGTATCCAGTATCTTACAAATTATTAGGATTACTGGTAAATCGTTTCCTTCTAATTCAGTATTCAAGTCGTTGAACAAAGATTTTACCGCAGATATATGTGTGGCCATACCATGTTCAGGATCTTTTTGGTAGCTGAAAAACTTTATGCATAAGTCGTAGCTCTTATCTTCTGTAGCTCCATCGTATAACCTGGCAAGTTCATCCCACATGTCCTTTGCTGTGCTGAATCTCATCACCTTATGCAGCATATCCTTAGTCATATTTGCTGAAAGTACTAGTTGTGCAGTGTTATCAAACACATCAAACTTATTTGACTCCTTTTTAAATTTGTCTATTATTTCGGGTGTGGCCAATGCTCCTGGATGAGTAGGCATTTTAATTCTACCCTTTATAATATCCGTTGTACCTGTATAACTTTTAAGTAATCGAATATCATTGAATCATGAATTTCCACGTTTGCCAATTTTGTCCATCCAGTTTGTTTATTTCGATCTTTGCCCCAGCTACAGACTGAATGATGACGATCGTAAATTTTACTTATTGTGTAGGTACAGTTCGACTTTCATATAAAATTCAAGATTCTTACTTTTATTTTGCTATCCACCCATAGAATTTAGCCTCTGGCAACTCAGCGCTCTGCTACCATGTTAAAGTACGATAATAAAGAGGCATAAATAATTTCCCATGTAAAACGTCTGAGATATAATTAAACTTATATTACAACATATATGCCTCTATCGTACTTTGACAATTTTTAGCACATTTAATAAATTCGATAACCCCGAGGTTAGGTTTTGACTCTACTTAAGTAAACATTAAGCTAAAATCAACAGTGGACCATCCACTGATCCAGTATCACAAGCGATGTTCGGTGAAACAGCACTCTTCAAAGTCATTCAGGTACATATTATTTATTTCTAGTTAATTTTCAATTCAGAGTAGCGCTTCTTACTAAGAACTAATGTGGATCAAGGCCCTGGGTAATTTGATTGTACCTTGTTTCAGTGATCCACCAATTACGGAATAGGTAAAATTAAAAGGGGTCTCGTGAAATAGACCTTGATCTTAAGTCACGGGTTTCTTTGTTGTAATTAATCCTTTCGTTCACTTCCCTAATTACTATCGTGCAATCGTTTTATACAGACAGCACTATAAGATGTTTCCATTTTAATTTGTGGCTAAGTTACTTGCCGTGAGTCATTGAACTTTTATTGATTTATAGCAATTCGGTATACCAATAGCGTGTCTTCATGTAAGGAGCTGCTTGTAACATACTTAACATAGCATTTACGTCTTTCTTTGGTGGATCTTAAAGCAAATCATGTTCGATGTATGTTGATGTTGAACACACTAATTACAAACGCACATGAAACCTGGACACCTACCGCATATAATCCGTTATGTGCGGTCTTGCGTAAAAATAAAAATTGAACCTTGAGGAACCCCCCCTTGAACAATATGATTTTACATCATGTCATGAACTACTTGATGGCTATCTTCTAAGTACGATCTTAGTTATGTAGTTAGACTGGGAACTGTTTTCTTAAGTTTTATATGATCAATATAGTTCGCATTCGTAGGAATAATCTAAAGGACTATGACCTAAATATTCGCAGGGCTTTACGAGTTCTGCCAGCCCTGTCGTATGATTATGTTTTGATGAGTGTATTGAGTATCGATTCCGAGAAGAAACTGTGACGGCGCTCGCTGTATCACCCGCTGACGAAGTTATTTTCTGTACAATTAGTCACGCGTGTATCCGGCGCGGGCGCACGTCGCGCTGTGTTAAACAATATTACAAATATAATTTGTAAAAATTACTGTTCTGAGACTGATTAAAATAGTTAGAATCTTATAATTGTGTTAAAAATCCCACAATTCCAATTTTGTGCTAAATTTGTTTGGTGAACTGAGAACATATTTTTTAGTTAATGTGTTATTTGTTTAACTGTAGATTTAACAAAGGAGCTAAAAGCTACAAGTGATATAAATATAAGTTTTGTAAAATATTTTTATGTAAACAGTTTTTGTGAAGATTGAAGAGTACACAACTGTGATGCTTATACTATGTGAGCTAACCCAGTGATATGATAAGTGACTTATCAAGTTGCCGGTGTCAATATGTAAGTGCAAACAAGAGCAGCTTAATACAAACAAAGATTACTGAAATCTCTCTTCAAGTATCTTGTCTTGTTTTTTTTGCTCGTCGATGATAAAGACTTCCAACCTAATTTTTTTTATGTATTTGCTTTATTTAAATAACGTCTTGAGGCTTTAGAACAATTTGTCTATTCGATTCTAATCACGATATTTTGGACATTTGACATCTTACGACCTTGTTTAGTTGGTTTATAAGTTTGTTTCTAAAAATTGCACTCTGTAGTCGTGGTGCTCGTACGAGCGTTTCATCTCAAGCAACCTAGTTCCTTTATTTGACTCCTACATCTTATGCGGAAAGATAAGCATTTATGGCTGTTAACATGCTGTTTGTAACTCAAGTCAACAAGGTGAACACATGGCCTTATTTAGACTCTGCTGCTTGTGACGTTAGTGTGTAAATTACTCATTTATTTATATGGAAAAAATGTTATGTTAAGGGAAAAGTATTACAATATGAACAAGTTTGGCATGTTTCTAGGTAGCCGCAGGTTACAATCAAATGGTATCATTATAATTTTGGTCAGTACGTAACTCAGAACATGGCATAAAATAGACGAGGCGGACTGGATACGGCTCTGCGTGGGCGGCGCCCTTTCTCACTCGCTGCCGCCGCCCACAGGTGGCCATATGTCCCAACCGTATCATAACGTTTACTCAACGCTCTTTACTACCTGTGAGCCGATGACGGCGTCGTACAATCATTCATACTTTACAGCTAATAGTGCGGTCTAAATTCTCGTCACTGGATGTACACAATCTTTATTTATACCACCGTATTCATCTACATACGCTACTTTGTTCTATGAATTTGTAAACAAAATTATCCTTTTAGTTGTCCCATTGACCTAGTTGTATTTAAGACCTTGGCCTGTTACGTGTCTAAAAATTTACTTCCAACCAGGCGTTTGGTTCGTGCAAGCTTCAGTTACTCAGAAGGAAAGCTATGGTTAAAGGGACTACGTTTCAAATAAGTAAAACAATGAGTATTGTCTGCATATACTATAACATAAACGTAAGTATACATATAGTAGGTAGTATGGTGATAAGGCAGTCATCATTGATTAAACATATAAATTATTATTGAAGTATTAGAGGAATCAGTATCGAAGTACCTACTGCAGCTGACCGATAATAAATATACACATCTATAAGGGATTCCGGTCGGGGATTATAGGGCATGATCACTATGTAGGTTATTGTTTAATTTATGAGAGGCTTATAATACTCCATTGCGTTTACTCGTATGTATTTTATATGAGGCTTGCACGAGTTTATGTAATACCGGTAACACAAAAGTATATTGCGTTCAAGATTAAAATAAGTTTTCCTGACGTTCTGACCTTTAATACTGGGTCACGCAAGTAGAAAGTTATGCCTTTATATGAGCACGCTGAAACGCCTGTTAGACGTTTACTAGGACAATATAACAAATAATATGCTGGCAACCATCCACACATACATTCAAAAATCCACTGCTGGAAATAGGCCTCTCACGCCATTCAACTCGATTTTCGGCAACTATCAACACACATACATTAAATTGCCCATTTAACGTAAATTAATTAAAATTACAGACTTTTATTAAAATCAAAATTGTCCTTGTTACAGAATTTGATCTGAAAACGAATCTATAGAATAACTACAAAATGTACAAACAACGATCGACTGTTTTACGACTATGTGTGTGGGTGTGCCTGCTGGCGGTATGTTGGGCGCAGCGGGCCGAACAACTCCTGGCGCAGAACCCCTGCTCCAGTAAGACGACTTGCAGCGACTGTATTCGCACTGCCAGCTGTGCTTGGTGCTTCGCGGCAGAGTTCAATGGCCCAAGGTGCTTCAACCCTGCCATGGAGAGAGGCGGAACCGCAGGATGCGATGAAGCCTATATCTTCAATCCGGACAACGAGCGCTCTGTCGATCCCAAGTACAATATTGAGCTGAGTAGAGGTAACAGATAGTAGATACTAGTCAACAATTGGAACTGACCTAATAATTTTCCCTTTTTCCCAGCAACTGGGTTACATGCGGTACTTTTTTTTTCAGCAAAGTCCAGAATGGGTATGGCCGCAGGTTCATCATCAATCGAAGAATCTTATAGCTCGAAGGGAAGCAGCTTCTCAGCGTCAGGGTCCTCATCAGCAGCGGCCGGAGGTGCCGCTGGTGCCGCTGGTGGCGAGAGCTTAGTACAAATGAAACCACAGAAAGTGAAACTCAACTTAAGAATGAGTAAGTACATTGTTTTCATATCGTTCTGTGTGGGAAGTTAAGTAATCAGTCATAACGTTGAGTTATGATAAACAGTTTGCGTTCAATGTCATGCAGAGTTGTATGCATTAATTATTTTTTTAATTATCTATGAGTCTATGACACAATGTCCTCATGAATGTAACTTGTTATGCTAATCCTACATGTATTATTTTTTTTCACAGACCAGATGCAGACGCTTACTTTTGCTTACTCCAGGGCTCAAGATTATCCCGTCGACTTATACTATCTTATGGACCTCAGTAGATCTATGAAGAACGACAAAGAGAAGCTCAGTACACTGGGAAGTTTGCTCTCTGCTACCATGAGGAACATGACTTCCATGTTCAGAATCGGTTTCGGCTCATTTGTAGATAAACTAGTCATGCCTTACGTATCTACAGTGCCCAAGAAGTAAGTCATGAAATATTCTATTAAATAGTTGGCTTAGAAGTGGTATTTGATCAGATAATTGAAATGTAATTATTTTCAGTTTAATATCGCCCTGTGAAGGATGTGCAGCTCCTTATGGATACCAAAATCAGATGTCGCTCAGCACTGATACTGCTTTCTTTGAGGTAAGTTATCATCATCATACTGTCCCATAAACACCGTCTACTAATCATTGACCTCCCTTAGAAAAGTAGGAAATGCTATAAATTGACCCGTTTTGACAACATTCAGGAATAAGACAGTGGGAGGGGTTCTTAATAGGGGATCATAAGGTCGCGAACCAATTCTGGAAATCCTTTTAATTTTCTTGAAATATTTCTCGCACTACAGAAAGCGGTAGCTAATGCAGACGTATCAGGTAACTTGGACGCCCCCGAAGGAGGCTTCGACGCGATCATGCAAGCGGTTGTGTGCAAGCAACAGATAGGCTGGCGCGACCAGGCTAGGAGACTGCTTGTCTTCTCAACGGATGCTGGCTTCCATTACGCTGGAGACGGAAAGGTAAAATTAATTATTATTTTGAACGGATTTATATAGTCCATTGTAACTAGTTCTTAAAAAAATATATCGAAACTCTGACACTGTAGATAAACCAACATAAAAAAAATGGGATTGGTTACTTTTTATGCAGTGGATTTCAGAAACATATCGCAATCATAGATTCACGAGTTAAATGATATTTTGCCATTTGCTATCCAAAATGTCTACTGACTTTTATCGCGTATTCATAGACAATAAAAGTCGCCATTACAGATGGTACATGCTAAGTGTAAGTAAATGGTTTGTAAAAAAAAGTGTTGTATTAAATTGCAGCTCGGCGGTATCGTGCAACCTAACGATGGCGAATGTCATATGTCGGACAATACCTACACCCACTCGACGTTGCAGGATTACCCCAGTATTTCACAGATTAACCATAAGGTATGTGTTTTGTTTTTAATTGGTTCCTTTGATTCATGTTACTTTCCTGTTTACTTATACCTAATAAAGATTAGCTGTCACTTTCATACTTTGAGTAAATTTTTAGTCATCATTTTCAAACGATGTATCTAAATTGGCTTGAATTGAAGTAATTGTTGAAGTTAGTGCAGTGACTAATATTTTGACGATTGGTATAGTCTTATGGTAAAATATTTTTTCCAGTTCACGTGTTTTGAACCAGAACGATACTAAGGCCCACTTGCACTACAAATCGCTAAACACGTTTAGAGTTAAACGTTTTTAAAACATCATTCTGCCTCTGTCATCTTCAAACGATTTACAACAATGGAACTATGTTTTAAATACGTTTAGTGTATTTGGTGAATTGTGCTGCAATTGGGCTTAAATGGAATTTTAGAATTTAAAACGGAGAAGATGTGTTTTTTTTTCTCTATAAAATCGTTCCAGGCTGTTACGTATGTTTGAGGTTTTCTGACGCACAGGCTTTTTATCGTCGACCACAATTTTTTGCGACCTTATTGCCTTGACTACTTTATTCTTCCATTTTTCGCCTATTCCTTCCGGCTAGCATTCACACACTATGATTACGATAAACTAAATGTCACTTAGTAACATTATAACGTATTTTGGTAGGTAAAGAAACACGCCATCAACGTGATCTTCGCGGTGACGGCAGAACAGATCAGCGTATATGAGCAGCTGAGCAAGCACATCGAGGGATCAAGTACCGGAGTGCTTAGCAATGACTCTGATAATATCGTCGACCTTGTGCGGGAACAGTACAACGTGAGTAGCAACCCATAACATAACATCAAGCCTGAAATCTCTGAAGGGTTAGGCAGAGGTGTACCTATAGTACCTACACAAACATTTTGCCAGTTATGTTCAAGTCCCATGTAATATAGAGCCGGACTGCTACTGAGAATACCCTGACGAGAGTGGCATCTCTTCTTCTTTAGTATCGAGGAACTATGACAATAGTTGTAGCAAAGTCAGTCAGTAAGGCTAGAGCAGGGTTGACTGCCTAAGATAACGCCGGAAGCAATATATCGCCATTTGTGCAGGCTATTTAAATACCGTAGCATTTTATTTATTTAAAGTTCATGTAGGTACAATAGTGGTAATGTGCGGAATTAATACCACCAGCCCTTCATTTTACTATTTAATTTTGAATATTACATTTTATTATTAGGCATAGTTATGCATTTATAGATCTGCCTTCGTAATATAATAACAATAAAATAAATAAGTATCATGATTTAAAATTAACAAAAGCATTATATTTATTTTTATACCATTATATGTATTTGTTGTAAATGCCGTCTTAAATAATTAATCGTAAAGTTCTTAAAAACGCGTCTGGCGCTACTAAATAAATGAGTAACAACATATACAATAGGTGGTCGAATGCCAAGTTTATATCAATGCAATTTGTACAAATGATTTGTAGACAGAAAAACAATCAACATTCTAATGAGATTACAACAAAATAAAGAGTAGGTTTTCAGGAACCATAGGAGTATGAAAATGTGGATAAATCCTTGACCTTGATAAAAAGTGTTTTAATTTATAACTTTGATGTGTATGATAGCTTATCAATGACCATACGTTTTAGTGCAGTTATAAAAATAAAGGTTACATTATGATTATTTGCAGAAAATTACGTCAGCGGTGGAAATGAAAGATTCATCGAGTGACGCTGTACAAATAGTGTATTACTCATCTTGTCTTAGCGGCAAAGAACTTACGCAGACGAACAAATGCGACGGATTGAAGGTATGGACCCAAAAATAGTTATTTAATGTTATTTTTTTTTTGTATTTTGTGTACTAATTTGTTTCATACATTTATAGGTGGGAGATGTGGTAGAATTCACAGCTGAAATCACCCTCAAAGAATGCCCCAAGGACCGCAACAAGTGGAAGCAGACTTTCGATATCTCGCCCGTCGGTATCTCAGACAGCCTCACCGTTGATCTCGAGATGGTCTGCGACTGTCCCTGCGAACAACCTAATCATTATGTAAGTGATTCAAAATTAACTTTTGATTGCAATTTGTAGTCATTTGATAATTATCATGTGTAAATCAGCACTTACTTCATATTCTAGATAAAATAAAAATGTCGGTTATGTACCGTTATCTGTTCAATATTGTTAACGCCGTTGCGTAGGATAACTAAACTAGGGTGTGAAATAAAATTCCCTTTGTGAGCAATGAATAATTATTAAAAACTTCAGTTTAAAATTACCAACCACGTTTACAAGATTCTATGGACCCGTTACAATCGTTTCGGTTGTTGTCGACCGGTCGCTGATGGCGAGCGAAGGTAAGTGCCGATAACCGCGCTCGTCTGCCGGAGTACACCTCTGCCGCCGCCCGCGCCCGGCTCCCACCGGTGCGTGGAAGTGCGCCGCCATCGGTCCGCGCAGGGTGGTGTGATGCTCACGCCACCAGCTGCTGGCATGTGTAGTCGCATCGCCTCTCGCACGGCCGCCCGGCTGTGTTGCCAGGCGGCGAGAGGCCACAACATCCTCCTAGGCGTTGAAGGATTCAACTGGATGACGACGTGTTCCGGAAGAGAGGGCACATCGTACGGACGCGACGGCCCGAGTGACCGTCCCGTTGGTGGTGGTGACGTCAGACACCCGACTGATTCCATCGGGGCCGGGGTGTAGGCGCGTGAAGCGCCCCAAGCGCCAGTGAAGGGGCGGCAGGTTTGCCTCCCGCAGTAGCACGAGGTTGCTGCTGCAGATGCCTCGCTGCTGTGTCTTCCACTGGGACCTCTGTTACATCTCCGCCAGGAATTCCTTCTGCCACCTAGACCAGAACTTTTGACGGATTTTCTCGATGAGTTCGTAACGATTGGGCCGCAGGGCTGTGATGAGTGGCGATGGGACGGCGGTCAATGACCTGCCCACTAGGAAGTGCCCTGGGTTAAAGGGAGAGGGATTATTTGGATCTGACGAGAGGGGAGATAGGGGACGGGAATTGAGTATGACCTCAATCTGCGAATACAGTGTCGCCAGCTCCTCAAAGGTCAAACAGGCCTCCCCAGCTACTCTTTTTAGATGGTATTTAGAGAATTTTATACCAGCCTCCCATATTCCCCCGAAATGAGGCGAATATGCTGGTCCAAACACGAAGCGGATTCCCTCGTTCGCAGAGTAATTGAAGACCGACTCTTGGCTTTTCTGCAGCATTCTACTCAGCTCATTGCATGCACCTATAAAATTACGACCATTATCACAATAGATAGCATAGAGTTTATCTCTCCTAGCCACAAATCTACGAATACATAGGATGAATGCTTCAGAAGTGAGATCGCTGACTACTTCTAGATGAACCGCCTTAGTGGTTAAACACACAAAAAGACATAAATAACTTTTAGTTATGCGGTTACCTCGGCCTTTACGGCTCGAAATTCTAAAAGGGCCTGCAAAGTCTACCCCACAATAACTGAAAGCAAAGCTGCTATCAGTTCGTACTGTTGGCAAATCACCCATGATTGGTTCAAAAGATTTACCTCACAGTCGCGTACATACAACACACTGCTTGGTGGTAGTGCGAGCTAGGTTTCTCCCTCCTATGGGCCAATATTCTTCCCGGATAGCTGCAAGCAGTGCCTGAGGACCAGCATGAAACAGACGTAAGTGTTCATGTTTAGTGAAACTATGTTTCGCATCTAGGACGATAGGGTGTTTCTTATTATAGTCAAATTTAGAATTTCCTAGACGGCCTCCTACTCGTAGCACCTGTTCAGAGTCTACAAAGGGGTTAAGTGACAACAGTTTTGATTTGTTATTCAATTGATACCATTTACTTAACATTTAAATTTCTTCAGGGAATGTCTCACACTGACTAAGTTTAATTAGAAGAGTGCATGCCTTTTGCAGCTCTTCAATGGATAATGTCTGACTTACATTTCTTTGACCTTTACAATCCTACTTCCTACTTCCTACTAATACTAATAATACTAATATACTTATACTAATAATATTATAAACTTGAAGGTTTGTATGGATGGATGGATGGATGGATGGATGTTTGTTAGTCTTTCACGCAAAAACTACTGAACGGATATGGATGAAATCTGGCACACAGATGGTTTATAACCAGGATAAACATATAGGATACTTTTTATCCCGATATTCCCACGGGACCGGTGAAACCCCGGGGCGCAGCTAGTCCTGAATAAACCTTAGCACATAGGCAGCTGTTCTTTTCAGCCGTACTAAATTAGAAAACCTACTAAAGTAAACTAAACCTTAATATCAAGACTATCCTTGTTATTTACTGCAAATGAGTATGGGGTAAGAGATTTGACCTCACGTAAAGGTTCCTCATCTAACGGAGGTAGCTTTGTGGACCACTCACAGTCTTCTTTTTTTTTGACGGGAGGGCCTTCCCACCAAAGAGTTGAACTCTTCAGCACTTGCTGGTCTACCCCTCTAGAGGCCATATCTGCGGGGTTCAAGCTTGTGCGAACATGACGCCACTGAAAATCAGCTGTTAACTCCTGAATTTCGTTAACTCTATTACGCACAAAGGTTTTCAGCGAATTGGGCTGCATTTTGAGCCACCCTAGTACTACCATGGAATCTGTCCATATTATTTTCTTATTTACTTTACATTTTATTGACTCAGTTACTTTCCGACAAAGTCTAGCTCCGAGGAGCGCTCCACATAGCTCTAGTCTTGGAATGGTCATTGGTTTAAGAGGCACTACCCTGGCCTTTGGACATAACAGGCGTGATGTGTAAACATGATCACTACTCTTAGACCGTAAGTAAACACATGCACCATATGCTGCTTGTGGACGTCTACGAAACAATGCAATTCAATGTGTTCGGGCATTTCGCATAACACATACCTAGGTATGTGTATATTATACAAATAAGATAAATTATTACTAAAGGTTAGCCAATCCTTTACTTAATTATTTGGTATTGGGTCATCCCAATCTAACTTGGCACACCATAACTTCTGAAGTAATATTTTTGGTATGATGACTGCCGCACTCAGTAGTCCTATTGATCAAATATTTTACATTTCATAGAGATAATCGTTCTTTTTGTTACCTGAGCAGCATAGAGAATTGAATTGTATCACTCACCGGGGACCAGTTTAAACTTAACACAGCTGATTCCTTGCACAGATCTAAAGCATCACTATTTAATTGTTCCTTATCGAATATCTGTGGACAATTTGTACGGAACTTTCTAAGTATGAAACCAGCTGACTCTAAAACTCGAGTAGTGCCCTTATAAATGTATGTCAGCTGATCTTGTGATGCGCAGCCAGTACTTAAATCATCTATGTAGAAGTCAGTGATCATCACGTTTTTTATGAGTTCATCATCACACTCTAGGGCGAGTTGTTGAAGACACCTAGTACTAAGGAAAGGCGCAGATGCTGTACCATATGTTACTGTGTTCAACTGATATATTACAATGTTGTGAGTTTTCTCACAACGCCACAGTATTAGCTGCAAATGGCGTTGAGACTCATCTATAACAATCTACTTTACAGTACAGTACATTTTAGTAATATCTCTAGTGAGAACAAACCTATGCTCTCGAAAACGTAATAGTATAGACTCTGAATGACTGGACCTACTGCTTGAATATCGTTCAGCGATTTTCCAGATGTAGTTTCCGCAGATGCATCGAAAACTACTCTCGAGTTTAGTTGTCTCACTGTGTTCTCTAATGACACAATGGTGGGGCAGGTAGTACCCAAACGGAGGCTGTGCAATTTCAGTTAGATGACCTAACTCTTTGTATTCATTATTGAAATTCTAATAAGCTTCCTATAATTGAGAATTCTTATTTAACCTATTTTCTAAACTTAGAAATCTTTTCTTAGCCATAGCATAGGAATCTCTCTCACTCTTAGGTGTTTCCTTTAGAGGCATTAATACTGAGAATCTACCATTAGCTAGACGTTTAGTATTTTGTACAAAGTGCTCTTCACAAAAATGTTCATCGGGTGGACGAGAAAATTGTTGAGAATGACCTTCTTCAATTTCCCAAAACCTTTCAGGAAATCCTGTAATTCTTGGCTGAAATTACAAGTTATCTTTGGGGACCTTAGGCTACTTTGCCCTGTAGGGCCTGACACTACCCAACCTAGCTTGGTGTCTTGTAAGGCTGGTTTATGTTTACCTAAACATATGTGATTCGAATTCACAATAGACTAATATACATCTAACAACAGCACCTAACAATATGTCTATCTGAGACGGTATGTAGAAAGGGGGATCAGCTAGCCTAACTTCCCTAGGTATAAACACTATAACACTACCTAATGCAATACAATGCCTGCGGGCGGAGAGCAATGGGTAGCTCACCGCCCGATCAGGACCAGGCCCGTGCCGGACGGCGCGTAAGTGTTCCACGCGCGCCTCAAAGAGATGTCAGCATAACGAGGGGCCCCTCAGGGCCGAAGCCTGCCGGGGCAGCGGGATTGTCCGAAAGGGTTACCGCTGCCCCGGAACATAAAGGGCGAAGGAAGGAACATGGGTGGGTTTTAGTCAGTAAGAGTCTGACACTCCCTTCCGCTCCACCCAGAGCGGGAGGAGTCATTTGATGATTTCCCATCCCAAAAAAAAAAAAAAAAAATGCAATACAATGAGCTGAATAAATAAATCTGCAGTGAACCTGACAATCTTAAGCGCCGCTCCAACATGTGGTCCCCGCTAGACACGACTCCCGCGTCGGCCCGTAGGCCGGCCGCCGATTTTTTATGTAACCGGCGCGCCGAGGGAATCCGCTGTGGTGGCAGCCGAGGCTGCACCGGAACAGTTGCCGTATGACCGGAACTCTGAAATATTCAGCCGGATTGCTGATTCACCTAGAAAGAAAATGCGTGCACCCCTAATTCACGCGCGTGCATGAATAAGTTAGAATAGATAGTAGGTACCTACCAAATAACCTTGCGAAAACGTGCGTGCAACTCGAATGCCAGCTGGCGTTGAACACAGGGAAGCACAAATGCGCTAGTAATATATAAGTAAATGAGGCTATGTATGCGAAGCGTGTGTGCAACGAGCATATTAATAAGCATTGAATGGGAAATGCCGCTTAACACTTAGCCTAGCTTCACCCGGATCAACCCACGTGCATTAACCTGGCAAATTAGCAAATTATGGCCTATTTGACACTTGAAGAGCAAGCCGCCCACTGTTTCACAGCTCGAGGACACACTGGAATCGAGATTGATAAGCAAGGAGTAATTAAAGGATCAGGGCTTACTTCCCTGGACTAGACCTTCGGGACGTTAGATTCGCCGTCTTCACCGGGCTCCCTAAGCAGCTCGTCCGTGTCCTTCTCCCGCTCGACCCGATTACGCGGCCCGGCTGGATGGATGGCAGGCTGCGGCACTTGCTTCACGCGGCGTCGACGTCGACGATGCGATGTAGAAGATTAACGATGTAACGGGTCCTGTCACTGTCGCCACGTGTTAACGCGTTTGCGTAGGATAACTTAACTAGGGTGCGAAATAAAATTCCCTTTGTGAGCAATGAATAATTATTAAGAACTTCAATTTAAAAATACCACGTTTACAAGATTCTATGGACCCGTTACAATCGTTTCGGTTGTTGTCGACCGGTCAACCGGTGCGTGGAAGTGCGCCACCCGCTGCCGCCCTGCCATTGGATGAGCGAAGGTGGCGTGATATGTAGCCGCGTCGCCCGTCGCCCGCGCCTCTTGCACGGCCGCCCGGCTATGTTGCCAGGTGGCGAGAGGCGGCAACAATATTAAGTATGTAATTCGCAGAAGTATCACTATACTTGATACTACTGAAAGTAAATTTGTTAAGCAGTACTAACATTTGGGTTGTGTTTGTCCAGCAATAGTCACACGTGCACTACAATAGCAGGCACGTGATTGTAATGTAACTTCGTCGCGTTCACGTTGTCTTAGCGTCGCGTTCGTGCTACGTCTACGCAGCGTATACGTTCGACGAACGCCCGCGCAGAGTTAAAATTAGGTACTAAGGCACCCCTATAAACATACATCCGAATAACTACAGCAATAATTCTTTCGTTCCCGCACCCAGGCCTACAACGACAGTCCCCTAGTCTGCAGCGGCGAAGGTGTGTCAGCGTGCGGAGTATGCGTGTGCCACCCCGGCCGCTTCGGCAAGAATTGCGAATGTTCGGCCCACGGCGGCGTATCAGCCGAACAGGAACGTGGCTGCAGGCCTACTAATGCGAGCTCAGGACCTCTGTGCTCTAACAGAGGAACATGTATCTGTGGTGTCTGCGAGTGTAACAAGATGGATGACTCTCAAAAGGTAAGAAATATTCAGTATATTTAATAGTTTATAGCATTACCTCTATGGATGTGTTTACAATGTCGGTTTCTTCTCTTGTCTATTGTGAGACATGACCTGTACCTGGGGGTTATACCACAAGGAGTTTACAAATAAAATCAAATATAATTAGCTACTTGCCAGTTACATAATATGTCTCCTGATTTGGTAAAGTAGGAGCCATTGATACGCAAAGCAAAAGTATTAGATAACATATCGCGCTCCGTTATCATTTTTTTTTTAACTTGCACTTAGACTAAATAAACTCTTGATGGTCAAGAGTTCATTTGTTTTAAGCACGAGTAAAGGAAGGAAAAATGATAACGGAGCGCAAAATGTTATCTATCACTTTTGCTTTACGTGTCTGCAGAAACCAACTTTGAACTTTACTTTTTTCCACCAGGTGATCTCCGGCCCGTTCTGCGAGTGCGATAACTTTACATGTGACATGAACAAGGGTCTGCTATGCTCCGGCCCTGAGCACGGTGAATGTGTCTGTGGCAAGTGTAGCTGTACACCTGAGTACACTGGGCCAGCCTGCCAGTGTTTGAAGGATCAGACGCCTTGCCGATCGCCTGGTAAGAAGAATGATATACAGTCAGGGAAATTAATTGTTCATACCTTACGTCAATTTGTCGTGTGATGGCTATTTCATGCAACTGTCACAGAATCACGATTGCGATTTGAATATACGGACAATTTAAATTGGTTGTTAATTAGCTTAACAATTTATTTCCCTGACTTTACATAAACGAAGCATTTAGAAGGTTTTTTCACCATACCCTTTGATACCGTGAATTTATACAGACGCGGATTCATTTTACCTTCATATAATAAACGCAGGATTTGCTACTGGCGTTTGAAGTAGTCATTACGAAGGGTGAAAAAAATGCATTTTAAGCAATCATGAAAATTATGCGTTTAAACTATTCACTTAATTTTTTTGCGACTAATACATGTGGCGTGCCGTTTACAGTGCAGTAATTGTATTTAATTATGTCTTAATCAATGTGTTAATTACCGATAACTGAATGTAATACACACTTTCAATTTCAAGGTGCTAATAATTACGTTTGTTACAGAAAATAACGAAATATGCAGTGGTAACGGAAAATGTGTCTGCGGTCAATGTGTGTGTAATGTTGATGACGACCGACATTACTCTGGCAAATACTGTGAAAAGTGTCCTGTAAGTACCCATATAAGGACAAAAATACTTTCTAATTAACTCCTAAAAAGAGAGCTAACCCATAATCAATGTGTTCTAGACTTGTCCCGGCCGTTGCGGCGAGTTCAAAGACTGTGTACTGTGCGAGGTACACAAACGAGGTCCGCTGTACAACCCTGATACTAACACCTGCGGCGATTGTGCGCTGTTCCCTATCGTAGAAGAAGGCAAAATTGAAGGTGAGGCAATACTACTGTAATTTTTTTTTTTAATATAGACGTTGCCCCGCTAAGAATTTCTCCTGTATCGTGGGTGCGTTTACAAAAATTTAAACTCACGTACACAAACAGCGTGACCCGGAACAACTACTTGTAGGTCATACAAATATTTGTTCCGTGCGGGAATCGAACCCGGGACACGCAGCGCAGCAGTCAATCGCTTAACCACTGTGCCAACCATGCAGTCAAATATCAGTAATGTTTGTTATAAAGGATTTCAGTATGACAGCTACTACCTACTACAGAGGAAAAAAACTTGTACAGTAAAAACAGTTTTAACGACATCGGATAAGGTGCAATCTAGCAAGCTTATCTAATTAAACTTACGACCTCTTCGTAAGTTCAATAAGATAAACTGATATAATTACAATCACCACAAAAATTACAATTTCAAACTCCAATGCCTATCTTTTGGGCTTCTTTATAGTTTTCATTGACGGGAATTAAACCTAATTATAATTGTAGCAAGGAAATGGTTGTAAGTTCGGCCACTGCCATTTGATGTGCCCTACAGTTACCTTCTCGTGTCATCAAAATCTTCATTGACAACTCTAGTGTGTCGTCCGCACTGAATCATAATCATATCAACCGCATTACTAGCGCGTGACCTAGACGTGCCTTTGCCTAGCTTTACTTTAATGTTTTGTTTTTTATTTCAGCCAACGAATCTCGAAACGAGCACCTGTGCTCATTCTACGACGACGAAGACTGTTTGTATGTGTACGTTTACTCCTACAATGAGAACCAGCAACTTGTTATTAGGGCGCAAAAGGAACGAGAATGCCCTAAGAAGGTATGGACGAATATCACTTTAATTAGCAGTATAATAATTAAAGTAATGATACATTGTTTGACGCTAATTCACTCTCAAGCGTGATTTTTTCTTTTATCACAGGATATTAGTCATTAGGCATTATTAATAAATTATATTTACAAATACATAAATCTGGCTGAACTCAAAGAACAATAAATATACCTATCATTTTCATTCACTACTGAACAAAAGCCCTCCAACAACTGCTAGAATCAACAACAGACTAAATTTATACTTGCAATTACAGCAAAAATATTTTTTTTATAAGAATAATTATTTGTTGTTCTTTAGCTTATCACCGACCATTGCTTATGTTAGACTGTTTCATACCATTGGGATGTCATACTTAAATCCTTCCCTGCCATTGATATCACTCGAGAGCAAAGACCAAAGACAAAAAAAAATGGAGGGACACTCGGGGGCAGTGGTGATGAAATCATTTGCAAAAAGTACATGCCTGCCAGGGTTCAAACTCGTGACCAATACTCGTTAATCGTGGGCTGGGCCACCACTGCTCTGTCACTATGCACTATACTGCTATTATACAAAGTCATCACGCCTGTAATCCCCGAAGGGTTAGGCAGGGGTGTATCTATAGGACACCCACATTCACCTGCTATTATTTCATGACTCATAGGTGCCTATCCTGGGTATTGTGCTCGGTGTGATCGCGGCGATCGTGCTTGTGGGTCTAGCGTTACTGATGCTGTGGAAGATGGCGACCACCATCCACGACCGCAGGGAGTTCGCGCGCTTCGAGAAGGAACGCATGATGGCCAAGTGGGACACGGTAAGGAAAATTATGCGCATGAAATTTCGAAATAAATATCATAGAAAAAAATTATAGTGGGTCATAGGAAACCCAAAAAAATACTGGGTTTTACCGTGCACATTTTGGGAATATTTTCGCTTGTTATGCATTTGGGCCTCACATACTTTTCCCATGGGGTATATAGAAACAACAGAAAGCTACCTGCTATGATCCTTACGTGTGGGACTCCTTTTGTCCACGTTCATAGTGATCACGGGTCACGGAGTATATATAAAGCTGGTGATACATGCGCACCGGTTTCGATTACTACGCACCAGACCTTTCAGAAAGGCGTCAGTATATCGACGTTATTTCATATATCGTTTGTTATGTTCGACCCTACAACAATATAGCCAACATATGTTTCTTCTGTTTGGACTGAGGCCTCCATCCTGTGAAAGGCGTAAATCCACGACGCGATTCAATTGCGGGTTGGTGTATGTCATATATCTTCGAATATTTATGAATGTATTTGGTTTTCACTGTGTACTTCTTGTTTCCTAGGGCGAGAACCCGATTTACAAGCAAGCGACGTCGACCTTCAAAAACCCCACGTATGCTGGAAAATAATATTATTGTGTATAAATAGTCAGAAACGTAAAGTAGTCGTCTCAAAATATACAATAATTTATGCCGCATTTATATAATGATCAAGTTGTCAGTATTCAATGAAATTTTGTTGTTTATAGAAATTTTATTCTAACATAAGTTTTTAGAGTCATATATTGAGAACTGTTCAGAGAGTTGCCTTAAAAATGTGCCTTTCAATAGAATTTTATATACCTGTGATTAAATTAAATGACTAAAAATGCTAAAATATTACCTGCCTACTTGATTACGTTTCAGTGTATTTTTACCCGACGCACGACGCAAAGGAGGGTAATGAGTTTATTTATCATATTTTGTCTCCATTGTCAAAGAAATATTTATATAACACAAATGCAAACAGCCTTACATTTATTTTAATATTATTTTTTTTTATAATTATCAGAAGGTCTGTTTAATCTCAGGATGTATATTGTACGTTTTTTGTACTTATGTGTGAATGTATGTCGTATGTACTTATGTGTTTGTGTGTAGCTTCGTAAAATCGAACGTGATGCGTGGTGCTAAAACGAACACTGTTTTCATTATATGACCATACCGCGTTCGATAGGTTGTAGTTTAGAGCTTTATAATGTTTTATAATTATTACTATTATTGACGGTAGTAATCCTAATTTACAAAATTGACAAAATCAGGAATAACATTTAATACATATAAAACGTAGGGTTGACTTCATCATCTGCATTGTCAAATCTCATTTTGCCGTAAGACTACGAAGAATCTATGAGCATGAAGTCAGTCTATCGTTGAGTCAATTTGGTAACCCGATATTATTATATCGTAAGTGTAATACGAATAATATACTATTAATATTAAATGGAATTCACGTAAATATTTACACTATAATATTCATATAAAAACTCATATTCGTCGAATAATTATTGACTCATTAAAACGTATAACTGTGCGAGTTTATATAAAGTGGTTTTGTCTGATCAATTAACTATTTTACTCACTGCCATAAATAGAATTCATATTGTAAGGCAGGAAGTGAGATATATTGTAATCTGCCTTTTGACTGTAAATAATATGACGTAAAACTTGAATAAATGATATAGGCGGAAAGTCTGAAACTGATGTAATGAACGATCTCACGTATTTCGGATATATTTTTCAGTCAAGTTCTGAGAACATCAAGTTATTACGACGAAACGCTGAATACTCTCAAAGATCCGCAGTGTACTAATAATCGTAATCTTATAAAATATAAAGTACGTAAGTAAAATATTATGTACAGATTCGTTGAGGTAATCTCAGTCAATCTCCGATACGACGTCTTATATATATGTACGACGTTGCTACAGCTTCTCCTACTCGCCCTTGTGCCTTGTTATAACATGAATAATAACTAGTGCCATTACTAATATATAGTGTGTAAAAGAAAAATATTATTAATTTCAAATATTAAATTTGATATGTAGAAACGTAAATTAATGTAATTTAGTGTGGTAAGTTTTTTAAATAAGATTTAGTTTTGACATCCTTTTTTACAAATACATTTATGTTTTATTTTATATATTGTTGTTAGTCATGGAAAACGCACAATTGGAGTTTTACAAAGGTTTACACGTACAATTTTCTTTAGAATGGCATAAAAGACCAAGAGAACGATAACAATGCTGTATCGCCTTTCCTTATCGCTCCCTCCATAATCGTTTTCAATATAAAGCCAATACTGACGCTAATACCGACATTTGGTAGGAACTTGTGTCTGTAAGTAATGGGATATTTATGGTAGCAGGAAAACATGTATTTAAGTATTTGTGAGCCGTGATTGTACCCGTATGCAATACATTTGACAGTTTTTGCAATCATCGCGAAATAATATATTGTTGTCTTTAGTTATTTTCTTTTCTTTTCATCCGATTGTAAATATTTAGGTTTTTATATTCAAAAAAATTATTATAAGCAATTGTGGCTTCTAATAGTAGCTAATAAATATTAACACAAATATTTATTTTTCATTAAAGTTCCTAGTCCCTTTATTTCTCTAATAATAGGAGTCTGAAACACTGTGGTACATTCAATAGGCCTTCAAGATCTGCCTACTGTGGTCAAACAAACCGTGCACCATAGCTAGCTTCAATAGCAGAACCCACAAAGGAGCCAAACAATCATTGTTCAATAACCGTCGTTTGTTTCAAGGTTTGATTGTTGATTCTGCTTACCACAAGTAGGTAAGGGATTGATATCATCTATATTAATGTTTGTGTCTACGGTGACTGGCCTATAAGTAGGTATTAAAAAAGAAAATCATAAATAGAACTCGACTCACATTGCTAAGAGGAAATAAGCCTACGTACCATACCATATACCATACATAAGCTTACCTAACATAACCGGGACCCATTCAACCAGTCCGATATTTCGGCGTTACTTGTCGATTAAGTATTTACCTCATACAAGGAATACTGTACGAACCCAACACAAATGTTAAGCATACGATGATATAGCCAGGTGTGCTTGTATTCGTCGCTACTTTGATGTGCCTAAAATCAAATGAATTACTTACATATGAGTAATAATAATCAATAGGTGAGGTGGTATCCATAGAAACTCGTGCTTGCTTGATATTACCACCGCAGAGCTTTATTCTATGTAAATTTGCATAGGTAGGTATATCAGTGGGTAAGAATCTAGAAATTTGAGTACCAAGACATAAAATATACTATTACACCACATTAATGGGGTATTTACACTCGATTCAAATCGCCTCACAAGCCGAATCGACGCCCTATTTACACAGGTCGATAAAAATCCCAGGATAAAGTTCATTTTTCATCAAACTGTCAACCTTCATGCGGCGGGCGATCGCCTGTGACAGCATATTCACGGTCGATTTTAGTCACCCGCCGCATGCGACCTGTCGTCGCAAGACAAAAGTCAAAACCTACTCTACTTGGAACTTGCAATTTTACTCACTTGCGACCTAGCCGAATTGCTATTTACATAAACAGTCGAATTTCGCCGTGCGGCTAAAGTCACATGTGTAAAGCCCCCATAAGTATGTCACAGTCTTGTTATGAACCCGCAGTAATGTTTTTCACATCTACAGCATGACTTAAAACGAGAGTGATCGAAAGAAGTTAAGCACAAAATAAGCAAGATGAAGTGGGAATAGGCCCGCTATATAGGTAAGTAAGCCGTAGAACTTAGGCTAAGACGCCTTCAGGCTAACGGAAGCGACAATCAAATCAAACAAGGATGAGAGAAAACGAGAATCGAGTTGAATACAGGGTGGCAATACATCGACGCAACCTGTTACCATGGGTTCAGTACACGATTCTGAATCCCCCTGCGTTGAAATATGTCGGTTATTAAAATAAAATTGCTGTCCCATATATTTTGACCGCGTAGGTATATTGCACTTTTCTATGAAACAGCGTCTTTCTTTTTTGATAACCGACAAAAAATTTCTACTTTACTCATATGCTGAATTCATGGTTACAGTTTTCGCGTCGATGTCCCATCCACCCTGTATATTGCGATTGGAGAAGCCTGTCCAGCTGTAGACTGCTACCCACAGAACAGATATTTATCTGTTCTGTGCTGCTACCTATACGTTAATGGTTTTGTTGGACGTTTTATTTGACGAACTTATAATTAAAATCCCTCTTCTCTTTTATGATAGGTACCTAGAAATAAATGTAAAATTGCGTTTTACATCAAAGAAACTACCTACGCAATACCTTTGTGAGATTAGGTAGGTACAGACAAACGGGTATCATCTGTTTAATTTAATAAAGCTCTGGATATTGAGGCAAAGCTGAGCTCTAGAAAGCCTGTCTTGTAGGTCTACTTAGGTGTTTAAAATATACATTCTGGTGGCGTAAATAATCATAAAAGAAAGTCGTGATCGCCTCGAGGTCTCCAGGGTGCGGTTTTTTGACTTGGATTGTACCTACTGAAGCTACTGGTGTAAGTTTTAAAACTTTTTTAATGCCAATAAGTAGGTTCCTGCATACATACCTACATTTTAAATAAATAAGAACCTATCATATGTCATTGAATTAAGATACCTGAAATAATGATTTTAAATAACCTGAAATGCCTAACGCTTAAACACACTGAGCACTACAGCAAGCGTATGGTCAACACTGTTTGTTCTTTATTTGTATAAATAGGTATCTACAGATTAACTGTGTGTATGTATTTGATTAAATACTTTAATCGAAATCAGCACTCAATTTGCTTCTTCGTGAGGTCCTAGGATGATCATCATTTTTATATATTTCCATAATCTGTATGGCTTCCTAAGCTGGAATACAGCTCTTCTAACTACTAGCTACCTACCTCCGATTTGTCTTAAATGTTTGCATAACATTGACACTTCCAAAAATTCGTTTAGAAATTCAATTTCCCCGCGCGCTCGTAAATGTGCCGTTATCAGTTCGGCAGCTCATAAGCAGGATTGTTTGCCGTGCATGATTTCATATGGTATGGTGCTCTTTGCCACAGCGAGGTTAGGCCAGAATTAGGCTGTTTGTATTGTATTCGACCAAACTCGGGGCTTTGTAATTGAAATAGGAAGACTAAGAGCGTTCGCAGTGCCGTCTGCGAACGCTCTGTCTTCCTATTTCACAATCGGTGGCCGATTTTATCTAGGACCTAAATAAAAAAGGAGAGATCAAACTGTATACGTCCTACGGTCCTAAACATAGGTACCTACCTACCACCAGGAGTAGGCAGGAGTGTACCTATTTGTACAAACACCTACATTTCAATTATGCTATTGCTCTTAACCGGGTAGGTTCCAGACTGTGCTGCTACTAAGATATTCCTGAAGAAAGATCCAATAATGCCCGACCTAGATATCAAACCCAGGACAACACGTTCAACAGACGCGCTTGTGAGTTATAGGTAGACCACCGTGGCAGACAGTTTCAGACCATTGTAAGTACAGTCACCAAAAAGAAACGAAAATGAATTTCGTTACTAAAATGACAAATGTTACAAAAAGAGACTAATAGGGCTATTTCACACTAAGGACAAAACCATACAAGTTTCCGTTTTTATTAATTATACCTAATCAATTCACATATGATATAACTTAACTAGTAAGATATTACTCGTACTTGGATAGATTACTCTTTGCAAGATGGTTTTACGAATTTCTTCATATTTTTCGGGATCTTTTTGTCGTTTTCGGTAAATTTTGCGTTGTCGTTCTGCAGGTGTCATGGTAATTTTTCCTAGAACAAATTATTAAGCTGTGAAAACCACATTATCAAAATGATTTTTATTTTTAATATTACCCTGTTATGAATTTCAATCATCGTGATCTACAGGCAAGGAAATAACATTAATAATAATTTTTCTGCGTAGCATCATTCCGCCTAGTACGGTATCTCTTTAGTGAAATAAATTAGGTCGCGGGCAGGCCGTCCGCGTCCGCCGTCCGGACCTGCTTGCTTTAGGTAGCTGTCATTGTCTCACCCTGAGCTCATTCATCGGCTCTGCTCCTCCACCGCACACATTAATAGTAGTTACGTTTACGAGTAAAACCTCCGTTCACCATCCTCCCCCCCTCCCCTCATTCCACAGTCATTACTCAACCAACTAAAGAGAAACGACTGTGTTTTATTTGTTTTGTATGAAGTACCTACACTATAAAACTTTATTTGAGTGTGTTCAGGATTTATGCTAAGCAATCTTTGTGAGACTACCATGATGCACACTTAAACTTAATTGGTAGGTATTTTTTTGTGAATTATTTAAGCCAAATTGAAGTGGTATTTTGACAAATTACTTATATTTTCTTGACGAGTTTTCCTTACAATAAATGTGCTACCGTACATATGAAAATCCCTATAGCGAGTTAATGTGATTTTGATGGAAAATGTCCTATATACCTCATTGTTATTCAAAATTGTTTATAGAGAGCAAGCCGAACACATTAACGATATACAAAAGGCTCCGCAGGTGGCTCGACGATTAATCACAGCAAGGAATTCGTCGGCGCGTGGGGCGGGCGGACGCTAGGGCGGGCGGACGGTCGGGCGGGCGGCGGCGGCGCGCGGTAGTGCCGTCGCGACGCCGCGCCACAACGCACGCCCCGCCCGCCCCGCGCCCCGCACGCGACACCCGCTACGCGTGTCCACCGACCTGCCTACCAACTTATAAACAACAAACCTTAAGCTGTCACTAAAGGTAAGTTTAACACTTTAACTATACTTAGATGACATTCCTTTAATTACAAAGCTGCAGGCGGCCATTAATACTTGCAACATGCACTTAGAAGTTGCGGACAGTACCTAAACTTGGTAAACTTATGTTAAAACGTTCCATGTAACAATTGTGTTGTCTTGTAATGAACAAGACGAAAAGTTTCTACATTATCGGGTAACTAACCCAACCTGTTGAACTCAGTTTTATTTCTTCGAAAGTTGTTTGATTCAATTTACAAAGAAACTTCGTACTTTCTTATTGCCTGACTTACATTTGAATGGCTACCTTTTCAATATCGCGCTTCATTGTATCCTTATTTATTCTGCGATGTTCTACTTTACTTATATTTTTAATAGAATTTGTGAATTCCTAAGCATCATAGCACTAAACAAAAGCTCTGTAACTTTTGTTTATAGAATACAACAAACAATCAAAAGTCGCTCTCTGAAATCAAAATACCCTCGACACTGTGGACGAAGACATTGATAAGATTGTTTACAACAATAGGAGATTTAGACTTCAACAAAGGGCGAATGATACGGCAGACAGAGCCTTTGTCTATTAAAATATTAAATAAAAGGTATGCTTGGGAAACGAGACTTTAAATCACAAAATCGTACTTTATCCTTACAAGGGCTTTCTTACCATTGGGCAGTGATGGTGTCGTGTCCGTGTATTTACGTGGTTTTGACTCACGCGCCGAGCACTTTGCGTCGTCAATACGCTTATATTATAATGTATGTATGTGTCTGCTCGACGCTCGTCTTGTTATTTTGATGTAGCCCTTTCTCGTTTCGTTTAATTAAGGAACAACCTACTTAAATACTTGGATATCTCGTAAAGTTTTGACAGCACATGTATGCTGTAGAGCTAAATATTTGGATACAGACATACTAAGATGTAGATATTTTGTTTTAGTGGATCTAAAACATACCTAATCATTATATTTAAGCTCTCTGTGGGCGTACTTATGTACTGTATGAATTATGTGCCAATTCACGCATAAACAAACTCATAATTCACCATTATGCCAAAAGTTTCATGAGTGATTTCGCAGAAATCATCAATGTTTCCGTAATATAGGGATAGGTAACTGCCATGTTTATGAAACATAGTACGTTAGGTAGGTACCTAGATATGTCTCGGTACTCAGACCTTTCGCATTTCAAAGCTTGGACAAAGGCCCGTGAAGGCAGGAAATATCAATGTCCATAAGCAGGTACCAGTAGATATACCTCACTATAATGACAGAGTTAGGTACATTAATTAGTCATCATAGATATTATTAAATGTATATATAAATTTTGAGTATCTTGCTCTTTTATATCCACAAGAATCTACGCAAACATCTTACTTTAAACCGACAGACCTCTCGACTATTTTAAACTGGCGAGTTGTAAATTATGTAATTGAAATAAATGCTTTAACTTTTGCTTTGAAACTTGTGAGTTCGTACCTAGATTAGACTGCCTCGGGAACCGAACTTATACTCATTGAGGCATTAGATGGTTTAACTTGGATATGTTCCGTGGTTCTCACATATTGTAAATTAAACAAGCATCGCACCTACGCATCGGTACCCACGTTGTTTGCCCTAATTAATTCCAGGAAACAATATTATTCAAAACAGTAGGCATACCGAATAAGTACGCAAGAGAAGCATAATACGAACTTGTATCATCAGTTCAATAACAAAATTGAAATTAATTCGTTTAAAAAATTCTGGGAAAAAAGTACCTATCTATTTCGTTGGGCAATCCATAAAATTCGCGGAAGTGCTTTATCCATATTTGATTGTTCAATGCATGGCTATGCAAAATGAAAGAATAACAAGCTGTGTTGTGCATCGGAACCTTATCAAGTGGAAGCGACCTAGGAAATTGGTTGTTCTATAAAACTGAAACTATACATAAGTGCCTGTTTCCGATGTTTTAATTAAAAAGACTGACAAGATTCGAGGCCATGATATGAGCTGTAACGGCGTGAGTAGTCTCCTGTTATTTTGTATGCAAAATGAAAGCTTGCGTCTAGTAATTAGGGCTTGCCTATAGGGCCTCGGTTAACTTCAACTTGAATGTACATGTTAACATAGTGAAAGAAAAAGAAAGAAAGAAAGAAAAATATTTTATTCTGCACAAGTAAAAAAATACTATGGGCTATGTATAGGCTATGTATCTTTTATGACAAATCTTATTACTTAGATATGTATAGTACTTTTAGTTTAAGCCTCCAATCTATTTGAAAATGTACTTTAGATATATCCATGTGTGGTCTAGGTTCCTAATACTATGTATTGTCGTCGATGGGAGTGCCTACCGAGCAGGAAAAAATATGAAACAATAAATTGGTTCTTTTTATTTGGCGAAAGCCCCTATGTACAAAAGTATTGCACACAGGGGTTTGGTTTTTGTTCTTTACAAAAAAACAATGAAGGGTTCCGTAATTGGAATGAATTTATTCCAAGAACAAACTTAATATTGTAGTTGAAAATCATTGTTCTCCCATACATTGCAACAGCAAATGTAAGTTGGTCGACTATTACTAGTAAACTTGTAAAGCCTTCTTAGCTGTGATAGTTTTCCTTTTAACTTTATATACTAACTACATATCCAAAAACAACCATTTAGCTGTGCAGGGGGGACACTAGACTCTTAACAAAAATTAGCACTTTAAAGCTTAATATTTCAAAAACGGATCCATGAATCGAAAAATTGTTTTCACAAACCCGAAATATTTTTGAAAGACCCATCCCCACTTTACTTGTAGAGGAGGAACACTAAAATTTTTTTTTCAACTTTTTATTTTACCACTTTCTCGGCGTAATTATTACGTATATCCATGCCAAATTATACCTTTCTAGTACTAAGAGTCTCTGAGCTAAGCTGCGGACGGACAGACGGACATGGCGAAACTATAAGGATTCCTCATTGACTACGGAACCCTAAAAGCAAGTTACCCACCTATGTACTTCTAAATAAAATATTACCACGACTGTTTTCCCGGAGGGTTAGGCAGAGGTTTACCAATAGTACACCCACATTTCGCCAGTCAAATAAAACTCAATATATCATTCACAATTAACACAATAATAGTACTGATTAATCTCTTTCCATTTGAGCAACGATGTGATATGTATTTAAATCCGCTGCGTTTTTCCGGGAATTAATCAAAGCAGGCTTTCATTAAATACAGTTAATAATTATAGGTAATTCATCGCTAGTTTAAATACGAATGTCATTTTTCTGTAAATACATAGGTACAACTAAGCCACATACTACGTAATAATTAATAGTTATTATTATTATGTACATTGTGGCTTCCTTTGCAGAACTCACTTACAAAGGGTCGCAGATTGTTTCCCCGAACTGAACAATTGTGTGATCTGCAAATATTACTTATATTATTATAATTTTCATGATTGCACCTACCACTGTTTGTCAGTACATCACCCAAAGGTCGACTGGTAGAAAATGCCTATGGCCTTAAGTCCGCCCTGTACATGTATGTGCTTGAACTATTAAATAAATAAATATTACCTAGTTCTGCGTTGCTGAAAATTAGATTATGTACCGTGCAGGTACATAATCTAATTTCATTTTTCCTTTTCTGCATACATACTTACAACTAAGTGCAGTGGTGAGCTTAATCTATGTAAAAAACCGGCCAAGTGCGTGTCAGGCCACGCATAGAGTAGGGTTCCGTAGTCACCCATAATGGCACGTGGATTTAGAAGGATATTTTACATGTTTACTTATTATTTCGTTTTTTTTTTTGTATGAAGTTTTCCAAGTAAGCGCATTTTACAAGTTAGGCCTCTATAACTCCTAAGTTCATCACATGGACTACCATCATGAATTTATTCAGATTTTCCGAGCCAGCCGTTCAGCTTTTAGAGGGGGTGGGGACTGGATCAAAAATTTGCACTTTAAGGTTGTAAATGGAACATTAAATCGAAAAATAATTTTAGCAACCCCAAAGTTATTTTAGAAGACCCATTCAACGATACCCCACACGATGGGGTAGACAATGAAAAAAATTCTCATCCCCACCATAGGTGAGCTACCCTAAAAAAAGAAATTTTCCAAAATTTTATTCAATATTTATGATACCGACGATACCCTCTGACATTATTACAATAATTCAATCTCTGAAGAATACTAACAGCTCTGGATATGACGATATAACCACTAAAGTGATTAAAGCCACATCTGCCATTATTGCACCAATACTCAGTCACATAATCAATAATTGCATTGAGAAAGGCGTATTCCCAGAAAGACTGAAAATTTCAGTAATTAAACCCTTGTTTAAAAAGGGTGACAGGCAAGATCCAAGCAACTACATACCTATTGCACTTATTCCAGTCTTCTCCAAGATATTTGAAAAAATACTGCATAAAAGTATATATTCCTTTCTAGAAACCAATAAAATCCTAATCGGCGAACAATACGGATTCAGGAAAAACAAAAGTATTAATTCCGCAATATATGCGCTTGTGGAACACGTTCTGACTAATATGGACAATAGAACTCCTGTAGTAGCATTATTTATGGATATGTCAAAGGCATTTGACCACGTTAGTCATAAAATACTCATAAACAAATTGGAAAAATATGGCATCAGAGGCAATATCCTTGAACTTATTAAATCGTATCTAACGAATCGGCAACAATTTACATGTATCAATAAAATCAACCCCTCTTCAAAAACAGAAATTATATATACTTCCAAACGCCGCGAATGTTTATTCGGAGTACCACAGGGCGGTGTCCTTGCACCATTATTTTTTATCGTATATATTAATGACATGCCTAAAATTATTAATAATCCTATGATTTTATTCGCGGACGATAGTACAATACTATTTAAAAGTCAAAATGATCAGACATTTGAAAAAGAGATAAACGACAACGTTAATGACATAATAACCTGGCTAATCGAAAATAACCTAAAAATAAACCTAGAAAAAACAAACTACATATCATTTGAACAAAGAACAAACCATAAAAATCTAGACATTCGATATGATGACAAAAGTATTCGCGAGACCGATCACACTAAATTCTTAGGCATCTGGATCGATAAAAACATGAATTGGAAAATACATATTGAAAACGTATGCAAGAAACTTAGTCAATGTTCCTATGCCCTCTATAACCTAAGAAAAGTCTCAAATCAGGCAACGCTATTAACGGCGTACCACGGATATGTCTCATCAACATTACGCTACGGACTTATGTTTTGGGGGAATTCACCAGACAGAGAAATGGCGTTTAAAGCACAAAAGAAATGCATAAGGGCAATATGTGGCTTACAAAGCACAGACAGTTGTAAGCCACATTTCCAAAAACTCCAGCTACTTACACTTCCATGTCTTTATATTTATGAAGTAGCCAACTATGTCAAAGCAAATCTACATCGATATAACCACTCAAAGAGCATACGCTACAAAAATACTATATACACAACACGACACAAAAAAGCCGTTTTCAGCAAAAATCTTTTAGGTATGGCACCCAAAATCTATATTAAATTACCTAAACAAATCATAGCTATTACGAATACAGATCTGTTCAAAAAATGTTTAAGCGAATTTCTGGCTGCAAAATGTTATTATTCAATTAACGATTATTTAAATGAAAGATACTAGACCTGCTACATCCGATTTATTTTATTATTTTATTTTATTATTTTAGCAAAACCTTGACTTTGAAGTAAATTATATTATTAAAATCCTAGTTATAATTAGGTGACATGTAATCATTTTTTATTATTAATTTTATATTTTATATTATTCTGACATTAACATCTCTTTTGCTACTATTATATTATTTGATTTTATTATTTTGAATTTGCAAAGAAATTGATATTGATGACTGATGTGTACCTACCTACCTACTCAAATTCGTTCCGTTTATTTTATATTTTTTTTATATTTTATGTGACATCTTAATAATTTGTGACAATAATGTAAATTTAATTTCTATAATACAACTATTGTATGCCCTAAGGGCGGGACATAGCTGATCTCAATTTTATTATTTAAGACCTGTATTATGTACCTACCTATGATCCACAATAAAGATATTGATTGATTGATTGATTGATTGATTGATTTATTTTACCACTTTGTCGGCGTAATTGATATACACACTCCTACAAAATTACAGCTTTCTTGTACTAACGGTCTCTTAGCAAAACCTCGGACAGATAGACAGACGGACATGACGAAACTATAAGGGTTCCTTGTCAGAACTACGGAACCCTAAAAAGAAAAAGTGTTTATAAGTTTGTAAGTTTTTACAAATCCAACATAATTCACGGAATAACCGACTCTCTGATACTAATTGGGTTTAAAACGGTAGTATATTGTAATAGCTTTTGAATTCGAATTGGCCTGCCTACATAGTTTGAGTAAAATGTTGTGAGCCTTTTCTGAAACAAAGCTTATTCGTTCTTGCACAGGAAAGTGGGTCAAAATGTCCAATATCTTAAAGAATTTTAATAAGTACTTCTATAAAGATTCTGAAAAGTTATTTTATGTAAAATGCTGTTCTCATTTTGGCATTTTATTAAAAGATTCTGAACACTTTTCAGAGTATCCGTTAATATCAACCTATAACCTGTTTGTTAGGTACTTTTTTTGGTAAGCTTAGATAATACTTAGCCTCAACTTTTGTATGTATGATTTATTATTTTTGCCTTGTAGTTTTTCTTAACACTGGGGTTGTGTAATAAAATATGCAACGCAAAGCAGATTCTTTTTTTGCGTTGTTAATTAATTTGCCAGCCATCTAAACACAAAATAATATTGATGCCGTAAAATAATCCTTTTTTTATTATTTTGCTTTTTCATGAAGATAAAGCTTCCAATATTTTTTTTTTTAGTCTGAACTGGCGATTTTTATCAATATTATTTTGGATACAAACTACACTGGCCTGCAAAACTAAGTACTACACTTTTAAATTTTTTTTTTTTCTAAACTATAGAAGTTAGAGATTTAAAATTAAAAACGTTTTACAGCAAATTTTATCAGCTTTCTTTGAAACTAGTAAACTATACATTAGTAACATTTTTAACTTAAAAAAAAAAGATAAAACAGTAAAAATAGCCATTTTTACCTTAGTGTCAAAAACTCAATTAACATACGACAGGCACGGCATGGTTGGCGCAGTGGTTAAGCGATTGTCTGCTGCGCTGCGTGTCGCGGGTTCGATTCCCGCACGGAACAAATATTTGTATGACCTACAAGTAGTTGTTCCGGGTCTGGCTGTTTGTGTATGTGTTTTAAATGTTTGTAAACGCACCCACGATACAGGAGAAATTCCAAATGCGGGGCGACGTTTAAAAAAAAAAATAGTTTATAAGTATGTTTTACATGTTATTTAATTTTTAGTAACTGGTATTGCCGCCTCGGGCTCTGACTACAGCTTTGAGCCGGTTTGGCATACTAAACACGAGGTTTCGGAGTCGATGTTGGGGAATATTCTCCCATTCTTCAATCAGAATCGATCCATCGACCATATTTGCTAAATACGGCCCTGCATGCGTATGCAGGGCCGTATTTAGCGACGCGTGTCAAGAATCTCTTGGGCATATCTTTCCCCAGTCAGAGTGCCATTTTCTATGGCCACTAACTCTGTGCGACCTTCTGAAGATATGCCAGCCCCCATACATGTACACTGCCTCCACCGTACTGGACTCTTTCTGAGAAGCAGTCTTGAAGGTATCGCTCACCAGGCTGCCTATAGACACTTCGCTTTCAGAAGTGTAAAGTGAGAATCGAGACTCATATCTGTGAACAAAATTCTTGACCACTCTTCTTCATCCCACTGTATGTGTTCACGGGCGTATCGCAGTCTCGCTACTCGATGCTCTCTCTCTCTAGTTTGGGGCCACTCGCTGGTCTTCGGGCTTTCAGATTTGCTTCAGCAAGTCTTCTTCTCACTTTACTGCCACTAATGTAGTCCCTTCGGGTCAGAAGAAGCTGTTGCTGGACTTCAACTGCATTAAGGTGGCGATTTCTTAACACAGTGGAAACAATATAACGGTCTTCTCGGGCACTAGTACACCTGGGTCTGCCATTACAAGGTCTCCTCAGATGGTTTCCAGTCTCTTCGTACCTTCGCTTCACCTTCTGGACCGTTCGTAACGTCACACCCACCATTCTTGCAGTACGGCGCATACTGATGCCTAGTTCCAGAAAAGTCATGATCCTAGCACATTCTTCAGGTGAAAGAGGCATGATAAATAAAATGTATATGCTGTCGTCTAACTTAGCTTTTGTAACAAGACACATCGATCAAGAAAAAAATTGAAAACAAAAACAGAAACAAAAAAAAATTAATGGTTAAATTGTAACTCGAAAAGGATAATTTTTGTTTTTAAAGCTTTTTTCAGTCATTTCTTAAAAGAAGGTTCTCAACTATGGAGTTTTTATATACAAAATTAAACTCTTTTTCGAGTCCTTTTTATTTCGAAAGTATATCTTGTGTCCTTAAAAAGTTATTCCAATTAAAAAAATGTGATACTTAGTTTTGCAGGCCAGTGTATTTCTCGTATGTGCACCTTTTTTAAAACCTTGACTGTCGCCGCCGTTTACATAGAAAGCTATTTAAGTTATTTAATAATTACGCTTATAGCTTACTTTGACTAGTGACTGCCGGTTTTTTGCCGATCATTTTCGAACACCACTTAACTAAGTACCTACCTTCGGTTTACTAATGATAAGCATAAAATATATTAGGTATCATAATTTACATTGGCATAACGAAATTCAGCATAATGATCATTACGCATAATATTATTAGGCATAAATGTTTTGCCATAATGCTTGTTGCCATAAATACTGCTAGCATAATAATAATGAAGCATAATTTTAAAAAGCATAATGTTAAAAACGCATTCTAACCCAAACCACAACACCAACAATAGAGGGGATCTGGCGCTCGGCGGCCGCTGCCGCGGCACGCTCGCTTCGCTCGCTCGCCTTCTCGCGTTAATGTTCACTGTTCTAACCACGGAGTAAATACTCCGTGGTTCTAACCTAACCTAACCCATATGATTCAATAACAGTAGTAAATATCAGGAAATATCATACCTAATAGTTGTATGCCTAAATACTATTAAGCTAAATGCCTTTCAAATTTATGCAACTCCAACTTAAGTCAAAACATATTAGACTAAATGATAGTTATGCTAACCTTTGCATTATGCCAAAGTATGATTATGCAGCAGTATTATTATGCTAATAAAAGTTATGCGAAAACGTTATGCCAAACTATATTAGGTATGCCTTAAAATTTTATGCCAACAGGGGTATTACCCCTACCTTCCTACCTAGGGGTTTGTGGTTAAGTAATAACTGCCGCACGGGTCGATCGATCAGGATAAGCTACGCTTGCAGCGGCTGGTCCGTGGATGGGTGACCATCTTTTCATGCCAAGACCTCCGTGCCTCGAAAACCACCATAAGCCGTTGGTCCCGGCTGACATTCATGAATCTTTGACAGTCGTTACGGGTCGTCAGAAGCCGGAAAGCCTGCCAACCAGTCTTACCCAGGGAGGTACCGTATTACCCAGTAACTCGGTTGTGGAGGTCAGAGGAATTCAGCTGCATTTGGTTAGACTGAAAGCCGACCCTAACATAGTTGGGAAAAAGGCTAAGCAGACCTACGAGTACGTAGTAGGTAATGCAGCTGAAAATATATCTAATACTACTTTACTTCGTAGTGCTGCTTTTCTTTAAACAAAAAGCCGTAGGTAAATACACCAGAGCCATGTTTTGTGATACCTCAAACTAAGATGAAGCCGTACAAATCCAATAGCAAACTGCAGCGGCGGCGGAAACAAGCAAGTTCAGAGGGCTGTGTGGTGTTCAGTGAGCGAATTAAGCACCGAACTATACATCTGTGTGTTCACACACAGTGCAGTTGATGTAATGATGTCGGAGGGTTGTGTTCGCCTAGCGATGCATATCGACGTGACTGCTGCCCGCAGCCCGCGCCCGCCGCCGCCGCTGCCCCAGAGCCCAGCCACAGACAACACTCACCATTTTCCCCTTTAATATTTTGTTTTTAGTTAGTAACTACCCGAAGTTCTCATAGTTCGCCGTTGTTTTGTTGGACTGCGTTTGTAATTCGTCCACTTCTCTTTTGGGCAAAGAGAAATAAACCATTTTTATTATTTTGTTTCTAGGACACTTCTTTTTGCTTGTTATCTAGGATACACAAAAGGCATCCTCGTTAAAAACAAAACTCATTAGCATAATCAGCATAGTAGGTACCTTTGATGCTTATCTTAATAATTCAAAGTACCTATAGATAAGTAATGAACTACGTTGATGTTGACGTTGAGATAGTCTGTGATTGAACGGTCGCTGCAAAATGCAAAAGTTTACACGCCAAGTAAGGTAAAATTAATTTATAAAGCAAAACTTCAAGTATCTAGACATGAATGATGGGCGTTTACCGCGAAAGCTTCATGAATCACGAGCACAAAGATACTTAGATTAAATTTCAGACTTAAGACGGCGTCACTACATTGTAAGTTCTGTTCTTCGCCGAAACTGTTTCATTCCAAATTCTACGAATTAACAGACTACCTAAGTATCTACCAACGATGAGTTATTTACTGTGCAATGTACAGACGCCAGCAGGTCAAGCTACCCGAAACTGTCAAATTTTCCCAATCAACCTTGAACCTTAAAGCTTTAGCGATAACGTTGAAAATGTATTAAACAAAGACAGATTGTAGTAGCTTGATGTGCTTGCGTCTGTACATACTCGTACTTACTCTAATAGTATCTAACACATAATGAACTTTGATAGCTGCGCAGTATATTTATTGATCTCCTAATTAATTACGTAACATTCGCGTGTAATCTATTCGTAGACCTACATGTTAACCTACCATTTAGTCTAATCGCTTTCTAAGCAACACCTACCTTGGGTGCACTTTTCTTTAGCAGCAATTTTATTTTATCGTTCCATTTGTGAACAATTATTTTCGAATTAGCCCCCAATACGAAGTACGAAGTCCGTAAATGTCACTTATTGAGATTGATGTGTATTTCGCGGTCGTGGAGAGAAGCAAACATTTTCATCGCGGAATCGTTTCCGCGGAGTGTTCATCGAGACGAGTTGGTTATTCGTAGTAAGCCATTAGCATTGCACGCTCGCAGCACGCCTCACGGACATACCGATGTAAATGTATTTAATTGCATCATTTAACGAAATTAATTAATGCAGTTTTTTTTCATTGAGAATACAGGATTATTTTAACTAAGTTTTCCTTTGAGGGTTTATGTTTACAAAATACGTTAATTAATACATAATGTTGTGCGGATATTTTAATAAGGTTACTTACTTCCAATAAAATCAGATTGTGTAAACAAATACTAGATTGAGGTACTTATTTTACGTAAAGTTTTCATGCGCTCAAGCCTTCCTTTCATGTAAAGTATTGCTCGTAGATAGACTCCTATTATTCTTCTATTCCTAGTCACAAAGTAGTGTATCAGCATTTTGTCCTCACAGGGAACGGTTATTGTGAATGAATGGTGGAAAGCTGAGACGACTGCGGAGAGCATTGTAACATTTGTAGTGTGCTTTTAGCGGGACCACTCGGCAGCTGGTCCAATATCACCCCCAGCGCCCCGCGCCCCACAACCCGCCCATTTGTGGAATGACATGCTGAAAACTTTCGCGTTAATTGTTGACGTGCAATCAATAACTTTAATCATTTTATATAACTACTGATCGCAGACGGTTGGCAATATATATGTAAGGAGTAGATAGGTGCATTTATTCTTTAGTTGAATAGGTAGGTATACCTATAAAGTACCTAGGCAATTTATAAAGACGACTAGGTTGTGTCTGCGACTTCGTTTGCGTGAAATTTCAACCCACGACCCACCACGTCGCATCCTATCGCCCGCCCGCGCTATTACTACGCCACCTTTTTTATTTTTGCTCGTTTCCTGAGGGTCGTAGCGTGTTAAATACCTTCCTCAAGAATTGGGTTATAAAATGCAAAACAAAAAATCCAAATCTGACGCGAACATAGAAATTTAAAATATATCTATGGACGCGAAGTTCCATCGATTAGCGTGTTCAAACAAACAAACCCTTCAGCATTATTATTAGTGTTAGTATATATAATTATGTCGACGACTGAGAGGTCTGCGCAGCTCGCCCATCATCAGTATGGTCTTGAGGTAGAGATTGAATGGCGTAGGTCTCAAGTAACACAGTAACAATACCAAATACTTGCACAAAGGTTTATTTGAATAACAGCACAGCACAGTTTAAATAATAACAGTTATAATAGTGAGAGACAATAGTAATAAGGTACCTGTGAACCAACGATTCTGATTGGAGGTCCGATCTGAAGTATCGTTCTGAGCCAAATTCTCTTGCGACTCGCGCTTTTATAACTTTAAAAACGACACCCCTCCAACCGATTCCGTTCACGTGACATGTGACATCACTGCGTTCACCGGTATTAGAAAAATCAATTGAGCGTCTAAACCAAAAAATAGTCAAAGATGCGACATATATATATAGGTATAGATAGATCGATAGAAAATTACTGAAATTTAATTCCATAAACTAAACAAAGAGCTTTACGATCTACACTACGGCGGCGTGCCGATTATTATACTTAGAGATTATTTTAAACAAACTATGAAACTATCATCAATTTATAAATTTTATATCTAAACATTTTATACACACATTACCGACCTATTTTTAACATCAGAAAAATAAAACTGAGGGAATATTTATTGCGATTACATCTGGAAACTATGATTGTTCGCCTGCGCTACGATTGTAGTTTTCCATTGGTAACAATTTTCTTTTCATGTTTCAAACAAGTTTTCAGCGGCAAAGCCAGTCTTGTTGAAAAAGAATACCAACAACAGTCGAGCGGAAGAAATAAATCTGATTTCACAAAAAGTATGCAGCGGGGAGGTGTTCCGCCGTAGGTGAGGGGGGGACAGGTGAATGTGGTTGAAATGCCACCAGGGCTCCGGAAGGCGGTCTCATGCTGTACCTTATCACCGCATGTGTAACCGTTTTGCATTCATTGACGGACTAACGACATTTTTGAATAAGTACCTACCTACTCCTACTTTATACTTCCCAAAAAAAAACAGAAATTTCCGGAACTTTATGCAAGACCCCTTCCTACCTGAAACTTAACTGCTATTTTACTTTTTCTTTGTGCATTTCACGGTTACGTAAAAGTCACCATAAAATGTCTCGACATTACTTAAGTCAAAGAATCTTCTGAAATATTACTCACTTACTACGTTGGTTTCTCACTCTCCCCGACAAATTAAATTTGGCCAGTGCTTTTATTTTCACTTAACGCGCAAAGGCCGGAACCGGTCTTAAATTCGATCAAACCGACAACTAATCACGTCCCTACGAATACGCGTGGGGTCGTTCAGATAAATGCGGACCACTGACACGTCTTCGTTTATCGATGCGGAATAATATTGCCTAATAGTCGGAAAATGTTTGGCTTTTACTTCCACCTCTACTGTAATGTATCTGATAGTAAGCACTTACAAACTGTTCAACAATCTTTTAATTTAAAATCTTAATTGCCCAGGTTGACATTTTTCACCATTCTGTAGTCAGATAATGGAGAATGCTTATCTTTATAGAGAAGAATTCAGACAGATAAGTCATTGTCATAGCAAATGAATGCTCGGTTATTTTTCTTGTAACCGCGAGGTGCCATCTGTCTCCGCCCGGCTTTTATATTGCCCACCTATTTACGTGGATTCAGAACCGACACCACTTATTGTTAATCTTATTAATGTAGCTACTTATTTCACAGGTAAATACAATAAACAGGTGTTTGTGAGGGCAGTCTTGATGGTTTTCGTGTAATCTCGCGCGTTTAACTAAAATAGAATATTAAAGTGAGCTACTTACTTTGTTGCGCTTACGTGTGATTTAGCTACTTCCGAGTTTAATATTATGTATAAATGCTTTAACTGCCATCCGGTGTTTGTTCTTGTAGGTTGTCTCCTACATTTATTTTTTAAACTAATGCTTGACTGCGATCCCGCCTGATGGAAAGCAGTGATGCAATCGTAGATGGTGAAGCACACTAATTTATTATGAGCCTATTCACTCTAGCCTTGAAGACACTTAAATTATAATCGGACGGGAAGACCGCTGCAGGCAAACTGTTCAACTGTCAAACGACGAGGCGAAACGCTTCGTCCGGATCGTAGCGGTGTCAACAACGTAAGGGTGGAAATTCGCCGTACGACGACGGGTTGTCCGATGATGGAACGGTGATGGCGGAATTAAGTCATGTAATTCCCGCGCACACTCTCCAAAATGCATCCTGTAGAATACCGAAAGGCTGGCTACCCTACGCCTGCGTTCCAGGCTTTGTAGATTGGTCTTAACCAAATCTGGATCACCAATTAGCCTCTTCGCACGCCTCTCCACTGAGTCCAAAGCTGCTAGATGGCATTTTGCAGCACCAGCCCATATGTGGCTGCAGTACTCCACACACGATCGGACCTGCGCTTTGTATAAAATTAGAAGCTGTCCCGATGTGAAGTACCGCCGGACCTTTGCAAGAACGCCAAGTTTCCTAGCAGCCATCTTGGCTTTGGACTCAATGAACCGCCCAAAGTTTAGGTTTGAGGAAATTTCAACTCCCAAGAGCTGAAGGCGGTCGGTGCACTCCAAGGATACATTCTGATACATTAGTGTCCGCTATAATTAATATAAACATTAGTCCCTGTAATGTATGTTTCTCTAACAAGTCTATCCTCTGCCTACGAGCTACTATACTTGCATAAGTGTAGGTGCCTACTTGCCGCAAGCGTAAACGGTTTCCGACAAAAACATCCGCAAGGCTCTATTAAGTTATCGTTTTCTTATTGCTTCAGAATTAGATTGAAAGTATGTACCTTGTTTATAAGGTTAAAGCTACACAAGATTCAAATCTACCCACACTTTCGTGAATTACCGCAATTTCGAAAGTAGCTTGCAAAAATAAAGAGTACCTACCAAGGTAATATTTGCGTGTTATCAATTATTTAAATACTTGCCAAACGATAAAATTCATACAAACTGCAATGCTTCATTGGACTATTACAGATTTACTGTCTTTACCTATAACAATTTACAGAATCAGAGTGACAGATGACGTGGAAATACTCACAGCAGGGTCGGGGCTGATAGTTCACGAGTTATGCGGTCGAATTCCCAAGTCTAGCATTCTGAACAATGTTTGAGAGAGATCGCGCTCCTGGCGGGCTCCCGTGCAGGTTACACGAAGGGAGAATGGCATAACATTCCATCACATTGTGTGAAATCAACTTGCTCGCAGAATGGTTTGTAGTTGACAAAAATGGCACTTGTTTTCTACGGTTATAGACGTCTACAAACTTTAATTGGGTGGCAGCTTTTCGCCATTCATGGCGATACTCGAAGAACAAAAGTAGGATCACGTGGCTATAAATAACAGCCGCACGGGTCGATCGAAGGTTAAGCTACGCTTGCTGCGGTCGGTTCGTGGATGGGTTCGTGGTGGTTAATCCATAACATATCGAAACTTCTCCGTGTCTCGGAAAGCACGTAAAGCCGTTTTGGTCCCAGCTGTCATTTGTAAATCTTTGACAGTTGTTACGGGTAGTCAGAAGCCGGAAAGTTTGACAACCAGTCTTACCAAGGGTTACCGTATTGCCCAGTAACTGGGTTGTCGAGTCATGTAGCCATGTAAAATACTGGTATTCAGCTGCATCCGGTTAGACAGGAAGCCGGCCCTAACACATTTGTGAAAAGGCTAGGCAGATTGATTTAGACTCGAAAAACAATATCTACAATATTTTGCAACGAATTGGAATCAGTAACATGCTACAGATTCAGCGATACTTACGCAGGCTTAAGGTCGATTCACACATATCAGTGAAGCCACAGTTCCGCGTCAATGTTTCGCTCAGTTCAGTATCAGTGCTACAGTGTTGCGTCAGTGATTCAATTCACACATGTCAGTACTTAGTTCACGGAGCTTCAGTGAAAACGTGTCCGTTGTCAAGTGTTGCTATGGCTCTGTTCAATACTACGGAGCTAGCAATGATAGCTATTGCTTTAGACGAAGAAGAAGAGCAGCATAAAGGAGAAAAGAGGAAATGGGTTCATGAAGCATGGCAATTAAGAGAGACAGTAGGAGAATTCATGACAGTATACAAATAATTAGTTAAAGATGAAAGGAAATATTTTAAAATGTCAGAGAGCTGTTTCAATATTCTTCTGGAGAAACTAGGAAGTAAGTTATTGAAGAAATATACTCGTTGGATGAAGGCAAGAAGAGAGAGACTAGCAGTATATCTAAAGTAAGGCGTCCGTGATGCGACAAAAAATATTGTTGTCAACGAATACGTCCGTGATTGCAGGTGTCGGCACTGAGACTGAGAGCACTGTGTCGTCACTGACACTGACATGTGGGTATGCGTTCATAGAGAATATATGAAAGAATATTTCGCACTGTGCCGGTACTGTGTCGGAACTGTGACTTCACTGATATGTGTGAATCGACCTTTAAAAGTAAAAATAGCCAAGATATAAATAAAACGTAAAAGCGGTAGGTACCTAAATGTGCCGACGATTAAACACATAAACATGAAACGCAACTGAACAAGCACAGAAGTTCTGAAGCGTACATACATTAATCGTAATAAAACATATATCCAACAAAAAGGGGACTTCAGCGGCAAGTTGGGTCCCTCATCAGAAGTACTAAACAAGCTGTTATATTGCAGTTAGAACGCCCCCGAGCCGCCGAGCTGCCGACTGCAGCGCGACACGAAACAGTGATAGCACGGAAATAGTTCGGAATTTCGCGACAAGTTCACCCGGCTCGCTTTAAACCAGGCTTATCTCAGCTGGCGCTCGCAATACCATAAGTGACTTCCTTGCCAATATCTAATACATAGTTTAAGTATACTGCCGACGCTTGAACCGCATCTAGCTCTTTAAACGCATTTCAGATTTGTGTAACTTATAACCACTTGACTTTTCATAGAATATTCTGAAATTGTCCCTATGTAAATGGTTACTTGAATAGGTAAATCGTTTACGCAAATACTCGTATTACTACCTACCCACCATTTAAATTATTAATATTAATTGGTTGATGTGGCTGTCGGGATTATAATAGAGTGCGGTGTGTTGGGAAATGAAGTAATCCCTTTGGATTATCCGCATCAGTGCTGTTACATTATTTAATTCACCGTTTTTTTGGACGAAATTGTCAAAATATCGTCAGTAGATTTTGTAACCATTCCGATCCCATTAATTTATTTTTACATGATACAATTCTCACATTTTAGCCGAAAAGTTGGCGCCGCCATTATTAATTCAGGTCAGGTTTATGGCTTTAGGTGAGTTTTGAAATGCGTTTAGATCGCCAAAGTTAAGTGGATAATTAATTAAAAAGGGAATGTTTCCATTTTGTAAACAAAATATTTAATTAGAATTTCTCCCCAAATGGCATACGCAATATTCGTAGTCCGTGCAAGTTGATTTTTAATCCTCTGCAGCGTTTTTAATAACTTTATTAAAAATTAAATTAAATTAAAATTCATTTATTTCGGAAACCAGTCCATATTGATTATAAAATTTAAAATTAAAATATTAAATTTAGAAAAATAAATAAAAATTAAAAATTATACGCATTATTTTATGAAGATTATATATATTTATGCAAAAGTAGCAAGCCGATCTAACTATTACTTTATAGTCCTAGTAATTGGTAAGTTAGATCTTACAAGTAGGTAAGTAAGGCAAGCTCTACATTTGGACACGACTCGCCTTGTCTGTCCTGTGCCAAATTAAGAACGTATACTGTCATAATGAAGTGCTATTTCGCAAAGGTTCAGTAGACTATCCCAACTAATCTCGCTAGCCTAGAGAATATCTAAGCACGTTAAATTCATAATTAAGTCAAAAGGAGCTCACAGACGGCAAGAAATTAGAGAGATTTACTTAACACATTTATGAATGATATACGTAAGCAGGTAAATACATATTTAATGGTATTATGGGAATCGCAATCCTTGGATTCTGAAATTGTTCGTCTTTCCGGTCTTTAAATATACATACCCCATTACCTACGTGTGCCTTGCTTTTTATTCTTTAATAAAGTTTGTGTCTTTTGAACGAGGACAGCTTCCTGTCCTTCACTGTTAAGATATACCACTGTCGCAAAATGATCATCCAATGAATATTCTACAAATGTAGCGACCGAGTTAATATAGACTGTCGAGTCTTGGATAATGTAAACCCCCAACATGACCGGAATTTTCGTCATTTCTGGTTACAGGAAGCGCTTGGTTAGATTGAGTCGAGTCTAGCGATCCATTTCAATGGCATCCCTTCAGTTCTAATGCCACCGCTCTTAATGGGTTGGCTTTGACACCGGCCGCAACAGACTCAACACCTGTCCCTGACTATGAAAGCTGTTTCAGTCGTTATTATAATAATGAGGCCTCGAATCAATAAATAAGTTTCTTTGCATACATTTTTTAAATTACAAAAGAATGATAAAGCAAAAAAATCCCATTTATTCAAAAGCTTAGTAGCTCCTCATTGTTAACGAGTCGCTCCATGAATTGCGCGGTTTGTTAAGTCGATTTGAACAGTAGGCTCAGTTCAATTACTTGTAAGAATAGCTTTGGTTCCTATTTGTACGTATTATATAGGCCGGGGCATAAACACGAGCCTGGTGGCTCACCTACCGCGAAGTCTTGACCTTGCCACAGAAAAGTGCCGTACGGAACTGTACCAAGTAATTGTTGGCTGCGCTTCCGTTCGTAATTTCAAACCTTTTGATAACAAATCGCAATTTGTAAAACGTTGAAAGAAATAATTGAGCAATACATGCAATTAGGTACTTCAGTGTTCATAATGTAGCTATGTGCCTACAATAGACATGAATTACAAAAATATTAATTCACGACACTTCACGACACATATATATTTAAAATTATATTCACAATTTGCTAAATTCGGTCACCCTCGGAGCAGCAATTTATTTCCTGCAGTCATTACAGCTTCGCGGGAACAAAAGCTCTTTAGAGTTTATTTTTCTCGGCCATCCCCCCTTCGGCATGAATATTTTACGTCCTTTAATATCCTCTTTATTCATTTAATTATTCAACGTAACTAGGTTATTTAAAAATAACTTCGCTAATTGGTATTATTACAAGAGACGTCTACGTTACTAGAAAATTGGAATCGTATTTCCTCTGGCTCAGAGATATTAAATTCCATATTCACTTGAATATTCACAGAAAACTGAGATGAGAGACGCCGTGGAAAATCGGTCAAGAATCAACAGGCGAAACGGTTTAAAAGTTAAATTCGTTTGACATTTCCTCAGTGGCGAGCTGGCGAGTGGCGACATGTTAATTTTGTAAGATTCCTTTTGCGCTTTAACTAAAATATGAACAGATGAATATGAAAATGTGGTACCCTCGGTATATAAGGTCAAAGGCGTTTAAATTGGGTGAAAGATTTTGACTTAATTTTAATATTTCAGCGAATTTTATCCTAGCCACTTTAATTACTTTTATATAAAATAAATACTCCTTATATGTATGACTTATTGCTACTCAGTAGAACGTGTCAGCCAGTAGTTAATCAAAATAATACTAAGTAATGTAAGTATTGTGCAGAAACTTATAGAAATAGTTTGTACACGCGATGCGGGAAAGTTATTATTAAAAGACCTTAACAACTTTTTCGCTATTATTTCCGAATACACAGGAGAAAGTTCATAACGCGCGTTTATTGGCGGCGGGGGCATGCGGGCCAGGCGGGCTGTGGGGGGGGGGGGGGAGGGGAGCGTACAATGTTCATTTTATATTGCTCCACTCAATTGAGCCCTGTAGCCTGGTCACGCCATTAATCACGTCAACACTATTGTATTGCTTACTACTTGCTTCTCAGTTCATATTGAACACTTTGACACATTTAATATCGACTTAATTGAAAACGAAGTCACTTGATCGATGCTGTAGTGTGTTTAGAAGTACGAAGAAAGGGCATTGTGATTTAAAATAACGATTTATAGCTTCGCCTGGCGTATGATGACGCACTGGCTTTTACACGAAATACGTTCGCGTGTTTTAGTAACAACAAAGAATGAATTTCCCTCATAAAAAGAAGCTGATCCTCTTACTGTGCCTAAACAGACAGATCTCCATGATGTGGTTAGTTAATTCTGATAGCGGTTCATTATCCCCAACTCATGTCTCAAACTTGTAAAGTAATCATAATCCTGCAGATGCGGCAGACTGACCCTCAGCCTCGAGGGATCTTGATGACCCAAACTTATCTACGTTAATGTATATTAAAAGTACAAACTTCGATGGTGGATATTATCTGGGACGAAGTTTAAACTTGGCAATATTAAAACTGCAATAGAGAACTTTCAACGTTGTTAGACGATATAAAATGAAATTCTATTTTCCTTAACGTTTATCACTACTTATGTGTTGCGTGCAATCCACAGTAAGATACCTTATCGTAAGCTCCGTTGGGTCTTACTAACGCGCTAGCTCGTAGCGTTGGGTTGTAATACAATTTATTAAATAAACGAGCTTTTGTAAACTTGAGCCGTTACAACAAATTGCAAATATTCATTTAATAGTGGTTTTAATGCACTGTCGGGTCAAGGGTGGTATTTAACTGGTATTGTGGAATGATTATCCAAAGTCTGGGCAGGAGTAATAGAGCGAGGCACGCGATAACTATTTGCCTACAATCAGCGACATGCTCTACGCTCGTAGGCTTGTGTAGCGGAAGCTACGCTACGGTGCCTACGGTCGGTCATTGTGTCCGAAGATTTGTAAAAAGTTGAACAACAACGTTTCTCATTTTCTTCGTCGGTTTCTTCAGTCTAGTGAATTTAATCTCTTTTATTATTATGACAATTACTTAAGTATTATTTCTTTAATTTATTTTGTGGGTTTTTGTTTTTTTCACATATTAGATGAAGGTATTAAAACACCTTACTTTGTTAAAATTAGTTTTTCTCCACATAATAATAAACTCACAGCTGGGTTAAGGCCTCCTATTGTTTATGGCAGTTTTTATAAACAATGCATGTTTTATTTTTATTCCAACTCTATTACACCACGCGCATAATTAATTATTCATGTTATTTTATTAAAAAAACCTCGCTGACCCTGCCATGTCAGAATATTGTAAGCCATTTATCCGGACTTAATTGATGTTCAATTTAGCCGTATCCAATTTTGAGGAAAACCAATCTGTCGGCCGCAAACGATCAACGCTTTTTTTCACGAGCAATTCTCGTCATCACGCGATCCCTTCATCTTGGTCGTATCAGATCAGTTCATCAAGGAAACCCAATTCTCTGCTAATAGTTCTGCTTAAACTACCTACAAGTACTATGACCTTTTTTTTTTCTGGTGGGAAATCATCAAATGACCGCTCCCGCTCTGGGTGGAGCGGAAGGGAGTGTCAGACTCTTACTGACTAAAACCCACCCATGTTCCTTCCTTCGCCCTTTATGTTCCGGGCTAGCGGTAACCCTTTCGGACAATCCCGCTGAAAGTACTATGACCTGATAAATAAACTTACAGGCGAATAGTCAAACGCAACTCAATTGAAGTCACCCGCAATTTTTTTAAAAAATTCTAAAAAATTGGCTTCTCCAAAATAATTTTTACACATGCATTAAAAGAATTGTTTGAATAGGGTTAATAAGTAAATATTTTTTAATTTTTTTATATAAAATAAAGTAGATTTATTTAGTTGTATAATAGAAATGTTGTTATTGTTGTGTTTTTATTTTATTTTATGTTGTATATTGTTGTACAAATGTCCATAGTATAAGTGTTTTGTATTCTTTACTAGAGTATAAGTAGTATATAAGTTAGGTTTTATACCCACGTGTACATTAGGTTCACAGTGTAAATATTCGTATGCCGCTAGTAGCGGCGGATGTGTCGAACTTATCCATAAGTACCAACCATCTTTGTACCTACCATATCCGACGAATAAATGTCTTTGTCTTTGTCTCACGCAGTCTCACGCAGTCCTTGACATTTTTTTTAAACTTGTATTTAATTGAAACCCTAATAATTACAACTTTGATGTCCTAAAAATATTAATGTACACTCTGATATAATGTTTGCGCCTTTTAAAGTGTATTACAGTTACAGAACCTGTTAAAAACGTCTTAAAATGAAGTGTCGTTTTTGTATTCGAAGGGTAGTCTCCCCTTATTCATGTTAGTGGAATTGAAGGGATTTGTCTCACATGTGTTCCTCATGTAAAGAAGGTTTCTCCGTCTTATCTTGTTAGCACACACAGTAAGCCGTATAAGCTCGTGCCTTCTATTCTATCGCTTGTTGAAAAGAGGGCTTAGACTAGAAATAATAATTAAGATGTCGAGAGACTTCGAGCTTATTTTAATTGCAATTTACTAAAATAATTATGCTCTTAGCTTTCGTAAGTATGTGGACTCTTAATAAGATTCCGAATTTAACAACAGTGTCAGCAATATAAATTATAGGTAAATGAGATACTGAATATTGTATTAATTGTCTGTAATTTATATGGTGCACATAATAAAGAGTATTCTATTCTGAAACCTTTCGAATTGTGGCGGTTAAGGGATGTTTACTGAGAATATTAGCCTAGACCATTAGGTAACCTGGCCTAATACACTTGTCTAGGTATTATTAATTAACAATAGTTTGAAATCGCCTACGCGGTTAATTGCCGAACCATTCCGTTCTACTGAATGATAGATATGTTGCTTCGCAGGTTTGCTACTCTCGAGTATTTGCGTGTTAATCGTATAAATTAGTATGTAGGTAAACCGCGGATACGTCAGTCAAAATACCCTTCTTCTTTCGCTCACCTATTCAAAATGCCATATAAAACTCATAAAGCTTTTTATGGCGTTTTGAAATTGAAAGCTTTATTTCACTGATCATCAAGTAATGTCTACGACATAAGAAAACAGACTACATGTTTCTCTTGGTTTTCTACCTTGGCTTAGAGCCCTGCCCCTAAGTTATTCAAACCAAATGGTCAAAACTCTAGTTTTCATTCAAACGAAATCGCAGACGAAAGCTAAAAATATTTTGCATAGATTTTCACAGTCACCAAAGCAGCGCGTGTTTAAAAGGAGTAAAAAGTCATCAATCTTTGTCTGTTGCTGCGTAGGTACATTTTCAGCATTCTGGCCAACATTCCAAGGCCACCTGTAAAAGACTGAAAGAGGCTGTAGGTGCTATCCTACTTTCTATCATACTTAATATTTAAACGTAATAAACGTGAAAGTTTGTATGGATGGATGGATGTTTGTTACTCTTTCACGCATAAACTACTGAATGGATTTGGATGAAATATGGCACACAGATGGTTTATAAACAGGATTAACATATAGGATACTTTTTATCCCGATATTTCCACGGGCTCGAAACTTATGCGGGTGAAACCGCAGGGCGCAGCTAGTTTATTATAATAAAACGTTTAATTTCCTCTATAAAGCTAGCTAAAAGCAACTAAGCATTAAAGGAAATGAAAGGAATTTTTATGAATGTGCAGTCATTTTTTTCATAACCTTTTATCGTAATTACCTTTCACCTAGGTATTATTTATTAAAACTTTATGCACATAGTAAATAAACATAACTGTACGAAGGCGGTCTTTGATCGAGATATTACATTCCGATTAGACCTCGTAGCAACTTGCTAGGAAGCCTACCCGGGTAGCTACGTCTACCATGCATGACTGTGTTTTCATCAACGGAAGGGTCACCTACGTCAGAATAGATACATAATGGTAATATAGAAATGTCTACATGCTCAAAGATCTAGAGCATCAATTTATAGGTTCGTATATGCATGCGTACACAATAGGCGTAAACTTACTAAGTTTAACCTAATCCAAATATATGCATAATTAAAGATTAATTTGATTGTGTTTAGTTTGAGTTACAATGGTTATGAATATGATTATGTTTCCCATAATAGTTGTGGTACGCTGTAGCCGCAAATGTTCGCTCGTTTAGATACTTACATGATAAGCAAACGACATCAAATGTAGTGATATTTTACTTTTATACTTTTGTAAAATATTAATTTTTATTCTCACACTATATACATTTTACTTTTTATTAAAAAGCTACAATATAAAACATAGGAATAAGAAATACACAAAACTTATAGAGGATATTGCAGCCCACAACGCTGTTCACAGATTAACTAAGTATAGGATTCTTATCAGTGGAATAATAATCGCTGGGGACACAGATACATTTTTTTGTACCCATACTTTCTGTAATTAACCAGCTACATGGTCAAAAAATAGATATATGGTCCTGTTTCACAGTGTCAGAACGAAAACTGAATATTGTATCAAAAAATTGGAACTGAATTGGATGAAATCATCTGCCAAATCAAAAATAAATCAAAACAAACCATGAATATTGTTTCTAACCATGAGTTTGAAAGATGGAGAGTACTTACTAATTAGCATGATCAGCCTATCTGCCCACTGCTGTGTCACAGGCATTCTCTCTGTGAGAGGGAGCGGGCCATCCACCAGGCGGGCCCAGTGCGGGTCGGTAGAGGTCACATGTCTTCGAATTTACTGCTACCATAACTGTGGGGTCTAAATCCCAGTGAATGAATTTCATTTTCCCAGTCACGGATCACGGAACCCTCTTTTGGCCCAACATGCACTGGGTACTTTCGTTATGTTTGACGGCATCGATCTGTAGCTTTATGTAATAAAAACTTTTTTTATCTCAGCTACATCTCCTCTGTAATTTCCCCCAAACCTGTTCAAAGAAAACACGTTCGTAATAAAAGAAAAAGTTTTTTAATAAATACGAGGAAAAATCTGCCTTCACAGTCTTTGATACAAATAAGTACGATACCTCGCTCTAACATTTTTTTTATTTATCATAATCATGTCGCCTTGAGGAAATGATCAACAACGTTCATACATTTAGTATTTAAAACCACTCATGGTTGAGAGTATGTCTATTTTTACAAAGGGGTTTCTGTATCTTTCCGTAATACGTCCGTAGTCTTCGTAGCAAGTTGCTACTATCGTACTTATTTGTATCAAAGACTGTGAAGGCAGATTTTTCCTCGTATTTATTAAAAAACTTTTTCTTTTATTACGAACGTGTTTTCTTTGAACAGGTTTGGGGGAAATTACAGAGGAGATGTAGCTGAGATAAAAAAAGTTTTTATTACATAAAGCTACAGATCGATGCCGTCAAACATAACGAAAGTACCCAGTGCATGTTGGGCCAAAAGAGGGTTCCGTGATCCGTGACTGGGAAAATGAAATTCATTCACTGGGATTTAGACCCCACAGTTATGGTAGCAGTAAATTCGAAGACATGTGACCTCTACCGACCCGCACTGGGCCCGCCTGGTGGATGGCCCGCTCCCTCTCACAGAGAGAATGCCTGTGACACAGCAGTGGGCAGATAGGCTGATCATGCTAATTAGTAAGTACTCTCCATCTTTCAAACTCATGGTTAGAAACAATATTCATGGTTTGTTTTGATTTATTTTTGATTTGGCAGATGATTTCATCCAATTCAGTTCCAATTTTTTGATACAATATTCAGTTTTCGTTCTGACACTGTGAAACAGGACCATATATCTATTTTTTGACCATGTAGCTGGTTAATTACAGAAAGTATGGGTACAAAAAAATGTATCTGTGTCCCCAGCGATTATTATTCCACTGATAAGAATCCTATACTTAGTTAATCTGTGAACAGCGTTGTGGGCTGCAATATCCTCTATAAGTTTTGTGTATTTCTTATTCCTATGTTTTATATTGTAGCTTTTTAATAAAAAGTAAAATGTATATAGTGTGAGAATAAAAATTAATATTTTACAAAAGTATAAAAGTAAAATATCACTACATTTGATGTCGTTTGCTTATCATGTAAGTATCTAAACGAGCGAACATTTGCGGCTACAGCGTACCACAACTATTATGGGAAACATAATCATATTCATAACCATTGTAACTCAAACTAAACACAATCAAATTAATCTTTAATTATGCATATATTTGGATTAGGTTAAACTTAGTAAGTTTACGCCTATTGTGTACGCATGCATATACGAACCTATAAATTGATGCTCTAGATCTTTGAGCATGTAGACATTTCTATATTACCATTATGTATCTATTCTGACGTAGGTGACCCTTCCGTTGATGAAAACACAGTCATGCATGGTAGACGTAGCTACCCGGGTAGGCTTCCTAGCAAGTTGCTACGAGGTCTAATCGGAATGTAATATCTCGATCAAAGACCGCCTTCGTACAGTTATGTTTATTTACTATGTGCATAAAGTTTTAATAAATAATACCTAGGTGAAAGGTAATTACGATAAAAGGTTATGAAAAAAATGACTGCACATTCATAAAAATTCCTTTCATTTCCTTTAATGCTTAGTTGCTTTTAGCTAGCTTTATAGAGGAAATTAAACGTTTTATTATAATAAACTAGCTGCGCCCTGCGGTTTCACCCGCATAAGTTTCGAGCCCGTGGAAATATCGGGATAAAAAGTATCCTATATGTTAATCCTGTTTATAAACCATCTGTGTGCCATATTTCATCCAAATCCATTCAGTAGTTTATGCGTGAAAGAGTAACAAACATCCATCCATCCATACAAACTTTCACGTTTATTACGTTTAAATATTAAGTATGATAGAAAGTAGGATAGCACCTACAGCCTCTTTCAGTCTTTTACAGGTGGCCTTGGAATGTTGGCCAGAATGCTGAAAATGTACCTACGCAGCAACAGACAAAGATTGATGACTTTTTACTCCTTTTAAACACGCGCTGCTTTGGTGACTGTGAAAATCTATGCAAAATATTTTTAGCTTTCGTCTGCGATTTCGTTTGAATGAAAACTAGAGTTTTGACCATTTGGTTTGAATAACTTAGGGGTAGGGCTCTAAGCCAAGGTAGAAAACCAAGAGAAACATGTAGTCTGTTTTCTTATGTCGTAGACATTACTTGATGATCAGTGAAATAAAGCTTTCAATTTCAAAACGCCATAAAAAGCTTTATGAGTTTTATATGGCATTTTGAATAGGTGAGCGAAAGAAGAAGGGTATTTTGACTGACGTATCCGCGGTTTACCTACATACTAATTTATACGATTAACACGCAAATACTCGAGAGTAGCAAACCTGCGAAGCAACATATCTATCATTCAGTAGAACGGAATGGTTCGGCAATTAACCGCGTAGGCGATTTCAAACTATTGTTAATTAATAATACCTAGACAAGTGTATTAGGCCAGGTTACCTAATGGTCTAGGCTAATATTCTCAGTAAACATCCCTTAACCGCCACAATTCGAAAGGTTTCAGAATAGAATACTCTTTATTATGTGCACCATATAAATTACAGACAATTAATACAATATTCAGTATCTCATTTACCTATAATTTATATTGCTGACACTGTTGTTAAATTCGGAATCTTATTAAGAGTCCACATACTTACGAAAGCTAAGAGCATAATTATTTTAGTAAATTGCAATTAAAATAAGCTCGAAGTCTCTCGACATCTTAATTATTATTTCTAGTCTAAGCCCTCTTTTCAACAAGCGATAGAATAGAAGGCACGAGCTTATACGGCTTACTGTGTGTGCTAACAAGATAAGACGGAGAAACCTTCTTTACATGAGGAACACATGTGAGACAAATCCCTTCAATTCCACTAACATGAATAAGGGGAGACTACCCTTCGAATACAAAAACGACACTTCATTTTAAGACGTTTTTAACAGGTTCTGTAACTGTAATACACTTTAAAAGGCGCAAACATTATATCAGAGTGTACATTAATATTTTTAGGACATCAAAGGGGTTTCTGTATCTTTCCGTAATACGTCCGTAGTCTTCGTAGCAAGTTGCTACGAAGCCTACGCAGTTTACATTACCAACCTGGCATGAGTTACTATGTAAGGAAGCAATAGACTATTGAATCTATGGATGACTTAATCATAATAACAAGAGTATATTTTCCTTCTGTTAACTAAAACAACATTAATATGTGTATATAGTGCAGTTACTAATCAGTTTGTTAATTTGTTGGTAATGGCATTAGCTCGGTAATTGGCATAACCACCGGTCATTATCGTTCGGACCAACGCTCACCACTAAATCAGCAGAATGATATGATAGATGCATTCATGTGTGTCACCGCAGATGCAGTCTCCCGTGCCGGTAACGAAGTTATATACCGACACCAGTCTCGTCCGTAACACCTACATCGTGCAAATAGTTATGTTGTATATTCACTCACCGTTTTCGTGTAAGCCTTGGCACGAAAATGTAATTTTATGCAGAAATTGAGCGCCATGTGAACGTCAACAACAAAATTGCCCAAGAGGCTGGCAGCATTGTCACGTTGTATGGCGATGCTGATTCTTTGGGTAATTTTTTTATGAATGCCGTATGATTCTTTCCCCTTGCTTTAAATCCATTTACGTATAATAGTTAGCTATATAATATGTAAAAGTTATCTTTTTTTAATAAAAAATTATATTAATAAAATGACTTAATTTTTATATTTAAAAATGTAATAAAATAAGATAAGTAAATAAATAAATGACATAATAATATACTAACTACCTTTACTACACATAATTCGTGATACAAAAGGTTATATAATATAACAATTCGTGTAACTTAATATCAGTGCGAATAAATCGATACGGTTACAGCTAATGACGTTGTTTCCTTATCGTTCATCTATACGATTCACCCTACACCAGTACACAAGTTTCCGTATCACATTAGTGGCCCTTGACCGATTTCGTAATATCGATTATAGGGAGCAGAGGAGCGTAAATGTTGCTTAGCGTTACATATTTTAAGTATATTAGGTATACCTGCCTATTATGTCTTTATCTTAGCGTTTTCTCAAGGGTACATTAAGGCCTTATTCTAATTTCTTCCAGTCAAAATTCGCTTGAATAAGTTATTGTTTCTACACAGAACCCTTACTGATCCAGAATTCATGATCTCCACAGCCAGCTTATAAAAACAATTTCGTTGCCTAAAAAGAAATAGGTATTGGTAGTCGTTTTGGTATACGTTTCGGTTCGCCTGATAACCCTCATGCTGAAAAGAAACCACCGCTTTCTAATAAAAAGTTCACAAAGACTCGTTAAGCATTTGTAATAAAAACAAGCCACCCATCCAGAACACGGAAATGCTGCTTTACCTCCTGCCGCTGACGCGTGCACTCCGCACGGCACGCTCAACCTCATAGCAAGTTAGACGGCCTTATTCTGTTGTTGTGACGGCCGAATTCACGAGGAATGTATTGTTTATAATTAGTTAAAGATGTTAGTATCGGAAATTACATTTTCGAGCCGTTTGGGGTTGAAACCCTCGGGCCGTGGGGTCCGAGTGCTCATGTTATTTTTAAGGAAATTTCGCAACGGTTGGTTGACACTTCCCGTGACCCAAGGGCTGGCTTTTACCTTGACCAGAGGCTAAGCATTGCCATACAACGTAGTAATGCCGCCAGTCTCTTGGGTACATTACCAGTCGACAGCGATGGAGATGAATTTTTCGACGCTATATTTTAGTTTGTGTAGATAGGTATAGTTTTAGTTAACTTAGGATTTAATTTTGTTATTTTTATGAAAAGAAATAATACAGTTAGTATATTGTATGTATATTATATGTAAGTAGACATTTTTTTTATCACTTTTTAGACAAATTGCCCTCCTGGTGGCAGACATTTATCTATAAAGGCTCAGATCTAATCTTCTAGATTACGTATTTGTCTTAAACAAACACAAGCAAAGAAAGATTTGAACTTAATCTCTATAAAAGTAAAATGAAAGGAAGGTTTCCTTCCTCTCTCTATATGCTAATGCAGGATTGAGAACCCAAGGGGTTAATCCTCCCCGATTTTAAGGCTTGCATCTATAAATTGTAGCATCAATAAAAATCGTTATGCGTTTTATGGGGTCACGAACTAAAAACAAATGGGCACATAAAAAACGGGGGTTAGCAACCCCTCCCGTTTTCTTAGAAAGTGTTATTTTCAGATATTAATTAATAACACAGACCAATTACGGAAAGACTAATGGCCTAAATGAGCCTACGTCACGTCGATGAAAGTGAGAACTAATAATAAGTACTGATAATAAAATAGAACAAGAAGAACATTTTCTCTTAGCGTAGGTAGGTAACAAATAGGTACCTAAGTACCTAATTTCCGCCCAACACAAACATCAGGCATTGATAGCCAAACTCCGTAACATAAGCTTCGACCTACGGATTTGTTTGTCGATATACAATGTGTAAGTATAAGCTATCAGTTTTTATTAAGGTCGGGCGCGGCAGGCCAGGCTGTGCGATGACTTCGATGGCTGTATGTACAGTCATGAGCATATACTCGTATACCTTACAGTTACACAAGGTTCAAAAGCGAATTTCTCTTATATTATTGATAGATATTTTATGGTGTTACTAGTATACAACGTAGTATCGAAACCGTAAAATTACTTACCTGTATTTATCTATCTATGCTAATAATAAAACTGAAGAATTTGTTTGTTTGAACACGCTCATTTCTGGAACTACCGGTCGGATTTAAAGAAATCTTTTTGCACTTTGCCTAATGTTGAGGAAAGCTAAAGGCTATTTGTAACTACGAAAGAACGCTAAATAAAAACTTAGTAATACCGCGGGTAGGCGATGCGATGTGACAGGGTGGGTCGGGGAACAAGAAATTTCCTGTCCTGTCTAACGACTACAGATTATAATTATAGAAAAAGAATACTTTAGTAGGTTTAAAGAACTTCAAGTACTTGCCTGTAAATTATTTGACCCAAATAGAAATAGCAACCGTAGGATTATGTTTTCGAAATTTGATCGTAAGCTTAAGGTAGCCGCTTTTTCAAAATCTAATATGCAAACTCTTGGCTTAATAATATCTATGTTATTTTCTGTATTATAAAATTATATTTGGTATAAACGTGATTTTTCCAAAATAATCTAAATATTAAATTAAAAATGTATAAATTATTAAGTAAATATCTTCCGAAACATTTGTAAAGAGAAGCATTTCCCAAATAAATGTTTGTGAAATAAATAATATACGAAACGTTGGTTGTAAACTAAAAATTTGTCAATGGTGTTTTGGTGAAACATTAGTGAACCGCCCCGCCGGCAAATGCTAGTAAAAAAATAAAATAATTTTATTTCGGACAACTAAAAGATCCAGAAATTGATAGTAACAGGTTTGCACTTAAAATACTATTGTTAGTAACTTCAACCAAAGACGAATTCATGAGAAGACTACCCAACAGCTAGACCCAACGAGAAATGGAAACTAGGGTATAAGTCTTCGCTCAAATTGCCTTATTACGGCAGAGGAAGTATCTGCCGCTGCCGCCACAGCCTTCAGGATGCTATTGTGACTGCCTCTTATTTTGCTCAGGATTGAGCCTGTTTTCTTGCGGATGATGGCATGAAATCCATCGGTATGCCCGTGACTGTACGTAAACGAGTGGGCGGTGCAGTGTCATGGTTTCAATTTCCGGTAAGCTTTGGCATCGGCGCGGGCTCGTTGATGCGATGTTAGCGAATCATTCGATTTGTTTTTGATAGCATCTGCTCGTGATAAATAACAAAAGGGTTAATGTTTATAACGGTTTGTGTATATTTTGTGTCTGCTTTGAATTTAAGTAACTTGAACGTGACTTCTGAAAATGGTGGCATGGCTGTGGAAGTCAACTGGCATTAAGTTTGTAACTTTCAGTTACAACAAAGTAGTTTGTACAAAGCAGTAAACTTAAGTACCTAATCATAATCAGCCTATAATGTCCCACTGCTGGAACACAAACCTCCTCTCGGTGAGAGGGAGTGGGCCGTACGTAATCCACCACGCGGGCCGAGTGCAGGTTGGTAGATGTCACATTTCTTCGAATTTTTGGTTCTAGGGCATGCTGGTTTCCTCACGATGTTTTCCTTCACCGTTTTGAGAGCAGTCTCAAAACTTAAGTAAACCAACCTAATAATTATTATTTCTATTAAAAAAAAACCGGCCAAGAGCACAAGGGCACCATGAAGGGTTCTGTAGTTGGGATGAATTTATCCTAAGAACAAACTTAACTTTGTAGTTGAAAAAATGTTCTACCATACATTAATATATACGTCACGGTAAATTCTACAATTGCAAAGTAAGTTTGAAATAGCTAAAAAATATTTTGTTGAGTGATAAAACTACAAATTAACGATTTTTTCCTTTACTTGTGCTGTGAGACCTTGCTTCTTGCCAAATTTCATGATTCTAGGTCAACGGGAAGTATCCAATAGGTTTTGATTTAATTGCGAGTATCAAAATATGTCGCATAAATAGCTGTATTTTTTAAGTGCGTTTCGTTGGACCGTAGACTTACGTATTTGATATTAATTTGACCTTGATACGTCCACGCGATCTTGAGGAAAAGGGTCTCGACAGGCAAACAGACTGACGGATAAGGAAGTGATCCTCTAAGGGTTCCGTTTTTTCCTTTTACAGAACCCTAAAAAAACGTTCAAACATCAATATCAGTAGGTAGGTATAGGCCAGTCATATCTAATACTAAAAATCGCTAAAATCGCAAACTAACGGCTAGTTCTGACTTTTTAATATGTTGTTAGGACAACTACTGTGCTAACGTTGCAGCACTCGAAAAACCGCGAAATTTTCGCAAGTTTTTTGGTATTCTAAATATAAGTCCAAAACTATGCGTTTTTTAAAAACCAAAAAATATACGTTTTAAAGTAGACTAAAATTGCTACAATTTGAGATTAGAACCAGCTCTGTAGGTTCAATACTTACCGAGATACAGCACTCCAAAAATTTACAACTATTAATATTGTATATATTTATTAAGCATATTTACAAGGCATTACAAGGACATTAATTTGGTTAGAATCGTTCATTTTGATCGCTTCGTGGACGGTTCATAATTTTTTTCTGATTCAGCCTGAAAAATCGGCACGAGCTGAATAGGATACGCTACTGGTAGTAGTTGTCCTAACAACATATTAAAAAATCAGAACTAGCCGTTAGTTTGCGATTTTAATGTTCGATATGACTGGCCTAGTACTGTAGAGATAAAAGGTAAAAGTTCAAATGCAACCTTTATGAACACTTTGAAAAGTAGATGGCAGAAATACAAGACAAACATTGATTTATAAAGAGAACTAGCTTCTGCCCGCAACTTCGTCCGCGTGATATTTCTTGAATAATTATTCATTATTCGAAAGACACGTGGCGCCACCTATTATCATAATAACGTTATTGCTGTTTTCCTCGGGAACAGCATGCAGCTCTTTTTCAGTATGAAAGGTACCCTATGTCCGTTTCTGTACAACTGACAACGTATATGCAGAATTTCAGGATAATCGGTTCAGTGGTTAAGGTGTGAAAAAGTAACAAACAAACAAAAAAAATTACTTTCACGTTTATAATATTAGTTAGGATAGAAAAGAAAACATCGGTAGTAGCTCGTAAAGCTCTCACAGTACCAACCAATGCCAACCTCGTTGTATTCTGTGATTAGGTAGGGAGTAGGTAGGTACTGATATTTCGCTGTAATCCTACTATCCTTCCTACTAATATATATATTATATCTTCTAATATTATAAACGTGAAAGTTTGTATGGATGGATGGATGGATGGATGTTTATTACTCTTTCACGCAAAAACTACTGAACGGATTTTGGATGAAATTTCGCACACAGATGGTTTATAACCAGGACTAACATATAGGATACTTTTAATCCCGATATTCTCACGGGATCGAACCCTACGCGGGTGAAACCGCGGGGAGCAGCTAGTACTCTTCATAAATTCATAACAAAAAAACGCGGAAAACATTTCATTAATCAGAAGAGCTAGCTTCATGTTGTGAAGTATCTATCATCTTTAATTTAATTAAGGAGCTTACCTTTTAGAATTCTCAATCGAAACGGCTTTCTGTTATAATTACTTTTTGCGCTTGTAGTTACGATGTCTCTTGTAAAATACAACGGTCAAAGTCTTTATGTTTTTTCTTTGAAATCTAGGAATTCATTTGTGGAAGCTGCGGTGTGGATGTGTTCAGTCACCATAACTGATGTGATGGGTTCGCAATCCCTTCGGATTATCGAAGGGCAGCTAGCTGTCTTGTTATTTCAGGACCATAATAGAATTGTTTGATATCGAACAGAAATTATGTCTTCAAAAGAGCGGCCAAATTGAAATCGATATGAGACAGTGTAATACCTACTTATCCGTGTATTTAATTTGTGTATGCAATTACATTGGAACATTGGCATACAAGGACTGGTTACGTCAGACGTTGGAGAAGATATGAGGGCTTGATTAATAATGACTATGTTTAGATTTAGGCATTTTAGTCAATCTGTTTATTTTTTTTTTATTTGGGAATTTGGTGTGGAGTCCCTACAAAGATTTTGTAAAAACGCGTGTGCCTAATTACTTTTTCTCTTTTACTGTACGTAAATAGGGAGTATATCTTCATTTTATTTGTAATTTTTCTTCCGCCGCAGTAGACGACTATTAGAGCTTAGGCATGGTGGGCTCTCGTCGCGCGACTCAAACAGAATCCTTGATGATGCTGTAATAGTCGCTGTTAATAAGTGCCTTCACTCAGTACCACATTATGAACCATCAAGTAACGAATAGGTACACGAAAAAGTAAATAGCCGAGCTACAATGGAACGTATGAAAATAAATTCGGACATGTAATAGTTGCTTACATACAGTACATATCATTACAAGCGATACAAAATCAAACAGAGATAGAAAAATAGCAAATAATATCGTTCTTGTTTTTCATCGACAATGGCTCGTCCCCTCAAAAACATAACTTAGTAATAATCAAAAATATTCAGTTCCTGAGGATTTTATTTTAGAAACATTATTATAACAGGATGACCGTTATAACGTCTTAGAATTGCATTGTTATTTATATTAGTTTTTTAACAAAATTATCGTGAGTATTCAAAAAGTGTGACGGAAGTAAAAAAAAATAGAAAAGGAAAAAAAGGAATATAATTTTATATAAGTTATGTCCCTCTGTTGTGTTCTTTGTTATCTCTCACGCAAAAAATGTTTAAAAATCAAACTCCTAAAAATTCGTGATTAAATTTTTAGGCCGAAAATAAATTTTCAGGTTTATATTTTTAAATAAAAATTGATTTGAGCGGACGTCTCCCGCTTTATATGATTTATGTTGCGTGAGCTGTTTTGGCGTTGAGCGTTAGACAACCAGATCGTTTTAATGACCATTCCGCTTTTTACACTTTCTCCCTCAAGCCTAAGGTTGAGGTAACCTTGGGCCTTACTTTTAGACCTAGTTCACTCTTACATACCTAAGTAGTAAGTATCTACCACTGTGTCACTTTACGAGTACTAACTTCTCTGTCACAATTTGTCCCCCTTATGAATAACCGTCAAAGTAGCGTATCATTTCATTTATTTGAAATATTTACTAAATGAACGTATATATAAAATTATATACTAAATACAATGGTTCATCATAATTTATTTTGTAACTTGGACAATATTTTAAGCTTCGCTCGCTGTCTTAGCAAGAAAAAATGTCACAGAGTGGTATTAAATAACATGTTTTTTTTTACATTTGGAATATAAAATCCAAAATAAGTGTTTGTATAATAAAAATACATATAGGTATATAGTAAAATTTTGTGTTTGTATGACATATAATAAATTACCTAATACTTTTTTGTGACTGAGGGGTTTATTTATTGTTACCATTCCAAAAAACCTTTAAATTTCGAAAAAAGTATAAGTCATACTTTGATGCATAGGTTTCTAGAATCTCCAATAGTTTACGCAATACTTCGAATACATTTCATTAAAGAAGTAAGTATATTTTTTTATCAGATTTAAAACTAATCGCTCTGATTGTCGGCAAAAAAGAAGAACGTCCCAGATATAGTAATAATATGTACGCATACATGTACTAATAAGTATATAGTGAGTGTACTTTCACGCAAAAGCTTTCATAACTTTACCAATCAGAGTCATGTTAATTGATTCAACATCAGAGATATGACTACAAAGGATAGCTTCAACAACAATGTAAATAACATTGTTGTTACAGGCACAGCAAGATATTACTTTAACATCAATCTTTTCATTTCATTATGATTAAATTGTTACAATATTTCTCAGATACCGGCTTTAGCATGACGTAAATAAGTATCCGAGTTACCTGCTTGTTATAACAATGTTAGAAAATCATTTTGTTAGCAAAGAAAACAGACAATCTGTTTATACTAACCGAAACACATTTTGAAGTAAACTTTGGAGAAGTTTACGGAGAAAATGGCGCTTCTGCTTACATTGAGCGCACGGAGTGTGCAAAATAATATAATTTAACTCAAATATAATGAAATTAATGGAAGCTATAACGGGGGAACAATAAATTCAATATGTATTTCAGTATATTCATGATGAAGCTTTCATTACGCAACGTAGCGTTTGAAAACGTATTTAATTAGAAAGAAAGAGTAAAGTATTTTCCGACCGTTCGTTAAAAATCTCATCGGCACGCCTACACACACATGCCTATAAAAATTAAAACACAAGCAGACTTATATTTTAAGGTACGTGCTTTATATATAGCCACAGTTCGTTAATTAACACCTTGTTCGTATGAAAACATACTAATGGCTGGAATGGTGGAGCTTGCCTTGAAATCTCTGACTTCACTTTAGGTCCTACTACAAAAACTAACTTTTTGGGCAAGCGATCCTATATTTGAGTTGTAGTTTACTCTTATGAGATTTAAACTTCAGACGTGTGTTCTACAGGATTCAGCCTAGTGAAGTAAGTAACGTGTAGGTAAGTAGTACCAAGGAAAAGAAAAAGATTGCCAACATCTAAGATCTCTAATGCTCGCTATTAGTTTCCAGCTGCCTCAAGTAGTTCTAAACTCTTTTTACGGCAGTACTTTATTTCTCTGATCTTTCTAAGACCTTAGTCTTACAGCTCACTGCTTTTATATGGATATAAGATAGATTTTTGAGAAGGGGCAGTAAGGGCAGGTATCTCAACTGTTGTAGGTAGTAGCTACAGGAAAACGTTTTTAGGAGAAAAACCTGAGCTGACATTTTTCGTAGACTATCAAAAAAAATTACCCGTTCCATACATTGTGACCGCGTAGGCATTGCAGTTTTCCATGAAACAGCAGTTTTTTTTCTGATAATTGACGAAAAATTTCTACGAAATACGCAAATTGTAACCATGAATTCAGAAAATGATTCTAGGCTCTAGGACCCCCTGAATTCATGGTTACAATTTGCGTATCGATGTCCCTGCCATCCTGTATTAGAGAGAATAATTACGTCTTCTACTTCTTCACGTAAAAGTATTATTGTAGGTACTAGAGACGACAAATTCAAACTTTGCATGTCACAAGTATGTTTTACTTGCTGCTAGCGCGCTGTATTATCAGCGCTTACAATTCCATTAGTTCGTTAAGGATCTAGAAACTAGAAGGTAGGTATTACATGCCCTATGTGCCGCTAGATTGATTGATATGCCTTTTGAATATATATTCTTTTGAGTATACAATATACTAGCTCCGTCCCACGGTTTCATCAGCATATGTTTCGATCCCGTGGGAATATCGGGATAAAAAATATCCTATATGTTAATCCTGGTTACTATAAACCATCTGTTTGCCAAATTTCATCCAAATCTGTTCAGTAGTTTTTGCGTTAAAGAGTAAAAATCATCCATCCATCCATACAAACTTTCGCATTTATAATATTAGTAGGATTAGTAGAATATCCGTCCTAACCTACGGTGCTCAGACTTGGTCGCTCACCGAGTCACCAAAGTTCCGCCTTGGAGTTTGCCAAAGAGCGATGGAACGCAGCATTCTGGGTGTTAAAAGACAGGACAAAATTGGGAACACCACGCTGCGTTCCAAAACGGGCATAATGGATGTAGGAATGAAGGCTGCCAGGCTCAAATGGGATTGGGCGGGTCACATCAGCCGTATGCACGATGACCGCTGGGCAAAGGCCTCCACACAATGGGTGCCTGAAGATGGACGGCGCCGCCGAGGCCGGCCCAGAAAGAGATGGCGAGACGATCTGGACGCGTACCAAGAGGGCTGGTTCGATGTGGCGCGGGAAAAGAGTTCCTGGAAGGATTTGGGGGAGGCCTTTGCCCAGCAGTGGGACAGTACAGGCTAATAAAAAAAAGAAAAAAAAAGTAGAATTCAAATATAAACAATTCCTACGAGATGACTCGGAAGTAGTCGGAAGCAGCTTTAAAAGAATAAACTTGTATATTCGTTATTTCTTGTTTTCAGATCAACCTAGGCCAATTACCTACTAAAACTCGCTAAGTAAGGTAGAGTACAGTCAACAGCAAAAGTAGATGATTACAATTACATACTTTTGAATCACTTCGACGCCACACAGTTCTGACGCGAACTCCGTTCACTAGTATTGAATTTCTGATTTTGATCATCTACTTTTGCTGTTGACTGTACAGCTCCGCACTTACCGAGTTTTCTCTCCAACTTTCCTTATGTGTAGGTAATTTAATTTGCTTTGATTAAAAGATAAACAAACTTCTGAATCGACTGCCTGGCAGTTATCGGAAACGAAACTTCCTTAATTTCCTTCACCAAATAGGTAGATAGCTTTGCGGATAGTAAAGTTCCACGAAACTCTTTGTGGAACAACACTCATCAATCAAGAAGAATATTGTCAAACATAATTAGGAAATGTGTTGGGTAAGATAATGTATCTCTGTGATCATCACTAGTTATGTGATCAACACTATGTTATGTAATCCTGTGTCCTTATCAACAGACTTAATTGGTTAATTAGTATTCTTTTGGCTAGTTTGTTTTGACTGCCTTGTTCGTTAGTCTTGTCTATGTAGTTAGAAACTAGTAGCACAATTGCTGTCCTCAGTGTAGGTTTGATTAAAAGGTCGGGCAGTGTGGGTGCCGGGATTCGATTAGAAAATATTTCAGTAGCAGATTACAATTTGGATTTGTACTTGCCCCCTACTATGTGACTTAAACGGAATAGGCAAAATATTATGGGTGTACCTACTATACGCCTCTGCCGTCGGGGAATAAAGTCGTATATTATGTTATTCGATTTTGTTTAATTACCTACCTTAACCTTGATAATATAATGTTGGCTCTTTGACCTGTGTCTAAATAAATATTAACTATTTCATTTCAGCATAATATATCCAGGCAACTTTTTTACTTTGTTACTGTTACTACATAGATACTGTGCCGTTTATACACTAAGCAAGTCTCAGTTAATTGTTTGCAGAAATATATTTTTTGTGGTGTAGCACAGGCTACCAGTAGGTATAATAGGAGAATTAACTCATGCATACTGCATGCCGTGGTGAACAGATTAGACAACAAAATTGGGAGCTGACTGGTGCCGGACGTACTAAAATAAAATAACGTAGGTAATTGGCTGGCAATTTTATAGTTTTCCAATAATTGAAACTGAATTGTTCGTCTAATGAAAGTTATCTCTAAGTTTAAATAAAAAAACAGGCATCTTCGACTCACTGTCACTTTATATCCACATAAAATCCAACTTCCCAGTCCATTGGCAATGCGAAGCCGTCCTAAATACTTCAGTTTCTTCAATGATCCTTCGAGACCTGCGTTAAGGAGCAGGTTTATAAAATATATACAGAATAGAATATATATATAGAATACTAACTAAGTTGTCAACATTTGTTTGTTTGTGTCGAAGACTTGAATCGTATTTCGATCACATTCAACAAAAGGCTGAGTGTTCTGAAGTGGGTCTTCCTTGCAGTTTTTATTTCGATTTGATCATCAGACGCGTCACAACTTCTAAGTATACAACGACGAAAGGAAAAACTACCTGTTTATAAATTGCTTGTCTTTCCTCGCCAACTAAACGATATAAAAAAAAAACTCTTAAAAGAAAATTTCGTGCCACCAAAACTAAATCTACTTAGTGGTGTAACGTTAAATAATAATCAATCCAATTTATGTACCCGCGTCAGACATTGCTTATTTATAGAATCGCCTTACGAGGTAGTTTGGTGAATTTAATGCGTTCGTAGGCAATTGTAGGCCGAATATTTGAGATTGGCACGAAGGGAGTCGCGGAATAAACCTAGTCACAAATATATTCTCAGTTCGAAGGAGGCGATCGTCATAATGACCTATTTATTGCTCCAACATTTTCTCGCTTTTCCAGAAATCCGAGATACTGCCGAGTGCTCAGATAATTGGAGGAACAATAAGTATAAGGGCTACTTACGATCATTAAGAGTAGAACCTACTGGAGTCCATTACAAAACCAGTTGTCGAAAAGTTGTTTATTCAATTTCGTAGAGTCTGGATAAAAATAAAGCCCCGTTTAATTTCCACACCGTAGGAGAAAACAAAGAATGCAAACAGAAAACTTATGAAGTAAGGCAAGAAACTAACAGCATGAGTTTAAAGTAAGCAGTGGGGTGATTGCGTAACACACTAACAGTAGGAATATCTTTCTTTTTGACAGTTCAACAAGATTCATTGCGTTATTTGCGTTGTTGATCAGACAATTTTTCTAACATATGAAGCAGTGGATTAGCAATATCCTTCAAAACGATTCAGATTGTAACTGATAGTGTGTTACACAATTATAGAGGGCGATGAGGTCACAGTAATGGAGCCGTGTAATATCAACCACGATACACGCTACTGCTGACTAGCGACTGAAGAAAACCGTTCGTATCCACAAACGGTTGTCGACGAGGAGCTAACAAAATAAATGATATGTCCTACATTAAAATCCTCTGCCAAGGCTACATACACATCACAAGAAAGTTTATCCCATCTTATTCATGTCATAAGGAAATTTATAAGAGGAACTCTGAATTTCCCTTAAATAATTTGATTTCCGGCTCACTGAAGAAATACTCAATACAAGTTATTCCCAAACTCAAAATGTTAATAGCGACCGTATCTCGTATTTGATTTATGGTAATTATATAAATATATTTTTTCAGTCGTTACGGGTCGTCAGAAGCCCAAAAATCTGACAACCAGTCTTACCAAGGGGTATCGTATTACCCAGTAATTGGGTTGTGGAGGTCAGATAGGCAGTCGCTCCATGTAAAATACTGGTATTCAGCTGCATCCGGTTAGACTGGAAGCCGACCCTAACATAGCTGGGAAAATGCTAGGTAGATGAAGATATAAATATATTTTATTACATTAATTATAATTTAGTACGTCTCTAAAGTGTTATATTTCGTGGATAAGTACCAGAAAGTTACTAAGTTCTCACGTGTTTCATGAAAACAATTTGTTTTGAAATTGGAAGTGTTGAAACTTGATCAGTTATGATTTAAAAATCGAAAAAAACTTGAAATTCATGTCATAAAATTAATTTAATTTAATTAACACAAGTACCTACACTACGTACTAGCTAAAATGGGTACTTTTAAGTACACATTGCGTACAAAATGTTTGTTATTACTGGAGTGGTACCAAGACTGGGAGTACATTGATAAATGTATCTGGGTATGTATTCATTAATTACGAGATTTATTGTACCTATGTACATTTATTGGTTAATAATTTTTTTGATGACACAGAATATCTGACGCCACCTTTGACAGGGCTTGTTGAAAATTTTAAATTAATTTGCCTGATAAATCAACGGTCGTAAAAGAATTTGATTAATATCCCTCAGACACTTACTTTTAATTAAAATCGTAGTGATCCTTAGGTATTCTCCGATTACATCTATAGGTATTCTAGATGGTATCGTTACCATCCTTAGGTATTCTATGATTGGTAACGATATTATTTTTCAAAAAAAAAAACTAGTCTTTAGAGCCTGATTAATCCCAGCGTTCTTATAATTAAACCGTAAGCGTTAAGTTATGCAAGTTTCTACTTAAACTAACACTATAAACGTGTTGCCACGAAGGGAATTAAAGATTTTTATGATGAGATTATACGATTTCATGATATTTACGAATTGAAATCTGTAGGTACTCACAAAGTAATGGAACTTCTACGCATAAAGTTACCTAGTTTCAAAAACTTGTTTGCAAAAAAAAAAACAACCGATTCCAAAAAAGACACTACATAGTAAAAAATAACTTTAATTTCGGAAGTCGGTGTCGTTGGATTCGCATTTTCGTTGTTTGCCACCGACGAAAAAAAGTTTTTTCTTTTTCACTTGTAAGTTGTAATATTTACCAGTAATTTTGGTTTAAAAACCAAACCGTTTTTAATGAAATTTATGGGACCAATCTGAAAGTATATCCTTACAAATAAAAAAATAACTTTGCAAATCGGCTTATAAATAACGGAGTTCTGAGGTAACAAACATAAAAAAAAACTGTCGAATTGAGAACCTCCTCCTTTTTTGAAGTCGGTTAAAAACGAAAATCCCTTGTCATTTTCCGAATCAGCAGCTTTGCTGATTAACTAGGTATCTCTACGAAAATCATAGTTAAATTCTTCATGTCTGCGTACGCCCGTAATATTACAACTGAACTGAAGGTAAAACCTTCTGTGCGTAGGTACAGACGCCAGCAGGTCAAGCTACCCGAAACTGTCAAATTTTCCCAATCAACCTTGAAGCTTAATGATTTAGCAATGAAGTTGAAAATCTATTAAAGAAATTTGACAGATTGTAGTAGCTTGATGTGCTGGCGTCTGTACAACTGAAAATACCTACTCAAGCAGGTACTCACCTAGAATCAAATAATTAAAAGGCCAAGCTACACGCTGAACTCCCGGAATTGCTTGCAATTTGAGCTTTTCCGACTTTTCTTTAAACTTTTTGGTAATGTGACACTTTCTAAACCTTTTGAAATAGAAGAGGGTGGACAATTATTTTTAGTTAAGTGAGCATCTCTATATTTATACCTACAGCGCTTTAATTGTTGCCTTCTTAATTTCACCTTGTTATTTGGCTGGTTCACTGCTTAATACTTCATTTTATGAATTCTTTTGTGTAACGTTCATCGTAACAATGTGTTGTTCTTCCACAGACGTGTGCATCTCTTTCAGTAAACACATACATGCTGGCATTTACTTCTGTTATTACTTACGTTTAAATCTATTTCTGGATGCGCCTCGTTTAGGTGCAATAACTTTGGAAAGTTTAAACAAAATACTGATTCGTTCCATGTTCAGGTTCCAACCGACATCTAGTGCAAAGTTTCCTCAACTGCCGATTGGAGGGGAACATAGCGATAAACTACATTCTATGAACTTGCCAACGAATTCACAGGCAGTCGCCAGTCCCGTAACTTAGTCATTCGTATGCGACACTACGTCAACAGATGGCGTTGTCTGTTAAAACTTTACGGCTTTTAAGCGATTGGCTAATTTTAAAACTCGTTTTAAGTCATTTATTGATCATTTTGTACAGTAGGTAGTGAATCACAGCTTTGTCATTTAAGGTGGAACTTATTATGATAATGTATTGCCCATTGTTTCTATAAATATCAATTTCTTAATCAATTTCGGGATTCGCTTCGTGGTTTTGAAAAGCCCTTTAATATTTTATGTAGATTTGATAGGTAAAGGACGATCGGAATTTAATCCTCAAGTATTTATAAATTATTTAAGTACGAGTTGGAACACTTAGAACAGATGTCCGTGGGATAACGAGGGCTAAAACAATTTATTAAATTTTGAAAACCCAGTAGGTGTACCTAAATACCTATATGTTTATATATATTTAAGACATTTCACGGATCTATCTACACACATGGAGAGTTTTGTACCCTCATGTAATGTACCTAACAATGAAATATATCCGCTCTAGTTCTCACACATACTCGCGTCGGGGGCCGGGGGTCCACACAGCTGCGGGGTAAAAAACGTCCATTTGTAACCCAGACAGATGAGTGCAAGTTATTCGTTTTCGCTACTTACACCGTCATGGATTTTGTTATTTTAAGTTGCGAGATGTAAAGCACGTACCCAAAGACATTAAATTATTTGTACCTATTTTAAATCTCTTTGCACGTACCTAATAACTTCACTTGGTACCTAATTGATACCTTTATAAGAACGTGTATCTATTGAAATCAATATTACAAACATCTAAAAAAGATAAAAAAGAAAGCAAGGAAAATGATGAATCTCAAAAGTGATAAGTATGAGTTTTTACTCTTAGAAACCCGCATTCGTTTATTAGTTTAAATTGGTACCTACATACATAATGTAACAGACGCAGGACGCTCTTCATTTATGTTGTTTTGGATGGACCACATCACACATGTCATAACTGTTGGTTATTTTTAATTATTTATAACTAGCAACTTCCTGTGACAAATTGTAATAAATAAAACTCCAATAAAAGAGAGCTTGATCACCATTCACCATCAAGTTTTTGGTATAATGTCAAAAAAAGTTTAGCAGTTTCCGAGACAAACATAAGTGGTATATTATTGGTCTCGAGTAGCGAGAAGCTATGACGTCAACAATTTATTGTAATGTACCTACCCGACAACTTCCTTTGTTTGTGAGAACATTATTATTTGTACAAGTACCTTAAGCTCGATTGTTTAATTTTTTTTGCGTAGTTTGGTAGGTAGCTCCCATTTCATATGCTGGCTTGAATAGTGTACCTAAGTTGGTACCTACAAACTAATTAATTCAGTAAACTTTAAGTACCCATTATAGGCAGTAGGCAGCAGTTTAGTATTGCTGTGCCTTGCCGTAAATACATAAACTTAGGCATTATAAAAGAGTAACGGTGGAGTTTCTTGCCCATTCTTCTCCATACGAAAACTACCTTTTGGAAGGGGCGACTAGAATCCATTTTATTTTAATGTAATTTTTGACGTTCAAAAGTGCCTTTTATGTGCCTATTTGAAATAAATGATTTGACTTGACTTTGACTTTGCATCATTTTGGTAGGTAGTATGGTGCAAAAATTAATTTTGTGAGAAATTATGCGAGTATCTATCTAAGTATAAGAATAAAAAAAGGAATCAATTTCCGATTCTTAGAACCGTTTCCAAACGGTACCGTTTCGAACATATCAACAACAACAACAACAACAACAACCCTAGAAATAGACAAGACAGTAGATACGTAGGTACTTGCCGTAAATTCCGTTTACAACAAAAAAAAAATACATAATATCTTTTGTATCAAAACCATGGGTAAACGTGGGACGAGAGTAGGTAAGTAAATGTGAAATGAGATGAGAAGACGCGAGAGGGAGCGCGGAGCATAGAGGTTGGGATGACGCCGGGTCCGGGCGGGGGGCCCGGGAACGATTCATTGATCCGAACCATTCTCGGCACTGCGACAGGGACAACAAAGGGAGGGCCGCTACCGTGCAGTTTCTCTCTCACTCCATTCAATGTAGCTTATCGCACATAATCATGACTAGAACATAAACTACAGAAATTGCTTTATTTTGGCAGATAAATAGAGTATTATTATTTTATTTCTCGCTTGGAATTTAGCTTTAACCTTGATATTGAACACAAGCGATATTTATTTTGAGAATTTCCTTTGTAAGCAGCATACCAATGTAAGCGTGAGAGATTAGAAATATTATTACATGAAAGAACGAATACCTAGTAAAATACCTATATTGTACCACCAGTGCATAAATTGTTGTTATTGAGAGTTGTGCTTGTGACCGAAAAGTTGAAAACCATCCGTAATTATGTGTAAAAGAAACGGCAACATTACTTGTCGCGCTTCGAATGTCGAACCAAACCGACTTGATTCTCTATCCTTGTCTCTCACACAGGGATTTGCACGGGCGAGGCGACTCGCTGAGTAGCCACGCGTGCTCGTAGCCGTCCGTTGTTGCACATCGACATTAACCGCTTTCAGTGCTAGAGCGCGTTCCTCCGCGCTATACTCACATAACCTCAAAGTTAAACAACCCTGATTATTTTAGTACTATTCATTGTAATACCATTAAATACTCATGATTACCTCGAATTTATAAGTAAGTGTTGTGGAAGTTTACGCCCAGCTAAAGGGCGTACGTGGAGTGTATTTTTGTGCAACACAAAGTAAATACAAACGGCAAGCTGTGGGGATCAGGGGCCTTTTTTTTGCCGCCGCAGGGGATGTACTATCCTGTGAGTATACACTTCAATATCTTTAACGATAAATAATATTTATATAGGAACATAGATAATAATTTGTTTTTCGAGCCCGGGACGTAATACAGATAACCCTGGTGTCAGACGGCGGAGCACAATGTTATGGCACTTATGGCGCATGGCGTTACATACCTACTTCACGGTTTCACTGGTTTTTAGAGATCTTATCTGTTAATAGCTGTCCATTGTTATTGTCATAAAATATTTTTATTCATAACAAACTATAATTTAACCTTTATTTAGGTCTTTGGGCTCGCATAGTGCCTGATAACTATTTAATTAGAGACTTTAGTTGCATTTATTGTTAATTTACAAACAATTACCTACCTACCTATCGAAAATACGGATCATTGCATTTTTGTCTTGCATTCATTGTTGACATTGAAGTTGAATGAATTCATTGAAATTCATTGTTAATTTGTCTTTTTCTGCTCCACTAAAATGACGTAAGATAAAAAGAGACGCTTCCATTTTACTCACAACGTTGTACCAATAAATCGTACTCTTAATTTTTGTACATAATGTTGTTTACTTACGTATTTTTGTAGTCATTTGTTTTATACATGTGCGTTAAAAAAATTCGTGTCATGTCCCAATTCATGGGTACCTTGTAAGAAGATAGCGTATTATTTATTTATAAGACTAACTTGCAAATTAGTTTTTTTTAATATATTATTTATTGGCAATTTATTTATCAGACTTCGTGGAGAACAAGAATTACAATTTGACAAAGTAGCTACCCTATTCCTACCTTGCTATGATAATTAATAAAAATAATTAGGTAAGTACCTAATATACTACGTACACAATTATAAATGTATTTACTTATGTATTGCCAAAAATAGTTTACTATTAACATTTGATATTGTTTGTTATTGAATCTGTCAAACGTCTTTTGGAATCCAGCAATTTCATCCACGTTTTATTTGTCTTAAAACAATTATAACTTTAATACAGGGCTTTTGGCCGCGTTCTCTGTATGACGAATAGTAACAGGCGCGTTGATTTAAAACGTAAAGCAATACCTAGGCACTTTTAGCTTCATTAACTAGGTAGAAATACTTCTGAAATTTAACACCTCATTGCTAATGTTTATGCGTGCGTTCTTCATTATAAATATTTTATAATAATAACGTGGAATTTTTATCTGTCTGCTTAGGACAGGACTCAAGTGCTTGACTAAATTTCAGATTCAAATTTTTAGGATGAACCTAATGTTTACCTACTCTTCGTCTTACCTACTTTGTACGCACGGCTACACATCAAGCTATACAAAACCAGTATAAGCTGCCTTCTGATTGTACGAAAAACCTATACAATGCGAGGTCAGCTAAAACTGGAAATGCATAGCTTGATGTGTAGCCGTGTGTACTCTCTTACGTCTATGTTTGCATCGCTGCTCTTGACGACTCGGCGCCACCGAATTGACTGTTGAGAAACTAATTTTATTAATAATCCTAACCCACTTTATAGATGTTTTGAAGTCGTCACTTACATACATACCTATCGTTCATTCTTAAATACGAAAACCTTTACTCGGAATATTCAATCAGTAGGTACCCTGTACTTATAGATAGCAAATATCTGTGATCCTAAAAACCCGAACACTGTTTATTCCTAGACAACGCTAAATCTAGACCAAAGCTCAGAGCCAAAGAAATAATTCAAATTTCGTACGGGATAAACCACCAAAGTACCAAAGTATTACACGTGTTGTTTTTTTCTTTTTAAACCAATACGCCCAATGGCCCTCAGCATCTTTCAAACGAAGATACATATACATACAATGACTACAATGATCGGCAAAATGATTTTGGTACCCACTATACTTGAGTTCTTACCTACCAAAATTAATTTACCGATCATAGTACCTACATACCTAGGTAACAGCAGCCGAGTGTAACGAAGTCAGACGTCTAAAAATTTGAAATAAAATTTAATAAAAAGCCGCGTCTTGCTCCCCTCATTTTGAATATTTGGAGCGAGCCGCCATTGCCAGCGACGGAAGGGGGAGATTACAGGAACCCGTTCATGGCTCAAGGTGAACGCGAAACTCCACCAGTGATGGTAATAAGGACAAATTATTCGCATACCGGCCTTTTGTTCACATCTCCCTGTTCATGGATGTATTAACTTCACGACTTTGGGTCGACTACCTGCCAGTAAACGTTGAAACATCGAACACGCAGGTAGCAGCAAGCGAAACCTCGATCCAAATCGCAGCTGGCCTCTTTAATACTGGCTTTTTATTATTATTTTCAACCGTATTTAGCTTTTGGATGAATAACCTAGGGGAGCACCCCAACAATAAACACGTGTGAACAATAGCTAAATAACCAAGACATTGAGACTTCAACGTCGATAAAAATGGTCCAGCCGCATATTGTCCTAAATATAGCGACGCCATAAACACCATGCTTGCTCTGATGCATCTGTAAAGTAGTTAACACAATTATGTGTATAGTGTGTGAGAGATATTGGATATTGCTCGCCTACCTGAAGTATTATTTGATTACCTGCTCGTTAAATCGCGGCAGGCGGCAGGTAACAATGAGGCTGAGACTAAACAGTTTAATACTGTGTTCATATTAATTTACTACAAACGGACACTACCTTAGTCAAATCACAGCAATAAAAGTAAGAAGACGACAGCTTCACAAATGGAAACCTTTGACCGATATCAGCGACGTAGAAAATTTATCAAGCATTAGCAGTTCCTTTCAGAAATGTTCAGAATATAACAATAAAAAAATACTTCCAGGTTTTACTAATTTCATTGCGGGGCAGCCGGTTCTAATGGCAGCAGATCTGTTGGTGTTCGGAATCCCTAAAAGTTACAAATTAATTTAAATGTTCGAAACAGTCGGCCAGCTTCGTCCTTTTTGGATCCGTTAATGACTTACTTATTTCGCTCGTTTGGAACTCCATCGACATAACGGAAATTTACTTATCTTCCCTTTTGGGATACACTTTTCAACTATTTGTTGTATCATTATTAGTTACTTACAGTTAAGTTTACTTTCAGGAAAATGTTGCTTAACCGCAGCTTTTAGTAAAATTACATATCATAAGAATCTAATCAATATGTAATATATGCAGTATAATACTATATGCAGGCTGCGTTACCTACGTAGCCTGCGTATAATATTAGGTACCTACCACCAACTATTATCTACCTTGGTTTTCTCCATAATACTTGTTCGAACGTCGACGTAAAATGATAACTGCCACTGAGAATTTTTCGTAATAGTAGGTACATATTACATTTATAACGTACTATTTTAAATTTATTCCGTAAATACATCTAACTTTGAAGTTATGAGAAGTTAAAGTGAACGGAACTTACATTTTCTCGCCCTACCATGAGACAGCACTTAGTTCGCCACGATATGGCAAATAGGTTTCCGTCCCACATCTTGCGTCGGATGACGGCTTGGTTTCTGCTATTTAAATCTTTACGCGTCAAGAAAATGTGTACGGTTTTTCTCTCCGTGCATAACAACGTACACAAGAAATGAGCGCATTACGTATTATTGAATTCGTAAATTGTTCACGCATTGGTCGGTGTGTGTAAATAAAGCCGCCGTACAACTTTCCGAAGTCGTGTAAATACTAAACAATGTTTGCTTTTAAAGACTCGCTCATAGGCGCTGTTAAATTTATAGGCCGGAGATTTTGTGGTAGACCCTGATTGCAACAGAAATTGCGAGGAAGCTGTAAGCTGGCAGGCAGCGGCACTAAACCCAAAATATTGTTACAGAATATTATTGACCATCGATATTTCCGTCGGCGCCCCTTTAAAACTACCAAATACTGCAGAACTGCCTAACCATAAAAGATTTTTTTTTTTTTTAATCCTTCCATATTAATTTCATACGGGTTTTTGGTAAACGCTCTCGTCGGTCAACAACTCAGCATTGACCCATACGAGTTCCGTCATTTGTTTACTGGCGGAAGCTTTCTTTTAAATACATTCGCCTTCGCTGATGTTTGCTGTATAAATACAACATTCTCATAATATAAACATAAGCCAAGAAATTTGGTAAACCTTGCAAGTTTTACTAATTTTGTAATGCCAGAGATATCTGGATAGTTACGTTAGTAATACACATTCATTTCACCATGGCTTCTTTCAGCCATCGAAAACTATTTGAAAAAAAAAGGTTCTCTTTTGCTCGAGGTGAGAGTTAGGGAACAATATTGCTACAAAACAAGCTCACTGCTGAGCGAGACAATGACACATACGGAGGGATCAATATCGTGCAAACATACATAGTTACTTATCTTTATTTATTTTTAGATTTGAAAGAAATATGTTACGTCGTGCTTCTGCCTGTGCAGAGCTTGCTTATTCGAAGACAGATCATTTATTTGTTAATTAATTATAATAATAAATGCTAAAGAGGCGCTTAGAAGTTATAAATACAAAACAAAACACACAAAAGAAAAACACAAAATGATACAAAAAACAAAAAGACACAAATACAAAACAAAAACACAAAATGATACAAAAAACAAAATGACACAAAAACAAAACAAAAACACAAAAGCAACAAAAAAACAAAACAACAAACAAACTACACCAAAACAAAACAACAAAATGATTAATTAATATTTATCTATTCTCAATAACATACGAGATGGTCTAAAATTAAATTAAATAATGAATGAAATGTCTTCCAAGCCGGAAAGTTTGTATCGTGTTTTGTATCAAGAATAGTTACCTCAAACGTCTTGTCTCGGTGTAATTTCGGTAAATTGATTGTATTGTATCCGTTTCACTTACACGCATTTTATTGTATTCAGAGCTCCCTAATACCATCTCGGCGAAACCGAAATGGTATTAAATTACGATATTCGAATGCAATTTAGGGATGTGATGTGCGACAGTGCGAGCATATTCAAGCAAATGTAATGGTTTGCTATAAGTTCGTAATGCCAACCTAATATTGCTTATCACTGAAAAGTTTTTCCGATTGTGCTTTAGAAAGTGTGACTCAATATGACCACAACGGGATCAAACTTCAGGGGTCTTTTACCATTGTAATCGGAAGTCTCAAAGCGATCCACTCGAAACTAATGTTTGTGAGTAAAATTGATGTATTTGGCACTTAGACTGCTCGTATTTCTGCTATCCCTAGAGGTAAATGGCGTAACAGGATCAATAGAACGATAACAAGCCACAACGGAACCATATTTACTTACAATCGAATCTATTTTAATGTGATGCCCTTCAGCACTACACAGGAGACGAATTTAAATTGCGCATTAAAATCAAAAGCTGCGGTATCATTTCCCTTGTGTTTCTTACTAAAGGCGTGCACACAATGTTAAACTTTACAGAGTGAGCTTTTGTGATATAACTTCTACACAAAACCCCAAACTATCAAGAAAACAAATATTTCTCCAAAGAGACGTGAACTGTATATTTCGAATGGCGGCTGGGTTTATTTACGGTAATACCGCTCGCTGAAAAAGCACCTGTGTTTATGTCATATCATTCATTTTATAATGGGATGAATTTCACTGCCAGATGCTCAGCTTCAATGAAGACACTTCCATGACTACAATCTCCGAGAATCTGGTATCTGATAGTTATTTTCCAGAGGGAAGAAGTTTAGGAATAGTCAATATCACAACCTCATGATGGCATTGAAATAAACTTGCGTCAGCGTTCATGTGACATTTATTTTTAAAACATTTAACCCACTTTTGTGGATCTAATAATATATTGATAAATAATTGATTTCTAATCTATTTTTTCTTGTATCCTCGATCTCCGAGTTAATACGAGGGCGAGTCAATAAGTCCGTGACTTTTTGAATGAAAAACAGGTTTTTGGATATTTTTTTCCTTTGAGCTCTATACACTTTGTCCAACGTTTCTCCAATTTTTTTATCCTTTCTAAAAAATAAGATGTGTCGAGGTCAACAAAATAGGTATTTGTTTGTGAGATGATTTCATCATTGGAGTCAAATCTCTTTCCACCAAGCCATTTCTTCAAGTTTGGGAACAAGAAATAGTCACTCGGGGCTAAATCCGGAAAATAGGGCGGATGAGGGAGCAATTCGTAGCCCAATTCATGAATTTTTGACATGGAAACTGCACATGTGTGCACCCTTGCATTGTCTTGGTGGAAAACAACTTTCTTCTTGGCCAAATTCGGTCGTTTTTTTTATTAAATTCGCATTAAATTGACCCAATAAGTTGGCATAATATTCACCATTGATTGTTTTACCCTTTTGAAGGTAGTCAATATGGATAATACCGCGTGCATCCCAAAAAACGGTCGCCATGACTTTATTGGCTGACAAACCCACCTTGGCCTTCTTTGGCGCCGATTCACCCCGAGAAACCCACTGTTTTGACTGCTGTTTAGTCTCTGGTGTGTTGTGGTGGATCCATGTTTCGTCCACGGTTACGAAACGGCGCAAAAACTCGTCCATATTGCGGTTGAACAACGCCAAACACTCTTGCGAAGTTGTCACTCGATTGCGTTAGTGGTCGATTGTGAGCAACCGCGGCACCCATCTTGCGGAAAGCTTTCTCATACCCAAGTGATCATTTAAAATTGTAACCACTGAGCCATGTGAGATACCTATGGCTTCCACAATCTCTCTCACTTTCAATCTCCGATCGGCCAACACTATGGTGTTGGCCGATCGGAGAAAAATTGACGATATGTCGTGAATTTTTTCAATTGTTTCGGGTGTAGAGGCCTCTACTAGGCGTCCAGAACGTTCAGCATCTTCCGTGCTTGTACGGCCACAACGAAATTCTGTGAACTACTTCTTTACCATTGATATTGATGGTGCAGAGTCCCCATAGTATTTATCAAGCTTAGTCTTGGTTTAAGTGATGGTTTTTTTCCTCAAAAAATAATGCTTAATGAGCACACGAAATTCACTTTTTTCCATTTTCTTCTCAAAATACGCGGCAGTCTGCTATCAATGGCTGTTAGAGACAAACCTAATGACGCAGCTTTTTCAAATTTTGACAGAAGTCAACTGATAGTTGCCTGTTGACAGGAGCAGTGTTGCCCGTTCAGTTAAAAGACAGGAAATTAAAAAAGTCACGGACTTATTGACCCGCCCTCGTAACATAATTAACTGGTCGATCGTTAGTCAGGTTACTCTTAGTTCTAGTAGTTTTGGTATTTAAAGTGGTATAAATACAATAGGTATAAGAACAACCGCAACACATCAACTAAACAGACCAACCCAATGTAATCAGTCGTTCTACGAGAAGATCAAATTATCACTGTGTACAAAATGTCAATACGCAAATAAGGCTTTGTTTTCTACATCTCTACATATAATAAAATAGTAAGTAGTTGGTATAAGTCAAAACTGAACATTTAATATTTTTGAAAAAAGTAATTGTTACGCGGTGGGGACGAGCCTGGTGCCGGAAATCTATTTTTTTTAATTTTGTTTGTCTGAACATATTGGGAATAATAATATTAAATGAATAGATAGACCAGCATATAAAATATTAATAGAATAAGTGAATGAATGGGAATATAAATACATAGGTATAAAATAATTAATAGGATATAAAATAATTGTAACTAAATAACAAAGAGAATTAATAAAGCGCTCTTCCTCTCTACTTATTTAAAAATTTGCTGTGCCCGACAGGGTCCATAATTGTTTCTATTATTTTTATTTTATTTACCACCTGTAATTGTACATTATGGATTGCAATAAACGATTTGAGATTTGAGGATGAAATTAGGCACGCAGGTAGTTTTAACCTGGTTTGACACAGAGTACTTTTAATTCCAGTGGTACGTTCCCGTTGGATATTTTCTGACATTCACGCGAGCGAAGCTGCGGGCAAAAGCTAGTATAATAATAATAATACTGATAATCTTGACTTAAAAACAAATCGTTAATAAAAAATAACACAAGTCATTTACATATCTGATACCGATACGGTCCCATACCGAGTCAATCATGATCCAAAATTCGAAATCTTCTAAAAAACCTACACTTCCACTTATTTGTAGATTTTGTATACGGTACGTGTTGTGGAGTGTATGTATCTGTTAGTTGTTGTATGGTTCGATGTAAATATTTGTCGTAAATACATATTAGCTATGTGTTACGTCGCCAAGCAAAATGCCAGGCCACCTACTTTCTTTGTAGTTTTGATGGCAGCCGTCTCCAGCGGGCGTTCATTTGTCTACCGACCGCTCGTTGACGCTCGCTAATCAACAGGCCGACATAAAGAACTACAACATTCTATGTTTTAGTATCTTCTAAATTGATCATTGTTTCGACAATATCGATAGATACTGAAGTAAATTAGAGATTAATTATAGGAGCTTCAGACCAGTTCCCACCCACATAAACATTTTGAAAATCAGCGGATTTCTACTACCTACCTTATCTATTATCCCTTAAAGCTAAAAATGCCCTGATATTTTGGGACCCCGCTGTGTCATGATGCTGTGACATTTTTCTTACTCATAACAATAGGTGACCCGATTTGTGTGCTAACTTCAGGATTTATGTAGACAACGGCCTGAATACCATCTTTTCCGAAAGGCAAATCAATATTTAAAAAAGACTCACAATTTATGACACTTATTTTTAGTTGAGATTACATTCTTTAAACAAAATCATTACCCGCTTCTTTGAGCGCTTACAACAAATGGTTGTTTAGTTAGAAGAATAAACGTATAAATTGAACAATTTTATGAGAGAGAATTTAATATCAGTAAGGAGGAGTTAACGGAAACTTGTGTAGTTACTATGTTATTACACTCTAGCGTCGTGTTTGAACAATATTTTAAAACATTTCTGCGGTATGGTCTGTGTAATGTTTTTTTGTGGTTCGTTAACCGCTTGTTCTATTCCTCAATTTGTCACTACGCGCGTGTTGCGGTTTTCTCTCGTCTATATTTGTAAAACACTAACTAAGAGGTGATATAAATTCTTTATTACCTCTTTTAGCACCCGAACTTGTTGTGATGATTCTACTTCATAGGTTGGTATCAACAATTATCTCAAAATTGTTGTCAAAATTCTTTTTGGATCATTGGCCATGGTCCAACAGCTTAGATGTCTAGTTTAAATATCGTCGTATCAGACGACCGTCTACGACTTGAGTGCTATTACACATGATTTACAGCTCCTAGTGTCAATTTAGAATAGATACACATAAGTACCTAAAATATTTGATGTGCTCCTATTTTTATTAGAGGTAGGTATTATATAGCGCATCGTTGCGAAATGATGATTGGAGAGTTTGGCTGACTGTTCCAAGTACAAAACACAATTTATTACTGTTTTATTTTAACTGGACTCAATGTTCATATTGTTAGTCTCGTTTTAAACTGAAAACCTCAGGAATGCTCTTAAAAGATGACTGCGATCTGTATTGCAAGTTATTTGGGATATGTACCTACTTAGATAGTTTAGATCAGGGACTGTTCACATTCAGATAAAGACGTTGAATCGCGAGTATTGTATTTACCAGGTAGATCGTATTAAACATTAATCCACGCTGTAAAGCTGCTGAATACAGCGCAGCTTTGTTCTGCATATAGCATTTTAATCCTTAGAGATTTCCTTCTCCTGTGTTGAATTCCAGGTAGACATTCTGTTTATTCTTATAATTATGTTTGCTAATCAAAGTGAAATTGCTACTTGTCTGCGTCTAGGCTCTCCTTGTATGACTCCACATCGCTGCCAATGCCGTGATGGTGACAACTGCCTCGGACACCATGGCTTATCCTGTAGTAATAACGCAGGGTGGATAGCACGGCACGCCAGCATCAATGCTATCAACCGTCGTGCTTTTGTCACCGCCGGGGTGCCAGCTGTTTTAGAACCCAATGGCTTGGCATGCGACGATAGGAAGTTAGAATATTTTGATAGCGTATTAAATTTGAAATTAAAAACATTTAAAATCATATACTGCAGTTTACCTAAAATAAATAATCTTCTAATTCAAATAGCGGTACTAAAATAAAGTTAAATTAATTTTCGTTTGTATTCTGGTTTGTGTTTGTATTTCGTTGGTCTAGTGGTCGCAAGCGCTACTTCCATTCCGAAGTCGGACAAAGTGTTATTGGGTTTTCCTATCTAAAATTTCAGGTAGCAGCCCGGACTCTGGATTTGTGCCCGGTTGATGGCAATAGGCTCGCTCCCTATTGTATGGGACTGAAACATAACTGGCGAAATGTGGGTGTACTATGGGTACACCTCTACCTAACCCTTCGGGGAAATAAGGCGTGATGTTATGAATGTATTATAATAATGAAGACGATAGTTTAGTTCTTCCTGTTCGTATCTTCGGCTTCGGTCACTGATTGGAAGTCGTTGCGTGTTTATACACAGATAATGGGGTCAAACATTTATCTGTGAGCTGATAACAAGCATTATAAGGTTTATAATGACATTTCATTTGAAAGTAAATATGTACGTATAATATCTAAATGGGGAGACTAATGTACCGCCTGGGCCAAAACAAGTAATTATAGGTATACCTATGAGAAATGCCGATAACGAAACAGATTTTCCTCATAAAAAAAAACTCCGAAATATTGTTTCGCTTATTTCTACCTACGATAATGCCTTATAACCTTTACTAGACGAAAAACAACCGGGATATTGTGTTGTGTGAATTTGGCGCTATACTAGATACATACCCTCAGCACCAAAAATAGATCGGTATCCAATCACGAGACAAAGACTGATGACAGCATTATAAGATTGAATTCAGTGCGGTTAATTAAGCGTGTCGAGGCGCGGCTTGAGTGCGTACGTGGCGGTACACCTGGATTACCAGTTCATAGTGTTTACTTGGTGGCATAGCAAGCTTTGATTGCACGGTGCACCCGCAGTCGCCAGGCCTGCGTCGAACTGCACGGGTGAAAGGAAGCTTTACCAATGTTTCCGCACTCACCGCTCACGGGACCTTGATCCACCCATGTTTATGCGAGTAACTTCGTACCTTGTTGATTCAGCGAAACAACTTTTTCATTCGACTCGTTTCCACAAGATGATGGGCTTACATTAGGTACACAGTTGACCGCTCAAGAGACGATTTATTGTTCTTTATCATTGTCTCTACGAGAACCAATGTTATTAACTTGTTTGCCTTTCACGCGTATAATGTAATAAATAATCAACCGAAAGGGTGAAAGTCCTTGAAATAGCTTTATTATCGGCGTTGTTTGTGCTGTTGGCGTCTTCGTATTATTAATATTATCAATAATAGGTAGTGGAAGTTTCCAGCATCCACTAAATGTTCACCTTCCAAATGGCATCGCTTAATCAGCAGCGTATCTCATAGAGTAAATCAATAAGTGACGGGTTTATGGTTCTGGTGGTGTCTGAACAATAATTTGGTTAGTTGCAGTCTGTGCTATGCGTCTGCTATTGAAGGCAAACTGGTATTAATGTAGTAAATACTTGCAAGTAAGTACCAGATTAACTATCATTCTGTTTATAATGATGGCCGCCTCTGTTTGAGCGTCGCATCGTTCAATCGGAGCGATGCACTGTGGACGTGCGTGTAATAGAACGTCTAATGGAAAGCGGCTCAAGATTACATACACGGTCAACGTTAATTGTACACTTATAGACACGTTTGTTTCTCTGAAGAACAAGACGGAACACTTTCACTTTTTGTACTGTTTTCAATATTTATTGTCTCGATATTATGGTTATTATTGTGTTTCATGAAGCATCTCTAGGCTTGAAACAAACGCATTTAGTCATAAAACTATTAAAAGGCCTCATTGGTAATGCCTTATTTATTTATACATGTACACCAACAGCTTCTGTATACAAGTATTATACGTAACAGTAGCCTGAGACTTACACAGTCGCCAATTACAGGTTAACCAGCATTCTCTGATTAATTTTTACGTTGAAAAACAGATCGTCTAAATATAACCTCGAATTTAATCCCTAATTAAAATAAATTTCCATTGTTTTAAGTTACTTAATAAAATCTTTTTCAAAGCCCCTTAAAATGTTTTACAACGGCAATTTATTAATGTATTAGGAACAAAGAAATTAAACGATTAATTACCCATAAAAAGTACTTACTTATTTACTGTTTTATATTTTTGCTTCTATGCGGGGCCACAAAAGGGATGAATGAAAGGCAATTGCATGCAGCTGAGATGAGAATGCTAAGAGGGATGTGTGGTGTTACACGAATGGATAGAATAAGAAATGAGTATATAAGAGGAAGTCTGAAAGTAGCACCGGTAACTGAAAAGTTGTGTGGAAACCGGTCGTCATGGAATGAGGAAAGTTTTGAGTATGAATGTCGATGGCTATAAGAGTAGGGGAAGACCAAAGAAACGATGAATGGACTGTGTGAATGATGATATGGTTAGAAAGGGGGTGACTGTCGAGATGGCGGCTAATAGAGGAGTATGGAAGAAAAATACATGTTGCGGCAACCCCAAATAAATTGGGATAAGGGCAGGAGAATGATGATACTTAGTTAATTGGTATATTCCTGCTCTTGTCAATGATCCGTACTTAACTAAGTATGATAATCTGTTCTAATTGGTGTTGATTATAATCTACATGTATATTAGCATAATTTCCCTGCCATAAAACATTAGAAACCGCAAGTAGGTACTTCCCTGACGAAATTAATGCCTTCAGTAAGATTATGAAAAATTAAACATCGTAAAAAATGTATTAACAATCCATCATGCATCTACACAACTGGGAACGCCCACTCAGGAGCGCTACCTACCCAGTACCCATGGCTATTCGTTGAATAAATAAATAAACGCGAAACAAGAAGCAGGATATTCGAAACATAGTTTTAAGACACTGAAATAGTATCGAACTCAACACTACATTCATTTGGTAAGGTCGACAACATGTTTTGGCCCAAAACTCAAAAATGCACATCGTTCTATTGAAAAACAAAAACAGTTAACTAATGATCTCGTCCAAAAAGTAATTTGCGAAAGGAGATTAGAACGCAGTCACCACAAGGTTTTAGTTCTTTCGCAAACTACCATCATCTAGATTCGATTTTTTTTACCGAAAAAATTATAAAATTCATGTGTAAGTACCAAAACTCCTAATTGAGTATCTTCCATGTCTATCCACTCTGAAGTAATGCGTTTACCTTTCCCAAATGATGTTTTACAAATCTGGTGAAGTTTCATCAAACGTTTTTGATGCTTGGGTATCTACTGAAATAGAAGCGAAGCTGTAAACAAGTGAAGTAAAAACAAGCGTATTCTGTTTTACATTTTAGGTATAAACTCCCTCACAAAATGAGTTTACATCGTAATGTATGAAAAATATGTAGTAAATGGATCTGGCACGATTTGTGCAATATTGTTTGCAAACGTGTAGTGGAGGGCCGCCAGACGTGACGCGCTCTCTGCTAAACAGATGTACGAGTATACACATTAATCCGTATACTCTGGATGATTTATAAGTACATGTTACGTGTTATCAATTAGCCCTAGTTAACCACCACTTCATTTATGATGAATGTACATAGTTCAGAAGCTCCGCGAAACTTAGATTTACTAATGCCCTCGTCCTCGACGATAAGGAAAATAATAACACTAACAAATTATGATGAATACAGTTTTCTTTTATCGCGTTCTGGCATTGTTATTATCAGCACACCAGTAACAGTTTGTTTACTGTCTGCTATTGAATACTAAGCGAATGTTTGAGACTTTGGGGATAATGTAACGATGAGAATAGTCCGATATCACAGGGTCAAACAAGCCGTGAGACCAATCCTAAAAGGATCGATGAGCGTTCGTTCATTGTACCAAATTGAGCAACGATCGGCGATATATCTATAAATTATTCTTTGATTTAAATGTATTCTTATTCCGATTCAGGTGAATAGGGCAACTTATCCCGGTATAGAGTGAGGCGCATGAAAAATATTTGGGTCTGTGCCAACGTTGCTCGGTCCGCGGCCGGCGGCGGCGTCGCGACGCCCCTTGACTCGACCATCGGACTCGATAACGCAATGCAATACCTGACGTCGAAAGTGCATCACTTACGTTTGCTCTCAACTCAAAATATCTTTGAATAACAATTCCTTAATTCAGTGCTACCTAGTGTTTTTTTTTTAACATCTCAAGACGGACACATAGTAGATTCTTTTAATGATCAGCAAATCACTTACTTAGAGGTGGTTACCATACAAACATATGTGGCTTCTAATGTTTTGTATTTTTACGTTCCAAAAATAAGCATAAAAGAACTCACAGGGATCCATTGTCTGCCTGTCAAAGGCGATTTTCTCAGAAACAATTGCATAATTAATTTTTCCCCTTTTCACATAATGTTTTCGTTCATAATAAAAGAAAGCTTCCATTGAACTTTGTTGTACGTTTGTTTCATAAATAGCTCAGAACAAATGCGCAAGTAGGTAGGTACGACTTGCAATTAGCTGGCTTTTTATATTTTTACTTTAGGTACTTTATCGTTTAATAATTATCACGTTGTTACGAAGGTTTTAGAGTATATTTATTAAGTCCACCAGAGTTTTCCGGTATGCTGAAGTTTACGTTACCAAATAAACCATATTTTTATATTCTCGCAATGGGAAAATGTTGCAATGGTCTACAATTTGTATATTTAGGTAGAGGGTCGTATTCCAGCATCTTTCTTTGTTTGCCTAGCGGTGGCCTAGCGTATTGCTTCTTCTGGAAGTATTATACACGAGTAAACGACCCTCAATATGATGCTCACACTCGCTTTCAGCAGCGAACATTAATGGGTCGCGTATAGTAACTACTCTTTCTCACTCATTATTTACTAGGTTAGTAGGAAGACAAGTTAATGTATGTTTACCCGGTACCTACAAGTTGTCATTACCTATTTGCATACTTTGCATTTTTTAAACCTCTGCGGCTTTCAAAGGCCATGTTGATTCATAAATTACGTCTATTCCTATCAAGTGGTCAAGTGGTCAATATTATAGTTTAGCTAGTCAAACCGCTATCAGCCGTTCACCTCCGGGCAGGGTTACTAAGTAATCATTAATCACTTACTCAACTTGACACCTACTACCTACTATACATAATTATAAAGACCAGCAACTTTATTGGGGTTGCGAAAACATGCATACCTTAGTTGTGCAATCACTCTAACTTCTAGTTATTTCGAAATAGATTTTAATGTAACGTAATATCCACTCGATGCTTAAAGATGTTTACTTTAAGATCAGACACTATTGTCAGCTTCTGATAAGATTAAACTATTTGAAGAAGTTATGATATACAAAATCAACAGAACCGTGTCATCGATTCATTCCATTGGTTACTTCATCACAATGTCACATGAACTACCTGTTTTAAGGCGAAAGCGTCAGAGTAGCCCGCAATTCAAATATTCTCACGTTTTTTTGCCATTTTCAGGTCAGTATCAGGTAGTATGTTGATCTAAATATGATTTGCGGCCGTAACACAATTATTTATAGAATTATAATAATAAAAATCATCAACACAACTCTCTAAGTTCACATTACCCTAATAAATGACTATTTCATGAAATCATGACATTTGAGTTGTATTGCTGATTCTAATGATTTTAATTCTGTAAAGTTATATTTGTTACGGTCGCGAATCATATTTTAATTAACATAGAACTTGACACTGTCCTGCAAATTGTAAAAAAGTAAGAACATTTTAATTTCGAGGGTTAACTCAGCGCAGCCCATTTAAAACCTCATAAAAAACATCACCTTATCAAAGATAGAAGTCACTTAGTGAGTTTTGTTTCTTTCAGGTGAGTAACGGCAATGTCATCGATACAGGAACACCTACCCTGCTGGTATTTACCGTTTATTATTTAGCACTACTTACGCATGCGGATGCATTCACATTTAACATGTCTGAATGATTACTAGTTTATAATTTACTAACCGTAAGTTAGCTGATCTCATTTCATGTCTGCCAATTCGATTTATATTAAACAAGGGACCGCCTACTCATTCGCCCGCACGACTAACCCTCATTTTTAAACGTCGTAGTACTTTTAAGCTTCCTTTTCTTGTTCTTATGCGAGAGGTTTATTTCCTTTTATATCGTTTACATTTAATTTCTTAGAATGCCATGATACTTTGTACTTCGTGGTACAATAACAAGGCATTACCCGAATTATCTATATTTTACAGTTCGATTATTGTTTTTGCATAATTATTAGATCTGTTCTCTTAGTTGTATGATCTAGTAGTAGTAGATCAAAGCAGTTTAGATCAAAGAATTAATGTTTCGCTTCTATTAGATAAATCTAAATGTGCTCATCTTTTCTAGTAGATTTATGTCAAAACCTAGCGTTACTTACATAATGAATTGCGATGCGTCTAAATACTGGTTGCTAACGTGTATAATATTATTATCAAGGAAATCTCCGCACGAAAAGAAGAAAATCACATTAACAATAGCTAAGTGAAAATGTACACGACCGCAGGGAACAAGTAAAATTCAAGGTTAATATGTGCGGCGCGTTACAAAAGATTTCTTTCAGGCTCTTTTCACGTACAAGTAGGTATATGGTAGAATTTTCACAGGTCCGCTTGCCGTAGCACTTGTAATGCTATTACTTTGTGCGTTTTACCGTTTATAAACTGCAATTTGATTTAGCATTTCTTCATTGTCAGAGGACTTCAGTCCCACTCTCTCGCTATCATTCAACGCTTCCATTTCATTTTGCTTGCATGTTAGTTTAATCTCATCAAAACCCTTATGTAATAAATAAATTAAATTGCCACAATCTCCAAGTGACATTGATATAGGCCAGGAGCTGGCTACGGGACACCAGATACGCTTTGATCTGTAGACGTAATGTTATTTATTACATATCTCACATTTATTTACTTATTTACCTTTTGCTATTGATGTTTCGACACACGATTTTTATTATGTCGTCGTATATGTATAGCTACTTAATATTTTGACAAGAGCAGTTTTGTTACTAGTCTGCTTTTAACACGCTTTTTTTGTTCTTATTTTATTAGAATCATAAACTGACTTGATTATGCGCATTATAAAAACAAAAGGTACTCAGTATTCCTAAGAGTGTTGACGACCAAACGTTTTCGTATAAGAATCAAGACATTATTAAACTTAAGTATCCGCTTTGCATGCAAACAAGTTTTAAATATTTAATCGATTGTAGTACCTGTCCGCTAATCGCGAATCTTTTTGTGCGTAACCTGCATATCTGGTTTTATAAGCAACCATTAATAGTAGTGCGTTGAGTTTCCAACCTTACATATACTGTTCATATGCATCGAATGCATATTTTTGTTGACGTTTGGTATGCGGAGTTTAAATTGGAATATTGCCCTCGAACAATTCTGGAATACATTTGAATATTTTTCTGCTTCGTTATAGTATGTAAAATCGTCACAAGCAACTATATTCAGAAATAATTCCTAAATACAATGCTTTACGTGCTCGTGGCTTCAGCTTTGTATACGCAGGAAGTTAAGAAGGCCCATGGGGCAGTTTTGCGTGCTTGCCGCGTGTGCCTACCAAACCAACATACGCACAGATTCCAACAGTAATTGGGGTGTCACTAATTTACATAAAGGCGTGGATGTACATTTATACTTTGAAATATAGTGTTATCTCTATCTCTGTAATGAATCAAATCGAATCAAATATATAGTGTGTCACCTTTGAAAATTATCGTGTATCGAAGTACCATTAAGACCTCGCCTGGACCGGTGCCAGAGTTTGGGTATTATTAGCATCGTCGACAACGACAAAGTTAATCAAGCTCAAATAAGATCAATATTTCCCGTAGGTGAAGTGATAGCGTTGGTGTCTCAGGGCCAGGTGCTCGGCCCACTTATACCCTGTCAGCCAGGATTACTGGCCGCAGCGGACGAAGATAGGCGCCGTCACACTGTCGGAATGTCTTTACATCATTTGACATTACTATGACAGTGTGTTTACTCGAGAACAGTTGATATTATAAATATGGAACAGGAGGCGTAGGCGTAGGATACCCATCGCTACAATTTGTTACTTTCATTGCTTAATTCTGTCAAATTCGTGTCTATAGCAATTATTCTCGACGATTTAGTAACTTTCATTTACTTGTATAGCAAGTTAACTGCTATATATTTTTAATCGTTTAAGTAACTTGATTGCCAAGTCAACATAGTTGAAAATCCCTGAACTGATTTCTGTTTTTTATTTTATTTTAAGCACACACAGTCAATCGTCAACAACCTTATTTGATAAAATCTATACCTACTTTCCATGTTATGTTGCGTGGCGTGACCATTCGCGTGAGATGCCTGCGTGCGCCAGGAGAAATTCCTTAGTTATATAGCATTCGAAGAAGTATCTATCTTGTATGTATACATATGAGTCCATGTAACTATCTAATGCGACATATTTACAGCTTGGCAAAAAAGTCGTGAAAATAATGGTGGCGCCACTATCGTGCATGTTGTAACCCTAAATAGTACGACTAAAACGGTTTTGATATTAGTTTTTTTTTTTTAATTAATGTGAATATTGGCGGGTTTTATGAAAACAAGAAAAGCTCTGAAACGCTTGTTCAGCCACTGCCTAGAACGATAACATTTGCAGTTATTTAATTTAATGAATAAAAATATAATTATGAGGTATTTCAAAATACTTTGATGTCAACTAATCCCACATTATGTGAGACAATTTTATGTTTCACAAGACCCCAGATCAATTTAATAGGGTTTAGATCCCAGTGACAAGTTAGAAGCTTTACTACTGTGTGACTGTGTCCCACAAATCCAAGTTCTCCTCTAACCACAGGCAAAATGTTCCATAATTGGTGTTCTAATCAAAAACTAAAATAATAATCAGAATCAAAAATTTTAATTAGAATAAAAAATGTTTTCCTCAAAGTATTCCACGCCAGAAAACTCTTCATCCATGTCTTGGTGTGAGCTTTCACCAAAACTCTGCTGGCTATGTTCAGATGTGTCACTGTTGCTGCTTTCATCTTGTAGGTTTATGATATTTTTTTCAATGTCACTACACAGAGTTTGCCCCCTTCGAAAATAACCTTTTTCTATTTTTATGACATGTTGACATGAATTTTTCCAGTCGTCAACTGATATGCTCTGAAACGCTTGTTCAGCCACTGCCTAGAACAATAAAATAAAAACAACTAAACATTTGCAATTACTTAATGTAATGAATTAAAAATATAGCCTTATAGTACTGATGGATTTACCTAAAAAATACTATAGTTATTTTTGTTCAGTGATTTATTTTATGCAATATTAACAAAAAGTATCAAAATTATACGAACGCGCTGCATTCCGAATGTGTTTTGTAAACATAACCTCAAATTCGTGAATGTACATTTCAATAATTGTATGAAAGGTTTATAATAGATATTGCACCTTGAAATACACACATTAGATCTGATTACATGTATAAAATATAATTTTACCTGTCATTTCAGCGGTTCTTTCATACACATCGTTGATTTCGGTTAAGATTTGTCCGGCCTCGAGTTCCGCCAAATATCTCACGTACACTTTATAAATTATTGCTCTTGCGGAGCTGCGAATAACAGATCTGTTCATTATGAACACAATGGGTCACCAGTATCACCACGATAAAGCAAATAAATAAATAATAACACGAGAAACAGTCACAGATTACAAGAAATGACAGAATATGTACCTTACTCGACGAGGCAGAGCGAGTGTTGCCAATGATTAAATATTTTAGTTCCGTTTCAGGACTTTCTTGCCAAGCTGTATAACAGCACAGTTTTTGAAACTGTTTCCGTAGGTTCTAGACATTATTACCTAAAAATGGTTCAATATATGTATAACTTTTACCTACATAATCAGCTACAGAATGCATAGAGTGATAATAATTAAGTACAGCAAAAATTTTCATCAAGAACCCTCTTGAATAAAACGTTAACAAAATCGTGTGATTTTTCATAAGTGTCGAACATTGCTGAATTTTCGTCGCATTATGTAAGTGTAAGCTGTACATAAAACGTGGCATATAAATTGAAATCGCTTAATTAACGCGATCGGCGGTCCGTTAAATAGGGTAGACCTCGGGTGCAGTTTCAAAGAGATTGGCTCGGCGAACCGAGCGAGCGCCCCGTGATGCAACCAACGTCAACGTTCTTTTTTCCTCCGTAATAGTACACCATCATTTTTTAACGCTTCAACGATGGCGTTCTAGATTTTCTATTCAAACGGCTATTGTAAAATTTTCCGGGAAAATATTCCTAGCATTTACGGCATTGAAATCGAAATATATGCAGCGGTATCATATATCTAATCGATTTGTATATCAGTATTCTAATATTTCGGTGATTGTTAGTTGTATTTTCGACCGAAAACGAAACAAACCTTTTTTTGTTTGACGATAGTTTTTTCATTGGTAAAAGTAAAAGAAATGCAGTGTCAATATTTTAATATTTATATTTAACCGATAAAACTAAAATCACGAAACTTCTCAATCATTAATAATAACTAATTCAGTTCAGTTTCAGTTATTAATAACTAGCTGCGCCCCGCGGTTTCACCAGCATAAGTCTCGATCCCGTGGAAATAGTGGGATAAAAAGTATCCTATGTCCGAATCCAGGTCATGATCTACTCGTGTGCCAAATTACATCCAAATCTGTTCAGCAGTTTTAACGTGAAAGCGTAACGAACAAACTTCTCTTTATAATATTAGTTGGTCAAACTAATCTATCTATCTGATATTATATGCGAGAAAAAGCATGTTTTTTCTGCATTTTCTCATTTATTGTGCTTTGAGTTTTTATAACTAAAACGAAAACGTAAATCGGTCGGACTGAACTGATTGCTTGGTGCCTGTTGGACAGCATTCCATTAATTTCTTCAGTCTGATTCACGATCAGGAATACTCAAAGCCAAGCGCGTATTGCAGTACATTACTTTACATTGATCTAAATATAAAGCAGAATACGTGGTTGCCATATTATCTGTTTCTGCCGGGCATGGAACGGAACTCTTTCGGATCAGGAATGTTGCAAACAACCTGAACCTGGTCGGACTATATAATGTAGAGTAGACTAGCCGGTATTCAGTTTTTGGAGTACCTAGGTACAAGCGTAGTTTACAACAACAAAAAACATTGGAGTAAGTTCTAGTAATGTAAATACGTTTTATTATTAAACATAAGTTCTTAAATTTATGCGAATACGAATGAATAACTAAGAAAATGTATTCTCGATTATTCATTCATATTTTATGTATTAATACATAATTTCACATAAAACAAACAATTTTGTTTTATGCGAAATTATGTTTTCGAAAGACTTTATTGTCTCAATAATAAATTAAAATATTTATATTTCTTTATAATTGGGAACCAAATATCTCCTATGTTCATTCGGTAATTAAGTAGACCTATTCAATAAATTCATTATTATTCATTGATAGATTTATACTAAACCGAATACGTTCTATTACCCAATTTACCCACGATCGAGTACTCACAAACTAATACCAAGTTCGATAGTAATCTGTGCTTGTAAAAAATTCTAATAGACACTCTTGTTGATGATTTTTGTCGCTAGATATCTTTTAGCAACGATATCATAATATGATGTGTGAATAGCAACTCGTATTGGCGTGAAGTTGCCATACGCATGCCTGATTTGCATACATAACTAACTTGGGCACGTACACTGCTTACTAACTGCGTGTTATGTTCATCCTGTGGCTTCCAATCCATTATTAATTTTCATTTCTGTCACACTCAAAAGCACAGCGGAAGAAGTATGTCTGGGAGAGAGCACGATCCATAATATTTATGAGTTAAAGAGGCCTATTCACAGGGCTAAAGGAAATTGAGTTTTTTGACTGAAGTGTCATAAAATTGAGACTCGATCTCTTCTCCTATAAATCATATTATAGTACACAATTAGAAATGTAATAAATTGTGGCGAATATTAAACAAAGGATACAAGGAACAGGGTTAGGTTAAATTCACCGCAGGAATTTACAATTATATTCGTCAGACCCAAAGTAAATAATGTGAGTTTGGAATCTTCTTTATTGACACATTCTGTTCCCCCTAAAATGCCGTTCAAAATGTAATCAAATATTTATTGATTCCGGCAATTCGTTGAGCGGCAGAGCGACCAACGTGTGGGGACGAATGGAGATGGGAATTATTGATGATATACTTATAGGTAGGAACCCATTGTGAGCTAGTTACCCTCCGCCATAAAATCGATTACAACAACTCATATTTTTCACATTTTGAAAATATGCTTCGGTTTTCTTGTTACAGGAAGGTAAATTACAAGGGAAATTGTGAATTGACTCACAAAATTTTCATAGTAGATACTATAAAAACAGTGAATTATATACAACAAATTACTGGTTGATTAACAATTTTGAACGTAAAATAGCATAGTTTCTGTTTTAAACCATAAAATAATTCATATTGTAATTTTAGAATGGCTTTTAGACTTTTCCAGCTGGCAAAATAATGTATTCTAGCTCAGAAAGAGGTAGGTATTAAACCAAACTGGGCCAAGTCAAATGATCCCCTGCTCTTCCAGCTTCTCGTGTGGTACAGAACACGGAAACTACGGTAGTAGGGGTGAACACAAACCATTCCTTCTGTACTTAAACGTTCACTTCGGGCTTGTAACTTTCAATCTTTCAACTAACAATTATTATATCTTTAGTTTCAAGATTTAAAGCGGCCCTGAAAGTTATGAATATGATCCAAATCCTAACAGCACTTTGCCAGCGTTTTAGTCCGTGTAGATTTCGGACTTTCCTATACAATCTTCATTTCCTATTTCATCACAATATTCGAAAATTCTGAAAGACGTGTTCTTGTTTTTTAAACCTGAAGCCAAATTCTCATTTTATTAATTTTACTTAAAAAAATGGTGGATTTTCATACAAATCATTGATTATTGACCCTCTCAATGGTAGAATTTCGTTCCAAAAATACTGAACCACATATTTTGTAGTTTCCAACCGAAAGCCCAAATCCCAATTTCTATTGATCTACCATTTTACTTTAAAAATACAAACTTACATCATTTCATTAGGCGTCCACTACGAATGAAAATTTAAATAATTAAAAAAACAGATGCGTCGCTAAAACTACGTCGATACAGGCTTAAATACAGCATCATTTCCCGAGCGCTATTTTGATATCAGAATACAAACGCCATCTAGAGTTACCTAAAAACGGAACATAGATCTTACAACATGAGAGCGGCTGCGGTTTATAGTGTAAGCATTGCGGAGTAAATTGCCACTCGAGATAGTATCCCACACTTTTATGGGACCAATAACATTGACAGTGCACTTTTATCTTTCCTACGACCAACAATTCAGTTTTCGCCCAATATGTTTTGAATTTGAATAGATATTAAAGTACCTATCAGTTTTATAAAAGTTGTCATTTTTTTAAATTTAATCTAGTGCTCGACTATACTCAACGATACACGCCTTCGACAGCATACATTGAAAATTCATAAGTAAAAAACAATTTTCCAATTTATTTCAACCTTGTTTACCCAAGCATGTTTTGATCAGAATGTGCTTTCATTTTGCGCTCAATTTTCCTTTAGAGTTTCTGTATTTTCACTTAAACAAACTGTAGTTAGTAGTAGTGTTTTTCTGTGTAGTAAATTAAATAACATAATAGAGCGGTATTCACACGGATATTGGCTCGGAGCGGCGCGGCTGCCATCGCTGCAGCGCCCGGAAGAGAGCTATTCCCGCCGTTTACGAGTGAGCTCTGAATGCCCATCTCCATTGTTGCGAGGACATTACCGAGTGACGCCCTCAGATCGGCCTTGTATACATGTACGCACCGCATTCTAAGTGGGGTCGGGATTCGGGTCGCATTCACCCAACACAATCTGCGTATTGTTACAACATGACAAATGATGAAACCTAATGTTTTTTATCGTTAGAATAAAATGCGGGTAATTTATTATCATTATGTGAAGCTAATTTGTACTACTTATCTGTAGTTGTAGGTTATAACTGTGGGCTATTCACAAATCAGTTGTTCATATATAATCTGCATGATTCATTTTGCAAAATTCAAACTTCACCTAATAATTTATTGAGTGATGGTATAGGTACATCTTTTCAATGAAGACACTTGATCCTAAGACAAAAAATTTGGTCAAAAAGAAGGTCAATCAAATCAAAGAATAATGTATGCATTTGCAAACGATCTACCTAACCTACACGAAGATTACTAATTTGTACATTTTGTTATGTAAGATTCGGCGTTACATATTGTAGCAACTTATGCGTTAGCACTGTTTAAATTGAATGCGCTATTATATCCAGTCTAGCAAATGAGTGTAATAGATAATTTGGTGCTTAAATAACGTTAATCTTTATCGCGAACCGTCAAGATCATTCATATGCATAATGTCGGTGTAGGTAGCGGGCATTAGGGTGGCCGGGCGGAGGCTGGGTTGCGCGCTTCGCTAAGCATTGTAAATACTCTCCCGGTCACGTAGCGCCGCTGCAAACTGTTGAATATTAATACAAAATAATATTCACCAGAAGAAATCCCGCTCAAACCCAAGCTCTACCCATGCCTGAGAGGGCGAATCCTGGACGCAAATCTGGCAGCGTTCAGTTAAACTTTGAAATATTTAACTGAACTACCCTTCTCTACATATGCACTACATTATGAACAATGTGGCTCACCGTCACTGTACCATCTCATTATTTATTATACCGTATAGTTTCCGTACACATTAGAAGATAAAGAAGTAGAATATTAAACAATGGTCTATAGAAGAAATTAGTACATCAGTTTCCGTACTAAATAAATATTATACAGGTTGGCAGGGACGTCGACGCGCCAACTGTAATCATGAGTTCAGCACATGGTGTTAGACCCCTAGAAAAACGCCATCTTTTTTTTTTTAATAACTGATGAAAATTTTCAACCCAGTGGAGTATAGAATCATGAACTGCATCCATTGTAACAGGTTGCACGTCGATGTCGCTGCCACCCTGTATGACAGACAGAATGAAAAAATAGTAGATAGATCTATTAGGCAATCTTATAGAAAATAATTAAATCTGTTTTTGAAAATGTATCAACATGAACAATTCAGCATAATTACACGTTTGTTTCAAAGCATTAGCAACTTTGTAGCAAACCAATAGTTCTCAGAATTGAACTCCATGAACTCTTATTACTCATGGTGACTCACATGACGACAACCTATGGCGAGAAAACCATGTGATCATTAAACAAATTACATGGTATTATGCAACATTTTCAATTTTATGCCTGAAGCGGTAGGTAGATACCTGAAATGATTAAAAATCAGAGCCAATCACACCAATACCGAAGAGTAACTAGGTGTAAAATATTCCGAAATAACTAATTATAGTAGACGAGAAGGAAAATGATGTTATTAAAGTACTCGCTGTCCTAGTATCAGCTCAATAATATTGTACAAAATCCACTGTAAACTTTAATTATGAAGCTAGGAATTTTACAGATTAGCTTATTTTATTAGATAGGCGATTAAACTTGTATTTGAGCAGTTTTTGTTACTTTGCTAGTCTATTATTATTAAAGACCAAAAAATTATGAAGACATTTTCATTGTCATAGCACATTTCAGTTAAACGCCAAGGGATATCATTATTTTCATTGTGTAGTTTTATCATGCCGTCGGCTTAAAAGGGATCTGTGTTTGTGTTTACTCAGATCAGACTCAGCATCTGTTCAGTGTGAGGGTGTCAGGGTAGTAGGCGGGCCGCGGGTGGCACACGGGGGGCGCGGGCGCAGAGCGAGGTGAGGGGGGGGGAGGGGGGAGGAACAGGGAGTTACACCAACATCCACAGTCCACACACTTCAATGAAGCGGCTTGTCATTAATCCACGCTTTTGTGAACAATTATTACCATGATAACTAGGTATCTCTAATTATGTTTGAATTGTCCTCATGTTTGTTCATTATTATTGGAAATTGATCCGAATAATGATGTAATGAGTAAAGAACACAATGTGAAGTACCTACCGTACGGTAGCGATAAATGTATTTGTCAAATTCATCGTTATGATAACAAAAGCAATATCGGTGTACCAGGAAAGCATGGTTAAGTTAATTATTCAACTACAGCTGTTCATATCCCAATCTGTTAATTTTATAATCACTTAATGGTTCTCACTTCCATTCAGGACACGGATATGTTGGTATAAAAATTTGAATTAACCTAACACAGTTTCCATCACATTAACGTCATTCAAAACTTAGGTGATCAATCAAGCGGGTATTGAAAGTAGCACTTAGCTGGATGTATTTTTTCCTCAGAAACTATTGCAGCTGCATCACTGCTCTAATTCTTTGTTAAACAGCGCATAATTTGGTGTTAAGTGGGTTGCAGCGGAAAATCAGCGTCAGGTGGTGGACTTGTGTTGTCATCTGACATTATGCTGAGCTGAGGCCCTTTTGGCATTATAGTCTTGGTTTTCTGTTTTTATAGTTTTAAGGTGTATTCATTTTGTTTAATGCCAATAAACGCATTTTTCTTTCTTTCTTATTTTATTGGTACTTACTTATCGTCGCATTTGTAGAAAGCGCTAATGCTGTTCAGTTTACATCTGCTAAATATAGAGGTTTATTGAACTCTTTGAACTCTTCTCGGAGCAAATAGCCGGGAAAATATATCTAGAAATATGTCGAGCCGTTATTCGTATCATAGGATTGAAGTTGAGAGTAACAACGACTAGAAATAACGTTGACATTCCTAATAGATACTTTACGAGGAGTTACATCCGAAACTTCCCGTTTTTAGGGTTTCTGTAAGCGAGTAAACTTCATGCGGGATTATTTCATGGTTTTATAATTATATTGCTATCATATTTTTAATTGATCATCGGGTGTGGTTTTCATATAAATAATAGGAATTATGTTATGTAAATATGTTACATTTGCATAAGAATAAAAAAGATGCTTATGTTTTGAATACCTATAACGTCATCTTGTACGGGTACACGTACAAGTGATTCTAAAAAAACCGTCACACTCAAATCGTTGAAATATTTTATGCATTATCTATTTAAAAACTGCATTCACAAGAACGTACATTGAGGAGCAATGAAACATTTAACCTACGTAGAAGTACCGTAAATAATAATTTAACGATTTCTAAAAATAACTGCACGAATTTACTTTATTGATCGCTATTTTACAAACATTGCTACGTATTCTTAATACTTTAATTTCAGCGACTGGCACGTTTCAGTTGCTACCATGTTTACATACTCAAAAAAGAAATTAGTGCTTTTTTAGAACAGTACGAAGTATCTAAATTAGCGGTCCAGTCCAGATGTATAATATTGTTCGAGATGACGCATGTTTTGAACAAGTGTCCCTCCGAGCGTTGCCCGTAACTTGTGTCGTGTTCAATTACATTTAATCGCTCCTCGTATAATTGCCTAATTGTGAATCAACCCGCGCCTCGTCCTATTTGAGCATTCAAGTTTTAAGGATAGCTTTTTATCAAGTAGTTTAAACGGCACTTATTATTTCTATGGTTGATCGACCGGTCTTTCTTCCTTACATGGTCTTTTAAATGTTCAATCAAACGTTCCTTAGCCCATTTTATGTATTTCCACTGAGTGAGTACCTACGACATGATGCATCAGGGAATGCCTTGACTAGTTGAATTCAATTTGAGATTTATTCAGAAGGAAGATCCTGGATGTACATATTTCACGACATCTCATTGCACATTCAACTCGTATAAAATATGGTTCTGTTTACCGATTCGGTGCCTTTTCTGTTACTGATAGGTACAGGTACTAAAATAATGATACATGCACTGTGGTATTAAAATCTTCAAATAATTCCGTTCTGTCATTTTCCATTTTCAAACATTTTTACTATGTTTATACTTGAATTCATGCTTCATAGGAGCCAATTTAGTTATTTTTGTAACTTTGATGTAACTAGTCTTAGTAGTGTAACGCTTCTTATTTTCGATGATATCACGCATTGCATATTCCTATGTGCCTGATTCTCTAAAAAAATCCATCAGACACAATAATTAATGAAAATTAAAACTTGTATTACTTCATGCACTTCTTACTTATCCATGAAGTATAATCAACGATAAATGATTTTATTTCTGTAAGTAGGTTTGTACAAACACTTCTACACGTCAATCGTATTTTAAAAACTAAATGAGGTTTCCTATTCCTATTTCCTATCTGACTACTCTGAGAAGAAAGACCGAAACAAACTCAGACGTCAGTCTCTTTTGAAGTACGGATATGATCTTGGTCAGATAATGTGAAGACCATGTAGATTAGTATCTGAAATGGTATTTTGAGGAAAGGAGATAAGTGCACGCATTTTTCAGTAGGTAATCATGCAGCTCAACTCAGAACTTAAGGAGCTAATACTAAATAACACAGTATGATAACGTAAAGATGATAGCTCATTCTGTATTCTTCCATCATTTCAGTATCCATCTAAACCATTATACACGTGGGAGTTGCAAAATTGATACATTCGTCCTGAGTAGCAACTGAAACATATGCACCCTCCCTATATTTTTACGACGAATTCAGAAACGTGGACGCTGCTTTCAAATTTCAATATTTTTCTTAAATTCAAAACTTTGTTCATAAATATTATTATCTTATGAAGGTAACGACCACGACGTTATCGAATTACTTTTAAATAACGTTTTGCCAGTTGTAATACTTTGCTCTTCGCATGTGGCGCCTACAATACGCTATCAGAATTTAAATTAACTATACTCGTCTTCTAGCTCCTAAAACACTCTTTGTTTAGGAAACCATTGGCTATACTTTTAGTAACAGCTATTTAGTGGGTATATATAGAAACGGTAATATAAACTGAGCCTAGCCGTTTACTAACATGATTATACAGTTTCCGAAGCAAACGAGACTAAGCAGCAAGGCGGTTGCGCGAGACGAATCGCAGGCGCGCTCTATAAAAAGTCAGTTTGTTTACAGGACTGCCGGATACAACTGGAAGGTGGCCCACCACATGTGTAGTGCTTTGCTTATTCTAACCTTATTCCAAGTATCCATCAAGGGATAAATAGTAGCATCCATCTTGTTTCATCTCTGATGTCAACACACAATTAATATGTAGTGCATTTGTATTACTGAATCGGCAGTCAGCACTGACTAGATAATTTAATAATAAATAATAATATGTACAGACGCCAGCACATCAAGCTACTACAATCTGTCAAATTTATTTAATAGATTTTCAACTTTATCGCTAAAGCTTTAAGGCTCAAAGTTGATTGCGAAAATTTGACAGTTTGGGGTAGCTTGACCTGCTGGCGTCTGTACAATACATACTGATACTGCTGCCTGCATCATCCCACTGCTGGGCAAAGGCAGAGGCCTTTGCCCAGCACTAGTAGTACTTAGTTTTACTATTACATGTATATAAAAAAAGAAAGGGGGAAAGAATCATAGGGCATCAAAAATCGTAGCGCATCGCTGTCAATAGCTAAAGCGCCCAAAAAGCTGACAGCATTGCCCCGTTGTATGGCGATGCTGATTCTTTGGCCAAAAAATGGGCCAGTCCTAGGGTCACGTGAAGAGTCAGCACTTAATTATCATTTAAAATCATCATCATCATCATTTCATCTTGTTTAGTTTATAATCCTGTACGAGTCGCAATAAATACTTCTTCTTTCTTTCTTTATTTATTCTGTAGCTTCTTCAGCCTACCATTCGTCCTCTTACATAAAACTTTACGCTATAAAAATCGTATTGTAATTTAAATAAAGTTGTAGCCGTTGGGCCATGTGACTAGAATATGCATGAAGTTAGTTGAGTATTACTGACTTGTCGTATAAATACGTAGCCTCTTTCGCTGTTACGGAATGAGTCACGACTATTGTGTCGTCGTGTTACCATAAATAGCAACAAGATCTGGAGGGTGCTGGGTGCAAAGGCAACTTGACACATGTACTAAATCATCGTCCGCCTCGGACCGGTGTCGGAGGCGGTGTCACGGTTGGAAAATTAGAACTCAAAAACGAAGTGCCCTTCGTTCTCTCCCAGAAGAGCTGAGACACTCCACTCCGTCTTGCGTATGTCGTCTCGAGTGTCTTGGCACAATGACTTTCTTCTCTATACTATTGCTTCATGTTGTTTCGTATCGTCTTAAAAATAACTAACAGTCACACGTTACTTTATTCGCTGGTAAGCTGTGACTGCTGTGACACTATCATTTAATAAGTATGGCCGCACTTTAGTAGGACATTATTATTTTTCTCCTCCCCAAAATATTGCACACGTTATTACTTTCCCCAACGTCGGTAAGGTTATTATTACAAGACTTAATTGGCGATGAATGTGTAGTTTATTGGCGATTAACTTAATAATTTCCATTATAGTGTCTTGTGTGATATTAGATAGATCTTTTACTATCCGCCAAGAAGTAGGTATATTTGGCAGGTAAAAGAAAGGAGTTTTATTATTAAAAAATGAGCAAAGTAGAGACGTTAAAAATCGATAAAACCCGTACAACGGTCATCAAAGGGTTATTAAAAATATTTCTATTATTACCGCCCGTTGGCTGGTTTTCTACTATTGACATTATCGGTATCGCCTCCGGATCTTTTATTGAAAGAAAAAAAGGAATTGCGCGTTGCGTCGATGAAGCATTCGGTTCAAGGTTGATTGGGAAAATTTAACAGTTTCGGGTAGCTTGATGGGCTGGCGTCTGTACTTATATCATAAAAAAAAATGTTTTTTCTTTTCTTTTCCAAGGTTTGCTTTGTAGAGATTTTGAAAAGAACTGGCAAAGGCCACCACCATTTTACAGTTACATTATCTACTTGTTTACCTGAAAATAAGACCTTTTTATCGAGGTGAAAAGGAATAACGAAAACGGCTGGTTCTCTAATGGAGCCCCAGTCTGTTGTAAAGGCGACACAATGGTAGAATTGTGCTATTCACAAACGGTTATAATACTTATTTTTTAGGGAGGGAGGAATTACAGCTTATTGTTAAGAGATTTGAATTTAGAAGCCGTTAGGCGGTCTTTGTGTGATATCACTTAATTATGAGTGTGCTTTGAGAATTTTCACGAACAGAATATAAATAATGTAAAATAGAAATACTATTTGCTATGGAATTCTTGGAGAGATATCCATAAAAAAACACAAAAGGAAAAGTAATTTCGAGAAAATATTACACTAACTTTTTCATCCAAAAAAATCTACATGGGTTCGAGGTGTCGCATCATTATTGATGAGGTTCCGGTGTGCGGAGGCCTACGCGTGACGAACGTATCAATTGGGTACCTACAATTGCCAGTATTCATATTTCATACTGACTATTTTGAGGTTCAACTATCAAGGATTTCTATTTTCTATACTTACCTATTACCAACACACGACGAAAGATGGTTTTAATCCAACTATCCAAGCTTTAAATTAGTTAACAAAATCTTGACAGTGGAGTTAGCAACATTACGTGTCTTCAGTTTTGTGTACCAGCACAAAAACAGATTAGAAACTTTACAAGTTTACAGTAGGAGGCGGTGTTATGAAACTTTAACAAGATTCTTGTCGTTGCGTTACTTAAGGGCACGGCGGTTGAGTTTGGGTTTCAATTTCTGGGTCTGTAAAGTTACGATGTGTTACAAATATACATTATTTTGTCTTGTTTAAACTTAGGAGTACTTAAGTACAGACACAGCAAGGTAGCACATCAAGCTACTACAATCCGTCTTTCTTTAACAGATTTTCAACTTTATCGCTAAAGCATTAAGGTTCAAGGCTGATTGGGAAAATTTGACAGTTTCGGGTAGCTTGATCTGCTGGCGTCTGTACAATAAATAAAATCAGCCTATAATCTTCCCACTGTTCGGACACTGGCCTCCTATCTTCGAGAGGGAGTGGGCGGACCTACCACGCGGGCCCAGTGCGGCTTCGAATTATAAGTTCTAGGAATTTTTAGTTTTACTCACTATGTTTTCCTTCCTCGTTTTGAGAGCAGTGGTGATGAAATTATTCACACAAAGGAATTCGCCTGCCTGGGTTCAAACCCACCCTCGTAAGTCGGGGCCGTTACACTGCTCTGCTGTACATTAAGTAATACGTGATTAAAAAAAGGCTAATTCTTGTAGACCTTGATATAGTAAACCTACGTCGTATGGCGAAGAATTTGTGTTTCCAACATTCCAACAGCACTCCTCGGCACTACCTGTCTCAAAGCCTACGTGTGAAGATTATATACCTATTTATTTCTACAGAAACCGGGTACAATAGTAATCTCGGGATCTGGCCGTTAGTCGCTACCTACCCGCCCTTAATCCCGCTCTCCCTTTAATCGTTGTTTGACTGTTGTAAATATAAACAACTATTACTTTGGACTTAGCGCTTTACAAATTTTACATAATACATTTACTTTACTTCATTAAATTGGTTTTAATAATTAAATTGCTTTAATAATGTTATATTGTTCTCCATGAGATAATTCTGAACTATCGTGAGTAGAAAAAAAAATAGGGAATAGTAAAAACCAGTCATATTTTTCAGTCACGTATCGCCCCTACGTCTACGGGGCAACGGGCTGCCATACTTATGTAAAGCAGTGTACCGTGTTCCTAACTCATGTTTAATAAGTGACTTCCGCGTAGAAATTCCTTAGTCATTCTTTCAATATTTGTGGAAAGGACGTCATCTAATACTGCAGGGTTGAACGAGTTTGTGAGAGACATCATAGGCTTATATGTGTCTCTTCGTACGTAGCAAAAACATCATTTCAATATCTGTGATCCAGCGAGCGAGGAGTCAGCCGGCAGTCTATGCAATTGTATCCAATGGCCACTTCCTAATTTTCTCGTATCCGGCGCTGCGCTACGTAGATAGTACTTGCTGTATTCCGTTCTGTTAAATTGCCTCAACCAATCTCATGTCATGTTGTCTACTAAAAACTAGCTTATCATATTAAATACTATGCATGATAAAATAACTGGAATATAGTAGGGATGAAAGCTAAAACAGTTATGTTTAATGCCCAGGGCCACAGTTTTTCAGCGGTGATGAGCCTCCCTCCGGCCGAGGGTGTTCTCTGTTAGATTTCATTCGTAATTTAATTTCGTTACCGACCGACAGGCTTTTGGGACGTAAAATAAAATTACAGGGAGAGAGCGTGTGTATTAAAAATAACAACAGGCTGTGCAGACATGTTGGAAATTCGACTTTAACTCGTACTAATTTGAATACTTTATATTAAAAACATAATATTGGTTTACACACGTTATATGAATTTTAACGTGTAAGTATAAATAATTGCCATTGTAACAATAGCGTCAACTCTAGGTAACTGCAGTTAATACAGGTAGGTGCGTTGTTCAGGATTCTAGATATCTATAGAGTTAGGTAACATTCTAAGAATTAAGATCTTACCTCTCCAAATAACGATCTAGTAAAAGTCTCTAATCCATGTTAACTAAGGTCTACAACACTGCGGCCCTGGCAGCATGTGAATTTACTGTTTGTGAAGGAGCCAGTGCAAAGCGGCTCGTGTTTTGGCACGAGTTCTTCGCGTCAATATTTCGATTCGCAGCCCAGAAATGTCAACTATAAGCGGGTTTATTTATTACGACAGAATTAGTACATAAGCTACCTAGACCGCGTCCCTGAGATAAATAGCTCTGAATTCTCTGATGATCAATGTCGTTCTGCTGACACATATATGGGTACTTATAGATGAACACTGACCAATTTCTATAGCGTTGTATTATTTGTTAATTTCAGCATATGGTGGGGACGGGTATGGCGACCCCGTTCCCTGCGGCGGCGGCGGCTGCGGCAGCCGCTGCACAGTTCGCAGCCAACGGCGACGCTCTCGCGGGAGTGAAGGCCGAGGCTGCCGGCCCGACGGCGCCGCCACAGCCCCCGCTCGTCAAGAGCGAAGGCCCACCACCGCCTGCGCCGTTACCGCCAGCTAACTTCTCACCTCAACCGCCGCCACAGACTCACACGCAGAATTCAATAGAAAATCAAAATAACAACTCAGTAAGTTTAATTCATTATTTTTATCACGGTTTTTATAGATGAGCTAAATAAAATGCAACTATTACACTGGCTATGTGCAAACAATAACTTGTTGGTAACTGCTCCCAGGGGTAGAGGTATACCTGTCTGTTTCTGGGGCAAAGTACATCCTAGCTTCATTCCCATTGTGCTCGTATTCATGGATGATAAAACAATACTTTTTGTATACTCGCCTGAATACTGAGCTGGTAAGATTGCAAAGAAAGAATGATTAATAGATATACTGCCTAAGTAAGTACCTGTAGACAGTGTTTTGAGTTATCTAAGACTTGGAAACATCCTTAGATCCGGGTCTATATTATTACACAAAGAGAGGAAAAACTTCTAAAGATATGACCGCTTGTAGACATCATTTCTCGGTTGGGGAAACATAATATCTCATGTCCTGCTCAGCTGTGTGAAATGGGGCGGCACACTCGTATGTTGCCGTAGAGTGACAGATGATTTTCGATAACTGACCCATGTCTGTAAATACTTTTACTACCAAACTGTTTCTACGTCAACTAGCTATATAAATATTTCTTATAGATATTGGGTCGTAGGCGTAATGTATAGTTGCTACAGTTAGTACCCATATATACTTGATTAGAATGGTTTGTTTGGTTCACAAAGAATGGTCCCTGGGGCATCGAGACTCATTTCGTTCGTTAAATGTTTTCCAGTATATTAGTTCATGATTAGTTCCAATGTATAGATCGAGGGTTTACCGATTGATTGAAAAGTTCTGATCAACTGTTAATCCTCCGTCATTTGATGATCAATTATTCTTAATCATCGGCCTATAAGCAGCCTACTGCTGAACATTGGCCTTAATCCGTTCGCGAATTTCTCGCGACCGTATTCAATCCTCGACCATGGTGATTATAGAGAAAATCCCCTTCCATTGTTAATTACAGACTGCTCCTAAACAGATAATTTCAAGAAATTCCAATATTTACATAGCCTGTCTCACACAGGCTGCATTGTATTCTTGATCAAATATAAATATAAAGATAATTACTCGAAAATTTGTCATCCTCAGCAAAGCGAAGGCGAATCAAATGAAGAGAGCACGCCAGTGAGTGTGGCGGCGGCGGTAGTGGCGCAGCAGGCGGCGGCCGTGGTCGCGCAGCAAGCAGCCGCTGCGCACGCGGCGGCCGCGGCCGTCAGCGCGGCCGTCGCCGCCGGCAATGCCGCTGCCACGCCCGAAAAGACACTCGTGCCCGTCTCACAAGCATCGCAACCCAAACGGTTACACGTCTCCAATATACCCTTCAGATTTAGGGACCCTGATCTTAGAAATATGTTTGGGGTACGTATTCACTTCCACTTTTATACCCTTCAAGCATGGCAAAACCAAACCAGTTATCGTTGTAAACAACCAGCTATTTAATTTCTAACCTTTTACCTTTCAGCAATATGGCACAATACTTGATGTAGAAATTATCTTCAATGAACGTGGTTCAAAGGTAAGCAATATTTTCAGCCATCGTGCTGAAAATCAAGTGGCTCATTGAAATCTCTCGATGCACAGATTTCATTGTGGCCACTTTATAAAGTGTCTCTATGTTCAGAAACAAAAAAACACTAAATTGTTAACCTCTACGTTTTTCGGCAGCAAACGAATTCAAATTAAAAAAAAATTACAGAATCAATACCTAGTTATTTTAAAGATCACTTTAATGCAGTGTTCTTTTTGTTTCTTTACAAATCTTTAAGTAAATTAAAGGAATAATTAATAGCTATAACATTGTAACGAGGTCATTATACTCATTATGTGTTTCCAACTCTAAACAAGGTAGTAGAGCAAGAGTAAGGTTCCCTTGACTGACAGACTCGTCGAGTATGTCTGTCAAGGTTAACTAAGCAGATATTATTACTCTTGTTATTTACTTATAAGTCTCACGCACTGCCACCGCGGTGCCTCTACTCATCAACATGCTACCCAAAGCCATCTGCCAAGGTGAGATTGAGACCTGACAATATTATACTTTCTTTTTCGTTTTAAATTCAGTACTGGACATTTAATAACCTCGTTAAAACAAGTCACGGTTAGAATTTACAAGTATCTCTTTTTGATAATTTCTGAATAAATATAATTTAAACAACAAAAATCAAATTATTCCTTTAATTTATAAACCAATCTTGCACTTCATAGCTATTGACTTGTAATACTTGTATTATTAGACTTTACCACATTTGGACTAATTTAACATTGATAAATGACTTGTAATGAACGAAATAACGGCAAGCAGAAGTGCAGTAGCTAAGAGGTCTTACTAACAATTATTAGTTATCGCTGCCCAAACCAAAGTAACTACCGATTTTATACAAATATTTCCTAATAATAATATGTTCTAAAGTTTTACTTCTCTTCAAGTCATGCGATTTGATTAATTATTCCTTGCTTAACAGAAATTTTAAGGCAAATGGGCTTAGTTAAAATAATCATAATTGTGTTTTAAAACAAACTTCTTTCTCATAGCATATTGGTTTTAATGTTTGGTGCAGTATCTCTAATTGCATTGTATATTATCATTGAATAATAATGTCTATTATTCTGATTTTGACAAATCTGAACTATATTTACTTGATTGCACTATCGACATACTTATTGTATCATTTTAGTAACTTTCCACATTAGTTCAATTGTTATTATTGAATATATATATTTCATAACTTTCATAAAATGATGTGCCTGAAGTAAGTCATTGGTGCAATATATTGATATTTAGCAACATTAATTTTACATTTTCAAATATACTCAAAAAACAACTCACTGTAAATGATAATTCCCATGAAATTTAAAGAGTTATTATCGAAATATTTTTATAATAATTGATTGGATTGAACGCTTTTTCGTGTTTACTGCTTTCCTTGTGTCAGTTTGGTGACCGCCCCTAAAGTAGTCCATGCTCGCTCATGTCAAGAAGTATTTTACTCTTTTAAATAATAGCTCCAAGTTATTTTTTCTTCAATGCCTCACATTGGGATATGCAGTATTAGAGAATGATGCATCGTCACTATAACAGCTGATTTCCTAAGTCATATTTTCAGGACAGCTCTATTATTCATCACTAATGAGGTTGTTACAATCGTCCAAACTGCTTCGATCTTTATATTGTTGTATTTTCTTATATCTTTATTATGTTTATGACATGATTATATACTGCTATGTACGAACCTTTTAATGCATCTATGTTGTAGTTTGGATGATCAGTCATTCTGATGTATGTAGTCTATTAGATTGACAGTGTACTTACTATTTTCTGTCCACTATGTTATTAATAAATAATACAAAAATTCGTTCAGTCATATGCTTCCTAACAAGGGAATATAATTTTTATTAGTTTTGGGCATGTATATTTTGCTGAACCCTGGAAACACAATGTTATATAATGTAACGCAATGACTATATGATGTAAGTTATTTTCCTAGAAGTAACTTTTAGGGTGCATCACTTAGTTTGGCTTTATCTCGTATAACTTCGGTAACATTTCGTTTTCACTTGGGAAAATTCTAACCGGTTTTGGCTAATATAACCCATAATTTGTTCTTACAGTTGCTGTTGTGTTTGCAAATATATATTTACAATAATTACAAAAAATAAATAAATAAACATTCTGTAGCTAAGACTAAAATACTTTTCAAACCCTTTTCTCCTTATTTGTTTCTGTATATTCGATCATTGTATTAAAGATTTATCTCGAAAACATCCAACAGTATGAAAATAACAATATAAAAGAAATACCAACTTTCAGTGGTATATAAATGTAATCAAACGAACCGGTTTAGAATGCTCCGAGTCGAGATGAACGTAATGTCGCCGAGCTTGTACGTCACTTGTGTCGTCCTCGTCCGTCGGTTCGATTGTGTCTGTCAACATACTGAGAGCTTGTTGCACTGTGTGCGTTGTGTTACAGTCCGGTCGGGTACCGCGGTAACGCGTTGGACGGGCCCTCGCCTCTTCGTAAATTATTATTTTTTCTTTCTCTTTCTCTCTGCCCAGATTTAATGTTTACGTTAAGTATTTGCACTCAGAATGGTAATAATAGAGCTGTCATTTGCTTTTATAAGTGTAAGCGTTTCGTACAATCAGCAACTTGTTTGCCACTTTCACAACTCGTCTCTTCCACTGTATTGTGTGCTGTGCTAGCTGCTTTTTGTATCTATGGGTTATCACCATTTATTGAAAGTAAGTAGTTTCATTTGTCTGAGCACGATCTATTGATTCAATAATATTGAACGAAATTGTATAACGCGTACTGAATGCCATTTACGACAATTTTGACAGTAATTTGTGTGATTCACCTATTGTAATTAATTAGGATGTACCAGGTGAATATTTATCAATACCTAATAAATCGCTTATGTTTAACGTGTTAGTTTTGGGCACTGTAAAGTACATGCACAATGTTATATTGTAAAATAATATAGGTGTAATATTGGTATGATTCCAAAGTTAGTTTATTTTTACTTAATAATAGCATTTAAATGTAAAACTAAGTACTGTATCGATGTTTGATTTTTGTACTGTGGTTGCTCCGTAATGGAATATCAAGTCCGTTTGAGTACACCTGTGTTCCTAGATCCAATTAGTTCGTCTTAGCCACTGCATGATCGGTGAGTTTTCTGTATAGAACAAATCGCAGCTAACATCTCACACAATGACTTGTCATTTTGATTAAAGTAAGTAGTGTCTATGAATTAGTGTCGAACAATCCTTAAGACTCGTTGTATACAGTGATACAAACTCTCCTACCAATAGTACAGACTACTAGGTCGAGCGACGTTACATTAATTTATTACTGTGATCCAAACGCTTATGTGTACCCATACAGCTAGAATACGCTCAAAGTATCAACGTAATCGACTCGATAATATTTTCTCGATATTTCACTAGAATATTTAAAAAGAATATGCAATGCATAAATGTTAATTTTTGTTGCACGTTGTTTTTTGAGCGACGCTGTTTTTAATGCATGTTTTGTCTGTCTTGCATGCAGGGATTCGGTTTTGTAACATTCGCAAATAGTGGTGATGCGGAGCGAGCACGAGAGCGTCTTCACGGCACCGTGGTTGAGGGCAGAAAGATAGAGGTGTGCATGACTCAATGAATACCATCCGTAGCACTATGTAACTTATAACATCCCGCTCCTACGCCCACCGCCCACCGCAACCTGCGCTCGTCTGCTCTGTAGTTACTGTCATGCTAGCGTGCCGCGCCGCGGTCCCGCATATTAGCACTAAGTATGCCGGCGTCTAATCCACAAACAAACCTTATTTATTTTATCCCTTTACTCTCTAGACGGTCATTTAATATGCCGATCGAAAGAGAGAGTGTCTCACAGAGAAATGTAGAACGAACCGTATCGTCACAATGCCGCAGAGGTAAGATTGCTAAACAAATTTTAGTTCCATTCTATCTATTCATTTTAAAATTAAATAGAAGCGCTGAAAAGTGATCTTGTAGACGAGTCAGTCTGCGCCTAAGAAGAGAGTGAATGTGGTTAAGAGTGGAAAAGTATGCTCACTTTAATATTCTTAAATATCCCTTATTAATGTCAGAAGTAAATCCCAAGTTTCCTTTATTTTATGTTCACATATCAGATGTCTGCGCCTAATTATTATTAAAGTTTTAAATAAGAATATTTTTTTTTGGTTGGTATTTAATAGTTCATTATTAGTTAAATTTTTGTTTTTTTTTTTTCACCTTTCTGTACGACATCTGGTATACAATTGGCTGATTTTCACACTAGAAGTTCATAAAAAAATACTTTTATATTCCTCTTTTAGAGAAGAAGCTGAAGTGGGTTCGAATCTCACAAATAATCTGATTGGCAAGTTTGAATCAAGCGCTTCTTGAATACTATCCATATCCTTGCAGTTATAATCTATTTTGTGAAATAAAAACCTGTTTAAAGAATTAATTAATTTTTATTAATGTATAAAATTGATTTAAAATCAGCCAATGTTTTTGTTTTTGGTATAAACCCGAACGTATTCTCATATAGATTTTACTTCAAATCAGGTTAATAATGCGACAGCGAGAGTGCAGACAAAGAAACCTCCAACCGTTCCCAACGGTAAGTAATCCAACGACCGTTCATGAAATACATTCAATGAGTTCAATTAAAACTTTCAAAATAAAGTTATAAATTCACACATTACTATAAATAACAATACCTTATTGTATCACACCTGTACAAATATAATGCATCTTGGGATTTTCTCTTTTTAATCCATCCAGTTATTCTGGCTAGAAATGGATCAGTTCCCACTTTGGGTGAGAGAGCTGAACTTGTAACATCGGTGTTGTCCATGTTAATGTACTTACTTATTCCTACATGTGGCTAGTTCCGTTGTCTGAATGCTCCTAGGTGAATGCTATTTAGAGAATGAGTCCACTGTCAGCTCCGGAGACAGTCTCGCCGAGCACCCGTCGCACGCGGTACATTTGAATCGCATCATACAGATATGAACTTCACTCAGTATTACAGACAAATATATCCGAACGTTGCAGAAGGCTGTCTCCGGCGTCGCATTGCCTGGCAAACTTACTCACTGTATTAATAAACGGATGACACCGTCAATTAGACAGCTTGCTAGATAACTTAACACAGTTTTGTACAGCTATTACAAGACACATGAATGTTCATACCTTGACCTTTGCTGGAATGAATGCAACTTCCGTAATGCACTATATTCATATTTCAATTTTGTAGTAGAGAATGTCTTATAGGTATGTTCTTTGTTTTAGATCTAGCGAAATCCTACATCTCACTTGTGAAGTTTATATATATAAATATCATATGTATTTTGTTCCAGTGTGTGTCCAGTGGCCGGAAGGTGAGAACCTTCATTACGATTTTGGTATGATATTTAATCCATAAACTAAATTAAGCTTTCGCGTTTACATTACCATAACAATCATTCGAGCATGAACCTCCTTCACTCAATGTGGTGGGATTATTCCGTTATTTAGATTCTTGCCCCTATCTGTCGAATCGATTCCAATAAATACGAGCACCCTCTGCGGTGACTGCAGCCCCGCCGCATCAGTGCTGGCACTCGAACTCCACGCCCGCTCGGACTCAATAGTGTGAGATGAGCCTAACGACATCGTCACAAACATCACGTAGTTTCGTGACGTGCAGCGAACCGAGCGGGCAGCGTGTCGTATTATGTGGGCTCGTGTCGCGCGGTGCCCCGGTGCGCTCGTGTGCGCGCGTAGCTCACGCGGTGTGTGCGCAGGGCTGCGGGTGTCGGGCGTGTCGTGGCCGTGGCTGGGCGCCGCGCCGGCCGCCGCGCCCGCGCCGCCGCTCGTGCTGGCGCCGCGCGCCGCCCAGCGCCGCAGGTAACGCATGCCCCCCACTCCACTGCCGTGTGTTGCATGTAGCGCTGCGCCGCGAGCCGCGCGCCGCGCCGCCGCCGCACGCGCACGCCCCGCACGCCTCGCCCCACGCGCTCTCGCACGCCGTGCTCAACCGCGCCGCCGCCTACGCCTCGCAGATGCACGCCTACGCACCGTGAGTAAACGCACCGCACTACCTACCCCCCTCCCCTGCCCGACGCTACAAGTCACTGTCGTCCACACGAAACTTTATAATCTTGACTCGGATATCTATGATCTTGACAGATTGTACTACAGCATTTATATCTAGCTAATTACAAAATTGATATTGCCAAAATCGGCCAAAAATTAATTACATTAAATGGATGAGATTATTATCAGTCTTCAAAACAGCAATATTTTAATGTCCACTAATTCGCTAACGACGCCAAATTATTCTCATTTCCTGAACACTATTCTTAGTCCGAAACCACAACTCGGATCAAACAAATAAACTATTCCAACACCGCCTATGATCCATTAAAGTGGTTAGTAGAGCTTGAAAAGGTAATAATATGATGAAGAGGTAAATGTTAACATTTAAAATTGAGGCGGTACAATCAGTCTGATTTCAGAAACCTTCCAAATTATGCTGCAAGGTCATGCCACATTATTTTAAAATCCATGCGTCTACTTTAAGTAGAAACATAGCTTATTTGTCTCTGGTGCCCATCAGAACCGAATATATTCATAGTCCTATAATACATTATAATATTCGTCAAAAGCAATTTTAATTAAAAGAAGCTTTGACGGACAAGATATCGTCTCCCCCGCGACGTTTTTCGTCGCCGCCGTCGGAAAAGTCACTCCACGGGTAGCTTCAGACTAATATATTCCCGTCGGGTACAACCTACTTTTCTTTGTTGACACCATGTAGCGACAGGTATACACACTGACACGACGTGCCGAAGTTTTCAGTATTGCGAAATTATGCTAATATGGCAGACAAAGTCGATACTTGATAAATCGATGTGTTTTTATTAGTTTGAGCGCATCAAAATATGCGCCGTATTAAACTTAACTATAGAACCACTTTCGAGCGAGGTAATGCAATTTACTCGGTAACTTTTTTTACAGTGAGATGTCTTTGTATACAGGGTTATTGGTAAAACACCAACAACCTCTTAAGAGGTCATTGTACTCATCATTATGAACAACTTTTACTATAGGTATATATAGATAGATTTCTGGTTTGGTACCAGAAATCGCGAAAAAAAATCAGCTGTTCCCTACATTTTGACGAGTTAGACGAACATAAATGTAGGGAACAGCTGTTTTTTTTTTCGCGATTTTTGATTTGGTCCCATAGTAAAAGTTGTTGACCTCTTAAGAGGTTGTTGGTGTTTTACCAATAACCCTGTATAGTTAACTCGACCATAAATTATGCTACATCTGCCTAGCATTTTCCCAACTACGTTAGGATTGGCTGCTAGTCTAACCGGCTGCAGCTGAATACCTGTATCCGACCATGTAAAGTTAAATATTAACAGCAACGTTTATACAACAGGGCGCAAGACTCCTCCACGATCCACCCCTACACCCCAATCCCTACTCCCCGATTCACCTAACTTTGGTATGAGTTATTTTCTGTTTAATAAATCAACTACACCAGCACATCACGTAATTATTGAGTGTAAATGTGTAACTAACAATAGTCACGTTAATTCTAACTGGATTGTTCGCTAAGCTTATAGATAACTATGTTTAACGCTTATCCCAACGTTGTAATATTGTGTTGATTAGACAAGTACCAGTAGATGACGGTCGTCTAGTTTCTTCCTTAATATTTCTCTGCACTAATAGCACTTGAATGAACATTACTGTTCGTTGCACTAAGTAGATTAGACATTTTATTAAGTACCTACTTTTATTCAATTACTATTTGATATAAATATGAGAAACCAATTGCAATAATATGACAACTATGTTAAAAAATATATAATGTTCTGTATAATGTTATTTTATTTCGCAGTGTCTATTACGACCCGTTCTTAGCCGCGGCCGCAACGGCTGACTCCAACTACAGACTGCAGGTAAATAAATGATTTGTTTTTACTCCCTATTCCAATGTCAGTTCCATTATTAATTAATATTTGTAGTACCTAATGATTGAGTGTACTGCCTAGTCTGCTCTGACAGCGTGTCAATAGTCGCGTAGTGAGGGCCCAGGTGGTGACAGTGCGTGTGTTGTTACAGGCCGCGAAGCCGGCAGCCGAGGTAAACGTCACGCCTTTAGAGTTCAGTTTCGCTCGATATGCGACTGTATCTGTATCTCTATCGCTTCCTGATTCATGTTCCACCACGCTAGTATAAGTTCGATATCCATCATGGAGTGAGTGCTGGGATTTTGTTTGCTCCTTTATTATATTCGTATGGTCCTATTGGTTGGTAATCCACCGTAAAGCAGGGTGCACATTGTGTTTGTGGTAACCAGATGGACTTGGCACACGCGCGGCCGGTCGGCTCGCGCGGTTTGCTTTCTGTTGAGTTTATCCTTGTTCGTTGGTATTGTGGTGGTGATTTAGTTTTAGGCATATGTTGAGGCTGTACGTTGAATCTATCTGATGCTAATCCATGCTGTGAGTAGAACATTGAGCCCACAAATGTAATTGCAATTATTAAGTACACTAACAATCACCGATAATAATATGTAGCTAGATTTAGAATACTTCGACGTTTTGATTTAGTTTGGATCGATTCCGTCATAATTGTTTCTTTAAATGCATGTCCATGTTCATCGACCACATTAACATTATCGTCTGCAACTCATTCTAAAAGTTGATAACTGAAATCGATGGTTTGAGCAGAAGATATAACACCAAGATCATAGAAACGTGTGCCGGCAGAGTTGCATGTGAATCGATTTTTATGTAAATAAATAGTATTTACAAACATGCACAATCTTTTTCTTGTATGTAGTACCTACTTTCTGCATCGTTTTTGCTTTCAACTCATGGCTACGCAGATCGCTATTCAATGTGACATGGAAATCATCTTTACGCCATTTTGTCGTCTGTGGATCTCCTCATACCGGTAAGAGTAATACGCGATCGAAGAGCGACCGCGGAAGCCGTAACTCTTCAACGGAGAAAAAAAGGTGATCGTCTTCTTGCCTTTGTGGGCTCACTGTTCGGATGAGAACGTTGGAGTGTAGGTGATCGGACGTCACGGCGCGCTCTGATCAGTGGTGTGTTTCGCAGGCGGCAGCCGCAGCGGCAGCGGCGGCGGCGCCCCTGCTGAAGTCCCCGCTGACGTCGGCGCAGCACGCGGCGGCGGCGGCCGCGGCGGCCAACTACGGCGCCGCCGCGCGCGCCGCCGCCGCCGCCGTGAGCGCCGCGCCCGCGCCCTCGCTCGCGCCGCTCGGTGCCACGTCAGTACCTACGTCCACCTCCAACACTTTGATGTCGCTCATGTAAATACAAAGCTTTAAGGACTTAACTAACATTACTTATAACGTTCCATAATCCGACACTAACACTCGATCCTCTTTTAAGTGCTCATATACACGAGTGGCACGTTGCCAACGACAGAGACGACTGCAGCCGTCGACGACTGCAGTTGCCTCTGCCGTTGCCGACGTGCCGCTCGTGAACATATCTGATCATTAAGCGTCACTATTCCCGAAGTAAAACTATTTTAATTGAATTGAATAAATAGACCTCATCAAGTCATAGAAAGAAAGAATCCCTAATGATTATCGCATGTTGAATACAACAAACTTGACCACCCGTCACTTGTCAAAGTTAAAGCATTTAATTCAAATAGGCACACAGAAGGCACTATTTATTGAACGGCAATAATTACAATAATAAGTAACGACCTTAAGACGGTACACTATTCTTGAGTTATTGCACATTATTTCATAAGTGTAGTTTTGAAATATATGCAATAAACTAAATACAATAGAGTACCTAGTGCATGATTTTATTATATGTGTAGAACAGTAGACCGTATTACGCATAGAGATAGAACAAGTGCTTCTAAGTCTGCTCTGCACTGAAGTAAAAATAATTAATTAGTATTATGTTGTATAACACAAGAAGACATGTTGCGTGTTGCAGGTACGGCAGAGAATACGCAGACCCATACTTAGGACACGGTATCGGACCGGTGTCGGGATACGGGGTAAGATAAATCTTCATTTAATTTAATTTGTCGGTGCTATACAGGGAAAATGAAATACCAGTGCGCAAACTGTACCCTTGAGATCAGCATATGATTCTAGACCCCTAGCGTAGAAATGTTTCGTCTGTTATAAGAAAATAAAAATTGTTGTTCTATACATTTTGACCCGCACTGGGCCCGCATGGTGGATTACGGCCCACTCACTGTCACAGAGAAGAGGCCTAAATCCCAGCAGTGAGAACATTATAGGCTGATTATGATATACATTATTATACATTTTGAACGGGTAGGTACTGCGTTTTTCTATGAAACAGCAGATTTTTTTTTTTTTTGATAACTACGAATTATTTCTACGCTAGAATCTTATGTTGAATTCATGATTACAGTTTGCGCACTGTTTATTTTTTTTCCTGTACTCTCTCAACACGTACAAAGGATATTAACAGTGATAATATTTAACTTGCAGACTGCAGTGTACAGAAGTGGATACAACAGATTTGCGCCATACTAAAGCCAGTGGATCATGAAACGATTAACTCGAATATTACCTTCGTCACCTTCACCTTAACATGACAATGAACTCTCTTTGTAAACGTACAAACATAATTCATAAATTTAAGGATCAATAATAAACGCTAGCCGACTACCGTAGTAAGTATCTAAGCTTGGGTAGCGAACTAATGAGTAATGAGCGAGCGTCGTTGAGTCGTCGAAGCGCGCGCTGCGGACTGCCGCAGCCGCGCCTTACACAACTTATGAAATACCAAAGTCATTAAAATTTCTAACAGAAATACGTTATTAAGTTGAACTTTAATATAAATGATTTGTGTACCTAATGCTATACAAGTGCGAGCAGCTAAAGTGAGTGCTTTCGTTGTATTTAGATATACTAGGGGTTACTATAATTTTACTAATTACACAGAAGTGAATTCATATTACGATTAGAGTACCATACTATCTAGTGTAGATGTTACACTTGTATCATTGACAATAGAAGAAATATTTACTATAATGATATATTTAGTGAGCTTTGCACTTGCATATCATAAAATTTGTAAATACTAAACGGGAAACACATTTTATTGGGTCACAATATTTTTTTTATTCAAAATTTCCAAAATGTTGTTTCCTAAATACATATTCAGCGATCTTATTCTAAATAATAATATACTCGTTAACTTAAAAGGTAATTCTCCACTCATAATTATTACATAAGAGTTTTTCGATTATAAACGCCAATGAGTTAACGTTAAAACTGTCATAAATTATTGAATCCAATCATTAAAGTAACGTCACTGTTATTATATAGTAGGTAGACATATATTATACACAGAGACAATAGAAATTTCAGAACATCTATTTTGGACTAACAAGTTATTTGGTGCGATATTAATGTGGTGCCATTTGTTTGGTTGTTATTTTTACACATACGTATTATATTTTTTCTAAAGTTACCTTTTACCCGATACAATTTATGTCACATAGTTGTAGGCTATCCCCGAAAACGTGACCGACGGCGCAGTCATACGATGTTCACAGTCGCGGCCACTTCTATTGCTCCGCAAACAGTGTCTCCTGGCGCTTACATGCGAGTTTGAATATTGATATAACTGTCGTCAGTCGGTAGTACTAACATTGTGTCGTTTTGGTTCGTACATTACGCTTGAAGCTTACCTTGTCGATAGTCCCCGTTCCTTTCGTCAGTCCCGTGCGGTGGCGAGCCACGAGACCACGCGTGTGCAGTTCGCTTCTCGTGCGGATTCTAATCTCTGACCCCGGGAGTGTTTACTTGAGGTCCTGTTAGTTGTAAATCGAATAATCGGTTGCTAGTTTATAAATAAGCTAATGTTTTACAGAATGTAATGTAGGTGAAACGCTTTAGCAGTAGTCTATAAGGGAAGAAGGGAACTCCGTCGAGTTCTTACATATCATTGAGATTTTCTCCTTGTATGTAGTTATGTTTAATCATAATTCTATTGTCTTTTAACGATGTCTTATTTTTACAGTGCTATTTTAATATTTTTGTCTGGCGTACGGACTTTCATTTTATAGATCAAACACGCATACGGGTCCAACCCTTTTAGAAGTTGTAAATTTTAGATCTAACATTTGCATTAGGATTTTAAAGTATTGTAACATCTATGAATTCGCTCAACGTTTATACCAAAGCACAAAAACCCATCGATTCATACGTATTCGGAGAAGTGTTGCATGACATTAACCTCTTTTCGATAGATTTAATAGTCTTTCAGTGAGAAAAACTTACGAAATCTATAAGTCGTGTAGATAGATAACTAGAACAAAACAATAGACTTTTATTTTTTACTTCATTTTGTTAAAAGTTTTCATTACTTACACCTAAGTAATTTTTTTCTAAGGACATATCTACATGTTTGCCATCTAGCGTAGTTTAATCTTAACGTAGTTCAATGACTATATACATAAATATATAGATCTGAATTGATTAATTCATAGTTGATTGTCAATCTTCTCATGTTGTTGTAAATTCCTAAGGAATATGGTACACATTGTGTTACAGATGTGTCTGTATGAGAGGTTGCGTCGACGTCGACGTATTAGAGCTTTGTCCGTTTATTTTTCAAACCTTTACGTAGCAAGTAGAGATAATGTACCGAATACGTTGGGACTGGTGCAGGCGCGTCGTCCTGCCCGCACGACTTCCTCGCTGACATATCAACACAGGCCGGTTCTCGTGTGCGGAGCTCGCGTCTGCGGGACAGGCGCGCGCCGCGACTCGGTGTCGTCTGATGGTGATAGCTTTAATTAATTAAAGGTGTTAAGGTGATGTTGTCACCCAGTTGTGTCATCTTGAAACCAGAATTAGATTAACTAACTCAGTTTGTAGCATTTCCATGACATTATTATTGTTTGTCTTGCAGAATTCTAGTCTTCGCGCACAATCTTTTTATTAAAATAATAGTAAAGGTGCTTACTCGTAAAGGTTTCATGTGATATTTACGGAATTAGTTGTCGTCTCTTCGTCTCGATTCGTATTTTATTTTCTTTCCGTACGATATGTAATAAGCGGTTCGTGTCATATTTTCCTTTTACTGATTATTTACTCTCACCTTTTAGTGCCACTGGCTTTATATAATAAGTTATATTTACTTTTATCGTACGTTATTGTAGTCTCGTTGCAGCTTCGAACAATATTTTGTGCTTTACTGCTGAATACTCATGCGTGAATGCGTTATTTTAAGTAATTCTTAGGTTTGTAGGAATTGTCTGATTAATGCAAGATTTTGTATCTGAGTACAGAAAAAAGTACATGTGATTCTATTTGATTTTATTGTTTAGTTTTAGTATTTTTTATCAATCAAAGTCACAAATATTTGTGAATTGTGTATTTTTTAATCATCCATTTTTATTATACAAGTTAACAGGACCTGTTTTGGAATAATTATATGAATTACAAACATTATATTCGTGTCTACTCGTAACTGTATAATTTAATCAATTTCTGACCAAAACCTGTCTTGTTTGCTTCATTCTAAAAGATACATAATTTTTGATTATGTTATTTTAAGTCTTTTATGTATGATTTTAATGATAATGTAATAAATCACAAAAGCAAAATACCTAAGTTTTGTATAAAGTTACATAATATAAGCCAAATTGTTGTTACTTGGAGAAAAATCAGAATTTAAATTACATATCTGACAAAATGGTTAGTGTGCTACAATAAGATTGAAAAAAAAAAATAACATCAAGAACAATGTATTATAAATATTATAATCATAAAATTAAGGATATGTATTTTGTAACGCGATTTGTTTCTCAGTTTTTATGAGATGTTAAATTAAAGTTTCATACTACTCTCTTGTTTTATGCTGTGCACATCTTATACGATCGACGGCTTCGATACTGTATTCATTAGATCTAAAGCGAATTGTTATATTGTGCATAATAAATCATATCAGTAGTGGTGTTAGCTAGTGGCGACGTTCGCTAGCGGCACCGAAGGCAACTACCGCCACAGAGCCGGCCGCCCGCGCGCGCGCCTGCGGTCAGCTCGCGGGTCGAGCGGCTGCTGTCGACTGTATATAGTGTTACCGGCGGATCTCCCGCCTCATGTTGTGCGTATAACCTGTACCCGAGGTTCATATTGTTAAAGTAGCCAGAGTTAATAAGTATCACTTGTTCGTCAATTGCACTCGTCAAAGCTGTTCCGTTGGTGTTGTAGATTATTCAGATATTAGCGGGGTAATGTTTGCTCCCGTATGTTAAACATTAAAGTCGTAGACGTGCCATGACACTCATTGTAACGCACGACATCGTCACACATCACGTCTATGACTTTAATAGTTTCGTTTAACCCGTACATAGCTAGATGATGTAACGCATACTGATTGTGAAAGTAATTGTCGCTTGTCTAGTTTGTAGCTTGTGACATTATCACCAAAAAATAATCACTATGACTAAGTATAATGTGAACAAAATTTACATTCTGAGTTTCACATTAATGCTGTTGTAAAATTATAACAGTTAATAAATTAAAAATAACTGTATGAAATACATTAATTTATACATTGTACCATCTTGTATAGATATAGTAAGGTGACGTTTTGGTGAAGTTGCTAGTAGTTAAAGCAATCAGTATGCGTTGCAGTTGCATAGTGGGCCACAATGCGCGTGCGCCGCGACTCCGTGCACAGCGTGCACACTGTTGCAGCCGGCCAGTATTTGAAATATTATAACAATACCGTGCTCAATTCCTGTATCTGTACATTGTAAGTATAATGTTGACAAAATGTTTTTGAAGTTTAATGTAAACTACAATAGATTTGTTACATAATGAATGTCTTCCGTTTGGCACATTTTATAGATACCTCCTTTGCACATTTTATTAATGCACGGATCTACATAAAGAATACTAGTTCAATATGATTTAACCGAGATTTTTCAAGCCAAGTGCACAGCGAGCCCCCATATACGATTTGTGATACCTAAAGTAAATGAATAATACGAATTTTCCTTTTTTGTGTGGCAATTTTTAATGGATTGCAAAGCTGATTTTCTCTTTTAAATTGTAAATATTTTTTTTTCTAATGAAAAATATTGAATGAAGTGAATCATTTTAAAGCCTTTGGCATTGTGTACTCATTTACGTTATAAATAAATTATAGTATAAAATACTCGTATTTTATTTTCCGCATCATCTTTATTAATTCCCGTACTGGATTAGGTACCAACTATTTGTTTTACAGAATAGCAGATTTAATTGCTCTTTTGTGAATAATACTGATTGGGTGACAATCGTATTATGTCGATAAGATTGCAAGGCTGTCTGATAACACAGTAGGTAATGATTCTTTAGTGTGAAATAATTAAAACAATCGGAATAGTGAGATTATCTGGTAAGAGCGATAAGGGCTGCGGTTGCGTCGTTCAAGCAGTGTCGGGCCGGCGCGAGCGCTCCTCAGTGGTTCGCTACTCTGTTATGCAGTGCTGTGTATAATGCAATTCAATTCCTTAAAAAATAATTAATTCATAATGGTGTTGTGTCCGCCGTTCAGATGGGCTTCTCGAGCGAGGTACAAGTTTACTGTACCTGTTGAAAATCCTGATGTACGCCGTGAAACAATCTTTGTAAGTAAAACAATAGAATACTAGGTACCTCTTGTCTGACGCTTAGCGTCTGTTTATATTTCTACGATTATGACGAACTAAATACCTGCAGGAAAGCAAAAAGGTTCTTAGAAATACAACCTACATCTCAGGCGACAACTACACTACTCTAATCCTGACGTGACATAGATAATTAGATAACTATGTGTTAGTGTTATTTTCACCTTATTGATTGTTCATATGCATCATAGTGTCTACCAATACCTGCCATTATAATAATTATACCCACAACTACATACTTGCTTCAATCAATTACTTGATTGTTAAACAAAAGGGTGAAAAGTACTTCTACCATTTTTTTATTCAGTGATAATAAGAAATGAGATCTATAGTTGGTAGACGTAGCTCTGCACTTAGATACATAGATTATGTAAAAAAAAACCTCAAACGTACCTAGGTACCAGCGCGTACCTATTGATTACAAACGGTTAGAACAAAGGATTTTAAAAAAAATGTTAAATCACCTTGGTTATCTGTATGCCATCTTAAATAAGTAAAAATGAAACGAAATGTTTGATAAAATAATGTGATAAGTTATTCGAATCACTGCAGATAGCAATCACGAAAAAATAATGAGGGATTATGTTTTTATCAAATTTTAGACTTGTTTATTGTAATTGGAAATTTATTTCTTCTGAGTAAAATTATTTAATATTGTACCGCCTATTGCTGCTAAGTGGATGATAACTTACATAATTGTACACTTCTAGCATAGCAACGAAACGTTTTGTTTTGACTTGTAGGTAATGCCAGGATCATCGTAATTAGCGGGTACTTATTGCAATATCTAAAATTAAAAGAACTAGCGTCAAATAACCTACGTTCAAAATCCCTAAAATCTAAATACCTAATGTTTTTAAATACCTAAGCAACTAACACCTACCTACGATTTACCTAAGTTTAAAATACTGATTGGACTAAATATCTATAATTCAAAAATATGTTTCTGGCACTCGCCGGCCAGTATTACAATACTTACCCGATAATATCAAATGCAGCAAAATTGAATATTATAATCTACCAAATGAGTATGTGTGTGTGTGTGAATGTGAGTTTAAATGTTTGTAAACGCACCCACGATACAGGAGTAATTCCTAGTGTGAGGCAACGTTTAAAAAAAAAAACAAAAACAAAACAAATAAACTATTCCTCCTTCTGTACCAGCTGCATAATGAAGTTGTTAAAAGTTAATAGATATGTTTGGAAATTGTTTAAATTAAAACGACGTTACTGCAAATCCCACCACCTAGGCCCCAAAGTCTTAAACTATGTAGTGCACTTAAGGTAGGATTTCCTAAGACTGCGGCGACCGCCACATAGCGTCCGCAATAAAATATAGAAGCTTCTGTGATAGACGTTACGCACTACGATGAACATTACGTCCTTCGGCTGAAAGTTACATGCTACGACAATCGCTACGTGCTACGAAAGATGCTACGCACTACGATCCAAGTTCCGTGAAGTCTCGACAGACGTTACATGCTACGACGAACGCTACGCGCTACTTTAGAAGTTACGTGCTACGACAGAGGTTACTTGCTACGACTGATGCTACGTGCTACGGTACGTCATACGACTGACGATACATGCTACGCAGGTAGCTACGACACAAGTTCTGAGATGTAGGTCCTTAGTGGGTGTAGTGCTTGTAAAACATGACAAGTTATAATTTTCAAATTTGCTGCCATACATCTATATCTATATACATACATCGTCTGACCACGTTGTTCTTATAAACCACGCAACGGATTTTGATGCGTCGTTACCATAATTTAGAGGATTCATTCCGGAAGGTTTATCTCCATGTTTTGTCATCGTACGGTAACCCCTTATCACCCTAATAGCCATCGCTCTCTGAGGCCTTCGCAATATTGTCACGTTGCGGGCTGTCAGGGTGTCCGCCCGCACGGGCGCCTCATACAGAGCCATGGACCGCACTATCCCCACGTACAACCTCCGGCAGGAAGCGTTGGGTCCCCCCAGGTTGGGTAGCAGTCGCGCAAGAGTAGCAGTAACGCTCATCAACCTGGGGACCAGCCGCTAAATTTACGGCCCGAAGTCAAGCCCCAGGTACTTCATCCTAGACTCGACACCGATGCAAACGCCTCCTACCACAAGGTGGCTCGTTCCAAGGCCCATGGAAACAGAGAGTCTCAGACTTGTGCAAAGCCACATCAAGACCCAAACGCCGGATCCTTCCAACCCTTTTGGGTATTCAATCCTTCCAACCTGTTTGGAGAGTGGTACGTCCCGATTTCTACCAAATCCCCGCCCCCGTGATGATGTTTTCAAAGAACGGATATCCATTGTAAGCCCGTAATATGAGGGTTACCAAGCCGCTGGAGTCACTCACCCAGTTATCCCTTGGTATGGCAATGTACGCCCCTGCAACCACAGCAACATGAATCGACCACTGTGCTATGAAGTACTCACACATGTGCTCTGGAGAAGTAAGTCCTGCACAGTGGTTGATATTACTCTGAAGGACAAGTGTCCTTCAAAGTAATATCAACCACTGTGCAGGGTCGACCAAGGACAAAAGGTGGCAATGTCTGCTTTACAGTCGTCGTCGCTGCAAGGAGCAGAGTGCACGCAAATGGCAAATGGCCATCGGGGTGGAGAAATAAATATATGGACTGTGTATAATGGCTCCATATCTACTTAGATATGGAGCCATATATTTACTATACAGTCCATATAATTATTCTCCACCCATGGCGTTGCCCTTGGGCGCAGTACAGGTCTTACTGCCTGCCCGATGTTCCGCTGGATTCCCTGCTGCTACACAAATAAAGCAGTGCTGCGCCGTCTCACAAATCCTGGCTATGTATCTGGACTAACCGCAACGGCGGCATAGATTGCTGCGATCAACCGCCGAGGTGCATTGCGCTACAACGTGTCCGTCTTCAAGACTCCGAAAGCACTTCAATGGTCTGGCGGCAAGCAATTAGCGCCGAACTGAACTGCCTGGTTTGGCTCCCACAAATATTCTGCGGTTTTTGACGATTTTATTGGCTGCTGATCCCGCTCAGCTGGCCACTGTCGACCTCAATCCACACCTAGGCGGATCTCCGAAGCCTTAACATGCTCTGATGCACACCCTCCGTCTCTGATGACTGTAGCCACAACTTCATCGGCCGTGACGGAGTCATCCAGGCCTGATATCCGCAGATCGACACATTCCCATTAAGTCTATTATTAACCATTACGAGTAGGTAGTGATTAAAAGTGTGCCATAATATGTACAAATTATAGCCTGATATTGACTAGAAAACCCACTGAAATAGATGATAATAACGATGAACATTTCTCAATGTTTTAAGATCATTTAAAAAACGTAAAGTATGAACCTAGTACCTACTTATAATGCACTACTATGCAGTATGATGCACCCATCTTCAAAGAGAGACGAGACGGACTTTAATTTAATAATTCTGTGGCATCACATCATATTGTGCCTACCTAAGGGCACGACCTATGCCACAAAACCTACATTGTAGGTGTAAACATAGGTACCTAGGTACCTATGTTTACACCAAGCAAAGCAAGCAAGGTACATGTCACCACAGAAACGTTGCTCTTTCTTTTACGATTCGCTGTAGTGTAAATAATACAACTAGCAACGACATTACATAGCTGCTACGATACAAAGGCATGCGATAATTGCTTTATGTTTTAGTCACTTAAAAGTATCATCATCGATTTAATTCCAACAAAAATTTAATACCTAATGTTTTGATGTGATTTCACTATCGCGTCATTTCAGATAATACCTGACGGTGCCACAGATACATTTTACAGCAATATCAATGGGGAATTACCGAATGGTAATGAAGATGAGCCTGCCAAAACTGAACATAGAAATAGTAGTACCACTACAAATGGTGACGGCAAAAAAATGAGTACTACCATAAGCATCCAGAGTAGAAACCCGTCGAGATATAGTAGAGAAGAGTCCGACACTGATTTTGATGAACGCAAGAGCAGTGCTGGTCGTAAGACTATATCGGAGCTGGTGCAGCAGCAGAAGAGGACGAAGAAGCGGCGCCGCAAGAGCGGTGTGATCGCCCCCCACACGCCCACGGACCCCTCGCGCCTAAATGACACACACATCGAAAAACACGAAAAGGATAAGACGTAAGTTAGCTCACACTCTTTCAATACGATTTATTAAATTATATTAAAGTTTAAAATTTAGATTAGAACCTACGCAACACTACGATCAGAAACAGGGCGGGTTTTACCTGCTATCTAATTTATACTTTTATAGCTTGCACAAACTCATATAATTATGTAGGTATATAATTTATTACTTTTTATAGGTCATCTGAACAAATAAAAAAGGCTGTTATGGCTAATGACTTCTTAAGGAACTTGATGGATGATGAGCGACTTGCAGCAGTAGTCGAAGCGATGAGTCGGCAGGAGTTCCCAGCAGGCAGCCTTATCATCAGGGAAGGGGAGAGCGGCAGCCATCTTTTTGTTTCAGCAAACGGACAGTTTGAAGTCCTCAAAGGTGGACAGGTTGTAAAAACCTTCGGACAAGGAGAAGTGTTTGGTGAACTTGCTATTCTTTACAAAGCTAAACGTTTCGCCTCAATACGATGTAAGTCGATTATTCTATGGATTATAACTTTTGAAGCAAACAAATCCCTATAATATATCTATCTACCTCTTCTTAAATTAGGTATAACAGAAGCCCAAGTATGGATGTTGGAGCGAAGAGTTTTTCAAAAGATTATGGTACGCAGTCTGCAACAAGAGCAAAATGACAATATGCGTTTTCTGGCTTCGGTGCCTCTACTTGAAGGCATTCATCCTATCGAACTCTCGAAAATCTCCGAATTCCTCAAGAGGGTATGAAATAATAATCTACATAAATAATATCGACGCTTGAAAGGCAAAATTGAGTAAGCGACACAGGGCTAACTTTACAGGAGAACTTTAAAGTATAACTTTTCAGAAAAAAAAATCATATAAATTCTGATTCGAGTGATAAAATAAGATTTCCAAAACAGTAAGAATTACGCCTGTAGGATGATTACAAGAATTTATATGATTTTTTTTTTCTGAAAAGTTAAACTTTAAACTGTTCTCCTGTAAAGTTAGCCCTATGTCGGTTAGGGCCGGGCGGGTTGTTTCACGTCCACTTGACGCACGCGTATACGTCGTTTATGGCGCTAACGATCGTCAAACCAAAAAAAGAGTTGTTTCAAATTGCGATTACAAAATGAGGGCCTTGAAGTACGTTAAATAATTACGATTACGTAATCGTTATTATTTGACGTAAGTATGTTGCGTTAACCAACCGTTTGGAACAACCGGTCCATTGTCAATTTTGCCGTTCAAGCGTCGATATAAAATAAGCATGAAAAAAGAGGAACGCAATCTCAAGATTACATATTTCAGGAATTCTTTTCGGCGGGTACACCAGTTGTACGACAAGGCGACAGAGGTGACAAATTCTACATCATTCGGGGTGGCACGGTGGCGGTGACGAAGCGTGAAGGCGAGAGTGGCGAAAAGCGTGTGGGGGTGCTCGGGCGCGGGCAGTATTTCGGCGAACAAGCACTACTGCACGAGGACCGCAGGCTGGCCACTGTCACCGCACAGCCGCCGGGTGTCGAGTGTCTGACGCTGGAACGAGGGTAAAGAACTATAGAATATAATAGAATAGAATAGAATTTATTTCCAACGTAAGTGTTACATTGTATACCACAACTTAAGACTAAATATTAAACATAATAAGTACTTACAACAAGTTTCCAAAAACACGCATTCTTAAAAATTAAAAATCCTTAATTAGTAATTATTTCGTACGCTAAAAAGATACGTTTTTCTTTATATTACAACTATACAAAAAAATCTGATGTTAGAACTATGTTTGATGTCTTAAGTGAACAACTAGCTTCATCTTTCTGACTGGCCGACTCCTTGACAATTCAAAAGTGTCTGATAATTCATTGGTTTAATTGATATAAATGCTATGAGTTAGAGTTTGATGACTCTTGATAAAAAGTTGCAATGTGGTTATTTCTGATTAAGTTAATACGGTTTCTACTCACGTGTTCAAGTCAGGTTTGCCTGACGAAGTACTTATTTCAAACTCGTACAGAGATCTCGATTTGTGACGTTGTCGCCCCGTTATGTGCTCGTAAAAATAATAGCGTGATTAAAAACCGTATAGTTACCTAATCTTAATATAATAATAAAAATGTTATATACTTTTTATCTAATGGGGTTAAGGGTTATAATTACATGCATAGAAACCGATATCAAGGAATCACTTTTATGTATTTACTTACTAGCTTCTGCCCGTGACTTCGTTCGCGTGAAAGTCTTTAGACAACACAATATACTAAAATAACAGCCGCATTTTTATAAAAAAATCCCTGTATAATATTACGTTTGTAGTTTTCGTCTCTGCAGTCAAAATATACAGAGAGTCCAGCTCGTCGTGAGGTCAACACCCGCAACCATTTCCCATTGCTTTCGAAGTTTTTAGTTTTGACTGAATTAATGTACGCCTGGGTTCCTGCATATACTATCTAATGACACAACACTGATGTATCAGTGTGAATGCGTGTACGCATTCTTACAGATTATTCATGGGCGAACTGTAATTTTTTATATTTTGGCTGCTGAGAACAAAGTACTAAAGTAGTAAACATCCCTGTTTACTACTTTTCTAAAAATGTGGCTGTTATTTTAATATACTCATTGGGGGTGGCTTACGACTTCCACGCAAATCAAGTTGTGGGCAGAAGTTAGAACTGAAATAAAAAATTATGATCAGCCACTAAAAATAATGTTATAATTTTTATTTTTTAAGTGCTGTGCTCTTATGTAAGACTGATTGTTGTTCATCAAAGACTCTTGACTTTTCGTTACTGTTATAAAAAAAAAACGACAAATAATCAAACACAAACATTTATTCTACAACTAAAACACATAAACCACTTACAGAATAGAATAGAATACAATATAATTTATTTCCAACGTAAGTGTTACATTGTATACCACAACTTAAGACAAAGAAGAAGTATTAATCATAATAAGTACTTACAATAAGTTTCCAAAACACGCATTCTTAAAAATTAATCATCCTTAGTTAGTAATCATTACGTCCGCTAAAAAGATACGTTTTTCTTTGTATTTAAACTATGCAAAAAAACTGATGTTAGAACTATGTTTGAACAAATAAACTAATTGGTGGTAATGTGGTATACAGATAAAAATTCTTTACCTTCCGCACTAGTCATAGACTGTGTTACGGCAAGGTAAGGGTAAGGATTCTCGCTCTGGAAATACCAACTGTAAGTTAATTGACATAAGGACAGTTATCCAACGTATATGGTCATAAAAGAGTATAGAAAAGATGCGATAACGGCTAATGAGTTTGGCGTAAGCAAGTAGTACATGCAAAAATATCAGACAACGTGACTTATAACAAACCTTATGTGTTATTGTCAGTTCATAATACAAATACCATGGTACAAATTAATGTTATAAACATTTTATATCAAAACCATATCATACTCACATTATGGAATTTACAATAATATGCTAATTTGACATGAAATTATCTCAGCCATACTTTATTCGTGAATTTATGTAATGTTGTATAGTATTTGTGAATGTACGTTTTGTGTATATATGTATATATATGTATATTTAAAAACCATACAGACATGCATATATTTAAATAGCAGGATTAGTGTAAGATATAGATACGTATATGTATTTTGTTTATTTATGTGTAAGAGTATATATGTTACAGTTAAAACCCGTTTTTAGATAGAACGCGTTTTCCCTAGTTAGAACTAGTTATTTCTAAATGCCTTTGTTAAAACTAGAAATGTGCCGCGGCAGCGGCCGGCGATGTGCCAGAAGCGAATCGCTTTTGGAAAAGGAAACAGTTAGGTTAGGTTAGGTTAGAGTATGACAAACAACGCACGAGCCGAGCGAGCGAAGCGAGCGTGCCGCGGCAGCGGCCGGCGATGTGCCAGAAGCGAATCGCCGGGAATGAACGAGCGCACAGCGCGTGGATGGCGCTCGGAAAGGGATTCTCCCGCACTTGTCGAAACTTGTCGAATCAGGCGATGTCTCGCGATCAATGAGAATAAGGTACGATCAATTTTGAGAACAGTTTTAACTGACTCACTTCGGAAAAACGCGTGTTGTCTAGTAAGAACTAGTTTTAACTGATATTCCATTTCAAGTATTAGTTAATTCTAGTTTTAACAAAGGCATTTAGTAAAAACTAGTTCTAACTAGGGAAAACGCGTTCTATCTAAAAACTGGTTTTAACTGTAACATATATAATTACTTGCATATCTGTATTAATTTTTCTGTCCGTTCATAATCTAAACTACTCAGAAACTTATCCAGTGCCCTCCTGCAAATAGAACTGTCAACTATAACTGTGTGTTCATGTAAAGTTGACTAATATTAAGGACCTCAAACTCTTCATATAATTTCGACGTAGAGTATCTAAAGGGTTTGAAATTAATAACTTTCAAAATACACCTCTGGGTGCGTTCAATTTTTATAAGAGTACTTTTTCGTGCACCACCCCAAGTGGCGATACAAGTGGTGATTGACATAAAGCTAGGTAAACCATTCTGTTAGTCATTCTGTCTCTTAGGTTTCTATTTTTTTTTAAAATAGGTATTAGTTTGCGAATTCTAGATTTAAGATTACTAATATGTGGTTTCCAATTCAATTTTTTATCAATTTCTATACCAAGATATTTAGTACTATTACTTGCAGATAAAATATGGCAATCACAAATCTCTAATAGCAAGAGAGCAATCAGAAGAATGCGCTTTCAAAAGGAAATCCGGAGGTGGCTGTAGGTTGTTTTTGATGCTAAAAGTTATATACCTATTTAGTTTTACTTAAATTTAATGTGAGTAAGTTGTAGTCAAGCCAATTTATTATTTTTGGAGCCCATTCTCAGCTGATGTTTTGGCTTGTGCACATGATGAATGTTAAAACAAAGTCACCGTATCGTCGGCAAATGTAATTAATTTTGATTCTGGTATTCCAGTATTGCATAAATTATTAACATAAATAAGAAACGAGGTAGGCCCAAGTACCGATCCTTGAGGTGCTCCAAAATCAATTTTTAGTTTTGAGCTAGTTATATTTCCGATTCTTAATGTTTGTGCCCTGTTACTAAGATAATCATTAAAAAGTTCCAGTGGTACACCCCTGATGCCTATAGATTCTAATTTACGAATCAGTAATGAAATTTTATTATTATTATTATTTTTATTTTTTTATTATTATTATTTTTTTTTTATTTTTTTTTTATAATTTTGAATTATTATTATTTTTTTTTTTATTTTGTTTATTTATTTTAAATATTGGATTTTAACGAACCCAGAAAGCATTCGTCGAACCGCTAAGCTACTTGCTTTGTTGAAAGTTGACGAAAATAACCGTTCCTTTATGTACATATATGCCATGATTGACTGCTTAGCTCCATAAAGGTTTAACGGTTATACCCTTTTGGGATCGAATTTTTACAATTTGCGGTAAACTATGGAAGGATACGAACAATGCAACATTGCTCATCCCCCATTGCAAATATCGTGATAAGATAATTTATAGCCTACAGATTGACCCAGTTTTTTTTTTATATTTCTACGGATTAACCAGACTTATACGAGTAGGGAATATTTATGCATTTGAACAGAATCTATCCGGTAGTATATTTACGTGATGCTGGAACATACATTCAGACTGTAGCGGTATCTACAACGCCACATGTGAACAACGCGTCATACTGACGTCACGCAAATCTTGCATCTGGCAAGCAGAGTTTACCGCGCAATTAGCATAGATACAATTTCCCAACATCAATCGTTAGGCAATTGCCCGCCAGACACAACTCCCAAACAGATAAACAGGCAAAAGTTGTAAAAACTTGTTTTTGATATTAGAATCGTTCCCAGACGTCGCAATTACAAAAAAAAAAGCAGTCAGGGGACCGCCGGCAGGAACGAAGTTTCTTACACACACACACACATAGGTACTCGTATATCGAAAGAAAGAGAAAGAAAAAAAGAGAAAAAGAAAAAGAGAGAATTTCTGAATTTAATATATATTTTTAATACAGATCCATCTAGTTTATGTTTTTAGAAGCTCTCATGAAGTTGTCGCCATATTGGATTTTCATTTTGACCTCGCCATTGGCTTTAGCACCCTCGAAAACCATGAAAACTATCTCTATAAGTCGCATGGAGGGGGCATAACGCTTTTTCGTTACGTGACGATTTCTACAAGTTTATTTCAACCGCAAGCCGAGTTACAGAACTTCGTTCCAATAATGTAAAGTTTTAACTACACTACGATTTCATTACACTTATGCATATATAAGTTTGTAGTTCAAGTTCTAGGTCCTTGAAGTCTTAAACAAAGTATGTACCAAATTAATAGATAGGTAACCTAAGGTAGTTTTAAAAATCCTAGAGTTATACATAATGTCATTTGTTTCTTTGTTTTGACAGACCATTCACGGAATTGTTAGGCAATTTAGACGAACTGAAGAAAATTCGACATGATGTGCCGAGACCATCGCAACAAAAGAAAACATCGCAAGTTAAAAGCGGTAAGTAATGTAAACTGTGTATCTATGTATCTACCGAAAAGTGGTGAATGAACGTGAACAGAAAGGTGCCACAAGGGTCGCTACTGGTGGGCGGAGCACCGCGGCGTCCTCGTGGCGGCGATCGGCGGCGGCGATCTCTCGCGTCCGGCCCTGCTCCAGGTCATGGTACGGAGAGAGAGCGGCGAGCAATGGGCAGATCGCCGCCCGGAAAGGACCAGGCCCGAGTCGACGCCGGCGCGTTGTGTTGCATGCGCGCCTCAAAGAGATGTCAGCACGAACTGACGGGGTCCGCCAAGGCTGATAGGGCCAGGGCCGCGGGTTGTTCGAAAGAGATACCGTGGCCCGTGGCATAGGCAACTGAAGGAACACGGGTGGGTTTTAGTCAGTAAGGCTGACACGCCCTCCCGCTCCGCCCAGAGCGGAAGAAGTCATAATTATGATGATTTCCCACCCAGAAAAAAAAAAGGGTCGATACTGGGCCTGTTACTCTTCACCTTATTTAGTTCTTATAAAGCCCATTGCCTAAAACGACGTAGATACCCGCATCTACACCACAATTACTATACAATTGTTTTAAAGTTAAGTTTTAAACGGAGTGATTATAACAACTAGTTGGATGTCCTTAAAACATTAAAATGACCCGGTTGAACATTCGACCAAGCAAATTGGGCGAAATTAACTAGGTAAATGCTTGCAAATCTTCTTCAAGAATTCAGTAACATAATTACAGATAAACGTTTTTAAGGCGGATTAGAACCTAAAATTATCATTGACCTAGATATTTAGTATTTAGCGCGCAACAAATTATCGTTGTATATTATATATTGATGACTGGACGACCAACTATTGCTTTCAGAATTCGAATTCGTGGAACTCAAAGACTTGGAGATTGTGGGCACCATGGGTGTGGGAGGGTTCGGTCGAGTCGAGCTGGTGCAGTACAAACCCGACAAGTCACTCACCTTTGCTCTCAAGTGCCTTAAGAAGATCGACATGGTGCAGCAACAGCAGCAGGAGCATGCATACAATGAGAAACATATCATGATGTCGTGCAAAAGTCCGTTTATTTGCAGGTAAATGTTTGTTTTAGTACAGCTGGTATATTTCTAAATACTATGACAGAAATAGGGCAAGGTAATGTTGAGTGCTGCCCGTTATGATTTACAAATAACTATAAATTAAAATATGAACATTGCGTACTTATAGAGATAATCAAGATACTACATTTATTTGCACTAAACGTGACGCATAAAGGAAAACGTAAAACACAAACACAAAAAGAAAACAAGTTGGGGGAAAATATACGTCACATCCGCGCAAAACGGCCATGGGATAAATTAATTCACTGACAGACAACGAACGGCTGGGTTGGCATGAAGTTTTGCAGAAGTAGTAAGAATACCTTTTAACGAACATTAGCACAAAGGATTGCAAATTCATCCCCTAAGAGGATGAAAATTTGTATGGAAGCCATTTTTACCGATGGGAAAATCCATTGGGCACACGGATTGCCATATTATAAATAATGTGTCCTTGCAAAACAAACAAATTGAAGTTTGACCTACTTATACGCTATTCCATGGCATGTTGTTTATTGTTACTTAACTAATTTCCGTTTAAGATTTACAAGAAAGAAAAATATGCCGTATAAAATGCAAATATCACTTGTCACCCTTATCTAATGTGCCTTGAGATAACTGGGTTACGTCTGATACACTTGTCCAAGTTAAAAATCAATTAATTACAGCAACGACTTATGTCAAACGAATATGAAATGATTATAATCAATGATTTACTGGAAATTGTTTCACTTTTTTCAGATTATATCGAACATTCAAAGACAATAAATATATTTACTTCCTTATGGAGCCGGTGCTGGGTGGAGACGTTTGGACTATCCTTCAGAAGCAGCGCTACTTCCCTGAGAACATTGCTCGCTTCATGATGGCTTGTGTGGTCGAAGCATTCCTATATCTGCACTCTAAAGATATTATCTATAGGGATCTCAAACCTGAAAATTTAATGCTCGACAAACAAGGATATATTAAATTGGTACATACCTACAATTATTGATAATCAGTCATATAAACCATACTTGATATACATGACCGATATTTTTTCGTAGGTTGACTTTGGATTTGCCAAAAGGATTTCACCAAATAGCAAAACATGGACATTTGCTGGCACACCGGAATACGTAGCTCCTGAAATAGTGCTGAATAAGGTTGGTTGATAAATAAAAGCCAGCTTAGCATTTTCTAAACTTCTTTTTATTAACGTTTGCACTCGATGCAGGGCCACGACCGAGCTGTGGACTGTTGGGCATTAGGAGTGCTGATCCATGAGCTGTTAGTTGGCAAGCCTCCATTCCGTGCGCCCGGTGGGGACCACATGAAGACGTACACACTAATCCTGCGCGGTATCGACGCCGTCGCGTTCCACCCGCGGGTCGCCAAATCTGCTCAAATGCTCATTCGCAAACTGTGCCGAGCAGTGCCCGCTGAACGACTCGGATACCTCAAAAACGGAATAGCAGACATCAAAAGTCATAAGTACGTTCAATTTCAAGGTTACATATCTTCATAATATCGTCATCAACAGCATGTGTAAGATTTATGTAACGTAAAATTTAAATAAATTCATTTCGCGTCTCATAGACACTACAGAGAATCTGACACAGAGTTCCTATGTATTGTTTGCCTCCAAAATGTTGATAAAATCTTATTATCATGTTAATTTTATGACTTCGTGATTTGTTTAATGCATTGTTTAACATACAGGGACCTGCAGCGAGTTCGATAAAATCTCCCTTCGAAATCGTGATATGAGTTTAATAGAATATTAAACTTTACCCTGAATGTATTTAAGAAAGCTAGACTAGTCTAACTAGGTCACTTATTAAACTTAATGAATGCATCTTTTGACTATCCAAGGCCTCGTCTTATCATTAATTGTGACTGTTCCACTGTGCAGGTGGTTCCTGGGTTTCGACTGGGAAGGGCTCGTGGAGAGGCGACTGAAGGCTCCTCTGATACAGCCCGTAGCTAGCAACCTGGACCTCGCCAACTTTGAGAAGTACCCTAAGGATAAACTGCCGCAAGATGAAACCTCCGGCTGGGATTTAGATTTCTAAGCATCTTTTTAACGACCTACTTGAATTCTAATGGATGTTTAATTTAATAGTATTATCCACAGTAATAATAAGTGCATCAGTAAGTAGATTTAAGTTTAAGTGATCATTATATTTATATATTTAATCATAAAATATATAGGTACCTCTTTTAAAAATTATTTTTTATTTTCTTTATCCTCTAAATGACAAAACTATTTAATTGTGTATGTCTACAGTTATACATTACTGATATATCATTTATGTACATTAGAAATGCGTTAAGTGATCGATCATCGGTATGCAGGTAAAGCTGGGCTGTGATGGCGTGTGAGCAAGCGAAAAGCCGTGGAATGAGAATAAGGTCAGTGGGGAGAATAACAGGCGGCATATGTGTGCCAGTGAACTACGGCGCGCGCGCACCGCGTCGCCATGTTTATGCGAACCACTGCCATTTGAATATCGAGTGCTAACAGCCATTATGTATCGAGTGCGTAAGCTACGCACTTGAACCAAAAACGTATTTGAAAAATGGCCTCTCGATGAGGTTTAAAACCTCACGAAATGGAATACTAAAAACAGAAATTATGCATACAGTACGAAACGAACCGTTTCGGGTCTTCCCCTGATGAATCGCAAGAGTTTTTGCTCAAGTACAAAAATAAAGCTATGCATGCAATAGTGACTTAACAAACACGACAATATTTAATTTCAGTCTGCAAGTACCTACATTGGATTTAAAGAATTGGCAGGCAGCATTAGCTTTCTCTATTAGAATGATCCAGTTTCAATACAAGTGCTGAAAACTTTAAGACCTGAAAAAAAAGGCTAGTAGGTCTAGGTACCAAAACAGGTCCACTTCTAACAGATCTATTCACAGTTTCGCTAAGTTAAATATAATCTAGTTAGGTTATGAGGTATACTTATAGATTCCTAGATTTCATAACTGTAGATACATATGTGTCCCCTACAACACGAGAGCATTGATCTCAAGTTGCATATAAGTAGGAGCAACTTTCAAATGCTCCACAAAACAACCAGTTAGTAAAAGAAATAAAAAAGCGAGCATCTGCAGTAGCAGGTCAATCACTGCTTTTGTGGAATAGAATGCTGGTTTGTATATAGCAATGCTGGGGAGACAACTCGGTGAGACGCGGTGCCCTCAGCGCCGGGCGTCGGGGTCCGAGCCTGCTCCGGCCCAGCCTCGTCAGTGCCACTCCAGCGAGCCGACACAGTCCGCACAGTTCGAGCGGCATGCGGCACTCCGACTACTGTCTGGCGGCCAGTCGCCACCGTAGTAACCGGCTGTTATCACGCGCCGCTCGTGCCACGCTTTAAACGCGATGCAAATTCACACAAACTGAGCGAATAATAACCACCACAAAATGCCATAAACCCAACACAATAATTTTCATTATAATGGCAAGCGGATAAACGTAAAATTCTCGAACTAGTGACATTCGCATGGTGTTCAGTGATTGTTTTGCAGTGGAATTAAAATTATTTTGGAGGTGAGTTTTGTTGTGAATACCGGCCGAAGTGGAATGACGCTGAGTGACGTAGTCCATTTACAAAATAATCATCTTACCAAATCAATATCCTGAGTCGGATAGTTAGTCATTAAACATTCTTCACAATACCCTCGTTGTTACCCTGTTCGTGATGGGACAGTTTAGAAACTTGGCGTTAACACCAACAGCTACAATTTGCTTGAATACTTTATGCTAGTCATTTGACTGAATATTCAAATACATAATGTTTGGGCTTTATAAAATTTTACAATTGGACTAAAACAGTAAAAAGTTCAAGCATTAAGTATCACGAGGATAATATTAACTAGGAATATATATTCACTCGCTGTTCAACCGAGCACATTACCTAAAAAGTTTTTTAGTTATTAGCGAGAGCAGTAACTGAGGGACTATTAATGCTCTCGTAATTTCGTAAAGTGTAACATGTAAATGAGAATACAATGACACTCTTTACTTGAATGTTACTATGGATGTAAAAGGTTGACACCTACCTACTTACTGAATATGTTGAATATGTACAAACAGTATTTCCGGCGTTACAGACCCGGTCAAGCTTCTTTTAGCCCTCTATTACATTCATAAAACTAAAGTAGCACTCATAAGATATTCCAATTTATAAAAATCGCTTTGATGCATGGGATGGACTACTTAGTAAATATAATATTTGTTTTTCATTAGAGTCGCCTACACGCAAATGATAGCTATAGTAAAAGCAATAGTGGACAGTGAGAGTGCGTGATATCACCGAAAGAGTTGGCGGAGGAGGTATGGAGGCGGTGTGCACGCGCGCCGACGCTGCGTGCGAGGTGCGCGCGCTGGCAGCGGCGCTGCACTCCATCAACCTGTACTGCGCCTCCATCAGCGCCGCCCTCATGTGCTGCTGTGCTCCCATACACAAACACTACAGGTACTCACGACATATCAATACTATCGCCATATACAGTTTAATCCCTGTTGACTATATCCTTAAACAAATCCGCATTCGTCTATCAAAAAACCGGAAATTTTCAATCGTTTCTCATTCAACTCGTATAAATTATTATTTATCCGATTTGAATGAGAAAAGATTAAAGTGAAAATGAAAACAGTTTCCTTATTTATTTTTAAATATCATATCGTAAATACTGCGAGCCGCTATATTTGGTTTACAAATAAGGAAAGATAATATAAAACTCGGCTGTTGAATGTTTTATAATCCCACGTGATTCATTTTTTGCTATTAAAAAACAAACGTCATAAATGTATTTTAACGTTGACCAAATACCTGGGTATTCATACGTGACTATTTTAAACATAACTTTGTTTTTGACTGCAATGTATTCTCTAAATTGAGTCTTTGTCTTAAGCTGGACTTAATACACAACACACAAACAATTCCAAGATTCCTTATTCCTTTGGTTTGTTCTCTTTACTGGGAGAAACATGCTTAACGCCAAAATCCAACGCAGGCACTCAAAACGATGGCGTGGACAAAATGTACGTGGAATAGCGAGCCTCGTGCTGGGAGTTGCTTGGTGTTGCGATGCGGCTGCGGCGATGCTCCGGCCTGCGGACACGGTGCGGCTGGTAGCCGCTCTGATGGCCCCCTGGTCGTGGCTGGCCGCGGCCGCTTTCCACGTGGCCCTGTGGACCCGGCGCTCCGCAGCCCCCATCCTCTACCTCGCAATATACTGGATTCTCGCCACCATCTCTGCGGGTACCATCCTATGGCAGCACTTCGTCACGGGATCGGCATCTACTCACGTAGAGCTATACGTTCAAGGTGTTTCGTTACTGATGACATTACTGATATTCGCAGTTGACTGCGTTTGTTTCTATGACGAGGTAATTCATCCATCATACTAACTGCAATCATATTAATAGTTTCAAAGGATATAACCAATTAGATGGTAAAATAGGGATACCTAATACATTTTGCCAAGGGCTTCATAGCAGAACTGAACTGACCATGGTTAAAGACCAGCAGATGGAATCGTGTACCTAATTACGATAAAATTATACCACAATTTGAATCCTTAGGTATGCTTATTCCTGTAGGCTGTTGAAAGTACTGATATTATTGCAAGCCGATTTCATACAATAACAAAAAGGTACCATTGCGTATGGACCATAATGGATCATTAAACAAAAGCGGTGAAATTGAATGGGGGGTGACACGTCATTCCATTTAGGTATCAGCAAATATTAAAGATTAGACAATGTCATGCTTATGTTCGGATGATGGCAATGTTGACCGTAGTATGAGAGCTAGTGCGTGGTAGTGAGCACGTATATCACGCATTATTTTATATAAACTATTGATAGTGGATAGGCTGGATGCTTATTGATTCTAGGAGCTATCTAAACCCATCTTCTCATCCCCTTAGTGCTAGCACTTATAGACTTAGCGCATATAACTTGATAAGCATTCCGCTTCCGTTTAAGCCCTATATACCCCTTATCCTATAGTCGATTCAGCAAGTCTCCGATTAAAAACACCTTAGCGAGCTGTAAACACGAGCGAGTAGTCCGATGACTCTTTTAAATTGACTAACCGTATTATGGCTTACTAGCCTCTTAACTAATATACTATCTGGACTCCTCAGTGCTGAAACTTTGTGTCGGTTATTAAAAAAAAATTTGCTGTTCCACATATTTTGACCGCGTAGGTATTGAACTTTTGTAGGAAACAGTAAATTATTTTTTATAACTGCTAAAAAATTCCCATGCAGGTTGGTCTGGAATCATGTACTGAATCCATGGTAATAGGTAGAGCGTCGATGTCCCTGCCACACTGGTACCTATTAGTAATAATATTAGTTCTGAAAAATTATATTTCAGTCTGGAACCAGATTAGTTATCATTCATTAATTCTTTTCAAACAGGAAAACATTACTCAGACATTCACCGCTCGAATGCTTCCATCACTTTATGCAAATATAGATATTGCATTACCACATAAACCTATGACTTATTTGGCTGTATTATGTGTAGAATATACTAATGTAAATGTCCTCCATACTATTCAAATTAAGTAGTCTATAACACGGCTCATCGGGGTTAAACAAGTTAGCGTGTATATAAACTTAGCTGATTGTAATTTTAATACCTATTGGTATATAAAAAATCGTCTTGATAGGTCAGTGTTGATGGTTCACTTACGACTATTGCTTATTAAAATTAAATTAGACTTATAATATTTTGACTTCCGTTCTATTTGCAAATACCGTGTCGTCAATAATAGACACGTTAATAGTAACGAGCATGCCGGTGATACGTGCGTAACAATATGATGTGCGTGTTGGTCGCATATCATTATCCTCTAGTAGCGGCACCGTTACGTGCCACGGTGCCACTCTCTCTTTAATAGAACTAAGTTATATGACAGATTATTGCGCTTAAAACTGGGAGCACTGATATAGAAGCATAGGTATGTGGTGTATGAGTCAGGTTGGCCCGCCGCCGCCGGCGCCAGCCGTCGCGCAAGGAGCACATCGGAGGAGACGATTTCCACAATGCGTCTGGCGCCGCTCTCAGATGGCATTTCCCATGAGTGCACGTGCGGTCAATACGAACGAGATTTAACGTGATAGCTATCAAAGCCCTCTCCCTAGTAGATTACGCGTTATAATATCACAGGTTGATGGTGTTTTCATGTAGGAAACCGGTGAATTGATGAAGTTGCTCAATGTAGTATCTGAAAACGATTATGATATAATATTAATAAAGGATCCTTCTTTATAATATTGATACTAAATACTTATATTTCAGGTCACGAAACGTTTCAGAAACGATCTTAAGTCAAGCGTCCCCAATATTTGTTACAAACATAACGACACACACTTCTACTCGAAAGTCACGTTCTTTTGGCTAAATTCTCTATTGAAAAAGGGATATAAATCACCACTGGAACCTGATTATTTGGGAGTACTTCCAGAGGAGGAACGCTCGGTTAAATATTATAAGGAATTTGAGAAAATATATAAAGATCTAGACGTACGTACCTACTGCCTATACTTAATGTCATCGTATTCTTTAGAGGTGCGATTAATATATATATAACATAACATTGTTTTTCCACATTTCAGGATTCTAAAGCAAAAGATACAAGCCCCAGTCTGTGGTCATGTTACATTCGTAAAGTATGGCCAAACTTTTATATTGCTGGAATATTAAAATTGTTCGGCGATTTGATCGGTGTAGTGCCTCCTTTAGGATTGGCCATTATAATCCAGTACATTGAAGGTCCGACTAAAACATATGACCCCAGTGCACAAGTGACTCTTGAAGAATTCTTTAATAACGGATATGTAATGCTTCTCATAATTACGATGGCACTAATTAGCCAAGCATTCTTATCTCAGAATTCAACACATTTAGTGACGGTTGAAGGCACAAGAATGAAGACAGCTCTACAAGTTCGTTCATTTGTTTCGACAACTCAGCTTTTGTTAATCACAATGTTGTTGCTGTAATATATTGACTATTCACTATGTAATATATAATAGTTGCATTTTATGCAGTTTTTTATTGACAGAGCATGGTGTACGATAAGTGTATGAGGCTAGCCCCGTGGTCATCGACTGACTCTGACGAGGGCGAGGAGTCCCGCCTGCTGCACGACACCGAAGACACAAGCTCCGCGAGAAGTGGGCTCATCACGAATCTAGTCTCGCAGGATACGTATAATATCATGTCGTGTGTTTGGATCTGTCATTATGTCTGGGCCATACCTTTGAAGGTAAACTCTCGCTTTTGATAGAGGCACTCGATTATAACTTCTGCATACTTTTTATTACTTTTGTTTATATTACAGGTAGTCGTTATATTGTATTTACTATACACAAAACTGGGAGTGAGTGCAATCATAGGCACCGCTGCAAGCGTTCTTGTAATCACGCCGTTACAGTTTTATATCGGAAAGAAATTATCGGACAATTCAAAGGATATCGCTAAATGTACCGACCATAGATTATCGAAGATGACGGAAATATTACATGGCATAGATGTGATCAAACTTTACGTTTGGGAGGATCTGTTCAATGAGAAAATTTTACAATTGAGAGAACTTGAACTGAAACTCCTTAATAAGGATTCTGTTCACTGGAGTTTCTTAAGTAAGCGCTTGTAATTTCATTATCTTACTCGATTATATACTAAACATTGTGTTAGACTATAACATTTTTAATATAATTTCAGCTTTCACAACTCAAATATCGTCGATAATGATAACAGTTATCACTTTTACCGTATACTATTTTATAGAAAATAACAGTCAGTTAACGGCTACTAATGTATTCGCTGGATTAGCGTTTTTTAATCAACTCACTGTTCCCCTTCTCATACTGCCTGTAACAGTGCTAATGGTGATTCAAGCGATGGTAAGGAATAAATATTAATATTCATTTATGTAAAATTGATGTATTAGTTCTAACTAGCCAACTACCAGTAAATAAAGATTATATTATTTTTATCTAGGTTAGTACGAAGAGAATTAGAGATTTCTTGGAACTTCCCGAATCAAACAATGTTAATGAATGTAATGATAATGATGATCAAAAGGAAACGACCAAAGAAGATATAAACCAAGAAACTTTTATTGATAGAAACGGAGTTGGCGATACTTATATAATCAATAAAGATGAACCCGATGGAGCTGAATGTGCTGATCAGTTTTCTGATGATGAAGTATTCACTATGCCAACTCGTAGAGCGGACTCGTTAGTTACGTTTAGAAACGCAGCCTTCACTTGGGGCAAAAGGAGCGACATGTTGTTAGAAGTAGACGATCTAGAAATTCCAGCAGGTGAGAGTTGATTACCTGTTTTATTTTAGTGGTGCTTGCCGAGATGCCTATTCGAAGACACATTAATATTAGCAGATTCTGAATTAATTCATCAATTTTTAATGATCATTATCTTAACAGGAAAGCTGATTATGGTAGTTGGTAGTACCGGAGCTGGGAAGTCCTCACTGTTATCTGCGATCCTCGGAGAGATGTATTTGGACAGAGGTGACGTCGTTTATAACAAGTAAGAATAACAATTTTTGCAATACAGCCTTTATCAAAATGACGGTTAAAATAGGTACTTATACAAAAGGTTTACTACAGGGATTTATCTTAGGCCTTCCTAAATCATTGAATTGTTGCAACTTGCAAACTTAACTGGAATCTATATTAGAATATTATACCTACATAAGGAACAAACGTATCCTCTATTACCTAATTACCTATACGCTCTCTAGTGTGTTAGTCGTCTAACGACTCTCCTGGGACGAGAAGCCATGGAATGTTTCCATCCCGCCATTCGTAAACGAAAATAGCGAGGCAATTTAAAACTAATTACCTTAATTAAAACAGTAACTTTGTACGTATCTCATAGCTAAATTGGTGAACAACTGACAAGAATCTATTGTACCGAGGACATCGCTCCAATTCACACAATTTTATTTTATGCCGCAATTACAATAAACGAATAATACACGCACCGTAAAGGCAGAGATTTCATCTTAAGCCATAAGTGTTTATTTAGATTCTAGACATTCCTAATCCTTTGTCGTAAAACCTAGTAGGGAGTTTATAGCCTTCATAGCACAGATGGTGTTACTACTAGCTGCTAACGTCCTACTCACTACAATTCACATAGAATACGTACTTAATGGGTTATCATTATGCAAATATTTTATTATACACTTCGACTAAAAATGCAAGATCACGACTTTATAAAATAGATACAGGCTTTTGCCCGCGGCTTCATCCGCGTTGATGTCGGAAAATATCTCACGGGAACGTACTACTACCGGGATCAAAAGTATCCAGGTTATAAACATCCAAATCGTCGTTCCATCCAGTCGTTCAGCCGTTTTAGCGTGATTGAGTAAACATTCACCAACACATTTACAAACTTTGACATTTATAATATAAGATAAAATCACAGCTGGATAAGGTGTGAGAACTAAATGTGCTTTGTTGTATAATAGTGTAGCGGTATCTACAACGCCACATGGGAATAACGCGTCATACTGACGTCACGCAAATCCTGCATCTAGCAAGCAGAGTTTACCGCGCAATTAGCATAGATACAATTTCCCAACATCAATCGTTGGGCAATTGCCCGCCAGACACAACACCCGTCTGGTCGGAGGATCCTCCCTTTTCTATGGAGGATGAGTGAACTTCACACCCTGTTCCTCATACCTCTAAAATAGTAATATGTTTATTTTGTTACTCTGTGCGGGAAACTTATTCGTGTTCTTAAAAAATATGAAGTTCAAGGCCATTTACGGGACCAGTGATGGCCCAGTGGTAGCGGCCGTGACTTACGAGTTACCCAGACAGGCGCTTTACTTTGTGCAAATTATTTCATCACCACGGCTCTCAAAACGGTGAAGGAAAACATCGAGAGGAAACCGGCATGTCTTAGAACCAAAAATTCGAAGACATGTGAAATTTACAAACCCGCATTGGGCCCGTGTGATTACAGCCCACTCCCTCTCGAAGAGAGGATGCCTGTGTCCCAGCAGTAAGGGTATTTATAATTTGTAATAATTTTATCCGTCCGTTTGTCCACAGAAACTGTTCAACATGGTACGCGGGACAACCACCGTGGCTGCTGGAGGGGTCCGTGCGCAACAACATCGTCATGGACAGCTCGTGGTGCCAGAGAAAATACGGGCGCGTGTTGAGGGCGACCGGTTTGAGACCCGACCTGCAGCTTTTACCAGGCAAGAAAGCAGAATGGACGTTGAACAGATTTAGCTTTATCAACTTATCAGGCAACCTTGTCATCACAATCAGCGTAGATCATAATCAAACTGCAAACGAATTAATCAATGCATCAATCATTAATCTGGAACGATTGAACAATGATGGTTATTATTATGCGTGCACAATTGTATGTAACGTACTACATACATTTGTGTATGACGTGTAGTGTGTATAGTAGGATTCATTATGAGACTGGCTTGTTTCCGAACAGAGGGTGACGCAACTCGGCTGGGCAGCCGCGGCGCGCCGCTGTCAGGCGGGCAGCGCATCCGCGTGTGCGTGGCGCGCGCGCTGTACTCGGACGCGCAGCTGCTGGCGCTGGATGAACCACTGGCCGCGCTGGATGCGCCACTAGCGCGCCATCTGGTCGCGCGCGCGCTGGTGCCGGCCACGCGCGCAGGACGCACCGTCGTCGTTGCTACCAACAGGCTTGAACTTCTCCATTACGCTGATTTGGTAGGTTTCATCTCCAACTCCTGAGGTAGCGGGCATTTCTAGAATAATATTTTTTTGGAAAAGAGACGGCAATAGTTTAATGTTATAGACCCGACACCACAGACACAACCGAAACAGGATTCATCAAGATTTTTTAACTTCAGGTGAACTTCCAAGATTTAAGAAACAAATCAAGTAGCGGCTAATGTCGGAAAAAACTTGCGATAGGTGCACAAAATAAATAAATAACTAATGCCATTTTGTTTCGTTTTGTATCAAATCGAAATTGAATCGAAACATCCAATAAGCATGTAGATACCTAAGGCAAGAACCAGAAGGGAATAGGCGCTGAGGTCAGAAATTAAAATATGACAAAACTGGTTTATTGCAAATAAACAAGTATAAAATAACATATGTACTTATAGGTAAAAAACCGTCTTTATGTCTTTCGCTCCGTCGCGTCGTTCAAAAGCATATAATTGCACGTCATTTTGATTTTCCTAGATAATAGCAATGGAAGAAGGTCGCGTGGCCGGCATTGGGCGCGGCGCAGCTTGTGAAGGCGCGCTAGCTCGCTGGGCGCGGCTCGCCGGCGAAGCGCGCGCCGCGGCCGCCCGCGCTGGTGCCGGCCCGCCCGGCGGCACGGCACGGGAGCGGTCGCGACTCGTGCGAGCGCTAAGCCGGGCCCGGTTCCACAGTAACTCTGAAGAGACCACGGTAAATACAACTTGTAGCCAGGTGATCTACCTATGTATATGCGAAGGCTCACTTTCCCCCGATTTTAAGCACCGAAACTTGAAATGTGTCAAAATGAGATCGGTAACGGTTCTTGTCAACACTCATTGTAAGTTTGCAACTTACAAATTGTGGGCATCTAAAATTGAAGCCAATTAGCCAAAGCCATTTTTGGCGACACAAAGGCAATAAAAATACATATTTGTAGAAATAGCTACACACTTACTAGAACATGAAGTCATCTTCATCCTATTCTTAGATACGGAAGGCGCATGCGACTGGTGTAAATTTATCATAATATAATCTTAAAATATCGAAACAATTGTTACACATACCTAATATGTCACATTTACCTTAAAGCCAAACGCAAATTAACATTTACAGTGCAACGCATTTTCGTACAAAATAGTGCGGAGCCCGCCTGTAGTGCGTGTTGGTTCATAGAAAATGTATGAAAGTAATAAAGGAGGATTTTTTTGCAATGCGTTGTGTTTCGTTTTAATACTTATTTTATGCTGCGCAGGTGGGCATCAGTGAAGCGGCGGGGGCTCATCTGCTGCCCGAAGTCTCGACGTGTGCGGGCGGTAGTTGGCGACGTCGGGTGTCCACTCATCCGCGCGTACCGCTCTCCAGACAGCTGTCCTCACCGCCACCATCCATGTATAATTCAAAGTAAGTTCCTTCCCAAAGATTGTAATTTTACCAGCCAGCATGGCAGATAAATTAAATTAAGTGACTGATGCCAACCGCAAACATGACTAGCTGACCATTCACTGGAGTCCGATATTGCAACCGATCAAGCAAGTATTACGAGGTAACCCTAAACTTCAGGTCTTTGTCGTTAAAGGTTGGGTGGGTGGTTATAATTTTACAGATGGCGCCCGGATGTCCGACGCGCTGTAAGTGCAGATGAGTCTAATGCTGCTTTACACAGAGAGGCCAGCTTTCTGCGGAGGCTGCTGAAGCCCAGGGCACCACGCAGTGTCAACAGGTTATTTTTTGATCTTAAGCCAGATAAAGTTAAAAATAACTGTAGAGAAACCGGTTTCAATATTTAAAAAAAATAACTTCATTGAAAGAGCCAATTCAGACGAGAGCTGTCCCTTTGGTTTATTGGATCACAGATGAGTTTCATTTATCCATAATATAGGAACATGCCAATTACCTTACTAACTAAACCAATATTTTGTTTCAGATGGACACCAAGAACTTTACGACGTCTACTAAGCACAGATTCCGAAACCGCACCAGAAGACAGCCAAAGTAACGGTTTGTACTCTTTCACTTCGAACATGAGCTAGTAAAATTAAAATGTATCCCTTCTTCTTTTTTAACTGCTTATTTTGTTCTAGATGTCGTTGATGACTCCATGGTTGACACGACGCCTTACAGTTCTCTGACCTCTAATGGTATAGAAACTAATAACACCATAGTCGTAGAAGAAGACAATACATCGCAGAAACCAGAAGAAGTCAGCGAGGTGTGTGTGTGTGTTATGTTTTCACTAAGTCCATTTTTCTGTCTTCTGCTTAGTTTTGCCCATATATTTTGTGCTAGCTTCCATTCTGAGTTGTTCTTGTTCTGACACCTCAGAATGTGGACACTATACCTACATGACTACATCATTGGTCCAAGAATCATATCGGTGGTCTATACAAAGAAAATTCATTCAAGAAAAATCTGGCTTTTTGTACTGTCTGTTTAGTTCCCAGACAAACCGTGAAAACGGTTTTGTGGGGCATAGTTTATAAGCAAGATTTTTGTAAACTTACCTTTAATAAAGAAATAATAATAATAAAAACCTAACAATGTACTTGGTTTTGTTCAGTGTGCGATATGGTGGGAATACGCGCGAGCGTGTCGCTGGTGGGGCGGCGCGTACTGGGTCACTGCGGCGGCTGCACAAGCGCTGGCGTTGGCAGCAGACTACTGGCTCACGCACACAACCTCACAAAGCGTGGGCAGTGAGCTCTCTGATCAACAGGTATTTAATAACACGGTTTTCTTCCTAAATGAGTTATGAATTTACCTAATGAGTTTAAGCAATATCTTAAAGACATGTTTGTTTTTCAGCAAATAGTTTCATTTCTCTTAGTCTATAAGTTACACGTTGATTTACTTTAGCACGACTGCTGTGCGTAGTTTCCTGGGATCGATCCCCAACGAGCAGTCATCGGGTTTTTTTTAGTGGTGGCCCGGAGTCTGGATTTGCGCCCTGTTTATGGCAATAATATTACTTTTCATTACACGTGACTTAAAATAACTAACTGGTGAATGTGGGTGCATCTACTGGGTATGCACCTCTGCCTACGCATTCAGGAAATACAGGCGTGATGTTATGATACATACCTACTCATTCATCGCTGTTCAGCTGTTCCCAAAGTTTCATACAGCAAAGGAAAATTGATTTTGTAACTTTTGGAATTTTGTAACCGGCCACCAGTCGGTATGCATTTAAGCGGAAATTAGTTATTTTCAAAACAAATAGCGGAGAGTCATCTCAATATCTCTCTTCCTTGATTTTGTATATATATATATATATTTATATATATTATAAATTTGTATTATAGTAATAGTATGTATGTGTATGTATATAACCTATTTATGTATTTGTTTACCTAGTTCTAAGAGTTTTTTTTATATCATTGTTCGTCTCAACCAAAGCACCTGCCATCTAATCTCTTCACCACCCTTGGTTGACTGGTAGAGAATGCCTAAGGCATTAAGTCCGCCTTTGTACCTTTTTTTTGTGCAAAAAGATTAAATAAATAAATAACTTGTGTCAGACGTGGACCGGCGTGCGCACATACGCGATGTGGTGCGGGGGCGGCGCGCTGGCGGCGGGCGCGGCGCAAGCGGCGAGTGCGTGCGCGTCGGCCAAGGCGCGCCGCACCGTACACGACTGCTTGCTGCGGGCCACGCTACGGGCTCCCCCGCATCATCTGCGTACCGCACCGTTGGGCGACACGCTGCATCGGTTCTCTGCTGATATTTTGGTCATCGATAAGGTAAAAAATCCCCGGTATGTAAATAATAAATAGGTACTTATTTATGACGTTAATCTTATCATCGGTTGACGTAGGTACATATGTACGTAAAAATAGGCGAAAAGGAACAAAAGTTATTTGCTGCTTATCTTAGATGAATTTAAGCTAGATTCGCTGATTCATCATAATTTTTTCAAAAAATAACTATCTAGGTAATTTTTTTTTTTATCTGCTTCCTGTCCAAAAACTGGAAATCAGGGTCTTAAAGTAACACCCTCCCAAATACCGGAACCATCAGATGACTAAATTTGCCGAAACTGCTGTCATGTTTCATCAATCACGAAGCACGAATCAGGTCGACCTCGCTCAGATAAGTTAGGGTGGCCCAGGTGGCCCTGACCGAAAGTAAATGTCTTCCATATCCTTCTCAGAAACTGCCGACAGCAATCAGCCGCTGGGCGCAGCTGGCTCTTCTATGTACCGCAGCTGTGTTGGTGAACGCCATCATCGCGCCGTGGACCCTGCTGGCGTCGATACCGGCGCTGTTGTGCTACCTCACCCTGCAGTCGGTCTATCTGAGTAACGCTAGGTAGGTACATACGCAGTAACTAAATATTAGCTAGGCAGACGGGCAATGGATGACGACGCGCTATTTGGTAGGACTCTTCCATCATCACTTCTTTCATGGCGAATTGTAAAGAGATGAATATTTTGACTGAACTAAAAATTAACCTCAATCACAGAATTTTCTACTGATGGACTTCTTTTTTGTAACAAAAAAGAACGAACGAGTTCATGATGATTAATTTGAGTTTTTATTTTATTTATGTATTACCCAGTACATTAAATCGAGAAAGCCTAACCATTTGAGCAATTGCACGAAATTCAGGGAGCTTCAGTGCGCAGAGGCCCACAGCGCAGCGGTGGTGGTGTCTCTGTGTGCGCAGACCTGCGCAGGCGGCAGTACGATCCGCGCAGGACGGCTTCAGCCGCGTATGCGTGCCACGTACCTGCGAAGTCTTGACACTAATCATAATACACTGCTCCTACTAAATTCAGCCAACCGCTGGCTTGGACTTACTTTGGTAAGTGAGGCAGCAGCCTTTCCTACTTATTAAAAAAAGAAAGTAGACATGTTTGTCTTCTTTTACTTCAAACAATGTTCTTCATGTGAGCTTACTATGCTAGTGGCCTATGGGTATCACGCCCATGGGTGGAAACATATTGAAAAGTTAATAATGCAACGATTAGGGAGACCCTAACGATTGCATTAGATATTGACTTTTCAGTGTGCAGGTTGTAGGTTTCGAAATGTGGATTCTAGTCTCTGTGGCATGGCAACGGTTAGTTTTCGAACGCAAATTCGTTTCCTGACACGAGTCATCTCGTGTCATACTGTTTGCTCCTCTTAGTTCCCCAGATGACCAGCAGTAACTACCTATATCTATGTCATATTCTTCAACGTGTTACGGGACCTAGATATGTCCAGCAGTGGGCGACTTTCGACTGAAATTATGATGATGATTACAGGACTTGGTAGGAGCAGGCTGCGTATGCGTGGTACTTACGGTTTGCCTGCAAGGAGGCGCGAGCGGCGCGGCAGCGGGACTGGCCGGTGCGTACGCGCTGCTACTGCCCGCATACCTCGCGCATCTGGCCAAGTGCCGCGCCGACCTGCACCTGCAACTTGCAGCACTTGAGCGCGTGCATGACGATACCAATGTGCCGCAGGAGGATTATAGGGATGACTGTAAGTAAGGCTTGCATTGGCGTTATGCAGCTATATTAAGCACTTGTGGAAGTTTTCCTATCAAAACTTAACGGTTCCGAATTCCTCAATTCCACAATTACATATATATATCGTCGCTCTAGATATGAAACCTCAGAAATACGAACCTGTCAATTTTCCAGGAAAGACAAAAACCGTTTTGATAATTTTATGTAGATATATTGCATGCTTTTGGTTATTTTATTGAATATTAAATAAAATACCGTATGTTTTCTTGTATGTACATAAAAAATCACCTTGGCATGCTTGGTGTCTATTAAACTTACAAGGTCCCTAAACCTTCCAAAGTGCTTTATAGTCTTGTTACGAGATGTCACTAAAAGTCAGTTTTTAAGTGAAGTAAACCTCCTGTACAGACGCCAGCAGGTCAAGCTACCCGAAACTGTCAAATTTTCCCAATCAACCTTGAACCTTAATGCTTTAACGATAAAGTTGAAGACCTATTAAAGAAATTTGACAGATTGTAGTAGCTTGATGTGCTGGCGTCTGTACATACAAGGTATCACCAGAAAGATGGAAAATTGCGTGATGGACAATTTCGCATCAAAATGTAAAAATGACAAATAATTGCAGTTACGAGGTATCACATCTAGAGCGACGATTTAACTATATCCAACCTTTGATGAAATGATACGTCGGCGTCGTCGTCATGGTTCTTTTTATCAACAACACCACCAAAGATTAAATAAACGCGTGGGATTTATAGTATAGTTATGTTGATTAATGTCAATGTCTTTGTAACAAACGTTTGTCTTTATTCTTCTTCAGGTCCAATACCTGTCGGATGGCAGAGGAACGGAAAAATAGAATTCGAGAATGTCAGTATTCAGCATGAACCGGGCTCGACATCGATACTTAAAAATATCAACCTTACGATTGCACCCGGTGAAAAGGTAATCCAGCCATATTTATTGTTTCTATGTTACCTACTCTGAATGCAGTTAGCCCTGTGTAAGGAACGATACCTCTAGATACTTACCGAAATAAATCCAAAGTTTGCGTAACTCAACAAAAACACTCAGCATTTTTTAAATTTCCAACATCAATTCTCTTACTCTTCTACTCGTCTTACTTAGGTACAGACGCCAGCAGGTCAAGCTACCCGAAACTGTCAAATTTTCTCAATCAACCTTGAACCTTAATGCTTTAACGATAAAGTTGAAAATCTATTAAAGAAATTTGACAGATTGTAGTAACTTGATGTGCTGGCGTCCGTACATAGGAGTCTAAATTAAATATTATATAATTTTTTGTTGTTGTTATCCTAATTTTAGTTTAACCTTGATTTTAATGTTTATTTTATTACGAGTACCTACCTTTGTTGCTACCTGCTACATTGTAACCTCACTAGAAGAAATCACTGGCTCCACATGTTTGTGTAACCCAGTTTATGCCAATAAATTATTTAGGTATCTATTTATTTAAACTCACCACTTTCCACAAAATCAGGTAGCAATCTGCGGCCGGAGCGGTAGCGGGAAGTCCACCTTACTACTGACTTGCGCCGGCGCCACCACTATCAACGCTGGCCGCGTCCTGATTGACGGCGAAGACATCACGCGCGTTCCGCTGCGCGCGCTCAGGCACCGCGTGGTGCTGGTACCACAAGATCCCGCTATGTTCTCGGGCACGCTTCGGGAGAACCTCGACCCTCTGGCCGTGCACACTGATGAAGAGATATGGCATAGCTTGAGAGCCGTCGGGCTCTTCGACTTTGTATCCGCTCAGACCGCTGGATTAGGTATGCAAATCTTTTAAAATTATTATTCTTCTTTCGCAAAGACAAGAGCCTAGGAATAGGATGAGCTTTATGGTAAAAAGATTAGATTAGCGGCTGCTAGCGAGCGTGAGCCTTAGAAGAACCTCCACGTTTTAATACTTAAGAAGGTCAGCAGGCCAAACAGTACTTATAGTAGAATAGAAATGATCAGAAACATAGGTTGTAATTTGTTGGTTCTTGTCTGCATTCTTGGAGTACTTACCTATACTTATTTTATTCTTTACAGAGTGCAGTGTATGCAGTCGCTCCGGTAGCTCTGGATGGAGTGCAGGACGCGTGGGTCGTGTGGCGGCTGCCCGCGCGGCGCTTCACGCGCGACTTGCGGGCGCTCTACTACTCGACGAGCCCGCCGCAGCGCTGGACGCTAGCGCTGAAAGAGCGTTACTTGCGGCGCTGGCAGCAGTCGCACCCCACACAACCATCATCACTGTTGCGGTAATAATTTATCTTATCAAATATCCATTCACTATAGATTATGATGATATACGATTACGGCCCACTCCCGCTGATAGAGCGGCTTGTCCCAGCAGTAGGAATATTATAGGCTGATTATGCTTTAAAAGCAATGCATGATCAACCTATAATATTTCCTAAAGCTTACAGACCATCCATAAGAACTGTAGGTATAGGAAAATATTATACACCTAAATCACTAAACAAGAGCTATCGATTGAAAAATCCAAAAGCAAAATTGACATCATCACCATGCTTGGTCCGGAGAGAATTGGAAGTCGGTAACCCACTCGTAAGTAAGCGATTCAGATGAATATAAACCTTAATCATCTAAAAATTCATAGTGATACGAAACGCTTTTTTAAAACACTCGCTTTTAAGAATTTGAACCTTATTTGCATATACACATGGGTCTTCGTATGGAACGCTGACTGTGCTTAGCTAGTAAAGTCTAAGCATGATTTAAGTTTCTCAGGCTCCCAGCATACGTATGTCAACGCAATTAGCTATAGGTAAGTAGGTAAGTATTCAAGCTAACTTATATTTTTTTATGAGCACTTGTTTCTGTGACAAAATAAACTTAATATATTTCTGTCAATTTAAAATGCTCTTATAACTTTGCAGCACCGCATATCGTCAGTGCGCGGGTACGAGCGCGGCGTCGTCCTCGACAGCGGCTGCGTGGTGGAGCAGGGCGCTGTTGCCGCTCTGCTCGCGCAACCAGGCTCGCGACTCGCGCGCATGCTCGCCGCTGCGCAACGATCCAACTAACCCACCGCGTCACCTTTTGTCCCACTCTTACTTCGCGATTGTAAGCGAGATATAAAAACGACTTCTTGATCTAAAATCTAAATACGCTCAGGTCGTTTTCGAGAAGAAGCATGGCGTTGTCTAGATCTTGATTAACCTTACTCGAGAAGGTTCCGAGAACTCAAAATGACTTACTCAGTCACCCACTGCCCGATAGGCAATTTGCATGTTTTTTTTTAATTGACGGATCTTAAGGATACGCAGCAAAGTTAATCGAATGCCCAGTATTTTAGTAACTTAAAAGACAAATAAACTTTTGCATTTCCCTAGTATCAATCCTGTATTTAAAAAATATGCGCAAGTTTCATCTAATTACTTTAAACACGCTAGGGTTTTGCACCACACATCTTTTTGATTTACAAGTATGCTACAGTGCATATTTTAAGCAGCGATGCTAGTTTGCAATAAATGTAAAATGCAAAGAAGTATAAGTTATACTGACATTGAATAATTACATTGAGAATAGTGTATCATCCTATAGCCATAAGTATATCAAATAATTATAATATGACCCTGAAAGTCAGATGATAAACGATTCCTAAAGCTATTTATAAAGGTGTTGACATTGAATTTCAATTAGCCATTTTAACACACTATGTTCGCAATGACTTGATGAAAGCAAGAGAACGATTGAACTAACTAAGATTTTAATCAATCGTGAGTATTATACGATGTAATAACTTATTATTCAATTGTACCTTGTTTGTTCCAAATAAAAGACAAATAAAACAGCCGTTAGTATGTTTCCAGATTGTATTTCCAATAGAACAACAATTGCACTTAACCTCATTTAAAGCTCACGAGCGCGGCGCGGCGCCGACGCTAACAAACGACAACGTGCTGCCAGTCAACGATACTTCATAAAATTATATCACTACATAACAAATTACAACAATATTTACGTTGGCACCGAGTTATATATACTTATATAAAAACATTTGTGTTATCACACAATATAAAAATATTTACTTAAAGTACTTACGTAAATACACTTAGACATCTCTAAATTAAATCTCGACAAGTTCAATAAATTCATTGTTTCTTACGAACTACATTGGTATTCACGTATGATCGGACAGGACGGCCACAAGTACAAGTTTTACAACATGACTGCACTCGCTCAACAATGCGTTCTGCGGCTGTTATATCTTTGGTAAAGTTATTTCCTTTAATTCGCCCCATTGGTTAAGTTGCAGCCAGTATTGCTGCAGACCCTTCCTGGGATCTTTGAAGGTTGGACTATAAAAGTTAGTAAGATTTTTTGAAAAATATAGAGCCCAAGATTGGAATTATTTAAATGGCATTTCTTCGGAAAACTGAAGAATGTACAGTTGCAAGCAACAATAATACCAGACTATCGTTAGGCCGCTATCCGACCAAAGCCTCGTGCGCAACTATGCGACTAACATTAGTACAGCAATCTTAACTAGTCTAATTAATATGTTCAAGCCCGATAGTCAGGTTATTATTGCTCGCTGGCTAAACACTCCTCCGCCGAATTCTTTGACAATCATAAATTGTGTGACGGTTATGTATTTACAATAACATTACATTTATTTACCACGTACAAGGCACTAGATTAGGACACTTCAATTATCACCTCCACAAACACAAGGCGCGGGCTATGTTATAGTCTGCCCGAATTTTCAGAATAAAAGCTCGTTTACACGAGGATTGTCTCGACTGTTGGGGGGCGAGACTGTCTACCTCGCGTAAGGCAGTCGATAAGGCAGGTCTCAGTATAAAAGCTACGAATTTTGGACCGCTGTTATACAATACCATATAAAAGATAATGTTGACAATGTGATACCTTTTTTAATTCTAGTTCTTTCTTGTGATGCTACAACAAATATATTACCCGTTAACTACGAATAATAAAAGTCAGGAAGCGTAATTGTGAACAAAATCAACGAGAAATTCTGCTCCAAACGTCACTACATTGACGAAATTACATCGAGTATTCGAACGAAAGAACACACATGCAAATAAGCCAATCAGCTGTGCTCGCGTAACGCGTTGTATTTCCGGCAAACGCCGTGATTGGTTCTCGACAGAACAGCCGCTCTATTCCGTAAAAATCTCACCGTGAACACTTAGATGAAGTGAGCTTGGAGTGGTCATTCTAACTGTTACTAGGGATTAACACTATTGACAGCTCACTTCACCTAAGTTTTCACGGTGAGATTTTTACAGAATAGACCGGCAGTTAATGGTAATTGATTCGCGCGCTTGTTGCACTGCAAGATATGTGGACGATATTATGCATTAAGTGTGAGAGGATAAATCATAATAGAAATGATTGTATTTTTGCACTATCTATATTATTTGGATTAATTACTTGTAATTTAACTAAAAATTCTTGATAAACTCATTTAAAAGTTTGAGATTCGAGTGTCTTTTCAATTAAAATGTGTTGCAGTGTTGTATTGTAAGCATCTAAAATTAAGAATTATTTTAAACAGAAATAATAGAGTGATTATTATCTACCTGACTATTATCATCTTTCCTTTTAACTAAAAACAAAAACTCTTTATATTCAAGAGAAATTTCAAAACATGTATAATAAATAAGCTTTCATGTTACCGGCGAACTGTCAGCAATGCGCGGTACAGTTTCGGCACCGCCCACCGCGGCACAGTTTGCGTGGTGCCATTTTTGAGCTTGAGTTACATTTCTTGACTTTTATTATTCGTTAAGAATTTTACAGCTAAGTTTTATACAAACATACGCTTTCATATCCATAATATGACGACCTTATCATGATAATTTAGTGAAAACCAAATTTTTTTTATACAATTTATACACTTAGTAAAGTATACAAAAAGAAGTAACAATTCAGATGCAAGCTTGCGCTTCAAACCACCTACAAGCGGTGTTTAAACTCTTCGATGATAGTCAAAATAAAAATAAAGCGATACAATTAAGTTCAGTTGCGACTAGTGATGTACCGACTAGTCGGTAGTCGGCCATGTTTGTAGTCGGCGACTAGTCGGTGAATAGTCGGCCATATTTGTAGTCGGCGACTAGTCGGCGAATAGTCGGCCATATTTGTAGTCGGCGACTAGTCGGTGAATAGTCGGCTAAAACCGTCGAATAGTCGGCCCATTTTTTACTCGTATTAATATGTTTAAAAAAATTCAAAGAGGTGGTTGAAATGAAATTGAAATATTTACTGTTATTATTTTTTTGTTATAGAATCAGTTTTACAGTTTACTTCAAGTGTAATCTAGAATAGGATAAGAATAAGAACTCCTCGTTTGGTCCATTAATTAATTGGACTTAGATCCAGAAATTAAATAAAGTACAATTAATTAATACTTCTAACAAAGAAGAAGAAACTATAGCTGTACTATTATTATTACCGATGTCACCCGAACTCAACCGAAAGCAATGATCGGCTCGGCCAACGAGTCGGCCATTTTGCAGCCGTCTAAAGTCATAGTCGGCCAAAGTCATAATCGGCCCATCTCTAGTTGCAACTATTTTTTTCCGCATATTTTACGATCTGCAGGAAATATTTTCTACTCAACAGTCAAAATATACTGCCAGGCGTCATATAAAAACACTATATTATTCGCCAAAACAATGGCTGTCAATTCCAAAATTATAGTTTTCATGAGGTATTTAAATAAACAATAAATGGCGGAGTCAAAATTAAGGCAATCGTGGATCGAAACACGCAATGCAAATCGGCCAAAACGTAATATTTGAACAAAAATAAATAAAAAACAACAAAGATAAGACGACCGACCTCACAAGTCACAATGTGGTTTAGTTTTTTTTTTTTATCCAATGTTTTTTGTCGGTCGATTATGTAACATTCTGCATCTATGCGCACCAAAATGACCCGCACCGACGTTAGGTCCGAGCCGACGTACGACATGTTACACGTGAGGACTCTCGGAACAACGTTGACGGTGTCTCCCAAACAAAAGTTGTCGAGAATGTATGTTTTATTCTGGAGAGTCCCGCTCCCTCGCTGTCCCGTGTAGCGCGCGCCTACGTGGGCTCGGTCTTGACGCCGGCGCTGGCGGCCACGGCGGCGCGCGCCTCCTCGGGCAGGCGCTCCGGGCTCGTCAGGATGTCCGTCGTCGTGCACAGCACGCGGAGGGAGTTCAACACCGCTGGGAACGAATACGAACATCTAAATAATAACATCAATGAGAATGCAAGAAAAAGTAAGGGTTACCGAACTAAGAACAGTGTAACTATTCATACAATACAGCATAATAGTTTTACATTATTATAATCACTAGTCTGGGAGAGCGGTTGAATGCTGCGCCAAGTATTGTGGCGACACTCGCAGGCAGTCGACGTCTTTCTGCTGAATGATGATGATGAGCATATAGGGCAGTTTTGGTAATCAGCCCCGCCAACTTAAATTGATTTCACAACGACCTGCTGAAGTTTTCCAATATAAAGTGAAGGGTGTAGTAGCACGCGTGTTACCTGGGCGCATCTCCACGAGCGAGCAGTGTTGCTCGGCCCACAGCAGCGTGGTGCGCACGAGGTCGGCGGCGCTGCTGCACGACACGCACGCGCTGAACGACTCCACCAGCGCCGCGCTCACTACGCTAAACTGTACGCGCTCGATAAGGACATGTATTGTTTGTTTATGAACGCGATTAAACCACAAAATCAAACCGAATAGAATGAGCCAGTGGGTGGTGATTGATTCTTGATCATTTTTAATCTTGAAGTATGTAATACAATCTATGAATAAGGTTAAACTTACACGGTTTATGGTTATTGGTGTGCACATGACAGATTTATCTAAAGACAACCAGATCGAGTCAACAATAAACAAAATTGTTTTAATATTTTTAGACTCCACTAAAAAAGTAAAGGAAGTCAGATGACGAACGACGGTATAAAATCAACGAAAATAATTTTAGAGAGTTAGGGTGTGTGATACATGATTTATCTCAAATAAAACCTAATCTCAAATAAAACCTAATCTCAAATATCCCACAATAAGAGGTATGTTACAAAGAGCAAAGTTATGAGTAAGCTTTCATTTTTCCGTTAGAAACAATGAGGTGGTAATCCCTTTCGTTGCCAGTCGGAAAACAGAAGCACACTCAAAGTTATCTTGTAAAACCCATGATGTGAAGATAAGTATCACACACATGTGATAACTCATTTTTATTAACTGGGCATATATTTGGCTTAATCAGTTACTTTTTTATCATTGACGTAGTTATATCGCGGCAGCTGTGTAAAATATAGATGAGTAGTAAAAAGTGCAGGTTGCCGGCTGAACAAGTGCGATAACGTATCTATCAGTACCCTCGATCGGAAGCCCTCACGACACTACCTAGTGGCACCCGAATGCTTTGTGAAAATGGCTGTGTTTAAAAGCGCTATCTTAGACAATACGAAGAAAAACGTGCTATTTTTAGTCAACCCGTTCCGTTGATGGGAAGATTGTGACTAATTGTTAACGGAAACAGCTCAAATAAACACAATCAGCGGTTGCCTACGTTTTGTGGAATTATGTAAACAAAAATGTATGGAAAAGCAGTTTTTTTTTTTCGCGATTTCAGGCTTGCGCCTAAAGTAAACGTTGCTCATAACGTTGCTCACGTACAATGACCCCTTAAGAGGTTGTTAATTATGTCAATTACACCTTGTAAAAGTTTTTACCCATAATAGCTTCTGTCTGAATTTAAAGAATTAAAAACAGAAGACGAATTACAAATATTTCATCAAATACTCACGTTATGGTAAATAATGACAATTTAAAACTGGTTACAAAAGGATACGAGCCAATACTTCCAGTTCTGCATGGTCCTGTTGGCGACGTGTCGCGCGAACATCTCGCGCAGACGGCCGGAGCGCGCGCGCGACACCGGCGCGCCCGTCGCGGGCAGCAACGAGTGGCAGTTGCTGCAACATTACGTTACGGGTTGATTCATACTTAAAAAAGAAAAGTATGTGTTTCGGGCGTCATCGTCTTCGGCAATACAAACGAGCGTTGGTGAGATCTAATATAATCGTGCTGTGTCCGAAAAACACGAAGATTACCGAAGCGCAATTTTTTTCTGGTTAACTTGCACTTTGTTAATTCAAAAATAGCATTCTTTATTATTTACATGATACGATGCTTATATTGAGGATATGATATGATGAAGATATTCAGAACTTATTATTTTAGATGGCGATTTAAATAATTATGAATATGACCTTTACATAAAAACGTAAACGAGTCCTTGTCCAATTAAGGGTGTAAAGTATAGAACGCTACACCTTACAGGTTCGCTTAAAAATTTCAATAAGCCAGAGCGCATTGTAGCGATATTATTAAATTAGCATCAGACGGATACACATTATCGACCGCCGCGCCGATGCGATATTTAGCGATTATTTAAATCGCTAAATTACACATGTTACATAAAATAATATACTCTTTCGTATTTTTTCTTTGTCTGTTATTTTATTATTATTTTACTGTTAAACAAAAACTGTGTATACGTACGTGATAGAATTGTTTAAGCCTTCTATTTGCTGCCGCAAGCTCTCCATCTCCTCTTTGATTTGATTCCTCTCGGCTTTCAACTGCTTAATATACTCAGCACCCTTCTGCAGCATTGCAGCTTTACTTATCTAGAAATAGTAACATGTATTTGAGAATAGAACATTTTTGCTTAAGGTGTTTTTTTAAACCGGTTAGATGATGTAGTGGTCTGGAGCACGACTTCTCAAATACTCAAATCTTTATTGCATTCCATATGTGTGAAAGAACCTTGGTTCGATCTCCGATTCGGGCAATGCGTTATTGCGTTTATACATTAGGAAATTCTCAGTAGCAGCTCGGAGTCTGAATGTGTGTCCTTTTAATGGCAAATGGCTCACTCTCTATTATACAAAACTTTAGGTGTATTAGACTCATTATACACCTAAGTTCCTCTTCCCTTTCGGAGAAAACCTAGGCAAGGCTAGAGGAATCGGATAATCCTGCAAAAACGTCCAGCAATTTGTATCAACCTCTAGTCTAGTACAGATATCCCAACTAAGTATACGCTTCGGAAATCATCTTCTATTTCTGAAATACGAACGCACGGTGATGAGACCTACTCGTATAGAACTGTTACAATCAAGGAAGTACTTGCCTATTTTCGTTTTTGTTTTTTATTGTAAATTATAGATTATCAACTCTATGCAATTTCATAAAAACTTTTCAGAACTTTTGAGTGTCAAATGACGATCTGTATACGGACGGAGTATGTAAACCGACAGAGAAAAAACTTCGAAGCGCGGCTGTACAAAACTTAGAAGCTTTGCTTTTGGGGGGGGTTACTCTGTGTGAGTGTGTGTTCGTTCGTGCTACTTCAGAAACACGAAGATTAACAAAGCGCATCATCCGGTTTTACTGAAGTTTGGTTACAAACCTTAGCGGCGGGGTTAGTGTTGAGATGCGGTATGAGCGCCTGCAGCGTGTCGAAGCCGTTCTTGATGTTGTAGCGACGCTTCTGCTCGGCGTGCAGGTGCGTGCGGCGCGGCTCGCGCGGGCTGCCGGCGCGCGGCGAGCCCGCCGCGCACGCGCCCGGCGACGTGGGCGGGGACAGCGACTGCGCACGACAACTCGTTAGCGTAATGCCGGCGCATCTCCGCAAAGATCATGATAATTGTTAGTAGTAGGTATACAAAGTGTAACTGAAACGTTCAGTCATTGTTCTAATTATTATGAATTTTGGGTTTACTCTATCGTAAAAGTTGCTCATCATAACGAATACAACCGTTTGAGATTTTCAGTTATTTCATTTACGCATTGGTATGAGCGATTCGATATTTTTTCGGTGTCAACAACCATACATATATTTAGTTTTTTTGACAGCTAAAAGTGTCTTCGTACTGAGCGAGTAGATATGGGCGCAATGCGGCATAGTTTTGATCGAATCATGTGGCGATGTTAGCTTACCGTATGCATTTATGCAGCGTTCGCGCGGCGTCACCGCTTTCAATGTTACGCCGACGAAACATACGCCCAACGCTAATTCATAAAAAATGTTGAACCACTTTACATACTACTTATAACGGATCTTCACTAGTCTCTAATTCAGAAGGAAGAAAAAATGTACGATGAAAATGTTACTTTAAATCGAAATGCGGTGCGTCTAAAGAGTGCGCCCTTCGGCCTTGTCATATTACCCAGTTACTCACGTGATGCGGCGACATGACGTCGCTGCCGATGGGCGACGGCTGCGCGCGCCGGCTCGGCGACCGGGTGCTCTCCGAGCCCGCGCCCTCCTCGCAGCTGTTTAACTTGTACAGGCTTTGGGCTGCAATATGAAAAACAAAAGAGGTCAGAGGAAGCCTCGGGTTTTAGTAGGACTTTCATATGGGTACAGATCGGAATGATGAAAATAATGGTTATTTGGTGATCGATGTCGAATCTCAATCATTGGCGTTTAAAAGCTTGGTCTTGACTTCGGCAACAAGTCGTCGAGACTTATGAGTTTATCAATTATTGTTATACCGATCTGTACGCAACTTATAAAAAGCGTGCGAGCGAGTGACATAAAAAAATAAATTAGCATATTGACTGACAGTGTTGCGCTGAGAGTAGCTGCGCGAGCATTACGCTAGCTTGCGGCAGCGTGGGCTCGGACGCGACGCTGTTGAGTGGCGGCGGGCGGCGCGCAGCCCCGGCCGGCCCCGCGCCCGCGCCGGCCCCGCCGGCCCCGCCCTCCACTACGCCGCTCGACGTCGAACGCGACCGAATGCGAATGCCGCCCGGGTTCGACTCGCGAGCCTGCAAATTGTCAACTTTGTACGTTACACGTACACCCGTACTTACCATTTCAAATGATTCGAGCGTTTGCCGAGATTTCATTGCACGAGGATACGAGCGATTAAATCACTCTTCACTTCCACAGACATCTGTTGGGTAATATAAAGGAAATCTTGTAGTTGGCCCATGGAAAATTGAATAAAAAATTTGTAATTTCTAAACGTCAGCAATTCAACTTGACAAGCTCGATGCGTGGACGATCTCGGGAGGAGCAGTGGTGGTTGTTAGGATGTAGAACAATTACTCCGGGGATCTTACTCGGGAATAACTTCCGTCCGGGTGGTCCTGGCAAGAAATGTGATGTAGTAAAAGCGCATACCCTCGCGTTGTGCTTAGCGACCGACACGTCCTGCGGCGCGGGCGCGGGTGCGGGCGCGGGCGTGACCTGCGCAGGCGCGCTCACGCTCCAGTCGGGGTTCAGCTGCGAGCCCAGCGGCAAACTGTGCGAGCGGAACTGCTCTTTGTTGACGCGCGACACTGCACCCGCACTCGAGCTCGCCCCTGACGACAACTGTCCATACAAAAACGATGGTAAGACTCGACATCCGAATTGACGAACACAAAAATAAACATAAAACTTCATCAGATCGCACCTGTGACGCTGTAACGGGCACCAACGGCGGTGAAGGCATCTTAAACGAGCGAGGGTTCACCGTAGACGACACGGGCTTCCCCTTATATGAATCCTGTGCACTCGGCTGCAAGTACTGCATCTGTGGCGACGTCTGACGCGAGCCCACAGAGCGGGACTCGTAGCCCTGCGGGGACACCGGCGGCCCTGACTGGCTCATGGCCTGGCCGTAACTCTGATACTGATTGTTTTGCACCTGCCCCGAGTAGTGGGACACCCTCTGTCGCGGCTTCTCTCGCCCGTAGCCGCCCCGCCCCTGAATTACTATAGTAGACGCGTACTTAGAATTCTGTATCGGTTGCTGCAGCAATGATACAGTTTCTGGTGCCGTTTGTGAAGGCGGTACTACACCTGAAAAATAAACGTGATAGCATTATTTCTTATTTAAAATGGACAAGGAAACCAACATTCCCTTGGTAATCGACTTACCTATATTATATTTATAAGGTTCAGATTGCGCAACAATCTTTGGGGTATTAACATATTGTAACCTAGATGATTTTCCAACGTAAACATTGTGCATTTGTTGGTCTGACTGTGAAGTGTTCTGCTGTTCGTAACTGATGGGTTGATACGAAGACAGCATCTCTTGAGCATTCATCATATTGTTCTGTAGTTCGGACTGGGAAAATAGCCTGTTATTGTCGTACATTCCCATTTGCTGTTCATTCTTTATTGTATGTTCTGCCATCGACATCATTTGAGTATTGTTGCTTGTGCCTAGAAAAGGGGTGTCGTTTAGTAATTTACTTGTTCTTAAAGGATTCATTCAATAAATCGAGTTATAAGTAAGGGATTAAAATTACACGATAACGGATTATGTCACTTTTATGACATTGATACGGATGACGCGAAAAGATTCACGCGTCATCGTGAAATGTCTGAACTATAAATAGTACCGTGTAAAGACATCTGACTGGTCGGCATTGTGACTGCTGTGTTGCTCTGGCTGCTGTTCATAAAACTCTGTGGAGAGTAGGTGTCCACGGACATACCCCCTCGATACATCGAATCTTCGGAAGTTAACGCAGATTCCTCTGGTACTGGCGGTAATAATCTGGGCGTCAACAAATCTGAAACATTTTATTGACACTTTAGTACTGAAACAGGTACATAGATAAGTTATTTAATATTTAAAATAACAGTTACCCTGAAGAGGTTCCAATGTGTCCATAAAATCATCAAGATTGGGTTGCAGTGGGCCTAAGCTTGGTTGTATGAAGTCTGCTAAACTTGCTCCTCTGGCTGAAAACAAAGTTCAATTTCAATTATTGCAATGAAAAAATGAAACACATGATTATATTTTATTTAGGGCTGAGCTAACCAAACGTTACTTTATGTCTTTCTATTCCTCAGTTACTCCTCTCATCTCCTCTTAAATATAAACTCGCCCTTATTTTCTTCATCACAAAGTTCAATTTACCTATTTCCCTACAGTCGGGGAAGGCGAAGGGTTGATGGCTGGTGATGGTGGAGAAGAGTGTGTCAGTCATGAAGTTTAGATAGTCCTCGTCCGTAAGCATGTTGCCTGCAAGGTCGCTGCACTGCGAGAAGGATTCCACCGTGTCCATGTCCGATATCTGAACAAAAACCAACCATATTTATTCTCGTCTATTTTTCAGTAACAAACATATATAGTAGTTTAAAATGTGTCCTACCGTATCCTGAACGGAAGTGTCTCCCTTTCCAAGGAGTCGCATAATATGAAACTTGCGCCATTTTTTATATTCTGCTATAACCGCCTCTGCCCTTCGTTTCCAATATTTACCTTCTAGTATTGTTGCCTAAAAATAATGTAATGTTATATTATTATTTTAGCATACCGTTAGATTTTTATTAAAAATAATTAATAATTATTCGTGTACCTTACCTCTGGTTTTACGTGCGTGTCAACATCTAACGGAGAAGCGAATTGGCATACCAATGTATTTTGTTTCTTTATAACTGTAAACATAATTTATGCAGTTGTAGTATAATTACACATAATACGAAAATAATATAAATAGTAGAATATTATCGGCACCTTCGGTGTTCAAGATATCAAAAAACGATATCGCTGCCTTAACATTGTTATGAATTACATCAGGCCTTTGGCGTTTCATTAATATCTAGACCAGCGCTGTTACAACTATTTAATATTGCTAGTTTAATTGAAATAGATTTTAGATAAGTAAATTATTTGGCCTACATAATTATTCTACATTATCGGTAAATTCTTAATCGCGCAGACGTAGGTTCACCTCGTATAAATCTGAAAAGCTTTTCTATATCGAAAATAATTACTCAACCAGATATGAATGTGATAAAAATGTCTACATAGGTACTCCTCCTAGACGGTAATACACGACACGCCTTCAATAATTGAAAACGGGGGCGTGGCTTGCTATACTTACCTTCTACATAACCAAGTTAAAATAAATAATATAATTAGAAAATTGAATGACTCCGCAAACCGCTTCGTAATTATGTAAACGAATTTACATCGCAAAAAGAACTAAGGATCTAAACTCTTAAAACTTATTAAGTACAAAAAAAAACTTTTATTTTTAAAAACTCCTATCAACCGGCCTCCAAATGAATTACTGAATTAAACAGCATAACAAAATTATTGTATGTAAATTAATGTACCTAAATACGCAATATATCACCGTGGTAGCAGCAATCAAATATAAATCAACCTTGTCTTTATTTTAATGTCCAGTTTGGGGTCACTGTTATCTCCTGTATCTTATACCTATGTAGGTGCTCCAGTCTGTTTGGCGCTATTCGTACAGGTGTACCATTTCCCAGACAATAAATATTTGTCAGAAACTTACGCGCCTATACCTTCATATCAGCATCATTATCAAAATATTGCTTTTAGCACGCGTCTAATGCATGCCGTTCGAGGTTCTATTTTGTACAGCAAGTTCATCGATCAGCTTACAGATATTACATGAACGTTGATTTAAAGCAACGAAACCTCAGCATCTCAGCTCTCACTTAACATTAACATTGTAAGTGCAAACTACGGAAAGCCGATCACGCAAACAGCTAATGAGAGGAGATGAGTCACTTTTTTATAAAAATTCTAATACAGAACATGCCGCATAGTAACAGATAAAAAATACGTAGGTACCAAGAAATGTCGTCAAAGCGAGCTCTGCAAATAGAATTGTGTCGACAAAGAAGTGAAATTTTGGGTTATTAAATTGAAGGTTTAAACCGTTTTCAATGCCACTATCTTAAAATGTCTATCATGTTCCTATCGTTGATGCTTTTAATTTTACAAATAAAAAATAAATGCACTTACACTGCATATGCCAGCACCGCCATATGACGTTGTTCAATCGAATCTTGTCCTTCCACCGAAGTTTAATACCTTTAAAACGATTCCATTTTGGCGAAGTTAATTTTTGTCTAAGAAAAACAAAACAAAAATATATTTAGAAAAAAAAAACAACTCACCATGCTCTTCCCGCGTTCACCCAGTCACAAAATGACGTTAGATAAATTAACTCTCATAAAAATGTTAACTATAAAGGTCCTCGAACTACTAAGAAGTATTTTTATATTGAACGAATTAAAAACAGCCATGATTAAAAAAAATAAAAAAAAATATTTGTCAAAAGTGTAGACAATATTACAAAACTGTGCTGCACAGTGGAAATAAATTGTCAGACAATCAAGTGGTAAGCTGGTTATCAGCATCGCTATCAATATGTGATCTTAAGCTTACTGCAAATAACGGTTTGATAAGAAAGAAACACAGCCTATCTTATCTACGGTCTGTACTTGTACAAATAAAAGGCAGAAGGTAAATTAGAAAAGCTATTCGTAACAATAAATTTGATATAGATATCAATTATAGGATTCAACAGGCTTGAAGAAACACCTATTGCATAACGCACTTTACGGCTAGCTCTCTTACATAACATTATTTATAGGCAATTCATTTAACAATCGGTTAAGTAGGCCCACTCATAGTTACAGGTTTTTAATGTTCTTAGGGTGTATTACACCAACACGCTTGACGTTGCTCAATAGAATTTCCTTGGTCGGATTGGTCATATCGTTGAGCGTCGATCGATTCATATTGCTATTACATCAAATCAACCAGTTCCAAGTACTGATTGAGCGATGATTTCGACGAAATGTTTGTTGACCCTATAGATCGAAGCAGATCTAGCACTAACACTTGAATGCTTTTATGAGATGGCTAATCTGTTCTCCAAAGCTTTATAATTCACCGCAAGATGACCAAGATATTGATGGCTTCATTGCGTCGTCGATCTCGTTTGTGTGTTACGAGGGAGACACTGAAAGTTCTTAGAAAATCAAAAACTGAACAAACTAGCAAGTTATTAGTTTTATTATTTCTTTTCAAAATAGTGTCCATTTACATCAATACATCGCTGCATCTGATGGAACCACAGAGTAAAGCACTTTGCCCACTCGTCCTTAGGGGTCTCTTCGACGGCCTTTTGAAACGCAGCCACTGCTTCCTCGGCGTCCTTAAAACGTTTTCCTCGAAGTTTTTCTTTTATTTTCGGAAATAAATAAAAATCGCAAGGTGCGAGGTCGGGGCTATAGGGCGGTTGACCCAGTAATTCTACGTCGTCGTGCGTGACGTCGCCAAGTAATCGATTGTTTGCTTGGCGGTGTGCGACGAGGCGTTGTCGTGGTGAAGGAGGATCCTACTGCGAGGTCGTTTCTCCCGAACTTTTTCCAAGACAAGTGGCAAACAATTGTTAGTGTAGCACACTGCAGTAACTGTTTTTCGATCTTCTAAAATAATTGTTGCGTAATGGCCTGTCCTTCCGAAGAACGAGGCCACCATCTTTTTTCCCACGATTCGACCTCTCTTCACTTTAGTTGGCAACTTCTCGGAAGGAAACACCCAGACAGCAGACTGCCTCTTAGTTTCAGGATCATAACAATAAATCCAGCTTTCGTCACCCGTAAGTATGTCGAACACAGCATTTGAGTCACCTCCGTTAAATCTTTGAACTATTTCACGACACCAATCAACACGACTGAGCTTTTGGGCCTCTGTCAAATTATGAGGTATCCACCGGGCACAAAGCTTCCTGACCGCTTAATGTTCATGGAGGATTTTGTGCACTTGACTCATACCGATGCCTAAGCTTGTCCGAATCTGCTGATAAGTCACTATTTTGTCAGTTTCTATCCTACGCCGCACAACACTGATGTTATCTTCAGTCGTCGCCGTAGAAGGCCGTCCCTCACGCAGATCATCGGTGAGATTAGTGCGACCACGTTTAAACTCATTAAACCAGTTGTAAACAGTTGCACAAGATGGGGCTTCATCGTGAAAGGCCAATCGAAGTCTATCATAACTTTCTTGTTGACATAAATGACATCGAAAGTCATAAAAAATCATTGTACGAAAATTTTCTCGCGTTAAATTCATGCTGACGTGACGCAGACAATTTTCAATTTGCCGCCAAATCGTAAACAAATGACAATTGAATAAAATACATACACAATAACATTGGCAAAGAATCCCATTTTCAAAATTTGAACTTATGTTTTTATTATATCGTTTACAAGTGGCCAGTTCTAAAAACTTTCAGTGACGCCCTCGTATCACACCCTTACTTTTTTTGCGTTTCAAAATGGAAAGACAGCGTGGTGTCGTCATCCTCTGCTCGTATAATACCACTTTGTAGTGAAAACTTCTTTAGGCGCGTTGAACATTTTTGGTAGGGGAAAATCGTATGGGTTCGCGTCACCGACATGTTAATGTTAACAGTACAAGCCCGATTCAAACTTTATGGCGGCTCTGATGTGCGCTACTCACTGCGCAGTATCTAACCCCTCACCTCAATTTGTTACTGCGCAGCGACTCGCCTCATGTTCCGACCGGCCATAAAGTTTGAATCGGGCAATATTTCTGTGGCTGTTATTTCATAGTTTTAATTTTTCACTTCTGTCGTCAGTCCCCATGACTGCGTATTTATTTATTTTCCGATGAACTTAGATTATGTGGTGAAATGGTTAGTTAACTAATTTAGTGACAACATTTGACCATATTTTGGCTTTCTCAGACGCCTGATTTCGCAATGCTTCCAGTGTAATTTTTTTCCGAGTAGAGATCCGTGTTTGCCCATGCGCTTATATTATTGTAACAAAACACGAAAAGGATTTAGTATAGGCATTCATCATCATTATCGCGTGCATGTTACGCAATATTAAAATGCAGGCAGTGAATGCTTAGGGGACCTATGTCCAGCAGTGGACGTCTTTCGGCAGAAATGATGATGATGTTTAGAATGCAAGAGAGATAGATAAAGTAATTGTGTTTATTACTTTATTTTTATTTTGGTATTCTCTGTAGCAGCTTGTTGAAAAGCCAGGGGCCGATGAAAAAGTTAAATGATATTCTTTTGGAAAAAGAGATTCGACATCGCCGCGACCTCTCTTAGACAAAATTGTTCTATTTTGTTTGATTGAGGAATGGTTTGCGAAAAAACGTTAAAACAACTGAGAATCTGGGGGGAAGGGTAAGGAGCCCCAAGCGCGGTGGGGCACGGCGCGGCACGGTATTTTTGCTTTCATAATTTCTCATCCGACTGTGCTTGGTGTCTGTAGGTCCTTAGTCATCTCAAAAGTAACTAAAGACTATCCCTCACTCTTGTCGCAAATTTGGCGAATTTCTTTGGTTTTCCTGTAAATACCTGTAACTACTAGGTATAACATTTTACCTCTATTGCCGTGATTCCACGAGGTACCGAAACCTATATTTTTCTTTATTATTTCATGTACAGTACTCAACAAAGGCGAGTTTTTAGATAAATGTTTTGTTTTGATTTCCATGTTTTTAGGCATAACTGGAAAAAATGTGGCCATGAAATTAATGAGAATCTATGCAAACAATAAAAGTGTCAGTACATATTATGTTCATTCTATTACGTTAATAGGTACTTAAGTAAATTTTTGTAATATTATTTGAAATCTACCACAGTCTATTTGTAATACCATTAATTAAGTATGAGTAATGGCCTCGAGCATAAAGAAAAAATGAGTTAATTGATTGTCAATACTAGTAGTATGGGTTCTGTATATTAGTATGCTCCTTTTAATTTTTATTAGATTTTGATTTTCGGTTTTTAGCACTTAGTATTTTGTCTCTCCAGTAAAATGCTTACTTGTTTGTTATGCAATAACATATGGGAATAATAGGTGAATAACCTGAGACTGTACGACAGATAGCCTTTTAACCAACACACATTGCAAGTATGTTAGTGATGGTTAAATTATTACTAGTTTGGGTATCCTATATTATATCAGATATTTGTTGACAACGTGATACACTATTTCACTTGACCACAAAAATTTCTAATGACTTCTATTACTTTGGGAAATTACTACAACTTTTTAAATATAAACTAGTCCAAATATCATCCTTTATTTACAACTGTACTATAGGTACACCCTTGCCTAACCCTTCGGGGAAATAGGTGTATTATAATTGTTATGTTATGGTGCATATAAATAGGCCAGCTTGAAAATTATATAAATCTAATCTGATCGGCTTTGAACTAACATATCAATATTACACAAGCATCTTGCAAATTAATTTATTTATAAAATTGTTACAACCACTTGTACTGCAAAGCATGTTAATATGTTTACAGATTCAATCATTGTATAAGTAGCTATCAACTTAATATCACATATTAAAGCAGTATCAAAAGAAATGAGTATGTCAGCTTAATGATTGGTCATTCATCATGTATTTATGTAACTACAAAATAGACAAATATACTGGAGAATAACACTAACTCTAAATAAAATGAAAAGTAAATTATGAATAAGTAAGTATTCGTAGACTGAGTTATCTCAGCATATGACCTGTGTCTTTTGTACTGACTATGATGACCTCCTCTTATCTTTGCGCGCTAAACCCAATGGAAACATACTGTTTCCTTATTTTTAGAGAACATTTGATGCTTCACTGATAAGATGTTTGATATTATTATAAATATGTCATTATCTCAATAACCTTAAGATATGAAATTATAGTCAAAATATAAAAACTCCAATTTGCCAAATAGAAGCGGAGATTACAAACTCAAACTAAAATGTTATGCCTTTGAAATAATTATTGTTCATAATAATTTATCTTGTAATAAAAGTTGAGATATTTCCAAGCACAAAAGAAAAACATGTTTATGATGTAGATAACCATGCAACAACAGCGACTAGCGTAAGTTAGGCATGTTCAACTAACTAAACATGTAGGTACCAGGAAAACATCAATGCCAATTAACAACTACAGTACGTCTATTCTATAGTCACCTATGTAAATATAAATTTGTGAGGACTCACCTATAAGCCAAAGTCATACATTTGAATAACTTAGTTAGAGATATCTCTATAGAAAGTTGTTGATGCTGAATACTTTCCTCAGTATCAGGCGTGTATGGTATCATCGCCCCGGGCATCGTATAGGTGGCCACAGCTGTGACTTTTTGAACATTTTGTTTCTCATCTTCTTCGGGAACCGTGACCAAGTCGTCAAAGTCGTCTTGGGCTTCAGCTTCAAAATGTGACACCATGAAGTGTCCCGAGTGTATTGTCTCCTTTTCAGGTCGGGACTGCCGTTTTTCAACATCGTTCATTTTGGTGATCTGAACGTTGGTGTGTGTCAAAGTAATAAGTTATAACTTAGGTTTTATTGAATTACGTTTGATAAAAGGTCTATCAACTTTTGGACTTGTCCATATTTTTACTTATCACTCACACTCACAGACACATTGTTTTTTTCATCTGACAGCTAATGTTGCTAGTTGTTATTTACATAGATTAGAGATGTAATTAGAATTGGTGTTTATTTTCAGAATGGCAGCTACAACAGCTAAAGATAGAAACTTGAATTTTGGACAGTAGTCGTAGTAGGATTTTGCAAAAATCACCCATTAATTGGGTGAAAAGAGGGAATTCGTTTGTATGAAATATCTTATTCCTTTTTTGGACATTACTATTGTTTTAAAACTATGGAAGCATCTTAACACGTGATCCACCTTACTGGGTGAAAGGGAAGGAAATCAAGTTTTTAGGGGAGTGTTTCACAGCTTGCTTCGATTAACTCAAAAATTGGTATTAACGATCTAAAAGTTAAAAAATAATGGAAAAACGTCCAACAATTTCTGAAAGATCAACCCTTGAAGGGAAAAGAGGAATAAAGTTTGAAAAATTCCATTCGTAAAAATTTATAAATAATAATAAATTAAAGAGGGGATCGAGAGGGTATTGAAGTTAGAAAGGGAAAGTACGAAATGTGAGCGGATGAAGTACGGACGCCAGCAGGTCAAGCTACCCGAAACTGTCAAATTTTCCCAATCAACCTTGAACCCTATTGCTTTAGCGATAAAGTTGAAAACCTATTAAAGAGATTTGACAGATTGTAGTAGCTTGATGTGCTGGCGTCTATACAAGTTATAATATTTCATTTTTCAAAGAATCATAGGGCATCAAAAAATTCGTCCGCATCGCTGTCAACACGTACAGTGCCCAAAAGGCTGGCAGCATTGCCACGTTGTATGGCAATGCTAATTCTTTCCCCAAGAAACAGACCAGCCCTCTGGTCACGTGAAGAGTCGACTAACCACTTGGCGATATCTCGAAAAACCAAGTGGGCACTCGGTTCCGAACATATAACTCCCAATCAGGTTTGAATATTTTCGCCTTTTGAGGTTTTCTGCACCAGCAGCAGCCGCTCCAGCATAGCCCACCGTGCTAGGAAGATGGGATGGCGAAAGGGTGTCGACACATGTTGCATCCCACACCAAAGCTCTGCCTAACTTCCAGGGCATTATGGTTATTCCGTCTGGTCTCTTCCCATCGTCCCGTGCCAGGCCGTTGGGTTCTAAAACAGCTGATACCCCGGCAGTGACGAGAGCACGACGGATGATGTCATTAATGCTGGCGTGCCATGCTATGCGGCCTGCGCTCCTACTGCAGGATAGGCCATGGTGTCCGAGGCAGTCGACAGCTTCACCGCACTGACAGCGATGCGGAGCCCCGCAAGGAGCGCCCAGCATAGTGCCTATGTTGGATGACGGGAGTGCTTGAAGCCAGAGCCCCGACTCCCACTCACCCACAGCCAGCAGGTGGGACGCTCAGCAGTATTGGTGGACGTATTGATAAGATTATTCCGTACCAACCTGCAGAGCGGCTCATCCCACTGTCTCTGGGAAGATAGGTTTACGGGCCGATCTGTATCCAGGCAAGTCGCTTTCCAGGCGTTCACCGCGTCGGTCAAGCAAGGCACTTCAGAGTTAACCAGACAGGGGGCTTTAATTTTCCCGGTCAACTTTTCAGTGCTGTGGACAGAGGATAGGAACGCCGGTAAGCTAATACTGGTAAGTTTGCGGACGCCGAGGCCACCAAGTGGTAGTGTGGCTTGAAGCCACGCTCGGTCGTCCAAGGCCACATTTAAAATGATTGTTAATGTGCTGCGAATAATATGGTCAATTTTGTCCAACAGATGTGGTTGCTTCCATAAAGGGGAAGAACATAGACAATATATAAAATTTGGACCAAAACAACTTGTATCTAATTAGGGTGAATGCTGAATGTAAATTAATTTTGAAGTCTGTCTGAAATGTCGTCGAAATTTTTATTTTTTTCATCAACGAAAGGTGAAAAACTATCTTCTAAAATTGGGGAACCTAGGAGGTGCAGTGAACTTTTGTCTCAAATTTTTATTTGTGGGGCTATTGCATTAAATTTATCTAGAGTCAATTGTCTGTCGATAATGTCAGAAAGGTAAAGTTCATATTTTGAGGGGTTAAGGTCCAAGCCAATAGATGGAAATTCCTGTTTGAGGAGTCTTCCAAAACAGGAAGTTCATCACTTCCTAGCGTTCCATCGTCCAAATGCCACACATTAAATTTTGAATTTAGTTTCTGTAAATTGGATGAATAGTTAAACTGAAAATGACTGGTCCGAGAGGGTCACCTTGTTGGCATCCAACTGCAGATTCTAAAACATTGTCCTTGTATAATAATTTGGAGGGGTGCCTCTAGCACTGCCACATAAAACCATAGTTTTAAATTGTATCGCTTTGAATTTTGTAAATATTGCGCAAAAAAACAAAATAAAATTAATCACATTAACCATAAGCACTATCAGAAGTTCCTCTACTATTGTCTTCAGTATCAGCGAGCTGTCTAATGTCAATGTCTACATGACAAATGCCTCATTTTGATATTTTTTTTTGACATTGACATTTAAATATTAGCGCCATTCGCCAGCTACTGTTTTTGCAAGTAAAATTTTGTAGTTGTATTTTTAACTGATTTTTACTACAATTTAACCTGTTACTGTAATTTCTTGAATATGACTTCATCACCGAGATTCAAAAATTTAGGGTTCAGTCCTAAACAATCTCCAAAAGAGTTGAAAGAAAAAATGAGAAAGGTAAGTTCAAAGTTGGTACCTACTTCAAATAATCTTGAGCTGCATGGTGCTACAATGTAGTTACTATTGTCCTTGTATTAATTATAGTATGCGTGACCAACATTATGTAGACATAGTTAAAAAAATCTGAACCAAATAAACATTCGATTTGTATCAGCTGTTTTAAAAACATTAGGCCTATTTATACGAAAACATAACATTTAAAGCTGCAATTAAGATTTGATCATTTTATTAATGTTGTCATGCTGCATTGAACCAGTATGAGTACACTAAGGAAATAATGTTTCAGAATTACAGACACAAAATTCAAAACTGCCGTGGTATTTTGATGGACAAACTGCGGGGGTCATTAATAGAAAAAGATTTATGCAACACTTTAACTGATATTTACAAAGATATGTTCAATTATTCTGAAGAACCTATCAATGATGAAGAATATGAACTCATGGAGGAACTAAAAAAAGAGCTTGTACAAGAAGAGTTGGAATGGTATGTCATCATCATAGCCAATTATCCTATATAAAAAATCACATAATTTAATAAAAACAAGCACGACTTTGTCGGCATGAAATTTGTCGTTCCCCTGACCCACCGTCACATATCATCACCTGCCTGCCCTATCACTTGCTTAGCATTCTTTCTGGCTTTTTGCTTTGCTCCTAAGGGTCATAGCATGATTTTAGATAGCCTATAAGGTTCCTGAAGAATTGGGCTATCAAATGCAACAACAATTTTTCAACTCCGCCTGGTAGTCCCCTGATACAGACAAACAAAACTTACCTCTTGTAATATTAGTATAGATAAAAATTTCTTGAGACAGAAGTTGTAGATACTTACCCACTTTTTGTTGTCAAATAAGTTGGCCCAAATTATTAGTACAGTCACCAAAGGAGATAAGTATCTAGGGTAGTCGGATATAGTTGAAGTTTAGTAAGAAACCGATGGATGTTTTTGAATAAAATTGAATTTAATTAATAGAAAACATAGTTCATTTATCAAATTAAATTTCATTTTAAAACCTCCATCGGTTTCTTACTAAACTTCTACTGTGTCTGACGACCCTGGTTACTTATCTCCTTTGGTGACTGTACATGTAGCTACAGGTGTAGACCTGTTACTGCAAACTATGAAAGATAAGATAGCAGAACTGTATGACCTAGGCCTCTGTACTGTGTAGCAGGTAGTTTTTTTACTTACATGGTTCTTGTTACTAATGTTACAATATAAAACAATACCTTACAGGTGCATCAAAGAGTATGAAAAAAGCCAACTGGAAAATGTTGATTGGTCATCAGTTGAAGAAGATAACAACGTTATATGCCCAGTGTGCCAGAAGACAAATGTTCAACTTAAAAATGGTTATCTGAGTTGTTCTCAATGCAAGAGTGCTATTAGAACACAGAAATCACTAGCAGAAATAAAAAGATCCCTTTTAAGTGTTGTGGATGGACATAATGCTATGTGCAGTAGTGATGCACAATTTTGTATGGTTTCAGAAGAAAATGAAAGCCATGTTTATCTTATCTGTGAAAATTGTACAGAAATGAAATTAATTGTTTAATATTTTGAAATAGCACACCTTCAGGCATTTTCCTTAAAATATGTAGCAAACAAGTTGTTAAGTTTCTTGTTGTGTTAATATTATTGAGTATAAAATTCAGCTGGGCTGAAATATCCGATCTCATACAGGGTGGCACCCTACAAAGATGCACAAATTAAAACCACGAATTCAGGACAAGATTGGGATTACCCGTTGGTTATTAAAAAAATTTGCTGTTCCATACATTTTGACCACGTAGGTATTGCACTTATCGATGAAACAGCTAATTATTAATGAAAACCTTTCTATGCAAAGGGTCTAGAATCATGTGCTGAATACATTTTGCGCGTTTATACGCAAACTGAATACATTCAGTTTGCGCGTCGATATATGCCGCCCTGTATAAACAGTTAGTGAGAACTGGCATCCTGAACTATTGAAGTTATTATAAACTTCAACACTAAGCTAGACCGTGGATTTATTCCCAGGCTTGACTAAAGTGCTTTTTGTGGGCTTAAGTGGTTCATATTTCATTGATAATTTCAGGAATTGCTCTTTTTTCGTCCTTTTCGAGTATTTTTAGGGTAGGAATGATACGACATTGCACAATCCCTGAGTGTCTGAGGCTATGTAATGCAGTTCAGTGCTTTGTTTTCTCTGACTAAACAGTACAACGAGGAGTATCTCTTGTCTCCCACCTTACATTATAAAGCCTAAATGATTACATTGTTATAAAATTATAGCTTTTAGTGAGTAGACGTAAGCACTGCATGTAATATAATTATATTGATTAGTTTTAGTTAAAGCTCCCACAGACAGGTGCGACCTGACTCCTAGAACAATATTTATGAAAACTTCATGGAAATTGTTCTACCGGAATCGCGTCGCGCCTGTCTGCGGGAGCCTTTAATACTACTTATTCCATAGCTTGCGAATACTAATTTGATGTCAGTTTATTAAGAAGTATCTTCCTAGCAGTGGTTACAACATAGCACGGTTGTGTATTGATAACAATGTAAAAGATTGTATACTGTTATATTGATATTTATAAAGAATTTATTTTGTTAAGAAACCTGATTGTTATTTGATTATTACTAAATAAGGAAAAAAAAACTACTGGTTACAAAATAAAAAATGACATTTTAATCAATTCATGAAGCATGGTAACAAGGTATATTGTAAATTATTATTTTGTCATATCGGGGTTAGAACATTTTATTACATGTGATTAATTCCTACCAAAAGATTAGACTAAACGGTAACTTGTATAAAATGTACAATAATTATAATATGTAGTATAAAACAGTACCAACATTTTTCCGATATTATTACATGGGCATCTTTTGCAGTTGAATTCATCCTTAGCATAAAATGGTCAACTATATGAATTTACTCTAGGCCTGAAAATAAAAACTTTCAGTCAATTCTATAATTGTAATAGTCAACAACTCTGTGTAATGTATTTAAGGCATATAGTATAATCTGTACAATCAGTAAATATCACTAATACGACGCAGCACTTGATCATGTTTAAGACTTGCTCTGCTCTGTATTACCCTTTAATATTTCACTTTCAAATAACAATCATTCTTATAACTTAAACACATCTTTATTACGATATAATATAGTTATACATTATTATTTATTGCATTCCAATTCTCATAAGCTTTCTGTAGGAAGTTCGTTTGATTATTATAAATTACAATAAAAACGAAACAATATTGTACAGATTATAAAAGTAAACAATGACACACTTCTGTTTCATCCAGGCAGAAGCTTGGTGACAAATTATTATAAGGAGTGACACAAACAATCAAGACATTAAATTAAATTAAAGAATATTATAGTGTTATACTAAAATTATATATATTCTCTAATAACCTATGTATTAATTCATTTACTATGTTTATTAACTAACGTTAGTTTTGGCGGGTCTCGTGGGGGTTTTTATAATTGAACTAGGGCACTTTATATCAGAAACAATTCCTTTATTAAATTTAACAGTAATAGGTAATGCAGTATAAAAAATAAAATAAATCAGGAACTAAAGTAAATCAGTGAATGGATGTTAACAAAATATATCAATGCTGCAAATTTTTAAATGTACTTACTTAATTATTTGTTCATATTATTTCTGAATGAAATTAAAACACAAAAGTCTGTCTTATATTCTTATACAATCTCTCTAATCGTAACAATGTTACCGCTCTACACTTCAATCAAACAATTGTGATTCATTTTCGTAATTCAGGATATCTATGTAACAAAGTTTACAGGAAGGATAAACCCGCTTTATCTCATTAATACAGACCAGTAGTTAAATTAACACAACACTTATCTATTTTCAATTATTTCTAAGGGTAGGTACTTACAATATAGGTAAACCTTGAACATCCATGAGGTCTTCATGTTGAGCGTGAGAGTGTGGGTGCGCAGTGGAAGCTGGCGGCATTGCGAAGTGGTGGTGTTGATGGTGAGGTCTCGGGCGTCGTGGCGAACGTGCAGTTATAATACGCGGTTTGTGAATTTCATCCAATACAGATGGCGCCACGTAGGTAAAGCCCTGACAAATTATTTCATTTGAGATAAAAGGTAGTTGTTCCGGATCTGGCTGTTTGTGTATGTGAGTTTAAATGTTTGTAAACGCACCCACGATACAGGAGTAATTCCTAGTGTGGGGCAAAGTTAAAAAAAAAAAAAAATCTATACGCGGCGTCTTATGCTCACAACTCCGACGGTAGTTGATGTTTCTTCTAGAGTTTCGCTATTACTCGCGACAATCATTTGTCAAACAATAAAATACGAATTGACTAGTTCGCGGTCGCCGTTTGACCGGAGCGTCATGCGGTAATGCTATCTAGGGAAGTGTTTTCATAGAGTTACAAAAACCGCTGCGGTTTGTGGTTGCCGTCGCTTTCGGAAGATCAACTTTAACATGGGTGTAATACTCGGCAAATAATAATCATATTATATAATTACTGACTTGTCGACATTGCGCTGATAACTACTTTCGGTTGCTGAATTCATGTTTACTTTTTGCCATACCACCTTCATAGGTAATACGGACTGTTGTGTCCGCAACTCCACGTCAATGCGCGTATTTTGCCGTCTTTCCTTTGTGAGTCGGTTAAAAATATAACAATGAATTTACCTGGAACATTAGGTTGGCACTTTCGCTAAGAGTAGACTCATCAGGTGAATCAATTGGTGTCTGCAGAGTAAATCTTGTATCAAACTGCGAAACGTCATCATCACTTGTCTGAAAATAGTATTCACAAACATGCTTATTTATTAATATGTTTTGCACGACAATACCTACATACATCTATAACTATACAATCATAAACTAGTCGTTTTTCTAACTACGCATCGGATTTTGGTACGGTTTTCACAATCATTTAGATAATTTATTCTGGAAGGTTAAAGTGTATACATAATCATCCTATAATGTTCCCACTGCTGGGACACAAGCCTCCTCTCAGTGAGAGGGAGTGGGCCGTAAGCCACCACGCGGGCCCAGTGAGGGTTGGCAGATGTCACATGTTTTCGAATTTTTGGTTCTAGGACATGCCAGTTTCCTCACGATGTTTTCCTTCACCGTTTTGAGAGCAGTGGTGATGAAATAATTTACACAAAGTAAAGCGCCTGTCTGGGTTCGTACCTACGACCTACAACTCTTCTGGTACTTAGCAGCCTTACACAGAGGGAAGTGGAACGAGAGTAAGGCAGGCCCTGCAGTGGGGCATCACAAGCTAATAATAATAATGAGGATAGGAAGAATGTGACTCTCAGTTTGGTATGTGCTTTTTACACCCGTTATCAAGAGAACTCTATAGCGTGTATCATAAATGAAATATGACCCCACTCATATTTCTTTTAGGGTGTGGTCCACCATCATGGTGGAACCAACATCGTCGTAATCGCGAAAAATACACACCTGCCCCATACAAAAATTCCATTCCTTTATTACCTACCCGATCCAAATTAATGGGACAACTGATTATTTTTTCAAACTACTGAAACAAAATAATCTTACCAGTCTGGGTTTTATAGGTGGTTCCAATCTCCTAGCAAACACTTCATCCCAATGAACATGTTTGAAAAATGCATGACCTCGGACGGCAGCCGCGCCCTGAGCTCCTAAACGTTGCGTTTCCGAGCGTTTCATTAGGCGCCTTATCAAGTCACGTGCGTCTTGTGTGAGGTAGGCAGGAAGCATTAGTTTACCCTTTAAAATTTTCTCTATTGTTTTTGTACGATTATCTCCGGTAAATGGTGGCTGAAATTAATTGAAATATTATAAAACTTTGTAGATACATTGGTACATAAAATATTGCACACTACACTTATAACGCAAAAAGTTTATCCCATTTCTGATCGATAATCATTACTTAACTTTAAGGAACATTTATAAATAAAAGGGATTGTGTTGTGGCAGTTCACAACAACTCAGAGAGGCCTGATTGTGGTGTTGAGCTCGATCTCAGGATTGCTTGCTTGTCAGATCACATCTTACTGTTGGGCTATTCCTGCTTGAAATATTGTAATATTAATCGGGCTCTTGTGATACATGAACTCCTAGTAGAGTAGAGCTACACTGATGTTTCTGTCTTGAAGTGAAAATAAATAAATTGGTTTGTAAGAGGAAAGAGCCAAACTACAGTGTGCACAGTGTGTTTATAAGCATTTTTTTGTTGGTTCTGTGTCGCCTTGGAATTGATGGGCAATGATCCAGAGGGTTTTATACTAATTACATAAAGGTTATTTTGAAATCTTAAAACTAACACTGCGTTCGCGTAGCGTCCAATCCACGCATGTACGGTCGACCGCTCTTCAGTGGTAACTTTGACTTTGAGCTGGCGTAGAACGGAGTTTCAATAGAATATGAGGCTTGCTTATACTGGTGTTTTGCCACTCACCTGTGGCCTACTGTTCCCCGATCTCCGGCTTTTGTTCTGTGTGACATTCATTTCGAAGACGCAGTTGCAGGCCGCGGTATGAAGACGCGGTTGCAGGCCGCGGTGTGTTCCCGATTTGTAAGCGTGGACATAAAGGCACCCTAAGGATGCCTGAAGAGCCCTAGCTTGATTAAATAGCTAATAGAAGACACTAGAGCTCTATCTGTACTGAAGGTCACTAAGAGGATAACAAGAAGTTATTGTATGTAATTAATAAACACCAACCTGTCCAATGAGCATGTCATACATTAATGCTCCAAGACTCCACCAATCTACAGCTTTCCCATGGCCACTTCGTGTTAAGATCTCTGGTGCCCTGGAAAAGTTAAAACATTCATGCATATTTTGAGGTGGGTATTAAAAGATCAATATGTTTTAGGAAATTAATTCCATTCAGCCAAGAAAAAAATAGGCCCAAAGTCCAATATTATTACTTACATGTACTCAATTGTGCCACAGAAAGTATGAGTTACTATTCCTTCTTGAATATGTTCCTTACATAATCCAAAATCCGTAAGTTTCACATGACCTTGAGCATCCAATAGTACATTTTCTGGTTTTAGATCACGATAAATTATTCCAAGGCTGTGTAAGTGTTCTAAGGCCAAAATTATTTCTGACAAATAAAAACTAAAACAGAATAAATAGTTAATATTTATAACATTAACATAAGTGTTAATATTATGTACAGTTTATTTCAGGCATATTCTAAAACAAACTTATGTACACAAAAGAGGACTCACCATGCTGTATCTTCTAAAAATATACCTTCGCGTTCAAGATGCATAAAAAGTTCTCCACCACTCAAATATTCTAATATTAAGTATAACTTGCCTCCAGTTTGGAAAGCATATACTAATTCCACTATAAAAGGATGCTGAAATATTTATTCATTTATTAGTATTTGATAATGCATACCAAGCAATTTCTTGTACTAAATATAGATCAATAATACATTTATACTTATACACAAAAGTACAGCAAGCAGTGACCCACTGCTTGCTGTAGTTTGCTAAAAATAAATAAAGCTAACTTGTACAGACGCCAGCAGGTCAAGCTACCCAATACTGTCAAATTTTCCCAATCAACCTTGAAACTTAATGCTTTAGCAATAAAGTTGAAAATCTATTAAAGAAATTTGACAGATTGTAGTAGCTTGATGTGCTGGCATCGGTACAGAAAACATTACTTCTATCTTTAATTACCTTCACAGCCTCCAAAATATTTCTTTCAGCTTTTGTATGGGCAGTATCTTTTTGATTGCGTACTATAGAAGCTTTTTTCAGAACTTTCATAGCAAAGTGTGCATTTGCATCAGAACCAGTAATTTTTCGAACTTGAAACACTTTGCCATATCCTCCCTTCCCCAAAACTTTGCGTAATTCAAAGTCTTGAGGACCAAGACGTTTACATTGGCCTGGATTTACATTATCTTCACATAATTGAATAGTTTCAGATCCTTCAGTCCTGAAAGAAAAAGTTTCAGAAATATTTAAGTATGTAAATGCAGTTTCTAAGGAAACTATTATGTTAAAGATTTACTTACTCTACAATAGCATTTACATGTAGCTCAGGCTCATAATCCACCTATGAAAATAAAAGTTAGTATCAAGTAAATATCTAAACAATTTTATAATGCTTTAAAATAAATCAAGACTAATAACTTTTTGATAGCCATTTTGTAACACAAACAATTAGCATTTAGTAAAAGGGACAGTAGATAAAAAAAATAACACGTGTTTTATACTTCAAAAAGTTATAACCCTATGGCATTTTTAACTTATTTCTATGCAAATAAATATAATCAACTGCGACGAATTTTAGCCTTGACAATCATAAGAATATGGAACAAGGTTTTAGGTTAAGTAATAATGAGGTGTCTCTAATTTTACATCATATTATTTTTATCAATACCTCGTCGACTTCAATGATATCGTCTTCATCTGAATCTCCAACAGTAACTGTATCCACGTCCAAATCTAAATCAAAAACACCAGCCATATACGATGACATATCAAGAATATCACACATTAGAAGACACTGTTCTTTAGAACATTGTAAATGCATAAAAAACCTAACGTTTGTTTTAGGAAAAGATTAAACTGTTCGATCTAATGAAAATGTTTTTAACTGTTAAAAATATTTTTTCGTTCGTATTTCTCAAGCATAGATAGCTTTTATCAAAGACTACAATATGTATAGGGTTTTATCAACAGTAGTGAATTTGAGAATGTGATGAACAGAACTGAACCAAACTGAACCATAGACTACTATTTTGAACTGAACATAGTCGCGTCGTATGATACAACACTATTCGATGTCGATTACAAGATTTCGATAAAAGAATACTAAGGCAAAAATTGAATAGTCGATAAAACAAAATTTAAAACCAGAAAGAAAATTTACAAAATCGTCTGTGCTGACACTTGGCTGAAACAAGAAGTTAGAGTCCGTTTCCCGAAAGAAGTCCCGCGGCAATAAGTGGAACTAATTATTATTATATAGTTAGCAACATTCCTACAAAAACTCTCCTACCCCAGACACCTTTCTCTATTTAAGAATCTGCATTTTATTAACCAATAACCAAGCCTGCTACTCGTATATGATGTCGAGATAAATAAATAAATCAATATTTATGATTCCGTCCTACGACAGTGGCGCCGCGTCTACGAGACTTTTTTTGTGAAACGGACTTTACTTAGTTGTTTTTAGTTTTATTAGTTGACTAGGTTGTTGAGATTTAAATGGATTTACCACTACTTGAAGACGTAGCTGCGGTAGAATGAGGTCCGCAGTATATTGAATGCGAAATATATCTTTACAGATAATATTTCTGTATGACATGGAAATCTAATTATAAGCTTATTATTGAATACATTGTTGGCTTCGATCTTGCAGTTAAAGGGTAAACAAATTATTGTTTCAGCCTTAGACTAAGGCTGAAACAATAATTTGTTGACCCTTTCTTTGCCGTACCGTAATCCACATGGCCACAGGGGGGCCTAGACGATCAATCTGGGATTTGTTATTTTATTCAGTTATGTAGAAGCAGTTTGCTTATCTTATCTGTCTGTTTGGTGTCTAAACCGATGAAGCAGATGGACTGCATTTAAAATGCACACCAGCTGCAAAATTGCAGTTGGATGCAACGGATGCCGTTCTAATGCAAATGACATAACTGCATAGAAACTGCCAACAACTTTCATACATCCTACCCGATGCATTATTGTGGATATAGTTTTTTTTTATTAATTTGAACGCATCTTTTGTTGTTATGGTTCGTTTCTGACTTTCTGTCATCTGTCTGAAACAGAGGGTGTAAACATGATTTACCTCTGAAAGAGTGCTTTTTTACTTTTATAGTCTTTTTACATACTAGTGAAAATATAAAACATGTTTGAAATGGACAATAGATTGTGATACTTTTTATCTGTTACATTAACCACTATAATCCTTTCAATGGCTAGTGACAACGATAAAAGTTCGAATAATCATAACTTGGATGGTTCTCTAAAGAGTAGTGGAAAAAATAGTGGAAGTATTGGTAAGCGTCATAATCTATTATTATATTTTATTTAATATTAATTGTTTGGGAAGTCGGATCGCGAAGTTTTTGATTACGAATAACCTCGTTGGACAACAGAGTGCTGCCATTAATGTTAGCCCTAGTACTAAAAACTTTACAATCTCGTCAATTACCGTACTGTCACTGCTACTGTTGATTTAAAGTAAAACAGTGTTTATTTATACTATGTCCTACAATTATTGCATATGATTTTAGTAAGAAGTTTCAAAAACATGTTTTAAAGTTTTGAACTTACAACAGCTTGTGAAAACCAGTTAGGATTTTAATTTACATTGTTTATTAGAATATGTCAATGCCATCATTAAATTAATACTTCATTAAAATATAACAAATTGTAAATATCTACTGCATGTGATAAAAACTGCTGCTTTAGATATGTAATGTTAACATTTATCAAAATTATATTCTTCAGTAAGCTGTACATTTACTTGTCATTTTTATTTATGATAAGTAAAATATAATAATACAAAAAAAAACAATCATATTAAATTGCATAATCAAATATATAAAAAAAAAATCAATGACTAGAAAAGAAGATCATTTATTCTAATATTTAATGTATTTATAGTGAAAAAATGAATAAACTTTTGAATCATATACTAAACTTATATTATAACAAAAATAGTTGCTACTTTAAGGAGTAGGTCCTTAAAGTAGCAAATATTTTTGTTTAGTTTTGTTTCTTGTAGGACTCTTTTTTTTCAATATTTTTATTGAACTTTTTTTTCAACTCTTCTCTCACCATTATTTTCAACTTCTTCTGGCTATACTGAAATCTACTCATTAGCTTTTGTGACCCAGGTAAACCCAACAAGCAACAAATTCATGTGGTTTTTGTTCTACTAGTTCTATTTCATTGTTAGTGGCCAAAATAAATACTTTGCTGTATAATAAGTTTCCCTGAAGAATAACCACAAATCTAAAGTTATTTTGTTCTAATTGTAACAGATTTAGTTTCATTCATTCAACAATGATTAAAATGCTATAAAAAGAATGCACATGTTTGAAATGACAGCTAAAACAGGTTTTAATCACAGAAAGCTGAACATTGTATAAAATTTGCAAAATAAAAACAGCCAAAATTAAATAGTAATAGTGGAGTCATATCATAAAAGTATGTTTGATTACTTCTTTTTATTTTAATACAATGGGCTCCTCTCTGGAACTAGAAACAAGTTGTTCTGTAAATATTTATCAGAATGCACTTGTAAAGGATAATTTTTAAGGAATCATATATTTACAAAAAATGTAATAATCCAAGACCGTTACTGTACCGCTCCACATTCACATTTTTCATAAACCAAAAACTGGCTTGCTTAGCCATAGCATTTACAAAGTACGCTTTTTGTTTTATTAAAATAGTTTTTTTGGTATTATTAAAACAACAGAGGAATACAATACAAAGTTTTTATTTTCATATTGTTTTGTGTTATATTACAAAACTTGCATATTTAATAAGATAGTCGTAATAGTAAGATTAGTTTCAATTAATTATGCATAATTTAGAAACTAGAAAAACATTATACAATTCATAGATCTATTTCATTTTATTTATATACTAAAAATGAAATATTCGTGATAAATACAATTTAATCATCATAAGAGTTTATAAAAATACTACAACCTTCGTAAACGCAACGCGTCATGTCATTATCTGTCTGTCTGTTCGATTCGACAATGACATTTCATTTTAGGTAAACAATCGTTGTTCAGTCAAATTAATTTGCCCGAAAATTCTTGTAAGTTCTGCATAATTCCCTTCAAGATGAATTAAACTAAAATGTATGTGATAAACCATGGAAATCACATTAGAGGAAAGTACTACAGAGAAGATATCACCCCTGCTGCATGAAATTGTAAAACGAATTTTATCTGAGAGCAAAAGTTATGATTCCATCCAAAAAGATTTTCTGTTTGTTTTGATCATAGTTTTAATGATAGAGAATGGATTTGTACTTGTTAATAGTGACATGGAGGTGATGGATCCCCTGAAATCTTTTGATATTGCGCAATTATCTAAATGGAAGTTACCCTCTGGAATATACGAAACTGCATTCATAATGTGTGGATTTAAAAGTATCACACTGAAATTAATCATGAGCCCACTGGGAGCGACTGTGTTAGTGAATTTAGTGATCAATGAATTAAACTTTGATACCTATTCTATTTGTGTACCCATCAGTCGCTACGTGGTTTCACCTCAAGCTACATCAATTCCAATGATATTTCGAGACCTAAAACATTTCTCAACAACTTTTAAAAATAAAACTGTATCTGCTATCAAAAGCACAATACTAAGTCACCATGGCTATGCTAGTGCAAGTTTAATTGGGCTCCCAGAGGAAGTGCTCTTGAAAGTTATGCTCAATCTGTCTGTGGTGGACATCCTCAATTGCTGTAAAACAAGTACCAGACTGAAAGTTTTACTTGAAAATGATAGATTGTGGTATTCCTTATGTAAAAGAGATTTTGAATGTAATTTTCAATCAGAAGTCAGTAATTGGAAGGAATTGTACAAGAAACTCTATGATGCGGAGCAGGACAAGAGAAATAGAACTCGGAATCAAGGAGCTGGAAGCATGCATGACTATATGGACTATTCAGATTACGTTTCTTACATTGATAATCCACTGTGGAATGTTATAATTTGAATTGGAAGTTGTGATGTAAATTAATGTTTTAGCTTGTATGTAAATCAATTTAATTACTTACAATAAAAGTATCAAATAAGGTTTAATTGGTTTATTAATTTCAACCTCATAAAACTATAAGTTCATTAAAGCTTCAAATTTGGATTCTTTTGCTTCCTTTTGATATGTACATAAAAGCTTTATATATTTTGCATAGGTGACAACGAGGACAAATCAAATCTGGGTGTGCATCCTGTGGGAAAAGGTGGTCGTCATTTATCTATTCCATTTGATTCAACAACAGCTAATGGTGACATAAGTGAGTACAAGATTTTTGTCAAACTATTTCAATTTCATAATGGGCTCTACACACAGATATGGCTTGTCCGGGTTACGCTGTCCAGTGTGGAATTATGTCTACTTGATAATGATTCCTTGATGTCTAGAAAATCTGCTTATTACCAGGCCTACCAGTCACAGTTAAACACTATGATTTGTAGCAGCACTCCAAATATGTTCTAATAAATATTCGTGAACATTTAATTACAGTATAGGTTTGTTTGTCGCAAGAATGTTTCCAATACTTGTAAACTTTATGAAACAATGAGTACTTCATTTAGGAAGAAATACGAAACATTTAAAAGAAATCAAAAAACGAGTACATCATGTTTTCTGAACTGCCTCAAAATATGACTGTATTTAACAAATGAATTACTTGTAAAATAGATTTATAAATCGCGAAAAAAGGGATCAGAAAAGTATTCGGTAGTATGTTATTCTTGAATCATAAATTGGAGGGGTGGCTGAAAGGTGCTGAAGGAAATTAAAATGCAGAAACTTAATTGAGAAAGTAGTATGGACAAAAAAGTCAGGATCGTAAGTGTTACAAGTACCTACTTACTTTAAATTTTCTCAATGTATTTTTTTTTTTACTAAACATGCATAAATACAGTATGTTAAATAAATTACAAAATTAGAAACATCCATAGTTTAACGAATGAGATTTTTACGATTTAAATCAATCATTATCATTCTCTCATCATGTAAGTATTAGAGATATAAATAAATCACGACATTAGTATACATATCAGCGTACATATCATAATATTGGGCGTTTACTACATAGAAAGGATCACGTTAACACAGTACACGTGTTTGCATGGGGGACGGAGGGCCTGCGTGGCGGCGGGAGACGGGCGCCGCCGCTTAGAGAAACAGAAAGGGTGAGGGATGCGCGCGAGAGATGCGCCGCGCAGCCTCCGTCCGCTCTCGCCGTCTATGTGGCGCCGCCATCGGTGAGTTGACGTGAGTTCTGTGAGTTGGACGCCACGCTGAGAGTGCTACGTAAATGTAGGCCCGAGTGCCGTGTTTATTGTGCTGATGGGCTGGCGTAGGTGAACGGCCGTGGAGGGCCCACGGGCGCTGCGCGACCGACCGCCGTGGCGGTGCTACGGACCCATGCTTACTCACAGTCGATCCGACGGCGATTTCCCAGTGTACACTAGAGCAGGTGAGAGTGTCATCTCTTTCTGATCATATTATTGCCTCAGGGGATTTGTTATTTAATACTATTTGTGGTAAATATTCTTCTTTGAGATGCTTTTTCTAGAAGTTAGGGTTAACCAACCGATCCAATGTAGCTTTCTGCAGTTTAATCCAATGGGTACTAGTATCCATTAATGCTTTATGAAATAACGTCGCCGATGAATAAACGGCGTCGGACTGTCCTAGAGTTATGTTCTAGGTAATCGATATCTTAAATCGCCGCTTTTCCCACTATTCCAGATATTTTTTAAAGTTTCATCTATGTAACGAATGCCTTACCTATATTATAGGAGTAAGGCAATCGTTGCATAGAAATGTTACGATTCGTTATTTTAATTAAGAGAGTATGTAGTACATATAGGGTGTTTAGTATTTTATATTTGTATTAAGCTTCACTGCTTGCATTTAACGCTACGTAGGTTTCTAGCATGAAAATATGGTTCGCTTATTTTCTAGGGCAATATACATCTATTTATAAAAAAGGGACTGCACGCTTAATCTAACCGAGCCCATCATCAAAAGCGAACACTGTGTTCATTCAAGCTCGTTTTTTTACATTTTTATACCCCACAATTCTGAAAAAAATCGTGGTACCTAGTTTAAACTTATTATTTATGCCAATATGCTTCACGAAAGCCAAACGGGAAGAAAACAAGAATCACACTGGTATTTATTGTGAAACTGAATTTCAGGAAAGTAAGACGGGAAAACCGCGAACTGTGTTGTTAGTTTGTTACCTACTATTGTAGCGTCTGCCAGTCTATCGTCTGGTCCTTATGGCGCTGAGTGTTAATTAAAAGCTGACAAGAAGTATTAACCATTTTGTGACCATCTTTACTTTTGTTAATTTCTCATCATATTGCACTATTTGCTTTCTTGTATGTACACTTACATTACATAACACGTAGGTACATTATGTTTTAATGAGGTAAATAAGTACCTATAATTTTTTGTTGACCTTGTAAATAAGTTGATTGCTATTTGTTGTGACGAAACCAGTACGATCAAGCACCAATAGAAAAACATTTTGATAAGTTGATGCTATCAATTGCTATCTAATCTCAGAATTCAATGCGTAATGTCTTAGTGTTATTTTAAATGTTGTACAACTAGGATATCAAAGTGTATTGTAAGATGTTAATATTTGGTGTGTGTATTGGCAGTGGGCAGCTGAGTGTACTGTGATCGACAGCATGACAATATGGATGTTAGAAATCAAAAGGTTAAAACGAGGCACAGGCCAGTAGACGATGAAACGAGCAGTGATTCTGAAATTATAGACGAAGTTTACTGTAAGTCACATTCCCTCCTTAGTAATCTTGAGTATGCCTAAATATTATTGTTTATAAGTAAATAAGAAAGTTTTTCATACTTTTTGCTACCGTAAACATTTCTGAAATCAACTTTGCATTTTCCATCCCCGTTTTAGATGCGAATGAATTTTGTTCAATTATTGCATCCCATCGACATTTTCATTGCTAGTTTTGCGTTATGTTGAGTGAGAGAGTACCCAATACAACATCTGTTGATTACCCCTTTTGTAACTACTTACATTCCACTTTACCTACGGAGTTATTAATAAGTTCTCAATAAATGTAATCTTAGGATTGAACCAGTCGTCACCGTCTGTCGCATAAACGTGTTTATTTGTTATTCATGGGTGGCGTTAAATGCCACTCTAGCGTTGAAGTTGGAAGCACTTGATTTCTGTTCACATGTTATTGTTGTCTTATCTGTTATACTAATCTACTAAGTTCCTGAATCATTATCGTAATTAAAATATTAAATCTTTGTATCTCATAAAAAAAGTGCGAGTCGGACTCGCACACGAAGGGTTCCGTTCCACCGTAAAATATTTAATACTACATTTTTTTTGAATACTTTATTACTAGCCCTTTTAATTTAATTTAATTTTTATTATTTGTTGTATAGCGGCCAGACAGACGGACGGACTTTGGCTTACTTATTCATAAAACGACATCTAAACATTTGACGAAATTTGTTTAACTCTTCCTACCCTGCAAATTTAAAAGGTTGAATACACAACATAACATCACGCCTCTATTCTACGGAGGGTTAGGCAGAGGCGTTGTTCCTACTACCACATTTCGCTAGTTATGTTTAAGATCCATGTCGGTAATAAAAGAGTGTATTCTGAAAGTTGGCAATGTCGCAAATTGCTGTCAAATATAAATTTCGCTGTTTTGATTAGTTTATCAATATTACTAAATGAAATTATGAAATGCCAGTCTGTAGTGCTCTAAAATGTACATCTTGCAAATTGTCAGAAGAAAAATGTCAGAAGATTTGATAACCTTCCTATAACCGCGCCAAGTTTCGTGACACCTATACCCGCGCACGGTCTCAGAGACCGAAAGTTCGGAACCCGATTGCAGTACATTTTTGGAAAAAAATATATGTTGAAATTATGTTTACTAAACTTGGAATATCAAGAACAAGATAAGCCCAATTAGTAAATCATGAATTTACTGAGTAAGTCAGTAAATTCATGATTTACTTCAGTCTGAAATAGTAAGATTTTTGTAAGAGTTCACAAAATATTAGCAAAAATATTTCTTTATTCTAACATTCAAATCTAAAAGAGAACCTTATGAGCATATAAACAAACAACTCATTTAAGGCAGAAGTGTCATCAATTCAGCTCAGTGCAAAACAGTACAAAATTACCGAATATAAACCCTGTATCAACACCCGCGTCGGTCTCATATACCAATTGTCGTCAAATACGGCTACACGCACGCACTCGCACGACCGTACTTTGCGCCCTAGAATAAATTAATCTAACCTAACCTAAAAGGAAATACAAAATGGTAAAATTGATGAAAAAACAACATCACGAAATAGTATTTTGTCGGTCTTACAGACTAATGCGCGGGTATAGGAACGTTAAACATGATTATCCTATCCTACTTCCTACTAATATTATAAACGTGAAAGTTTGGATTGATGGATGTTTGTTACTCTTTAACGCAAAAACTACTGAACGGATTTGGATGAAATTTGGCACACAGATAGTTTATAACCAGGATTAGCACATGGGATACTTTTATCCCGATATTCCCACGGGATCGAAATATATGCAAGTGAAACCGCGGGGCGCAGCTAGTGTTAGATAGTAGGTTGGGTGCAGAGTTGCCAGATTATTTTAAAATATTCACTTTGCGCCAAACCTGAAGATCCAAAACATAAATGCATGTTTTTCATGTTCCACGCACCGGTCTTGCCACTACCCATAACTTATTCATGAAGGAGAACCTTTCTAACAAGCCCACTACAATTGTTTTGCTAAATATCATTATTTACAACTTGCCTTATTCTTCGTCAAATAAGAATAATCGCATGCGAAGTCTCAAAGGATTAGTAGAAAGTCAAGTCACGCTGAAAAAATCTGTAGTAATCATTTAAAAACTTGAAATATATGTACAAAAGATTTTTTTTCCAAACCATAGACATTAGAAATAAGTTATTTCTGTGTTTAATATTTCTATTGTTGCAACTATGTATTTACCGCAGATTCACGACACAATCGGTGATGAATAACCGCTAATTGTGAACAGTAGAATATTTAAAAGCATTTACATCATTTGTTTGAGAAATAAACTAAAGTAACTGAAGTTTATATCTCTCGGAGCACCTACCCTCTCCCCAGGTACTGTAGGTACTCTTTGGATAAAGTTCCGGGTCAAATGTTAATAACAAGTTAGACTTGAAGTTTTTGATGAGGCAGTCCTACTTGAGTGCGCTTTAACCTGAGAGTGTATTAATGTTCTATCAGCAAGCGAACAGAGTAAATCTGACAACAGAATCAAAATATTGTGTTCAATGAGCACTGGTGGACCAGTGGAATCAGCCCGGACTTAACTCAGGCAGGCACTTTGCTTTATGCATTACTAGCTGCGCCCCGCGGTTTTACCTGCATAAGTTTCGATCCCGTGGGTATATCGGGATAAAAAGTATCCTATATGTTAAGCCTGGTTATAAACTATCTGTGTGCCAAATTCCATCCAAATCCGTTCAGTAGTTTTTTGCGTGAAAGAGTAACAAATCCATCAAGAGTAACAAGTCCATCCATCCATCCATACAAACTTTCACGTTTATAATATTAGTAGGAAGTAGAATTAGCAGGACTAGTAGGATTTCATCATCACTGGTGAAGGAAAACAACATGATGAAACCGGCATGTCTTAGAACCAAAAATTCGAAGACATGTGATATCCACCAACCCGCACTGGGCCCGCGTGGATGGATTATGGCTCCCTCTCATAGATAGAAGGCAGGCGTCCCAGCAGTGGGCTTAGGCTGATTATGCATGGTAGTCAAAGAAGAAAGTAACAAAATAAGTCTAATAAATAATTATGCCAATTTTATAGTTTAAAGTTAGTGTAATGGAAAATAGACAACCAGTTATTAGAGTTGGGTGGTCACGGGTCGACACTTCGCAGCGAAAGTGGCAAACGAAATGTTTGTACCACCAAGTGTTATGTAAATTTTGAACAAGTAGACGACCATTGTATAGGCTTTGTTTATATTTGACGACAAAAATAATACCTATATCATAAAACTTACATTGACACAGCTATTTAACAAATTATGCTTAGGTACTGAAATAATGTAAAGGGTAAAAGGTATATTGTGATGCTAAAATTAATTAAACGTTAAAATGTTATTTTACTCAAGCCAAACAAGAGTATCTAATAGAATTATGCGTGTGTATCACGATATTTTGCATTGCGACATGACATATCTATGTCGCGTGACTTGCGCCTATCCAATATGTGGGTTCTCGCATTATGTACGACACAGCCAAAGGCACTCTTGTTAACCCCTTTTTATCGTTCTACGTCAACTATGTCAATAGGCTGAAGCTGCAGGTCCACTGCTGGCGACACTTTTCCCAAGTTGTGCCACAGCATTAGCATCGATTATTTTGGTGTAAACACAAAATTATAATCGCCAGCCAGAAAAGTCCTAATTGCTTGACACACTATCAATCACAATCAGTATCATGTTATAATATGAAGGATATTGCTAATCCATTCCTTCATATGTTCGAATTTGTCTGCTCAACAACGTAAACAACGCAATGAATGTTGTTGTTTACGTTGTTGTTCAAAATTAAAGTCATTTCTACTGTTAGTGTGTTAAGCAATTACCCCGCTGACCATATTTTAATATTCTCCGTCAATTTTCACGCCTAAAAGGGTTAATCAAGTTTCAAAACATTCTTCCACAATATACTAAAGTTTCGGACTTCAGCTGAATGGATATGTCAGTCTGTTTTGGCTGTAAGAAAACAACCTCAAAAGTACCTTGCAATAGACTGGGTATGAAATAGTTGGATGCATTAAAATAGCCCGGCGATACTTAAAATGTACGTCTGGCGCACCTAAGGCAGACAACCTCGCGAGTCCACCTTGCTGTCTGGCTCATATTTTTACCACGGCAATAGTCATAAGTACCTATTAGTAATTTTGTACAAGAGAAGAAAAATTTCGAGTCTCACCTCAAGCGGCAAAAATACCGGATTTTTGGTTACGCTGTTTTCAGATTATTCAGTACGTCATTTAAAAATGTTGTGTTCAGTCTTTTTTGACACAGAAAGTTATAACTAATTACTTTTTAACTAACAATGAAAGAGCTGGTAAACTAATATATTGGTTTTAGTGAGGTTTTTCTTAGAAGTAATTTATAATAGGCAAGAATGTAATGATAGATATATAAATGTTTTTATCTAAGCGTCGAAACTGCTTTACGTATTTTTCGCTATTTCTTATAGTTTCGGATTTGGCCATTCACCACACTTGGAAAATTCAACCTGTCTTACTATCCTCGGTTGACCTAAACGCTGTTTTAGGTCAACGGCTTTTTGTGTCTGTGTAGTGTGTAGTCAGCTCCCACATCTCGACTCTCGAGTGCCAGACCGTCTTGTGTAGCGAAACTGCGGACAGGCGAAGTCTCAAATGATGATTTGAGACTTCGCCTGCCCGCAGTTTCGCTACCGTATTGAGGGTGTACTTTTGTCCATAAGCTTCTATAATTTCCTCTTCACGCTGAACAAGTACAAAAAGGACCGATTACGGGTATGTGTCATAATCCCACAAACTGCTGCCATAGTTCCTAGGCTGAAGCTGACTTGGAGTTCACCCAGATTTAGCACTCGACCATCAGGTCCCCATTTCCAAGATCATTTGGCACTAACAACCAAATATCCTAGTGTGACTAAATCTCATTATACCATTTAAAACGCACAAGTTCCTACCAACATTGTATGTACGCATGCACCTTTTTCGTCACTACCTAAAAGGAAACCCAACGTCATTGATTCTCCACAGTATGAAACTCATCAATTTACCTGCAAATAATCAAGTCAACCTTGAACTTATAACGACTCTACCATTTATTACTCGAGGCTTGATTGTTCACATAATTATCTCCATGTAAAAATATATGAATACGCTTGTAATACTCGAGTACCAAACAAAGGTATCATATAAATGGAAGTTGTCAGTATCTGCGTACAAATGTTACAATACAAATAGAGCAAAACGTTCATAATTCCGGCGGGCCTGACGCCGCCGCCACGACGCGACGTACCGTAGTTCGTTGTAGGCCGGTTGTGTCTGTGTTGACGTGACGGCGCGCGGCGCGGCAGATACTCGCCCGTCGTCTCACCAACTACAGCCCGAGAGGCGAGCTGAGTGCATTGCAACATGCAGGAGGGACAGAGGCAGGCAGCCGGGCCCCCACTCTGCCCCGCGATACCGGCCGCCCGCACGCCAGTTTGCCGTTGAGCGTCTCTAGCGGCGCAGGCATTTCGCAATGAAAACGTCGTGATCGGCGTTGTTCGCGTCGGTTTCACATCTAGTGTGCCTTTGTTTAGTGTTCATTGACAGTGTAATTGGTGTTATTACAATAGTGAAGATGCCGTCTGTACGACATGGCGACGCGTAGTTGACATGTCGCTGAGCGCGCCCGTCCAGGCGGTGCGCGGGACTAGGACCAACAGCCTCGACCAACTCGATTTTCAGGAGCGCAGGCAACTGATTGCGAGCTCTTTATCTCTTACTGATTTCTTACATGTCGGGGCAAAGGAGGTGGCAGCAGTCGCCGGTCAGTTCCCCTTCCCTTTTGTCTCTTTACGCCCAGCCACATTCCTAACAATAGCTTTGCGAAATTAAAACTAACGTGCATAACACAGCATTGTACTCTTACACACTTTTATTGTAACATATAGTTTCAACAAAAAATTATCTCTCTTTCTATGTCATACAATGTAGTGTTGACAATATGGTTTAGACATTTTGGTTGTAAGCCTCTGATGGAATGTACAACGCACTTTCTGCCCTTGTGTCACGACTGATAAAATGTCGGGTTTATCCCATAACTTCCACACATGAAGTTTGAGAAGTGACAAGTGGTCAATGTTGCCCATCACCCCAAAGACACACTTAGAATGATGGTCATCAACACTCCTACATTGTATGTAGGAGTGTTATTCTCTCTCTATACTCCTATATTGTTAGTAGTGTGCATTGTACTCCTACACAACATGTAAATAATGTACAATAAGTATGTATGTCAAGTCTTTTGATCACTGACCCTATAGTTATCTTTTTAGGATGTCCAAAAACTAAATGATTCCGTTAACACAATGATACTCAAGAATTATGAATAAAACAACAATATAATCAGCCTTAGAATTTGACTGAAATCAGGATAATGTTATACTATGGTGTTTTAATTCGGAACAATGAATTATATTATTATTGGCATCACGCTACCTGCAGGAGTGGTTTGGGTTAGTCACGAGTCACGACAGCTCACAATGTCTGGCTATTTTTCATTAGCACTTGCGTGTCATTCAATATATTTTTTAATGTTATTAACAGGCACACATTTTTATAAAATAGAATATGAAGCACAAAAGTAAAAAAAAAGTTCTTACTGGAAGGAATACCATTAACTGTTACGTAAGTTCAAAATTATCCGAAATTCTCTCAGAGATATTGGCAACAGCAACAGCACGAGCTTCGTCGTTTTTTTCGGGTTGCCACATTAGCGATAACGGCGGCTTTTTTTGCCCAGGCAGAATTACAATTTCTCTGGTGCAGTTGGTATTATGCTTGAATTATGGCAGAAGGTAAAGATCTTGGAATTAACCTCAAGTAATTTTAAACTTTGAAATCATGCCGCAAACCAAGTACTAAGGTCAGTCTTAAGGTCAAATTGCATTGATCTTATTTGTTACTTATAAATCATTGTAAGAGACTTTCCGTTTCAATTCAGTTTAAAACTGACTTCAATAAAGAAGGAGGTTTTGCAATAGATGAGCAATTATTATCTTTGCACCGATTTCTCCAACATTTCTGGTCCGATTTACATGATTATTTTTTAATTGTCACAAAAAGCCTGTGAATTGGTCCCACAAAAATTTCATTAACGTTTCAGTCAGTCGTTTTTTTAACCAGCTTCAAAAAAGGACGTTGTCAACGTTGCCTATGTCGACGATAGTCTTTTTGCAACTTACAAAGTACACGAACTTGTGAAGGCAATCGATCTTCTCGGCATAAAATCGCGAAAAAAAAAGAAACAAAAACCAAACCAAAACCTCCAACCAACGATGACGACGACGACTTCAATAAAAACCTGAAAATGGCGTCTCAGAAAATGGTCTAGTAAAACCACCTAAAGCAGATAGATAAGTAACCATTCGATTCATGCAATGCGAACCGATGTAACATTGTTATCAATTAATATGAAAAATCAATTCAATTGTCTACTGTGGAGTAGTAGGCGGTAGAGTCGTAGGTATAAACTACGCAATTATTATACGATTACTATGTGAAAATGTTAATTTATGCCATTTTAAACAACTTGTTTCTTCGTAGATACTTGGTTTTATACACTTCGAACACAAAAGAGGCTCAACTTGATGGGAGACTGATTTTACTCACGTTTTCTCGTAGCTTATATCTACATGGTGTGTCTATTGAAAGTGAAATGCTAACTCATACATTTCTTAGAACTATATGTACTGGTTCGCCACTAATAGCGTGGACAGCTGGATTTATATTGATACCAATCTATCTAAGCTAGATGATAGTTTATTGATAGGGTTATAATTATATTGTAAGCTCATTGCGCCATAACGCATGATGAAGTGGACAGGATAAAAATCTCGTTTTCTTTCTTCTTTCCTTGCGTCATGTCGTCTCTTAATCTGTTGTTGATATACCTCACATTCATCATCATCTACAGCCAGAGTTCATCTACTGCTGAGCTTAGGCCTGTATTTTCATGTGGCAATCCCCACGCCTCTGTCCCAGCCTCATCCAGGTTCTACCCGCGATAGTAACAGTGTCGTCCGCTGGACAACCGACACTTCGTCGTCAAGTCCTTGGACGCCACTCGGTCACTAGCTTCCTCCACCAGTCACCACTGCGCTTTGCCAGGTGTCCTGCCCCACTCCTTTCGAGTTCCATAACTCGTTATCCGATATCGAAAACTTCCGTACGCCTGCGGATTTCGACGTTTGAGGCTCGGCCTATCGGGGACACTCACGCAGGATGGTGTGTACAGGGCGAGAGTGCCACAGAAAGCCATGGAGCGTCCCATGTCCGGCATAAGGCTTATAGACGTCACATTAGATAGGTTTAACTGTTTTATTTAACCAATCCAGATATCAGCATTACCAGAAGGTCTACGCAAAAAAGGCAGTCTGGAATATCGATATTTTAAAAACTAAATGAAAACTAGTAAATTAGAAGTATTAGAATCTGCTGATGTACAATCTTATCACAGAATTAAAGTTGCTGAAGTATTATTTGGATGGAAATACAATTTTGTATAGTTTTCTATGTAAGTTTCAAAGTTTACTATTGTACTAGTAAAAGCTTATAAACTTACTTGCTACCAAAAGGAATCATTTACCGCAAGCATCTCATCCCATGGCCACCGTAGTTAGCAGGTAGACACCCCCGAAATCTCATAATAACCTTACGAGACCCTACTTCGATTTTATTTATGTTACCCAGTTTTTTGTGTACTACCTGTTCACCATTTCCATAAAAGTTTTGTGATTGTTACCGCTATACGGTATTGTGTATAGCCATATGTGTAACACGTATACAAAACATTATGGATATTAGCGATTATCTGTTGTATTATTCACAGCTCGATGAGGTCACATTGTAGCTCTCGCTGTGTCCATTTGCCATATCCATATAGGCTCAGTATTTCCAAACACTTTAACTTATTTGGGAAATACAAGAATATTACTCGCTTATTTAATTTGTGACTAAGGGGAAGCGCTATGGTAGCCCCCGAAATCCAAATCGGGCCGCTATTCATCTTTAGATCAACATACAAACTGATATTGACTTACAAATTGCAAAAAACGTAAGAACATTTGAGTTTTGCCGGCTACCTTAGTGCGTCCCCCTTAAGGACAAATTGCATTACACACCAATACTTAATTTGATACTAAAGAGTATTAGTAACCGACTGAATGAGATATAAATAGGTTAATTTCCATTGTCAATTATAAAGATATTAATGAAACATGACTAATTTAATCATCGTATTTTTATGTAATTAAAGTCCTCATACCTAATTGATAAGTCATAGAATACCTAAACACGATTCAGTAAAGAAATACCATTGATTCTGAACACAGCACGTCCTACATGCCCGCTGATTGGCCAGCACTAATTGAAGTCAACGTTGACATTCATTTACTGATGAACAAACAGTAGCAATATTTTAAACCCAATTATCAGGACGCAGCGGGTACTACTTCATATTGAATTATTTGCATTCCTGGGAGGATATTGTTTTATTTTGTCAGTGGCATTTCTAATCAAAAGGTCAGCGAGTATCGCTGCACAGACACTTTCACACATACATTTTACTCACAGTAACAATATAAAGTAGAATATAAATAATAGTAGAAGAACCTATCAAAATGTTGATATGTTCGCGTGCAGTCTACAGGTATTTAGTAATGTCCCTTTGTTACCGCAGGTGACACTCGAGAAGCATATTAACTATGGTACCTAGTACCTATTCGTTACGCAAAGGTGCTGTTGAATCATTGCAAGTATAATTGAATGATGTTTGAACACTCCCTTATTGTCCCACGAGCACGACCATAACTTTAATATAAACTTACAGTATAATTAAGTACTTGGCCACTTAGCTAGTTAATTCATTTGTGTTCACGATACTTGGAAGGGGTTTCATATGTTTCGTGAAGACATTATGAAATAAATAATTCACAATGGGTCATTGGATGTTTGCGTAGTTAACTAAAATAAGTTTATTTTGGAACATCTTTAATACCTACTTAATGCTAATAATAATGATTAAACTACTAAACATGTAAAATTCATAATATAAGCAGGCTTCGGATCAAAGGACCAACATTTCAACTCAAAGCATAAATATGCTTTGAGTTGAAACCATTTACAGGCACTTTTGAATTGTTTAATTCAGAAAGATTAAGCTAGTTGCCCATTCCAAAACGTAGATCTCTATGGAGAAGAACGGGCGAGAAACTCCAAGGACACTGTTTTAAATCAAGATATACATCATCCTGGGTAACGCAGCATCTCTTAATTTTAATTAATAGTGTGAGTACCAAATGACAATTAAAGTAGCCCTCTCATGGTCTAGAGAGCGCAGAGAAAGTTTCTACTTTTTTATTTCGACAGTTTTAGTTATTGTTCCATGTGGTCCCTTCGTAGGCTATAATTAAAAGTGGAAACTTATGGAGTCGCAATAAAAGCTAGTTTATGATGGAATTTTTCTGTATTTATTTTGCAATCATCATCTAAATCATTCTTCAAATATCAAACACGTTTTAGTACTGACTTCCGTTAGCACTAGATTATAATGTACCTGCTTTTATATAGCTTGATTGTTGCTGCGATTTACAATCCTCAAACATTACTAAGGTTTTCCAAACCCCTTTCCCCGAACGACTCTATTTTTAATATTGCACCACATTATATAAAACTTTCCTTTTCGTGCTTTACTTCAAGTACTGCCTGTTCACGTTCAGAATAAAAGCATTGCCTGCGAGATGTATTCATTAGATTGCTGGTTGTATTTTTTTCGATATGATTGTCAAAACCTGTCACAGTATCTATATAATCTATCAAGCATAAAGTCGAGGTCTTAGAAGGTAAGAACCTCAAATCTTGTAACAAGGTGAGAGAAGTGAGGACGCAAGGTGCGTTGGTGGGCTCTGACAATTGTTGTGGGCGAGTCACTTCGTCACGAACCGGTGACTCATGGTTGGCGAATTAAACGTTACTTCCATCACACCCATAACCCCTTCATTTGCCTTTTCGATTGGTCACGTACGTTGTGTCAGTGTTGATGAGATTTTTTTTTATTAATTAGTACCCACACTCTTGTCTTGCAAATATACTGTAACAAATAACCCTATATCCAATCATGTTATGTAAATTACTAATACATTGGCGCGAAATAAGCCAGCAATGACTAAAATTTCACTTATCCGTGACACAGATGTAGACTAATGCTTTCTTGATTATATCTTCTCTTTCACTGAGCAATATTTTAGGAGTTAAAGGGATAGTTATTGATAGACCTGTTTTAAATGGATACATTAAAAAAGAAACGACTTCCATTTCTAATACATGCGTTCACGTGCTATCATTTGACACTCCAAACGATGTAATTTTCTGAATGTGTTTCATATCTCCTTTTACCCCTATAATTATGAACCTCTAGAATCAATATACTTATTACTTTTTGTTTGATTGGGCTACCAGTCTGCCGCGCTCTATCACATCGTGATTTTTAATTTTTTTATTTCATTCAGAGTCACTTGCATGCATGGTGACAGACTATTTTCGTTACCATAGAACACTTTTTAAACGACTCTCGAGACAATCATTATTTAAATGTAATAGGTACCTAAATTGGTGTGAAAATAAGTATTATGTTATAAATATAAAGTACCTAAGTAATAATATTATTTTTATTACTTAGGTACCTATATTATTTTTATGGAACATAAAAATACCTTGAGTAAACAGAGTATTTGTATTATAATATTCGTTCTTGTGCGAGTTTATAATAAATTCTTCTAATAACGTTTCGCGCGTTATTTATAACCAGATAGGTACATAGATGATTCATGTGTAAATGATTCCAATGATCATATTATCAAAATAAACTATTTCTGTAATATCCGTAGTAAACAATGAATAGCTTACAGAGTTAAACTTTTATAAATGTATGTACTAGCTTCTGCCCGCGACTTCGTCCGCGTCAAATTTAAACGACATAATAACAAGAAACGAAGTAATGCAGCCGATGCGATGCGACAGGCCACCTCGTCGCATCGCATCGGCTGCCCGTGCTATTACATCGTTTTTGCTTAGCGTTTTGCTCGGCTCCTAATGATGCAAGCGTGATGTTAAATTTTTCAAATCCGCCTGTTAGTTCCAGAGATTAGGGCGTTCAAACAAAGAAACAAACTCTTCAGATAACATAGATGTATTATAGTATTAGTTAACATAGATGTATTATTTTTTGGCTCAATGAGTTCAATTGAAACTTGAACTCTGGTTTTGTAATTTACTAACCACACAAAATTTTCCTTTTGTAATTCATAAATTTATAATGTTAGATAATATTATCGTTCGGAACCCTAAAAATAAAATACTAAGAAACAGTAATGAGTGGGAATCAATAAAAAAAAATAGCTTAGGTACTTATTTTATTGTTTTCTGGAAGGCAATTCAGCTCAGGAGGATCTTTAAAAATTACATCATTTATCACGAATTACCTATTTAAAATATTGAGTGACAATTCTGTAAAATGCTAAGTACGTAGATAATTTGTTTTCTTTGTCGATAAGGTAATGGCGGCGTCGAAAAATGAATTATGTGTTATCTGGGGCCTAATTCTTCGACAAGTATTTTTAGATTGTCGACTCATACTAGCGTAATTTTTAGATATTTTTATCTTTAACATACAAGCAGCTTCATTTGAAAATATTTAATGGTGGAAATATTATCATATTTGTTTTGTCAGTAAACAATCACGCCCGAAATAATTTATGTACATCTTGAATTTAAAACGCCATTAGCTCAATTGTCATAACGTAAAGTTAATAAATGTGTTCCGTTACGGGATTACTAGTAGCGGTTACACAACGTAAGGTGCATGTTGTATAATATCTCGAAGCCACATAAATGATGAACGCACCGCGGCTGAAAGAATGGTCAACTGTACCTATAAGTTGAAGAAAAGCCACATGCTTTTAGATTTCCTCTATTTCGCTATCTCTCTTGTTTAAAAATATTTTATTTATTTAGATTAAAGAACGTTGAGGATGTTGTGTTCTGGATAGTCTTGACTTGGAAGTTGATAAGGTGGTTTGTATGTGTATAGGAACATAACATACAGTTTCGTTTAAATTGTTGCAAGATTATACTTCCCCAAGTGATCGTCTTATTCTGTGCAAGTTTTTGTTCTGTATTTCTTGGAAAATTGAAGTTTAAGTTATTTCGACTCGGCACTACAGACGCCCGCAGCATATCAATGACTTGTTCCTATAGTTTGTTATGCATACCTTGTCAGTCCTGCCTTTCTCGTGATCATCCTATCCTGTTTCTTGATTATTCTCTGATGGAATTAATTGTATAACCTCACAAAACCGCCAATACATCGTTTATATTTTTATCTTCTTCATTATAAGTTGTAACATATCAATTCCACATGATTTGATAAATGCAACTGGAATACAATGGTACTAAATGTATAGATTTGTGGTCTTGGCAGGCGACGGGAAAATTTCTCTTTTGTAGGTATACTTAGTTCTCCTTGGTATTGTGTTGTGATAGGCGCGGACAGTTCCTAACAATAGACTCTCGACATAATGGGGCCATTGATTGTGTGGATGTATCATGAATGTGTGGGTACTATTTGTACCCATCTTGCTGGTACCTATTTTGTATCAATGTTGTCTTTCAAAGTACCTAAGTATTTGTTTCACTTAGCTCTTGGTGTTTCGACCTACATGCGAATAAGTTTTGCTCGATGCATGCACAGCATTAGGGCTCATTGTGCACAAAGTGATATCCAACACCTGCCTACTCGTTCTATCATTGTATAAAAACAGGGTTTTGCCCGGCAGTGAGACAATAACAGGCCGATATATCTTTTGTTATTTTCTTATCCTCCCCCCCCCTTATAAGAAACTGACAGAAAAAATATTAAAATGTTTATAACAGTTACCTAATGAATACTACACTCAAAGTTCGATGACACTACCATTAGTCATTTATTTTTAACCCACTACGTGACAGCGCCATCCTTTTTGAGAATGATCCTTTTGTCCGTGTGGCGAAAATTATACATAAACTCAAATAAGGCTTGAAAGATGAGACGAGAATGACAGTTTCCAGTTTGATTGACGTTTAAAATGTTTTGTTGCAGCAAAGAAACAAAATGGTTCTGCAGTCCGCACGAACAGCCTGGGGTCGGGCGCGCGCACGCCTCCGGCTGAGCGAACCAAGTCCAAATTCTCAGCTTTTGGTAGACTTTTCAAGCCATGGAAGTGGAAACGGAAAAAGAAATCAGAAAAGTTCGAAGCTGCTTCTAGAAGTGAGTACATCTTTAGTATCTGTTATCTTAGAACACGAGGTGATAAACGGTCATCACGATAATCGGAACCGGACATGATTCACACACGTGAAGTGAAACTAAACAATTTTTTGTTTTATCGCTAAACAGAATAGAATCTCCTTTGCGGTCTTTTATGATGATATCTGAGATAACATCTGGAGCTGAACCTTGGAACAACATTCATGACATACTTTGCTTATCAATAATGGTGAAAACTGGGCACTCGTCATTAAACCAAAATGCCCGGTTTCAGAAACCCTGATAAAGCTATGTATCATTAGTAAATTAAATTTAATGAATCGTTGAAACAGATGAGTACTCAGTGTACCTACTCATCTGGATCGACAATTCGTTAAAAAAAATATGAAATTTCACAACACATGAATGAAAACGGTTTCAGAAGTTTTATAAACCTGCACCCTAGTTGCGTGACACACTTTCAATCACAGGAAATTGCTAATACATTGCTTCATATTTGAAAAAATCGTCTACTCAACAACGTAAATAACGCTATGAATGTTGTTAAACTGTCAAAATGAAAGGCATTACCATTGTAAATGGGTTACGCAATTACCCAACTGATTAAGGAAACTAAAATTATCTGCAAATAATGTTTTATTCCATATTTCGATCTTATTTAGATTCAAGTTTTAATAGGGAACTCGAATCACGTTATAATGAAGTGTATTAAATTAAGAAATGTGCAATACAATTTTGTTTTACTGTTTGCAGCCTTAGAGAGGAAGATATCCGTCCGAGCGAATAGAGATGAGTTGGTGCAGAAAGGTATCCTCTTACCAGAAAGCCCGGTCACGCCTGTGCCCGAAGTCGGTGAGTTGTGAACATTGACCTTAACATATAAAATCTAGCTATTGCCCGCAGATTTACTCGCATCCTTAGGAAACTATTACGTGAACTCTGATAAACATATTAAAATATCTACACACAGAGAGAGATATACTATGACCTGGATTAAAATATAGAATATTTTAATCTAGGTCATAGTCTACCTGTGTGCCGAATTTCGTCCAAATCCGTTCAGCCGTTATTGTGGGGTGGAGTGTGATTGAGTAATAAAGTTCCAAAATGAGGAAGTCACTGTGTGCATTATTCTGATGTGTCAGACCCAGAACGCAGAAATTCTGTAGATAGTAGTTGAAAGAAGAGCACCCGATGATCATAAGTACTGTGACATGGATAAAGACGCAAGGACGATGATGTTATTTTAATAGAATCAGGCAGAACTTAGAGCTTAGAGCAGTGGTGGTCCAGTGGTAACGGCCTCGACTTACGAGTCGGTCGGAGTCGGTTACGGTCGTGGGGTCGAACTCAGGCAGGCGCTTTACTTTCTGTAAATAATTTCATCACCACTGCTCTCAAAACGGCGAAGGAAAACATCTTGAGAAAACCGGCATAGTCCTAGAACCAAAAATTCGAAGACATGTGGCATCTACCAACCCGCCAAAATCTCTCGGAGAGAGGAGGCCTGTATCCCAGCTGTGGGAATATTATAGGCTGATTATGCTAGACAGAACTTGACACTAAAGTCCGAAATCCCAGTAAAACATGTTACTAGGACATGTTTATTTAATTTCTTGGACTTGGGTCCTACACTATTAGTAAAACTAACAATGTTTATCAAAATCAATATACTTTAATGGCAACAGTAACACAGGATAATGTTTCTCTCATAAATACATTTGAAGTCGGTTTTCCTTAATGTAATTATTATTGTTCTAAGAAAACCCAGAGGCTTGCGGAAAACAAAAGATTTATTAATAATGATAATTTACAATGATTTGAATGATTGTCGGAGTACTGATATAAAAATGATTACCGAATATTACGTAAGTTTAAGTGTATCAGATATTTTATAGCAGGAAAAGTTCCAAACAATATCCTACTATCCTACTTCCTACTTAATAGTATAAACGTGAAAGTTTGTATGGATGGATGGATGGATAGATGTATGGATGTTTGTTACTCTTTCACGCAAAAACTACTGAACGGATTTGGATGAAATTTGGCACACAGATAGTTTATAACCAGGATTAACAACACATAGGATACTTTTTATTCCCATATTCCCACGGGATCGAGACTAATGCGGGTGAAACTGCGGGGAGCTGCTAGTAGTAAATAAATCCGAATTTGTTTGTTTATTGCTTAACGTCTCAGTTACTGAAAAGTCGATCTATTCCGTAAAAATCCCACCGTGAAAACATATGTGAAGTGAGCTGTCAAAAATGTTAATCCATAGTATCAGGTGGAATGATAACTCACTTTCAGCGCACTTCACCTAGGTTTTCACGGTGAGATTTTCAGGATTACAGAATAGCGCTGCTGATTTCAATGGAAAATGGCTCAGAGCTTAAACACGAACCAGACAAGACCAAAATATACTTTATATCTGGGTACATGAAGTATCAGTATTAGGTTAAGAATGAAACCACGGGCAACAACTAGTTAATAATATTATTGTTATCAAAAGACATTTGATTCGTGTTATTCATAACAATTATTTAACGCAGCTGTTGCATAAAGTAACAGTAGATAATAATTATGTTTAATTAGTGTAACACCGGAGACTGGTACCGTTCAAACAACAACAAAAAACGGACTTCTTAAAAATGAACTTGTAGTTTGTACCAACTTATTATTATTGTTTAAGTAACGAGATACCTAATTATTACCTCGTAAGCTATTGTAATGCACATCATCACATTTACTTGTCTTTCCGAAAAATAAATTATAATTATATTATAATTTTGTTGTACTTAACTTCCGTACCGATTTGAACGATAACGTATTATTAATATTAAATTACTATGCGCTTATCGTTATCGCTGATCGATCGATTTCCTATGTTGGGAATGTTGTACTGTAGCATGAAGTTCTGTTGAACATCAAGCCTACTGGGTTGACAGCAAGCATCTAATTCAACATATTACCGGTACATTGACATTCAATTCTAAGGAGAGTCCAATGCTGGTATCATTCACGCTTTAAAGTAGACAACAATACCAGTTCAATTACCACAGATGTGGTTCAATGGGTCTGAAAGAACTACAGTCAATCATTTTCAATTTCTCTAAAACATAAACGTTCAAGGTCAGGAGTCCACAAACTTCTACTCCATGGACCTTTTTACACATAAACGTAACTTAAAAGGGCCATTTCGAATGTGATCCTAAGCTATACGTACGTGGTAAAGATACATTACTGTCGAAACTAACATGTTCTTTCTTCTAGATGAACCAGTGTCTCCACCGAGTGGCGAGGAGGCACGGAGCGACGTCAGCGCTGCGCAGGCGGCGCAAGACCGGCTCGTGGGCATGCACGCGGCGCTACAAGCGCAGCTTGCGTCGCAGCTGCAGCACCAACATCAACACCAACAAGCAGCAATGGCGGCAGCCGTCGCTGCCGCCGCTGCAGCGCACCATCATCAAAACAATAATGTCATAGGTCAGTGCTTGGTTCTATTTAGTATTAATGTAATTCTTCTTTTCTGCGGGAGATGATGGACTTCTATCAACTCTGATATATGTAGAGTTCTGAAGCCTTATGTAGTACCAAGAATGGCAGAACAGACTTCGTCAAAGTATTTGCTGCTACCCAGACCAAAAATATTACGTAGAGAACAATTTCCTAGAAGGAATCCGCTTGTGAAAGAAAGCTCAATGACGTGAAAATCTGAAGACGCAAGAAAATCCTCTTCAGTTTCGTCTTGCAAAAACATCTTGAAGCTTCGCCAATAGTGCTGAACGGGTTAACGGTCCTTCGAGACGTGGTGCCTTGTGCTGTTCAAAGTGGGTTTTATGAAGGTGTGAAGTATATGATTTTAAAAAACCGCTAAACGTAACTATATCGCCGTTTTTGAAAGTCGGATCTTCTCTAAATTTTTAGTGCACATTTTAATGGATGAAAATTTGAAATTGAGCGCCTTTATTTCGTACTGATGTGCGGTAGACTGTACCACAAAATTATTAGCTTCTGGCCGCGACTTTTTCCGCGTGAAATATCTTGTTATAACATAAACTATATTCTATGACACTCGGCAATACTGTAAGCTTCTCATAATTGTAAATTTTCGGATTCGGATCGGTAGTACTGAAGAACCCCTACATATAAACTCTCAAAGTTTTACCTCTCTATAATATTACTATATTGGTATAGATTGCTTGTAAATAACATCAACATGAGTGGAATTTCAAGTGCTCAGTTTTAAAAATTTTATACAACTGATACGCTATACAAAAGACAGCCCCCAAAAACTCCCACCCTGCAAGGGTTCCACCAAGAAAAGGAAAAGGTACAATTATTTTTCAATTAGACTTGTTGGCTTCGTGAGTAATGGGATTTTCCCAAAAAAACACTGGGGCAACATGCTTTTCCTCAGTAGAGTCGGGCTTTTAAATTAGATAATTATGTTTATTTCTTGAATTGGAAATCAATTAATTATTTTAGCGGTAAAGTTATACGTTTTTGCCTGATATAAAATTATGATGGTTTTTTAAATACGATTACCACAACCCTATCTTTATATCCTATGTTTCTTAGAATAGTATAATTATCAACTCGAAGTAAGGGAAAATAACATGGAATGTTATAAATTAGCATTTACCGTCTATTTGTTAGTTACATCTGCGTAAAACTGATTATACACGTACAGGGCTGTGTTAAGCTTATTAAATATTGTGCTACTTGAGATACGAGACAAGATAAGTATACACAAACACATGCAAGGGCGCCTCATTGAAAAGTTTGCTTTGCTCACATCACCATACCTATAATCAGCCTGTAATGTTCCCACTGCTGGGACACAGGCCTCCTCTCTGTGAGAGGGAGTGGGCCTTAATCCACCACGCGGGCCCAGTGCGGGTTTCCTCACGATGTTTTCCTTCACCGTTTAAAGAGCAGTGTTGATGAAATAATTTACACGAAGTAAAGCGCCTGACTGGGTTCGAGTCTACGACCACCATGATTTTAGAATATTTAAAAAATGGAGCAATTGTTCATTGTGACTTTGTGATTTTTGGTAAATGTTATATTCCTGTCGGTGCAATCTAAATTGTTCCCAAATAATTTTTATTGGATGTAGCAATGAGTTTTTTTTTCTTTGCATATCAAATTTTCTTAAAAATTTGAAATGCAAAGAAAAAAAAACTCTCCCCTTCTCAAGTCAATGCATCGATTCTGGTTAAACCCAATATCCCAAAGCCTAATCTAGGTATTTCCAGCCATTGTACGCAAAATAAAACACAATTTAACGAGATCGTACAGACTGTCGCTATTATCTCTTGCATAGCACCGGTCAGTGTTCATTCGTACAGCATTGTCTGTATTTCCGTCTGTTACACATCTGGCTAATTCGTGAATGTTGTGATTATTATTAGCTGCTCCAGATTTGTATCAATCAAATTATCTTTTCGTACACGAACTTTTACTGAAACTTGCTCCATCCATGCATTTCGTACTCGTAGCGTGTAGAAATTGGTCATAGATCTCTTTTTATTTTGACATTTAAATATGCAAGTTATGATTCACAGGCATTTGCAAGTAATACATATCGTTTACTGGCTAAGTTACAAGATATACCACTTGAAGTACTGTATTTGAGGAATAATAATGATTTAAAAGTCGCAGTAGTTCTTAAGTAGCGGTGTACCTGCTTAGCAATCGACAAGGACCAGAAGGCCAATTCTAAAACGTTCAAAATCTAGTCGCAGTCTCATCTCGGCGACAAACAAATGTCAAAAACTTGGCTAAGTGTAGGGAAATTAGAGGTATTTTTGACAGTTTGAGACTGAGATCAGACTGTGAACGTTCCTAAAATTACGAGAATTGCCCGTCAGTTCTTATTGAGCGATTGAATGTAATTGAAAAACAATTGAACAGATATCGATAGAAACTCTAGCAGTACAAGCCCATTGAATATGTTCAATTGACCAGTATACTAAGTAAAATCATTCAAAAGTATGGATCAAATATTTCATATTTAATAATTTTATTTTTTTATACTAGTAATTATTGAATCGGATTAAATGTAATTGGAGAATAGGTAGTGACGCGTGGCGGGAATTAACGACATCCTGACAGGACGGGCGTCGAACGTTGACCCACCACAAGCTGTCTAGCTGTCACAGAGCCACTGCAATAATGTGACGTCATTGTACATTTCATTATACTTATTATAAGCAGTACTGTCGCGAAGTATTCGTTTATGAACCCGTAATTTAATTAACTTTCTCTTTACTACCTGCTATTAATTGGAGCCTTGGGTAATTCGTTATCTATCTGTTACCGTTATTCTAACCCAATTTGAAACACGCGAGAAAAAATATTTTCGGCACTTTTATTGATCCGAATTTAAATCAGTTGGCATAAATTCGTATTACTTTTTTATATTTCAGTTGTGTTACAATTTACTTTGTCTAAAGAATATTCGGTTTATTTTGGTAAATGACTTATTCTCACATATCATTGGTAGATACAGTATCTAAGTCAACAAGACATTGAGATTTCTAAACTAGACAAATGGGTGCTCTACTTTACAGATGGAGAGGTTACATAACTCATTATAATTTATTTATGAAATCTGCTGTTCTGTCAGCGCTAAATGGGTCGCTGGGCTAAAATTGAAATACGTATGTTCAGAATCTTTGGAGCACATCTAGGTAGGATAGTGTGGCGGCGATTCTGTGAGGTAGTCGTCGAAGTCTAGATTGAGGAGCCGGCGACTGGGGGTTGGGTAACTTGGGTACTGGCTGTGCGCGGGGTGCGGTGCGGCCGTGCGGCGCGCGCCTCAGTGTCGGTCCGCCCGCGCCCGCGCCCGCCCGCGCTGCCGGCCGCGACCTGCCGCAAACCGACCCTCGCGTCTGCTGCCCTAACCTCACTTGATTACCTGCCCACATATATACCGCCTGTCAAATCACACGGTGAAAAGCGGCATTCTATGTTTCTTTGCTGTCTTACCTACCCCTCGTTGAAATCATTGCAACAAGCGCATGACTGTATCACTTGAACCGAAATGACTTGAAAGCTTTTGGAGGTGCAGTGTACCGTTTGTTTTTAATTGATGAATCTGAAACTGTAAAACGCTTTTAGTTGAAGATAGACGCGAAAATATCCAGCTCAAAGAATTAAGACAAAACAATTTGTAATCAAATGTAGAGACGGCGCGAAATAACGATTAGGCTGACTAATAGCAACTATTACTACATAACAGTTCTACTTGATGTGTCTTATATTAATGCTTATCAATAAAATAATAATAAAAACTACATAAATGCTATTTGAGCAAATAATGCCACAGCGTAGCTTAGGTTATTCCTTATCTTCTATTTATAACCTAACGAATAACATGATGGCACATTGAGCTGATTCCATAAATAGTTTAAAAGATAACATAATTATATTAGTTATATTGCGGCTGCTATATAGATATCATTTTAGTGACAAACAAATGTAAAATAAGTGTTTATCACTGCCGGACACTACTACGTAAATAAACCATGGACTTTCAAGGTTTATAAAATAAACTGTTTTGACGTAAACCCCGCTATATTTTGACCGTCTCGTACTTCGTTGGTGCAATAGTATTGATTGCCTTTTTTCTGTATTCTCGACATATGTTTTAGTTATGGTCGGTGGTTAGACCTGAGGCGCGAACTTTGCGTGCGGTATCGATCGGGTCGGCGCCAGCACGCGATACAACCGCTGCACCAGCGTCGTTGCCCCGCGACGCTTGCACGACATGTTCCACTGAACACTAACAATATCAAAAATTCATTTCAATTATTTCAAATTGCTATTGAGCCATAAAGTATGGACTCAATATCTTTTATATACCTTTACCTTTCCGCATTGCGCACACTTTCTTTCCTAACATCAAAGTGTTTTCAGTGATGCAGTGGTAATGTCCGAAAAGTGCATGTAGGTAGATTGTTGTTTTCAGGCAATTCGCAGTGTAAACTGAAAGTCAGAATACAATAAATTAAATGTCAAATTCCTTGTTATTAAAACAATGCTCAAGAATTTTGGGAGTATTCTTTGCTCACATTTCTTTGATCGCTAAAATGCCTTGATGGGGTACGATGTAGTGAGAATGTGCGGACCGGGGACGGTTAAGAGTGGTGGGTAATAGCTGGCGCGGTGTCACGAGCGCCCCCGCGCGGCAGGCGCGTGCCGCCTCCGCCGCCGCTGCCGCCGCCACCACCGCCGCCTGCGCAGCGCCTCTCTATGATGGGCTTCATCATGGGATGTGCCTGCCTAAGAGGTTTGTACTTTTGGTTTGTACACACCAATTTCAAGCAGAGCAGCGTGTATGCACTAAAGGTAACCCACTTGATCCTTTATTTTCAGAACAATTTGTGACTAATGCGTCTTGTAATTTTTGTCAACAATTTTGCAAGTGATTTGGAGTGGAATTAACCTAAGTAAGCCCCGTTTGAAACGTTCAGGCTGCCAGCTAGCTGGCGCCAGGTTCTTGGCAGCGAATAAGTTTGCGAGTATTGGGAAAGGGAGTGACAACACTTACCGACGCGGACTCGGATTGTGCCGGTCAGAAAGAGGTTTATTGCATGGATTACAATTAAAGAGAATAGTCCGACGCTGTCTCAAATAGCGTCGTCCGAACCGAGACGAATGACGTCTTTATCGCTATTATGGCATGGACGTAAAGCTCTTTCTGGTCAACACGAGCCGATTCCGTGCCGACAAGTGTGGTCACTCCCTAAACCAGATGAATCATGCGGAACCGTGTGAAAACTTTCATACTTGTCCATACGCTCCTACAACGTCAGCTAACCAGCTGCCTGAGCGTTAGAAAAGACTGAAAAGACCACTTCAATCAGTACGTACTTCTTGACACGTATAAGTCTTAAGCTGAGAGGTGGCCAAGCCTACTGACTATCAAAAGTCAAAAATTTGGATTTATAATAAGACATAGCTTTCAACCTTCACGGGTAGTGTTCTGTCGGATCATCTCTATTCGGATTCCGATAAGAGATGACAGAGAACCAAGTTAGTAGTTGCCAGCATTGGACCAGCTTTATTAGCCGCAGAACTCTAATGAACTGATACCCGTTGGTAAAGACGTGTTGGGGCTCAGACTAAGCGAAGCGATGATCTGCGCAAGGTGACTGGTAGCCGATGGATGAGAGTGGCTTAGATCAAGCTCAGTGGCGGGCGATTAGAGAAAGTATACCGGTAATGAATCACCGTTCTATTAGTAGTGTTTTCGCACAGGGCTTTTGCTGTAGGCGTTGACACAGCGTCGCTCGCGAAAACCCTTACAGATTGGATATAATCATTTACGAAATATTTAATAAGATTCCGACGAAGTAACACTACTTCTTGGCTCTGTCTTAAAAAGAAAATTATTACGAAAACGCGATACGACAAAAAACGAATAGAAAATAAATAATTACATGCTGTGGGAGGAATAAAAATAAGCTTTTGGTCAACGGCCTGAAATGACAAGCAAGATCGTCAGCGTATGGGTAACCAAAGCTGAACCTAAGAATTGTTTAAGTTAATTTTCAAATTTAAAATCTAATGTTTCCTGAAAAACTAACTTAAAATTCTATTCTTCTATTAAATATCATTCACAAACTAAATACATATAGTCCGGTACCGCATATAAAAACCATGAAATCGGATCTCAATATAAGAGCTAAAAAATAATGTCACTCAAATAGCCACCCAAATACCCATTACGGCATCGTGATAAGATAAGATAAGATATTATAAATATTTAATAAGATACGCCTTTTGTCGTTTTAAAACTTTAATGTCGTTCGTTGGCTGATTATGATGCTCCATTTAAAAGTAAAACAGCACTATTTAAATTCAGAAAGATAGTGGTTAGCCAAAACCAATGCATTTTAAATTTTCCTTAGCTTATGTTCAGGACCTCTGTCGCCAAGGGACGTGTATTTGAAGCCTCTTCCTCCTCGCAATGCAGTGGTAAAGAAGATAGAAACGCGTTAGAGGAACATACTATCGTGTAATCTTCTGTCATTTCATTACTTTTTTTTTATTCGCCTTTAATGTCCCACTGTTGGGCAAAGACCCCCCTACTCTCCTTCCACCTATCTCTGTCCAGAGCTGCCAAGGACCAATCTTTATTAAAGGAGTCCCGCTCATCCCGCCATCTCCGTCTGGGCCTGCCGCGATGTCATTTGCCATTAAGTGGGACCCGCTGGGTCGTAAGTTTGGCCCATTGATCGTCTGACATTCGGCAGATGTGTCCAGCCCAATTCCATTTAAGCGTGGCAGCTTTCCGAGTGCCATCAGTTTTTGTTATTGCTTTATTAAGATTGTGAAAAATATCAAAAATCCCAACATAGTTAAAGATATACATATGTATTATTAGATACCTACAATTAACAATGATGGCACAAAGTCCAGCAGTGCGATTCTGTAACCATATCACCGTGAAAACTTAGGTGAAGTGAGCGTGGAGTGACCTGTCATTTCAACTGGAATGCTAGGGATTGAAACTATTGACAGCTCACTTTAAGCTCACTTCACCTAACTTTTCACGGTGAGATTTTTACAGAATCGATCGGCTGTTCTTTGTAATTCGCATTTACTGTTTGTCTTACGCTGTTGATAGACAGCGAACTTTTTGTTTGATTGAATATTAAATTACTGGTTAAAATAAAACCCAGAACACATGCCTGTAACTTGCACAAAAGCATGCAAGTAGCTTGCATGCCATTATGGTATTCACCAATCAGAAGTGGTTATGGCACAAGGCATGCAAGCTACTTGCATACTTTTGTGCAAGTTACAGGAATGTGTATTCCGGGCTTAAAGCAAGTTCACTTTAAGCTGTGTCAGTGCTTGCTTTAGAAGCCCTCGTTTGAAGAGGAATCTCTTGGATGTTTTGAAGTCTACGGCAACTATCAATCCCTAGGCTAAGTTTTTTTTAGAGTGAACAAAAATTTAAACTTCACTAAGGTTGAAATTATCTGATTGTCACATAGACAAGTAGACGTTGTCGTTTTATGACGTGCATGTGACATTGAACCTTAGGTCGACTATACGTACATGTACCCATTTATTTATAAACGTGGCATAAAGTTAAGTAATGATTAGTGACTTTTTTGCCATTATTTTGACGTTTCAACGCCTCTTAACTTTAATTAACGTTTTCTAAATAAACCCCTTCATTACTATGCTACATAATATCGTTAACATGTATTGCTTTTAATCTCTACCATCTTCAATATTTCATGCAATTCAACTGTAAACTACTTGCACTTTAATTCAGGTCTGTGTTTTCTCTACGGAGCAACTACTAACTACCCAGTTAATAATTTACGAGGCGTTTGACCGTTCACGATGCAGTTTTAGTTGTTACCAACAGTCTGACGTCATGCCATTCGGTCGCAGATAACACATGAGGTAAATAGAATGCTCCTTTTGCTTGAGATGACGTTTGCTTTGGGATGTGACGATAGCCGCGAACAACGGATAAAGTTTATCGAAATATAATTACAGACAGAGCGCAGATATATTCTTGTTATTTTGGCTGTAGGTATTTCTATAACAGTGACATCTATGGGTGTTTTAATTTAAGGAGTGGTCGATTGGTATGTGTATAATGTTTACGGTTCCAACCTTAAAAGAAAAACGGAACCTTTATAAGCTCATTTATTACTTTTCTTTGTTCTTCATTGGTTTTTCCCATTACTCAACCACTCTTCGAAGAGAAATCTAGTCTAGATTGCGCTTAAATATTCTTTTAAAAGGACCAGAGAAGAGTATTTCTCATCCGTGTCATCGGCGTGTATTAGTATTTTCCCAACCAAGGTTGTAGCATAAGCCTTCTTATCCCTTATTGCTGATAATACGAGCATCTACCTCAGTTCCTCTACCCTGGTTATATCTACTATATCCTGTGTGTTAAGCCGAGCGCAGCTCTGGCGACATTTTCTAGTGAAACGGGAGTCTGCATCAATGAACAAGTCTTTTCAACTGCAACACTCTTGTTGCTGTCTTTTTTTCCAGTTCTTGTTTTGTAGTTTCACAATTTTTTGTAGCTTATTTTCCTAAATTTTTGAACTTTAACCTTCTCAGCATTTATTTGCATGACACTTTCTTTTAATGACTTAAAACCATCATCTCAACAATCGTTGACTATGTATAAGCAAGGCACAGCTTTATATTCTACTCTCTTATCATTTAATTAATATATCGACGAGCATATTGCCATTTACAGATCATAAGATAGGGTTGATGCTGAGATTGCTTATTTTAATCACCCGATAACACTATTCGACCTCGCCAGCCACGCTTCCTTCTACTCCATAACGTGATAAGCAGAAGAAGAAGCGCATTATTTTCCACGATGCTGTATGTCATCTCAGAACAAAGTATAATTTTGGTAAAAGATAAACCCAACGGATCATTTACCCGCCTCGGGATTTTAGCCCAGGATTAAGGGGTATTAGCAGTTTGAAACCATGCCAGTTATCATTAACGTCATGGCTGTGACACATGGGAAAATGTACACCGAACATTTAACACAATGCGACATCACGTTTTATCAAAAGGTTATGGGTCTTTATGTTCCTATCATCGTAAAGATAGCGAAACATACATAAATTAAAGGTAACAGGGGTTAAATGGAGCATAAAACTAGAAATAAAACTGCCAATAACAAAATTCATGAATGAGAGCAAACACCTATCTACGTATGTTCAGCTCTGTTTGTGTTTCTAGGTAAGCTCACGATAACGCCGTATGCATAAATACATAATAATATGTAGTGTTTGTAGTTTGCTGTCATTCAGAGCAAACTCTGATACCTGTGTTACGAAAACTTATGAATATGAATAAACCACCGTAGCTTTGTGTACTTTTAGCAACTGTTATTTGTAGTTCCATTGTTTTAACGAGGTTTCCTACTATTTCAACTGGGAATGATCCGTCATACAGTCGGTCTACAGGAGCTTAGAGAAAGAGCATTGGAGCGTCCCAAGCGGTAGCACTGCGGCTCGAGACATGATGTCCTCCGTACCTACGTGTGCTAATTTTGTAATAAATTATAATGTTTCAATATTTAAAACCTTTTTTAATTTTACACATATTTGAATCCTGTTTAAAGGTCAAATGCGCTGGACTGCGTTGTGTAGGTAGATACGGCTGGCTTGCTACAATTTACTCAGTTTCGCCCACATAGAATTAAAAATATCTATTAAATATGTCATATTAGGAGAGGTCTATGTCCAGCAGTTGACTGCTATGCTGATGATGATGATTAAATATTTAACTATATAAAGACTTTAATATTTAAAAAGTAAGAATAAGCTTAGGGCTTTGGGAGTATTGAATACTGCCTAGCTAGGAGAATGAATAATACAACATAATTCCATGGAAAACGAATTAAGATTTTATGTTGAAAAAATGTTCAGAATTTTCGGCAATTTAAATTACGTAACAACTTGTATTTGGACTGAGGACTCGGCTGAAAGATGAGATATAAAAAAAAATCTTACATAAGTTATTCTATCTGACGTTTAGGTATCGTAACGGCGACATTATCGTCTCATATAAATCCGCTGTCACATAACAATAAAATAGGGTTACCGGCACACCGACACCGTGGCGCATTACATGCTTGATGGATCAGGACGTAGCGGGGGTCTTTGTAGACCTTACACCTAGGTCATTGCACTCTTTAAACCCTGGGGTTGCTCATTTTCTTGTTATACTCTCAACGAGTGCTAGATGAATGGCGATAAATTAAAAATTCAAAACAAAGCGAAGCAGCGCGTGGGCGGGCGGACGGCAAACGCGGAGGGCGGGCGGCGATCGAAGAGCGCGCGCGGAGCCGGGGGCTGGGGGGAGCAGTAACGATCGTGCGGCCGGCCGCAGTCTTCCAGCCGCGAGCGCGCCGCGAGCATGAGCGACGTCGGCACGCTCGCCGCCATGGACGCGTTCGCGGGCGGCGCGAGGCGCAGGCCCGCACGCCTGCCACCACCGCCGCCCTTCGTGCCGCCGCCGCCGCCCCAGCGCCACGACCACTACTACGTGCGCCGCAAGTCTCCTATCCCAAGACACACCGCGAACCTTACGCTGTTCGCGCGTAACAATGGTACCCCAGCACCAGACATCCGCATGCACATGCACACGCTCGCACGCACCTACTTGTTCAGTTCTTCAGCTCCTGCCCCCGCCCGCCGGCACGTGCATTGCCAATGTCAATGTCACGCTCCTCTCGTTGCATGTACCCTTTGACATTTAGGATCTTGTTATTACTATTGGTTCCTTTCAGCCTTTGTCCTATACCATTCAGTAGATTTTTTATATCAATTCTCTTTTCCTAGAGCGTTCTTAATGTGATCTTTAAATGGCGTTATTTAGATAAATCGAAGTAAACTAAAGCATTACCAAAAGTTACTATTCCGAAAACAGCTTTGTCTGAATATAATTCATGAAAATATACAAGTTCAAAGTGAAACATGCTAGACTTAGATTACTTATTTATTCAGTGAGGAGTGAAAGTCATGAAGCAACAGACAAGGTTATAGTTGATTTCAGTGTCCCAACACTTTTAAGTCATCTTTTGCAAACGATTTCGTAGCCGTTAAGTGAACAGCTTACTTACTTGGAATCAATGAATTATCTCAATTATTTCAGTAGCTATTAAATTTTTTAACCATGTCACAATAATCGATCTTTTTCTCACTTTTTATTCGCTTAATCTTGTTACTTTTCGATATGCTCTGTCAAGTAAAAGAATCTTGGTATCTTATATCGTACAACCTTTAATTACCAGCAGTGCTATGTTCTTCACGGTAGGTATGTGTACAACATACCTAATCGCACTTAGATATCTTGTAATACCTATTATTTGTCTTCGCATTGCATCTTCATTGCTCAGGATTATTTCTGTCGTGGTATTCATGCTTTATGGCAATCGATCATTTTGAAGAATTTAGATTTAGGTATCCATGTTTATCGTTTCACGAAATTATGGCCAAAAGTTCGTACAATTTCGAAAATGTCATTCGTTTTACATACATGTTCTAAGAGTTTTTATTATATTAAACCGCAAAGGGGCAATTGTAATTAAATCGATACAAATTATGAAGTTTATGGATCGGGCAACGGACGGAAAATTCAGCTCTGAAAATATTGATTTGAAACGCGAGTAGAGCCACTTTGTCGTACTGACAAGGCTTATGGAAGTTGTGGGAAACGGCGATTGTATTAAATAAAGTGTCGGTCTCGAAGGATAGCGGATGTTTGTAAGAATATAATGTTAGTTAGGCGCCGCCGACGTCGATGTCGATAAATAACGGAGAAGGCGTCTTGTGGCCTTGCGTAACTATTTGCGGCAGCAGTGTGCTTGTGAGCGGAGCCGTCGGCGATGCAAGCCACATACACACGCCATTTTAATTGTCCCACCGTCGAATGTCAATCACCACATTCCTCCAATAATGACGTCCGTTTAATATAGATAACCTCGTCAGTCACGCTAAACTTATATTTAGAGAGCAATGTCACACTTACTTCCTATTTCACCAAGAAAATAACCTCTCGTCGTATCAAAACCTGTTAGCCTCTCGTTAGAAATACGGAAAAGCTTATTTTTTATTTAATTAATGATTTGTGTAGCATTTCCTATTTAGCCATAAAAAGACGCTATGAACCATCAAGAGACGGATAAAAGGTATACTTTACTTAAGTTTACCTTTTATCTGTCTCTTGATGGTAGGGAAATCGCGTCACAGGGGAGAGAAATAATTCGCAGAATTCGTCAAAGGCAGCTTTCTGAAATGCGAGCGTCCGCTGCCGCGGTCTGCCCTTGACCTACCGTTGCCGCTGATTCTGACTGAACATTTATCGCTGCACTGCGTCTCCAATCCGATGTCGAACATCGGATTGTGATGTTAATTTTTTTTTTCCATTAAATACAGATGTTTTTCTCTTTATGAAACTACCCTTTTTCATTTTCCAGAGGTCTTTCTTAAATCAATATTATGTTTTGGAATAAACATTCCCACATTACCATTTTATTCGAAATGTAGAGAGTAGGTTAAAATACAACGGAAATACCTTCATACATTGGATATTTTCTGTTCCATCTGAACATAAGCTTACGATTTCCGCTCCTTCGGCGGATAAACTCAATTACATGTGCTCGCGCTTAAAATATAAACCCAGCTGATTGGATCGACTAGGTGTTGCACCATTATTTACTATTACATTTTATATTAGGATTGAGCACAGCATAATGTTTCATTTTATACTCGGCATTTTTGTAGGGCACTGGTGGGTGACGAATGAGAGCATTTGAAATATCTTTAGTCGGTAGGTACCTACTATGCACGCGATTCTATTCGTCCAAAATGACTCAGATGAGATTAATTATGCCAGCAAGTGTGACTAGCAATCGAAGCCCGAGTATCGCAGAAAGTTACTACAACGTGGCCAAGCTTAAATGCTTAAAGTGGCTTAGATTACACCCATGATTACTATGTTCAATATTTTTACGATTCTTCGCCTAATAAATCCGTTCTCGTGTAAACAACCACGTGGAGAAAGAGTAATTTTAGGCACAAATATACTGATATAAATATCTACAATCTTAGCGTATCTAACTGTAACCAAACTTTGTTTTTAAGACTTTGAGAACGCTACACAGACTAAACTCAAGGGAATTCTATTGAAGTTTGCGCTGTCTTAACTTTTCTTCATTTTGCAATTAACTGTTGAAGAATGGCTGAAAGAGATGTTATTTCACCCGTCACCGCCCGCCCACGTGTGTCAATGTCGCAAATGCTTTCTTATGTTCGTCGCAAAAGTTCGTCTTGCGCGTACCTATCGCGTGCGACCCAGTTTGTTGCTCTTGCTCAACATAATTTGTCCATATATCTCGATTTCTGTGCAATTGTCTTAGATAATGATAGCCCTAACAATCGCATGTTTTCCTCGAAAACACAACTATGCTTTTCTTTAGTGGTATTATTGGTTGCACAGTTTTCTTTTGGCTACTTTACATTTTCATCAGAATCATTGCAGGGTGTACTGTTTCATGGAAGATTTAATGAAGTTCTCAAATAGTGAATTTAATGGAAAATTGCATTAATGGCCTGTGGAATTTTTATAAATGTGGGCGCGTGATGCGTTAGAAAACGCTATAAAGTGGAATAAAGTATTCGTTTAACATTATGTGTAGCGTAAACAGGCTAAATACCTACCTGACGTGTCGATGAGTGTTTTCTGTTTTTATCGTCTTAAATGTATTTTTAACAAGTGTGGTCTCTCGTCGTTTTACGCGACATGACAAGCAAGTCGAGCATGTGGCCAGCTCGCGAGTAGCCACCTCGCGTACTCTTGACATTGTCCACTATTGTGATACAAGTTGGTGTCTGTCGATCCTTTTGGCTGCGTTGATTGACAACCAGCTGACGCTCTTTTTATTTTACAACAAGATTATGTATGCACAGTCTGTAAATAGAGGTTAATTTGGATGATTATTTACATTATGTTCAAGTGAGCCGAGTAATAAAACATTGAAAGTAGAGCAATTAAACAGATTTTGTTTTTCTGTGTAGAAACGGTGGCAGCTGATAACGAACAAGTCTTGTGACATTACTAGGCTGTGCACATAATTTACTTTGGCTTTGACGGGGCTCTAGATTCTAGCGGATTTATTCTGAAAGATTTAATAGTGTCGAATAAATGAATAACTTTATTTGTCTTACATAAATCGAAATTGGGAAAATTCCAATCACGTCTGTGAGTGTTTGCAGCGATGTCATCGCTCTATCCCGTTCGTTTGATGTTGCACGTCGCCAGCATTAAGAATGTACTTAATGGCCTCCATTTGGCAGGAAAATTGTGAGCAAGACGATACATGGCATCTTTAATGTGCGCAGGCAAAATGTTTGTTTACAAACCTTGTATGTGCTCGTAGTTATTTATTATGTTATTTGTTGATGTCACCAGAGTTACTAGAATGGCCCACCCCAACGTCTCGCTATGATTCTAAAAACAATGCAGACAGGATAAATCAAAATTATGGATTTCTCTAAAATGGTTTGATTGAAAAGACGTTGTCTTACGTTTTTCGTAAGTACTGAATCATTCTTGGTTAAAGGTCAGGTAGTTACCTGCAACACACGTGCCTCAGATAGCGGTTAACCTTCAGAGCTTTGAGTCCGTGGGAGTGAAGGACGATGTAGGTTACATAACGCTGCAGCGAACGACGTCCTCGGAGTGTCGGTGCGAAGGCGGGCGGCCAAGGGCGGGCGGCATCGATCCGCCCAGTCCCGGACCAACCGCGTCCCGCGCCTCTCAGCGCTAGCGCAACCTCTCGCTCCTGTAAAGCCTGTTGATTTAACTAGGCATTTATTGTTTTAGATATCTTAATTTATGCTTTTAATAATGGTAGTATTGGAACCGTAAACATTATTTTATAGAGCGCGCTTCCGATCAGCAATGACATCAAATTTAAATCAGCGAGTATTTTGACAACAATGATGAAACATAGTACCTAATGTTTAAGCTTAAAAACTTGGATTTCATGGTCATGTCCGATTGTCAGCTAAAATAAAAGAAAGAAGGTTGCGACTACTTGCGACAATCGATCAGTCTAACCTTGGCCGACAATGTAGCACTTGTATCGAGGATAAGAAGTTTTCTTAGGGTGTCATCTCTATGTTTTGTGGTTGTAGGATGATGAATTGATGAACAATGAACTCTTAAAGGCACCTGTTGATAAAATTAACTACTTTGGTTTGTTTTGAGACAGAACGGAACTTAGTCAAACGTACAATGAACTAATTAACTCAAGTTTTCGTAAGGCTAGAATCTCTCTGTGTTGTGTATAGTCATTCAAATTGAGCTGTGGACTTTCGTCATTGAAAATATAAATAGTGTACCTAGCACAACAAATTTTTGCGTGAGAAATTCATTAATCAATCAGAAACGGTAGTAAACGTTTGTAGTAACTTCTACGTTCACGGTGCGGAACCGTGACTCATCATTTATACGGGACATAGGATATTTTTAGAATTTTGTTACTTAGTAATTTCGTTATTTACTAATTACTAATGTTTCAACGCATTCATGGGTAGATGTCATGATCATCTTTCTGATTTACTGCTACAGATTTTCTGGCGACCTGAAGGCCAATTCTCGTAATTTAAAACGTTCAAAATCTAGTCAGCAGTCTCATCTCAGCGACAAACAAATGTCAAAAACTTGTCAATATGTAGGGAAATTAGAAGTATTTTTTGACAGATTGAGACTGAGATCAGAATGTGAACGGTCTTAAAATTACGAGAATTGCCCCTCTGATTACGACGATATTTTAGTTCATCTTTGCACACTATACAACGCGTTATAAAATAACATTAGCGCAACATTATTTTCAGATATCGGGGCTCATTCAACAATAAGACCTTTAAAAGATTTATACAAAGCATAGAATCTGTCGAAACGGAGTTTTTGCATAGTTGATCTATGTTGCAATAGCTAACTAAGCCGCATTCGGTCACGAAAATTGCGAGGCTGGCGGTGCCTGGTGCGCTATGTTAAATGTTGCCTCACATGGGCGAGGGCCTAATAGCTCTGCTCATTGTGTATGTATACAGTAGGTACTACTTACAATGTACACATGCACATACAGACAGGGCAAGCTAATGTGCAAAAATTGTATGATCGGTAAAGGAAATGTTTCAAGTGTTTTTATATAAAATTCAGTTTTCTAATCGTCTTTCACTTATGAGTTTAGCTTTGGCCGGTTCAGTATTTAAAACTTCTCTTTTATTATCATCTTCCTACCCGTTTAGTACCCGGTCCCAGGTTACTAAAATTAGGGTCAGTGTGACACGTTTTTTTCTTCCATTCTCCCCTGTCAACCGTTACGCTTTATTAAGTCATATTTCTTTGACCACGTCTTACTTGTTACTGTTATGGTTAACTTGTATCATCCCGCTGCTGGGCAAAAGCCTCTCCCCATGACTTCCAGTCCTTGCGATCCAAGGCTAATGTGGACCACTGATTTGTTTTATCCAGCTCGTCACGCCATCTTGTACTTGTTATCAGACAATAAAGTAAGATTGGCAAATTGTGATAATTTATTTAGATATACAATTGGATATGGGTGTTTCCCTGCAACCGCGTTTTTGTGCGTGATTTAACAACATAAGTTATGCATACTTTTATCTAGGGAATGATAGCGGCGGAGATGCGTCAATAACACAGTTCCATGGCGAGGCCAAGGCCGACGCCGACGCCGTCGCGCGGTGAATGGAGGCGCGTGCCACGCCGTCACTCGTTTATCGACTATTATTAGACCATAGCCATAGTGTACCTAGAAATTCTATATTGCTCATCGCCACTCACGCTCGTACTCGCAAGTTCGCAACGGAATTGTTCATTTGTGCTATGCAAACATTACTACCTATACAATGACGTGCACTACATATAGACAAAATGTTACACACGTTCTGAAATGTTTATGCCTTACTTCGAGCATTTGAGCTCTTGGCTTACTGTCAAGTTCTATTTGCCACATTTGAATATGCTTTCATTTGTGCTAAGATCGATGATTGTTATTGAAAGCGCAGTAATTGATGTACGGACATGGTACAAAACACTCGCTTAAATCTGGAATTTATTTTCGGATACAATTTTTCAAATGGGGATACACATAATTAGATTCGAGCGGTATTTCTCAGCTGGCGCCTCACAATTTCACGCTTCTTGAAGCTTGAAGGTGTTTTGTTATTCTATTTGCTCTGTTCATTCTTGTTTTGAGATAGCATTGAGCTACTTACTACGGCTACTACTTGGCTTACAATTTTGTCAACTTAGACTTACAAGCAACAAAGCAATAAAAACCTTAGGAAGAAAAATCTAGTTCAGATTAAATTAATTAAAATATTTTTTCTCTTATTTATAGAATATTTCTCTTTCATTCCAGAACCAAAGAAGGACAAATTGGAAAATGGTGGTGAGCTAATGAGGCCCGAGCGACCCAACTCCTTGACCGGCAAGATCCCACGACGAATATGCTACCAAGGAGATGTCGGTATGTATTGTCATAAACAATTAACATACCATATGAATAAATAAAGGTCATGGTCAAAATCATGACAACAGACATCGTCTATATAGCACTTAAAGCCCCAAACATAATTCCAAATGGCCAGATACAGCTGATGCAGTATTTACTTCGACCCTTTCGACCTATCGGACAAACGTGTAAGTGGATTGGCCCATAAAAGTCCATAGGCTTGGCCTTTACACATGGTTAATTAATAACGCCTAAATGTGAGCCGTTTGGGGATTACAGGCGGGTTAGCTAATTAGTAAATTAGAACCAAATTAAATGAAATTGTGGTATGTGTAGACATAGCCTGTAAATAAATAGGTAGAATACTCTTTATTGTTGTGCGATCTTATAGCAAATCAATAATTAACAAAAGCGAAGTGCCAAGCGATTTTGAATCATGTGCGGTGCTACTATTAACTGTCGCTGACTTGTCCTGCACTAAAATTGAGAGATTCACGTTTAATAACAGCGCCAGTCAAATTTAGTATGGACAAAACTGGCAAACAAATCTACCTAACAAAAATCTTAAATTCATTCATTCACTGACAGAAAAGACAATGCACAGCCTTAACGGTTTAGTAACAAGAAATTTTGCACAAGATTTCCTTTTCTAACGAAAAGTAAGCACAACAGGATTTTTAAAAATTAATTCTCGAAATGGATTAAATGGGGGATGGAAGCTTTTTGGGAGTTCGTCATTTTTGCCAATGGGCTTGTCCAAAAACAAAACTGTAAATATAAAATACGTAAAATACTGTATTCACATAAATGTTCCAGTGGGTGGTTACGGGTCGACGGCCGACGGCGGCGGCCACGGTCACGGCCACGGCCACGGCGACGCGGAGGAGCAGCTCATGCTGTCAGAACTGCCCGAGCCGCCCATCGCGCTGTCGGAGATCGGGCCCATCCCGCCGCCGCCCATGTTCAGCTCGCCCAGCCCCACGCGCCACCACCACCAGCACCAGCACCAACACCAACATGCGCATGCACACAACCAACACCCCCTCGCGCAACATCCTCTCTCTGACTGTAAGTATAGATGACTTTCAGATTCTACAGACTTGTTACCTGCAAACATTTATAACAATTGTGGGTTTCGCGCAATGATCACATTCTTAACATAAGCAGCGTACTCGCGTGAGAGGTTCCGCGGCGACTGAACTGCTTACCTCATTACGGTTTTTATCTTCAATATCGCCCTTCGAACAGGCCCCACATTCTTGGACAGGCCCAAGTCAGTTACTGTACCACAAGAGGCCGTTGATAATGATAATATTATTAAAGAAGTCTTGTACTTTCAGTTTTAATTACGACATGATTTATCGATAGTAAATAAATTGTTATCCTTTTAATTCGCCAGCCGAAGAGGAGGACGAACAGGAGGACGACGACATAGAGCCACTGAACCACGGCGCGGACACGACCCGTGTGGAGGAGATCCCGCCGAAAGAGCCCATCTTCAACGCGGTCCCGCTCAAGTCTGCGCTTAAGAAGAGACCCGCACCGTCAGCTTCACCCGCCGCTACCCCGCTGGCAACGCCGCTGGCGCCGAGGCAGGACCATCACCACACCAGCTTCAAGTCAGTATAACACTACTGCTAAGGAATCAAACTACTTGTACACTTCCATATCGACACTTCACTTCACCTTGCACCACAAATCACTAAATGCGTTTAACGCTAAACGAATTAAAAACATCGTTCTGTTTCTGTCAATCGTTTGAAAGCGACAGAGACAGAATTATGTTTTAAATAAGTTTAGCATTAGGTATATGCATTTAGTGATTTGTGGTGTAAGTGGGCGTTAGTCATTGGTGCTGAGTCTGTTGTGCAAACTGAACTTAATTAAGATTATTGCTATCATTTTCCCTGTAATAAAACAAGGACATAAAATAAGAGGCGTCAATTTGAGTTGAACACAAATTAACATAAATATATAGAAAGGTCAACACGTGTCGATTAAATGGCGAACTTCAAGGTGTGAATCTAACACCGTCCTTTTCTCGCGCTGTCTGTAGATTGTAAGAGATAGCAATACTCTAATGTTAGTTTAGTTGGTCAATAACAGAATCGGAACCTTTATGAAATAATTCCTTGCTTAACTTTAACTATCCATACGCAGTTATAAATTCCACGTATTATTTACTCTTTGATCACGATATTGTCAAAATGATTATTATAGTTATTTAGCTTTAACACCTGCTGTGATCCCAAATCGCTGGCCCCGCAATTCCACGACGTTTAATTTGAAGTTTTTTACCTTTTGTTTTTACTTTGACTTATCATTTTGACGTAATTGTGAGCGAGGAGATAGTACAGCTGCAGCTCATTGATGTTCATATGAAATGTTGGGCGTGATAGTGAAAGTTACCGTTTATTTCCACCATGCGTCGGCGAGCAGGCGGCCGCCGCCTAAACCGAGGATCCGCATATGGTAACAGTCCCATACGTTATGCCAGTGTTGTTACCACGCATCGCCACCGACCTCCCGACGGTCCGCTTCGCCTTTAGTCCATGCATCGTGCTGTGCACGCTTCCGAATCTCATCTATCTCTTATTTTAACTATCGATATCTCTAACTGTCTACACACTAACGCCATTTTAGATGCATATGATAATGACATACGATTGTGATGCTTTGAACTCAAAAGAAAAATAGTATAAATCACTCAAAAGTACAAAGAGCCGAAATTTTTAAACAGAAATCCTGAATGATATCTTTGTAGCCACGACCTATAATGTAACGTGTGTGTTGTTAAAGTTATGGCTGTTTACTTTTGTACTCTTGCTCTAAGCGTCGTTATTCTATGTTGCATGTAAGTGTACTGTCATTATAGTTTGACGATCATAGATATTTGATTATTTTGAAAAATGTTTTGTTGTTTCTTAGTTTACATATTATGAAGGACATTATATTAATCCAATTAGTATTAGTTCATTGTTTTAAAATTGAGTTTAATTTTTATTGATTTTAGTAGTTATAAATGTGTCAGTTACATATTTTTCTTCGTATTGTTATGTAATGAATGACGGACGGCTTACAGCCTTCCTTGAAAGTGCATACTAGGTCTGTGACTTGTCGAATAAATCAATGTTTGGTACTAATTTCAATAAATTTTGTGGAGCACATGCATGGTCCCGGTGCTGGTTCGATCGTCAATTACAAAAACGTGCTAATATAGTAATATTCTAACTACTTAGTGACACTCACCACTATTCACACTAAATCCAATTCTAAGAAGAAAAAAAAGCCTTGATGATCCAGAATAACTTTACAACCGAGAGAAATATGAATAAAAACAAAAAGATCTCAATTGTAAGAAAACTTAAATGCCTGTCATAGACCCCTTATTACTTTTATTTTATGCATTATTAGCTTACACATGCAAAAGCACATGGTTGCATAAGTATTATCAGCTAAAACCCTTCGTTCTCTAACACGTTTGTTACGTTTAGCACGCGGCCGGTGCGCATGGGCAACGGGATGGAGAACAAGGAGAACGCGCGGCCGTGGGAAGAGTACGAGACCTCCAACGAATCGGATCGTGTGGCGGCTAAGCTGGCGCGCAAGGAGAGCCTCAACATCAAGCTCGCGCTGCGCCCTGACCGCCAGGAGCTTATCAACAGGTATGTTGCACGACGTACTGGAGTACGCGGCTGTCGATGTGTGCCTTACATGGAGTTATTGACGCAGATTGTCACACATGCAAAGCCAAACTTCTTCCAAATGTGTGTGTGCCTTAGAGCCATATCAACAGCCGGGTATTGTACAATTCTCTCCACGGATCTCTGTGTTACGAAGATGGCTGCTTATTTTTATGAGTGGAACTGATGTCCTCGATATTCTGGAAATTTCTTTCAACTACCGCATAAAGCCCGGTGCAGAGTTTTTAGAAGTCTCTTACTATATTTACCGCCCTGCTCGCACGTTTAATGACCGCGATTGAAACACTGCGTATAGGCTCATGAAGTAATAAGAACCGAAAATAAATTCATATTTGTATCATACCTAGTGAGGGATGACCCTCTGAATGTGTCATATTATTGTTGTCATCCGTCTGACAACAATAATATAACGACGATGAATCCTAATTACTATGTTGGGGGATAGAACATGTGACAGAGCAGTTTGGCTGAAAACTAGAGGTGGATTAACAGATAGTCATATCAGCAATGCCATTGAGTGATAAAACAGCGTCATTAATTATTCATTTTATCTAAATCTATAATTAAGTTATCACGTTTGGAAAACATCGTGAGGAAACCGGCATGTCCTAGGACTAAATATTCGAAAACATGTGACATCTACCAACCCGCACTAGGCCCGAGTGGTGATTTGGTAGCTGATTATTATGCTGTTTGCTATCGTGATAGTCTATTCTTAACAGCTATCACCTAACTTAGCCTTGTCCGAACTAAGCTGGCTTCCAGTCTGACCGATTACTAGCTATCTAGTAATCGGTCGGTTGACCTTCGTAAAACAAGCTGCGTTTCTATTGTATTGGAAATTACTTCCTGCTGATGGCGTAACATGTGTGTTTTGGCACTTTACTGACAGTCTAATGACTAATGACAGATGTTAGTTTGGCTAATATGTTCCCGGAACCATCGTTATGGTGCTCATTAGAAGAGGCTGGTTGGAAAGTCAACAGATTCATTGTTTTCCATAAAGTCAGATAGTGGAAGCTAACGAAAAAAAACAATTTAAAGGTGTTTGGTTGATATCGGCATGTCATGTTGCTGTGAATGTGTCCACAGTGAAAGTTGGTTGCGGAAGTCAACCTGCATGAGTAACAGAATTATTCAAAACTTCAGGTGCGTTTGCCAAATAGTACCACTCATAACTGTTTGTAAAGAATTACGTAAAAAATACACACATTGCTTTTTATGATATCATAGTCACAACATTGTCAATGTCACTACCTACGTTCTAGCTAATGAGGGTTGGCAGTGTTACGTGCTCATTTAATATTTACTACGACATTTACTTATGACTATACAAGGTGGAGACGTCAATACGACAGTAAATTAAACTGCGTATATGTAATGACGTTCCCAGTCTGCATACGGAAATTCAATCAAATATATCCAACAGTTTAAGTCTATTCAAGGATCGGCAAAACTCATAGTCTGTCCAACACTAATATTTAGTTTGTTTGAAAAAAAAAAACATTTTTTATTTCGATGTTAAGATTTATTTAATAGTTCCAAAGTATTTCCATTTATTGTTGTCTCTATATTGTATAGTGTACCTACATCAATATACATTATTACTATCGGTAAATAAATAAACACAAGGAAAACAAAACACTCGCTGCTGCTAAGCCGCAATTTATATTTGTGATTTGGTAAATAATAAGGAAAAACTAATGAACCATATAACATTATTGATTTCACTGGTTCATTTGCACAGTTAGATAGCAAGATAAAAGTGCATATAGCTTTTTAATTTTTAAAGTATAATATTAAAAGTGTGTGACGCGAGAATATGGTTCAGTGAGTATACATACATAGGGTATAAAGAAAATGTGTGTATTGATCATTATTTCCAAAATATTGCATTAATACTGGCTATACCTGAATAGAGATGCGCTATTGTGTGAATTAACATTCGCACGGGCCGAACATCAACACATGCACGTGTAGTATTACGCAAGGCACAGTTCGGCACAGTAATAGTCCACTCCACACCGTCTGGCAACAATGCACGCCTGGGAGCGTTATTTTAGTCAGCACCGTCAAAGTCATTGTTATCACTGTTTTATTTCTTCCTGTTTCTGAGAGCTCGCTCTTGGCATTGGCATTGTTGTAATTTTGACTAATAGCTATTGAATTACCATTTACTACTTTTACTTTAGCTCATTTATCGTGGAAACTGATTTTACTATAGTAAACGTAAATCGTTGTATTAGTGAGCTGTAAATTTCTAGAACATCCCTAATTTATTAATTGAACCTGGGAACTAAATTACGGGTCTTGGGAATTAGCCAAGTGTGTAAATGTAAATCGGATATCATGAAAACATTTTCAGGCTCAAGCGTTTATGTTGTCGGTCGTTTGGTACACGGGATTAGGTGCAGAGAATAAATGTTGTTAGTCGGAGAAAATTAGCTCAGTGCGGGCGGGCGTGTGATAGTCAATAGATTCGTGGTGTATGTATGTGTGATGTGTGCGCAGGAACATCCTGGTGGTGCAGAGTGAGCACGAGCGGCAAGAGTCGTGGGAGGCCATCGGCGCGCGCCTCATCCGCCGCCTGTCCATGCGGCCCACCGCCGAGGAGCTCGTCGAGAGGAACATACTCAAAAGTAAGCACACACTATGTACTGTTACTTCTTCTTTTCATGTCAGGAGATCAGCTATATCTAGCGAACTGGACGGCCCTGTTTACTTCATTTAAAATATGATACCGTTGTCTGTTAGCCTGCATCATCAGCTCATCCCACTGCTGGGGAATGCCCTCTCTCTATGACTTCCAGATTTTTTGATCCAGGGCTAATGTGGACTACTGATCTATGAGCTCTACATTTAGAGCTACACAATTATGCATTGCAGACAAGCTCTTAAATGCGAACATGCATTGATGTTTCGACAGTTACATAAAACACCGCGTAACTTTATTATGTACTCTTATTTAGGGGTCAAATCTCTTATAAAAAATCTTGCTTTCTTGTATCGTGCAGTATTGTTAAAACACTTTTGTTTTACACAACACTTATGAGTTTTTCAGTTTAGATTTGTTGTTGTACTTTACATTATTTGTCTAATTGAATCTTTTACATCTCAAAACCCTCTTGTTTTTGGGACTTATTTCTTAAACAAATGAAAGTTGTGCCCGACTACAGTTAATGGTTCCTTATATGCCACATACACACATCCTCACACATTTTTATTAAATAATGTTACGTTACAGGCCAGTCACCCGCCGAGGAGAAGAAACAGAAGGAGGAGAAGAAGCGCTATCTGTTGCGCAAGCTCAGCTTCCGACCCACTGTCGACGAGCTCAAGGAGAAGAAGATCATCCGCTTCAGTGATTACATCGAAGTCACACAGGTAATAATCATGGTCATAGAGAATCATTTTTTTTTGCCGTTAATGTCCCACTGCTGGGCAAAGGCCTCCCTACTCTCTTCCACCTCTCTCTGTCCAGCTGCCAAGGACCAATATTTATCAAAGGAGTCCAGCTCATCCCGCCATCTCCGTCTGGATCTGCCGCGATGTCGTTTGCCATTAAACGGGACCCTCTGGGTCGTAAGTTTGGCCCATTGGTCGTCTGACATGCGGTAGATGTGTCCAGCCCAATTCCATTTAGTGGCAGCGTGGCAGCTTCATCATCTACTTAATAAAAATCTTAAACTCGACAACGCACAGCCCTAACTGCTGGGTCTAGAAACATGAACAAGAGTTCCTAATATATTGAAAGGATTTCCCCGATCGGAAATCCCATCGGGGAAATTCCATCGGTTACACGGCTTGTAACATAGAACTGTTCTGCGTCCGTTTTCCTGGATCTCGCTGCCACTTGCTGTTTTTGAAAACAGTCAGTTCGATACCGATATCGACATTCAATAAATAATAATTAATCAATTATTATTTTAGTACCTATATTTGAAATACAATTATGTCAGTAACTTTATAAAAGACATAAAGGTATGCATACCTACAAAAGGGTTAGTGACACGTGCGAAAGATTTCAATCGAAACAACCTTCAACATAATATTCCCGGTAGTTGTTCGTCATCATAAAGTTTAATTTTTAGTAATATCTTGTGTTAATACTAATATTATAAATGCGAAAGTTTGTATGGATGGATGGATGGATGTTTGTTACTCTTTCACGCAAAAACTACTGAACGGATTTGGATGAAATTTGGTACACAGATAGCTTATAACCAGGGTTAACACATAGGATACTTTTTATCCCGATATTCCTACGGGATCAAACTTATGCGAGTGAAACTGCGGACGCAGCTAGTCTTGTATAAAACTTCATAATCCGAGGGCTTGTACTACTTTACCCTATATTTGGCTACGGACATGTTGACCATGGGACATGTAGACCTCTTATCTGACTTGTCTACCAGTAGGGTAATTGTTTTTCAAATATTAATGAGTATAACGTTTGTTCAGGCGCATGACTACGACCGTCGCGCGGACAAGCCGTGGACTCGCCTGACTCCACGGGACAAGGCCGCCATCAGACGCGAGCTCAACGAATTTAAGAGTTCGGAGATGGCAGTACACGAGGAAAGCAAGCACCTTACCAGGTATGCCCGTTTATTTTTTATCCATATTGTTACCTAGAACCGAATAATTCAGTCCCCGTACAACGTTTTCTTCTTACTTTAATTTATATTTATAACTTCAAATCATAAAAAGCTTTTAAGCAAAGCACGTCCAAATTTGATTGCAGGCTCTATGGTTGTTTTATCTAGAAATACGTTAGTGCTAAGTGATGTTGAGCCGTGCCGTCGTGTCCGCAGATTCCACAGACCATGACGGCTGTGCCTTAGAGCCGGAGCGGAACGATGCGGCTGAGCGTTGGGCCCACGCTGCAGTGGCGCCACCTGCGGCCCGGCACGCCGCGAGCTACTCACACGGGCGACTCTTCCCGACCACCGGCCGCGGCCGCACCTGTGATTTTTAATGTTATTTATATTGACTTCTTCCGTTTTCTGGAAGATTTGTATGCAATAACTTACCAGAACGCATCGGTAAAGTGTTGAATATTCTAAAGTTGCGTTGTACCGCCGTCTGACGTTACGTTTTGTACATGCGTACCGAGAGTGCAATTTCGTTTTTTAATTTACCTACTATGTATCGTAGTTATTGCCGAGTACAATTATTGTCATTATGGTATCGTTTATTATAATTAAGTTGACGTATTCTAAGCATAACTATACATTCTTTGAATTGACCTTCGAGAAAGGTTAGTGATACTGTTTATTGTGGTGAAGATTATGCGCTTTCAAACTATGTGAATTGTATGTAACGTTTACAAGTGAATTATTTTGATATGTGAGACGTATCCAACATATTGTATTTTTTGTAAACTTGTGATTTTTCTTATATTGCTAGCTCTTAGCTCGGTAGTCGTTAAGCTAGATTTCAATTTTAAACTATTTATTTGGCGTAAAATTTATACTGTATTATGTTACGGTCACAAATTGTATTTTTTCTTTGTGTGTCGTATTTTATAAGGTAGACTCAATCACAACACAATTTATCGCCGAAAGCGGCGCTAAATGCAATGTTTTATAATAAGTACAGATCTTTTATACTTCCCGAATAAAATGTTGATTCGTTTTTAACCAGTTAAGTATACAAGTTGCGGCATTTCTTTGGAGATAGAGTTTGGGCTTTGGAGATACTACCACAGTTTTTCAATAATTTTTTTTTACATTGTTTGTGAACTTGAAAACGTATAATTGGTATTCTCATCACACTGACTGGGTTTTGTATTAGATGTTGTAATATTTTGTTGAGATGTGATTATAGGTGTTATATTGGTTAGAAACGTTTTGGTAAAAGTGCGTCTGTGTGATGTAGGTACTGCTTTGGAATGTTCAATTGATGTTCTTAAAGTGCTTCCAAATTTTGTGAATAAACATTTTTCACTTGCGAAGAAAGTCGCACCGATATTAGTACAATTCGTTATGGTTATCCGTTACACGTGCCGTGTTTGTTTGCTCAATCGTAGCTAACCACAAAATTGTACTGCTGCCACTAATATACCACCTATTATCTTCCGAAGTTACATTTTAATATTAATTCCTGTAAACTTTACTTGGTATCATTAAAATAATCAAGACCTAGTTTGCCACAAATATGTATGAATTGTAGTAAATATAATTTACTGAATAGATAAATACTTCCATAATTACTTAGAAATGAAACAATAGCAAAATAAACGTTAACCATTTGAACAGAGGCAATTAATTTGTGATTATTCGATAAGACGACTGGTCCAGTTATGAGATTCCTAAGTACAGGGAAGAACTCAGTGATTGTAACGCACTAATAGAACACTGTTGTTATTAAAGTAACACTGAATATTGAGCTCAATGTAAAGCGTGTTAAATAGTTAGGCTTTATAAAGTCCATCGTGTGCGTGACGCGCGACGCAACCTCGGCGGGAACAACTTGTTAGCATCGTGTTGCTCTAGCCTAGCTCTAGCGTAAGTTACTCAAACGTTGAACGAACTAAATCACTAATTAATGATTCAATAAGCTATTATAAAGCTGTAGCTGTTAAATACATAATTATACGCCTTCTGAGATTAAACTGATTATTTGATGACGTGTCGATACGTTTTGGTTCACGCCGAGACTATTCCCGGTCGGCTCGACGCCACATAGAGAGCAATAATATTGCTAATGGGCTTGTTTGGCAAACGAGTGACATTATTTGAACTAGCGTTGAAAACTTTTTATATTACTGTATAGATTAATTCTTCTTAGTGTAACTAATAGATAGGAATCAGTTATAAATATTTTTTAAAGCGATGTATTGTTCAGTAGCGGTGCCATTTCGTGTGAAGTGTTTTCATGAGTAAGTCATCCGAGTCTGATTGCGAGGGACGCGCGGCCGTGTAAGAGAGTACTGGCGACGATGTCAGTGTGGCAGTACTGAAGTCAATTTGGTAACACGAACTCTGCATCAGTCTGAAGAATGTTTCCATTACACGTGTTTTTATATAGCGATTATTCTGTTATGTTAAGTCAATGCGTAATTACAGTACATTATACAAAATTATTATAGCAAGCTACAAAAATGTTGATATAATGGTTATTCTTGAGACCATTCCATTATAGAATAAAGTGGAAGCCAAAATGACGACTTATTTTTCTAAACGATTTTGTTAGATTTGCAATTAAAACTAATAAGGTAAAATGTAGATGTTTATCGATATATAATATTACATAATAAGACATTCAGATTTTCCAAAGATCTAAGGCTCAACTAAATTCTTTTAACTAGCTTACATATTATGACATCCACTGTGTAAGTATGTGAAAATCAAGTTATCGACGAAGATAAGCCTTCCTCAGGCGATACACCCCACAAGTGTATAGTTGCGATATTATTTTTTATAAAATCAAATGTGATATAATTATTTTTATTTCTAGTGTTAAATATTATTACACATTTTTTTACATACACTATGTTATTCAATAATTTCCTACCAGAAAATTTTAGCCAGACTTGCAAGCGCAAACACTTCTGTTGATTCACCATAAATCAATATCTAATTAACTTTTTTCACAATGCAAATAGCGACTCAGATACTGCAATGTTTCGTATAGGAGGCGTCGAAACGTAGGCTCTTCGTGTAATTCATAATTTAATATATGTCATAAAGTATTTTGATAACAAGCTCAGGCAAACTGTTGAAATGTTGACTTAAAATATTTTTCCATGTTTACACTTACGGTGTACGTATAATGTACTAGTGTTTACCCTATTATATTTATGTGGCGCTGGATAAACGTACAGGCTGGTTGAAACGTTTGCTAACATATTTGGTCTATTTTCCCGATCGATTTACTATCTGCTAATCTCTGAAAAAATCCAAGATTACGATGTAATACCAGAAGGCCAATTCTCGTAATTTAAAACGTTCAAAATCTAGTCGCAGTCTCATCTCGGCGACAAACAAATGTAAAAAACTTGTCAAAATGTAGGGAAATTGGCGTATTTTTGACAGATTGAGACTGAGATTAGACTGTGAACGTTCTTAAAATTACGAGAACTGCCCCTCTGCTTGTATCCATCGAGAGATGTAGAACAAATGTGTAAGCTCCGTAAAATGATGTCTATGATCTAATCAAGTACGACATAATCCATGTATTGCGGTAGTGATTTTAAAGCAATTATATCGATAAACATTCTTTTAAAATTATGTCTGTATATAATTTTATTATAATGTAAATTATGGAATCTCTCATTTCCAATAATATCGTTCATAATTTTTTGTGCTATTACGATTTTATAATTGCTAATCTTCAGTAATCTGTATACTGTTGCTTTTATTTTAAACATCATGTAAATTATTAATGACTTGTTGTAATGAGTATATATTGATAGCTATAAAATTACTTGTTTTATATAAAGTAAGTCTGTAAATATCATAATTATACATTAAGTTTTATACAATATTGTTTTTGTTTCTACCCCAACCCTGGTTTAAATTCCAATACTTATTATTTTTGTACTTCAAATTATACACAAAACTATAACCACTATTCAAACTTATAACTAAAACATGGAAACACACAAGTCGTGTGTACCCAAGCAAAGCGAACTATTGTTTTGGGGAGGTTTAATGAAATATTAATGAAGGCTTTGACCCGTGAGGCTGTGCCGGTGTCGACTTTCGATGGCGCTAACTTATGGTCGTGCGACTGGGTTGAGAGAAAGTTAACTGTAGTGCGTGCCCGTTACCGCGAGACGCCGCGCTCAGTCCGCGCCGGCCCGCCTCGCGACCGCACCTCAGTACCGCCGCGCTGCGCAGGCGCCGAGCCATGTTTACCTTGCAACCGACGAGCCCGCAAAAACATAACAGAAAGTGACAGTGTTCAATAACAAAGCTTATCCAGAAAAAAGGTGAATACAGTGTGTGTTGTGACAGCCGATGAGTCCAGTGCGAGGGGTCGCAGTGTGAAAGTGCAACGGCCGGAACAAAGGATCACTGCTATGACGTTCTCTGGAAACATGAAGGAGAGTAAACCGCGACCCGTGAAAGATGCTTGGGAGTCAGAGGTGAGTGTAACCCACCATGATTTCTAATTTCTCATGCATGTGTCGCAGCGGTTAATTTTATTGACACGCGTGGGATCAATGGTATTGTTATGGTATCATAGATTTCATCTCACTTCGTGTGACAGTTATCTGTATTTAATCACCACTTTCTCTTTATAAAGATATCACAGATATCTTCAGAAATCTATTGTGCGAAGCTTTTAAGTCCATTGTCTTTTGCAACGGAAAAATGCAATTAAAATATAAATAGTCTCACTTTTAAAACAGAATGCATTCAATGATGCATGTATCGAAATTTAAATACTCGTGGGCCTTGGACTCTACATCTGAGTTGCAAAAACAAAAAACAAAACAACACTGAACTGCACAAGACAAGAATTCTTTGAATCGATCTATTCAGTTCCTAAAATTAGAAAACTAACTACACTCGAAGCTCGGAGCTTCAAAGCTTTTTAGAAACTTTTATTTCTTAGGTACCTACCTACTCCAATACATACATACATATTTGAAAACGAATGTTATCTGCTATCTAGCAGATAACATTCGTTCAAAATTTTGTGTTGAATACGAATGTTATCTGCTATCTAGCAGATAACATTCGTTTTCAACACAAAATTTTAAGTGCACGATCTAAGCAATCTTGCTTAGATGGTGCACTTAATATTTTGGGTATTATGGGTTCCGGTAAGATTAAAGTAAAAAGCTACTGTTTTACATAATTAACGCATTACTCAATTTGACATAGGTAGATTAAACAATATGATATCTATGTATCTATAACTTAAAAATTAACGTCGCTATTCTTGTCTGCCTGTGTGAGTGTCGTTCTTCTAAACTTCGCAACAGACTTTAATGTGGTTTTCACCGTCATTTAGAGAATTCGTAATGGGTATATTAGCCTTACATTTCTTTTCTTTTTGCTTTTTTTTTTAAAGAACATAGATAGAGAGCAATTAAAGAATTTGAAATAATTTTATTTTATTATTTGGAGATTTATTAAAGAAATCTTTTTTTCGATTCGTAAAAACCGTGCGAAGCGCTGCGGGTCGCTAGTAATAAATAAATCTTATTTCAGACACGGTTCGTATTACAAGTGTTCCTGGCGAATTAGGAACAGATTGAGCTTATATGCTATATTATTGTTATTATATTAGTACTTAATTTAGTGAACAATTGTTTACTGAATATGTGTTCGTGCAGTCTATAACCAGTGAATCTGATTTTGAAAATGTTATGCACATTTTTACAAGAAAATTCACTGGGTAAAGATAGCATGTTTTGTATGTGTTTGTTCTGGCCCGAAACTACTGCCCTACAAACGAATCTTTTAAATTCTCTGAATGGCCGGAAGCGACTGTAATAACACTAATAAAATTATTATCACGGCTTAATAACACATATTCATCAAACTGTTCCCAAGAAACATTTCAATACAGCATTGTATGTTAATTAATAACTAAATTAAAGCGCTTCGGTTTAATCATCTATGAGTAATCTAGCTACATGTGTGTGGTACAGTACGTTCAGCAATAGGTACCCAAATATTGCAAGAACATTGTTAACTTTCAACAAATACAGCTTCAAAATATTATTAACTAGCTGCGCCCCGCGGTTTCACCAGCATAAGTTTCGATCCCGTGGGAATATCGGGATAAAAAGTATCTTATGTGTTAATCCTGGTTATAAACTACCTGTGTGCCAAATTTACTCCAAATCCATTCAGTAGTTTTGGCGTGAAAGAGTAACATCCAACAATACTAACTTTCGCGTAGGACTTAACACATAACACACTTAACACGCTAGTATTCCCCGAAGGGGTAGGAAAAGGAGTACCTAAGTAACTTAGGAAGTACAAAGTAGTAGTAGTCTTAAGTATTTTCTATGTGATAAGGGGCGAGCCTTTTGCCCACCCAATAACACTTTCCCGCAGTAGGGAATGTAATGCAGGACGTCACGTTCAGAAATTGCGCTTGTAACCACTAGTTGACCAATGTTGCAGTCGATTAATATTATTCTCATTGAGATCTTCTTCTTGTTCGTAATTCCCCCAATACTGAGGATTGCGACCACATACGACGCGTCTCCAAGTAATGCGGTATTTTACATCGTGGACCGCTCGGTGAATGCTGGCTCCAACAGCCTTCTTGATCGCGTCTGACCATCGTGCCGGTGCTCTGCCTTGAGCGAGTTTTCTTTCCACCCGGCCCGTATCATAAGCATAGCCTTTCCAGACAATGCTTAGGGTAATGCCTAATATGTCCGAAAATACTGAAGGCACGCTCCTGGCACGTTGTAGATAAGTAGCCGCTTGGTGATATTGGCTTATTGAGTTCCTCCAGTATGGATTCATTCGTTCTCATGGCGGTCCAAGGTATACGAATCGGAATAAATATTTGTAAACATGTTAATCGTTATTACGATTTCATTCAGGCAGTAACATCTAATAAGCAATGCATTGGGGGATAACTTTTGCTCTTAGAACTGTCCGGGGCTTTTGAAATCATCGTTGCATGTCGTTATTTTCTATGCATAGATGCTGTCGTCTCAGTATTTTCACTTCCTCCCTAGCATCTTATTTATCGTCTTTCACTAAATGACCACGTAGTTCTTGTAAAACAGGACAACTTTTGCTGTGTTTACTTGCGTAGGTATAAAAGTAGTTACTTTAATTACTTAGAGCAATAGAGAGCTAGATATGTCTCAGATGAATCTAGAAAACAAAGACACTAAATTATTTACTTAACAATAGACAGGACATTACGAACAAAGTATTATACTGTTTAAAAATAATCATGTCATTTTATTTAAATGTCAATAAATGAACAAGTACTATTCGTTCATGTAGGTTTCTGTTATTCTGGGACTTGAATTTATAAATTGAACGAATTGCCCTTTTTTGTAAAACAAAAATCTTAGTATAATATCGGCGACATTTCCAACAACAGAATACCGTACGACCGAACTAAAGTATAGTAAACGGGCTGTCTCTAAATCAGTTAAATCACGATTTTTTTTCTAACGGCGTATGCTGCAGAGCTAAACTTATTTGACAATCTATACTAAGTTAATACTAAAGCTGAAGAGTTTGTTTGAACGCGCTAATCTTTGGAACTACCAGTTGTATTTAGAAATTTATTTTTGCATTTTAAAGCCCAATTCTTGAAAAAGGCTATAGGGCTATTTAACATTACGCTGGGACTATTAGAAGCCGCGCAAAAGGAAAAAAATAAGAAAGAACGCGATGTAAACCGGTTAAAATTTATTTTATTGATCCTTTATTAAGTGGGAGTTTGTTAACAACTTTTAAAAGTTCGTCAATGGATGGTAGGTCTGACGTTGGGAACAGGTAGCATGGCAGTCCATTCTCTGATCTGTTGATAGTAGTCGCTATCATTATTTGATCGATCGTCATGTATGAGATTTTTAAGTAGAACGCCCGTAATTTCCTCAATATAAGTGTTTTGATTTTTATATTTTGGAACGGACGCAAGGTCGACTGATCTGTTTGCTTCAGAGAGCAGAGCTTGTACTATGGGCACTAAACGATGGATATAATACTTTATTTTGTAAATAAATACTTATAATACATACGACACACCCGGACCAACACAAACACTTATATTCATCACATAAATATTTGTGTCCTGGGCGAATCGAACCCGTGTCCTCGTGATTAGCAGTCTGACATTTAGTTAACTAGACCATAATAACGATAATTTATTCATGTGTATGTAAAAAGAATTTTATAGATAAATAACTTGTAAACATTGAAACTACTAATCAATTTATTGCTTTCCTAATTTTTGACTCTAGTTTAAATCTATTCAAATGCGAAAAAATAGTCTTGTAACTTTTTTCAATATTATCGATACCTTTATCTATATCTAAATGATAAAATCCCTACCACAGGTTTTATATTGCCATTACATTGCCAGACCTACGAATTTATTCGTAATTCTACGGATTTTTGGACCTTGCCTCGTATATCGATATAATAAGATTTACAATTATTTGCAAACAAAAGTGTAAAAAGAATTAGTTTTCTAAAAACGAAATTCAACAGACAATATTGTTGTCTTTACACAAAAATCCTAATAAATTGACTGCTATAATAATTCGGAGGCAAAGCACATTTAAAATTATTTTATTTTAAAATGTACGGACGCCAGCACATCAAGTTACTACAATCTGTCAAATTTCTATAATAGATTTTCTTTTCAGCAATAAAGTTGAAAATCAATTAAAGAAATTTGACAGATTGTAGTAGCTTGATGTGCTGGCGTCTGTACATAAAAACACACACTTGAAACTGATACCTACCCATAGACGGTGACACGGACAATGAATAGTAGCGAATACAATTCTAAAATAGTTTTTACTGTCTGAGACAAGTTTTGCTTAATTTGTTTAGTTTTAAATATTTATTTATCTGATTGAACTATATTAGGTTTTTGTTCAAGCTTAATCCACGGATTAAAAATCGGATCTGGCAACACTGGCCACGTACCGAGCGATAGCTGAATATATTTTAATAAATTTAATTAATTTTTACTATTTGATGTTCCCAATTGCCGCTCTAATTTTGCTATATTATGCTAGATGGCGTCACTGAGACATGGAATCACAGTTTTTCTATGACATTTCTTTGCATAGCCTCTCTATTGTATCTATCTTAAATCTCTTTGCTAGAAAAGAACATAGGATATATATGTTTATGCGGCGCTTAGGCAAATTGATCTTATAGTTTTTACACAAGGAAGCTGCTTGCAGATCCAACTGTAGTGGAGTCTACACTAAATTAATTTCGGTCTCTAGCATATTCGAGTAGGTTTCGTATTCGTAGTAGATTTCCTTGTGAATGAGCTCATCCGGAGCTACCACCACCAAACAGCGTTGGTGTTAAGTCGTGTGACGGCTGTCGTGAAAATGATGACAGCGGCATAGATTTAAATCTTAGAGTTTTGACACCTCTGTTACACAATGACGCAGTGCCTTGACTTGATTGTCATGGAAACGCTATATAATAATGCATAGACTACTATTTTTAATAATGCGTGAGCTCACGCTCAGTATGGACACTTTTTCGCGTGACTAAAGCCCCTAGGGCGCGATATTTAAGTGATGTATTTCTTAATTGGGACTCTTCTCTCTTCCTCCCTTTCTCTTATTACACCATCTCGATTTAGGGAAAGGGTCCCTGAATATCGTGTAGTGTTAAGGTTTTAAGTGCGGTCTTCTTCTTAGCGTGTCGATAGCAATGTAAATGGACTCAACCCAGAATTCGGTTACTTGTTTGGCGCCATCACCACCGTCCATCAGTTCCTGTAACGTGCAGCTGACAGGATACGCAGGACACGATATTATGTGACCCATCGTTTGTGGAACAGCACCATATTTACACTCCAAGGCGGAGTCGTCTATGAATCTCCCTGAGACCTGGACAGGTTTTTCTTACTTCGGCCAACCTGGGTGAGAGCAAATCTAGCGATTTAAATCTTTGGGCAGCGGGGTTTGACTTGATGTCAAATACTGGTGTAAATCACAGATTTTCATGACGGCCGTTATAATATGACGGAACCGCTTTCCTAGCAAACCAAAGCTTTACTGTGTCATAAAAACATCTCTGTTCCATCTATAGTCTATTGTGAAAAAGGCTTATTTCATAGTAAATGGGTAATTTTTCTCTCGAAACGTGCAAATATTTAAAACATCTTAGGTGGCTTGGTAAAACGAGTTTTACAGACGAGACGGTAAGGTAACAAGCTCGACCATTCCTTAGTAGCCTTGGTAGGAAAAGTGATCGAACGTCGACTATCCGAGATGTACCTATGTGCTATAGCTACTAGCTATTTGCAGTATTATAATTAGGTATATGCTTGGGGGAGCACTATGTCCTATGTGGACGTCTTTCGACGGAAACGATGATGTTAAATTAGGTATAACATATTCTTAGTTATGTACAGACGCCAGCACATCAAGCTACTACAATCTGTCAAATTTCTTTAACAGATTTTCAACTTTATCACTAAATCAGTAAGGTTGAAGGTTGATTGGGAAAATTTGACAGTTTCGGGTAGCTTGACCTGCTGGCGTCTGTACCTATCGTCACATACAGTTCGGGGCTAGAAAGAATAATGCTATGAATGCTTACAAATAGCCTCGAAAAACTTCAAAATACTTAGGTATCCCCCCCATTCATGTATTAATTCATATTATGCAGTTCTATGTAAACGCATAATTGGATACTCAGATAAGTAACATGATGAATGTGTTTTCAAGATAACATCTGTTTCTTAAATTATATTATGCTACTGGCATAGAATCATGGGGATAACCCGAACATGTACCTATCGTGGAGGTACAAGGCTCCTTATGTATAACTATGCACAAGCTAACGAATAGTTAACCAGCTGTAATGTAAAAATACTAAAAAGTTAATCTTATTCCACTAACTGTTTATATTTTCCTCTAACTAGCGCGAGCGTATAGTGATGTTATCCTGTCGAATGCTGCTAAACTCTTTAGAATAAACTAAATTAAAAAGGTATTAGAAAATATATACATCTAAAAATAAAAGTAGATTTAGAAATCGAGAAACATTGCGAAAGTGAATCGGATAAAGAATTTGTTTCTATACTTAAAGCTTTTTCTGACTTTTTGGCGAATGATGTGAATTGAGTGAGAGGGAAGTGTGTCAGTGTTGATATTAACGGCGCGGGCGCAGCGATGTCATCCGTGATCCGGGTCGCCGCCGCCGGCCAGTGTTGGCTGACCGCACACGGCAGCGCTGCGGCCAGTCTACATTACAAATTAGAATTAGTCAACCAGTATCCACTGATACTGGGATGTATAGACGCCAATTTTAAAAGTAATCTTTCAATAATATATAATTCTTGATTGATGAGCCAATAACGAACTTTCAAAAGTTACAAAACTCTTCAATCGTTCTCTTCCATCACAGAGTGGTGATTTGTATTTTAATTATATAATGAAAACACATATATATTTACAAACTAGATACATATGTACTTACTTATAATAGAGAAGATACCTCGTAGGTACCTACGAGGAATTATTATTTTCTTGGCATTAGATCACCATTTCTGAAATGCATCATTTAAATTACACATCTACCAAAAATAAATAAGTTTACGACATTCAAATACCTACAATAAAACTAGTAATAAGCAAGGTGAGCAAATTTTAAAAGTTCACGACCTTCAGCAGTTTCGTTTGTCACGAAGTTCATCTCAACATCTAGTAGATAATAGCTCTTTCAAGTATTTAAACGCAACGATATTTCTGTCACTTTTACGAAATGGTAAATGGTGGTATGTACATAGATAGACATTACTTGAGTATTACTTACTGAGAACTAGGTGAGCTTTGAATAGACAGACATAGATATGCCTACCACTTGATTTAAAACAGATCCATATACAGGTTGCTCGCAGGTAGTATTTCAAAACGGTCGGTCAGCGGTCCGGTTACTTACAGTCATGTACTCACCACGCAAACATAGACGTACATAGAAGACGCTTAGATGAGTGATGCGCGGATGCCTACTTACATCATTATTTACATTACTTATGTTTGTATAATATGGCATAGATTTGGTATGATTTTTGGAGCTGGTTTATGAAATGCGAGCCCAGTGCGGGTTGGTAGATGTTAAATGTCTTCGAATGTTTGGTTCTAGGACATGCCGTTTTCCTGACGATATTTCATCACCACTGCTCTCAAGCAGTCGTGATGAAATAAATTACACAAAATAACGCGCCTGACTGGGTTTGAACCCACGACGTACAACTCGTAAGTCGGGGTCGTTACTACTGGACCACCATTGCTCTGAAAAAAGTCTACGAGTGAGCCATAATATGTATAAATACTTGGACTGGTTTTGACCAGGGTTATACTTAAATTAATAACAAAAGGTTCGCTTACCTACCTAGTCGCAAAGGCCATGAAGATATTTTATGGTCCGGCTGCAGCGACGCGTGCAGACTTGTAGAGTCATAATATTTTCAATGTCAAAGTTCACGGACGTAAACGCACCTGAGCCCATTTCACTCACTATGAGAGGCTGCTCTGAAATCTTCTCTTTAGCCATTTTATATATATTTGGAGTACTCTTACTCTCCTTACATAGGTATTTTAGAGTATCATTTCTTGACACGGGTAGCGTAGGTACTCTACGCAGTCTATGCTACGCGTGCGCATCCCCTACGCCGCCGTAGAGGCCGTGACACTGAAAATCGCGTAGACGCAGCGTAGAGGCTGGACGTCGCTTAAACGCTTTGCCAATATTTACCTATAGTATATATTACTACGAGTAAAACGAAATTAGGAAATAGGTGAAAAATTAGTATAGGTACAGACGCCAGCACATCAAGCTACTACAATCTGTCAAATCTCTTTAATAGATTTTCAACTTTATTGCTGAAGCATTAAGGTTCTAGATTGATTGGAAAAATTTGACAGTTTCGGGTAGCTTGACCTGCTGGCGTCTGTACTTACACCTCTGCATAACCCATAAATAATAAAATAAAAACATACAGGTGTGATGTTATGTTTATGTTATTATAATAGAAAAATGAAAAGTTCTGGGAGAACCTTCAAGTTAAACATGTTGATGGGATGGGAGTTTTTTTCGTAAATAGAGAGTGAGAGAGAGAGAATTTTTAAATTCTAATTAGGTATACACCTGTCCAGAGGAATGGCTTTAATTAAATAAGCTTGAAATGTCTGTAAAATTGATTAAACCAACTGGCAAATTGATGATTAATTAATTAATCTCTAGCGTAAACAGTCACGTAACATTCACCGGTCGGTATTTGTTGACAAAATTGTAAACACTTGTTCAACTTTCACAGAGACACCTTACTGTTTTAATCACTGCTTTCTTTACCGGTAGTGTCAATTTATTTCGACGTATTACTTTGTATTCACAATTTACGAATGAAGCGATAAAACCAGCTGTCCGTTTAAAGTACGTTTTTTAAACCCAGATACTAATTTGACAGGTGTAATGTCAAACTATACTAAAAAACGCAAACACAAAAGACTTAGGTAAATGTCAGATTAGTATCTGGGATTAGAAAACGAATTTTTGTTTTAAGTCTTGCGCTAGATTTATAATACAACCGATTAGGTGGGTTAGGTTTCCGTTAATCTGACAACATTTGCCGTTTTCTGTCAACAAGATGTCACCTGTCGCCGTGGGCGATACTGATCGATGTTCAAATTAGAGTTCGGTCGTCACAAGCGCCATTATCTGCAAATGAGCACGTACCGAACGAAAGTGAGTGCGTCCGCATTGTTAAAGTTAGAGATCTTAATAGAAACCAGCGAAAAGGCAGCGGCGTGCGCGGAGCTCAGCTCGAGGCGGCTTTGTGGTTGCAGCGCCGAGCAAAAACGTGAGGCTGAGACGGGATGTAGGTCGCGACAAGTGCACGCTGCTCGCTGCACGCGCATTGTACGCAGCATTCAGGCAGGCAGGTATTCTGTAGCTAGACAGTCTCCTCCGGCTGCGAGGAATAAAACACGACATAATAGAGTGGCACGTCTATCCGCTGGGTTCTTTTCTTTTCAATCCTAGAATAAGACAGGTTTAATAGGAGTAGTTTTAACTATGACTATATTAGTGAATGTCATGTCATGGTATGATATACAGCGTGTAAGAAAAGAGCGCGACCGGCAAAATTTTCAAAATTCCATCTTGGGGGTGATAGAGAGGTAGGACTCTTACCGGCTAAAACCACCGCGGTTTTATGCCTTTGCCTATGGCCGGGGGTGTGGGCTTCGCATAAGCATTCACCGTTCCCCTGTGCTTGTATTCTAAAGGATATAAAATATCGCTTGATGAAGCTGCAAAGTATTTCAATAAATTCAAGGCATTTATGACGAAATTAACGATAAAGCGATATATAACAACAAAAACCCTAATTGCGTAACATACTATCAATGATTATGAATCATTTTGAAAGATATTGCTAACTCATTGTTTTATATGTTAAACTGTCAAAATGAAAGCCATTCCTACTGTTAGTGTGTTACGAAATCACCCCGCAGGCCGCGGGAAATTGAGTAGTAATTGTCTCGCCGAAAAAAATAACAACATACAACTTGAAAAATGAAACCATGGTTATCTATCCGTTAAGGTCAGAAACTATTGATGAAAAAGGGTCCTAAAGTTGTCAAAAAATATAAGGCCCGTTTTGACATTGACAGTTCTAGTAGTTAATAAAGATCAAATTCGCAAAACACGTATTCGTTTGTATGAAACTGACAGGTGTCAAGAATGCATTCTCAAATGTCAAAACGGGCCTTTTATTTTTTGACAAGTTTAATATGCATCAAGATAAAAAATATCAGCAGTCGCCTTAGTGAAAGCCGATCTCAAATATAGAAGCATCATCAAGAAACCGTTCCTTACTGAGAAACATTAAAAAACATTCAAAAAATCATTCATGACCGTGAAATCATCGATGTCTTAGACTGACCGTCTCAGCCGCTCGATGCTAGTATCTGAATAAAAGTGTTTAGGCGTGTGTAAAAATTACTATACAGCTACTTGCCCAACTTAAACGTAGGTAATATAAAATTGATATGTACTATAGCCAAAATCACCTTAAGGACTATTCCTGCTTGCAGCGCATATTATTAGTTAATCTAAAAAGGATCCTCTTTAGTCTTACTTACGGACGCAGCTGTCGTCATCATGTGCACGGGATTTTGTTTTCAAAATGGTCAGATATAGGTCTGGGCGATAGTACGTCATTTAACCGTGCCGTCGCATAAAAGTAGTGGGAAAATACCTCAAAGATGGCAGGCGATTACAGACAATGGAGAAGTCCGGAAAGCATATTGATAATAATTCATTGAAGTATGAATCCTGAACCACTATGATTATCATTTTCAAACGCATACTTAAGTTTTTTTTGTTTTTTGTAAATTTAATGAATATGCTCTTGCCGTACAGAGTGCTGATATTTATGTTCTCTAACTTTTCTAAATGCAAAACTAATAAAAATACTCAAAAGTAATATCGCTTATTGTATTGTAGTTATCTATCTTCCTTGCTCTTCGTGGAAAACAGTCGTGATGTTATTTGTTATACTTAGATTAGTTACCTCCGCAATCCAGAGTAAACACCAATAAAAGCATTTTCTTTCTAAGATATTGGAGTGCCCCTTACATTCTGTTCTGAAATACCTAATCACCAAGTACCCACTTAATTCTTGACTGTAGGCACACTCGCTTGTGCCAAGTATAATATTTTGCAAAAAAAAAAAGATAAGGTATGGACATTGGTTTCGTCAATATTACTTGCAGCTTTTAGTGAAGGTCGCACGAGCGGAACAACGTACAAAAACTTTTCAGTGTTTCATGAAAATATATTTATTTTTAGCCAGCTTTCAGTCAGTTGAACCTGCGAAGCAACTCTGTCTATGTATTGGAGTAAATTATATTTAACTTAACACCGTTCTAATAAAACTTTAGAATATGGATTAAAGATAGGTTTAAAGGGTAAATTTGGTTTTCGTACTTAAAGAAAATGAACGTAAATGAGTGAAACACGCAAGGAAGCGCGTACATAATTCAAATAGTCTAGGTAGGACAGCATGTTCTCTAGGTAGTGTTGGTAAAAGGGGCTAGAAACAAGGAAACATACAACTGTAATAACTGCATGTTAGTAAATAAAAAAGTAAAATAGTTCTACAGACCGTATTTCAGCCTTGGCGGCCAATCGCAACGGAGGCTAGCCATCGGCGCAGGAGATATTATTATACTTAGTGTACAAGTGTGTGCGCAGACACAGGTGCACTGTCTCTTCCTTCATTCTCATAGTTCGATGGGACAGCATATAATCCGACACGACCGGAGAAAGATCAAGCGCAGGACCAACGGCTTAACATGCTTTCCGATGCACGGGGGTACGGGTATCACACCGCCAAACTCCGAGCTGTTACTAAGAAATTCCTGATGGAAAAACCAATAACTCTTTGCCCGACCTGGGAATCGAACCCAGGTCCATACGCTCAGCATCCGTGCTTGCGACCACAAGACTATAAGACCAACGGGCCGTCATGTTAGTAAATAACTACAATTCAAATACCTAATTGTTTTTATATTCTTGTCTCCCATGGAAAAACATGCATCAAATCGACTTCAATTAGTGACAACAATGTAGACAAAGAGGCAAAAACTCATTTTGTATTACAAAACTGCTAATTAGTAATAAACTTAAGTGTACATCAATAACTGACATTATCTGTTATTTAAAGTTTCATCATCATGGAAAGCTTTCCTCATCCGCACACAGCTAGCCTGACCTTGCTTCTAGGTACCTACCGCCTGAGAGAAGGAACTGTTCGCTCGAAATGCTTCCAAATATTCTCTTTGTTCTGCACGTTTGTGTCCAAATGCCATTTGTATGTCAGGCTTGTCACGCTTTTGTGGTCGCTAAACGGCAAGCTCGCATAACTAAGCCTTACTTACCCTAAAATCTTGTGATCATTTTCATAGAAACAGTTTGGAAATGTCTTGCAACATCAACGTTAAACTTTCCCTCAAGTGTTGTAGATTCAATCGTCATTCAATTGAAAGGTACCATGATATATTTCACAGTCGGTATTCAATATTCGCAGTTTTCAGGTGCAAAATAACGTAACAGTAATTTAATACGACAGTTTCCATGTTTTTTGCTATACGCTCATAATAGAGTCAGTCACAATATTGCTTTAAGGTCAAATCAAATTGTGGGGGCAATCAGGCAAGACGATTAAAGTAATAAGTATAGACAATAACTTGTAAGCAAGTTTACCTTTTCAAAAAAGTTACTAAATATCTACGTTTCTATACGACCTTAGTCAAGTTAAAACCACGCCTATGATAACTTGAACTAATAACTTGAATGCTAATTGTAAATAGACGTTGTCTAAACTAACCTTTACAACTAACATAAACACAATGGGGTAAGTAATTGAATCCGAAATGGCATTTTAAAGTTCGAATGTTAACCTGCAGCCATGTTGACGCAACCGAACTATTTTCTCGCTGTTTGTAATCTAGAGCTCCAGTGCTCGAGACTACGGAGAAATAGTAAAGCACCTTACGACATTACACGAAACAACACCGCCCGCCGGTAATCTACATTATTATTAACGCGTTACAACAGCTTCTTAATGTAACAATTAATTAAAATGTAAATACAATCAACACTGCCATTATCATAAATTAAGTAATTTGCCGTAGGTACTCTCTACTAATGTTTTAAGTTTTGTATGAATAGTGAACGTATCATGCGTAGGAACCAAGGTTGTTCTCGTGTGAGTCTCATCGCATCCTTGTAAGGATTCGCTACAAATATAATTTGTTATAAAGCTGTTGTTAGAGACTATAGAACATAGATTATCTACAAAAAGTTGACGATCACGATTTGGAAACCATTATTGTCATTATCTATTCCAGTTTTGAAAATTGATTTTAATTTGAAATCTATGCCGGAAGGGTTTACTACTCGTAACTAAATTATTCCATGCCGACAATATCGTGCTATTTGAATTAATTTACCAATGTGGTACTTATTAAGCCAGTACATGATGGAATAACTTAGGTAGGTAGGTTCCTTTCCTATCTACATACCTATTTCATCATGGCGTTAAGTACCCATACTTAGTTACTTAATTCAATAAACACAATAATGTGCGTGTAACACACCATTTGGCCACACCATAATCACATAAAAATAACTACATGCCTATTAGATATGAATAAATGCCATAACTGTTATTTATTGCCTACCTACTTACTGTACCTATGCCTGTGGTATGACTGCGTGACTTTATTAAAAACGGTTTATATTAGTAGGCCTTGTGTGAGAGAGCCAATTAGTTTAAAACAGATTATACATACATTTGGGTAGGTTCATGGACACGTAACTTCGATAGTATCGCTAACCTGTCTAGACTAGTCGCGAAAAAGGAACGCCTAGGGGGCTACGGTCTAATTAACATAGAAATAAACAGCTGGGCATACGCCTCCCCCAAGTTACGCTACAATTTAAAAGTAATAAGTAGTTTTAGCAGGGCCTCTTGACCAATTTATAAATTAATCGGCAAAATATTTTCGGAAGTCTTTTGAAAAGTTTTAATGTAGCGAAACGTTGGCCGTCATTGCTACGCAGGTCGTAGCACTCGTAACAAAAATTGGGCAGCTAGCGGCTACGCTCGAACTTTAATAGTATGTAGGTCAGAAAATAACTTGCAATTGCCTTGATAGTATTCAATATTTAACCCTGATTTCGTTATTGTTTTTTTTTTTTAATAATATATTATTTGAAAAAAATGTACGATATATGTAATTTTTACTAGCAGAGGTTAAAGATCTAGGAAGTCCCGTGTAGTACCCATTCACCTATTGTGTTACAACAGACACTTCAGCACTTATATCACATCACGTAACGGAGTAATTATGAGATAAGTGCGACAAATCAATATGGCTGCCGCAAACTCCGCAAAATAATGAATTTTGTAATGTAATTATCAGGAAATGGGAAGTATGCAGTCATCTGTGTGTCAGTCTGTCACTGTATGATGTTATGAACTTTCTTGCTGAAAAACTGCATCCGCAATAAATCTTTGACACTGTTGGATTTAACTTTATTTTATAACCTAAAATAACATCACGCCTGTAATCTCCATAAAGTAAGGCAGATGTGTACCTATAGTAACACTCAGCCAGTTATGTTTAAGTCCTATGTGGACCTATGTGTCCTGTGTGGTGTGTGGCGTCCTATGGGGGCGAGACTAATGCCATCAACCAGACTACGGACTGCACTAAGAAATTCCTGATGGAATAACTCAATAACACTTTTCCCGACCTGGGAAAGTGACCAGGAGGTCATGAGTGCAGCAGTGGCATTTGCCACCACCAGGCCAACGAGGCATTCTTTATTTATTTTATTAACCATTCATGTACATACATAAACGGACTAGAAGCAAGGAACAGAAAAATACGTGCAAAGGTGCTTATTTTTAAAGAAATCTCTTCCGGCGTACCTACCTTCCTTTATTTTATGTTTCGTGTTTTTCCAGCAGTGTTGTACAAGATTGTTTACGTAATTTGTTTAACAAAGAATTACTTCAGTACTTACGTGCTTCGACATTATGTAGATCACAAAAGGTGATGGAGCGTATCATTCAATCTTCAACTTGAAATGTATTGTACCCAGTGAATGCCAAGCTGAACGTCGAATTTACTCAACGATATTGCTTGAAATCTCCGGCGAAGAATTGGCTCAAACCTTGCCAATTTGGTATGGTCATTACAATAGAATACGGAGTTTATACAGGGTGGTAGGGACATTGACACGCAAAATGTAACCATGAATTCAGCACATGATTTTAGACCCATAGCGTAGGAATTTTTCGTCGGTTATAAAAAAAAAAGCTGCTGTTTCATAGAAAATACCCAAGCTGACAAAATGTACGGTATCACAGTTTTTCTTTCTAACCGACGAAAAATTTCAAGTTTTATGTAGGTACTGAATCCATGGTAGCAGTAGTTGCTCGTCCCTGCCACCTTGTATTCGCTGTAGGAATGTCCATTTATAAATTTTTGTGATAAGTAGATCGTAACCCAAGTGACAAATTACCTAACGCTTTAAATTGTTCTTTTGTGTTTCGACGCGGTATGCACATAGGTAGTGAGACATTACGCCGGTAGGGTTAATTATACACATTATGTGTTACTATAGTGGTCGTAGTAGTTATCTTGATGTGTCGTTGTATCACGCTTTCACATGAGGCAGTATTTCCCGGAATGTACCGTCCCTCTGTAGACTTGTAGGTAGAGTAGATGTTTTCCCTTAGCTTGCTATGTTTTTTTTTGTGTTTGTGTTCTTTTTATACGTCATGTTTGCCGTAAATAAACTTATTTCTTTCTTTTCTTTCTTTCTTTATAAGATTACTTACAAAGTTTACTTTTGCCCTTTTGTTTGTAATTGATTAATGCTTTTCTTTGTTCATCAGCTGGAATACGGGTGGACCCGGAATGGCAATCAGCGATGTGTGCGGCACCGTGCGCCGGAGTCGACGATGTCTGTGAGCAGCGATATCAGGTTCACGAGGCGTAAGCTGAGCCGGCCCTGCCGCGGCTGCTGCGCTGCGCTCGCGTCGCTGCTGGTGTTGCTGCTGCTTGCGGCAGTGGCAGTGTACCTTGGTCGTATGTATAATTATAGAGTTCATGATGACTGTGAGCAGTACCTACATAGCAGGTTCGCGTGGGTGCAAATCGAGCTGGTCATGCACTTAAATTTCGAACTCTAAGATCCTAAGTGACACTTAGAAACAGCTTTTTACCATTCTGTTTATGACATACTTAAATTATCTACTAAACTATCTAAAGATAAAATTACTCTATCGATCAAGACATTCTCTGCGGCAAGTGCTCGCTGTTGCAATCTAGGTAAATATTTATGTTGGTAAGCTCAAGTTTTTGCCAACATGATTTCTAAAGGTGCGTTTGTAATGCACACTTTGCATACCAATTGAGTATAAAAACGTCGGCGATAAGATGGGGTTCCTACACACGTTAATATTCACCACGCAACATAAAACACCTGCTGCATTTATGCAGTTATAAAATTTAAAATAACTGAAATTAGCCATGGATGAATTAAAGCGAATGTTGCAGCAATTTTGTCTGACATTCCGAGTAATTTTAGGTCTACACGTTACAACCGTAAATGGTAACATTACTCAACGTCTGACCTAAAGGACCGTGTTGCAAAACATCTTAGATGAAGTGTAGCCTAGAGCCCATGGTGTACCTATCTACCATTCATGCTAGCAGATAACTTTAATTTAGTAAAATAAAACATGCGGAAACGAAAACGTTTCATAATATTTGAAAATGGAGCGAAAATAATATTCATTGAGTGCAGTTATCGATTTTATTGTATCCAATCGATATCAATCAGTAATCGATTCGCCGCAAGTAACTACCACTGTCGTAATTCTATTTCGAATTCAACTAGTAGGTATAACTATCATCTGATTTAGATTCTTTTGTTAGTAAACAGTGGGTATTCATAGTTCCATAAGAGGCGTAGTAGAGGCGTAAACTGAGCGACATTTGCCCGTCACCGCCCGAGCAAAGGCCAGTAAGCTGTGTGGCCTTGCACAGCCCACCGCGGAGACAAGTGCACTCCTTATAACAGACTCATTATGCTATAAACTATGCTGGCATATTAAATGATCATTATCTTGAAGGCGAATATCTAATTTGTTTCTAATTAGGTACGTGCAGTTTGCATAACAAAGAATCGATCAAGCGATTTGAAAGCTTATAGGAAAACTTTTATATACAGCCCGGCCACATCAACAAAAGCCTATATTGCCTTATATTGACTGAAGTCACGAAAATAACTTGATCACCTCAATTAAAATCCGAGAATGATCGATAACGAAAAGAGATTGTACTTCCGCGACTGCCGTGACTTGTGCATGTTACTCCAAAACTTTGTTATTTCGGTATCAATAGGTGATATTGAATTTATGCAATCATGTGTCTGTATCACGTTATCGTTAATCTTTCATGGTTGTGTGCCTCTCGGAACGAATAGGCAACCTACTTCCTTGCCTCCGTCATGGCCTCTCATGATGGCTGTTGTTAGAAATGACATGTAAAATAAAATAAATAAATCCCTGGACTTTTCACACAACACCATTTGTCCCAAGCTAAGCAACCTAATGCTTGTGTTATGATAACAAGATGGCTGATAAACTACTTATATACAATTTTTTTTTTTTTGTAAATACATACATATTATAGATAGAAAAACACCCAGACTCGGAACAAATACATGTAGGTCATACAAATATTTGTTCCGTGCGGGAATCGAACCCGCGACACGCAGCGCAGCAGTCAATCGCTTAACCACTGCGCCAACCGTGCCGCGCGCATGTGTTATAGATAATATCAGATGGGGTGGTCACACAGATCAAATGCACTAGCCTACGACTTTTAACTAGCCTAGAGTGGCACAGCGTGGGCCTTCTATCTTTTTCTTTTTCTCTTTCGCGAGCCCGCGCGTCCTCTTTTCAGTTTTGACGGAACCTATCCAGGTCGTCCCGCCATCTCCTACGTCATATCATACTTAAATATATTTTCAACGGTGTTAAAATTTTCTGGGAACACAAGTGAAAATCCAACCCTCTGAATATTCTTCACAAGTCGTGGAGAGTTTCTTCCATCAGCCTGTGGGCTCCACTCTGTTTTTGCTGAAGGTGTCTTGACCTTCATTTTTTAGGCCCACTCGGTTCACTCTATCGCTTTTTTGCCCATGGATTTCCGATACTTAAACCATTTATCGTTTGTGTTTTGGAGCGCAACTTTCCAAGTAATTTGGAATCTAGCACGCTCGGCTCAAGATACGCAAAAGATTTGACAAAGCCTACCTACGTGTCCCAAGTCATTTCAGGTTACTTTCAACCACTTGTTTAACTTTTATTAAACTTTTTATTTGTTTGTTTTGTTTTTAACCTTTTTATACATAGTAGCAAACTGTTTTAACTTATAATCTAGCATCGGATTTCCCGGTTTAGTGGCCAGCATGTCCTGTGACACATAAGTCTGTTTCAGTTTCCATTCTTCTCTATTTTTAGCTTTACTTGAACAGATTGTTTTCTTTAGTATGTCTTCCACCTTTGTCGTAGATCTAATATCTTCCACCTTTGTCGTAGATCTAATATCTTCTGCTTTTCTGCGGTCGTTTAGCGTCACGCCCAACATACTTCTGTCAACTTCCCTTTGACACGTTCTCAGTTTTAGAAGATGTTTACCAACTTGTTTACTTTTTTGTAAAGATCAGACGTTCTTGACTGCCCATCTCTCACTTTATTAAGTTCGTATATACTTACTGCCAAATGATCGAATGAATCACTACAGGCAACAGAAAATGCTAATTGGAGAAAACCCAAGTATTTGGCACGAAAAAACGAAAACACATGAGTGCTACTCAAATACTTGCCTATACAAGTGTAGTTACCGTAAATTGATCCAACGAAACACTGCCAAACAGTACCTACTCACACCATTAATCGAGCCTATGCATGCGGCGTTTTTATGGGTACCTATATAGGCAAGCGCGTCACTTGCGTTTGCAGCGCGTCGACGGCCTGTAAAAAATACGCCCCGTGTGCCCTGATCTATAACTCTATATGATACCCTTAAATCGGATCTCAATAATAATATTTTGTATTTACAGACATGTACCTGTTCGGAGATCCCCTTAACCGGCAAACGTTCCGGGGCTCGTTCGTCGTTAACTCGTGGGGAGCCAGCGACGGAGAGGGCGAGAAGGGCAACGACCTTGAGTCCAGAGCCAACCGGACACGTGAAAATGAACTGCAGCAGGCGCTATTCAATTTATATTTAAACTCTGAATTGAAATCCTGTTTTGTTTCTGCAGACATACTCGCTTTGGACAGGTAAGATTACTATTGTGTGCCGTTTATAAGTCACGCACGTCTTACTGCTTTGTTCCGGCATCAAATGATCTATGACTGAAATGATTAAGAGCAAAATATATAAACGGTGTAAATAAGCATTTATAAAAGCAATTTATTAGGCTTATGTAACTAAAATGTTGAATTTATGTATTGAGGAAATGAATACAGCGGAAAGGAAAGGGCCCATTAATCCGTACCTACCTACAGTAGACGTGTGTAATATGTAGATACCTCTTAGAAGATATATAAATCTTCCTACTGTTGGTCCGGATCCGGAAGCTAGAAATCTAGCAAAACACTAAAATCATCAATCATCAATCATAAAAGAGTCATAACAATAAGAAAAAGTTATTAAAAAGGAAATGGTCAGAAATAACAATGCAATTTAATTATTATTAAGAAACGATACACGCATCGCAATTAGTTAGCTTTTTATTGCAGCCTCGCTTCGTTGGAACTCAACATTGATTAATAAGTTTAGCTGGGATCCGAGACTTGTTCTCGTAGAACGAGCAAAACTTACTGAAACATTAATGAGTTCAAACCACATAACGCCGACCTGAATAATTAATTATGGTTGTAAACACTGGCGGTGACGAACTGACGAGTGACCTCTTTTAAGTCTTTACTTTACAAAAACACTTCATTTAAAACCTGTTCAGTGCCAACTTGAATCACGGTCAAATACAAAATCCTATCAGGCTACTTCGCTAACCAGGCTATAGTCATTTCAAAGATTTTATTAACATGTAAATTAATATTATGTTAATGGGTGCTGACTACTAATGTCTTTACCGATGGATGGAGAAAGTACACTTTCTCGAAATCTCCGAGGCTGTAATCGAGCGTGCGCCTGCGCTGCCATGTTTTAGTAAAACGCTACAATTTCAAGTTGTGCTTTATGATGGTTATGGTTATACAATCAGTTTATTTGACAAATAGACGCTAATTTAAGACTTTGTTAAATAACCATTCTACCTGAAGTCAATTGAAAATTCTTGGTTACCTGTAGTAGTAGTGTAGTGTTCAATTAGGTATTTTTTCTGACCTTATTGGTTTTTGTGTCCATTTAATATTTCGCCGGTAGCATTAGCGTAGCGACACATAGGAATTTAGTTTTTATAAATGAGTCATACGAAGTATCGATACCTATATACTTTGGTATTAGCTGTCTATATAAAACAACTTTTACTTTTTATGTACTATAAAACGTCGTCGATCCTTATAAATAAAGTGTCATACGATAACATATCGCTACATTGCTATGTATTTGACACAAGAAAGTTCTATAGGTACCTACGTGCTTTGTTTCAGAGCTTCGTTAGTACTTTCTATGCGCCGCACGTTGTCTGTTCTATGTAGGTAATCCACATCGAAGGTTGTTCCCGATGTTTTATGTTCCGGCCCTTTCTTTTTGCGAGCTGAATTTAAATCGGAAATTGTAATGTTACAATGGTCGCCGTGAATCTTTTCACTGCTGGAAATCCTGGCCACTTACCTACCCGGATCAGATTGACGCTGATAACCTAGTTATTTTAATTTCTTTTTACAATAGGCACTGTATACATGGCTCCAGTCATAAAAATGAATCATAAGATGTGAAGTAATGACTTGATTAAGCTTCTAATTGTAATAACGATTGCACAAATTTACACGCAGCTTCGATAGGCACATCCCTGAGAACTTGAAGCTGTTGAAACGTTATTCAAACATATAAGAAATTCTCATTCCCACTATGATTTACCTGGCGGAAGTACTAAAACAGTTTTGCTGTGCCAATAGTTGTCCCAGATTTTTTAATTTTTATTATATCTTACGTGACTCCACTTCTGTTGCTCTTGTTAGTGCTTTTCTAGCATATAATTGTTGTTCACTGACCGTAACTATTACGCAATGAATACTTAAGCGTTAGCATTAACATAACAACCGTAAACAAAAACCTTGTGAAGCCACAAATAGGGAAAAATACCTACCTACTGTATCTTATTAAAATACCTATAGGTTTATCTAACTATTTTAATGAGGTAATTAGCCTAATGAGATAGACAAAATGGTATCTAGAATATCTAGAAGTTATCCCTGAAGCAAACTTCAAGTTAGACATCAAAGTCAATGTTTTTAATAGTGCGATTTTTGGTGATTTAACAGGTCTTACAGATATTTTATAGAAACTCAAAAGTCTACCCTTTAATATACCCTATTAATTTAACAATATTAGAAATTAACTAAAAAAATATTTTCGATACAATTCAAATAAATTAAAAGTCTTCAGATAGGAATATTACATTATAAATCATAAATACAGGATCAGTCACAAGAAATTTTGTTAGCAAGAAATTCGTCAATTGTATAGTTGCATAATCTACCTTGAAGTGCTTGGAAACTTTGACACAAACTTAATTCAGAAGTTCAGTAAACATGAGACGACGTGAATAGTTTCTCACAACTCTCTAAAGACATTATCTCATCAACTCTTGAGACAATCAAAACAGAAAATCATAAGAGAAGCAAAGTGGACAAGTTAACGGGAGAGAAAACTGAAGCTAATGATGGCGACATTAGGTGAATGAAACGCTTTGTCTAAGTATATTTAGTAAAGCCATGTTAATGAGCGCGGCAGTCTTTTTCACTGGACATAGGCTTTAATCCAGATAGGATTACTCAGTGTCAATCTGACGGAAAAACGCGGGTCGCCGACCGCTGTGCTCCGCACCGGTAACTCTTCTGTCTACCCATTAGATAACTAGGCTAACTACTAAATCAAAATACTAATTCCAGTTCTACGGAAGGCATTCGTGTCCACTTCGAGGTGTCGTTCGAGCCGATATTCACCGCGGTGAGCACCGCAGAGGTGACAGCTGTGCTGGCGCGCGAGCTGGCCGTGCCCACAGCTCTCCTGAGCAATATAACCACGTTGCCGGAGACATTACATATTGAGGTAAGCGGTTCAATTAGCACCTTATAACAGCAGTTTATCTTTACGCTCTTTTTGCTCGGAATAGGTTCCAAACGGTTTAAAACGTTTGTTACGTAGGTACCGTATGAAAACCAATATTGACTGTCCGGTAAAATTGACACTAATTCTTCTTCTTTTTGTTTTACTTTTACACGTGTTCGTCTTTCCACCCTGTTTGTTAAATCCCTCTCAACAAGTAACTGTCAACTCAAATAAACCCCTATCCAAGGTCTTATAATCAAACAACACAGGCGATATAAATACATGGGTACTTACCTTGCTTTTTGTTCGTTTAGCAGCATTTCATTGATCATTAATAATGAGATATAATGTGAGCATCTCAAATTCCTCATGGCGAGCTAGATTTCAGCGCTAAATAGCAAGGCAAACAACTCATTACGAAACATAGCAATCTTTACGGTTAGATGATCATTATTTGCACAAATTCATATTCTCCTTTTTCTTTAGCTGCAGTGAGGTATTATATTATTGCCAAATCCTGTTTTGGAATATTAAACAAAGTGCAATTAAATTGCACATTTTAATTTGGATATGATATTAATTGCACGATTACATAGTTGTATTAGATTTAAGTTTCATTTTAGGTAGAATTGTCTACTAATGTTTCATGCGCATGTTAACAAACGTTTTTTTCTGCTCTTGAAATGCATTGCAGTGGGGCAGTCACCCCGTCGAATTAACATAACTATCTGATTCGTTTGTATATTGTTTGCGAAGAACAATGAACTTTAATATATTTTCGTAAGATTGAAAGTCTTGATTAGGTAGGTATGCAGTAATTGGAATTTGTATGTCGACGACACATAGGTAGATAGTTAACTACCGTGACACAAAGCACACCTACAGTTAAAAATATTTGTTGTAGGTACCTCACCTAAGTACGGAGCTGTTTCGATGTGAATTATAGAAATGTCACCTAGCCGCGGACTGACCTCGATAAGCGCAGTGTAACCTCGCAGATCGATCAATCGAGCGGCAATTAAATTATTAAAGACAGATACATTTCATACAATTTCATTTCATCTTAACGCCTCAGCTTGCCAATCCCCATCTAATAGCTACCTAGTTATAGGTATAACATCGTTAAAATATCTATAATGAGTAGCGGTTTAAGATTACTGATGTGCATGAAAGCCATATACACAAGACAAGACATTGAATAAAATGACTCGCCTCACTTATATATTAAATTAAATATCACAAATATAGTCAATATTTATTAACATGATAATATAATATGCTAAATGAATAGAACGGAAAAAAACATAGCTACCTATTTTCAACCGTCAAGGTTTTGAGAGCACAGACCTGCAATCTGAAAGGATTGTTACGTAATGAGTTCATTTTATTTAACTAGGTTGTTCTCTTTGTCGAAATCCATCAAACTAGTGGAGGATATACAGGAAGGCAAGGAAGTGCCAAGAAGCTAAAGCGGGTGACTCACAATGATGTCCATATTTGTAAGACAGGAATTGACGACTGAATGATTTTGACAAAGTAACATAGGTTGGAAGTGGTCAGTCATGGTTATTAGTCCAAGACTTCCTAAAGCCAATAGAGCGATATACATAATATCAGTGTAAATTACTTATTACGAGCTAGGTAATAATAATTTAAGCAACTACTTACGTCTAAAAGTAACTACTAGCTATAACTGTTGTGTTAATTTGTTACAGGAGAGCTCAGTAATATCGTCGTTACAGCTGAAGGAGACAGATACGACACCTATAGAGACTCCAACCACCGAAGCAGTGACCCCTGACGCGGTGGAAGAGGTCAGGGAGTGCTCCCCAGTGACATTGTCGTTATGCACCAGCTTGCCATACAACAGCACTTCGTACCCTAACCTGGTAGGACATACGTCGAAGGACGCGCTGATGAGAGACCTCGTGGCTTTCAGAGAACTCCTTGATGCTGAATGTTCTCATCTTGCACAGGTAACTAAGGAAATTAGGCATGCCTCTATCCTAGATGTTGCCAATTTCAAAAAACAATATTGTTGGGAACTTACGAGTACATGAATTCCAAACCGACGCATTAAAATACTTAGTTCGTCGCTATGGCTATAAAACTCAGATTTGTTATCGCAACAGTGCATGAAATAACACGAATGGCAGGAACTGAAACCCATTGATTACAATTACATTAAAAAGCCTTATTAAATATTGCTGTGCGAAACTAAAATCCGAAAAAAAATCTTTTAAGTATCACCTACCTACTTAAAAGATTTTTGAAACCTCATAGTTATATGCCAAATCGCAACCTTGAAGTCTGGCTTCGAAAAACTTCGTTTTTATAGTCTTATATCACGTATAAGGTACATATGGCACTCCTAAATCTCATATACAATCTCATTAAGGATCACAGCCGTGACGTAATTTTGAGGTTTGGTAGAAAGGTAGTTCACTATCTTCTTATATTCCAGGATTTCGTGTGTCAAATGCTGCAGCCGAGATGTTCGGAGGACCGTCTGGTCCGTCCGTGCCGTGCTTACTGCCGAGCCTTCCACGCAGGCTGCGGGGCGCGTCTGCCCGACCGACTGCGCCCACACTTCGACTGCGCACGATTCCCAGACTACTTCGGCACGGGGTCCTGTGCTCCTGAGCCAGGTATGCTTTGGGGTTTATTTTTAAATTTCATAAATGAGGAAAGAGAGCACTAGAACAGTTGAGATCGTACCAAAATGGCTTGGCAAATGAAATTCTATAATAATATGGGTCCCACGTCGGTCCCATCCCAACTCCCGAAGATTGTAGTTGGTTTACGCTAATGCATTTACCATTCATTACTTTATTTTATTTTTGTTTCTACAGGATGCTCTAACGGCCTGCAAAGACTCGCCCTATCTCGTCGAGAGTGCGATGGAATCCCCGACTGCGCGGGAGCAGAAGACGAGCGCAGTTGCGCGCATTGTGCTGCAGCGGGCGCGGGGGGTTTACGCTGCGCATTACACACACGCTGTTTGCCCGCTCATCTGCGATGTGACGGCACACCCGACTGTCCTGATGGTAGCGATGAAGCTGGATGCCGTAAGTTCCAAAATATCAAATTATTAACGGAACAAATACTTGTTATGAATCTGCAGGAGTGCTATTAGGCACTGTCGTTGGCCCCATATTGATATATATATATATATATAATATATAGAATGCGAAAACCATGAAATAATGTTTGCCACTACATTAGAGGACTACCACAAGGCACTGTCGCTGGGTGTATATTAATACACATTTATTACGAAAACCATGTTAAGAAGAAATTAATGTTTGCCCCGAAACCAAAGTAGTACCACAAGGGACTATCGTTGGGTCTATATTGATACACGCATTATTTATTTTTTGATACCTAAGTTCTTTCACTACGACTAATCTTAATCTTATTCTTAATGATTTGGAACTAAACAAAAACTATCATCAGAAGATAATGAAACACATATGTTTTCAATCAGTTTGGATTGCTCGCTCCCTGTCATCCTGGCGAAGAGAGAACAGTGAGTCAACCCTGGGGGCCATTCGTAGCCGCAGTGGGTATGCGGTATGGGCGGAGGGGGGACGTGACGGCAAGATCTGTGCGGCTCCCTATGAGCACGACAAACGTGCGCTCACCAGTGTCGCCGCCTCGCTCTGTAAAGCGCTCACCTTCAAGTGAGTACTCACCTGTATTTTATATGCAGTCAATTATGACATCTTGCATCTTGGTGTACCTACCTATTAAATAAACAAAATTCGAGAGACTTAATTATGTAGTTTTATGTAGGTTTAAATAGTTACCTACTTACCGACCCTACCGTCCCAAGTTCCAATCCATTCATGCGTTTCAGTCTCTCGCATAAAAAATCTAACAAACGACACGTAACGAGGAGGTACCTACCTAATTAGTATTTGTCTATATTCATACCTACAAAGCATTGTGGATAGAAGTAGTAATAACACAATCACTGTATTGTTATTTCTTTACAGAGTCGTAAAGATCTAAGCGTAGGTGTTATGTACACCTACGCTTACCTACTACTAGCTCAGTAGTATAGAAGTATACCTAACTGGGTAGATACATTTATTATATCTACATATAGGTAGGTATATGTAGGTATAATAAATGTGTATACTATAATAATGATAGACAAATTACCTTTTTTACAGGGCTTCATTTAGCGCAGAAGTAGTTCCCGATGCAGAAGACGTGGACCAGGACGAAAACACTGATCAAAAGAATGAAAAAGAAAAACCACAGTATGTCGAAATAGTGGACCCATTTGCCGCAGAAATATCATTCCTTAAAAGTGAATGTCCTGAACGAAAAGTGATACGAGTCATTTGTGACCATTTAGGTGAGTTTTCAGTTATTGCAAGGTCACGAATGTCGAACACTTGTGTAATGTGTTAAACACGTGTTTTACCTACCTGCTTGTAATATTGTTATATTTGTAATGATCTAGAATGTGGAGTGACATCGGCTCGCGGCAGCAGTGCAGTGGCGGGCGTAGAGGGCTTGCCGCGCTCGGCGCGCCCGGGCGACTGGCCGTGGCACGCTGCGCTGCTGCGAACGCACGTGCATGCCTGCGATGCTGCGCTCATACACCCCTCCTGGCTCATTACTACTGCCTCTTGCTTCCAAGTAAGTTTAGTCCCCTAATTATACGAATAAAGAACTATCTTTCTACCACAGTTCTTAGGTATTCAGAAAGGTAAAATCTAAACTAACTATTACTATTACCACGTGGTTACAGGGACAACCAAAAGCTGAATGGACTGCTAGATTTGGTACAGTGCGCATACAAAGCACAACACCATGGCAACAGGAAAGGCGAATAGTTGGAATGGTCCGTTCCCCGGTAGAGGGCAGTATGCTTGCACTAGTACGACTGGAGGAACCAGTAGAGATGACCGACTTCGTGAGACCTATATGTCTACCTGAAAGCGGCGCAGAACAAGCAACTCGAAACGTTTGTAACACCCTCGGATGGACCAGAAATAAAGACCAACTGCAAAGAGTTCACGTAGTATCCAGTCCCATGAATACGTGCGAGAATGTGAGCATTGCCACTGTGAATGGAATATGCGCCGAACCTTTGTATGACCAAGATGACTGTGACGTAAGTATCTAGAAAATAAAATAGAGAGTTATCCATGTAAGCAAAAAAGGCTCTTATAATAAGACCTCTTTATTTTTCGCAGGAGGAGGAATATGCAGGCAGTTCAATGATGTGCTTCGACGATAAAACAAAGCAATGGTCTTTGGAAGGAGTCAGCGGTTGGCGCATTGCTTGTACAAAAATAGGAGTGGGGAGACCTCGCATATACGACTCCATTAGCTCACATGTCGATTGGATTCGACGAACTATATCAAATTCAGCAAGATGACCTAATGTTGTACAATATTTTACGTTTTAAAAGACTGCATTTGATGCTTTGGGTGTATAGTTTTTTTATACGCCATACAAAACTAACTGTAAAAAAGGGATTGACAGAAATGTGTTTTATCTAATTTTAAGATTCAGAGTTAAAACTTTAATATTGTTGGGTATGGGATGAAATCAAGGATACTGTAGTCAATGTACATGATGTACTACTACATCAACTAACTTGTTAAGTGATAAAAATAGTGCATCATGTTATTAACAATACTCAATAAACTGAGACCAAGATGATTTCGTTATTTATTAGGTGTAATATTTTGTTTGTAACAAAGTGTAAGTTGTTAGTAACTATGTATAATATTTTGTTAGTAAGAAAACCAAGTTGTTAATCTAATTTCTATAAAAAATGACTTGTAAGTGCCTATTTTATTGTAGTTATAAAATTATAAGATAATTTATTGAATATAAATTTTATTGTTAAAATTAATGTACCTACCTATTGTAAATATTATTATAAGAGTGGAGCCAAAATTTATAGCTAGCTATAATACATTTTACAAATAATAATAATTGTTTTATTTGCATCAATGGGTTGATTTCAGTTACACATTCCCGTGTTAAGGCAGCCTGCAGAAGTCCCAGTTGGGGGTTGCGGAAGGATCGTACATTCCGCGATTCCGGGCGTAGGTGTGAGATGGAACACTGGGGTGGTTTTTAGTCAGTAAGAGTCTGACAGACCCCGCCGCCCGCCCCAGGGCGGAGGACATCCATGAGGATTTTCTACCACGGAAAAAAAAAAAAAAGACTGCAGTAGTCAATGATAATAATGCACCTACATATATATTAATGTTTAAAACAGGTTTGTATGAGATAGCACAACCAATTTCCGGTTACATAATACACGTCTGAGACAAGGAGACTTGTTGCAAGGACTTGAGAAAGACATTTGTAACTCTACACCCTGAACTCAGTTAAAGCACAAAAGTTATTTCTAAATAAGGATTGTAGTCCTAAATTTGATCTAGCAGAGTTAACAGCTAAAGGATAACTTTCCATGTTATTTTGAAATATAAGATTATTATGTTAGGGAAATGTGGGCAACGGTAAACAAAGACATATTTCTTTTTATATAACAACTATATTTACACGCTGATCATATCCATACATCAAAGGTTAACACACTACAATTCTTGATTCTAACTTTTGTTTAACACACCTTCATCTTGCAATTCTTGCCTAATTTTAACTTGTACATTATCTGGTAGACTCTTGAGTTCCCTGTTAATGTAGTCATTTAAATCTCGTAAAGGTTTGTAGTACTGATGCACAATTTGCGATCCTGCAAACATAGACAGCATAGCTGCCGATGAAAATGCAATATATTGACCCCAAGTCACACCGGCTGGCATCTTAAGCTGCTGCGTATTTCTTTATCTTTTCTTCAACTATATCGTGAGCTTGCCTCCTCTTAAAACTGCTGTAAAAGTTTACTTCTCCGACTTTCCAGTTGATCATAGAAAACTCTAAAGCGGCTCCAAGTACAAAAAACATGGGAAGAAACCTATACATCCCAAGGGTGTTTTTCCCGGGCCATTTGTTTACTAATTTTTGAATCCAGCCTATTCTCATTGAAACTGATTGAGTGAAATTTCGTAAAATCGAATGATACTGAGCGTATTTAGATTATATAAGCTAGAAATAAGCACAAAACGATCACAATACGTCCAAAATAACCTCCAAATGTCAAAACAGTAATGTCACTTAGAGTACGTTCCGAATTGCGCTGTAATCGATTTGAGCGTGCTTACACCCGTTCTGAATTAGCGTGAGCGCAATGAAATGCGCCCTCTTGCGATATTTCAACATCGACCATGCACTAAATTAATATCTCTGTGAGTGCTGTCAATAATGACAGTTGTGCTGTTTTGTTTTGAGTCGCATCATATGTATAAACTTACATGGCATTTTAAATTGTGTTTCATTACATTCTACACCCACATTCTACACCTTCTTCTTTAGTAAGGTGGCTACATTCGCCACCTTACTAAAGAAGAAGTTTGTGGAGTAGACACAAAGAAATACTGTAATCCAATTATCCAATCAAGAGTATTCAAGTGAATATAGTTTTCACGTTGAGCGAGCACTGTGAGTGTGCTGTGTGAGCGCGTTCACGAGCGTTCTGAATTGATGACAGCTCTCAACTGTCATAATTGTGATATCTAAATCGGAACGCAAATTATTGATGTGAGCGCTGTGAGCGATTATGGCATAATTCGGAATGTACCTTTCGTCTGTCATGTCGTAGGTAACTGATTGATTGATTCAGTGCTGCCAATAAACTCAACTCACTCTGCACAGTCCACAGACTATATTAACTGCAAACCTGTTATTATTCAGACATAGGCGGTGGTAGTGGCGGGAGCTGTGGCACGATGGCGCTGCCTCGTGTTTTTAATTAAATAGCTCCATCATAACATCTGTCCGCCACAGCAGGCCGCTTGTACAGACGCCAGCAGGTCAAGCTACCTGAAACTGTCAAATTTTCTCAATCAACCTTGAACCTTAATGCTTCATAGATAAAGTTGAAAATCTATTAAAGAAATTTGACAGGTTCGAGGCGTCTCCTGTACTTGAACAGTATATGAGCATCATGAATGGGAAGCAAGATACAAACAGCCTGACGTTGTTTGTATGAAAATTCTAGCTTGTTCAGCGGTATAAAAACTGGAGAGAAGCCTTTTGTCTCAAACTACATGTCATTTGTGATATGGGATACATTAGATTGATACTAGATCGATAATTCAAGCCTTAAGGCTTGGGCACACCAAAAGCAGTTGCAGTGCGGTAGCAGTGCGTCTCCGTTAGAAAATAATGTAGTTATATGAGGGATGACACACTGAACAAACGCGGGCCCGCTGATCCTACCTGCTCCGCCACTGCACCGCGCACGCACTGCTCTTCTACAAAACTTTTGGACGGGAGCAGCGCAGGCGCGGGGCGGTGGCAGCGCGGGCGCGGGGCGGCCGCAGTGAGTACACGTTGTATTACTACGTCCGCCATATTGACTAGTCACACCAAAGTAGTTGCGCGGGACAGACGCAGCGCGGGTCGTAAACGGTTGTGATTTTTTACAACTTTATCATGGAAACGAATGAAAAATTGATTGAGTTGGTGAGGAAATATAAATGTTTATATGATTTAAAGGATAAATATTATAGAAATACGGTTTACAAGATGCGACTATGGGTGAAGATAGCTCATAGATAGATTCTAATTCCCGACATAGACGATGGTACTCCCCATATTCTTCTCTTCTCTTATTTACATCGTGAACCCATAGTCTTTTTTTTTTACTTAAAGCTAGGAGCAATAATAGCTCCTCTTCGTCAGAGTCAGAACCGTTCAACATCTTGAAGTGTACTGAGTGTGGCTATCGATACGACACACATAACGCAGTTACAAAGCAGGCCCGCATTCAAACTGCTTTCTGACTGCTCACGTTTCTGGTGTGACATCAACCGCGGCGCAACTGCCCTGCCCTGCTAAGGTGCTGCGCTTGTCCTGCTTTTGGTGTGCCCAAGCCTTTATGGCTTACATAAAATTGAATCATCTTACCACTATGTACACACGGCTACACATCAAGCTATGCATTTCTAGTTTTAGCTGACCTCGCATTGTATAGGTTTTTCGTACAATCAGAAGGCAGCTTATACTGGTTTTGTATAGCTTGATGTGTAGCCGTGCGTACAGACCGCTAGCAGGTCAAGCTACCCGAAACTGTCGAATTTTCCCAATCAACCTTGAACCTTAATGCTTTAGCGATAACGTTGAAAATTTATTAAAGAAATTTGACAGATTGTAGTAGCTTGATGTGCTGGCGTCTGTACATACGCATAGGCTTCTCTCAAGTTTTTCCACTGCTGAAACTAACATTGTGATAAAAATACTACAAGAACAAAAAAAAAACCTTGTACAAAAACTATTCTTCTAACCTCGGTAAAAATAATTCCTAAACAATTGGTTTTAGTGCCTAAATATAAACTAATTAACATTATATTATAAATATATTATTAATTAGTTAATATATTATAGTAGCTATTAAATTATAAATAATATTTAATACAGGCGCAAATGCTGAGAGTGCACTGGCATCACTGAATCTGTCAGACGTCAATGACATAACATAATGACAGTGACAAGACACCGACCGCGTAATGTCACAACACTCGCAACATTTTAGACCTTATAGGTACTCGTTCTATTTGAAAGTTTTGGAATGAATTTGAATTCAAGACACTTAAGCATAGAGTAAAGTAATATATCGGGTACGCTTATGCTTGAAATGCGTTGTCCAAACAACTAGTTTAACATTTTATGTAGCTAAAGCGGCAACACAGAGTATTGCAGCACTCTGCAAGTGAATTCACTAATTCAGTAAGTACCTACTATTGGCTACTCACTTGTTCCAATAAATAAACAGCAAGATTCCCATGAATCAGAAAGGAGTCGACAATAATTTTTACCACTCTGTTGTTTCTTTGAAACTTACTGAGACACAAAGCCTTAAACTTAACACAAAGGGATGGGGATTGCTGACAGAATACTACCTGGACTCGGTCAAGATCAGTAACTTCAAAGGAAGAGTAACATCATGTGCTACTATAAGAATAAGCGATAGATCAGGACAAGTAACATGTGCAGTCAAAGGTCCTCAAACAGGTCTGCTGTTTGGGTTGACATCCACACAGTGGACAGAAGTTGAAAACATGTGCAACTACGAAGAACAACTATTCTATAGATATTTCAAAAATGGTATTAACAAAACTTATAGTACTGAGCAAAAAATCTTTTATAACTTTTGTATGACAAGCCAAAAGCACGATGTTTTGGTTGCCAAGTACCGAAGATGTGTGAACATGAGGAACAAGTTCAAAACTGATGCCTTTCTGGACATATTAGAGTTAAGAAAATGTGATAATAATTTATTAGATTTGTATGTTAGTCAACTTAGAAGTAATTCTGAAATAAAACTCCCTGGAAGTTAGAAGAACTAATCATGAAAGAAATCGCCGTTGAATGACCCCAGTTATTTTATTTTAATTTTCTTGTAAAGGATTTTAAATAATTTTAAAACTTAAATCATACTATGTATGTGGCCTATCAGTAATCCTTTTTCTTTAATATCACACAATCCATCCATCTTCTCTGTCCGTCATCATCCATCTTTCTCTCCTCCATCCATCAATGTTTATATTTATCAGTTTTAGTTACATCCCTTGTCTCATTAATTCTTTCAATTTAATTTAATACATCACAACTTTTTCTATCCATGGTATTTTTTTATGAAATGAATAAGAAAATTGTAACATTTGTAAAAAAAAAAAAAATGTATAGAAAAATATGTAATCTAATAGGTATTATTTATTATACTAGTAACTTTTTCCACCTAGACTAAATCCTAAAAAAATAACTTACTCCATACAGACCGTTCACTGTTTTAGTTACATCCCTTCTCTAATTAATTCTTTCAATTTAATTTAATACATCACAACTTTTTGATTCCATGGTATTTTTTTATGAAATGAATTAGAACCTTGTAACATTTGTAAAAAAAAAAAAATTGTTTGTATAGAAAAATATGTAATCTAATGAACATAAGAAAATTAATGTTCTTCAGTAGGTATTATTTATTATACTAGTAACTTTTTCCACCTAGACTAAATCCTAATAAAATAACTTACTCCATACAGACCATACATAACTACTTAGTTCCAACAAAATGTAGGTACAGACGCCAGCACTGCCCACCATACACTAAAGTGCAGTAACAGCAAAATCACGATTTCGAGTAAAACGCATTTAAAGTTAAGAATTGATTTTAAAAAATCAACAGAATGTATAAGCAAAAAAATTTGAATGCAGAAAGGTTGTAAAGGCATAGGTTCACACGTTAAAGCAATAAAAAAAAATATATCTTAATAACTGAATTTATTATGGCCATTTATTCTTTTTGGTGCCTATTACTGCATAGCCTTTTTTGTAAAAAATACCATTTTAAACTTAGTAAAATGCAGCAAAAAGCCCTATTACTGCGTTTGGATCAGTTATTTTGTCAAGAAACCCAACTAACATGCAGTAAGGTCAAAAAAATACTGCATTTTAGTTAGTTTTTTAAGAAAAAAGTGTTCAATTTACTAGTGCAGTAAGAAAAATAGCTAGTTCACATTTTAAAGACCGTTTATTTCTTATTATTTAATCACAATAATTCAACTCACTTATGTAAAATTTACATATCAAAAATAAAAAAAAACATCTAATTAATAAAGGACCCTGCGCAGAATGCACAACCTCCTTTGACAGTTTTCTCTTAATATTAACATATATAACATAATGTATCTTTATGTTTAACAATAAAATATTAACAGTATTTAAAACATTAACTGCACTTTAGCTAGGAATAATCATATCTGTGTCATTATGCTATCCAAACTAATCTGCAGTAATGCTGTATTTTACTGCGTGTTAGTCAGTTTATAATGATAAAAGAATGTTAAGTATTCACAACTAAAATGCGACAAGCTTTGATTTTACTGCATTTTAGTTGGGAGTTCGTGACAATAAATTGTATTTTCTTAATTTGCAGTAAAAATAGCTTGTATGGCGGTAAATTTTACTGCGTATTAATTTTTTTTTTAATTTTTTTCCAGAAATATAAAACTATCTAAAGAACTGTAAAATTATATTGCTTACTGCATTTTAGTTATGAAACCTTAAAATTTAATCTGCAGTATAATTTATACTGTATTTTAGTTGGGAAATCACGCCAAATTGTTAATTTTTTTCGTTTGCAGTAAGTGAAAACTGTTAAATAAAAACCATTCTAATAGTCTTAGAAATAAGTAAGTTAATTCAATAGAAAGCTTAAGAAACCCGCTTTCAGAATCACTAATAAAACGAAAAATCACAAAAGGGCTGTTACTGCTCTTTAGTCTCTGGTGGGCAGAGCAGGTCAAGCTACCCGAAACTGTCAAATTTTCTCAATCAACCTTGAACCTTAATGCTTTAGAGATAAAGTTGAAAATCGATTAAAGAAATTTGACAGATTGTAGTAACTTGATGTGCTGGCGTCCGTACTTAACTAAAGGCAATCTACCATTTTACAAAAGAAAATAGAATGTGTGTATTATGTAATATGAGTTCATGGTATTTATATATTTAATAAAAAACTTGAAAAGGTTAAATGGCTATTATTATTAATTAATTAATTAACAAGATAATACTAAGTATTCTTACCACCACAGGTCCTGGATCCCCATTTTGTTGAAGTCTAACTACATTTCTACCAAAACTCTAGTAAGCACACTTGAAATTCAATAATTTCACAGTGAAAAACTGCTACCTTAAAACGATACACGAAAAGATATTTTGCAAAATAGATAACCTGGGTTATAATAGAGCTCCCTTCGAGTCCGAAATTAGACGTGTAATCATGAAACTAACATACCTAACTAAAAAAATATCCTAGATAACGTTATCCACAGCCGTATTTTTTCATCCTCAGCAGTGAGCAAGCTTGAAGGGTTCCACCAATGAGCAACTCATCTGTGGAAAAATTAGTCGGTACTTATCAGTACCTAAATAAAAAGTGACTTCTTTTGTAGGCTCTCTCTCTGTTTTTTAGCTAATGAAGCTAAGGAACAGAGAGAGAGTCCATTCGTTTTCTCTCTCTAATCCACTCTGTTTTTTACTTTGCCTAAAAGCTCGTTCAAATGTGTGGTGGAAGATAAAATTGTAACGCTTCAAGGGCAATGACTCTTCCACATGATAGTAACACCACCCTACCCAAATGTCTGTAGCGTATAATAAAATATTGATTCGGGTAAATGAATTGCAGAATATCCCTTTTAAATCTGTTAACGCACAGTTATCACACTCGTACAAATATTGAATTAACTAAGGCTGATCTCACTTTTGACGGAAAGTGTCGAAAGTTACATAGGGCACATCTGCAGTCTCTGAAAGGGTCCCAAGTCCAGACAAAATTCGAAGGAAGACTGAAACGCGGGTGGGTACTGCTTAGCGATTGGCCGTTGGTTCAATTTACGAGTACCTACCTATTCTTGTAAATCCTGAATATTATCAAGCCTCTGTAACTCTAAAAACCGGTCCGTACCTAATAAATATGGGTCTATACTAAAGTCTTATTCGACTAAGGATAAAGTTTGTTAAACACCCGTCACAAAAAATGTTATGGATGTTGAACGAAATAAGATTGATTTATGATCACTAAAAAGCTTTCTGACATTTACCTATATATATTTGATTGTATTCCATAGTTAACCAAAGTTTATACGTTTGTTTCCATATTGCAGTACCTATCTATTTCTCGTAAAAGCGTGGGTCGCTTCCTACGTGAGAGGTACCTTATACTGACGGTGGGCGTTGACATTAAGTAGGTACGGTTTTTGTCAACGGAAGGCAATGACGAATTGGCGATATTTAAATTTATTTTGTAGGCTGAGGCTGTACCGCGTCTCGCGCGCCGAAGGCAGTGGAGGAGACTGGCAGTAGGCTTCGTGCCGGCGCGCAGCAACAACGTGCGTGTGCGCTTTTATCGAACGAGCCCGAGCTCCCGAGTGTAGCTGCATTATCGATAAACGACACACACCAACTCATTGACATGGAAGTGGCAGATCAATGGCGGCGAGAGTGGGCTGGAACTGCCGAATATGGAAAGGTGAGGTCAAACAACCCCTAAGCAGTGTGCTAGAGCTATGCCAATGTAAAATATTTTAATTTCAGGCTAAGTTTGTCAACAACTCATAGATATTTTAAATGTATTCAATGAAAGAAAAGTTCAAACAAAGCAGCATATTTTAGACAGTATCGCATGATGCAAGCTTTCTAATTTGCATATTTGTTATATAAAAGAAAGATGTGAAGTTAATATACAAAGTGAACCTAGCTATCGAATAATGTAAGTAAATAAGTTAAGATTGTGGCATTTCGATTAACAGGAGGTCATTGCCAAAAGGCTAAAGTGGTCATTTCCTTTTACGGTGTTAACACTCAGGACGACGAGACGTTCGAGCTATATTATGGACATTTATTCAATTTTAAAGAATGAGACTTGTGTTTCACTGCATAAGGTTTAATGTTGCGAGGAAATGTTCATACAAACCAGTCTGAGAGCTAGTTCAGTAAGTTTTTTTGTTATGTTCCTTTAATTCGTGTGGAAGAGATAAACTAAAATGCAAGTCTTGCAGAATCGTATGTAACAGTTATGTCACTGTCGTGAATTGTTCCTGTACATTTTCGTAACAAGTTGCTTTTCATTATTCTGTGCGAGTTCTGACGACGTGTGCAACAAACGAATTCAACCAAAAGTTCAATTTTACGAGCTTTTATTTAATATCTAGGTGCACATAGCATAAACAAATCTTTTAAGAAGAATGGTCCAAAAAAAACCATCAGAGCCGAAATATCGTCATAATTCCATTGACGAAAATATTATGGTCTTAGAATCCATCTCATACAATGGGAACCTCAGGAGTTGAGGGTAGATAGAGATACTTATAAGAAAAGTGGATAGTCACATCATTGACATGAGCAAGCCGGCAAGGCACTGTTTTGGTATATCCAGAGGCTTGAATTTAAGCCGAACCAAAAGCGCAGATAAAGGAACGCCGTGCATCTATTACGAAAAACCGGTACCTACCATTGGGCAGACCGAATTCCAGCTTGGATTCCGTGCACACCAAGTGTCTTTAAATGTAGTACCTAACATACATAAGAACATTGAAATTATGAATCTGTTTTGGGATTGAGAAGATAAGCAACTGATTGAATAAGAGAGTCAGCAACACCTACCTAGAAGATAATAATTGCAACTTATAACGCAATCACAAAAGCTATTACAACAGGAAGGCGATGTGAACACAATAGTAATCTCGATCCCAACGCTTGATTGTCGAACAGTGAAAGTGAAGAAATAGACGTGAGGAAGCTACTGATCGTTTTGCTGAACGTATTTCCTATATCATCAAGCAGGAAACTATAAAACGACAATCTGGCTCTACATGTGAACTTTAATAAAGCCCATGAGTCATTGAATAGTGACGATTATAAACATGGAAATGAAAACGAATATGCTTGCTATAGTACCAAAGTTACCAGAGTTCTTTGGTACAATACAGCGCTCTCACTTAACTACATTAAAACGTAAGTAAGTTAACGAAGCGTTGTTAGCTCAACATGGTTATTCGGGTTCGTGTGCAGACTGCCGGAAATCCTGCGCAAAGGCCGTAGCCCGCGAGGCTGTGCTGCACCGCGCTATCCGTTGTTTGTCTCGTGTTATTTGTGTACGCCAACTTATAATCATTTGCGTGAATGTCACATAATGATGAGCTTCGCTACGCATCTATTATGTTATACACGTAAAGGGCACATGTTATTGTCGGTATATTCGCAAAAACGCTTTTAATGTTTCATTATGTTTTAATTTAGGTACCTAGCAAGTCATACTATTTCGGTCATTTAGGTATCTGATTTTATGAAAATTACCAATTTTAATTTTTCGGAAAAACCTCGTCTATCTAATAGGAAAAAAAATACATCAATAACAAAAAGAGACCACACTTGTTAAACTTTCTACAAGGAAAATCCATGACGCGTTTAGTTATAAAATTGCGGTTTACCTACCTACGTGATCGATACAAGTATATGACGCGCCCCTGTCCTCTACCTGGTTTATTTTTTAATAAGTAATCCATATTAATGAGAATATACTTCAATGAATCATTGGAAACTAAGATGTTCAGATTTGAAGATTTTCCTGCATCGTTTCTCGTAAAACATCGATATTGCGCGATGCCCGCACGCCCGCGCAAGAGTCGACGACCGCTAACGTCACGGACCCCTCCCCCTCACCCTCCTCTTGCCAAATTAAGCCTTCCGTCTTCCATTTGGAAAGATTCTCACAATTCAAAACATGCATTTGTTACAAATTCGCGCGTTCTAATTAATACTAATAAGTCTGTCAAGTTTACCGTTATCTGTGCAAAAAAACCACGTGTGGTCGTTAATCGTCTGGATGTCAATAGATCGTGCAGTTATCGTTATTCTGTGTACAGAACTATTATATTTGAATTTGCTAGGAACACACTAACACTAAATTAATTATCAATTTTCAGGTTCTAAGCCATAACGAACAACCTCTACTGCGCTATTACCTTCATGAATTAATTAAACTAGGCCGTGGCGGCAACGGAACCGGTTGTAAAATAATTGACAGGCACTGATTCTCTTTTGGTAACTTGTAATTACAGTTATTTCATTAATCAAAAAACTAGGTATGATTTTATTTGCCCACTTTGTATCGATATACAAGTAAGTAGATTTATCTATAATACGTACACCTATAATAGAGCTGGTAGAGCGCTCATAGTGGGTCGCATACGACCTTCTGGTTTTAGTTGGCGTTAGATTATACAAATGACGTCAGTTTATCTTCTGAAATAAATCGCCTTGATTCAACTCTTAAGTAGTAAAAGGCTGCGGTTCCAAACTGACAGTGCTTCCTGCCAATAATGCTTTATCTTTTTCTCTAAATGGAACGAAATAATAGAGCAAAAAACATCAGATAAATTGCCTCCATAAAATAAAACAGTTTAATATGTAAATTAGTTTTTTTTTTTGCTTTGTTTGTATTAGTTAGGAATGCTTACACATCAACATAGGTTGGTAAACACATACTTATTTGACTGGAAATGTCCTTATTGCAGCATCTGTCCAAATGTGATGACTAGGTATAATATTACTTAGTTATAGGCTGACCTACACTTGACGATTTTATGCTAGCCAGAATTAAGTTACAGAGGTTCAAAACTAAAGGCAAATCTCTCGACCTCGACCCTCCCAAAACTCGATTTCAAAAGAATCCAGCCGAGATCCTTTTTTGTCCTGTTTTTCAAAGTCAAGGGCATGCACGCAATATATCCGACAATATGCATGGCTATCCTTAGTAAATGCCCGTGTTAGCGTTAAAGTATTTTAACTTAAGTGTATTAAGTCGTTTTGTGGCTACAATGCAAATATTTAAATGTCTTTGACACCCACTTAAGTATTCAAAAGTGAGTGGATCATTGAAAAGATCGCAATCACAACACCGCAATTTCATTTCGCCCCCGCAAGAAGGATCACGTCACTAGTAACAATAAATACATACATTAATGCCTGTGAAGGCCACAACAACTGTGCGTAACACACTAACTTTTAAATGGCTTCGTATTTATATAATAAATGCTTATCAATAAACGTAACATTAATTAAAAAAATAGCCGGTAAAAAACCGCTACCTCATGCCTTCTTTGTCTGGGGTGCGTTCATAAACAAAATTTTGACATGCAGACACCGAGACCCGGAACAAAATTAAATATTAGCCTTATGGTATCTTTGTACTGCGACAATATTATCTGTAGGCGGCGCACAGTAGGCCAGACAAATATTTTCGTGCAATTATCGAACCTATGCGGCTCGCTGCTCAGTAAGTACCCGATATATTACTTTACTCTATGGTAAGCCCCTATGACAATCGGGCGGGTACTGAAAGGTTTTTAAGTTGGATTTAAGATATTACATTCAAAAACATAGGTACTAATTATAGTTATTCCTAGTTATCGTACTAAAACAAGTACCCGTGCTGTTCCACAGGACACGAAAGTAGTCGAACAACATTCGTCACGACGACTAAGCAAGAAGTTCTCGGGCACGCACACATTGCATTTTGACAATGATTTACACTGACTACAGTCAAACAAAGTCTACGAAGCACTAGCCACTGGCCGAACAGTTATAATAACAGTTGAGGTCATCACAAGCTTGGTCATGAATATTTCATACACTACTTTGAAAGTTCAATTGCTAAGCAACGGTAAGATTAACTCAACGAGTTGCTATTAAATATTTGAAGTATATTTCCATTTTGTAGAACATTCACAAACACGGTTACTTTAGGAGCTCGTAGATTAGTCATCATTACAAGTACAAGTGGCTACCCAGGTGTCCACACCTTATAAACGAACTGATCTTAAATCACGACAGTTTTTTTTTTGTTTTTTATGATTAAGTAAGTAGATTTTAAATCAGTCTTCGTCAAATTGTTACCACTGATATGCGGTTGACCACAATGATGTGATCAACCGCGTATCAGTGGTAACCCTGACTGTGGTAGATTCTAATCCTGCCAGCTTATTTTTCTCTCTAATATCCGAGCACTTTTGCTATGACGGCTAATTTAAATTTTACAACAAGATTATATTATTACATTATGGTGAGAGCAGTGGTGGCCCAGTGATAACGGCCGCGACTTACGAGTTGTTGGTCGTTGGTTCGAACCCAGTCGGGCGCTTTACTTTGTGTAAATTATTTTATAATGGTGATAAAATAATTTCAAAACGGTGAATGAAAATATTGTGAGGAAACCGGCATGTCCTAGCACGAAAAAATCGAAGGCATGTGACATCTACCAACCCGCACTGGGCCCGCGTTTTGGATAACTCCCTTTCACTGAAAGGAGGCCTGTGTCCCAGTAGTGGGAATATTATTGGCTGATTGTGGTTATAGCCGTAAGCTCGATTAAAGGATGTTGTCGTTAATTTCAGGTGACAGAAGGAGGCGTGACACGTCGCATTGCGCGTGCGATGGAGGTGCTGCACGCGAGCGGGCCGGGCGCGCGCGTGCGTGTCATGCGAGCCGCCTACCATTCGTCCGCAGCCCCAGGGGCACCCGCTGCCTCCTTCATGCTGCACTCTTCACGGAGGGTAAGCTATACTTGTTTCTTTCTTCGTGTTATTGAATGGCAAGGCAAACCCAACTGATGTTAAACGGTTACCGCCGCCGCCTATAGACAAACCATAAGCATCGTCTATGCGGTATCATTCTAGAGACAAAGCTACAATAACTCATGCGCCTGTAATTCCGCCGCACCGGCACCGTTATCCTTCAAACCGGTGGAAATAGGGAAGGTGGCAGTACTTACCTACTTCCTACTAGAATCAAAAAAAGATAAAGCTATTCTTATGACTAAGTTAGGTAGGAGTGCTTAGGGAGTTGCAATTGTTTCTAGACTATTGGGTCAATGTCACTAACTGCCAACATTTGCACAGTAATCGTAAAAAGTAAACCAAACAGTAATTATATCGCCTTATCGATTCATACAAATTGTTAAAAACGACTGAGCGGCAAGGACTAATTTGTCATATGTAGTTGCCTTCACTGTTTAATCCCATCTTTGTTTTGCAGGTAATATCGTCCGGTTTTAACATGTTGGAGTCACCAACATCCCCTATGAAACCGTTGGAGATATCATCCATCCCGTTTGAATCATCGCCTGAACCTATCGCAGAATCAGAAAATTATAAAGTAACCGAACCAGATGATTTCGAGATCTCGGAACCCTCGAAATGGAGAGGTTCTACCAAAGGAAGCTCGATTCGGATGCCGAGTGAAGAGTCATCTTCCACTGACAATGCCAGTATTATCGATCTCGATTCAAGACTTGGTAGAAACCTTCACAGAAAATACTCCTACGATTCAGAAAACAGTGATATTCAATTTGGTAGTAGAAATAATAGCCGAAACTCACCACTATTGGACACCCCTGTAACCTTAAGCACTCTTAAATACAAATCACTTTTAAACAGCAGTAATGAATGGAACACAAGAAGAAAAAGTTATAGTTTTGAAGACACATCGCCACTAGACGAAACTATTACACACAGTAATGACACATTAGCAATGGAATCTTCCACTGATAGCGGCATTTGTAAATCAACGGAAATTGTAAATGATCAACTGGATGACAACTCTCATAATAAATATTTAACTAGAGACGAAAGAAAGACAAATAATAACGAAGAATCATTTAGAGATTGGCTTTCCAAAAACCGACCGAATTCACACTACAGAGGAACAAAGTTCAAGACTTATCGAGAACATGAAATTGTAATGGAGGACCCATTAGAAAACAATATAACTCTGCAATCATCTGGAAAAGTGTCAATAACCTTGCCTGTTACTATTGAAGCAGATGGAGACGAGTATCACAGAAAGCACCAGACGATTGAAGAAGGTGACAGAAGAGTTAAAAGGGTGGAATTCTGCAAAACTGAAGTACATTTCACCCCAGATTCGGGTAAAGTTAATATAATTGCAACAGATGAGAAACCTCCACCTTCAAATGATTTTAGAAAACGACGAAGTGCTTTTGTGCCCATGCAAGAAATGATTGACAAACCTATAACATTGTTTGGTGAAAAGAACGATTTCCCAGCGACCAATGGAGTTGGCACTCCTATAAACATTAGTCTTAGTGAGTTTGGTGAATCCGATGAGAATACAGCAGCTACAAAGAGTATTCTCAAAAACAAAATTCCGAAACCCAAACCATATCTTTTAGGAGAGAACATGGCATTTGGGATGTCAGAAGATCTTTTAAACAAAGATTCTGCTAATGATTCTGTACTGTCGGCAGTTTCTTTAGTAAATACGCAATTGAAATCAGAGAAACACTACAACGCTGACGTAAAATCTGTATTCCCGAGAGGAACAGTTGAACCTGTAATGAACCCCAACGTTTTACGGACAATTAAAGCAGGTACCTATACAAATTATGTAATATCGCATGCTAGTTTATCGTAGACTTAAAATAATAACTTGAAAATTAACATTTTATTAATCATAAGCTTTGTAAATAAATATGCTAAAATATTAAATTATTAATATGTTGTAGGTCCTACTAAACAAGACAGTTTAAAACGTGAGAAGCAAGTGGTTACACATATCAAAATCAATAAGGCCACTGAAGATCCTATCGACGATGTTAAAAATAAGTTCAATGGTCTACAAGTATCGCCAGCGCAAAGAAAGCCTAAAACCAGACAACTACGGGACAGTGAACTAACATACTTCGGTGTTGATCACGGTAGAACAGATTCATACAAAAGCCGAAACAATGTGAGAAGTACATTGGGACGTAATGATAATGTCGTCGAGAATATATTTCAGTCCGTCAAGTTAATACAGCAAGTCTCAAACAGCGTATGTAATAGTGAACATGATTCTGATGAGACGCCTGAGTATCAAAACATACCTTTAAATATCAACTATGCTCCAGTCCCGACACCGAGACTACGTTCAAAGTATGAAGACAAACCTAATGAAATACACGAAATTCAGGTCTTCAAACCGATTATTGAAAAAGAAAGCCAAGAAACAAATGATATTGAATCTAGTACGCGACGAACTAAGTTTCGTAGACATGACGAGGTTACAACAAGTAGGAGTATTTCCGCACCACCGAAGGCTTATAGACGTGACCGTGAAATAATGGAAAAGTCTCATCAATGCGAAGATCAATCGACACGGTATGTATTTCAAAACATTTTCTGAGAAAGTAACAATACTATCTAATAAATATGTACTAATTATGACATGCTTAGTCATCTTTATTAAATACAAACTATTTTGATTACTTTTAGTTCGAGTCGATCAATAAAAGGAAACCCTAGTAACGACGTGGAAAAGATGAGTTATATCACTGAAAAACATTTACCCGAAGACGAAAATCCAATATATGTCAATCTAAAAGATAACAAGGAAAAGTCCAACACGTTGGAGAACCGAGACACCCATAAAATAAAAACAAACTCACTCAACTCACGTCACAGAAAATCGCATAAAACTGAAATAAGTAAACACAAAACCGAACGTACAGCAGATATGCATGCTTCTGATTTAAGTAACAGTGATCGCACAAAGGAACGTCGTTCAGATTCCGGGACCGATAGCAGTCTCCGAACAAAACACTCGGTAAATAAAGACACCATCTCACGCTCTGCCTACAAAGATACACTTTCAAGACGAGCTGAGAAGAGTGGTAAACAGCGTCCCGCTAGTGACATCCGAGGAAAGGTAACTGAGGAGCTGAACACATCCAGTCAAACCCGCAAACCTCGAGAAGGTAAATCTTCAAACGAGAAAAAATCGACCATTGAAAAGAAAGATCATAGAAGTAGGTCATTGCAACGACCTACAACAAAAGATGTGCCCGAAGAAACATCCAAGGACTTAAGTCGCATGATTGTTAAGAAAGCAGGCCATCAAATTAAAGACAGTCTCGATGACAACCACGGTGTAAACAGTAATCGTAAGAGAAACTCATCTAGAGATAAGTCTACAAAAGAAACTATTAAACCATCACAAAAACAAGATTCAAGTTACACAATGCTAATACCTCCAATGAACTCGAAGAGCAACGGAAAAGATTATGCCACCAAGCCGAACGGTTATAAAACAAATATGCGTAAAGAATACGTTATTAATTATGATGATAAAAACGGAACAGTTTCTTCTGTATGCTCTAAAATTAAAATAGCTCCAAACCTTGGAACACCAAAACGGAAGAGATCGTCGAAAGAAATATTTAAAGATAGTGAAAACAATAAAGCATTTAAAAATAAAGCGGTAGAGAAACTCGCCCCGCGTAAGTAAGTCGTGTGCATGCTCTAACGAAAATTCTAACAAATATAAACTGATTACATCTTTAAACAATGGAAATCTTTCAGTGCAGCTAGAAGATCATCGAGAGGATCGAAACGGACTGAGTTATGCAGATAGGAAATGGAAGACGAAAGTACATTTACAAAGGTCTTGCCAAGTATTGTAGATACTACTTTTACTAGTCGTAAGAACCATAGAAATTAACGAAATATTTTGAATCCTATTTGCGCTATGTAATTTCGTGTTCAGAGATAGATAGAATAAGATAACGATGATCTCACATGTAACAGTAATTTAAAATAAATAACCTAAATGTATTTCCGTTGATCTAACATTTGAAATAACAGTTTGCAGATAATAATAAAACGTACAATTAATTAACTTATTCGGTTGTTTTATTTTTTAAACAAATGCACTTTATATTATACTTAAGCCACTCACACAGTAACAAGAGGATCTCTGTCGACTTTACTAACAAGCACTTGTACCTCATTGTCTAATAAATTCTGAAGATTAGTAGAAAACCCTCTTAGGAATCCTCTTTCAGAATCCGAGTGATTAGTTAAGATGACACTAATTCCTATTTGTGCAGCATAGAGTACGTCGTGATGAAGCATTTCTCCTGAAAAGTTTTTTTTATTGTTAGATATCAAAAAGTAGTGTACCTGGGTAAGTATTATTTTTGGCTAAAATTAAATCGAGTTCGTTTTTTGTATTAATTATTGGGTTTGGCTTTTAAACTCGATTTTTCTTGATGGAAATCGATGGATACAGTCACAAGGTATTTCTTCAGTCTCACACGTCCGTATAGAAGTATATCCCATCAGGAGTACCCCAAGGTTATATTTTGAGACCGTTATTGTTTGGGAATCTTGTAATTAGCAAGTCTCTATCTATGTATGCTATTCAAAATATTGTTGTTCTTCTGATTTTTTTTTCAAAATCCTCATTGGCCCAATTTTCAAGGCGGTAAAAAGTTCGATGCGCTGTACACACGGGTTTTTATGCTCATACTTATATATATATGTTTACCTCATACTTATATATATATATGTTTACCTGTCAGGTATAAATCAGCAGTAGCTCCCTTCAGCACTGAGGTGCCAGAGCCAGCGCACAGCGCCACAACGTTTATTTCACTCGACATATCTTTCCCCTTTCCTATAGCCAAGCGCACATGCGGTAATCCAGTTAATTCCTTCACTTTTGAAACTGCATCCGACAAAGAAATACTTGATTTAAGTTGCAGCAACCTAGAACAATTTGTAGAACACATTTTGTAATGTAAATTGTTGCGGAATATCTCATCATTTATTCGAACTAGACTGGGTCAAATAGGTAAGTTGACCGTCATTGTACTGACGCAATTTAAGTCGATTATTCATACACACATTTTCATGTAGGTAAGATACAATGTGTACATGGTTCCCGTATAAGCAACAGTTCGTCGTAAAGATATGCACAGAAGAATTACATTAGCAAAGCTGTATGTCCACTAGCAAGTTAATGTCCTATGGTGTAATATGATGAAAAAGCTTGCAATAATTTGACTTGTCATCAAATTAACATGAGTTTTTCCATCAAAAACGGTAAAACTTGCGCAATAGAGCTCGCAAGCTGGTGGACATTAGTCGGCCATTAGGTCATCACTCATCAGTCGCCTGACGTACGCACACACACCTAAGCAACTGTGCAACTCCTATTAACTTTGCAAAGCATGATACCTACAGGAATTGAATCCTATAATGGGAAAAAAAAAAAATATATTTAGAGAAGTATTTTAAACTATCTGCTCCCTGCGGTTTCACCAGCATAAGGCTCGATCCTGTGGGAATATCGAGATAAAAAGTATCCTATGTCCTAATCCAGGTCAAGCTCTACCCATATGCCAAATTTCATTCAAATCCGTTCAGACGTTTTCGCGTGAAAGCGTAACAAAGAAACATACAAAAAATCAAATCTTTTCTCTTTATAATGTTGTATTAGTTTAGATGAACCTACCTTCCAGCACCAACTTCCGGATTAAGGGCAGCAGGGATCAACGGCTTCGATTCTTCGAAATTAAATGCACTAGCCAACCAGTCATTGACGCCACCGCGGACGCAGTCCCAACTTGTGTGCGGAGAGTACAAACTTATCCGTTTCTCCAAAAGGAATGAGACAATACGCTCTTTCCAAGCACTGAAAACAATTCAATACTTTATTTTATTTAATCAAAAATAAATAATATTGCACATATTATATTTCCGTACACACTTTTATGTGGGCGTTTCATTCGCCAAGTTGTACAAATATTCGTAATATCTAGAGAGTTTGTAGTCTATTTTGAACTGAAAAAATAACACGAATATGTAGTGCCAGTATTGACAATATATTACTCAAACAGTGCTCTGGTACTACTGAGATCACTTTGTAGTAAGACCTACCTTTGAACCACAGTTTTAATTGGAACAAATATAGGAGGGTGATAAGAAATTATCATTTCACATCCATGATCATTAGCCTCAAGGGCTACATCTTCTGTGAGGTCATTTGTTAGTAGGACTTTTGTTATATTCCTGAAAAGAAAATAAAACATTCCTATAGGTTCTGATGATGTCAATATGAACTGGACAGCAATGATATTTGAAAGAACTCATACTATCCCATTTATTAAATAAATTATTTAAAAAAAAGATATTTTACCTAGAAGTATAAGGCTCCACCAATAAACCAGTATTGTCCCAACGTTCAGATAATTGTTTTGAAGCAAAGTTTTCTAACACAGAAACGACTTTCTTCAAAGGAACGCCAATTTTCTCTCCTGTAGACATTTTGATGGTGGCTGATGTTGAATAAAGACTTCTGAGACTTTTCTGCGAGAAGATGTGTTTTGCTACTGTTAAAATCATCAGATGTGTACTGAAATGGAAATTCATGCATGGAAAAGAATAGTAAAAGCCCATTACCAGATGGTATCAATGTAAATACAGAAACAGACCCCTTTTGCCATTTATAAACCCTAACTTTAAGCCCAGTTCCCAACCTGAGGTAATGAAAACCACTTGAGAAAATATAATATTCATTTATTATGAAACCCCAATATTTTTAAAGCCTACACAACTAAATAATATATCAATTATTTGATACAATAACTTGATCAACAAATAACAGTTGTTCTTATAAACTAATGTGATCTAGTCAGAAGAAAAACTCCATATTTTGATTTCACCGTCATCACTACAAGAGAGCAGTTCTTTGTTTCCTGTTGGATTCCATTTCACACTGTTCACGTCTTGGGCATGTGCATTTAACTTAGTGCAAACAAGGTCAAATGTTGGTGAATTAGGATCGGAGTCTTCACTTTCTTTGAATATTCTTATGATGTCATCACCAGATGCTGTTGCTATGAAGCCAGTATGGTGGCACCAAGCAATATCATAAATGCATCTAGTATGGAATCCAGATAATGTGCAGACACATTTCCAAACAGACTCTCTCTCAGTTACTATGACACCCTCCTGGTTGTCGGGCTTGTATTCCTTCCATATTTTGACTGTTCTGTCATCACTGCATGTGGCAAGTCTCTCCCCAGTCTTGTCAAAGGTTAAGCTCCATACTGTGGACTCATGGGACTGGAGGGTTGCAATGCAACTCCAGTCATTGTCAGCTGGATCCTCTTTATACAATTTGACAGAGTTGTCATATGATGCAGAGGCCAAGATGTCTAGTGAAGGATGCCAAGCTACCTATAAAAAGAATAATTTATGAATAAACCTGTGGCATTTATTAATAAATTAAAATATTGAATACAGGTAACTTTACAAACTTTCTTGACATCTTGGTTGTGAGCATTGAGAACAGATTCACATTCATATTCATCATCTCCAGCGACCTCCCACACCCAGACAGACTTATCTCGGCCGCAAGTTGCCAACAGTTGACCAGACGGAGACCATGCTACACTCTTTACTTCATTCTCATGGCCCTCCAATGTTGCATTGCATTCAAACTGACCTATGAACACAGTATTTGGTATTTTAGAATGTGGTTTAACAATATTTCATGCTATCAACATAGGGAAAAGAACTACACACCACTTTTCTTGTCCCAAATCGCTGTTGTTGCATCAAAGCTAGCTGAAGCCAGGTAGTTGCCACATGGGGACCATGCCACCTCTCTGATGGTCCGCTGGTGTCCATCCACAAGTACAGTTTTTGTTGTCCACTGCTGGCCGTCTTTGCTCCATAGCTTGATAGTTTTATCTTCTCCACAAGATGCAAAAATTTTCCCTTGAGGATGCCAAGACACATTCCAGACAATGCCTTTATGGCCAGACAGTGTTTGTATCAATTCCAAATTGGGCATTTCTTCAAATAAAAATTATTTATCACTTTATAATGGAAACGCATAAGTCAACCACTTATTTAAACTGTATTGCAACTAGGTACTTCATCAAAGATTGAAATCATAACCCAAAACCATAAAACAGTTTCGGCAACTGTTGGCACTTTGGCAGATTTGAGGGTTATTACAGGCTTCTACGAGATAAAAAAATACATTTGAATGAAGCCACACATTCACTTACCTTAATTCTTTTAGAATAGCAATTAAAATGTGTCGATTATACGTAATATCTTTAATTTAAATCAGTATAATAAGCAATAATAACCATTAATAACCAGCATTTATCAGTGACAGTGACGTTTTAGATCACAATCACATGTGACATGTATTTGACATTTTGACACTTTTAGTTTTCTAGGCTACATTCCGATTTAAGTCATAATCGATCACAGCACTCACATTAATAATTTGCGTTCCGATTTAGATATCACGATTATGACAGCGGACTGAGATCTGTCAGCAATTCGGAACGCTCGTGAACATGCTCACAGTGCTCGCTCAACGTCAAATCTATATTCACTTGAATACTCATGGTTGGATTACGGTATTTCTTTATGGCGGCGACTGTAGCCAGAAGCAGTATTTCGAAAATGCCAAGTTACTTTGGAGATATGATGCGACTCAAAACAAAACAACACTACTGTAATTTTTGACTCTCGGCTCGATTCGACACTCCAAGGCGGCTAATAAACGTTTAATCTAACTGATGTATGACTGACCGACTGTCGTCTGACGAACCCTTGACTGAGTGCATAAGTACGTGATCACAAGTGATTGACTGACTGACGTCGATATTTTGATTTTTGCCTCAATCATGCAGTTACTAAGTCATGACTGAGCGTGTTATGGCTTGCTGTCACTCACGCATTAGTCACGCGTCAGTCAGTCGTGATTTGAACAGAGATAGAAGTGTGCAGCAATGCCGTCGAATTATTATGATAGCCAACATTTTCGTTTGTTTCAATTTCGTGTCATAATCTGCCTATAATATTCCCACTGGCAGGACATAGGCATCCTCTCGGTGAGAGGAAGTGGGCAATTCTACCACGCGGGCCCAGTGCGAGTTGGTAGATGTCCTCGATTTTTTGGTGCTAGAACATGCCGGTTTCCTCACGATGTTTTCCTTTACCGTTTTGAGAGCAGTGGTGATGAAATAATTTACAGCTTGGCAAAAAAGTCGTGAAAATAATGGTGGCGCCACTATCGTGCATGTTGTAACCCTAAATAGTACGACTAAAACGGTTTTGATATTAGTTTTTTTTTTTAAATTAAGGTGAATATTGGCGGGTTTTATGAAAACAAGAAAAGCTCTGAAACGCTTGTTCAGCCACTGCCTAGAACGATAACATTTGCAGTTATTTAATTTAATGAATTAAAAATATAATTATGAGGTATTTCAAAATACTTTGATGTCAACTAATCCCACATTATGTGAGACAATTTTATGTTTCACAAGACCCCAGATCAATTCAATAGGGTTTAGATCCCAGTGACAAGTTAGAAGCTTTACTACTGTGTGACTGTGTCCCACAAATCCATGTTCTCCTCTAACCACAGGCAAAATGTTCCATAGTTGGTGTTCTAATCAAAAACTAAAATAAAAATCAGAATAATTTTTTTAATCAGAATCAAAAATTTTAATAAAAAATGTTTTCCTCTAAGTATTCCACGCCCGAAAACTCTTCATCCATGTCTTGGTGTGAGCTTTCACCAAAACTCTGCTGGCTATGTTCAGATGTGTCACTGTTGCTGCTTTCATCTTGTAGGTTTATGATATTTTTTTCAATGTCACTATACACAGTTTGCCCCCTTCGAAAATAACCTTTTTTCTATTTTCATGACATGTTGACATTAATTTTTCCAGTCGTCAACTGATATGCTCTGAAACGCTTGTTCAGCCACTGCCTAGAACAATAAAATAAAAACAACTAAACATTTGCAATTACTTATTGTAATGAATTAAAAATATAGCCTTATAGTACTGATAGATTTACCTAAAAAATACTATAGTTATTTTTGTTCAGTGATTTATTTTATGCAATATTAACAAAAAGTATCAAAATTATACGAACGCGCTGCATTCCGAATGTGTTTTGTAAACATAACCTCAAATTCGTGAATGTACATTTCAATAATTGTATGAAAGGTTTATAATAGATATTGCACCTTGAAATACACACATTAGATCTGATTACATGTATAAAATATAATTTTACCTGTCATTTCAGCGGTTCTTTCATACACATCGTTGAGATCGGTTAAAATTTGTCCGGCCTCGAGTTCCGCCAAATATCTCACGTACACTTTATAAATTATTGCTCTTGCGGAGCTGCGAATAACAGATCTGTTCATTATGAACACAATGGGTCACCAGTATCACCACGATAAAGCAAATAAATAAATAATAAACACGAAAAACAGTCACCGATTACAAGAAATGACAGAATATGTACCTTACTCGACGAGGCAGAGCGAGTGTTGCCAATGATTAAATATTTTAGTTCCGTTTCAGGACTTTCTTGCCAAACTGTACACAAGGTAAAGCGCCTATAAGGATTCGAACTTTTGACCCACAAATCGTGGCCCTTACCACTGGGCCACCGCTACTCTCTTTCAATTTCAATGTATTCTACACTTTTTTGCAACCACCATTTCACCCAGCGTTTTCTTTGAACACTTTTCTGTAATAGATATTACAAAGATACACGCAACGCATGCTTTAACTTTAATATCCATTTTCTCCTGCCGGGTTTTGGACTCTGCGTGACGATGTTCATGACTGATCGTCTAGGCATCGGTTTAGTCTTGCTTCAGTCTGTGTCCAAAGATCAATCAAAATATGCTGTCTGCCAGATTGAGCGTCTAATGGCCGCCTAAGGTTTGACAGGACAGCGGCACAGAGAGAAAGACATTCGGAATTCGGTGTTTTTAGGGTTCCAAACAACCCTTATAATTTGGTCAAATCCGTCTGTCTGTCTGACCGCGGTATTTATAGCATGCATAGCATAGCATGCATAGCATAACATGCATAGCATAACATGTATAGCATAGCATGCAGAGCATAGCTTACAGGAACCATGATACTCCAAAAGGTAAAGGTAGGTTAGGTTCGGTTCGGCGGTTTGGAAAGATCGTACGTTCCCTAGTTCCCTACCTAGTGCCAAACCGAACCTAATACCGAATTAGGTTCGGTTTGGCACTAGGTTAGGCTCGGTTCGGCATTAGGTTAGGTTAGGTTTGGCATTAAGCTAGGTTCGGTTCGGCACTAGGTAAGGTTCGGTTCGGTTTGGTACTAGGTTAGATTTGGTTTGGCACTAGGTTAGGTTCAGTTCGACATTAGGTTAGGTGCAGTTCGACATTGAGAAAGGTTAGATTAGGCACTACGTTAGGCTTCGGGAAGTACCTGTGTCGCATAAACAGGGAGCCGGACGCCCGGTGTTACCTCTGCGTCGACTGCCGGAGGACACGACGCGGCATATGCTGGCAGAGTGTGCCGCCTGGGAGGAGCCGTGCCGTGCCCTCATCTCAGAAGTAGGCAGTGACCTGTCGCTGCCGGCCGTGGTTGAGTCGATGGTCGGCAGCGAAGAGTCCTAGGACGCGGTGGTTTCCTTCTACGAAACAGTCGTCTCACAGAAGGAGGCTGCGGAAAGGGAGAAGGAGATCTCGTCCACTCACCCGGCCCGCAGCAGGCGCACCGGGCGTCGGCGGAGGGCGGACATTGCCCTCTTCCAGCCCCCCTAAATGGGTCCAGGGGCGACGGACTCGGGGACGTCCATCGCCCCCCACACACAGGACCCGAGGTGGCGGCGCGGAGAGTTCCACGCGCACCCCTCTTAGACGTCGCGGGAGGAGTCAAGCACCTCACTCGCCCCCTGACCCGAGAAAAGATTTTCCACCCCGGAAAAAAAAGGGCATGGCATAACAGCATGCAGAGCATAGTCTTTCAGGAATCATGTTTCTACAAAAGGTTTAGTAAGGTTAGGTTCGGTTCGGTATTATGTTTGATTAGGTTCGGCATGACGTTAGGTTCGGTTCGGCAGTAGGTAAGGTAACCTAATGCACAATTGAACCTAACTTAATGCCGAACCGAACCTAACCTTAACTTCTACCGAACTGAACCTAATCAGTCACCAGATAGTCAGTTAGAGTTAGTCAGCGGTAAAATACAATAAAAATAAAATTGGAAAAAAGTAATATATGGGGGCTTTTAACCCGAAGTAGGACATAATAGGATTTTATTACTAAAAACAAAACCGAACGTGAGCTAGACAAAATATAAGGGTAAGAGAATATGGTACCTTAAAAATTTATATTGGCAACACTGGTTAACTGCCAAAAGTTGAAAGTTCTAGGTTTTTTTGTAGGTTAGGAAAATAAAATAGCAAAAACAATGTGTATTTGATTTGTTTATACATGTTTTCTATTTTGTGATTGCTGCTTGACATCTTAATTACAATAGGAGTTAAAGTAATTACCAAAACATACGTTTAAGCCATGGATAATAGTAATAAAATCGTCCCACCTCACCTCAACGCTGAAATTTACAGAACTGATACCACCGGCACCAGTACTCTTTCGTATTTAGACTATATCCTCATTCATTCCGGTACGTATTTATTGTATAGTAGTAGAAAACCCAGAGTTTTTTTTTTAATTAAAGTAAGAAAAATCGTTTTTGCTACTGGGTTTCTTTTTCCATGTCCTTTAGAAAAACTGTTGCAAAGTTAGAAAGAAAGAATAAAATCTATTTAGACACAGTTCGTGAAACATAAAACACAAAATTAACAAAATAAAAATAATGTTTCAAACAATAATAATAAAATAAAAAAGGTTCATTTCAGCATTAATGCCAGACAGATGCTGTCTGACGCTGGTTTTCTAATGAACCTCTGATGACCACCAGTTTCTAATGACTAATGAGTTCTCAAATGTCTGTTACAGATGGAAGTGTGTTACTGGGGTCTTCCGAGCTCACTGGCCGGTACTGGAACGGTGGAGTGAGTGTGTACAAATGTATAGCCAATGCTCATTGTATCCAAAATGAGGAGAAGAGGAGCATTCCCTTGTGCAGTGGAACTGCTGATGGGTGTTTTATTGGAACTTCTACTAAGGTATGCTGCAATTAATTACAGTTGATAAATATATTTTATGCTTTACACAGGTTAAATTACTATTATACAGCTGTTAACCATGATTGCTGAAATGTGAGTGTTCTATACACATCTGCCTACCTGGTTCAGAAATAACAGCAAGTAATTAATATTTGGTTTCAGTGAAGTTGTGCACATTACAATAGTGCAAAGAAATTGTAGAATAGTTTCATCAAACGATATTGAATAGGGTAATCAAACAAAACCATGTACTATCATTAAAATCTATGTCTGACCACCATAAGGACTATTCCTGCTTGCAGCGCATATTATTAATACTCAACCTAAAATGATCCTCTTTTGTTTTACTTACGAATTCAGCTGTGGGCATCATGTGCACGGGATTTTGTTTTCAAAATATTCAGATATCGATTTTGGCGATAGTACCTATAGGGCAATATAGGGTAACTCCAAAACAGTAAACAGATGAAAAACAGAATGTATTACAGTATGCAGTACAGTTAGTACTTCATTGGGGTGCTCATTGGGGTGTGGTGCATTCATCTTGTGATTGTGCCTAGCTTAAGGCCCAATCAGATGTACCATATCCACACCACAATGACAAAACATTAACACATAAATAAGAAAAATTTATTTAATTAATACAGATACTAACATGTGAAGACAGTGGAGCAGTAAGTGTGTGGTCCAATAACAATGATGCATGGAATCAGTGGAAAGAAGAGATTTCTGTGGCAGAACATGATAATGCAGCCCTGGCCGTCGACTGCCTTGAACCTGAAAAACAGTATGTCACTGCTGGTGCTGATGGCAATGTTAAGGTTAGTCCCTCAAATAGTTTTTGATCTTAAACCTCAGACAGATACACAAACTGAAGTGTGTGAAGAAACCTTACCCTGCAGTGGGACAATACAGGATAAAAATTATAATATTTTTTCTACTTTTTTTTGCCACATTTTTAATCTCTTTTTTTAAACATTATTTAAAAATGTAAAATAATGTGAGTAAAATATAATCTAGGAAGTAAAACATCAGTAAAAGAATTATTATGGTCTTCAGAAAGAGTGAGGCCCTTTGTACAAGGCACAGTGTCATTATGGAATGGCGTATAAACCGCGCCATAGAAAAAACGTATCCGTGTACAGTCACAAGCATAAGTATGTATAGACTTGGCTGTATTCAAAAGCGATTTAATCCTTTATTTTTTAATGAAATTTTATGTTGCTACAAACATAGTATCTTCGAACAAATAGGTTTTTGCACTGTTTCGTATTTCATTGTCGATTTCGTTATTGAAAGTTTCCAAGTGTTGACATATTAGTGCTTGTGATCCATACATCACTGACGACCGTGCCTATGCCAGCGAAATAAACCATAGGTTTTCACAGCAAGCAAAACGTTAGTGTACAAAGGGCCGTATTGAAGATTTTTACTATACAATCTTGCATTTTTTTCTGAGAAGTTTTAAATGATGAATTACCCATTAAATATTAAATTTGTACTCATGAATGCTGAAAATGAAATGAGATGATTTTATGAGTAGTAATAACCTATTCTGAGACTGACTGAAGGTTTTTTGCATTGTAATTTTTTTGACCATTATAAATAAGTAAAGAATGCACTCCCATTATTTACTTATTTATAATGTTCAAAAAAAAAAATGTCGAGATGGCGGTTAATAGAGGAGTATGGAAGAAAAATACATGTTACGCCGACCCCAAATAAATTAGGATAAGGGCAGGAGAATGATGATGAAATAAGTAAATACTTACAATATGAGCAGTGGTGGTACTGATGACAGCTCCAACGTACGAGTTGTAGGTTGTGGGTGTAAATAGTAAAAAAATTATCACTCTACTCTCAAAACATTTGATATGTCTGTTTAATAATGAAACAATATTTCCAGGTGTGGGATATAACTGACATGATCTGTATAAGAAACTACCGTGCAGCACATAGTATGATGATAAATGCATTGTCAGTGAGACCAAAGTCTACCACCAGCTTTGCAACAGGCTCCATGGACCAGTATGTCACATTATGGGATGACAACACAGATAAGCCAGTTCTTGGTAAGAAATGCAACACTTTTATATTAACCATCATCATCAACCCTTATCCCAATTTATTTGATTCTATACAAAATTATTATGAATACCAGATGTATCCAAAGTTTTAGGAAAAGAAACCAACTGTGCCCAAATATGAACATAGATTATTACTGGCAAGTTCAAATAGAAGGTAGGCTTGTAGGCACACTTTTATGTCTAGGGAATCCTGGTCCACAGTCTTTGGATAGCCACCTCCTACCAGATAAAACAATATATACATGTAGGGCGAGCATTTTTGAGGGACACTCAAATGTAATTTTGAAGTTCAAAAACTGCTGATTCTCTGCCTAGTTTGAATAAATACCGTTTCATTAATTTTCTTATTTTGAATAAATCCGCCAGATAAGCGAAACAGAACTTAATTAAAAATGTATTTCTTTTTTGTTACAGATTTATTGAAAAACGATTGCTGTATTCGTTGTTTGTCATGGATGGACGAGAACCGCCTAGTAGTTGGAGATGAAGCAGGAGTGTTGCATTTGTTAGATATAAGAAATTCAGAAACTGATATAAAAATAACAGAGTTTCCTGCTGCTGTACATAAGTTGGCTGTGCATCCAGAGTAAGTACCTGTTTCTTATAATACACTGGTCAGCAAATAAACCGAGCCACCCACTACCTAGGAACTCTGATTCGATTTTCTCAAAAAGTATAAAACTTACAACTATCAAAGTTATACCTACAAAAAGTGCGTTTCATGGTGATTAAAATGACTACAAATATTCGAAAGTACCGTCAACTCACATTGTAATCAAGCAACAAACACAATGCTAACGATTTGCTCTGTTTTCACCAGAGTTTGAAATTAGCGTTCTTTTTCTCTACAATGAGGGTAGTCGGATATTTCTTATCATTTCTTTAGTTTTTGTCCATCGTTTGCTCAGACGCGTGTGTTTTTGCTACTTTTTTCGATTAATAATGGATACAACACCTCAGGAAGCAGCTCAAGCTGTAGCATTACTTCAAGCAGGCATTGCGCAACGTGAAGTCGCTCGAAGGCTTCGAATCAGCAGATCTTCGGTGCAACGAGTTTACAGACGATACCTAGAGACTGGAGCATTCGATCGCCGTCCAGGTACAGGGGTACAGGCAGACCTAGGGCTACATCAGCAGCAGATGATCGTTATATCCACCTTACTGTTCTGCGAAATCGCCACCTCAACGCAGTTCAAGTCCAACAAAGTCTGCGTGACGAACGCCAAGTGGTCATAAGTTCAGATACCGTCAGAAGGAGACTTGCTGAACGGAACCTGACCCCAAAAAGAGCTGCAACAGGCCCAGCATTAACGGTAGCACACCGTCGAGCACGACTTGAATTTGCTCGAGAGCATAGGGATTGGACATTAGAGCAGTGCAGTAATGTACTCTTCACTGATGAGACCAGGGTGAGTCTACATGGAAGTGACCGACGTCAGAGAGTATATCGTCGCCCTGGAGAACGTTATTCTCAGTGTTGCATCAAGGAAACTGTTGCTTATGGAGGAGGATCTGTAATGGTCTGGGGCGGCATCTCGTTAACAGCACATACAGCGTTAGTTTTCATCGAACCGACGGGCCGTACACGTGGACTGACTTCTCATCGCTACATTACTGAAATCCTCGCAGACCATGTGGTACCTTACGCAGGATATATCGGACAGGATATGCAATTGATGCATGATAATGCACGGCCTCATGTTGCTCATGTGGTGACCCAGTATCTAGCCGACGTCAGCATTCGTACGATGGACTGGCCAGCTCGAAGCCCGGACTTGAATCCGATAGAACACTTATGGGATGAGCTGAAACGTCGGGTTCGAGCCCGGGTACCTGCTCCAACAAGGCTTCCAGAGCTGCGAATCGCAATTGAAGAGGAGTGGAATACAATTCCTCAAGATTTTATCGTCAGGCTCGTAAGGTCGATGAATACAAGGATGCTGGCAGTTATCCGAGCAAGGGGAGGGAATACGGAATATTGATTAAAAACTTTTTTTTGACTTTATCTTTGTTTTTGGCTTTAATTTTTTTTTCACTTTATCATTACTAACGATTGTCACGACTGGAAAACGACTCTTCTTTGTAAAATCCTTAATAAACACTGAAATATTGATTAAACCCAATGAGTTTCCTTTCATTTTAATCACCATGAAACGCACTTTCTGTAGGTACAACTTTGATAATTGTAGGTTTTTTAGTTTTGAGAAAATCGAATTAGAGTGCCTAGGTAGCGGGTGGCTCGGTTTATTTGCTGTCCAGTGTAGTTATCAAAATCAAAAGTCATTTATTCAAATTAGGCTGACAATCAGCCCTTTTCGAACGTCAAAATTACAAAAGACAGTCCTTCAAAAACGCCTGCCCCTCATCACTTCCTAGTGCTATCGCTGGGAAGAAGTGGCACAACAAACTCCCCCGCAGCATAGCTGTCTGTTCAGTTAGAAAATACTTGATTGTATACAATAGTAATTAACATTGCAAGACACAGAACATTAAATTAAATTATTTGCCATATGTCAGCTAGCCACGCCAATACCCAACAAATATAATAAAAACTATACATACTCAAGCTAAAAAATAATTAACTAAAATTTTAATAAAAACTTACTACCTAAATAAAGTCTCCAGGCATAAAGGGCGTGACAGCTTACATATTTATGCATTGCTGGGTTCTGTTCATATAGCTGTCACAAATGATAAACTAGGACCGTCGAAGTAAAATAAATAAATAACTTAATAGAAATAACAACAATAAAACCATGGTCAGCAAGACGACCAGTCACCACAAGCAGCATCCGTTCATGAACATAACGCCAAGATCAGCCATTACCCCCCTCGCCTCAACATCTAAGGGAGCATGACGAACTTGCTGCCGGTTGTTCAGGCAAGAATAATATAATCAATTGTCGAGGTCACAAGCTAACCACATATTGCAATGAGTAGATTATGTCAATAATACATTAAAATTAAATTAAACTGAATTGACTTAGTTAAGACTAGTAGTTCCAGTTAGAGAATCCTACTACGAGAATTGAACTGGTTCTTCTAACCTAACCTAACTGTAATGCTACGGATAAAGTTGTGATTTTTTTCTGGGGCTTTTTTCCAATATTTACATAAACCTGCTCCATAAATAGCCTCTGCATATCGCCTTTTCACAAGACTAAATCATGGAGTCCCACACTTTCTCCTATTTCCCTCATTGCTGCTTCTTCTGCAGTGCAATAACTTCCAGTTTTATATGATCCATTATTCATGTTTGTTGTTTTCTCCTTTGTTGCAGTGGTGAGAAAGTGGCAGTATGCTGTGACAATAAAATAGTCACAGTTTGTGAAGTAGTGGAGAACTCTGAACCGAAAGTTGTTTATCATGATAGACATATGCACAGCAACTATGTCAGAGGAGCGGCTTGGGACATAGAAGATAAGACATTGCTCCACACTGTCGGATGGAATGGTGAATTTAAATCACACACGATATCATCGTGTTAAAAACAGAATTTTGAGAATATAATTCTATTTCTAAATATCCGCATAGTTTTTCTTGGAATCCATTTTACCTCGACCATTTTGCTGATGCTTGACAGGTTATTCATCTAAAAAAATCATAAAACGAGCCCCAAAGTTATACAGGCTGGCAGGGACATCAACGCACAACCTGGTACCATGGATTCAGTACAGTTGCAGTATTCGCGTCTATGTCCCTGCCACCATATATAACAATCAATCAAGGCATGCATTCAAGTAGGAATAATATTATTAAGAATTTAGTCAATGTAGTCAGGAAAAAAAATCACTCAGACACTCCCTTCTTTGCAGTCGGGTAAAAATAAGGCCTACTGCATTCCCCAACCCTTAAGCATCTTTAGGAGACGTGTTTGGATACAAATAGTGATTCTGATAAGACGATGTCCCACTTGCTGGCTTGGTCCTACCTTAGTGCCTGTTCACTTGCACCTGTATGACCTAAAGAATGCCTACGATGCCGCAATCAACATGGCCGCCCCACTGGGCCCAAACTGTTAGTCAAGTAGTGGAATAGGTAGTTAAATGAACCGTCGACTTGAAAGATAAAGACTGCGGGTTTATTTAACTATATTACATAGCTTGCAACAACGGTATACATGATTAGAGGGCAAGATCTACTGAACGCACTTTAGTAATGTTTCGTGCCAATATGAACCTTATACTTATTTTTGTAATGTTTATATTCGTTTATGCGAACATGAGCAAGCGTTTCTTACGAATTTGAACATCAAAATAGGCAAATAATGTTCATATTCGAATGGGACTCCACAGAGTACATGTGCGACTCTTGCTTAGCAAACTGAAGTCAAAATGCTGTCTGTGAATCTTGCCTATATAATCTTACATTCATAAACATTTTCACAACTACCTATCTACTTTAACGTTATGTAGTCTTTGTTCATTTTTGAGTGATAATGGGTAACGAAAAGGTCCTTTAAAATAATTTCTTGCAATGGAATTTGGACTTTGTCATGTGTTGTGTATGTGTTGCCAAAACATGATAATTTATCTAAGATTTTGTATTCAAGTAAACCCTTGAAAACTCCTACTGGAGAGGTAGCTTAAAGTTCGTTTAGAATCTAATGCATGCACGTAATAAATTTCAAGGCCTACTACAACTTTCGAAGGCCATAGGAAAATAAATTACACAATTTTCAATGCTCACATAATAATTTATTTCTGCGATAAGTGATTGTGATGTAGGTGGGGGTTACATGGGGTCGGGTCGGTCAATGGTAGGGGGAGGGCGCGCGATGTTCAGGCGAAGCGCACGGGGAGGAGCCACGCCGGCTGGTCGTGCCAGGACTCTTGAGCCGCACCATCGTGTCCAAGTGACGGAACCTGAGGAGCAGAACATTTAGACAAGATCAGTGTAATGTAGAACAGTCTGTCTTGCTGTAGCTAATGTATTAGTAAGCTACCGGAAAGTTTAAAATCCCTACCTACCAAATGACTCAATTTTCTCGAAGCAGTTGAAATCTTTGCTAATAAAGAAAGGAAATTGTGAATCGATCGAACTTGTAATAATATCCTTGACGTAAATGTGAAATAATAAATGACTATACTAAATTACCTATGTGAGTAAGGGCTGATTTTTCCATCACCAGATAAATTTTATTCGGGGAATAAAATTGACGTTTGTTAGAAAAAAGTTAAATAATAGCTTTCGAATAAAAGTTATCTGGCGATGGAATCAATCAACAGACAAGTTTTATTCGTGGAATAAAATAAGTTTGACAGGTTTTGTATGGAAGAACTGTCAAAAATTCAAAATTGTTCCTTGGATAAAATTACCTGGAGTTAGAAAAACCACCCGTAAAATGAATTAACGAATTGATAATAATGATTAATCATCATCATCATCATCATCTGCCTAGCCTTTTCCCAACTATGTTGGGGTCGGCTTCCAGTCTAACCGGATGCAGTGTTGTTAATGTTAAAATAAAATGTAATAATTTTTTGAAATTATATTTAATTGTTAGTGTTTAGTATAATGTAAATTGTAATAATTAGAATCAATATTATAATAAGTAATATGTACAATTTGCAGGGCCCTTACAGGGTACATGTTTTAACACTGTGTCGTGAAATTTGAATGCATGCCTACTAACCAGTGTTTTACATGTAGCAAATAAATAAATAAATATGGGGCTACAAGGTTATTTATGCGCGCGGCTAAAATCGGAACTAACGCCGCCATCTTGTTTTATATTGACAAAACATGGCGGCTGTTTCTGTGTATAAAGTCCGTCTCACGAAAGAAGTCTCGCAACCGTGGCGCTACATAACAGGCAGGTAGCGAAATCATAAATCTTTACTTATTTAGTTATCTCAACATCATATTACAGGTAAAATGCACAATCTTATAGAGAAAGGTGTCTGAAATAGGAGGGTTGTTCTAGGAATGTGGCTAGCTATTTAATAATTATACTGCGTGCTTCGTTCTCGATATATGTTACTTTAACATGCAGCATTCTCGAGTCACTCGGCAACTACGCAATTTTCAGAGCTAAAACTAAACGTAAGTATTAGTATGCATGCGTAATCTGTGTCCTAGCGCGATCTGTCATTATTTTCGTTTGCGCGGCAACTGATACTGTGTTCTTAGAAGTATTTAAGTAAATTAGAGTTTTTAAAAGTGAAATCTTGCCTAATTTAACTGTGCCTAAAAGGCACCACGAAGAAAAGGATTTACTAAAAGAAAATAAGAAAAATTTAACGAAAAATGAAGCGTTATTGTCGTCGTCGGGATAACTACGAAAGTGGTGCCTCACTTTCGAGTATTCCAGGTAGCAAAACGTTGTCTTGTGATTGCTATTATACCGGTACGGCTACTGGCTTTTATAGCAGTTAAGGCCACAAGGTTTTCATAACCTTTTGTACCGGTTGAGACGGGTGGTGTACGAGATACATCGACGTGCTCATTGGACTCGGGTCGTATACGAGATGTACGGACGAAATCCTTAGACTCGGGGCGTATACGAGATATACGGACGAGATCTTTAGACTCTTATGAGAAGTCCGTGAGGCTTCAATAAGCAGTTTTTATCAATCACTTGTACAATTTTTCTGTGGTATGTTTATTATTTTCCTTTTCAGATTTTATTATTGATGACACTTCGAACGAAGTAAAAATAATTGAAACATTACCACGAGATATGTCACCAGAAACTATGACAGACCCGGTTCCAGAACAACCTGAACCAATGGTTGATCCTGAGCCTACCTCAGCAGCACCAACTATAAGTTCAGAGGTACTTTTAGCACTGGGTGATCTCATGCCAGATGCACCTGCATATGATCCCTCTATATAGGGACTTAGCTCGTATTTGGAGCAATATTATGAAAAAGGGTCTTATTAAAAAGACAAAACAATATCTAATGGAACAATTGATTCCAAAAAATCACCCTTTATTAAAGGCACCAAAGCTAAACCCAGAGATTTCTGCTTCGGTAAGTGACATTATTGTCAACAGACACAAAAATATAGAGTTGGAACAAAACCAACTAGGCATTGGACTGTCTATAATAAGTAATGCAATATCATTGTTGGTAAACAATGATACAGGAGACCGATTGAAATTGATCTCACTACTTAGTGATGCTGGAAGGATCTTGACTGATTTACATTTTGTCCAAACAAAATCAAGGAAAAACTTGATCTTCCCTGTGATTGATAAGAAGTTTTTGAACATCATTAAAGATGTTGAAAGAGACGAGTATACTCGTATACTATATGAAGGTAATTTTAGTGAAAAAATTAAAGCTTTGTAAACTTGCCAACAAAGTGGCCAGTACATCAATAAACCTACATTCAATCAGCATACATTAAATAAGGGAAACTTACAAGGTCCCCCTCGCTACAATCCGAGGCCAATAACGAGGTACTGACACAAGAAGACCCAGTCCTCAATACAAGCCCGGAAACATCACGGGCACTTTTATCAGTCCACGGCCAAAAAAGCCAAAAGCCTCACAGGAGAAACCTCATGCTCGCACATAGAGGTAAGTCATGCTGGAAAGCTCACACTTTTTTTACTGTGCTGGAACAAAATTTGCAAAGACAAATCCATAATTAATTATATCAAAGGATACTCAATTACCTTTGTAAAGAAACCTCATCAGAATTTAATAAATAATAATAATAATCTTTATTGATTCAGACTACAATGGTCTACAGTGTTAGTAACAAAGATAGCTTAGCCTATGTGAGTGCCACTTCCCCCTTCAGTGAAATCAGCTATGGAAAATACTGATATGCATACTGCTATCACCAAATTATTAAAATTGGGAGCTATATCCCCTTACAAGTCTTGTAAAGACCAATTTATCTCTTCTATATTTTTGATTTCAAAACATAATGGTACAAAGAGATTCATACTAAACTTAAAGTAATTGAATAAATATGTAAAAACATCCCATTTTAAAATGGAGGATTATAGGACAGCAATAGCTTTACTTTCTCCAGGTGATTACATGGCAAAAATTGATTTGAAAGAATCATATTTATTAGTAAATATAAATCCACAGGATAGAAAATACCTATGTTTTCAATATGAAAAATTGTACGAATTTAATGCCCTCCCTTATGGTCTGTGCTCTGCACCTAATATTTTCACAAAGATCATGAAGAGTGTAGTGACACATCTAAGAGGAAAAGGGTACAGATCAGTTCAATGCCTAGATGACCTACTATGTACAGGATCTAGTTATCAATCATGTTTGCAGAATGTTCAAGAAACAATAGCTCTTTTAAAGTGCCTGGGATTTGTTATAAATTTTGATAAAAGTGTAATAGTACCATCACAGTCTTGCAACTTTCTGGGTTTTGTGTTTGATACAAAACATATGACATTACAATTGCCAAATAGACAAAGTATCAAATATTAAGAAGTTGGTTCAAAAATACTTAGATCTAGATCTAGAGATAGTTGTTTTATACGAGATCTGGCAAAATTAATTGGGATATTAATTGCTGCCTGCCCAGCTACCACATATGGCTGGATTTACAAAAAAAAAAAAAAAAAAAATAGAACATCATAAGCATACATATTTATTTTAAAATAATGAAAATTATGTTGTGAAACCAGACTTACACTCAGATATAAAATTAGATCTACAATGGTGGGCTAATAATATTAGTACAGTATGTAAAGTATTGCTTATCATAAACATGATATTGAACTGTTCACGGATGCCTCCAGGACTGGATGGGGGGCTGTTTACAAAAACAAAAGAGCCCATGGCTTCTAGAGCGAATATGAGAAAACATACCATATTAACTACTTAGAATTACTCGCAATATTTATGACATTAAAGGTTTTTATAAACAATAAGGAATACCTTAATATCCTGTTGCGTGTAGTTAATAAGACAGCAATATCATATATAAACAGAATGGGTGGTATTCAGCACCCACATTTAAATAACTTGGCCAGATCCATATGGCAATGGTGGGAAGAGAGACATATTTGGCTCTTTGCCTCCTACAATTAAGTCTAGTGAAAATAAAGAGGCTAATGAAGAGTCCCGAAAAATCAATCCAGACAGAACGGGTGCTAAGCACCGGAGCGTTTCAAAAAATTGTATGTGAGCTGGTTTAACCCGAAAATTGATTTATTTGTATCCCACACAAATGCTAAATGTATTCTGTCTATGTCTCCTGGTTTGTCCTGGACAAAATAATTTATTTTAAAAATATTTTTTTTTTTTATGCCTTTCCTCCATTCAGTTTAATTATTCGAATTTGAAAAAGGTTTACAAAAAATTAAAAATGAGAAGGCAACAGGTAATCATAGTCATGCCTCGTGTATATCATGGATGTCATGCTTGCATCCCTATCACATAATACACAAAAACAATATAATGTTACATATAAAATTTGGTGGACCTTTTGCCAGGAGCATGGTATAAACCCATTCACTCCCATCTATACTACTTGTAATGTATTTCTTAACAAAATTATTTGACTTTGAAGCTGCCTATGGGACCCTAAACTCTCATAAATCAGCTCTATCTTTGATTATAGGCTCTAAAATTGGGGAGGATGATTGTATTTAGAGGTTATTTAAAGGATTCTATAACTCTATATAATAATCTATATCTATCTCTATATACTAATCACCGTTAGCAAAATACCAAACAACATAGGATCCAAATAAAGTTTTGGACACAACTGGACTCCCAATATGACATTGAGTTTTGAACGTATCTCAAAGAAACTGATGATTTTGCTTGCACTAAGCACAGCTCAACGGGCACAAACCTTATCATTAATAAAAATATCGAACATAACACTGAGTGAAAGTTGTGTTAATATTGCCATTACTGATTTGATTAAAACTTCGGCTGCTGGACGAACCCAGCCTAATCTTTTCCTGCCCTTTTTTGAATAACCTGAGATTTGTCCAGCCAAAACATTGTGTGATTATATGAGATTGACTAGAGATATAAGAGGTCTTAATGACTACTGGTTTTTGTCACATACAAAAAAAAAAAAAAAAAAAATCCAGTTTCTTCTACTATTAGTAGATGGATTAAAAATACTCTTTCAGACTGCGGTATTGATACGCGCGTCTTCTCAGGTCATAGTACACGATACGCCTCTACATCCAAGGCTAACTTAAAAGGAATTTCATTAGATGTAATCAGACAGTTTGTCTGATTACATCTAATGGTAAATGCTGGTTGGACAAATAATTCATTAACATTTACAAAATTTTATAGAAGGCCAATTCTCAATTCAGGAGAGTTTGCCTATGCTGTGCTTAATGCAGAATACCTAATATATTTTTAGTTACACTATTACTTATTATATTATTGTAATGTCACGATGGATATTGTGATCAAAAATGTGTCATTATTAGTTGATAAATAACGGATGGTTACCTATGTACCTACCGAATGAGGCTGATTAATTGATTGTTAATATGATTACTGATTGTTAATTAAGTTTAATTATAGAGAAGAATTTAAGATGTCAGTTTTGACTTAATAAAAATATTTATTTTAAAGAACATAATGACTAAGGAGTCAGGGTTATCTCAAGTTTACCATCTCTCTAAACATCTGCATGTTAAAGTAACATATATCGAGAACGAAGCACGCAGTATAATAGATGATCAAACGAACTTACCTGTGTGAAGTTCGATCATTATTATACGAAGTGCTTCGTTCGAAGATATATGTTCCCTACCCATCCCACCCCAGGTAAAATCGAGATAACCTTTCAAGAATCTAAAAAGAATGACAGATCGCGCTAGGACACAGATTACGCATGCATACTAATACTTACGTTTAGTTTTAGCTCTGAAAATTGCGTAGTTGCCGAGTGACTCGAGAATGCTGCATGTTAAAGTAACATATATCTTCGAACGAAGCACTTCGTATAATAATGATCGAACTTCACACAGGTAAGTTCGTTTGATCATCTATAATTAGTTACACTTATTGCCGCGGGACTTCTTTCCTGCCTGAAACGGACTCTACCAACAACTTGCCGCCCTGTTAATGACATTCAGGCACCAAAATATTACAAGGATATTTACAGCAGCACTCTACTCGGATTTAAAAAATAAATTATTGCTAGTCCATCATCAATTGGCCACAGTGCGGGCAACGCGAGTAACGATAGCTTTAGAGAGGTACGGGTGTTCCATTGTAACAACAAATAATTATACTATTTGTGGGCGACAAATCAGCCACGTGCCTTTTTTGGTCCCTCAGTCATTTGGAAAAAGATCTACTGGCAATTGTTTACATTATCTACTGAATGTTGTCGCTTACCTCAATGGCAGATCATTAGCATCATTATCCACACTCTGGAAGAAGAATCCAAGCGGCCAGCTAATCCACGACGATTGCTTCCTGCAAGAAACAACAGGCAATCGATTAAATACTTATTTGAAAGAAAATATTAAACTAGTTTTGTCTATAGAAATCTATTAGATGAAGATCTATCTACCCAATTTCTACGCAGTCGACTACTGGTCATAGGTAGCACTCACCAGTCACCACGCTTTCCACGCAATTTTTCGACCACAGAGCCAGGGATGCTGGCAGTCGCCGTGCCGGGCTGTTGGGGCTGGCTGGCTAACCAAACATATCTCGTCACTAGCAATCCATTATAAGCAAAAGCTACGGTAGTCACTGTTCACACTACGTGCCTCCTACATGTTAGGTAAATGCAAATGAGACTAACACCTAATCTGTCATTTCCAATCGAATATAAATATCATGACAAAGATAGATGACTCACGGAGTAGATGGCTGAAGCATCTCCAGATCAATGGGCGTATCAGGTGTGGCAGGCGCAGCAGCGGAGGGTGGTGGGGAGCAGGGGGTGGTGGGCGCCGGCGGAGGCGTCTTGTTGATCGCCGGGTTGTAGATCTTAGGGTCACTGACCATGCGCACGAAGAACGAACGCTTGTGGGCCAGCGCAGCCTTGTGGCGCCGAGCGCGCTCCTCGTTCAAGTCCTGATAATACATACATAAGCTCACGTCTTTTTCCCATGGAGGTAGGCAGAAAATATATAATTATAATAACTTTATTTCAGTCCATATTCATTACAGACACATCCATATTTGTGTTAGTAAGTACTTAAAAACTACGCTAATAAACACACAAAAAAAAAAATCAAACAACATCAAATTCACACATTGCCTGAGAAATGGTCCATCAAACCTGACCGCTATTACTTTCAGAATGCTGTTGGAGCTTGCTCAGATACGGTGCAATAAGGAGGCCGCTCTCATTCTCATGAAGACGTGAAAACCATCAATCCGGCCTTCCATGAACATGCCAGCCCCACTACAATATCTCGGCAGCTCCAAAAACATACTAAAAGCTTTATTAAATTGTACACGTAGGGCATTGAGTACAGCTGACCCACAGGGTCGAATGAAACGATTGGCAGTATGCCTTGCACATAGTGCACTTCACCACATGCGGTCACCGTTTCAACCTGCGTCTGCGAGCCAGCATGTTCCCACGTACAGCCAACGCCCTTCGTTCCCTCTGAACTTTCACGTCATCATCGAGGTCCCCCGTGACCCAGAGACCCAAGTACCTCCGAAAACAAGCTTGTTTTCGGATTGTACTTGAGCCCATGGGTCACGGCGTACTCCTCACATCTAACATGCTTCCGTAAACCGTAATTGCCTAATTGAAGGACTCAGCAACACCATATCATAGCATCAGCATACCTTAAATTGTTAATATTAGTGCCCCCAATATTCTATTATATTATATTAATAAAAGTCCCATCAATATTAGAGCCGACTGCAATGTTATTGACCCCCAGAAATTTATAGCCCGGGATAAGTTAGGTTTTCTTTCAACAGCCCCTAGCTAAAACGCTGGCAGGAACTAGGGGAGCCCGATGGATCGCAAGGCCCTGGGCTCTTGCCGATGCAAAAGACGGCCCTGACCTTTTGCGAGTACTATGCCTGACCTTTCTGAAGAACATCACCAACAAAGTCAGTAGGTGGGCCTTCAATCCGACTTACCTTATCGTTAGCAGAGCCATGTTTGGTAAAAGTAGGTACTTACCCTGGTGTGTAAGTTCTTATGGTGGCTCTTATGTACCTGCCTTACTAGGTTGTAATTGTAAGGTGGTACATAAGAACCACCGCCACCTGCTTACGTTTACTAAGCAGTGGCTTACATTGACGTGGATATTTAATGTACAAATGAATATTATCATTGATAATTTGCAGCATTTGTCACCCATGAAAAGCATATTATTCGATATTTTTGTAATAATCATAAAACCCAGTTTGATCTAAAAAGTTTATTTGAAAATACTACCGTAAGGAATGCAGAACAGAGAGTTTGAATTTAGCAGTATACTCGAGATATATAAGTTCCTACTTCCCTCCTAGGCACTTGTGCGTAGCCGCGGTCACAGAGTCCCAGCCTCAGCTAGTAAGTAAATAAAATAATGAATAACTGAATAAGTAGCGCGCTGCGATTGGTGGCGTTGTTGGCAGGTTGGAGGACGCAGATCGTACCGCAAGACGCTAGCCACGCAAGTGGAGCACCGTATTTTGGTCTAGTAAGAGGGTTATCGCAGTTTGTGGCAATACACAAGCGGTGCTTATTCCTTTCATTTGCGACGATTAGGTACCTATTCGTTGAATGTATTTATAATTCCCTTTTCTTAGTAAAGCCGTAGGCAGCCTTGCAGAGCTTTGAGACGGAGCTTACAGAGCGCGAGTCCTATAACTCACCCTTGTTCAGATGTTGATGTATTGTTATACATCTTCTTTTAAACCGCAACGTTGTCTTATTACACCATTCCTCAATTTACCTATATCATTTATAGTTGAATCACACATACTTTGCAAGGAACGCATTTCCACAGCATTTATCCTAGGTACTTTTATGTGCCTCTTGCCACATCCAACATTCACTTCCATACATACGAGTAAGCACTTATGCTTATGTATGGAGGTGAATGTTGGATGTGGTGATGTGAACATCCAGTCGAGCCTTTTTGGACATCGACCGCTTGGTCACAATCGCATATATAGCACCATTCTCTTTATTTCCCGCATTCACTATCCTCAAAACCCTAGAACAATAGGTTCACAACTCAACTTAGTCAATAGAGAATAATCTATCATGACATACCCGTTCCTTGTCAGGTCCTTCCAGAAGCTCCGTAGCGAAGTCGTTTATAATATCCCATGCTATTTCTGAAATAATTAAAATGTCTTTCAGAAACAAGACGTATCTTATAACCTACCCATAATTTTTACGCAATAATAATAAATTGCACTGCCTCATTGGTTAGTGGTCGCAATCGTTGTCGTTGACCGTTGTCGGATGGTACAATTCAAGCATAAAGTCACAGGCATGGAAAAAATGTAGGTACACAGTTGCTAACCTTTTCCATGTAGGTGGATAAGTGGCAAATCAAATATTTACAAATCTATAAGTAGCCGCGCTTACCGATGTCTTCACGCGTGGCGTGTTGCTGCACAACACAGAAACGGATAACGAATCGATCGCCCACCGAAGCCGGCACCATGTGCAGCTTGCCGGACGCGTTTATGTTGGTCAACAACTTCTTGTTGAGCTCGTCTATTTGTTCTCCCGGGTCCTCGGGGCTCCCCACAAGACGGAAGCAAACTAGTCCCAACTGAAAATCAGAAATGTTTAATTAAGAACGACTTAAGTAGGTACACGAGAATTACGAAGACAAAGGATCGGTTTAAAATGAACTGTGCTATGTGTATTTTACAAGATTTTATTGTTGAAATATCTAATAGGACCTATCTACTAAGTAAGAAGGTGTACAATCGTGCATCGCTCTGCTTGAACTCACCTTGTCCTATCTTTGCTGTGTCCGCGCGCGAGGCATTCATTTATAATGAATATCAAGCCCTAAAGATCGATAAACGACTTACCTTAACTTGATTGCAGACTTGGAATCTATCGTCCTTTTTCACAAGTTTTTCAAAATATTTAGCAAGTTCGCAATGACGGCGTACGTATTTCTGCAGGCCGCTGATTCCATAGCTTCGTAACATAAACCACAGCTTGAGTGAACGGAAGCGACGGCTCAATGGCACACCCCAGTGTCTATAATCGATGGCCGTGTGGTCATAGCAATGTTGTAAGTAAAGCGGGTCGACGACAAGGGCCGACGTCAATAGATATCGGTTAGTAACCCACAGCAGAGAACAGTCGAAGCTGGTGAGCATAAGTTTGTTGGGATTAGTGTTGAAAGAGTCGGCGTACTCTATCCCAGAGAGATGGTATTTATGTTCGGGGCATAGGAAAGAGCTGCCAGCATAAGCAGCGTCCACGTGAAGCCAGACGCTTGGAAATTTCCGGGCTACGGGCCCGATCTCTGGGAGATTGTCAAAGGAGCAGCACGATGTGGTTCCCAAAGTTATCGAAACGAAGAATGGAACACGGCCGGCTTCTTCATCCTCCTCCATAGCCTATAAGAATAAAATCATTGTTAATAACTGCATAGAAAACAAATCAATAAACTTATGAAATAGATATCCTGAACATCGAATCAAAATTGAAGAGCATTCTTAAAAATCTTAAACGTATTCTGAAGCTCGCAATTAAAGAGACCTCTCATAAGAGGGTAGTATCGTGAAATTTCAATATTTGCGGCACAGAAAGTGGCACACAATGCGGCTCCATTACCGCTCGGCTCGCTACGTATTTCCGGCATCCACGGGCGAGTCATTAAACGCGGGACACCGTCGTCGCCTCGCCGCCGTGCGCACGGTGCCGTCTTGTTTCTTCAATTACCGCTCGCCTATCTGCGCCACTCCTGCATAGCCTGCACTCCATAGCATGGCCCAATTCCATTTAAAAACAATAATAGAAGCCAAATAAAAGGACGCACTGCTCATTGGAATGTAACTTGTTTCATTTTTTTATTTTTTATTTCTCCTGTTCAAATATTCGTAAGTGGTTAGGATTTATTTCGAATTGTTTGTACATTTTTCGAGTTAAGTTACGGGAGCATCAGCATAATGAAATAGTAAACGAAAACTTAACGTTTATGATATGAAGAGATTAATGTCATCTCAATAATCTACAACTTACTTCTTTTAAAGTGTCTCCTCGGAGAGACCCGTTATCATCCGGTTGTAAGATGCGCAGCTTTACAAAGCAGATCATCGCAGCTTTTTCGACGCAGGAATGCGCCTCCTTGGAGCAGTAGGCGATTAGTTTGGAGAGTAATAGCCCCTCGTCTACGTTGGGAAACTGGTGCTTGAGTCGTTTGATGCCATTGGCTCGAGCAGCTAGCATTGAGACTAGCACACACTCGCTAGCAGATCCCTACAGATGATATTGATGATTAGATATTAGATCTTTTGCAAATTAAGTAATAAAGAACTATAAAATGCTGCTTTACCTCTATAACGCCCCCACCCTTGCTTCCTTCCTCGAGCGCTAAGAATTTTGGTGGTAAACCAATTGCTTTACCTAGAATTTCATTAGTTTATTTAATAATGAGAACTTTAATGGACCCTTTTAGCTATGAGTAAAAATAAAAAGCAAAAAGTGGATAAGTACAAATTGCTGATTATGTTGTTCAAATTATATGATAATGAGACTATTGATTTGTTACTTTAAATTAATGAATCATTAACTGTCTAATATAGCTGACACAATCGGTACTAACTACGATCTGAAATATTAGATGTGAAACCTCCCCTTTTACTAGTTACAAATTAAGTGCTACGGGCACAGAGGCTACGGGTGCTACAGGGTTACGCGGGTACGTAAGCATTGCTACGAGATAAACAAAACTAAAGCGACAAGCCTTTTCCTTCGGTAAGGTATTCTCGTTATATTAATTTTATCCATCTACTTTCTATCATTTAATTTACTTATTGTTGCTGATACTATCGGCATTTTTTTCCTAAATTAACGTTGTTGTTAGAAAATTAAAATTCAACATTTTAATATTTCTTCAAATCAGTGTACGTACCCATCCAATCCAGCATAATGATCTCTAGTTCTGTACAAGCTGGACTTGCTGCCTGCAAAATATAACATCAAGTTTAATAACTTTTAGGTATTTTCATAGATTAGATAAGAATACGTCTAAAAGATAAACTCTCTATTCTTGCTTCTATATCTCTTCCTTATTAGTTCCTGTATCGTTATTTCGACGCAAGCAAGTGAAACATCGCCACTCTCGATAGAAAGGCATGGTCTACGGTGCCTGAACGTTGGGCCTGCGGGAATCGAAGCCGCTACGCCGTAGCACAGGGACGTTTGCTACGAGACAGCTACGAGTCGAGGAGAGTGTTGGTTGGGTGTGTTTACTGCTTGTGAGATTCTGAAAGAAAATGCTAAGTCCTAAAACCATTTTTTTTGAACAACAATTCATTATTTGTTGTGCTATAGTATAAAAATGCATCGTTTCTCTAAGAAACTGAACTGCTGACTTAGAAATGGTAATTATTTGTGAGATGGCTGAGTTGTACTTTGCCTAACAGAGACGATAAGGCACAGCTAATTACTAACCTATCAATAATAGGACAGTTACATTGTAGTGTTAGGAAAAAAATGGGTGAATCAATCAGACACGAGGAGGTTTTATTTGGTGTTTCAAGCCATTAGTCAGTATGTTACCGCATAATTACAAGTTGTAATTATCATCGTTCAACGTTTAGTTTCAGCGGTCAACTATAAGCTATCGATACTAAATTACTAGTACGATGTGTGTTATCACGGCTAACCTTGGAAGAATTATTATGTCTACCCCACCGCAAAATTGTATTTGCTTTATCTCTTCGTCAATACATGAAACTATAAAATATAATAATATACCTATATTATTATATTTTATAGTTTCATGTATTGACATTACCTAATGTTGCAGCATGCCTATAATGCAGAATACAATGTGTAATAACTTATAATATCTTGATGAACCGCATTTATGATCTTTTCACCACATTTCGATAAGATCTGGATAACTTATTTTGCAGATTACTTCATACGAATTCTACTCCTCTTTTTAAATTAATTTATCTAGTTGATCCAACAACTATAAGATTGAAGTTATAGATATAACAACTAAAACAGGCTCTTTTTTTGTTTTTAGTTTAGAACATTGGTTAGCATTATAATTTAGGCGATCCTAATCATATTGGATAGAAATATATTAGCTCTAGGTCCTCTATTTTCCCGTTACTCTCTACTACAATGGGTAAAAAACTGAAAATGACGTAAATACCTATATCTGCGTCATTTTCCGTCTATAAATTTATCTTAATAAGCAATGCTCAATTAATTTGAAACCATGAACAAAAGAGATTACTGTGGTTTCCATAGTTTTACAAAAGTGAAATCTAATAGACGTGGTAATAGAAAATATACTTAAGTTACTACGCGTTTAAAACGAAGCCAGTAGTTTAGTTAGGTTTAAATAGGCAGCAGTACCATAAGTTATTGAAACACCAATTACAGGATAATCAATACGGTGCAATCGGTGTCTCTAACACAGCCCGTTCTATGTCAGTTATACGTACGTAGTTACATTATTTAACTTTTACGCAACTAATCAAGCTGAAAATAGTTCAAAACAAATCTAATTTAACTATATTTTCGTTTAATACAACGCTGTAACTACGGTGAGTGATGGCTTGACAACCCATCCACTAGACTTTTAAAATGTCAAGGCAGTGGTGTTCTAAATCTTTACCTACCACATTTAACTGGTCAAGGCGATGGAACTAAATATATTGTGTTTTCAAATACATATTTGGTAATTTATGTGAGAACACGTATTTTCGGAGTTACTGACATCGGTCAAGGGAAACATCGTGAGAAATCCTGGAGAAATCTATACTTATAATAAATCTGTAGAAGTGAAAATTCTGTACATTGAAAATATCAAAAAAATAAATGGCAGGGGGTGTTACTAGACCGACACCGAACCCAAAAATGTGATTAAAATTTTTTTTGTCTGTCTGTCTGTCTGTCTGTTTGTTCAGGCATCACGCAAAAACTACCGGTTCGATTACGATAAAACTTGGTATAATTATTCTTTAATATCCTGGGCATCACACTGGGTACTTTTTATCCCAGAAAAGTATATACATTAAAAAACAAACTTAATTTTGCGGTTCGATCCCTAGACGCGATTACTGTACCAACCGCAAATAATAAGTTTGTCGTAGATTACGTCACCCGCAGTGGAGTTCACTAAGGGGCGCTGCACACGGCTAAGATACTATAATATTTCATCTTAAGATACAATATCGCAATTTTGCTTATTTATTGAGTTTAGATTAGTTATCATCAGAAATAGGTTTATTTAGGTAGGTAGGTATTTTATTTTCTGTTATTGAGTTTTTTTTTTTTAAATTATGTATGTACTTAGGTTTACATTTATAAGGCGTAGACGTAAATAATAAATAATGATTAAGATCTCATAATTCATTCATTTCTGAATGAATTATGAGATCTTCATCATTATTTTCAAAAACAACTACCTTTTGAAGAGTGAAGAGGGGTCTTAAAAAATAACAGATTTGACTAAACGCGTATGAAAATGAAAATATACACGCTAAGTACTTATATAAAAAACATTTATTTTTATTTTTGTTTGTCTGTTTGTTGCGGCTAATCTTCGAAATGGCTGGACCGGTTCTGACGGGACTTTCACTGGCGGATAGCTGATGTTATGGAGTAACATAGATTTAATTATTTAAACTTTTTGCATACAAAAAAGGTACACAGGCTGACTTAATGCCTTAATAGGCTGTATAGGCTGCTTTTTGTTTCGGTAGCATGTTCCCGTGGGATAATTTCCGACATCCACGCGGGCGAAGCCGCGGGCAGAAGCTAGTAGTTAATATAAGTCTGGAATCGCCAACCCATCATTACTGAGACATTACTGACATCGGTCAAGGGAAACATCGTGAGAAAACCTGGACTTATAGATAATATACAGGGTGTCTCAGAACTCAACGTCAAGCCGAAATGGGGCGACATGATTGATTGTAAACATCTTCTTCAAACGAGACTTTTCAAACTGCATGGGATAGATTTTTCTCAATCTATCCCATGCAGTTTGAAAAGTCTCTCTCACTCATAGCAAACATGTCCACTATCCATCTCTCTCATCATTTTCCCGTAAAATTAAGAACCTACCAAGAGCTTGTGCGATTAAAAAACATTTGAACTGAATAAAATGGGTTAGCAAAAATCGGGTTACTTGAGGTTTTTATTTTTTTGCTCGTTTTTTTTAGTATGAAACTAACAAGTATTGTACCATTTTACAATCCCGATTAAATGCGCCAACTTTTAATGGCACTTGCCAAAGGCACTCTAGTACATTTTTTTTCAAAGTCGACAATTTTTGAAAATTTTAAATTCATAGTTTAACAAAGTCTTAATTCTAGGAAACTTGGGGCAATTGTGTCATTATTTTTGACTGTGATTCTTAGAAATATTATTTAGGGTTACGGTTCCAAAGTTTAAATGAACAAAAATAATAAAAATTAACCACAATAACCGAAAAATGGTTACAGATTGACCAAATTTTTAGGTTTTTCTTAAATGCCCATAATTTTCAAACTGCATGGGATAAATTTTTTTTCTGATTTTTCTCATGATATTTAAAATCAATCCTGTCGCCCCGTTTCGGCTTGACGTTGAGTTCTGGGACACCCTGTATAAGTCTTGAGCAGATGTGATAATCAATGCACGCGCCTTTTGACTCCCAAGATACAGGCAAATGCCTAGATTAGGGATCGCCATCTATTCTATTCTTCTTCTATTCACTAATAAATAATTTTGAACTTTTGAATAATTATGGTCCAGGTGAAAATAGAATAAAAACGCTAGAGGTAGCCTCCTCTATATGAGAAGAGCCAGTCCATCGGTGGGTAATAATAGGGTCTAGCCGGTCTGGTATTACTAGGGTAATAATAGGACCAATAATAGGCTAGTATTATTCATTTTGTTTCGTCCTCGTCCTGCAAGAACCTTTTGCTAGATCCCTTATCTAAATACATTAAGTACCTAATCATCTGATTAGAATAAGAGTAATGAAGTAATCGACCTAATGATAGACGCTAGTTAATAGCCGTCTCTTGTTTATTATTCGATCCATCATTCTCACTGCACGCCAATCAAATCTGTCGATTGCTCTAATGTATTCTAGTACTAAGATCGTTTTCGCTTTGGTACAGTTATTTTTAAGCAATTTTCGTGTAATTTTGAAAAGATTAAGTAGCAACTTTTAATAGCAACAATATGAGATTTTATGTGAACAATGGCAAACTTGAGATTAGTGTCTTTTTGTGTTAATTAAAGAACAAAAAAACAAAATTTCTCATAACTTTTCACAATGGAAAATTTTTCAATTTTGTATCATATTTTAAAATTGTTTGGAAGTATTTCAATACTTGAAAAATTGTGGTCACAATTTTCATTTTTCCTTTAATAATATATTATAGATCCGAGTTAGGTCTATGTTATTTTACTAATGATATCAAACATGTTGTTACCTAAGTGCGGCGTAGCACTTAGCTGTTTGTTTTTGGTTGTCAATCAGTTTCGAAAGATTACTTCAACAATACGTTGCTACCGGGTTTTATAATTGTTACATACCTAATTATGATAATAAGATGATTTAAAAAAACTAATTTGGTTATTCAGGTTTTTAGGGTCTAAATCTAGGAATTAAGACATAATATAAAAGTTTACCCAAGAGAATCCGATGCAGCCGATGCCTGCAGACAGCATGTCACCCAGGATGGAGGGGTAGCCGTTACCGGACGGGAAGTACGCGTGGAAGCGAGGGTGCTGCCAGTGCGTGACCCCTGGCATGATCTTGTTCTCCACGTCGCTCATCACGTCGTCCCATGCCTCTGGGAGGTGCGGAGCCTCAGCCGGTAACGCAGCCCTCAGGTAGCCCGGCTCCACGGACGGTATCACGCGGCGGGTCTGCAGCGTGTTCATATACGTGCAGATGTAGTCCACCATCTCCTTGCCGCGAATACGGAACTCCTCCACGTCCATGGTTGCAGCTTGTAGTCACTTAGCAGAACTTCGGTTTTGAAAGCAACGACTGGTGTTGCATGGGACGGTGCGATGTCAGCGGCGCGGCGGCCTCCGGCTGACTCGACGCCCGCAGCCAGCACTCTTGCGGTTGAGAGGACGACGAGGGCGGGGGGCGCGCGGGGGGTGCGGATGCGAACGTGGAGGCTTTCGCTCGTAGTCATGCCGAACGTGTCTCTGATATACGCGATTAGCGATTTGGTTATTACACGTTCGGGATTTGATATTGGACTTTGTATTTTTAATCGAGTTCGAAAGACAATTTCATGCAATGAAATATACATAAATATTTGTAAATTATATACTATGCCTATTACAGGAAATGTAAAAGTGAATTCCCAATAGGGGTAAGCAGAGATGAATGAACCCACTTTTCGCCAGTTATGATTAACAGATAGAGGCCTTATGCCACTAAACAGTCACAAATCCTGCTTCTGGAAAATTCCTGCTTAAAAAAGTCTACAAAAATGTAATTAGTTAATTTATTATTTTTATGACATACATTTTACACTCTGTGATTACTTTAACTCACATACTACAGTGCGGTTTTGTAACCATCTCACCGTGAAAACCTAGGTGAAGTGAGCGTGGAGTGAGCTGTCATTCCAACTAATGCTAGGGATTTACACTATTGACAGCTCACTTCACCTAACTTTTCACGGTGAGATTGTTACAGAATTGATCGGCAGACTTATTACTTGTCAAAATTTTAGGAAAATCGTCTACTTTTACAATGTTTATCAAAATGCGGGCACCTATCTATAAACTTAATCTGCCATTGCTTTATTTTTATCTCAATAGGTATAGGCAGGTAGGTAAATTACTAGACTTACATTTAAATTATTAGTATAGTAATTTTATTATACATAGGTAGGTACGTCGTCGTCGTAAGTATATAATTAATGTATGCACAATATTATAAAACATTTTCAACGAGAACTATGGAGTTTCTTGCCTTTTCTTCTCAATACTAAACTATTAGAATACCTTATGGATAAGACAACTAGAAACAATTCCTTTTTCTTGTAAATGTTGATGTTCAAAAGTGCCTTTTATGTGCTTAGGGGCGAATTTCACCAAATTATTATACCTTGACTAAGTCTTATCCCCAGAATAAATTATCAAATTTTTGACAGTTTTTCCATACTAGAACTGTCAGTCGTCAATTTTTTTCCAAGAATAAAAGATATCTTTGTACCAAAGTCTGACTTTGGTAAAATCAGCCCTAATTGAAATAAATGATTGACTTTGGAAAGCGATCAGCGGCGATGCGGCTGTGATAAATGAAAAATAATACTTAATGCACTTTTTCGATTCCGCCATCCACCGTACGTTTAGACCGCATCCTACGTCCGCCGCGACCAATGATACGCCGCGAGTCACGCCGTTCCACCCTCCACGCCACTTCATTGAGTCAGCTGAACGATCACGCTTCTTCTAAGTCTAAGTAGCGACCGACTTCAACTATCCCATGGAATATACTTAACATAGTTGTTCATTAAGTTCAGTTGTCAGGTGCAGTCTTTTAAACTTAGGAAAAAGTTATCAAACCTAAGTTTGTTCGTGGAAACTTTGTTTTGTTAAGTTGGTAGTACCTATATGTGTGTGATATGATTTGACCACGACTAAATCTGGTAAAATGAGATAGGACAGGAAGCTTCCCCCTTTATGATACCGCTCGTTATTATTATAAGTTCCATTTATGACTAATTCGTCACTAACTTCTGCCCGCGACTTCGTCCGCGTGAAATTTCTTGTTCCCCGACCCACCCTGTCGCATCGCATCGCCTACCCGTGCTATCACATCGCTTCCGCTTAGCATTATCTCTGACTTCTTTTCCTTTTGCTCGGCTCCTAAGGGTGATAGCGTGATGTTAAATAGCCTATACCCTTCCTTTTAAGAATTGGACTATCAAATGAAAAAATAACAGTTCAAACAAACAAACTCTTAAGCTTTACTATTAGTATAGATAAGTGACTACGCTACTTAGTTGTCAGTTTGCAATGATCAATTTAATTTTGTAAATTGAGCATGTGTGGCAAGAATAATGGAATCGAACCTGCACCGGCGACCTCTAGCCGGTGCAGCCGATCGATGACGCGAACAAAGGCGCTTTAAGTACTATAAGGTTTCTTGTTAAAGTAAGTAAGTACCTCTTAAACACCTTCCTTGTGTCGTCACAATGGGTTATCGATGTCATTACCTACACGAGTTAAATTAAGGCTGAAATAAAATTAGATGTGATATGTTATCTTCAGCCAGCATTCCTATGCAGTGTAGGTACTTATATAATTATTTTATTATTAGCCATTAATGTCCCTCTTCTGGAGAAAGGCCTCCCTACTCTCTTTCCACCTCCCTCTGTCCAGAGCTGCCAAGGACCAAGGACTTATAAAATAATGAGTAGGAATTCCTATACAATCCTATACAAGAAATGAACTGAGTTAATTAGATTAATTGGAACTAGTATTCTTTTCGATATAGGTGTCGTCTGAAGCATCATTAGATATGGCATTGTTGGCAAGTATTCATTGAAGCTTATTGTTCATTGTACCTAATTTGAATGCAAAGTGAGGTAATTTTATCCAGAATACGTACGTTTTTAAGTTATCAATAGCATATTCAGCCTAAAATGTTCCCACTGCTGGGACACAGGCCTCCTCTCAGTGAGAGGGAGTAGGCTGTAATCCAACACGTGGGGCCAGTGCTGGTTGGTAGATGTCACATGTCTTCGATGTTTTCCTTCACCGTTTTGAGAGCAGTGGTGATGAAATAATTTACACAAAGTAAAGCGCCTGTCTGGGTTCAAACCTACGACCTCCTACAACTCGTAAGTCGCGGTCGCAGTGCAGAGAGCAGGCCTTACCACAAGGCCTGCTCTCTGCACTGCTCTCACCCTAAGACCTTATAATTTTATCTGTTAAAATGTGGTATGCCATAGACAGAGGTGTTGAGAAGTTGTTTTTAATTGCGTAACACACTAACAGTCGCAATGGGTTTCATTTTGACAGTTCAACAACATTCACTGCGTTATTTACATTGTTGAACAGACACATTTTTCGAACATATGAAGTAATGGATTCGCAATATCCTTCAAAACAATCCAGGTTGAGATTAATAGTGTATTACGTAATTAGGGTGTTGTACATGTCCCAAATAAAATATTTATATTTCTTTCTAGGTACTCCACGCGGAAACTACGTATCGATAGGTGTGATGTTAAAACGGTTTTCAAGAATTATAACTTGATAATAATTCCTATGAAAACGTAAATGAAAGGAACGAGGTATAGATAGCAAAAGTTTGCAATTTACTGTCACTGCTCGCTGTACGGATTAGAAGTGTTTCAAGCACCAAATACTAAAATCTCAGATAAGAGGACGTTGCTTTGTGACTCATCTTTGTCACACATTGAGTATTAAAATTCTAGAAAGTCTTCAAGCTCAAGCAGTTCCTAAAGATTTCTGGTATCCATGTTTCTTTATAGAGAACTAGCTGCGCCCGGCGGTTTCATCCGCATAAGTTTCGATCCCGTGGTAATATCGGGATAAAAGTATCCTATGTGTTAATCCTGGTTATAAACTATATGTGTGCCAAATTTCATCCAAATCCGTTCAGTAGTTTTGGCGTGAAAGAGTAACAAACATCCATTCTTCCATCCATACAAACTTTCGCGTGTATAATATTAGTAGGAAGTAGGAAGTTAGTTGAAAAAAACATTACATGTAACGTGTTTATCTTATCTTAACAAAAGATTTAAATTATGAATTCAAAATCCAAAAGAGACAAAAGCTGCTTTATTGCGTTGCCTTTATTAAAACAAAATTATTCAATCATGTATTATAGAATGTTCAGCAGTATAAAGGATATTTCCCTACGTGCCTTGCATGTTCGCTGCTTCGTACAAACGCTTACCAAATTACAGAGGAAACACCGCGCGGCCGGGCCGCACACGGTTTCTTATAAATAATTAAAATCGTGCCAAATAGGTGAAAGAGAACTCGTTGTCGCTCAAGAGTCTACGAGTGCGGCCACATGAATATTCAAGGTTCATCCCTCCGTTCTAAATATTCCTCAGGATTGTGCCTCCGAGATTGACACTTGTTTCTACTTCTGGCTTCTGAGGTGACACTTTAATATGATTATGAGCGAGGAACCAGCAAAGATGACTCAGGAAAGCAGCTTCAATTGTTTCTTTAGATTTTCATAAAAGGAGTGAAGTTGCCTCTCGTTTAATGACTCCCCAGTTGAATAGGCTTTCTGAGAGTAATCATTCTGCGTAATATGATAAGTTTATGTCGGTTCCCATAAAGTTCACGCTTTATAACATGTTAAATGCGATAAATTATTCTTCAACTAATATAAAAGTAAACTATCGTTTTTCAATTTCGTGGCTTTGTCTTTTCCGTCATCTTTTGGGTAACATTTTGCATTTCAAATACCTAAACAGGTTACCGACCCAATATAAACCTAGTCTGTCAATGTCCGCGTATTTTTACATTACATCGAGATACTTACTACAAGGGCTGATTTTTCAATCATCTGATAACTTTATTCAAGGAATAATTTTGAAATTTTGACAGTCATTTCATACAAAATTAACTGTCAAACGTCACTTTTATTCCTCGAATAAAAGTTATCTGGCGATGAAAAAATCCGCCCTAAATGAATAAAGTATTTATTTTATGATGGTTTTATTTTATTTCCTTACAAATAAGTAAGTAATAAAGTAAACTAATATCAATAGCGGCCAGTTCATAAGCTTCATAAGTAGATTCGTGGGAAACAATTAGGAAGTGAAGAGTGAAGGGTGGCGGGTTGCGGGGTCGCGGGCCGCGACCGTCGCCGTCGCTGACGCGCCGGGGCACGCGGCACGCCGAGAAGTCGCCGCCTCGCCGGCGGAACGCGCATTCTTCCCCACTCCAGAATACCAATGCCATATTATTATGTGTGATCTCGGCTCCTATTGTGCAATATATATCCACCGCCCGCCTCCATTGACATCTTATTCCGTGCTCGAAAGTCCGATCACGTTTCCGCGCGAATTATTCAATAGTAAAATTCGTTTTCAGATATTTAACCTATTCAGTCTGTTAAGATGTCTAAGTTAAGTATTTTATTTGCTCTAGTGATCATGGATGCGTTCCAGGAATTCAGAAAATTCAAGTTATTCCTGAAGTATTGGACTACCCTGCTAGGTCATGCTACGAGCTACGCCGTAGACCCGTAGACATTTAGTTTTCGTAAGTTACTTTCTAACTTTATTTTTTAAGCAATACAGGATTTTAGAACAAAGCTAAAAAAAATTTTTAGGATATATTTACTTATGCTTATACTTAGAATTCTGAAGTAGGTACGTTGCTACAACATAATATTATGCTACACCGTAGACATTTAAGATTTTTTTGGTGTTGATCGATTTTTAATTAGGTTAATATAACCTGAGATGAACATCGCATGTTTGCTTTTAGGTTCAAAATATATGTTTAAAATCCATTTGGCGAAATTTATAAATTCGCAAATATATTTTAGCAAGCAAGCACTACGACACGCTTACTTAATGTTTGTTCCACGCGTACCGTAGACGCACACACCAATAATTGACTATAATACCTATCTAATTTTCAATAACTTGATCTAATAGGTCTGAAAACTATATATTCAATATGAGTCTTAGGTTTAGTGAGGAAGTTATATGATTATACTAGCTTCTGCCCGCGACCTTGCCCGTGTGAAATTTCTTGTTCCCCGACCTACCCCATCGCATCGCATTGCCTACCCACGCTATTGTTTCGTTTTCGCTTAGAGTTGTTCTGTTGTTTTTTTTGCTCAGCTCCTAAGGGTTCTAGCTCCTCAAGAATTAGGGTATCAAATGCAAAAATATTTTTTCAAATTCCACTGGTAGTTCCAGAGATTAGCGCATTCAAACAAACAAATAAACTCTTCAACTTTATTATTAGTATGGATTACTACGCCAAGTGCTACGCCGTAGACAACGGTTTTTATTTCATATAGAAGTTAAGACTTTAGGGCCGGTTATTTGAAACGGTTGGTTAACGTAACATACGTACCTACGTCAAATAATAACGATTACGTACTCGTTATTATTTAACGTCTGTCAACCATAATTTTGTGAATTAACGTTTTTTTTTTTGTTATGACGATAGTTAGCGCCTTTTTTGACGTATACGCGTGTGTCAAGTGAACGTGAAACAACCCGCCCTTAATAACGATGGGTTCGAATATGATTTGCGTGACAATCCTCAACCCTTGAAAATGAATTTTTAGAAAATATTTCCTACAAGATCCATAATGCTTTCTGTTGCTACATGCTACGTCGTAGACATTCATAGCTGAATGCTTGACCACTTGTAGCCTGAACCACTTTCTTTTTATATTATTTTTTTTATGGTGTTGGCTATAACGATTTTATTAATGAAAAATCAAAAAGTTATCAGATATTTTAGACAATTCAATGGCAGTACAATTCAAAATGTTTTCAGTTTAAACTAAGTAGTTATGAATTGGTCTACTTTTTGTTTTGTGCTACTACTGAATTCAATAACCGATATCATGCAATATAGAGATTATTGCATGATATTGAATTGAACAGTGACGCGTGCATATTTTAATTTCAAATAATTTCATAAGGGCGTAGTGTAATTTACGGGAAGTACGTGGTGCCGACTACCGACCTAGCGTCTTGTATATGATGCTGATCGACACTAAAACAATTTAAGCGCTCCTTCCATAATCGAATCTCCTCCGAGCTCCTCGAGGGCCGCATTCCGCCACAATTATTGAACACAAATTGGGTTACGTGTTGAAAATTTTATTTTAGGAAGTATCTAAGGTATTGAGTATCTTTTGCCGTTTACCCAAAAAGTTTTTATTAAAAGAAAATTCGACTTTCCCTTAAAAGATTGTCAATTATATTAATAAATAAATGCTTCCCTCGTCGGAAACAAAATTTGCCAGTATCGTCGATAGTGAGGTTATGACCACGGAACTTACATTCAGAAACGCCCGTTTTGTCCGCAAAGCGTCCGCGTTTATCCGGAAACCAAAGTGTTCGATTTCCGACAACTTATTGAACTCATTGTGCCATCCGTCTCGACTGTGGTCAGTCGCAACTGCAAGTCGAGAAGAAGAAACTATTATTGTGCCGCTGCGTAGCGAATGACCTAAATTGTACCAGATGAAAGATACAGATTACATCGGTATAATCTGTCAGTGGGAACACAGTGTTTCAAATATTTGTGTAGGTATACTTAGGTGCAGCCTAAATTCATGTTATTTGCCTCCAAAGCGTCTAAATCAACCAAATTATATGTATTACTTAAACTCCAAGATGAAAGCGACTATTAGGAATATGCCAGTAGTTACCTACAAAAAATATATGTGTATTTGTTGAAATATGGAGATGTCCAGCCCAGCCCAGCAGTAGAACCTAGAAAATCAACTTAGGAAACTATATAGCAACTAGTATCAGTGTAACGAGCACGGCTATTACCATTGATTACATGTTGATTTACGAAATCTATTGTTTGCTATCAGCAGGTACCTACCCAATTAAACCCACCTATTAGTTATTGCCACGTTTCAATTAAAAATGCTGTGCCTATACAAACTGCGGCGAGGGACTCTCCAAGCCCGCCATCTGAGGCAGGCGTTCAATAAATATCGAGGAAATAAAAGGTGAACTCGTTGTGGGCGAGAAAATAGACTCGTTGAAATCTAATTTCGCGTAACCACAACGGGCAGTACTTGAGAACGATGAGCCATCCGCGACAGACGCCCGGCTCATATCAATTTCTTAATTGAGCCGCGGCTTCTTCGCTCCAACGCTTCTCCTGAAAACCTCATTGGCTCCGCGCAGTTCACAGCCATTCACCCGAGCATTCTTCATAACATAACTAAGCATAGCTGGCTATAAAGAAATTCAGAGAACTTTTCACTCCACACAGAAATCTCGACTCGACCTACCTACTTACGTAGTTGAGATAGATTCTTTTCTTTTACAATTGGGGATGGTTTAGGATAGTAGATACCTACTCGCCCGGTTTATGTGTCATTTGTGCTTTGTTGGTATCTCATAATAATTTGTTATCTACACATATTACTTTAATATATACATACGCAGTCCTTGCGCAATCGATACTTTGTGACTGAATAACAAACACCATCATGATTATGAAATCTAAATTTATCCACGGACGCAATAAACAGAACATATACCTACTTCTTTAATCTAACATATCTAATTAAGTTCTTATATTATATAAAACATATTTTGTGTTTATCTAGGTTCGGCCCGCGACTTCGTCCCCGTGAAGCAACATTCTTTTTTTTTTTCGTAAGAACCTTCTACAAAGTATTAGAAAACTTAAAAAAGGAGATGGATGAAATCGGTGAAGTCGTCCTCAAGTTTTTTTTTTTGACGTTTTTTTTTGTCCCACCCCCAACCCGCGACACGCAGCGCAGCAGTCGATCGCTCAGCCACTGCGCCAACCGTGTCGTCAGTTATGGCGTGACCAAGAGAAATAGGGGTTCAATTTTATATATAGATACATACAGATAGATTACAGTTTAAAATTAAATTAATGACGTTCGCTTTATGGTTATTACGCTGGGCTGTCAACGTCGTCGTCGGTAGGTTTAGAGGGGCTCTCCACGACAATTGGGTTGCTCAGAGAATATGGTCCTTCGTTGCATTTCGGATCATCACAGGAGAAGTTATCATACTCGCAGTATTCGCCCATCACCATCTGGAAGAAGATAGTTTTGGTAAGGCTCAGCTTTTATTTTCTACTATATATAATAGAAAACGGAATAGACTATTTGCCAGATAAGTTATTTGGCTGAAGTCTTGATATCAATAATACCTAAATTTGTGAAAAAGGGAGACAAAGGCCTAAGTATACCAGAAAATATAACTGTTTTTATTTAAAATACAACATTCGTGCTTGGATCTACGAATAGTCTACCCAGTCATTACCTTGGTCGGGAATTTAGGATCAGGGTTCGGGTTGCAGACGCACTGGCCACACACGCAGGTGCCTCGGCCGGAGCACTCCAGGCCCTCGGTGACACCTGGCGGGTAGCAGCTCCGTCCTACATCGCCCTTGCCGCACGAACACTCTGCATTCTCTTCGAAACTTACTGAAATGATAAGATGACAATAATGTAAAGCATGGTTTTGATTCTAAGTACCATTGCTTGATTATTTATGTAGTAAATTTCATCAAGTACTTATCGTACAAAAACTGATGCCTTCAATTTATTTAACAAGAATATTAATTATGATCAAGTGATTGTATCTTTCCAAACTCACAGCCGTAATCTACGTGAACAATGGTGTCATTGGAGCAGAACTCGCCAAACTTCGGCAGGTTCTTTGAGAAGCATTTGTTTTCCGTCGGGCACCATGAACATTGAGATAACTTCAAACACTCGAAGCACGACTTTTTGACAGTGCACACAAATCGATCGTCCATAATAAACGCATTTCGAGCGTTTACTACTACGAAAGAAAAACAAAACAAATAAATTATCGGGATGTAAGACATTGTTATTATTAATACTGACGACCGTGTGATAAATATAACGGTACAGTCTCTACTGGCTCGTTGTGCTGGCCTACCTACTGGGTATTCGTATGTCGAGCTAAAGATATCTGCTTAACCATGACTTGTAATACGCATTTATATCGCAAGAGATAACCTTTCGTTATTAATTAATAATGCTCCCGTTTATATTGAAACACATTTCTAAGTTTGATGTTACGGTTCTATGATGTTTGAAGGTGAAACATTGAAACTAAGAAGTCATTTTATAATAGATATCTAAGATCATCAAACGTATGTAGGTACTTACCTACTTAGTTAAATAAAAGTAAATTGGCAGACTTTATGCATTAAGTCAACTTCTCTACATTTTTGTGCTTGAAGTATTACCTAAAAAATAAGTCTTTCAAATACCTCCAGGTTCTAAAGTAGGACCTACTTACCTACACTAATCAATAATTAGGTGTTTCCCTGTTTTATCGTACGTAAGTAGGAACTATAGAAATGTAATAATTTGGAAATGTTTTAACGTACCTGCCGAAAAGTATATTTTTCCCTTGGGAGTTTCCAAACCCAATTAGGTATAAGTAGGTATTCCATTGAAGCTTTTACACAACGAAAACCTTATTTATACCTATAAGGTTTTCTTTGTGTAAAAGCTTCAATGTTGTTCATATGAACAACACTGATGCATTGAAATTAGAAATAGCAAGTAGGTTGGTCGGATGCTCGGGGACTTTCGCAAAAATAAAATTTTTAAAACTCCATATAATACAGATTCATTCATAAAGGAGATACCCGAGGCAAGGAATTAACAAAGCGGGGCCTGAAACAAAATCATTGAAATGGTCGAAAATTTTCTTTTTTCAAGGTAATTCAGTGATGAAATGTTTTCAGGCACTCTGTAAATATTATGGCCTTAATTAAAGAAATGAATGAATATCCTCTATCAAATAAATGTAAAAGATAGGAGCTGCCGTTTTAATAACAAGATGACGTATTGAGACGAGTCGATCGAGATCACCGAGATGACTCGTCTTTGTTAGGGTTCCGTACTTCAAAGGGAAAAACGGAACCCTTATAAGATCACTTCGTTGTCCGTCTGTCTGTCCGTCTGTCAAGAACCTTTCAGGAACGCGTGGAGTTATTAAGTTGAAATTAATATCAAATACTTAGAGCTGCAATCCCTTGAAGCAGTGAAAAAATCAAACTTCTAAGTCAACGCAATCAAAAGATACGGGGTTTACCTATGTATCTTTTATGCCACATTATATAGGGTACTTCCCGTTGACCTAGAGTCCTAGAATCATGAAATGACCGTAAGGACTATTCCTGCTTGCAACGCATATTACCTATTAGTCGACCTAAAAAGGATCCTCTTTTGTTTTACTTACGGACGCAGCTGTGGTCATCATGTGCAGCGGTTTTTGTTTTCAAAATGGTCAGATATAGGGTTTGGCGATAGTACAAGCTTTCCCCAAGTACATACATATGTGTACCTACCTCGGTGTCAACTGTGAGTAGGTGAGTGTACCTTCTCAGTAAACTACATTACATAGTAGGTTACTGAAATAGAAGGTACACTTTACCTGTAGTAAGTAGTAGGTAGAAGGCACCTCCACACAGTTGTATGAAGCCTATAAGCCTGCCTAGTTTTAGAGAATTTCGCTTTAAAAGCAACAATTTTTTATTTCTAAAAGTCTAAAGATGAAAGTCTTGTACCTACTGAACAAGAGACCATAAAGATAATATTGTAATAATTATATTAATCCTTAAACTCTCTCTTATCATGTGAAAACTCAAGCGGAAGCTTCAACTTCCGAGTGTACTGGTCCATTCCAGTTCATTTCAAGTCCCTTTTCACACGCTCAGGCTGCCGGGAACCCGGGTCGGTGCCGGCTGCGCAACGTTATATGGATAGATTAGTTAGATAGTGCGAAAACTTTCACACCGCACATCAATGGTAACAATTTGACATAGTTAGCACCTTTACGACGTGGCATTAAGAATGATCTTTGTAACACTGATGAGTGAATGATTGTACAGTCACGAGCATGAATAATATAAATATATACCTAGTATGAACAGCTCGGTAATAAACTCTGATTTCATGATTCGTCCATTAATATGTGACAGCAGAATATGTACCTATGTGATAATTTATCAAAGTGATGTCAGATATTTTCGATCACAACGAAGTATCACATTCTTCTGTATTTAACTGTACGCAGATAATTATTAGTCATGTGCATTAATATTACATTGAAGCCGATGCAGCATTCTATATTTTGGCATCCCTTGTCTCACCAGATAGTTTTGGTGTTCCTTCGATGTTATATATATAGGTATTTGTGCTGCTACTTGTATATACCTTCCACAAATAATCCCATATATTTGACGTCATATATTAATGAACGAATCATGAAATCAGATTATTGCCGAGCTGTCCAAAGTAATATAATTATGTGCGCTCGTCATCGTGACTGTACCTACCGGCAGATTTCACCAGGTTTACCAAATTTTAATTTTTTGACGATGATGAACGTCTGAAGACTGGCTTAGGGTTAATGTCTGTTACTCCAGTGGATAATCACAGCTGTAAAAGTTAACCTACTGGACTGGCAATCTGCTAGCGACTAACTGGAATATTATACAAATTACCTCTCAATTCGTTTATTCAACGACTACTCACCTATCATGGTGGGCAGTTTGTCTGCTTGTTTGCCATTCAACAACACAAAAACTACCTATCTATCTCTATCTAAACTAGGTACCTGTTGGAATAAGGGTCAGGGACTCAGGGTCCAAGTTCAATGGGAATACGATTCCAAAGATGGGAATCCTCTAAGAGCCTCTTGTAGACCTTATGAGATGTTGGTCTCTTATGCTAGATACACACGCAGCAACTTTAGTCGCCGGCGGCTCGCTGGCGATTTCCAAATATAAAAGAAATATAAATATACAAGCAGACTTTGACCGCATATTTGTCGGTAGCGATTATAAAATCTGTGTGTGACGTGAGATTTTAGAATCGCTTTCGAGTCGTTGATGACTAAAGTCGCTGCGTATGTATCTAGCATTTGACATAGGCTGTTTTACTCTACAACAGCCATGCCGCACTACAGTGAAGACAGATTTGAACCCTATGGTTGAAACAAAGACCGTTTTAAGCATGAGGTCTTTGGGTTGAACATACTCGAATCTGGTAACACTGGTTAACGTTACTTACTAGTGTCAAAATCATATGATAACAAAAACGTCAAATGTCAAATTCAACTGTCAAGTGTCAACGGCAAGCGTTGCAAAGGTGAAGCAATTGTTATTTTACCAGATTGGAAATAAAATACGTGCCTTTGAATGCAATATTGTAAATAAAATGGAGAATTATAGCAAAGGCAAAAATGTAGAAGAGGAACTAGAACGGGACAAAATACCTATCAAGGACCTGCCAGAGAATTTCCTTTGGATGCAAGTGAGTTCTTATGTATATTCTGAACAATTATATTGAAAATGTAAAACCATTGATGTATGTAGAGTAAAACTAATATCCCCTGAGCCTAGGTTTTGCTTTATGAATAAATTAATGGTGTAAAAGTTGGAACAGCTTAACAGTAAACTTGTATTCACTAGTATTGCACAAGATTAGTAATGTTTATGCACTTATATACCTTTTTATTAGCCACTTATGTCCCACTGCTAGGCAACGGCGCGCTGGAGGCCTTTGCCCAGCAGTGAGACACTCTTTCACCACTCTGTCCAGGGGGTCTACTACGAAGTGCAAAGTGGGAATTATCGGATCGGACCGACACATGGCCGAACCGAATGTTATTGAAAAATGCGAAAAAAGTTTGGATCGGCAGTTGAGTCGGGACCATAGTCAATATTCGAAAGAGTGTAGGAGTGTAGGATCGGGACTGACCGAATCAAATAGTAACTTCGTAGCAGGAAACGACCGAACATTCGGCCGATACCTCTTCCGGGTAGACCCCCTGAGCTGCCAAGGACCAATCTTTAATAGAGGAGTCCAGCTTTAGTCAATAGTACCTATATATTCTATAATAATGTATTTTTATTTTTAAGGTGAAAGGTGGTAGCAAGATGGTAAACTTGATATCCCATGCATCAGGTATCTTTGAAGACAAAGCAGCCACTGCAGTTGTGTGGAGTGGGGCAGGTGCTGCTATCTCTAAAGCTATATCATGTGCTGAAATACTGAAAAGACAGTTTTCTATTGAACATCAAGTAACTAAACTATCCTATAAAATGTAAGAACCGAATTGATGTCTGACCCTTACAAATACATGTCATATCAGGTTGAAAATGAACATTTTACTCCTTTCAGGGTGGAGGAATTTTGGGAGCCGAAATTGGATGGTCTTGAAACATTAGTAGTAAAAAGACAAATACCTATCATACACATATTATTATCAGTGGATGCTATTCCAGATATCAACCAAATTGGGTAAGTGTTTTATTACTGACTGAACCAGTTCAAATTATAACAAAGATTTGTAAAAAAAAAAATCCTTAGTCATTCAGGGAAACCTGTAGGATTCATAACATTAATTTGTAATCCTGATATCTGTTTTTTTTTATTTCACAGCTACCAAACTCTGAAAGGAAAGAAGTTTTGGCAAAAGGAACAGAGCAGCAACTCTAAACAACATCAATCATATAAATCTAAGAAACCTTTTAAACAAAAGAAAACATAAATAAATACTTTTTTAATTAACTCGTTTTATTGTGCATAGTAAATAAGATAGTTGGAGATTACAAATGAACTCTCAATTTTTCTTAAAACTATTATATAAATAAACACATAGTTAAATACTTGACACATGAAATATTACACATCCTAATATTTGAGAGCATATTTGCATGTTTATATTAATAATAAACATGATTTAGTCACATACATAATTTAAATACTAGCTACTATGCATTTTAAATAGGGATTTATTATTTTAGACATCTATAATAAATCTACACTTTAAGCAGTAAATGCAATGATTACATACATCTCATTATGTCCATACTATTTTAAGTAATAATATACTTAGATATCCTAGGTTTTTAAAAAGTTGCTTGGTTAACTGGGATTTTAAGTATTTACCTACAACCCGCAAGAGTAAACTTGTGACCCGAGCGGGGCCCCTCCCGACCCCCATACTATTACCCCTTTCGCCTCTCACGTGTTCAAGTCATCCAAGCGAAGTCTCAAATTAACTCTTACAGGTTGCAGATAATATTATTCATGTCATACAACTAAAACAGAAGACACTTCAAAGTAAGGATAAAGATGCTACCTTATTAATGGGTACGCCAAGAGTAAACATTATTACTACTTCAGTTATCATCACAAATCGCTGTGAACACAACAGTCAGTAATGTCTTATAATTTGGTTCACAATGTAGAACCAAATTATTTCTTTAACCCTCATGCTTCCGATTCACCCACTGGTGTTTCATCATCTAGTTTAGGCAGTATCAGAATTTCCTTTGATATAATTGAGTATTTTGTAACAAAATAAGTAAATCTTTTGCACAGATGTGTTTCCTTCTCAAAAGCATCAAATATTGCCCTGTGGTGGAAGTATGCATGAGAAAATATTCGGTAAACTCGTCTGCAAACCGAACCCAGTTTAGCTACTGACGATTCCTTGATGCTGACCCTGAAACAAGTGCTATTATGAATATACAGCTAACAGATTCTATACAGGGTGGCAGGTTTCAGGAATTCATGGTTACAGTTTACATACCAATATCCCAGCCACCCTGTATAAAACAATTAATGTGATGTTGTGGAAACAACTATACCTGCTAGGAAAGTATTTGTTGCTGTTGAGCAAGCAAGCAGCTCCATCAAGTGTGTGTCTTGTGTAGTCAATAGCAGGACATTCTTTAGGAGTTTTATGAGCTGCACATAGGAAAATCCACTGTTCAGTAGCAGTCATTTGTGTGCATGTTTCTGGCTTACATTCAGCTTGTAATTTGACTGCCAGACCATTTAGCTCCATGCAAAACTGTCTGAAAGTAAACAAGAATGTTATACTTAGCGTTTAATTTAAAACAAAAACCCTTTTTTGTAAATCTATCAACATACCTCAAATGTTCATATTTCCAAACACCCTCATCTTGAGCTTCAGGCATTTTTAAAATAGCTTCAAGATTGGAGGGGTCTCGTCGTATGGTTTGTTGTATGAATTGTTGGACAGCGAGGGTGCTGTCCATTTCCTCAAAGGGTTCGTCTGGCCAGCGACAAAAATCCTACAACAAAGTATTATTATTTGCATGATAATAAATAGGTTTTGGATATTATTGGAAAGCTAAAGGTTTTCTGTGAAACACTCATACCTTTGCTTTCGAACCGGGTCGATTTCGTCTCAATATTTGAACAGCTTCGACGGCCATTTCGAATGGGACGTAGGTTGGGTGATTACAAATTTAAAAAATATGCCAGCAGGATAAATGAGGCTTTAGGATTACGATTAGAATAATAACGTAGAAACTTTATTTTATCAAATTGTCATTTGACGCCTATTCGATAACGCCATTACGTTTTTAAGTTGTCAAATTGACACACAAGGCAATATAAATTGTTCATGGATCCGTAGTGTTGAGCTCATAGCTTTATTTAACCGGTTTTTAAACGAATAAATTCAAAATTTGGCGGACAATTCATGCACCGCTTCTGTTTGAACAACGCATAAATGTATTGTACGCTCGCACTACCCTCCTATGACCCTAGCCAGTCAACCTCCTTCTATCACAGCCTTAAGCTAAGTACGCACGCAGCAACTTATGGACGATATCAATAACTCACGTCCGTAATCGTTACTCCGGTTTTCACGTCGCGAACTCAACGCGGCATTATTATTTGCAATTGTCTTCTGTCGACATTTTCCATGAGTCAAGCGATTCTAGCGACACCCGTGGCAAAATTTAACAGTTTTCTTCCCTATTGTTGAGGGATTTTTTTTTTGTAAAATCGACTAAATGGATCGGAATACAGACAAGCCAACAAAATAATAACGATTGAATTGTCATGGCAATTGACGTCATTGGCTGTCAAATCATCTTGTTGTGAGAAAATGTTTTGTTTCTAAAATAAATATAGATAGCGAAGCAAAATGTCCTTCAAACTAGTAACGAGAATATTTTTAAGTGTTTTATTGACCACTAGTAGTCATGCATTAAGTGATATGACCGATAGTTCATTCGGAAAACATAAAGAGGGTGTTATTGCTGCATTTGGAGATTTCAATTCAGATGAGTTAACTGATGCGTTTGTCATTAAAAATTACTCAAGTGTGGAAGTTTATCTTGCTTACGACAAAGAACCTTTTATGAGGCCGTCGGTATATGCTTGTAATTTCAGTAACATTTTAATAACGAGTGTTGTACCAGGTGATTTCGATGGAGACGCATACATGGACATAATGCTGACCACCCAAAGTTTAAATGATACTTCTAATTTGCATACTGTTAGAATATTATGGGGTGGCGAGTCCGCTTTGAACTGTTCTGATGCTTTGTTTATAAAGGCCATCTCATTAGGCCAACCATTAGTATTGGACTATAATCGAGATATGATTCTTGACCTTTTTGGCATGAATACACAAAAACAAAGAGTGTTCTGGATATTTGACAATTCCAGAACAACTCCTGTTGAAAAACTGATGGGTGATGATGTGACTAAGATGATAAAGCTGCCACATTCACACTCATTTTTAGATGTTAATGACGATGATGCTGCAGATCTTCTAGTTACAACTACTTCTAATGTTGAAGTGTGGTTGAATGATGAAATAGAAGGATTTAGATATAACAACAGTATTGAACTACTAGTAGGCCATCCAACGATCTATGGCCAAGCTCTGTTTCTTGATGTAGCTCTCTCTGGACAATTCTTTTTAGTAATACCTGTGTGCTATGATATACAGTGTTTTAATAGCACTATATTGATATATGACAACCAGAAGTGGCATGACCTTCAAGTGGATTTCAATGATGGCAAGGGAACATTGTGGCGATTTGTGCCACCAAGAAATGAAATTTATTTAGACACCATCACTATGAGAAGTGGAGATTATAACATGGATGGTTACCCAGACATCTTGATGACTTTAAGTCCTACCAATAGTAATGAAACCAGGGCTTTTCTGCTTCACAACAGGCCATGCAGCTTGCCAGGGTGCAAGTTCTACAGAACCTTTGAAGTGCAGTGGGATAGGTTTGACTCCTTTGGTAATGATGTTATCATGGCCACTTTCTATGACTTCTACATGGATGGTGTCCTTGACATCATATATGTCAAGAAAAATGTAACAACACTACAACATACAATGAATGCATTCAGAAATGAATTGGAATATGACACAAACTTCATTAAAGTCATTGTTGTTACTGGTTTGACCAATGAAAGAATACCAGTCAATAATAGAACTTTGTATAACAGAAAAGTTACATTTGGTAAGCAGTTAATTATATATGAATTAGTTTCTTTGGATTGCTTAGATCCACAAGTATAATTTATAAATGTTTTCTTTTTGCAGGAACCAATCTCCCTGGACCTAAAATAGGTTACAACACATGGTCGCAAGAAGGTACTTACAGGACAGGTGTTTGTGCTCAACTGCCACAGTCTGCATACTTTTCTCTACAGTTACCTTACTCCATATTTGGCTTGGATCGCACACCAAATTTTGTTGATACTTTGAATGTTGGCCTCTCAGGATATTCTAAAAGTTGGACTCAAATAATACCAAATTCTCAAATTGTAGTTGTTCCAGCTCCACCCAGCGACCCTTCTCAGTGGAAGGCTCAGTTGTTTGTGACACCGAGCAAAGTTATTCTTAAGAGTGTGTTTGTATTGACTGCTATCATAGTTATTATTACTGGGTGCGTTTTGTACTTGCATTGGAAGGAGAGAAACGACAGACAGGATATTATAGAAATTGATGAGAAGACTTATGTTAAGATATAATTTTGTAATTTAGTTAGTTTTGCAATGTGTATAATCACTAGGTACCTAATTACTTATAAGAAATAATGTGATCTAAGAATTAGATTGTAAAAAATATTTTTATTTGTATGACTATGGTTTAAAAACTTTTTTTTCTTTTGGGAGATACATGAATGATTAGTAAGTTAGAATCAGACAATTGGAATATACATATATACCTTATGAATAAGAAACTATTGTTATTTAGTTATTGATAAGTTACTGTGATAAAATTATGAAGATGACTGTAAGTTGAATGCGAACTATCACAAGGATGTGTATGTAAAATTAAAAATATAATAACTATGTTACTTTTATTTATGTTTATTTTTCAATAAGAAAACTGTAGGTCAAGGAGAATGTCTCACAACCATTCTCAATTAAAATAAAATACCTAATAAAGACAAAAACATGCTTGAAGATCAAAGGTAATTAAAGTTTTATATGTACTTGTTGTTAGTTACTTACAAGAAAAAAGGAGAAAACAACACTTATGATACATTATTAGGTACAAATCTCTAGAGCAAAACTAATAAATGTGCGCTGTACTTTAGACCTGATAAACATTGCTCAGATTAAAAAAAAAACATTTATATTAAGTGACACGAGGAAAACTTGGTATACATGAAAAAGTGCATCACAATAATCTAAATTTGAGTGAAATCATCACGAAATCGTCATAACACATTGGACAGAAAGTTTGATTTAAGTATCAAACGATCAAACCAGAGACTAATTTATACCAAGTACCAACACCTCTTGGTCATTGTCTATTATTATTGACATAAGATTGTAAGCACGCATTAGATCACGCAGGCTACTGGGATCCGAGTACTCTGAATAGCCTTTGACAAGTAGGAATGCCTGGCCACAGGAAGTTATAGCCATACCAGTGTGGCTCAATTGCTGACCATCACAAACTGGTTGTCTAATATGCGTGAGAGTTCTTAATGCTTCAATTTCTTATGTTTCTTCTCCTTCTTCTTTTCCATTTTCTCCAACTTCCTGTAAACAGAAAAACACTGGTATAATTTTTGTATATATTGATTTCTTAGGTATGTTATGATGTTATTTATGTACTGACTGAGGTGGTTTGGGCTGCCTAATTTGTAGCTATATTAGAACCAGGAATTTGAGATAATTTTCAAGTTATGAACAACAAAGTTCAAATACCATTGCAACTAAGAACGTATTAGGACCTTTTTGTTACAAAATTGCCACTCAAAAATCAACTTGGAATACATTTTACTAAAGTACAAAACTCATTAAGAGGTTATGGAATATAACTATCGGAGATTATGAACACTGCTTTACTTACTTCAACAACTTCTTTTTCTGTTTTTTAGTTAATTGACTGATTAGATCCATTTCAGTGAGATTAGATGAGTCATTTTCTTCAATCTTAGTGGCAGACAGAGGCAGAGCTCCAGCTTTCATCACAAGACCAGTATCTCTCATTTGTTGCATCAGTGTTGGAACATCTGGTTTCTCCTCTTCTTCTTCAGGAGCCGAGGTGGAAGCTTGCAGGGCACGAGCCTCACTCATAGATAAAGAGTACATTGAACATTCTTTGTCTGTAAAAAGGATGCAAACAGTTAAATAATATTGTAGTCTGAGTACTAGGCTAAGAACATAATAGTTAAATTAAGAATCAGTTACAATAATACATCACTCTTTAGGTCATTAAATTCTTACTATGACACATAGAAAAAGGTTTTTAATATACCAATTATGTACTTCCATTTATTACAATCATTCCCCAAGAGGTATGGTTCAAGAACATAAGAGTTTTATTACATTTCTAAACCTTGCCAGAAGCAATAAACCTGCATGTATTTAGAACTAATGAACTCACCTGTATTTATGTGACCCCATTTGTGGCATTTGATACATCTGACATTTCGGACAAGTATTCCAAAAGGCTGATCTCTGATTTCATTGTCCCCCTTGCAGTAGCTCTCCCTGGGCGCGTTGTACTTGCGTTGCCACTCGAATTTATATTCAGGTTCATTATCTTCACGTTCTCTTTCTTTTTTAACACCAGGGGGTGGCTCATACATAAAGTTTAAACTTAATTTGTCCTTACTGTCTTTGCTCAGCAATGCCCTTGAAATAAATGTATGTTTTTAATTATTTCAAGACTAAAATTCTTAGACTAAGGATATTAACACGACCGTTCCTTACTTGTTTTCATGAAGTTCTTGTTCCTTTTCATATTGCACTCGTAATTCCTCTTGTTTCTTTTTGTAAGCCTCTGTTTTCTGTTCTGCCATCCATACCTGTCGATTAACACAAATTTAATGTTGTTAAAGTAACACGAAGCGAAATACAGCTGATCAGAGGCTGTTGTGAACACAATGAAAAATTTAATGTCACAGCTGCATTACTTACCCTTTTCAAATTATCTCTTGACGCAGGATGGAAGAACTTCTTACACATGTAATTATTGAATCCTTTACCCATTTTGTTTATTTAAATTGTAAAGAATGAAGTAAATTAATATATTTCACAAGAACACACTAGCCTCGTAGGTAAGTACCGTAAGTACCACTGTTAGAGTACATAAATATATTACTTTACTCTATGGTAGGGTAGATAAACTAGAAGGTATTGCCACTATAAGTTTTGAAATTATACTGTTGTATGTACAGACGCCAGCAGGTCAAGCTACCCGAAACTGTCAAATTTTCCCAATCAACCTTGAACCTTAATGGATTAGCGATAAAGTTGAAAATCTATTAAACAAATTTGACAGATTGTAGTAACTTGATGTGCTGGCGTCCGTACACATTGTGTATTGGTAGAAAAAAAAAACCAGTTTAGTTGAATTTTGATTATATTTTTTGTATATGTCTATTACATGAAAGACATAAACATAACTGGCCAAATGTGGGTTTATGCTATGTTTTTTGTGACATTTCGTAGCAATGAAGACTTTTTATAAAAGTACTACTTAGCCGATTATCAAGTAATATTGGGAAGAAATCTCCTAAGCTTGCAACATAGTGGTATCCGCTATCAAATCAACCATTGATTAAAGAAGGCACGGCACTGTTTATTAATCTTAGAGTAAGGAAGCTACTACTTTTCTTTGTCTAAGATATTAATCTATGTACCCGGTATCAGTACTCTTTGATCTATGGGCACGGCATGGCTACCGGACGGCAGCTATGGGGTACCATTTTTGTATCTAACGTATGGAATTAGTATGAACTATATTGGGGTCCAATATACTTCGCGAAACTTGGATATAAATAAACTGGGGGATAACATCGCTGATAAAAATGCTTGGCTAAACGCTGGTCCTGCTCCATAAGGACGCATAAATAAATTGATAAGCATTTGAAAATACTGTTGGAGCTGCTGAAGATTGTAAAATACTATTTTTGCATTATATAAATTCAATCTCCTAGTATTGTATAATTGTATAGCACATGTGTGAGTATTATGTACGGACGCCAGCAGGACAAGCTACCCGTCAAATTTTCCCAATCAACCTTGAACCTTAATGCTTTATAGATAAAAGTTGAAAATCTATTAAAGAGATTTGACAGATTGTAGTAGCTTGATGTGCTGGCGTCAGTCGCTTGGCAGCATTATCTGACCCACCCTAAAAACAAACGAATTTGGACCCTCTGCCTGTGACATTAAGGTTTATTCAATTTATATGAGCTTATCAGACAAGTGCTCAAGAACTCGACGAAAAATACAATAATAACACAGACCTGCAAATTTGATCTTTATAACGTTACCAATAAGTTATACGTTATAACTACTTGTTATAATATAATTAATGTAATAGCTTATTTTAATGATTGCGTTCAAGTAATTCTGGTCTCGTGGTCTGTGTATAAGACTAAGAAAAACAAGTTGCGAGATCAAATCCTCCGACGAAGATATTGTTTTGCTTTCAATTTAGAATGTATTCCAAAACTATTTCATGTATTATTGTAAAGAACTATAGACGGATAATCTTCAAAATTCAAATATAAACTTTCTAAAATGCTAATATTTTCGCATAACTTGTAATAAGTGGGTGGTTGAAAAATAAATATTCGTATTCATTATAAAACTGGTATTCAAATGCTACTAAGGGTATGCAGTGACTACGCGCAAACATGTTTTACCTTGCCTTAATAAATTGCAAAAACAATGTCTCTTTACAATTTTTTATTTTCTATTTTATAGGTAGTTTTTTTATTATCATGACTCAATGGAGTGATTATTTAAAATACAAAATAATCTATTTGCACGAGGAGAAGGTTGGCTGCTTGCGCTGTGCAAGAATAAACTTTATGAAGTATACTATATGGTTCAAATTCTTTAGAATATGCGTCTAGCATTACAACTAAGATCAAATTTCAATGCGGCTTATAAGAGTTGAGTTGGTCTTGTGGTCACTAAGGTAGTGCGGTGTTCATCGTTGTCTACGTTCGAAACCAAGTTTAACCTAAATATATCTTTTTGCTCAGCTGTTTTTTTTTTAATTATTTTATTACACTTTTTTAAATTTCTTTAATGGACGACGTAGGTCTTTTTAAACGGGTAGGTTGTATAGGAATAAAACTAAACAATTGCATGTTTAAAATGTTTATTAATTAAAACACTTAGGTAAGATAAAGTAAGTAAATGCTCATATATTTCCAAATTAATAGACATTTTATATTAGTATGCCATAATCAAATCTAACCATTTATAAACATTAAAAAGGCGTGCTTATGCTTAAAAGTTTGTTATCGAGAAAATTAATTCATCTGTGAATTGCTTTACAGATTTATAGCTGCCTATACAGCGTGTAACGGAAAGGGTGTATACATACCAAGGGCACGGCTTCTTTGGATGATAACAAACGATATTGGAAGGGTTTCAATTCAAAATAAAATACTCTAAAAATTGATACCAAATTTTCGGTATCTTGGGTTTCTTAAATTCAAATCATAACAAACGTATCACCGCACTACGTAGGTCAATGACTTCCACGTTAATGGCCAATATTACGAAAAATCTCTTCCGTAATTCTGCGCGCCTAGTATCGTCTACCGCATTCTTTGTCGGCCCGAACCGCCGAAATAAAATCGTCGCCGCCAAAGGTTTTCGCGCCTAATTCTGTGCGCCTAGTGCTTACAGACTATTACAGCTGCGGTTCTTTGTGACCGCCCGCCGTGCCGACACGCGCGCGCGCAATAAACCAAACATACCTACCTACACCGTGATGTAAAAATTAATGCGTAATTATTGATTAATGATATTAATGTATTACTCGTTAATATCAAGCCAGAAATTGCACGTAAAAACTGAGATAACAAAACTTACGTAAAAAACCGAAACAAAGTTTAGGTAGGTTAACTAGTTTCATCCCTTATTATTACTTATTACCGAGTAAACAGTAAAATCTTAAAGCTTTGCTTAATTTAGTAAATTGACTTACATTTTTAAAGATGGGGTTCGGTGTACACACGTAAGTACCAAAACCGCTCGCTTGTTCAAGGACACCTAAACATTGCGTTGCATGTCTGGTGTTAATGTCGTTATGGCGGCCTCAATCCGCACTTTCCTTAGGTCGTATCACATTTTTAAACACCAACAAAAAGTCTAACGGGGTTAGGTCTAGGGATCGCGGAGGTCAAGCCACGCTTCTACTACCACGCCCAACCCACTGAGATGATTACCATCTTCTGCTCCGACACATATCAACATTTCGTAATATTCGCTATTACTTAACGACACTTTGCAAACACAACAAAAAAGTCAATTAGGTGTAGCCGCACTGAACTGATGCGCGTATCACAGGGATAGAAACAAGCGCACTAGAAGCGGGTCAGGAGTCGACTGACGAGCAAAACAATAACAATAAAACTCCTATTCCCTGCTATCCTGGTACCTATTTTGTTTACACACACTAAGATGCTTCGTTGTGTGTGTAACGACGTAATTAGGGTTCTGTACGACACAATTTTCAATTCGGCAATAACAATTCCTGTTACTCGTGCGGTCCTAGTACTTTATTAATTTCTTTCCACAGTTAGATGTAGTTTTGCGACATTTTTTATTGACTTCGTTTGAATTAGACTAAAGGACTAGACGTGCTCAAACCAATAAAACCCATGTACCACTCAAACAGCACCGACAGACCATGAACTTCCGATAATTCTTTCGGGTAGTCCTACAGACAAAAATTATGCGTGCGTGCTATCATTTTGTAATTAAAAAACTTACCGTCTTACGAATTTTCGGTCAGGTCACGTGTCCTGACGCGAGTTTAACATTTTTTACCCATTACAAAAAAAGTGTTCAACGCCGCTAAAGAAGTTTTCACTTCAAAAAACTATTAACTTGTTAATAGTTTTCATCATAATTATTTAAAAAAGTGACCTTCTTTTAAAAATTATGAACGGAACCCACTGTGATTTTATTTGTACTAGGAGAAGAATAAGTTGCGAAGAGGTGAATTGAAATGAAGTTTTGGGTTCAGTTGGACATAAATTGTTACTACTAAATCCTTTTTCTATTCTAAGTTCTAATGGCCAATAATAATGTTTATTCAAGCAATTAATTCCTGGATGCACGTAAGGATTCGATTTTTATGATCAATTCAATGATACGAGCTGACGATTTTTCGAAACAACTCCTGTATCGTATGTGTAAAAAATATTATGATAAGGGCACACAATAGTTGAAGTTCATATTTTAGTGATTTTAACCGACTACATCTGTACCATCTGAATGAAAGTCGTAGAATTACGCCGGAAAGGTTATCAATTATTATTTATTAAAAGTTTAGACGTACCTACCTGAGTGGCAACTGTAAACAAAATAAAGGTGTGTTAAATGGGGTTTAAAATTTTTTTGTTTACGATTTTTGAATGAATATTTAGAAGATCGATTCAAGAGCACCGGATTCAATCTGTGAATCGAATAAAACATCGATTTAAAGCAAAACATCGTTCATCCTTATGGCCACCAAAACAAAAGGTTAAGAATAACGTTAGGAAATTTACAGGAATATTGTTTTTGAATTAGGTATTTACTGTGTTGTAGGTACGATGGTAAGGTGGGTGGAAGATTACTATGTAGATAATAATTATCTAAAAAGTAATCTTCTACAAAAGGGCAACTAAGGAAAAATCCAACAAGTGTGTAAATGATACGTGACAATGCAAGCAGGTATCTAAATATTATTTCGTTAAATTTTGATACTAATTTAATATAATTAATTGTATTGTAGCTAGTTCACAAACATAATCAAAGTTTAGGAAAAGTCAGTAATAATATTTTGTAAACAAAAAATAAACATGCGGAACCTTTTATTCAGAATTACCAGGAGTAAGAGGTTTATTTTTACTTACAAATAGTTCGATGACACCGATCAGCTGACTTAGTGCTAGTGATGTGCTTATTTCAATTTTAAAAGTTTGGTTTCTGGTATCAATGTATTAAAAAATCTCGTAACTTCCGAACATGTAGAGATAGGATGACGAAATTTTATTTAAATAGGAATTAAGTATTTACATTATATAAGCTAAAATTTAAAATAATGATATGTACATGAAAACAAAAATAAGCAAAATAATCATAGGGCATCAAAAAATTCGTCCGCATCGCTGTCAACAGGAACAGTGCCCAAAAGGCTGGCAGCATTGCCACGTTGTATGGCGATGCTAATTCTTTGGCCAAGAAACAGGCCAGCCCTCTGGTCACGTGAAGAGTCGATTAACCGCTTGGCGATATCTCGAAAAACCAAGTGGGCACTCGGACCCCATGGCCCTAGTGTTTCAACCCCAAACGGCTCGAACATATAACTCCCAATCAGGTTGGAATATTTTCGCCGTTTGAGGTTTTCTGCACCAGCAGCAGCCGCTCCAGCACAGCCCACCGTGCTAGGAAGATGGGATGGCGCAAGGGTGTCGACACACGTTGCATCCCACACCAAAGGTCTACCTAACTTCCAGGGCATTATGGTCATTCCGTCTGGTCTCTTCCCATCGTCGCGTGCCAGGCCGATGGGTTCTAAAACAGCTGGCACCCCGGCGGTAACAAGAGCACGACGGATGATGTCATTAATGCTGGCGTGCCGTGCTATCCGACCTGCGCTCCTACTGCAGGATAGGCCATGGTGTCCGAGGCAGTCGACAGCTTCACCGCACTGACAGCGATGCGGAGCCCCACAAGGAGCGCCCAAACGCAAACAGGTAGCGAGCCGGAAGGTGGTGTCACCCAGCATAGTGCCTATGTTGGGTGACGGGAGTGCTTGAAGCCAGAGCCCTGACTCCCACTCACCCACAGCCAGCAGGCGGGCACGCTCAGCAGTATTGGTGGACGTATTGATAAGATTATTCCGTACCAACCTGCAGAGCGGCTCATCCCACTGTCTCTGGGAAGATGGGTTTACGGGCCGATCTGTATCCGGGCAAGCCGCTTTCCAGGCGTTCACCGCGTCTGTCAAGCAAGGCACTTCAGAGTCAACCAGGCAGGGGGCTAAAATTTTCCCGGTCAACTTTTCGGTGCTGTGGACAGAGGACAGAAACGCCGGTAAGCTAATACTGGTAATTTTGCGGACGCCGAGGCCACCAAAACGGATGGGTAGTGTGGCTTGAAGCCACGCTCGGTCGTCCAAGGCCACATTTAAAATGGTTGTTAATGTGCTGCGAATAATATGGTCAATTTTGTCCAACAGATGTGGTTGCTTCCATAAAGGGGAAGAACGTAGAAAATATATAAAATTTGGGCCAAAACAACAGTATCTAATCAGGGTGAATGCCGAATGTAAATTAATTTTAGAGAGTCTGTAGGATTAAAATACCCTTCCAATATCGTTTGATGTCGTCCAAAGAAGCCGTGTCCTTGGTATGTATATACCCTTTCCGTTACAGTCTGTATACAATATGTAACAAAATCCCTGTCCGATCCTTAAGAGTATTATTCGGCATCGTACTGTGTACATATATACGTAATCATTTAATGGATTTGAGATTATTATTTTCCCCCAATATCATTAAATTAAAATAAAAAATAAAAACTGACCAAAGGCAACACTGATCGCTCGACAAAGTTCACGTGTTACTACAGTTTAACCTACAGTTTTGTGTCAAAGAAGCCGCCCGTGTCATGAACCGCGCTTTGTCGCGTGCCGCCAAACATGGTACCCCTTCCCCAATGGCACCACTCCCATGAAAAGGCAATGCACAATTCCTGAGAAAAACCAATTAATGTAACCTAACCTCAAAACTTTTTACAGTCGCTTAAAAGCCGTAGTCCGGTAAAAATTTTGCACGAGGAGAGTGGGGGGAGGTGCCCCCTATGCCCTGGCACCACTTTCATGTAAAAACGACGCACCGTTCTTGAGAAAAACCAATTATTGTAACCTAACCTCAAAACACTCAACGTAGCACAGTCGAAGGAGGACCGGTCGACGGAGCCCCGCTTCGCGGGGTTCCTACTTCTGGGTGGTTTATAAAAAAATAACCACGAAGGGGTTCTAACCTAACCTGTCCGTGTCGGGGTGCCCCCAAGTCCAGAGCTCGCTTCGCTCGCTCATGCATCCAAATTCTCCTGGTATCAGTAGTAACATTGGGGATTTATAGGTTGTTATCATGGACCTTTGTAGGTCCATGGTTGTTATAAATAGAAATGAAACAAAACATTCATACATGAATGAACAAAACGAATGACAGTGACACTTATCATAGCTTTTTTTTACGTTCCGTTTTGCGTTCGTTTTCACATCATTTTGCACCATATGACAATATGTGAAACAGATTTGGTTGTCAATCGCCCATTTTAACGTTCCGTTTTCACTATTTACCTGATCTGAGGTTAGAAACATTTTTCATTAATTTCACGAAAAATATGCATTACCTTGTAATAAGAGTGGTAACGTTATAATCGGGGACCCAAGCCCTACCAGCTTTAACCACTTTTACCCCCCAAATCGTGCGACTCGATATCAAAGCCAACCCCACACCAGTTCTCTCAAACGTGCATTCAAAAAACTTTCATCTTTTTCGACTTATCCTAAGACCCAATTACAAAATTCCATTCTTGGTTCGTAATCAGTGGGCAGAAGGGATTGAACCCGCCGGTAGTGATAAGGGTGCTGACCATCTCCCTTCAGCACTCTCCAAACCCGCATGTGGTTTGTCTCTAATCGTCGCGCAACAAAGCGTATGCTTTGCGTGGGGTCCGCGGCAAACATATCCAGCACTTGTTCCTCAATTTCCACGTTGCGCTCTCGTGGTCTTCCAGCATCAGTGGCCTGCGACTCGTGCCCATGAACACTGCCTGTGGTGTATACACGGTTATGCAGGTGTTGGAACGCACGCTCCGACGGTACTGTCACACCTGGTCTATTAGCGAAACGCACCTCGTACGTTCTACGCGCAGCTGCATAATTGCAGTCTTGCCTAAGCACATCAACATATTAAAATATTCCTGATTAGAATACGACATTGTTCGCGAAACGACAGCGCTTGATACGTACGGACGTCCGATCGAAAGCTATCTCCACGAAAGACTAGCAACAAGTAGCGCGCCGGTAGGTAACTAGGCGGCGACATCAAAAGAGTCGGCGACTAGTTGAAAGAGTTTCTACGACGCGGTAGTGTAGGGCGGTGTTCTTTGAAATAAAAATAGGTAAAAATAAAAAGATTTTGCCGGCGGGTGGAGTGTTGTCAACTTATGAAAATTTGCCATATTCAGTGTTAAATTTCGCATGGATTATAAAAATTAAAAATCAATAACTTTTGGTTTTTATAAGTTACATTTTTATAACAATTTTTTTCTAGTACGTATGTTGACCCAGGAATACGCCTTTATTGGATCGGACAGGGTTTTTGTTACATATTGTATAGTGAATTAACATGACATTTAACCTTTTGAACGCCATTGTCACATATATGTGACAAACGAAATCTTACCCTGAACGCCAACGTCACAAATATATGACAAAATATACTTCGCACCATATTATGAAATAAACAATTTAATCATTACTTTTGTGTTTTTATTTATATAATTTAAAAGTTTAAGCTTCCGTCTACATTGTATTGCATGAAACTAATATAAATAAACCACCAATATCGAAAAATTTGTTGTTTTAAAAGTAGATGTTAAAGGAACGCGTATAAAAAGAGTGTCTCACACGCCGTAGTCTGCTATATGTGACAGCTAGTGTTGTGACGTATGATTGTAAAATCAATAAAAACTTAAGAAGATGAATATGAAATTTTAGTCCAGAGTATATTATTTGTGTATAAGTTGATATCAGGAGAAATAAAACGTATTTTTAAAACAACTCAGCCTTATACAACCATGCCTCTAGCTACACAATCAAAAATAAAATATGCAAATGTCTAATATCGACACTTGTTAAACATATCTCTTGCGCATGCCTAGCGCAAACCAATATGATCAGTCCCTTGTAAATACACCATAGTCATAAATCTATGACACAACGGTGACGTCGTAAGCGCAGGCGATTAAGTTTAGTGAAGCGCTTTAATTTTTTTTTATTACTACATTAAAATCCTTGCGTATTTTAGATATGGATAGGTATTATTTTAGATAAGAATACTTATTAGAATCGATAACCAACGTGTACACTGCTACATCCCTAATTCAGATGCGAGAATGTCATAAAATTGACTGGCAAGCAACGCTATTGTCACAATACCAAGACAAGTCATGTTGAATAGTGTTGTAACCATATTGTAATAAATATATTTTTTTAATTTCTAATATCTGCTTTTTCATTGATAGTCTCTGTTAAATGCTGTGTAACGATTACTATATTGGAATATAGTGGCAGGTTAAATAAAATTTCAGTGTCGTGAGTACGGTTTGTTAGAAAATTAAAGACGAAAATAAAAACTCAGTTGTATATCGATATAAGTTTTGGAATCCCTATTTTTTATGAAGGTCATTTGACAGAAAAAGTGGCCTGGCGTCAGGGGTACGGCGATACGTTTATACTCTGGCGTTCAAAAGGTTAAAATAGAAAAAAATCTATTTATAACAATAACATCACCACATAATCTGCAACATTTTTGTATGATCCCTTGCTAGACCATACATTACTTTTAGAGGAGAGATGAATGGAATAAAAGAAGGTAAGTATTAAAACACTACTGTATTGTCCCAAAGGTACTTAAAGGTAAAATGAGCTTAATGGACTGATGGTGTGGAAATGAAGTGAGTGACGCGGCCCTTGTTGGCTGTAACGAGAACGCCTGGCTGACTTGGTAGCCCAACGCGAACTGACTTGAACTGAGCTAATTATTATGAGTTGAAATGAATGTGTGGCGTGAACTGCTGAATTGCAGAATGTGCGGTTGCACCGTACATGCTCCCGAGCGGGAAGATGAACATGAAAAGATGAGTAACATGGTGATGCCAATTGGTCCTTATTCTACATAGATGATTGACAAGGTGATTCCAATTAGTCCTTATTCTATGTTTAGAGTCTCTACTTAAACTCTGTTTTGCGAGACTTAGGCACTGTACACTTGTCTAACTTATGCACTTTTGGAATTTCACTGTAATCTGATACACACGGAATCTCACACTGATTACGCGCACTAACACTATATTGAACCGTGGATGATGTGATGGAGGCCCCAGCCTCTGCCCGTGCCGGAGTCGCGTGTTGCGCGGTCTGTAGACTCTCCAATGCAGCCCTTGCCACCGCAACAGATGCGGTTCGCCTGTTACGCAGACGTCGTACCATGAAGACTGCTCCAACCACCAACATAACTCCGATCACTACATAAAATGCTGTGTAGTGATGGATATCGTGATAAGAAACTTGATGTGGCAAATTTTCACTTGCTTTGAGGATGCGGAGTTGCTTCTTAATTTCGTCAAGCTCCTTGTTGCTCGAGAGGAGTGTATAGTTTTGTATCAGTGGAGTTGGGATGCCTAAGTCTATGATATGATTGATGGGTTCTATTCTATTTCAGGCAGCATGAAAGGTGGTTTTATGTCTAAAGTGCTAAAACCTTCATTGCGTAAACCGTAAAACTTTCGGTTTTAATTAGACATGCGTGTTCGACTCCCAATACGCCTGCTTTTACTAACTGCCCCGGCGACACATTATCGTCGCATTTGACACTGACTACAGCAGAAAAATGCATAATTATTTATTTTGCTAAGAGCTGTCCATTGATTCGAACAAGTCGTAATGCTGATCTTGCATTTGCTGGAATCAGGTTCTACTTCACATAATTTTTCATCATTCTTGAGATGATAAATCGGCTTCTCTATATGACATAGATAAGTATCGACATTGTCACGTAGACATGTCTGGACGTCGTATATCGACATCGGTAAATAGGAGTCCTTCTTCAAATTGATTGCAACATGTTCAGCAATCGGAGTTAAAGTAGCCATGCTTGAGTTACCTACCAGTTGAGGTATTGGAATAATTTTCATGATTGAAAATGTATCTCTCGACACCAGAGGCAATTTTAATTCGAAGATTAAATATTCTTCAGTCATTCTTGCTTTGACTGTCAATAATTGATAAATGTTTCTAAAGTTAATTTGTAAGTTATTGACCGGTAACGTAAGATCCTTTGAAAGATGACTCGATATTGTATTCAGTGTCCTTCAGTTGTTCTGGTGACAATAAGTGAAAATTGAGTGTCCCGTGATAAACATCTGTTATGGTATCTAATAAACTTGTTTAGATTGTTTTTAGTTGTCTTAAAGCATTGCTTGTAGCAATTGCTCCGGTACTGAAATCGTTTATGGCTTGATTTCTCTCTGATTCTTTCAATAAAACGTTCTCCATCTTATCGAACTTGATTGATAGTGAATTAAGCATCTTGTGTTGCTTATTAATTGCTTGCCCATTCCTTTTCAAAACATTGTATTCTGCTTCAATGACCGTTGTTTGTTGTTTTATGAGCGAAAGCAAATGATTTTCATTTTCATGTATTGATTGAATATCTTGTTTATATTGCTCGGCGAATCTCTCATCAAGTGCACCGAATAAGTCGTTTGCTACAAACCCTACACCGTTGATAAGGCCTCGCTTGCTGCGGCGCGTGCTGGAATGCTGACTCAGTAACAGGTGGTTATAGTACTCGAGTTCTGAGAATTCTTGCTGCAATTGAACTTGTATGATGTCACAATGTGATGTGTCTTCAAATTTGTTGCATAACTGATCCAAGTAGCTAAGGTACTTACTGCATGCTTCTGTACCTTGCAAAAATGAATTCATGTCATAGTATGTGACTATCTTCCATTCATCTCTGATTAATTGCGTATTTGCAATTTAATTTAATAATAATCCGGTTGCATGTTACCGGACGCTGGTGTCCTAAAGTTTTATATTCTTGAATAAATAATTTATATTGTTTTGCTACTTCTTCATTATTGTGAAATTTTCTTTCCAACTGTTGAAATTGCGCCATAGCTTTATTTTTTGACAATCCCAATTGTTTCTCAGTTTTCTTTAAAATGCAATCTTACTTCATACATGCCATTTTCATGTCTTGTTGTGGTTTTCTTGTAATACTCCATGCATTGTAGATCTTCTGCGGATAAATTGGATGATTCTGTAATGTCTTCGATCTCCCAAAATCTTTGTACTTCGTCCACTTGATTAAGGACTACGTTACAATGCGAAGTCTTGAAATTTCCACATAAGATCCACCCCAGTCGTGTCTGTTGCGCGACTGGTAATGATAGATTAGCCTTGATAATGCCTTCTACAATGATATGGGAATACACATCGGCTCCCAATAAGATGTCGATAGGACGGCTGACATTGTATTCTGGATCGGCTAGTTGCATGCCGACCAGGTGTGCCCATGTTGGCTTGGTAAATGTACATCTTGGTAATTGATTAATCAGCGTGTCCATGATTACCACATCTGTTTTAAATGTAAAATCATCAAAATGCGAGCAACATGTTATGTTCGCAACGCCCTTGCTACTGCTTTCCTTCTGTCCTATCCCACAGATGACGGCCCTGCAATACTTTCTTGATAAAGCTAGCTGTTGTGCCGCTCTGGCTGAGATAAGGGAGACTTGATTGAGAGCCCTGATCTATCAGCGCACGTATTTTGTGGTATGATCCGTCACTTGCTAGAACTTTGATCATTGCTAATAATGTTTCGATCACGTTGTTGCCTTGTTGCAAAACGTGATTTTCTTGTGATTCTTGATTTTGCGTTCCAGTTACAAGAACTGCTGGTGTTTTAGTGTGCGTACGCGCAGCGGAATGTTGTTAAATTTAAAGATTTTAATTATGCAGATATTTAGTGTATGACGTCGTATAATTGTGTATGGTAAAAAAAAATTTGTGCACGCAACCATTGTGGAGAAATTCACCAAAAACTGATTCCGCTGGGCGAACGTTGTCCTGGCGGAACTTTTTTTAATCCATAGACTTTAAAAGAAAAGAGATGTGTCCCAAAATTAGTGTGTATTTGTGTGTAATTGTGTATGTATGAATAAAACTAGTGCATGCATAAACTTCGGAGAAATTCAAGTTTCCGCTACGCGAACGTTTCGCCATTAGCTAGTTTTCATATAAAGCGCTTACATAGAGAACTGTAGATTTTTACATACGTTGTTTTGAATTTGTTTATATTTGTTTAAAAAACAGATTTAGAAAAAATCGTAGGGCTTAAAAGATAAAAATATAAACGTAAAATACGCTTATTAGGTCTTAGTTCTTAAAGTATGCACTTTGGGGTCTAGATTTTCACGTTTATACAAACCTTGTAAGTGTCTGCAACATGTTGCCAAGTATCAATGATGTTCCGTTAGTAACTAAAGAGTTATAGGACAAATTTACCATGAACAGATCACTGTTTACAAAGCAGTCAAATATCACGACGTTCTGAAGGAATTGCATGGTAATATGTATGTCAATAATTAGTGTATTCATTCAACTATTCTTATGCAAAATTTCATGTCATTAAATTCAGTAATTAAAGAAAAACAATTATAATACTGACGAAGCATCGAAAACCTACATAACCCGACCAAGTTCGGATGGCTACAAAAAAGCGGCCGTGCAATATATTTAGGTAACATCCCAAAATTTACAGTATAATAACGGTATTGAATTGGTATAGGTGATAACACAATTATTGTTGTTTCGATATAATTTATAGGTCATTTATTTTTGTACACCTACTTTTTTAAATGTATTTGACTATGACAGAAAGTAGGTACTATTTACGTAGGTACTTTATTTAAGTATGCGCTTGAGACTTGAGATATAATCTAAATATATTATTTAAGACAAATAAAATTCATACAGCTAATTTCTATTGAAGATTTCACGGATCAGGATTCTAACTATAGACCCCTTAGGGAAATTAAATATTTACCACATGTAAGTATGTACTACTGTTTAGGTAAATATTTATCATATTGTAGCTTATTACACTATTTAACCAATAGACTAGGCATGCACGAGCGTTCCCCTTTGCAACTTTAGTGGATCAAACAATCTAATAACTTAAAAAAAACTACTTCTTGAATCGATTTTTTTTCTTATGTATGTGAGCGTGTTCCCCCGCACCCCACCAAAATATGAATGCAATTGTTTTATTTTTTCCTAACGCTTGTGTACGCAACTGTACCATATTAATAAATACTATATTGGAAGGTTAAGAACGTTTCTTAGATATATGGCACGGCCGCTTTTTGGTAGCCATCCGAACTTGGTCGGGTTATGTAGGTTTTCGATGCTTCGTCAGTATTATAATTGTTTTTCTTTAATTACTGAATTTAATGACATGAAATTTTGCATAAGAATAGTTGAATGAATACACTAATTATTGACATACATATTACCATGCAATTCCTTCAGAACGTCGTGATATTTGACTGCTTTGTAAACAGTGATCTGTTCATGGTAAATTTGTCCTATAACTCTTTAGTTACTAACGGAACATCATTGATACTTGGCAACATGTTGCAGACACTTACAAGGTTTCTATAAACGTGAAAATCTAGACCCCAAAGTGCATACTTTAAGAACTAAGACCTAATAAGCGTATTTTACGTTTATATTTTTATCTTTTAAGCCCTACGATTTTTTCTAAATCTGTTTTTTAAACAAATATAAACAAATTCAAAACAACGTATGTAAAAATCTACAGTTCTCTATGTAAGCGCTTTATATGAAAACTAGCTAATGGCGAAACGTTCGCGTAGCGGAAACTTGAATTTCTCCGAAGTTTATGCATGCACTAGTTTTATTCATACATACACAATTACACACAAATACACACTAATTTTTGGACACATCTCTTTTCTTCTAAAGTCTATGGATTAAAAAAAGTTCCGCCAGGACAACGTTCGCCCAGCGGAATCAGTTTTTGGTGAATTTCTCCACAATGGTTGCGTGCACAAATTTTTTTTTACCATACACAATTATACGACGTCATACACTAAATATCTGCATAATTAAAATCTTTAAATTCAACAACATTCCGCTGCGCGTACGCACACGGTGTTTTATTCTCCGTAATTGGGTTACATGAAGGCTTGTTGTTAAACGCTTCATGTAAAAGTGTATTATGTTTACCGCGACATTCGCGGCAGCGTCGTTCTGACGTACATTCTTTATCCTCATGGGAATAAAGACAATTTTTGCACAAATGCAATCGTGTTATAGCTTGTCGCTTTGCAATTGGTGTCATATTTAAAAACTTACTGCCATAGTATATTCCGTGTGACTCTTTACACAGCGGACATGTTAATTCGATATTGTTTACCGAAGTCTTACTTGCTGAATATTTATTCTTGAAATTTGACGATGATGATTTATTTTGCTTGCTTGTTTCTTCAGCAGTTCATCAAGCTTGCTAGATGAACCTCTGGAGCATACCTCGGCGGGCGGCGGTTGACGTCCCACCGGATCTTCTTGCTCAGATCGTGCAGGACCTTGTACCCCTTGATTAGAACCTCCCTGTTGAGCTTCCTTCATCTTTATCAACGAAACTTGATATTGTTGATTGATTAATGCCTTGGTCGAGATGTATATCTGTTCTGTTCGTTCGTATGCACGGCCACTAAAATACGGATGAGTCTTGCTTTCTTCCGTAAGAAGACGGTCGTGATTGTACTGGTAATCGGACCAATACTGATTTAAGTTTTCTAAACGTCGCTTGAAATAGTCAGCAGTCTTACGATCCGCTGAATCCTTTTTTATATTTGTAGCCAACTTTTGGATGGCTGTGTTAAGTTCTTCCTGATTTGCATGTATGGCCTCCATGATGAGGACTTATTGAAATAAGAAATAAATGGAAAGATCTTACTTGGATGTTCTTGATAACTGCTTACGGATCCTTGGTGATCCCCTGAGACACCTGCTAGCCTCAGCTCTTTGTGATAAAACACTCTCTGAGACACTTGTTAGTCTCAAAGTTTAAAATTACTGCACTGAACTCCTGTTAGTTCACGGATCATTGACGATCCCTGAGACACTTGTTAGTCTCAGCTCTTGATTATAGAACGCTCTCTGAGACACCTGCTAGTCTCAAAGTTTATAATTACTGCACTGAACTCCTGTTAGTTTACGGATCATTGACAATCCCTGACACACTTGTTAGCCTCAGCTCTTGATGATAAAACGCTCTCTGAGACACCTGCTAGTCTCAAAGTTTAAAATTACTGCACTCAACTCCTGTTAGTTCACGGATCATTAACGATCCCTGAGACACTTGTTAGTCTCAGCTCTTGATGATAAAACGCTCTCTGAGACACCTGCTAGTCTCAAAGTTTAAAATTACTGCACTGAACTCCTGTTAGTTCACGGATCATTGACAATCCCTGAGACACTTGTTAGTCTCAGCTCTTGATGATAAAACGCTCTCTGAGACACCTGCTAGTCTCAAAGTTTAAAATTACTGCACTGAACTCCTGTTAGTTCACGGATCATTGACAATCCCTGAGACACTTGTTAGTCTCTAAGTCTGAAATCCCCACACTCAGCACCTGATAGTGTACGGATCTTTGTTGTCCCTAAGACACTTGTTAGTCCCAAAGTTTTATAGTCACTCAACACAGCACACACTTTGAGTCACTGGATAGCTTCCCGCTATACTGTCCACCTGCGCGAAATGGACTATATAGCAAACGATATTCACAGTCGAAGGACCAAAAAGAATGTATGGACTGATGGTGTGGAAATGAAGTGAGTGACGCGGTCCTTGTTGGCCGTAACGATAACGCCTGGCTGACTTGGTAGCCCAACGCAAACTGAGCTAATTATTATGAGTTGAAATGAATGTGTGGCGTGAACTGCTGAATTGCAGAATGTGCGGTTGCACCGTACAATTTTAATGGTTTAACAATCATCCATTGAGCATTTACTTACATGGTGTGTTTAAAAATACCTACTAGATTTCATAATTAGTAGCGGAGTGGCGCACCGTCCCCTGCTATAACTTGCTGTAAGCGGCTACGCATACCGCGCACCATATTCCAACACAAATCTTTGCCTCTCATGTGCTCCCAAGTCGATGTCACAATCTCAACCAAGTTGTGTTTGTTTCGCACTTCCGTTTTGTCCCAATTTAAAACCATTTGATCCCATAGATTTTCTATAGGGTTCAAATCAGGACTTTTAGATGGCCAATTAATAACTGTCACACCTTCTTGAGCAGCTAACCAATCCTGCACAATGCCTGCACGGTGGATGGAACAATTACCGTGCATGAAATAAATATGTGATGTTGGATAGGCAATTCGCACAGTCGGCAGCATGACGTCACGCAGAATCTCCAAATACAAACTACTATTAAACCTACCACCTAATTCCACCAATTCACCAGGTCCCATAGACGACATCCAGCCCCAGTAGCCCAGGGTTATTCTACCGCTGGTTCTGCAAGGTAGCAAGCACTTCTCATTGTAGCGTTCTCCTTTCCTTCGCCATAAGATTTTACGTCCATCTTTATCCGATTTAAATGATTTTTCATCAGTGAAGATCACAACATTGTCTTCCCAATTAAAATTTAAATATTCCTGGGCAAAACGAACCCTTTCTTCAGCAGGTGTCAATGCAATTTTCTGTGCCGTTTTATAATTACTTATCCCAGCAGCGTGTAAATGTCTTCTCACTGTTTCCACTGATATATTGTGGTTTATTGCAGTTACACGAATGGGCAAAAATGGATTTTCAAGATGGCTTGAAACAATGGCCCGGTGGCGTTCAAATTCGGGACTATACTTAATGGCTTTTGCTCCTGGACGAATACGCTGAATATCTTCATTGTCTCCATAACGTCTTAGCCATAGTCTGACTGTATTTCTCTAAAACAAAAACAAAAAACATTTTTGGAACCGTGTATGTAACTTGTAAGGAGTGAATGTAGTGGTAAAATAGCCAACTACGCGTTCATTAATCACAATATTAATAAAATAAAATAGGTATAAAAAACACTTACTGCTATATTAAGTCGACGACCAATCTCTCTAATTCCAACATTCTGCTCATGTAAAAATATGATTTTATGTTTGGTATGGTCATTAAGTTGCGACATGATGCTTTTTTACACCAAATAATACTTAACGAGTTATGTGAAACGATTTAGAAATGTGTGTGCAGTCACTGCTTTAAGCGTAGTGTAACTTTTGTCACTTAGATGAATTTATTATCTACCTCACGAAGCAAATATATGTTTTACTTCGTATCCAACCATTCTTGGTAAATATAAAATCAGTGAACTTAAAGTTTTATAATTTACCCACCTGCCGGCAATGACGTTTTATATATCATTGCCTGCCGGTCGATTCTGTAAAAATCTCACCGTGAAAACTTAAGTGAAGTGAGCTTGATGTGAGGCTGTGAGCTGTCAGTAGTAGTGTCAATCCCTAGTATTAGTTGGAATGACAGCTCACTCCACGCTCACCACAGAGTACTTTGTAATATACTGAAAACGCTCACTTCACCTATGTTTTCACGGTGAGGTTTTTACAGAATCGCACTGCTGTTTACAAGATAAGTTATTATGCGTAAGTCATATTGGTCGTTCTCTAATAATGCAGGCAACATTGTAGAAATGAAAACAAATTAAAAAAGAAACTGATAATAGGTGGACTGTGCTTTCGAACCCACATGTTGTTCGTCGCCAATCCAGCATCAAACCGCTACGACAAGAACTTGTTGGGAATACGCGAAATTAAAGATTGGGTTCTAATTATGTAGTGTGACCTAGAAGCTTTTCAACTTTAATGTCAACGAGATAATGATTAAAATAGCTTAACAAAATGATATATGTTTAATGCCAGTGGCTCCGACAATGATGGGTGGGTTTACCTTAACGATGCCGTGTTATAGATCAAATTTGCATGTCTGTATTGTTATTGTATTTGTTCATCGCCTCGAGCACTATTGTCTGATAAGCTTATATAAATTGAATAAACCTTAATGTTACAGTCAGAGGGTCCAAATTCGTTTGTTTTTAGGGTGGGTCAGATAATGCTGCCAAGCGACTGTACATACTATAAAGCTACCATTTACTGGGAACGTCTTTCATTGACTTGAATGTGCCCTGGCGGCTGAGAGTATGTCATGTTCACTCAAATGTCTCGCTGATGGTGGCACATGGGTTGGATCATTTAGCTCCCTTCATAATGGTTGAGCTGAATGGTGCTAATCCATGCGTCGTGTTCGTGAACGGGCGCCGTCAGTAGGGACTGGTCATCTCTTTGCTGCCATGGCTTATTTTAATTGAATTTAATATTTGAATTGTTTTAAACTTTTCACTACGAACGCTTTTAACGTTCTGCATCGTTCTCACATGCATAATTTTTAACATGAATGATGTACGGACACCAGCACATCAAGTTACTACAATCTGTCAAATTTATTTAATAGATTTTCTACTTTATCGCTATAGCATTAAGGTTCAAGGTTGATTGGGAAAATTTGACAGTTTCGGGTAGCTTGACCTGCTGGCGTCTGTACTTAACCAATACTTTTTAACCATTATTAATTTGATATAAAAGAGTGTCCATGGAGTTTCTTGCCCGTTCTTCTCCATAGATACCATAGAGTAAAGTAATATATCGGGTAATAGATACCTACTACGCTTTGGAATGGGAGCTTCATTTTTCTGACTGACCGACCCCTTGACAATTCTAAAGTGCCTGTAATAAAAACTCAAACTTTTAGTATTTATTGCAATTAAACCAAATTGAAATAAATACTAAAAGTTTGAGTTTGAGTTAGACCTAAATCATCAGTGACGTACAAAACAAAACGACGGCCAATTGCGGCAATGTGACAATTTTAGTTTCTGAGACGCTCGAGCAAGAGGGGCGCTTTGAATCTGCACAAAAAACAACTGTTTTTGGTATATTTAGCACAGCGTACTTGTATAATATAGGTCAGTGTTTGTAATGTACACATACTACTTATTAGTTCTAATTAGACAACTAGTTTTAATTGGATAGACCAAAATATAAGACAAAACCTCTAAGTGTGGCTGTGAGATTTTGCAATCGCTGGCGACAATTGCAAAAGTCGCTACGTGTGTACCTAGGATTAGGAGATTGGTCATTGTTCTTTTATGGATCAGAATAATGGCCCACAAAAGGGATCAATGAAACGTAATTGTACGCAGCTGAGTTATAAGTGCTAAGTGGGATGTGTGGTCCTACTAAGAACGATAATATCCTGAAAGAACGGTAAGCGAAAACGAAATAAGAGCGCGGGCGACCAATGCGATGCGACGTGGTGGGACGGGTGAACAAGAAATTTTACGCGGGCATAGCCGCCGGCAGAAGCTAGTACTTAAATAATATTATAAATATGAAAGTTTGGATGTTTGTTACTAAATCACGCAAAAACGGCTGGAAGTATTTGGAGAACCAGATAGTTTACAAAGAAGCTAGAATACTTTTTATCCCGGTGTAGCGGTATCTACAACGCCACATGCGAACAATGCGTCATACTGACGTCACGCAGATCCTGCATCTTGCAAGCAGAGTTTACCGCGCAACTAGCATACACACAAACTTCCCGACATTAATCGTCGGACAATTGCCCGCCAGACACAACACCCGTCTGGTTGGGGATCCTCCCTTTTCTATGGAGGATGAGTGAACTTTACACCCTGTTCCTCATACTTCTATACCGGTAGTACGAGTGAAGAGAAGTATCCGACGTTCCCGTTGGATAGTTCATTCCACTCAGACCTCAACGTGGGCTAAGCTGCGGGTACCAGCTAGTGAGTATATATGTAAGAGGAAGTCTGACAGTGGCACCGGTGACTGAAAAGTGGTGTGGATATCGTCATGGTTTGGGTATGAATGTCACGTGGAAAATATTAAGTATGAATGTTGATGGCTATAAGAAGTAGGGGAAGACCAAAGAAACGATGGGTGGGCTGTATGACAGATGATATGACTAGAAAAAGGGGTGACTACCGAGATGACGACTAATAGAGAAGAAGTAGGAGAAAAATACTGATACGTATTGACTATTTTACTGATAACATTAGTTTAACATGTTATAATTCACAAGGGCAGTCTCTTGTTTCTTATATATTGGCACATAATGACACAGTAAAATAGTCAAAACCTATCAGGCTTATTTATCCAGAATGGAGTTGTCAAAAATTAAGATTAATAAACTTGAGGGTACAAATTGGATACAATGGAAGTAGTACGTGCCTGATGTCTGCATTATAGAGGGCGCTACAGATGCAGCAGTGCCTTAATTTACTATTACCACTCAATGATTCCTTACTTCGAAACCATGTCAATTACTCAATTCCATAGTTAATCACGCCAACCTGGCGTTCGTTTCGCGCGTTTTCGTTCATTGTGTCATAGAGAATACGGTATTTGGCTCTTCCTAATTACAACTTAAAAATACAACAATATTTCGGATGACCAAATAAATTGGGATAAGAGCAAGAGAATAATGATGATATTATCGGTAAATAATAACGGTATCTGTCAAAATCGACTAATCAGTCCAACTCAATCGGTGCAACTAAGTTACGGTTATTGGCTGAGTAGTGTTGTGTCGTTATTTACCGATACTTTTGTGTATGGTGCTGTGCTTGTCAAGTATGAAGTAGTGGTGGTTATGTGATGGTGGATGGGAAGATATTTTATTTGTATACTTTGCTAAGCTACAAGTTTTTGCGTTTCTCGTTGCAATACAGTGATTTTATCGACTAAAAGGTTTTGGATTCTTTTGTACATCGTTCGAGTATTTTCATAACTTATTAACCGAGTATACAGGTCAATTCATGAGTACCTACGACTTTCTAAAGTCCAGTGCTAAATTATACTCGATTAAAACATCAGTGTTATTATTTTGTTTCATTCGTTTGTACCTTAGATTACCTGTGAATATAGAGCTAACAATGATTAGTATTTGATGTAATGAAATTTAAATAACAGAAATTTTGATTTGCAATTCTTTTTTTTCCATTGTACATATGTATCTATTTTAGTATTATCATTAGCTCCAGCCTATCACTATTACTACCCTATCACGCACGTGAAGCGGTTAATCCGGATTCCCAATCCATAATACATATTGTCATCATTGTGTTGCTTTATGTTAAACACATTCATACTGTTTTATCATGTTGATGTATTTTTAGAATCCAACCTACTATGCTATTCAAGCTTGATTCCTTTGTAAACATTTTTGAAGTTTATATTCAGTTTGTGTACATGTGAAATGAAATATAGATATACAGTGGCTTTACGTATTGAATGACTCTTATAAGACTGTGATTAAATATGATCCTATGAAGGATACATCAGGACAATTCAAACAGGAGAATTTGACATTCATGGTGAGTAATGCCTTCATGTTTGCCCTTATGTTTTCTTAAAACACTTTTAATTTTGGGATAGAACAGATGCGTTTAGTCTAGTAAACAACAATAATTTGTAATGAAAATATGGTATAGCATTGCTAATCCTCTAGATTTTTTTGAAAGCGATAATTTGCAATCCGGTAATGTGTGATAACTTACTAGTTGTTCTTTACTGTGATTCATTTACTTGGACTTTGGTTTAATACATTCACATTGATGATTCCTTGTGTACTATAAAATTTGTTTGATCAAAACTGGTATGTCTTCTATGTTACAACTCATGGAAAAAGTCATCTTTTTATGGAAAAACTCTGCTACATAAATATCCTAAGTAATAATTTTGTTTTTGTACTTTATTAAAAAAAGGGGGCTAATTTTGCAATCAACAGATATATTTTTTTCATGGAACAAAACTAATATGTTCATCAATTTTCAAATTCAACTCTTTTTTGTTCTTACTCTGTTTATATTTTCTGATTATTTCCTTTATTTCATTTACATACTTACAAATTATATTTTTAAATATTTTTATAAACATATAGATAAAAAAAACATTTAAAAATATAAAAAAAAAAAACTATTTTCTGATTCTGGGGGTTCTAGAAAACGAAAGAAATAAAAATTATTTATTCTGCACATTCTCTATTATGCATAACATGACATATGGCATAACATGGCATAACATGGCACATTATAAAATACGTACACTAATACAAATTATCCAAAAGCCTCATATTTAATGAAAATGAGACATTAAAAAGTAAAAAGTGTTACAACAATATTCTCAACATTTTCATTTTCTCTTGCTGATTTTCATTGCCTCAAAGCTTTTCTGGTGGTTGACACTGTTGATTCTGATTCTATTACAATCCTTAACTTACCTTTAATTATAATATTGTTCTTACTCTAATATTTTCTTTCTAAGTTGCTTGCCTTGTGGTTGCATATTATTGTTTTTGGTTTACTTTATTATACCTGGAATAAATCCTTGCAATAAAATCAATTGTGTAAAATAATAACAGTCATATGGGTCGATCGAAGGTTAAGCTACGCTTGCCGAGGTTGGTCCGTGGATGGGTGACCACTCATAACATATTGAGAGCCCTTGTTACCTTGGAAGGCACAGTCTTTGACAGTTGTTACATTCCAGGACAGTCCTACCAAGCCGTGTCATGCAACTGCCTATTGCTCCATAAAGACATAAAGTAAAATACTGGTATTCAGCTGCATTCGTATAGAGTGGCACTGACCCCAACCCAATAGGAAAAGACGATGTCACATGTCTTCGGATTGTTGGTTTTACGACATGTTGGTTTCCTCACGATGCTTTCCTCCGTTTTGAGGGCAATGCTGATGAAAGTACTTACACAAAGTAAATGCCTGTCTGGGCTCGAACCGAGGCAAGCGCTTTACTTTGTTTAGCAATTTTATAATTTACTTTGTGTGTTAATAATAATTAGTAGTAATAATTCGTACCACTGGGACACCACTGCCCCGCAATGTTTAGGCAAATGTGAACATACATATAGATTAGGTATCACTATTTGTGTCTTAAGGTGTATAATGACTCAGCAGGATTGTCCGAAAGGGTTACCGCTACCCCGGAACATAAAGGGCGAAGGAAGGAACATGGGTGGGTTTTAGTCAGTAAGAGTCTGACACTCCCTTCCGCTCCACCCAGAGCGGAGGGGTCATTTGATGATTTCCCACCAGAAAAAAAAAGGTGTATAATGACCAGTATACAATAGCACAAGTCATTGGAGAAGTCACATCTGGTATCTGTGTATGTAGGTTTTTTTAACTTTGGCATAAACTTGATTTCAATTAAATCTACCAAAAAGACATTAACAAATAATAAAGTGTACCTATCTGCTATGAGTGACTTGCACTCCATGGTTGGATTTTTAAATTGAAAGTTAATTCCATGTTTTCTATTGCCACTATGATGCAATAACTGAGTATAACTGCCCCGTAATTGCTATCGTGGTTGCAAGCGCGACTGCTGAGTTTTGGGTCCTAGGTTCGATTCCCGGGTCGGACAAAAGCTGATCGCACATTTGTCAGCAACGTACACGCTGCATTTTAAAATTCTTTGTATGAAATCATGTGAAACCTCGCACATTTCACCCGTACCGTACGCGCCGCATTTAGTAAAATGCTGTAGGCATCCGAATATTGAAGGAAGCATTTTGATGACGTCATATAATAAGGCGCGTGCTAATACTCGGTGTTGGAAAAAACTGCAAACGTTTTTGGCAATACCTAAAAATTTGCGAACTGCCCGTACGGCACGTATTGCGCGTAAGTGCGAGGCCATCAGTAAATGCGGCGCGTACGGCGCGTGCGGCGCGTACAATGCTGATAAATATGCGACCACCTAAAGTGTTATTGAGTTTTCCATTGGGATTTTTATAGTAACAATTCGGAGTTGGAAGTTGGCGGTTTAATACCCTACTATAATAGTATAATAAAGGAACAGAGAGTGCACCTGTGTTTACGCTCACACTTGTGCACTATAATATCTCCTGCGTACCTGGCTAATCTCCGTTGAGACTGGCCACCGTGACCGAAATCGGTCGGGAGGCTATTATTATGATGCAATGCAGCCAATTACTGCATGTTTATTGTCAAGGTATAAGAATATACATGTTCATAAATGTTCTAATCAGGTTAATGGTATTTAAAATAATTTTGTATTGTGATTATATTAAATTCTGAAATAATCTGGTTATTGAAAGATTGCAAAGGTCAGATGGCAGCTGCTGCTCATTAAACAGAATAAGGGACGACTTTGTACAGATCACATCAGAGCACATCAAGCTACTACAATCTGTCAAATTTCTTTATTAGATTTTCATCTTTATTGCTGAAGCATTAGGTTCAAGGTTGATTGGGAAAATTAGACAGTTTCGGATACTGTGCTGACGTCTGTAAAGTCCGTTTCACAAAAGAAGTCTCGTAGACGCGGCGCCACTGTCGTAGGACGGAATCATAAATATTGATTTATTTATTTATCTCGACAACATATTACAGGCACTAGATAATAAAATGCACATTCTTAAATAGAGAAGGTGTCTCAGGTAAGAGGGTTGTGGTAGGAATGTTGCTAACTATATAATAATAATTAGTTCCACTTATTGCCGCGGGACTTCTTTCGGGAAACGGACTTTACAGTAAGGGTCAGAAGTGGAGTGACATTGTCACGAAGCAATAGATTGACACTTCTGTTTAACGTACGACCTTCTTCTAATGAGTAATTTCTATACTATAGACACATACTCACATTCGTTTGTAACTGATTGTATTTCATAAATTCAATCATTAGGTTATATGGCGTGATAGCCTAGCGGTTATCATACGTCGGTAAGCACGTTCATGCGTAGCGAGCCGTGAGTTCGAATCTCACGCGCGGTGATAATTTTTTTAAATGTTTTTATAAGTACCTACTCTAATAATCACGCTATTGAATATAGTTCCGTATCTTGTTCGTCTTGTTTACATAATTCGTAAAACTTTATGATTATACCTCAGAAATCTAAATAAATAAATTATAAGGTAGACACATGCAGTTAACTTACGACTCATTCACCGCGACTAAATAGAACGTTATTTGTTTGTGGTTGGTTGTTATTGTGGATTAGTGACGTGGGTTTAATCTATTAGCGGTGTTGTAGTTCATTTTGAAATGCAAGGAAATTTAAATATTGAGATGAAAGCAGATATTATCGCGCTGCGTAAAAGTGGACTTAATATTATATCACAGATATTTGATGAAACCGGACTGAGTGTGAGTATTATGATTTAATTATTTTATCGAATGTTTTTCTAATTAAAGTATAACTGCTGATCCTTTTAGTTATTTTTTTAACGTTTTATATTTATCATAAAGCCTAAATAGAAGAAAAACAAATGAATGATGAATATAAAATATAACATTAAGTATAATAATAATATAATATGTAACATTTCTATTTTAGCCTTGCCAGTTGAAAGCGAAGTGGAAGGCTCCAGTTAGTCAGTGAATATGAAACAAGTGGTTTCATACCAACGAGATATTTTTCCGAATTATTCGACACGTCTTTACGAACCGTTCGCCGTGTAAACGAAAACCAGCTTTTTGAGCTGGTTTTCGTTTCGCCCATATTTGATTGAAAAACATAAACGAGAACGTTTACATTTTGCGATACAGCGATTATACAGCGATGGGAAGCACGGAATGAGAGATCTGATGAGCAGTTGAAGTTGCATTGCATGGAAATATGGGAACATTTAAGAGGAACAGATATACATGTTTCAATATTGTTGGATTCATGCGCCAGCGTTTACTTGATAGCTTTCATAATAATGGGTGTTATACAAAGTATTAAGTTATAAATTACAAATTGATTTTAGTAATATTTAAATAATATTGCGTCATACCCGTAATAAGGATTATTTTGAGGTTTAGTTTCAATCTTCTTTTCATAATGAAAATGAATACTTAAGCTATAACCGCAATAAGTCTTAATAAATACGATTTATTAACTTTGACGTTTGAGATAGGCAACTAAAGTTAAAACGAACGCACTGGCAGTAAACAAAAAGTAGTACTACTGAGTAATTTTATTGTATTGTGACAAGGAGTTCGCACTTTTTTTATTTACGTGGCACAGTGGTACCGCCTTAGGTTATAAATGCAAAAATTTCATCATCAATTACCCCCACTTTAATTACTTATAACGATTAACCGATAAACAAGCTACTCAAAAATATAATAAACATGTCACCCATTTTACCTAATTATCACTTATTTTTCGACCTCCGAAGTGAACACATCATTACTTTGCGCTCGCATTATCAGTAACTCATTAGCACATATTGTTTGTGTAACGGTGAATTCTCAGAATTGCATTCTTTTTGAGTGGTGTTTGTGACATGGATTTCCAAGATCAAGGTATGTTCTTACTATTTATTTATATTTTTTTAATTTTATTTGACTTATGACGTGTTTTTACCTGCTACGCCACACAGGATTTCTACCAAATATTTAACTTATTGTTGACTTCACATAGACTTACAACTAATTTCAACCATAATCAAATACTCTCACATATCTTAAATTAAAGACTGACCTGTCTATTTTGAAAATATAAAAGGTTTTTTTGCGTCCTTTTGCGACTTTACTTTCTATATAGCCTCTACGACTGCGTAGGCTCAGGCGTAGCACGGTCTACAAAACATACGTAAAATATTAAAAAAAAAAAATCAGGTACTTTGATTAAATGTACTTTCTCAAGGATGCATTTCTTTGAGATTTGGGTCTGCCGTAACTGGAAGTGTTGCTCAGAAACAGCAACACGTGTTGGAAACTATTCTAGCTTCACTGGATGAGGTGGAGAATCTAGACATTAGGAACTTTCATAGATAGTAAGATACTCAGTTTATGTAAAAGTCTTGTGTGATTTTGGAAAATTGTCTCTAGAACTAAATCAAAATTTTATTTTGCAGATAGGAAATAGTATGTACAGACGTACATACATGTGTGTAGTTTAGACGTAGATTAGGTTTAATAGTAGACAAACCACGAAGTGGCGGAAGCGGGACATCGAACGATGAAAATACGGCACGAAATGTTTTCTCTAATTCTGCAATTTCAGCTGAAATTACTGGCTTAAATAAATATTTGATTGATCGTTGTTCCACAATTTTACAAGCCTTGTCCTTGGGTTTTAATATTGATTCGGATAAATTTAATGAATATGCTTTGGAAACCGCGCGACTTTTAATTCAAGAATATCCGTGGTATAATCTCCCAGCTTCCGTTCACAAAGTCCTCATCCATGGTGCTGAAGTGGCACAGTATGCTCTATTATCTATCGGGGAATTATCCGAAGAGGCAACAGAATCTAACAACAAACATTATAAAGCCTTCAGGCGGGATCACACGAGAAAAATGTCGCGAGTACTTACGAATACGGACTTACTTAACAGACTTTTACTCAGCTCAGACCCATTCATTACTAGTCTTCGGAAACTTCCCCGTAAGAAAATGAGCGTTATATCGAGCCAGGTTTTAGATTTATTACGAATTTAGTTTAAATTGAAATTAGGTTGGTCGTTGTGGTTATTTTAACTTAGTTGTGGTTATGATTACGTTTGTAAATAACATGTAGTATTCGTTTTTTTGCTTTTTGTTGTATATAATATGTATAATATATAAAAGAATACATATTTAATTATATCCCCTTCACGAATAGCATTAATATCATATTCAGATTTATTTCCGAACGAGGGACAATAAATCTCAAATATTGACTATTGAAATTTATACATATATAAGCAGTACATATTGTATAGTTTAATGTATATTATGTATTAAGTTATGTAAATAAATTATTAATGTACCTTTATGAAGTATTTTTTATTATTTACCCTTCAGAAAAATCTCATTTAATAAAGTAAGGTATTTATGACCACGCTTGTAGGGCGATTTTTAAATATTAGAATATAAAAGCTATTTAAAAGTATAAAAAATAGTAGCCCAAGATTATTATTTCCTTTATTTCATTTACATACTTTCAGATTATATTTTTAAATATTTTTATAAACAAAAAGATAAAAAAAACATTTAAAAATAAAAAAAATAGCAGCCCACCGGTATCGGGAGCAGGGTCCAAGGTCAGGGCTCCAGAGAGAGGAACCTCCTGACAATGCGAGCCGTGTCCAGAAGTACCGCTTTTTGAATCAAGCCCTTGATCCAGCTGCCCAACGAGAGCCTCCTCAGGTGTTGGTCGAGGCTCTTGGCTATTAAGCCATTGGCTGTCACGACTATCGGCACAATGATCGCTGAGTCCACATCCCACATGTCGACAACCTCGCGAGCCAACTCAAGATACTTGATTTGTTTATCTTTCTCGGCTTTCACGAGGTTCTCATCATGCGGGACGGTTATGTCAATAATCATTGCGCGCCGCTCTGATCGATCCACCACCACTATATAAGACTTATTGGCAACAATAGTCCTGTCAGTGATGATGGATCGATCCCAGTACAACGTGATATTTCCATTTTCGAGAACTGGGCCGGGCACATACCTGTAGTTCGGCACCTCAGATTCCACAAGGCTGTATTTTACAGCAAGTTGCTGATGGATTATCCTGGCTACAAGGTTGTGTCTATGCAAATACATTCCGTTAGCTAGACGAGAACACCCGGAGATAATATGCCTGATTGATTCTCCCGGCCGGTGGCATGCCCGACAGATGTCAACCGTGCCGTCTTTCACAATATTATTATGATGATTATTATATTACTAAGATACAATATTTTAAGTCTTAAGAGTCGTAGTTCACTGATTACCTGTTTTACTTCAATAAATTGTTATTTATGAGAAAATAAACTGTTTTGACTACAAGTTTATTTATTTTTAGTTTATAAAATTATAAGGAATAAACATTTTGAAATCCCTTATAAAACATTTTTTATTTTTAACCCCGTATTACAATAACAATATAATAATAAAAATAAAATAATTATTACATTATTATTCTGGTTTATTTATCTATAAAAAACGAATAACAAAAAAAAAACGATAAATATTATCGTTGGAAAAGATAAATAAAGAAAAGAAAAATAATATACAGCATCAACAACAAAGACAAACCGAATTAAAAACCTATTATACTAGTCAAAAAGAACTCAAACAAAGTTAATAAAATGTATATGGGACCAACGACCGGGCATCCATTACCAAATGAAAAAAAAAATAAAAAATAAACAAAGACCGAGGTCCAAAATAAACTCGCCGAATACATAACTTACTCCTTTTTTTAAGGCGGTTAAAAATACTTTATCCTACTTGTTAATTTCTTAACTCAGTTAAAAAATATTACAGATGAAACACTGTGGTTATACCCAGCCAACCGATGAGCCGGACATTCGGCCGAACGTAGCTATAGTCCATATCTTAATATGTAGATCTGAGCGCGCTTTTAGAGGTGGATTGATTCTTGGATATCGTCGAGGACCTGGTGGATTCGGGAAGATTACATTATTTTTATTTCTTTTCTATAATGTGACCAATAATTCTATAATTATGCATGTGCCTTAAACATATTATGCATGACTGAAATGTCGAATATAGTGAAACCATTCTGTTATTATTTCCATGTCATAATGTACAGACGCCAGCAGGTCAAGCTACCCGAAACTGTCAAATTTTCCCAATCAACCTTGAACCGTAATGCTTTAGCGATAAAGTTGAAAATCTATTAAGAAATTTGACAGATTGTAGTAGCTTGATATGCTGGCGTCTTTACCTAAATTCTGTCTTACATGAAGTAAAGAAAACAAAATGAATATTCTGTAGTCGCAGGATATTGACCTACTATTAGGTATACGGCCGGATAGTGAAGTAAGGCAGGATACAGGATAGTAAAAATATCCGGATATCCATTCATAAATTATTATTTTAAATCGAGTTTTGCCCATTGACATCAATTACTGGACACGGGCACACGGCGGACATAACCGTTATAATAATATGCAAGGTGCATAAATATCCCTTCCTCTCTCTGAACCAAGTTTTATTGTCATTTAATCCTAAAATAATTTTGTTCATTTGCACAAAGTACTTAAGACAAAGCATAATTTAAAGACAGTTTGACCATAACTTAGCAATTTGTCATAAATTATTACTTTTTAAACCAATAACTTAATGAGTTATTGTTGTATTGTTCTATTTATAAACACATCAAGGAAAATTATGACACGGATTTGCCACAAACTAATGAAATGATAGAATCCTAATAATACAGGCTGTACCAAAAACCCTGTCCGATCCAATAAAGGCGTATTCCTGGGTCAACATACGTACTAGAAAAAATTGTTATAAAAATGTAACTCATAAAAACCAAAAGTTATTGATTTTTAATTTTTATAATCCATGCGAAATTTAACACTGAATATGGCAAATTTTCATAAGTTGACAACACTCCACCCGCCGGCAAAATGTTTTTATTTTTACCTATTTTTATTTCAAAGAACACCGCCCTACACTACCGCGTCGTAGACACTCTTTCAACTAGTCGCCGACTCTTTTGATGTCGCCGCCTAGTTACCTACCGACGCGATACTTGTTGCTAGTCTTTCGTGGAGATAGCTTTCGATCTGACGTCCGTACGTATCAAGCGCTGTCGTTTCGCGAACAATGTCGTATTCTAATCAGGAATATTTTAATATGTTGATGTGCTTAGGCAAGACCGACTGCAATTATGCAGCTGCGCGTAATACGTACGAGGTGCGTTTCGCTAATAGACCAGGTGTGACAGTACCGTCGGAGCGTGCGTTCCAACGCGTGCATAACGGTGTATACACCACAGGCAGTGTTCATGGGCACGAGTCGCAGGCCACTGATGCTGGAAGACCACGAGAGCGCAACGAGGAAATTGAGGAACAAGTGCTGGATATGTTTGCCGCGGACCCCACGCAAAGCACACGCTCTGTTGCGCGACGATTAGACACAAACCACAGTGCGGTTTGGAGTGTGCTGAAGGGAGATGGTCAGCACCCTTATCACTACCGTCGGGTTCAATCCCTTCTGCCCACTGATTACGAACCAAGAATGGAATTTTGTAAATGTGTTTGTGTGTGTTTTTTTTTGTAAATTTAGCAAAAAGGTGTCGAATGTGTATTAGTGTTGGAGGTGGACATGTGGAGCATGATCGCCGAAGTATGCAACAACAACAAGTGAACGTTTTAATAAACTAACACCTGCAGTCGGTAAGTACATTGCCAGAAGCACATCACATTTAAAAAAAAGCCCTTATCAGGGCTACATTTAATTCAATTAATTGTTTCTTGATAAACAGAATTAAGTCAAAAACACAAAATACAGAGAGTATCTGAAATCCGGATTAGTATGCCTACAAAACAATATCAGCTGATACTTACGCGCACCGCGCGTAGTGTAGGTATGTTTGGCGGCACGCGACAAAGCGCGGTTTATGACACGGGCGGCTTCTTTGACACAAAACTGTAGGTAGTAAGACGTGAACTTTGTCGACCGATCAGTGTTGCCTTTGGTCAGTTTTTATTTTTTATTTTAATTTAATGATATTCACTGGGGAAAAATAATAATCTCAAATCCATTAAATGATTACGCATATGTGTACGCAGTACGATGCCGAATAATACTCTTAAGGATCGGACAGGGTTTTTGTTACATATTGTATACAATTTAATTATGGTGCGATTTTATGAAGTGAAGCTATTTATATTATAAACCAATATTTTACCATGCTAATTAATTAGTTAAATTGTTGTGTGTTCAAGGAAAACTGAAATGAATATGTAATAAATATAACCAACAAATAAATATGTTGGTAACTTATGTAAGGAAAAGTAGTTTAATCACTGCTGTATCTAGCAAAAAGTAGTCTTCCCGCCAGGTGAACCAAAAATTAACTTGGCCTCCAACATTAAACCTTGTCAATCATTTTTGTCTCGAACGAGTCCCGAAAAAGGCCGGGGATTTTAAAGGACGCCTAGATGGGCTTGTTACTCCTTCAGGATTGTTTGTCCGTCGTGCGTGTTTAACAAACGTTCGTCACGTGATTACGTCACAGCCAGCGTCAATCTTTTTTGCACTACTTGATGTCACTAGTCCTCTACAATCGCATCAACGTGGCCAAGTCACCAATGTCTGGATATGTCACAAAATCGATCTTGGACTTTCCTGTCTATGGACGACGGGTTTATCAAAATCCTTTGGAAGGTTCTTACCTTGTAAGGAAAAACGGAACCACCATCAGATTTTTTTTTGTAGTGTACAGCTTTTTTCCTAAGATATAATTAAAAAAAAAAACCGTCCATGGAAATTGTATGGGGAAAGTTATGAAGAGTACCACTATATTTCAAACATCTAGCTTTCTGAATTTCTGATCAAAGAACTGATGACGTATCGTTGGATAGTGTGGTTAGTGGAAGGAGTACTCGGACAAAATAAAGTTTGAAGCTGTCTTGAGCTTTTTTATTAAAAAATAAGACTTTTTCCTCACTCAGGGGCTGTGGATCCTCTAATCTTGTTTCTTCTTCTGTTTTGTTAAGCATAATAGTCTGGCCGACTATATTTAATTCGAAAGTTCTATTCTCTTCAATGGTGTACGAAGTCACAGCTTCTTACTTAGGCATTAATCTTACTCTGTCTAAGATTTTACGATTTCTATTTGATACTTCATTGCTAGTGGTAGTTTTGTAGCCCTGAATCTGGGTTTCAAGAATAGAATAGTCAAGATTTAATAAAATGTAAAAAATACCGGTTTATCTCAACGAAGTTAGTGTTCCAAATTTACAAAAAAATTAAACTGATCAAATAATTTAATTTTAAGGAATATGTCGGAGTTTTTTTCTGGTTAAAACTTCAGAAAGTTGAACAAAGGTCGTTCCCGTGACTACGTTTCTTTTGTCCTAACTTCAAGATTTCGTCATGCGCTATGAAGGAACAACTAAAACTGTTGTCCAATTTGTAGTAGTGTAAGATAGTGTTATAGGTGTAGATGTCGGCAATATGAACTATGTAGAAGCAGATCGCAACCTTATAAGTAAAACAATATAGTGTCAGTGTGTCGTCGGAGACGAGGGGTGGTCGATTTTTTTATTAACTTAGGGTGGGTGCGGTCGGGAGTGGCAGACCAAACATCGCCTTGTCCAGATCGATATCGTTACGGACTATTCCGCTTGCGACACATTCCAAATCGCACCATGTTTTTATTGTAGTCAAGCGCATTTTGCTAATATTTTGTTATACTTCGAGTTACCTTTGTCAAAAAACTGTTTGTTGGAAGTATTATTCAATATCATGTGGATGGTGAAATTGTCTAAAAAATTATCCTGCCGTTGTGCTAGATCATACACAAATACTTGCACTATTGAAAAAATTCTGCTATTTATTCCAAATCTGCTTAAATATTCTTGTAAAATTTGCTGCTCTGTCTAAATCATCAGAATCGACACTATCAGCAGATAGATAAGCAGTTGTTTGCGTATTGTGTGTCATCATTTTGGGCGATGCATATTTTTCTTTGAAATATAGGTGATATGTGTAGGTATGTCTATATTTAGCCATCTCTAAATATTGGGAATTGCAGATTTTAATAGGTACCAAAATATTTAACTCATCAATATGAAGTAGGTATTGCTTAGAACTGCTACGTTTGGGTGCTCAAAATTTACATTCAACGGAAGCAGTGAAATGTTATTACTGCTACGAAAGTGCTTAGCGAGGAATAAAATAGCGTCTAGAATTATAGCTCTTTCGTAAAGATATTACTATAACATTCTATTTGAGGCATTAGAGTTATATTTTATGTTTCGTAAAAAATGTCTGGTTTTTGCGAATTATCGTGTCGTTCCATTCTTTGTCCTCTCTTCAGTTTTATATAGATTTAAGCTATTTAATTGTTTGTTGTTGGTTTTAGTTGTTTTTTTTTTTTAAATATTTTGCGGGAAGATGATGATAATTCATAGAAAGTTAATATGAGATAGATGGCAATGTGTCAGTAATGATTGATCAAGAGAAATCTCCCAAAAAGTGAAAAAATAAGGTTTAGTAATGAAGGTGGATATATAGGTAGTTATCCTGGTGCTATATTCGGGAAAATAGCTGGCCTAGCCTGACTAACTATTAGTTTATGAGATTAGGTACCGCATCTTTTAGTGTTGCTATTTTGCTAATTTCCAGTATGTACTGTAATATATTTAATGGCTAACGGATGCCAACCATGTTACGCCCAGAGATATACACCGCAAAATACAAGGAACTTCTCATTAGTTTAGGTAACTACGAACCTAAGGTTATTATTTTAGTAAATAATAATGTAAGTATATTAGTTTCCATAAATAAATCGTGGACAAGGTCCGTTTTTACATCCTATACAGTTTAGGATTAATTGTAGGTAGTTAGTATAGTTGTTAGTCTTGAGTCTAAATGTTCTATTTGGTGTTCTCAAGTAGTTAGGGACTCTCATTCTATTATAGTTGAAAAATCCACTAGTCCGCGACTTTATCGCGTTATAAAATTATAATATAACTGATGATTCTTTTTTTCTAGTCGTACCTACTAGATATACTCTTATTTCGCTATTTACTTGCATTGATCTTCTTAATGAACAAACATTTAGTACATACTTATACTGAGATCTATAAATGTTGCTTCCTGTCACTATCGCACAATTGTCAAACTAAAAGTGCAAGATAAAGACGGATACTTAATTATGTCCAACTCGGCCTTAGTGTCAAATGTCTACTTGCCAAGTTATACTGGTAGTAATTACTGGACCTGAGTTATCCGTCTGCTGATTCAGCCTCTAGCTTATGTATTTGGCGTACTATTAATAACTTGGTAAATATGTAACCAAAGTCGAGGTTACAAATATTAACTTGAATAAATGTGTGACGTAATAGACCATAAGGCGTACTTACTAGGAATAATATAAACAGAGATGATCAACTAGATTACAGGCATGTACATCGTTAAGTATCTGCTAATTTGCCATAATTATGCGCGGTTTAAATATGTTATTAATACTTCAGGCGATTGGTCAAAGGTTTCTCTGTAGGAGGACATCATTTTCGAAATCTACTTAATAAAAATCTTAATTGAACAGACGTACAACCTAAACCGTTTCGTCTAGAAGCTTGCCATATATATCGAATGTGAGCAGTATGGATGTTTGAAAATTCACATTTTATTACATTTAAATTTTATATAAGTTAGTCATTTTTGCCGATGGGAAAGCCCATCCATAGCCGTATGGATGGGCTTTCCCATCGGCTTGTCCATGCATGTATTAGAAAAAAAAACGTGTTTCCACTAAACTCGGAACTAAACGGAGCTTTGCACCGAACGGCATAAACTGATTTTTTTTTATCGTGGAGTCACCACGATAACAAATAATGATGACTCAAATATTGAAAAGTGAACAGACTGAAAAAAGATCTTCGGTCATCTGCATAGCCTTTTCCCAACTATGTTGGGGTCGGCTTCCAGTCTAACCGGATGCAGCTGAGTACCAGTATTTTACATGGAGCGATTGCCCATCTGACCTCCACAACCCAATTACTGGCTAATACGATACCCCTTCCTCCTCCTTTGTAAGACTGGGTGCCAGACCTTCGGGCTTCTGACGACCCGTAACGAAGTGTCATATATCCACGAATGACAGCCGGGACTAGAGGCTTAACGTGCTTTCCGAGGCACGGAGTGGTCTTGGTAAGTAAAGATCACCCATCCACGGACCAACCGCGGCAAGCAATTTTTCAATTGTTGATACTTACTATATCATCTCTGATGAGGGCGGCCCCAAGAAGTGTATTTAGAATATGAAAAGGCATTTGACGCGTTCGTGCTAGTTCTGAGCGGCATCTTATTAAAAATTCTTGAGCATGTTGCAGAGGTATATTTTATCATAGATCTTTGATTATCGGCCTCAAATTCCTATCAGTCTGCGTAATCTAAAGAATTCCTGTCGGAAGTCTCAAACCACACTCCCGGTGTCCCACAGGGTTCAGTTTTCGGCCCATAAAACTTTATATTACCATTATTATTATGCACCACTCAATAACCTCAACCATACGACAAGAATAGATAATGTCATGAAGCGTCAGTAAGCTATAGTTTTTACAAGTGTCACGTAGAAAAACTGCAGTTCTCGTTACTTCCTAGTTATTTAGTGATTTACTTAACTAGCGTTGGTTAATGAAAACCAAACAATAACCAACACTAGTTGAATCACTAAAACACTTTAGGGTTACAAAAATGGGAAGCACTTAATTCCAGTATAGTCAAGAAAATTAACTCGATGCTATGATGTGTCATTCGCAGCATTCATGTGTCTCGCTTCCGGTAAATATTTTGTTTGTTCCTACACTGAACTGTTAGGAAGTAGACCATCAAACAACTTTTTTGCACAAAACTGGGTAGAAAAAAGTATTCTCGGAACTATCGGAGACAAATGTACCTATACCTATAGTACCTAAAGGCAGATAGTTTTGCTGTCAACAACATAGAATTTCTCGGAAAAAACGTGGCCGACACAGCTGGAAGGGCTCATTATGATCTTGACACAATATTGTCGTGACATTTAAGTGCACGAGTGACCCACATAAAAATGGTATCGTTGTGGACAAACTCACCAGTTAAGTCAAAACCGTGCGAGATCGACTTACTACATCAGACATGTTTGGAAGTGCTGGATCCTTTAAATTTTATCTGTCCACTTGCCACATTTTGTCGTGGTGTTTGTATAGATGCCAGCAGGTCAAGCTACCCGAAACTGTCAAATTTTCCCAATCAACCTTGAACCTTAATGCTTTGGAGATAGTTGAAAATCTATTAAAGAAATTTGACAGATTGTAGTAGCTTGATGTGCTGGCGTCTGTACAATAGCAAAATTTTTTTACCTCTTCTACAGCAAATTTTCTTCGATTCATTTAAAATAAGCTTAATTTCGGGTTAGAGTTTAGAACTGCATTGTACAATTAGCGATTTTAATAATGTAATTGATACCTGTGGCTACACTTACACTACTTACTACTTACCTACAGCTACACTTTTCATTCGGTAACTGCTCTTTTCGTTTATCTTATTCTCCGCTGCTCTTCTCTGTCAATCCACGCAGCCCTTCGTGTTATTGATATCTCGCGAACGAAAAGGCCCAAAATTATTTAGCTTCTTGAATATAATATATTTGTTTTATGATGCACGATCTGAGAGAGTCTATGTATAAATGGGTCACTTGAAAAAGAAGACTACTTGACCGGAACTTAAGAGAAAACTGTGGTTTGTATTATAAAACCTTAAAGTAAGAAACGTGTTAATAACTTCATATAAATAGATTCTAGCTACGTTGCTAAAAGAACGACAGTTGGCACGGCAGACTTAAGCATAAAAAGGATAACAGCTCCAGGAAATAAAGCAAGTAGTTAGCTAATGAAACTCAACTGACTACAGTTGGCAGGGATTATTCAGCCAGAACAACGTTTTGCTCGTATCCTACTAATATTATAAACTTGAAAGTTTTTATGGATGGATGGATGGATGGATGGATGTTTGTTTGTTACTCTTTCACGCCAAAACTACTGAACGGATTTGGATGAAATTTGGTACACAGATAGTTTTGTAACCAGGATTAACACATAGGATACTTTTTATCCCGATATCCCCACGGGATCAAATCTTATGCGGGTGAAACCACGGGACGCAGCTAGTATTTGAATGTAAAATGCCATCGTTTGACTTCCAAGTTAACGTTATGCGGGAAGCGTATGCCATTGCGTGAAATGTAATCTTAATCACATTACCTTTTTTTATTAAGTTCTAAAAATAGCTGTGGAGAACGTTATCGCGGGCGTTATCTCATGGCGAGATCGTGGTTCATAGGCGCTGGCGGTCGTGCGTGTGGTGCGGGCAGTGAACACGCCTCCAATGAGTTGCGGCTAGCTTGACATTGTGCGGTGTGCGCGCGGGCAGCCTAGCCTGCTAGGTGCCACCAACATGCTGACTCCGCGGCATCTCGCAACGCGGGCTACGTGCGGTTATTGACTCTGGGGGTAGATAGCGTTTATGTATATGACAGACGTGAAATTTATACTGCTATTTCCACCTGGAATACTTATCTGGCATAAGACGGGCATTTCATATAGGTAGTTAACTACCTATATGAAATGAAATAGTAAATAATATGTAATTTGCAAGCAAATCCTCAAAATGTTGATTTACCTACATGGCGTGTCTTAAAGAGAAGTTTTTAGAAGACGAGGTGCATGTTGTCAAAACAGCGGCACGTCAATTGGTCTAATCGGTCGCCGGCTGCGAGCCAATTACTTACTTGACAGCATGGAAGCAATTCCTACATTTGAGGGCGGAAAACGCTGCAGGAAGACTTCCCTTTATTGAGTTACAGAAATAGACACGCTCATTGTCGCCATCATGTAGTCTTTCGATAAATTATAAAATTATTACGAACTAGCTGTTGCCCGCGACTTTTGTCTGCGATCCAGATTGAAAAGCGGTCGATGATCTTCTCCAGGTCCCAGGTTACCTATCTGTCAAATTTTATAACGATCGGTTCAGTGGTTTAGGCGTGAAAAGTAACATACAGATAGAGGCATTTTCGCATTTATAATAATATTACTAGCTGCGCACCGCGGTTTCATCCGCATAAGTTTCGATCCCGTGGAAATATCGGGATAAAAGTATCCTATATGTTAATCCTGGTTATAAACCACATGTGTGCCAAATTTCATCCAAATCCGTTCAGTAGATTTTTCGTGAAAGAGTAACAAATATCCATCCATCCATACAAACTTTCACGTTTATAATATTAGTAGGATAGTAGGATAAAATTATTACCTATTGGCTGTTGCCTCGACTTTGATCTGCGGTCTAGATTGAAAAGTGACCTATGATCTTCTCCAGCAACCTAATTGCGTAGCACACTTTCAATGTCAATCGGAATAATTTAGAAGGATATTGCTAATCCATTGCTTCATATTATGTTGTGTCTGCTCAACAACGTAGATATCGCAATGAATGTTTTTGAACTCTCAAAATTAAAGCCATTGCTGGGTACTGTAGTGTGTTACGCAATTACTCCGCAGGTCCGAGGCTACCTATCTGTGAAATTTCATAACGATCGGTTCAGTTGTTTAGGCGTGAAAAGTAACATACACATATTATAATATAGTAATATACTGGAGCCGATTCCCTTGTTCACAAACTAAACTAAATTTAAGTTCAGTGCATCTTTTTCTTTCTATTTTTATTAAGAAAAGGACAAGATATTAGTTTAGTCTTGTCCTACCGGCGCGGCGGTCAGGGCTCCAGAGAGAGGAACCTCCTGACAATGCGAGCCGTGTTCAGAAGTACCGCTTTCTGAATGAAGCCCTTGATCCAGCTGCCCAACAAGATTAAGTTAATATTAATATGCCAATGTTAATTATTTGTACCTATAGATTAGTGGACGTGAAAAATACAGTTTTTGCTTTGGGGTAACTGTGTGTATTAGTCTGTCTGTAGTTATAGCTATTAATTATTCTTGGGCTGTGGTAATATAAAAAAAAACAATAAAATTCAAATCCGTGAAATCTTAAAGGTTTTAAAAGTTGTTTAGAAGATAACATTGTGATTTTATTGCGACACTAATCTCATACTCATTATACATTATAATATATGTTCACTATGATATAATCCTGCAATGTAGAGAAAATACTCTACATAACGCGAAAACGGCATATATGCGTCGTTTTCGCGTTTGCAATAGATTATAGAAATTTTCGCGGCAAACGAAAAATTAAAAAGTGTTTATTATTAGATTGTAATTATTAATTTCTTTAACTTCACAACAAATACGTAACTATGTTTATCATGATAAGTTTTAATTGCCATCACAATAATTACGTTTGCTGTGCGAGATCAAAGCGTACACTGTTTCAGAACGTCTGTTATCAACCAATCATCCTCTTATCGTAATAGGACAATGACTCTGAAGTTTTATGAAACCCCTGGGTTTATCTTGATACGATGTCGCCATAGGGAAAATGCTTTCTGCAAGCAAGTACACTGTATGAAATAGCCCTAGTTATTCTAATTAGATAATGTCTAGTTAATTCGTTTTCCTTAGTCTTTTTTGGGTGAATCCCCTTCGCTTGTTTTCGTAGAAAATACACATCAGACGTTCGTCACGTTTACATTGAATTTGTAGTTTTTTTTATCAGATTCTCCTACATTAGCTAGTCATATTTCTAGCCATTCTGCATCTCTAAGTTCTAGTCTGGGTAAACACATCGTATATCCCATGATTCCCAAGTCACCCCTCACAGAACGACCTCTTGCCGAATCCTAGGACCTCTAATTTAATTAATGTATTTGTTTGTGTGCCCTAGGTGAGCGTGTCGTGGTGAAGGCGACGGCATGTGGCGCGGCGCGCGGGTGCTGGTACTCGCGGCGCTGAGCCTATTGGCCGAGCCTTCGCTGGCCGCCAACAAGAAGTTCAACCTTACCATCGGTTACCTGCCCTGCCTCACCGGCGAACTGCGCGACCGACAGGGCCTTACTATCTCCGGGGCACTCTCCATTGCCCTCGAGGAGGTCTGCTGGCATAACTACCCATTACCATAGTTCAGATAATAATAAGACATGCCCATTAAAATAAATCTAGCCAAGGACGCTGCGGATCTTTCCATTAGCCTCATCTCGCATACCGTGTAATATTTTTAGTATCACATTAAATCACATGTACCGACCGCCCTGTAATGCTAAACTGATTCCAATGTGGTTTCGAATGATTCATTTATGTTTAAATTCCAAGCGATGTAATTACACTTTTAGAAGTATAAATGTCACTATAAATTCGGTTGGACTCGTACAATGATAAAACTTTGTTTGATCAGTGCAAAATCATATCTACACTTCCGTAGCTATTTTTAACTCGAGGGCAAACAAAATGAGTTAACTTTTAGAATTCCTCATACATAAATAAATGTCCTATACCTAAATAACGATGCCTTACTATGTGGTTACAGTTATCCTACAGGCAAGTAGCCCTTATCCCCATTTTCGCATGCGTAGGTTATGAAAGTACCAGCAGAAGTTTAAACCGGAAGGTTTACTTACCTTGCTTATCGGGTTGGGGAACCAGGCCATTAATCCCAGTTATTTTTGTAATACTAATAATAATAAAAAAAAAACAAAAAAACTAAATACTGGTACTCAGCTGCATCCGGTTAGACTAGAAGCCGACCCGAACATATAGAGCAAGAGCCCACGACGGCCAGACCTTCGTTATTTTATAAAAGCTGAAAGTTCTTCTGTGCATGTCCCTTATATAGGTAAGAACGACCAGCGACTATAGAGTTTGGGTTGTGGTTACTTGGGCAGGTAACAGGTAGTAAAGGTGTACAAAATAGTACCTTAAATTCGTTAAAGTATAAAGCTCAATTTTTTTATATTTTCTTCGGGGTAACTTTAGAAATCTCGTCATCCATTGCCGGACACTTCTGACAGTTGCTACCCCCTGCCAGACACCCCTAAAGTTTAATAAATTATAATTATACTTTCGTTATAGTATAAAAGCTAAATTTTATATATGTTACTTGGGGACCTATAAAAAAATGTTACCTCAATAGCCGGACAGTTTTAATGGTTTTTACATCTTGCCAGACACATTGAAAGTCCGCTGTAGGTGCGAACGCGAGGTAACAACTGTTCAAACGGGTGCGAGTCAGATAGGGCGCTTAGTCGACTGCGATCTTTTACTGTGCATCATCTGTCATTTAGTGATGTATTGAACAATTTATTGAAAAAAAAAAAATATGCGTAGGTACAGACGCCAGCAGGTCAACCGACCCGAAACTGTCAAATTTTCCCAATTAACCTTGAACCTTAACGTTTTAGCAATAACGTTGAAAATGTATTAAAGAAATTTGACAGATTGTAGTAGCTTGATGTGCTGGCGTCTGTACAACCAACGTTTTATAATTGATATTTGTGCAGTTTTTTTTGTGAAATATGCAGATGCTTACGGGTACTGGCAATAATTTAAAATATTTGGACCTAACCAAAATACATGCAGATTTGGGACAGTTAATTTGTCAGAGCTTACATGGATTTCATGCCATCACAGGTTGTGATTTTAATCCTGCGTTCTTCAGAAAAGGAAAATTAAAACCATACAAGACATTAAAACAATATCCAGTGTACCAGGAAGCTTTCAAGAACTTCGGCAACAGCGAATGAATTGAAAATTTAGATTATCAACAAAACATCTTTAATATTATTCAGAGATTTATATGCAATGTTTACAGTGTCCCTAATGTAATTGATGTTGATGCCGCTAGACTTCAAATATTCATCGACTCGTATACAGTAAACGAAACGAAGCTCGAAACTCGAAACTCGAAGCTCGTAAACGAAGCTTTTGACCGAAAGAAGTTGCGAAATTTTGACGCTAGCAATCTACCACCTTGCAAAATCGAGCTATTGCAGTAATTTCTGCGAGCAAATTATGTATGTACGGACGCCAGCACATCAAGTTACTACAATCTGTCAAATTTCTCTAATAGATTTTCAACTTTATCGCTGAAGCATTAAGGTTCAAGGTTGATTGGGAAAATTTGACAGTTTCGGGTAGCTTGACCTGCTGGCGTCTGTACCATTTGGAATAATGCTCATCTGAAAAATCCAACCACATATCAACCAGACAATAACGGCTGGGTATTGAAAGATGACAAATACCAGTTCAAATGGTTTGAAGCGGATCAACTACCAAGTTATGTTAGTGATTCGCTCAAAACTCAATCAGGTATGTAAATATTATATCAAATTATTATGATATAGATGACGATCATGACATCGACTGGAGGAGTAATGGTGAAGAAAATGAAAATATCGACGACTATGATGAAATTTATAAAAACGATAAAATATTTTTTTTACATGTAATAATACTTTTTTTTGGATTTTATGATATTAAAATATTTTTTTTTACTTTATATGGCTATGAAACGTAATGAAATTATTTTTTTATTGGATATCTTAAAAGATCGCAATCGACTAAGCACTCGCGCTCGCACCTACAGCGGACTTTCAATGTGTCTGGCAAGATGTAAAAACCATTAAAACTGTCCGGCTATTGAGGTAACATTTTTTTATAGGTCCCCAAGTAACATACATAAAATTTAGCTTTTATACTATAACGAAAGTATAATTATAATTTATTAAAGTTTAGGGGTGTCTGGCAGGGGGTAGCAACTGTCAGAAGTGTCCGGCAATGGATGACGAGATTTCTAAAGTTACCCCGAAGAAAATATAAAAAAATTGAGCTTTATACTTTAACGAATTTAAGGTACTATTTTGTACACCTTTACTACCTGTTACCTGCCCAAGTAACCACAACCCAAACTCTATAGTCGCTGGTCGTTCTTACCTGTATTGGGGACATGCACAGAAGAATTTTCAGCTTTTATAAAATAACGAAGGTCTGGCCGTCGTGGGCTCTTAGGCTAATAGTTTAGAAAAGGCTAGGCAGATGATGACTAATAATAATAAATTCAACGTTCAATAACGAACGAAACGGGAATGGGAACGTTTAAATAAGCCTCAGTTTTCTTCCAGCTGAACAACAACACAGAGTTGTTGCCCGACGTGGAGTTGTTCCTAGAATGGCATGACACCAAGTTCGACACAGTGACGGCGACACGCCTGATCACTGACATGAGCTGCTCGGGCGTCGTCGCCTTCTTCGGGCCCGAGGGCCGCTGCCACACTGAGGCGATCATCGCACAGTCCAGGAACTTGCCCATGATCTCTTATGTAAGCATAATGAGATTTTTTAAATCCCTTTCGCGCGTTTTTAGATTTTTCCATATTTCATCACACACTTGGATTAGACCCGCCCGCCGCCTAGATTGTATGCGATGTTTCTTCTATTTATTATAAATAATATTGTCGCTTAAGTTCTAACACCACGTAAGTCAAAAATATGAACTTTACAGGAGAGTGCAAAGTTGATAATTTATTAATAAATGGCATAATTTTACATAGATCTAATAGATCTATATACTAAAAAATAAAGTTACATATTTAATAGATCCAATTTGAAGTGTACACCAATTATAAAATAGTATTGTCATGGTATCTTATGTAGGTAAAATTATGCATTTCTGTCACTCTCCTGTAAAGTTGTTAATTTTGACTTACGTGGTGTTAGAACTTAAGCGACGATATGTCATATATGCAAGCTTACCTCTATTGCCGAAGCAAATCCGGATTTCCATTTTGCCGGACACCGTGTATCCGGGCATCCTAGAAGTCGGGCGAAAATAGCCAATTTGGACAGTGCTCGCGGAGGTGAGGCACGAAAATGTGAAATAAATAAAGACCGTATTAAGAAAACGTCGTAATTAATTTATAATACAGTATCCGTCCGAATAATGAACTACCATCCGGCCGGGTAGCAAAATTGGCCGGATAGCCGTTGTATCTCTACTACATACATCTTAAGTGATGCAGGACAATCTAAGGTATTTTTGAGGGAACAAAGTGGTCGTTGACTTTCTAATGTCAAAGCGAACACTAATGTAATTTAGTTAATTTAGATTTAGTTAATTAAACTAGAAAAAAATAAATAAGACAAAAATAAACAGTACAGGACATATGATTTGGGATGTATTTTGATGTTGAGTTATTGTGGTGAGTGTAGGGTGAATGGGTCTGTGGGTGAGTGTTAATGAGGTGTGCGAGGGGTGTTTGTGGTTTTTGTGGCATGTGTGGTTTTGTTGGGGTGTGTGACGGAGTGTATTTTACACTTCTGATGTTATTGTGTTTCTTTCAGAGATGTTCCGATTACCAAACTTCGACATTGTCGAACTTTGCGAGGTTGGAGCCGCCTGGCGCTCAGGTAAGCCATAACTTATTTTAATCTACACGATATCTATTTTTAGTCAAAATAAACTCATCGATAAAATCTACTAAATTAAATCTTAAATTCACTGACTGACAATGCACAGCCTGAATCACTGGGTCTGGATGCATGAAATTTTGCACATGACTTTTTATATTTATAACGAAGGTTAGTAAGACTTTTTGAAAATTCACCCCCTAAAGGGGATGAAAGTTTGTATTAAAGTTCGTCGTTTTTACTGTTGGGAAATCTCATCAAGCGCACGACTTCTGTTATAGTATAATTTATGTTGTTTATTACCTCCTATTTTTGAATAGACAATAGCTGGTGCGATATTGATTTACATACCATTCGTTGACATAGCTGTCCATTATGATTCCTGAGACTGCATTCATTTACTCCGAAATAATAATTTAATTTTGGAGGTCACTATTAAATTTTATTCAAAGGACACATATATAAAACAGTGTCTCAAGACGAAAGTCTTTGACCATGTTCGTGTTGCCAGTGATGACCTATGGCACTGAAACGTGGTCGCTCACAATGGGCCTTATTTGAAGGCTTAAAGCCACCAAAAGGGCAATGGAGGGGGCTATGCTTGGAGTTTCCCTGCGTGATCTAATCAGAAATGAAGAGATCTGCAGGAGAACCAAGGTAACCGACATAGCCTGAAGAATTGCCAAACTTAAGTGGCAGTGGGCAGGGCATATTGCTCGCAGAACGGATGGCCGATGGGGGCGAAAGGTTCTAGAGTGGCGACCGCGTACCGGAAGACAGGGTTGGAGAGCCTCCCATAAGGTGGACCCACGACCTTGTTAAAGCCGCAGGAACCCGTTGGATGCGAGAAGCACAGAACCGGTCGAAGTGGAGGTGCTTGGGGGAGGCCTATGTCCAGCAGTGGACGTCTTTCGGCTGAAATGATGATACATAAAAAACTTTTATCCTCTACAAAGGTTATAGGTTCCATTACCGTATTTTTTATTAGCGCGTATCTGAAGGTGTAGCGCTGGATGGTTTCTCCACAAGGTGGACCGATGACCTTGTGAAAGCCGTAGGAATCCGCTGGATGCGTCGGCTTATGTTTAAGCAGGGGATGACTTTCAGCTGAAATGATGATAATGATTCTTTACCAGCAAAGAGCATAACCAAATAATCAATAATGATGTGTTATTTAATTACAGGCAACAAAATCCGTAATATCGCTCCTACGGTACTACAGATGGAACAAGTTCTCCATTCTGTACGAGGAGTCGTGGGTGACGGTGGCGCTAACGCTGGAGAACCACGCGAAGAAGAACAATATGACTGTGAACCATCAGCGGCCGGTGATAGACACCTTCAAGTGCTGCGAGGACAAGATGACCTGCTGCTCGCCTGGCTTCTGGTACCAATTCATACAGGATACCAAGAATAAGACCAGAAGTGAGTGGATTAGATGTTTTTCATTTATTGGCTTTCTGTTGCTATATTAACGAGTCCATACTTCTAAAGCACTAGGTGGGATCAGCAGAGTTCTAATTTTGTTCTCGTAATTTGCTTTTCCTTGACACTGAAAACGGGCAGGGTAAAAAAAACAGAGCATAATCTGCGGAATTTACTCTTTTCCATATTATGTTCATTTTTTTTTATCATATGGTGATTGACAATTAATATAGGTGTCCATGAACTACATGTCATATAAATAACAAATCCCCTTATATTTTCAGTATACGTGTTCTTGGGCTCTAGTAGTGGTCTCATAGAAGTGATGACGGCGATGGAATCACTCCAGCTGTTCACCAAGGGCGAATACATGGTCATATTTGTAGATATGATGACTTATTCGCCTAAAGAAGCCTTGAAATATCTTATAAGTGAGTAAATGAAATGCTTGTAATGTGACATTTACGCTTAACAGAAAAAAAAGGTAACGTAACACTAACTACTATCATTTCTGCGTATTTGTCAGTAGTGTAAAATAGTTCCGTTTTCCTTATTGTTTTAGCTAAACCGTCGTCACATTGTTCGCCAGGCGTAAACATTACAATTGCAAATCTAATTGATACAGAAATTATGTATATGGCTGTATTTATTCTGATTTATGTGTTTTGGACACGAGGGTGAAACATGTAATGTTCATTCACTTTTGTTGCATTCTTGCGTCAGTTGTGACGTATTCATAGCTCGTAATATGCTTATTCAGTGGAAATACATAATCACACTCGATACGATCTTCTCCTTTTACGATGATAGGGAAATAAGCTATCAATTTTTGATATGAGGTATCCTAAACGCCGCGCGCCTTGTGCGTTTAATATCCTTGCGGAACAATAAAGTATTAAAACGATCTATAAATATATATCAGTATGATTCGATTTGCGGTTTTGTACTGTCGTAAAGCCCAGGGTCTATCATCAAGGGGAGTCATTGTTCCAGTGTGAAAAAGAGATGTAGCTATACAGATAGCTAGCTATACTAGCGCCATTCTCTTTTCGCACTAGAACACTATGACTTTGATACTTCTCTATACGACCATAGAACACAGAAATCCTGTGTTTATATTTAAATTAACCATGTTTTACAGAAACTGAGGACAGGACGAAGCTAACATGTCCGAACACGCAAGAGTTCAAAAAGCGAGCGCAGTCGCTACTGGTGGTGGTCTCGTCGCAGCCGTCCAGCAGTTACGAGGAGTTCACCGACAAAGTGCGCAAGTACAACACATTGGAGCCCTTCGTGTTTACTGACTCCATATTCGGGAATAAGTTTAATAAGGTAGTTGTTTTAATTTTGGGAGCTCAGAACCCAATTTGCATGAAATATGTATTATGTGAGTGTGCTTAAAGAATGTGGGAGAACAAAGGTTAAGCAATTTCCCTGCATAATAGGGACATCATACGTTTTCAAAGGTGATTGAAAATTTTTGAGTTTAAAATATGGAGCCTGGCATCCTACCTGTCCGCCATTTAGTTTTTTTTCAAAATGGCGGCTACGCATGAGACCTATGTAAACCGATAGCCGACATCAATGCGAACAGAAAACATAATAACACCAAACCCCGTAAAGTGTCACATTTCCGAGATATTAACGCTCAAAGTCGATCACGTTATTATGTTTTCTGTTTGCATTAAGTCAGCTATTGATTTATATAGGTCCCAAGCGTGGCCGCCATTTTGAAAAAAAAAATACACAAGAATGGTCCCAATTGTGCTTAACTTTTTCATTTCTCAACTGTGTGTATCTGTATGCCTAAAATTAGTTGCCATTATTTGACCATTTACGATAAACTTTTGGCTAAATAGTATATTTTAGTTAATACTAATAAGTCAATAATGTGTATCTCAGCATAATGTTCTGTTTACAGTTTGTTTCCATTTACGCTGCTTACTTATACGATTCGGTGAAACTTTACGCGAAAGCTTTGGATGAGATCATAAAGGAAGAGACTCGCAGTGAAATGTTGACGATGTCTAAACTGAATGCTATCGCCACGAACGGAACGCGTATCGTCGCCAAGATGATTCAAAGTTCACCGTATAAAAGTAAGTGTGTTGCTGACCACAATTGGGTAGTTGCATGACATTGAATACTATATATTCTAGTAGATAATATATTCACATGCGTGATACGATAACAGAATTCGAAGTCAAATTTGAAATCGGTCAAAAAATAAAAAAATTATAACTTATAAAAGCTTTTTGTCTATCTCTTGCATGTAATTTATATGGCGATACTGAACTATGATGTCACAATTCAATATTTCCCTCTCTGTCTAATTGAGAGTTTTGAACGCTTATATCTTTTTAATTTCCGAAGATAGGTATTAAAAAACTGGTTATACCAAGCTATTGGTGAGGTAAAAAAGCTTTAATTTAAATAATAATAAAAAATTAGTCAACTAGCCAATTTCCTAATACAAATAACCAGGACTAAGATCCGTGAGTGCATATCCCATTTTGACTCAAATTATGTAATTTTATGTTGTTTTTTTTTCTCTCAAAACATCTTTTAACCTTTTTTATTATTTTAAAGATATATGAGAACTCTTTTTGAAAACGGCTTAAATCAACGAAATATTAATTAATGTCGCCAATCCGTATGTACGTTGTTAGAATATGGCACTTCCTGCAGGTATATCGGGTATGTCCATTCGTCTGGATGAGAGAGCGGACTCGGAGGGCAATTTCTCCGTGTTAGCGTTCAAGCCGACCAAGTACCGCGACGGCGACGTCAACTGTTCATACAGCATGATACCTGTTGGGCACTTCCAGCATCAAAATAAACGAGAGTTTCCTGTGAGTACACCTTCCATTAGAGATAGTATAGATAACGCAATTCAAGATCGACGTCATGTGACACCTTTGTCATTGTAATAAGGTATAAATTGGAATGGTTGACACACATTCGTGTAATACATTTTTTTTTTTAAGAATCTGGCTTTTTCTGATACATATAAAACAAGATGAAATATTTTTTCAGGAATATAAACTAAACCCTCGTCTACCAATCGACTGGCCCGACAGTGTAAAACCCGAAGACGAACCGTCGTGTGGGTTTCTCAACGAGAAGTGTCCCAAAGACGATTCTCAAATAACGTCGCTGGTGGTCGCAGGCACGTTGGCCGTGACTCTGTTCTGCGCGCTGGTCGTCACCATCAGCATATACCGCAAGTGGAAGATCGAGCAAGAGATCGAGGGTCTCCTCTGGAAGATAGACCCACAAGAAATAGCTGGATATTTGGGCAGTGGGCTCGTGTGGTCGCCTAGTAAGGTAACCCCTTACCAGAAATAGACGCGCAGGCAAGCGCTAGCTTTTGTGTAAACAGTGCAGACTTTATGTGCTATTATGTGGTTGTTAGATGGTCGAAAATCGGCGTTCCTCGAATAAATTGTTTATGTTGCAGCTGAGTTTAGCGAGCGGGATATCGTGCGAGAGCAAATGCTGCACGCAGATATTCACGACAACAGCGCAGTTTAAGGGCAATGTTGTCAGGATTAAAGAGCTTAAGTTCTCCAAAAAGAAAGTAAGTTTATCGATAATTTTCTGTTATAGTGTTTAAAAAAAAATCTCACAAAGCGACGCGTGCTTTACTTGCGGTTGACAAGTATAAAAACCGCTTTGAAAACTTTTGTAAGCGCAAGAGCTCTCGGTACCGTCCGAGACGATGGCGGAGTCGAAGTGTGTATGTGTGTGTTATGTGATCACGCTACTCGTCCTCACGCACACATTCACAGCGAGTTTCTATACTTGATTAACACGAGTAAAGCACGCGTCGCTTCGTGGGATAAAAATATTGCACGCCGCGATGGCTCATGCCTTTTAACCAATGTTGATAATTTCGGCTGAACCATTTAAAATTACCATTACTTTATCATTAGTTTATTACCCACATAGTTTCTATTATATGCAGTATATTGTAATAGCTTATGTTTGCCAGGACATTCCACGTGAGATAATGAAGGAGATGCGCCTACTTCGAGAGTTGCGTCACGACAACCTTAACTCATTCATTGGTGCGGTGGTGGAGCCACTGCGCGTTCTTTTACTCACTGACTACTGTGCCAAAGGGAGCTTGTATGTAAGTATTGCACAGGATTACGAACGACGAATACACGTTCGAATTCATTTAGTAGATTCACAACGGTAAAACGTGAAGTGATAATATTAATGTAATGAATATCGTTGTTTCCAGGATATAATTGAAAATGAAGATATAAAGTTGGACAAAATGTTCATATCTTCGCTAATTCATGATCTCATAAAGGTACGTTTAATTTGATGTTTTAACTCATTTTCTTTAACAATATCGTATGCCTAACATGGTGTTATTTTGTTACAGGGTATGATGTTCATTCATACTTCACCATTAATTTTTCACGGAAATCTCAAATCCTCGAATTGTGTGGTTACGTCCAGGTGGATGCTTCAGGTCAGTATTTATTTTACGTTTTAATTTGAACCGGACAAATTATACTACTGTCGATGCACAAGCGATGAATCAGCATACAAATAAACATTCATTGCTATTGTAGGTTGGTGATTTTGGACTCCACGAGCTAAGAGCTTGTGCTGAAAACGAATTTATAGGGGAGCACCAATATTATAGAGGTATGATAAACAATACCTTTTTTGTAAAATTTTACATATACTACTAAATAATTTTATATTTACTTTGAATTATTTTACATATGATGTATATGTAAAATAATTCAAAGTAAATATGAATTATTTTACATATATACTTCTGAATAATTTAACATATACTTCTGCATCATTTAACATATACTTCTGAATCATTTAACATATACTTTTGAATAATTTTACATAATACTTCTGAATATTAACGTGTTTTGTTGTTTCAGGCTTATTATGGAAGGCTCCAGAGTTGCTAAGGGAGATGGAGCACCCCAACGGCACGGTGGGTGGTACGCAGAAGGGCGATGTCTATGCTTTTGGCATCATTCTCTATGAAATAATAGCTAGAAGAGGGCCTTTTGGTTTGACCGGGACGGAACCTAAGGGTAAGTGAATATTGTCTGCGGCTTTTATGATTGTATCTGATGATTGATGTCGCATAGAAGTGATTGTATTGATACTAATGACGCGATGACGCGGCTTTAACCTTACGATAGCGCAGCGTATACGTTCGACGATCACCTGCGCTAGCTAGATCTAGCTACGCATCATAAACGATCGCAGTTTCTCCCGTTTTAAAAGTATTATTTCTGTAGAAGATCTGAGGGACTTTTGGCAAATAATAACAGCCGCACGGGTCAATCGATCAGGTTAAGTTACTCTTGCCGTGGTTGGTCCGTGGGTATTTAGATATCAAGACCCGTCCGATTCGGAAAGCACATTACCCCAACATAGTCGGGAAAAGGCTAAGCAGATGGTGATTTCTGTAGAAGATCTATGATTTGCCGATATTAAAGTTTTGGTTATTCTTTCAGATATAGTCGAGCGACTGAAGAGACCTAAGTTGGACGGCGAGGAGGTGTTTCGACCTGACACAGACTGTTTGGACCCCGCTCCTGAGGACTACGTGGTCGCGTGCATGAAAGACTGCTGGACAGAAGACCCCAATTTGAGACCCGACTTTCCCATCATTAGAAGCCGCCTCAAGAAAATGAAGTCTGGAAAGTGAGTGAACCTTCCTTATAATTTTTTCACATCATGTAGACGATTTTGAACCTTATAGATATGTTGCTGTGTATGCATAGTTAACGTTTTGGTTGAATGTTCTAGATCAAGAAATATAATGGACCAAATGATGGACATGATGGAGAAATATGCCAATAATTTAGAAGAACTAGTCAACGAGAGAACGAGGCTATTGATCGAAGAGAAACAGAAAACCGAAGACTTATTACATAGGATGCTACCAAAGTAAGTTACCTTTTATACACTATACTGTTGTAGCAAATACAATTTCTATCCAAGTTATAAGTTTTGTATATAAAAACTGATGCCGCATCAGTTAACGTCAATAACGATTCGCGCATATTCGAACGTTAGTATAAAGTTTTGTGTCTCAGTATGCATTAAAAGAAACAAGCTTTACTTGCTTATTCACGTCCCAGTCGCGACCGGTGACCATCGTGATATGTGCATGTACATGTCATTAATATTCTGTGTACATTGGTGTTCTATGTTAGCGTCATCTAATCGTTATATTATTACTAATTTGAAGGTTTGTTATGTAATCGGTGTAATTAATAATAATATACATGTGAGCACAGTTGAGGAAGACGCAAATACAACAAGCTGTATCACATACCTGGATGTCGCAGTAGTGTGCGTACTGGTTTACATTTAGTCCAAGTCTCATCGCTACTATGTGATAACTAACTTAGACGTTTGTGAACCTCGATACTAGTAGGTACTCGAAATTGTTAAAAGTCGAGTCGACCGGTAATAATGTGCTATTTTTATTGCAGGAATAATGGTTCGCTTTACGTCACTATATTATATTGTTATGTAAAAAGTGTGTTGTAAAATAAAATGGGAGTGTATTATCTTACAAACATTGGCGTGATTTATGTATAGAAGTAACCACACTGTAGGTTACGTAGTGTATATTAAATCATGAGCATTATTGACGCTTTAAATAGTATTAGCTCAGATTGATAATGGTACTATAAATAAACCAATACACATAATATAGTTCATTCATCAAAAACGTGAAACATCGACATGGACTTGATGTAAAACAGTGGTACGTCGTCTAAAAATTTAATGTATTCACTTTGTTGTACTTGTGTTCTTTTCCAGATGTGGAGGTTGAATCCATTATAGAAATGTCGTGAAAATGTCTTGAGGTAATTAACTCCCTATTGGTGATTGTAGTTTAATATGGTTTGCCTCACACAGGTGGCAGGCTCACGTCACAATCTTCACAGAAATGTTCCGACATTGTGATACACGTGGCTCGCCTTTCATTAACAGAGTTTGAGTAGTTATAGAGCTTGCTTGGGGTTCTGTGGCGGTTTAGCGTGACGTCGTTGTCGGTGATGGCAGTTTCTTCAAGTAGTTAACTGGTTTTATAGCTTTTTGCAAGTGATTTTGTAGCGTTTCTATGGTGAACTTCAGTATTGGGGCACGAGTGGACTCATTTTCAAGTCAAACTGCACTTTTGATAATTTTTATTTATAGATCAGCATGCTTAACATTAATAGTACCTACTTCTAGTATATTAAGTATTTCTCACTATTTAAATATGTATAATTTAAGTACTTTTTATGTCTAAGTAAAAACTGTTATAATTATTATTTTAGACTTTTTCTTGATAATTATTTTTAAATTAAGATTTTATTACTCTAGTGCTTGTGATTGAACTGTACATATCTGTAAGATTACTGTTATGATTTAATCCGTAGCTTACAATATAAAGTAGCAGCATGATTTGAAGTAGTTGGTAAGTTAGAGTGATACTGTGTATCGTCAGAATGTCATATAAGTGTGGATGGTTAGGCCTATGTGTTAAGGGCGGTGTACATGTGGGTGATTGTTGCAGGTCGGTGGCGCGGCGCCTGACGACGGGCGAGGGCGTCGAGCCGGAGTCCTTCGACTCGGTCACCATCTACTTCAGCGACATCGTCGGGTTCACCGCCATGTCAGCCGAGAGTACTCCGCTCCAGGTCGTGAACTTTCTCAACGATCTGTACACCGTGTTTGATAGAATAATTAGAGGCTACGATGTTTATAAAGTGGAGACTATCGGGGACGCGTACATGGTGGTAAGTTATATTTAGGAGCATGAGCTTTTTTTCGTTTTTCTTAACATTTCCAATACATAACAAAATAGGTATTAAAATTAACATATCGTGTGTCTTCCAGGTATCTGGTCTCCCTATAAGAAACAGCGACAGACACGTGGGTGAGATCGCATCCATGGCGCTGGAATTGTTGAATGCAGTCAAAAGTCACAAAATATCTCATAGACCAAATGAAACACTCAAGCTTAGGATAGGAATTCATACGGGTAAGTTTTATGTTTGTTATACAGGGTGGCATGGACTGTAACCAAGGATTAAGCACATGATTCTAAACCCTTCAGCACTAAAATTTTGGATCTTCGATGTCCCTTGCACCCTTTATACCTCCAGATAAGCTCCAGTGCTGTTGTTGTGCTTATTCTAAATAAATAAAAAAATAAGTTTTTAGGTAAAGTTCCTACCGGTAATTTCATAGAAATTCTGATATGTTTAAAAAACCAAAAAAAAAATTGTGCCCACAAGTTGAAATTATGTCGCCTCAAGTGATTTCAACCCTGCTGCTGTTCAACTTCAACAGCATTACAAAAAAAAAAACGGATTTTATAAAGGTTCCAATATACCTTTTAGAAATTAAATGAACCCGCGGTCGGAGCCTTAAATAATTATTTTAGATACGACTGCAGCATACTTCTCATCGCATTTTTTTTTAGTCTGGAAATATCATCTAATTAATGAGATAATATTCATATTTCAGGCGCAGTAGTAGCAGGCGTGGTGGGTCTCACAATGCCGCGCTACTGCTTGTTCGGAGACACAGTGAACACGGCCTCCCGTATGGAATCCAACGGCGAGCCGCTCAAGATTCACATATCCCCGAGTTGCAAGCAGGCACTCGACAAGATTGGCGGATACATCGTCGAGCCAAGAGGCTCAATTCCTATCAAGGGAAAGGGGCAGGTTTGTGAAATAACTAATTTAATTAGCCAGGGATGGCCACTATATTTAAATTTTCTTAAGGGTTTTGCAATTTGCAGGTCAAAATTAGATTGTATGTTGATCAAAATATGATTCGCGACCGTATGTATAAATACGAATTTACAGAATTATAAACATCAATACAACTCTCTCAATTAGAATTGGCCGAAATGTCACGATTTCATGAAATAGTCAGAAGTTGGGTAATGTGAGTTACAAATAATTTAGTAAGTGTATTAGAGCGAAAGCGCCTTAGTACACCGTGTTCCGGACGATATACATAAACTTCGACCAGATGTTCAGACCATGGAAATAAGCATTTTTCATCATAGACATTAATTAATTCTTATTTTTTGTTAATTTTTGTACAAACTAAATACCTTGACGTCAATCACCTGATATGCATGCCTCTTTATCTCTTTATCCGAAGAATTTGATAGATTTATCATTTTAATTGCACTAAGCGGCAACATAGGCCAAATTAAGACCCTTTCTTACTGCATAGATCAATAAAATTTCATTAAATGGAATTACAAATATCTTTGTAACAAAACCTTTTTAAGTACTACTTCCTATTAGATTTGATTTGTAAAAGCCATAGAAGCGTTTGCCGAAGTTTATGGATAACGTGAAGAACACGGTGTATACTTATTTCATTGTTTGTAAATCATTTTTTCCACTTAAACCAGCAAGGCTATGAGCATTGCTGGGCAACTCTAATTATGATATTATTTTTCACGGTTGATAGACTGCCTATTTTTTTTTGGCAGAGTAGTATGTACTGAGTTAGTAACTCTTGTTTCTGTGTTACAGCTCCAGACGTACTGGTTGGTCAGTGCTACAGAGAAGGCTATACAAAAGAGGGCCGTCGAAGGCGAGGAGCGTCCACTGTTCCGTCGACCCAGACGAAGCCCCAGATTGACGGATTCCAGACATCCTTCACTTTCAGGTATTTTCTCGGTGGTGGAGTGTCGTGTGTCGCATCCACATTTTTGTAGTGTGGTTACCTCAACTTATACGTTTAAATATCGTTATTTACTATTGGCAGAATCGCACTTTTTCTTCCACCACACTGCAAAAATGTGAAATTTTATTTACTTTCTGAACTAATTTAATTTTCAATAACTTAGATTCCGTATGCGCAGGCGGAGGCGGCGGCAGCACTATCCGGCAGCGCATGTCGAGCGGCGCGCGCGACGCCGACGGGGTGCGCGGCTCGCGCTGCTCGCTGCCCGCGCCGGCCTGCGCCTCGCCCGCCGCGCCGGCCGCGCGCCGCCCCAGGTACGCGCCCTACCCGTGCGCCGCGCGACACGCGCTGCTGGCCAGCGCAGACCTGCGGCGCAGCAGTCAGTAATGTGCGATCTTGTGGGCAGGAACGCGCTCAGCTCGATCGCTTCGTCCACGGCGTGCTCGGGCTCGCCCGACGAGCCGGCGGCGCGCTGGGGCCTGCGCGCGCAGTCGCTGGACCTGCTGCCCGCGCGCGACGTGCGCATGCGCCGTCAGCCTACGGCGCGCTCGCTCGAGCACGAGGTGGGCGTGGCCACGGTGTGCGGCGACCCCGTGTTCAACGGCACCATCATCGGCATCGTGACGGACGACGCGCCGCGCGACGAGGACAGCCCGCTGCTGCGCAAGACCAGCCTGTCGTCCAAGCAGGAGCGCGCGCGGCGGAAGGCGCCCGAGGCCAGCTACATCGAGTTCTACAAGCGCTGGCGCTCGCTGGAGAACGTGGCCGAGGGCAAGGCGGGCGCGCGCAAGGCGCCGCGCTTCGCCATCCCGTCCTGGCTGCTCGGCTTCTTCAGCGCGCGCGAGCCCGAGCTGCGCGCGCCGCCGCTGCTCGACACCGAGTCCGCCGTCTGAGCAGCTGTCTCGACACCGAGTCCGCCGTCTGAGCAGCTGTGCGCCAGCACTATGTTACATTGTATGTATATTATATGAGATGTTGTAAATAATATGTGTAAGTAAAACGATGTTACCGTCAATTGTGAAATAAGTTTAATGTTATTAAATAATTTCTATTGAACAAGGTCTCTTAATAATACTGACATAGATCACAATTACATTAAGTGTCATTAAAGTGAGAAATGCGATTCTGGTATCGTGAGGTCCTGGCGGATTCATTACGAGGGTTCACCTCCAACCTTTAGGTAGAACTCCTCTGTCGCTCACGAGACCGCCTTTCTCGCACGTATAGTAACTACCGCGACTCGGATCGAGCTATGCTTGATGTCGCAGTAGCTAGAGATGCATGTCGCTGCCATTGACTAGGATTACATCGTAAGTACAAATGCACGTATTACGCGTCCGCGAGCAGTGGAATGCCAGCGCCGTCGCGCTCGTTGTACGAGCAGCCGTTGATCACCAGTTTGATGTCGCACTGCTTGGTATCACACGGCGACGTGTCCTGCACCAGGAGTGGGGTGTCGGGGGTGGGGGCTGGTGGGGTTTGGATACATTCCGTGTGCTCAATGATAGGACACGACACGCTCGTATACTCTTGCCGGAGGCTGGGTGCTTCTAATAGGTCACACCGTTGCGTTGGAGCTAGTCGACCTTCACCAACCACCTGAAAACATTAAAATAAATAATTATTATACCTGCTTCATAACCGATCATGGAGACTTTCAAGGTGCAATATCTACTTACTTCCATGAGATACTCATCGCTGCGGTGATGTAGAACACCGTCTGTGTGAGATTCCAAATGATTTCCGGAAGCGAAACGCAACTTTTTAGGAGATTCTAAACTGCAACATCTGTACAAAAGTTAAGGATATGAATGATAGTCTGGCTAAAAGTTTACTCAAATTAGGGGACTAATGAACTCGATCACTAAACTTTTTTGAATTTTGTCGAGCACTAAGTCAAAAAAATATAAAGTCCAACGTTACCTATGTAGTCCACCGACTTGGTTCTTCCAGCTCCTAGTCTTAAGCGAGCTGCGTTGTCCTCGCTTGTCCGTGCTGCCGGGCGGCTGCACATTGTCTCTCGCAGCGCGTCGCCGAGCTCTGGCTGCGGCAGCAGTTGGTTCCTCTCCCCGCAACCAATATGTCACCTGGTCACGCTTGCCCTTCATCGAGACTATGCCCCGCTCTTCAAGAATGTAACCCCCTAGTTGATCCAGTAGTGTCTTGCACGCTTGACTGCAGTGGATTTTTAGAGCTGAAATTATACAATGAAAGTCATAGGTACCGGTAGGCAGTATGGCGCTAGATGAAGGCAGAGAAAAAATAAAAAGCCGTTACTTTTGAGTAACATTTGAACCAACTGAAAACCAATACTTACGCGCCCCAGTCGATTCGAAGCGGCTGGCTGTGTTGACTGTGTCTCCGAACAGGCAATACCTAGGCATCTTTAGTCCTACTACTCCTGCGCAAACCGGACCTGGAAATGTATAAAGATGACGATGAATTTCTAGTTTCTTGCCTCAAGTTGGTGGTTAGATGCAAATCAATATGGTAGTATTGTAATATACTAGTTTCCTGATATCGATGAAAATCAGTTTATTATGTACCTGAATGTAGACCGACACGTAGCATAAGTCGATGGTCAGGCCGGTGTCGCAAGCGGAAGGCTCGCGTAGCAGACAATAGCGCCAGAGCCATTGATGCCACTTCGCCAGCGTGAAGTATACCGTTGCGAATCGGCAGGCCCGATACCTGAGAATAGTATTTATTATAATCTTGGTTTTAGACTCCAAAGACGAAGAAAGTTGTGTTAAATAATACTTACCACCATGTAGGCATCTCCTATAGTTTCCACTTTATACACGTCGAAATTTTCTAATATTGAATCGAAGCATGTGTAAAGATCGTTCAAAAAATCTACCACCTGTAAAAAAGAACATATCGTCTGATATCCTTTAACTTTTAAGAAGCACTAGCGAAACTTTTATGGAACTATGGACTGAGGGCCTCATACCTGTAATGGTGTGCTCTCTGCTGACATGGCTGTGAAACCAACAATATCACTAAAGTAAATGGTCACGGAATCATAGCTCTCTGGCATAACCCGTCGACCTCGCTTCAATTGCTCGGCCACGGGTGCTGGTAGCATTTCTTCTAATAAAGCCTCTGAAAAACAATTTTAGGGACATCAGAACAATACGTGTTTGTGTTTAGAAAATATTGTCAGGTCTTTAAAAATCCAACCAGTCTTTTTTTTCTCCTCCTGCAATTGATCTGTTCTCTCATCCACCAGAGCCTCCAGATTGTTCGCGTATTTCTCCATCATTGCTATCATGTTGTCGAAAATGTTTGGTTTCCTGAAATGAAACATATGTGAAGGTTACAGTTGGTTGTCAGTCCTTTACATCTGTAACAATTTGGTAGAGACACTCACATGCCCTTCCGCAGAGGCCGTAACCTAGTGCGGATGGATTTGAAGTCAGGTCGAGCTGTTGGTTCTTCTGTCCAACACTCGGTGCAACATTCTCGTACGCAGTCAAAACTACCAGTCAGTGCGTCCAATGGAGGCCTAGAAAAATAAATGATCAATGTCTTTAATATTAGACTAATCTGGACTCAGTGGCAAAAACAATTGTATAAATATAGTTGGTAGGCTATAAAAAAATAACGAATGTGTAGGTACTTTTTGTTAATTGTCTAATTTTGCGTCTCGAGCAGTTAGGGTCCAGTTGAGCAGGCCTTATTTGTCTTGGTTAGTAAAGTGACATTGCCTGCTCAGACACATACCTACCTGTATGTCGCAGGGTCTGGAGATGCTATCCTGTGTAGCAACGAGGGTACTGGGAGGGCATCACCTCCGAAGGGACCTCGTCTTGTATGTAACTCATACAGCACCAGTGCGAAGGCGTATACGTCAGAGTGTGGAGACCCGTCGTGTAACTCCACTGTCATGTTGGTGGTCTCCTTGCCCCATCCCGCTGAGCGAAGTAACTCCGGTGATAAATACGCTAGACCTTTGAAAGAAAACCAATCATGAGACTTAATAATGGCAATGTGGAAGGCTAAACCAAGAACCACAAGTTTTTTTTTTGGAAAAACCCGGATTACCTATAATTTGTAATATCCACTGCTATTTATATTTTGAAGACGTAGAAATAAAATATCCTTGCTTACTTTCAATATGAGACCTTAATGCATTTGACTCTGATGGAGGCATTTCACCCTTCCGGAACTCCTTTAGTCCGAAGTCTGCCAGCTTAACCACCCAGCGAGCATCTACCAAGCAGTTTGACGGTCGCAGTGCGCCGTGGTACTGCAGTGGTGACTCGTGGATGAAGATCATGCCCTAAGGAAGGACAAAGACATCATGATAAAGAGAGTAAGTAGAGTGAAGGACAATATGGACGAAGTCTAGTGTGTAGGGTGCACTCTGCAAGGTGCCTCCCTAACATAAGTAATGTCAATGCAGATGTCAGCGGGATTGTCCGAAAGGGTTACCGCTGCCCCGGAACATAAAGGGCGAAGGAAGGAACATGGGTGGGTTTTAGTCAGTAAGAGTCTGACACTCCCTTCCGCTCCACCCAGAGCGGGATGGGTCATTTGATGATTTCCCATCCCAAAAAAAAAAAAAAATGCAGATGTAAATGTCAAATTTAAACTTAAATGCAGAAAATGTCAATGAGTGCCCAACGGGATGAATCTAAATAAAAATGCAAGCTGTCCGACTCAAACCACGTCTAATTGAACACTAAAATGTAATATACATAAAATTCATAGAACAATGCCATATGTCAGTGTCAATGCACTGCCAAATGTAGGTTGCGTCCAAAGTGCAAATACGCGAGCCTACTGGCTAACTTATTGTAATGAATATATTTTAAAACCCATGTACGTACACCGTACATAGTGTTTAGGTAAGTAACACATCATAGTACACATTCATAACAGCATCTTGTGGCCTCTAGGCACTCCGTTGATCCTAATTGAATGCGCGCACGTGTATTTGTCCCTGTTTATGTTAACGTGGATGTAATTGTGCAGCCACTGTTGGTGATCCAAGAAATAAATGAATAAGCTCATAAATGGTTACAGTTTTGAGCTGTCTTAGATTTCGACCTTGCTTGTTTGTAGCGCAAAATAAGCGCGAAGGTAAAATGGATGTGTGACTCACTCTAATTATATCTCCAACTAGAGACGCGATGAACATGTTATCCAGTTTGATGTCTTCATTTTCGAGAATATCCTGTGAAACGAAAAGTATTCAATAGCAAGAACGGTTTGATGCCAAAGATTTAAATCTTTGCTGATTATTTATTGCAGTATTTTACCTTGAGGCTGCCTCTAGTGCAGTATTCGGATAGGGCGCAAACGTTCGGCGGCTCGATGCACGCGCCAACGAACCCGTTCACGTTATCATGTTGCAAATCCCGCATCTGCCGACACACACATTTTATTACACGCTGCAGAAACAATAGCTCGTAGATACCGCATGTTACGAGTATTGCGAAGATACAGAATATAAATGAAGCGGAAACTCCTGCTGTTTTATTTATTTGGAGGGATGGGTGCCCCTACTGAATACCTACTACTCTAGGCTACTACGAAATTGTTTATTTTTAGCTAGGATACCTACTTTGTAGGCGGGCTTTGTGTAAAACAAAAGAAAGACTCAATTATTGAGATTGGAAGCTAATGCAACATATTTTAGTTAGGCATAAATAGGTATTATAAATCACCTGTAACTGAGTGTTTAGGTTATCTGGTAAACTGATTTTGAAAGGTTTCGTAATGTAGGTAATTTATTTAACCACAAATCAGATAATCAACATTAATGTAATGAGCGGGCACGATTCCAAAATAGAGTTATATCTGTCCAGCTCACGTAGGGTTGTCAACTTGATGCAAGGCTAGCAGAAGTGACTAGTACGTAGGTGTTTAGATATAAAGGAGTGATATTGCCCTACACTAGCGTCATGTTTACAACTCAATACGCATTGTTCTTACCCACCAATAAAAAACTGTAAAATTTACGTGATTTTGGGGCGTGGTCCAAGTAATAAATTAACGTTATCAGTTAAAGAGCCCCGCTACTCCTCCCATTCCACATCAAAAAACGAGAAAGTAGGCACAAAAGTATAGGGATTAGGCAGTTACACTACCTACAGGTTATTTGGGTACATATTGTACAAATATATGCCGGCTTTCCTGGCGTCGACACATGGGGTGGCTGACCTCGTCACTGTAATTCTAGATTCCAATGGTGACGGGGCAAACATACCATTTATGTTGGGTGCCGGGTCAGCTTGGTCTGTCCTCAACATGGGGGCAGCAAGCCCTGACGCAACACATATTCAGCGCGCTTGGGACGACGTCGCATCCAGGCTGATCCAGGAACAGATGTTGTTGGGTTCCTCGGGGGCTGATTTAGCCAGACTCAGGGCTGTATCGCAGCCGGAATCGGGGGCATGGTTGCACGCGCTTGCATCGCCTCACCTTGGCACGTTGCTTGATGACGACTCTTTGCGTGTGGCGGTGGCCCTCCGCCTGGGTTGCAAGGTGTGTGAACCCCACAGATGCACCTGCGGTTCCACGGTGGAGGCCGATGGCTATCACGCTTTGAGTTGTCGTCGTTGCTCGGGGAGGTTCCCACGTCACCATGCGCTCAATGACATTGTTCGGAGGGCTTTTGTGTCGGCTAATGTCCCCTGCCTGTTGGGGCCTCCGGGTCTGTGCAGGACTGATGGCAAGAGGCCGGATGGGCTGACCTTGGTGCCTTGGAGGGACGGCAAATGCCTAATTTGGGACGCAACTTGCGTCAGCACTGTTGCTGCCAGCCACCTTGGTCGCACCGTCCACTCACCGTCAGCAGCAGCGGAAGACGCCGCTGAGAGGAAGAGGGTGAAATACCTACGCACCGTTGGTGGACCGTTACCATTTTGTGCCCATTGCCATGGAGACCATGGGTGCTTGGGGCGCTGAGGCGAGGAACCTCATTAGTGAGATAGGGCACAAGCTCAGTGACAAAACGGGTGACTCCCGCTCCGACTCGTTCTTGGTGCAAAGGTTAGCCATTGCCATCCAACGTGGCAATGCAGCAAGCGTTTTGGGCACTTTTGCGCCGGGTACAGTTAGGGGCGGGTTATTTGACTAGGCTGACGTGTTGTTCTTGTCCTTATGTTTTTGTGTGTAATTATTAAAATGTTAATATAAATAGATTTATGAAGATTATAATTATTGTTGGTAATAAAGAGATAAACTGATACTTAATTCCATATAATATATGTAATATGTAAGTATAAGATATATTTCTCATGTTGTTAGGAATGCTAATACGAGTATACGGTTGCTCAGAGCCGCGGGGCCTACGCGCTCCAAAGTTCAGAGAATAAAATATTTCGTCACATATTGAACTAAAACATGGCTAAAGGTTAATGTTGTCGTACGGACTTGTTACACGGAAAGTTCAGCAGTTCCAATATTTTTATTACAGTTTTTGCTATTGGACGTTCATATAAACTCGGTTCTTAACTGAAACTGAACAAACAGGTGTGAGTTAGTGCGAACTACGAACCTGAACAAACGCCCTTTATTGGTGCTTCACGTTATTTACGGTGAAAGCTTTATTCTAAGTTCTTCTGAGTATTTTCTTCAAGTAATTTTTACAATGACTTCTTTTCATAATTTGGCCAATGACTCTATACAAATCTCTATAAAAATAAATAAAATGTAAGTGTCTGTTTAGAATATCATAATAACAGCTTTATACTAAATGCAAATACAAGTATATACGGTTCTTATAACAAAAATACATTTTTTTTTGTCTGTCTATCTGTTTGTTTGTTCCGGCTAATCTCCGAAATGCCATGACCGATTTTGACAGGATTTTCGCTGGCACATAGCCGATGTTATAAGGAGTAACAAAGGGTATTTTTATTTGAAAAAAATAATAGAATTCCAAAAAAATTATACCCATGAAATCCAATTTGTTTTCCGACATGCGCGCGAACGAAGTCGCGGGCACAGCTATTATAATAATAATAATCAATATATTTGTGCGGAATGCCACATAAACTCAACAGTAAACATAATGTTAATAATAAAAGCAATGTTACTAAACCGAATGCTCTGTGATGAAAGGTGTTCATAAACATGATTATTACGAAACATACATCGCCGGATAAACCCACATATTTATTTCTATTCTACTAGGTATGATGTAGATACCTGCGTCAGTTCAGTAAATCCGAATGTATTAAAGCGATTTGTCTCAGTCGGTGCCTCCATCATACAAGGCTTGGAAGAGAAATGTGTTGTTTGTTTTGCGGCCCGAGGGAAGGCTTTGCCTCACGTAATGCCGTAAGGATATATCAAAGTAAATTACAAAGACTCTATTATAACTTGGGTAAATCTTTTTCTTTGAGTTTTACTGAGTTGAATAGTCTACGAAAGCCAAACTAAGCGGTTAAGTTCCATTTAAACCCTTAAGGATAATAAATTACAGTTTTACGATTGATTTGGCACTGGCAAGTAATTTAGTAATTATTCAATTCAAATAGACTTACAATCTTAAGCTCCTTCTTGATTTCCCTGTTGATATCAATCTGGTGTCTCCGAACTCGTTTGACGGAGAGCAGGCGTCCGCGGTAGAACGCTACCTCGGTGAAGATGGCGGAGTAGCGAAAGTCCAGGTCCGGATTGGAGCTGAGAGACACCTGACTGGAGCGGACCCCGCCCGTGCTGCCTCCGCCGTTCTTCTCGCCCCCCACAGCATTGGTAGATGAGGTGACGTTCCCGCCCGCATTGCTATCTTGCTGGAAAAATTCAGCTCTGATCAACTCGTAATGAATTTTTGTTTACGACTAAAAGCAGTGACATATTTTTGAGGTGGTGAATCAAAAGAAGGAAGAGAAAACAAAAATTAAGGCTGTCTTATGTTTTTTTCTCTCGTGCCGAAAGAAAATGGTATTGATGAAACAAGAACGACCCCGAAAATCAACATGACAGCGGTCTTCCGATAAAATTTTCCGCCTCATGCTTCATTATACTTTTGTCAAGTTTTCGATCTCCGTCCAATATTTTTTTTTCCCCCAACATATTTTTTTCCAGTAGATCAGTTAGTAACGATACCGTCCGGAAACATCGGTAATACAAAAAATAGGGACAGTAGGTATGCCTCTACGCTTCTAAGATACCAACTGGAAAAAATATTTTTATCGAAACTTAACGCGATACACACTTCTTGTTTCTTTTATTAATTTCCAGATGTGATTTACTCTCGAAGGAAATTGCAGTAACATACATTTTTCTATTTTGAACTCTATTTCTTACGCCAGTAGTTCTGAACTCCTAAATGGAAAACTTAAAAATCTGTTCATAAAATCTATTTCTATTGGCTTCTGTATCAAACCGTTCGCTGAAGCATTGGTTTGAAATATTTTATATCAACAATTGAACACAGTGTGAGACCCGGAGACGTGAGCTATTTCGCTTTATTCAGACTGTACGGTGGGCAAAAGTGATAAGTGTGTAGGCAGCCAACTACACTTTTTTGTGCTATTTGAATAAAGATATAATTTCATAAAAGTGAGGGCAGAAGAACAATAATAATAATTGTTTTTCTGCTATATTAATAAACCTGAAAAAGATAAAAAAAACTGGAAATCTGGAATTTCTCAGTATCAGCCTGGAGTTTGGATTTCTGCCCGGTTGATGGCAATAGGTTCGCCCCATTTTTTTACAAGGGACCTAAACATAACTGTAGAAACGTGGGCGTACTATAAGTACACCTCTGCCCAACCGTTCGGGGAAACAAGGCGTGATGTTAAGTTACAATAGAAACAACAGTGGACAGCGTACTTACAATATGAAACAGACAACATCAGAATTTGTAGTATCTCTACACACCAGAACTACTAGAATAGGTATTCCCGAGAGAACCTATTCTAAACAAATATTAGCGTAAGCGCATGCAGACAACATGTAGAAGTTCGGTTTACCTACTCAGTTTGTTCGCTCGCTGTTCTTCGTCAGGCAGGTGTAGTTCGCGGAAGTCAATTTTCCAAAGCAGTGAGTCCAACTCTTGTTCGTAGCGCCAGCCTCGGTACAGGGCGAGGGCAGCCAGGGCCAGGAGTGCTAGGGTACCACCTGATGCTCCTAGTGCCCATGCCCCGAAGTGACCTGAGTGGGAAAAAGTAACTTATATGGTTATGTCGTAAATTTTTTATATGGTAAAATTATTATATCTGTGGTCTGAATTAGGACACTCCATCCGATGATGGACGTGATGATGCAACAGAAAGTGTACCAAGTCTTCAATATTCCTATGATTTTATCAAGTCAGCATCGTTGTCACACTGCCCACGAACCAACATAACATAAAAGGGTAGTAACTCTGGACTGAATACCTACCCGGCGCGAAAATCGAAATGATCTCTATTTATTTCGATTTTCGCGCCGCTGAACAGTCTTTCGATACAATGCTACTAGTGTTTCTATACAAACTAAAAATTCCATTTTAATGATTTAAAAACCAATAATCCTTATTAATTAGACCACCAAAGAAGAATTTGAAGTATGTTAGCTTTAGGTATTTAAATTTCTAGATAATTATGTTAACGCTCCTAGATATTTTGATCTCATCGTGAGACAAGTTAGTTAGTGTACTTGATGGCAGGAGTTTAGGTTCAGTTTATGATGTAGTTAAAGACAGTCAGGTCCTCCCAAACTACTCGTAAGTAGTTCGTAGATCACCAGATTGACTGAAAGATACAGTACACTTCAAAACAACGCCGAGGTGAATGACACGACTTTAATCTTTGCTACAAACATTTAATCCTAACTCGTGTTCATTATTTGTTTAGTGAATTAGCGAAACGAAAACGGAATTTAACGTCATAATGAAGTTCAGAATTCTTTAAAGATGGAAACAGTTTGCTTTGTAGAATTTTAATTGCTTTTTATAAACGTTTCTATTCAATTTATCGCTAGTTTCGAGGGACGGAGCTGGATTCCTTGCAGCGCGTTGGACCATATTACAAAGTACCTACGTTTGAAAGACTCCGGGCAAAGGAAGTATTTCTCCATTGCTTCAAACGATCTTAAAAAAGTACTACTAGGTAGCAACGTAGCAATTAGATAGATACTACTACCTATCTAGAAATACATATTTTCATTTGTACCCTGTGGTTAGTAATATTAGTTAATCTGTGCCTGTACTACTACCCAATCCACAGCAATACTAAATTAAATTTCCAAGATACCATAAAATTGTTTGGATTTTAATTAAATGAAAGCAAACAATTATTTCCCACATATCGTTTGAAAGCCTTCGGTTTGCATTCTCAAGGGACATCAAGGCACAAAGAAATTAAGGCACTGCGGCCACTATTACCCACGCCCCAGGCCCCAGGCCTGGCCACTATCGCTTAATAGAATGAAGGCTCGTTTCCTTCGTGCAATTTTCTTTTCAAGAAAAGGCTCTGTGTCAATAAAGCTCTGCAAATTGAAATGGACACAAAGTTCTTTGCAGAAAAACGGAATGTATTATTCCCGATTTATGAATGGAAATTCTATTATCAATCGAATGACCACACAGGAATATGGTGAGTACCTACACTGAGTAGTTGGTTGACTGGTAGAGAATACCTAAGGCATTCATAGTCCGCCGTTGTACCTTTATTGTGCACTAAGATTATTAAATAAATACCAAAATAACTTTGGTAGAGTGGTTTAAATCGCCACTAAACTATCCAATAGAGAGCTTTCAAATAAAGTTCCTGAATTACGTGGAATGTTTGTACAGCGTAACAAAATGATGAATCATTCAAGAAAGCAAATGGAATATTTTTGTTAAGTACTAAAATGTTCAACGTAACTTTTAATCTTAACATATATTATAAATGCGAAAGTGGGTTTGTTACGCTTTCACGTTAAAAAGGCTGAATGGATTTGGATGAAATTTGGCACACACATAGACCATGACTTGGGTAAGGACATAGCCTACTGGATAACAGACTAAGTCCCGGGCAACACCTAGTATAAAGGTGTGAATTTAGTCATAAATGATCAATTAAGACAAATACGAATTGTAAAATTACAAAAGACGGTGTACCGTGTGACGGTGTATGTCGACAAATACATTTACCTGGTTGGCCCAAATTAAAAGGACTTCCGGCTGACCTGAAAGCCTTGTTTAAGACCTACTTGGAAGGCTTTATATGTAGTGCCTTAAAGTATTTTCGTGTAGGTACATAGGTCCAGCAAAATGTAAGTAGTTTGAAGCTATGTATTTATGTAGTAAGCATTAGACGGCAATGTCGGCGCAGCGGGCGTCGCGTGCGCCCGATGGCCGCTGCTCCGCATTGCTTGTCACTACGACTCGTAACGACGCTTTTACGACCCACACCACTTACTGTCGCTTACAAAGCTTGCGCTTAATGCCGACCCTAGCTCTAACAGTACATATTAGTTTTTTAGATCGCCAGTAAACAAAATGGTCGCGTCCGTTCCGCCAGCCGTTGGTAATGGAGTGCTCCAGCCCACTTGCTGATTCTATTAGCTTCCAACATATGTTGCGCATTAAGGGGAAAGTGAATACACTCCTCACGACAACGGGTGTCCTGTGAAGGCGTTCTTTGTTAAAAAAAGCTTTGACTAAAGTTACTTACTGACGCATTTTTCTCCTCTGAACCCACAAGGCGGCTCGGAGAGGGGCACCTGGCCGCCTGGCCACTCCATCTCCCGTAGAAATCGCACTTCCTGCGCGAAATAAATATTTGTAAGATTTCCTCGAACTAACAATTTTCTCTGTGTTAAACAAATTGCCATGAAATTCTCGTAGATCAAACGGCTTGCTGTAGAAATAGGTTGCGAATATAAATTACGTAAATGTGTTTAAATATTTCAAACGCTTATAGGATTACAGATTGTTCCAGTTTAAAGGACCTTAGCGTCTTCAGATTTGAATCCATACGTCGGTTGGCACCAAAGTGCATCTCCCAAGCCAAAATGTGACGTAAACGGTTAAAAGATGCCGTTTATTCGGGGCACGTCGAGTATCGCTGTGTGTACGTGTTTCGGATATTTGATTACGAATCTATTTACATGTAGATGTAAGTGTTTTTAAGCGAATATTTATAAAATTGGCCTTATTGCACAGTAGTTTGTTACAAACTTTGGCGTAAACGGAAATAACCACCAGATGTATTCGATTGCCTACATCTTTAAAATTGAAACAGAATTTTTAAAATGCCCATCGGCATGGCAGGAATATCTCTAGTATTTTTTTCCATTGGCAAGCTTCAATTAGTTCGTACTGTGATGAATAGTTGCAACTTATCACCTGTCTGTTAGTGTTATGGCCGTAATAAATCATCATGCCATACAAAATAAGTCTACAGTTTAACACTTTATGACGACGTGTCATAAAAAGTTTCTGTGAATATACATATACAAAATTACCGATTCTTGCGTCACTGGTCACCTTTCCTATTTTAACAAGATAAATTTTACTTTTTCTGGAAAATAAACAATGATAGATCACAGGAGAGATAGAACTAAGGTAAACGATATGAAACTCGTCATACCCAAACTTTTAGATTTCCTGTTCGGTGACAAGTAGAAGGTAGAGAAGGAAGAGAGAAGGTTGTGTAACTATAGTATACATTACCGGTGCGGACTTGTGTAGGACCGCAAGCGGATAAAGGCCTGGTGGTTTTCCAGGGTCAATGGATAGCAGCGTGTAGTTACCCTCAGCGTCGCCATGCTCGTCCATGTGCACCCAGTACCTGAACATATTATGGGAAAATCGTCACTTTGGTAACTCCCTAATAGAGATGTCAGAACAATGTTTTGCCATTCAATCACCAACAATTCACGTAGGCCATGAACTCATGACAGGTCTTTCTATCGTGGAAGCTCGCATACGGCGTTATTTCTATAGGGCCTACAATCGGTCCTTATTATCTTTCCCTACGTTATGTAGATGTACATTTTGTAGGACGTGTAGGATATTTGATCTCCACTGTTTCATTTAGCTCCTACAAAATCGGCCACCAATTGTATGCCGTCCGAACGCTGTAAAGCTAATAGCTATTGGTTTATATTTCACGTTAGATGGACAAACGATGCAAAGAGGACATATAGGAACATGGTCGATCAAAAAAACAATTAAAAACATTTCTTAACTTTTATTGCGGCAACTATAAACGTGACTTTTAACGAATAGGTCAGCTCATTAAAACAAAGATTTCAAACAAAATATAAGCCGAGCTTTGACCGTTCTACTACGTTTTATCAACGTATTGTAAAAGGAAATGGTGTGAAACACTTTTATCGCTGCACGAAAACACGCAGCAGGTGAAATGTAGTGGGACACGAAGTTTTGAATTTCCGCAGTAAAACAGGGCACGAAAGGCACGACTTACATGCAACAATTTTTGGCCTTTTCAATAACTTTACCAATCAATATAAATGTCTGCCTCGTTGGTGGCAAGCGTTTCCGCTGAGCATTGTTCTTCATTGCATTAGTCCTGGGTTCGATTCCCGGGTCGGGCAGTGTTATTGAGTGTTTCCATCTGGAATTTCTCAGTAGTAGCCCGGAGTCTCAATTTGTAGCCAGTTGGTGGCAATAGGCTCACCTCCTATTACGTGGGACTTAAATATACCCGGCGAAATGTGGGTGTACTGTAGGTACGCCTCTGCCTAACTCTTCGGGGAATACAGGCGTGATGATGTTATGTTTATCAATATAAATGTGTCCTTAAAGCAAATTCGTTCAGAATTCTTTACCGTTAGGAACAGAATCGCTTTTCCGATGCTTCGGCAATCTAAGCGATCGGCAATAGCGCTCGGTCGCTCCTAATTCTGTTACCTAAGCCGCAAACGGCAAGATGTGTCTCACAAAAGAAGCACGTCGCTGTTACCAGGGGGTAAGCCAGTTTGTTATCCGACTTCGTCAGAGTAGAAATTGGACGGATTTTCAGGCGACCGCTTTTATCTCTGATTGGAGCTGAAAATTACGTTAATTTTCAACAATCATGCGCGAATATTTTTACGCTTTGATCTTGGTCTGATTACATATTTTTGTCACTGAAAAGTAAATGAATGCTTGAAAAACAGTTTTCGTGAAAAGTAAATTACAAACAGGTCGTGTTTTATTTGATAATATTTAATCGTAAGTATCCAAATAGCTTTTAAAAGGACCATCAATAAAGAAACTAATTATCTGCTTACCCCATAACGCTGTGGTAGGTGGTGTTCCTCATTCTTGCTGCTATGGCTCTGCCGTCCCGTGGTCCTTCACCGGTGGTGAGTGCTTCTGCAAGCGCACGGGCATATACCCACACGGAGTCGTGTAGCCACGCTGCGTCCACTGGGATCTAAGGTAATGAAAGAAATAGTAATTTAATATCTGGCTGCTTCTAACAGTAACATTAATTAGCCCGATTAATGTTTTTTCTTTCAAGTTTCAGGTATTATAATTAAGCCTTTTAATGAAGTCAAAACTTCCTCACTTTAAATCAAAATTAATGGAACCGAGAGCGACCTTTTTTCACATGCGGAAAGCCCGGGAAGCTATTAAGCTTGGCGTCACCTTTAGGAGAATTCATTTAGGGGTCGAATAGCCGGTCAAAAAGGCAGTGAAATAACGAAAACTCATTTAGAGGGTCAGATAACCGGGCGGGTCCGGTGTTCAGGTAAAGTGCCTACCTTGTTCTATTTTATGTGTAGGATTGTTAAAGTTCCAGGTCGCTTTATCCAAACAGGCATTAAGCTAGGTGTTAATCAACCAATTTACTTCCTTATTTTCAAACTTCATCGTTTGTCTAACTCAGATTCGCATCTGCCTATCTTTTATTGTATGGTAATCCTAGCTCCTAGCCCATAATTTTCCTGAACATAGACAACATTTAGTTTAGTTTGTGAACAGGGAATCAGCGCTAATGCCAATTAGACTTCAGATGGATTTTTGATGCGGAGGAAGATTTATAGCTTCTATCACTTGTGGTTGTGGTGTGGATCTCTCTTAATAAAAAGGTCTGCTGCTCGCCAATGTTATTTGACCTTCACTTAAAAAAGAAATGAAAATAAAATACGGAAATGTAAATGAAAGAACTTCACGCAACAGTGTGTATGTCGGACTTTACGTAGATTCATTAGATTAAAACGTCCCTCCCGCGGGGACGAGCTCATTCTTTGCCTTTGAATTAATTACTTTGAGGATGCAGATTTAATTACGAAAGGGCAAAATGGACGCGATGCATAATTTGCTCTAAATGTAGTCATTTCCATGTTCGTGTGACTACATAGCACCCTGTATTTATGTACTGTGCCGATGTGTCAGATGCAGGTTTAATTAACGCATTCTGTATAATTAGTACAATGTATTATGTTGATGCTATAGTTGTGTTAACGACGTCAGGAACAGCAGTGTGTTTCCCTTGCCAAGAAACAGTTAATTAAAGCTTTAAATGAAAACAATGACGAACGCCATAACGACTTTCTTCTTCATATTTTTTGTTACATTATGTTTTTATTAGCCATTGATTCTGGATACGGTTAAACAAAAAAACACTGACTTGGTGTTTACAGCACATTATTACAGAGGTGGAAAAACAGATTTTACATTTCCAACTATAAAAACATCTCCTAACATTATGATTTAGCGAAAACGAAGTCGATTGTTCAATTTTCTTTTACACCAGGCTTCTGCCCGCGACGTCCGCGTGAAACTTGTTCCCCCGAGCTACCTCGCATCGCATCGCCAGTCCACGAACTTCGTTTCGGCTTAGCGTTATTTCTGACTTTTTTTTTTTTGCTCGGCTTTCTAAGGGTTCCAGCGTGATAATAATGTAGCCTTCGTCAAGAATTGGGCTATCAAATAGAAAGAGAATTTTTCAAATCCGACTGGTAGTTCCAGAGACAAGAGCGTTCAAACAAACAAACTCTTCAGCTTTATTATTAGTTTAAATTATAGGAACTCTGAAATTTTCCTTACAAAGGCGCGTTAAACTTGTACAAATAAGGTAGGTACTCACCACTTTGCCTCCACCAAAAGCAAGTAATGGGTTGGTGAAATTGAAAGGCGGCATTTGTAGCCTTCTGTTGACTTCTCGGGCGAAGACTGGGTACGATGGAGAGGGTGACGGTGCTACTGCCATATAAGATCGAAAGGCTTGTGGAGTTCGGTGTCCTGGCTCCTTTCTTAGGGGACCGGAAAGGTACCGTACTGCCTCCTCTGATTCGTACTTGTCCACATCCACGCCGATGGCTGCGTATTCACCTGTGAAGATTTGAATGTTGTTATTTTTTATAAAGAGGACAAAGGAAATTGATCCTTGGTAGAGTCTTCTCCACCCAGCATAAGGTCTTAATAGGTTTAGTTTCCCAGGTGTAGAAAATTTAACTGCGAAGGTATAGAATACCGTCCCTCTATCGTCGAACTTTTAGGCTAATACAGGCGGAATGTCACCCGAGGTATTCATATTTAGAGAAAGAGGGGCCTGAATAGCTGTACAAAAGTAATCCCCAATTTCAGTTTTTTAAACAAATGCCGCGTGTTAACTTTAGTATTAAAGACGAAAATCAAATTCTTTTGTTTAGCATCAACGTCGGGATTTAAGTCCCAGACACGTTTAATATCTAATTTAATCATCGTCCCGTGCTGCTATTGTTGATGTAACTTCATCTGGATTTACGTAAAAGTTAAAGACAAAAGTATTCCTTTATTTCGTGTTTAAACCGAGGTTTCACAAAATCCGACACGCTTCTATTTAAAATTTAATAATCCATTTAGCATTCATTCTTGTAATGCGCGCGAAAACTGTTTGTGGAAATGCAATTTGCCAGAGTTTGTGCTTCCATATAAAAAAAGCGCCGTATTTGGGTCCGAGGTGCAAACAGCGCGCGTAACAAAATATGACGCTATAAAACTTTTACATTTCCGAGAAAATGGGCCTTTACTTAGCCGAGATTGTTAAATATCCTGTTGTCAATAGTTCGTTTTATGGATTAAACACTTATCTGACGGTCTATGATAAGGGCTGTAACCATTGTTTATCTTCCTAAGGCTTATTAAATGTGTCACTGAATAATGATTAGGACGCCATGATCCATAAAACAATGTAACAAGATGAGTTTTAAAAATATAGCGTTGTTGGGTTTATTACTGTTGCTGATACATCCATAATATATTATCCTCACATAATAGTGAAAAGCGGGTGTAAATTGAATAGTAGCGCTTCTGTGGAGCTACAATATTTGCTCGTCACTTGATGGATGTGCTCTCGTGAGGCAAATAGTGCTCGCTTCGACGACCCGCAATGCTTCGTAGAATTATCTATTCACTAGTTCACTAAGATCTTTAAGCTTATTACATTCCTATAATCTGATTAATCCTTTTATCATCTGAAAAGAAAATCTCTTTTCCATCGTCGTTCATCATTGTCTCTATTTTTAGGACAATCGTCAATCATTCAGACGCATAGAAAAACATGTCATTAAATATGTTGTAATAAAAAAATAGGTTTATTAGTTACCTGTCACAAACACGAGTACTCCTCTTTTCTATTTTCGAGTAATATGTTTGAGGAAAACCTTAAAATAGCTCTGATACAGTGTCGGGAATATTTTTTTAGGCATGTGTTGATATTTTCTTTTGAGTGAACATTTTTACATTTGTATAGGTGTCGGTTCTGTTCATTTGATACATAATTTCAGGAGACCTACTTACCAAATAAACGGTGGAAAACATTTCGCTTCGATTCCAGGTAGCAGATTATGCTTTCTATCCGAGCTTTAATTTCAATATTCGAAGAAACAGATATATTGATTGCGAGATTTGTTTCAAAAACGCTAATCTATATAAAAGCTATGGGTTGATTATCAAAACATGTATTCATATTCATTCCTAATGTACCATGAAAAGTGAGGATGAATAATGCGGGTAAAGGCTTTTCTCGTCGAATAATGGGGCGTTGGTGTCAGGCTAACAAAGAGAAGATCTAGACAAATATATCTCACGCGAGCTTATGGAAATCACGCACGTAGTTACGAGTAAGCTTTTCACTTGCACACTCACTCTTTGATATATCGCTGTACAACGCTAATAGGGTGCTTTGTATAATGTACAAATTGATTTACACATCTACACGTTAAGGAAGAAAAATATGCTATTCTTTTTTATTTTCTGACTTCAGCATTTGTTTATAATAAAATACCAATGGCTGTTGGTGAATATTGGTTCAGGGTTCTACTTTGTATTGGGTCTTATTAACGTCACAGCGGGATCTAAAATCTAGCAGAGATGATCTGAGTTGATTGGTGTATTAAGATGAGAATTGCATTCTTCAAAAAAAAAAAAAATATTGAAACTATAAACACAAGTAAAAAAAAATATATATAAACATCCGAATTGAGAACCTCCTCCTTTTCTGAAGTCGGTTAAAAATACCGGGTGGACTTAATGCCTGAGGCATTTTCTACCAGTCAACCGCAGTGATGCAGAGAGAAAACATAGCAGGTGCAACGCAACATAAGGGATAGATAACACAAAAATAATTATAAAAATAAATATTGTCAGGAGAAATAACGATCAGTATATGAGAAAACGAATCCAGAAAATCAGCCATGGGTTGTTTCTGCCAACTTCTTACGGAATTGTTCACGTACCTTTTCAAAATTTTCTTCTTCTACAATATTTTCCTTGCCCCAAAAGGGCCTATAAAACCTAATATTGAAAGTTTGCTTCAGTTTTAGTTCAGAATAAGGTTATACCATATGGATATTGTCCTAGCTTCGGTAAATACTTTCATATTATTTCAGTAATCAGCGAAGTTTCCTTTTGATGCCGTTGCCGATAAATAGAATGGTATGAATCCCGTGTTCTTTGTGATGAAAATGTTTTATTCACGCAGGGAAAGGGAGATCAAGATTGATGCTAATAGCAAAAATATATGTAGGACGAGAGAGAGGAAGACATGGTAACTGGATGCTTTAGAAATATGATATTCCTAACCCAAGTTAAAAACATTATGATATATTAAATGGCTATAATTAAGTTCCATTCCCTAATGCCCTTTGTTCACGGCACGGTTTCTTTACGGTACGGCGTATAAACCGCGCCGCAGAAAAAACGTGCCCGTCAACCAGCGTCCATAGTAATCCATACAACACTGACGACCTACACACGGCGAAGAAACCGCAATTTTTCACGGCAAGAAAAACGTGTGGGTCTAAGATTAGTCTGGTCTATTTACAAGCTAATAATTACCTTTTAATCCCTGAAAATATCCAGTTATCTGAAATAGAACCGTATATAAATTTCACTTACCCGAATCCAGCAGCTGCATAGCGTCCAAAGCCAACATTAATCCGATGTGATCGTGATAATATCCAACGGAGACGTATACTGCAACAAAACACAATATTTTGGAAAATGTTTCAGCGAGCTCATTTTCAATGTAAATAATTATAAGTTGTCACGTACTTCTGGTATCTTTGTAAGTCTCGCGAACGATGTCCAGGAACGGGTTACGAGAGAAGTTCTCCCGTCTGTTTTCGTAGTAATAAGGCTGTCTGTACACTTGCACAGTGCGGACTGATATTTGTTTTTCCCTTGCCGCCGCTATTATTGCAAGAGCTAAACGTGAAAAGTCGTGGTTTGGAGCCTTTAGGTACACGAAAGCTACCTGCGGAATGAGAGATTGATTAGTTTGAGTTTGCAGAGTATTCTACGGTAGATTTATCCTGCCTTTTACAAAGCGCTAACACAAAATTATATAAAGGAGCAATTCAATTTTACGGTTAGTCAAATCTCTTAATGGATCATTTATCAAATAAGATCTTCTAGGGATTTGTGGGAACAGGGTTAACATATTAAAAATGAGAAGCAAAAATTAAAGAAAAAATGTTCCCTTCAAAAATATTATTGTTTTACGTAAATGAGCTAAGTGAAATATATTGTTATAATGTTTACATGCATGAAATTGAAATGCGTGAGCACGGCGACCACGGAGCGGGAGATGTCGATGTCCGAGGGCCTGGTGCGCGCGAACGTGGAGTACACGCGCTTGTTGGAGCTCGCAACATCGCGGCAGTACTGTAGGACAAGCAACAGAAACACTAATTATACTAAGGGCCTATTTCCTATAATGTGGATTTGTATCCGCGTGCGCGTCTGGCCCGTATGCGCACCACACGCATACTATCGTTTCGTACATATACTTTTCCAATACATATGCATGCCAAACGCACGCGGGAGGTGGGAAGTTTGTAGGTACACGCAGCATGCTTACTCACGCATGCGGGTGAGGCACGCAAGCGGGCGTAAAACCGCGTGACGGGAAAAAGGTCAAAAAGGATTAACTACAATCTACAATTCATCAGGATTATAAAAGCCAACTTCAAAAAAGGGCTGCCGACACTGGTTTTTGTCGAAAGGATTAAAAGCGGCCGCAAAAACCCTTCAGCAAACTTGTCAGACTGATGACAAATGAGTTATGTAAGCAAGTATAAAGCAATTCAAATTGTACACAGTAAGTTTGATTACACCGATTACAACCAGCGCTAATGGTCATGTGACAACCTGGGGGTGTACTCCGAAGTGGTATCGGCCGAATGTTCGGCCGTTTTTTGCTACGAAGTTACTATTTGGTTCGGTCGGTCCCGATCCTACACTCCTACACTCTTTCGAATATTGACGTGACTATGGTCCCGACCCAACTGAGCCGATCCGAACTTTTTTCGCATTTTTCAATAATATTCGGTTCGGCCATGTGTCGGTCCGCACTTTGCACTTCGTAGTAGACCCCCAGGCTTTATAGCTCCTGCCAAAAACCAAATGCAGTCTACCGCACACAACCTTAGAGAGGTTGTGTGCGGTAGACTGCATTTAGTTCACGTCGTGAAGTTTGTAAGTCCCTCGATTCTTAATGTGATTACATTAACATAAGACATTGACTGCAGTATCGTTGCCTTCAACTCGACATCAATAGCGTATATTGTTCTTTTTCCAATTAACTCACAAACTCTTGGCCGTTTGCCTATTGAAGATGTCAAGTTTCATTGTTAACCGCAGTTGAATACGAGTATCGTTCCTATGGCGTCTCCTTAATATTTATGTTGTACTAGCTGCGCCCCGCGGTTTCACCCGCATAAGTTTCGATCTCGTGGGAATATCGAGATAAAAAGTATCCTATATGTTAATCCTGGTTATAAACCATCTGTGTGCCAAATCCATCCATCCATACAAACTTTCGCATTTATAATATTAGTAGGAGTAGGAAGTATGTAGGATCTGTGAAGTGGATTTTTCGCCGTTGGGTTTTGTAATACCTAGTGATTTACTCCACTTTTTAAGCCACTTCAGTTGTTTCGCTTATCAGCCGTTTGTTTGTTTAAGTAGGTATTGGGAGCATTCATTCATAACTATAGAACCACTTAATGTCAAAACCTTTTAAACACGATAACCTTGTCGTGATTCAGGTAAAGTGTGTGAATATATGAATCGATTACAGCTAAATTGCATTTTGACAGTTGATCGATCAAATTGGGCAAACACTGATGGAGCATGAGCATGAGACATCGTAATGGATGTTTAACAACATTAGCGTTTGAAAATAGAACTACTTTCATGTCATGTCAATGTCTGCCGCAGAAATCCACAGAACGTTAGAGTTAGGGTCAGTTTACACGATGTTTTTGCTAAATTCACACGCCTACTTATACTGCCTACTCTTATGTTAAAGGGGCATCGTGTAAACGCAGCTTTAGTTAATAGATGCGAAGGGTACTTACGTAGCTAACCATGGGTAGATTGAAAGCTGCGGCCATGCGCCCTTCGTGGACACACGTCTCTTGCGGTCCGATGAACGCCGACACATTGGCTGCCCACAAAGCTGCCACCTGTAGAACACAATCACTTGGTTACACCACAGAATGCGTAATAAGCTGTAGACATTAGGAGGAACAAAAATACTACCGTTTATTTAAAACTAATGAACCGCCCTTGCTTTGCACGGGTGCAATGGCGACATGTCAAAACATCGAGATTTCTGTGTCAAAACTTATAAGAATATAAAGAATATTATTTACTATTTTTACAAGCCAACACTAATATATATATATTATATACAAGTATATAATAAAAAAAATAAAGAAAAAGGCAGGGGCTCATTGGGCATCATTATTTAATGTGTAAATTTAATAAAACAATTATACCTATACCTATCATTAAAAAAAACGAATATTAGGTAATTGATTATTCACATAAACCTTTCTGTATAAATGCTGTAAATGATGGTGAAAACCGCAACAAAATCCAATTTGCAGTTTAGAAGATCTAAGCGGTCAAGGAAACCATTGTGAAGAAACCGACATGTCCTAATATCTAAAATTCGAAGACATGTGACATCTATCAACCCACACTGGGCCTGCGTGGTGGATTACGGCCCACTCCTTTTCACAAAGAGGAGGCCCAGCAGTGGGGACATGCTATAGGCTGATTATGTAAGCGGTCACACACATAAACACGAAAAGCGATTTTGTTTTATACTGTGTAGGTATAGATAAGTAGGTAAACCTATATACCTATTTTTTCGGTCTGTTTTACGAGCCACAAGAAGTCCCCGTCTGAAACCTCTTGCGATTCATAAAAATAAGTTTTCTCATAAGCCGTCTGTTGCAGTTGTAAAAACTTAACGATGCAACTTTAAAATGTCCGACATCGTCGCCACAATTTCATTTTAAAGGCTGTGTTAATTAACCGACTTTACGACAAGGAGGTTATTCACTTTTCAACTTATTCCGTTATGTACCTATCTGCTAAAGTGTCTTATGTTGTGTGTGTCTAAAAGCCGAATGTGGTTTTAACCCTGTCCTAACTTGCTGAGAGCTAAACAATGAAGATAGATTGTGCATTTTAGGTGCACTTGGAAACACCTTAGTACGTAGTGCTTCAGTCAGTAAACAAGTGTTGTGCCAGATTAGAACAGTGCACCTTAAACAATACGAATTAATTTGTTTATTTGCTCCCTTGGAGATCAGAGAATCTAGAGAGAATACAATTAGAGAATACATTTGACATAGGCTATACTTCTATAGGTAAAATGTTTTTTTCTGTACTGATCTATTCCACACATTAGTTTTATGTACTGTATAGCAGTTAAGCATTACATTCGTGATCAGTGTACCTTTTAAAAAGATTGCTGTTTAATTGCTTTTTGGGGTGGTTTTACCCTCTTTCCAAACTTGCCGTGTTGCGAGATTCCAACCTAATTTCAGGAAAAAGCTGTCGTGAGTTCCGTATAACAGATGGCCGAAATCGAATAGCCTTGTTCATTCATGTTTATTTTATCCATCAAGCGTTTTATGGCCACATTTGCCTAATGCCAGTATTCTGTTCTCCGTTTACTGGCAGTTATCCTTTATCAATAAATATCTCACAATGAACATCACAGGGCTCAAGTATCATAATTTATTACGCATTTCTGAACGCCAAGCTGTTCGAAGGAAGCGAAACATTATTAACCGTTAAAAGTTTGTAACAAACGAAACAGAAAATTGATTGTAGAGGGAAACAAACCGCTAACAGCTAATAGTAGCGATTAGTCAAGAAATGAGTTGACGGTTAGAGGAACAGAATATTCTATTATTTACAATTGAGGGCACACGGACACCGATAATGACTTGCAGCAATTAGTCGTCGAACTGTTTGTTCTACTTGTACCTAGGCGTAAACAGCTATTATAGTATTATCTGTAACGTAATGACATTGAGTGGGTAGAGGTACTTTAATTCCTGCGTGGTGTATTGAAGTGTGAACAAAGCCACTTTCCAATCTAGTGTTATGACTTATGGTGTTGCATAGGCACGCGCGCGGATAACATGTCGTTACAGCGTGTATGGTCATGGTTACTGCGACTTTCTCTGTCGGCATCATACAAGGATTTCAGGGTACAGTAATGACATGGCAAAGCATGCGAGAGACAGCGAGTGATGCTCTCGTTTTTTACGGAACCCTCGACGACCCCGCGAGTCCCGCGACTGTCAACTTTACGCGACAACATCAATTTCGCAGACAAATACCCCTAATAGATAAAAGTTTGTAAAGATAGTGTTTCCTGTAACAGCGAAATTTATGTTCGATGTTTCCTGTTCTACATGCAGCTACTTATACAGAGTTGGAACGATATACATTTGTATAAACACATCGAGATCAAAAGAAAGATTGAGCGATTTCTCTTTCATCTCTATCTGTAAAAGAGCGTTACTTTTTGCTATAACAAATTATTAAAATATCTTGTCAGTTAAGACATACTTTTATAACAGTTTTTTCCCAGAACTTTTCGTTTATCGAGTTGGAAAAAAGTATTGGAAAACATCTAGCACTTATAAAAGTTTTCCGTAAAAAATACGTTTACTTACAAGAATCTCAGTGAGTCGGAAAGGAATCCGCGATTACCATTTTATGCGTTAGCTGGGCTGATATGTCAGGCTTCGAACTGAGGGTGGGATTAATGGTGACCCAATCTTCTTTACTTGCTCTCTTTCACAATACACAGTAAAAAGATTTTGTGGCCGTATTTTATGCTCCATATTGGACTAGGATCCAGATCGGTTCTGCCGTTGCGGTTGCGTGTTCAAAGGAGCAAATTACTTGTTTAATACTAGACGTTTAAATTGAACTAGAAAAATCTTCTATTTCCTAAATATCTCTTTTTATTCTCATCCCTGAAAAGTCACAGTAATTTATGTGATGCGAAAAACGTTTTACATCTTAGATTCTATTACTTAACCGTACCCTACCTATACTCTACTCATAAAATGACTTCGGCTTAACTATCTATCTCTTAGCTTGTTCGTATCATTGTTACCAGTATTACAGCATACCTATACGTACCTGTCCTTCATTGTTATTTCTTACTGGTAATGTCTATAGGTATTTGCAGGTAAGTGGGTAGGTAATATACGCACACACGAGCGCCAAAGTGGTTTGATACAAAGACTGGCTTGAATTAAACTAATAAGATGCTTCAATGACGTGCACGTGTTTTGCATTTCGATGGCCACCATTACTGGGTCATTGCTTTTTGCACAAATAACCATAGATTTATTTCTGGTTCATGCATCCGTTACATAACATGTGCTTGAAGCTTCACAGATAGATAAACCGCGTTTATCTGTGGCCTTTGCAACAAAGTACAGATTTAAATCAAGGTTTATAGCAGCAGCAGCATACAGCTGCTGCTGCTTACTTTAATGAGATTGAATGCTTGAGTGGATTAGAGAATAAACATGCAATAACGGCTAAGTAGCCCTTTTACTAGATAAGAAAATACGGCCGATGAACAATTACCTCATTCGTGAGGATCATGAGGCAGTAGTAACGAGAAGCTCTAAAGCTGAACTAAAGTAATTCAATTCAATGGGATTTGTTTCTTTGACAAACTGCAGATTTAATTTTAATGACATCGGATCAAGCGAACATTCAGTGCTATGAAGTTATGGCGATTGCTAAACTTCGGTCTATTGGCCATAAAACTCATGGTTATTGCGCGTTCCGTGACTGTCTTATCTGGCTCTACTCACTGGTTCGTTGTAATGGATCGCTTCAATATTCCTATTTTTTTTGTTTTGTTTGTTCCATATGTACTTATTACGGATTGTCATAAAATCAAACACGATGATCTATACTTAAAAGTTTTAGCACTGACCATTTAGTTTTTATGCTTACGACCTATCTAGCTTGCATGTCATATCGTAAATGTTATCGTATATCGATTGTATCCTCTTGTCGTATCGAATTACCCATAATTCAATGTAATAAAGTTTGGTGTGAATTATAGTGACAGGCTTTTGTACACGACGCGAAGTTTTACGAAGAATAAAATACGAGGTCTGAATATTCGGGAATTTTTTTGAACAACTATGTGCAAATAAATATGATTTAGAATAGTTTTTGATACCTATCGAAAATTGTTGGGCATTTCGTAGCTTTTCGTGATAAAAAATAATATCGCGTCTAGAGAGCATAGGAGAATAAAGTAGCTCCCTAAGATATCACCAATAATATAACATTTCCCGAGAGTAATCTGTGTTCACAACCTGTGAAAGAATAATGGTTGTCGAGTGAGTGGGCACTCCCAATGAACTCCCAAGTAATTTTGCAACCGATTGGAAAAAAAGTATCTACGGACTAAATTGGAATACTTTCACAAGATTTTCTTCTCCAGATTTCAAGTTACCCTCCATGAGGGCAATAAAAAGTAATTTATTGGAAGGGAACCCACCTGCCGAATGGAGACCTCTTCTTGCCCGAATGTTTCTGCAATGACGAAATCTAGAGAGTGACCCATTGGACCGAGGAGCTTTTCGTTCACCTCATCAATCGCCATCGAAATAGCACCTGTTTTAAACAAAACAAATAAAATTATAACAGAATATGTTTACCTTTGCGAAATTGTAACGTCAATATTTGCGTTATACAATTGTTTATTTGCAATAGCAAATTATTTCATAAAGTGGATTCAGCGCCAAGTGTTGCCACCATTAATCTTGTTGAGGCAATTCGATTTGTCAGTCAGAATATACAAATGCACGTTTGATGGCTTCAGTATAATATAAATACCATCTCTTTGGTGTAACTAGCATAATAAGGGGTAGCTACTATGTTCTCATTACTCTCTAAAGAACTGTTCACTAATAACTTGAGTCACTAAAGATATTTACGTTAATGGATTTATCAACATGTTAAAGCTTTTAAAGTTGCTCAGAACGGGCGAGACGTTTTGGTGGGATAGTTTACTTTAGAACTTGGTGGAATTAAGTACCTAGTTGGCATGCAAACTTACGTGTTGGACTTTTTAAGTGCGTACTTATTATAAAGTCTCATTGCTAGTCATTTGTCTCGTCTATATGCCTTTATATAATTATTGTGGTAATACCTGAAATGACTCTCCCGGGTCTCTGGTAGCTGTAATCTCCCGGCCGTCGTTCGGAGCCGGTCAGATAGCCAAGTGTGAATTTCTCTCCGTATGAATATTTCAATGATATCACCAGTAAGCCCCAACACCAATGCCACTGTGAACAAAATGAAATGTTTCGATGAACATCAAAGTTTCTGTTTTTTGTTCAGTAATAAATCAAATCTTGCTGCTTGCTAATATACAGTTCTAGGGTCGACCACAGTGTAGGACCTACACTACCTACATCCATTATTAGCCTAAAATGTTCCCAATGCTGGGACATAGGCTTCTTCTTTTCGAGAGGGAGTGGGCCGTAATCCACCAGGCGGGCCCTGTGCGCGTTGGTACATAGACGTCACAAGTCTTCGAATTTTTGGATCTAGGACATGCCAGTTTCCTCACGACGATGTTTCCCTAATCTACACTAATCCTACCTACACCTAATCAGTCACCTAAAACGTAGGTGATTGATTAGGTGGTAGGTTTTAAAGTTCAAAAAGTGCATGATAATTTGGTTTTTACATGATTTTAGCTTGTTAGGTACATTTCAGTATCCCTGCCATTGCATAATGCCTTGTGGTACTTTACAGAACTTTTCAGTGCCCTTTTATAAGGGTTAGTTTTTACAATTACCTTCTTGAAAGAAAAACCTGTGTGGAGTAAAATATTATTAAACCTAAAGCTTCCCCATTACGGAAAGAATAATATTTCATCCGGGAAAAATGGGACGCGGAAGTGAAGTGGAGCTAAGCAACAATTAAAAAAAAACTTCATGGCGGCAAATCGTTTGGAGTGCACGTGCCGCCAACATTTTTCCAATATTGCCAGCTCGTAAAATGGCGAGGCTGCTGGATGGCACGGACTTTAAACACACGCTGCAGCCCTTGAAACTCACTAATGTTTACTGTCCCAAATTATAGACATTTGCGACATAGCAGCGCCAGATTTAATAACGACGTTCTATTACTGAGCTTAATGGCGATGTCAACGTTATATCCTTGAAATGCGAAGTGCCGAATTTCCATATAATAGGGGAATTAGGGAAAGTTTATTGTAAGTACTGACGAATTCTGAACAATAGCTAGGCAACACTGTTGCTTATCGTTGTCTTCTGAAAATTGTGTCTTAAACTTTGATTAACCTTCAAAACGGCTCGGCACATAAACCAGTTTATTTGTAATCTCACTTCAGAATTTCAGATACTATTATTATATTCCTGATTTTGGTTCTGATTTTGCCGATAGGTTATATATACTTCGGCGAAGTATACCTACTTATTCTAAAACCTATGTTCGAAGTAGTTGGAATCAGTAAATCTCCTACCTAGGTACTTCGCCTTCGAAACTCGCATTTGTAGGCCAATGCGAGCTTCAGAGCAAATCCACCGTGAATTCAAAAGAATTAACTTAATTTTTTCGTTTATTTGTATGCTTCAGAGCCAGTTTCGTCCATCTCTCTGTTTAGTCTCCCTTGCCTAATTAGAATACAAAAACTTTTAAGTTATAATTTTCTTTTTCGTTAAATTAAGTTCACGAAGCATAACGTTCTAAGTCATTGGCTCGTGAATTTACTGGGTACTCCACAAGTGACAGTTTAGCAAGAAGTTCCCTATTTAATATTCGGCGTAGGTTCACCTCTATTATTGTTAGAATGACCATTCGGCCGCATAATAATTAAGTATTTCTTCGTTTACGTAACGGCTCGAATGAGTGTGGTACACAAAACTTGTCTGGCCAGGCGACAGGTCCATCCGAAAGGCAACACGGCCGTATGTGAAGCATACAATTTGCCTCACATTGTGAAAGTTACCATCCGCAAATTGCCTTTAGGTAGGTAGTCACATGTGGCATCTGATTTGTAAGTAAAATGTTTTGTAAGGTAACGTGGTAATAGTTGTTTTCGATTTAAATATGAATTCCTTTATGCAGAGAAACGGGTGCTGGATTCTGGAATGAGATATAATCTAATTATAGACCCTCCCGTTCATATATTATAAACAAATGTCAAAATAAATTATCAAGGCCTCAAAGTCGAGGTGTAAAGAATTTATGTTATGAGTGTAAAAATTTCGCAGCACTTGTTTTGAATTCTTTTGACGAAATATCTATATTAGCTGATAGCATTCAGAAAGTAGAGTAATAGTTACTGGAAGTATTAAAAACTGATGTGGACGAGCAGCATGACAGCGGTGTCGGCAGTTGAACACACACTCGGGCGACACTAGACGGCTCTCGTTTTGTGTACAATGTCGTTAAAAATAGCTCCCGTGAGATATTTATGTAACTATGACCGGGTTAAGTGAGTGAGTGTCATAAAACAGTCCCTTGCCTGCTCCATTGCACTTGCAGTAGACCGAATCTCCTTTCGTATTGTCTTAAAGGTGTATCTTTGATTAAAATCGTCTCGATCGCCAATGATGTTGTCCTGAATGTGTCAATTATCGTTTTTTTTATGCGCAATATCCCACTTAATAGTTTTATGTTCAATTACTTTCCTGCTGTGTTTATTGCCTAATATTTATGCGAACAGAAACCTTGAAACTCAGATAGACCTTCATTTATCGAGGATACTATTATTTTCTGTAAGTCCCAACACATATTTTATCATTAGAAAAACGCCAGATAGACCACAGCCATATATCTACCTAATGGATAGGTACTATGTTGCGATATTTTATGGGATAGTTCATAAGCTATTATGGGTTCAGAACAAAATAACAAGTTGGTAAGAGGCGGCGAAACTAATAAGTAATTACTCATGGAGGCGTTGTCGAACTTCGGATCCATCTTCTAACATTTATTTAATGGCTGCTCAAAGTACGAAGAAGGATGATTGAAAATTTCGCACAAGCCTGGAGTTGATTCCACTTTATGTTTGTTTTATAGGCCTATAGGCTATAGCCATAGAAGTAAATCTTATACACATCGATTTCAGCGAAATATTGAAGTGGATACCGACATTGTTTGCTCAGGACTTTCGTAAGAAAATAAGTTTGACCCACAAAATATTGACCCTACCATAAAAGAAAATTTGACCAAAAAAGTTTTAACTACAAATTGCGTGCAGCAATAAAGTGGGTAAACGTTGTTCATTATCCTTCGCGATCAGACCACCATAAAGTAGGACCAACAGATCGGTTATCCGCCAATCGGTATTAAACTTATCGATTTTATTTATTTAAAAGTATTGTAAAGGTGGTTTGTTAATCAGTGGCCACGAAGACTTGAGCAGCTTTCTTTTCACATTATTTTTTACATTAAGTGCTGAAACTAAAATATTATGTAGGTTACTCCTTGTTAATTTAGTGTCCAAAGCTGGTTTACATCTTTTAGTTAGATATTTTGTGGGTATATAATGGTCGAGGTACGTGCTTAATTTATATGATCACAAATTAACAAAAATCTTCATCATCATCTGCCTGCCTTTGTTCCATGTAACTTGGGGTCGGCGCAACACATTTTCTTCTCCCATTCTCCCCGTCAACCGTCACGTTATGATTCACTCCCTGATTAACAAAAATAATGTTCTTTATTTATAAACAGAAACAGCTTAAAAAGGACAAGCTTTATACTCCTAACTTAAGTATCAGCATGTGCACTGAAACCACCTATTATGTAATTTGCGATATCCATATTAGTTCAATATCGAAATCCTGTCAAAGCAGCTTTAAATAAATGACCACGTTTACCTACGCGTCTAAATTAATGTTATCTTGGAAACAGGTCCATTACGTGTTCTCTACGTATCGCGTACACGGTACACTATACCCACAATTAATCAGTGTATTTTGAAACTCGTTTTAAAGCCCCGTAGATTAATCGGTTACTTATTCATGTGTACAATGTTAAATAAAAGCCTTATGGGCACAATCACTGGTGTAATAAGCTCTGTGTTTGTTGGCATGTTTAGCCATTATTCTTTGCCTAAAGGTAAGAGGACTCATTAGAATAGAGTTGTTCCGGATCTATTTAAAGTACTATAGTGACAATTTGCTATGAATGGTTATTATATCTGTAGTAAAAATCTTTTGTGTACAAGTTCTTTGCGAGGATCTATTCTCTTCTATTGAAGGAAACTCGTTTCTTTTTTTAAGCATGAACTAGTTCCCATTTTTGCAGACGTTAGACAAAGGAAAACATTAGACAAATTGCGGTGAGACACATTGAGTAGATGCAGATAAGGATCTAACTCTTTTCCATCAGAATAAAAGGAAAATGCAATAAATATCGGAGATTTATTGGTGGAATCCTCCCTCGCTTTAGTGGTCCGGCTATCAGGATATGGAAGAATGGACGGTTACGTTCAATTAACGCCATCTCCGAGTTTTCCACTCTAGCCAAATGGCCTTATTATGAGCCTTTCAGAATGTTTGTATGTATAGAATAGCCATTTCTTTTAGTGCAGTTAGAAAGAACGTAGGTACCTACCTAGCCTTTTTATTTTTATTACAAGACATAAAATGGATAGCTGTTAATTGTTATGACTGCTAAAATAGGCGCGAACTCGTTTCTTGTGAAATTAATGAAATTGAGTTTGGGGGCTGCACTTCTTTTTCTATTTTTTCTTATTGTTTCGATATCCCCAACGTTTCGTTAATTAGTTTTAGCACTTGGGCCTAAATTCGAATAATGAGAAACGACGAGCGGATCTGTGTCTAGTAGCAATGTTGTTTTCCAATGTATCGAAGAGGTCGATAAGAATTATGCGATAGTGCAGCCGACACGCGGGCGCGGCATTGACATAGTTGCCGCGTCACCACGTCATCGCGTCATGGCGTCAACGGCCCGCGGAACGCGACTCAGGCGCATGCAATCTTGCCAATATTGTTCAAAATATCTCCCTAGAGAAATTGTTGTTTTATGTTATTGGATGGAAATGACATCCTGTCCTTAGCACAGCAGGGGAAACAAGGTAGGCAAGCAACATTGGATAGCAAAAACGGCTAACAAGCCGGGCGGCGTCCCACCCAATATCGCCTATGATAATCTGCTATACCAGAGGCATCGCAGATGTTTTGCCAACCCTGTGACAAAGTTAAAATGTGGTGTCCGTAACTACGCCGCCGCCGCGCCGGCACCCAAACCTGGGGAGTCAACCTTTAAGAACGAAACCGTAGTTTCGGCCGAAGTTACGGTCGCTTAGTACTCCGTATCACCTTCGGACATAAGATTAGTAGATTAGATGACCGAACTATGAATAAATGACAACACGGTTTTACAGTTGTCTCTTACTCCTGTTGTGATTCTACCCGTCCGAAATAGTTAATTAATCGGGAGAAGGGCTCATTCAGAAGTATCGAGCTACATTCGGACGGGCCCATATCTTCGTCGACGGACTAAGAAAGCAGGCCCCCAGAACACAAGAACGCTGCTTGGCGGCAGAGAAATATGTAGGTATGGTAGGTTCGACCACCGTACCTACATTCAACAGACGAGCTTCTTTGGAAAGCTTTTTACTCTTCTTCTACACTGATATCCAAGGGAAATCTTAACCATCTGATAGCTATTTAATTACATCAGTATCGGACACCGAACTCCGTGAACGGCTAAGGGAAAGCTCCTAGTTAGTTTAATTAAATTCCAGTGTAACGAGAACGCCAATAACTTACGTAGATAGGTCCCTTTTAAAATTCTTAACAAATACGAGTAACTATTTATTATGTAGTTTATTTCTTGCTGTCAACATGCTAGTTTAAAATGCGGTAATCTTTATGTAAGATTACGTGAACAATTTTAAAATAACTTCATTCAAAGAGTGATCTATCGACGGCCACCAAAACCGTTTATTTTTTATTCGTTTTCGTCTAATCGTATGATTTTCGGTTTTGGCTCAGTATTATTTGATATCCCCATCGATACTAACAATACGTTTGGTGTAAGTGAAAAGTAAACATTAAGTATGCATGTCGGGGTGGGCCCGTACATTGCGGAACCATCGATTGTGCCCGCATCATCGAAAAACAATGTCTGATCCCGGGCGCGCCGACGCAGCCTTCTCGTCACTTCACCTGATACATATTAATGCCATGTTTTACATTGTTGTATCATGTCATGCCATTCATATGGTTATTATCCTGTATACAAACTTGTTTGTCATACTTCTAGGAATTTCTTTCGAAAAGCGTGAACGTTATGATAACCGTTAATTACTTCAAATTGACGCGGTCTTCGATTTACGATAATGCCGGTTTCGAAAATAGAGCAATGTTATACGCATGTTTAAAGTAGGTATATATTTCTTAGCCCGCATGTTTAGACAAATCAGATTAATGTAACCATTACCCTACATTGGCACACAACAACGGAAAATTACACTCAATTTGAAAGTTTTTTGATAAACTTGATATACATGAGGACAAAGGGTTAGTCATTCTCTTACATCACGTCACTAATGTATTTGTAAACGTTTTGCGCAATGAAGGAGGAAAATTCACTTAAAAGGTCGTAATAAAATTCGCATGCTTCCCGGTATTCTTGTTACCTTTGAAGTTTTGAACGAAAATTAAAGTGCGCTATGTAGAGAGTAGAGACGAGTGCTAGCTTTGGAATTTCCATGTATCTCAAGTGCCTGCAACAGAAACTATTCAGTAATCCGTGTCTTTTCCTATTTTTTCCGTACCTCATTAGCGGCGGTGTCGTCGTTACTTTGTTTCCCGGTTGGAAAACGAGTTACCTGACTCGGGTGGACTGTTAGGAAAATCACGTCACGGTAGGAACGGGGTTGTGCTCAAGTAGAGTGTTAACACTATCTACTTATACCCTGTCCATTAGGTTAACCGTTTTTTGACAGCTGCCTTAGAACGTATATATTCCAGATTACCTACGTAAAAGTTAACTTTAAAATGCGTAATAAAATAAATATATAAACTGCCTTATCTTATTGAATTGGTTTCTTACAGACATTATAATACCGTACGTGTATCAATCAATGTATTGTGTGTTGCTGCAATCGTTTGTTCCATCAGTCAAAAAACGGTTTACCTAATAGACAGGGTATAAATTGATTTATTTAGTGGTCCTTTAATAATAATTAATTAATAGCTCGTTCGTTTTTTTGGTCGTCTACTCGTATTATGAGACACGAGGACACTTTCCGTTTTGAGGGACAATCTTACTAGCAGAAATCTAATTATTTATCGATAAATCTAAGCATAGGTTATTTTAGTGGTAGTAATTGCTACTGCTTAGCATGAGGTACTGGGTTCGATTCCCGGGTCAGGCAGTGTTATTAGGTTTTTCCATCTGGAATTTCTCAGTAGCAGCCCGGAGCCTGAATTTGTGCCAGTTGATGACAATAGGGTCACCCCCTATTATATGACTGACTTAAACATAACTCGCAAAATGTGGGTGCACTTACTACAGGTTTATCTGCCTAACGCTTCGGGGAGCACAGGCGCATGTTATGTTATGTAAATAAAAGAACAAGCTCTTTATTACGATTACCACTTTTTATTTTACGACCACGTTAAAGTTTAATGTGAAAGTAATTTTGCAATCTTGTCTCCCTGAAAAGTGTTGTACATACCAACTTTATTCGTCCATGCGTATTTTATAGTAGGTTAACCACATACCTAAGGAACCCCTTTATAAATTAAATAGGTGATTGAAAAATCTTAAATATTTCAGGCAGGTTACTAATTTTAAGCGACGTTTTTTTTTTTTCAAGTTATTACCTACTAATACAAAACCACTGTTTTTGTTTAATACGGGTTGGTGATTCTTTATTGTAGTATAGTTGTACACCATCCGATTCCAAGCTATTCAAACTCATCTGAACAGGGTTAATGTCAATGCAAATCTAAGCTCAGATCATATGGGACAGGTGTTTAGGTAAATTCTTGTTTAGTTTGAGTTTGAGTTTGAATAAATAAAAAATATTTATGAAGCATCTTAATAATCTCTACGCGAACGCTATTAAAGAGGGTTTCACTGTTTTCAGCTGAAAGGCTTGATGGGTTTTCCTTTAGAAACCACTGCTCGTCCATATTTCCAGGAACAATAATATTTTAAGTTAAGTGTGATTGTTACCACAGGAAATGGAGGATTCTAGTTAGACAGTAATAATAACATTCGTTCCAATGGTTTCCGGAGAATAGTAAATTGAATTCTGTATCCATTTGCAGAGGTTGATTTTTAGTGAGTAGTGGTAGTTCAGTTGTTTATTTAACGTATGTAGTCAGTCGACGAAGTAGTGAATGGTTTCTCTCAATGAAATATGTAAATATTAAATAGGAGGTTGCTTTTGATCCATTTTGACGACTATAAAAATGTTTTATAGTAATTTTACGTTACTCAGTGATAATAATATAAATGTTGATGGATGGGTAGCGAGAGGAAGCCCAAAGAAAAGATGGATGGATCGTGTGAGGAATGATATGAAAGAAAAGGGAGTGGATACCAGCTTGACGGTTGACAGGGGAGAACGGATAAGAAGAAAACGTGTTGCGCCACCCAAAATAACATGGTACGGACGCCAGCACATCAGGTTACTACGATCTGTCAAATTTCTTTAATAGATTTTCAACTTTATCGCTTAATTATTAAGGTTCAAGGTTGATTGGGAAAATTTGACAGTTGCGGGTAGCTTGACCTGCTGGCGTCTGTACAAGGGTAGGAAGATGATGCCTCCAGTAATTATTATAATCAGGTTTGCGAGCATGTTTGTGTATGGCCCTTTGTTAGAAAATATTATCTTTTGATCCATTTTAAAGGCTATAAGAATGTTTTACGGTTATTTTAGGTGAATCCAATATTGATCATAATTGCCGAAAATGTGTTAGATGACTAGCACCCACCTAAATATGCTCATATACGAGCGGTAGAAAATTATATTAAGTAAGGTGAGTGAGCAGCACCCTTCCCTAGGGCAGTTCACTGCTTCATCGATCTTTGAAGTGTTGCTGCTGACTTATAATTGGACGTAGCTTAGCAGAAAGGACTCAACCCACAAAGAGTAATTTTTGAGCTATCGAGGTTTTAAGTTTAGGTCTGTATTGCTGCAATAATGTTGTATATGAAATATTTTGAAATATTGTCACTTATGGGCAAATATACCAATATTTTTATGAGTCCAGTTGTATTACATAGACTAACGCAATTTTCGAGTTATTGGGAAGAATGTAGGTTGAGTCCTTTTGAATGTGGGTTGAGTCCTTTCGAATGTGGGTTGAGTCCTTTCTGCTTAACTACGTCCAATTTAGGCTTTAGAGCTTTAGATTAACACGAAAATACATAAGTATATCTACATCTTTTCGTCACGGTGATAAAACATTTTTTTTTTACGCCTTGGATATCCTCATGGACTTCCTCCATCATGGGAGTGATACAGGGGTACACCGGACTCTCACCGGCTAAAACCACCGCGGTGTTCCATCTCTGCCTATGGCCGAATTAAAAAAAAACTTCATAAAGAAGAAAATTGATGGAAATATGATAATGATATTCGAAAACACTTAATAAGCACTCTAGCTTTCAATAGCTTGCTTCTCCTTTGTTTTCTTCCCACTTTTCTATTACTCTGGGAAATAAGCAATTATTTTTCAAGAAGTTCTTACCCATTTCATGTCGTGAGTCCGAGACGAATAATGAGGTTTCAGGAGTTTAGAAGTTATAGAAGGTGAGTAGGCCAGCGTAGGACCTACCTACTGGGTAGGTACCTGCTCTAGACGCTTTAACCGACATGGCTTTCGTAACCGACCTCCGCGTACGTTATAAGTTAATGGCATAATATTAAGAAATACCTAAACACTATTTGATATTTAGAAGATGTTGTGTGATGAAGTGTTGAGAGTCAGCCGGAGAGCAGGATGTAAAATAAGTAAATGAATAAAAAATACGCCTCTTATTGATGTTCCAGGTACTGTAAGGGCGTGGAGGTCAGTCTTTTGGGAGATACCTGGAGGTTGCGTAGGAGAGCCATGCAGGCTAAAACCTCTAGGTAAGTAGAGTCGATCTATCAAATATCATAGGTTGGTAAATTTCCAAATTAAACAAGTACCCAGTATTTTATTTGAAGTCAACTGAACTGTATTAATTTTATTTACATGCTATCATAATACAAAACAGTTTCAACGACGATGCTTATAGTTTGATACCTACCTAAGTGAAAGAGCGCATAAATTATAGTGTTATTTTATTAGTGTCTAAATTACCTAGTTACCCAACTAAGCGACGTGTCGGTTTTACTCTTATTTCTTTTAAAGTTTTAGTAGGGGTGTGTGTAGTTGCAAACAATATCTTTAAATACTGAAATTAAAAGACTGAATTGTATAATGGTAGGTTTCTTTACTATTATTTACTAGCTGCGCCCCGCGGTTTCACCTGCATAAGTTTCGATCCCGTGGGAATATCGGGATAAAAAGTAAGTATCCTATATGTTAATCCTGGTTATAAATCATTTGTGTGCCAAATTTCATCCAAATCCGTTCAGTAGTTTTTGCGTGAAAGAGTAACAAACATCCATCCATACAAACTTTCACGTTTATAATATTGGTAGGAAGTAGGATAGGATAGGGTATTAGTAGGAAGTAGGATAGGATAATACGTTCCTTTGTTTTAATTATAAATACTTATATATTAAAAAGTGCTAAAATTAAAACAAAAAAAAAATCAAAGCTAGCTTACCATGATCCAAGTTAAAAACTTCATAATGTCCAGTTCGTAACTTTTTCACTAAATAGCTTAGAATTTATTTAACCATTACTACTCACAAGGTACAATCACTTATATTCATATTTCAGAGTTTTACTCAGTATAGAATTATTTTCCCGCCATTACGTAAAGTTTGACACGCGATTCGCGAGTCGGAGAAATGGGCGCACGTCCGTCGTCCGCGGATGACAGTAATAGACTGGCGGGCTACAGAATACCTACAGACTACACCGAGTTTTCGAGTTGACTGACTGGTAAGGTGAAATTGTGATGACGTTGATCTGTGGTCGTCAGAACTGTTCTGATCGTGACTCATTTCTCGAATCACTCATCCTTTTTGGGACAATCCACCCTTTACAAGCACTTAACTTCGCAAATAAGAGCTTTAGTTTCAAAGTTTTCACAAATTGCTAAATCAAATTAAGTATATACATGGCTTTTAAATTATAATTTGATTAAAACTAATTGATTTTAAGAACTTAGTTATTTTTGAACTATTTCAACTATTATATTTTGAATACACGCAATTGCTTTACAAAATTAACTACACTGAGGGTACAGACGCCAGCACATCAAGCTACTACAATCTGTCGAATTTCTTGAATAGATTTTCAACTTTATCGATAAAGCATTAAGTTTCAAGGTTTATTGGGAAAATTTGACAGTTTCGGGTAGCTTGACCTGCTGGTGTCTGTACAATCAAAACCAAAATTCTTTACCGACTTTGAATGAAGAAATTACGAATATATCTATATACTTACTCATAAAAATTCATTGGACTTCCGTTTTCACAGTGAATTTGTGAAATCGTCCAAAGATTACGAATACTTTATCATCAGCATGCCATTATGAATGGAATACATTATACATAACCAGAGTGCGGTCAAGGCGAGCATGCTTGTTGCACTACATGTATAAGTATATTAAGTACCTACCTGTAACACATGCTACGTATGTGTAAATAGATAGGTATAGGTATAAGAACGCGTCATTAACCGTAAATTAAGGTACCTTGTAGGTAGATGTGATGTGGAGTGTAGGTACCTACCATCTACAAGCACTGACATTTTTTTGCTATTCCTCTCTTGTTAATACGTAAATATCTAAGTATGTATGACTCTGACAGTAGGCCTCACCTTCGGATAGTTACCGGAATTTAAACAGTCAATAGTTGGGTAATTACAGAGGTCACAGAAACCATTAATCAGTATCTAGCTTGTCAAAGCCATAGGTCATTCTTGAATATTTGTTTATTTGGCTTTAAACTGAACGGCGCAATTATTACTACATATTTAGGGTCGATTATTTTTTAATCATCAGATAGCTCATATCTTACATATTTTGTAACTTTTAAAACAAAATAAACAGTAAAACCGCCATATTTATTTCTCAGATACGCTTGAAAATTGGCCGTTAACACATTTAAAACAATAACTAAGCCTGTATAAACTTGTTTGTACTGGAAATTCGACAGGACAGTAGTCACTGTGAAAAGGGACGGTGGACCATCATGGTGGAAGTACTTAAATAAAAATACTATATTCCACTGTCAAAGGTAGCGAGCACTGAAGCCTACTCAGCCTACTGTCTTGTACCAGAACTTGTCTTGTATCTGACATACAAGTTTAGAACGGGCTTAGTTATTGTTACAGTAGAAACAAAAACTTGATCGATTTTTTGGTGTGGTAACCGCAAGCCTTTCCTACATTGCAACTCTCCTCTTGCACTGGTGCAACTACTGTCGATCCCGAGGGCGGAACCAGCCTTCGATCGGGGGGGTCACATAGTCGAGTACCATTCAGGATGCCCTATTCATTAGCGGACTAAGCTTTTCGGGGGCCCGGGACGGCAAAACAAAATGAGGCCCTTCTGCGGGTCTTCTCAGAAACAATTAAGTAGGTACTTATTATAACGTGCTTAATTATAGGTACTCTACCTTCACCATGGGCCTCGCACCCGGAAGATTTTTTTTTTAGGGAGGTGCATTTTCATCTCCTCAATATGCTATTTACGAAAAGTAAGAATGTAGAATGCAAGCGAGCGAGCGAGGCAAGCTTGAATGTCTTTGCACCCCGTCTCGGAATTCTCGGTTAGGTTTCTATTGACCATCCTTACCGAAATAGGAGTTGCTTTTTCGACTTATGTATGCAGAAAAGTTTGAGAGGCAGAATAATATACGATGCAAGAGCGAGCGAAATTGTTTGGACACCGCCTTGGGTAGCTAAGGTTTTCTAAGTAAGAGTTACTTTGTCGACGTACCCAGAAACTTTGAGAATGTAGGTTGTAAGAGTGAGCGATACGAACTTGAAAATTTTTGCACCCTTCATTTCTAATATTTTGCATACGTCCCGTACGTATGCAAAATATTAGAAATGAAGGGTGACAAAAGCCGAAATGCATCCGTTTCACGTACAACGAGTTCAAAGTCTTCTCCCTCGAGATTATCCTGAAAGGATTTCATTTTGTAGAACAATGCTACAGAGGCATAATGGAAATCCCCAATTTTTGAAAGAAAGAAAGAAGAAAGAAAATACGTTTATTTGCGGCAAACATGACGCAAATCATCATCATTCATTAGTTTATTAATTTTACTTACTTTTGTTGACTTTGGTAAAAGTGGCGTCACTATCTGTCTCTCTCACTCATGGCAAACATGTCCACTATCCATCTCTCTCATCATTTTGCCGTAAACTTAAGTACCTACCTAGAGCTTGTGCGAATAAAAAACATTTTGACTGAGTAAAATGGGATAGCAAAAATCGGGTTACTTGAGGTTTTTATTTTTTTACTCGTTTTTTTAGTATGAAACTAACAAGTATTGTACCATTTTACAATCCTGATTAAATGCGTCAACTTTTAATGCCACTTGCCAAGGCACTCTAGTACATTTTTTTAAAGGAGAGCCTTTCAAAGTCGACAAATTTTGAAAATTTTAAATTCATAGTTTAACAAAGTCTTAATTCTAGGAAACTTGGGGCAATTGTGTCATTATTTTTGACTGTGATTCTTAGAAATATTATTTAGGGTTACGGTTCCAAAGTTTAAATGAACAAAAATAATAAAAATTAACCACAATAACCGAAAAATGGTTACAGATTGATCAAATTTTTAGATTTTTCATAACTGCCCATAATTTTCAAACTGCATGGGATAGATTTTTTTTCTGATTTTTTTCATGATGTTTACAATCAATCCTGTCGCCCCCGTTTCGGCTTGACGTTGAGTTCTGGGACACCCTGTATATATATATGAATAAATTAAATTTTTAATATAATAATTAATATTAGTGTACACCGAAATCGTAGTGTAAAGTTATACCAAATTGCCTACAACGCATACATATTTAGTAGTAGGTACCTCTACGGTTGTGATGCTAAGCACGTTCCACTCTTCATGTTTTAAGAATTCGACATACTCGTACGTCTAACAACATACTTACAATGTCTGAATACAATATACCAAAGATATAAACCGTTTCTTCACACTCGTTGTCTGTCAGGTAGCAGGAAATTGAGCACTAACTGATAACGGATTCAAAGTCGATTTTGTTCGGCTGCCAAAGTGCCAAAGGACACATTCACTGTCGTGCGGATACGGGGCGACGCGACGGGTTAATGAAAAAATCGTTATCAGCTGGGTTCATTCCAAAAACTTAAGACAAAGAGGAAGATCTTATAGCTATTAATCATGTCTTTATCTCGATTGCTTTCAGATGGTGTCCTAAATCCATTTATAAGCAGCTACGAGAACGTCAAGTTTTTATTTTCACCATTAACTTAGCTTTAATGAGAGAGGGTTTGTAAAAAAATGATAGAACGAGTTGATAGATTTTAAAAGTCAGGCTATGACCTAATAATAAGTATCCCTCCCTCTGTAATCAATGTCCCTATGAGTCTATAACTCTATGATAACCCCATTTAGGCAGGAAACAGTGTTGTGGCCTTGTGGCGCAACTTGGCCTTATCAGGCCCTTATCCAGCAAAACAGCGCTAAACCGTGCATTGGAGTAGGAACGAATTTAAAACTTCCCTAGCATATGTAGTTCACGATATCAGTGTAACTCTTGCCAGCTGGGTCACAAGCACTGTGTCCAACTCCTAACAACAGATGTGCTGAGGAGGAAGTTTTAATCCATTCGATCTAAGTCGGGAGTTTGTGTGCTTTGTGGAGCCGCGTGTCACCACAGCGTGACTCGATGGTGATAGCGCTAGCTTTCAACAGCTTTCAACTGGCTAAGTGCGATTCCGTGTACTTTGCAACTAACATTTTATTCATTGTTGTAAAAATAAACACAATAAGCGTTTGGCACACTTGATATTTTTAGTTTAGTTTATGTCTAGCCGTGACTGTACCTATGTTTGTGGTTTACCGACATGTGATAAATGGAACTCTAGCAGCTGTCTTGCATCTGTACAACACACTCCCACATGGATCTGTCTAAAATGCTTTCAAAGTAGGTGTAAGTAGCGTGACTCGTTCAGGCGATAAAATCTTGTGGATTATATTCACATTTGAAGAAGAAACACCTATTAGGTACGATTTATATCAATGTTTTGATTCTACCATTGGAAGTTAGACATCTAGGTACATATACCTCTATCTATAGGTACCTACCAATAATAAAGCTGAAGAGTTTGTTTGTTTGTTTGAACGCGCTAATCTCAGTACCCCTAGCACGAATATTTGTAGGTTTCGTATCGTAAACGTTTCGAGTTGTCGATACGATAACGGAATACAACGAAAGGGAACTACTAAGTAGTCGGATTCTTATTGCATTAAATTTGATGGTCTAATTAATTATTGAGGAAGGCTATTACGTCGCGCTAAGACTCTTAGGAGCCGAGCAAAAAGTAAGAAAGGACGGTAAGCGAAAACAAAGTAACAGCGCGGGCAGGCAATGCGATGCGACGGGGTGGGTCGGGGAACAAGAACGCGAGCAGAAGCTAGTTAGTATATACATATATATATAAATAAATATAGATTAGTGGAAAATGTTGGAAGAACTTAAGTCTTGAAAAACGAGAAAAATCGATTAAAATTTAATGAATCCAAGTCCGCAATGCGATGAAAAAGGCAAAGATTTCAGTTTGCAATGCGTTCGCAAAAACAAAACATGCTACGAGTAGTATTTTGTCTACAAAGACGACAGGCGATCTCATTATAATGGTATCAATGTCTCTGATCTTACTCACGACTCTTAGTTAGCTTTTAAACCACGGCTAGAAAAAGGGCAAATGAGACACATTTGTGTTTATTTGAAAATGCTGACGTTTATATGGCATTTTATGAGCACTCAGGGTTGGATTTTGGTTACCAATAAGTAGATACGTACTGTCGCCAAAATCTATATATGACCACCGTAAGGACTATGCCTGCTTGCAGCGCATATTACTTTTTTTAGGCTAAATTGTGTCTTGTGCAAATTATTACTCGACCCAAAAGGATTCTCTTTTGTTTTACTTACGTACGCAGCTGTGGTCATCACGTGCACGGGATTTTGTTTTCAAAAAAATTTTTTGGGGAAAAAATGGGAGTGTAGGGGCGTATGTACAGGGCTGTCTTTAACCTATTGAAGGCCCTGGGTAAATAAGGATATAGTAGGTACAAAGATGGTTGGTACATATGGATAAGTTCGACACATCCGCCGCTACTAGCGGCATACGAATATTTACACTGTGAACCTAATGTACACGTGGGTATAAAACCTAACTTATATACTACTTATACTCTAGTAAAGAATACAAAACACTTATACTATGGACATTTGTACTCTAATATATAGGTAACATAAAATAAAAGCACAACAATAATAACATTTCCATTATACAACTAAATAAATCTGCTCTACTATAAAAAAAAAAAAATATTTACTTATTAACATAATTTTCATCTAGTGTTAAACCTAAAAAAATTATAGTGTTTTCTTTATTAATTATTTGGTTATTATGATTTATTCAAAATAATTTTTGGGTGCCTTTTTTTGTAGTTCGCAAATTGAACGAATTTTGTTTTAGTTATATTTATTTTTAAGTTGTTTTCGTTTAGGTAGTTCGTGGTGGTAGTTTGATTTGCCTCTTGTTGATGTAATGTTTTGTTATTTTCCGGTATTATTACTGACACGTCATCTGCAAATAGTACGCACTTACGATTTGTTATATTTGGTAAGTCGTTAATATATAACAGGAAGAGAAGAGGCCCAAGGATGCTTCCTTGGGGCACTCCGGACCCATTGTGTCTAAATAAAGATTTATATACCTTTGCAATAAGTTTATCATCAATACGGGATACTTCAACAAACTGTTGTCTATTGCTGAGATAACTTTTTAGCCATTCTAACGCTGGACCTCTGATGCCGTAGCGCTCGCATTTATCTAGGAGTGTATAGTGGTTGACGAGATCGAAAGCCTTGCTCATATCTAGAAAGACTACTGAAATAGAGCGTTTTTTATCTATATTATCCGTTATGGACGTTACTAACGGGAATGCTGCCAGAGATGTTGACTTACCTTTTTGAAACCCATTTTGTTCTTCATTAATAAGTTTATGTTTGTTTATATATTGAAATGAGTGTGATAGGTCTATAATTATGTTTACCTAGTGTACTCTTGCTTTTATGAAGGGGTTTAACTATTGACAATTTTAATCTATCAGGGAAGGTTCCGTCAGATAGAGTTAAATTAATTGTGTGGCACAGTATTGGTGATATGATTTCAGCACATAATTTGAGTATGTGTGTAGAGATCTCATCATACCCTACCGACTTTTTATTGTTTAGAGATATTATTATACGAGACACTTCGGTGTCAGAACATGGGTTCAAAAATATGTTGAAACTGTCATGATTAAATACATCAAAGAAACAAATCAATAGGTAACTACTCTTTTTCTGATATTGCTTCCATATCTACAGTCCGGTCAAGAGAATGCGTACCTGATACCTGTCAGTGCGACAATTATATTAACTAATTAAGATCAAATTCGTAAAACACGTATTCGTTTATATGAAATAGACGGGTGTCAAGAACGCAATCTATAGACGGCCGGACTGAAATGTTTTTGTACGTCTCTGGTACGTAAGAGAAACAGGTTTTCATTATAATAAATTCGTATAATAATAAGTATAACATTATTACAGGTTCACTAACATATAGAATGTAATAAGTTATAAAATATTTTTCTACTTAATATAAAAACGTCGCAACATCATTACACCCGGCGCGTCGTTGCGATCACCTTAACTATTATTGCACTTTCTGAAACAAACATATTACAATTATTTGATGTCTCGCTGAGTATGAAGAAGAATGAAGAGCTCACTACCTTACAAAATGTTAACCAGGCTTCAAAAGTATTAATCGTGGCTCAATTCAGTTGGCAAATGCCAAAATCATCGCATTGGCCATTGATTAAAGCGGCTTTGGCCCAACGGTTCAAGCACGAACTAGCGAGTAAAGAGATTATAAGTTCGATTTCTTAGTTGGTGTGCCTAAGAGGTAAATTTCTGCGCTGATTCCAATTCCTATATCCAACGCAGGGCGCGGCGCAAGGTGGGACGCGGGTGTTAAAGCCTATGTCAGACACTTCTTCTATATTCAGCACAGTTTTACAATGTGCTGAAAAATCCATAATTCTAGTTTTATTACGTTTACAAAATATCAAACTAACGTGTGGGAGGTCTCGTGACTTGAGGTTTGTCCGGGAGATTTTAGGAACAGTAAATAAGTAAAGACAGAGAATAATACTGAACACTCACCATCGTAATTTCTGGAAATATAGTGCTTAAGTTGAAGTTGGCACGGGACGTGACAGGAAAACTGGCCAGCGATCTGTCCACATTGTGTCCCATACCTTGCACGTTGGCAGGCATCAGGTGGCTGTTGAAGAAGTCAGCCTGGTACTGCGATGGCATTTGATTCCCCACATAGTTCGGAAAAGGCAACTCTTCCGACATCAAATTCGGATGCTTCTTATTTAACGCTTTGTTTTGCCAAAACAAATGAGGATCATTCCATTCTTCAACTTCGCTATTGATCTTAGCCTTTTTACTTTGATACTTTTTACTAGATTCCTTTTTAGAACATTCCAGTTTGTGTTTAGTTGCCGATTCTCTTCTTGAGCTCTTGTAGGTAGGCGGCACCTTCTCAGATGGAAACACTGTTGAGTTATTTCTCATTTTCAACTCTTCGTATTTGTGGTTCCCGTAATTGCATTCAGCTGTTTGATTGTAATCAATAAAGTCGCCAGTAAATGGTCCACTGGCATAATTACTTGACATTAAGTTACTACTACCAGGCATAAAGTTGGAGTAAAAAGAATTTGACATTGTGTTAGTGGTGGTGTTGTATAAAGTTGTTCCCGAAAACTGTTGGGTAGCGTAGCTGTTATCAGGGTAATCCAAGATTGGTGGGAAATGTGAGACCTGAGCTACAGCACTATCCTGGGGGGCACTGAAGTCTGTATACTTCTGAGGAGGCATCATAAACTTCGCACTGTTGCTGTCTTGAATTTTTTGCGTGCCATTTGCACCTCTTAACAGTGCTTCAGTAGAATAGTTGTTGTTCTTTTGAGTTTTAGAAGATTTTTCTGTCTTACTATTAGGTTTTGTTTTAGTTGGTGGAAACTGACTATGTGCCATACTTTCATATGAGTTTACTATTTTAGGGTCGTTAAAGACATAACAAGGTTGTGACATATGATTATCTAAATGCGACATAGCTTTGCGGTTACTTTCGTTGGTAAAGTGGTTGATATTTTGCTTTACAGGGACTGTCTTCGATGTATCGATATTTGGAACCTGATATCGAGAAGGCATATTATCAGTTGAACGGTTCATAAGCTGTGTGACTGAGAGAAAATTACCGCAATTTTGTATGTCACCGTGTGGTACCCCACGATTTGATACATCTATTTTCCTATTCTTATCATGTGGGCCTAGTGCTAGATCGCCAACTAAGGTCGGCAAGTTGATGGGCGGTGGATCGATACTTATTTCTGTGGTTCCTAAAGGTCTAGTAGAGGGCCACACTTGACACTCGTCTTGAGGTGCTTGTGATGGAAAATTATGCATCGATATAGGAAAATAGTTGCTTTCATTGTGGTATTGTTTTTTAACCGAATGATCTACTTGATTGTATGTCGCTTTGTGTGTGTCTTTTATTTGTGGATGTATCGGATTGCAGTTATTTTGAACAGATCTTGTTTCAGATGTCATCCAGTTGATGTGCATCTTGCTCGGAGATTTTTTAGTATACTTCTCGGGAATATGTTGAGTCACAATATTATTGCCAGGTTTGATTCCGCTTTCCACGCTTACTTCTGCCACTTTCGGTTCGTAATGTTTGTTAGTATTTACTTTTGAATTCACGTTAGTATATACTGGATCAAACGTTGTATAATTTTGGTTTTTGGTTGTTAATGTTTTGGGCATGTTGCTATTGTTATACAACGGTACGTCTTCAGTCCATAAATTAGCAGGTTGTGAGTAAAAACTAGTAATAGTTTCAGCAAACGAAGAGGTCGGTTTGGTAGAGTTATCTTTCTTATTAGAATTTGCGACTAACGGGACATGAAAATCTGGGTTGAATGGATTATAAGATGTCGTGTATGGCGTGGAAGTAGTCGTTAATATGGTGTCCTTGTTGAAAGTGTTTGTAGTTGTTGTGCAATTGACGAAATCCAAGCCCTTGTGCGACCAGCCCAAGTCAATATCGTACGTTAATCTTGACGAACCAATTTTCATGAGATTGTCATCCACGCTTGAAAAATCTGCCTTATTTTTCGAAGTATATTTTTCCATTGCACAGGGGTATAGGCCAAGTCCGTTAAATTCATGGCTAGAAGTAATATTGCTGGTACTATAAATAGCATTTTTGGCAAATGGATCACCTTTGTAGAAGAAGTTGTTACTGCCAGCATAACCAGTGGACTGACTCGGTACGGATTTACTTATATTGCAATCGAAATCTAATCCGAATGTGGTGTCTCCTAATGAACAGCTGGTTGTTATTATTGAAGGCACTGATAGGTTCAAGAATGGATTTTCACTGGAAACGTTTGGTAACGTCACTGTATTCGAACTTTTAGTTACTGCAGTAATAATACTGGATTCTTTAGTTACGACATTAACAACACATTTCTGCTGCTCAATTGGTTTATTTGTAGGATTGCATGTTTCGGAAAGTTTGTTTGTTATTGGTTTTATTTTGATATCGTTATTGTTCGGTTTTTCAAAGTATGGTATCGGCGGAGGGACTAGTTCGGGTCTCTTATGAGTATCCTTCGGGATGGGTTGGGCTGTGCTATGGCTATGTTCTTCGGCGGGGCTATCTGCCCTATTTCCACTAACCAGTGGAAAAGACATAAGAAAAGCAGCGGTTGGTGAAGTAGCTAGAAACTCTTCCGCCAGTTCAAGACGTGCATTACCCCCGTCAACGACATTATCACATAATGGTGTATCTAAAGGTAAAATGCTGGGCAATTTATTTTCTGCTATTGTTTCTTTGCCATTCAACATTTTACTAGGTTTAGTGATTTCGTTAGTTGTTTTGATATTTTCTGTATTTGTTATGGTAGTAGTTGTAATTACCACAGGAGCTGGCATGTCTTTGACGATTGCTTCCGTACATTTAGGTTTATCAACGACTACAGGAACTTCGTTGTCTTTAGTTTTGTTATTTTTATCAGAACCGCTAGCATTATCTGCAGGTTTCTTATTTTTTGTGGTCTCTTCTTTTTGCACGTGGTCTATCTTAGCTGGTTGTTCTTTAGTTAAGCTTTTATCGCTCTCGGCCTTTTTATCACCGATTATGACTTCTTTGTCGTTTTTCTTATTTTCGCTATGAGCATTTTCAGGGCTTTTAGTTTCCTTAGTCACCTCCAACACCACTGGCTTGTCTTTTATATCTATAGTTTTTACAGTTTCTTTAACATTGCTAACAACTACTTTCAGTTTTTTTGCTGGCTTTTTATTAACATCATTCTTTAACTTAACATTATTCTTTTTACTTTTGGTAGCTGATAGTGGACGGGAGTAGGCAGATATTGGAAGAATATTAACCATAGTAGTTTTGGTGATATCTCCATTATTTCTATTGACTATAGGAACAGATGATTTACTTAGTGGTTGTAAATTTTGGTCTATTAGAACTATAGCTGGCGGTACAGTTGGGAACAGTAGCGGTCTCTGAGGGAAGATGTATGGCGATGCCGGCAGTACCACTATTGTATTTTCTGAACCTGAAACAACATCCAAAAGTCATGCATTGATTTTATTCTCTCTTTTAAAATAAGAAGATTATAAACATAATTATACTGGCGCATCGCGTCGCAACGCAACGTATCAAAAAAAGTCTCCCTACATGTCTTTCGTACATCTTGTATGAACCATCAACAAAACCGCTAAGCTGTTTTGTTTTGCCTGATGCGGCTTTCACATGCGGTTTTACTAACCTTGCTGAATTACTAACTCTTCATAGTTTTTATCATAGCATGAGTAATCACTGTACGACAAAAAAAAAACGATTGAAATCTGCATAATCAACCTACATTTTAATGAAGAATTTGAGATAATTTTCAAGTTATGGAACAACAAACTGAATGTCAAACTTAACAAAGTTCAAATTCCATTGCAGCCAAAAACTTATTAGGACCTGTTAGTTACAAATGGTCACTCAAAAAACGACTTAGAATACATTTCACTAAAGTAGATAACTGATTAAGTTACGATGGAATGTAAATTATGTGATCTTATGAACACTGCTATAGCTTTTATCTTTTATCATTCTTTGTTAACATAATTCATAAACATTCGATTTATCCAAACACCTAAACTCTAAAGGAATTCCATTGACAATGCTCTACTGTTTTATGAGTTATTATGATCTTACCTTTTTTGTTTAAGAAATGTGATCTTGGAAGGAGTAAGGGTAATTTCTTTTGGGTTGCAGTCTGTGGGGACTTTTTCGTTTCAGACTTGTCTTGTTGATTTTTGCCTTTCTTCAACATCAAAAGTTTTGCATATTTCCCATCTGAAAACCATAAAATTAATTAATAACTAGGTATATGAAGTAGCAAGGGAACTAATAAGATATTGTGCATTACATTTGAAATTATTTCACGAACATTGATACTGGCTGGTATCTGCATGTTGATTGTCAAAGAATATGAGGAAACGTCGGAAATTACAGTATTTCCTGTATGATGGTGTTTGTGGGACATTTTTATATTATAATCGGCACTGCTGGGACACAGGCACCTCTCTTCGAGACGAGCACTGCTGGGACACAGGCACCTGTCTTCGAGACGAGCACTGCTGGAACACAGGCCTCCTCTCTTCGAGAGGGAGTGGACATCTGCCATGCAGGCCCAGTGCGGGTTGGTAGATGTCACATGTTTTCGATTTTTGGTTCTAGGTCATGCCGATTTCCTTCACTGTTTTGAGAGCAGTGGTGATGAAATAATTAACACAAAGTAAAGTGCCTGCTTGGATTCGAACCCACGACCTACAACACGTAAGTCGCAGTCGTTACCACTGGGCCACCGCTGTTCTCAATGTCTCATGTTGACATAATCATGTAAATCTTAATAAGTACCTAGGTTTCTAGCAGTATTATGCAGTTTTTGGTATAAAATGCTACTACTACTGTTTTAACTTCTAAAGATTCCACCTTCCTTTCTCACCTTTACGCTTCTTAGTCATGCTCATATACACTTGAGTTGATACATCTTTTCCCTTCCCTTTCCTGTTCTTCTCAGTGTCTAGTTCCACTTGTAAGGCTAATATTTCAGCTTCTGTAATTGAAAGGTGAAGAAGATTACGAAATTGCTTCCACTTGCAGTAAATAAAGTTTTAACCAAATTAGTTTTATCTTAAATACTTGTTTTAGGATTTCAATTAGGCAATTGATGCCATGGAAGTGGCAAAGATTTGGGCCAACAAGATCTGAAATACAGTTGTGCTAGCGACAAGAAGAAAAAGAAGAATTTGACAGAAACACTAGTGTCTAGGAAAGTCTCAAATTTAAGAGACTTTTTTTTCAAGTGCATTTATGTTAGACTTTAGTTAATTGCTTGTTGTGATAGTTTTGTACGTATACAAACTGTGTTTACAACATACATTATTTCGTAAGATTAATCAACTCTAGAGGATGAGCAAATAGGTTAAAATGCCAGAAATAAATAACTGTTGAGTAAAGAAAATAATTTAGGACAGCATAATATATCTTGTTTATGGTTTTACAAAACAATATTATTATAGAAGCAACATCAGGGCAGCAAATTTAACTAAACAGTTGACATACTAGTTGCTATCTACTACAAAAATTCTACTGCTACCTTCTACAATGAAGTGGTTTTATTTTTATCATAACTGTGTTTTGTTTTTTTTTTTTTTTTTCTGGACAGGTCCTCTCAATCTGTGTGGTTGTTTCCTCAAAAGACCATCTCAGACATCGATCTACATGGTCTTCATATGATCTGACCAAGATTATGTCTGGACTTTAAAAGACACTGTGACCTCTGAGTTTGTTTCGGTCTTTCTTCTCAGACTAGTCAGATAGGAAACGCCGACCTCATCTAGTTTTAAAATATGATTGAAGACTGGCTACAAGCTACTACTGTCACAATAGAGGACAAATTTGGTCCTGTCAACGTAGGCTCTGTATACTGTCCGCCCAAGCACAAACTTATGGACATGCTTTCTAAGTACTTTGACACTCTGGGCCACAGGTATGTCTGCGGCGGTGGTTGGAATAGCAAGCACACAGACTGGGGTTGCAGACTCACAACAACTAGAGGACGGGAGCTAAAGAAATATGTCGATAATCACAGATTAATAACCCTCTCTACAGGCGAACCAACCTATTGGCCAACAAACCCTTACCGAACTCCAGATCTTCTTGATTTTTTAATAAAAAAGGGGCTCTCAAACATACATCTAAAAATAGAATCGTCTCTTGACACCTTATCGGATCTCTCACCTGTACTGCTAACACTTAGTGTAACAATAATACAAAAAGAACAAAGCTATAAGTTAAGCAATCATAAAACAGACTGGAATGCAACGCCCACAGGAACTTGGGCTAAGAACCCAAATCAGAAAGCTGAGGTTTTCGCAGAACACCTAAGAAATATTTTCACCCCCAATCCATCTATAATGGTTGAATTTAAGAAAGAGTTGGATAATTTTATCATCAGTGATCAGCAACTCTCACTACCAAATAAATTAGTGACACTGAGAGACATGAAGCGTACCATAAATCATATAAAACACAAAAAAGCACCTGGATTCAGACTTATCACTGGCAAGATACTCAAACGACCTCCTAGAAAAGCAATAGTTTTTCTGACAATGCTTGTAAATGCTATATTTAGAATTCACTATTTTTTGCCTAAGCTGTGGAAATTATCGTAGATATGCATGATCGCCAAACCAGGGAAACCTCCAAATGATCCTAGTTCATATAGACCCATAACAACTTTATCCAAATCTCAAACAAGAAGATATTCCTAGGAAGATTAAATATTAGAGGAGCCAATTCGGGTTTAGAGAGAATCATGCCACAGTGGAACAAATACATAGAGTGGCACACAAAATCAGGCAGTCCTTAGAGGAAAAAGAATATTGCTCAGCGGTGTTTCTAGATATTCAACAAGTTTTTGACGGAGTGTGGCACAAGGGATTACTCTTTTAACAGCTGCAAACACAAATTAGTAAAATAGAACTATGGCTCAAAAAATGGAGAATAAAGCCTAGTGTAAGCAATTCTGTGCAGGCAACCTTTACCTTAAGAAAAGGCGAATGTACACCAGTCTATATGGAAGGAAAACAATTACCAACGAGTAACTGTGTAAAATATTTGGGTCTACATATAGACCAACAACTAACATGGGCCAACCACATCAAGCCAAAGAAAAGAGAGGCAATAATATTATACAAGACTTTCTCTTGGCTATTGGGACACAAATCACAGCTATCTCCGAAGAACAAACTACTGGTTTATAAAGCCATCATAAAACCAGTGTGGACTTATGGTATAGAACTATGGGGTTCTGCCAGTAACTCCAACATAGATGCCCATGGTAAAGGAAGAAGTAAATAAAAACTGTACGTCATATAAGAAGAGACTACTAGAGCATAACAATGAACTGGCTAAGAACCTAAAAAGATGGCATATACTAGACCTCGATCAGAGAGACTGAGAATGGCTCTTATTATGCTTGTGTTGATGTCGGCTCGATGGAGCCACATTGTCAAAAATATAAAACCTACGGAAACCACATCTGATTATGGCTAGATAAGCCGATTGCAGATTACTTAAAAAAAAACTATTCATTAGTACCTAAATCACAGGTACTTTAAGGTATTTTATACAAGCTTTTTTTTTATGATTCAAAACATACATGCTTCTAGACTAGGTACTACACCCAAGACTGTTGTGAAAAACACTAAGAAATTATAGCATTTTTACCTCTTCATCAACTTACTCAATAGTGTTTTCTCTTGAACATAGTTATTAAGGTATATTATAGCTTTTTGAACGATTTCGATCTTCGGATATTGCACATCTTCACTGTCTTCTGTTGGACAGTTACTCTTTTGTATAGCTTTGACAATTTCACCAAGTTTACTTATGGCCTCGTTGAATTTATTACGTCTAGCACGTTCCCATTCCCGACAACGGCTGAAAAGGAATAAATTAAATGTTATTTAATCAAATTATTTTGTTAAAGTATACAATGTTTTTAATTTTGGTTGGGCAGAAGTACCATCTTTACCTTGGAGTACGCTTACTGTTTACTGCTTCCATAGTTCAGAAATAATTCTAAAAACTAGTTCCGTGAAATTATCTAATTTATTCCTTATATAATAACATTAATAAAATAATTAACAGAAACCTCAACTCAATACATAACACATTCACTTATTAATAAATTAACACTGACACTTGACAGTGACATTAGTAACAAGAAACACTTTGTTGTCATACTGTCATTCTGTTGTCAATAGTGAAGTGCACAGACCAGTGAAGTGATTGACTATGATCGAGTCTGTTTTCTAATTAAGTTTTCATTGGACATAACTCATACTCATAAGAAAACTTGAATTTGATAACTGAAATGATTGAATCTAACCGATGAATATTAGAAATTGAATAAAAATCGATATTGAATTGAAAGACATTTCAACCAATTTCAACTATAACTAATGATGTGTGTCAAGTTTCTGTGTGGCAACCGGGTAGGTACGTCACTAATCGTTTCAATTTTACCAATTGGGTTTTTTGTTATGATTCATTGTGTTTCCAATTAGTCACAGAAATAGTGTTAACGCGAACGTCGACATAACGATTGACGGGTCTTGTTTTGTGGACTAAAAAGTGTAATTTTCGATAGCCAAGATGTCCTTGTACCCATCCTTAGAGGACATGAAGGTGGACACGATGGCGAGGGCTCAGATGGCTCATCACCAGGCCGCACCCTTGTACAGCCATCCACCAGCTACTCCCATGCCAGCCAGCGCCCCTTCAGCTCATGTTTATCCTGCATTGGGAGATTACATGGGCCTTGAATTGTCTAATGATGTTATTGCTATGAATATGCCAGAATACCAGCTACAAACGGTAAGTTTTGCTAAGCTGCCATTATCTAAAATAGAAATAGCGAAAATCGCACATCGTCATTAAGGCGGTCTAAAGACTGTAATACTTTCTATGCATGATGAGCCATAATTTTTTATAATGAAAGTTTTTCTATATTTCTTTAATTTATCATTTTGTTGTGCAATTGTTGAGAAAGTATATACTTAATTAGGTCACACAATATAGTGCCTTAGGAGCAACAAACTGGTATTATTAAACACAAAACACCTCTACAACATTATGGAATGCAAAAAAAAATATAAATATGAAAATACAGGTTTTTTTTAAATACCAACAGGTTCAGCCACATGGAACCCTAAGTAATCTGATAGCGCCTTTGTCATCTCAATCAACAACTTTGGCAAAAGCTACGGTAACTGGGGCCATAAGACCAGTTATACTGTGCAAGGACAAAGATGGGAAGTGTGGTGTGAGGCTGCATTCAGTGAATAATGGAGTGTTTGTGTGCTATGTGGCGGCCAACAGCCCAGCCGCACTTGCTGGTTTGAGATTCGGAGACCAAATTCTGGAGATTAACAATGTTGCACTGGCTGGTATGACAATGGATCAATGCCATGGACTATTGAAGAAGTCTCCTGCTAATGGAATTTCTATGGCTGTTCGTGATAGGTATGTAGGATTTTTATCCTAGAATAATTTAATCTTTAATAATTATATAAATATATAAATTTAATAAAAAAAAATCTTTTTCTATATTTTGTTTGAATCATTCTTTATGTATTTTATTAATTTCACCCAATTTTAGAGAAAATCCATTGTTTCCATTGCAGACTAGTTGAACATAAAAATCTACTATTTTCTTTTTGTTTTCAGACCATTTGAGAGGACAATAACCCTCCACAAGGATTCTCTTGGCCATGTTGGATTCCAGTTCAAGGATGGCAGGATTGTTGGCTTGGTAAAGGATTCTTCGGCAGCTCGTAACGGCTTATTGACTGATCACCAGATATTAGAAATAAACACTATAAACGTTGTGGGCATGAAAGATAAGGAAATATCTAGAGTTATTGAAGCCAGCCCATCTGTTGTAAACATCACAATCATTCCAAGCTACATATATCAGCATATGATAAGCAAGTGAGTTATTGTGTAGCAATATTTTATGTTTGTAAATAATAGCAATAGTACATACATGTCTATATTCTGAAGAATGCAAAATGGGCTTTATAACAGAGTAATAACAAGGCCCAGTTGTTATAATATTATTAATGGGAAATAGCTTATCTAAATGTCTGTCACATGCGAATTTGCTGATAACTCAGTGATTCTGTTTGCACTATTAATTTGTTTATATTATTTCTTACAGAATGTCATCAACATTATTCAAGGAACTGGACCGCACTCCTGCTGTTTAAACAAAGATTTATATATTGTTATAAGCAAAGTCCCCCAACTGCCATTTAGTGAAACATTGAAAATTTATACAAACATTTATATACTGTTACAAAAAGGCTGATAACATGCACATAACAAGGACTTTGCTCAAAATGTTATCTTTTGATCTAAATTATTTAAAAGCTTTACGTGTCACAAATCGTAGTTCTATTTGATTAACTAAAATACACACAAATTGGCACAGTTTTGAAATCTACGTAGTTGCAATTAAATATTTTCATATTATTTCATAAAATGTAAGTGTTCCATATACAATGACTAGATTTATTTTATGTTAAGTGTACTATCGTTATATTTATAGTGCTTGTAATAGTCATTAAGGGCTGTGAAGAGATGCCAATGCGGTTTGTTTGAAGTGCAACTAACAGAAAGGTGTGCCGTGTGTGATTCCTGCTAACACGGTGCTTATCTATGGAAATGTGAATGATACGGTGGAGATGGTAATCTGAATGTAATTGTTTATAATATTTTTACTATATTTACATACATAACAAATTTTTTAGGTCAATTGAATACTGTATGTTTTAGATTCCCTCCTTAAATGTGATTATATATATTTATGATATTATATAGCTTCAATAGATTTAACTGGCTACATTCCTATTTTGCCCAACTACACTCATCTCCATAGTCCTAGTAAAGTATAATGTATTTATTAGTTTTAAAAATTCTCGATGTTAGCAAGTAAAGAATTAAATTCAATAGATTTTGGTTTAAATGTTATTATTTAAGTTATAATGCGGCCATAGAATTTATTATTATTATATTTATTTGCATAGGTTCTTGTTTCTGTAGGTCCATTATTCACGAATGCCAAATTAAACAAACGGTTCCAAACTACATAATATTTGGAAGAAAACTCGATAATTATTTATCAACTTGATTACTATGACGTCGAATTTGATTGTATTTTAATATTTTTTATATTCAATAAATGATTTCTAAATTAAATTCATTTTTTAATGAAAGCCTCTTGTATAATAGTTGCCTATTTAAATGTTATTAATTTGAATAATTTAATAATCGTAGATTTATGTATATAAAAGGTTAGCTTGTCCACAAGTTACTTTTAGTACCTATGCGTGACGCCCGGCAATGAATCGGAATCCATCCCGTCAGAGAGGCCAACAATGTTATTTTTTTATTACGGCCTTAGTCTATTTTGAAACAATCATTCCTGGATGTTATACCTACCTTTGTAAGCCAATTAGCAGCGGCTTCAACAAAAGTTAATTAGAAGTCGGAACCCATATCATTCCTGAACTGAGGTGAAGCCAGAACAGTGTTTACAATTTTATTCTGTACTTACCTAGTAAAATTTGTATCCGGTTCCTATTCAATTGCTTTTTTTTATTCGGGGTATTTACATACATACATAAATAGGTAAATTTATAAATAAATATTTTAAAATATTTAATTAAGAAAGTAGATAAGTATAAAAATAACATTATCAGCTCAATCGTAACCTATGTTAGTAATATAGTATTTTTACGCGTAAAAAATACGTAGAGGATTCTGGAATGTCCAGTTGGGTTTCAATATGACCTCAGGACACGTCCATGACTTTGGTATGAAGAAACTATCGTTTTCTGAAGGCGGGCAGTTCCGCCGAGCGAAGAATTCCATCGGGTATAAACTCCACAGGATTCCTGAAATATAATTTTTGTATGTTAGCAGCACTGAAAACCCGGCTGCATCGGAACTTAGAGCACGCTATTGGATTTCGTTGAAAATCCAATAGCGTGCTTTAAGTTCAGGCAGTTCTTGGCTCAGCGCCGAAAGTTGAAAATCGGACAGCGCGCTTTTATTCGTTCAGGTGTTCATTTAGGTCTCGCCTAGTGTTAGTGAAAATGGACATAAGCCTCAATGGTCTGTTTTTCAATAGGTAGCCTTTTTTAAAGCACCTACATATTTACACCCAAGTTCCATTTCAATGTAAGAGCAAAATACACCTTTTACGGAAACGAAACGTCAGTACCAACCAAGCTATCTTATTTGAACAGATTTGTTAGGTAAATAGTAGGTAGATAGGTAGGCAACACGTGTGCCTTGCTAGAGTCTTGTAAACATGGTAAGTACAGACTGGTACAGACAGTACTTAAAGGAAGTCGGTTTACATTTCAGTATTTTAAATTATAATGAAAGGAATATCATTAGCTAGGTATATTCACAACAACAAAAAAAAAAAACAATACTTTCAACGTTCTGAAATACTGGAATACAGAAGGTAACAATAATCACCAGCAGTACCTCCTACCTATGTAAAAGTGATTTTCCTTGCAGACCTTACCCGCGTCGTTAATCACGCAGAATTTTGAAAAGCGGATACCTGCCTACCTAAAATTAACTAGGTAATCCGTAACACGCATTTTGAGCCCTGCTGCCTGACATTTCGCACAAGGAAAAATAAAATAGAAAATCCTCAAAATATTGCGTCATGGTTTAAACCCACCAATGATTTCCTTCCTTGTAAATTGTAATTTTATTGTTAATTATTATTTCGTTAATTGTTATTGCTTCCACAGTGATTTGCCTTACTTTGATTTACATGTCCAGGAATTAACGCTCTCCACCAAAACCCCAATTATTAGAATATTGTGCTACTTATAGGTATCTCATAAATTCATAATACATAACACTGCTTTTTACTGTTATGTATAAAACAATGTTTATTTATTGAATTAGTTATACTGATTGTGGGAGAAAATGGTGGTCACGTCATAAAAAAAAACTATGTACCTACGCATACAGTCGCACACATATATCGGCGTCAACACAAACCGAAATGTACGAAGTAACTACCCACAGTTACTTCGTACATGTTGGTTTGTTTTGACTGTACAGAGGAAGTATGACTGTAATTTACATGGGTTTACTTATTTTTTGGACCAAAAATTGCTTATAGGTATACCTATTTAAAACTAGCTGTGCCCGCGACTTTGTTCGCGTGGATGTCGGAAAACAATAATGTGTCGCTTAGGAAAGGTGTAATTACTAATTACCACTCCTTCATTGAAAAGGAAGACAATCTTTTTTCCAATCTTGCTTGGTGGGAAATTAACGATTCTGAACAAACTACTTTCATAATATGCATTAATTCAATTAAGTACACATTGTATAATTGTTCTATTATAATTACCGTTTCCAATAAAGAAACCCAGCCACATGATTAAGTTGAAGGCATTTGGGAAGCGCCGTCCCGCTGTCGCTGTAAGTGGTACCATTATGACGCCGAACACGCCAAACTCGATCAACAGCACTGGGTAGAAGAAACCGAATGACAACGCCAGAATGATCTCGTGGGCTACTGATGATATCTATAAGAGGGAAAAAATATATTAGGTAAGCAAGAGGCAGACAAAAACTCGCAAAATTGATGGCAACGATTTGTTCATGCATCGCAATTGCCGTTCTCCTTAATTTATGAGATAACAAAACTGTTTACGTCGTGTAATCGTAGGTATACGTTCATTGTTCACAAACGTCAGATATAATGCGAAGGAGGCTCAGCTGGTCTTTCAGCAGGGAGCCTCTTATCTTGTCATATGCACGGCCGCCCGTTTGCGTCCGACGTGAATCAGGGACCTTTGTTTATCTTTTGACCGTCGAGGAAAAAGCATTCACTTCATCTTTTGTTATTAGAACTAACTAGCTGCGCCCCGCGGTTTCACCCGCATAAGTTTCGATCCCGTGGGAATATCGGGATAAAAAGTATCCTATGTGTTAATCCTGGTTATAAACTATGTATATGTGTGCCAAATTTCATCCAAAACCGTTCAGGAGTTTTGGCGTGAAAGAGTAACAAACATTCATCCATCCATCCATACAAACTCTCGCGTTTATAATATTACTAGCTGCGCCCCGCGGTTTTACCCGCATAAGTTTCGATCCCGTGAGAATATCGAGATAAAAAGTATCCTATGTGTTAATCCTGGTTATAAACCATCTGTGTGTCAAATTTCATACAAATCCTTTCAGTAGTTTTTGCGTGAAAGAGTAACAAACATCCATCCATCCATCCATCCATCCATCCATACAAACTTTCACGTTTATAATATTAGTAGGATAGTAGGATTAGTAGGACTAGCTGCGCCCCGCGGTTTCACCCGCATAAGTTTCAATCCCGTGGGAATATCGGGATAAAAAGTATCCTATGTGTTAATCCTGAACTATCTGTGTGCCAAAATTCGTCCAAAACCGTTCAGGAGTTTTGGCGTGAAAGAGTAACAAATATCCATCCATCCATACAAACTATCGCGTTTATATGTAATATTATTAGTAGGATTAATTGTTTTTAAATTTCTTATGAAATATGCAAAATATTGCTATGGTATTTGTAGAGTGTCAGGTTCATTGTTGGCCTCTTAGTATCCCAGTGCAGTCAACAATGGCTATTGTCAATTGTCTAAGTAGGAACAAAGCGAGCCCGGCTGTTGACCTCGTTAATATCTAATTAAGTATTAATTAGCAGTTCATGTAGGTCGACGTTCAATTAGAGATGAATTACTAACCCCGGATCAAGATCTTATATCAATTAGTTTGATAAATGATCTCTGTTATTTACAGACACATATATGAATAGTGGGTAGATAGGTACCTACTGAGGGGCCAGAGAAATCAATGCTACATCGCAACGCCGGTAGATAAAATAAATATATGCTGGTACCTATGCGGGAAGTGTAGAATATACAGTCGACTCTCGTTAATTCAAACCTGCGATAATTCAAACCTCTCTATAATTCAAAGTTATCACGAGTTCCCTACAAAATCTCTTTATATTTCGAACTAAATCAATACATTTTTATGCACTTGGTAATTCGAACGAAAAAATCATTGCTATATAACAAAACGACGCGTTAATTCGAACTGATCGGCGTCCGTCCAATTACTCGACAATTCAAAGTTCAAAGTTGCAGAGAGAAAGAGGCGGAGAGATTGTAAGTACATTTTGCGACCAGTTTAAACTTGTATCAACGTGCCAGCCTTTGTTTTTGTTATGATTAGGTTGACTATTTGACACACACTTCTCACGAATTGGTTTCTGTAGTTATCATTCAGTTACTGTTACTCTTTCGATGGTAGGTAGGTATACAGATTAAAAGTTTGTGTTAGTCATGAGCCCTAGAAAGTATAAATGTTTGACGATGAAAAAGCATTTCAGGCACTTTTTCTCTTAAAAAAAGTTATTGAGCAGTCTGAGCAGCAGCAATGTGCTTCGAAGCAAACCAGTATAACCACAGATTAGTATAACAGAGTTCTTTCGAAAGATTAATTAATTCACATTATGAATACATGTATGTACACGAATGTACGTTCTAAACTCTTGTCATTGTTATAGAATAGCAGTTAATAAATAATAATTGATCAACACTTAATAATTCGAAGTTTTATTTATTTTCTCTCACAAATTTCGAACCCCTCGAGTTTCGAGTCCCTCGAGTTTCGAATTAACGAGACTCGACTGTAATTCAATTGTTATTTTGTGTGTCTGTTGGTAGGTACACACTGTGGTACACACGACGACATATCGAGCTAAGTACCTATACATTTCCAGTAGGTTTATGCTGACTTCTTATTGTACGAATAGCCTACACCAATAATAATAATATACAATGCACAAGGTCAAATAAAACTTGTAATTGATGTGTCTGATGATTGATGATGATTGTGTGATGTGTCGTCGTGTGTATCAGTATTCAAGATGGATCTTAGATCTACCTAGCTATATTTAGGTAATAATATTGTAAGTTTTATTATGCATAGTTTTTCCTTACAAAGAATACGGTGAATGTAGCTAGAGGTCGTCCAGCATACGGTGCTAGAGGAAGGTAGATGTGGTCCCGCAGCCAGGAGTGAACCACGCGGTTCCAGCGGCGGTAGTACAGCGAGAAACGCGAAGTGGTCCACCAGTCCTGTAATAAATAACAATGCATGGTCAGCAACAAAAGTCTTTTAACACTTCAGTTTTTTTATCTTAACGCTAGCCACTGACTACTTAGTTAATGTTAAAATAAGACACATTTTACCTATTGACTTCATAAAATACCTACTGAAAACTTCAGTACCGAAATATTTTCAATGTGTGTCTATTTCGATTAAAAGTAACATCAACGTCGTATAACATCGTTGCTGTTCGTACCTGCCTACCTTCTAGAAACGGAGCGGTACCTACCTAACTTTCATAACCAAGCACAAATTGTGCGGGATTTCATTGCGGAGAGCGGTAAGCAGAATCGAAAAGTTCTTCATATTAGAAACTCATTACTTACTTACTAGGTATGTATGTACATATATTATGTTAAGTCAGGGAAATTTATTGTTTAGCAAATTGTCTACCAACTTTTAGTGTGCGTATATTCAAATTACGCAACTGACAATTACACATGATATAACAAGGCTTCAAAGAAAGAGTGAATAGGGAACTTCTGGGGTTGCTTGTTCTATCATAGAGTTCATCCACCGCTTACCACCAGGCGAAATCGAGGTCAAGAGCTGGCCCATTTTGCAATAACAATAATAAAAAACCCGCAAATTATTGATTGGTTAACTGAGGGTATCAATTTACTTAACAATTAATTGCCAGAATGTAGTTTAAAAAAAAATCTAAAAAATATTTTTCTTTTTTTTTATATGTAATTTTTTTTAAAAAAATTAAAGAAAAACTGATATAAAATTCCTTTTGTCAGTTGTTAAAATCAGTTGTAAAACATATGATCTTCAATGGATTGAAAGATGATTTTTGAAATTGAATTTTTGTAGTACCTACCTAGGTATAATTTGCTAACCACCTTTAACCTAGCGCGTTGCATGATAACGTATTCCGGTTACAGGAATTCTAAAGTGAAACACACACACACACAAACACACAAACAATCTCCCCGACGGTGAAATTTTGGCTGTTAGTTACCTGCCTACGTAAGTAGATACCTACCTTCTTATTTCACTTCCTATTATTTCGTAAACATAGAGCTAATCTAATGGATATGTTAAACGAAGGAAAACAAATGAAGATACATGAAAATGGTGCGCCATACACTGTTTATTACTTAAAGTAGCTACATACTCTAATGTACCTAACATTAGACACATTACCCGACAAACTTGAGTGCCAGCAGCGTTCTGTAGTGAAGGTACTCAGGAGGTAGGTACTTATAGCGGGCACTCAGCTGATTTCGCATAGTGCCTCCTTACAACTGATAGTGTTGGTTCGGGTATAATAGAGCTTAATGTAGTTAGTGTCAAAATAGAAACAGCAGAGCCCCTTGCTACGACCAAGCTGTGTGGGGTGACTTTGACACTCTATATTGGTGGATATTTAAAAAAAAATAGAAGACAAATGGTAAGCTCCGTGCCTTCCAAGTTTGTTTAATCATTGCTTGCGGTATAGGTATTCCCATTATAGCTGCTCTGACTGCAATTTTAAGAAATCAAAATTCCGTAACACAGAAAGGTAGCTTAGGCTATTGGTGAGTATGTCCCTGTAAAAGTCACTAAGGTGGTCGCAGCTGCATACTTTGATTGACAAAGGCTAGGGTGATAATTGGGGGTACCTCGTAGAACAGCCGATCCCCGAACTTAAGCATCTCTGACCAGGCGTTGAGCCAGGCGTGCAGCACGCAGTAGAAGCCGCACAGGAAGGAGATAACCCCGGGGAGCACGCACGCGAACATGCTGCGGACAACCGTGCCTGCCTCCACCTATGACGGAATTAAATTATGAAATCATTATCATTTATAGGTAAGTATATGCTGGTACCTATGCGGGAAGTGTAGAATATACAGTCGACTCTCGTTAATTCAAACCTGCGATAATTCAAACCTCTCTATAATTCAAAGTTATCACGAGTTCCCTACAAAATCTCTTTATATTTCGAACTAAATCAATACATTTTTATGCACTTGGTAATTCGAACGAAAAAATCATTGCTATATAACAAAACGACGCGTTAATTCGAACTGATCGGCGTCCGTCCAATTACTCGACAATTCAAAGTTCAAAGTTGCAGAGAGAAAGAGGCGGAGAGATTGTAAGTACATTTTGCGACCAGTTTAAACTTGTATCAACGTGCCAGCCTTTGTTTTTGTTATGATTAGGTTGACTATTTGACACACACTTCTCACGAATTGGTTTCTGTAGTTATCATTCAGTTACTGTTACTCTTTCGATGGTAGGTAGGTATACAGATTAAAAGTTTGTGTTAGTCATGAGCCCTAGAAAGTATAAATGTTTGACGATGAAAAAGCATTTCAGGCACTTTTTCTCTTAAAAAAAGTTATTGAGCAGTCTGAGCAGCAGCAATGTGCTTCGAAGCAAACCAGTATAACCACAGATTAGTATAACAGAGTTCTTTCGAAAGATTAATTAATTCACATTATGAATACATGTATGTACACGAATGTACGTTCTAAACTCTTGTCATTGTTATAGAATAGCAGTTAATAAATAATAATTGATCAACACTTAATAATTCGAAGTTTTATTTATTTTCTCTCACAAATTTCGAACCCCTCGAGTTTCGAGTCCCTCGAGTTTCGAATTAACGAGACTCGACTGTAATTCAATTGTTATTTTGTGTGTCTGTTGGTAGGTACACACTGTGGTACACACGACGACATATCGAGCTAAGTACCTATACATTTCCAGTAGGTTTATGCTGACTTCTTATTGTACGAATAGCCTACACCAATAATAATAATATACAATGCACAAGGTCAAATAAAACTTGTAATTGATGTGTCTGATGATTGATGATGATTGTGTGATGTGTCGTCGTGTGTATCAGTATTCAAGATGGATCTTAGATCTACCTAGCTATATTTAGGTAATAATATTGTAAGTTTTATTATGCATAGTTTTTCCTTACAAAGAATACGGTGAATGTAGCTAGAGGTCGTCCAGCATACGGTGCTAGAGGAAGGTAGATGTGGTCCCGCAGCCAGGAGTGAACCACGCGGTTCCAGCGGCGGTAGTACAGCGAGAAACGCGAAGTGGTCCACCAGTCCTGTAATAAATAACAATGCATGGTCAGCAACAAAAGTCTTTTAACACTTCAGTTTTTTTATCTTAACGCTAGCCACTGACTACTTAGTTAATGTTAAAATAAGACACATTTTACCTATTGACTTCATAAAATACCTACTGAAAACTTCAGTACCGAAATATTTTCAATGTGTGTCTATTTCGATTAAAAGTAACATCAACGTCGTATAACATCGTTGCTGTTCGTACCTGCCTACCTTCTAGAAACGGAGCGGTACCTACCTAACTTTCATAACCAAGCACAAATTGTGCGGGATTTCATTGCGGAGAGCGGTAAGCAGAATCGAAAAGTTCTTCATATTAGAAACTCATTACTTACTTACTAGGTATGTATGTACATATATTATGTTAAGTCAGGGAAATTTATTGTTTAGCAAATTGTCTACCAACTTTTAGTGTGCGTATATTCAAATTACGCAACTGACAATTACACATGATATAACAAGGCTTCAAAGAAAGAGTGAATAGGGAACTTCTGGGGTTGCTTGTTCTATCATAGAGTTCATCCACCGCTTACCACCAGGCGAAATCGAGGTCAAGAGCTGGCCCATTTTGCAATAACAATAATAAAAAACCCGCAAATTATTGATTGGTTAACTGAGGGTATCAATTTACTTAACAATTAATTGCCAGAATGTAGTTTAAAAAAAAATCTAAAAAATATTTTTCTTTTTTTTTATATGTAATTTTTTTTAAAAAAATTAAAGAAAAACTGATATAAAATTCCTTTTGTCAGTTGTTAAAATCAGTTGTAAAACATATGATCTTCAATGGATTGAAAGATGATTTTTGAAATTGAATTTTTGTAGTACCTACCTAGGTATAATTTGCTAACCACCTTTAACCTAGCGCGTTGCATGATAACGTATTCCGGTTACAGGAATTCTAAAGTGAAACACACACACACACAAACACACAAACAATCTCCCCGACGGTGAAATTTTGGCTGTTAGTTACCTGCCTACGTAAGTAGATACCTACCTTCTTATTTCACTTCCTATTATTTCGTAAACATAGAGCTAATCTAATGGATATGTTAAACGAAGGAAAACAAATGAAGATACATGAAAATGGTGCGCCATACACTGTTTATTACTTAAAGTAGCTACATACTCTAATGTACCTAACATTAGACACATTACCCGACAAACTTGAGTGCCAGCAGCGTTCTGTAGTGAAGGTACTCAGGAGGTAGGTACTTATAGCGGGCACTCAGCTGATTTCGCATAGTGCCTCCTTACAACTGATAGTGTTGGTTCGGGTATAATAGAGCTTAATGTAGTTAGTGTCAAAATAGAAACAGCAGAGCCCCTTGCTACGACCAAGCTGTGTGGGGTGACTTTGACACTCTATATTGGTGGATATTTAAAAAAAAATAGAAGACAAATGGTAAGCTCCGTGCCTTCCAAGTTTGTTTAATCATTGCTTGCGGTATAGGTATTCCCATTATAGCTGCTCTGACTGCAATTTTAAGAAATCAAAATTCCGTAACACAGAAAGGTAGCTTAGGCTATTGGTGAGTATGTCCCTGTAAAAGTCACTAAGGTGGTCGCAGCTGCATACTTTGATTGACAAAGGCTAGGGTGATAATTGGGGGTACCTCGTAGAACAGCCGATCCCCGAACTTAAGCATCTCTGACCAGGCGTTGAGCCAGGCGTGCAGCACGCAGTAGAAGCCGCACAGGAAGGAGATAACCCCGGGGAGCACGCACGCGAACATGCTGCGGACAACCGTGCCTGCCTCCACCTATGACGGAATTAAATTATGAAATCATTATCATTTATAGGTAAGTATATAGTAAAAGGATCCTTTAGCGTGTGGCCAAAATCGGAAGTAACGCCGCCATCTTTGTTTTTTTCAATACACACATTTTTACTAACGGCGCTCCCATGTCAACGTCATTGGGGCGGCAAAAGGTCCTTGTAGCACTCTATCTTGTTTCTATTATTAACAATAAGTAGAGTCAACTGCACGTTCATGGTAACAATTTGATTTGCACAAACTTTTTTTTTTACTGGTCTTAGCATTATGCTGAGCGATGGCCGTTTTGTGTTTGTGTTCTTTTTTTGCGTCATGTTTGCCTCAAATAAATGTATTTTCTTTCTTTCTTTCTTTATTTCGTAGCAGAGATTTTCATAGTTCTAGTAATAGTTATATTATTGATGGATGATATGATTTATGGATAAGTAATGACAAACAATTGTAAGAAAGCTATGAAAGTGGCTTATCTTGCTTTTGTTATTTATGCAGGCTTGCTTACTCGTATCTCCTAATTATGTTTTATTATGGGTACCTTCATAATCGTCTTTTTCCACTCTTCCTTAATTCATATTCCACAGGAAGAGAGTGGTTTCTTTTGACCAGGCCCAGTACCAACACGGAAATATAAATTAAAGTATGTAGGTACATGGGTATATCTACCATCCCATAAAATGGCACGTAATTAAAAGAGGAATTATCTCACCGTTTTCTCCTTCCCGTAATCAGACCAGTAGGGCATAATGAATCGCTCCCAAAGAAAACAGTTGTAGAACATAATTGCCGCCACTTCCAGCAGGTTGAACACCACGAAGCCCCATCGAATGTTCTTCGTTCTGTTTTTTAGAAAAAAAGTATGATAATAGCTACTCATACATAAGTCAGAAATAAAATAGTGCCTCGGCAAGCATGTTAAGCCGTTGGTCCCGGCTGTCATTCGTGGATCTTACCGGTAGTCAGGAGCCCGAAAGTCTGAAAACCACTCTTACCAAGGGGTATCGTATTACCCAGTACCTAACTGGGTTGTGGAGGTCAGATAGGCAGTCGCTCCATGTAAAATACTGGTATTCAGCTGTATCCGGTTAGACTGGAAGCCGACCCCGACATAGTTGGGAAAAGGCTAGGCAGATGATGATGATATTACGACAACACTGTAGCAGTGAGATAATTTCCTACTTATTTGTTTTTTTTTTCATGCGTATCAACGCGATATTGTGCATCTATCTATGTTATTCTTTTATAAAACACAGCTTTGGCAAAGTAGGTTGGTACTTATAGTTAGTACAATGAAGTACAACATGCTTTAAAACATTTCTTTTCTACGTTGTAAAACAGAGTTAAAAAATCTGCAGCATTGTCGTACGACACGCAGAGCACTTTTTAAAACTCTTATCTTGCGAAACACGGAAAATGTTAGCTTTGATTGAACGAGCTTAATTATAACAAGGTACCTATGTATTCAACCCAAAAGCAGGAAACCGTCATTCGAGCAATTTGCCACCGCAAATACCGAATCAAATACCGCCGGCTGAACTATGTGGAATTAGCATCTCATGGCTGTTTACGACAGGTATCGTGACGGCTCCGATGTCGGTTACGATATTAACGCACATTAGTGCCGAATATTGTGGCTTTCATTAGGCACAATCACGGGTTTGAGCATGTAAACTGTTACGTCATGACTTGAGTTAATTTGTCGTTGTGAGTTAAACGATCTACTTAGGTAGGTACTTACAAAGGTACAATGTACAAACGTTACAAATAGTTTCGGTACTATAAGTTGCGAGTATTGTTTTCTTAAGTAGAAAAAGTTAATTAAATGCGCATCAACATAAACCAGGTATCTACTTTTTGAAATTTTAATAGTTGGATAGATTACTTCATTAATCCAAGCTACTCCTCAATTAAGTTGACCCAAACAGCTCGATCGCTCAATAAAATCACTAGCTTAGCTACATAATTGAATTCAGGTAAATACGCTGCCTTTGCCTAACTCAGGATATTACAGAGACGTGGAGCGTTTCTGCAAGTAACGTGCAGTTAATTTACCTGGGATATTGATCTCTGTAGAGAAGCGTTGGCGCGAACATGAAGTAGAGGTAATGTTTGAAGGTTGGCAGCGGTGTTTTCCCGTCCAGACAGCGTGGCCCACAAGCTGATGCAATGGCCACGAGTTTCATCATGAAGCGGAACTGGAACAAAACACGAGGATAATAGAAAAGTTTCAAACTGGTGAGGACAAAGAACCGCTTCCTTCATACATGACACACCGCACACGAAATGGACGGTTAAGTTTAAAGTTATGCTATTAGGTTACGTAGAATTAGCACAAAGGTATTTTTGTTGCTCTTAAGACCTGAGGTGAAAGCAAATACAAAAGTTTTGTTGCCAAAAAGAAAAGGTGATGGATGACAGACAGTAATCTTACATAAACACAATTAAGTTTGCACATCATAATTCTTTGGTTTGACCTTTGACCCCCGAACGAAGCAAGGCTTGTATCTTAGGGGTCGGAGTGCGAATGAGCAGAAATATGTAAATGTGTGGGTTTACAAAGCTAGCGTAAAGCGTGTATTATGTTATGTGTGTGTCTGTTATTGTGAGTGTATGTGAGGGTGAAAGTGTGAGAGAGGGATGTTGTTTGCTATCAGTCTTGTCGACAAATGTTAGAGAAATCATCCTGTTTCGGTGTATGTTAGTTCCAGAAGCCATTTTTCTTTAGAACACTTTTTAGGCGAGCGGTTAGCAAGTCTTTGATGTCCAGTGATTTGCAGACCTTGTTAAATGTGTGTTGCTGAGAGTAAGCTGGGCTCCGTCTGCCTAAAACTGACTTCGCAGGCGGAGTTGGGATTCTGAACAGCCGCTCTGACACAAGTTTACTATAGGAGGTTCTTTTGGGGAGGGTCTTGTGAGTGTAGACGAAACGGGGTTCTGTATTATTTGTTTCTCAATAAATATATTGGGTAATGTTGATAAAGCAAAGCCTATTAATAAAGCCTTTTAGAAAATATCAAATTTTACAAATAACGGGCCTGTTGCTCTTAAAATTATGCGTAGGTACCTGCCTAATATTACGAAAGTCAGTATTAAAGTCCTATTTAGTAAGAAAGTATATAAATTGGTGCACAGATGTGACGCGTTTAGGCACGAGCACGAACAACACATTAATGTTTGCTCAATTTGTGTTGCAATTTTCATATTTTAACAAAGAAAGGCCTACGTTTCTTGTAGAGTATATTAAACAGGAAAAATGTGACAATTTATTAAGTAGCTCCCCTTTAAACAAACAGGGTAACAAATGAACTATATAGGTAGGTACATGAATAGCATACAAATGGTACGATTTGATTAATCATTAAATGAATAATTAGGAACTTTGTTGTTTTACCAAACCCTTTAATAGAATCTTACTCACCGTGGTCGTAGCAAAACAGATTTGGCCTATAGTAATAGATATCAAGGAAATCCGTTAAACAAAGATTTGATAGAGATACTGTTTAATATCAACCACTTCAATTCACAAGTGGTCCATTAAAATTAGTCTTCGTAATCCATTAATACTTCTTTTCAAGTGGCCAGCATTAGCCATTGTGTACACGAGCAAATACAGTTACCCTACATTTCAGTAAGCTTGTGATATGAATACCGTGACTTGAACTTATAAATAATTAGAGCAGGTACGTTCATATTTAATATTAGACGGCCAGGTAAATTAGAAACTTAATTAAATTATTTTACTAAAGCCATATTGCAAGGTGTTCCCAAGCAATTAATCAAAAGTTAGAGGCTGTTCAGTTTTGTTGTTGATATTGAATAATTGGTGTAATATTTTACACCAAATTTTAGAAACATTGACGGCGAAAATTTGAGGACAATTTTGCTTTAGGCGGTTATCACATTGCATCGGACACCGCTCCGGTGTGCGGTGCTGCGGGTTTTTAACTTTGTCTGTAGAATCTTGATTTGTATACAAACCGTACACACTGACACCGCATCTCCGTGCGGCCAACAGTAAAAGTTAAAAACCACAGCACGCGTGATAACCCCCTTAGACCGGTTCCACATCCAGGCGACTTTAGCAGCGCGACAGTCGCGCAACAGACGTGCGACTGTCGCCCAGTCAGAATTTCATATTATAAACAGAAGCGCGGCGGCCGCTGCGGGCGCTCAGTCGGCGATGAGCTGGAGCACTATCAAAAGCATGAGCAACAATGATTCCCCTTCGGAATCTATTTTTGAAATGGAGTGCGCCACACTGATCTAAACTGCGGCGCGGCAGCCGCGCTGCTATCGCGCGGTTGTTCTTATAATGTGAAGGCGTCTGATTCTGCCTTGCTACCATCGCGCTGCTAACGTCCTAATGTGAAAGCGGCCTTAGTGACGAAACTTGCCTTTAGTTGGCAAACAACTTCCTTTGGTATATAGATAATATTAGTTTGATATGTTCGTAGAAGTACTAAATCATCATGTAACGAGTAGCTAGCTGCAGGCTCCCGGTCTAACGAGACAAAGTTATCCCCAAATGTTATTTGTACAAACCCTACATACAATGTACTATACACATACTTTGTGCTATTACTCAACGTACGCCGAAGGTACATAGGTACTATCGAGCAAGATGGCGATTTTAATCACTTAGCACATGGTCGACGTTTAATCTGAACCTGTGAAGTTTTTCTTGAGAGCTTTTTCGCCAACGTTGCAGACAGAAAGGGTTTTAGAGTTTAATAACGAAATGATTTAGTGTTAATAAGAAGTAGTAGTAAAGTGCACTTTACTTTTAGTACTTATGAATTTAAGTGAACTTTATTTATATTAATGCCTCATCATACCAGTAAGAATCTCGCCAATATAAAAAATGGACCACTGCGTATTACAGTCAAACAAGGGAATTCATGTTTTGTGCTCTTGTTTGTCTAATGTTACAGGTGTGGGCATAATATTATTCCTTTGTGTTCAGATAATGTGACTGTAGGATTAAAAAAGCTGACCAAAACAGTGTTTTCTAAAAACAGTGCCATGTCCACTGGGCGTAGTAGCCATTAATTCTAAAAAGGCGCTAACAAAAATACGAGATGTGTCCAACAATAAATCATAATTACAGAAATGTTGTATTAAGATACTTTCATAGTCAAGTTTGTGTTTTAATTATCAAAATGGTGTCGGGTGTGCGAACGTGAGGCGGAGGGTGGCGCTACGGGTTACGGGCTACGCGCTACGAAGGGGTTCGTAGCGTCGTAGGGGACGTAGGACTACGTACGGCTACGCAGGGCTACATAATGCCTCGTCAGCGGCATGCGGCGATCCTGTTATTTACTGGCGCTGGCCACGCAGCCTGACAAGGGTCCAATTCAGGTGATTTATGTTACGTTTCACTTTCGACGCTATTGTAGCCGTTCAACTTACATCGGTCTTTATAACGTTACAACTTATTTTGTGGCATATAATTATACTAGCTGCGCCCCGCGGTTTCACCCGCATAAGTTTCGATCCCGTGGGAATATCGGGATAAAAAGTAACCTATGTGTTAATCCTGGTTATAAACTATCTCTGTGCCAAATTTCATCCAAATTCGTTCCGTAGTTTTTGCGTGAAAGAGTAACAAACATCCATCCATACATCTATCCATCCATACAAACTTTCACATTTATAATATTAGTAGGATGTTTTCAGAAAATAATGGCCTAAGTTATCTTAAGTAAGACACTCCGTACATAAAGTTTTGGAACGAAAATGTTTACGGGATATTGCTATGAGATACCTACTAAACTTTAATGAATAATAAAATAATAATAATAATTTATCTTTTAGTTGATAAACCCGAAAATCGTATTTTTTCGGGAAACCATCTAAGCGGAGACGTTCTATAGTTCCATATATAGCACAAATTGCTCACATAAAACTACCTGTTCAAACAATTACAACACGTACAAAACTCCATACTTCTTCATACGTAACTAATAAAAGTTCGCGAGCGAGTTATTGTTGCAAATTACGCCAATAAGGATTTACGAGACGCATACGTACGTACAATATAATAATACATATACATTGTGTAGTAGAGGGGAAAGTTGGTGTTTATGTATTACAGAGTTGGCTTTGTTTGGCGTCCGCCTGGAAGTTTCCTTTTGTAATGTAAATGAATCAGTGGCACAACGATCTGCCACCCGTTGCGATATCACAAACAACAGTTAATTATTGTGACCAGATTGATGTCCCTTCTAATTTGAATACCATGTCAAAGTTCAGACACCCTATCTTGTCCGTATCTGACGAAGCAATATATGTAGATACAGGCGTATCTACCTATACCTATTGCCTCTTCAGTTGCGGGTTGGTCAGTCTGTTAAAACATAATTATTAAAAAAGTGAATAGTTTTTTGGTTTTATGTATTTCATTTTCTATTCTCCTCTTACACTCTGTGTCTACCCATGTTTCTGTTATGTATTCTTCTATCGCAGGTGCAGGTGCTGGAAGAGATTTTTTTTAGAAATAAGCATCAGCTTTTTACGTATTTTTCGGTTCCTTTCTTCTTGTTTGTTTATATGTGTGCACGCACATAAACTGTCAAATAAAAAATTGCGACTTAAATACGATTTGTGCCTACAGATTAGTTCTTGGAAAAATATAGTAGATTTGTTAAAAGACCGTTGTGCATAGAGTTGTCATCGATTTGAAAACTACTTTGAATTGTTTTGGTGCATTTCTTGCACATAAAGAATATATCAAAATGGTGCAGTATTTAAGGGTGGTACACAGACCTTCAAACTGAATAACTTTCTCCATGGGACCAACATCTTAATCGAGAAAAAAATATCAGCTGTCCAGTACGTTATAACTTCAATACCTACTCGACCCAAATGTATCTCGATTACAATGTTGTCCCTTTATAGTTTAATTTAATTAAAAATCCCTGGGTGCAATAAAAATACAAAAATATGCCGCGAAGGAAAAACTTAGAAACTCATTTAAAGAACTAGGGCGCGTTGTTTTCAGTTTTCTCGGCTGTGACTTGATGCCCAAGATGTTTTAAAAATATGGAAAACAATGACATTGGCGCCGATTCCCTTGTTCTCAAACTAAACTAAATTTAAGTTCAGTGCATCTTTTTCTTTCCATTTCATTAAGAAAAGGACAGAAGATAAATATTAGTTTAGTCCAGTCAAAATTAAGATACTCAATAGACATTTTAGACGTGATTAAAAACATGGCGACTAAAAATACGTCAATTTACGTCAGGCGCTGACTAATTTGACAGGACTATACTAATACTTATCTTCTGTAATTTTCTTAATTAAATATAAAGAAAAAGATGCACTGAACCTAAATTTAGTTTAGTTTGTGAAAAAGGGAATCGGCGCCGGTATCTGCTTATTTATTTAAAAACAATTGCTGGTCCTACATACATATAATGTAAGGAAACAATAACATCCTTTACTTTGGCTTTACATAAAATAATAATGAAAAGAGCATTTATTTTTGTCACACAAACGAAAATGATTTATAGGACATTCGGGTACATCAGCTACTTACGTTTCTCAACGTCGGCCGTTATTAAAGACTCAACTCTTAAGAAGTCTTTTAAAAATATCCGTCATTGAAAAAGGTCCTATTCAAAGATCGTTTCAAACGAACCTTTAGGGATATTGCAATTATCAGAAGGATTGGCGATTCATATTGTAGTATAATAGAAGGATCCTCATCATCCTTTAGGTATTCCTGTTTATTCTTTCGAAGCCTCTGACGCCACTCACGAGGTCAATTCATAGCCGAGTTCAAACGATGACGACATTTATCGAAGTGTTTGTGTTTATGTGTTTATGTTTCAAATACCCACAGTTAATGAAACGTTTATTGAATAACGCCCTAGTTTAGCAAACTGTGTCAAAACTGTTGCTAAGTAAATACTTTATATGCTTGTGCATATATGTATTTGTCGACGGTCGTTAGTTCTAGCTTGCTCTTAAATAATAGTTATAAAGTAATTTCATTTGAGTTCGTGATGATTGTTTTTATTGAATAATAAGTTTTGGACTTAATTGGTTTGTAGGTATATAATTACTTCCTTCTGGCTAGACAGTACGTTTAAAACCACCCTCAGCAAAGTTTCCTACATTGTTAAGGGTAGTTTGGCAGTTATTTTCATTTTGTGATTGGATTGGACGCAGAGAGAAATCAAATCAATGACTAATTAAGACTGCAGGAAATAAATGAGCTGTGCTCAAAATTATTTATTAACAAACGATAATGTTTGTTACCCATTAATTTAAAACTTTTAAGTAGTTGGTTAAAAGCTCCAAGTATTGATTGATTACTAAGTTAACTTTATAATTTTAAAACCTTTATCCAGGCCTAATGATAATGAACGTTAAAGTTTTGATTGATTTAACCTTTTTGAAAGTTTAACATTGTTAGGTATATCTGTCTTCATATTATTATCATTAATGTGAAGCAAAATATTAATTTCATACAATTTAACACTTACCATTTCACAGGTGACTGTGACAGAGGAGCCTAGCTCCAAATGTTTCCTGCCCAGCTCGAACACTGGTACTGCAGCCACAGCCACTTCTACTGCCACTATTCCAGCTATGCCCAACACCACCACCGTTGGACGTAATACTGTAAAATATACTTTTATTTACATACGGCATACCATTTTATTTATTTATTTATTTATCCATTTATTTCAGGCATCAAGGCCCATAAAAACACATACAATACAATATTAATATGTATAACTTAAAATACCCACAGAATACACACCATTATGGTGATCCTAAGGTATTATTGTACCTACATGTTAAGTGCGGGATTGACTGATTAATTACGGATTTTCTCTTTGTAATTCACCCGTTGAGGCAGGGAAATGAACCCTTACGTGCTCCCAATCCCGATAAATGCCCGAGAAATAAAACTGAAAGATGTCATAAAAATCAATGTTCCAAAGTGTAAAAACAGTTATAAATAAATATGATTTCAATTGCCTACTAGTCAAAATAATTCGCGTCATTAAACCCTGATGGAACCACGGTGGAGCACACGGTGGAGGTCTGCCCCGCTTGGGCGGAGCACCGCCATGTCCTCGTAGAGGCAATCGGCTGCGGCGGCGGCCTCTCGCGCCCGGCCCTGGTGCAAACCATGGTCCGGGGCGAGAGGGAGTGGGAGGCAGTCGCCTCCTTGTGCGAAGCAGTCATGCTAGCGAAGGAGGTGGCGGGACGGATGAGGGAGAGAGCCTCCCGTCCCAGCCGCCGCGGGAAACGCTCCGAGCGTCGGGAGCCGCGTGACGACTCCCGGCCACCGTAGGCGCGGGCCTGCGGGCGGAGAGCAATGGATAGCTCACCGCCCGATCAGGACCAGGCCCGTGCCGGACGGCGCGTAAATGTTCCACACGCGCCTCAAAGAGTTGTCAGCATGATTCGAGGGGCCCCTTAGGGCCGAAGCCTGCCGGGTCAGCGGGATTGTCCGAAAGGGTTACCGCTACCTCGGAACATAAAGGGCAAAGGAAGGAACATGGGTGGGTTTTAGTCAGTAAGAGTCTGACACTCCCTTCCGCTCCACCCAGAGCGGGAGGGGTCATTTGATGATTTCCCATCCGGAAAAAAAAAACCCCGATGGAACCCGATAAAAAGTTTAAATTAGAAATAATTTTAAAATTGTTATCTCACCGGTCGAAAACCAACAAAGGACAAGGTACTTAATTAAAACTTTGTGAAATATTATTAAACTTCCTCAAGTCAATACTTCGAAGCATTATTTAGTCCTCAGCTACACCCATTATTTAGTACTTACACATTTGGGAACAATGGAAGTTTATTCGTAACAAGGACTTATTGGGAAATATGTAGTTCGATACTACGTGATTGCACGAGGGTTGCTCGCAGCTAGATATGTGGTGGTGTATAAGAGTCTGTGATGCGGCAAATTGGAAGGTACGGTGAGTTAAGCCATGTATTCACTGGAGAAATTGCAACGTAAAGATTCGATTTATATGGGGATAGGATCGGGTAAATTAACTCTACCTGTAAATACGAAATAGGATTGTTTGCCACCTAAACAATTACATATGTTATGATATATCTAGGTTAGTATCGTAATACGACGAGAGTTTCAGATTCAAACTCCTCGTGTCTCAACAGATTAATTCTTAGAAAAAACTAAGTTACATCTGATTCTCAGTTTAGTGGTACCCAATGGTGACCAATAAACTCAGAATCAGATGTTCATAGTTAAATGCAGTATAATGAGAACAGGACCCATTCAAAGCGAACGGCTTTTGAAATTGAAAGTCTTCACCGTTTTTAATATCTGTATCTGAGGTACTTTCTCGGGACCTTTGGGAAGATTTTATCGCAGATGCTTGCTATTATTGAGATGAGGGTTCTTTGATAATGCAGTCCTTGAATGAGTACAATCATGCTGGATTTTTTTATTTGGATTCTGAATAAAAGATTTCGATGAACTTTCCTTTATAATGCTGATTTGACACTGAAATACTGGTAATAGGCCATCTGATGTCTACTTGTATTGAGGCTATTTAAAAATGGATCTTGTTAAACTAAATTCTGTATAAAGGCTTTAAGGCAAGTTAAGTGAGCATTACTTATTTTGCTTACAAACAAATAGCTTTTGCAGCGCAAAAGAATCTGAGAATAACAGTCGGAAACGAATAGTAGCTAAGCAAAGTAGTTGCAAATAAAGAAAACAAATAAACAACATTTCCCTAGTCTTATTTCTCTGAAACGGGCATTGAATGAAAATTCAACAGTGCTACAGAAAAAAGCGTTTCCGCCATTCAACAAAAAATAAGGAAAACAAGACAGTGTGAAAAGTGCACAACAGTATAAAAACTAGTCATTCCGGGTGCACGGCTATGGCTAACCAAGTGACTAATTGGAGGGCGCGGTGAGAGCGCGGCCGGCCGGGCACCGCCGCTTGCAACAAAAGACTCCACTTGCGACCTGAGGACGCCAGTGGCCACTTGCTGCTATTCCGCCCACGACTTTAATTTATATGAATAGCTACATCTACCTCCATAAAGTCAGCTAATGTCGGTACAAAGACATCCGGTTGCGGAGACTATTACGACAAAAAGTTAGGGAAATAATTCGGTTCCGTGCTTAAGGAGCACCAGAGTTTTTCTTAGAATTATCTGGAGGGCAGATTTAAAAAATCATTTATTTTCCGCAATGGAATTAATATGTACCATAGATATAAGAATGTTTTTTACATTTCTATGGTATGTTCAGACGCCTGCTACCCGCTGAAGCTACCCGAAACTGTCAAATTTTCCCAATAAACCTTGAATGTAATGCTTTAGCGATAAAGTTGAAGATCAATTAAAGAAATTTGACAGATTGTAGTAACTTGATGTGCTGGCGTCTGTATAATAATTTTCGCATGCTGTCACTAAAATGACGGCTTTCTAGTTTAAAAATTAACCCATGTCATGTTTGCTGATATTTAACGGAAACTGATTGTGTATTTGACCATTATTATTATCATTGAACTTGACCATTATTATTATCATGTCCGCGAACAAATTAGATAGTAATTATTTTTATTATCATGTCCGTTGTAGTGTTATATCGAACAAATTAGATACTAATTATTTTATATTTTTTGTCTGATAAACAGCTGCAGTAACTACAGTTGAAAGTATAAAATATTTCTTTCTTTCTAAAAAACGGTTTGCTTTTAATGTATGGTGTTTAAATATTTATTACCAAATGATCTTAGAATTGAGAAAATGAACGTTTATGTACCTGGATATTTTCTCGACATCGCTCCCATCCATGAATATACCATAAGCAAGGGATAAAATGACATTGCAACGCAAAAGTCATACAGCCATAACTTCAGTCCACGTCTAATGTCGCCAAATCCCGCTGCAATTACTGACAGCCCTACATTTATCCTGAAAAAATAACTAATTAAGTAAGTGAATTTTTAACAAGAATATTACACAAAAACAGCCGGATCCATCAAAATTTACCCAAGTTTACATTATTATGAAGTACAAACGAAACTTTTGCATGTTAACGCAGTAAAAAATGACGTAATTTTGCGTCGACGTAACAAAAAGTGCTACGCTGCCTGTTCAACATTTTTTCGTAGCACAAAATATTTTGCATAATTAAAGCAACGCGAGTGAAAATTGCAGTATTTAGTCTCTGCCAAGCTGGGAGATAAAAGCTTGTAGATCTGGCATCTGGAATTTAAACGAGGAGCATTCACGGGGAGTTAATTATAGGAAGTGTCTCTAAATCGCGTGACAACACATCCACAGCATTAAAAACTGTTTTTGCAAGGTCAAAGTCAAATCATTTATTTCAAATAGTCACATAAAAGGCACTTTTGAACGTCAAAAATTACATTAAAATAAAATTGATTCTAGTCGCCCCTTCCAAAAGGTAGTTTTCGTATGGAGAAGAATGGGCAGGAAACTCCACCGTTACTCTTTTAAAATGTTTTCCAATATTTTGCATACATTAATTATTTAATTATATGTGAAGACGATGCACCTAAAATAAAATTACTATACCACAATAGGTAAAAGAATTAAAATGTATTAATGAAACCATGACATATAAATTAACTATGTGATAAATACAACTTTCGGAAACATAATTTTGAATGTTTTAGGGGAACTAATATATTAAACTGAAAGTATGTGAGTTGAAAATATAAAAAAGTTTTTAGTTCCTTTTTCCATATTGTGACTTGTTATAATGTTAAATAACTTCCGTATCATAAACAGGCCATTTTGTAGAACTTTAGTAATAATAAAAGTGTTCTGTTCCAAAATAAGCTCAACTGTCACTAGTGAGACACAATTAGTTTTTCTGTTACCGAACTTAATAAGCTTGCATAACAGACGATGTGCATTACGACGCATATTGACCAATTCGCATTATGACCAATTATGGTTATCGTCATAAATTCACGAAATGACCAATCGCTAAATGACCAACACGCTTAATGATGTACCAAAATGATAAAAATTATTTTATGAATAGTATGTAATATAGGAAAGAAAACTTTTCAAAATCTATCAGAATTCTAACATGAATGATTAAAGTATAAAGTTAAAGTATTTATAATGTTTACTTGCTTTCCACTGTCGACGAGGTCATAAATGACGGTATCACAGATCAGCACTAGGAGAATGACGACGAATATGTGGTAGATAGCCCTTATGTGTAGAGACGAGTCTATTAGCCTCGTCAGTGGGGACTCTCTGATGGCGAACTCTTCATCCTTCTTCTCATCTTGTTGTTTCGTTTCTCCATTCTGCTTCCCACTCTTGTGCCGGTTACGAACACCGTTTTCTGTCATTTTTGTGTTTTACTCTGAAACAAAATATACAATTGGGGTTAATTTAATTTTCTTGTTGGAATACTTAAGTGGCGGGGGCGATTTAGTAGCCACTAGGAGCAGGCTACCTAAGGGCAACGGAGTACAGCCAATATATCCCTTACATAATGTCGAAATACACATATATTGCGGTCAATAATCCGTTTGCAAAGCGACGTGATTATGATAAAAATAGTTTCTCACGACATGCGACAACTCATTAAGCCGTCTAATACAGACCCTATGTTCAATGTTCATCAATAGACGTTAACGGCCGGTACTGATAAGATAACAGTCAGTACAAACTCGGTACACACGCACCGAGGCTTGTTTTGTCTGTCTTGTTGGGTAACTACGGAAAACAACGCTTGCAATTGGTTACCATCGTGGTTTACGTATACGTATGGTTACCGATCCTCTGTGGCCAGACTTCTTAGCCTGTGCTGTAGAGTTTTCGAAATTCGAAGAGTGTTGTGATGTGATCTTCAAGTGACAGCTATGTGAACAGAACCCAGCAATGCATACATGTGTAAGCTGTCACGCCCTTTATGCCTGGAGACATTTATTTACATTTTAATTTTAATTAATTATTTTTTAGCTTGAGTACCTAGTAGGTGGTATATTGGCGTGGCTAGCTGACAAATGGCAAATAATCTAATTTTATGTTCTCTGTCTTGTAATGTTAATTACAAGTGCTGCTGGAGAGTTTGTTGCTCCACTTCTTCTTCCTAGCGATAGCACTAGGAAGTGGTGAAGGGCGGGCGTTTTTGGGGGACTGTCTTTTGCAATTTTGACGTTCGAAAAGTGCTGATTCTCAGCCTAATTTGAATAAATGACTTTTGATTTTGATTTTGATGTCCAATGCGCAATGTTTTTTAAAAACAAGTGAATCCGATTTTAAATAGCTTGCGGTCACTTTAGTGAGGAACAAACTTTACAGAATAGAAGAACTTTGCAGGTCCAAAGAGCTTTCTCTTTTATATACAGCATGTACAGGTTTGATTGTGCGATACAGACCATCAAACTGAACAACTTTCTCTATGGAACCATCGTAATCAGGAGTCTTAGAGATGAATTAACCATTGCTCACCTCAGAATGGTATATTTTGCACTCATAGAGTCTAGACTTAGATATAGCATAAAGTTCTGGGGCAACAGCTACCAATAAAATATTAATTCTGCTTTCGTTATACAGAAAAGAGCCTTGAGAACTATGCTTCGCATTAAACAAACGGAGTCTTGTAGAGATAATTTTAAGAAACTGCACATTCTCACAGTACCATGCCTCTATATTCTGGTCCTGCTTAGTTATTTTATTAAAAATATAAGTTATATAAGTTGATATAAGTTTGAGACAGAAGAACAGAGACATATCAGAATAAAAACCTAATTTCATACAGCCTAAGCTTAATGTCCCTAAACATGCCTAAAGAGTGCAATAAGTAAATATGTACAATAAATTGCCTGTACAATTTAAAAACTCTATGAATCCAAACGCATTCAAGAGAAAATAAAGTCATTGTTGTTGATGAAATTTTATTACAGCATAGAAGAGTTTCTCAAAGATAAAAGTATGTAGTTCGAACTAATATGTGATTATATTTTAATGATTTTAAATTATATAAGTATGTAACATTCTATCATGACATTCCATCTTAATGAATTTTATTGACATACATTTCTTTGAATTGAATTTATATTAAATTTTGAACTAATATTAAGTTAATAATGTTGTGACCAAAGTGGAATGTAATTTTTTTTTCTCTTTTCTATAAATGTGTGTATTCTCATATTGTATGTTTTTGATTTTATGTATTTTGTTTTTCCTTCTACTCGTACACATGTTGTCTGTATCTCTTTTTATCTACTCTCCTATCTTAGGTATGCTGGGAGAGATTTATTTAGAAATAAGCATCATCTCTGTACGTATTTTTCTGTTTCTTTGTCCTTGTGTACATAAATCCTAACTAAATGCGAATGTAAGTTTGTTTGTTTGTTACCTTTTCACGCCTAAACCACTGAACCGATCATCCTGAAATGCATACACGTTGTCAGGTGTACAGAAACGGATAAAGGGTACCTTTCATCCCGAAAAAAAGTGCTGTTCCCGAGGAAAACAACACTAACGTTATTATGATAATAGATGGCGCTACGTGTCTTTCGAATCATGATTGAATTATATTCAAGCAGAGTACAACCCGAATTTATTGTCAAATTGTAAATTAACGCAAGCGAAGCCGCGGCCAAAAGCTAGTGGTTAAATAAATAAATAAAACTTTAATACGTACTTGACCCAAATGTATGGGACTGCTGATTTTTCTTTCACGACTACGATGTTGGGACCATGGAGAAAGATGTTCAGTTTGATGGTCTGAACCACACCCTTCAATATGACCACACCTTTCTGATACATGCTGTCTATTAAAAAACCTAAGGCCAATAATATCATGCATTTTTCTCGTGTTATATTATGAATCTCTCGTAGACATTCCGCTTGTGTTGCCCTATGGTAAACAGAGCATACGCAATGCTTGTTCGCTGTTGACACTATGACCTCTATATTATTGTTACGAGTGTAATATCGACATTCGTAATAAAAACAAATGTTTGTTTTATTGTTTATTTTTTATAACCTAGGTACTTAATCCGCGACGCAAAAACGACGGGGTGTTATAAGTTTGACGTGTCTCTCTCTCTCTCTGTGTGTGCGTCTGCCTGTGGCATCGATTTTGATTTTGTTTTTTTTTTTGTTTGAAAGGTGAATTAGTCGGGAGTTTCCTTAGCTATGTTTGATGAAAATCGGTCCACGATGGCCGCCGCCACAAAATGGCGGATTACCTACATATTTTTTCACAAATCCCTCAATATGGGTATCCAATGAAAGGGCTTGACTAGTAGAATACTATACACTATGATAAATTTCAAATCCAAGATGGCTGCCACCACAAAATGGCGAATTACAAAAAACCTGATTAAACACCATATTACCTAAATCTTAAAACGCAAGAAAATAAAAGGAATGAAAAACAAATTAAGGAGTCCCTAGAAAAAGCATGAAATAAAAATTAAATAAAAAAATTAAAAAACCCCCGACACAGAATAAGTTAAAAAACTTTGAAAAAATAGTCACAAATAGAACAAAAAAGGTATAAACGTGAAACCCTTTAAAAAGATAAAAATAACCATAATATTATGACCCTACGTAAGTACGTAATTTTTTTATTAAATGTTTTTGCGTCGGGGGACCGCTACCATTTTAAACTTTAACAGAGCGTTAGGCTAATAATTCGAGCGGTTCCCCGACGCGACAACATTTAATAAAAAAAATTCATACGTACTTACTTACGTAAGGTCATAATTTCAAGGTTATTTTTTCTTTTTATGGGGTTTCACGTTTTTACTAAAACAAATGTTGTTGTCAGCGAGCTAGAAGATACTGTCGTTGACCTTATAAGTAGGAACATAAAAGTTGATTAAAACTGCTCAATACCTACAGCAGTAAAGCTACATAAGTAAGCAGAATATAGGTACATAAATTTATAAATACAAAATAAAAATATGTTTCTACTACTGGGACTTGTTGTTGTTTCGACTGCCAGTTACATCGTACATCTATTTTCCACCTTCACCCGCGTGGATGCCGGAAATTATCCCACGGGAGCGTTCTATCGGGACAAAAAAGTATCTTATTCCCCAGGATGCCATATATCTTCTTGACAAATTTTATCGGAATCAATTCAGTGTTTTTTTTTGTTTTTTTTTGCATGGTGCACTAATTATTTTTATAAAATAACGTCCAAAAAAATTCAACTAAGTTACTCGTTATAGCATTAGCTATCTGTCAGTGAAAGTTCCGTGAAAATCGGTCTAGCCGTTTCGGAGCTTAGCCGAAACAAACAAACACACAGACAAATATATGTTATAAGTACCTACCGTATTTATTTTGATATGCATTTAGTAAAAAATGCTGTTGTTTTGACATTACAAACAGACACTTCAATTTTATTTATTTGTATATAGATTTTAGCAAGAAATCATAAGCAGCTGTTGTAACTGCTTTTCTTCCACGTCGTAATTCGACGTAAACCAAATATTAAGATGATACAATATTAATATATTGTTGACGGTAGTATCCGTCTTGCAATGCACATGTCAGTTAATGTAATTGGAACAACAAACGAAGGTTTAGATCAAAGGCGCTTGCACATGCGTCCGACAGTGATACAAACCACACGGTGCACTGCGCAGGTGTCAAACACTGCAGGCGTTTATTTTCAATTAGCACATCCGCAAAGACTACGAAAGACAATCTTTATCTAAACCTACACACACGCACGAACATTGTCTACCGATCAGGAGACACGGGAAAGATGATTAGTTCTGGGTTATATCCTCCGAACTAAGACATGTAGGGTACGTTATTTTTTTTTTGCAAAAAAGGCCAGCTCTTGACCTCAATTGAAAACTTTTTATATATTATAAAACTCACTTTCAAATACACAACACATTAAAACATCTCAATTTTTACACTGACAATCGCCAGAGCTCTGGACGAGCCTATGTTCTGCATAAGCATTGTTACAATGTTGCATATCGAACTAACCTTTCACACTTGATAATGTTCCACATCAATAATTAAAATTTTATTACTGACAACACACTAGTAACACCTTTTGCATCAGCTGTATCAATAATATCAAATTTGAATATCACCGCAGAATCGATCAATTAGAATTAGGAACTGATTAGATTTCAAGCACTTGGAACTATTTAAAATTATTAAAACATTTTTTAACGACGTGTAAGTTCTTTGTCCCGATGATCACTGTCACAAATTATATAAGAAATTGAGTAAATGAGAATAGAAAACATTGATTATTTACTATAGTGTTTGTTATTATTCACGCACGCCTGTCGATCTCATTAGCCTGCTTGCTACTGGGCATGTGTCAATTATTTATATTTTATCAAACATCGTCGGACAACGAATTAGAAGTATCAAGAAAGTTGAGCCAAGATAAAAGAAATTATCTTGTCGCTTCAATCAGACGGAATTAAAAATAAATCATTTGAAAAACAATTTTTTTATCAGGGATTATTTATTGTAGTTACAGTTTATAATGTTTAGGTGAACTCTACAATAATCGCTGATAAAAAAACAATGTAAGTGGATAGGTATGATAAGAATCACCAGACAAGTTCGGAATTTGTCTTATGCCTATCACAGCGAATTTTACATGCGCTGTGTTTGATTTCATTTAGTTTAAGCAGTAAATCGGTAAAATGGAAAATAAATTAGACAAACAAAATAAAACATACTCAAGACCCATATTTATTTTTAAATATTTAAGTAGGTATATTTAGCCCAAGTGTACTGCGAAATGAGTTAAAGATTCATTTTAATAACTATAATATATCAACTATAAACTCTTTTCACGCTCAAAACAAAGTGAAAAAAACTCCCGAAAACTTTAAATTCGCATAAATTCTGGGCTGAAATCGAGGAACGAAAAAAGTTATTTGACAACAACTTCATCCGAATTTTCCACATATAACAATATAACAATATTATTTTTAAAAACCTTCATACTACATATGAGGTATGTTTATAGCCTTGTTATTATTATAATGTTCTTTCAATTTCTTTAGTAGGTTTAACACCGCGACTAATATATATCTCTGAAGGGGTAGCAATATAAAACACCACATTTTGTTCGCAAGCTGGGCATTAATCCAGACTACAGGCAACTTAATATTATTAATTCAAAATCATTTAAAACACACAAATACACATTTTACAGATAATTATATTTTTTTTTCGTGCGCTATTTTTTGTCATATTATAACTTAACATATTATAAATTATCATAATATTTTCGTGACATGCGTGGTATCGCACGGTCTAATATGACGTATTTATTTTAAGTATAGGGATAGGTAAACAACCCACCGAGAACACTTTGCTATTATTTTAACCCAAAATGGTAGCAATTTTGCTATTGAAAGTAATTTATCGATGTTGGAGCAGTGGTCTTACGAATTCTAGGTTCGAACCAAAGACTACAACAGTATACTGGTTCGAACCCAGACAGGCGCTTTACGTTGTGTAAATTGTTTTATCACTACTGCTCACAACGGTGAAGGAAAACATCGTGATCTACCCTAACCCTACCGCAATACCTCTACGTTGTGATGGGACTTGCGTGCTCCATTGAATACTAGATCTGTGCTGGTAGACTTTACTTTGCCTTTTTAGGTCTAAGGTGAGGAGCCGGACTAAGAGAGATACAATCCCATTCAAGGTCGCACATGCCGTGGGCTGAATGGCCAGGGGGAAGTGGGCTGAATGCACTAGTCGCTAGTGGGATCTCCATTTGTATTCACCCTTGCCACAGTGAACGCGGGGCTCTGCTACCATTGACTTTGTTATGATAACAAGATCAAACAAAAAGAAAAAAAAAATTGCTGATTAAATGGAGATGTTTTCCCTGTAATTTGTACGACAGCTGAGAATACGGTTAAAATTAATCAGAAAAATAAGAAACCCAAATGGGAAAATAAGATTAGAATTAGATTTTAGAACAAAAATAAGAAGATTAGTTTTGTGGTCTTATTTAAAATTAGTATGGTCCAATCATAGCCAACATTAAGACGTTAAAATGGCCGCAGTGCACGTTCAAAAACTGTGTAAATAACCACCGTAACACCAAGGTTTTGGAAGGAATATCTTTTTTTCGGTAAGTCTATATCATTAAGTGTTTTTCATAAAATAAAAACAGAATTAAATAGTAAATATAATTAAATTAACTAATATTATAATTGTTTGGCCAATGTTTGCTACAACGCACTAACTATTGTATCAAACATCGACTGTTCTTAAACAGGGAATGCATGGAGTGGTGTTGTTATTGTTTAATGTTATGTTTTTTTGTAGATTTCGTAGTGACCCATTTCGCTGTGCAGAATGGGTATCTATCGAAAGAAAGTGGAGAAGAAATATACCACCCTTATAAAAATTCCAGAATGTATTATACTAATTATAGAAAAATTCATTGATGTAAGATTACATTATATTTGTAAAAAGAAACCGCTCAAATAAAAATTACTTCTAAAAGACAGCTTTATAACAAGCTGAATCTGTTTAAAGGTAATTAAACATACCTAGATTACTATTTTAAATACTTTTGTATAAAGGATACGCCGAAAACACGTTTCTTGAATCCCTTTATTTTACTTTATTTTATTTTTATCACCTATTTGTTGTAATGTTGTGTCATCAGCAAATAGTACGCACTCTTCCTTAATCGCCTCTGGTAGGTCGTTGATGTATACCAGAAAGAAAAGAGGGGATAAAATTCCTCCTTCCTCCTGGAGGTGTACCGAAGCTGTTTTGTCTATATTTTGATCTAATTTTTTTTTGTTCATTTTGACAATTTCTTGTTATTTCTACGCATTGCAGTCGGTCGGTAAGAAAGCTTTTGATCCAATCGTTGGCCTTCCCGCGGATTCCATAGTGAGAAAGTTTTGAGAGTAGTGTTTTATGGCATACAAAGTCAAAGGTTTTTGTCGTGTCTAGAGAGACACAGCCTATTTTGGCTTTTTGGTTTAGACTTTCGGTTATTTGTTTAATTAAGGTTCTCCTTAATTAAACAAATAACCGAAAGTCTAACTCAGATATGGTCTTATAATTTGGGGAAACTCAGTAGACGTGCAAAGAGTCTTTAAAGGACAAAAATAATGTATCCGGGCAATGTGTGGAGCCCACTTTTTGGATAGCTGTAAACCACTATTTCAAAGACTTAAAATACTATCTTTACCATGTCTTTACATCTTTGAAACATGCATTTTTGTAAAAAAAAAAAATATAATTTATTCGAAAAAAGTTACAAAATAAATAGTAGAACACGACACCAAGACAAATTGAAATTACCCCAAATCAAATTAAAGCTATTCAAAAGAAATACGTACTTCATGGCAATTATTATATACAGCCATTTACCAAATAATACTCAAGATTTACCATTGCCGTGGTTCAAAAGGTCATTGTTCAGACTACTATTAGAGAAAAGTTACTACAGTGTAAGAATATTTAGAAGATAATTCGTTAATAATATAATAAAATAAAGATAGCCTTTATTCTACCGCATGCAACAATTACATAATTCATTATAACTACAATTTCAATCTTTATTAATTAACTATTATAGATTCATATTTTATTTTTAGAATTATTAATAGGCTAGTAATATAATCCTTGTTTTTTTAATTTAATTTTATTTATATAGAAATATTTGTGCGCCATATTATGGCAGGGTATGCTGGAACCAATATTGTAACGTCTATTATAACATATTCTAACAAATGAACATTTTTGATTTGATTTGATTTAAGGCTACAATTATTATTTTGTCTAAATATTCACACTAATTAAACACAAAATTATTGTTAACTGCCCGCTGTTACTTGATAATAGGCACGTAGTTAGCTAAGTAGAAAGACATGAATGATATTATTTATCTACGAAATATTCTATCTCTACCTAAAACTTTAAGCCCGACCACGATAAATTCACACAAAAATTTTAACGCTGTGAATTTGAATCAGAAATTTCAATTAAAAGAGGAAAATAAAGAGACTTCAGTAAATTATATATCTGGGAACGGAAGTGGGACAAAAGGAATTAAGAGGCTATTCCGCCTTTGTGTTGTTTCGTAACAAGTAAGCGCGTTTTAAATGTCCGCCTAAATGAGTTGAGCGAAAAAACAGATAAGTTTCCGCTAGAAACACTACATACCTATCTAAAATTAATTTAGTCGGAGATTTTCTATGCGAAGATTTCTTTTTGTTAAAAATAGAGCGAAGGAACACTGATCTCATTTTATTAGTGGCTTTAATATCGCCTTTGCCTCCGTGCCTTTGCCTTAGGTCTACATTTAAACCTTATTTTCTTTTGTAATGTCAGCTATCTTCTGGTGAGATATTTTGTCTTGAAGTCGTGATTAGGAGGTACTTTGAACTTGAATGCTTAGATAAGAATTAAATTCGAATAGCACATAAAATATAAAAATATCGTGGAAGTTAAAATATCGCTATTTTTGGAACGAAGTTCCTTATCGCACACTTGGCAAATTAGTGCTAGACCTGAAAAAGTGTAACATTTTGAACGTCACGACACTTTTGCGTATGTGTGTGTTTACAAGCATATGTCTATGTTTAGGTAGGTATATTTTTGTAGGTATAGACGTGGAGGACGCGCGTCAGCTGTTTCTTTTTCATCTTTTATGGGACTCTCAAACGTTGTTTGTACTATACTGTACCGTACACCGAAAGGAACGCCCCAACCGGGTAACCCAAGACACCTCTCGACTTTTTGTAAATGCCGACGAGGCCGAAAGTTTCTGGAAGACGTCTATAACTACGTCTGGAAGACGTAGCATTAGAAGGCCTCCAACAAGATGGACCAACGACCTTGTGAAGGCCGCAGGAACCCGTTGGATGCGAGAAGCACAGAACCGGTCGGGGGAGGTACGTACGCAGTGGCCATCTTTTGGCTGAAATAATGATGACCGTATTTGACCACATTTTTTTTCGATCATCTCATCCCTGAACGATGTGAACACACACATACGCAGCAATAGTTGATATGCAGTAGTCTGCATACTCAAGATCGATCACGTGAAGCATGGAGCATAGAGCCACTTTGATGCTCTGTCAATGGGGTTTACAACAAGCCAATTAGGAAGGGAGCCAATTTTCTCTAGGAGTTCCACTTAAGTACGTCGAGGGGAACGATATGTGAACCATAAAAATAAAATAACCGGGTGTTAATACCTCTTGGTGTTCGTTCAGACGGGCGAATTTAGGTCAAAATCAAAGGTCCTGTTTAACGAAATATAAATATTCGAGATCAAAACTGGGTCAGCTCTAAAGAAGGGCTAAAAACCTTTCAACATGCAGGAATTGATTTCAAATCCTAAGTTAAAATTCGCCGGAGTTTGACCCATATCGATGCTACGCTGTAATGCACGTTCTACGTCACGATGACGTCATCTATCGCTGTTCCACGCTACACATGTATGTACACATGCCTCGAATGTATTATGAACGCGAAGATTTACTCGCAACGTTACCAAGAAATTGCCTCAGCTTTTGTGAGATTGGATATATTCCAACTATGCCAAATCCTAAAAGAGTTTCTTCTGAGAAAAGTTTAAAGTTTTAAAATTTATTTTAGGTGTAGTAAACTATTGGATGTATACCAAGTTGATGGTTTACAACTTTATTAAGTTTTATTCGTTTCTAGAAATTAAATTAATTGAATCACCACGGCGATTTTTTTTTAAATTTCTACTTCTTTATAAGATGTTGCTCGCCGCACCGGTAACGCCTGGAAAAGCTATTGGTCGATGAAAGCCCTTATGAAAGGAAATCGTCCATAAGAAAGGAAGAAAGTTTGCCATAAACACAAATTAAAGGACATATGCATTCTCCCTATCCTTACATACGGCGCGCGGCGCTCAAACCTGGTATTTGAAAGTTCAGCAGGACCAGCCTCGAGGTTTATCCATGAGCGATGGAGCGTAGTATCCTTGGAGTTCGACTTACCGACCGAATACGGAACACGATAGTGCGCTCTAAGTCATAGCTCGCAGACGTCACCCAAAAGCAGCCAAGCTCAAATGGGTCTTGGCTGGACACGTTTGCCGCATGTCGGATGCATTGTGGGCTAAGACCACCTAAGCATGGGTTCCTGAAAACGTCCGGCATCGCAGATCACCCAGGCGTACATGGCCGAACTTGACGCCTATATGAGGGATTGGTCCATATTGGCTCAGGATCGAGTTGAGTGGAAAAAGGAAAGCAAGGCCTTTGTCCTGAAGCAGTCATGCTAGCGAAGGAGGTGGCGGGACGGATGAGGGAGAGAGCCTCCCGTCCCAGCCGCCGCGGGAGACGCTCCGGGCGTCGAGAGCAGCGTGACGACTCCCGGCCACCGTAGGCGCGGGCCTGCGGGCGGAGAGCAATGGGTAGCTCACCGTCCGATCAGGACCAGGCCCGTGCTGGACGGTACGTAAGTGTTCCACGCGCGCCTCAAAGAGTTGTCAGCATAATTTGTAGGGCCCCTTAGGGCCGAAGCCTGCCGGGTCAGCGGGATTGTCCGTAAGGGTTACCGCTACCCCGGAACATAAAGGGCAAAGGAAGGAACATGGGCGGGTTTTAGTCAGTAAGAGTCTGACACGCCCTTCCGCTCCACCCAGAGCGGGAGGGGTCATTTGATGATTTCCCATCCGGAAAAAAAAGGCCTTTGACCTGCAGTGCGACAATACAGGCTGATTATTATTACTTCTTAGGTACCTACGTACAGGAATTAAAAAGCAGCATTTGGTATAAAAACATATTTTCATTTAATGGTAGTGTTATGCACTTAAAACTTCATTGTAGTTGATATAAAGCGGCTAGAAGGTTTATGTTTATACGTCACGGGTGTTCATTGTTCAGTGTTTATGAGTTGATATAAAGAACTTGATTAAGGAAGTTAAAACAAGGTTTTAATTAATATTAAAACACTACTTAGAAGCTTACTTAATGTTATAAAAACACTAACCTATATTGGTATATTATTAGTGGTCAAAACCAAGAGAAACATGCTTCAAACACCTTGCATGCACTACGCGGTGGTAAATATTTTTCTCAATTGATAATATTTATCCATGATATAATGTACTCGAGCAAAAGGAGTATGTAGGGGTCGTAGCAAGTGCCGTTCTGTCGTTTGTCTACTAAAAGGTGCGAGTTTATGTAAAACGATGTAATAAATAAAAATTAAATAGTCCTCAAGAAAAATTTTCGGCGAGATCAGGCGCAAGACCAACGATTTAACGATGGTCGGGTCGTTGGTCCAGTAGTCGTAAGCGCTACTGCTGAGCACGATGTCCTGGGTTCGCTTCCCGGATCGGGCAAAGCGTTATTGACTTTTCCATATGGAGTTTCTCAGTAGCCCGGTGTTTGGATTTGTGTCCGGTTAGTGGCAAAAGGCTCGCCCCCTGTAACAATTGAAAAACTGGCGACATACGGGTGAACCATAGGTATACCTCTGCCTAGTCTTCGGGGCATATAGGCGTGAATTTATTATAAAGAGTTATTTGTTTGTTTGTATTTTACATGGAAAGGCTGCCTATTTGAGCTCCACAAACCAGTTACTGGGTAATAATACAAGACGGTAAGACTGGTTGTCAGACTTTCGGGCTTCTGACGACCCGTAAACAGTCAAAGATCTACGAATGACAGCCGGGACCAATGGCTTAACGTACTTTTTCTATATGTAAAGATAGTCACCCATCCACGGACTAACCGCGGCAAGCGTGTCTACCCTTTAACCTTTTCGGTCGACCCGTGCAGCTTTTATTTCTAAGTCCCTTAACCACTTGATACATACAAATATTTAAAAAAAATAGTATTCATAGAATATGTATAGTAAGCAAATAGAGATAGAATTCGGAATATTGCAATAATACAGTAGCAGATTGTATGCGAAGGTACTGCTCGGAAGACGGCGGCAATATCAATCTCTTATGATATTGGATATCAAGGGTTGTACATGCGATGCGTGTGTAGGTAATATCGCCAAAACGTTTCTTTTCAAAGGAAGTTTGGCACAGTTTCCTTTTCTGAAAATAATATAAAACGGTGTATGAAAATGCGGGTGAATATATCAATATTTTGTACTGAGTGGTGCTATCCTAGCTTGGGTTATCTTTCCTGTCAGGCTTTCGGACAGAAGCTATAGCCAATATTGTGAAATAAAAATAAAATACATACTTTCCTAGGCACTAAAGCGTCTTGATGTGTAAAGCAAACGTTCACCAATTCATGAACTAACGCTAAGTCCTATCTCTATACACAGGAAGTCGTAGGGTCGTAGCATCCTCGTAGCACCTCGTAGCACGTAGTCCTAAACTTTCTTTCCGATTCTTTTTCGTAGCAATTTTTATTCTCTTTACCTTCAATATGCCAAGGTAGGTAGGCCAATTAAGTTAAGAAGCGGTATTGTAGGAAATCAGGAATTGGACACGAGAAGGGTAAGAAGCGTGGGCGCTTCCATTTACCTAGAATATGTTTACTTTAAGTGACAGTAACACCTTAGAAGCCTTTTTATACACTTTTGTTGGTTTGTATGTATTCAACTTGTCTGTTTCTTGCTTACTTAGTTCAGCTTAGTGAAATAAATATGTTACTTTCTATAACTAGAGCAGATAGCTCTAATAATAGGGTTTACGTTGGTGAATCCTATCTTATTTTACTAAATAAGAAAATTAGTAAAAAGAATGGGGATAAACATTTAGCTAAGTAAAGTCATTTTAAAATAACGTAAATCGTTATTTTGCAATCTTACTTCTTGGCTAGAAATAGGGTTCAAGTAAAGTATTGGGAATGAGCTAGTGATAGAATTCCAACGCCAGATAATTTTATCCGAGGAATTATTTTGAATTTTTGACAGTTCTTCCATACAAAATCTGCCAGACGTCAATTTTATTCTACGAATAAAAATTATCTGCCGATAGAAAAATTAGCCCTTAAGGGCTGATTTGGGGTCATTTGATGATTTCCACAAGTAAAAAAAAAAAAAAAAAGGGCTGATTTTTCAATCATCTGATTGTATTCGAGGAATAATTTTATAATTTTGACAGTTATTTCATACGAAAACTGTCAAACGTCAATTTTAATCCTAAAATAAAAGTAATCTGGCGATGGAAGAAAAATTAGCCCTTAAGGGCTGATTTGGGGTCATTTGATGATTTCCACAAATAAAAAAAAAAAAAAGGGCTGATTTTTCAATCATCTGATTGTATTCGAGGAATAATTTTATAATTTTGACAGTTATTTCATACGAAAACTGTCAAACGTCAATTTTAATCCTAAAATAAAAGTAATCTACTATGTTTTTTTATTTTAACCACATTTTCCCCTGAGGGGGATTTTGCAACCTATTTCTATCATCTTTCCTTACTTATTTCAAGCTCGGTAAGGTTCAAATAAATATATTATGTTTTACGTACTTCGGACCATTTACTCAGTGTATTACTTAACATATGTATGTATTTGAGTTCTGTCACCACCCTTGTCAGATAGATTGAAAGGAATTACATATTATCCTACACACTGGATATTTATAGGATAAGTGACGTCACACACATGGGAATTGTTCCTGATATAGTCCGTGACTTGGTGCGATACTCTCTGTAATTGAGACGTGACAATCGATTCCGTCTGCGTTTAAACAGCTTTGATTTCGTGACAAACAATGATTGCTTTTGTTACCATTTATATTTAGAAACGTAATGTTTTTGGATTTTGTTATGAATAGATAGTCTAAGAAGTTGAGACGTTAGATGAACCGACTGCCTCATCTTTATCCGGTGCGGATTTATTTTTGTAAAACTAAGATGAATAAACAGTACCTTTGTACAGACGCCAGCACGTCAAGCTACCCGAAACTGTCAAATTTTCTCAATCAACCTAATAATCCAGCTAATGATTTAGCGATAAAGTTGAAAATCCATTGAAGAAATTTGACAGATTGTAGTAGCTTGATGTGCTGGCGTCTGTACTTAATACTTATGTATATGTATATGTCGTATCAGTAAATACAACTACAATCTGTCAAATTTCTTTAATAGATTTTCAACTACATCCCTAAAACATTAAGGTTCAAGGTTGATTGGGAAAATTTGACAGTTTCGGGTAGGTTGGCCTGCTGGCGTCTGTACATAAAAATCTACCCCTTCCCGACGTACAGCTTGGGTTAAAACTTTTAATATGGCACAAGCCAGTTTCATAATCTTCATTGTTAAGGTAGTTTGTGCACCTGTAACTCTGTAACTAACATAGTAATAAGGTCGAGCCAGCGGAACGGCGCGCCGTAAACAATGAAAATCTATAAAAACTTTATGAGCTCCCATTGTTACCGAATCACGTTCTCACCTTCAAACACGAACTTGCTCTATACTTTAGCTGTAATAGCATCCATTTTAAAGTTGTCTGTGTAATTTGTAGGAAGAAAGATATTTACTTTAGGTTTGTTTTACCATTCTCTCCGTTATTACTTGGAGCGTTGTCGAAATCAGCGTACCTACATTCTTGAGACAAAATCTGCTATGTAGACCGTGAATTATGTTTTACACTAAGAGCTTTTGTGAGGTTTTTATATGACTCGAAGGTCAATTCTCGTAATTTAAAACGTTCAAAATCTAGTCGCAGTCTCATCTCGGCGACAAACAAATGTCAAAATCTTGTCAAAATGTAAATTAGAAGTATTTTTGACAGATTGAGACTGAGATCAGACTTTGAACGGTCTTAAAATTACGAGAATTGCCCAGCAGGACTTTTAGCAGTGAAACAGACGAACTATTATTAAGAATCTTCTTAGAAAATGGACGAAAAGATCTATCTAACGAGAAAATGAAATAGAAATGAGTAAAAGAATGTGAGTGAATTTACCCTCGGCCCCTTTAAAACCAGGTTATAAACCATTTCAGCACATTTACACAAATAAGTAGTAGCTCGAGTTCATGTAGGTACCATAGCACCACTTGCTTCTAATAAATTGAATCTCATATGAAATATGAATAACCTTTCTCGTAACTACATAATGGGGCCTACACATCGTTGCGACACGTGCCGATTACGCGTCGGTCCGACGGTTTTACAATTGCTTTATCGTTCACTCCCGGGCTTGTAACAACGTCACACGCTAAACCTGCTTTTGTCATCGGCTTCAGGAGATAAATGTATAATATTTCACCTTATGAAACACGTTTCAAGCCGTCAAAAATTCAATTTACGTGATGAAAAACAAGCAATTTCACAGAAATAGAAAAAAAATATGTTACATTTCGTACGTTAATAATTCACCGTCCTGTCACGCACACCATTTTAATTATTCGTTTTTATTGGCGTCGCTTCGTCGATATGTTACGAACTACGGCCAATATTTTGTCTTCAATGAACATTCATAGCGGGGCCCGTGCTATCTATTTACGAACCTCCATAATTACAGCTGTCTAACTTACGTAGGTACTTACCTACGATAACATCAAGCACTAGGTACATGTTCAAATTGGTACTTAGTACATATCCCATTACTTTAGAAGTGTCTATAGAGCATGAGAATGGCTATTAAACAGAATTTCAGATGAAAAGCAGGCAAAGACGAAAGAGCTCTTGAAATACTGGAGACTCTTGAAAATAGTTTGCCTTTTCATCTGGTAGTTAGAGTTGAAAGGAAGTTAAGAAATTGGACTAATAAGAAGGTAGTTACCTACTCATTGCAATGTTAAGAAGTTGAACCAACCAACGCAGGCTTTTCTATAGAGCGGGATATGAATTTAAACTCGAATTAAATGCATTTATTTCAAATAAACCAATTACAAGCACTTTTGAACTGTCCATGGGTCGGTGAGTCAGAAAGATGAAGCTAGTTGCCCATTCCAAAGCGTAGTAGGTACATATGGAGGATGACGGACAAGAAACTCCACTGACACTCTTTTATATCAAAATATGGTTACAAAATATTGGTTACATTATTCATGTTGAAATTCTACTTGTGATAACGATGTATAACGTTAAAAGCGCCCATAGTGAAAATATAAAAAAAAAACAATTAAAAATTAAATTAAATTGAAATGGCAGCAAAGAGATGACCAGTCCCTTCTTTTACTAAGAGCTGAATTAAATAGCGCTGTTCTAGCACTAGCAGTGAGTGCCCTAAGCCCTATTAATTCCCTATTAATTTGTTAAATAGACATTCCATGGTCTGACTTTCGCCTCCAATACTTACAAGGACCTACTACAGTTTTGTCACGAAACTTTTCTGTCATATTCATACCCAAACATGTTAATTTTTCAACATTCTGTGGTCGTATGATACTTTGTAGGTTTTATTTAAAGTTAACTAGAATCACTGACAATAAATACCACTCTTGTCCCTAATATTCCCTACTGGCTAGCTGGGAAACGGAGCATAACTATTATAAACGACGTAACAAAACAGCCGATCGATTCTGTAAAAAATTCACCGTGAAAAATTAGGTGAAGTGAGCTTAGAGTGAGCTGTCAAAAGTGTCAATCCCTAGCATTAGTTGGAATGACAGCTCACTCCACGCTCACTTTACCTAACTTTTCACGGTGAGCTGGTTACAGAATCGCACTACTGTACATAAGTAGGCATATGAAACAGCGGGAGAGTGACACTGACATTTATTGCATGCCTGCGGTTGAAGCCGCTCCTAATAAAAAAGAAAGAACAAATTGATAGCTCACAACTGCTCGAACATAAATTGCACAGACAGACTGGGTTAGTATTGCAGTTTTTCTTTGTATTCCATGTTTTCTATTGTGATGTTTTATTACTTACGATATTTTTTCGTTTCCTCAGCATCAGGAGTAGGTCATAGTGCAGTACCTATAGCATTATCGTTCACACATAATTCTATTTTGCTTCTTTTTTAACGTTAGTGAGACGTTTACAGACTGGTATTATTGTACGGACGCCAGCAGGTCAAGCTACCCGAAACTGTCAAATTTTCCCAATCAACCTTAAACCTTAATGGTTTAGCAATAAAGTTGAAAATCTATTAAAGAAATTTGACAGATTGTAGTAGCTTGATGTGCTGGCGTCTGTACAAAGCATAGCCCAGTGCCTTACTTGCGTAACACACATTCAAACTCAATTCGAAGAATTTTGGAGGATATTAAGTACTAAACCATTGCTTCATATGTTTGAAAAATTCGTTTTACAACGCAATGATTATTATTGAACATTGAAATAATATTATTGAACTGTCAAAATAAAAGACAGTACCATTGTAATTGTGTTACGCAGTTACCCCGCAGGTCATATTTCATTTGTAAAAAGCCGAAGACTAGAAATCGTACAAAGGTAGTAAGGTCCTCAATTTCCAGCCGCCGCGCCGTGAAGAAGTGGCCGTGTCGAAACGTCAAGCGAATAGCTTTTGTTCTGAAACACTGGTACGGCTGCACCGCGCATTCGGTCCAATTCGCTTTTTGTGCGGGATATACAATTACAACTGAAAACACTTTACTTGTAACTGCAGTATTTTACCTGTATTGTTGGGTGCAGCAACGAATTGTAAATGTAGTCGTTAATCTAAACTTGTAATAGGTAGAGGTACCTATGTAAAGGTCATTCAACCTTGAGACATTGTCGTCAATCTATTAATTAGGTAATGATAATAAAGAGCAGGTATGTGATCGCACAATCTGCAGCTGTTAAAGCCTACCTATTGATAGCATTATCAAATAGGTACTTAATCACTTCCTGAGTAGGTAAACAAAATTACCATTTAACAACCGTGAATCGTTGATGACTGCATGCTGTCGTTGCCACATTGAAACAAATTACTACGTGCTTCCTGAGAAATTATACAAATAGTCCTCCAGACCGTATTTTGGCCATGGCGGCAAACCTCAATAGTGACTAGCCGTCGGCGTGGGAGAAATTATTATACACCGCCAACTTCCAAACTCCTTCTAACTCCTTACGACTTCCTTATGCTGTTACTGAGAAATTCCCAATGGGCGGTTGGTCAGAAAAATGTAAATAATATAACATCACGCCTGTATGCCCCGAAGCATTAGGCAGAGGTGCACTTATAGTGCCTACGCCCACATTTCGCCAGTTATTTATTTATTTATTTATTTCCCAAATTTCGTAAATAACACCTTAACAGCTATAACGCCAATGCGATGTTACTACCCAAAAATTCAATTAAAAACAATAATCATAATTACAATTAAAAATACAATCCTAATTACATTAAAAAAATTAAAAATACAGTCAACATTACAATAAAAAAAACAATTAAAAATACAATTACAAATATCATTAAATCTATTAAAATAATTATGTTTAAGGTCTATTTAATAGGGGGCGAGCCTATTAACATCAAGAGAAATTCCAGATGGAAAAACCCAATAGCTCATTGTCCGACCTGGGAATCGAACCCAGGACATCTGGCTCAGCTGTCGCGCTTATGATCACGAGACCAACGGGGCAGTTCTTGAGAAATACCAAACCATAATTGTTCAGTTAACATCCATTGGATTCGCGTTATTTCTATAATAATATTATTGGTCTATTAAACAGACTTTGTTATCAAATTAGAATAAATTGAGAGGAAGGGGAGTCAGGTAGGTATGTTGTCAAGAATTCCTCAATGGTAACTTAACGCAATAAGTGGATAAGCCTGTCTTATAACAAGAGTGGCAACCTGAAATATGTTTTTGATCACTCAGTACTCCACTCTTCAAATCTCAGGAGAACGCTTCCAGAGTAGAAAGATTTATAACTGACAAGCTGTTTCCCGCAACTTCATCCGATGCAAATTGGATAACATGACGATGACGTGTATGGCAAGCAGGTTCTGTATTCTCGCTTTAAATAATAACACATACTGGCTATCGATAATACCACATGACAGAAAATCGATGAATTACCGAATACGAACTCGACGAATACCTCATTCAACTTCGTGGTCAAATAAAATGGCGTTTCTGACTGTTCTGTGCACATAGTTCTTTAACTCGCTGAATGCACTCGCCTGCTCGGGAAATAGTTCACCTATTGTGCTATGGGGGCTAAGGGGTGAGCAGGAGAAGAAGGTAAGAAACTACGTAGTGGGGTGGGGACGACTGCTTGACGTTGTAAAATTATAACAAAGATTAGCTTTTAACTTAATATATTTTTAAGCGATTTTTCTTGTCATATACGTTATAAAAATTACATGTATATATATATATAGAGTAACTTAACCCCTAGGAGGGATCTTGGTGCATACACCTCGTTGGCACCTCATCGGCTCACGACAAATGGCTGAGGGGGTCTCTCCAAGCTCCTTGCTGTAAGTCTTGCAAGCAACACCTTCGTCTGAAAAAAATAATATACCAGATTAAAAAATAAGATCGTGACGTCATTTGTGTCTTGGGGAAATTCTGAATTTAATTAGCGGATTAGAAAAGTTAGTAAATAAGTCTTCAGTTTTCCCAGTATTTTACAAGATTATAACTTCTGAGCTTATCTGAAAGTATAAGTTATAACAGTCCATCTTTTCTGACACGTTTCCATTTTTAATGCAATTGCGATCCTTATTTCATCATCTGCCTAGCTTTTTCCATACTATTTTTGGGGTCGGATTCCATTCTAACCGAATGCAGAGTGATTGCCTATCTGACCTCCACAACCCAGTAACTGGGTAACATGCTACCTTGGTAAGACTGGCTGTCAGACTTTCGGTCTTCTGACGACCCTTAGCAACTGTTAAAGACCCACGAATGACAACCGGGACCAACTAATTGCGATCCCTATTCGTTAGACCAAATGTAGTTACTACTTGCTCATCATCATCATCATCATCATATCAGCCGCACGACACCCACTGCTGGGTATAGGCCTCCCCTAAGGATCTCCACGACGATCGGTCCTGCGCTGCCTGCATCCACTGGCTTCCCGCGACCTTCACCAGATCGTCGGTCCACCTTGTCGGGGGCCTACCCACTGAGCGTCGTCCGGTGCGCGGTCGCCATTCCAGAACCTTTCCGCCCCAACGGCCATCGGTTCTTCTCGCTATGTGTCCCGCCCATTGCCACTTCAGCTGAGCAATCCTTCGAGCGATGTCGGTTACACTACTGTCGATGTCGGGTACATACTACTTGCTATAAGTACTAAAAACACTATTTGCACTTATATTACTAACCAATACCCTTCAATTGATAGTTACGCCTCTCATGGCTCTCGTTTATACTGTTATTACACCATAAGGGTAAGAAGATGACAATTTCCATTATTTTTATACAGTGGCGTTGTCTCGACGACAATGTAATCACTTCCCGCGAGTGCCGTGGAGGCAATAACAGGGTTATTAGGAAGACGGCCCTTTCTACCTTACTGTACTAATGATATTATACTGGGAATACTCTCTCGCGTGCTGTCTTGTGTGGGCTTCAGGTTAGGCAGATGTTCAGTTTATTCTGTGTCTCTTTACTAATTATTTTTCTTTTGCAAAAGTAAAAGCTTTTCTAAAGTTCCTCCTTATAACCTCAGCTATCTGCCAGTGAGTCCCGTCAAAATCGGTTTAGCTATTTCGGAGATTAGCCGGAACAAACAGACAGACAAAAATTTAAAACATTGTTTTTTTTTTTTTATAAATTCCGTACCTATATCTATACTTTCATATGCTTTTAGAAAAAAGGTCTTATTTTGACATTACAAACAGACACTTTAATTTTTATTTATTTGTATGTGTGTGTGTAGATGTAATTAATTTATTATTTATTTATTAATTTAAACCACAATTATAATTATTTATTTATTTATACGCTCATACCATATACCTCATAATATTTATAAAGTCAGTCTAAGAAAGGTGTATAAACGGGATTGGAAAAAATCCTTGACTGTACCTAAATACACAAAAATGATCTTTTCGGACATAAACCAACAATCTTTAAGCACAGGTTATCTTACCTGCTCCGTTTTCAAAGATTAACCTTAAAGTTTCTTTAGGGTTTTTTTTTTCAAAGTCTACAATGAAGTTTCGGCTATTCATGGGTATGTATATGGATGTTTGGTTACTTGTGGATGTAGTTATGTAAGCACCGTCAACTTTTTCTTCTATTTTTCGTGTCGACCGACGGTACTTTCATTAAGTATTAGGTATATTACCTCTGCCTAACCCTTTGGAGGTTACAGGCGTGATGCTATGATTATGTTAAGTTATTATTATATTGTTTGAGCTCAGAACTGTCAACTAAAGAGTTACGTATACTGGCAAAAATACCATTTTATTGTGCTCCCACTGTTATTGTTATGGCTCATCGAGTTTATAGAAAAGTTCAGCGTTCTGGAACATTGTCTTTGTCGCTCGTGGCATCTCAGGTGACAGATTATTTTTTTAAACTCGGTGTTGTCTTTTTTGCGTATATACTTCATATTATATGAAGTATACGCAAAATAATCAGGTGAACTGGCTCTATTCAAAGTAGAATCACATCCAATATATACTTATACAGTACTATACAGTATATACTTACTACAGAAGATTCAAATTCAAATAGATATATGCCGGACGAAAACTTTCCGCTGGTTGGAAGGGATTGTGTTTTGTTTCGTCCTGTTTGATGAGAGGGTGCGGTTGAAATATGTTTTTTTTTCTGCACCTTTTATTACGCACCCTTAACGCGCAGGTGCTGTACATTACTGTTCAGATGTAAATTCCACTTACTAAGGAAGGTAACGCAGGCTGGGCAGCACGCGCACTTGCCGGCGTGGTTGGCGCGGTAGACCGAGGGGTTTCTGCAGCTGCTGCTAGCCACGGGCGAGCCGCAGGGGTGCTGCTTGCAGTAGTTGGTGCCGCAGACCAGGTCACCGTACACCGTGGCCATGACACATGCCAGCATCAACAGGATCAGAGTCGCCTTCATTCTGGAAATTACGTATTTTGGGTGATTATTGGAAAGTTAAATATTTTGAATAAGGATTGGTTTGTTGGCTGAAAGTAGCACAATGATTTTGGAAAGATCTGGGTTGCAATCTTTGCAGTTAGACAGAGAGTAGACCACTAGAAAACCAACCTTAGCCGAAAAGCAAATAGGAAGAAATTCCTTTGAAAGTTCTAGTCTAGACTAATCCCAGATAAAGCACTCGGGGAAACACCATTTCGAATAAACTAAAAACTTTTACGAAATTGTGCACTTCACTTTTTATATTTTTAAAGCAAATGGAGTTGCTTTAAAAACATAAAAAGAGAAGTAAAAAGTGTAATCGTACTCCGTATATTACCCTGTTTTGTATTCCGTTTTTATCTGATGGGCGTAATTTCGGGTGGCATTTGTTTGTATGATTGCGTACGACATCCGGCAATATTTCACTGGTATTAATTTAAAAATTGCGGCCACTAAGCGGAGAAAATTCAGAGCAGGAACCTATCGGTGATAACCAGGTAGTGACCGGGCCGCCCGCCGGCCGCTGGGCCGGGCCACGGCCGGGCTGCCCCCGGGCCCCCGTGCCAGAGATTAATATTCTCCTACCGTCCGCTTTGCCCGTCCGCGCCGATAATGTTTTTTGTTTATCGAAAAACTTCGGATTATCTAATTGAATTATGTAAAAATCCTACATATAATGCAAATTAAGGTTTGCCCTCGTTTTCAATTTGCCCCCGACCTAAGTAAATCGGAATTGATCCATCCGAGGGTCGGGTAAACCCCAAACGGTTCTAGCAAAACTGAAAACAATCTTCAGTTTTCCGAGACTGGTATTGAACGACAATAACTTGCGAGCGTGGTGCGAATCATCAATAACAGGAAATATTATGGGGAATACCTTATTCCGGGATTTATATTTGATTAGCGATTGATGCTAAGAGGATTTATATATCGTAATATCGAAAACATTTACGGTTTGACTCGGTTTTCTCCTCCTCTTATCCTGTAATTGCAAGTGGAGAACAAACATGGGATATTAGCGCTGAATAGTATAATCTTTAGGAATTGGTGAGATTGCTCAGACTATCAGAAAACAATAGTAAATTGTTTTTTTTTCGACAACAGCATCTATACTAATGATAGGTAAAATATTAATAGTAAAGCTAAAGAGTTTCTTTGTTCGCTAATCTCTGAAATTCATAATCGGATTTGAATTTCTTTTTTTGCATTAGATTCTTGAGGAAGGCTAAAAAGAAAAAGAAACAAAGAACGCTAATTAGTGTAAACGAAATAATAACGCGGGCCGCCAATGCGATGCGACGGGTGTGTCGGGGGAACAAGACATTTTCACGGGGATGAAGTCGCGGGCACAAGTTAGAACATTGTAAGCCCGTAGTACAAAAAAATCAATCTAAAATATTCGTGAACTTACTTGAGTTATGTGGAGAGTACTTCTTGCGAACTGGTCAAAGACTGGCCTATGTATGGTAATAGGAAAGAGGGCATAATTTAATATATTATAATGAATGAAGATAACCCCGACTTGTTTACTTGTCAACTTGCACCCGTGGTCGTTACTATCGGTTATTATCTTACTCGCCTCTTATTATGAAACTCTGTTAGGTACATTATTTACCTAACTTCTCGATATGTTTATCAGTCTTAAAATAATACCAATTGTTTGCTGGTATAATAATTAAATTTTAGGACAAATCGTGGTGTATTTTTACTTTTAACCGTTTAAGACTGCCTTGTTGGGCCAGTGGTCGTAAGCGCTACTGTCGAGCATGAGGTCCTGTTTTCGATTGACTTGGTCCGGGTCGGGCCAAGTTTTTCCATCTGAAATTTCTTTGCCAGAAGTCAGGACTTGTGCCCAATAGGTTCGCCCCCTATTAAATGGGAGTTAACAATCCTTACGAAATGTGGGTGTAGGTGCACCTCTGCCTAACGCTCCGGGGAATACAGGCGTAATGATATGTTATGTTATTTACATTTTCCAGTTCGTCAGCTCGTTAAATTCGGGAATACCCAATGTAATGATTACTTAAACGGTTGATTGATTACCACGTTAACAAAAACAATAAGAGAAAAGGTGCGTATCACATACTCGTACCTACGCACATAGTAGCACACAGTTGGAAAATAAAATGGTATCAATTATGTTCATACATATTGTCCGTACGCTACCCGCGCGTTGGTCTGTAAGACCGACAAAATACTCTTTCGAATTTTTTTCTTTTTTCATAAATGCTGACATTTTGTATTTCCTGTTAGCTGCCTGATTCGTTGCTGCGTTTATTTCAGTGCGCAGCAGTTAGGTACTAGCCTTATTTACCTAACTGATTGTCTACAAAAACCTAGAAGGAAACTGTATGTTTACTTCTGGGAAAATCAAAGAAATAACACGATAACAAGAGCGTGATTACGTTTCTAGAAAGCTTACTCGTTTGTTTTATTTGCACTTGTGCATTCATAGCAAATTGCACCACTAGGTACTTTCAACAAATTACAATTAAATTGCTCTGGGATTTCCCTTGTTGTTACTCCTCTCTTGGAATTCCTCATAGCGCATTTTTTCTTAATTTTTCGTTTTCCTCCTCTTTAGACTGTACAGAACCATTCATCATCGAAGTAAATGAAAACATAAAACCAATAAAAGAAATCTCCATTTCAGTGGAGTGTGAAAATATTTTGACAGATGCCCAAAAATCCAGGAATTTAAATATTTATGGCTTTTTTCGTTAAAGATGACGATACCGAGCGGGAAGCTTTTGGGGAGGAAATAAAGATTTTGGGAGTAACCTGCTATTAAATAGAGACCAGCCGGATTTTTTCCATATGCTTAGCGTCAACAGAAATCTTTTAAGATAAAGATGTTTTTGTTGAAATTCATACAAGTAGAATAATAATGTTTCGGAGAAGTGTAGCTACATCATCTTATCATTTTCAACGTATTTCTTAATGCGTTTAGGTACATTACATTGACGTATTTTGAAATGATATAATATTATTACTTAGGGACGGTATTTTATATTAAAAAAGTTGAAATAAAGACTTAAATCGGATGAAAAATAAAAGAGTTATATAGAGCTTTAAAAGTTTTCAAAGTTACGTCTTCTGCGAAAACGGAGATTGGGGCTAAACTTTTGAGGAGAAAGTCAATATTTCGTATTTAATCGTTTTATGGGGCGGCGACGGTTTTGCCTACGGGTCGCGACCCAACCGTACCTCTCATTTCCCGGAACAAATATTTGTATCACCTTTAGATAGTTGTTGATATTGGTATTTGAGCATGTGAGATTTGTGTTTGTAATATGTACCTATTGCATACTACATATATAGTGGAATTCTTAGTACACACACAGTGTGAAGTTATTTGATCCTATATCATTCCCTACTGCTGTAAATACCGGGTGTAACAAGATTACGAGACCCTTCACGAGGCCGTCGTCTATGCATTCTGTACCTACATCAAACAATGTTACTTTAGGTTAAAATAATTGCCAGGAAACGACTTTTAATTCTGGAGTGAAAATTCGCTGACGTAACGCACGCAAAAAATTGTGCTTATGGGTGCATGAAACGGTAGATACAGGCATCGTGGGAGTATTTAAAGTTAATTAGTAACATTTAAAACTGATTTTCGAAAAAAAAAAACAACAAAAAACGTTGGAACTTTGATCTTCAATATCTCCGTAACATGAAGGTACTCTGATATTTTCCAGTACAAAATGTTCATAATAATGAGATGAATCAGTGGCTCTCCGCTTCGTTAAGGGTACCTTTCAAAGTTACGGGTAGAACATTCTATTTGAATCTACTTTTTGTGATGTTACAACATGAGACGAAAGTTTCATGAAACAGTAAAGTCATTAAGTTTCTAGTTCTAACAGGTGCTTGTAAGGTTAGGTGCATTAGCGTGCAAAGCCTCGCGACATCTCAACGTGCTTAAGTCGTCTGCGAACGTCTCGGCGTCTGTGTAGCTCATTAGTATTGTATAACTTACTCATTTAGGTAACCATATTATTTAGTTTATAAATACGTTGAATAATAATATTATTACCTTCCTTGTGTATTTAACTAATTTAATTAAAGCCCCTGGTTCCTTGTTTCATTGTCCATGTCCCCGTTTCCTTATTCTTTCCCAAATAAGTACATCTCTACTCTAACAGCCGTCGTTTCAGTCAGATTACTTCCCTCACAAATTTTTATTCACACAAAGCATTTTTCTATTCTTCAACCTTACCCTTTTCCATAGTAATAAACAAAAAAAAAAAACAACATATAAATATGTGTGAATAAAAAAAAATACAAGCGCTCTATTAAAGTAAATGCAAATGCAGCCAGAAGCGGCGCGGCGGCGTTATGCGGTTAGGGAAACCAACGGCAATTTGTTTTTTAACAAACATACCTACACAGGTACATACACCATTTAAATTTCAAATTTATTGCCTTCTTCAAAAGGAATGCCGTGTGCGGGAGGCGCAGGGAAACATCAGGGAACATACCACAATGATATTCATTAAGGTATTTATAAAAACCGCTAGGTACTTTCATTATTATACAGTTACAGAAAGATAACACACACACATTCCAGTTCTATATACACACGTACATTCTAGCGCTATCAACGCGCCTGTCACGTCCCCGAGCAAAACGTAACTAATTAAGTAGTGCTCCGTGCATTTATATCTAAATAAATCGTCTTTCGTCGTTAAGTCTTAGTTAGCTGTTAGCTCAAGTTGTCGTCTCTCTGGCGACGTTCCCCGAGCCCCCTGTAATGCAACTCACAACTGTCATTAGGGTCCCCGATGCAAGCACAGGATTAATTATACTAACGAGATCAAAGTGTAACTGAAATACTGAATTGTTTGTTGCACGAGCCATCGCTCTCCTTGTTTCGGCATCAAATTGTTTTTCTAATATCAACTTATCTTATCACATGTCTTATTAATTAAATTTGAAGAAGATAGACAAGAAAGTACCAACAATAAATAAAAGCGTTCTAGTACAAATACTAACTTCCAAATACAGTAAACTTGTTATCTAATACTGAAAATCAATCTATTCTTCGTCTGTCGCAGCTACGGCGTAGCAAATAGGCAGTGCCTACGTCACTGTTGCTACGAGAACTTATTAGGGGTACGAGTTTTTTTCATTTTTCACAAGTTTACGATCCTACGTGGAATAAAGTTAGCCCGTATTCATTAATTATTCATCGTTGAGAACGTATTTGGTATGAAGACCATACTTACCCAGGACTGCTTTAATTCAGACAGCTGAGGGACGCCTTTTAGAGAAGACAAATAACGAAAAACTTACGTACATTTTTTAGCCGAAATTTTTGGAACAAACTTCACACGGTTCATTATTTATTTCGGTGAATACGAAAGACGTTTATTTTAAATTTACTTACATGTATTTCTGAAACGAATGTGTACCTGGAACCCGTAATGTCTGTAACAAGTTGTTATTCAATTTTTTTTATTGCTAATTTTCTAGTGGCAATGTACTTTTATATCAATTCAAACAAGAGGTCACATGACAAAGTCATCGAATTAATCCAAGCTTTAGGTACTTGTGATGATAACTTGTATTAATTAAAATACAACGATGTTGGACTTTATAGCTATACATTTTGCAGTGTTATCTATTATGTCTCCAACAAAGAATTGAAAATGTCAGTTTCAATTTCGTGCAACATTTTTCATCGAACGCAGTTTTTTTGATCGTTCAATTCGGACTCCGCTTTAGATTATCTGCATCGCAATAAAATTGGAATACAGTGAAATCCGATATCTAGTTCACTTTTTCAGTTTCAACTAACGTTTGTTTTTTTAAACTCGCGTGTTGAATAGCTATTTGCTCGTTTTCTCTCTTAATTCAATTTTACATATTCCACAGTCTGTAACACAACGGGGAGTACCTACTAAAAGCTTTAGATTTCGCACAAAGGGGAAAATTATTCATAAAGCTGCGAAGCTTTATAAAATGTCAATTCACTGAGTTTGACTTCTTTGTTCAGTTTAATGGAGACAGTATCTGACAGGTATCTAATTAAAATAAACATACGCATATTATAATGTCGCACTCGTCAGGTGGTAGTGTGAGGCCCTGAGGTCGACGTCGACCTTTGCCATTCTCTCAGCGAATGCCGCCCACCCCCGCTGAGTGGCAATTGGCATATCATCTTGCATCGTGAACGTGAACAGTAACAATTTTACGTTATCTTTTTATAAATTGGGATTTATATTTACAAACATTTTCATTCTTCATTGCCTGGTTAGTCTAGTAGTCGCAAGCGCTGGTGCTAAGCATGAGGTCCTGGGTTCGAATTCCAGGTCGAGCAAAGTGATATTTGATTTTTCTATCAGGAATTTCTCAGTAGCAGTCTGGAATAGTGCCCGGTTGATGACAATAGACTCGCCCCCTACTACATGGGACTTAATATAACTGGCCAAATGTGGGTGTACTAAAGGTACACCTCTGCCTAACCCTTCGGAGAATGACAATGGTGATGTTATGTTACATTTTCATTACTTTTTTAGACGACTATCTTCTTATTATTAAGATTTTTATTTATATTGATATTGATGATATTCTAATATAGGTACTATGTATTTATGTAGATATATTTTCACCTGCAAAATATGTCTGTTTAAGATGAAAATTTCGAGCAAACACGATTGTTTGCACGATTTTTTCGTGCAAACAATGCTCGCCGAAGGTGGCGAGCAGTGAGCAATGTGTGCAATTAATTAAAAGCCGCAATCCGAGCAAATGTTGACCGACGGCGTCTCGCTCTGCGCCCTTGGCACGTTCATCGCTCGCGAACCTGCCCCGAGCTATGTGTCATTATTACAGCCACAGATCATTATTATTTTTAATAAAAGTGCTGATGTACGCTCAACCCTCATGAACGTTCAAGTATGTATTGCATATCCGTGAATATTTGCTTTTGTTTTGTTTAGATGCTTAGCTCGAGGTTAATAGGCTTACCTAAGTAGGTAAGACCTACTTACTAAGATAACTGCTAAGTTTATATAGAATTGGGGTACTACCCAAGTCTATATTAACTTTATTAAAAAATAAAAATGAAATGCCTTTTTTTAATTTTTGGAAAAGTTTCGACTTTTACTACCTACGGTATTTTTATTGAACCTTAAATATGTTGAATAATAGTAAAGCCTTTCAAAAAATAATTATTAGAATTGTGTATTGAAATAAGAATTAAGTAACTTGAAGTCACAAGCTGTCGCTGCCGGACGTGTTGCTTGTCACCGTCTGCTGAACTTCAATGTTACTTGAATTTAATCATTATATTCCGAAATTATTCTCAAATCTCAAATCTCAAATCAATGCATCTAAACTGAGGGGCAATTCTCCTAATTTTAAGAACGTTCACAGTCAGAAGGCGTATTCTCGTAATTTAAAACGTTCAAAATCTAGCCGCAGTCTCATGTCGGCGACAAACAAATGTCAAAAACTTGTCAAAATGTTGGGAAATTGGAGGAATTTTTGACAGATTGAGACTCAGATCAGACTGTGAACGTTCTTAAAATTACGAGAATTGCCCCTCTGATCTCAGTCAATGTTGACTCCGTCAATACAATAGCAAGCTGTCATCTATAGAAGCTGTAATTAAAACTAAGTATTATTATGTCAAGGTCCTTAATTCTGTTTAGTAAATAACCATCTAGTTATAAGACTGTCTACTAAGCCGCCATCTCAGACCACGTATTTCAACAAATTAGTAGCTGATTTCTGAAAAACAAATAATAATCTATTCGTGTCTGTTCGTTCGTGTGTGTGTGTCTATTCGCGTTGATCTTCTAAACTGCGCAACGAATTTTGATGCGGTTTTCACCATCATTTAAAGAATTTATTCCGAAATATTAAGTTATACCTACATTATACTAAACTTACATATAATAAAGAAGTCTCAGTGTGTTGTCAAGTTGTAAAAACAAGTAACACACTTTCAAGCACAATCTATACTATTTTGAAGGATATTGCTTCATATTTTCATACTTTTATTTTACTAGTATTCAGCTGCATCCGGTTAGACTGGAAGCCGACCCTAACATAGTTGGGAAAAGGCTAGGCAGATGATGATACTTCATATTTTCGAAAAATTTGTCTGCACAACAATGTATTACGCAATGAACTGTCAAAATGAAAGCCACTGCCAGTGTTAGTGTGCTACGCAATTACTCCTCAGGTCACTTGTACTTAATTAATAATAATTTACGGTGTACGACTGTCTGATAAGCAACTTTTCGAGTCTAATCAGTTCAGTCCATCTGTGTGACCGCATTGTTCTTTTAAACAACTTAGAGAATTGATTCCGAAAGGTTTACCTGTAAATATATAGGTACATTAATATTAAACTAAATAATAATAATAAAGAAATATAAATGTTTTGTCAAGTCGTAAAAACGTGTGAAGCAGGAGCGGGATGGCTAGCAACCCTCCCCTGATTCTGCTACGCACGTGTTGATCCCTTTCATAAAAGTTAAAGATGCTCATAATTTGAGAGGTTCGGACCGTAGCTTCGGTATAGATCGATCAATCTGCGAGGTAAAGCTGTGCCGCTCCAGTCAGGCTTGAGAGGGATCTTTATTTCGCGTGCGTGACCTCTCCATGCCTCGGACTCGGAGGGAACGTTAAAATATTCCCTCTTCGTTTTCATCGACTCAAAGATGTGCCAGACAGTTTTTGTGGGAAGTCACAAAAACTGTTCACGAAATTTTAATAAACTTAATAGGCTTCTGACTTTATTTATACGATAAATAAAGTCAGAAGCCTGTCATTCACAACATTTTAATAAACTCCCTAAAAATATATAAAGTCATGTCATAACCTATCGCCCTATTATAAAGTGCTCTGTGGCCCTATCTCTTGTTAAATGAAATGAAACTACAGGTATCAGTGGTTTTCTTTGAAGCGTTTATAAATGTCAAATATTGATCTAATGATGATGAATATTGGGTAGGTACAGATTTTATCTTCTAATCTAAAATCTCAGATTACGCTTTCATGAAACTCACTGATTCATCTAGGTACAGAAAGTATACATGTTTTGGGTACGTGGTTAGTGATTGTTTATTAATAAATTATTAATAATAGTGATCTCAAAAGTTGTAAAGAAGGTAAGTACTTATAAAGCTTTTTTATATATAAGGAATCTGTAGCAGAAAACGACAGGGAGAAAAATGTAATGAAATACTTTCGCAAAAGCAAATTAATGACATGGCTTTTGTTTTGGGAAAGTATTCATTATCCGAAGTCGTCTGCGTCGCGGTGAGCTCCCGTCTCGGCGTGGCTCCTATAACACCAAGCCAACTTTATTGATCGCCTCGCAAATTGAATTATTGAACACAGCTTTACTTCACTTATAAGGTACAACAAAAACATTTTTACTCTTTTAATTTAATCAACGGATCGTTTTCGCTACCGCTCACCAAAATTCATGGCACATTTTACAAAGGAACCCTATAAATACAACGTTCGTTGCGTGCCAATACCTACGTAGTTAAAGTTATTACGTTATAACTAAGGCCATTTACTAATTGTATTATTAAATATGAACGAAAGCAAAAGTGTTATCAAAAGCTGTGCCTAATCATAAACATAAATGTTCGCGAGGACTTTTATAAGTAGTCGGTAAATCGAGGTTGAGTTTATTTATGACAGACCAAACATAAATATGAGCACTAAGGAGTGCTTTAGTCCCGTTCGGTCGCACCGGGGGTACAATATGTTATATATATTTAAGTCCACACGTTTCGTAATAGCCAACAGTAAGGGTAAAAGCAAGTAATAACTTAGGACCGGGAGCGCGGAGCGTTAAAAGGCGGGTCGAGTACGTAATGTTTCCTTAAAGGAGTAGAACGATAGCGGGGCCCACATATGAGGTCAGCGAACGTGGACCCCTGTCAACTTGCCACAGTACACCGCCATTGTGCTACTTATTTCTCCTCCTTTCACGTACAAAGCCATTGTAAAAAATCTTTATTTTTATTGTAGCTATTCTTGTTACTCTTTAAATTCAGCAAATATGGTACAATATTGTTAAGGAAAATAGAAATGTAAATATTTTCTAAACGTGTACAGGGATGGGCCATGAGCCTGTTGTTCAGTCAAACTTTACAATTACACAATAAAAGTAATCCTATTTATTGTCTAAGTAAGTACTATCGTCAAAATCTATATCTGACCACCCGTCCTGCTTGCATCCTGCTTGCAGCGCATATTATTAGTCGACCTAAAAAGGATCCTCTTTTGTTTTACTTACGGACGCAACTGTGGTCATCATGTGCACGGCATTTAGTTTTCAAAATGCTCAGATATAGGTTTTGGCGATAGTACATATCTGTATTCTTTTAACTTTTCGGGGTGAAAAATCCTATCAAAATAAATGTATCTACCCAATCCCTTTTTTTTTTTTTTTTTTTGGGATGGGAAATCATCAAATGACTCCTCCCGCTCTGGGTGGAGCGGAAGGGAGTGTCAGACTCTTACTGACTAAAACCCACCCATGTTCCTTCCTTCGCCCTTTATGTTCCGGGGTAGCGGTAACCCTTTCGGACAATCCCGCTGCCCCGGCAGGCTTCGGCCCTGAGGGGCCCCTCGTTATGCTGACATCTCTTTGAGGCGCGCGTGGAACACTTACGCGCCGTCCGGCACGGGCCTGGTCCTGATCGGGCGGTGAGCTACCCATTGCTCTCCGCCCGCAGGCCCGCGCCTACGGTGGCCGGTAGTCTCCAGTGGACTCCCGACGCCCGGGGCGTCTCCCGCGGCGGCTGGGACGGGAGGCTCTCTCCCTCATCCGTCCCGCCACCTCCTTCGCTAGCATGACTGCTTCGCAGAAGGAGGCGACTGCCTCCCACTCCCTCTCGCTCCGGACCATGGCTTGCACCAGGGCCGGGCGCGAGAGGCCGCCGCCGCTGCCGATCGCCTCCACGAGGACACGGCGGTGCTCCGCCCAAGCGGGGCAGACCTCCACCGTGTGCTCCACCGTGTCCTCTGGGCGATCCTGGCAATGGTGACACCCGGGCGTTTCCTCCCGATCTACCCAATCCCTAATGAATATAAACGAAGTTCCATTCCAATCATGCTCTATTCGTTGTATGCGTATTTCTATATTCATTGAAGCGTAACGAGCATAACTTTCTTGACAGGTACTTAGTAGGTGAGTATCTTTCTTTTTCCATGCGATCGATGTCCGACTAAAGGAACAAAATATACCTATACTAGCTTCTGCTCGCGGCTTCGCCCTTGTGCATTTCAGTCTGTAACACGAAGTCTTGGTCGTTCATCCGGCGATCAAAAATAAGTTCGTGAAATCTAAAATATTCATGCCTTTTTCATCCAAATAATTTGATGTAAAATGCAATTTATATCTAAATAAAATTTCCCTGTTGATAAGCAAATTTATTTCGCATATCCAAATAAATTTGTTGATAAGCAAATTTATTTCGCATATCGAAATAAATTTATTTCGCATATCGAAATAAATTTGCTTATCGACGGGGAAATTTAATATTATCTAATGTTACCTTAGACAAATTAACATATTTGTTTTATACAACTCTGTCATATTTTATCAATTTGTGAATTAACCTGATTTAGATATATGTCATCGCAGACATTTTATAGGCCTTTTTATGTAACTTTTCTATAGAAAATATTTTATTGTTCAATTAGGATAAGATAACATTATACACCAGAAGCTAGCGGATTTGTGAAAAACATTTTAATGTACACTTCTTCGTAGCTTGTCACAGCGGTCGTGGTCCTCATGTAGTTTTTTGTCTAGGGGCTGATATGATTTGCGTCACGATTTCTCACCACTTACTCCGATTTGAACGTACACTAACTTTAACAAATAGGAGGATTTAAAAAAAAGAATACACTCCCATCATTATTTTGTCGAACTTATACAGTCAGTTACAAGCCAAGAGACACAGTCAGTGGGCAACCCTAGCGCGTGTTTATCTATCGAGCGGCCGTAGGTAATTATTTCAAGGACACTGCCGAGACGTAATACTGTTTACTTTACTATACTGTGACGCAGGGTAGGTGATTTGTATGAAATAAACGAGAACAATAATAGGTATATCTGAAAACAATGGAAGTCAATTGATACCAACACTTCATTGAATGCTGAACATATATATTTTGTTTATATTTTATATTAATTAAGTATAAGTAATTAAATTTTGCGGTTTCATATGGCGGACTTGTTCAATTTTATGTTGCATAATTATATTTTACCGACAAATGGAAATTAAGTGCAGCCATAAAACCAAAAAATAAATTAGATTGTTCATTAAAATAGTAAAACTTAATATCTGTAGTATGTAATAAGCCCTACTGGAGGGAGCAAAACGGCGCAAAGTTTGTTGCGGACTAGTTACGGTAGTTTTATAATAATATATTCTGTATCTCGGACCATAATCCATATAGTATTAGTAACAATGACCTTAAAACTATGTTAGTAAACTATTCCAAACTAAAATAAGTAAATGACGTGGCCCAACACACTCTGATACGTGCCTCCGTACGCAGTGCCTTATAAGGGACTGTCCACTTTGTCTAATACAGTTTTAGTACAGTAAGATATCGCGTGTGATTGTACAATATTGTTGAGGCCTGCTTACTCTCACCGTCATCTAAGGCTTTACAGCCCCGGGTGGGCCTTAGCCCGGTCAATATATTTCTTCAGCGTGACTTATTTACGGCTTTTTCATCCAACCATCTGAGCTTCGGCCGTCCTCGACTTCTCCGGCCATCCGGTTTACTATCCAGTAAACGTTTGGGTGCTCTGATCTCGTCCATTCTTGTGACATGTCCTGCACATCGAAGACGACCTATTTTAATGGTAACAGACTCTTCGTATTTTAACAAACGAGGTATCGTTGGAAACGTCATGTTGTTCCGCGGGTTAGAGACTATATGATGTCACATACAATCCAACATGGCGGCGTATAGCGGATAAGTGCGAGCGGAAGAAAGTAAAATAATAATAATAGATAATAATGTCGTGTTTGGGTATCCAAGGCCTTAAGAAATATTTTCTGAAAATGTACCTATTCGTTATTTACTGGGCATGTCCGGCTTTTTAGCCCCCGTCAGGATATTGTCCGGCCTTTTCTACTTAAAAGGATATATTTTGAAGATATAAAGAGTTCAATGAGTACTGAAAACAGAAAGTATAAAAACAAAGTTAAAAACTAAAACCTAACTACGACAAAAACGCCAACTAAAAATACATAGTAACAAAAAAACATCAGTTTCGGTTTTCGTACAACCGGAGTAACACGTGTCATGTAATTAGGGCATAAATCACACAGATTACGTGTGACTCCGGGTATACGAAAACCGAAACTGATGTTTTTTTGTTACGTCTTTTATGACAATGAGTTATGAAACCAATCAGTCAGCAGCGCTAACATGCACAACGTCGTCTATTATTTATAGTATATTATATATATTGTATAGTTTGATAGTGTGTCTGTCCATATAGTTGTAAATTTTACTAAAATAAATACCTTAGCAAATTAGTTTTATGATAATATGTAATGTAATAATCTAATTAAATATTATAATAAAACTACGTAATTTGCATGCCCTAAACAGGCAAAATATGGAATGTGCATAAACCACAATTTTTTTCATCTGGGCCCTATACCACAAAATTTTACAATTACAACTTACAATTTACGTTACAAGTCCGTGTACCATGAAACTCAATTATAACGGAAAAACCTTACAAATACGTAAATTATAGTGACAAGTCTACAATTTATACATGCATTGTGTCACGCTTTTAGAAATGCGAAAGAATCGTAGATTCTAAATTGACACACACGTGTGTGTACGTGTGTGTCGTGTATGTGTTTTACACATTTGTAATTTCTGTGCAATTTTTTCTACAATTCTGTAGAATTGTAGACTAGTAAAGTTGTGTGGTATAGAGCCCTAATAAAAGCCGTATGTTTAGCAAATAAATTATTCTTATTCATAAAACAAAACAAATAACTTACCTATAAGCTCAGTTACATAACTTCATCTAATATACAAACACGCTAGCTAACCTAAACTAAAATTAAATTGTCCGCAGACTTGACTATAAAGTTTTCGGTCCTTTCGCGTATGATTTATTCAGAAGGCTTTATGAGTAAATTGGGTCTTAAGGTTCGGTTTACATTATGTGGAACACTCGGACGTAAAGTATCAGAGGTTCTAAAACTTCGTACAAGGTAATTTCGGTTATAAAAGAGTTCGCAAATGATAAGGACAGCACCCTCGTCACTTTTCTGACGACCGAGTCACAAACTCAACGAAATGTATTTAAGTTTCTTTTCGCTTCTGGGTACGTTTGTATTGCTTGCCTAGTAAATGATTGGTAAAAAATATCTCCTATAACGTACCCAATTCTTAAGCAAGTGGTTGTCTATTCACCTCTCTAGCCTCCAAGATACAGACTAACTGTCTAGTTAGGGGCTCACTGGCAAATAATATATTGTAACCTAGCTGTAGGTAATGATTTAAGCTATTAATGTCGTCTCAACTTGGAGTAATATTACCTGTGAACCTGCTTACTGCATTACTTGGACAATAAAATATTTTCTATTTCAATTTAATGTGTCAATGAAATTTCATATTGATTGATGGTGTGGGCTGTGGGCTGTTGATGATGATGATGATTCATGAGAAAACTTGCATCAGTCGGATCGTCAATACGCAGTAAGCAAGTGTAGTGACTAGTGATCAATGCCCGATCCGCCTCAGTACGAGAAGTGGCCTAAATAAGTACAGGGTATTCTCGTTTTCACGAATATTTTCCATTTAAGAACAAACACAAAATATATTCTCATGAAAATTTATTACCCATAGAATAATTAATTGTTAAAATAGAACGCCGGTCTTCGTCACCGGTCGCAAATTTCATTATTGACCCATTTTGTGACCAACGAGGGAAAATAACCGTGGAAACATTAGAAAGTATAACTTACATAGCCATGTTGCACTATTTTTGATTCATGTAAGGTTCGCCTAAACTTTAAATAATGTTTCATTATGAAAGTCTGTGTTCCTATGGTTTATTGCTGTGTGTATTTGTGTAGGAATGTCGCTCTTTCCCAGCGCAAACAAGAAAGTTGTCCGCAACACCAATTTATTATCTTGGTACTACAGTTTTTGCCACTACACAAGAAAGGTGATTTATTTATCTTAAATTACATTCGTAGATAGCCACTATGTTTTGTTTCAGTACTAAGGTACTTAACTTTTGATGTGCGCGAAGATTTTTTGCTGAGGAGTATAAATCCGACTATCTGCTTCCTTATACATACAGTACCTATTTACACATATATTGATTAGTTCATTATAAAAATGTAAGTGTATAAATGTCTCATCAGTCATAACATCATTTTAACGAAGTTCAAAGGATGTCGTTTTGACGGAACGGTAAATTCAAGAAATATTTTTTAATTTATTTTATAGCTCATAAAGTATGTTATAAAACTAGCTAATTTAGTTTCCCTGAATCCATAAACAGCCCTTACTAACACTGTCCACGATCCTACCTACTCGTGTCAGTCATAGAGCACCCCTTTACCTTCTTCCACATGCATGCATCTTTTCAGCCTCGCGCGTCAGTGGCGACTGAATGCCTGAAACACACCTGCTTCAGCTAATGAAGGTCAAGGTCAGCTGTCACTAAGAGCTGAAACAGTTCACTGCATAGTCAATTGTGCTATGCAATATGCAGGTGACTTTGATTCAACCGCTGTAAACCTCAAAACTTTTAGGGTACATGTTGAGTAAACGTTTAGCTACTTAATAGTTATTACTAAGTTGGTTATAGAACTGCTTGGTACAAGCAATATGTATTTACCTGCAAATGAAAAACTTAATTTTGAAACGGATTAGAATTGTATTATGTTGAGGTTAAAAAATATGTCCTAACTACAATATTTAGGAGTACCTGCTATCTACTCATCCGCTCAGAAATAAATTTAAAAAGATACTCAAATTCCTGTACATAACATTGGATTATGAAATTAGTCTAGTGGCATTATTTCGCCATACAAATTCTTTCACTGAAAGCTCTATCAACAACTGAAACCCGCTTTGTGAGCTAGGTCTTGGATCTGATTCATATTATTAGGGCCATTTGACATCATGGTCATCATGCTGTGGTTTTAGAGGATTGGAGAGTTCTATGGAAGGTTTTATAATAATTTTGTAGTATTTAAGATGTGGATAACGTCGTGAGACATAGTATGTCTTTTTTTTTCTCACTACATGTTTATTACGATGTTTGTGTAATTACACAAACATCGTTTGTTTTCCCGAATTAAATAAATAAATAAATAAACTCTGTCAAATTAATCACCTACTATAACCTTAAAAGCATGGAGGGACTGTACTTAAACCGAATTAATTATGAACGACACGGTATCATAGTTGACAGGGATTAGACACGAGGGTGGAATAACATTGTGCGTGATTGCGATATATTATGCTAATTCAATTAATCAAGTATTATCCATCAAGGTCGAGAAATGATGAAGTGGCATTTAAACTTTACATGTATAATTAATTTAATTTAATTTAATTTAATTTATTTAAGAACATGGAGGACTTACAGCTAACAAACACAGACAAAAAGGAAACAATAGTCACCAGAGAGCCAATTACAAATCCTCACGTATAGACTTAGGATAAGTACTAATTTTTATGTGAGCACAATAAGAACAAAATAAAAAAATAAATGCATCGTCTCAATTAATAGACCTATTTGTATGGTGTCAAGTGTCACATTATAGGTACTTAATATCCAAATAGATATGTATTACTGTGGGAGTTACCATTTCATTTTGTGACTTTTCTTCTACCAGTGCAGTTATAAAAATAACAGTATAGTAGTATCCAAACTAGTGATATCCACGGAGGATACAGTATTGGCTCTAACAGAAAATGCTATTCGGAATTAGATAAAAAACAAAAATGCTTGGGATTGTTTCTAGACCTGGTGAAAGCATTTGACACTGTCTCTGCGTCTATCCTTTTAAGTAAGCTGGAAGGCGTAGGAGTTACAGGTATCCCTTTAAAAATCTTTCAATCTACGGGATCGTAAACAAATGGTGTAAATAGGACATGCTAGTAATTTTATTTTTATTTATTTATTTATTTCAGGTGACTCAGGCCCATAGATAAATACCTTAACCTAAACATACATATTTTTAATATAAAACTTCACTTCTTGTTCTTGAACTGTTCTGTGATATTTGTCCGCGGAAGTGACGGAACACTACGTCCTGCGGTCAGAAGTCTTCTTCCATGACGACGGGCAGATAGCACCCTCGGCGTGTACCTCGTCTTCTGGCGCACGTACTCCACGATGTCCTCCGCCTTAGTGCGGTAGTGTAGGCGGGAGATGTACACCGATGTGTCCGGCTTTGCGGCATGCAAGCTGACTTCGGGCTCCGTAGGAGCTTTGCCGCAGCGATTCTTGTCTGTTCGCAATCGGCTCTTCCTCTTATGCACCGTCATGAAACCATCATCATTAGCTCAATTCGGTGCCTTTTCTGGCATGGCTTTTCTCTTACATGGAGCACCTGGGGCACTCGCGGTGACGCTAGCGAATTCCTTTTGTAGCGGCTTCGCCAGGGCTGCAGACACTAGCAGCGGGATGGGACGAGGCGGCCCTGCGTGGAGGAGCCTTATGACGGGCGCGGGGCTGCGAGGCACGCGAGTGGGGCGCTCTGCAAGCTCAGCAAACGACGAGTGCGCTGGCGACGAAACTGCTGACGCGGAATTTGACGACGATACATCCAGGCCGGCTACGCGACACATGTTTACGTTAGATGCATCGACTGATGACCTAGTTACCACCACACTGTTGCGCAACTCGCTAAATTCTTTGCGCAAATCGGCGACGGTGTTTTGGGATGCATGTAACTTCGCCGGAACATCCGCGAGGCGGGCCTTCAGAAAGTCAATGTCCTTCAGAAGGCTTGTTACATCGACGTGGTCGAAGGTGATGGGTGGTAGCTTGTGCAGCTCCTTTGCCACAAACGTCGGCACGTCGCGTCGTCCGGGTCGGTCTCCTTGAACAGCGTGATAATGTCTTGCAGACTTCTCTTAGTCCCGTCACGCCGGTGGGACACCACCTGGTTGCGCTTGTTCAGCACACTGAACAACAATAGCTTGGCAGCAGCTATGTCATCTTTGCTGAAGTTGGTTGCGCAGATTTGGACAGCGGATACCTCGTCCATCACATCCAGCTTCTGCTGCAGGAACGCCAGCAGCTCATTCACCACAAGTTCATTACAAATGGCGAAAAAAAAAACATTCGAGCTACTGCTCTACTACTGCAGTTTACAGCAGGTCTTGGATCTGAAAAGGTTTTGAACTGAATTCCTGAACTTTTTAACACCAACGTAAGAGCAATCTTGAAACCTAATAACGAAGAACATGTCTTAGAACACCCTCCGGGGATGTTCAAGCAACAACTCGATTTACTCGTTCCCGGCACATTCGCGAATTTAATAATTACTCATTCGAACTGATTCGTTCAAGCACATTCATTTGAAAGTTCAGTTAGTTGAAAAACTAATTTAATGCCAGCGGTATTAAAGCTAACCTTTAAAGTTCGCAGCGTCATAGCGTTTATTGCGTTTGTTGCAGAGCTTGGTACAACCGCTGCAACTGATATTATATTACGAAGTTACTGTACCGACACGTGTTAGTAATAAATAATATAATAGATCTCTGCTTAAACCGAAAAATATTATAGGCAGTCGGTTGATAAGAAAGTTCCAAAATTAAAAGAATTTCTAAGTAAATGTTATGAAAGTGTGTGTACTTTCGATAAGCATACAAATTGGCAAACATAAAACACTTTACATCGTCGCAACGAAGCGCCAAGCAGGCACAAACAATATTGTCGTATAATTTTCTATTTTCCCTTTGTTTATGACGCCCTGGATATAAGAAAATTAAAGGAAAACACACACTGTATCAGTTGCGTATAATCTCGAACAAATTCTTAAAGTAAACCTGAGCGCGATAGGAAATTGCTGTACTTTTGGGCGACGACAAGACGACGCAACGGAACGAGTTCGTCGCTGTTTGTGAACTTTAGTAATCTTTAAATCGCTGTAGAAATTGCTACGAGGCCCTGCTTTTAATTATAGTAATTAATTGCGTGACTATTTATTACTCTGCAGTTTTACTGAACTATCAACTTAGCTGATGTGAAAAGTCGTTCAACAAGATAATAAAAGTAGTCCTGCTTGCGTGCTATTGTTATTTGGACGGGCATGCACTTGCTCAAATATAATCAATTCAGCAACTAGGAATACTAAACCAAAACTTGGTAAAATAAATGAATACTTTTGAAGCTTCAAGGGAATCAACAACATAAATCTCCAACAGTAGTTTATACTGGAATATAAACTACCATTTATATACAAAACGAAGTACATCAAAAGAGCTCTCAGTACATAGATGGTATCTAGACAAGTCGGTAGCATATAACGTGAGCTCTCGAGGTAACATACGGACTGGCGCACAACGAGCTCTTTGTCGAGCAGCTGAATGTGAATGTGCCATAAGCTCGCGTAGTCGCGGAGTCGCGTGCTCTGAACGAAACTCTTGTTCTATTTAATATGATACGTGACTCATTAGCACAAGCTACTAACATTGTGACGTAATCTGTTTAAAACGTATCTAGGCATAACGTATTTTTCCAAACATGTAGTTTTTCATGAACAGACACGGTACAAAAATTGCATGTGAAGACATGCAATTTTTACACTTCGCACGCACCTTATTGTACCTATACATAAAGCTAAGTTTGGTCTTGATCTTTGTAAGAAACACATGAATCGTAAATGGTAATTAAAAGGACTGAATTACTGCTGAAGAAAAAGAATGAAGGCACTAAGTAAATACTGCTTTGAATTAACCACTTAAGGATGCATTTGTCGACGGCTCGAACTCGTTGGTGGGTTTGGCTAATGTGCATGCAATTAGTTTGTTTATTTAGTTTTATTTATTTATTATTTATTTATTTTGTGAAATACACGATGTTTTAAATCGAATACGAGCGTAAAATTTCATGAACAGACCTTTGGGCGTATAGATTATCATTATTCATAATTCTCCTGCCCATATCCCAATTTATTTAGGGTCGGCGCAACATGTCCTTAACTTCCATATTTCTCTATTAGTAGTCATCTCGGTAGTCACCTCCTTTCTAACAATATCATCACATAGTCCATCCATCTTTGGGTGTGTAGATATTATTAAAAAAAACTACTGGATATATTTATTCAAAATTTAGATATTTAAATTTGAATAAATTATCTATCTCTGTACGGTAAGAATTTTGCCATTTTCATACGCCGGGAGTAATTTATTTACGCCCAAGTATGCGTTAAAACAATGAAAGTTTCAACGCTCATAACTTTCGAACATTTCATTCATTTTCTTCATTTTTTTTTTAATTCTGTGTCCGTACAGGGCTAGATAATGACGAGACAAGTAAATAAAATTTTTAATGTACAATGTCAAACAGTGAAATAAACTCCATACTACCTAAGTTAGTATAGAAGACTGACTGATTAGTGTAAACCTTAAAGATAAATATTCTCGAAATCGAAACCGCAATACGTCATAATTATTTGTAAAGAAAAGTATAAGTACTTTAGTTTGTAATACGAAAACTAGTTCTCATTCTTTTTCGTTTCTCGGGAGTTTGCGACAGACAGCAACGACGAGAGCTGATAAATTCGACAAGAAAATTGAAGTATTGCAAAAAGCTTAAAAATACAAAAAAAAAATATTATACCTATACTTAAAAAAAAAACCGAGGAGCTTCTTACATTTGCAGTGCCGTAGCGTTGAAGTATAAAGAAGTATAAATAAATTCAAAAATGTATGCTGTAATTCACGGACACCAAAGAAATTGAAATTGTATTTTCTTTACTTACGGCATTTGATTTTGGAGGTGGCCTGGGAAAGGGGCAATTAGGTACACCTAAGTTTTAAAATTAAATACAATACTTAACATGAGGTACCTGCTCCAATCCAAAATTTAGCTTAAAAAATTGGAGAAGGATCTTCTATGGCGACATTATACTAGTAGGTGGATAGAGTTACCTAGCCTAACCTAGACCTACCCACTCACGGAACCCAATTACGGAGTCTGCAGGGTTCCTGAGTCTCTTCTTACTGAAGTTTACAACGAAATCCTCATTAAATATGACGAAAATACGCGTCCAAGACCTCTCCAGTAGATACCTTATACACACGAATAAGCAAGAATTGTAAAACTTGCTAATTTAAAATTCTTTCGTTACAACTGAATCTTACTTCGGAACAATTTTTAATTAATATCTTCAAATTAGTATGCAGAAAGAGTTTTTCGTTCTTTTATAAACCCTCTGTAATATTTTTAAAAGAGCTTTTTTGCTCTGAGCAAAATGCTTATAAGCAGATATTCTTAAAAGCATGATGTTGCGTTCAAATAGTGGAGGTTTTCAATTTACTCAGCTTGTTTGATTTAAAATAATGACTTTAAAAAACTAATCGTGTACGCTGACGCGAATGAATAATAAGAGAGATATCTTGCACGGGTTGCGAAAGTTTGAGAAACCGAGACAAACATCAAAAGTTTTATAAAAGCAGAAGACGAACGCTCCATTATACTCACATAAAACAAAGTGCAGTAAAATTGCAATTTGTTTTGGAACAAGGTAACTTTCAAAGAATCATGCGCAGTTTGAAAGTAGCGTCAGCATTAACTACGACACAGTGTCGCAACAAGCTCTTAGTTTAACACGACGGTTAATTAATTGCATCGCAAACTGCCGGTATCTGGACACCCGACAAACTTTATAGAGTTCCCCCGTCGTTAAACTAATTTAAACACCTCCAAGGAACTAATAAATTATTCTAAGAAATCGGAAACTTTTTAAAGAGGCGACAATAATTATTCTGAGTTTCATTCAACGTCAGGCATTCACTTTTTTTTTTTAAACTTTTCGTCCATTGGTTATGTAAATCATAAAATCATCATCATTATCTTTAAACAACATTGAAGTGTCTGTTTGTCAGGTTAAATTAACAGCTTTTTACTAAATGCATATAAACTTAAAACAATTTTTTATTGTCTGCCTGTCTTTCTGTCTGTTTGTTCCTGGTAATCTCCAAAACAACTGGACCGATTTTGACGGGACTTTCACTAGAATATAGCTGATTTATAAGGTTGGCTTGGACTTTTATTTTAGAAACAGAGTTAGGGTTAACCCAAAAAAAAACTAATTTATTTTTCCAACAAGCACGCGACGAAGTCGCGGGCACAGCTGGTGTATAAATATAACTCAATCCAAACCAACCCGCACTGGGCCCACGTGGTAGATTAAAACCCACTCCCTCTAGAGGGGAGGAGGCCTGTGTCCCAGCAGTGGGAACATTATAGGCTAATTATGTATGGAGGCGGGGATTTCTGGGCCTGATTGTAATAAGTTGAGGTATGGTTTAAAAAAAGAGTTAATTTTTTCCATTTAAAAATGTGAAAAATCGGCCCAATTTACAAAAGTTATGGTGACTAATAAAATGAAATATCGATTAAATTATAGATATCATAGTATTTAAAAAAATGCTTTTACCACATGATTAATTCAATTACAATAATGAAATCTATTAGAATTAACTTATTATATAGTTTAAACAAATTAAACATCTACATAATAAACGTAAATCTTAAAATTAATTCACGTTTGTTAATCGATTATTGTATTTTTAGTCACACTCACTCGTTTCGCATCGTTTAGTGCGGTTGCTTTTTGAATGTGATTCCTCCAGTTTCTTCCCAACTTTTATTGATATTTTCCTCGACTCCTGCTTTTTTTCTACGGACTTCTGATCTTGCTTCTTGTACGACCTTTGCTACCATACCGGACACGGAGAACCCCGCTTATACGTTGGACTTGAACTTGTTATTTCGGATTCTACGACCAGCTTATCGATTGGATATTGATACCATAGAGCGTTGTGTAAATTGTGGCATAGCGACTAGTCGCCGTAATACAGTAGGTCATCGATCAAATCAGCTGATATTTGTATAGATTGTTACGTAACCTCACTTTTACTAAATCTCTTTTAACTCAGCTCTGATTGCCAAAATCCGCAAAATTTCCAGTGATGGTTTGATAATGTAGTAGCTATCAATTGACACCAATTTCATCTTTTTACATCCAGGCCAAAGATTGTATGAAAGCGTATCCGTTTCCTTTAAATTTTATTATATATTCGTAAATATTTTGAGTTATGAAACGTGGAAAACGTCGTGTAATTTTGTAATTGAAATATAATGATGCCACAAACATTGCCACCTAAAGTTCCGGGAAGAAAACAACATTGTACGGGAGTACCATTACAATGGACCGGATCATCTAAATTCCGTTTGTGTGTACAAACACGAGGCCCCGATTACATTTCACTGTTCAAGCATTCGCTAAATGAACATTCGTGTGTGTTTAACATTTGCACAATAAATTAATTCCACACTATACAAATTCGTCAATGAATTGGTACTTACATAGAAGTGCTAAGTATTAATTTGTCCCATACTCTGTTTATTCAAATTCTAGCTAGTTTTCATTGCACTGTTCATGTTTTCAGGAAAATAATTTCATTTTCAATTAAAAATAGCTGCAAACAAAAACATTTTTGTGGCGAAAAACTTTGTTGTATAAGACGTTGACTAAAGTGGTGCTCTAACACTTCGCTGCAGAATGCAGTTGGTAAGTGCCCAGCGCGGGACTCGACCGCGGGTATTGTTTTTGTTTTAAACGATTCCCCCTCTTAAGTCTGACGGACATTATTCCTCTTAAAAGTGCCCAGACTCATTGGGCGAAGCTTCAAACTTTGCCGGGTGGAGTATTCTTCGGTCCCGAATAGCAGAGGGCTGTGCTTCGAGACGGGTCTTGAAAGCCAACTTCGAGATTAATGGTAATGGTGGCTCACTCTCGTAGACAGTTAGACACGTATTAGCCAGAGGGTTTTATTTATATAGGTCGTTCGCAATGTATCTTAAAACTTTGCCGACGGATTAATTATAGGTCCAAATAATGAATTTCCTCTAATCGCGTCTTAGGCTTGAGTTGGACCACGATTTATGTTGCCTAATTTAGACACATTAGATCAAAATTAAACTCATCTATCAGTAAATGTGGCTTATGTGTTCCAGAATACGTCGCTAAATATCCATGAAAACCATGCCATCCGTAGGTCACATAAGAAGGAAAAAGATCTATGGGTCATTAAATTTACGGCCACAAAAACGCCTACACATTTTAAAGACGTTTTTTTTTATATTAAACGAAATTGAGTTGATTTGTTATAATTATAAAAATTAAAATTCAACCTCCATTAAGTTCAAATTAAAAGGCTGTTTATTTCCGTATTTATAATGGAATAACATCTACAGCAATTTGTTCGTTCAATTACCTATTATTGTTTCGAACAATTAAAAGTAAGGATAGGCGTCGTCAGGTGAGATGCATATCATTGTGTATTATTGCGGGTAGCAGCTGTTCCTAACGGGCCCGGCCACGGCTCGTTCCGGCTAATGTACCTACCACCACACGCGAACGCCTACGTAACCCTTGATTTATTTAAGTGATTTATACCCCCAGACTTTATATGATACGAGGCAAAATTTAATGTTTTAGAGCCGTTAACCTTTTGCCTTTTCTATTTCTTTCTAATTTCGTTTCAATAATGGTTTTTGCATTTCTATACCGAATACGTACCTTTAAAAGTGAGGGTTAAATACCACCGAAAGTACAATAAAAGTATATTTTTATTATTTGCTGTCGTAGCTGCCATAGTCACAGATATTCTGTGAAAATTTCAAATGACTATCTGTCACTGTTCTATAGATACAGTTCCGTGACAGATAGACTGACAGACAAATGGACGCGTCGGATTATTAATAGACTCCCGTTGACACATTTGGGTACCGAACCCTAAAATACATAGATGCGATCTTCAGTGGTTTTCAATACCGACATCGCACTGTGCAGTAGTGCAATGCATTTGTTGGTCGCCGTGACAACTTTGTGTCGAGAAGAGAGTGGTGACGACAGACGCTGGTGACGATGAATGGGATTTTTTCGCTACGCCGCCGCACCGCTGAGGACCAGATTAATTAATTAGAATTTAAAAATGCATTTAATTTAAAAAATAATGTAGAAGCTTTTTGAGAGGGATTAAATTTTATGGAAATGTAAGCAGAAAAAACGGAAAAGAGTTCTATGAAAACTTATTGAACTCAGGGAATAAACTTAGGTACATACCCGTTTTTAACGTAAGACTTAGTTTTTACATTAGATGTCTGTCGGTAGATTTATAATGCTCAACACAGGCCCCCTAATGACTGATGCAACTAATGACCAAAGAGGAATTTGCCATAATTAACATGCTAGGTAGACAAAGCAAGCATGAACTTGTTTTATTTGAGTAATAGAAGTAAGTATTGTATTTTTATTTTATTTTTATATTTTATTTGTTGTTTTTTTTATCTTATCGTATGCTGCAGCGATTGACGTCATCACGTCATACGCCGGCTGTCGCTGAAAACCAGCGCCAGTGCTCTGTCACGCATAGGATCTTAGCATTACGTTGAGCGATGGCCGTTTTTCGTGGTTGGGACGCATTTTTTTTCCCTAACTTGTTGTTTTTTTTTTTGTATTTGTGTTCTTTCTCTGCATCATGTTTACCGCAAATAAATGTATTTTCTATGTTCTTTCTTCCTTTCTAATATAAATACGAAGTAGGTAAGTCAAAATTGCGGACAAAACGAACATTAATTCAATGTCACTTTAATTAAAAGGATTCTGAATGGATATAAAGTCAAACTTTTCTATTACAGCCTTAAAGTAATTTCTTTAAAGTTTCCGACTACTCCTTAAATCAAAATCAATTGAATTGCCATTGCCTCCAAACGGTGCCAAAAGTTTTTATGTCGAAATAAAAGGCTTGGCTGAAACCGACACACAGGATACTGACGTATTTTGAAAGTTTTTCTTTTGTCAATATTCTTCCTTTTACCTCCGAATACATTCCTATATTTATTATTCTATCTTTTCGCCGTCATTTCAATACCGAATACGTGTCATTCACACTTATTCGGTATATATTATATAGTTTAGCATGAAAGCATTCGCTAACGAATCGTAAAACACTAACCTTCTTACACCACGATTCGAATTTGATTATCTTAAATTTTGCATGAGAAGAGGAAAACATTTACTGCCAAACATTGTCCTATAGGACAAGGTTTGGTTAAATCTTATGTTCTATCAAACCCTTAACTCTACATAGCCTTTTCACAACTATGTTGGGGTCAGCTTCCGGTCTAATCGGGTGCAGCTGAATACCAGTATTTTACATGGAGCGGCTGCCTATCAGACCTCCATAACCCAGTTACTGGGAAACATGATACCCCTTGGCCCTTGGTAACACTTGTGCGGTTCTGACGACCCGTAACGACTTTCAAAGATCTACGAATGACAGCTGGGACCAATGGCTTAACGTGCTTTCCGAGGCTCGGAGGGTCTCGATGTGTAATGCATGATCGTCCATTCATGAACCGATCCGTGCGGATGTTGTTATTTAGCCACGAGCCCCTTTCATGTTCTATCAAACCCAAGATACCGAATTACATAAATATTGAAATAGCTCTCTGCGGTACAACGGGTCTCAGGCTGGAATGGGATCTGCCTACCTTTTTTAACAAACACTACGAATAAATGCCATACCAAACGGCTCAGACTCATTTACAAAAACTCAACCTGTAAAATATCTTGTCATATGGCACTGATAGCAATAACATCGCTGCTGAGCGAATAATACACGCGTCAGCAACTGTTTATAAGGTTATAAATATTGCCTATGCATTAGCTGATTGACTCCGAAAACACGTAGAAGCTATATCGTATTACCGAAAATAACGAGGTAAAGTAGGTCCTATATTTAAGAAGGGACGTATCGTAAATGTGATTTTTCATGAAATTAACAAGACTCGGGTATAAAATAAAATAATGTGGGTATCTACATGATAAGTCCCAACATTTTGTGCAAACAGAAACATACAATTTTGAAAATATCTCTATAGAAAATCATCACAAAGTTACCACTGATTTCTACGCATTTTCGATTTGTACAATGACAAATTTTATTGTACCTAAGTGTTAATACAAGACGAAAAAAAATGTGCAGGTATTTTTATGAAATTCCTTTTATGTTTGAGAATATTACGATAAAACCCTTTCAGCAGTTACTGAGAGCAGCAGCAGCAGCAGCAGCAGTTTCTACAGATACGTTTTCTTTCTTTGTTTACGTTAAGTACCACGTTCTTATTCCGAGGAAGAAATCGTCTGCCGTAGCATGTTGCGGGAATTATTAGCTTACTTTTATTACACAAATCGGGGGTATGCAAGCAAGGGTACCCTTAATTCGTTTACGTAACTTGAATTTCACAAAATAATGTTTTGTTGTTACGTGGTAGACGTCGTTGCCGCGTTCCATACCACAGAGTGTAAATACTTCTCGTTTTAATTTAAATCTTGTTTCGTCTTTACGTGTATCTAATTAAAAGTACAATCATGTTTAAATTGTTTTACAACTCATGTCAAGCACGCAACTTGGCGGGATTTTCTTTGTGGTATTCATTTGAAATAACACAGGCAGGCGCTTTACTTTGTTTAATTAATTTCATCACCACTGCTCTCAAAACGGTGAAGGAAAACATCGTGAGGAAACCAGCATTCACCAGCCCTAGAACCAAAAATTCAAAGACATGTGACATCTACCAACCCGCATTACCTATACACCTGCGGGAGTAGATTATAGTCCATTCTCTCTTGAAAAGAGTGGGCTTGTGTGCCAACAGTGGGATCATTGTAGGCTGATTATGATGATGCTATATTTATTTGAGATAATTTGAAAAAGAATTAAGACATAGTTCCGTCTATAATGTTAAAAAAGAATGACCAAAAGTCATACCAAACAGTCTCATGCATCAAAATCAAAATATTATAGTAATTATTTTCATTTTTTACGACATTAAGCGTCGGGGAAAAAAAAACAAGTGACTTCCACAAGACACTACAAAGTGAAAAATAACTTTAATTTCGGAAGTCGGTGGCAAACAACGAAAATGCGAACCCAACGACACCGACTTCCGAATTTAAAGTTATTTTTCACTTTGTAGTGTCTTGTGGAAGTCACTTGTTTGTTTTTTTTGCAAAAAAGTTTTTTTAGAGCATTAATGGCCGTTCGTGTATGACATGTCAAACAAAATAAAGTACCTAGTTTTTAGGTGATTTTATTGAACATCTCTGAAACACGGGTTTTGTTTACAAAAAGAACTTTTGTAGGAGTTAATATGACATGTGTAATCTATAACAAGCAAAGTTTGACTTTGATGCAGCATGGTACAGGATTCCATACATCTATGAGCATTGTCCCTTGGACCTTCAAAATGTTAGGTTGTTTTTGTCGCATTACACCCCCAGTAACTTTGTATACCTACTTATTGCATATAATGTAGACCCACCCTTACTAAGTATGGCACCTAAATAGTGTGTCACAGCGTTAAGCTATGAATCGTTATTGTTGTATCGGTATTGCCAGCTAAGAAACAGAACATAAATTTTAAATAATAGTCAGCAACACCTACCGATATGACGACTAATAGAGAAGTATGGAAGAAAAAGACATGTTACGCCGACCCCAAATAAATTGGGGTAAGGGCAGGAGACTGATGATGAATCAGCAACATCTCTGGGTTATTCTGTTCGTCGACCTCTCCAGTAATATTGCTTAGTATTACAGAATCGTGCATTTATTCCCCTTAGCAGAGACATATCCAATCAAATTAAAGGTGCAATAAAATTTTACTGTCTCTTTAAGTATGCTGTTTACGTTAAATTAAATGAGCATTGATGTTTTTCGTTTAGGAGAGTGGGGTCTTCTATCCTAAGGCCCTTTGTACACGTCACGGCCTATAAACCGCTTCGTAGAAAAAAACGTGTCCATTTACAAGCTTCCATAAAGTTTCATACAACACTGACGAACCGTGCCTACACTATAAAACACAACGTAGAAAAAACGAGTCCGTGTACAAGCTTCCATAAAATTTCATACAACACTGACGAACCGTGCCTACACTATAAACCACAACGCAGAAAAAACGTGCCCGTGTACAACCTTCCATAGTGATCCATACAACACTGATAAACCGTGCCTAGGCGTATAAACCACACCGTAGAAAAAAACGTATCCGTGTACAAGCTATGTATATGCTCGTAGTTCTTCACCGCAAGAAAAGTGTGTGTATGTACAGTCACCAAAGGGGAATTTAGTTTGATAAATGAACCGTTTGTTTTCTATTAATTAAATTAAATTTTATCCGAAAACATTAATCGGTTTTTTACTAAACTTCAACTATATCCGACGACCCTGGTTACTTATCTGCTTTGGTGACCATCAAAGGGCCTGATGATACTAGGATTAAATAACGTGTCTTATTCTTTAGCTAAAACTAATGCTGGTGTTTCAGCTATTAATTATAAAAAGCAAAAAAAAACATACTAACATGTTTCCTGGTTTTTTTATTTTTATTTTTTTTTATTTCTTTTTATTAGAGCACCATCATCATCATCATCATCATCTGCCTAGCCTTTTCCCAACTATGTTGGGGTCGGCTTCCGGATGCAGCTGAATACCAGTATTTTACATGGAGCGACTGCCTATCTGACCTCGACAACCCAGTTACTGGATAATACGATACCCCTTGGTAAGATTGGTTGTCAGACTTTCGGGCTACTGACGACCCGTAACGACTGTCAAAGATCCACTAATGACAGCCGGGATGACAGCACGGAGGGGTCTTGGCATGTGAAGATGGTCACCCATCCACGGACCAACCGCGGCAAGCGTAGCTTAACCTGATCAATCGATTTATTAGACCACCTTAAAAAAAAAAAACTTTGTTTTAATAAACACTTTAATTAATAACTTCAAAAGCAAATTCTTTGTCCTAGTTTCAGTTTAATTACAGCGCTTTCGCTAAAATATACTTGCATAGTTCGTGTAAAGTTAGCTAGATATTTCATTCAACGTCAACCAATGTGCCGTACTCTAGCCATTTAATGTACCTTTATCTGAGAACCGGAAGTTTATTGCTATCGTAGCTATAAATCACATTCTGAGTTAATTATTATGTACTCGTAGCAATCTTTAGGACAGTTTCCGGCAAACATGAAACAGTAATATGGTTTAGATAAAGGTCGGTAGTACCTATTTACCTACTTCAGGCAATTCAGGCAACCTTAAAACCACTTAAGGCGTTAAAGTGCTCCTAAACTATTTACGTACTGAGCCTTTAATGTTCCCACTGCTGGGACACAAGCCTCCTCTCTGTGAGAGGGAGTGGACCGTAATCCACCACGCGGGCCCAGTGCGGGTTGGTAGATGTCACATGTCTTCAAATCCTTCGCCGTTTTAAGAGCAGGGGTGATGATATAATTTACACAAAGTAAAGCGCCTACCTGAGTTCGAACCTGCGACCTACAGCTCGTAAGTCGCGGCTGTGACCACTGGGCCACCACTGCTCACCAAAATGTTTAGTGTCTATTTACCTTCTTCAGGCAATTCAAGCAAGCTTAAAACCACTTAAGGCGTTAAAGTGCTCCTAAATTATTTAGTATTTAAAGATTGGTCTCTACCGCACACATTTCAGTAAAGTAGAGCAAATAATGCAAAAACAAACATGTAGGTCGGTAGATACATTTTTACCTAACCCTTCGGCTATAATAGGCGCAATTTCATGTTGACATTTGGTTACAAACGTGCATAATGATATAGGTAGTGGCTCGTGGCTAAATAATAACAGCCACCCGAGTCGAACTTCAGGGTTGAGCAACGCTTGCCTAGGTCGGTCCGTGGATGAGTGACCCCTCCGTGTCTCGGAAAGCACGTTAAGCCGTTGGTCTCGGCTGTCATTTCTAGATCTTTCACAGTCGTTACGGTAGTCAGAAACATAAAATTCTGACAACCAGTCTTATCAATTGTCAATTGGATTTCGTGGGTTTTATTTTTTGTGCGCAGAACCCTCTTTTTCTAAATAAAAGTCTAAGTTACTCCTTATAACATCAGCTATCTGCCAGTGAAAGTCCCGTCAAATTCGGTCCAGCCGTTTCAGTGATTATACGGAACCAACAGATAGACACACAAACATTAAAAAAAAATGTTTTTTTCTTAGAAATACCGTAAGGATATAATTTCAGATGCATTTAGTAAAAAACCATTATTTTGACAGTACAAACAGACCCTTCAATTTTAACAAGCAATTTGTAAGTACAGACACTCAAAACACTCCCTCGCAATTTCTTAATAACGTTAATAATTTTATAGGCGGCTCCAAAACACATTAATACTAAACTCCTGTTTTGAAACAAGGAACGAAACGAGCCCTGAGACAGACATTATTTATCAACGTAACGAAAAAATTCCACCATTTTGGGAATGTTTGGGAATGCGATAAATGTACAGTAGGTTCACTTTGCTACTGTTTAATTAAATGTCGTCATATAATTAATGAAGTTTACACCTCGTGGGTATATTGGCTTTTTAGAAGACAGATACTCGAAATTAATTTCCGCTTGCTTAGTAAACGTTTTTTCATCAATCACAACCCTTTAATGTTGTCTCTTTGACAACGTCCCATAAAAACGACGGCTGACGAAAAGCATTGATACTTGCGACCAGAAAGTTATGGTGACGGAGATTTTCATAATAACAACGCTTGGCAGACGATTCGGTGATCGCTTTACTACATATTAACACTTTCACTGTCCCAATGTGATCACGAACAGAACAAGGGTTATGACTATCTATATATTATATCTATACATCTAATAAAATAGTAACAAAGAACAACACAAACGGACAAAAAGTCTGTTTGCCTGTATGTATGTTCCGGATTGGCGCAAAACGGCTTAACGGATTTGGACGTTTAGCACACAGATAGTTTATAACCTCGATTATAATATAGGGTACTTTTAATCCCGGTACGTGCCTATGTTCCCGTGGGAAATTTTCCAACATCCACACAGGCGAAGCCACAGGCTAAAACTAGTCGGACATAAGCAAGCTTTTACGAAACCAATCCCTATAGAATGACAAGCCATTTGACGTAAACCACACAATCCATGACAATAACAGAACAGAAACCCTGCCGCCATTATCTAATTCCTTAATCCATTCTTAGCTAGCTACTAAGACCAATATACCTAAGTAGGCCTATTCCGTTCAAACACGGCTTCCGTGAGAGTTCCCAAACAAAAGATTAACCGTAGCAATCAGCTCGCACGAGGTATTGATCTCCGTAGTCCCGAGTCACGAAATATATAAGTATACAGAAGGTCGGCTTTATAGAATGGGCGACAACACACGCACACATAGACACGGCTCACGGTCAGCGATTGCAAGCGTACTCACGATTGGCACTACTTTTTACTTATTTATTTATTTAAGGATTACCAACGAGATACATTACAATTATCTATAACTCATCAATTATCTTTATCTCTTCATCTCACATTTTTTTTCTTTTTCTTTATTTTTACTTTTTTTTCTTTTCAATTATCTTATAAACGTTCATTAAAGTTAAGCTATGTTTAAACGTCAAAAATGTATGGTTAAGCAGTCGCTAATAGTTACTTAACTTTAAGTAACGTTTATAAATAAAGGGTAATACGTGTTTACAACGTTTTATAAATAAATAATTTGTAAAGACAAAGTGTTTATTGAACCGACCTTTATTAAAGGAATTCCAAAGTTAAAGGACTTTGGCATTCGTTTAATAAAGGTAGGTTTATATCAAACGATTGAACGATTTAACAAATTGTTTTCGTGTAAAGGTCGATTTAGACCAAACGAGCGAATGCACATTTTATCCACACTCTACGAAATTCCTTTTGTGTAAACAGGGAACGTACCGTACATTCCTAAGTTGTTCTTTCCCTACCAAAATGTCAAGAATATTAACAAAATAATGATTTACCTCTTGCTCTGGGTTCTATGTATGTTCGTGTAATGTAAATCCACTTTAAACTAACAGGGAAACAACATTTTTTTAAATTTTGTGAAGAATATCGAGTAAAGTATGCTCTTTCTCTTGTTCTGATTATATGTTCGTTTGGTCTAAACCCACCAGAGACAATTTGTTTTGATATTGCCATAGGGACGTACCTTCGCGTCTATGTGTGTGTGTGTGTGTGTGTGTGAGCCTGTATTTGCTCATTGTTTGTAGTCAGCCTTCTGTATCTATCTATTCTGTAGTACTGATCTTCGTAGCCCCGAGTCACGAGCTACGCTTACAGAAATCCGATCACACTTATCTATATCGAACCACGGCGGGTGGAAATAGAGAGCTTTACTTTACTAATGTTGATTTCTGAGGGTCTCTTCTGCCCTTTAAAAATGATAAAAGACACTTTCTTTCAATAAAAACGTCTCCTTTTTTTGAGTGATTAAAATTGTACGCCTTTTTTGTGTACCGATTCGCAATAAGTAAGAAATATAGTCCTCAGTACGTTTAATGCTACAGAGGTTTTGATAAATGGTTTTTGTCAAATATAAAATTAAATACAAAGTTAACCAGATCGTTTTACAATGGTATTATTTAAATTAATATCGTAACAATATAAAAAATATTATTACTTACAATATTTTATATTAAAAAATAGTTCTTCAACCGAATTTCGTCAATGGCAACCATTCTCAGCGGAGACTAGTCGCCTCGGCAATCCGACACGACCGGAGAGAGACCAGGCGCAGGACTAACAGCTTAACGTGCTTTCCGTGGCACTGGGGTATCACACCGCCAACTTTCAAACTCCGGGCGATTACTAAAAAAATCCTAATGGAAAAACCTAATAAGACTTTACCCGACCTGGGAATCGAACCCACGCTAAGCATACGCTCTTGCGACCACGAGACCAACGGAGCAGCTAATATTAGGCTTAGGATTTCAGGCGAACGTTTAAAAATCTTGTAAACTGGGGGGCTTGTGACATTTACCTACAGCATTAAAGGGTCGCACAATCGATAATAATTAATTACCAGGTGATCAGGATCTGTTGTGGCCGTTCCATGTTAATTAGACCACTAATGCATAGTCAATGAAGCCGCTAAACTGAAATATATCCCTCTCAACTACGCACCGTATGTCCCTCTATCAGTTCCATAATATACTTTTCCATAATCCCTTAATTTCCGAACTAATCCTGTCCCTTACACTAGAACAATATTTAAAACCCTTTTAGAAGGAACACAAATATTTTATTCATTAAAATGAGACAACGTTATTATTACAGTTAAGTGAATTTTCATACAGATTACAAGGGTTCTTTATCTTTTATTAAAACCCCTAAAATGGATGTGTTATTAAACGATACAGCCAGATTAATTTGCTGTAATCTCTTTGAAGGTACCTATGATTTAATTATAATTGCAAATCATTTGACAGGCATCCGATACTTCAAATGAATTATTCATTGGCCTTTAACGGTACCAACCTATGCCCTCATCTTATCTTTTTTCGGGAAACAGTTTCTATGCTAATAGAGAACAGAACGTACTTGATATTATTGATTTAAATATATAAAATTCTGGCTTGCTTTTACTGAATAAATGCTGTATTTATACTTAACTTGGAAATCCCAGTAGTAGTGATTTCGCAGTTGGATTGCTTAATTATCTGTTTTACATAACCGCTAGACGAAACAGCTCCGTTATGTAAAACAGCTGAACGTCGTTTAGCGGTTTTTCATAATTACTGAACTTTAACACGCAGAATTGGATAAACGTTTTGCATTTATCAATGCAGCGGGTCAATGATTAAGAGGTTATGTAGAACAGTGTGAAATCAGGTTGTAAATTTTAGTTCAATAATGGCGTCTGTAACAGAAATAAATATAACGTGAGTGAAAATGACCCTAACTCAGGATTTTAAGAACAATTTTAATAAAAAAAGTTATACGAGTTTTTTGAAAGTCGGTCCTAAAAATACTAAATAGCCAAGTAACTGCGACCAACTTGGAACTAGCGCTCGCCGGCCGTTGTCATAGCACCGCTCGCCTCGCTCGCTCGGCTCGCGCGTGGTTAGACACAGTTCTAACCTAACCTAAACCAATTGGTCAGGGTACTCTGTAGTTTGGTTACTGCGACCTCTTCGGCATTAGAAGGCACACCAAACGCTTATTGTGACTGCAGATAATCCATTCCGCATTACGACTAAACGTGGGTAGCACTTTTGTTAAACGTAACGCATTGACAATCCAGCTGTTTTGTAAAACCACTAAAGGTTTTGTAAAACAGCGTATTCGACAATCCACAGCGACAGTAACATCACATAACATCATACCTTTTTTCCCCGAATAGTTAGGCAAGTGTGTGCATAGGACACCCACAATACACCGGTTATGTTTTAGTCTGAGTATAACATAGTTAATCCACATGAAATAACTCTTGGGTCACCTCACACATCCGAGGTAGGAACGTAGCAGATGGGGTGACATCCACTCTCCCGACGGAGGTCCAAAGAGGTCACTTTATTATTCATACTCTAGCAACAATAGTAGCTATAGAAAGTTATAGTTAGGTGTAACAGCTAAACGAGCCCATTTTTTACACGTGGTACAGTAGGTACTCCTATCTAATGCTGTATGTATATTGCGGTGACCATTCCTACCGGTATGGCGTATTTATCAGAGGCTTATAGGGGCCCGTAGGGTCTGACAGGTAGATGATCCTACATCTCAACCAGCACGATGCTCGAGTAAGGAATAAAGTAACATGTATGTTGAGTTGGATTTTTTGGGTCACATGAAACCCGGAAAATTCGTATCAAAAAGGCAAAGGTTTTATAAAATTCAACATTACAGTCGTGTCTTTCTCTAATATTACTAAAAACGAATAGGTATGTAGGTTGTACAGACATACGTGCCTACAAAATTACAAGAAAATAAAACGCGAACAAACTGATTTACATAGCTTCACGCAGTCGTGAATTGTCAAAAAAAGATTAAATGAGTGCGGCGAACATAATACATATCTACGTGTACAGACAACGGGCGATAGCGACGCGACGCCAGAAACAAACCTTTGTTCAGCGAGTTCGCGCGCGAATCATTCCGAGAATGCCAAAGGTCACGTGCCCTTCCCTTGCAATGAACTATTACATTTTCAGGGTTCTAAGTGATTGATGTCGATTTCTTATTGCTTTTATTTCTAATGCATTCTTACGCCAATATTCTTAGTCCGTTAAAAGGAATTTTGTCGACTCATATTGGACTCAGGTCGCCATGACAACGGCCGCAGAAAAGCACCTAAATGGTTATTTTAGCCCGCGTCCTAACCAAAAGCTACCGTCACGGGAATACGCGATCGTCGCGTTCATATGTCACTTTTTGTTCGGTGAACCAGAACTCGTGATCGCGCTGGTATGTACATGGCACCTTATTTCATTCGCGCGACGATAACTTTTGGTTAGGACGCTGGGTTACTCGCAAGTTTGAGTGAACTTCGGAGGTTCCACGAATTTTTGCTTCACGCGCTGCTTGAAATTATACACATACACATATGTAGGTACATATACAGAGTAGATTTTTGAGATGGGCGGTAAGGGCGGATAGCTTAACCGTTGTAGCTACAGGAAAACGGTGTTGAGACTTGAGACTGTACTTAACTTTTTGAGAAATGTTGATCTGAATTCACAGATTTTGAAGAATATTCACAGTTTGCTGACTGTTTTGGAACGACTGGCATCAAAAAAAAAATGTGACTGGACACATTTTCTGCACGACGCGACGGTACTTTTTTTCGAAATCTGTGTATGCAGATCCAAATGTTTAAAAAAGTTAAGGAAAAGGATGGTCTTAAGACCGTTTTCTTTTAGTACAACGGTTTAGGTAGCCAAAAATCCACCCTCTAATGAGCTCTATGAAAAGTGGGTGGACTCGAATGTGTTTTGGTAGGTTGTGTACCTTCAGTTTGGCAGATGATTCCTCTGCAAAAGAAAATTGCCGTTTATGTCAATTTATAACAAGTTTTAACTGAGAATGTCATTGATGGAGGTGGATTGGTCATGGAGTGGAGTCAGTGGAGTGTAGGATATTCATTAGAGTATGGGTGTTAGCATCTTTCACTCAGAAATGAAAATGTACAAAATAACATTCAAAGTATTTTCAGCCAGAATCTCAAACGTAATTTGTAAAAGGAAACTCAACGTCGGCAAGGCGAATCTGAATATTTTGACTTAAAAGACTCGCGTTTAAGAAGTCAAATACACAAACCGGCATTTATAAGTAGATGTTAATTACCTAACGTTTGATCGAGGTCAATAAGGGTAGCAGAGGAAATTTAGTTAGGGGTTGAAATATTTTTTTGTTTTGCAAAATTGGTCGCAGTTGTTTGCAAACGCTATTTCAATCAAAATGTAATTTAGTGGGCTCGTGTACAATATTGCGGGTAAAGCCGGTAGGTAGCGTGCAGCGCAGGATAAAGCCGGTCGTGGTATTAATATCGGAGCTAACCGAGCAATGTAATCGTGTTAATGACTGTTCCCTTCGGTTAGAGGTGATTATTTCATTAAGCCCACTAGTTAGCACTTGCCTGTCCTCTGCGATATAATATATAAACAATCTCACATAAACATTACGTTGCGGTAAACAATTGCATGATTCTTCAAAACAGATTTAATCGATGATTAAACAATTATGAGGGATATTACCAGGGTCACCTGCCACATAAAGAAGGCTTTTTCTTTGTTATTTTGTGCGCAGTTTTGTTCGTGTGAAAACGACTGTTGTTCTTACAAAACAGTTCGTTTCCTCGTGTATATATAAATTTGGATTCATTTGACTCCAATTACTTACGCTTAAGGAAAGGACGCCCCGACTTGTGAAAATTGTACACTGTGTGACAGTTCAGGAAAACAATAAGTTAAACCAAGAGTGAAAATGAAAACGTACCCTTAAATGTACGAACAGTTAATTCACGCAGTTATTATCTAAATTAAAACTCCTCTGATTTCAATTTCGGCTAATAATAGGAGTGAGTACCAACTCGCTTGAAATTGAAATCAGAAGAGTCTAAAAAGACGTATAAAATATTTGTTGAATTAAATATTGGCATACATAATAAAAAGCTTACTGAAAAAGTAATTGCTGTAAAAGCATACATAGACGTAATAATTATGTACATAATTTTCTCGTAGTCGCGACATATTTAGCGATGGAGGCACCTTCTAAGTAACCGTGGTGAATTCTTAAGAGCAGGCTCACGAAGAAGTAATATCTGAAACACTCGCGTTATGTTATACTCAGCACAGGTAAGTTTGTTTGTACTACGCCAAAGCTTTAGAGGCCCCAAGGAGCCTTTTAAGATATTTATGTCACTCTCCAGTTTTGGAGAAAAGTGTTTCGGCAAATACAGAGCTAGTGGCCCAGAGGCGCCGCTAAGTACCCGTGATCCGGATACTCGGTATTGATGCATCATTGGCTGGAGTTCAGTCAGAGATCCCACAAATAAATTATTGATGATTTCCTTACTTTGGATGGTAATAAACTACCGAATAAGGCATGAAAGTCCCACATGTGTTCTTCACTAGACCAGAAGGCCAATTCTCGTAATTTAAAACGTTCAAAATCTAGTCGCAGTCTCAACTCGGCGACAACAAATGACAAAAACTTGTTAAACTGTAGGGAAATTACAGGTATTTTTGACAGATTCTTAAAATTACGAGAATTGCCCCTTTGAGTAGGGCTGCTCTAGCTACGTTTAATTTCCTGTTTTTTCTCATGTGAAGTAATTAGCACTACTTCCGTAATCTGCCTTTGTTTTGTGTTTTAACTGCCAATACGTGAGCATCGTGAGTGGTGCGTACAAATAATTGATTAGCTGTGAGTAGATTCCGACTTTATACAGACTCTACGCAACACTTAATTACATGATTGCTCAGATTAATGAACAAAAACTCATAGAAAAAGAACGATTGATATCTTAACCATTATTAATTGTATTGTCTATACGAGTAATGTAAACAACAGTGTTATGTCATATCATGGCGAAGCAATAACACAGATAGGACGTACCTATAATAAAATTGTTTACTCAAGACAGTCAGGTCGGGCATCAGGGGTACTCCATCGGAAGTAATATTTTTGGCGACAACAGTCACGAGCCGGTCCACATCTTTGAACAGGGGCTACAAACTCTTAAGTGGATTAAATGTCTGACAAAGGCGGTTTATTGCGCGCAGTTATTCGCGCCGCCGTCACGAGCATACGGTCTTTGTTAATACTCACTTGCTATTGTTTGTCCCCTCCTCACTAATCTATAGGTACATGTATTTTTAGACCCCACTCATGGTACTTTACTGTTAACCAGATTTGGTCGAGACTCGAGACGCTTTTTTGTTGGATCAACAAGCTCAAATTGGATCATGTCCTTACGTTGTCCGTACTTTATTTAAAGTAAACATTTTTAATGTGTGTTGAGCCCCGAGGTGGAAGTTTACAAAGAAAATGTAATACTAATGACCTAGAGAACTTTATTATTATAGATGAGTTTAACTGAGAAAAATATGTTTTCTCGAAAAAGAAATTCATGCTGAAATCATTGCTTTTTCCACCCGTAGTTTTACATTGTGCTTGCGAAGGTAGAAAATAATACTTCAATAGAAAATTGCTTAGTGACATTCAATGGCATATTTTATCTTTCTATACCTACTCATTTTTACACTGTAGTAGACAGGTACCTGTCAATAAGATTTTTTTTCTTTTGGATCAAGTTTTTTAATTGTATTTTTTAAAAGGAAATATTATAGAAATCAATTACGTATTTAAGTTCCTGCTCAAGTACCTACGAAACTTAAAAAAAAAACCTTTGGACATACATCAATAGTAAGTAAGGCGTTAGTTTGTTGCACCTGTCCTAAAATATCTGTAGTCGTAGTCGTGACTCTACATTACAGTGCTGCCAACGAGGGAATGCGTTCTTGGCACCTGTCAGTTTTATACATTACAAACGAATATCTACGTGTTTGGCGAATTTGATCTTTATTAGCTACTAGAATGATCGCACTGACACGTGATAGGAACGTATTCTCTCGACGGCCTGACTGTAGTACCTATTTAAATTGTATTTTCGTTTTATGTGGGTAATTCGATAAAGCCAGATGAGTCAACAATTGAATAGTAATTGTTAAGCGTTACAAAGTCCAGACATAAACAGAACAATACTACGAACAAAATTGCACAATTCAGTTGATATTTTCAGTGAGTTTTCACACTTTTCGTTTCTTACGCCTTTGTACAAGGCCCTTTGTACACATACCTACGTGTTTCTTGCCGTGAAAATCTACGGTTTATCCGCCATGTGTACTTGTGTAGGCACGGTCATCAGTGTTGTATGGATCACTATGGAAGCTTGTACACGGACACTTTTTTTTTCTACATTGTGGTTTTTACGCCGTGTCTAGGCACGGTTCGTCAGTGTGTATGTATCACTATGAAAGCTGGTACTCGGACACTTTTTTTTCTACATTGCGGTTTTTACGCCGTGTGTAGGCACGGTTCGTCAGTGTTGTATGGATCACTATGGAAGCTTTTTGACAGACACATTTTTTCTACGGCGCGTTTTATACGCCGTACTGTAATGACAACAATCCGTCAACATGCATCCATATCAAGCACTGTAGTTTTTCACGAAAAGAAAAATGTTTGTGTACAAAGGACCTAACAATGCAGCAAAAACATTTGATTGAAAAGTAAATCTCGGACACCTAATGAGAATTTCCTTTCAGGATATCATTGTGATATCCGTGCGATCGGGTGATCGATCACAGGGCCTTCCGCCCAGCGCATCTGCGGTTGCATCGATTATTTCGCAGCGGTTTATGTATAGATATGTAAAATGCGTAACTACTTGCACTACGATGCAAAATTATAAGAGTTTCGAATATAAATCGCTTCCAATAGATTTACTTAAATCTCGGACGACCTACTTACTCTAGTCGTTAATTCAAATTCCGATGTGTAGGTTAAAACCACCTCGCGCTGGATTCCTCAAATGAATATGGATGGAGGAAGGAGGAAGCAGAGAAGATCAAAAGGAGAGCCAATGAGATGACATTATGTAGATTCCTTTCAATAGGTAAAATCCATTGTTCCTGGATTCCTGTCAACGAACCGCTCTAGAAGGATCGAAAAGGGTCTGCAGAAGTGACGAGTATGACGGTCGTCTAGTATGCCAGGTGAACTACTAACTAACGCCTTACTGGCATTTTTTAGCACGATATAATTTTCTATTTTATAGCTCTAGATCGGTCAATATTATCGCGATGCTTAGGGGAAGCTGGGTTCGTAAGTTCGAACCCAGTCAGACGTTCTGCTTTGTGTAAATTATTTCATCACCACTGCTCTCAAAACGGTGAAGGAAAACATCGGAAACAAAAATTCGAAGACATGTGACATCTACCAACCCGCACTGGGCCCGCGTGGTGGATTACAGCCCACTCCCTCTCACCGAGAAGAGGCCTGTGTCCCAGCAGTGGGAACATTATAAGCTGATTATGTTAGGGGAAGCTTATGTCTAGTACCGGACGTCTTACGGCTGAGGCGATGGTTATAATTATGGGTTGTGCTGCACCTTAAGGAAACCTTTTCGAGGATTAAGCTCATAGCTACGGAACTCAGTGCGGTTAGTGAAAGTGCTCAGGTGAGGTTCGATCAAGTGCTATTAAAAACAGTGCTCTGAAGGGAATACCTCATATTTTTTAGCCACAAAGTTAAAAATGTCACATCTATTAAGTTTTTCGTTTTCAGACATTTACGAACGTTTTACATGATAATGAAGCTGATGTTGCGATCAATTCGCGCTTGATTCGTTATTGTTTTCAGGCCTCGCCAACCGAATTATTTATCGAAACGAGAAAAGTGTTCGGTGGACAGAAATTAGTGGTTTAAATTGATTATATCTAGTAATTATTTTTTGGGTTCATTGAAGAGAGGCCTGTAGTAAAATAATGGGATTGTTTGTTACAAAGTTGATAGGTAGGTGTGCCTTATAATGTCATTATTATAATAAGGACTATAAAATCATCAACCACACAATGCAATGTTGTCATTTGTGCGATTTTTCATCTTGGTCGCTGAAAAACTTCTTAAAGACTTAGAAACTTAAACTGCAGTTAAATAAACGCTGCGTTACCACCAAAGTTTTGGAAGATCTAATTTGCATCGTTATACCTAATAAATTTCAGGCAAGTCTGGGGCATTACCGTTGAACTCTTAGGCTCAGCTCAAGTCATTGCAGCGATCAGCGGTCGCGAGGATTTTCGGAGGTTCGCGTGACGTCAGCAGTGGCGGCGTGCGGGGGGTTGGGAGGGCAGTGGCGCGCGCCGGCGAGCCCGGCCTCGCGCGCGACTGTCCCTACCGCTACGTACTATCTGTTGCGCGCCGAGCGCGGTGGACGCGCCACGAACGCGCGCACGCGACCCTACCGCCCGCCCTTCACGCAACCGTAAACAAATTACTACGTATCCTGTGTCCAATACCCCTACGCTTCTGTGAAACCCCACTTCAGTTTCGACTTCGACTTATGTGATTCAGTTTTAGTGACTTTGACGTCTGTCAGTGAAGTAGATAAGTGCCGACTAGGGGTAAACGGCCCGTCTGCCGCCCACGGACTGTAGTACCGCTGTAGTAACCTCGCCAGACTTGCCCACTGGTGATGCACCGAGTCATAACACTGCTCTGCGACTTCGGCAACTCATAAACACAACTATTGCACTAAGGTACATTTAGATTATATTCTGAATCTATGTTCTCTTATACTTTTATGGTATTTTGAGCGTGTAACCAGATATTTATTTTATGGTTTGTAGAGTTCTTCTGAAATAGAATTTTAAATTAGAATCGGAATATTTATGTTATAGTCTCCAATGTTTACCACAACATTTTCAAGGCAAACGGTATTTACATAGTTACATGTCCACATCTCCACAGCTGAATACATCAAAGTAGATCAAAACAAATACTTACCACATCTACTTACATAAGTAGACATGTAATTAAAACGCGGATCAACAGTAATTAATTGGGCAATAATTATTAAAATAGACTTTACTTTTAATTATTAATTTTGACGATTCCTTCGGGATCGTAAAACGGTCAATAACACCGAATCCTTAATCACGTAACACCGATATTATTTTCAAAAAAGTTTGCAAGTTGACTTTGATTTTTTTCAGTGGAATGATTTTTCTATATTTTCCTCTTGCTGAACCTTTTCCAATCATTCTAACTCTTTTCTTACATTAGCGTATACTTTTAACCATTCAGTTTCATAAAAAAGTAAATTTCCAATTTTCCGGTTATCCATTCAGGGTACCCAAGTCTACCTGCATATAGGAAAAGCATTTCCTCCCCTTTTATAAATAGGCGGATCTTTTATTCAGACGTTCTAAATCTGAGCCCCTTAGTTTTATCTTGCCCTTTGGTGAAAGTCATGTTCACAAAATTGTTAGTATTGTATGTAAACAAAAAAACAACAGCTAACATCATCTAACTTATATTTACATTTTGTACCATACATACAAGTTATCGGTCAATACTAGTAATTACACATACAATCATACAATTAGCTTAAATTACAAGGTAGCGAAAACCGAAAAAAAAAATTCGTAAGTCGACTTAATTGAATACATCATTTTCATAACTAATAACAAGGTGTAAAAAATATACTCGTATCATCGTAAAACAAACTACTTGAAAGGTTTATTCCCACGGTAGGTTTTTATGATCTACGTAAAATATTTTCATATTCATCAAAAGTGTGCATGCCTGAAAATGTAACATAAGTAGGTACTTATGCTTTTGGTGTATGTATTGGTTGGTTTTTTAAACTTGACTGTCTCGATGATTGATTGAATAACGATTAAATCATATTATTTAATAATTTTATCAAATTACATTTATCAAATCATATTAGCAATAATCAAATAATTCGTTTTGGAAATCACACATCACAAAGTCGTGATTAATTTAATAATTTTCCATTCTATTGCATCGGTCATTACAAGGGCACGTAACAAATCGTAGTATTATGTTATGACTAGATACTTTGTATTATTGTTTACGATTCACTTCAGATAATATTAACGACTAGTATACACATCATAATACCCATATTTTAATGACAATGACATGGGTATGACCGTATTTTCCGGGTTAACCTAATTTTGGGTAACGTTAGGTAGGTATTTAGATTACACAGTAATGTCAAGTTCCTTACATGCGCTGGTTCTGCTAAGTTTAATACCTACTGACTATTTACTATAATAAAATCGACGTAGTGGAGGTAATATTACTACGGTCAAGCTATGACCTCGAGAAGTGCGGTAAGAAACGATTGACGACCCGATTAGGGCAGTAAAAACTCATTGGTTTTCTACGGCAAAAGTCACTTTTTCCATTACAAATATTTGTATAATTTCAACCCGTTAATATTATACTTAGTAATTAGTTTCGGAGTTTAATGAGATTTTATTTACCAACTGCATCAACGGTATCGTATCAATCCAGTGTGAGGAATATTTATAACTATTCGAAACCGAAACAGTTAAGTATCTGGGGAAACCTATCTGCACTCGCACTCCTATAACATTACCCGTAGTTTTACATATCTAAAGTACAAAAGCTGTTCTTAAATTTTAGTACGTACCCACATAAAAAGTAAGTTGGCTTTTAAATATTCCTTTATGCATATCTTTCTGAAAAGCCTGTCCCATTTCTATTCAACTAGGTAACGCTGAAATTCTATGGCAGGGATTACTCGGGATGCGCGATGGGCGTTCTATATTATACTTGGCGTGATGTAAAACTCCGTCTGTCCTTCACATTTCACTCCTTTAAAGCAAGTCTTTAACAGCGATAAGTGAATCCTTCCTACTATAGTATCTATGTATAAATATGGAATGTAAAAATACCCGTAAATTAATTGAAAATATAAATAACATACCTCCAAAAGAAATCGTATTAACCTAATAGAAAAACTCCTCATATTTGGTGTATAATTTTATTATATACTCCATTGCCCAATGTTTCGCAATAACGGTAAAATAAAGAGAAAAGAAAAAGTTTTGACTGGCGGAAACATCTTGCGGGAGTAATTTAATTTATTTTCTCCGTATCTCTGTATCATTTAAGTCGCATTTGAACTGCGAAGGGAAACAAAAACATTTTCAAAAAGGGCAGTTAGCGACATCTTTTGCATGAATAAAAATGGGATAGAAAAAAATGGCATTGTCTGTGAGAGCGTTGTCCTAAGCTTAGTACGTATAGGATATTTTGATGTTCACCATGTTTTAGAAGCGAATTGGTGACCATACGAATATTAATATTTGGCATCTTAATCCATCATAATATTCCACGACCATAGCATAAACAGCCTATAATGTTCCCACTGCTGGGACACGTGGGGCGTAATCCACCACGAGGGCCCAGTGCGGGTTCTACGATCAAAGTATGGTTTTAACCATCTTAACAGGTTTTAGTAACACCACAGATGAAAAAGGAATTAAATTTTGGGTCTGAAAACACAATAACCTATACTACAACACATTTTACAGCCGGGGTCGGAACTCTGTATCTTGTTAGGTATGTTAAAGTAACAGCATCCGTAGCAACAATGTAGACCTGTTTAAAATTCACAGCCATACTATTGTGAGATATTCAAAACAGTACAGAAGGCGATTCCGGCCGCGAAAATTTTCTTTATTGTATACGCTGCAAAGGGTTTACCGTACGTTTATGAAATTAAACAACCGGCTAAATATAAATAAACTTGGTTTCGAAATAAACTGAGATTCGAATTGGTACAGTCGGAGAAACGGATTGTAAAGCAAATTGGAACTCTCTGCCAGCGTCTGTGTTCCCCTCCACATGTAACCCGTCAGCCTTCAAAGCAAGAGTGTTAAATATGCATCTTCTGGGCTTACTCGTTCCATCATAAACCTCATCTATCACTTCCCACCAGGCGACATCGAGATCAATAGCTGGCCCATTTTGCAATAAAAAACATAATAAAAAAATGACTGACTGTGTGAGGAATTAAATTTTGGGTCTGAAAACACAATAACCTACACTACAACACATTTTACAGCCGGGGTCGGAACTCTGTATCTTGTTAGGTATGTTAAAGTAACAGCATCCGTAGCAACAATGTAGACCTGTTTAAAATTCAAAGCCATACTATTGTGAGATATTCAAAACAGGACAGAACGCGATTCCGGCCGCGAAAATTTTCTTTATTGTATGCGCTGCAAAGGGTTTACCGTACGTTTATGAAATTAAACAACCGGCTAAATATAAATAAACTTAGTTTCGAAATAAACTGAGATTCGAGTTGGTACAGTCGGAGAAACGGATTGTAAAGCAAATTGGAACTCTCTGCCAGCGTCTGTGTTCCCCTCCACATGTAACCCGTCAGCCTTCAAAGCAAGAGTGTTAAATATGCATCTTCTGGGCTTACTCGTTCCATCATAAACCTCATCTATCGCTTCCCACCAGGCGACATCGAGATCAATAGCTGGCCCATTTTGCAATAAAAAACATAATAAAAAAATGACTGTCAATTTAAACTGTCCATATATTCAAATGACAGCAGTCATTGTTTATGACATGTGTCGTATAAAATGCAAACAGCGGCTTCGTAATGTATGAATCTGCTAAACAAAACATTTCCCTGTCTGAACATAGGTACACACGGTGAAGTTAATGGCGCGTAACTTAGGACCGCTCAGCGTATTAACGTCTTATCGGCTCCAATCTATTGCTATGCATGGAATATCGCACGTCCTTCTCTCTGTAGGGCACATGCTTATGCATGAGCAATTATCATTGTCGTGTAAGGGTAGTTTCCTAGAATCACGATTCCAGGAAATTCTTAATTATTATATTCTGTACCATGAGTAACTAATTTCGCTCAACTAGCTACATGATTTTACAAACGTTTTTAGTAACTATGGGTTCATCCGTGACTTGGGTAATATCAATTAACATTCCATTGGACTTTTGAAGGTTTATTATTGTAAGTTGAATTGCATTATCTTCAACCATTTTTTTACCTGTTTTGATTGATTTGGCGTCACAATAATTTCATTGTTCGTTGCCATAAGTTTTTTTGTCAGATATAATAACAGTAAAAGGAATGAATATAACTGGCTGGGGTCAGGAACGTATTTTGAAATTGTTTATGGTGTGCGATTGCTAAGTAGGTAGGTACACCTCTGCCTAACTCTTCTGGGAGAATAGGTGTTATTTTATGTCATTGTGATTATTTACGTACGTAATTCACAAATAACTAATTAATTAATACTTTTTAATTACTGACGAAAAATTTAAACTAACGAGGGTTCAGGATCATGTACTGAATCCATGATAACAGGTTGCACGTCGATATCCCTACCATCCTGTATAACTACTATACATGAAATGAATGGTTTTACAAAGAACAACATATCAACACGACGAAGATATTGTATAACCAACGTCTGCTGCCCGAATAGCTTCCTCTGCATTTTCTTTACTAAGCTCCGTCGTATGTACCTTATCTTAGTTCTCATATCGGCTTTCATAACATTTTGCGAACGCCACTGGTCGGAGGTCAGTCAGCTTGCCTGCAATGTGAGATATTACGACTACGAGGTTACCGCGGAATTGCTCGTGTCGTACCTAATTGAGCAATACTGTCTTCCACTATTGTATATTCATTAGGTTCAGGTTCATTGTAAACTATGGTGTAGAACACCTATTTCAGATCAAATTGGACATTATACAAATAAGTAGGTACTCATCAGTTTATCGTTAGTTATATCTTCAGTGGAATCGGTCAGTTTCCTATTCACAAGATCCTTTTCCTTTACTTTATATTATATTACAGACGCTGGTGTCTATTCACTTCCACAACCTCGCTTTACGGGATGTCTTAACAGGACGTTTTTCCACTGCAGTAAACAATACTACTAGCATTTTTTTAGTTTCTAGCCATAGTGTTATGTTTTCCGGCAACGCCTATCAGAATATTGAAATTTAAAAAACGTTGTAAACAACACGTTGACTATCCCCCGTTCAAATACACTAGCTATCGGTTCACAATTCACTGGCTTGGTCGATAAATCACCATAAAAAGCCAATACGGAAATGTTAAACATTGAAGTACAGAATGGTTCACGGAGCTATGATATTGGATACTGTATAGGCTTGGAAATCGATATTTGCTTTGATATTATTCAAACAAAAGCAAATACCTATTCAATAAATATTTAGTGATTGTGAAGCTTATGAAAAATTGAATCATTAAAATGTTTGTATGGCTAACAAGGACACAACTCAATGTGGTTTCTTTGTGAACTGTTTTACGATTTCTTCCACCAAAACTTGCGTTATTGAAAATCACAGCGGCAAAGTAAGTGAATCAACATAAATAGCTAAATACATGGGCTTAAGAAAATTTCCAACATCTAACGGAATGCTTAGCGTAGCTGCACATCTCTTGCTCAAGGGGATAAGCAATTTCTATAATTAGTCCAAGGCTTTCGATTGTTTATTCATCAAACATTACAAGGGAAATTGTATTAATTAGTGTTGCATTACGTACTTTGCACTGAGTCGTCTTATCACTTGATTATGTAAGTTTGCTAAATCATCGTTGTTCATCAAAAATATCTTTAAATATTCATGATAACAAAAGAAGTACCGCAAGGCTCTAATCTAGGTCCTTTGTTCATTCGAAATCAAACGAATTACAACTTTATAAAAGCGTATGTATGTTCGAAAAACGGAAGTTTTAAGCATCATCTCTGAGTCAATGACAGACACAGGTAACGAACTTAGTTTATTAATTGCTCAAATTCATTCACACACACACACATAATCATCCTATAATGTTCCCACTGCTGGGGCACAGACCTCCTCTCGGTGAGAGGGAGTAGGCCATAACCCACCGCGGGCCCAGGGCGGGTTGGTAGATGTTGAAACCAGTGGGGATAAAATAATTTACCCATAGTAAAGCCCTGTCTGGGTTCGAACCTACGACCGTAAGATTCGAAACCAGACAGGCCATGCATTCGAGCAGGCAGGCATTGTAGGCATTTCTGCTCCAAATCGTGAGTCGCGGCAGTTACCACTGGGTCACCACTGCTCCATAAGTCACATCACACTATAACAATTAACAATCACCGCAAGAACTATTATGTACATTCGAATTACGGTCACTAATCATTCCATTGTCATCACAAGTCGTGTCTAGCGCCCAATCTATCGACTTGCATCCCACTTGGATACACATAGTATTCATTGAATATTAGAATTTAAATTGAGTCGGTTAATTTAGGAGTAAGCGGTCCGTCGACAGCGCTGCCCACTGATGTGGAAGTTTGATAACTCTGCGGTCTGTTCTTGTCGGGGACCTATCCGACTATCTATTGCAAGTTTAAAATCGTTCATTTGAAAGGCTTTATGTACTGTATTCACAGTTTTATTCGACATTTATCACCGTAACATTGTCACAGTTTAATATTACCATAGCTAATTGGTTCAATAACATGTGTTGTGTTGTGAGTTGTTAGGACAGAAGAAACCAAAAATAATTGAGTTTTGCAAAATTCTATTCTATTCTACATAAATTTTATTTATTTATGTAGAATAGAATAGAATAGAATACTCTTTATTGTACACCATACAAATTATAAAACAATGGGCGTTCTTATCGCTAGGAGCGATCTTTTAAAGACAACCTTTGGATGGATTAAAATTAAAGAGAGACAAATATGGTAGGTAGTCTGTGGTGTACTATTTACATTATACAATCAATATATACATAAAGTATATTTTACTCGTCTAAATAAATATATACATACAATAATAGACATGAAACAAGAGCAAAGAAAAAAAATTAATAATAATTATAATAAATAATAATAATGATGATGTTTAAGGAGAGAGGAAGTGTGGGAGTGGATGTATTTTATTATTTATGTAGACACAGTAAAATACATAGAGATATGACATAATTACATTACATATTAGGTACATTACACTAGTTAGTTTAAATTTTTGAGATGACCAAGTAGTCTTTCTTTTGTCAGGTTACATACAACACACACAACACAACATCAAGACACACCACAACACACATACAACACACATGACACAACATGACACAAACACAACACACACACAACACAACACACACACACATAACATACACACAACACACACACACACACAACGCACACACACACACTCACCCTCACACACACACGCACTCACACACACACACACACATACACACAACACTGCCGCACGCCGCGCGCCGCGTGTCTGTCGCACTTGACATTACCACAATGTCAAGTGCACTTCTCTATAACAGTACCTACCCACTATTTCACATAAGCTTCGCATTGGGGAATGTAATATTAGTTATTTTCTTATCAAAGCTATTTATTTGATATTGTCTTTAATATACGCATTTTTAGACTTCCCGCATTCTATACTTTTGAAGTTTTCGTATATAGAACCGAATATTCATAATTCACATTGTAGATAGCTCATACATTTTATATGATATAAGGGTACCACCTAGAATAAAGTGGACCACGAAGATGTGGCTTCGAAATATTCGGCTAAATTAAATTCCATGTTGAATCTGTCTAACTATACTACCCAATCAAATTCAATTTCTATTTGACGTTTAATATTCGCCTAATTTAGGTTAGATTATGTTACTGAGTGAGAAATAGCTGACGCTGTAATAATGGTTCGGAATACCAATCAGCTAAACAAAAGACAGAGGTTGCCTATTATAATGCCAATTAATGGAGCCGCTTAAGATAACGTTAAGTTTCTGTTGCAACAGCATTCAACGTACAATAGATTCCAAAGTAAGGTAACGCATGTTGTCAGAGTAATGACTTTATACAAAACAACAATCACCAAGAAATCTTTATTATTTACACTTGAATAAATGTTAACGTAGAAAAAGCTAACAAAGGAAACCTTTTGTAATTCAACTTTGAGAATTTATGAATGAATTTATTTTTATTTTATTATATCATTCTCGTAAATATGCTGATATCTACATATCAGCATATTTAGGCTAATATGCTGATATCTACATATCAGCATATTTAGGTATATAGGAAAACATTCAATAATCGATGGCACTTTAGTTAGTATCGAATAACACTTAGATTTGTATAACAGCTTAATACGGTCATACCCGGAAAAAAGTTTGGCCAAAGTTTTAGGAAAACAAAAAGCTTTCTTACCTTTATAAAGGAAGTAGTCGATCAATATCCCTTTTCAATAATTGATCTACAATTTCCCTGGCGTAAAACAAAATATATGACTGAAAAATGAAAAACCTTAAAAAAAAAAACTTAAACATATTCCATGCCGTTTTATTGTACGTTCTTACACATTACATAAGTACTATACTATACCGAACTGTCGACGTCATTGTACGCATTGTGTAATCTATCTTTATTTCGCGGGTCCTTTATACCAGAATAAAAGTTTTTTCCTTCATAAAAATGTTGGGCATCACCCGACAAGATTAAAGGCCAAATGTGACACGTGTCGAAAAGAAAAAATATTTTGCTGTTACAAAAATAAAAGGGAAGAGTTGTCCCATCGTGTAGATATATGGGAAATATTGCGATTCAGACTTTGATCAACAAGTTAACCATTATTACTAGGATATTTAACAAAAACTAAAACCATATCCCAAACTTTTAATTGTTTTTGCTAGAATGTAGAGATGAGCGTTAAAATTAATCTACAGTGAAATAGCGCTTAAATGTTTGGTGTTTGTTATAAACGGTTGCACTTCAGCAGGAGTTTGCTCCCAGCACAATTATTTGCGATCCCAGGGCATTCTCAGAACTCCAACAATGTCTAGTCCACGGCGCAAGCGGTCTATTCGGGGATTTGTGGCCGGATGGAGCAAGCCACTGACACAATTTGGCATGCCATTTACTCCGTCAATACAAATCCTTACAAACGCTACCGTTTCTGTTGCTGTTAAACCAATATTATTGGCAAGTGCTTTCGCTTCGCTACTTACGTCAGGTGACACTTCTTCGAAATACAAAGGTATTTCTGCTTGTGATATTTTCTAGAGTTAAGATGAACTAGAAAATAAATGGGTTGCTTTTAAACTTCGTCGTTTCTTTGAAGTATGTCTTCATAATTATAAATAGGTACAGCTTTATTTAAAAGAACTCAAAGATATCTTAATTGCTGGAGTTTTCAAGCTTTCTTTTTTCCTACTAATATTATAAACGTGAATGTTTGTATGGATGGATGGATGGATGGATGAATGTTTGTTAGTCTTTCACGCAAAAACTACTGAACGGACTTGGATGAAATTTGGCACACATATGGTTTATAACCAGGATTAATATACGTGTGTATAGGATACTTTTTATCCCGATATACCCACAGGATCGAAACTTATGAGGGTAAAACCGCGGGGCGCAGCTAGTACTATATATTTTTGGTAAACAAGGTATAATACCAAACGTAAAAAATGGCGACGAAACGTAAAAAATAACATCTAAAAATAAGTGTTAAATATTGCATTCACGACGTAATGATTTCTTAAATTCTTTTACAAACATTAGCAATACGAAAAGGTATAGGTTCCGCATAAAATCTTATACTCATTGCTTCGCAATAAAAAGTTGTTACCGTGAGGGTATTTCGAGCGGCTTTTCCGATATCATTGTATAATTCGATCGTCACCCATCTCTGATGTTATTGGCATTTTTACTCCATCAAATGTTTTATAGCCCAAAATATCATCTACTTCGTCGTTGAGATCATAAAGAATCATTTTTCCATAATATTAAAGCGATTCTAAGAAGCTATTGGCCTGTCAACGACTGTGAAAAATAAACAGGGAAACGAATGAAAGACACAAGCAGTAAATGACGCGTCCTTTTACTTATGGCCGGCGTGATTCATGAAACAAACGCGTAATGGCCGTAACGTTTACAAAATGAATATTATAACTGAACCTATTTTTTTTAGTAAATATTAAATAATACTAAAGTTAATTGGTTTCTTCAGTAATATATTTTAAAAGCTTTTTGGAGTTTTCATTGACTTGATTAAGATGAATACTGTGAGCTATAAATTTTCATAACGCAATGTCGGACAGGTGCATCGATTTATTACTCAACTTGCCACCGCAACGTTGTGCACTGATATTCATCTTAGTAATAGAGCCTAGCCTTTCTTCGTAAATATGTGAATTTTCAAATAAAAGACAATATTTCACGTGTGATTACAATTACTTGAAAACAATATCCATTAGGTATAGTGATGAAAAAAGGAGATAGGCTTGTAATAATAAGAGTGTAATAGTAAGTGTTCACGCAATAGAAGCATTAGAGTTAAAATACATTCCGTGTCCCGAACACCAAAACACAGAAAATTAAACCCTTCTGTTTCATACACCTTTTGTTTCAGCATTACATCCGTGGCTTTATAAAAAGACAAAAGAAATTAAATACGAACACTTCTTTCCTGTGAGTTTTTTTTGATACAAAACGGATTTTGAGGGATCACTTTGTGCTTTTAGATTCGACGATCGTAAAGCTTTATCAATGGCTAGATCAATTTGATCGCTTACTTTTGATCGTAACAAATCTTCGAGTTACTATTCCGTCGATGTTCCTGCTCTTATCGTGTTTGAACGTTGAGGGACGGAGCCGACGGTCAGGGAATACCTAAGTATCGATGTTGTAACGGAAGGTTCACCGGTCGTTACAGTATACAGGATGAAATTAAAAACTTGCATCAACTCGAAATAGGAGGTGCAGTAGTATTATTACAATGATCATTATAAATTGTTATCTCCCAAATCTAAATTCTTGAAGAAAATCGTGTAACTAATCGTGTATCGCGTACTCGTGTGTGTAATCGTGTATCGCGTCTTAGATAGTGCAAACTAAGTTACTGCCTTCAAGTAAACATGAATTATCGGCGTTCCAGTAAAAAAAAACGAACAAATTAAATAAGAAAATTAAAGTACGAGTTGAACTAGCGGTCATTTAACTAATTATGACCGTTCCTAAAACAAAAGGGCGCGCGATGACGTTGTCAAATCGCTTGCCTACGCGAACGTATATGCAACATTTCTCTATAACACGTTGAATTAGATATTTTAAATTCCTGTATGTCTGCACTCTCAAAAATACGATTTGCTATGCATAATTCTACATTCCTAACTACTCCAGCTCTCAAGTTTCTCTGCCTATTATTAGTGCGTTATATTAACAATATTCATAGAAAGAAAAACACTTGTAGTTACGTGTTATTACAGAATTAGACATGCTATTTGTGCTATTATCGTTTTCGCGAAAACATTAATGTGTAATGAGATGACATACACTACGTACCTACGGAAGTGCTGCAGATGGTACTTATTGTATATTTACTTGTTCTTTAGATAAAGCGATTATTTCTTTCAACTTTTAGTTCTGTTCCAGTGGGTATTCTCGAGCACAAAACTCGTAGCTATCTCTTTTAAAAACTTTATGGCAAGAAGTTTTGTCGTTAGCGTGTGTCGCTGTGCACACGAATCCGAAAGTTTAAATTAGATGCATGAACTAGTAAAATTGATATTGAATTCTTTCTTTATTGGCAAACTTTTTAGAATCTATGCTTATTGAACTAACTTGTCCTATTATTGGATTAAAACAATATATGTAGTTTAAAAAAATATTCATATACGCGTCGACTTGAGAACCTCCTTTATTTTCGTCGGTTAAAAACCGAATTTCATACAAATGTGCACCTTATAATTTTACTAAGTTGACAAAGTCTTCATCATTAATACATTAAACAAACAATCTGATTAATATAGCTACACACTGTACATGAAAACAATCAGAAACTTGTGCACAGTACAAGAAACTCGGCGCCTGAACTAAGTTCGATGAGTCACAACCCTTAGCCTGGACTCCCGGAGTTAGATAATAGCAATCCCGCCGTCCATAACTGTTCAGATAAAAATAACATTCAACATTAAACAGAAACAAGCGCTCTTGTATTGATATTGATGATGTCATTGCAATTACAATAAAAGTATAGTAGACTAGCCCCGCCCCGCGGTTTCACCCGCATAAGTTTCGATCCCGTGGGAATATCGGGATTAAAAATATCCTATATGTTAATCCTTGTTATAAACCATTTGTGTGCCAAATTTCATCCAAATCCGTTCAGTAGTTTTTGCGTGAAAGAGTAACAAACAAACAAACATCCATCCATCCATCTATCCATCCATACAAACATTCATTCACGTTTATAATATTATATTAGTAATTAGTATTGTATTAGTAGATATTACATATCTATGTAAATAATCTGAGTATTGAATCGCTACTCAGCCGTTTCCCACGACTTTGTATGCATGCAACAATTAGTTGGGCATAATATCATGCCCTTAAAAATTGTATACGGAAAATTCTTTCTTACGAATCACCGAGTCATCATCATCTGCCTAGCCTTTTCCCAACTATGTTGGGGCCGGCTTCCAGCCTAACCGGATGTAGCTGAGTACCAGTATTTTACATGGAGCGACGCCTATCTGACCTTCACAACCCAGTTACTGGATAATACGAAATCCCTTGGTAAGACTGGTTGTCAGACTTTCGGGCTTCTGACAACCCGTAACGACTGTTAAAGATCCACGAATGACAGCCAGGACCTGAGGCAGGGAGGGGTCTTAGTATGTAAAGATGCTCACCCATCCACGAACCAACCGCGGCAAGCGTAACCTAACCTGATCGATGGACCCATGCGATTGTTATTACTTAGCCACAAGCTCCCCTTCCCTTACGAAGCACCGAGTAACCAACTCAATTCGTGCAAAATTTCAATTTTGTCGGTTTTATAAATTTTGTAGTGAGCAAGTGTAGTATTGCGCTTTAATACCTTTAGGAGCATATGAGGTGGGTCTTTACATAGTAGCTACCGCCTCAAAAGCTCATTTCCAGCATCTCTGAGAAAATTTTCCGGAACTCTCAGCGCTGCGTCGTTTTAAGAAATAGTTTGGATCGGAAAATTTTAACATTCTCCAAGGCACTCGTCTAGTGATAAATATTCTTTAAGCATATTTTGAACGTAAATATTTTAAAGCATAAAAGTGGTTTTTGCTGCCATAACGTTGATGAAAAAGACTGATGTACCTAATAGCTAGAAAGCTACGCTCAATCAATCAGTCTGCCTAGCCTTTTCCCTACCATGTTGGGGTCGGCTTCTAGTCTAACTGGATGCAGCTGAATAAGAATTTTACGCGGAGCAACTGCCTATATGACCTCCACAATCCAGTTACTAGGTACCCCTTGGTAGGTTTGTGGGTCTGGTTGTCAATTTTTTGGACTTCTGACTGCTTGTAACAACTTACGACTGTCAAAGATGACAGGCGGGACCGACGGCTTAACGTGCTTTCCGAGGCACGAAGGTGTCTCGACATGTGATGGATGGGTGACCATCCATCGACAGACATACGAGGGTGACACTGAAAGTTCTTAGAAAATCAAAAACTGAACAAACTAGCAACTTATTAGTTTTATTATATCTTTTCAAAATAGTATCCATTTACATCAATAGATTGCTGCATCCGATGAAACCACTGAGTAAAGCACTTTGCCCACTCGTCCTTAGGGGTCTCTTCGACGGCATTTTGAAACGCAGCCACTGCTTCCTCAGCGTCCATAAAACGTTTTCCTCGAAGTTTTTCTTTTATTTTCGGAAATAAATAAAAATCGCAAGGTGCGAGATCGGGGCTATAGGGCTGGTTCCACGTCTGACGTCGCCAAGTAGTCGATTGTTTGCTTGGCGGTGTGCGACGAGGCGTTGTCGTGGTGAAGGAGGATCCTACTGGGAGGTCGTTTCTCCCGAACTTTTTCCAAGACATGTGGCAAACAATTGTCAGTGTACCACTCTGCAGTAACTGTTTTTCGATACTCTAAATCAATTGTTGCCTAATGACCTGTCCTTCCGAATAACGAGGCAACCATCTTTTTTCCCACGCTTCGACCTCTCTTCACTTTAGTTGGCAACTCCTCGGAAGGAAACAACCAGACAGCAGGCTGTCTCTTAGTTTCAGGATCATGACAATAAATCCAGCTTTCGTCACCCGTAAGTATGTCGAACACTGCATTTGAGTCACTTTCGTTAAAGCTTTGAACCATTTCACGACACCAATCAACAGTCTCTATCATACGCCGCACAACACTGATGTTATCTTCAGCCGTCGCCGTAGAAGGCCGTCCCTCACGCAGATCACCGGTGAGATTAGTGCAAGCACGTGTAAACTCATTAAACCAGTTGTAAACAGTGGCACGAGATGGGGCGTCATCGTCAAAGGCCAATCGAAGTCTATCATTTCTTGTTGACTTAAATGACATCGAAGTCATAAAAAATCATTCAAATCAGACAATTTTCAATTTGCCGTCAAATCGTAAACAAATGACAAATGAATAAAATACATACACAATAATATTGACAAAGAGCTCCATTTTCAAAATTTGAACTTATTTTTTTAGTATATCGTTTACGAGTGGCCAGTTCTAAAAACTTTCAGTGTCGCCCTCGTAGCTTAACCATCGATCGGCTCATGCAGCTGTTACCATATAGCCACGAGCGCTTCTCAAAATCATACGTTATTACAGCCATTTCGGGCAATATTATCCCCGGTCATTGATTTAAACTTACGATTCATTTAAATTTAACCGCCCGTCATTTAGAACAGCGTAACAGCTGTAGCTATAACGATTAGTCCGTTGACAGTCGTGGTGACTACCATTCTCACTGCTAATTTACTTTTAATGAATATTTTGATAAATGCGTAGTTAAGACTTATGAGTTACTACTGCTCTACCATTTTGACAATCGCTTGACATTTAATACTCCGTGGGACTGGTGACACATCTCCCGTGTGTGATTTATTTAACGTGTAATTAAAAATGACAGATGCTTATTACAAATGGCCGCGCTACGAGTTGCATTTCATAAAAGACGAAGAGATTTATTAGTGCTCCTGTGGCTGCATTTCACGGAGTCTAGACTTTAATCACATTAGTCTGTACCTAGTGTAGACACTAATGAAATACTGTGACATGCATTTTATTCTACCGTGAAGTAATAGTTAATGAAAGACTGATTTAGAAAAGTTTTGAAGTTCTTTAACCTCGATTTTCTTATAATAATCAGTAATGTTGCTGCTGCTGGGACACAGGCCTCGTCTCTGTGATGGGGAGCGGGCTATAATCCATTACATGGGCCCAGGGCGGGTTGGTAGATGTCACATGTCATTTTCTTCGAATTTTTGGTTCTAGGCCATGCCGGTTTTTCTTACAATGTTTTCCTTTACCGCTTTGAGAGCAGTGGTGATGATAATTGATAAATGTTTTTATTTTATAAGTAGGTTTGTACAAACACTTTTACATGTCAATCATATTTTAAAACTAGATGAGGACGGCGATTCCTATCTGACTAGTCTGAGAAGAAAGGCCGAAACAAACTCAGAGGTCTCAGTCTCTTTTAAAGTCCAGACATAATCTTGGTCAGATCATATGAAGACCATGAAATAATTTTACGCATAGTAAAATGCCTGTACCCTAATTCCCTAATTGCGTAACACACTATCAATCACAATCTGAATCATTTTGTTGGATATTGCTAATCCATTGCTTCATATGTTCGAAAAATTTGTCTGCTCAACAACTTAAATAACGCAATGAATGTTGTTGAACTGTCAAAATGAAAGCCATTCCTACTGTTAGTGTGCTACGCAATTACCCCGCTGCTTGGGACCGAACTTCTTACTCTTTCATTATCAATTTTTTCATCTCAACATCTAATAAAATATTAGAAGATACTTACTCCAACAATTTCTATCACTCTACCAGTAAGCAAGCTTAAGAAGAATCTGTTCCTTAAAACAAACCTGATAATCATATTATAGGCATTTTAATAGGGACCGGGTTTAGAATCAGATTACATAATCGGATATCGAAGTTAGTAATCCTCTCCATCCCTTTCAGGTCGGTGAGAGCCGGAATAGGAAAAACAATAGAGTAAAAATAAAGTTAGTATCCTTCCTATTAAGTTAAATAGGTATGCTTATGCTGAAAGCTGCTGCTGCATACGAATGAAAGTTCATACTTGTGGATGTGGCGAGATGCTGAGCTGCTGAGCCGCGGTGAGCTTCTCCCGCTTGTGATGTTGCGGCGAGTGATGACCAGCGCGATGTTCTCCTTTCCGTCCATGTGACGGACTTGGTGGCGCTTGCGCTCGTTGGTTCTGGAATGGGGGAAAGAAACACGTGAGACATCGGAATACACAAGTCTATCAGAGAAGCAGGAAAGTAGGTGCGACATCCAGCCAAGTTAATTGTAAACCGTCATCATCGTCGTCGTGTATCTTTATCTAATACTCTGGATAATGAAAGCTTTTTATCTATTCTATCTTTACCTTTATTTAAACCGATATTATTTTTATTTATATTATAAAACGATAGAGTATATTTTTAAATAACGTTAAACACACATACACGGTTACAGTTTAGTGAGTTTTTTTTATTGTACTAGCCTCTGCTCGCGACTTCGTCCGCGTGACTGCTTTTAACATAAAATGTAACCTATGACAATTAGAAAAACTGAAGATGCTTCCAGTAGGGAAAGAATTATCGGAATCAGATTAGTAGTTCCGAAAATTACCCCCTAGATACAAACTCACAAATACCTCTTTGTAATATTACAGTATTTTTATCTCACGAAGCGACGCGCGCTTTACTTGTGGTTACCAAGTGTACAAATACACTGTGAATGTGTGTGTGATTGACTTGATTTGTTTATAAGAAGAAAGAAAGAAAGAAAATGTATTTATTGCAACTCGTACAGGATTATCATAAAACTGAACTAAACATAAACAAAAATAAACCAAATTATATAAAAAAGTAACAAAAAGAAAAATCTTTCTCTTTCTCTTTTTCTTTATCTTTCTCGGCTTTCACGAGGTTCCATCATGCGAGACGGTTATGTCAACAATCATTGCGCGCCGCTCGGCTTATAGTCAATAATAGTCCTGTCAGTGATTATGGATCTATCCCAGTACAATGTGATATTTCCATTTTCGAGAACTGGGTCGGGCACATACCTGTAGTACGGCACCTCCGATTCCACAAGGTTGTATTTCAGAGCAAGGTGCTGATGGATTATCCTGGCTACAAGGTTGTGTCTATGCAAGTACTCTCCGTTAGCTAGACGAGAACACCCGGAGATAATATGCCTGATTGGTTCCCCCGACCGGCATGCCCGACAGATGTCAACCGTGCCGTATTTCACAATAAATCTCCGATAATTGTTCGTCATCATAACTTCGTCCATAATTGCACAGACAAAACCTTCGGTTTCTCCAAAGAGGTCACCGAAACGCACCCAGGCTACGGACGCTAGTAAATCTACATCGGGCCCATGTAGGGCCCGGAAAAAGCGTCCTTGAAGCTCCTTACTCTGCCATACTTCCATGCGTTCATTAGTGTCAAGCACTACTGGCTTGCGCCAGTTCTCTTTACCCAAGGAGAGCGGGGTGAGGTCCTTGTCCACCGCGACTACATCTCGATGCATCCCCACGTCGCCGCGTCGGTTTCTAGAAAATATTCCCTGAGACTGCATATCTCGCGATTGTGGAGGTTCTTAGCGTTTAAAAAGCCTCGACCTCCACACTTTCGCGGGATTATTATAATTATTAGGTCCTTACTTACGAATAATTTTATTATTCGTAAGTATATTCGCGGGAAATTTCGTTTTATATAAAAAAAATATCAAATATTGTTTTAAAAGAATTTGGAATTCCTAACCGTCTTGATATTTGAGATCAAAGTATCCAGTTCAACCAAACAACAATATGTAGGCATTGAAAAAATATCAGAAAAGCAGTTACATAAAGTTGGGAAAATTGAAAATTAATAAGAAACCTTGATTTAAATATCGTACAGGTAACGCATGGACCCATGTTTACAGGTATTGCATTGCCAAATAGCAATCAATAAGCGATCGGCATCAAGTTCGATCATGATTATTTCCCACATTTCCCCGGGCAATACAAATTGAACTGGGCGGTGGGCAAAAAGCGGTGGTAACACAGTGTCGTGTTTTTGATGAAAATTATAAGGGAAACATTCAGTGTAATCGGCGGGTAATGTCAAAACATTTACCTTCAGAATCGTGGATTTATTTGTTGACATAACATTTTTTTATTGTTTAATTAATTTTAGAGGGTGGGTACTTAATCGTGTATGCTTTTTTTTTTAAATCTCATTTTTTGTACGGACGCCAGCACATCAAGTTACTACAATCTGTCAAATTTCTTTAATAGATTTTCAACTTTATCGCTAAAGCATTAAGGTTCAAGGTTGATTGGGAAAATTTGACCTGCTGGCGTCTGTACCTACCTTTTCATTTTAGTCTTGTATCTTAAAATCTTAATCCTAACTTAGTAGGTACAATAACTTAATAGGTACAATACTAAACATTATGTAGTATAAACATGGTTGAACCCTAATAACCTAAAAGTATGATGGATCACGAGAAATCATTACATTAACGCTCCTAGCGAACCCTGACACGTACATTATTACAAAAAAAAGGTGTCTAAAAACTTTTAGGTCCAATTAGGGTACTATTAGGGTACTAGGTCCAGTACCCTAATTGCATAATACACTAGGTATCTATCACAATCTGAATCAATTTGAAGGATATTGCTAATCCATTGCTTCATATATTCTAAAAATTTGTCTGCTCAACAACGTAAATAACGCATTGAATGTTGTTGAACTATCAAAACGTAGAATTCCAAATACGTAGTATTTACGTCATCGTTTACGATGAAATAAATTCTACGTATTTGGCATATATCACGTTCTTTTCATCGATCGCTTTACTTTTTGAGTAATAAGGAGGCTTTTTTAATGCGTTTTTATTTATGTTTGTTTATTGATTGTTTGTGAATCGATACTCCCGTCGGAGGTTGACATGGAATGGATCGATAGTCCGTTTGAGGGTGACCCAGATGCATCCACATTAAAAGTGCCTAAGTTGTGATATACATTTAATACAATGTTTCAAATGTTTCAATGTTTAACTACTTCACTACTGCCTAACTACTTCATTTGAATAAACTGTTGGATAAGTACCTATTAGATAATACTTAGGGCTGATTATTCCATCGCCACATAATTTTATTCCATACAAAATCTGTCAGATATCAATTTTATTCCACGAATAAAAAATATCTGTCTGAAAAATCAGCCCTTAAAAGACAATTTTATGACCTACTTAGGTATAATCGTACTTTTTAAATATTATTCGATTACCTAAGTCCATGAATATCTCGGAATTTTCCTGAATTTTTCCTAGATATTTTTAATATTCCGCTGGCTCTATTTCTTTGTAAAAGCGAAGACCCCAATGCTACTGATTATGTCGAATTTTTTTACGCAATGGTCCCCTTTTTCTTTGAATAAAGGCATTCTGACAACAAAACGTGCATAAAAATGTCAAGCGAAGCACAGCTCGTTGATTTATGTTTTATTTCTGTGACGCATAAAATATACGGGTCGGACCGAAAACACCTGAGATTCATTGTCGAAAGGGCTGAGTGGATGTGACGAATATAGCCGTGTTCATTTATTATAACGTTAGCCTCCAAATCTGGGTTAATTTCATTAGAACGGCATCACTATGTTACATGTTTAAATTGGGCATTTCGATTTTGGCAACTCGTCTTTTAAGTGCTTTGAGTTTCGTTAGAGCTGTTAGTATGGTCTCGTCAATAACGTTTCCGCTACTTGCTTTAATTGCCGGATTAACAATTTCTTTAAACTTTTTGGCGTCGATTCCCTTGATCACGAACTAAACTAAATTTATGAATCGCAAACCACTGTTGCAGCTAATTAAATATTTTTTTTATAGAGTATCGATTCAAATACTTTGCCGAATATCGATAGAACAGCTATTGGCCTATAATTTCTAATGTCGCTTTTTAGGCCACTTTTATGTACCGGGAGTACCTTAGAGGTTTTCCTCTCTGTTGGATATGTTCGTCGTAATAGTGTAGATATGTTGAAGATAAACTGCAAGGGCAATTTGAAAATTTCGCAGCCGTCCTTAACTTTTACCGCCTTTAAGGTACCTGGACCTTGAGTAGATTTTGGAGGAAGTCGAGCCATAGTGCCACGAACCTCAGATTTATGAACGTAATCAATATCAACAAGATGGGACATATCAGTAAGAGACGCATTCGCAGTAGTGATAGCATGCTCGAGATCTAATGATGGTAAGTTTGATAGGAAAACGCTACTAAAGTATTAAACGCGTCTGCCACTTGCGTTGGTGACCTGCCACCAAAGGTAGCCTGCTCATTGTTTTCTCTGTTATTTTTTACATAGGCCCAGAAGATTTAATATATATCTTCTGTACTTTTCGTAATGAAATAGAAATAACAAGATGCACCGAACTTAAATTTAATTTAGTTTGTAAACAAGGGAATCGGCGCCACTGCCTAGTACGTCTCTCATTTAAAAGCCTGGCTAATGCCAGGCTTTTAAATGAGAGACGTACTACTCGTAGTCAAGTACTAGCCTATAAGTATGTGTAACCCGTTGTATTAGTTTTGGTGAAATAAATAAATTATTATTAAAAATGTGCGAAAATCTGGTATGATGATAAGATTTCGCCATTTAAAAATCATGATGAAAAGACTTCACTAATCAATAAGACCGGAAAATGTTACTTAAAAAGTAGACTCCTGAATGCAAAAAAAGGTACTGACTACTTAGTAACTTTCAACAAAGGTGTTAAAATTGGACGAAACTGCAGCGGCAGAGTCTTTTGACTTTAACATCACAAAAGCACTTAACATGTCGTTTTTAAAAGATCGGGTTCGTCAGCATAGATATATTGCAAAATAGATTGTTAGCTTATATCCAAATGCACACTAGTCGAAAATTAGCTTAAAGCAATTATATGTATATATTGTTACCTATCCATGCCGAGTATATAATTAAGTCTATAGACCAACAACACATAGTTCGGAATACATATTAAGTTATTGACATTGAACATGGCAGCTCTTATTTAGACCTAATAAGGTGTGAATCGTGGTAAGGTGTAGGAGGTGGTTTCATAGACATTAGCATCAAGCTAATGTCTATGAAACTTCGTATGTAATAACATACGTAGTTACATAGACATTAGCTCGATCGATCGGTGTGCCTCCCACAGTCTGTAGATTTGTAGGTTCAATTCTTAACACAGAGACTCGTGCGTAGGAGAGCACGTGACCCAGTGTAATACTGTCATACTACCTATGACGGTAAGATCGCATTTCCAAGTAATTGGGTTAAGATCGGATAACAATTGCTTAGTTCAAATACCGATATTGAGCCGCATCTGTATACACTAGACGTAAGCCATTTTTTGTGGTGGGTGTGGGGTCTGCACGACCTTCACTGTCTAAAACAACACGGTGTTCTACCTCGGGCCTGGGGGCAGGGGGTCTACTATCTAAGTCAGTCAACGAAGATACAGGCCTGCCTGAAAGTAGTTGATCTGTCAAAACTAGTGTCAAATCCATTTTTTCGGGCGGATATAAACACATCGCGAGGGGGAACAACGGTTGTGTTGTCATTCATTCTTAGTTTGGGCTCCAAACTAATCTTACGTCTGTGGGTGATACGGAGTCGGAAACACCCGTTAATTTGGTCGAAACTACGTGGATTGCGTGCTTAGGTAGTAGAGTCCCTGGAGTGTTTGCGCATCCTTCATATTACTGGAAGTTAAGAGTGTGTCATTCGTTTTCACCATGTTCATACATATTCTCTTATTTTTTTCGACGACCTTGTGAAGGCCGCAGGTACCCGTTGGATGCGAGAAGCACAGAACCAGTCGCAGTGGAGGTGCTTGGGGAGGCCTATGTCCAGCAGTGGACGTCTTTCGGCTGAATGCTGATGATGATGATGGTCATACATACATGATTTTGTGTATTCCGTCGTACGGTCAGCAGCAAAAGTCGGTTAACACTTCAGTTGTTTAAATCTTAATTATTGAGCAAAATATTCTTAAAAAACATGTAGTAATAGAATATTTCAGAATAATTAACTCTTTGCTATTACATGAAATAGTGAAAACCAATGTATCGCATCATTTTGTATTAATTTACATGATTTGTAAAAGTAACAGAGTTAATTGACTTTTGTTGCTGACTGTACCAAACTAATTGCTTATTTTAAAACATTTCAGTCTGCACAATCATAATTCACTCTCACCACAAGGGTAGATAATCACGGTAACAACGAAGTTAATAATGTTTACTATGATAATGCAAGTAGCCATTAGATTGCTGATATGGTAAATGGAAAAATAAAGTGTGAAAACTGAAAATTATTCCCTGGCTGCTTGTTAATAGACCACGAGCATGCTATATAAATGAATGACCATCCAGATTCTAACAAATGTAGCTCTGCTTCGTGGGAAAGAATAGTCAATGAATACTTAATTAACAATATGGTATAGTATTAATGATAAATGATAAATGTTTTTATTTTGTAAGTAGGTTTGTACAAACACTTTTACACGTCAATCGTATTTTAAAACTAGATGAGGTCGGCGTTTCCTATATGACTTTGAGAAGAAAGGCCGAAACAAACTCAGAGGTCACAGTCTGTCCAGACATAATCTTCGTCAGATCATATGAAGACAATGTAGATCGATGTCTGAGATGGTCTTTTGAGGAAAGAACCACACAGATTGAGAGGACCTGTCCAGTCAGTGCACGCATTTGTCAGAAATCGTGCAGCTCAACTCAAAACTTAAGGAGCTCAACGATTCGACGAACAATACCAAAGAAAGGACATTTGGGTAGGCCACATTAATTACTCAAACTGTCAGACCATGACAAAACTAACAGAACAGAGAGAAAATAAAAAATAAAATGACCCACATAGTCTTCACATTCACAATAATTAAAATAATAGAATACTTTACAAAGTAAGCAAATGTCATTGTATATATAAAATTCATTAATGTCAAAATGATGATGAAAGAGATGGGATATAGTGTTAACATAACATGTGTGCACATAATTTCAGCCAATGTCGTCCACTGCTGGACTTGAGGGGGCCTATGTCTAGTCAGTGGTCCCCAAGCATTGTCACAAAAACTTGTTTATTTCTGCGAATACTGCTACCTACTCATATCAATCTCAAAACATAGTACTGCATCACTAATGAACACACTAACGGCCGAACCCAATTATGTACCTATCTATCACCAGTTTTGGCATACTGGAGGTAGGAACAACCTATGGTTTTAACGTCCCAATAATCTATATCAGTAGCGATCTGTATGATTATAATATTATGATACTGGCAGTTAATGATTATACTGGCTACCATCAATAGCGATCTGTCTTTAACTGAAAATAGGTTATAGGGTTTGGCCGTCAGTGTGAACAATTGTACAGACGCCAGCAGGTCAAGCTACCCGAAACAGTCAAATTTTCCCAGTCAACCTTAAACCTTAATGCTTTAGCGATAAAGTTGAAAATCTATTAAAGAAATTTGACAGATTGTAGTAGCTTGATGTGCTGGCGTCTGTACATATTAAGTCATATATTTACAATATCGCCACAAAAGCAAATGTTGATTGAACGATGTAACTGAAGATCTATGTTCAGACAACAGACGTCTACGGTCTAGTAATATATCCTCAAACTCAAATAAAATCCGAACGATAGAAATGTATACGAAGTGATATTTTATACGGAGCAGACGCTCGCCCTAGAAAGAGGTAAGTGAAAATAGTACAGCGACAATATTTACTCAAGTACGGCGTAAGGTTTCAAAAACAATATTGTGTAGACCGTTTTACATTATGGACGCCGTCTCCGTTATGCTAAGTTATAGTTGGTGAGAAGGAAAACATTCTCCTTACATTGATGTCATTAGACGTGAACTATTTTATGTAGTTATAAGACTAGAAGTCGTAATGTGGGCCGTTCACGTTGCCTGACTTCATCTCTTAAATTTCAGTTTGCACGCATTTGAGCTATTAGGCTGTATTCGGTGTGTTTATGTCTGGGTAATAAAGTCAGAGACACCGTATACATTGAAAACTCGTAGCCTTTTAGACTAAGACTCGAATACCTACAACGTTATTTTAAGGGGCTTGGAAGTTGGTTTTAATCCTATTGAATGACAATTTCATGAAATATCAATCAATAGGATTATATGAACTTAGAAGGTTGTATTGATGATTGTAATTATTATAATTCTTTATTACATACTTGTTACGCTCGCGAATCATATTTTGTTCAACTGGCTCGTAAGAAAATCTGATTTGATTTGACCTAACGCATCCCCCTTAAAATAGACAAGGTTGATGATGAGTCAGTAACTTATAGGAATCATACACGAGTCTCATAATTTCTGACATGCGAAAATGTGTGTGATCGATGTAATTTCGCATAAATAGGTCTAAGCCGCCGTAAGCCTACACGACATGAGACGTCTCATGAATTATTTAGCGGCCGCGGGTAACCTTCTGTCTGTACAGTTGTTGCACGATCGATCTTTGTTGCAAAGTTAACCCATAGAGAGAAAGATAGAACTGGAAACTTCAGATTTTTTTATGATACCTCTCTTCAAACAATAAGTTGTTGTAATAAGGTCACGCAGTTCATTCATCAACTAGGTAAACAAATACTCATATACGAGTACTAAGTCATGCATTAAGTAGAGCCTGCCTGGAACCACGACCTAAAACTTGTGAGTCGGGGCGGATACCACGGGGTCACCACTGCTTTACTTAGTGTAAATAATTCCATCACCACTGCTCTCAAAACGGTGAAGGAAAACATCGTGGGGAATCCGGCATGTCTTAGAACCAAAAAATCAAAGACATGTGACATCTACCAACTTGCACTGGGCCGGCGTGGGAGATTACAGCCCACTCCCTCTCGGAGAGAGGAGGCCTGTGTCCCGGGATTGTCTGAAAGGGTTACCGCTACCCCGGAACATAAAGGGCGAAGGAAGGAACATGGGTGGGTTTTAGTCAGTAAGAGTCTGACACTCCCTTCCGCTCCACCCAGAGCGGGAGGGGGGGTCATTTGATGATTTCCCACCAGAACAAAAAAATAAATAAAAGCCTAATAACATCCTTTCATCTCGCAACGCACGATGGACGTCAAAGGTATTTTAATTCTACACGGATTTCGTATTTTTCAATAAGCACGAACTCGAGGCTTTTAACTTCTAGGGCTTTATAAAGAAGTAAAATTATTATGAGGTTGAGAAGACCGACGCAAAGCTACGGTATTGTTTGTTCTCCAGCATCTATGTACCTACCTACTGAAGGATATCCGACATGGTTTAATTTTATTGTCAAAGGTATCATTTTCAATAATTCTATTTTATTTTGTTGGACTTTTGTACCTTTTCACCCAGAAAACTGGTGTAGGATAAAGTGTCTGTTCCTGTCCTGGTTTTAAGGACAACTTGTGGATGCCAATTTGTAGTACAAATTGAATGCTTTGATTTGATGAATTGAATACTTATACTCGAAATTCTCATTTTAAATCACCTTAAAAATGTGTTTCATTTGACAATTGAGGTTTATAACCTCAATTTTCGGCGACGATTTTTGATTACAATTTAATAATGTTATTCAAACTATAATTGGATGGAAAAAGTGGTGAGATTCATAAAAAAGTTGAAAACTTCTCAATAAAGTAAATGTATATGTTACTAATTTCCTTTCGTGAGTGATTGTGTAATTTAACCTGAACAGGGTTTGTTTACACTTTCATCTGTTACTTTTGGTACAGACTATAACAGATACTTTTTAACGATGTCTTTTGCTCCTCATTAAAGCATTAACTTTCGGCAACAAAGCCATATTGCAGACGCTTAACTAAATGACGTACGGTGAATAGGTATGAAGTGGGTGAGGTTTCGGGTTTCAGTCTGCGGTCGAGTGGCCAGGGCGCCGCGCTCGCAATCAGCCTGTTTCTAGTCGAGCGAGCCGAGCGGCGGCGCGCCGATGCGTGCTCCCGTCACTGAACCTACATCGCGAAATACCTACGACTCGTGACACTTCTCCAAGACGTCGCACACTAAATCAAACTGCACTCGCTTTGTACTCGCCGCGGAAAACTCGCTCAAATACGTGCTCCAATATCACAAACGTCGGGGAACTTCCCAACTTCACTTACATACTTTATTCCGTACAACTGCTATTGTTCCCGTCCGCCTGTCCGACTATAATAATTGTGAATCAAATATTCACTGGTTGTTTTATAGGATTTCAAATTACGCGGGAATATCCAATTTAACGGGTGAGCGAGAAATAGATTCGGCGCCTCGATAAATTTAACTACAAATTCTCTATTAATAGAAACATCATTGACATTTCTATTGGTCAAACCTTTATTTAATGGGTAATTCTGTTGGCTATCAACTCGGTATTGATGAGGTCACGGGGTATGTAGGTATTTTAATTAACAATGGGGTGTTTCCTGTATGTTGCAGACTAGCTTCTGCCCGCGACTTCGTCCACGTAATATTTCTTGTTCCTCGACGGTCGCGCGCGTTTTCGCTTAGCGTTCTTTCTGCCTTTTTGACCTTTGCTCGGCTCTTAAGTGTCCTAGCGTGGGCTTGGGCTATTAAATGCAAAAAGATTTTTTCAAATCCGACTGGAAGTTCCAGAGATAAGCGCATTCAAACAAACAAACTCTTCAGCTTTATTATTAGTACTAGATTCTACTGCTCTATTTCTATTTCTCTATTTCTCTATTCTACTTACTAGCTTCTCTTCTTAAATTTCTTGCTCTCCCAATCCAACCCGTCGCCGCGTCGCTTCATATCGCCTGTCCGCGCTATTACTTCGTTTTTGCTTAGCTTTCTTTCTGTTTGGTCCTAACTATAGCTTTCCTCAAGAATTGGGCTATCAAATACAAAAAGCATTTTTCAAATACGACCGGTAGTTTCCGAGATTAGCGCGTTCAAACAAACAAACTCTTCAAATTTAATATTAGTATAGATATAGATCTTTACTACATATGAGACTTCCGCAAGATTTACTGTGTTTGCTTGAATGTGATTTTATTTTCTTTTTCTCATCCTCACAATAGAAAATGGAAGTAAGAAATTGTGAAAGTCACTACGTTATTACGAATCTATATAGATTTGTCTTCAATACTAAGATTATAACAGTTCCTGTTTCAGATCATATATCCGATGATAATATTAACGTTACTACGACTTTCACAATTCCTTACATCAATTCTCTATTGTGAGGACGAGAAAATGAAAATCAAATCACGTTCACCCAAACTCAGTAAATCTTGCGGAATTCTTAAATGTAGTAAAGGCTGCTCCACACAGCACTAAAACTATATCTACATTAGCTGTTTCTATAAGTGCAAGGTGTTGTAGCGTTCGGAAACAAGCAGGCATCCGGCAGGCACAGACTCCGGATGCATTCGAGTCACCGCGTTTATACGAGCACGAAATAGAAAGCAACGTCGTTCCGCCGAAGACAATCGACCGTGTGGACTATTCCTTAGGTAATTCGACCGGGCGGAACCCTTTTACCCAAATATATACCACGCAATCCAATTTTCGTAAGAAAATAGCGCCGTAGTTTACCTACTTAGTGAATCTGAATTGAATGACAATAAGTGATTTACCTGCTATGGAACTTTTATATGGGTCGGAATGTAACGTTATTATTGTTGCCGACATTGTATTATGTTGTATTGATAGAAGTGTATTTGTGATAAACCAAAACACATTGATAACGGTACAATTCGCTTTCAAAACACTACAATCGAGGGATTATGGAGTTCCCAAAAACAAAACACTCGATGTATACAGCTATACTAATATTACAGCTGAAGAGTTTGTTTGTTTGTCTCTGGAACTACCGGTTGGATTGGAAAAAAATATTTTTGCGTTTGATGGCCCAATTCTTGAGGACGGCTATATAGGCCACACGCTTTAATATCATACTATGACCCTTACAAGCGGAGCTATAAGAAAAAAGTCAGAAATGACGCTAAGCCAAAGGAAGTGATAGCGCGGGCAGGTGTTGCGATGCCACGGTGTGGGGGGAACAAGAAAATTCACGCGGACGAAATCGCGGGTAGAAACTAGTTTAAAAATAAGTGCGGTACAGTATAAATGTACCTAATAATAGTGTAAGCCTAACAACACTAAAGGTACTTAACTACATTTAATCAATATTTTACGACATTCTATCAAACGGATTTATTGATATCACTCCGACACGTCAAAATGTCGATAGTGGAAAAAGCGTACATCTGTGGTAGATATCAATTATTTTCAAGATCCGATGAAATGAAATTCATGTTTCAGTGTGTGAAGTGACAATGGATTGTAAAACGGAGTGAAAATCTGAAAGATAAAATATTGATTAGTATACCTACTTAATTATTTCCAATTTAAATTTTGAACTGAATTAACACATTTTAAAGAGTAGTTTAAAATAGTCTTAACTTTTTTTATTTACACCTTGCTACAGGAGTAATACAGTTCTCTTTAACGAGTGAGTAATTTTGTGTTTAGGTGTTGGGAAAATAATAACAGGAAAACGTAGTAGGAACTACGCCGATTTGAATTCTACGATCGAGTGACCATTTCACCCGATAAATCTTCAACAGTATTAAATAACATGGCTGTAACATAACATAACCGACAAATAAAAAGCGCCAATATTTTTTTTTTTTTTTTTTAATAGATATTCTTTAATTTTTAACTTTTTTTAAAATTATTTGCTGTTATAGTGGCCACAGTAATTAGTACGCACGGCTACACATCAAGCTATACATAACCAGTATAAGCCGACTTCTGACTGTACGAAAAACCTATACAATGCGAGGTCAGCTAAAACTGGAAGCGTATAACTTGATGTGTCGCCGTGTGTACACTCTCTGTGAATTGCAAGTGTCTACTTATTACGGTTTAAAAGATACAGTCTTGTGACAGACGGACACTCTGGGTCCCGTCAGACCCTTTCGTCAGAAAGAGATGAATTCTCAGTGATATTTTGATTGACAACTTACAGTCGATACAAGACTTTTATTGTGAAGTGAACAGATTAGAAGGAATTCTTGGAACGACACAAAGAATCTCACATTCGAACAAAAGTCAATTTACACGATGTTTATCATAATGTTCGTCTGAGCGATCGATGTAATGCCAATTTACTGATAGTTTGTGTACGAGTCCTAAGCTGCAAATTGAATCAGATACTGTTCAATGCGTCGCTTCCTCGTGTCATTACTCATTTCAAATCTAAATGGCTTTAGACTAGATAGTAAATTCTATGTTTATGAACTTTAAATGTACTACTTCTATGAATTTATACATTATTCTATATCGTCAAACTATTATTTAACCAACCTTGTTTGTTTCTTAAGACAATTACAGACCTTAATGCAAGATTATATTATTCAATTGAGCTTTTAACTATGCAGCCCCAAACACCCATCTAACCCATAGAAATGTGTGTATCCTATATCTATGATCTAATCGCTACAAAACACCAATGTCTAAGGAACATTTTCTCTCCAAATTCGTTCTTTAGTAAACAACAAGATAAATAATTTTACTTATCTGTGCACACAAACGGTTCAGTATCTGTCATGTCAGCGGCAAAAATGAAGAGGTTTAAAGAGTACGTACATTAACCGATAGGAATTCGATAAAATCTGCAATCTATTACACAGGGATATTTATAGACGGACAGTTTTATTCATATCGTGTTGTGGTTTTCATATAATCTTGGCAAGTCTGAACGTAGAGCGTACAGAAGGCCGCAAGCGGTAACAGGGGATCTATTCTTTATGTCCGTCAACAAAAATACGGGCTTGTCCGAAAGTAATTGATCCTTCAAAACAAGTGTCAAATAAATAAATAATTAAATGACGGGCAAAAACACTTCGGTAGTAGAGACAGCTGTCGAATCGTATTGTCATTCTTTATTAGCTCGGGCTGCGAATTAATCTTACAAACAACGGATTACGTGCTTAGAGAGTGGACCTCTGGGGGTCTACTTCATAAGCACGAAATCTGTAAGTTACGGGCGTTTCCAATTCCGTGTCATCGGACATAATATTAGTTTGGGGCCCGAATTAAGAATGAATGACAATACCATTTGACAGTTGCCCTTACGACCAATGTGTTTTTACCTGGCTGAAAAAGTCATTTAAACCGGAGTACAGTTCATTTCGAAGTATCGATCTTCTTTCGGACGGGCCCTTCGAATTTGACGGACTTAGAGATTAGGTTCCCAGAACTTATACATATAATAGACTAGCTTCTGCCCGCGACTTCGTCCGCGTGAAATTTCTGGTTCCCCTAACCCACCCCGTCGCATCGCATCGCCCCCGCTCTATTACTGTGTTCTCTCTGCCTTTTTTTGTTTTTGCTCGACTCCTAAGTGTGTTAGCGTCATGTTAAGCATATAGGCTTCCTCAAGAATTCGGCTATTTAATGTAAAAATAATTTTTCAAATCCTACCAGAGATTAACGTGTTCAAACAAACAGATAAACATACTCTTCAGTTTTATTATTATAGATAGAATAGAAATACAAGTATAAGCTGGCCTCATATTCTATGGAAACTCCGTACTACGCTCGGACAGCTCAAAGTCAAACCCGTTACCACGGACGTGCGGTGGACTGTACAACGAGCGAGTAGATAAGATTTATGTTTGTTCATAGATGGAACCTCGTCCGTACAATAGCTTGTTTGTCCGGGTATTTGTCATTTGGCCGGCGCAAATGGCCTGAGATGCTCGTATAAGGCTCGTTACACAAGCATTGGGGGCCACCCGCTCCTGTATGCATAATTGCGCGGAAATGTGCCGACACGCCGTACAAGCCGGCTTTATTACTGTTTGTAGTACAGCTCTGTGCAGCAGAGCTGTAGGTACCTACTGTTATGATAATAATGTCAAGTGTCGTTGAAGCGCATTCCTAGATAAACATTAATTTGAAATATAATGCGATTATCTAGCTTTATTAGAAGACTAACTTCTGCCCGCGACTTCGTCTCGTTCCCCCGTCCCACCCCGTCGCATCGCATCGCTCGCCTGCGCTATTACTTCGTTTCCGCTTAGCGTTCTTTGTGACTTTTTGTTTTAATTTTGCTCGGCTCCCAAGATTTGTAGCGTGATGTTAAATAGCCAATAACCTTCCTCTAGAATTTGGCTATCAAATGCATAAAGAGTTTTTCAAATCGGACGGGTAGTTTCAGAGATTAGCGTGTTCAAACACACAAACAAACTCTTCAGCGTTATTATTAGTCCATGTAGATAGATACTTACTGGATTTTATTCATATAATTCATGAGTTATTAAGATTTTAAAATAAACAGCAGGACACTAAACTTTCTTTTGACTGCTCTTGCATGGCCTAGTTAGTGAATAATCGCTGACTGATAAGTATGTACCGTAAACGTATATAATAAATAACTGACATTCGCGTGGGCACAGTTATAAATCACACATGTTTACTGTGCGGCTCCCTGCAGACTCACTGTGATGATACATTACCCTATCGAGTATCTTGAACAGGGATTACAAAGGTCGTCCCTAAGGTAAGGCCCAAAAATCTGGCCCTGACTTTTTAGGAGCTTTCTGTACAGACATAAAATTATAGGTGTCTTATTTTCATTATTGGAGTTTTTACTGGCGACTACCGAAGTCTCGGCATTTTCACCGCGCGATGGTTTTTTATGCCCATTAGGTATAGGTAACCAGATATTATGGATGTGGAATATGTGGATTTTCTGTTAACCAAACATAAATTGAAAAAAAAAATATTTTTATTTTCATTCTTACACAAGTAACGTTTCTTAGCAGTTCGTATGGCTTTGTACCTGAAAGTTTTTTAGATCATTGTGCGTCAATGGACTGTAATGTATACACATACACACACACATTGTCACAGCCAAAAAACGTTTGTATAGAACCTGCTTTACCGACTCAGTATTATCAGCGTTGTACCTAGTCTATTTTGATATTTTATATCAAGAAATAAAATGTTTTGCTATGCAATATTCTACTCAATGTCTGCTGACGTACACAGAAGCCGACATTTGGTGGACGTCGACACCAGGCTGCAGGCAATCCACGGAAGCTATGCCATCCTTAGATGACAGGCTAACCAGGCGGTTATTACGCCTGGACAGGATCGGCCTGCGCCTGGTGACGGGGACCATCACGGACACTGCTCGATAAACAAACACTTCCACACAATAGACATAACGAACAGTCCTTGTCTTGACAGTACCAGCATCAATTTTCTCCTCAATCGTATTTATGTTACCTTAATTATATCCCCTATCAAGGAATACCGTCTCGTATAAATGTAATGTAAATAGGGTAAAACCCATTTTGCTTGTGTCAGTCTCGCCGAATAACTAATTAGGCTCATGCAGGCACTGCTTGAGCACCTTGCTTTAATAAGATTCTGCGCCAGCATATTCGGGTTAAATTAGGTCTGTAATTACACAGTTATAAATATGCACATGAGAGGTGCTGCGCAAAGCTGGTACAGTATTATATTTAACATGTCATTAATTTAATTAATATAATGTAGTTTATAATTGCGTAATTTAGTGGATATGCTTTTGTTAAAAAAAGGAAATTATTTTGTAACTCAGTAAAATAAGAATAATAAAGGTTTTTTAAAAAAAGCGGCCAGTTGCGAGTCTGACTTGCACAAGAACGGTTCCGTACCACAGTACTTTTATTTCATATTTATTATTTGTTGTTATAGCGGCCATAGTAGTACATACCCTGTGACACACAAATTTCAAGTGTCTACCTCTTACGATTCAAAAGATGCAGCCCTGTGAGAGACGGACGGATGGACGGACAGCGGCGCCGCAGTAATAGGGTCCGTTGGCACCTTTAGTGTACTAAACCCTAGGAAGTAGGTGAATACCTAACCCCCTTTCCAGAGTGACCGCGGGTGTCGGAAATGGGGACTTCGAAAGTGTGTCACAAGATGGCTAGCAGCGTCTATAAACCTAGAGTTACTAAGCAAAAATGTTTTATGTATCCAAAAAATACTTGATTGTTTTCGGTGGTCTATGTTAGGGTTCAGTTCAGTAAAAAATTTGTATTTAATTAAAGAACCTAAGTATATATCACCGAGGCAGGCCTAGAAAACGCTGGCGTGACGTGATTTGGACTCGTTCCTAACCGACTGGACGGAGAAGGCACAGCACAAGGAAAGGTGAAAGACTATGAAGGAAGGCCTTTGCCCATTAGTGGGACTAAATAGGCTAACGGAAAAAAAAGTATTCATTAAATGGCCTCGAAAAATGAATTTTTCAAAACAAAAATTCGCAGCACCGTATACGTGAAGTTAAACTTCCTAAAAAATAATGAAAAAGAGAGATTTTGTTCTTTCTTCTTTCTCATGTAACGAAATGTGCCCAAACGTGACGTGTCCTTGAAACACTCAATTCTCGTCCAATAATCGAATCGCCGCCTAAGAAGTTTCACTTCAAAGAATACCTACTGCGATTCTTAATATTTGTAAAAAACAGAAGAAAAATCAAAAAAATTACAGAATTTTCTCACTTCTTCTTGACTTTTTTTTTTCATTTAAGTATTTGAACTCTGATTTTGCATTACTGTCAAAATCACAGTGGTCCTTGTCCTTTTTACTATAAGGTGGTTGTTGGGTTGCTGCCACTGACAAGTCTGTCAATATCACAGTGATCTTTATTCCCGTTACAATAAGGTTGATGCTGGGTTGCTGCTTTCAGAGATAAAATAACTGTGAAAAGCTGTACATAAGTCTATAACGCGATCAAACTTTAAAAACTTCCCAGCTAGTGTTATGTCGAAATATTTTCCATAATATTATTTCTCCACACAAAGTAAATAAACAAGGATATTCATGGATTACGTGATTACATCTGCGTGACCTATTTTGAAGGATGCGGGTTGAAACGAGTGCTTAATAAATAGCCCAACTGTATGCTAATCAAAATCACTTCATCTGCAGGCAGCATGAATCGACGTATATTTAAGTATAACAAATCCGATGGCCTAGTGGTCGCGCTACTGCTGAGCATGAGGTCCTGGATTTGATTCCCAGGTCGGGCAAAGTGTTTTTGGGTTTTTCCATGTGGATTTTCTCAGTAGCAGCCCGGAGTCTGGAGTTGTGACCGATTAATAGGAAATAGGCTCGCCCCGTAATACATGGAACTTAAAAACTTAAACTTAAACATAACTGGCGAAATAAGTTTGCTAACAGGTACACCTCTGCCTGACCCTACGGGGAGTGCAGTCGTGATGTTATATATGAATATATGAATATTTCTGTCTAAAAATAACCGACATAATATCAGAAACCTTTTTCATATCGTTGCTATCACAATTTTTTTTTTCTCGAGTATTTCTTTTTTTTAGGATCTTAAAAGTTGCGAAGTTGCTAACAGTTTCTTTCCACTTAATAATGATTTGTTGGGTACTTTGTTTGGTTAAATCACAACGAAAAAATGTGTCATCAGGTGCTTTCCCAATATTTTGACCTCCCTAAATCTCGAGGGATGCCAAGCTAATTTCAACAGCGCCAATACAATAACGTTCAAGATGAGACTGTAGACTATATTCAAATTTAAATTAATCGTACCCGGTGGCAGTTCCTACCTACATAATAGCCAGTTTTAAATTCGATTCGTGACCGTCACTGGTGTTCGCATCTTCCGATAACAAGCCCGAGGCAAAGATAATAACGACCGGAAAGAACAACACTTTTTGGCTTCTGATTTTAAATTTTTCATGGAAATTTAAAACATCAGAAGGTCAATTCTCGTAATTTTTAACGTTCAAAATCTAGTCGCAGTCTCATCTCGGCGACAAACAAATGTCAAAATGTAGGGAAGTTAGAGGTATTTTTGACAGATTGAGGCTGAGATCAGACTGCGAACGATCTTAAAACTACGTGAATTGCCCCACTGGCCTGTACCTGTTTCCCAAAGTAACCTAGCTACACCTAACAATGCACTCACATTTCACCAGTTATGTTAAAGTTCTAGAGGGCAAGTCGTTCTGTCGGCGAATCGTTGGTCGACGAAACATTCTATCGGAGAAACAATGAAAAATGAATCGTTCTGTCGGAGAACCGTTCATCGGCGAAACGAAAGTCGGAGAACTGATAAACATACACAAGGGCACAGAGGAAAAGTGATGGATGTCATATTTTTTTCATTTGTTTGTTATTAGCAACATTTGAAAGTCCATTGAAAATAGTTTCTGTTTTCTTCAGAATACAGGCAAAAAACGTTTCTTGTCTCCAAAAAATTAACCGTTAAAAATTGAGGCACAGGATAAAAACGGTGAAGGTTTCCTGATACCGGAGAAAAATGATGGATGTCAGTCAAAAATGATGGAGGTGTCTATGGTAGCTATGGCCGGATATGGTACAGCCGCCAGCACATCAAGCTACTACAATCTGTCAAATTTCTTTAATAGATTTTCAACTTTAACCCTAAAGCATTAAGGTTCAAGGTTGATTGGGAAAATTTGACAGTTTCGGGTAGCTTGACCTGCTGGCGTCCGTACTATTGTTATTCATTAGTTGAATTTATTAATTTTTACATAGAGGGTGATAAAAAGTAGTGTCCACCTCGGGAGCAACAGTATTTTAAGCTCGAGTGACGTAGTTTGAACGCGAGAGCCTTCAAAATAGTTGCTTACTCCTTTGGCAAACAACATACTCTTCTTGCACTACCCAATGTAAGTAATATTACCTATAATCAGCCTATAATGTTCCCACTGCTGGGACACAGGCCTCCTCTCTGTGAGAAGGAGTGGGCCTTAATCCACCACGCGGGCCCATTGCGGGTTGGTAGATGTCACATGTCTTCGAATTTTTTAGTTCTAGGACATGCCGGTTTCCTCACGATATTTTCCTTCACCGTTTAAAGAGCAGTGGTGATGAAATAATTTACACAAAGTAAAGCGCCTGTCTAGGTTCGAACCTACGACCTACAACTCGTAAGCCGCGGCTGTTACCACTGGGCCACCACTGCTCTAAAGTAAGTAATATTGATGATGATTAATTAAGCATAGTGTTTCCTTGATGACATTCATCACTTTTTGACTGACATTCATCGTTGTTCTCCTGGAATATTAGATCATTTTTTTTTTTCAAATGAAAAAAAGTCTTTGGACGCTCTAATAACATTAACTTTCATTCCAACCATGACAATAAATATGAACATTCATTTTATTTAGTGTGAGGTTAGTGTTAAACAGATACAATGAGTCTATGAACTTAATAATCTGATTTTCTCCAATCAAAGTAAAATTGACACCCATCATTTTTCTCCTATACCGTTCATATAATTACTTTCCATTCAATAACCAAGAACGAAACAAGCATGGGGGTGCTTCTGATAATTTAATTATGGAAAAACTCATTAAAACTTTGCCCTAACCGAGAATCGAACTTAGGAGGACGCTTAGCAGTCAGATTCTACTTACATAGCTTAGATGGCATTGTACATCAACATTCAATTCATACATTACACTCCAATGATCAATATTTACATAATTCCCAACACTATTGAATATCAAAATTATTACTAGGTATGTTCGGCTATTTTTTCATTTTATTTTTTAAAAAACGTTGCCCCACACTAGGAATTTCTCCTGTATCGTGGGTGCGTTTACAAACATTTAAACTCACATACACAAACAGCCAGACCCGGAACAACTACTTGTAGGTCATACAAATATTTATTCCGTGCGGGAATCAAACCCGCGACACGCAGCGCAGCAGTCAATCGCTTGATATATTTGCGCCAACCGTGCCGTCAAATATATCGCCGCCTCAATAATTTTGTTACTATTGGGTTCGAATATGATATTCATGATGTGTCAAATAACTACGATATGCTAACAACACGGGCCGACAATGAATGCATTAATTTGTGTAGATAAAATAAACTACCGTTAGCTGCGATACCGACTGCTGCAAATTTAGAATGATCTAAAATTGCAAATTGACCAATTCTGAACCAAACCAAAATAAATATGCGACCTTGTTCAACTTTGCCATTCGAATTTAGTTTCTGAACGCTAATGAAGTAAAAAGTTCTAACTGCCTTTAAATGAAGTTCCTCAGGAAATAGAAGTGGTCGGCTCGGCGAAGAGTTAATTGTTATTTGCATCGGATTTCAATAAAACTTGTTTGAAAGGACTTTCCCGAACCATTTCAGAAAAGCCTGTCCCATTTGACTCGATAGGTCGACGAATGACAGCCGGGACTAACCGCTTTACGTGCTTTCCCAGGCACGTAGGGGTCTCGGTATGTAATGGATGGTCACCCATCGCCACCGTGATCACCACCGGATGACCGGACCGTAGACAGTCCAACTTCGGCAAGCGTAGCATAACTGTGATCGATCCTTGAGGCTGTTAATACCTAAAACAACACAGCAACAACGACTTATCAATAGATACAACTCTGTAAGCCTGTCTTCTCTTACTGTCTTAGTCCGATGGGACGGCAAACCAACACGACCGGAGAGAGATCAGGCGCAGGACCACAACCTTAACGTGCTTTCCGAGGCACGGGGATATCACACCGCCGAACTGCGGGCTGCAAATTGGTCATAGCAACCTTTCGAAGTTCAGGACGTCGCGATTATGAACAGTTTTAATCAAGTAAATCGTTATAGCGTACATACCTTCTAAGTAACGCAATTCTACTTGTAACTTTACATTGGTATTTTAAACTTCAAAGTTCATTATGACAATCAAGTAATGTTAGGTAAATCTACCGAAATTATGTTCATGACGGAAAACCGGTTCATTGTGATTTATGAGGGTAGGTAGCGCCGGGTGTAATATTAAACAAGAACTTTCTACACGCTTGAGGTTTTAGGGCGTACTTAAGTACGGATGCCAGCACATCAAGTTACTACAATCTGTCAAATTTCTTTAACAGATTTTCAACTCTAACGCTAAAGCATTAAGGTTCAAGGCTAATTGGGAAAATTTGACAGTTTCGGGTAGCTTGACCTGCTGGCGTCTGTACATAACTTCCATTAAAGAATCATACACGTAACTTTATTATGACTTTATAAAGATGAAGAAGTTGCCAGATTAATATTTACCCGCGGACTGGTTCATCAGAGCAATTTATTACTTATTTATTAAAATTACTGACTCGCTGGTTTAACAGTCGCAACCGCTACTGCTGAGGACGAGGTCCTGGGTTTGATTACCAGGTCGGGCAAAGTGTTATTGGGTTTTTGTATCTAGAATTTCTCAGTGGCAGTCTGGTGTAGGCTTGCCCCCTATTACATGGGACTTAGACACAACTGGCGATATGCGGGTTTACTATAGGCACAACTCTGCCAAACCCTTCGAGGAAACAAAGCGTGTTGTTAAGTTATGTTATTAAAATGAAGTCTTCTGCTAGAAAAGTGTTACAGTAGATGAATTTGTAGAATCCGTACGACTGTAAAATAAAGACTAGCTAGGAGATTTATGTCCTAATAACTCATTCAAATGTGCACGTACTTACATTTATAAAAGTGGTGTCTGCCGGCAAAGCTGGGGGGATAGCGCTCCACGGTAGCAAGGATAAATTATATTACTTTCTGAATCCACTGAATCAAAACCGAGTTACAGATTACTTTAAATCCATAAAATTTTAACTTTCCGGTTTTGTGCGAAAAGTTTCTCTTTATTTCTGTAGATGGTAGACACATTATTACCTATATGACGGTAATTAAGACGAATTTACATTTGGGAACTAGTCGCACAAAGTTAGTTATTCAATTATAGATATGAAACTTAGTCAATGAATCATCAATATTTATCAATTACACTGTGTAGGATAGAACAGACATTTATTTTACAAATATGGGTGATCCATAATAGGTGTTATAATACATTAAAGCTCAGCCATATTTAACCATTCGGCATGCAACATTTATATGTATTACATAATAACCACAGAACAGATTATCTGTTCTGTGATAGTAACAATACCTACCTCCTGCCTACATATTTGACAGATATTGAAATCTAGCTAACTTTGAGTAGATACCTACTATTTGAAAGCGCTCATTTATTTACATTTAATAAATCTATAAAGGTATTTACAGCCATAAATAGCGTTCTCTTGAATATCTGAAAACGTTATATAAATCCTTAAAGGAGGCAAAAAATTCAAGCTAGCTATATTTGTTGAAACGCTCGTAAAACTTTAATGTGGACACGTACTGCATAGGTTTCACTACTTAGGTATATCATATACGTGCTTCTTTTAGCTAGTTGAACCACGCATTCGGAGAAATATTGAGCTACTAGCTGACTTCAGTCGTGTGCATGTCGAAATTGGGTTTAAATGGGTTTTATTTCTTATGCGAGTAACCCTCATTAATTTTCTAAAATAAAAATAGCCTAAGTTACTTCTTATAACATCAGCTATCTTTTAGTGAAAGTCCCGCCAAAATCAGTCCAGTCGTTTCGGAGATTAGCCGGAACAAACAGACAGACATATAAAAATATTAAAATTTATTTTTTGTTTTATAAGTGCCGTGTATGCCTTAATATGCATTAATTCAAAAGTCGTTATTTTGAATTACAAACAGACACTTTAATTTTAATATTTGTATAGATTTACGTCTGGCATTACCAATGTACACTTCGGCCAAGTTTACAGCCAACCTTTGGAAAATAAATTCCTTTAACTTCGCCATCATAACATCACCTCTTGTTTCCCTGAAGGGTTGGGCAGTAGTGTGCCTCGTTTGTCAAGCCTGGGTTCCATTCCCAGGTCGGGCAAAGTTGTATTGGGCTTTTGGGGCTCGGAGACTGAATTTATACCCGGTTGATGGCAACAGGCCCGCCCCCTATTACATGGGACTTAAACATAATTAGCGAAATGTGGGTCTACTAAAAGGTACACCTCTGCCCAACCCTTCTATTAACTTATTTATAGAGCTATTTCCCTAGAAACGTAGTTTAATATGTTACCTCGTAAGTTTTTTGTTGTATACGCTATTAGCGCGTTGGGTCGTGCCACTCGTGCTACGCCGGTCGGAGCACGGTTGCTGCCCTCACTAATTGCACTTTCTAACGCTTCGCTGCAACCTGCACGATTGTTCTCCGCTTCGAATATGTTCAATTAGTCGATACCTTTTATTTCCATCCATCCATCAGCTCCTTTTGTTTTATTACAGGTCCGCCTTTACTAACAAACGAACAAGGCTTAAAGGATTTTTCACTCCACCGCGTTTTTCGTAGGTATAGAGACTACGAATCTTGCATTTCTAATTTTTATTGTCACCTTACTTCTTGTACTCTGTGAATAACTTTATTTTAAAAATACATACACTGGATAAACTTCTTACACTAAGGGCCGGTTTTTTGATCCGTAGTTAACTCAACCAATTGTTAAAAATAGTAACTAATGGTTAAATTTTTGCAAAATGTGTTTTTTTGTACAATTGTTAGTTTATCTAATACTTATTTTTTTTAACTAATATTTAATTATTTGTCTAATACATGATGATAAACACAGATAAACTAAAAATTGATCAAAAAACACATTTTACAAACATTTAACCAGTAGTTACTATTTTTCGGATCAAAAATCCGGCCCTAAGGGCTGATTTTTCAAAAGACCGATAAAATTTATTTGTGGTCTGTCAGAAGTCAATTTTATTAAATTGACTTCTGACAGATCTTGTATGGAAGAACTGTCAAAAATTCAAAATTATTCCTCGGATAAAATTATCTGGCGTTTGAAAAATCAGAACTAAATTAAATAACAAACACTAGTCCACTATAACATCTCCCGCGCCGAAGGCTAATTAGTCTCTGTTGAGATTGGCTGCCGTGGCCGAAATACGGTCTAGAGGACTATATAATTACTTATTCATTTATTTAATCATTTATGTACACACATATATAATAAATAGAATAGAAATAGAAAAATTGGTACAAAGATGATGCTTATTTCTAAAGAAATCTCTTCCAGCATACCTGCGATAGGAAAGTAGATTCCAGATATGAAAAAGCAAGGGTTAACCACATACATAAGTATTGATCGGGGTTAACAAAAATCTACGTCAAAAGAACCGCGGGTGGGCGACATTACACCTAGTTTAGGCTTATTTATTGCGTGTTATATTTGGTAATAAAAATAATACCAATAACGATATTTCAAGTGATTGGTATAATTTATCTTTCCGAATACACCCACTGGGAATAAATTGGTTTGAGGTCAGGGCGGTAGGCTTTTACTTCCAAACAGTAACTTGATTATTTATTAACCTTACTGTTATAGAGAACTCTCAATTTATCACGCGAGGGAAAATGGGAGGTCTAGCATGTCAGCAACCAATCATCACAGTTTTGCTATTGTTGGAAGAGAAGTGTGCAAAAATGAGGATTACCGTTATGATTTTTGATGCTTACCTCTATGCGACTGCCTGTGTCTTAGACTCATCTTAATATTGGTGGATAAGAGTTACCAGCAAAGAAAATACAACCCGGCTGATTACAGCGGTCAACAGGCAATCTTCGCAATCAATGGTAAATTCATCAAATTCATCATCCATATCTACATACAAGACCCAAAACTTACGATTCAAAGTCTACCATTAAATCCAAATTAAATCAGAAAACTTATTATTACTTAAAACTTTTCGATTTCGATCAAAAAGTTTATCGGAAGAGAAAAAAATATCCGAATGATGTCGTAAAAGAGTATTGATTGCATGACTCGCGGGCGGCACTAATAAATTGAAGATATTTGCACGAACCTACTTAATGTAAGTGAATGTAAGGTGTATCTAATGGATAATATACGAATTCAACTTTGAAATATATCATCAGTAATGTTAGAATAATAAATAACTCGACCGCAGATGGAATAGCAGCTGTTTAACGTACATTTAAAAAAATATCTCATAGTCAAATGTTATTATACCATATCGGAACTTTTAAATGACCGCAATTAATTAAATAGATTATTATAATTACGTCATTTTCAGAATTTGACTTTTGAACTTTATTTTTTCCCCTTTTTAATTAGGATTAAGTTATTAATGTCATAGTTCGTTGTGTAGACTCAATTTTTTTATGGTTTATTCTAAACCAAAAATATGTTGTTTTGTACGCCATAAATGGCAAAGCATGCAGATCTACCTGTTATTTTAAGACCTCGCACATATTATTTGATGTATACTCATGTTTTACAATAAATATATTCTATTCTATTCTATTCTAATAACGTAATCCCAGTTTTTATATAACAGTTTATATTTATTGTCAGTACGTATAGAGTTACGAGCAGACTGTATGTCGGGTGTCGAAAACCGTTCAAAGGCGAGGCTCGCACTGAAATAAACCAATATTGTATGGCACATAAACAAAAATAACTAAGTAATTATGTTGTTGAATGATCCAATTGTTGAACGTTTACGTTTTGGGGGCTCGGGAACAAGAAATCCTTTTGACATCTTTCGGCAAGTCGGGAAGAACGCGTGTGTAACATTTTTGTCATGTCATACGTTAAGCCCGGGATTTGTGGGATGTCAGTGCGAGCCTGGGTCTCAAGACGTGATATTTATTTATTTACGGCGCCGTAAGTTTGTTCTGTTATCATTTTTGATGACTGGTCGCAAATTGCAAAAGTGGATTTTTGTGTTTTTTTGTGTTTTCAAGTGGGGTATGAGGAAAGTAAGAAACTTATAATGGTATATTCAGGGAAACGTGAAACAGGAAAATCAGTGTGCATGTTTGAATAGGTGTCACAAGGAAAGTGGTCGATTTACTCTATAAATCCATTTGGAAAAATAATCTAAACTAAGACTTTTGTTTGTTACGCTTTCACGCTAAAACGGCTGAACGGATTCGAATAAACACATAGGTAGACCATGACCTGGATTAGGAGGACCTAGGATACGTTTTATCTCGATATTCCCACGGAATTGAATAAAAACAAACTTGAAGTCATCAGCGTACGCACTAATTACGGTAGAAAGACTATATTATTTGAAGGAGTACATCTGTTCAATGCATTACCGGACGACATTAAAGAGTGTGATAACGTAAATATGTTTAAATATAAGCTGAAGAAACATTTAAGTGCATTATAACTGCTAATACTCTGGAGGAAATTTGTATTGTCACTGTATTTATGTTTATTACTTTGTATCTCATTATAAGCGGACTGTATGTTCTTATGAGAAATCATCATTTCAGCCGATAGACGTCCACTGCTGGACATAGGCCTCCCCCAAGTGTCGCCACATTGACCGGTCCCGTGCGACTCGCATCCAGCGGATTCCCGCAACCTTCACCAGGTCATCGGTCCCCCTAGTGGGAGGCCTTCCAACGCAACGTCTTCCGGTTCGCGGTCGCCACTCCAGAACTTTTCGGCCCCATCGGCCATCCGTTCTGCGAGCAATGTGCCCTGCCCACTGCCACTTAAGTTTGGCAATTCTTCGGGCTACGTCGGTAACCTTGGTTCTCTTGCGGATGTCCTCATTTCTGATTCGATCACGCAAGGAAACTCCGAGCATAGCCCTCTCCATTGCCCTTTGAGTGACTTTAAGCCTTCTGATGAGGCCCATTGTGAGCGACCACGTTTCAGTCCCGTATGTGATCACTGGCAACACACACTGGTCATAGACTTTCGTCTTGAGACACTGTGGTAAGTTGGACGAGAAGATACCGCGCAGCCTCCCGAACGCCGCCCAGCCGAGTTGGATTCGACGATTGACCTCTTTCTCGAAGTTAGACCTACCTAACTGGACCGTTTGTCCCAGGTACACATAATCGTCTACAACTTCGAGTGTTGAGTCTCCGATCTTGATAGGAGTGGGTGTGACATGGACATTCAGCATGATCTTGGTTTTGTCCATGTTCATTTTAAGACCCACTCTTCCGGAAGCTCTGCTGAGGTCATCGAGCATTATACTGAGGTCCTCCATGGTCTCAGCCATGACCACTATATCGTCGGCAAACCGAAGGTGAGTGATGTACTCGCCATTGACGTTGATGCCAAGCCCTCTCCAGTCCAGAACCTTGAAGACATCCTCTAGTGCAGCGGTGAACAGTTTCGGAGATATGACGTCTCCCTGTCTCACCCCTCGCTGCAGAAGGATAGGTTCGGAAGCTTGGTCCTGAAGTCGGACTGACATGGTGGCGTTTTTGTACGTTACGAGAAATAAATTTCTTTAAACCGAACCGATTGAGACTAATGTGTGAAACCGAGGGGTGCAGCTAGTAATAAATATAAGCAGCCTATTATTGTCCCACAGCGGGGCAAAAGCGTATTCTCATACAGAGAAAGCACTAACATTTATCACAACGCTTGCTAAAGAAGGGTTAGCGATTTCAGACTCATGTTTACTTATACAGGATGAAATTGAAAACTTGGGCCAACACGAAATAGGACTTTCAGTAACTGTTACATAATCTTTATAAATTGGTATTTCCTAAATCTTGAATCTTAAAAAACATTGTGTAATTATCTTCTTAGATAGTGGAAACTAAGTTAGTACCTTCAAGTAGAAACGAATTTGTTATCGGCGTTCCAGTAAAAAAAGGTGCGCGACTACGTTGACAAATCACTTGCCTACACGCATGTACGAGCATCCCTTTTTTTAATGACATGCTCTACATTTTCTTTATAACACGTTGAATTAGATATTTTAATTTGGCGCACCTATTCAATTTCATCCTGTATTAATCCATGTTTTCTCACGATGTTTTTTCTTCACCGATGTCATTAATTTCCAACGTAAACTCAGAAAGAACATATGATTTGAAAAAAGTCACATTGGTACTAGCCCTAGCTAGATATGAACCCACAACCTCAAATAAAGATGAATACCGTTCTATACGCAAAAAAAAATTGTATGAAAAACATGTAAGGTTGTCAGTCCGGGAAGATGAGTAAAACAAATGACTCCATTGGTATCTCGTGTATTACTGGTCAATCATAGAGCACTATCCTTAATAAACATATTGATTCTTAATATTAGAATAAAAGAGCACACAAACATAAGTCTTACACACTACAAATATAACTGTCTTTTCCGTCGCCCAGTCGGGTTATACTTAACCAGTTAACTACTGCAACCTGCTCTTTTCCGAATTCACAAAATGGTTTCCCAAATGGCGAAGACTTTCAGTAGCGGGTTTAAATTCGATTTCAGTCACAGCCAAATGTTTACAAACTTCAAATTGTGGTTTGTAAACAAATGCTTCCAGACAAAAACTCATTAAGTTGGGTTACAAAACAACCGGGGAGTATGACTCAAACTTGACCGGAACTATCACGCTTTGGTCTCAGAAGGGGTAGGCTGACTTACCTACTCATAAAAAGCTAGGTCCGATTTTTCAAATAAATCATTTTCCTCTTATATTTACTCCATTCGAACTTCGGGCATGTCTGCGAATGTCAGAATCAGAATGGGAAGACTGAAGATATCAATCTTAGAGGAGAAGAAAAAGAACATTATACAATATAAAATGTCCGGTTTGCTTGAAGAAAAAAGAAATACCTACTCGAGTATTACTTTTTTTTTGTATTTCATAGTGCCACTTAATTTATTTAAGTATGTTTTCATTTTTGTATGTACAGACGCCAGCACATCAAGCTACCCGAAACTGTCAAATTTTCCCAATCAACCTTGAACCTAATGCTTAAGCGAAAAAGTTGAAAATCTTTTAAAGAAATTTTACAGATTGTAGTAGCTTGATGTGCTGGCGTCTGTACCTTGATATATTCATGTAATTTGTTATCATTTAATTGTGCTTTTTTGTGCACTAAATAAATGATTATCTATCCTTGCATCAGTGTGCACTGTGTCCACCATATGAGTGATAAGCTCGCGGCGACTGCAAAGCTTTTAGTCAACCAATGAATATAAAAAGAGATAAGTAATTAAAATTGACAAATCAGTAATTGCCACAAATTAATGGAATCGAAACAATGATAATATTACAATAAACATGAGTTTTACCTGAAATGCAAATGGTGGTACTTTTCCCATTTCAATTTGCGGAAATTATCATTATGTGGCTGCTGTGCTGGCTGTATGAAATTATTTACTATAAAAAGTCATTATATTTCAAGATATATATATAACTACTAAGTTACTTAACATTTTCAGAAGATTATCGCCACTATTACGACAAACATTCTCTGGGAAACTACACTACTTATCATGAATCGATTCAAATCATGATTATAACGATTATGTCGACGGCTGAGAGGTCTGCGCAGCTCGCCCATCATCAGTATGGTCTTGAGGTGGAGATTCCATGGCGTAGGTCTCAAGTAACACAGTAACAATACTAATATAACATACAATACATACAATATAGTAATATAGTTAGAGACAATACTAATAAGGTATCTGTGAACCAACGATCCCGATTGGAGGTCCGATCTGAAGTATCGTTCTGAGCCAAGTTCTCCTGCGACTCGCGCTTTTATAACTTTAAAATTGACACCCCTCCAACCGATTCCGTTCATGTGACATGTGACGTCACTGCGTTCACCGGTATTACAAAAATCAATTGAGCGTCTAAACCAAATATATAGTCAAAGATGCGACATATACATTATATTAGTCGTTACAGCGGGATGAAGTAGAGGGAGGGAGGGAGTGTAGGGTCACTTGAATATGTACCTACATGTAATTCCTCATTCCTCTAAAGGAGTAGTATTTTAAGGTATGAGTAAACATCATATTAGTCGTTACAGCTAATTCCGATCGGGCCTTAATTTATTGAGGCATCCCCAGGCAAGCCCGGTTAAGCAGACGACAACCTCATAGGTTGAACTGCGGGATGCCATACATAAATAATAGTCGTTACAGCGGGATAAAGTAGACCAGTTCTAAGTTAATGTTCACTGGACTGAGTGTACAATAAAGAACTTATTATTTTTTTTAAAAACATTCAGATAGAATTATACGTGTTGTTATTAAATAAATGAATATTACCATTTACCGCAAACAAAAAAGGCAGACGGCACACTTTCGAAGGCGACCGCAACCGAAGACAGCAGCAGCAAACCGACTGGTTTCTATGTAACTCTATGAAAAGGCTTTCGTAAATGGCAAACTACCGCCTGTCACAATTTTCATTAAGTTACATAGAAACTAGTCCTGTCACTAAGGTCTGCCAAAGCGATTGGGCGATATTAACGCTGCGATTTGCGGTTCGGTTGCCTTGGGAAGAGCACCTTTATAGAAAACAAACGCATTAATAACCCGTCCCTGAGAGAATAGAATAGAATACTTTTTATTATGTACATCATATAAATTACAGACCAAAATATAAAAAAGAAAATTACAAAGCGTGACACAATGGGCGGTCTATCGCTAAGAGCGATCTTTTAAAGACAACCTTTGGATGGAATAAAAAGGGGAAGGAGAGACAAATATTGTAAGTAGTCTGTGGTGCACCATTTGCATAAAACAATAAATACATACATAAAGTATATTATACTAATCTAAATAAATAAATATATATATAAATTATAATAATAAACATGACACAGGAGCAAAGAAAATATAAACATGATGTTTATGGAGAGAAGAAGTGCTTTTTGATCATAGCTTTAAAAGTGGACAAAGTTTGAGCACGCCTTACCGACGAACCGAACTGGTGGAGGTTAACCAATAACTTATTTGTGCAACATAATTTCTATATGACCTCCTGTCTCTTATAGATTAGAGCTCATATCCCCTTGCATAAACAAACAGGTATTTAATGTACCGTCTATCATGTTGATGCATGACTGTGACTCGATATCCTGGTTGAGCCAATAGCATTTCCTCCCTGACAAGTTAAATCTACTTAACTCCATTTATATGGGATCGCTGTTGACTACCGCATAATCAGCCTATAATGTTCCCACTGCTGGGACACAGGCCTCCTCTCTGTGAGAGGGAGTGGGCCGTAAGCCACCACGCGGACTCAGTGTGGGTCTAGGATATGCCGGTTTCTTCAGTGATGATGAAATAATTAATACAAAGTAAAGTGCCTGCCACCACTGCTCTCAAAAGGGTGAAGGAAAACATCGTGAGGAAACCGACATGTCCTAGAACCAAAAATCCGAAGACATGTGACATCCACCAACCCGCTCTGGGCCCGCGTGGAGGATTATGGCCCACTACCTCTCATAGAGAGGAGGCTTGTGGGATATAAGCCTCCGCAGAGGGAACATTATAGGCTGATTATACTAAAGTGCCTGCATGGTTCGAACCTACGACCTACAAAGTCGTAAGTCGCGGCCATTTCTACTGGTCAACCACTGTTGATCGACTACCGCCACTAAGTGATACCTACTGCTAATAATATTCAATGAGCATCCGATGTAATCCCGGCTTTAAACAGATCATTCTAATTAGTGTCGTAAGGATTACTAGGTGCATTCCCAACTAGCAAAATTTTAACTTACAAGTGTCCCAAGACCTATATTTTTTTACTCTTTTAGCATACTTAGAAACAACTGTAAGTGTCGATTTAGGCGCACTTTATAAGAGAATTCTCACTTAGAGTCAACTTATAACGCTCTTATTGAAGATTACTTTACACTTACAATAATCTTGTTACTGCTCTTATAATACAATAACTTATAATGGTTTTATAATGGCATGGTTTGAGGGAAAATAGGACTTAGAGCGCTCTTACGACTGCCCTTGTAAGTGTAATTCCCCTTATGTTGCTCTATGGAAGCTCAATAAAGGATTATTTATCACAACGGCCGAAAGAGTGTGCGCGAGCGCTGTTGGAATAAAAAAAAGTTGTCAACTCATTGAAGTATCATTTGTATTAGTAGTATTTTTATTTCCTGTAATCATTTATTTAATTTGCTTGATAGTTATGTGTCTATGAACATAAATAACTTGCGGTGTACATTTCTTCGAATGTTTTGCGGAATAAAGTGAAATATTTTCACAGGCCCACTTCGTTAGGTATTTAGAATATTATTTAAAAAAATATTAATTACTTTAAAATAAAAACTGACGCCATTAGAGATTTATAAGACCAATTACTCTTCTCTAAGATAAGCTTAATACTAAAATGTCTTATTTCACACTACCTAAGTTGATTTTAAACCTTTTGGTCTTATTGAGCACTTACATAAGGTAACTACTTGCAGCCATTTAATAAATTTAGGGTTCCTTTTTAAACCATGGCATACAAATTACCAGTTTGTGGTAGGTTTAATGTTAGGTGAGCCAAACGTGCATAAGTATATATTATTATGTACCTAATGGGTGGGTAAGTGGGTACCTACTATTAAGTGTGTGTGTTTTAAAATATTTTTATTAACTCTTTTTTATAGTGGATATTGACCCCCGGGCCGTGTCACGATAGTATAATGGTTACCATAATGGATTTTGACTGCTTTTTGAGTAAAAAAAAAATGAGATTGCTCAAGAAGAGGAAGTGGCCCTGGACCGTAACTCACTTTATTCTTTCACAAAAATGTTTCGCTTGTGGATACACATCATGGTTTAACGCCAAAGAACCTCAAAAGCCATTCAGCGGGATTGTCCGAAAGGGTTACCGCTACCCCGGAACATAAAGGGCGAAGGAAGGAACATGGGTGGGTTTTAGTCAGTAAGAGTCTGACACTCCCTTCCGCTCCACCCAAAGCGGGAGGGGTCATTTGATGATTTCCCACCAAAAAAAAAAAAACCTCAAAAGCCATTTCGTTTCATATTAGTTCAAAGCGATGTAAATAAATTATTGCATGCCGAATTCATAACGCCAAGATCAATCAAGTGGAGTGAATCACACACAGGAATGTCTACCATATCGATATTGAGTTTTAGAAACGGAGAATCCAATTTATGGTGTTCTTCGTTTTTTTGACCGAAAATCACTGTCGTTTCTTTTAGGACAGTCAAATTCTCGGAATGTGACAGTTCAAGACACCGGTGAATATTCACCTACCACAGTACATTTTAGACAGCCATGCTTGGCGTTGAAATTTACTACTCTTTTAATAAATGCTCTTGCTGAGGAGTCGCAAATGAAAGCTCTGATTTTTACGGGAACTAAAGTAGATGATCCTTTTGATTTAAGGGTTACACCACTGTTGAGAATTTCGTTCAATTCTGTTACCAGAGGATTCAAGAAAGCTTGCAAATCAGATGGTTTACTATCTTCCGCATATATACCTGGAAGTAAAATCAATTTTTAGCAATATAATGTCGCCAATAAATATGCGAACAGTTTGAGTCGAGTTCATATTTTTGTGACGATAAGACTTAAGAATAGTACTAATGGAGAGCATGGAATTTCAGAAATACTGCACAGGATGGGCAAAAATTGTTGTCTAGAGCTGTTATTGGGAACAGAAACAAGTTCGTGTTCAAAAACAATTTTTCCAACTGTTTTCTTAAGCTGTTATGCCAATAAAGCCCTGTCCCTATTGTGTCTATCTGTATTTTTTGTCCGCTTGTTTGGAACTAAGTTCGGGCATCTTTGGGTAGTATGTGCTCGATTCTTTTATTAATAATCACAGAAAGTTCATTAAACGCCGAGTGTGGTATATTATTCTGAACAGCCCATATTTTGATTTCTTCACGAAATTGTATATTTTTTTCGTAATCCGTTGTTTTTGTTTCACATTCACTTTCATCGCTATCGTCAGAACCAGAATTAAGACTAGAATCTGCCAGTTCAAAGTCTTCAGAGCTGATATCTACTTGCTTTTGTACGGAACCATCGAACGATTTACTGGCTCCATCGTTGTCTATCGTAGTTCTACTAGTACCAAGTAACCTTTTCTGTGAGTCCGTCTATTTTTTGTTTAATTTTATTCCTATATGCTCCACTTCTTTTAAATCTTTTCCATTTTTCAAACTCCATGCTTAACTGTTACAAACACTTCGCAATGTTTACACGAATATAATGGCGGACATTCTTAATAAAGTATTCACAAGTCTTTTAAAAGACAAAATATTCTGATAGAGCTCTACTATTAGTCGTCTTCTCTTTAATTTGACTCAGAGAACACTTAATTCACACTTACAACTTGGCTTTATAGTAGTTTTATGTAAAAGTTTATTAAGGTCATAAGTGTTATAAAACACTCAATGTAGACTCTACTAAGAAAGAATGTACTTTTAAGATGATTTTTTAAGTACAAATAATATTCAAGAGCAATTGCTCTTTAAAAATGCACTTGTAAGACAACTGTGCTGATAAATGTGTTACAACGATTCTTTATAGACATATATAAGAGCACGTATTAAGCGTTAGTATTCTTTTAGTTCAAAATGCCTTAGATCATGCTTTTATAAGATGTACTGTCATAGTCTAGACACAAGTAAGTCTGCTGTAACACCTTAGTTCTTAAATCAGCATATCCGCAAGAGAAAATTGCTAGTTGGGTTATATTACAATTGATGAACTATTCGACGTATCTATTAGGCACTAGTACAGCTTTATCGGTTGCCTGGTTACCTAGGTAATTTTCGCTTAGCTAGGACGTTTTTAGTACACGAGTACTAACGACCCGCCTCTGTTTCACATGGGTGCAATCTCGATCTCGATCAAGAAATTTTGATGCTATTTTGTTTTGACTTGTCGCCACATGCCCAAACACCCAGATTTCTGTGCTATATCTAAGGGACCGTCTCCACAAGCGAGAGAATCGCGGCGATATTATCGTCGCGCCATCATATTCTCGCCGCGATGATATCGCCGGGTATGTATGATAGGTAGGTACGGGTATATATGATATCGTAGAAATACGTGGCACGGCGATAATATCGCCGCGATTCTCTCGCTCGTGGAGACGGCCCATATGGGTTTTCAATCGCCGGATAACTTTTATTCGAGGAATAACATTGACGTTTGACAGTTTTTGTATGAAATAACTGTCAAAATTTCAAAATTATTCCTCGAGTAAAGTTATCAGATGATTGAAGAATCAGCCCTAAGTTAAATATAAAACCTTCTGGAATAACTGCTCTAAATTATAGTGATAATAACATCTACACAATGGATTTGCCATTGTGTGGTTTAGAAGATGTAAGCGGTCACACAGACAGACATCAAAAACGACTTCATTATACGTAGTATATATACTACGTAAATACTAAAGATATAGATCCCCAATCCTACGCGTTAACAAATCCGCATGGCGCTAAAAAACGCCCACTCTGACAAATCTCATAGTAGCAATTGCGATTGTTTGCCTGAAGTAACAGCTACCAGCAGCAAATTAAATCATAAAGGCCCTGAACACTGAACAGGCTTTCAAAACTCTCTGAAGAAAGCAAAAAACATGTCGGAAAACGGAAAAAGTGAATTCTGAAAAAGGTTTTTAAGCTCTGTAGTGACGTGAAAAGACTTAGCTAAATGGAATTGCGTGCAAAAGCGCTCTGTTCTGATTATTTACGGCGTGTTGCTATTTTCGTAGCGCGAACAATACTGAATATACTTGCATGTCACATGATAACTTTTGCATTATTCAGGAGCATTTGATTGTTGCAGTGAATGTTGTGAAATGTTTTATTAAATCACGACGCCAAACTAACTTAATTATCATAATTTGGTAGGCTAAACGTGTTTGTAAACCAAACATATGTACGTAGGTTGAACGCTCCGCCCATAAGTACCATTTTCTCGAACACTAATGCCATTGACACTCTGCCTCTGTAGTCTGTAGTCTGTTCAAATAAGATAACTGAACTTGCCTTTATTTTCAGCGTACAAGCCGTACGTCCCCAGAGCTTCGTCTCGTATCAAAACACATAACGATTCCAAATATTTAACAAAATAACAAAGATTTCATAAAATTATGCTCAGTTTCAAACAACTGTTGAAATTGGATAAGTTAACGCGTAGTTTCGGCAATTTAAGATAGAGCTTTTATTGGATCTAAAGCAAAAACAATAACACCAAGGACAATAATTTAGCCAATTAGAGTTTTTAAATCAACAGCGCTTGCTACAAGACCTTTAAATTGTTTTAATTTTGAATAACAAATAGCCATAATAAAAGTTTATGTAACAGTAGTCTAAAATAATAATAATACGAGCCTATTATATTCCCACTGCAGGTCAAAGGCCTCTTCTCATAAAGAGAAGGCATGAGCATTGATCACTACCCTCGCTCAAGTCGGTTTGGCGATTTCTGACTTTCTCTCATTTCAACTTTTGCCTGCGTAGATCTCGAAAAATATCCCACGGGAATGTACTACCGTAACTAAGTTACTATTTTATTATACGTATAGATAAGTTCAGGTTTCCCCACGACGTTTTTTTTGGCTAGTAGTCTGACATCATGAAAATATTCGTAACAATTTCAAGAGGAAAATCTAATTGGCATCCAGACAAAGCATGCTCAATGTTCATACTACGTCCTTATGCAACGGTAATTCGATCGATGCTCAGCGATTGTATTACTCAACAAGGTACACAGGTACACTCACCGTCATTCTGCGATACAAACCCACACAATCAATATCAATCATGTGCTGTTGACCGTCCAATTGTTCGTGGTTAGCTACGAAATTATTTAAGGTACGCGAAAATGATTGACTTCGTACTTGAATATGCAACTGTGATTAGTAGAAAGTTTGTTCAATATTATTCATTAGTTGTCTGCGTAGTTTCACTGTCTGCGTAGTTTTGATGCAACCGTTTTGTTTCGTCTCGCCTGCGACCTCCTCCTTAATTATGGTCTCTAAAACTTATCAGAGTTAAAATTAACATAACTTCATGCCTGTAATTCCACGAAGGGTTAGTCAGAGGCGTACCTTGCCGCGTACATCTGCATTACATACACTTCCACATATATTTCGCCGTAATAGGGAGCGAGCCCTTTGCCATCAATCGGACACAAATCCAGACTCCGGGCTACTTAGAAATTTGTGATAGAAAAATCAAATAACACTTTGCCTTTGCTTTGACTTAAGACCCAGGACCTCATGCTCAGCAGTAGCCCTTGCAGCGACGCGGTCAGCGACAGACCAACGACGAAGTCTTAAAATTCAACGTTTAAATTCGTCAAACTAAAAAAGAAAAGTTGTTCAGATTCGGGTCTACACGCACATGCGTGTAGACCCGAATCTGAACAACTTTTCACAACAATCTGAACAAACTCAAAAATACATTTTCACACCGGCTATATATATTTTCCGGAGACATAAAAATGAAAACAAATGTAACTTCTCGAGCTCTCTCGTAAAAGCCTTTTGTGAATTCAGCCCCTTAAGCTCCAGGTAGTCTGCAAAAATAAATTATTAACGTTTGTTCCCACTAAAGGTTCATATTTCTAAAGAAAAGTTCGCAGTTAAACCTTGACAATGCTTTCTTAAGCAACAAATAACAGTTATGTAAACAGTCACTCTTGCCCGCATAGTAATGAATGACCAGTCATCATGCTAATAAGATGACACCTATAAATGCAATAATCATCAATTCTAAACAAGCAATCTAATTCTAATCTCTAATGGATCCCTTTTATCGCCGTTTTTAAAGCGCAATTAAATCCATTGTCTAACAGACATTAATTGTTTAATTGATCGTCTTGCTCTGTACGACGATAAAGCAATATAAATCAACAAGTTAAGACGAGTTTTTATAAATAAATTTAAATGCTTAAGTAAGCATGTTAAACAAACAATTGCAGTTAAAGTAACTACTCAGTCGTATCTGGGATCCCGTCTGCTTATAATAGTGTAACTTTGTGAATGGAGAACCAATTTTGTTATAACAAAACTTTCGAACGTGCGCCGTATCAGGAAACATTCAGCTCGGAACAATTATCTCTGGGATATTACTGAGAGCAGATATCATAAGGACATAGCTACACGTGTGTTCTGTAGATAGAAATGCCAACGTCCTATTTTATTGGAACGTGAAGCGCCTGTGAAGTTTGATATTGAAACTCCAGTTTCCGTTTTGCAATTTCATACACGTACGTTGCCGATCCAAAATTTCAAACTGAAAAGAAACGCTGGCCATATTGTGAATACCTACAGTTGAAAAGATTGAAGCTTTCAAGTTAATATTATCGAGTAAAGATGTTTCGACATTAATTCGATTTATGAAGCATTGATTGAATTCGTGATGTGAATATGCAAATAGGATAATATTATTAAATAAACAGTCGGCTGTAGTGAAAGTTAAAAGTTCAAGACCCTCTGTGACGACCGCCGACCGCCGCCAAGATATATACCTCGCCGTTTGATAGATATTTACGCACTCACACCTTTTATTGAGCAAAGGACAATGATCAAAAGTCGTACCAAAAAGTCTCATGCATCATGATCAAAATATTATAGTAATTATTTTCATATTTTTTTACGACATTACGCGTCGGGGATTTCATTTTTGAACACGGAATTTAATTTAAAGTAAAAAGGTGTTGATATTGTTTAATTTCCTTTATATGACGTTCCGTTTCAAATGATATGATTAATATAACCTTGAATTTCGAAAGTGTCATGATCACGTCTTTCAAAAAATACGTAAAAAAAAAATATACTTTGCCGATTCTACATTAGTTAAAAATAACTAGAATAAAGTAGAATAGATTTTTTATTTAATCTATTATCATTTTTTTAGAGTAATTATGGCCGTTCGTGTATGACATGTCAAACAAAATAAGGTACCTAGTTTTCAGGTTATTTCGATATTTTTTTAAATCTCCGAAACCCAGGTTTTGTTTACAAAAAGAACTTTTGTAGGACTTTATATGATAAGTGTAGGTAGTCTATAAAAAACAAAGTTTGACTTTGATGCAGCATGGTACTGGATTACATACATCCATGAGCTTTGTCCTTTAAAAATTCGTTATTATTAATTTCTATCCACTTCAAACTACATCGAAGCCTTTAATATCACCATCAAGGTGATCTATTAGCACTGAGCCACGATAACACAAAGAAGAATAATTCAAAGGCAATGTTTGGATTCCATTCCATGTCCATTATTTGTTTTCAGTCGAACATTTTTCAGATCTTCTTGAATGAGAACATTACCGAGTTCGAATGTGAAATATGAAGCAATAACGATTTAGATCCAAAGACACGGAGCAACAAGGGTCTTAAATCTATATTCTCTTGTTTACAGATTGGAAGGAAAGCAATAAAATACAATTAATGATGGTGGACCGAGTTTTGGACTGTCTCTCACGAAAATACAACACGAACAGTGAGTACAACAATAGCTTCTAATGAATCTGCGTAATCATGCCCCATTCAAACGTAGAGGTAGCTGTCACCCCGGTTGTTATTAAATTACTTGGAAGTTAGGGCGGCCTGAAGTTATTTGATGTGGTGCGTCCCTGCCGCGGAGTCTATCAGCGTTAGTTATGCACAAGCGTTTACTCTTTGACATCACGCCTAGTTTGTTTGTTTGTTTGTTACGCTTACTCTCAGCAAGTAAAGAAACGAAAATTCTCAGTAAGTACATAGGCCTGATTATTTCTGAGAATATTGTTGTTTGACACAAATACACAACTTTACCTAAGTATACTGCTAGCTACGGTTGTTACTAACAAGAGCTTGACACAATTACTACCCTTTGTTTCAATTTATAGGTAAACATGCCATTGACAAAAAAAAATAGGAGTTGTTCTAATTCTAAGGGCTGGTTTTCAATCGACCGATAGTTTTTATTCTGTGCATAAAATTGACGTCTGACAGTTTTTGTATGAAAGAACTGTCAAAAATTCAAAATTATTCCTCCAATAAAGTTATCTGGCGTTGGAAAAATCAGCCCTAACTCAGCCAATTGATATATACAGAATTTGGATTTGACTCACCAACCGTCATATAACATCTGCGATAGTTGGCAATCCTACTAATATTATAAACGTGAAAGTTTGTATGGATGGATGGATGTTTGTTACTCTTTCACGCAAAAACTTCTGAACGGATTTGGGTGAAATTTGGCAAACAGATAGTTTATAACCAGGATTAACATATAGGATTTTTTTATCCCGATATTCCCACGGGATCGAAACTTATGCGGGTGAAACCGCGGGGCGCAGCTAGTATATCATATTTCTCTCTCATATTCTCTGACATCGAAACGCTTTACCTTAAATTTTAACTAACCAAATGTCATGTCCAGTATGCGACGTGGAGTCTCGGTGAGAGGGCATGGAGGGCGCGGACGGCCGCGATGAGCTGTTTGAATGGGAGGCGTTGTACCTTCGCCTACCGCTGCAGAACTCGACGTGGAACGCCACGGAGTGGGACCCCACGGCCTGGAACGTCACCGTGGTGCCCAACGCGACGTGGTGGGAGGCTGCCGCGCCCTTCGACTCGCCGGCTGCACTGGTGCGCGCCGCCGCCAAGGCCGTCGTACTGGGACTACTGATTCTCGCCACTGTAGTCGGTAATTATACACCTTTGATACTGTAGTACCGTTGCTCTGACTTGAGCAGTCAGTGTCATAATTGTGTATTTATTTAGATTTTGAATTAGATTTTTAATTAATACTTTATTATCACCCACGTGGCTTCAAGTAGGTATGTCATTCGTCATTTTATGCGACTAGATATAAAATGATCATCTTCACCGATAGCAAAAACTAACTTGTTTAATTACGATACAACGGCAACAGATTTAGATGAAATTTGACACGGGAAGCTAGTGCATAATAAAAAAGAGAATTCATTAGTAAAATCAACATTTAATTTATCTTAAACTCCTTACTTATAATAAAGAAATCAGTTATATCAATATTTCTGCTGTTCTTATTTCCAAAATGCTCACTCCACATCTTTCTCGGTGAACTTCATTTGGTTGATCAGTCTTTGGCCTTGTGCGCCACTAGCGAACGGTTTCACATCATATTTCAAAGCGTTCATAGCTTCTCTATTTCCGCACTTTAATATGAATGGATTTTTGTTGGAAAAATATGGAACCGATTCCGAAAATTTATACTTTACGGCACGAACTACAATTTCGATAGCGAAAAGTTAAAATGTTTACTGATACCCATTTGACAAAATGTTTGTTCGGACAAAACATCCATTACCTACCTATACATCAAGTCTAGCTAACTCGTTACTCGGCAAAGTCCGGCAATTTCGGAATGGGTCTCGCGTGGAGCGTGTGCTAACGTCGACATGCGGTTAATACTTGAAACTCCGCGTTGTAGCACTTGTAGCTGACTTTGGCCGGCCATTGCATTTTGCTGTTTACGAGCACGTTAGGTACGTCGTTCAAGTTAGTTTCAGTTTTGCTACAAACACTTTCGACTATGCTTTCAGTATAGGGTTAGTAGTTTATTAGGACTGGTAAATTGATTTAATCATTAACGTAACATAACTGAAGCCTAGATTCCATCCCCGAGGGATTAGGCACAGGCATATACTGTATAGTTACGGACAGTAGAGGCTTCTTTTAAAAAACTCCTTTTGGAAAAACAAAAACAACAAACGTTACAAAATTATAGCTTGAATTTATTGTTTTAGGAAACGTATTCGTAATAGCAGCAATTCTGCTGGAGAGGCACCTTCGCAGCGCGGCGAACCAGCTCATCCTGTCGCTGGCTGTGGCCGACCTACTAGTGGCGTGCCTGGTCATGCCGCTGGGCGCCGTGTACGAGGTGGCGCAGCGCTGGACGCTGGGCCCCGAGCTCTGCGATATGTGGACCTCCGGAGACGTGCTGTGCTGCACTGCCTCCATCCTCCATCTAGTTGCTATTGCACTTGATAGGTGAGATTTTGGACCCATGAAATCAATAAAGAAAAAAACTTTTTCTTAACCTACTGGAAAACTTTATACATTTCTCTTTTCTTTGCAGGTATTGGGCTGTGACAAACATCGATTATATCCACGCAAGAACTGCGCGCCGAGTTGGCCTTATGATTGCTTGCGTGTGGGTTGTAAGCTTCCTGGTGTGTATCGCACCGCTGCTGGGATGGAAGGATCCTGACTGGGACCGAAGAGTTTCAGAAGACCTACGCTGCGTCGTCAGTCAAGACGTAGGTTACCAAATTTTCGCGACGGCATCGTCGTTCTACGTGCCAGTTCTCGTAATATTAATATTATACTGGCGAATATACCAAACTGCCAGAAAAAGAATACGTCGGCGGCGAGGAGCTACGGCGCGCGGTGGGGTGGGTCCGCCCCCCGTGCCGGCCGGCGGAGCGCTGGTCGCAGCCGGCGGCAGCGGCGGGATCGCGGCCGCCGTCGTAGCAGTCATAGGACGACCCCTACCGACTATTTCTGAAACGACTACTACGGGATTCACAAATGTTTCTTCGAATAATACGAGCCCCGAGAAACAGTCGTGCGCCAACGGCCTCGAGGCAGACCCGTCGACGACGGGCTACGGCGCCGTGGCCGCCGCCTACTACCCCACGTTAGTGCGGCGCAAACCCAAAGAGGCCGCCGACTCCAAGCGGGAGAGGAAAGCGGCGAAAACATTGGCAATAATAACCGGCGCGTTCGTAGCGTGCTGGCTTCCCTTCTTCGTGTTGGCCATCCTGGTGCCGACGTGCGACTGCGAAGTGAGCCCCGTGCTGACGTCGTTCTCACTGTGGCTGGGCTACTTCAACTCGACGCTGAATCCAATCATCTACACGGTGTTCAGCCCAGAGTTCCGGCACGCGTTCCAGCGGCTGCTGTGCGGCCGACGCGCGCGTCGCCGCCGCGCCCCTCCCTAGCCTCCCCCTCCTATCGCCCTACCCCGACTGACCTCGTCTAGTTCGAAACATACTTATGTTACCTTGTTACATTTTCAGAGATATATTTACACCCCTTTATTTTTTGTACGTGATGAATGTGAATACGAAAACCTGTCTAGTAAATAAATCACAAATTCTCTTTACAACGTTATTTCATTTGTTCCTCGCTGGCCCGGCCCGGCGGCCCGGCGTCCCGGCAGCCCGGCGGAAAGCTGCTCGGATTAAAATTAACCAATACAATAAAGGGTCCGAGCTGGAGAAGGGACTCTACACAATTTCACAAATTGCTATTTTAGTAAATAGTTACCTACGTTGAAGAAAACTTCCAAGTTTCAAGTCAAGCCAAATAAAATCCATTACGCGGGAAATCATATTTGTCCCGAGAGAACTAAATTTCGAAATAAAGAAATGGAAAAAGTCCTAGTCTCAATCCCCAACCTGATGAAAGTATTCTTTCATATTTGGACTTCTAGAACTAGTTTCGTATTGTTACTTTTGATTAAAATAAAACAATGGGACTATTTCGAACATTTCAAACATTCGACTAGTAATGTATAAGTACTTAGGTAATTGGTTATCCTATATAAATATCACTTTTCATCAGATAACAGTTTGATTTTCTTTTAAAGACCTTTTATCTCGAAAACTTCGTTAATATCGGCAGCATTAAACCCAGAATTACGATCGTTCATCAAAAAGCGAGTTTCTGCAGTAACCTCGCGGCGAGCAATGGTGGAGTTATAAAATAAATGGTATGATGTACTAGCACGCTCAAATGGCCACTTTATCACTATTAATGGATAATCAAAGAATAATTACTCACTCAAACCTTCAATAATACTAGAATAGGAACTCGCACCCAGTTATGAGCTTTTCATGTAAATTGATGTGCCATTTTAATGAAATAATTCGTGTCTGACTGGACTGAGAGGAGACGACAATAATTTGACAAAAGTACTCGTACGAAGGTAGGTATTAGTTTAGTTTGCAGGTAGATGAGTACAACACATGCTTTGGTCTACTTGCGCTTTCATAGTTATCCTAAATAACTCAGAGTTAACAGCTAACTCAAGGTTAATCAAATAATTTATCGTACGCCACCAAGAGTTAGAGGTAAACCTAGAGTTAAACTTTTAAATAAGTATGAAACCCAGCGATGTCGGACAGTTGGTAATGTCAAAATAAATTGACGTCATGTATGAGTGATACAAAATACAAAATAAGTTATCAGCGGTACTGATAATTTATTTTGTATTTTGTATTGTTTGACATTATGGTTAGTGAAGATACTATGTCAGCAGGCAATGTATTCATAAATTCATACAAAAATAAATACAGATTATAAAAAAACTTATTTTTTTTTTTTCCATATATGAAGTTTTCGTCATTTAATAAACTAAATCTCCATGGAAATTAACAAAACGATTAAAATGAAATGTCATGTTATAAAATTCAAAGACAAGAAAGTATCGATACGTAATACTACCTATATATATATAATACTACGTATCGTAATGAACGGAAATGGTATACCCATCTCTTTTACAATAAAAAGAGGGTATACAATTTCCGTTCATTATTCGTAAAATCATTTTTTAGGTCGGATTACATATCAGAGGGGCAATTCTCGTAATTTTAAGAACGTTCACAATCTGATCTCAGCCTCTATCTGTCAAAAAATAATTCTAATTTCCCTACATTTTGATATTTGTGTGTTGCCGAGATGAGACTGCGACTAGATTTTGAACGTTTTAAATTACGAGAATTGGCCTTCAGGGCACAGACATTGTACCCAACTAGCAAAATAATCCTGGAATGCGATTTTATAATGCTACGTGGACTTATAAAGCTCCGATGAAGGTTTTGGTGGTTGCTACTACGCTTTTAACAGCATAAATACATGCTGTTTTTACTCAATTACGTTGTATCCTATAATTTGTACTTATATCCGTATATAGGATCATATTTCCTGACAAATATAGGATCAAGACTCCTATAAAAGCATGAAATAAGAGTAATTACACTCAAGAGTAATTACTCCGGTAAGTCAGACTTAAATGCGCCTATAAGATAACATCTGCGGGCCATTTAAATCTTAATACTCCTGTAGGAGCATGTACCAGGAAGATATGCACTGAGGAGCAATTACTCTTGTTATTTTTACCTATAGCCTCATACAAGCTAATATTTTGTGGCCAATATAAGTAAATTAAAGTTAAATTACTGTAAGTAATTTATGTATCTGGTTTGGTTTAACATAAGTTTAGAAGTAACTGTTAAATTAATTTCATATCCACGTTTTAAAAATAATAAATCACCAAGATTATAACAGCACTCGGTAGGATAAAATGTTCTCTATATTTTTTTTTTTAGATTTATCGTATGCCGTTTTAAACCTAGACATATTTATATAGGCATTCCACAGTAGTGTTATTGTCTAAGTAATCTCAAACAATCCTGGTCAAAACTCTTAAGAAGCCACTTTTGCTTGTAACGACCAGTACAGGCGAAAACACGCTTTATATAGTTTTGCAAATTCTATTGTAGGATTTGACATCAGCCATTTTGATTACAATAGTTTTGGTTTACAAATATTGAAAAATGGATTTAAATAAGTGGAAGCGGTTTAAAAAAGTGGATCTTATAAAAGAAAAGTTAAAAAAACATATAGAGAAATGTTAACCGCAGTGAGCACCGATTTTTTAAATTTAACTGGTAAAGACCGTATCGCGAATTCTAGCGAGGGTTCCGGACAAGATAATTGTACTACTTTAGATGGAAGAGGTTCGGACTACGAAAGTACCAAATCTTTGAGCGATATTGAAAGTGATAATCAGGAAGAACTTTCGGATTATAACAAAAATTTAGAACTGCGTCATTCTATTAAAAACTGGGCTTTAGACTTCAATATTTCTCTTGCTGCATTAAACTCTTTACTTGAAATTTTAAATATGAGAACAAACAATGTTTTGCCTAAAGACGCACGAACATTACTAGATACAAACAGAGAAAATCTACACATCAGTATTTCAGCCCCAGGAATCTGTGCCCCAGGGCACTATTGGCACAACGGTTTGATCAAATGTTTGAAAAAAAATTATGACAATGTTTCTTGTTTACCAAATGAGATTTCTCTATACATAAATGTTGATGGATTACCAGTTTTCAACAGTTCGAGAGTTTTGGCCTAAATTATGTACCATCTCCGAAATACCAAATTTGGCACCGTTTGTTGTGGGTTGGTCGGACAAGATAATTGTACTACTTTAGATGGAAGAGGTTCGGACTACGAAAGTACCAAATCTTTGAGCGATATTGAAAGTGATAATCAGGAAGAACTTTCGGATTATAACAAAAATTTAGAACTGCGTCATTCTATTAAAAACTGGGCTTTACACTTCAATATTTCTCTTGCTGCATTAAACTCTTTACTTGAAATTTTAAATATGAGAACAAACAATGTTTTGCCTAAAGACGCACGAACATTACTAGATACAAACAGAGAAAATCTACACATCAGTATTTCAGCCCCAGGAATCTGTGCCCCAGGGCACTATTGGCACAACGGTTTGATCAAATGTTTGAAAAAAAATTATGACAATGTTTCTTGTTTACCAAATGAGATTTCTCTATACATAAATGTTGATGGATTACCAGTTTTCAACAGTTCGAGAGTTTTGGCCTAAATTATGTACCATCTCCGAAATACCAAATTTGGCACCGTTTGTTGTGGGTTGGTCGGACAAGATAATTGTACTACTTTAGATGGAAGAGGTTCGGACTACGAAAGTACCAAATCTTTGAGCGATATTGAAAGTGATAATCAGGAAGAACTTTCGGATTATAACAAAAATTTAGAACTGCGTCATTCTATTAAAAACTGGGCTTTAGACTTCAATATTTCTCTTGCTGCATTAAACTCTTTACTTGAAATTTTAAATATGAGAACAAACAATGTTTTGCCTAAAGACGCACGAACATTACTAGATACAAACAGAGAAAATCTACACATCAGTATTTCAGCCCCAGGAATCTGTGCCCCAGGGCACTATTGGCACAACGGTCTGATCAAATGTTTGAAAAAAAATTATGACAATGTTTCTTGTTTACCAAATGAGATTTCTCTATACATAAATGTTGATGGATTACCAGTTTTCAACAGTTCGAGAGTTTTGGCCTAAATTATGTACCATCTCCGAAATACCAAATTTGGCACCGTTTGTTGTGGGTTGGTACAAAAAATTAAATTTTATTATACCTAAGTAACCTACCTAAAGTTACCAGCTTCATGACAAAGTAGCATGTATGAATTTAGTTGTTTATATAAAAATGCTAGTTACACATTTCACATTCGTCTCTTGGGAAGTGATCATAAATTGCGTAGGTAAGTAGAACAATTCTCACACCAAAACCAATCTTGGTATAGCAATGATCTAATGTGTTCTTGATTCTTAGTGAAATGTAAATCTCTAGTGTTAATAGACACCACTGTGACAACCGAGACATATCTCAGATAACAAGAAATGTGTAACATTCCAAGGCCATTTTAAGTTCTTTAAAGATCGGAAATCTTTTTTTGTTAAAAATCGATCGATATCCAGGAACATCGGCATAGTCTTGTTTAAATCGTCGGCAACCTGTTACATAATTAAGTCAAATAAATGTCAATGTTTAACCTAGCACGTAGAACAAACCTTAAAATATTTTTTTAACTTATCCATAAATATCAATCGATTTTCATCTGGGCATTGCGGAACCCTAATCGGTAACAATGGCGAAACTTCTTCGGTTTTGAGATAACCCAATATAGAACCAATATACTCATATTGGTACTATGTCACACTTGAAAATGCTAAAAATACTTATTTTAGCACTATATCACACTTGGAAATGCTTACTAAGAAAATGTCAGCTGCCTTCATAATATTAATTTAATATTAATTAATACTAAAATGTAAATAAGCAAATTTCAAGAGGCGCTTTAAAACTGTTATCAAAACCATGATAGATTTCACAGAAAATTCATGTTCCCCTACGAATATGCTCTAAGACTAACAATTTGACAACAATAACATTTTGTTTTTTAACTATGGTTGACATTAATAAATTCTGATTCATTAAAAGATGTTAAAAATATTTTTTTACAGAGCACAACGATGTCCGATACACTCACTCTGACTGTTCACAATATTATGAGCTTATGGAAGCATTTCTAGGCGCGTATTAATCTAATTTTTTACTATAACTTACTTATATTGAGAATAACAGGAGTATTTGCATTGACGTAATTCAATTACAGGAGCAATATAGGCGTATATGGCATTCCAGCGGTCTGATATAAATACGTTATAAGTAAAAGTAGACTTATAAAGTGGGCCCTTTTCGCGACTTATATGTGGATATAAGTCTCATATAGTCCTCGATAAATGATGGTTCTAGGATAGTATAAAAACCACTTTTTGCTAGTTGGGTAATTCTATTTTTGTAACTTCGGTTGAATTGCAATGTTCCAAACTCAAAAAACACTAATGTCTGGTTAACTATCCCTCTGTTACTTTTTATTGGCGCAATGCGTAATAAGAGTAAAAAGTTAAGCACTTAACTCCGAGTTTACAAACTCTATATTTAATTATTTATCCCGACTTGCAAATGGGCCACATGTACAACGCATAAAATGTCTATAGACCCAAAAAAAACCTTATCTTCAAAAACGTGAAAATTTTTAAAAGCCTAAACCATATTAACTGAGACCGATAAGACACATAAAGTCTCTCCCTCTTCATCTTTCAAATGTTCAGGAGAAAACATTTTTAAATTATGTGATTAAATTCCCTTCAAGTGTAATATTTCTCATGAAGCTGCTCTTATATTGACCGTAAACCTTCATAGAATCATTTAACGATAAAATGTCCATATCTTTAATGTGCCATTAGATTCCCTGCTTGTTCTTTATATGTCTGGACAATAATAATTTTATTATTATTACTTGGCTGATAAGCCAGACGTAATTTATTCTTACATGGCAAAGTACTTAAGTGCTACTTTTATTGCGTCCTTTTCATTTTTCGGAAATTATTTTTCATTCAATTGGTAATACAAAAAAAAACCAACCCACACTGCCCCCGTAGTGGATAATGACCCACTCCCTCTCACAGAGAGGAGGCCTGTCTCCCAGCAGAGGGAACCTTATGGGCTGATTATATATACAAGTTATGCCTGCAGTACAATATTCCATAGTTTTCAGAATGAACAAGCACAATATAACTCGTTTAAAACAAATGCGTCCTGCCGTAGAAGCTCGTCAAGCGAAATGTCGGTTTTATAGCGCTCAATAAATCTGAGGAAAATATTGTCCGTGCAGTTGAAAACTGCGCTTACAAAAATATTTGTTTTATGAATCCAGGCGATAAAAACTTTTTACATTACAAACTGTTACCTCCTCGAGCCACACATTTATTACAAGGTGGCTTAATGTAAACTGGGGCTCGTGAATAGAACATCACGAACTCCTACCGTAGCAGACGTTAGAGAATTAGTATTCTTAATTTCTTAAGCCAGGTTGACTATAAAGTTGATCCTTTGTGCGAGCCTATAATCCGCGTCCAATAGATTCCCCTAAATTACTGTAGCCTGTGTGCTAAAGGTGAGCGGCCCGAGTTCGGCCCAAAACTAAGATTCACAATTTACTGACATCGGAAGTGTCTGATTACCATAAATCCGCTACAAAACTTTAGCTGAAGCGAACTTTGACGATAAACAATATCAGCTGCTTCCCTTCAGGCTCTCGCCGCCGAGCAGCAATACATTGTTCGCCCGCAACTTTGGCCGTTAATTTAAAGCTACAGATAATTAAATTGTACAAAATTCGTAACAAAACAGTTCATGCATAGCATAGAAAACTCATAATGAACTCCCAATAACACGTATTTTAATTAGTTTAGTTGATCGTTATCAAAATTGTTTTCATTGAGCTCGCTTCGCTTCGAGAGTTCAGTTGTGTTTCGACTGTGTTATTCTCAATACCGAGCAATTGTGTTTCCTAATTAAAGAGCCCGAGTCCAAAACAGTCTTTACAAATCATAAAAATGTTGAGGACAAAATAACTAATCAACTCTGAAACAAAGCCCGGGGGACCTACATAGTTAAGTCGGTCACGCCCTGTTTTTCCGCGAGTTTCGTAAGCCTAGCTAGCCAAGATAAACCTGTAGGAAACTACCTACTTATATACCTATATTTGTGCGACTGCTAAACTGGTGAGTTTAGGTCCAGTAGGGTTGTTTTCAACCTTTGAGCACAAAAGCAGATCATGGCGATCACCAGTATGCCTGCCGTAACAGAATTTTGCCATCCATGTCATTATCATATTCAAGATTGTTTATGCAGAGTGGCAGGGACATCGACGCGCAATCTATGACCATGGATTCAGTACATGATTACCCCCGTGATTTGAAATTTGTTGCAGGTTTTTTTTTAAAGTCTGCTGTTTTATAGACGCGTTTAAAATATATACCTATAAAGGTATATTTTAAACGCGTCTATAAAATAGCAGACGTTTTTTCATAACCGACGTTTTATTTTGATGTCTAGAATCATGTGCTAAATTCATGATTTCAGTTTGCGCGTCGATGTATTCTTCTTAGCGTCATCATCATCTGCCTAGCCTTTTCCCAACTATGTTGGGGTCGACTTCCAGTCTAACCGGATGTAGCTGAATACCAGTATTTTACATGGAGCGACTGCCTATCTGACCTCCACAACCCAGTTACTGGGTAATACGATACCCCTTGGTAAGACTGGTTGTCAGACTTTCGGGCTACTGACGACCTGTAACGACTGTCAAAGATCCACGAATGACAGCCGGGACCAACGGCTTAACGTGCTTTCCGTGGCACGGAGGGGTCTTGGTATGTGAAGATGGTCACCCATCCACGGACCAACCGCGGCAAGCGTAGCTTAACCTGATCGATCGACTTGTGCGGCTGTTATTATTTGGTCACAAGCCCTTCTTAGCGTGTCAATAGCAATATAAATGGACTCGGCTCAGAATTCGGCCACTTGTTTGGCACCATCACCAGCGTCTATCAATTCCAGTAACGTGCAGCTGACAGGACTCGCAGGGCACGATATTAAGTGTCCCATCGTTTGATATCGAAAAACGAACGTTTGTGGAACAACACCACAAACGTCCGTTTTTCGATATCCCTGCTACCCTTATACATATTTACAGTTGCGGGATTGACCTGCTTGTACAGACAGGCTCAAAAATAAAACTATAATTATATATATCGACAAGAATTCGTTTGATTGTCTACATTTTGTGTCCCATATTACTGTATCGATGTGTAGCTACTATTAAGTACTCAATGTGTAATACGTTTTGAGGCTATACTTCGGGAGGGCGCCCACGAGCAACTTTTGTCTGCAAGTCTACGGGTGTGTATGAATGTGCAGAAAGAAAGAAAGAAAGAAAGAAAGAAAGAAAAAGTATTTATTGCGACTCGAATGTGCGCGCATGTAGCGACACGATATAAACAGCACATTTTTTTTATACAAACCCGTAGACTTGATGTGAGAAAAAAATTAGTTACTGAGACAAAAATTGCTCGTGGGAGCCCTCTTTTAGATATACCTTAATATCCCGAACAGAGATTATAAAAAATAAAATTAATATTATTGTCGACGTATACGATATTTTTTGAGGCTGACTGTACATGTGAGTCAAACAAACTAATCTACTCTAATAAACTCAATAGGAAATTGAACTTTATTCTCTTTCAACGTCGCGCGTCGTCCATCAAGAAACCTGTGACAGCGCCTGCTTTTCTCTGATAATAACCTACCGTAAATCCTTCCACCGAAAACATACACACATTCTACACCGACACAACATAAACCATCAACATACAGACACACTTACATAAGCACATACAAAGAAACACGAATAATCCAAATATCAAATAAATAAATTATAAATTATGGTTATGTTAACTTTAGTTTAAAAAACACTGGTGCTGCCTGCAATTCTTTAGTGAAACTGAACTATTTATGGGCTTGTATCACTGGCCTTAATACACGTTATTCCATAACTTAGTAAGGGTACTGGTTGCAACACCTACATGTTTTATTAACTAGCATTAACCGCTGCCCTAGTAGAACAATTTCTATGAAAACTTCATGGAAATTGTTCTACCAGAATCGCATCGCACCGTCGCGTCGCGCAAGTCTGCGAGAGCCTTAAGTCAAGAAAAAAAAATATTCAGTTTTCCAAACTCAAACTCAAAGTATTTATTTCAATTAAACCAATTACAGGCACTTTTGAATTGTCAAGGGGTCGGTCAGTCAGAAAAATGAAGCTAGTTGCCCATTCCAAAGCGTAGTAGGTACCTATGGAGAAGAACGGGCAAGAAACTCCATGGACACTCTTTTAAATCAAAATATGGTTACAAAGTATTAGTTACATCATTCATGTTAAAAATGATGCATGTGCGAAAGATGCAGAAAGTTAAAAGCGTCCAAGTAAGTAATGTAACGACTAACAAAAAAGATGACTACGGAAGATGTAAGTATATTACGATAAAAACAATTCCATCCCAAGCTGGGGACCGTACAATCTTGAACTTAACGCCCAATGAACTCGAAGAATACCCCATAGACACAATGTTACAGACTTTCCTACAAAAACAAAGCTATTCATAAAGTTAATATTTCTACTGCGTCCTTCCGAATGAACTTCGCGTAATATACCCCCTATCTCCTACCTTCGCATCCGATACTAACCCGGCTAAGTATGAAGTTAATAAATGTCACAATGTGCTGTCTATCGAATTGGCCGATATTATAACGAGCCTAATATCACCTGCGAGTATCAACAATGGATTGAACATACTATTTCCTTATCGAACTGCGATATTATCGAATCATAATGCAGACCGGAATGTGATGATGATGATCCATGATCCTAATGTTATGTTACGAGTACGTAGTGTGACAAATTACGTCTTCATGTGGAATGTGAAATGGAGCATAATTTTTTTTTCTGGACATGAAATTAGAAAGGAATGTTTTTAATTACGCGCAATGCTTATCTGTTTAAAGCCCTGTAAAAATATACAAAATAAAATGATAAGATTGCCCTATAAACACTGTTTTTACATGTTCAACAAACGTTCAAGCAATTAATAACGAATGGAGACTAAATGATTCGATACGTCACGTAAATTTACTACTCACAATCACTGAATGTGTGTTTATACACAGCTTGTTGACTGAACACGTCAAATATGCTCTCAACGTCTTCAATAAAACACGATTTAAATACAAACATGTTTTTATTAGCTTCACAGAGTACCTACATAGATCCATCTTTTGTTAAAGGTGAAAAGTAATTTCGTTCCTCTTCAAATAATGAGACAAATTACCGACCTTATCGAGGTGTGTCTGTGAAATATTACGTTGTAGATAAGTAAGTAAATCCTCGTACATAATAATGCAACGTTATATTCACAAAGACTGGAAAATATTGTGTAGTAAAGAACAAAGGATTTTCCACGGGCGAAGTTGAAAGTTGACACCTGTGACTAATATTGTAGTTTAGAATAGGCCATTCTGGACGAAATTTGTTGCTATCGGGGGCGTATTATGGGCGAAGATTTAATGAAAATATCAATAAAACACAGAGCTTGCGACACACTATCGCTGGGTTATTGCAGAAGTTTTAATACAATTGGTGCCTCCTCATCATTTAAAATTGTCTAAGAGGCCTCTGCGAGTTGGCTTCGGCCCCTCGTACGCCTTCCAAAGGTCCGGGACCCAAGGGGCCCGAGATATGTCATAGACATCTTGAAAATGTTGTTTCAATCATTTTATTTTATATATCATAAATATATCTACTGAAGCTCTGCATTGGAAAATAGCGTAAGTACTTCAACGAAGACCTTGCAATGGACTTATGATTTTAGGGGGACATTGCCATTTACCGAGAACTATTCCTATTGCCCTCAATTTATGAGCCTGAAAGTCGAATCACCTCAATCAACCAAACTCCGAAACTTAGAAACACAGAACACTTAGCATGTTATAAGGAGGTATATTTGTGTATAATATACACGCGTATATATGCGTGGGTGTAATTGTCTGCCTAGACATGCACTGATAAAAAAGCTCTAAAATAACATAAATACTTTTTATTGCTCGTCGGAGTATCTGCACCTGACTAACCTGTACCTGCAGCGACCCACCCGTTTTAGTCGTTAAGATATTTCGAGATGGGTCATGTTAGTTGGTGGCCCGCTGGGAGCTTTTCTGAAGGTTCAACATAATCAGCTGGATGGGTTTGTTTAAGCAGCCACAGTTTTAATCGTGCCGCACTAGAGCCGCCATTTCATTTAGTGGGATGGCCGACTTGAGAAAACTGTTACGGCTCTTCAGTCTGCCCCTCGGCTTCGTTACGTCGTAGAGTGAATAACGTTTGTCTTTCTCTTACAACCTTCTGTAAAGCCGAACTTTTTCTAAGACTCAATGTGCGAAACACATGCAGTCGGATAAAACCAATGTTATGCGATTCTGCCTTCATCTGCTTGCCTACGTACTACTATGATTAATTAAAAGTAGTTATCCAGTACCCCAATTGTGTAACACACTTTCAATATAATTCTGAATCATTTTATAGAATATTGCTAATTCATTGCTTCATATGTTCGAAAAATTTGTCCGCTCAGTTACGAACTGTCAAAATGAAAGCCATTGCTACTGTCAGTGTGTTACGCAATTACATCGCTTAATTTTTCCAACCCCTATCGTCTTTGATCTATTCAGAAAGTGCTGCAATTCTTTTTTTGAATAGGTTTGCCAGTGTATAATTAGCAGGCGTGTAGTGGAAGTGTTGTGCGACGTCATCGGGCGATGCGGGCGCCCCTCTGCGGTTGCCGACGTAATTAACAAGGTTTGAATAACAGTGATTCCACCCTTTGTAGGAACTATTACATAGTGCTATACACGTGCTATATCTATTCTGTTTGATTGCTTATCTCTGTTCCGTGTCATTTCTAGGAGAGAACAGCCTAATTATTCATTTTCGTACAGTATGCGACGATCTGGAAATTTATTAAAAAATTGACTATCTTTTACCTGTATAGAAACAGATTCCAATACATCAGCGTTTTTTACGATGACATAAACTGCGATCGCCAAACTGTCAACCGTGGTCATTTTCATAGTTCATCAACTCAATAATGAAGTTAACTTGTCTAGACTCCTAAACATTATGGAATAAACAACAGCAAATGACTTGGGGAGCGCAGTAAGCTATTCTGCGAACAACTTGTCAAAATTCTTTATTCCCCTAGTCGTGTATCAAGCGGACTTATCTCTGGGGCGCTGGCGACCTACTGATAGTAGGTCGACATCGCTGACCATTATTTATATCTGTCATAATTCTAGCACGCATCTACACAAAGTTCATACATGCAGTCTTTCAGTACTTAATCACCCGGTGCGTGTGGAGAATGATCAATGGATGTTATTTTTATCGGAGAGCGATAGCGGCCTATGTGATTTATATAGATTACCGCACAACAGCGCAGTGCTGAATATGACGGAACGTAAGTATATTGAACTACGGCTATAAATACTTATTAAGGTCATTGGTGAATTTCTGCGCTATTATAGCCCAGCACGTGTAGTACACATGCTGGGATAGAATGGTAGCCACATAATTAAGAGGCACGTTAATACTATCGGCATTATCACTGATACAGAAACGCAGTCTGTTCGGTTTAGTTCAGTAGTGAACAGAAATAGTTTAATATTAATCTTATCATATTTACAGACGCCAGCACATCAAGCTACTACAATCTGTCAAATTTATTTAATAGGCTTCAAGGTCGATTGGGAAAATTTGACAGTTTCGGGTAGCTTGACCTGCTGGCGTCTGTACATGTACATGGCAACCATACATGCAAAGATATAAGAGGGGCCATTCTCGTAATTTTAAGAATTGTTACAGTCTGATCTCAGTCTCAATCTGTCAAAAATAGCTTTAGTTTCCCTCAATTTTGACGAAGTTTTGACATTTGTTTGTGGAAAACAGTTCATTTTGAACGTTTTAAATTACGAGAATTGGCCTTCAGGTGTCTTAGGAAGTCACCAAACTTATCGACGCGGAATCTGCTTGAGCCGGTCAAAAAGAGATTTATGTCCACGAAATAAAAACGAAAAATACGTCATTCGCCTCATTTCGGTCTCACGCCGATTTCGCGTCGATAAATGTGGTTACTTCCTTAGATAACTAAATCGTTGCGACTACGCGCATAACCATGATGCGTCAACGTGCTACGCAAGGCACTGCTACGCTCGTAGCAGATGTCTACGGGCGGCCAGGCGTTGCTACGCTCGTAGCCGCGTGTTTCCGCACGTCATCGTTACCATAAACATAATTGGGCGATAACGTGTATTGATAAAATAGCTAGAGGTGCATGGATCGTGTGACTGTGTATATAGATATCGATAGGCATTATAATGCGATAGAAATATACCTACTACGAACGACGGGGATTTAAGGCGCATCGCACTCTTCTTCGGGTATAATATTTGGATTTACAAAGCAGAATGCTTATCGGATTATTGACGAATTTACCTCACAATACATAACAATATTAAAGACTTTGCAGATCCCATATTTTTGATTTTTGCTTCATTGATCATGCATTCTACGTGCATGGTTTTCTTGATCGGATAATCCTCGTTCTCAACATCTCAATCACGAAATATTTGAAGCTGCGCCATAAGCTTATTTTCCCGTTACAAATATTTACGTTCATGGCTTATATATTTATGTAAACCACAACAAAAACCATCAATCAGCCACCCTCGGTTTGACAGTTTGAGAGTAAGTTCCTCGAGTACTACTAAATTGGACAAAAAGTTGAGTTTACGCTCCATTTGGTGAAGCTGAGTATCGTCACCGCAGTCTGTTTGTGCTCCGAATGATGGAGTTCCAGTCTAATCTCATACCAAAACCAACAAAACTCGTTAAAGGGAAAATTCCTGTGAGGTTCGAACGTGATTTATTGGTTGGAACTAATTAACTGAATACACATTTATCATGGAATTGGCGGATTAAAGTTAATGCTATTATAGGGGCCCGTTATAGTTCTACTGCAGGGCATTGACCTGTTCTCATTCAGAGAGGATGATTGGCGATTGGAATGTTGGCAATCTCTGAGTGGCAGCCTCAGGCTTAGACTATTTCAAAATCACGATCAGCCATTTGTTTCTTTATATTTTACTTTAACACTAGCTGACCGGACATACGTTGCCATGTTATCTTGAACTCGATTGCGGCGCCACCTACCGGGTCCAATTGTGAATCTAAAACACACAAAAAAATCGTCAAAATCAGTGCAGCTGTTTAGGAGGAGTTCAATGGCATACACACGTACAGAAGAATGATATATACAGCTTGGGCAATTAAGAGGTAACACTTGATTTTTTTAAATTTTATTCTATGAAATATAAAAATTATGAAGTATTTTTATTTAAATCTCAGACCACCTCTAGCAGCATGGCAGATGTGAACCCTTTTCACTGCGTTTTTCATGACATTTTCACACATTTCCTGCGTTATTTCAGTGACTGTGTCTCAGATATTTTGTTTTAATTCTTGAAGGTTCATTGGCCTGTTAGCATAGACACGTCCCTTTAGATAGCTCCACAAAAAAAGTCAGGAGCTGTTAAATCCGGGGAACTTGGGGGCCAATCAATGTCACAGATTCTCGAAATGAATCGACCCGGAAACGTTCTTTTCAATGTCTCGATTGTGGCTCGTGCCGTATGACATGTGGCATCGACTTATGGAACCACATGTTTCCTAAGCCCAACTGATTCACTTAATGTAAGAAAATTGCTTTATCTGTTACAATGCCATGCTGCACAAAATGAATCACTAAACGAGTTATTGTTAGCCGCGAAGGTAAGTGATTTCTACCAAAAATTGGCCGCAGTTTTCTTAGAATTTCCGCAATAGATGATTGGGTTGAGTAGAATGTTTTAATAATTAAAACACTTTGTTCAGTCGTAAAACGCTCCATAACAAATTTGCCGTATCTACACAAAAGAATTTTCATAACAACTGTCATATTTGCCGCCAAAACAAAATGGCGGCAAAAAAAAGTTGTATACCTCCAAGTTGCCCACCCTGTATAAAGATAATACAGCCATGTCTATAATTAACATAGAAAGTACTATTGACATCGAAAAAACATTTGTCTATTTCAATCCCTATCTTCTCTCAAGTAACGGGTCCCCAAACCTCTGACCGTCACCAAATTCAAGTTAAAATATATCAACTAGTAAGTAAATACAAAACTAACGAGTACGAAGTGGATTGCAATGGCGTGGTGACTGCGGACAGCCGACAACTCGCTACAGTTTACTTTGAGTCTCGCCACTCACACCACTGGCACACAAAGTTAGCTTACTCTACCCAAGCAAACTAAATCTGGTTGTACTTCTATACTATTGCTGGACTTTAATACAAATAGAGGTTTAACACTTTTTAGCTTTACCAATAAAACGTGACACTTTTTATTTCCACCAATTCACCAACTACACCTTAGGTGTCATTAACAATTACACCTTAGGTGTCATTAACAATTACACCTTAAGTGTCATTAACAATTACACCTTAGGTGTCATTAACAGTTACACCTTAGGTGTCATTAACACGAGAGTGGAGTGCCCTAAGTGCCCGTTCACCTGCACCTTGGATGACTTAATGAATGCCAATGATGCCGCAAACAACGTGGCCACCCACTGGGCTCAAACAATAAGGTATATCGAAGAAGAGTACCATCGACACGAAAAAAAGAAGATTAACACTAGAAAAACTAAAGTTTTATTTTAGTTTTCGGCTAATTTGGGATCTGATACATTCAAGTTGTTTCAAATTGCGCCAACAGTCGTTTTCACGTGTGTATTGACACCGTTATCGAACCAAAATTTTTTGAAGTTTATTTGTAGTTAGGCTCAGCAATACAATTGGTTAAGTTCAGATGTAATAAAAAAAAACAAAGAAGGTGTCTATGCTAGTTGACAGTTACAAAAATACCTTATGAATTTTGTATTTTTAATGGGTGTGAGCTGAAATTATTAAGCGTCTACTAAATTTTGTAAATGACCGCCGGGACAGGTATGCTCCGTTTTGACAATTTAAATTAAATTGAGTTAAAAAAATGATAAATTAGTTCTGTCAAGCCTAATATTTCGCTGAAATACTCATATTGTGAAGAAAATAAACCAACTAGCATATTACCACCGTGCTGCACTTTGCCGAAAACCAGCCATATTCACGAGTGTTACAAAATATTTATGTACAGTCACCAAAAGAGATAAGTACCTAACCAGGGTCGTCGGATATAGTTGAAGTTTAGTAAGAAACCGATGGATGTTTCGAATGAAATTTAATTTGATAGATGAACTGTTTCTTTTCTATTAATTACATCAAATTTTATCTGAAAATATCCATTGGTTTCTTGTTAAACTTCAACTATATCCGACGACCCTGGTTACTTATCTCCTTTGGTGATTGTACATGTGGACAGATGGGCGTGATTCAAAACTGATGACGAAAGTGTCGCGTGACAGGCCAAAGTAATTTATAATGGCACTAAGCTTATGTAACATCATGCTTATGTATTTATGTGTACGGTAGGCGTGTTTCCCACAGTTATGTTGAAGCACTTTATTTATGTTATTGCGCAAACATGCATAGATGCCACTTGCGATTACTTACATGACAACATACTGAACACTCATTTGCATATGAAATGATTTAATTGTAGTTATTTATGGAATACGTCGTACATAAACTACTGCTTGGCATGACAGAACCGTATACCTAAACGAATTAGGTACATTCAACGAAAACACAACGTAACACCTCTACAACACTCATCATCTGCCTAGCCTTTTCCCAACTATGTTGGGGTTGGCTTCCAGTCTAACCGGGTGCAGCTGAACACCAGTATTTTACATGGAGCGACTGCCTATCTGACCTCCACAACCCAGTTACTGGATAATACGATACCCCTTGCTAAGACTGGTTGTCAGACTTTCGGGCTACTGACGACCCGTAACGACTGTCAAAGATCCACGACTGACAGCCGGACCAACGGCTTAACGTGCTTTCCGAGGCACGGAGGGGTCTTGATATGTGAAGATGGTCACCCATCCATGGACAACCGCAGCAAGCGTAGCTTAACCTGATCGATCGACCCGTGCGGCAGTTATTACTTAGCCACAAGCCCCTCCACCTCATGGAATGCAAATAAATATATGAATATGAAAAACAGTGTCGTTGATCACGAAGTGTTCGTTACATCGACAGAAAGTTATGTTTGTGTAACAGTTGCACCGGAACGTGGCGGAGTGCCAGTCCTGACCGCTCTCTTTGTAAGCCATTTTCAACGTTTTGTAAAATAAAATTGAATCTCCGCAAAAGAATAATGTTGAGAACGCAGAGATTTAAAAAGTAATTTTACCGATGTGCAGTGGCATTTGTGTTGTATTGTTTGTGTTGGCTTTGTGCCGCTGTTATGACGATGCTTAGGGTGCCTTTTAATAATAAATAGCTGCGACAAAGGAAACGTATTTTCATTGAATCGTAAATCTTCTAGCTGTTCCATGAAATTAATAAAAAGGCGATTGCCACTTACGTTGTCGGTAATTGTTAGCCTTCAAGCGACCCTCAAGAGCACCTGCTCTCAAACAATTACTAACAAGATAACAATGATAGTTATTTAATAGTGCGAGGAGCTGGCCGGCAACAGGTTAGGCGTGATTGATTGATCACTATCGTGCGAATAATGCAGGGTTCATTAATCACGCGCGCGCGCCGGACACGGCGACACGGCCCGCACCGAGTCACCGACACCCTCGCCGCGCCGTGACAAGGTCACAAGAACAACAGCATTCCACTGACGGACAGGATTCATACCTATAGATAACACTCTTACTGAATGTTTTCAAATTAAAAATCAAGAAGTAGGTTTCATATCATGTCACACATCAAACTTAATCACTGCTGGACAGGTTCTGGGAGACCGCCCATTGTCACCCTTTGTAAAATTTCTATATTTATGCCTGTAATTTATATGGTGTTCATAATAAAGAGTATTTTATTCTTGTTCTTGCACTTAAATCTGTGCTTGCAAGAGGAATAAATCTTTCTGCTCCTAGCTTCACAACTTTATCTCCCAAATGTTGCCAAATATCAATTTATCGTAAGCTTACCCAGTGTACAATGGCGCAGCGGATGTTGAGTATGCGAGTATATGCACTACATTAAGTTGTCAATCCTGCACAAAAGTGAAATACTCTTTTTGCTTCGGAACTGGGGCATTTCAAGTAGTCCTTGGCGCGGAACTGAGCCAAGCCGACGACGACGCAGCAGACGCGAGGGGGGGAGGCACGGGGGGGGTGGAGCCAGCCCCTGCAAGGAACTACTCGTGAACAATTCATATCCATCGCACCCACTGAAAACGTTTTAATTGCGAAACAGCTTGAGTTGTTTCGTTTCTTGCATTTTATCTTTTCTTTGGTCATTCTATAACGTCCAAGACCAGTTCTGAAATGTTTTCTAGCTATTAAAACTGCGTTAACAATTTTAGATGGTTTTAAATAAATGTTGAAGAGAGTAATTAGTAGAGAACACAAGCGGCTTTCTGTTCGGTGCATGCAGGCTTCGTTTTGGAGCAAACTTCGTTGTAACGTAAAGTTACATTCGAAAGTTATCCAGTACCTAGTTTAATTAACAATGAAGCAAGGAATAACTTAACTTACCATACAGTTTCATCATACTTTTATTCCGCAGAACGTTACAAGTTTGCCTCAACTTATAAATAATATGCTGCACCACATGTTCAATTTACATACACTCGTTGAACGAGAATGTACTTCATTTTGTATGACAAAAGACGTAAGTTGAGACGGCGGAGCTAAATGCATGTTAAGTTGAGCTAAGCCAAGATGGTGTTTGCAGAGCGCACCATTAGGGGGGCATTACTTAATGGACGCGGGTTAATGGTGGCAACGGGCGCCCGGCCCTCGTGTGCCGCCGCTTCTCTCGCTAACTACCCGCCGAATATAATAAAACTAGACTATCCACTCTCATATACGTTCTTAGAAGCCTCGACTATTACCTTTCTGTTAAAAATACTCAGAACTATTTTACACTTACTTGGGAAATAAGAAAAACAATGTTTCAGCTTTATCCTTCGATCTCGGGTTGTAAACAAAAGTGCGACTTTGTTCTAAGTATATATAATTATATAAGTATATATATAAGTATTTGTTCTAATACAAAACAATAAAGAATGGGTGACAACCTGTCACCGCATAGTACAGTTTAATCAATATTGTACAACAGCTGGATTTTATGTGCATTCACATTTTGTCTTGTTATTTTATACAGGTTGACAGGGACATGGACGCGCAACCTTTTACCATGGATCAGTTCATGATTCTGAAACCCCTTCGTTGAAAGTTTTCGTAGGTCATTTTAAAACAAATGCTGTTCCGTATATTTTGACCGCGTAGCTAGGTATTGCACTTTTCTATAAGACAGCAGACTTTTTTTTTGATAACCTTTGAGAAATTTCTACGCTACCCTATAATCACTACGTGAATTCATGGTACAATTTGCGCGTCGATGTCTCCCTGCCACGCCAGAATATGTATTTATTTATACCACCTTTCGAAACCCAAATTCCCAACAACGTTAATCTTGAACAAACAAACAAAATCTCACGTAATTATATTCAAAGTAGGGACGTGTAACACACGCGATGTGTGAAAACTATTTAAATGAAGTCCGCACTAATCCCCGTCTGGGTGCGATGCGAAATGCCAACAAATGTAAATGTAGCAGACGTATGTTAGTAGATTTACAAAATATACAAGTATGAGTTAGAAGCCCGAGACCCTTATACTATTTTTCCACACATGGGACACTTTTATAGGTACTAGGCATTTTATTTGCTGTTTCTTCCTCCTGGGCCCTAATTTCATAAGAGCCTTTTCTTTGCCAATAAATGCATAATGTAATCGTAACAATATTCGACCAATACCCTATTTTGCAACCTATGTACACCGGTTCATGGAGGATACAATCAAATATGTGAGCAATTTTACTACACAAGCTCATCATCTGCCTAGCCTTTTCCCAACTATGTTGGGGTCGGCTTCCAGTCTAACCGGATGCAGTTGAGTACCAGTATTACTTTACTATACAAGTTATGAATGGAAATTCTAACTACCTCGATGCATGAAAACCTCATTGTATGATGAATCACCCAGCAGCTTCATGCTTCCGTATCGAAAGTCGATAATAATGAATGAAAACTGCGCTGACCTGAAGGCCAGTTCTCGTAATTTAAAACGTTCAAAATCTAGTCGCAAATGTCAAAAACTTGTCAAAATTTAGGGAAATTAGAGGTACTTTTGACAGATTGAGACTGAGATCAGACTGTGAACGTTCTTAAAACTATGAGAACTGAAGTGTAGCGTTCATCTTACTCCGATCGCAGTCGGTCAGCTTACAGCCGAGACTGTGAGTAAAGTCGTTTTAACGTTGTAGAGAAATAACATTAATCTGGACACTGGGCATGTTGTGCAACACTACTATACAGGAAGTATACGACAGGTTACACACGATTTATAAACAAGGGTTAATACAGCTTCGGGCAGCAGTATATCTTCGTTGGAGAACGCCTGAATGCCTCTGAGGCATGCTCACACTTTTTCGGGTGGGCACATTGTATTCGGCAGTATTTGTTTAACTACAAAACTGACTCGAAGCATTATACTACATTATATTTGATCTTGTCTCTCCGCTGTACCGTTGAATGTCAACCGGAACAAAAATGTAGCAAGCCGTATACTCAGTGTTTACATTCCTGATCCTTTTCTGATCTTGTGTTTCCTTCCTTCCTGTGTTTTTGAGGAATAAAATCGTCCACATATAAGCTGCTATGATGAAAATCACAAACAATAATACAGGGTGGCAGGGATCACATCGACGCACTGAAACCATGAATTCAGCACATGATTCTAGAGAAAAGTACAATTCTTTCGTCGGTTATCAAAAAAAATCTGCAGTTTCATAGAAAAGTGTATACCACACACAGAAAAGTACATAGGTACCTACGCGGCCAACATGTGTGGCAGAAAAAATTTTCTTTTTAAAATAACCAACGAGAAATTTTCCACAAGGGATCAGTATGAATGAATATAACCTGTTACCATGAATTTATGGTAACAGGTTGTGCATCATCCCTGCCACCCTGTTTTTAGAAACCAGGATCTCAAACTCAAAGCATTTATTTCAAATAAAAAGAAAACAGAAATTAAAATAAGCCGTGGCAGCTAAGACATAACCAGTCCTGACTGACGGCACCCGTTCACGAACATGGATTGTATCAACACCATTCAGCTCAACCATTTCGAACTTTATGATCCAACACACACGCCACCACAAGCTAGATAGACATTTGAGTGAGCATGACAGCCGCCAGGGCACAGTCACAAGTCAATGAAAGATGTACCCAGTAAATGGTAGCTTTATAGTTTAGGTACATACTCACACGTGTGCCTATTTATTATAACATGTTTTAAACCATTTCAGATCCCGAAATAATTCTGAAGATGAATTGAATGATTCTACGAATGTAACACACAATTTCGGGGTTCAATCAGTTTGTTAGTTCAACCATCAAACGAATATAACAACGGTTTTAGCGGCATTCTCTTATTTTGCCAAACTTTCTATTTTGCTATACGTTTCCTGGTTCGACGACCCGGGATGGATTCATAGCGATTTCCTGCAAAAGCCTGTTAATAAATTCTGATCATGTATTGAGAAAAAATGCTCGCCATTTAGCGGTCGGGCCACGTTTCTGCCACGGTGGCGATATACCAAACTCTCGCCATAATGTCATCCGATCCGTCCTGTCACCCACAAGGGATGAGGTGTTAGAATATTTTAAGTGAGTTTAACATAATGCTACGCCTGAAAAACCCAAAGGAAAATTGTTTCACTTATTGAGTACCTTTTAGTAGTTCAATGACATATTATGTTTCAATGTACTTTCGATACCAGAGGGCGAGTCTTTTGACCTTTTTTTTTATCAGCATCATGATTTTTATTCAAACAATATTCTTATTAAACCGCAGGCTGCGAGTACAGCTTTGTTCTGTATAATAACTGTAATATATAGATAAAGAAATAGTGATAGACATTATTAATTAGACGAATATTTGGAGTGGACAAAGAATTTTGACTTTTAAAAATTTCATCGGAGAATATTTGAATTGCGACAACTGTCCCAAAACATATATATTTTTATGTTTATTTTATTTGTTATGTATCTATCTTCTTTGGAAGGCTTACAGCTAAACAAAACTAAAGAAAGAATCTGGCAGTCCGGTATGACAATCTGAAAGCTGAAACTATTCACGCCCATCGGCGCTGACATTAACCGTGACCGATACAAAGCCATCGAGATCACATTACAAATGGAGCAATTAAGCTATCAGTCGCGATAAACAATTTATCACGATACCTGCCGTGCCGTGCCAGACACGAGGTATCGTGATACACTGTCAACGTTACTTGTGAACATGAGTATGATAAGATGCTCTTTAAAATCTATGAAAAAAATACCTCAGCTTTTTAAAAGCAAGAACCGGTACCCTGCGTCCACCGAAAGCGATAGGCGTGCGAATACGCGATCAAGCGATCGTTTACCTTACCCTGGCGTCTTAACCAAAAGTAATCGTCGCGTTCATAATTATGTAAATTTTTGTTCGGAAAACCGGAAGGCGCCCTCTGTCGGCGCGATCACGCGTTCCGGTTCATCGAACGAAAAATAAACATATAAGGCCTTAGCGCACCTCTAATGCGAAAATAATTATGCGAAGCCATACATTTTACAAAAAAATGGAAGCTTCGCTTTATAAACTTCTCGATTGCCATTCTTCATAATTGCGAAATAAACACCGCACTGCAACAAAATGGTAGGCTGAGCGCGGAGGTATTACCAGATTCGCAGCAGATTAACAAAATCACGTGGGAAAAAGATAGTTAAATAGATAGAATACTCTATATTATGTACACCATGAAATAGCAGATATAAAAGTAGAAAATTGACAAAAGGTGACACCATGGGCGGTCAAGAGATAGGATCATAATCAAATCTGTACGTTAGAATAGGCAGTTTCGCTTCTGTTTCAGTTGTCATACAGCGGGCAAGTCATGGTGGAGCTACTGCTGTTTCGCTGCTATGGTTTCGCGGTGGCGGTGTTACGAGTATATCTGCCAAAACGAGCACGACGAACGTGTACCTACTCATGCGACAAACACAGACATTTTTGGTTGGAACGCGACCATAGAGCTTTTTAAGGCGGGATTAATTTAAGCAACGAATTTGTTATACAAAGAAAGTCTTCACTGTCAAATCAGCAGTCAAATAATTAGGCTTCCAGTTAAGACAACTAAGCCGCCTTGTACGACATCTACAGAACCAGAATATCATATTTATATCCGGGAGCGTCACAGAACATGTTAATAGGTACATAAAGTACGCCAGGCCATTGTTCCAGTTAGTAACACGTCTGCACGTACTTTTTTAGTTAAAAACGACCAGATCTCGGGTGCTACAGACGACGTGCTAAAAACTCCGGACCCGTTTAGATCAGCTATAAAATGGGACGCTTGCACCAATAAATTTCAAGATAGCACCTTTATTTCTACGAGAAACGGTCGCCAACTGTATTCGAGAAACGACTATACGACTATACTCGTACATACATACTACGTACATTTATTCAACAAAACTTAGAACATTTAATAGAAGACAAAAGGGGAAGGAAATCAACCCAGCGCAGGGCACGCCGCGATAGCGGCGATAAGACCCCTCTTTGAGGAGTGGCTAGAGAGGCGCCACGGCGCCCTCGCCTACCGCCTGACGCAGGTCCTCACCGTACACGGAAGTTTCGGGAGGTTCCTGCACATCATTAGGCGGGAGGAAACGCCCGGGTGTCACCATTGCCAGGATCGCCCAGAGGACACGGTGGAGCACATGGTGGAGGTCTGCCTCCGCTTGGGCGGAGCACCGCCGTGTCCTCGTAGAGGCGATCGGCAGCGGCGGCGGCCTCTCGCGCCCGGCCCTGGTGCAAGCCATGGTCCGGGGCAAGAGGGAGTGGGAGACAGTCGCCTCCTTCTGCGAAGCAGTCATGCTAGCGAAGGAGGTGGTGGGACGGATGAGGGAGAGAGCCTCCCGTCTCAGCCGCCGCGGGAGACGCTCCGGGCGTCGGGAGCCACGTGACGACTCCCGGCCACCGTAGGCGCGGGCCTGCGGGCGGAGAGCAATGGGTAGCTCACCGTCCGATCAGGGCTAGGCCCGTGCCGGACGGCGCGTAAGTGTTCCACGCGCGCCTCAAAGAGTTGTCAGCATAATTTGAGGGGCCCCTTAGGGCCGAAGCCTGCCGGGTCAGCGGGATTGTCCGAAAGGGTTACCGCTACCCCGGATCATAAAGGGCAAAGGAAGGAACATGGATGGGTTTTAGTCAGTAAGAGTCTGACACTCCCTTCCGCTCCACCCAGAGCGGGAGGGGTCATTTGATGATTACCCATCCGAAAAAAAAATAAATGGAGGAAGGAAATCATGTGAGTTTAATTTCCTACAAAGGTTTTCAGATCAATCGTTTGTCAATCTTCATGAATATGACTGTCATTGTTAAGCTGCTGTTAAATAAATAATCGGTCCATGTCGGAAACAGATATAACAACTTACTTAAATACTGTTTTCTTTGAATAATTTAACTTTGTGTCAATCATGTACTCATACTTTACTTGGCGTATTTGGTTTATGGTTAAGTAATAACAGCCGCATGAGTCGATGGATCAGGTTAAGCTACGCTTGCCGCGGTTGGTCCGTAGATGGGTCCATCTTCACATACCAAGACCCCTCCGTGCCTCGGAAAGCACGTTAAGCCGTTGGTCCCGGCGGTCATTCGTGGATCTTTGACAGTCGTAACGGGTCGTCAGAAGCCCGAAAGTCTGACAACCAGTCTTACCAAGGGGTTTTGTATTACCCAGTAACTGGGTTGTGAAGGTCAGATAGGCAGTCGCTCCATGTAAAATACTGGTATCCAGCTGCATCCGGTTAGACTAGAAACCGACCCCAACACAGTTGGGAAAAGGCTAGGCAGATGACGACTTGGCGTGTTTGGTCTCCTACACATTCCTGTCAACAATGTAAGTAGAAGTGTGTCGGAGGGCAGACGCACAGACTCTGTACTGTAAATGGACTAAGCTTTTTACTGTAGTCGACATCGTTTTGCGCTTTGAGTCATAATTTGGTCGAAACCTATAATAATGTGAACCTAGTGATAGACTGTGATTGTATCCTGTTGTACAGACGCCAGCAAGTCAAGCTAGCCGAAACTGTCACATTTTCCCAATCAACCTTGAACCTCAATATATTGGCTATAAAGTTGAAAATCTATTAAAGAAATTTGACAGATTGTAGTAGCTTGATGTGCTGGTGTCTGTACTTAGTTGCCTTTTCTTTTCCGGATGGTAAATCATCAAATGACCCCTCACGCTCTGGCGCTCTTAGTTGCCTTGTGAATAAATAAATACATGCAATCAAAAACATAACCCTCTTTTTAAGGCAATCAGGTAGAATTCCCGCGAGTCTGTTCATTCTATATGTTACACATAAGTATGTATGTAGTCTTCGGTGTGACACTTATTATAATTATATTGCAGTGCTAATTTCAGATCTGTCAACACTTGCACTTAGTTAATGACAATTAGGAACGTTAATTTGATTGATTATCTACAGATTATTTACCGCACGGGTCGATCGATCAGGTTAAGCTACGCTTGCCGCGGTCGTTCCGTGAATGGGACCATCTTTACATACCAAGATCCCTCCGTGCCTCGGAAAGCACGTTAAGCCGTTGGTCCCGGCTGTCATTCGTGGATCTTTGACAGTCTTTACGGGTCAACAGAAGCCCGAAAGGCTGACAACCAGTCTTACCAAGGGGTTTTGTATTACCCAGTAACTGGGTTGTGGAGGTCAGATAGGCAGTCGCTCCATGTAAAATACTCGTATTCAGCTGCATCCGGTTAGACTGGAAGCCAGATGGCTAGGCAGATGATGATGATGACCTACATATTATTTAATATGTAGATACTGGGTAGTAAGTAAAGTACAGTGACCTCATTACCAGCAGTGCGATTCTGTAACCATCTCACCGTGAAAACTTAGGTGAAGTGAGCGTGGAGTGAGCTGCCATTCCAACTAATACTAGGGATTGACACTATTGACACACACAGCTAAGCTCACTTCACCTAACTTTCCACAGTGAGATTTTTACAAAATCGATCAGTAGAACGATCCTAGATATGAATGTATATTATGATTATTTTAGAATTGATATTTAATATTTATATAGGTACATACATACATAACCTCACGCCTTCTTCCCATGGGGGTAGGCAGAAACTACAGAACGCCATCTGCTACGATCCTTACATACTCCTTTTGCCTCGTTCACGTTCATACATTTGTAGTGCAATTGTGTAAAAATCTCACCGTGAAAACTTGGGTGAGTTTGAAGTGAGCTGTCAATCCTTAGATTCCCTAACGTCAGGTAAGATGACAGTTCACTTCCAGCTCACTTCACCTAGGTTTTCAGGGTGATATTTTTACAGAATAGACCGGCTGGTGAGATACGCACGCCAGTTGCGAGTACTACGGACCTAACCTTTTTGATATTTATTCAAACAAAACCGGCGAAAGGATACTTGGACTCACCCTCTAAGGGTTTCGTAACCGCGGCGTACCTTTTATTAGCATAAATACGAGTTCCGGTCCATAATCTACACAATATGGCATATTTTACTAAGGGTAACAAAAGGTAGGTAGGCACTTAAAAGTTTGTTTATAACATGTTTTACCTATTTCAAAAACAAAAACAGTTTTCGTATAATTTAGTTTTGTCCTTGTAGTCTATGAAACTAACTTCCAAATCTAAAATATTAATTTCTAGGTTGAATTACTTTTTCATGCATGTTTTATCAATCAATCTGGTTTAACCCGGTTTTCTGCCTGTCTGCCATTCTAGGGTTCCATAAAAACCAGGTTAAACCCTCGGATTAGTTGAATAAACGAATCGTTAATAGAATTTCAAAGTAAAATGAAAGTTAAACAGAAACGGGGTGAAATTCGATTTCGTGCGGAACAAGCATCTGTCCATATAAGATTTCCAATAATCCACAAGAAGTAAATGAAAGTGGAACATAATAAAGTGATAAAAAAGCTTTTTGAGAGCTATTTTATAAAAAATACAGCCCATAAGATCGAGCTTAAAGCAATCGCCAAACACTAAAATCGAAACATTTCAAAATTAGCCAAAATATATTAAGAAATTGCCACTCGAACTATGATAACATCCTGTATCTATGTTTAACTTTCTAAGAATAAACTTCACAACATAATTTTATGCATTAAATAAAAGAACTGGAATCTGCATGACGTTGCATAAAACATAGCAGCTAAACTAGTTATCTATGTGTGGCAAAATAGGAGACACGAGGTATCTAAAGCCGCATTCTGAACGCTTTTATGATGTCACATATGCAACCAGAAATAACAAGAAGTATTTATGATTTAAAAGCTTCATTCAACGCTAAGAGTATCCATCATATCGCATCATCACTTCGCGGTTTTCACTGAGTTTTTCGTGTATCTTAGCGACTTTAAAAGTCCCAAGGATATATTCGATTCTTTTCTTAACTTACTTTACTGCAACCTAATAAGAAACTAACAGTAAACTTGTTGCTCGGAAAAAGGCTTCTCTTATAATGGAAACGAAGCTTCAGGATCGTTGCACGTGGCGATCTAAAGCTTCTGTCTCACGGGATAAGAGCACGAAATATCCTTACATAAACGCAACATCTCATTGTCATTTCTTGCGTTTATGAGTCACGTCATAGTTCTCAGGCTAGGTTCTAGGTTTTAGTATAAATTAACAGGCTACACGAACGGAGTCGCTGGCACATCTAGTATTATACGCGTGTGTTTTTGACAATGAGTTGGCTTTTAACTGGAAACGCATTAGCGAAAACTGAATTTTAAACCGAGTTAGCAACCCTACGGCCCTCGCTGATTTATACCGCGTCGTTCCGACGTAGGTAATTAAATAACAAATGTGTTCCGTAAACGGTACCTACATTTTATGTAAATTGACGTCACGTCATCTGCAATTCAGTTACATGTTTACTTAGGTATAAAGTAAACATACCTTTATCAGATTGGGTTGTTGAGTTCGGTGGTACAGGTAAAGTCAGTCGGATCATTTTGGATTTTTGACTATTTGATAATATTTCAGGACGTTTGTCATGGGGATATCCTCGGGGATGCCCTTTAACTTAAAACCCTCACGGTTCCTGCGGCTAGCATGTGTCTGAAGCTCGCGATATATCTAGATAGTCCCACATGCTTTGTGCCCAATATAACAAAAGAAAATTATTGTTTTTAAATAAATGAAACTGCGGGACAGATTTGATGCTGAAGGCGGAGGACAGAATGTTGTGGCGAAGCTTGAGTCAAGCCTATTTCCAACAGTGGACTGCTAAAGCAACTCAGCCTAGTTGCTTTTTTGGTTGATTGATATGAAAATACTAGTCTTCAAAATAATCTAAATGACAGTTTTACCAGCCAATCCATTCTCGAGTTTTCATTAAATTACGCGAAAACAAACAAGTAAATTTTTGCAAGTTTTCATTCCTAAATCACTTCTGAAACTTCAGAGAGCCGACTTTCGTTGCTGACTGTGACAAACCACAAGATGATTGGAATCGGGAGGGCAGGATCCCCTCAGAATTGGCTCGGTATCTATTAGTATTAGATTATCACGATGTGTGTTGTTGGGGCATTCCGATAAATACGGAACCTTTACGTCGAACTGACGTAGTAAACACAAACGTTACTGTTATTGTAACATTATCCCACCTAGTTATTACTGGAATTTATATTGTATCGAAACAATATAAATTCCATTTTGAATACTGAAAATACAGTTCGTATTTTTTATCAGCTGTTGGTAACCTTTTTGTTGATACTGCAAAAAAAACACAATTTTGTTAAAACATTCAAAAAGATATATCTTTTTGAGTTTCATCAGTATTCATAAAATCACCACCCGTACACGTGTTAGTTTTATTAATATCTCCTCAATACATCTTATAGACATTAAAATATTCAAACAAGCAGAATAATTTTCACGAAAAGTTCTTGACAACAGCTCGTACTTCAACATTGATTATGCCTCTATATGCTAATGATCTTAAATACGGCTGTAATACCGTATAAGACAGTTTTCGTGTCACATAGAACAATGAGCATGATTCAGTACACACAAGTACCCTCCATCTGTTTGTCACCGACGTCAAGTAGCTGATAGCAGACTTACAGTAAATGAGAATTTAATTAGATACGATGTATGACTTCCCCTCTTTTCATAATACAGCGCTGATGTGGATCTATCAAAGGTTTTATAGGATTATGGTGAGCCCACCACAAATGACTGTGTTTGCCACGAAAAATATTTTTATGTTGCCAACAAAAATAATGCCAGTTTCCTACCGAAAACAAAGAATCAAAGGAAATATTCTTATGTGAAGTAAACACGTTAGTAAGCTCATAAGGAAAATGAAGATAACTATATCACGTCCAAAATAAATACAAACAAAGCGTTTATTTATATTATATTAATGCCACAAATCCAACAATGAGAATCAAATAAATTGTCGTACGCTCTTATAGAATATAGACAAAATGTAACACAAAACGTTCGGCTCCAATGTACGTACAAAGAGAGACCAATCCCCAGTTACGACATAATAAGGTAAAAGAGTGGGAATTACACGGGTCCGGGGTAAATAGAATAACCTTCGTTTGAAGTTAAATATTTATTTTTAGTTAGTGACCCTCGTCTGTAGCCACAATCTTTGCCCTTACATCGCTCTTCATGAGCGGCGATCTGATTGATCGACGCGAATCCTGCATTATGAGCAAATGGATTTCTTATATTCGGTCCAACCTATAATGAACTCAATTCCATTCAAATCTTATTGCACTTGTGTTAAACTAGCTCTTGTCTGCGCTTCGCCCTCATGGAGGTCGAAAATTATGCCATAGTAGAGTACTACCGGGATAAAAAGTCCTTAGACAATCCTATGTCCTAACCCATGGTCTAACCATGTGCCAAATTTCATCGAAATCCATTCAGCCGTTAAGGTTTGAAAAGATAACAGACAGACAGTTACTTTTCCATTTATAATATTACTAGCTGCGCCCCGCGGTTTCACCCGCATAAGTTTCGATCCCGTGGGAATATCGGGATAAAAAGTATTCTATATGTTAATTCTGGTTATAAACCATCTGTGTGCCAAATTTAATCCAAATCCGTTCAGAATTTTGTGCGTGAAACAGTAACAAACATCCATCCATCCATCCATACAAACTTTCGCGTTTATAATATTAGTAGGACGAGTACTAGCCTATAATCTTCTCCAGGTCACAGGCTATCTATCTATCAAATTTCATAACGACCGGTTCAGTGGTTAAGGCGTGAAAAGATAACACGAGTTCCTTTCGAATTTGTAATATTATATAGTATGGATATTGATTACTGTTCGCTGTTCTCAAAACGATGAAGGAAAACATCGTGAGAAAACCGCCATGTACTAGAACCAAAAATTCGAAGACATGTGACATCTACCAATACCATCGCGTGGTAGAATGCGACCTACCTCTCACAGAGAACAGCAAATCGATTCTGTAAAAACCTCATCATGAAAAGTTAGATGAAGTGAGCTTAGAGTGAGCTGTCAATAGAATCAATCCCTAGCATTAGTTGGAATGACACGCTCACTTCACCTAAGTTTTCACGGTGAGATGGTTACAGAATCGCACTGCTGGAATCGCAATTTTCGTTTTCTTCCCTATAGAAAAAACTAATAAAGTTCCATAAGGAAACAATGTTCCGGAGGCACTTTCAGAAAAAAGGAGGAAGCATAATACGAGTATGTGTCCCAGCAGTGGGAACATTATAGGCTGATTATGATTGTTATGCAAGGCTTAATATTAACTATACCTATAGACACTCGCCATTATAGCCACTTACTTGGTCGGTGTATATGTTAATGTAATGTGTCCGCCTGTAATCTAAAGACTGACCCCAACAACACTCTAGACGATATAAGTACCTATTTGCGTTACTACAGTACAGCATTAAGAGACAATTGCAACCGAAATTGTCATGAAGACTTATAGTGTGAATAAATTTATATCGTTCATACAAAACGCTTCATATTTCAGTACATATTTGTCATCGGCATACGGAACCTTTAATTATTTTGAGTGTCAATTACGTTTTGTTTTCTACTTTATATGAACCCTGTAACACAGGTTTTGCCTAGCATGGGGGTCATGGATCATTTATTTTGTAACAGGCTATTCGCACGCTTAAATTAAGTGTCACCCTGTATCTGTGTACCTTTTTTGTCTAATAATTTGTTTATTATTATTATTACTACCTACGAGCTTAATTATAAAAACTGTTGCCGAGGGCTAATCTGGTTGTATTTTTTGTTCATTAAATATTAATTTTAGTTGAAAGAGAGTTGACTAATGTTATGAATATTCTTTTTTTGGGCACATGTCTATACATATAGACTAACACGCCTTTTTTTTTTTTTTTTTTTTTTTTTCCCTGAGAAATGCTTTATGCATGCCCGCTCGCTCGGGGGACGAGACGGGGTATGTGGGACTCCTGTCGAAACCGCACCGACAGTATACCCACTAAAACTCAGCGGTGTTCCCGCATCGCCGTGATGGGAGGGCCGTGGGAAACCAGCTCAGCCTTTACTTCCACAGCCCTCCCGGCGCGTGCCCGCCTAGCTGGCGGGCCCCGCATGCCCCCCTGGATGGGGGGCTACGGGAATGGCCGGGAACACCTGGCCATTCCCGTCCGACACTGGTGGAGGCCTGTGCAATACAGGCAAGGGTGCCCCCGCACCCGTTGCCTGCTGGCCTCCACCTGGGAGGAGTCGGAGATGACCGTCAAACTGACGTCTTCTTCGACCCCTCCTCCGCCTTCGGAGCGCCGCCGCGTGAGGGTCGTCCTCTCGCGCGCGCTCCGCCGCCTCCTTCTGCGACATGACGTGTTCGCAGAAGGAGGCGACTGCCGCCCAGGACCCCTCATCCCCCAGCATGGCGTTAACCAGACCGGGGAGTGAGAGGTCCTGTCCGATCACCGCAATGAGACTGCGGCGCGGCTCGGACCACGACGGGCACACCTCGAGGGTGTGCTGCGCCGAGTCCTCCGCCGCGCCACAGTCGTGGCACGACGGCGTCTCCTCCCGTCCGATCCGGTGCAGGTACGATCCGAAACAACCGTGTCCGGACAGCACCTGCACCAGACGGAACGAGAGGAACCCATGCGACCGCTCGAGCCAGTCTCGCAGGACCGGCGCAAGCGCGTCGATGGTTCGGCGGCCGAAGGCTGCGGTGGCGAGGTCCGACGTCCAATGGACGACGATGGCGTCCCTCGCCTCCCGCCGGACGGCCTCCCGCTCTTCCGGAGCGGGGCGTTCTCCTCTCGCCCTCCGCCCCGCCGTCCATTCGTACACTCTGGCGAGCACCCACGCCTCGAGCTCCCAAGGCGGGGTGCCGGCCAGAGCGCAAGCTGCCGCGGAGCCCACCGTGCGGTAGGCCCGCGCCACCCGCTGAGCTATGGCCCTTTGGGGTGCCCGCAAGGCAGCGGCGTTCTCCCTCCTTTGGAGGGAGTCCTCCCAGATAGGGGCCCCGTACAGGGCCATGCTCTTCAGGATGCCGGCGTAGAGTTGCCGGCATCGGGCGCTGGGCCCCCCCAGGTTGGGAAGCAGCCACGACAGCGCCCCCGCAGCCTTCAGCAGGCGCGACGACAGCCCGCTAAAGTGCGGGCCGAAGCGCCACCTGCTGTCGAGTACAAGGCCCAGATATTTCATCTGGGCCCTGACCCCGATTCTGACGCCCTCCACGAATACGTGGGCGTCAGGTGGGGGGCGCTGCCGAGGTCCGTGGAAGAAAACGGCCTCGGTCTTGTGCAGCGCCACCGTTAGACCTAGGCGGCGGATCCTCCCCGCGACCAAGGATCCGCCCGCCGAGGCCAAGTTGGCCGCCTCCCTGAAACTCCCCCCCCGGGCGGTGAGGAGAGTGTCGTCCGCGTAGCAGACGACACTCGTGCCTCGGAGGAGAGTTCCCCGCAGGAGCCAATCGTAGCCGACGTTCCAGAGGAGTGGTCCTATGACTGACCCCTGTGGAACGCCGGCCTCGACGGCGTACCGCCGGACTTGGCCAGCCCTGTTTACCAGGAGGATCGCCCGATCCTCCAGGTAGCTGGCCAGCAGACTGCGCAGGTATCGAGGCACTCCGTGGAATCGGAGCGCCTCTAGGATGGTGGAGTGGGGAACAGAGTTGAAGGCGTTGGCTATGTCGAATGACACAGCCAACAATCCGTCCCCCGCCTCCACCGCCTCCTTCACCTGGCCCTTGAGGCGGGCCAGCGCGTCCACCGTGGAACGCTCAGCCCGAAAACCGAACTGAGCGTCCGACAAGTCCGGCCCGGTGTCCCGCAGATGGCCCTTTAGGCGGGCGGCGATTATCCCCTCGAACATTTTGCCGACCTCATCGAGCAGTACGATGGGTCGGTATGCCGAGGGGGAATCTGCCGGGCGGCCCTCCTTGCGAAGGAGGCACAACTGCCCCTCCTTCCACGGTTTCGGGAACCTCCCAGACGCAAGGCATGCGCTGAAGAGGTCCCGAAACCTCTCCTCCATTCGAGTGGCGGCGATCGCCACCACTCTTGCGGGAACACCGTCGGGGCCCGGAGCCGTCTTCTTGGCGCGGATGCGGAGAATCGCCGCGCCGAGTTCCGACTCCGTGACGGGGGGGGCCTCCTCTTCCTCGTCGTCTGGCGGTGGGCCCATCTCTGGCGGGGCGAAGCGGTCCCTGCACGGGAACAGGGACCGAACCACCCCATCCAGAAATGAGGGCTCCAGGGTCTCGGCAACCGGGGGACCGAAGGGGCGCAGTTTGTTGCGCGCTGCCTTGTATGGTCTCCCGTAAGGGTCGTTGTCGAGACCCTCCAGCAGCTCGGCTCTCGCCGAGTCTTTGGCGGCGGCGACGGCCCGACCGAGGACCGTTTTTGCCTCCGTGTATACCTCATAGAGGCGGTCCTCGTCGGGTCGGTTCCGTCGACGCCGCCGCCGGCTCCGCGTGTAGGCCCTCCTCGCCTCCACGCACGCCGCTCGGAGCCCCGCCAGCTCCGCCGACCACCAGTACACGGCGCGTCTGGGCGGTGGTCGGCGAGACCGAGGCATGCTGGAGTTGCACACCTCGGTTAGAGACCCCCTCAGTTGCCCCGCTACGGTGTCCACGTCCAGGCCGGCGGTAGGCGGCGACAGCCAGTCCTGGACGAACGCCGCCTCCCCCGCTGCCTCCCTGTCCAGGCGGGTTAGAGCCCACCGCGGGAACGGTGAGCGCCCCGAGAGGGGCTGCGCCACTCCGGGGCCACTGGTGGAGATGTCGAACCGCACGTAGCGGTGGTCCGACATGGTCTCCCCCAGGTCCACCCGCCAGTTCAGCACGCGCGCGGCTAACGCAGGGGTGGCGAAGGTGACGTCCACTATCGAGCCACCCTGACGCCGCACGCATGTCTGGACGCTTCCTCTGTTCAAGAGGGAGAGTCCAGAGGAGGCTGCCCACAGCTCCACCGCCCGCCCCCGTGCGTCGGTGGCCCGGTTGCCCCAGGTCACCGACTTGGCATTCAGGTCTCCCAGCACGGAGACCTGACGCGGCACCGCCCTGCCGACCACGGCGGCCAGGACTCCGAGAAAATTCTCAAAGTCCTGCAGAGGGCGGTTTGGGGAGAAATATACCCCCACTAGGGCAAAGTCTCCCCACGCGGCGGCCACGTATCCCGGTCCCCTCTCTAATAGCGAGAGGGGAGGGGAGTCTGTGGAAGACCGCGCCGCTAGTGCCACCGAGTCGTCCTCGTCACCCAGCCAGCTGCCTGGGATCGAGTAGGGCTCGGCGACCACCGCTACGTTCACCAACCACTCGGCCATGACCTGCACTACCAGGTCCTGGGCCGCTCTGCAGTGGTTGGTGTTCGCCTGGAGGATGCGGTAGTCGGAAACCATTATTCCGACATTGCACCTGCATCCTCAGCTGCCGCCGCTGGAGCTGCAGCGGCGGCGACGACGGCAGCGGTGGTGGCAGCAGGGCGAACCTGCGCCGGCACTATGCCCTTCCGCACGGGGGGCTTGCAGCTCCTGCCCGTCATCCTGTGGCCCGCGGGGCGGCCACTGGCGGCACACGCCATGCAGTGTGGCGTGGTGGCGCGGCAGGTGACGCTCTTGTGTCCCTCTTGCCCGCACTGGTAGCACGCGTCTCCCCAGTCGGATTTGGAGGGACACGTGGCTCGGGTGTGGCCGAACGCGAAACACTTGAAGCAGCGCGTAGGCTGGTCTTCAAGTGCCCGGACCACAGCCGAGCCGAGCCCCACGAGCAGCCGCCCCTTGGTCGCTGCAAGGACGGCCCCGGCCGCGGCGACCGGGCACTCGACGCGGATGGTGCCCATGCCGCGGCGGCCGGGCCGGACGGCTCCGCCTTTCACCGCGCTCGACTCGCAGCCTCCAGCCGCCGCGACGGCCGCCACCACATCCTCCTTGGTGACCGAGTCGTCAAGATCGGCCACCTCCAAGGCTGCGGTCTTGACGGGCCTGACGACCGTCGCCGCGTCCGCGATGACCTCTTGCAACTTCGTTGCGAAGAGGTCTGCGTTGGTGCCGCGCTGCTGCCCCGAGAACTCGAAGATTCGAGCCCCGGTTAAGGTTCGGCGGCACGTTATATTGCTGATCCCCAGCTGGGAGGGATCAGCATTAGTACGAGCCCGTCTTAGGACGGACTCGTACGTCTCGCCCCGCTCCGCGGCCTCCGGGGTGATGGTCACCACGACGGCCGCGGTTTTGGGAGGAACCAGCTTCCTCCCGCCGGCTGGAGCCCTTTTGGCTGCGGGAGCAGTCGCAGCGGGCTTGGGGGCACCTTTCCCCTTTCCCCTCCTGACCACTTCCGTCCACGACTGGTTGGACGGGGTGGTGGAGGGAAGAAGGGCGTCTTCCCGCTGCGAGTTCTGGGGGGCTGCCGGAGTGGCAGACGACCCAGACGCTCCCTCCGCGCTTGTGGTGGGGGTTTGAGGAGCCTCCTTGCTCCTCTTGCCCTTCCCTTTCCCCTTTGAGGGCTTGGAGGCCTGGGTCTGCGCACCCGATGCCGGGCCTGCCACAGGCGCAGGTTCCGGCTCCGTCGGTGGACGGCTCTTATCCGCCGCTAGCGGCGGGCGGAGCCGCCTTTCCGGCAAGAGCCGGTCCTCGATACCTGCCAGGCAGGCTCTGGTGAAGGCTCTCTCCTCCATGACAACCTTTCGGATGATATCCTCAAGGTTGGAAGGGGAGGAGGAGCCTCCTACCACCGGTCCTGGGGCAGGTTGGGCAGGCCGGGCCGTGGCCTCAGCCAGCTTCTGGTGAAGCTGGCTGACCTCCGCCTGCAGGCGATCCACCTTCGCCTGCAGCTGCCGCGTCTCGTCCGTGGCCGTCCTCTTTGCCAGCTCCACGACGATGCCGTGTAAGCTGGCGGCCCGGCATTTGAGGGCCTTTTGGAAGGTCCCCTTTAGGTTGGAGGACTTTGAGGCGACCTCCAAGACCTCCTCTCTGTCCTCCCGCGCCATCCGCTCCAGTTCCGCCAGGGAGTGGTCAGCGTACAGCACGGTGGATGCACCGTAGCCGGCCCTCGACCTGGCGGATTTCGCCTGACGCTCTTTGGCGGCGACCTTCTCCTCCAGGTCCAGCTGGAGTTGTGCCCTCTTGGCCAGGTGTAGCTGGCGCTCGGCGTCCACCAAGCCCACATCGTGGGTGGTAGCCGAAGAAGAAGTCGTAGCCTTTTTGGACTTCGACTTCTTCTTCGCCTTGCCTCCGACCGACTCCGAGGAGCCCTCGGACCCGAGCCTCAGGTAGGCCCTCTTCCGCCTGAGGCGGTCGTTCTCGGCCGCCGACGTGTCCATAATGGACTCGTCGGAGTCCGACAACTCGCCTGTCCTGCTGATGAAGCTGGCCGCAGATGGTGCGCGGTCAGCGTCGCCGACGTGGCCCTGAGAAGGGCCGTTGGGTTGGCCCTGAGAAGGGCCGTTGGGTTGGCCCTGAGAAGGGCCGTTTGAATCGCCCTGGGAAGAGCGATTCGGCACAAAACGTCCAGAGACGTCACGCGTGGGTTTTTTCGGCATATTCGCAGATGAAGGCGTCGAAATCTGCGAAGTCACAGCGCACTTTAGCCGCCGGTCTGCCACTCCGTTACGGTGGTCAGACACGGCGTTGCCCGGGGGATACTACGAGGAAGTATGCACTGTGGGGGATCCCCCTAGACTAACACGCCTACCCTAACTGTGCTTTGTGCCTATTCAACTTAACTTTTAACATTTTATTAAAAATAGAACATAAAGTTAATAAAATGTATTTTATGTAAATTGCTGTTGCCATACGATATCTTTCTAAAAATATCGGTGATAAAAATAAAAAGAACCGTAAAATAAAATATAAAATTCATACCTTCTTACTTTACAGAAAATTCCACTGAATTCTGACTCAGAACGTCAATAAGACGAAAATAAAGCAAAAGTTTCTTTGAAATACTAGTCGTTCAGAATGTTAGAAGCCTTTGAGTCAAGATCTGAGGGCAATTCTCGTAATTCTAAGAACGTTCACAGTCTGGGCCCGTATTCCCGTAATTTAAAACGTTCAAAATCTAGTCGCAGTCTCATCTCGGCGACAAACAAATGTCAAAAACTTGTCAAAATTTGGGGAAATTAGACGTATTTTTGACAGATTGAGACTGAGATCAGACTGTGAACGTTCTTAAAATTACGAGAATTACCCTTCTGATATCAGTCTCAATCTGTCAAAAAACTCTTAATTTCCCTACATTTTGACATTTGTTTGTCGCTGAGATGAGACTGCGACTAGATTTTGAACGTTTTAAATTACGAGAATTGGCCTTCAGATTTCAGGGAACTCCACCAGCTGGAGTATGACTTAAAGTTTTAAACATAGAAATTCGTATTAGGCTGTCAACCAACTAAACTACGCTCAATAGAAATAAAAGCTTTGATATTTGAGTTGTACAACAACGTATTTATCTACTATGGGTACTACTATGTTTTTATCAATTTATTGCTGATACGGTAAGATAACTGCTCTAATCTTGATTTATTGCACATTGATCTAGCAATTTATTACGCCATCAGCCAGGGATTATAATGCTAAGTCAGCTCATAAAGTATACGAGAAAGAAGTTTGAGTGTTTATATTACTTTTTTGGTGTCGCCGCTGAGAAAATAGTTCACAGCACTGAACATCAAACTTCATAAATACAGATTAACTGACTCGAATCATAGACGCGGCTAAGTGAATAACCAAAAAGCTTAGGCTCTGCTAGTAATTAAAGCGAGCGAGGCGAGGATGTCTAACCCTAGTTAGAATTACAAATCCCTGATTAAGCCGCGGCTTGTCAAGCCACGCATTGCAAAGTTATTATAACAGAGGATGGACAATTTGACACGCGCCAGAAACTATTTAAACTTTCAAAACTGTCATTTTGTCTGCTAAGCACTAACGTCTAGTTAGGCGTAATTAATAATCATGGAGTCATCAATTCGGCGCAGCCTAGCCGCCTTTATAGGTGCTATAACATTAGCGTACATGGCCCGAACGCAATTACTGTGTATTATGTAGATAGGGTGTTTATGCATATTACATGTAGTAGATACACTCGTAAACGTAGCAAAAATAATTGATTCTAATTTGTATGTAGATCACTTAAATGGAAAATTGACTTTAATGGAAACAAAATTGTGCTTTGCTGAGTAATAACAAAGAAACACTGTTTCACTAAATTACAGACCGAGACTAAAGTCAGGAGCTTTCAACTTTTTGCATGATATTTGGAATGAAATTCTCAGTCAACGAGCGGCTTCCAGTGCAGAATCAATACACAATGGAGGCTGTGAATCTGTGATCTGAAGGCAGGTCGTTATTACCGCAAGGTGCACAATATTGTTCCGCAGCTGACAATATGCCGCCGCGCTCTCAATTGTGTTGTGTATACACACAACGGGAACCACATCCATTCGTCAGTTATATATTCCAGTAGGTACTGTACTAATGGAACCGTATTGTTATGCAGTCAACGGAAATATATTATATATATATATTTTCCTGTCAATTCTGAAATGAAAGAACACTTTGGACGCGTTATGAACGAGACCTTTTGCTCTCTTGATTTGTTGGTTATTTTTGCGACCCTTTTTTTTAATTCTTCTGGTCAAAAGATACTTAAAGTTTAATATAACAATGATAGGGAAAGTTGAGACTGGGGGCATCGTCATAAAAGGAAATGGAATCTCACATTAACAAATAAAGTTACAATAAAATTAAAGAAACGTATTGTTTCGCTTACAACATTGATAGAACCAGCACAAAATAAAATCCTTCGAAAAATAATTCACCTTGACACCACCCCCTACGACAACACCATACGAAAAAGAATTTGAATAATCCAGTACGCCATCCATCTAAATGCGTTACCATCAAAATTATCCCTTTATCGCAAATCAATTTCTGAATAAATTCCCGCAAGTTCAGTAATAAATGTCCCCGCCGTCGATTCAAGAAAATCAGCATGTTGAAAAGTCTAAACACTATCGGAAAACGTTGTGGCACGATGTGCATACGTATGACGGCTGAAGCCTGTAGCCTGTAGGTTTGTGATTGTACGCCGCGGCTGATATTCTATCCACGTTGGCAATCTCTTTTACGAGGCGGAGTCACGGCGGCGGAATCTTAATGGCGTACCTATTCAATACGTAGTTGGTAAATATATCTGAGGAATGTATTGCGAATCAATATACATATGGAGTGTAACTATCTCTGTAATAGGGAAGGTACAGGTGTGTTTCAGATGAAGATGAGTCTATGATATGAAAAGTTTAAGGACTTAGGTCAACTGCCTAGCCTTTTCCCAACGACTGCCTATCTAACCTCCACAATCCAGTTACATGAACATAGATAACATGATACCCCTTGGTAAGACTGGTTGTCAGACTTTCTGATCCACGAATGACAGCCGGGACCAACGGCTTAACATGCTATCCGAGCCACGGACTAACCGCGGCAAGCGGAGCTTAACCTGATCGATCGACCCGTGCGGCTGTTATTACTCAGCCACAAGCCTCTTTACCACACAGCAGGATTTTCGAACAGTCGTGTCCATACAATATGATGCCAATACGTAGTCTGAAAAATTACATGATGCAAATAAACATTTACCTTAAGGTGTCATTGTCATTCCTTTACTATACATTACAAGGTAACGGCAGAAAGCGTTCTATCGCAGATTAACAATTCATAGAATATTGTATTATATGATGGCACTCTACAAATTACACTAGTTCAGTTAAAACCAATGTTCATGGAAATCTGTATGAACACAGACGTTAATTGAACTAATAGCAAACGCGAGAGATCGCCCTCTAACGCCGCCGGATCAAACACCCCATATCAAAATTAAAATGTCAAGTGAAATCGACGCCGGATACATGGCGGCTTCAGTAATGCGTCTCATATATCCAGTATTCGTTAGGCGGGTGATGGATGACGTTCGGTGTAGTTCGTGCGTCATCGTACGATCTGTCTCGACTCTAAATTGGGCAATCGCTCAGTCAGTCTCAATCTCCTAATACTTGTCGGTGTCTAATACAACCTATCTGTTATCATTTTTATCACGCCTCCATCTGTCCTAAGTGATAAATCTAGATGTACGAAGTTCATTGGTCTCTACGCACGCACTTGTAAAAATGACACCTATGGTTAGTTCGAAATAATCATTCATTTAACTCAAGCTTACAGTCCGGCCGTCGAGAGATTCCGTTCCTGACACCTGTCAGTTTCATACAAATAAATACGTGTTTTGCATATTTGATCTTTATTTTCTACTAGAATTATCGCACTGACATGTGTCAGGAACGCGTCTCTCGACGGTCGGACTGTAACAGTCGGCGACCCGATTATAAAGTCAAAGTTAAAACGCTTTATACGTGGGTATAAAAATAGATACCAGTCCTCACCCTTTTATAAATCCCAGTCTAACTTCACCTATGCGATATTTCATTTCATAAACTTTGTAAACTAGCAACGACATGCCTAATAGCACTTAGATATCGTTCCTGTTGCCAGACCCTGGCAGCCAGGGTTGCAACTTTACGACCCTCGTTCCATTAGGCACAGAGTTTAGATACAAAGTATACCTGACTTTATGAACTAGGCGAGCTAAACCTTCGGTAAGCCGGCTGCTGTTTTAACGTCCGCATTAAGGTTACAAGATAGGATTTAATTTAACCGGTAACGTTGCCACTCCGTGTCAGGCGCGTGAATGGAGCGGCGTCGCGAATGTCGTGATTAACTTAATATACGTCGCTCGCATACAGCCATATGAAGTAGCGGTTACGAATTAAGTCGACATTTATTATGTTGTAACGAAATTTATTCGTAAAATTGTTCAGTAGCATAACGTTGCCGTGTCGACTTGTGTTTCGACACCGTTTCGAAAATAATAATCGTAATTCGGGAATAATCGTCGCTGACGACGACGTGTCGACTTCGCCGCGTCGACACGTCGCGACTTATATGCGCTCACTTCTATCGCACATTCAAACATTCATTTTTTCGTTCCGTTCATTCCATACTTGACATTTTTTATTGTAATTCGTACTTTTTTGTAGATGTGTCATAAATCTTCGCGCCCATCAGAAAAAATGTAAGTATTTAAGTCTCTGTGATATTTGGTTCATATCGACCGAAAATACTGTGCGAAATTAAATTTATTGTACAGTTTGACGTCACTATATCAATTTAACCGATGCGCCCATAAGATTTAATTATAAGTACTTGAAATATTTTCTGTTATTGTGGTTGTTTTCAATAAAAAATTACAAAGCATCGTATTTTCGAGCAGAAGATTTTATTGGTATTATTATTATTTGTCTTTGACATATGTCGGGACCTTGGGGTCCCGGACCTTTGAAAGGCGTACTAGGGGCCGAAGCCAACTCGCAGAGGCCCTTTACACAATTCTAAATTATGAGGAGGCACCAACCGACAATTATCCCTGTATGCACCATTCAAGTGCACCCAAGGACAACCCCCGGTTGGTGCAGGACTATTGCAGAACATGGAAACAAAATATACTGGGCTATGGGTTAGGGTAGTGGATCGGTTACCTCGAACTATGGAAAGTTATTATTATTATTAAGTATTTTATTTTATTAATTTAACAAAATTATATTCGAGACTTCTTTTTTATAATATAAATTCTGCAAAATTAAGTGAAAAATTTTGTATCTATTTGAGAGATTAAACCCAACACAATGTTTCGTAACTGTGTTTACATGTGTCGGCATTGTGTTAAGTTACGTTACAGTGTGACTGTTTTAACAAAATGGAGTTTTGTTATATTATGTTTGCAGTGGTTCTCAACATAGTTAGTAGTTAGTTAGTAAGTTAGTTTTGTCAAAAAATGGACCCAGTGAGGAAGTAACTGTGGTGCCGGAAGGAACGAAAAAAGAAATTAATGTAATTGAAAAAGACAGCAGTCAAAATATTATACCAGATACAGATATAATTGAAAATTTAATAACAGTGGAAAAAGCCAAAGAAAGCTCTGTCAGATTGTCATTAAACAATGAAATAAATTAGTATATTACTGAGAATAATCATGGATTAGAAACTAATGAAAAAAGTACACATGGCGGCAATAGAGATGAGATTGAGATGGATGGCGGGGAAAAGTCTGGTAGTGAAATACATTGTGAATTAAACTATAGCGAAGAAAGAACAGATGAAAACTATAGAGATGTAAACGGTTAGAACAAAGATAGTTCAAACACTGAAATACTGCAAGGATCAAGAAAAAAAAAAAGGAAATGCCAAGTACCTGGTTAATACAATAAGTTTCCCCATGGAACCAATGCTAAAATTAAAAAAATGTACACTTCTCTTAATGGTAGTATGAGAAGTGTACATTTTTTAAAAACGTATTGGAATCTTATTATGCAAAGTGTAGTGCCACAAAATAATGTTAAGAAGTGCTGGTAAATCTCAAATGACAAATGGTATTTTAAAATAACGGGACCAAAGTATAATAGAAAATTTTTGAATTCGGTGCCTTTCCAAAATTGAAGGCTATCTAAATCTCCCATTCTGCCTTGGTGGATTTCTTTAGGCGTAAATGCTTTAATTTCTTCGATTCTTTTTGAAATTGCTTGTATATCTGTTGCTGACCATTTTGTGTTAAAATTTAAGCTGCCACTAGTCCATCCTGCTAAACAACGTTTCATAACACCTAAATCCAATAGATGAAGAGCATCGGCAACTGGAAAATCGTCGATCACATACATATATAGGTAAATATTCAATTACAGTCCTTTCTTTATGATGATCTGGATCTGTTCTATTACGAAACGAACACGAAGAGTCTGTACCTACGTAAAAGCAAGTCGGTTCGGGGAAAACTCATATGACGAAATTTTCTATCATACTCTCCTACCTATACATTTCATGCATCCATGATAATTATTAAATCCCATAGTACCTGAAAAAAATACTGCATGAATTATTTGAACCGATTAGTATTTTTTAGTTTAAGATGAAGCAACTACATAGAATGTTATGCGATTTAATCTGAGTGCCAGATTAATTTATCCGTAACAGAATATGTATACATTAAAATGTATAATCTCTCACCTTTAACGAAACATCGTGCAGGAGTATCGCATATGAAACAGCGAACTTTAACATTGATGACATGATTTTTGATTAATATCCCATCTTTTAGCAAAATCAAAAGCTCATCTACAAATGGCTGTAAAAAGTCATTAAAATGTGGTTTTGAGTTGCCATGATATACCGCAACAACTAACGGTGAAACATGTTTTACATTTATTTTGCACAAAATAGGCCAGAATTGATCCTTGGAACTTTTTCCTAAAGACAAACCTCCAATGTTGAATGTCAAACATAAATTAGTAGGTAACTGCGTCAGGTTTTCAGAATAAACTTCAACTATAAAATTACGAAGACCATTGTACCAATACTTTCCATTTCCCATGGCGACAACTTTGTTTGTCCTGGGAGTTTGTAGTGCTATCTTTTGGCAAAAAAATCCATATTTGGAATACTTCTTAATATTCCTAGTAATCCATTCAAAGCATTTTGTCGTATTTGGTGCTGTAGTGCCCATTGTTGAATTTAAAAGAAAGTTGTATATTTTCATGCAGATCAGCGATATCAGAATTTGATGATTCGTTATCATCGTACTTTGATTGTATTTCACTCAGTGAATCCATGTTGTCTACTATAATAGCCGAATGTCTTGACGTATCACATAGTTCTGCGGTATTGCCCTGATTTGTCATAAAATCCGGTGCAGTGAATTTAAGATCGAAATTTTCAGTTTCTTGATGTGAAGTAGAAATGTTCTTATTTTCTGGATTAGTTTCTTGACTTACATCAGTTGCGGTGGAAGGCAGTTGAAGCGCATTTTCTGAATTTGTTCTTTGACTTACTTTGACGAATTACTTAATTACTTGGCTTTGTAAGAGAATTGCCTACAAGAAAGTAAAATCTGACTGTCATGATTTTACGAGCAATTGTATTCATTAATTATATTTTTCATATGTTTTGTTTATATATTATATTTATCAATGAAAAATAATATTCTTACCTGTTTGTCCATTTTCTGAACTTAACCTCATCTTTACTTTTCTGTAAAAGCTCAAAGATAGACGAAAATGCTTTGGTTGTTTGTGACTCATTGTTACGAAAGATTAATAATTTTATTAAACACAATAGCACACTTTGAGAACCCTTGTTGTTTTCTGTTTGTTGTTGTGTGTTGTGTAACTGCACAAGTTTAGTAACGGATACGACAATGTAGTGTTGGATTTTAACCAAAGATACTGTAATTTCGTTACAACACAAATGTCGACTTAAGTCAAAACCGCTACTTCATTTGTTGCTGTATGGGTAATTTTAATATTTACACAGGAATTTAAAATGTATTAAGAAAAAATATGTCGGAACTTGTCGACATAGATACAACACTTATTTACATTTTTCAGTACCAAGTGTTGATACCGTTACTGTAGTAACGGTCAAGCTACCACAATCTGTCAAATCTCTTTAATAGGTTTTCAACTTTATCGTTAAAGCATTAAGGTTCAAGGTTGATTGGGAAAATTTGACAGTTTCGGGTAGCTTGACCTGCTGGCGTCCGTACATGAATAACCACCAACGCTTTGTTTTCACCAGACGATATATTGAATAAAAGACGAGGTGGTACGGTCAGCAACAAAAGTTGGTTAACACTTCAGCTGTTTATATCTTAATTTATTGAACAAAATATTCTTAAAAAACATGAAGTAACAGAATATTTAAGAATAACTAACTCTTTATTAGTACATGAAATAGTGAAAACCAATGTATCGAATCATTTTGTATCAATTTAGATGATATGTAAAAGACACAGAGTTAATTATTAGTTAAGTTAGTTAGTTTTTTTTTAAATAACTTTGTCCCACACTAGGAGTTTCTTCTGTATCGTGGGTGCGTTTACAAACATTAAACTCACATACACAAACATTCAATGGGTAATGGTTAATGTTATTGTTAATTGTTACTGGCTGTAGGTACAGACGCCAGCACATCAAGCTATTACAATCTGTCAAATCTCTTTAATAGGTTTTCAACTTTATCGTTAAAGCATTAAGGTTCAAGGTTGATTGGGAAAATTTGACAGTTTCGGGTAGCTTGACCTGCTGGCGTCCGTACATGAATAACCACCAACGCTTTGTTTTCACCAGACGATATATTGAATAAAAGACGAGGTGGTACGGTCAGCAACAAAAGTTGGTTAACACTTCAGCTGTTTATATCTTAATTTATTGAACAAAATATTCTTAAAAAACATGAAGTAACAGAATATTTAAGAATAACTAACTCTTTATTAGTACATGAAATAGTGAAAACCAATGTATCGAATCATTTTGTATCAATTTAGATGATATGTAAAAGACACAGAGTTAATTATTAGTTAAGTTAGTTAGTTTTTTTTTAAATAACTTTGTCCCACACTAGGAGTTTCTTCTGTATCGTGGGTGCGTTTACAAACATTAAACTCACATACACAAACATTCAATGGGTAATGGTTAATGTTATTGTTAATTGTTACTGGCTGTAGGTACAGACGCCAGCACATCAAGCTATTACAATCTGTCAAATCTCTTTAATAGGTTTTCAACTTTATCGTTAAAGCATTAAGGTTCAAGGTTGATTGGGAAAATTTGACAGTTTCGGGTAGCTTGACCTGCTGGCGTCCGTACATGAATAACCACCAACGCTTTGTTTTCACCAGACGATATATTGAATAAAAGACGAGGTGGTACGGTCAGCAACAAAAGTTGGTTAACACTTCAGCTGTTTATATCTTAATTTATTGAACAAAATATTCTTAAAAAACATGAAGTAACAGAATATTTAAGAATAACTAACTCTTTATTAGTACATGAAATAGTGAAAACCAATGTATCGAATCATTTTGTATCAATTTAGATGATATGTAAAAGACACAGAGTTAATTATTAGTTAAGTTAGTTAGTTTTTTTTTAAATAACTTTGTCCCACACTAGGAGTTTCTTCTGTATCGTGGGTGCGTTTACAAACATTAAACTCACATACACAAACATTCAATGGGTAATGGTTAATGTTATTGTTAATTGTTACTGGCTGTAGGTACAGACGCCAGCACATCAAGCTATTACAATCTGTCAAATTTCTTTAATAGATTTTCAACTTTATCGCTAAAGCAATAAGGTTCAAGGTTGATTGGGAAAATTCGACAGTTTCGGGTAGCTTGACCTGCTGGCGTCTGTACATTAATATTTTTCATTTAAATTCAGACCAACACCATAATCTCCCCTTTGTAATCCCGACATTTTAAATTGTTCAATGGTATTCAGACCCTTCATATACATATAAAATATCGTAAGTTACTGAAATTAAAATAAGTACTCTACTGCTCCCTTTCAAATGCGAAAGTTAGCCAAGTCTTTTCAATAAAAGGGACAAGGAAAGTCTGGCTAATAAATTAAGATTTATTAGAGTGGAGACAAATATTGTACCTACCAGCTGAAAGGATTCTTTTGCTTTTACATTTTCTGTTCTCTTTTATAAAAATTATGTAGCCAACTAAAGAGACGCAACTGACTCTTTTGTTTAAATCGGTAGGTACGTCTACATCAATATGTAGATGTACCAATTTCAACATGATTAAATAGGTTCATAATCCAAGAAAATTATAAAGTTTGTTAAAAGTTTTCTTTAAAAAAACGTATTCCTTTATATCCTCTTAAAATATTCAGTTTTGTTTGTAATATAATTGCAATTATACAAATAAGCTTTATTTTATACATGAAATATGAAAGCTCTTAGTCAATCTAATAAGTTTGATACATCAGCAGCAGCCGTTGTGGCAGCGGTACCGGCCGCGACATGTACAAACCCGCACAGGGCCCACATGGTGGATTATGGCCTACTCCCTCTCACCGAGAGGAGGTCTGTGTCCCAGCAGTGGGAACATTAAAGGCTGATTATGTAATGTATTTATTACAAAGTCAAAGTTTTTTATTTGTTATTTGCTCATGATAATTAATCCTCTTAAAATATTCAGTTCCATTTGTAATATAGTTCCAATTGTACATACAAATGAGCTTTGTTTTACATTAAATATTAAAGGTCTTAGTCAATCGAAAAGTTTAATAGAAACATTAAAATATTGCGACGAAGAAATGACTTGAATATAAGTGCAAAGAAACTGCATTCTATTGATATTAAATACTAGTCATTAGGTCTAATTCTAATAGATTGCCTCTTGAATGTAGTTATTCAAAATCTAAGTAGGTAAGTACTAAAGAAGTACTTACTTAGATTTCGAATTTGACGAGCGGTGGAAAAATCAGCATGAATTTCAAGATGAACTTTTACAATGCCAATATTAGTTAATACTTTTTTGTATAATTTTGTTCAAACAGTCTTCATATTGAAGAATGGCTGAAAATAGATAAAAAAATACTGTTTTACCTTAACGTTGCTCCCTATTATTAGATAATGTATGGTGCGTGCCATTATTTCGCTCACTATTCTTTCTTCTGGGACACACCATACAACTTCGTGTACAAGGTGGCAGGGGCATCTACGCACAACCTACGTCGGTTATAAAAAAACAGCTGTTTCCTACAAAAGTGCAGTCTACTCTTTCAAAATGTATGGAACAGTTGTTTTTTTTTAAATAACGGACATGAAATTTCAACCCGGGGGGGTCCAGAATCATGTACTGAATCCATTGTAATAGGCTGTACGTCGATATCCCTGCTTGTTGTTTTACACGTAGGTCTCAATTAAACTCATTCGACAAGAATTTGAAACGTGTTTTTCAAGACAAATATTCGGCAAGTGGAGCCCATGGGCCCAGGGGTTTTCAAACCGTTACACAGGCATCTACTGCTTTATTCAGATTTCAGATGCAATTTAGCAGCATGAATTCATGTCCATAATAATTTAAGCAATAGATAGGAATGTACTGCTATATATAAAGCGAACTGGCGACGAACTTACTTTCATAACAAGCTGAATCAAAGCATTGATTACATCTGCAAATTCGTTAAGTCCAAATTCGGCAGAGAGAGTTTCAGCGACGTCTGGACCTACTCAATCACACTCTGCTCTTGAATAAATTATATAAATAAATAGCTGGTAGAATATTTTTAGAATGAAGGTTATTTATTTAGTTGTTGTCCTTGACATGCACATTAGAATTAGTATAGGTACTTAGTAACCACGCGTGCGTTTACACCAAGGTATAAAACATGTATTCTACTCAAGATCTGTATTTCTTTACCTGTTTTAACAAATAAAAGTGATTTGATTTGATTTGATTTACTGTCAATAAAGTCACTTTTGAACGTCAAACTTTACAAAATTATAGAATTGATTCTAGTCGCCCTTCTAAAAGTTAGTTTCGTATGGAGAAGAATGGGCAAGAATAATACAATTTTTTTTATACATACACTCATTATGTAAAGACGATGCACCTTTATCTTATACTAGCTTCTGCCCGCGGCTTCGCCCGCGTGGATGTCGGAAATTATCCCACGGGAACTTGCTACCGAAACAAAAGTAGCCTATACAGCCTATTAAGGCATTAAGTCAGCCTTTGTACCTTTTTTGTATGCAAAAAGTTATTAAAGCCAGCCAGTGAAAGTCCCGTCAGAACCGGTCCAGTCGTTTCGAAGATTAGCCGCAACAAACAGACAAACAAAAATTTTAAAAAATGTTTTTTATATAAGTACTTAGCGTGTATATTTTCATTTTCATACGCATTTAGTCAAATCTGTTATTTTTTAAGACCCCACTTCACTCTTCAAAAGGTAGTTGTTTTTGAAAATAATGATTAAGATCTCATAATTCATTCAGAAATGAATGAATTATGAGATCTTAATCATTATTTATTATTTACGTCTACGCCTTATGAAAGTAAACCTAAGAACCTACCTAATTAAAAAAATTAATAAACTCAATAACAGAAAATAAAATACCTACCTACCTAAATAAACCTATTTCTGGTGATATCTAATCTAAACTCAATAAATAAGCAAAATCCCTAAAAACTAAGATATTAGTTTTTAGGGATTTTGCGATATTGTATCTTAAGATAAAGTATTATAGTATCTTAGCAGTTTGCAGCGCCCCTTAGTGAACTCCACTGCGGGTGACGTAACCTACGACAAACTTATTATTTCCGGTTACAGTAATCGGATCTAGGGATCGAACCGCAAAATTAAGTTTGTTTTTTATTGTATATACTTTTCCGGGATAAAAAGTACCCAGTGTGGTGCCCAGGATATTAAAGAATAATTATACCAAGTTCATCGTAATCGAACCGGTAGTTTTTTCGTGATGCCTGAACAAACAGACAGACAGACAGACAAAAATTTTTTTAATCACATTTTTGGGTTCGGTGTCGGTCTAGTAACACCCCTGCCATTTATTTTTTTTATATTTTCAATGTACAGAATTTTCACTTCTACAGATTTATTAAGTATAAGTATAGATTTTAGATATTTAATTTACCTGTTATGACTTTATTTTTAATTATTTTTACCTATTGTGGTATAGTAATTTTACAATAAAATTACTATATCACAATAGGTAAAAATGTAGGCAAATAGGTAAATATGTGATAGATACATGGTGCTCACATATTTGCAAATATTGTAAAAGTAGATGATTTTCCTAAAATATTTACAAGTAACAACCGGCTGTGTTTATCGTTAACAGTTGTATACAAAACTTGTAGAATACTTGTCAAAAAGGTGAACAAAATAGTTAAGAATACACGTATGATACATACAGAAATGTTTTCTACACAACATATTTTTGACAAGCCTTTTATAAGACTTGTCGAAAACAAGTAGGTATGTACCTACCTACCTACTTGTACGTCTAGTAGATTTGAATGGGCTATGAGTGATCCAATGATCTGATATTGCCAAAATAGCCTGGCTCGGTAAACAACATACTGCGATCAATATTCCAGCATGGACCCTTCACCGGGGAATGGGTAAAAAGGTAATATAGGACTATAACGGAGGAAATCCTTAAGTTTTCCATGTTATCTCACAGTTAGAATTAAGGGGGCTGCACGGAAGGGATCAACTAAAGCATACCGCCAAAAAAAAAATCCTTAGGAAAGGATTTAGCTGATTTTGCTCTGTCAAGGTTCACAAGGTACGTTCTTACTTATAGCCTCACGCACGCAGGCCGGATGTTGATGGACATGTGTATAATGCGACAAGTAGGTAAATAATTCTTCGTGGTTCAACTAAAGTGTGCTAAGTCGTCATCGACAGTAGTCAATGACCACACCATATTTTAAAGCTTAAGTTTAAACTGGGAATACATGTTTTACTATAGTTCCTTATATCTCCTATTAAAAGTTTCCGTTTTAGTATTTTTCACGTTGCAGTCTCCGCACCTACGCTGCACGGGCGATTTTCTCTCACTAAGCCATGTAATACTGCTACTTCCAAATTATAATTAAAACTTTAATCGCGTTGGCCAAAGTTAGGTAAATGCACTGGCACTAAACTCATTGCAACTTTATTAAACTTATAATCACTGTACACATTCAGCTATTAACATTATTAAAACTTTCACCAACTATAGACGTATCATTTTCTTGGGTATATTAAACGAAACTTCGTTAAAATCTTGTCGTCTAGCTTTAGAAATTAAAAGTCAAAATGGACGCTGCGCTCAAAAGTGGAATTACATTTTTATTTTGGTCTTGGAAGTAACAAAGGCAGGTCGCAAATGGCGCGTAACCGCCGTTAATTGCAGTTAATTGACGGGTGCAAATGAGCCGCCGCCATCTACACAATAGAGCGTGCCCGCCTGTCGCCGCTCCCATAACTTTTCTACGAGGCCCGACGCCCGACACCGAGCCGGCTGACGAGCCAGCTTCCTATTCAATCTTTACGTAAATATATAAATCTAAAAATCAAAACAGACGCCATTTTATTTCCATCGCATATTCTTTCAAAATTAACATACACTTCAAGCGACGCGAAGTTTGTGGATCACCAAATTTGGCTAAATCGTATTGTTACTTTTTTATTAATAAACTTTATTATTGTTATTACCTCAATCTTCCTAGCCTATTACCAACTATGTTAGGGTCGGCTTCCAGTCTAACCGGATGCAGCTGAGTACGAGTATTATACATGGAGCGACTGCCTATCTGACCTCCACAATCCAGTAACAGGGTAATACGATACCCCTTGGTAAGACTGGTTGTCAGACTTTCAGGTTTCTGACGACCCATAACGACTGTCAAAGATCCGACGATTGACTGCCAGGACTAACGGCTTAACGTGCTTTCCGAGACATGGAGGGATCTGGGTATGTAAAGATAGTCACCCATCCACGGACCAACCATGGCAAGCGTAGCTCAACCTGATTGATCGACCCGTGCGGCTGTTATTACAGCCACAAGCCCCTCCTCATTATTATTATTACCTATTACCTAAAAACCCAATAAACAGACGCTTCAAGATGCCTTGCCATTTAAAATTTCATTCAAAATATGATGTGGAGTCCTTTTATCTGTCTCTCATGTTTTGTTCTCGCCCGTACTTTACAGTAGCTTTATAACCTCTATGGGAAAGTCGATATCGTATGAATAGCAAGGCCGCGACCTCAAATTTACTCGGAAGTTTCTTTATCAACCTTCCCATATCAAGCAAGGTGAGGCTTCAGGCGGAACTAATAGCAGCTCACACGCAACCCTCACATTTGGGGAGGTACCTCATTTACCTTCATACCCTCTTGAAGTCAGGAAGCGATGATGGAGTCCAGAAATCTTGTTAATATTCGACGTCCTCCAACCACAATGGTTCGCCCTCGTGAACGAACATGTAACGATGGCTAATTACATCCGATATTGTAATGTAATCACTTGAGAATTAACGAACCGTTTTTTTTTGTACTTTTAATATACGTATTGTTAAAAGCCTCGTGGGGGCTTCAGTTAAAGCTCCCCTGCCTCCATCCTCCCCTAAACCCATGAACAAAAACATAAGACATTAATATTTTTTCTTGTATTTTTGCTTGAATATTAATTAATTGCCTCTTTAAAGAAAACAAAAAAGTAGGTAAAAGAAAATTTCATTTTTATTGTTTTGGTTGTTTTATATTTTATTTTCTATTGGATGTGTCTCTGCCTTTAGTAATTGTAATTGGTTTTTAACCGCGTTAATTAAAGTTAAATAAATAAAATGAGTATTGGCTAAGATTTAATACTAGCTTCTGCCCGCGACGTTCCCCCGACCCACCCTGTAGCATCGCATCGATTGCTGGCGCTATTAGTTACACGAGAAACTGAACAATTAACGCGAGCTATCTGTGAGCTATCCCACTCTTTCAGCAAATAAATAAAATTCTAGCTAATACTTAGATTTATTGGAAATTCTCACCGCTCAGAAGCCAATAAAAAGAATGGTTTTACCGGTTACATCCACTGAGCGACTTGGCAACCGTTACGTAAAGTCGCACAGTGCGCTGAAACAACACAAACCTAGCCAACAAACTAATCAAACTGCACCACTGCTTAAAAGGAATAAATCCTAGACCTTTATTTATTTGTTCTGTTGGCATTATTTTATATTGGTCGAGGGAAAAAGAAAGAGGTTTTTTAACCTCAACATATTTTCTGATCAGCTGAAGTAAGAATTATAAAATTAATATCTAACTGTCAAAGAATACTCTAATATTAATATTTTTTATAGATAATGTTGTTTTTTTTATTTGTTATGGATTAATGTAAGAAATATTTCTCAGCAACCGGTGTCCGTCTACGACTGGATACTGTAGTTTCTGCATACCTCCCTCATGGGAGGAAAAAGTGAGTTTTTGTAGTATGTGTATATTTTTATTATACACATATTAAGGTTGGATATGTTTTAAAGAACTTTTGTTGTAATTATGTATCACCTCATGATGTCATGTACAGACGCCAGCACATCAAGCTATTACAATCTGTCAAATTTCTTTAATAGATTTTCAACTTTATCGCTAAAGCAATGAGGTTCAAGGTTGATTGGGAAAATTTGACAGTTTCGGATAGCTTGACCTGCTGGCGTCTGTACCTACCCATACTCAAGCAAATAAATGATTTGATTTAAAATAGGCACAAAAGGCTTCTTTGAACTAAGTAGAACTGTAACTTATAACTTAGTTAGAAATTGTCAATAACCACAAGTGTGTACCCAAAAAGTTTCAGTAAAATATTAGAGGGTGTCTACAAGTCAATTAAGGAGACAGCTCTAATTAGAAGAACTAGGGTCGCCGAGCCCGCCGCGCCGGCGCCCCTCGGTGAAACCTTTATCTGACCCGTGTCACTTCGCCTTCCTGCCATCACCTTCCTGCTCCCTTATATTTTGTGTTTGTTCACTGCGATAAGGGTAAATCAGACCGCACACTCGGAGAAATAAAAATATGAGAAATATTGCTTGGTTTCCAATATTTGGCATTTTTATTGACGAAAAAAAGGAAGGGAGGCCTTTGCCCTACAGTGGGCAGCACAGGGGTCTACTACGAAGTGCAAAGTGCGAATGATCGGATGGGACCGACACATGGCCGAACCGAATATTATTGCAAAATGCGAAAAAAGTTCGGATCGGCTCAGTTGGGTCGGGACGATAGTCAATATTCTAAAGAGTGTAGGAGTGTAGGATCGGGACCGACCGAACCAAATAGTAACTTAGTAGCAGGAAACGGCCGAACATTCGGCCGATACCACTTCGGAATAGAACCCCTGGCTTATAATAAATTGTATTGACGCTCTATATGTACCTACTTAGATATCTCACACACTTCCTGAAAGAAATATTTATGACTTTCCTTTTCCTCGAAATTACCATTAAAGCTCCTTACCGTTGTAGGGAACACTCATTTCGAGAAAATATACGATACAATGAATGTCTCTTCAACACATCTGGTAAGTAAGATGAAGGACACGTTAAAAAATATGGCCAAGGCATTACAAACATAAAGCTTGCATACACAGTATAATTTGAACAAGCGAAAAAAACTGCTAACACGAAATGCCTCTCACTGTTTTGTACTCCATACTCATACAACGTCAACTTCCTCTAAGAAGAAATAATTCTCGAAATTTCACCTCAAAGAATGAACAGGGGTTAAAAAGTTTCATGCGAATGAAGTCGCGGTGAGTAGGTAGTATATTTTTTAAGGTAAATGGAAAATATTCAATTTAAAAAGCGCTTTGAAGAAACATGTGAAAGTGAAGGAAATTAGTGGCATGTAAAAATCGTAGCGCACTCGCTGAAGACATGAAATAAGTAAGAAAAGAGTTTTCATGTGAAAAATACGTATGCAAAAATATACAATCACTTTATTGCGAAAAGCGATCGTCTGACGCAGTACCTACAGGAAGAACTAGTTTAATAGGAAAATGAACTGCAACTTTTCAAGGTAACTTTATACGAGTAAAGCTTGCCGTATTTGTATTCTATGTTGTTGTATTGAGTTTGACTGCCCCGTTGGTCTCGTGGTCGCAAGCGCGACTGCTGTGCATGGGGTCCTGGGTTCGATTCCCAGGTTGGACAACGTGTTGTTGGGTTTTTCCATTAGAAATTTCTCAGTAGCAGCCCGGAGTTTGGAAGTTGGTGGTGTGATAACCCCATGCCTCGGAAAGCACGTAAATCCGTTGGTCCTGCGCCTGATCTCTCCCCGGTCGTGTCGGATTGCCGTCCCATCGGGCTATGAAAGTAAAGGAACAGAGAGTGCACCTGTGTGCGCCCATACACATGTGCATTTTAATATCTCCTGGGAACCTGGCTAATCTTCGTGGAGATTGGCCACCGTGACCAAAATCGGTCAGGGGGATTATTATTATTATTGAGTTTAAAAGAAAAGAAGTTTAAATCTTGCTACCGGGACAGTAGCCTATGTCCTTCCTCAGGACGCCATCTATCTCCTTGCCAAATTTTATCGACATGCGTTTAGTGGTTTGGGCGTGAAAAGGTAACATACAGATAGAGTTTCTTTCGAACTTATAATATTAGTATGGATTGATTTTCATTTGTTTTTTTTTGTTTGTTTTTTTTTTTAATACAATATTCAACAATATATATAAATAACATTTAAAAATATAAAAATAGTGGTCCGTCGGTGTCGGGAGCAAGGTCCAAGCTAACGGTCGTTAGGGCCCCAGACACAGGACCTTCTCACGATGCGAGCCGTATCGTATCGTACCGTAAGAGTACTGCTTTCTGTATCATCTATTATATCATTATTACTATTCCATCTCAGCCGACAGAACCCTACTACATCTAGACATAGGTAAAAAAAAAATAATACTTAAGTACCAACAATAATTTATGCACTATTTGTCCCATTTAAAACTTAATGGCACATAAAAAACCTTAACTCCCGATAAAAAAAACAAGCTTGCTAAAACGAGAAACGTCCTTACAAGTTAAAAACTGTTTTGTAACTCGCAACAAAATGAATCACAAGAAAAAACTTGTTCGAAAAGCTGGAAACAAACCTTTTGATTTAAACGAAACGTATATCCATGAAAACAGAATCAATTACAGTCGGAAGGAGTATGCTAAGAGATTGCGAAACGTCGGGATACACCACACGAGCTGTTGGTTCGGGTCGCGAGTGTAATGGATATGCCACCACTGGGGAGCGCGGATATTAAACCTGTAGTTGCAAATAACATAGGCAATAAACCACTCTAGATATTTCCTGTTAACCCGTGACAGCACTATTCTCGATTCGTTACGGTGCTGCAGCAATATTTTACTAGGTTGTCGTTTTTATCATGTGTGAATGTTTTGATCATGTTATGGTTCTTATTTTAATTATTTTTATAATTATTATTATATTATAATTAATTATTATCTAATACTAGTAGATAAGATAGATAGTCCCGTTCTACGAGAGTCAATGAATTTTTATGTTCCTGACCAGTATATGCGTGGCGTTGTAAGACGACAACATAGACTCCTTTGCTAGCCGCCTACATGGCGTGCTCCCCGAACCAACAACACTCCCACTGCTAGAGCAATTAAGTTAATAAATGACTTTCTAAAATATATTCCTGAGGCAGATTTATTTTTTGACTCTCGATGGACAATCGCTAAACATGTGTTATTTAAATATGAAGAAATAATTGTTTAGTTTCTAATTTTATTTTATGGTTGTGGTTGTTTTGTTTGCAAATTTTATGTTACCTACTTCGGTTTTTTTTGTATTTAGTAATTATTACTATTATATTTTTTTGGTTTAAGATGTTTTAATGTAATTTTGTAGAATTCGCATAGATATAAGCGATTTGGTGCAAACTGTTAGCTTATATCTGATGTATGAATAAATGAATAAATGGTTAAAGATATTTATTTCTCAAAATAATGACAAATTCACGAGTAAACATAAATAGGCTTAAACAATGATAAGTGCCATTAAACGTAGCTTAAATAAAATATTGCTTCACATAGTACGTATCTTTAAACAAACATTACTTACCTAACACTTTAACTTAGTAGTTTTGTCATACCAAACTAAATAAATCAGAAGTTTGAAAAAAGTTAACAATTTTCTTCATAATTTAATTTTCTTCCCTATAGAAAAAACTAATAAAGTTCCATAAGGAAACAATGTTCCGGAGGCACTTTCAGAAAAAAGGAGGAAGCAAAATACGAGTATGTGTCCCAGCAGTGGGGACATTATAGGCTGATTATGATAATACGAGTATAGCTACCTTATGACTAACTAGAATGATACATCTCAAAGAAGATTATGATTACTGTTGAATTGCAAAAACTAACAACCCTGCCAGCCCTCTGGGAACTTTTCCCGCTGACAGCAGTACGGACGAATTTTTTAAAGCCCTATATTTTTATATCCTTGTTTTGTTTTATTAACATGTACATATAAAGGGCTGATTATTCACTCGACAGATAAGTTTTATTCGTAGAATAAAATTGACGTCTGACAGATCTTGGTAATGATAAATTATTTGGCGTTGGAAAAATCAGCCCTAAGTATAAGCTTATATATTATGTAAATATTATCTTAAAATGATGAAAAAACAACTCTTAGGTCTTTTGGAAAGTGTGTCATAAATTTTCTCCCAGTGTAGGTATATAATTTAGGACAAACTTTTTAGTAAGTGCATTTTGTATTACTAACAAACCTTGTTGGCTATCACAAGCTCCTTAACAAGAACGGCATACCTATGTACATACATACATAGTTAAGAAACTCCATGAATAACAAGATGTTAACCTCTCATAAAATATAATATGATATTATAAGACGATGTGTTTGTACGAACTCACTCTCGTTCCTCATCCTTCCGTCAACTGCCGAACAAAAACTATATTGTTTCGGTTAGTTACCCCTGAAACTTGAGTCGTATGAAAAGCGGAAAATGTAGTCTGTTTTTTTGCCAAGATTTTGGTGGCTCAAGTTTGGTATTCATGATATGAAACCCGGTATACTTAAGTTACTTACTGATCCGAAAATGCTTTGCATCTTTTGAGAAAAGGTTATAAGAAAGTGAACAGTGTGGATGAAACTTGATGAATTAATTAATCATTTGTTTCTTCGTTTATTAGGAACAGGTATTATCACTTAAAATCCTACTATCCTATCCTACTAATATTATTAACGCGAAAGCTTGTGAGGATGGATGGATGGATAGATGTTTGTTACTCTTTCACGCAAAAACTACTGAACGGATTTGGATGAAATTTGGCACACAGATAGTTTATAACCAAAATTAACACTTAAAATACTTTTTATGCCGATATTCCCACGGGATCAAAACTTATACGGGTGAAAACGCGGGGCGCTGCTAGTATTTTATACTTAACAAAAATAACAATAAAGCCTCTTTATTTCCAAAACATTTTTTTAACACGAATAAATTATTAAATAGTTTGTATGTGTATATATCATGGTCCCTCTTGGGCATGGGCCTCCTCCAACTGTCTCCATTTGTCTCTGTTTTCTGCTTGCTGCGTCCAGTTTTTGCCGGTTACTTTTAGTATATCATCATATTTTATACTTACTACCGTGTAAATAGTTTTTTTTTTAATATGTAAATCCTATAGGCCTATAGACCTATATGTACTAATAATAAAGGTGAAGAGTTTGTTTTAACGCACAAGTCTCTGGAACTGTCAGTCCAATTTGAAAAATATTTCTGCATTTGATAGCTGAATTCTTGAGGAAAGTTATAGGCATTTAAAGCAAAAAGAAAAAGCGAGCGGGCGATGCAATGCGACGCGGCGGGCCGAGGGAGTTTTTTTTTTTAATGTGACTGTTATTTTAGTATATTGTGTATCTTAAGACTTCCACGCGAACGAAGTTGCGGGCAGAATCTAGTAAAACATAATCCTACAATCTCTATTGAGTGGTGCAATACATCGATTATCATTTGATAATAATAGATTGTACCGACAAAAGGGCCTGAATAGAACACACCGAATGTTTCAAAACATTGGAGGACATCTCGATGGCCTCGTCACGATGTTCGTTCGATATCCTCTCCGTGCGAAGTTAGCGACGCATCAATCATCAGCGCTCCCCTCACCAATTCGTTCATTTTCTTTCTTCCTTTCTCCTAAATTGGACATGAGCTGCCCAGTTTAATAAAAGCCATATGTTTTCGGTTTAAATTTATCACCAATATAATATTTCCAAATCGTGAACGCTGCCTTTTTTTTGTTTACTATAATCAGGTGGGTCATCGACCTGATTATAGTAAACAAAAACATTAGACCTCTTTTTTTTTACATAACATAATACATAATCAGCCTATAATGTTCCCACTGCTGGGACACAGGCCTCCTCTCTGTGAGAGGGAGCCGGCCTTAACCCACCACGCGGGCCCAGTGCGGGTTGGTAGATGTCACATGTCTTCGAATTTTTTGGTTCTAGGACATGCCATGAAAACATCGTGAGGAAACCACGATGTTTTCCTTCACCGTTTAGAGAGCAGTGGTGATGAAATAATTTACACAAAGTAAAGCGCCTCTCTGGGTTCGAAACTACGACCTACAACTCGTAAGTCGCGGCTGTTACCACTGGGCCACCACTGCTCCTCTTTTTTTTTATCAGCCGTTAATGGCCAGCTGGGCAAAGGCCTCCCTACTCTCTTCCACCTCTCTCTGTCCAGAGCTGCCAAGGACCAATCTTTATTAAAGGAGTCCAGCTCATCCCGCCATCTCCGTCTAGGAGACCTAAACCTCTTTAGTTAAGTAGAAACAAACGCAACTACTGAGTGTCGTGGACTCGAAAAATACCTATTCGACCCAAATTGATGAGACGGCTGATAATTTTTTCGCGATTACTATGTTGGTTCCATGAAGAAAGTTGATGGTCTGTACCCTTCATTTTGACCACACCTTCGTTTTATTCTCAAGCCGGGTAATGTGTTATTACGATTTTCATCAGGAAGGTCATGTTAGCAGTCCGCGGTCAGAATTTGTTCCCGGTCAGTTGCAATATAGGCTCGCCCCCAATTTCACGGATGTACGGTCACCAAAGGAGATAAGTAACCAGGGTCGTCGGATATAGTTGAGAAATGAACCGTTTGTTTTGTATTAATTAAATTGAATTTTATTCGAAAACATGTATCGGTTTCTTACTAAACTTCAACTATATCCGATGACCCTGGTAACTTATCTCCTTTGGTGACTGTACCTAGGCACTACATCCGTGCCTATCTGCCTATACCCTCGGGACATACTGGCGTGATGTTCTGTGCGTTGTGTAGGTAGACTTAGATCCACTGATGCACCTGCCATAATTGTTCATGTCAAGAATGTCCCAAGTATAAGTAGATAGATATATAAACCGAGATCAGGATTAAAGTTATTCATATCATTTATACCCGTCGCTCAAGGCATACTGGCGTTTAATGTCAAGATAAATAACCGCTTCCCTAACAAATAATAAGGTAAAATAATATAATACAATACAATCAAAGCATTTATACTTAAGTCCATACACTCAGCTTTTAGAATTTGTCGTAGATATTATTATCATGTTGAGTGGGCACAATGTCTCAGACTTGTCTCGTAATTTTCTTATCGCTTCGTTCGCTAGTAATGTTTTCATGTTGATTGTGTACTGTTAAGGCTTTCCCCCACAGGCGCGGTATTATCGGCCGATAATATCGGATGAGTTATAGCGATAATGCGTCCCGAATCCTTGCCACATAGATGCGTTTTATCGTCCAATATTTCTAACGTGTGCGTGTAACTTACACTACAGGCCCCCCACCCGCACTATACGTTACTAAGTCATTAACGCAGATGTGTGTGCAAAATGTTCTAAGAACTCATATCGGAATATCGTAGGACGGAGGACCACAAGCGCAGTAGTGTGTAACTTCATGGCCGTCCTAATACAAAATGTACTGAAAACAGATATCGCCATAACGCACCTGTGGGAGAGAGCCTTTATATTGTGTAGTCTATTGTGGAATTTTATTATTCGTAGTGTGGAATAAAATGTAATCCTAGAGTGATATTGTAATGTTTACTCGACTCGACTTTTTAGGGTTCCGTAGCCAAATGGCAAAAAACGGAACCCTTATGGATTCGTCATGTCTGTCTGTCTGTCCGTCTGTCTGTCCGTCCGTATGTCACAGCCACTTTTTTCCGAAACTATAAGAACTATACTGTTGAAACTAGGTAAGTAGGTGTATTCTGTGAACCGCATTAAGATTTTCACACAAAAATAGAAAAAAAACAATAAATTTTGGGGGTTCCCCATACTTAGAACTGAAAATCAAAAAATTTTATTCATCAAACTCATACGTGTGGAGTATCTATGGATAGGTCTTCAAAGATGATATTGAGGTTTCTAATATCATTTTTTTCTAAACTGAATAGTTTGCGCGAGAGACACTTCCAAAGTGGTAAAATGTGTGTCCCCCCTTGTAACTTCTAAAATAAGAGATGATAAAACTAAAAAAAAACATGATATACATTACCATGCAAACTTCCAACGAAAATTGGTTTGAACGAGCTCTAGTAAGTAGTTTTTTTTTAATACGTCATAAATCGTAAACCGCAATATAGCTTTCATTCAATCAACTCAAATATTTAAAAAAAACTGCTACGGAACCTTTCATGGGCGAGTCCGACTCGCACTTGGCCGCTTTTACACAATTCAATCACCACACAACAATTGTTCAATTGTTCATTTGTAACATTAAAAGAAACGTTTAAACTGTTTGAACGTTTCGTTAATTTTAATTCAACAACAATCCAAACTACTTATATTATTTCACGAGAGAATGTTCGCCGCTGCATAATCGGATTCCCAGGGATTTGGCCGCATAAATCGAAACGAGTGGAAATGAAACTGGATTAAGTGACCATTGAAACTGTTTTAAAATTCAGCAAAGCGTTATTTACTTGAAAGTTCACGTTTAAAATGTAGCAGTTCTATACATTGGGAATTCTTCACTGGTTCTATTCATAAGATGTGTTGGCCAAGCACCTAAAATGTAGTCGACTTTTACAAAGTCGACTACATTTTAGGTGCTTGGCCTTTATCATTTTTGACAACAAGCTCCAATGCATGAAAACTTCGCTAGGATTAAAGCTAGCCATTACATAGACTTTGTCGTTTTATCGCAAGTGACTTTCTGACTGACATATCATATCTGACCTCCACAACCCAGTAACTGGGTAATACGATACCCCGTGGTGAAATTGGTTGTCAATTTTCGAGCTTCAGACGTCACGTTTCAACTGTCGAATCCACGAATGACAGCCGAGACAAACGGCTTAACATGCTTTCCGAGACACGGGAATGTAAAGGTTACCCGTCCACGGACCTACCGCGGCAAGCGTAGATTTACCTGATCGATTGACCCCTGCGGCTGCTATTACTTAGCCACAAGTTCCTCTAAAAAACTGTTTAGAGAAATAGGATACATAAATGGATTGGATACAGGCCTCTCTAGCGTTATATGATTGTTATGGACTGGTACAGATCCATTGTAGTTTTATTCTTTGGATACCACTCCGCGGAAGTCCGCGTTTGTACCTTTTTGTGTGCCAAAAGATTAAATAAATACCACTCTGAATAACTTGAAAACGTTGAACTATTATGAACTAAATTCGTTTCTTAAAAAAATGAAATCATAAATTCTGACGAAAAAACGAACATGTTTCATAATGATTATAAAATCCTCCACATTATGTAGTGTCGTATAGATGCTTACCCAGAAATTGACTCCGCGACCCTCATAGCTGCCCTCATCTTGCCAGGATAATGGTAATAAACGACGCCATTTATTTCACTGATTATATCGCGAAGGACTCCCGGAAGGCTTGCCTTACTCTATGTACATGGATTTATCCTTATTTTCTTAGCTTTCTCAGTTTCTAGAAAGACACAGCGAACATACGTGCTGTTAGTTTAAACTGAGAATCAACTACATATTTTTATATTTCACTTTCTTTATACTTTTTCGTACACCGGATAATATTATAATCCAAAGTAACAAACTAGTTTTTTTTGCATGAAAGATTGTTTGTGTGCATGAAATATTTATTTGATAGAAGTAACGTCTTTTATGCAGAAACCAAACAAACAAGTACCCGTCAGGAAACCTAATGTGCTATGGAACAAAGTTGTAGACTTCCCGTCTCATAGCCACGTAGCGTAGCGCTACGCCGTAGCAGAGTTGGCAGGTCGCTACAGCCATCAGCGGGAGCGAACTTTCGTTCTCCTGTCAGTCATTACACCGAAGTTGAACCGGAGTTGAACCGGAGTTGAACTACTTCAGACAGCTGACAGCTTGGTAATGAGTTTGCGAGATAAAACAAAAACTTAAATTACCACCACCAAGAAAACGTTTGTATCTAAAACAAAAAAATGTACACGTCGAGGTATGTGATTAAGCACATCTACCGAACACTTAGGACTTACTTGAATTACAAAATAATTAAAGTTGCTTTATTACATCGATCATTATTTTGAGGTACCTAGTCTAATATTGGTTCTATCGAAAACCTATACGTATATCATTAGAAAAGTCTATGACAAAATATTTGAGTAGTATAATTTAGAGGCAGTGTTAACTAATGACAAAGTAATTTGAGCGCTACGTGCTGTAGAATAATGTGCTCGTCTTGGTTTTTAATTAACGGGACGTTCTGCGCGACCCTTTTGTTCCATAACTCGTATAGACATTAGGGTTTTTCCATAATTATATAAATATTATGGTTCGTCAATTTCGGGGTTTAATAGAGCAGTTAAAGAACAACTCAATTATCAATTATAATTTTCGGAAAACTTTATCTTTACTTTCATTTAGCATAATCAGCCTATAATGTTCCCACTGCTGGGACACAGGCGGAGGCCTATGTCACAGCAGTGTGAGAGGGAACAGGCCGTAACCCACGCGGGCCCAGTGCGGGTTGGTAGTATACTTGATAGTAGTTTAATAATTTTATAAATATTATCTAGTTCCTGTTTACCACACTTCAGATCAGTTAAAACATGATCAACTATTCATTTGCATTTAGCAAAAAAACCAGAAACGATATTCTTTTTCAAATCCAATCTGAAACTTTTATTATTCACACCAAGGAAAAAATAGTAAAAGCATTTAAATGTCATGTGAATGCGACGCATCTCACCTTTCATTTAAATACGTTAGCTATTCCCGGGATGAAGCGGTACTTTTACCCGGGCAACGTGGAGGATTCATCTGCATTGTAAATGATACCGGCATCGATGCAACCCGCGCCGCACCGGTAAAATTTCATAAGTAACTTTACATGGACTTTTTGCACTCGTGTTGTGAATTATTTATTTCTGTATAGATGAAATACCGCGTGTGATTACGGCTACAGTTCATGTTGAACTTTGTTATCATTTAATTGGCATATTGTGTTTACGAGTTTCAGGACCAGAATGCAATTTTTTCGGAAATTAGCGAACACAGGAAATTACTTTGGTTTTTAAGGTGTTGTTATAAAATGGGGCTACCTCGACGGAACGGCAGTAGGGTGTATTTATGGACATATGTCACAAACCATGAGCCACGTCCTAAGCTGCCCTCTGTGTCCCAAAACATGCAGTTAAAGTGACCTCTGCGCTGAAAAAAAAGGGTAGGATAGGAGGTAGAGAATGGTTAGCGACATAGCTCCATAACCACGTCCTACTGCCGTTCTGCCAAGGTAGCCCCACTTCACCTGCTTGGAGTTACATCTTCTCACTGTCCAGACATGCAGTCAAACTGACCTCTACGCTCCCACCGACCAAGCCGAGGAAGTGGCAACGTTTTTGACCAACAAGATCTAAAATACAGTCGTGCTAGCGACACGAAGAAGAAAAAGAAGAATGTGTTGTTAGGACTAAAGCTCCGAAAAACTTGTCTTTCAATAAAATCCATGTTATTAAAACTTTATTACAGTGCAATGACAACAAATTAACTTTCTTATAGTCTATAAGAAAGTTATTAATAGACTTTTATATCTATCAATGAAACACTGATTACTTCTATAAAGAATTTTATTAGCAATTCTATACGCTTTATGCGTATTTCCCTTTCCGTGTCCAACTGGCGACACCGGTCTCGCGAAATCCACACGCTTTTGTATTACTACAGAATTCTACTCGCCCGTGTTCAATTCGCGTCAATTTGTCACGTTTTTGCGATCAAGCAACGTTAAAAGAGGTTTTACAAAACCTTGTGCAATAATCTAGTAAATACCCAGATATTCAATAAATATTCATCTGAACTATCTTGATTGCAGAATCCTGCCATTATTGTTTCATACATGCATGATAATAAAATACGACGTTCATGTAAAATAAAGGTCCAACCTACATCTATTTCGAGACGGCATCAAAAATAATTACCCAGCAGTGGTAGAATACAGTTCGGCCGTCCTGCGGTGCGATTTTGTAACCATCTCACCGTGAAAACTTAGGTGAAGTGAGCGAGGAGTGAGCTGTCATACCAACTAATGCTAAGGATTGACACTATTGACAGCTCACTCTAAGCTCACTTCACCTAACTTTTCACGGCGAGATTTTTACAGAATCGATCGGCTGTTAAGAAGAAACGTGCACACAATATCGCTATGAACATAGACCAAAACGAGCGTTCCGTAAAATAGTTGCTTTGTCGTTTGTGTTTTTTTGTGCTAATAAGTAATAAATGTTTCATTAATTTGATTGTAATGTTTCATTGAAATCATATCGAGTTAATATTACAGTCATATTGAGTTAATAATACTACGTACTACTATAGACTAATACCGTCGTTAATTTAACACGCGTTTGAAGACTCAAACAGTCAAGAGTCAAGTCAAAAAAGTGTTCAGTTCAACTGCACACTATTTTGTCAAATCTCCCCCAGCGCCACTTGATCACAAAGGCGTGTTCAGTTGACGCGAATTGAACACGGGCTAGTAGAATTCCGTAGTAATACAAAAGCGTGTGGATTTCGCGAAACCAGTGTCGCCAGTTGGACACGGAAAGGGAAATACGCACGCCTTAAAGGAAAATTTAATAAACATGTTTTTAACTATCTTTACCAATATCTAATCTCAATCACTTTAGACTAAGTTATGACAGACGATAAAAAGTTACTTCAAAAACTACTTATAGATAAAAACAAAATTGTTACAATCTTAAGGACGTGTAGTAGAAGTTGACAATATCGATTTAATCTTTAAGCTAACATTAAGCGAAGTTATATTAGATTATTCAAGTTATTTTGCGGTTCGCTCCAATATTATTTTTCACGCGTATTTAACAAATAATGTTTCACCTCATGAGCCATTTTGTCCTTGAAGCTGAAAGAGTGTTTTTTTGTAAAAGGTAGGAAGTTTTAGGGCTAGTTTCTCGAACGAAAATTATCGTAAAATGAATGTGCAAATCTGCTGTGATTGGCTGTTGATAAATCATTCAACTAGTCACAGCAGTTTGCGCGCGCTCACAAACAATTTGTCACATTAATTTTGCAACAATTTTCGTTCGAGAAACTGGCTTTATGGCTGGGATCAGGTCGCCACGGTCTGACGCGCGTTTCCTCTGTTGTTATAAATGAAGATAGATACGTGAACTGTCGTATTACAGAGTTAGAAAACACACATAGTTGTGCAATTACACGTATAAAAGTTTGTAGTGATAATACTCGCGTGCACTAGTCGCGGAAATCGTAGTTTAAAACTTTAAACGATAAAAATGTGCGAACACGCAAAAATCCAATACAATGCTGGTATAGCATTTTGATCACTTAAGTAAGTGTGAGCATCTGTGAGTGCTGCGTGATGTGCATGCGTCCCTGTCGCGCGGCCGGCTCGCTGCGCGCACGCATCTTACAGCGCAGCAGCTGAAGAGTGTTCTCCCACAACTTCGTCTGCTCCTCCACAGCCCCCTGACGAGAACTGATGGCTTGTTGCTCCTGAAATTATTGGAGTATATGTCTACGTCAAACATGCCTTCATGAAAAAACCAAGGATTTTATAAATAGAATCACGCAAGTAATTTTATCAGATGCAAACCTATAAATAACATGTATGTGAACGAATAAACAGATTTGTATATCAGATATTTTATCTGGCATTAATCAATCAATGATAAACCAATATGACGTAAAATCCGTTTCATTGAGAAAAAAATCGCCTATCTATATTTAGAAACATAAAAACATTGTACTCGTAACTCTACCTCTTCTAAACGCTTTACAATTTGTTCCGTGTCAGCAACTTTTTTCTTCAAAGCCTCCATTTTGGAGGGTTTCCTAGGGGACTGCATTGAATTTTTCATTTCAAACATTACGACTTCTTGCAAACTTTCCGCCTTTGTGATTCTTTGTAGTAAGTTTTTCCATTCATCCTCCTTACTCTTCAGCCGGTCAGTCAACTCCTTTACTTGATTCTTGAGGGGCTCCATTTGCGAGGTTATGTTGATGGATGTGGCTTCGTAAACCCTTTTCTTTTGTTCGTACTGTTGTTGAACTGTTTGGAACTCTTCCTTCACTGGCTTTATGTTGTCAGCTAGTGGCTGGATTTCTTGTCGGACTTGTGATAACTTTTGAGCCGTTTGAGCGACAAGCTATGAAATAAATAGTTACATTGGTTACAAAGGGAGTTTGGGTAATTTTCTGAAGCGAAAACAGAATTTTAAATGAAATAGAAATATATATATTACCTGAGACAAGTCATGCAGAGACTTTTTCGTTAGATCTGCAGATTTATCTAGATTCTTTTCCATTGTTTCTTCGTCTTCTATTTTTAGTTTCTTGTGATTTAGGAGCGCCATTTCGACAGTTGGGTCAGCAGCGCTAATGATATGTATCGTTCTAGCCAAGATACCCGCCTCGACCTATGACCCAAAGCAAATAACAACATTATAGACGGCAACAGTAACAAAAACAAGCTTATGCATCAAATAAAATACGTGTTTACCTTGAACGTAGAGAGATTGGCTCTTTGCCTTTTGTACACAGTACTCTTTGTGCGTAGAGAGTTAACGTATTTCTTTAATTCTTCACCTCTGAGGACTGTATCTCCCAAGAGTTGTCTGACCTGAATATTACATTAAATCTTTATTGAATATTCGTGGCGATTGTTTATATTGAACTGATGACATTGCGGAAAACGAAAAGAGGGAAAGCAAAAAAGCGATATAGGACGCCACGTCAGATAAAAATATACATTACGATAAATGATAAATCAGACAACAGCATTTTTTTCTATATCGATCTCGAAGGAAATAGCGCATTATCTCAATGGAAGCTCCCGCTTCTCGACATAATGACCGATTATTTGGAATGGGGGAAAATGTTTTATCTGATTGCCGTGTCGTACTCGAAACATTCCGACAACAGGCTTCGATTTCGATTAAATCCTGATCAACGTTCACCGCCGCCCTATCAAAAACTGCGAAATACTATCCAATTTTTGCGCAACGATCACGGACAACGTTAGAGGGAAAATGTATTGAGAAAATACACGTTATACAGACAGCGAAATGATATTTCGCTTCGGATTTATTGCATTAGAGATAATGTTACTGTTGGGTTCTTACTTATTCGAACTCACCATTATGTTGAAAGACGTATATTATTTGCAATTGAAAATATATAGCTCGTCGCATAAGTAGGTACATTGTCAAAAAATTATAAATAAGCAACTAGCAATGGTAAATTTTGTTGAATTTAGTTACATAGTAGATAGTGGATTTTTCATTTGCGAGATATCCACCAACCCGCACTGGGCTCGCGTAGTGGTGATTATGGCCATTCCCTCTCACAGAGAGGAGGCCTGTGTCCCAGCAGTGGGAACATTATAGGCGTAGCATAATCATGCTTTTATGCTATGCTAGATAGATGTACCTATGTACCTGTGACTGTAGATCAGCCAGTGTGGCCTCATAGTCTTTGAGGGTCGCAGCAAGGTCATGGACGCGCGTTGCACTAGCCTCCTTGTTACGTCGTATGACCGCAGCCTGTTGTCTGAAAGGGGCTAGCTTGTCCTCTTGAGGTCCTGCTGTGGCTAACTTGCGCTGGACCAGATGCTCCATTTCACTGTTTACAATTGCTATCTAAAAACACATTTTATTAAATAAAACGTATGCTTTTGCTCAATGATATATAACTATTCAAGTGTCCGTGGCTGATTATATTTAATCATATAACTCTCCCAGAGCCTTTGAAGTTCGAATCTACCTCCAAAGGGCTTTGAAATTCCGTAGCATGGCTACCTGTTCACCATTTTGTTTTGTTTTTTTCAAAATGGCGTCAATGCAAACATAATAATACAAAACTCCGTAAAGTGTCACGTTTCTGAGATTTCATGACATCCATATTTTTTACCCTTGCTTACATCTTGTTGCAAAGATGTTTGAAATTATCAATTTGAGTGTTTTACACTTCATGTGACATCTATGCAACAAGATGTACGCAAGTGACGCTAAAAAAAACAAAATGGCGGAAGGTAGGTATGCCAGGATCCATATAACATTTTCAATCCCCTTTAATCTTGTTGTTCTAATTATTATTTAACGGCCTTATCAGATTTGAAATTTATTGATAATTTTACCTTGTCCTGTACTGCTACTAAATCGGAGCGTGTGGGGTGTTGTTCCGCGGCGATAGTCTGCATAATGTTCAGCTCTTTCTGCAGATTACCAGACTCTTGTGGCAATTTCTCTTTTACCAGATAACTATTTAGCTAAAATTATAAACATTTTTGAGTTCATATCCTAACTAATACTATAAATACGAAAGTGTGTTTGTTTGCTACGCTTGCTTGCCAAAACGGCTGAACAGATTTGGATGAAATTTGGCATATGGGTAGACCATAACCTGGGTTAAGACATAGGCTACTTTTCATCCTGGATCGCAGACGAAGTCGCGGAAAACAGCTTGCTTACAGGCTAGAAAACTATTATAAGTAAGTACAACGAAAAATACCTGAACTTCTTCTTGCAAACGTTTCATGACGTCATTGACCGTTTTCGGAGTAGCACTTTGCCCATGAATGACATTGAGATATCTCTTTAATTGGTCAGACGCCATTTTTAATTGTGATTGCTGAGCATCAAACTGAAAGAATGTTCGTGTGAAAAATAAACACACATTTAACTGTTGCAAACATTAAGTTACTCCGAATAAAAACTTTATTGTTTCTTTTACCTGGTTTTCCAGTTCTTTAGCTTTTTCTTGCTGCACTCTCAGCGCTCGACTAATATTTAAAAGCTCTTCTTTGTCATTTACGTCCACTACATTAACTTGCACATTTTCTAATCTTTTTATCACTGCAATGTCAGTTACAACAAAGAGGTTAAAGTGCATCGGTGGTTTTAAAACGTAAGTCACACCAAAAAGAACTTAAACTTAACTAAAAATCACTTAGTTGAGTTGGGAAACATTTACTTTAAAAAAAAAGAAAATACGTTTCTACTATACACAAGATGGAAACGACAATAAGACAATAAATTAAACTGCGTGCGTACGTTCCTACTTTGCATACGAAAATTAAATCAAAGATACCCAATAGTTTAGTCACAATAGCTAGTCAGAGATTGGAAAACCCATAGTCAGCCCATCACTACTATTTAGTTTGTTTGAAAAAAAAAGTAATTTTTTAGGAGTATTGTGGAACTATCAAATATGATAGTTCCAAAATACTCGTATGCATTAGTATCGTCAGTGGTTTCATTTATTGTCATATTATTGTATGTTTTTATGAATGGCATCTCGCAGTTCAACCAACGAGGTTGTCGTCTACTTAACCGGGCTCGCCTGTGGATGCCTCCTCCAGCCAGGGCTAAAAAACTTGAAAACTAAGCGACTACACGCGAAGGGCACCCCCCCTTCGCGTGTAGTTGCTTAGTTTATGCTTAGCTATGAGGTACGAACCTCGGCTTAGGGCGTCGCTGGGAGAGGGCAGCAAGGGACAGGCTGGATCCGAATTATGTCATATTGTTGTCTCCACATTGTACCTACCTATATATTTTACAAACACCAAAAAGAACAAGTTTGGAGGGGGGTTGGGAGGTGGGGATTAGGTGGTGTCATTAATACCAAACTTCTCCCTATAACTAAGAACTTACCGATGTCTCTCTCAAGTGCCATTTCCTTGATATCGTTAATTATTTCCGAGGCATTCTCCTTCTGAAGCAGTCTGGTTCGTTTGTGGACTTCCTTAAACTCGTCTATTAAGTTTTGATACAGGTCCAGGAGGTCCTGAACGGTGTTGTTTCGTGCCACGTCTTGTGGTATGTCAGGCAACTTTAAATATCTGAAAATGTATTGTTTTTAGAAACCAATTAAATCATCAATAGGTATAGCAGCCGCTCTACTCTGTAAATATCTCACCGTGAAAACTTAGGTGAAGTGAGCTGTCAATAGGGGCAATCCCAAACATCAGGTGGATTGACAGTTCACTTCACTTAAGTTTTCACGGTGAGATTTTTACAGAATAGCACTGCAGAAGCGAGCGGCATGTGACACAGGGATTCAATAACGATGTTTGCAGGGCCAACATGCCAAGAGATCGCACAAGACAGAGAGGTTTGGAAGGAAAAACGGCAGCCTTTGCCCCAGCAGTGGGACACAATATAGGCTCATAAAAAAAATGATTCTTGTTCTTCGTGTCACTGGCACGATTGTATCTTAGATTTTCTTGGCCCAAAACGTTGCCACTTCCTCGGCGAAGTCGGTGGCAGTGCAGAGGTCACTTTGACTGCATGTGCGGAGAGTAGGAAGATGTAACTCCAACCTGGTAATGTGGGGCTACCTTGACGGAACGGCAGTAGGATGTGGTTGTGGAGCTATGTCGCTAACTATGCTCCACCTCCTATCCTGCCCTCTGTGTCCCAAAAAAGGATTAAATTACAATGATTGACGCGCTCGTGAAATTCAAAAACTACTTATACCCACCCACCCTGTCCATTACGTAAACCGTTTTTTGACAGATGGAACTAGTGATTGCAGCAACACACAATACATTGATTGATACACATACGATATTTTGTCTGTAAGAAGCCATAAATAAGATAATTCAATAAGATAAGGCAGTTCATAATTATATTTTCACGCATTTTATAGTTAACTTTTACGTAATCTGAAAGCTATCAAAAAACGGCTAACCTAATGGACAGGATATATACCTACCTTATACAGGATATATAGGTACCTTCCTACAACATCTTTCTGTTACGACATTATACACCTATATACATTATATGCATGGGATGTTCTCCCTGTAGATACTAGGTAGGTATCTACAGGGAGAACATCCCATTTCTTCCATTGTCTTTCTTACAGCTGCCACTGATCTAGAAGTAACCCGTTATCACCTTTTACGACACCTAAAGGAAATTACTTGTTTATTCCCTATCGGGAACCATTCGACCGACGACTTTTATGTGAAAGTATATTTTATAACTAGCTTTTGCCAGCGACTTCGTTCGCGTGACGGTTACCTTTCGATTTTATTTATTTATTTAATCTTTTCGCACAAAAAGGTACAAAGGCGGACTTAATGCCTTAGGCATTCTCTACCAGTCAACCAAGGGTGGTGAAGAGAGGTGGAGGGTGGTGATTTTCTTTCTTTTCGTAAAATAAAAGTAGGCTAAGTTACTCCTTATAACATCGGCTATCTGCCGGTGAAAGTACCGTCAAAATTGGTCCAGCCGGAACAAACAAGCAGACAGACAGACAACAATTGAAAAAAAAATGTTTTTTGTTTTTACTTTCATAATATGCATTTAGTAAAAAGCTGTTATTTTGACATTACAAACAGACACTTCAATTTTACTTAGTTGTATTGTATGTTTAGATTTATTTGCATTGAAGATGGATAGGTTTGCGTTTGACCCGTATCCCTGCACTTCCTATAATATAGTAAGTTGGTGCTGGTAGTAGGTAGGTACACAACACATGAGTCCATTAATTAATACGCGAATAAATTCGCGAGAAAAATCGTTAGTTAACATATACCTACTGGGTAGGGAAGATCAGTTCATTCTATGTTCTGGTCACGTAGTGCCTAAGTCGGTCCTACCGATTCCAGTTAATCCATAACTGTACCTAATTCGTTTTCACGAATATACCCGAACAGCGTTCGGTAAATAATAGCCTGTGTTATAGGTAGTTAGTTGGTACAGCCAGCAACATAAGTAGGTAGGTTATCTCACTAACAAAAGCTACAGCCGATCGATTCTGTAAAAATCTCACCGTGAAAAGTTAGGTGAAGTGAGCTTAGAGTGAGCTGTCAATAGTGTCAATCCCTAGCATTAGTTGGAATGACAGCTCATTCCACGCTCACTTCACCTAAGTTTTCACGGTGATATGGTTACAGAATCGCACTGCAGAAGAGTTTACGAATAAAAACATGCATATTTTATTTTGGAAACCAATATTATGAGACTACCTATAATTGTCACAATAATTTCTTAAGTAAATAATAAAACAATACTCGAAATGATCGACTGCGATGCTCGTACAAGCGTAAGCTCGCTCGTAAGCTCAAACAAGATTTATTTATCTACTTCTAATCTCGTTGAATGGTAAATTATTCAACTTTTCGATTTACTTATTTTATTTATTTTGACGTTTATGTACGGTCACCAAAGGAGATAAGTAATCAGGGTCGAAACCGAACAGAAAAATACGTAAGAACAAAGGTGATCTTTATTTCTAAAGAAATCTCTTCTAGCATACCTACTTATTCAAGACATATTATATTGGTAATAAAATTCAACAGTAATTATGTAAAGCATCATCAGCCTACAATGTTCCCACTGCTGGGACTCAGGACTCCTCGCGGTGAGAAGGAATGAGCCAATGTCACATGTCTTCGAATTTTTGCTTCTAGGACATGCCAGTTTCCTCACGATGTTTTCGTTCACCGTTTTGAAATAAAACAAAGTAAACCGCCTGTCTGGGTCCGAACCTACGACCTACACACTCGTAAGTCGCGACCGTTCCCACTGGGCCACCACTGCTCTTAATTATGTAAAATGGGTACTTAAATCCTTTATTTAGTACTTACTTAGCCAGATACGCCGTATTCTTGACCTGGTCCTTGTTAGTTAGAAGCCAGTGCAGCACATGATGTATGGTCCTCGCGTCGCCAGCCAGTAGCTGGGCTCTGAACCGCGTCGGCTCCACACCCACCGGAGGCCGGTACTTGACACTGCCTAACATCTCTAGCAAACGTAGCGACACAGTCTCAGAGTCATCTTCGTTTACGTCTAACTGTGAAGATGTAACTTGCCGGTTAAAATAACATCGTAGAAACCCATAAAGCCTATGTAGAATGGGTGTCGGAGGCGATACGGGCTCTATGTGGTCATTGGGCTGCTTAATATGGATAGGATTGAAAAAATGAAAAAAGCAGCGAGTTGGACTCGCGCACGAAGGATTTCGTTCCACAGGGCAAGAAACACCGGAAAAAGACGTTTCTTATATGGAGACGCCCTTCAATTTTTTAATATATTTTATTTTTATTTAATACTAGCTGCGCCCCGCGGTTTTCCCGTTGTGCCGTATGCACCATTGACCTGCACCATCAATGGTGCAGAGGAGACTTATTAGTTTCGTTTGCACCATGAATAGGTGCAAACGTCATAGTTATAGGTAAAATAAAAACCAATAATAGGTCGTATTTTGTTTGTGTGCGGTGCGGAACCACTTTTTAATATAATTAAACAACCAAAAAAGCAACAACAATATTTTGTTTTACAAATAAATTCCACAACAACTTCATGTAATAATATAAAAATAATGACGCCACACAAACACTTATATTATATTGTTGCCTAAAATTAAAAATGGCATCTTTATAACAAAAACACTGAGTTTGCCTTATCTTTTCTAAAAATAACTTCACATCAATGTCGCCATTAATTAATTGCATTTGTACATGCAATATATATTTATTACGTTTCATGACGTGTTTTGCCCTGTATATGTGTGTGTGACCCTGTGTATGCGTAGTCCGATCTAAATTTAGAAAGGTTCCATTCTTTAATTTGCAACTTAATCATTTCCAACATTAGAATACTCGTATATGTTTCCTGTTTTTTATTTCCCAAAAGTATAAAAGCAACCGGCACCACAAAGTTTTTATCCTCGGTGCTTCATAGGTCGCAAAAGATCACATACAACTTTTTGAATGGTCTAGGACATATTTTGAAGGTACCGTCGCAAAAGAAGATTTTCCCGTGTTTAATCATTTCTCTAGCTTCTTCCGAAGCAAAAAATTAAAAAACGTTCGCGTTCGTGATGATGGTCAGCCAAAAGGAAATCTTTATGATCGTTACCAATTTCGACTTCAGTTCCGACACTATAAGCCGTCTTTTTAACTCCCTGTTTTTTATTTATCCGTCTATAAGCAACGGATTTATTACTTTCGTATCGGGGTAGTTTTGTTAAGTTTAGACCCATATCTTTGAATACCATACTATCAATGCAGTTTCGTTTGCACCATTCTCAATGGTGCAGATGAGACCATACTATTAATGCAGTTTCATTTGCACCATTAATGGTGCAAACGAAACTAATTATTATTAGTCTCCTCTACACCATTGATGGTGCAGGTCAATGGTACATACGGTACAACGGGGCAGTTTTTATAAATTTCAATCCCGTGGTAATATCGTAAAAATGTATCCTAATGTCAATTTAGGGTGTCAGCTACGTCCATACCAAATTTCATCAAAATTGGTCCAGCCGTTTGAGCGTGAAGAAGTAACAAACATAGAAACACACACACACACACTCGCTCACAACTTTCGCCTTTATAATATCAGTGTGATTTAGGACGAACGGACGGACGGACGGCTGGATGGACGGACAGACGGACGGACGAGCAGCGGATGCTTAGTAATAGGGTCCCGTTGGCACGCTTTGGGTGCGGAACCCTAAAAACTAGTGCTAGGAGGGCGAAACAAGCGTGGCATCTGTCTAGCACCAATTCTAGTCACAGTGTCACGCTGCTAATTATAGCTTTAACCATAGATATTACTGAAGTCGCTTCCTCGCGTGTCCTCCTTACTCGAGGCGCTTTCTATGTAGCAGGGGCATTTCGCTCCATCTTTTTTCAACAAACCCTATTTTTGGCGAAATTGTTTTCTTAAGTAGGATATTCAAAAACAAGTTAATGTATTAAATGTTAAAGTTACCTATATAATAAAGAGGCATAAATGTTGTAATATAAGTTTAATTATATCTCAGACGTTTTACATGGGAAAATATTTATCAAGAAGTGACATCATTGTTTTTTTTTATTATTTTGAATAGTGTTCCATTTGTCTATGGAGGTTTCATAGCTTCACCTTCAAAGAGTTTGATATACAAACTATAACATTAAATAGAGAAGAAATTCTAAACGGATGCCATCAAATGTTATTATCTCAATTAAGTTCAAACAAATTGCTGACATTATTCAGGTAGGGTTCTCATGTTTCAGCGATTAAATAGGAGATAATTATTGGTTAATTGAGTAAACCTAATTAGCTAGCCTAATTTGATGAATTTGATTTGATTTGCAAATTGGTCAATTTCTAGGTCCAGTACCTATATAGTGTTAAACACTATTATAGTACTTAATTCTCATTAGCAGCCATATTCTGAACTTAATCCCGGTAGACAACAGCCTTGCCCTCTGCCAGTTTGCTAGCTTAAAAATAGAACTAATGCTGCGTTCCCATGGCCCGCCTTCTCACAGGCCAAATCACGCCAGGCCAGGCCGACAGGCCGTGGGACCCGTCGCATCCGATGAGGCCTGCACACGCAGCATTGCGCTCCGTATTACTTGACATGTTGGAATACCGGTCAACAGGCCGCACCAAGCCGACACGCGCCGTGGGAATGCTCGGCATGAGCTGCGACAGGCCACATTGACAGGCCCAGCAACGCCTGCCGCGACCTATCAGGAATGCTCGGCATGAGACGCGACAGGCCTCGACAGGCGGAGCAACGCCTGGCGCAGCCTGTCAGTTAACGGGCGGTGGGACCGTGGCTTTAAGTTCCTACCCTCCAGTACATACCTAGAGGTTTGATAATCTGCGGTACCTATGTTTGATTATTATAATACGAACCTTCTCTCCAGCATTAAAATTCACTAGTACATCCACAAGCAACTGCAAAAGTTGTTTCTCGTTTAAACCGTCGAATTTTATTAGATCATAGTTTCTTCCTAAAGACGCATTTACTTCTTTCACAATATACTTCATTTGCTCCGACATTTCGTGAGATATTAACGAACAGTCTTCACTTAGTTACACACTAATTGCCACAAACTTATGTAAATAAAACAATTCAACGAAATGAATGCAAAGAAAACAGGTTTCGTTGACATCACGCGTTGCCATGGCAACTTTCAAGTGACTTTGATACAAAACCTTTTTAGCTATTTCAAACGATAAGTTCAATGAGTGAACAAAACTGTTTCGTATTCCCATTCACACTTTAGCGAACAGCTAGAGATGGAGATACCGATTATTTATGTATAGATCCGGTCCTTCTATAGATAGCCGACAAATAGGGAAGTTTTTGAAACTGGCAAAATGTGAGTGTACTAAAGGTAAAAGGCAGAGGTCTAACCCTTCGGAAATGACCGGCGTGATGTTATTTTAGTCCTCAGAATGTAATAATAATAGCGAAATAGTGCTTATTTAGTTAAGTGAGCAACTCTGAATTCCGAACACTCGCATTTCAAGCTCATCAAATAGACACAAGAACCGAAATAGCCGCTTATGCCTACAAAGGAACGGTATCAAATAAACAAATGGGTATAGCTGATATAATATCCATTTTCAAATAGATATAAATGCTGTCTATTTCTATAATTATTCCTCTGGATCTTTGACAGTCGTTACGGGTAGTCAGGAGCCCGAAAGGCTGATAACCAGTCTTACCAAAGGACCCTGGTATCACCCAGTAACTGCGTTTTGTAGGTCAGATAGGCAGCCGCTCCATGTAAAATACTGGTATTCAGCTTCATCCGGTTAGACTGGAAGCCGACCCCAACATAGTTGGGAAAAGACTAGGCAGATGATGATTTCTATAACTATTTATATTAGATACAGAAGAGGCTCATAGATTCACTCTAATGCTAGTCTCAGCATTTTCATGAGAGTTGGTGGTTTAGGGTAAAGGAAGGCATGGCTGCAGGTACGGACGCCAGCACATCAAGTTACTACAATCTGTCAAAATTCTTTAATAGATTTTCAACTTTATCGTTAAAGTATTAAGGTTCAAGATTGATTGGGAAAATTTGACAGTTTCGGGTAGCTTGACCTGCTGGCGTCTGTACAAAAGCCCACCTAAATAATTTTGAAAGGAATAACGACATCATAATGTGTATCAAGATGTTAGGTACTCGAAAGCAGCTACTACCAGCTCTGCAGAGTTAAGTGTCGATAGGTGACGAAAGCACACAAATTAGGGTCAGTTTCTCGAACGAAAAGGACGATGGAATGGAAGCTAGTGTCCCCAAAATTGAAACTTTGTTAATAGACTTGAGACGTATCTCATTTAAAAGGTCTTGGCTTACTCATCATTCTTTACTATGCCGACGACCGTCAAAAGTATGGGGTTTTTAGGGAAAAGAATGAAATGTAAGGGTACAACTGTAGTACAAATATGTTTGATTATTAAAAATAATTTATAGTAAAAAACATTTTTAAAAACAAGCTTTTATGTTTAGGCTCTAAAAAGAAGAAAATAAACTTTAAATTTAATTAAACCCATCAATTTATTACATTACACAATTTTCATTATTATGATATAAAAGCTTGTCGCGAGATTTACTTGTGTAGATGTTTTTTTTTTTTTTTTACAAATTTGCTCATTTTAGGAAATACCTACTTTTTATTTACAACGACTTCGATGTTTCTCTGAAATAATTTACAAAGTACTACTTTGGGAATTATTTCGGAGAAACATCGAAGTTCCGCACTTCTTGTTTAGAACTTTGAACGCAGTCTGGAAGACAAAATAAGAAGTCAGCAGGTACGCCATCTGTCGCGTTAGATGAAAACTACAGCGCGTTGATGATTCGTAAAATAAATGCTTCAGCGTTCTTATAATTCACGAGAGGCCTAATAGATGGCAGTAGAAATAAGTTATCTTGTAATCTATATCATCACTCCGAAAGACGTCCACTGCTGAATCACTAGTCATGTGCTTTCCACATCCAGCGCATCCACGCGGCCTTCGACAGGTAGTGGTCGTCGGTCTTCACCAGGTCCTCAAAATAGTAGGTACTTTACAATTATTATTTTATTGTCTTTGGGTGGCTTACAGCTATCAAATACAGAAGTAAAGTCCGTTTCACAAAAGAAGTCTCGTAGACGCGGCGCCACTGTCGTAGGACGGAATCATAAATATTGATTCTCGACATCATATACGAGTAGCAGGCTTGGTTATTGGTTAATAAAATGCACATTCTTAAATAGAGAAAGGTGTCTGGGGTAGGAGAGTTGTTGTGGGAATGTTGCTAACTATACATATAATAATAATTAGTTCCACTTATTGCCGCGGGACTTCTTTCGGGAAACGGACTAGTAGCCAGTAGTAGTAGCGCGCGCGCAGTAGTGCGTAGTAGGTGTAGTAGTAGTTATGAAGCTCGATCTGCGCTGTAGATTATAAGGATAATTTAGTTATCTTTATAATCTACAGCGCAGATCGCTTTATAAAATGTGTAACAACTAGGAACAACAGTCTTGTGAACATGCATGGGTTCGGCATTGTACAAGAAGGCTATGTGATATGTGTGGGGATGTGTGTGGACATCTAAACAGGTTAGGTTACCAGTTTGAAATTAAACACATTTTCATTCAATAAATTATATTATCTCTTCACAATTCAATCATTTTCCTTTTTTCATAATCGTCAAAATATCAACAAATTCTCCCTAGACTACACAATTTGTGCCTACCTCACTGTAGTAATATTGTAATCTCAGATATTGACTACACACTCGACTCGTAACTATCGCACATTCAATCACCTCACAGCCCTTTCACATTTTACTGCGTCTTTACATTAAATGATTCTTGTAATGTTGATGAACACAAAAGTGAAACCCTGGCCTAGAATATGAATGATACAACTCACAACAAACAAAGAGAATGTATACGCACGACCAAGTTTAAATAATTGCAACTTACACAAGTTCACTGGCTGAAAATTAAAATTATCTAGCACCAATTTCAATAACCTAAGATAACTGTGAAATTAAAGTACCAACTGGCTGCTATTACGAAAAAAATATTAACATCAAAGTGAATACTAACATGTATTCATTGTATTAATCAATTAAAAATGAATTCAGTTCCACTTATCCTATGGCATGCACCATTATTTTACTCAGACCCTATGTTAATAACAATTTTAACACAAAAGAATTGCCGATAAACTTCAATTTAAATGGCATTAATACCAATACATACCATACATACCGATACAATGGTAAGGAACTCCGACAAACATTTCACAATTAAAAAAAAAAAAAAACAAAATAATGATGAAATTCTGTTATTCATTATGAATTACACTAGATCGGATTCATTAACATAAATACTTTGTACTCTTCTAAGTTAATGGAAATTCAATTATTTACAATACCACATACAAAATTTATAACTAGAGAAATAGTCATAATCATAAGCATGAAAATACTACGCAATGAAATGAGATTTAAGAATATGTAAATTATTACTCATAAAGCACCTACAAAACCTAGTGTTAAGTCTCACTATTTACCTATCCTAAGAAATATTACAACCCTTAAATAATTATATAATACTACAGACTTCTGTTTCAGGATTGTTTGGTTCGTATAACTACAAAATCTACCAAATTGATAGCATCAATTAAGTATTAAAATATTAAAGTAATAAAAATTTGATAATTCGTGTGATGAGTCGTTAATTTACTCTGGATGTTCAATCAAATCTAATTTCCCCCTTTCCACAGTATCAAATGCAAGCCCACTTCCGGATATATGGGAGAAAAGTACGAAAAATCGATCATAAAATTAAGTCAAATGTGTTGTACGGACGTCTGCATTTATTAGCTTTTATTAACATATTTAATGTTTCCAATTAATAGAGAGAGAGACAGAGAGATAGAGACTAGATGGTGATATACACCGGGAGTGGGACGCACCTACATATTTATAAATGCACTCGAGCTAACCTCGACTCAACAAAATCATTCCAAAATACACACGTCAAAACGTAAAAAAATCCTAAATAATTTAAGATCCCAGGGGACAAAACCAAACCTAGGGACGGTGACGAACGCAGTCGACTACGAATGTCAGCGCACCGTCGCTCGAGGATTTACGGAGACTCGTCTATAGGAGACCACCTTTCCGACCAAAGAGTAGGCTCAGAGTGCCCAGCGCCGACGATTGGGATGAGTGTGCCGGCGCCGTCGGCACAGGCACCGGCACACTCGACCCCACCGTGCCCAGGTCCGAGCGTGGGCGGGGAGCGCGCGCGCGGGGCGGCCGGCGCAGGCAGCCCGGCGCGCCCAGCGTGCCCGCCGTGTCCAGCGCGCCCGAGCCGGGCGGCGCCGGCACGCCCATGGGCAGCTCCACCGGCTCGCCCAGGCGCCGCTCGGGCGCGGCGGGCGAGCGCAGCGTGCGCTTGAGGCACGTGAGCTGCTCCATGGGGCTGCGGTGCATGAGGCCGGTGTACAGCGAGCCGGGCGTCTGCAGCGCGATGGGCGCGGGCGAGCCCTCGCCGCCGGGCGAGCACAGGTGGCGGCGGCGCAGGATGGACGTGCCGGACGCGATGAGCGCGTGCAGCGAGGGCGGCGCGTCGCCGGGCCGCGGGCTGGCGGGCGGCGTGTCGTCGGGCGAGCCCAGCAGCGGGCTGTTGGCGGGCGTGGCGGTGGGCGTGTAGTGCGCGGGGTGCAGGGGCGGCAGGCACACGGAGTCGCGGCGCGAGTGCACGGGCGAGCCGCCGGCCGACGAGCGGCGCGACGTGCGGCGCGACGACCACGCGCTGCCCAACACGGACGGCGCCAGCGACGACATGCCGCTGCTGCACACGCTGCTCGCGCTGCTGGTCATCATGCTGCCGTCGTTTGGATGAAGCACCGTGCTGAACAGAGAGAGAGTTAAATAAATAAGTATGTTTTTGCTTAATGAATACCAGTTTGCCAATCCGGTATGCAACTTTTATCTAGTTATGACAATATCAAACATACCTATTAACGAATGTATAAACGTGACTAGAGTGCGGTAGGCGCGGCATGTCGTCGTCTTCCTCGACGTCGGACAAGCGGTACAGTCGCAGGCCGAGCCCGGATGAGCGCGAGCCGCGGACGCCGACGCCCTCTTGATCTTCTAGCAGACCTGTAATAAAATGAATGAGAACATTAAAAATATAAATTTAACTTACATCACGCAGCTTCTGAGCATTATACGAGTTCTTTTTAGTTATATAGGGAAACTCCCACAGTTGTGATAGTATCGTAAAACAATTCAAACAAAACAAAAAACCTGAAGTATGCATGACAGGACATTGACCCCGATATCAGCTGTTCAATTAAAATTATGATTGCTATTAGATACGGACACCCATCACCTCCAATTAATTTTAAATTTATAGATTTATCAAAATAAAATATTTAATATTTACAAAGTCAACCAAATGAAAATAATGTTGTACCTGACATAGAAGGCTTGGCGAGCTGAGCCCAGGTGTGCAAGGTAAGGGAGCCTTCCATAGGTTTGACGATCTGCAGCTTGTGTGGCGGTCGAAACCGAGCCATGCCCCCCGCGCCCGCTCCCCACACCGCACTCTCCTCGCTCGAATCCCGATCTAAAACAACAAATAGATAATACTAAATAAATACTTGAAGCACAATGAAATATCGCGCTAAACAAGCAAACAGTATCGATAAAGAGTTGATACCTTTATCAAAGAACATAATAATAAAATCACAAATGGAGGAATTATTTATATCTTTATAATAGCTACTCAAACAATTAAGTATAGTTTGAAGTGGCGTATAAAACTTGTGTATACTTATTATTATTACGATCTATAGATTATTTATTTTGGCCTGCCCAGCCTTTTTTCAGCTTTTCAAGTTATATTGTAAAACTGGCAGAGTGGAATGGAATATATAGATCTTCCCCTTTATTCATAAACATTGCTTAAAGTTAAGTAGTGATTAGCCACTGTTTAACCATACATTTCTTACGTTTGAACGTCACTTAACTTTTATTTTTATTTTTTTTTTAAACGTTGCCCCACACTAGGAATTTCTCCTGTATCGTTGGTGCGTTTACAAACATTTAAACTCACATACACTCACAACCAGACCCAGAACAACTACTTGTAGGTCAAACTTTATTCATCGTTTATAAATAAACCCCATTATGAACATCAGTTGTGTTAAGATAGATTAGTCGACGTTTCAACGGCTTGCTAGCAGATGGCTGGATTACAATCAACCAAGCTCGCTTCCAATGGCATGATGTAAAACCGAAGAGAGCTGAGCCGATTTGTACGAGGGGGAGCACGTATGACGAGCGAACCTGCTCGAACCACACGAATACGCTACTATGCGTCTTGCCACGCCGTGTCGAGCTGTAGTTTTTTTTTTTTTGTGACAGACCATGCAGCCGATGGGGTTTCCCATCGGCAAATATGACAAACTTTCATACGAATTTTACCCTTTTAGACGACGAACTTTCAAATAACCTTCCATAGTGCTAACCTTCGTTATATTAGAAACTCTTTAGCAACGCGCCCGGGACACCCGCGCCCGTGCTTCTGTGGACATACCTGTGTACCGCCGGTGCCGCAGCACGTGCGAGGCGGTGAGCGAGGCGCGGCGCGAGTTGATCTCCTGCGGCGTGAGGCGTCGCAGCGCCGCCGCCAGCTCGGCCGCGCCCGGCGCGCCCGGGACTCCCACGCCAGTGCCGCCACTGTTAACATAGACCACACGATTATTAACTTTCAAAATATATGGTAAGAAAATAAATAATCTACAAAAAATCTGTTACGGGTTGCGGTAAGTCAATAAGTTAATAATGAAGCTTATGAGAGTTGAATGTCATTTTTATGAGTCAATAATGCAATCCCCGCTTATTCAAACAGTTCCTTGGCCCCATAACACAGGTCCATACATTAACCCATTAAATCTCAAATATGTCATTAGGCAAAACATTCTCATTAAATTTTGTCTCTAAATTGGAACACTCTAAACTAGTACACAATGCTTACGGGTAGAGATCGTCGGAGTCGGTATCCGATGTGTCATCGAGGAAGGAGTCGCTGGAAGGTTTGTTGACCGGCGGGCGCAGGTAGGCCGCGCTGACCGACGGGCCGTCCGCCACGTCGGAGCCGGGCAGTGACGGGCCCGACTGGCCTGACCAACGCGATGCACACTGCACGGTCTCAAACACTTTGTGCATGCTTGATCTGAAATATTAAAACTTGTAAGTCTAACAACGAAAAGAGACTGTAAACGACTCGTATGCAAAGCGTACAAGATATAAGATAAGATAAATGGGTTATCTCACGGTGATCAGTTATCAAATCAGAGTAGCTGTCGCTGTTTATAAACATTGGTTTACAGCTGGTGGTGATTACAGTTGGTCTTAATTTTGATACTACTCAGAACTGTTTGTTGTATGAATGAGGTAGTCAGTAATGGATGTCAAATAACTGACTATGAACAGTGAAAATAGATCATACATTATGACATATGAATGGAATTTTATGAACCGCTTGCGTTTGATTAGTTAGCTTGGTGCAATAATATAGCCTCTATGAGTGACAAAGCTTAAATGTACGTCCGGCACACCCTGGGCAGTCAGCCTCGTTAGGGTCATGCTGACTGGCTAATGTTTTTAACTATGGTGTTTTTCTGTATAGTTTGTGTTGATGAGAGAAGTGTACTGGCTCGGCACGCTTGTAAGTATGTATTTACTGTGTGAGCACGGGGTGGTTCGATTTTCTTGCACGCAAGTGTATTTTTACCATGGCATGTTCCCTTTTACAGGTCTTGCTCATATGCGAGAAGTGTACTGGCTTTGTGCACTTATAAGTAATGTATGAACCGACTGTGCGAGCTCGGGATGGGTAATTTTTTTGCACGAAAGTGTATTTTTACAACGGCATGCACTTCTGTATAGTTCGTGTCGATGAGAGAAGTGTACTGGCTCGGCGCGCTTGTAAGTACGTTTGTAAAAATGTACTTAACGCAAAATACACACTTGGACGTGGAGTTGCAGACACCAGGCCGTTATACTATACTATACTATGTATGTACTGACTGTGCAAGCGGATCGCCGATGCCGGAGTCGAGGCTGAGCTCGGAGTAGATGGAGGAGTGCATCTCGCGGTGCAGGCTGGGCGGCAGCAGGCCGGCCGCGGCCGCCACGCTGGGCATGAGGCCGCGCGCCGGCTCGCCGCGCTTGCGCAGTGCTCGTAGTTGCTCCTGAGCCTCGGCCAAGTGTGCCGCCACCTCCGAGTACCGCTCCTGGGACACAAGGGCATCTATATTATTGTAGTTACATAACATGGAGGGCGTGATATTGTGTCGTGTCGTGTTGTGCGTGTATATTGCCTTTAACTGGTAAAAACAAGAGCAGTAGCTATTGAGAAAATCCAATTGAAAAAGCCCAATAACAATGACAAATCTGGGAAGCAAACCCAGGCTTGCGGCGTTTAGTGGCAGCGATCACTGGACTAACGAGGCTTCAAGTGTCGAAGGTGCTTGAGATTACTGAATAAACCTCCAACTACATTTTTTATTTTTTATTTAAAAATATCTTATATTTTGAAATATTTGCTACAATATCGATATTATTATTTTTGTTTAGATTCAAACAAACTAAGTCTTGATTATACATAAAACAATGATTCGTGTACAGCAACAGAAACAATCTGAAGTCGAAATAATTACCTTCGTGTCAGCCAGCTCTGCGGCGAGAGCATTTTGATTTTCTTTTGTTATTTCTAATATCCGTAAAGTGTGCTCATGCTCTGCAGTTAACTGTGAACAATTAAACATGAACATTAGACATTGCATATTCAAGTATATCAACAAACATCTATTGAATAAAAAGAAAGGCATTCTTAAATAAATGTTGTATTGAGAAGCCAAAGTTGGGTCTAGACTAGGTAATCGGATTATCTCCCTAAGGCTTAAAACTTTGCCTCTGACGTAATCCGGTTTACTAGTTTTAGCCAATTCAGCCCCCTGTATCATCGACAATTTGAGTTATATCAAGTACTTAGACTTTTGTAAAAGATTATTATGATAATTTATAATCCTTCATTGTTTTGCCAATTATATGCTTATGATGATAATGATATTGATAATGCAAACGTGAGTCGGAAGGGAAATTTTTCACATTTTTCTGTTTGTATTGTTTTAATTACTTTAACCAAGTATGTCCTTTGTTCTTTTAACGTGATTCAAATCATTGAAACTCAAACAAATGATTTAAATAATTATTTGAAAGTATCCAGTGAAATCGCGTCTAGCGTCATATTTCAGTTATGCTACGCGCATGTGGCTAGCACACGCTATGCATGTTTTTAAACAGAATCAACTTTGTGTTCGGTTACGCGAGTGCGGATTAGCACATGGTGCGTTTGCCAAATGAGAAATATTTATGTCACGATGCGCCGCCCACTCGCCTACATTCATACAAGATGGATGAAATGCATGTAATTGAAATAACACAAAAGCCGAACAACTTTAACTAAGGGGCCAGAACCAAGTCACGTAAACATAATCAGCCGATCGATTCTGTAAAATTTCACCGTGAAAAGTTAAGTGAAGTGAGCTTAGAGTGAGCTGACAATAGAGTCAATCCCTAGTATTAGTTGGAAAGACAGCTCACTCCACGCTCACTTCACCTAAGTTTTCACGGTGAGATGGTTAGAGAATCGCACTGCTGAGCGGCAATTCTCGTAATTTTAAGAACGTTCACAGTCTGATCTCAGTCTCAATCTGTCAAAAATTTCCCTACATTTTGACAAGTTTTTGACATTTGTCTGTCGCCGAGATGAGACTGCGACTAGATTTTGAACTTTTTAAATTACGAGAATTGGCCTTCAGTTTTCAGGGTCTTAATTACACCTTTTAGATATACATATTTTAAAAATAGACGTTTTTTACATGAAAATTAAATTATGTTCAAGTTCATCAATAGTCGTGAATCACAAGAGGGGAAAAAAAAACTAATTTACCTGTTGATAATTTCTTTCAGTAACAGCGAGCCTCGAGTTGATGTTCTCAAGCTGCTGTTGAAGGTCCACCGAACGTTGCCGCTCTTCCACCAGCTCGGAGCCCAAAACACTCGCTTCGGAATTGGCACTGGCTGGAAATATAACAATTGCTTTATACTGCAAGGCTTCTTCAAGAAGGGTTTAAAATTATACATCTGATTGAAATGCATTCTCAACTACCGATAAACACGTCAAATAAAACATGATTCATAGTAAGTTTCACAATTTCACATGATTTGCAGCCAAATTGAAAACACTCGAATCTATGAAGATTATGAAAACACATACAAACAGTACAATAAGTAGGTACCTGCGGAGTCATTGCGTAGCACTATCAGTAGCGATGGCTTTCATTTTGACAATTATACAACAGTCATTGCAATATTTGCGTTGCTGAGCAGACAAATCTTTCGAACATATGAAGCAATGGATTAGCAATATCCTTCAAAATTATTCAGATTGAGATTGATAGTGCGCAATTAGGGTGCTGACGCTAGTCGTTCAATGCAAAAAGTTCAAGACAAATGAATAGTTTATACATATTTGTACACTGTATTGTAATTGTTTAATGAGGAATTATCATCAATCACATAATTTTAACAGTGTGAAATATAAATAGCAGTTATTGTTTATTTTCCCTACGATTCGTCATTAATAAACAAGCACCACGCAGAACCAGTATTTATAGCAAGTACAAAAACAATGAAATATCTTCTTTTCCCGACTTGTATTATTTTCTTTCTTCTAATGATGAATAGACGCATGTTGAAACAAGTATGGTCTGACAGGGTGCAAGCCTTAAGAGAAAACACGCTGCTAGGCCACCTTGAGTCACCAAGGTCATGCTCTTCATGACTGCAGGCAATCTTCCTTCTTCTTAATATTTCTTCCATTTTCGAAGTAATGTGTGCTGATTTCTGAATGAATCTTCGCAGTTGACGGCGAGAAATATGTATACACGGTGACTTAAAGTTTGACATATTCGTTCCAGGGCATAATACTATGCCCCATTTGCATTAATTTTACTAAGCACCCTATGAAGCCAAGGCGAAAATTCATGGGATTCTGAGATCAGTATGTACGTGCGCTGTATGTTCAAATACACGCAAACTAAGCGACAAGTGAACCGTGACCAGCGGGGGCCCGTGAGTCATGTTATAAACCAGTTAATTAATTCGATTATCACATAATTTTTAAATATTTCAACAATTTGCAGATTCGGCCTTTGCTAGCATTATCGACTGTCTCATCAGGGCCTCTCAATATTTTGTAAACTGTTGTACCTCGTTAGATAGCTTATTAAAAGTAGATGTCTTCTCCGTATGACTGAATTTTGAGATAACTGGTGTCAAAGTTCATGTACAGAGATGATTTTTGAAAATGATTACTATACTGCCTTGCCTTTAACTAACTGTTTGATGTTTTAGAAAATTTGGTTACATCGAAAGGTTTGTTAAAGTGTTAGGTACCCAGTGGAATAGCAATGAAGGCCATTCAATTTGTGAGATTAGAGAAAAGTGTTATTTAGCTACGAATTCCGGGATATTTTCAAAAATACATAAAAATTTTGTTTTCTCAATACCCATTAATTTTCGCCTAGACTTTAATTGTTGCAAATAGGTCACTATATCACCTCCTGAAAGGAATACGCCAAATTATTAGTCACACTATATTACTAAGTAAAGCATTGAGTGCCCCCCACCAAGATAGAACATTAGAGCTAAAAAAAAACTTACATTTACTCATAGACAGTAGTGATTAGTCTAGCTAGGATGATCGAGTTGCTTCACACACGTTGATTGCTCTAGGCAATGTTGCTCTAGGCAAAGTTAAATCGCTTAGCTTTGACTCAAATTAGTATCTCAAGTTCGAGACGCTTCAACTTACATAAACTATACTCATCGCTTAGAATAATTTCAATAACCACGTTAACGACATACAAACGTTATTTGAAAATTACTTCCGCGACCAAGAAAAACGTTATTCTAGTTCGTCTGTCAATGTCAACAGGCGTAGAAAAAAATCTAAGAACAATCAAATGAGAATAAACGATAAATAAGATAGGACTCTTATTTATTTTTTTAAACATTACTTGAAGTTGTGGTCACGCAGCATCAGTGACGTTGTGTGAATAATTGAGTTTACATGCGAAGGAAATCAACATTACTGTATGTGAGAATCAACATTTTGGCGTTTAAAGATCATGTGAACGGCCTGGGTCAACAGACTGTCCGCAATGCCGGCTTCACACCACCCCGGTGCGTGCGCGCCTCTTTATACAATGGGCACATGTTCACATAATAATTACTTGTAATTTATGTTCAGGTGCATCTTACTAACTATATTGCTGACCTCATTACTGTCTGCTGATATGAATAATTTTATCTTAGATAAGCTATAATTGTCACACTTGTCCTTTATCGAATAATATGGTTCGAAATTCCTCAGCCTAGTAAATGTCTTAAAGCGTATAATATAAAACATGTTTTATTATATTCTTAGGTACCCTACATAGATCCGCGAAGAAGGCTTATTTTAAATGCTCAATCGATCATCAAGATAGTCTAATTTATAGTTAAGTAGGCTGCAAAGCCGCTTGTAGGTCATTTGTTTGACTGATAACGATAACCATCGACCTTCTGTCAACTAGACGCAACAATGAATCGGATACAATTGTTTTGTACCGCCAACACTGCCGGCTAGTCAGATGCGGTGAGATAATAAAACATTACATAAAGTAATATCATCACGCTCATATTGCTTGCGACATAATCACATTTAAAGGCAATCTATTGACTTGGGTGGCACTTTAAATTGCAATGATCGTTATGAAAACTTGTTGGCGTTCAGTGTACCCCGGTTTGCCGGGATTTCATGCCCCACATGACGCAAGCTAATAATCCTCAGCAGGATGTTTCACATTATTCAGACAAGTAGTACGAGTGTCCCTACTATATTATTGTAGCGTAGGAAGCTTTTACGGATGTCTGCATTAATTGGATACTCTCTTTTGTAACGTATTTTGTGCCCAATTAGGCATAATCAGCCTATAACGTTCCCACTGCTGGGACACAGGCCTCCTCTCGGTGAGAGGGAGTGGGCCGTAATCCACCACACGGGCCCAGTGCGGGTTGGTAGAGAGCAGTGGTGATGAAATTTTACACAAAGTAAAGCGCCTGTTTGGGTTCGAACATACGACCATGATTCGTAGGCCGGGGCCGTTACCATCACTGCTCTTCCTGCCCAATTAGGGCGAATACGGAAATACTAGTGAGAGTTCTCAGTAAAAAGCACGTAAAGGTCAAATTCACTGTCTGCTGACATTTTACAAAGCTATTATGTATTTCCGAAAGGTAAAAGAACATCGTGAGAAAATCTTACATATACGGAATCGTAGTCTAGAGAATAGTAATGGAAGCGAAGAATCCCGTTAATTTATTACGAAGAAAGTTAAACTTTTTTATTTTTTTTACTCTGTGACCCTTATTAAGTCACATTTTACTTTAATTTTAATTATGTGACCTTTACCATTTGTACCTAATCATTCGTACATTATAATAGCCTTGACATTTATTCTATTTCGATCTATTCTGTTGCAGTATTGTATTTTTTTTTTATTATTATTAATTATGGATTATGCCTGTTTTTTTTTTTCCCTAAAAATCTCTAATGTTTTAGAAACGATACACATGATTGAAATGTATTTATAAAATACACAACACATACAAATGAGAATCATCTAGAAGAATAGCATGTTTTCCCTAATGATAAAAAAATGCATGAACCAATTAAAATACGACACAGCTAAGTATCAATAATCAAGTCTTGATAACAAAACATTCCAATACATAATAAAAAATTTCAAGTTGTTTCTGTAAATAAAACTTTGCACTTTCGCAAGTCACAGTGCCGATTGTTAACGATTGACTGATAGCGGAAAAGTCATATAATATTGTGACATTGAGGTGAACACGCTTTTCTTTATGCGCGTTGATGGTAAACAAAAGTTGTACAAGACGACGACGACGAGCTGTAATTTTGTTACTGGCAACATTGGCTGGATACAGTATTTGTTTCTAGCAATACAAACTAATGTTGCGCTACCATGAATACGCATGGTTTTAGTGCTTTGTCGGCCTAAACTTTACGCCAATATCTCCATTTCTAGGGAGACTTACGGATACGATAGGCTGCAGGGAAAGTGTTGTAAATAGAAGTTGTCATACCGAGCTGGTGTGCAATGTCCCTAAGCAGCTCTCTTTCAGCCAGCTCTGCGCTGTCGGCGCCGGCGGCGAGGCGCGTGGCCTCTTCGCGCAGCGCTCGGTTCTCGCGCTCAAGCGCTCCGGTGCGCCTGCGCAGTAACGCCGCGCTAGCAGCCTCCTGCTCCTCCGGGGATGAACACTCCTCTGTGTCATTTGTTAACACCTGCATAATTTTTTGTGCTGTGTTAAAAGCCTGGTTTGAACTTCAAAGAATGTTCGGAACGTTGACAAATTTCATTTAATACCGGTGTTGAAAAAATTACAACATTATGACCTTAATGGCTGTGGGTTTGTTCCGAGTTTACCTGTTTGCCAAAGTCTTGGCCCTGACAAGAACTTTCCTCAACATAAGTGGTTTATATTTTCCCACAAGATAAAATTAAGTTTTGCTTAAGGAACAAGATTGATTTTTCTTGTAAGCTGAATAGTGATGATGATATCATTCAGTCAGGATAATAAAAGATTATTTATTCTTAACATGCGCGACAGCGGCAAGAATAACGCAGTGGATACAAAGGTCAAAAACTCAAAGAGCAAATAAATTCCCATTGTTATTGCTATACAAAACCTTAACAAATCGTTCATTCTTCAACTCTCACACACTTACTTAACTGTTTGAAAACTTTAGTGTCGCTTCGTTTTGGCGGATTCTTTTCCCCAATTTCTAGACCGATTTGGGGAAAAACAAAAAAGTTTTTTAAAGGTCTTTTTAGTTTGGTGGATTATTTTTCCCAACTTCGTGACTGATTTGGGGAAATACCAAATCAAACTTTTTAAAGGTTATTTATTATCGCTTCAATTTGGCGGATAATTATCCCCAATTTCTAGGTTGTTTTGGGGGAGCCTGTCGGGGAGCGATGAATGCTTATGCGAATTCCGCACCCCCGGCCATAGGCAGAGGTGGAACACCGCGGTGGTTTTTGCCGGTAAGAGTACATACCCCTCTATCACCCCCACGATAGTGGACGCCCAGGAGGATTTCCACCGCACACAAAAAAAAAGAAGCTTGTTTTGGGGGAAATACAAAACAATATATTTTTTGTGTTTACCTGTAGAAGATCCGCTTTGGCGTTGAGGTCGTGCCTCAGCTGCGTGATGTGGTCCCGAGCACTGCGCAACTCGGTCTCGAGTGCGGTGACTCGCGCCTCCAAACGACCATTGGCAGTTAGCAATTCCTTACCGATGCGAGCAGTTAGCTCCAAATCTTTTTCTTTCTGTAAAGAGTTGCACTACATCAGTAAAACATGATAAAGACTTCCTTCCACATGACCTACAATAAAATCAAAGATATATCACTCGATGAAAAGTACCTATAAAACTATTTCTACGTTGCCAAAATCATTATAAAAAGCGCCAAATATTACAGCGAAAACTTGAAGGTCCAAATAAGACAAAAATATAAAACCTGTACATACAAATGCACTTTGAAGACAACATTGTGACATAAACCAGTCGACAACAAGGTGTGGAGTTTGCCTTGAAGTCCTCGGACCCCCATTTACGTAATACCTCTCTAGACGAATTACATTAGCAAAATAAATAGCATGACTTACTTCTTCTAAGAGCCGTGTTACCGCTTCGATGTCATTGTAGGTTTTTGTCATTTGGCTCACCCTGTTGCTGCATAGAACTGTAAAAAGAACACCACTATGTAGCAAACGGCAACAACGTCTATGCTATAATAAATATAGCATCTCTATAAGCAAGCGCAAATTATATACAACATTATATAGGAATGTGTCCAGATAATTATGTATTTTAAGTATAGATACAAGTAATCATATATTATATTATCTCTGTCGATGAAGAGATTAATCCTAAGTGTTTTCGTTGAAAGTATTGGTGCCGATAGTCAGATATTTAATTAGAGAGTGTCTATACTTATATGTCTACATCTTTGTTTATAAAGAAAACAAATATTGATATTGCTTAGCCAATTAACGTAATAAGAAAAGAAAATAAAATAAAATATCAACTCCATAATATAAAATTATCACACATCATAGGCATGCAAAGTCACACATCATAGCTTAAAGATAACCCTAAAAATAGCATCTGCTCTTATATTAAAGTTTCATCACGTGTATGTAGTAAAAAAAAAGTTAATTGGTTTTGAACGATTACTAATATTTGTCGTACAATATGTTAAAACAAACATACTTGGTCAATCGATTACGATACTATGCTTACTAAACGTTCGTTCGTTCGTTCGTTAACAACAGGTGAGTAAAAGCTCCTTGGTACAAAATTATACACATTTCGTTGAGTCGAAAAACCGGATCTGGTGGGACTGGGTTACATAAAGTGCATTCTTGGGCCAAGTACTTATAATATTGATACCTAACACGATCAGATAGAAGTATCCACATAAACTACTTTCATTGGGACTCGTTTTCTTCTGATTAATGCTAGGTAAAACTTAAATGCTAAGTTTTAATGAGATTTATTTATGGGTGTACGCTTACAATGGATGAATATGTAGTTAACTCTCAAGACGAAGCCAAAGAGAAAATCTTATTTAGAAACCAATTTTCTAATATAAATTGAAATATTTGTATTTGAGAAAACAGATGTGTAGGTATCACTGAATTGTCTAAATGTTTTTCTTTTCCCTCGGTACCGTTTCTGGCACTTCTTCCAGACGCTATTAGACTGAGTCTGCGTCTGCGCAGCATCATTCTGATAATGTTGACTTTACTTAGGTTCTCGCTAAATAAAACTCGTGGTACGTTAAAACGTGTCACGACCACTTTGCATACATTATGTCAACCTTCAACATGACCACAGACTGCGGTTATATTATCGACAGCTTCATATAATTTATAATACATAAGATCACTGATTAAATAAGAGTGAGGTCTGCTGGACTAATTATAATAATATTACAAATTTTAAACGACCAGTGGTCTAAAGTAAGCCCTGGATCGAAAGAGCTGGAAGTCACGGGGAGTCATCTGTCATGAGGCCTTTGCCCAGCAGAGAGATGATCCAGGCTAACAGTAACACATTTTTGTTCTAGCATTATTTTTTATTATTTTAATTGTATTTCGTTTTAATTTAGTCTGTCTCAATATACCTAGTAGGTATGCTACGATTCAGGTATTTGTACTAGTTTACAAATAGATTCTGGTAGGTAACCTTGCAAAAAAATAAATATTTAAGTAGGTATAGCTCACCATCTATTCTTGGTCACTCCCAACTCGTTCATAACCTACAAAGTATTCCCAAAGAGGCCGCAGTGGATCAATATTTTATATTTGAAAGCACTAAAATAGGGTCAAGACTAAACTCATCTCAAAGCTGTCCTATTAATAAAGCAATCGATAGACTCGGTGACCTAGATGTGGTGTATAGCACACTTGGATTATAACAAAGCGGGATCTTTTATTGGTATCTATGTATAGTAAAGAATTAAGCCAATCATAGGTGCGATAATCTGACCTAATTGGTGTGATTCATATAAATGCTTAGAATTTTATAAGGAACTACATTGGACTTTTTGACGAGGTATGTGAACAAATTTTAACCAAATTACATAGGTACGACAAAAACGACAAATTACATACGTCCACTAAATGAAAAAAAAAACCGTAGGTGTTTTAATTTCGTATCATCATCAATCATAAAATTAATTTTATGTGAAGCTTTAAAAAGAAATTGAAAGGAATTTGTGTATCCAAATTCTAATCTAATAAAATAAATACAAACAATATCAAACCGGTATTACTTGAATAATGATTCGATGTATTAATAGTACTGGTTAGTCCACTCGTAGAAACTTTGTAAAAACGTTTACACACTAAAAACATTGTAACTACAATTTCGACTTCCCGTGCATAATATTGCCCCTTTATTCGTGCAAACAATCACTGTAATACACAGGCACAATGGGTGGATAATTCGATACCATGCACGGTACTTAGTGAACTCAAATCACTAAGTATCGCAAAACATCGTGTAAGCACGCACTGTAAACACCGAATAACGTTTAGTTTCGCCGTTTGCCCGCTTCAATCACATTGATAAGATATCGCTGAATTTTTAAATTTTCGCTCTAATATTTACAATTCACCTATTGTGAGTACAATTACTTGTTCTATTTATAAATTATCTACTAACCCGGGAGTACATCACGTGTGTTTGGCCTCTGGGCGTTCATCGAACCCCTATTGTTCGATCACTAAATGCAACATTACACATGAACCAAGCGCTTCGAGGAATGCCACTGGCTGGATGTTACATCGATGAACACTGGCTTGTAACGTTGGCGACAAAGCGACAAATACGAGCGTGAAGTTCCCGATCAAGTAAGTGACTGTGGAGCGCGAGAACTACGCAATGGCGTGTGGACTCCATGGCGCTCTTGCGGAGGGCACACAAAACATACATTTCTATTGTATCCAATCTGTGGGAACAGTGAATTACAAAACAAATACACATCGACATTTTTTTACAGTTAACTTTGTTATTTTTAATGTTTCATTAAACGCATTGTTTCAATTAATTCGCTTTCGATTCTCACATGGGTTTTATTTTTATTGGTTTAAGATTCTTGTGTTAGTAAGTCCATAAACATAAAAGTATAATATGTCCAAAGAAACTGACTAGTCTAGTTTATTACGCTTGACACTCATAAGTGTCAAAGATGGTGTATTTTACATTGAAGAATTTATTATGATTAGTGTTTTTAACTGTATAGAACATAAACTTTAACGAGGTACAAAATGCTTTAACGGCGAAGCTGCATTCAGGAATAAAAACTTATGGGAACTGACTGATATAATAGCTCCATTGAATGCGACGCGGGAGCAGGTATGCGAGTGTTTCCCACTCTTACCTAACTCTAAGATTACAACGGATATTGATTGTGTTCGTGCTTGCATCTCTCACACGATACTGAAAGACTTTCACAGTTTTTGCTGCACCCAATTCCAGTACAAAACATCTTATAGTGTTGCCATATTCCGGAAGCCAAAAATATCAAAAGTGAAAGATAAATTTTGTTTGAATATGATTGCACCTTCTTACTGTTATGTTTAAGCATATTTAGAGAACCCAGAAATGGTCGTTTGCCCAATTTAGCGCTAAGCAAAATGCTATTAGACAGGAATGATCAATATCATTTTGTTATTTAAAACGGTGAACATACAATATAGAATATCTCTTTAATCTGACTATAAATGATAAAATCAATAGTAATGTTTAGATTATTTTTGTTTAACTAATAAGTTTCCTATCCTACAGAGACACCAAAAAAATTACTCATAAAACAGGGGGCCTACTACGAAGTGCAAAGTGCGAATGATCGGATCGGACCGACACATGGCCGAATCGAATATTATTGAAACATGCGAAAAAAGTTCGGATCGGCTCAGTTGGGTCGGGACCATAGTCAATATTCGAAAGGGTGTAGGAGTGTAGGATCGGGACCGACCGAACCAAATAGTAACTTCGTAGCAGGAAACGGCCGAACATTCGGCCGATACCACTTCGGAGTAGACCCCCCTGAATACATAATCGTTTACCAAGTAACTCACAATCGTAATAGTCTATTATAAATTGTGTCAACTTTACCACTGTTATTAATTTTATGATTTATTTTTTATTTTTAACAATCTTTAATCTTAGTTTATTCAATTTTAATTTTATCTCTATTTAATCACTTGCCGCTGTAAATGAGTTATCAATGTAATATAATTTTTATTTTATCTATGTACCAATGTTGTTAATGTCATAAAGTAATTAATTTAATCAATGTTACTTTTTTATCAATTTTATATTTTTTTTAACAGTTTTGCATTTATTTTAATTTCATTTCTATTTACAATGCTACCAATTTCTCAATATAACCATATTTATACCAATTTTAATTTAATTTATTATTAACACTAAGTAAGTTAGCTGATTTTTATAATTTATTGTTTAATGGATGTGGTGTATACCTATAAGTAGTTGTTACGCTGTAATTTAATTTTAAGAATGTAATATGTCACTGTATTCAGTGTGAACGATTCTTGGTAAACCGTATAAATAAATAAATAGTCTGTCTGGCAACCCTATGCAAGTCTTACTCGTGGAAGTCATAATTGTTAGCTCATACATAGAACGCGACAGGAATTATTTTAATGAAGGAGTTCTTACTACATACGTACTACACACATTTTTTACTTGCTTTCAGTTTATATCTTAAAAGTACCTATCTAAGTATATAGGAAGAAGAGCACATTTAGCGACATAAATTATTAGGAAGCAACGAAAAGGGTTAGTTAAGTACATAAATGGGTAACGCTGTTTACAGAGAAAAAGGTTTTATTGACTAGGTTAGTTACTAAACTAAAGTCTTCTAGATTTATTCAATGATTAGGTAACTGATAGGCCCTTCATGTTACAGTGATTTCATGGCAATAAGCACAACTAAAGGATGGTATGCAAATCACCGCCTTGCATAGAAGAAAAGCGAGAAGATGGTCAGACGACATAGGAAGTGGCAGCGAGCGATGAGGTGATCGACAATGACAACCGTGCCCATCTACATAATGTATACCTCTATCAAGGAGCAAGGTCCTGATGACGCGAAAGTATAGTCGGCCGAACTTGTCCCTCGCGACGTGGTACAGGAAGTCGGGGTACTCTCCGAGACACTCTTGGAGTTCCGCGTTGGGCAGGTAGCTCAACTCCTGGAAGAGCTCGGGATCGAAGCCCGGAGGCGGCGAGGCGCGCGAGCCGCCCGCGCACCCCGCGCCCGAGCTCGCGCAGCCCTCCGCCGTGACGCGCGCGACCCGCGACCATCTGCTCCGCCCGCTGCACGCCGGCGATCAGTCCCAAGCGCCGATTAACCTCCTTATGTGTCCACTTTTTGTATTGTATCACTACGATTCCTATGCACAATGTCTCCGACGTAAAGTCACAAATGAACTGAACTGACAAACCATTTTACACTCTGCTAAAACCAATATTTATAGTGACGTAATACCTGTAAAATCACGAGAATCGTGTCGACCACTCACATGAGGATGTAATGGAACACGTCTGACGGGATAGTGTAAGTAGCTGGTGGATATCTGCAGCACGCTCGGGTGGCCAAGCGAGCTGCTTAAATTAACTCTGCTTATGAAATTCATAATACGCGAAGCACATTCGCGCTCACGCCATGTAAATGTGTAGACCCTGTGTTAGTTAATTGAATGAGGTTTTACTCTGATGTTGGAGTTATCGATTTATACACCGAAATGAGGGCAGAGTCGGGCGCTCCCACGGCTTCGTTTAGGTAAATGTTAAATGTAATGAATAAGGTGTGTTTTATTTATGTAAGTAAGTACATTGTTTAGTTAAGGAAAGAGGTCTAAGGAAAACCAATTTTAGTAAGACGTTAAACACTCTTAACTTATGTGTGTGTGAATGAAAAGTAACTATTTTCATGAATACCCGGTATCAAGAGATTCAAGAAATTTATTTTATAATGAAAATAACAGTATAATATCACGTCTGTATTTTCCGAAGGGTTGGGCAGAGTTGCATATATAGTAAACCTAAATTTCACCAGTTATGTTCAAGCCCCATATAAATAGAAGAACATGTTGACGTTAAAGACAGGGGAATAAATAAATCTAAACAATTTCCTCCTCTTCAAGTTCCGTGTTTAACTAGATGGTCGACTTTAACTATTGATACTCGTGTATTGATTGATAAATAATCGACGAATGCAAAACATTCAAGAGTCTTCGCAGAGCCAATAACTTCCTAAATCACCAGTTAAGTATTTCACTTGGTCGCGTTTTCACGGTCAAGTAAAAAAAAAAAACAAACGCATTAACGGTGTAATTGCTCAGTTTCGTCTAATTTCCTGAATAACCTTAAGAAGATGAGCCCGAAGTGCGCTACTGACATTGTTCAATGAATAAAAACAGTATCTACCTACAGTCAAGCTTACCTTAGTTTAAGAAAATTGCGTTACTCAAGTAGGTACTACATTTTTCGTATGAGTGCCATTTGACTTGAACTTTTTTGTCGACTATACCCTACATACATACAATGTGCAAAATGTATTTGATATTTCTTAGTTGATATATTTGTCATATTGTAAGTAGTTTATCGAGTTGGTAGAGAAGTGAAGGCCAGGCTGCACGTGATTAAACATTGACGTCGAACAACCTCTCCGAAAGGCTTTAACTCCACAACCGGTAATGCACAGAAGTGTACAAGCGACAAATAGACACAGTGCACGACTGTTGAAAGTATTCTAGACAAAGACCTTTGACGTGATTGAATTGAGGGAAATAGTCTTTCCTAAATTAACGCATACAATGACCTCACATTGTTTGTCACACCTCAATCGGTTTTATACCTATCAATTTAAACGACATGGGTAAGGTACCAAGTTTTTATTTTAATTTTCATCTCACGGTCACGGTCATTTTTATGGTCGTTTACCTTCGTCTCACTGGCGTTCCAAACTTCAACTCTATTAACTCAAGATATTTCCCTTTAGTTACTTTACGATTCAGGTGATTTATTGGTCGGCAATGCATTTTTAAACTTAAAGCAATTAGTTCGACATTACATATACTGCATATACATAATGTTACGCATGAGCAACCTGCACGATTAACCGAAATAATCGCACATACCTAATCGACCGAGTCTTACTGGTTTAAGTTACCAGACCGAATGATTTATCGGTCTGTGTAATTTATGAAATTTTACCCGACTCAATCACTTGTTTAAGTACTCTAAGTCTGGTAGACACTTGTCTTATAATTTATTTCAATGAGATCAAGAAAATGTGAAAATTATATAATTAAACTTAATTTTCCTTGTACAAATTCACCGATCAAGACCGTAAAATCATCAAACGAATTCGAATCTATTACGTGGTTATTTATCAATGACATTGATCTTAAAATTTGCTATAACAATTACCTTACAAATTTAATAGTAAAATGAAAGTAGGTTAACAGAATCTGACGTAATTTTGGCCCTGTACGCACCCGCGAATACACTCATAGCAATGAGCAGACAATGTCAGACGCGCTTATAACTAACTATTAACAATGTCAGGGACTGGTCAAGTTTGGTGATGGTATATACTTAGGGGAATTCACGTGATGATTAATACTTCCAACTCCATGCTAAACAAGCACATCCAAGTGAAAGGTATTATCACCGGTATTATTCGTAAATATAGATTTCAACATAAGTATTAGGTACGCCACTATACATACTGCATGCAAACACAATACTTGATTCACTTAAAGTTCCGATTATTACAAAATTCTAGAACATTAAACTAATTATCGATAAGCTTTTGAATTAAGCCACACAATGACAATATAAATTCCAATCTAACCACTGAAATTACACACAAAACAACCTTTATCTCAAAAGAAGGCGATTTCTTTTAGTAACGGTTCTAGTGTTTGAGGCCAGTGGTAATAAACTTTCACGATCAAGTGCAGGCGTCTGCAGTACGGAGGCAGCACGCTATTTGCGCGAACACGACACATATGAACGGTATCGAGACAGATTCGCGCAGCGAACGGCCGGCCACGTCCACTTCCGTCGATACCATACCAATAACTAACACTTAAATTAGTATTCTACACGTTCAAGTCATATTAAAATTACTCACGACGTGCACACTATGTATATTATTAAATTGTGCTACTCATAAAGTCCTCATTGTACGAATTTATTAAGATAAGCTGTCTGATAACGAGCAGGCAAATGATATGACAGAAATATTAACATTCAAAATGCGACTATTATTAAATTATCTACCTAAGTATGTAATCAAGATATTTCAGCTACATACTTATATAAAATAAATTGACTAAAAGCAAAGCTACTATCGTAAGCGACATAATAATCAGATATTTTTTAATGCATGGTGTATAATTAATATAAATAAAATAATAAATATTTTAGTCAAGTGTTATAATATTTTTTCTATTGTATTGTATAGAAATAACACAACCTAAATATAAAGTAAACTCATGATAGTATACTAACGAAGGTCTTAGGTTAAATAAGCAAGTTTCCTGACGAATACGTCATACACATTACACTAATAATAAATGTTTCTTTAAAATAGATATAATGAGCAGAATAAATTAAATAGATGTGTACTGTGTACCTACAGTCGCGTCATTTTACTTCGGCTAATCTGAATTACAGGAAGCACCTAGAACTAAGATTTTTTTACCGGAGTTTTTTTTTATAGAGGATGTTGACAGAAACTTAAACCGATCAATTTAATGCCCGTCGAATATGATTGATATTCTGTATTCCTTGGAGACTTTCGAGTTTGAATCTGTGGTGTTGGAGGATACAATAACAGCATTTGGTTAAAGTTTAAATGTTTGCTGTTTCAAAATACCGGATTTTGGTTTGAGTTTGAATTTTTGACGTTGGGGGATTCAGAAAACCTAACTTTGGTGACAGACTGACCAATTAGGAAAGGGAGACCCCCTTTCCTAATTGGCTTTTATAATTTTGTATATGTATAACTAACTCTTATAATTTTAGCCCTTATTTTAGTTGTGGTTTTAGAAATTTATTTGTAACTCCGTCTTCGTTCGTGTGGCTGTCGGAAAACAATAATGTGTCTCTTTACTAATTATTTTTCTAAAATAAAAGTAGCCTAAGTTACTGCCAGTGAAAGTCCCGTCAAAATTAGTCCAACCGTTTCGGAGATAAACCGGAACAAACAGACAGACAGACAAATGGTTTTTTTTTATAAGTACCATAGGTATATACTTTCATATGCATTTAGTAAGAAGCTGTTATTTTGACATTAGAAACAGACACTCGATTTTTTATTTTATTTGTAGTTGTAGATGTATAGACTAGGCACTGACTTCCTACTAATATTTTATATACTATATTTTTGTATGGATGGATGGATGGATGGATGTGTGTTACTTACTCTTTCATGTAAAAACTACTGAACGGATTTGAATGAAATTTTGCACACAGATAGTTTATAACCTGGCTTAACACATAGGCTACTTTTTAATCCGATATTACCACGGGATCGAAACTTATGCGGGTGAAACCGCGGGGCGCAGATACTTTTAAATAGTTGTGTTGAATGTTTTAGTTGAAAATCACTTACACCCAATGAACATTCAATCGCAGACCGTTACGCATAACGATTCAGGTTACTATACTATATTTCCTAGTCCGCGGTTAGGTGCGCACAGCTTAATAAAATTCTTGTTAACAGTATTGTGGCAAAACTAACGTTTTTATATGAAAACGTAGTGAATTCAATGTGCAGTAAAGTGACACAACGTTTGAAAAAAAGGATGTTATAAAAAATGTTTCGATAGAAATGAATTTAAATGTTTGAATTAAATTTCCGGATCCGTTGAGTATTTATATACTGAATGTGAATGATGTTGATATAAAGAGAAGACAGCAGAAAGATATCGTAAATCAATATGGTGGATCTAAACCAAAATCAAAAGTCATTTATTCAAATTAGGTTGAGAATCAGCACTTTTCGAACGTCAAAATCAATCTGACAGGTCCCATTATTCACAGAGTATATGTATGTATAAAATACATAATTGGTCATCCATGTGTAATACGAAGATGGTCAATAAGAAGCTTTTAGGATTATTTCAGAGTGAAATCTCTGTCTTTCCCAATAATTATGTGCAAACAAGTTATAACTATAATTAAAGATATATTTTATCATAAAGATGAATTGGACAACTTCCCATTTATAACTGTGAGTGATTGCGTTGAAAACAATAGCTTCGAAGACTGTTATACGCATGCTCATAACTTTATGCTCGAGTCTTGCGAAATGGCTGAAGGGTGACTAACAATTTGCTAACATTGGGGAATTCTGCAGTGTAGACGCTAAAACGTATTACATAGAATACATAATATATATAATACAATTATATATACGTACGGGTGTGCATATACATACAAACCAATATAAATAAATAATCTTATGTGAAAGTATACGTTGTCGGTTATTTTATAACTTATTAATTTATAAAACTGAATGAAACAGTAGACTAACTCAACATCAGCATTATTTTTAATTGACTGCTTGACGATAAAGTTAATAGAAAACATTGCGCTGACATTGCAATTTTCTTGAAAGTCTAAATACGTATAAATACGGGAAAAAGATAGTTACTATTATATTTAAATTTTGTAAAGTACTACACAACAAAACAACGAACATAATAATTATGCTCTCACGGTCAAGATAATAGATCTGGCTCACAGCTGTTGCGCGTTGCGACGCCGCGCCGCCGTCGCGTCTCGTGTCCCCCGACTCCCAAACCACCCCCAATCGATGACGCAGAGACTTGCTAATTTACCTTCTACAGCATGCCGAATATTATATTGGTATTACCAGAATGTTGATAAAAATGAGAAACATGTAAGTAAAACACTAATAAGACTACAAGCAGAATGTTTCACCCTCTTACATAAGATATAGTATCACAAAATACAGTCCATAATTAATGACACAAACGTAAAGAACTTGGATTTCTTGGTGTTATTTCGCTTCTTTTGTCGGCAGGATGAGGCACGTGTGTTAAAAAAACGCGTTGATACGCGGTCGGTGCAACGGTGCACCTCTACTCTCTAAGTTTAGCACGGGTCGGGGCGTAAGATGCGCGATGCGTGCGGCGCACGTCGTTTTTCGGCGTCGCGGTATCGATCGGGCCGTTGCGGCGGACGATGAGGGAGCACGCGTGCCGCGTGGCTACCGGCGCGACCGGCACTGGTGGTCGCGCGTCTCTACGCTCGCGCAGGCGCAGTGCTGCCACAGATATGACTAGCATACCGACCACCCGGCGGACAAATACGTCACCCACATAAACAATGCGGTCGAGTCTATAATATACGATAGAAAATCAAGGCTTAGGAATTTGCGGGTAGTACATAAAAGTAGTAATTATTTACTTATACAACTCAACATCAGGGAAGAATGTATGATGAGATTTCATTCAAGTATTTAGTTACTTCTAACTAAATTCTTCTATTTGTACAAAATTATTCTGCCTCCGAATACGAAATTAATTGAATACAAGCCATAATAGTATGTACTTACTTGACTAAGTAAGTACTTTTATAACAATATTCTCGGAAGATAGTCTAAAAAATATGTTTTACTGCGGCTAGGTAGGACTGGCAAGTGGCAATTTAACATATTAATAACAATTTAAAAAAATACTTTAGAATAGGTACTTGTAACTTAGGTCCTATTTTAATATAAGTAGGTATTATATAAATATAGGTAGGTCTAATCACACCCTAGATGCCCTTTTATACTGGATACAAGGGATTCTTCTTGGTCGCGTACTTCATTACTGAAGGTCGTGTCCCTGAAAGGCCTTCGTGGCTTTATGTACGATGTTCTTCCACTTCGCGCTTCATTCGGTTCTCAAAAAGCATCAAGGCAAACAAGGGATTAGGATAATGTAAAAACTGCATTAATTAATTATTTTATATTCTAAATTATATTTTTATCGGGTTTGAGCACAGCGCAAAATAAAAGCAGAAAACATATTTACTTTTTACTTTATTAACCGAATTAAAAAAAGGAGGAGGTTCTCAATTCGGTTAAATACTTTTTTTTTTATAAATACACCGCGATTGACCAAATCGCGGAGGGGCCCGTGGCTAAATAATAACAGCCGCACAAGTCGATCGATCAGGTTAAGCTACGCTTGCCGAGGTTGGTCTATGGATGGGTGACCATCTTTACATACCGAGACCCCTCCGTGCCTCGGAAAGCACGTTAAGCCGTTGGTCCCGGCTGTCATTCGTAGATCTTTGACAGTCGTTACGGGTAGTCAGAAGACCGAAAGTCTGACAACCAGTCTTACCAAGGGTATCGTATTACCCAGTAACTGGGTTGTGGAGGTCAGATAGGCAGTCGCTCCATGTAAAATACTGGTATTCAGCTACATCCGGTTAGACTGGAAGCCGACCCCAACATAATTGGGAAAAGGCTAGGCAGATGATGACCGCGATTGACCAAATATATTTTTTTAAATATCGACCAAGTATTATGTGTAAATTATAAAAAAATATAGATACAGTATAATTTTTTCAACAGCAGCTGCTCCAAAAATAAGATATGGAAGGTTTTGCTTTTAGAAATACATCTAGAAACCATCGCATTAAAACTGTAAACATTTAAGATTTTTTACAATATATATTTTTACTCAACCTGTATATTGTGTAAAAGACGTTGACCAAAAATGGTACCAAAAAGACTCATGCATCAAGATCAAAATGTTATAGTAATTATTTTCGTATTTTTTTACGACATTGCGCATCGGGGATTTGATTTTTGAACAGGGATTTAAATTTAAAGTGAAAAAGTGTTGAACTTGTTTTATTCCCTTCACATTCCGTTTCAAAAAACTCGATTAATATAACCTTGAATTTTAAAAGTGTCATGATCACGTCTTTCAAAAAACATGTTAAAAAAATAAACTTTGGCGGTTCTACATTAATTAAAAATAACTAGAATATAATAGAATAGAATTTTTATTTAAACGATTATAATTTTTTAGAGCAATAATGGCCGTTCGTGTATGACATGTGTACGATGGGGCTGACATATCTTTGATAAAAGCCCCTAAAACAACTTTTAGATTAAAAAAAAAAAAAAAAAAAAAAAAAAAAAAAAAAAAGTGTATGACATGTCAAACAAAATAACCTACCTAGTTTTTAGATTATTTCGTTTTTTTTTTTAAATCTCCGAAACCCGTATTTTGTTTACAAAAAGAAAACAAGAATACAAGCCAGCAGCTTTGTTGAAAGAAAGTTCTTTCAACAAAGTCAAACTTTGTTTTTATGTCTATAAAAACAAAGTTTGACTTTGATGCAGCACGGCACGGGTTTCCATACATCCATGGGCATTGTCCTTTGGTATTTTGCTTGTAAAATAATACCCAGGCAGCTAACCGTAAGTAACTAAGTATTTATTACTAACAATTGCATTTTGAGTGAAAATAATTTATTGCATGTAAGACAAAACATGATGATTGATTGATAAGTTATATCCGTTGTGGATTGATTGATTATGTTCATGTAATAGTTTTTGAATTACTTAGTTATACTTCCATCAGGTTCTTTTATTGTTTCTATAATACTACTACTTGCATAGCATAATATAAAATCACGCCTGTTATCGCCGAAAGGTTAATCAGAGGCCAACCTATATTACACCCACATTTCGCCAGTTACGTTTAAGTCGCAAGTAAAAGGAGGCGAGCCTATTGTCATCAACCGGACACAACTCCAGACTCCGGGCTGCTATTGAGAAATTCCTGATGGAAAAACCCAATAACACTTTGCCCGACCTGGAAATCGAACCCAGGACCCCATGCTCACTAGTAGGGCTTGCGACCACTAGACTAACGAGGCATTCTGTTTGATGAAACATCGAAATAAAATACCTTTCGTACCTAGCCTTTGTAATAAAAACATTTAAAGACAATGCATAAAACATGTTATTCTTTAAAGCATTGCTTAATGATGAAACATCATGCATACTCACGGAAGTAATTGAGAGTCTCCCTGATCTGGTCAGGAGTGAGCGCGAGGTCTTTGTCGCTCACCGGCAGCGCCGGGGATGGTATGAACCAATCTTGATTCTCGTACCCTGGAAAACATCAAAATGTTTTAGAAAACAGCTATTACAAACATACCACCATTAAAATTGTACGTTTTGAAGGGAAACACTTCGTATTTTGTATGGTATGTGCTAGTATAGTACATAGTCCAATTTGTACCAATTGCTGTATAATACACTCATTGAAATAATTACTGATACCCAGTACTCATGAACCCAAACACACAACGTAACAGGGCCTCTGAATCACACGATACATCAACCGCCGTCAACCGCTTTATCCCACCACCAATTCAAATCTATTCAGATCGCGTCCTATCACAATGACTTTTAGCTAAATGTCGAGAACTTCTCATGAACTAAGAATACATTGCTTTAATTTTACACCTGCGAGTACACCCACTTACTACGGGCCCGGCGTAATTATATCATTACAGTTTTAAAGTTACACAACAGCATATGAGTGCACATAATGTAGCTGTTCGAATTAGAAGCCACCAAAGGTTTTCCTTGTTATACAGTTACAGGGGAACATAACGTGAGCAGGCATCATTACGCAGTTGATTAGTAGAGCATTGGCTAGAACGGTATTTCCATTAAAATATCTAGCATCGGATAGTGATGGTGCTATGTGCAGCGAACGCAGCAAGTTGACAGATGGCACGCATCAGACCGGTCGGGGACGCATACTGGCCAGCGGGCGATGACTCGGCCGATGAGACACCATTATTTATAGCGTTAAGAACGGCGCCGGCGCCGGAAACCACGACTCAAACACTTACAAAGACGGAACACCACATATAGCACACTTCTACTTTGTCAAATTCTTACCATTTCCTAACACACTTCTTTTAAAATATATTATGTAAACAGAAATAGTTTTTTAAATGGAATCCAACATAAATAACCACTTACTAACAAGCTAAGACAAATGAGCCATAATATTTAACGATAGTCAGATATTATGAGTATCGTTATACTATTGATTAAATATGAAATGAGGCAGTAAATAGTAGAAAGTCCGCCTTCAATTAATTAAATATTCATTTTATTTATTACACTTCGTTATGTATATGGCTAACGACTGTTCCAGTGAAATAACTGTCATTCCCTTTTATAAGAACATACTACAATAATTGAAAAGTTAATACGTCTGGACCGCTGGCTAAAGACATTTTAGACAATGCTAAAATATTATATTCCTAAATTACCATTTCACTTTCACAGAGTACTTCTAAACCGTATTCCATTTCGTTGTGCAGTCTGACATTTAGAGAAACTATTGTGCCCTGTCTCGCAAGAGACCTTGCCATTCCAAGAGAGTCGTTGCACACCGTCGTTCATTAGGCCTGGAAACTAAACGTTCTAGTTCATTGGAATGTATTGAGACTGATCTTATAAATAAATATACGAATAAAAAGCATTTAAGGCCTTATCACGTTACACTGCTGAACGGCAAATGGAATATCTTTAATACTAGATGTAGTGCAACCAAGAACATAATACATCTCCCGGCTCAGACGTCTTGAGCCTATCAACAATGTCGAGCAAAAAAATGCTCACATGTAGGCTACGCCCTAGTTACTGAACACTGACCTGATGAAATTTACGCAGAACTTCTGAAACAAAACTAGGACAGCTCAAAGATGAATATTAACATAAGGCTTTTCCCATGTTTCTTTTTTTTACAATCACTCAAAATGTCAGCTTATGAAATGTTTGTTATTATAACCAAAGGAGACCAATTTGTAACAATCTGACATAATTACATCACAATTACAACTTGTGAAAATAATTCTTTAGGGAAACCAGTAAGCTTCAGCTTTGGGGGAAAGGCAAAATTCACAACGCCAAAAATATTAGGAATCCTGTTTTTTTTTTCACCAAGCAGATTATCTCTCATACTATCCATGAGCTTCCTAATATTGGGCAATGTTTCACTTCGTGATGAAAAGACATTTGTTTTTGTCATAGGTCTGCCATAAGCTGCTGAGAAATTGGTACCAGGTCGTGTCTGTCGCCCGGTAGCAATCAAGGCCCTACCCTAACGTGACCGCGTAGTTTAGAAGTATATTAAAGAAAATATTTCAAACTAATAAACATCATCATACACCGGTTTTATAAAAGTATTTTTACCGCACCTTCGCCCTAAGGATTATTCAATAAACCTCTCAAGCCGAATGCCAAGTTTACCATTAAACCAAATATAGACCAAATCAGTATTTTTGGTAAATAACGATTCCTCAAAACTTAAATAAAAATGACGGAAAGTCACTCTTTATTAAATTGACATAAAAACTTACCCAGTGAGTACATTCAGATTTTTCTAAATCTGGCTATTAATAAAATAAAACGAGTGATTCAAATTCACCGAAAACACTCACAAATAAAGCGATCAAAGTCCGGAACTAAATCAGAATTTTGTGATCAAGCATAAAAAATTCTTATAAACTTTGGAACGATTCCAAAATAATGCTATACAGCTTTAAAATATATACGTGACTCGTCGAAAAACTTGTCAACATCGTCCGGTCACAGGATACGCTCAATTATTAATTTTAAAACGACTGTAGAAACACAAGGACATTGTTCCAGACGCTATTCAGTGTACTCAATTCTTAATAATACTTTAACAACCCCCTTCCAGAGGTCCCCATAAAGCTAAATATAGTCGTTGTAAATGATAAATGTGGCCATGAAAGCAAGTATTGATTTTTGGGTGAATCGGGCCGTAAATGGCGAAATTCCCCCACCCACCATTTTGGCTAGTGGGCTTTATACTTAGTTGTAGTCGCAGTCTCGATATTTTCATGAATTTTCATTAAAAGCTCTCTATATTTTGTTAAATCTATCAACCATTTTTGCGAAATAAAGCTTTTAATTGTGGATATAAAACTAAATTAAAACTGCGACTATGAAAAAACAATGATTTTTGGTGATTATGATAAAGTAAACAACTCTTTGTGAATGATTTGCTAAAAGCTCATTGAAAGAAAGCTTTGCCAGTTTGAAATGATTGAACGAAAAAGGGATATCTTAAAGCAAAGCTCATAAAAGTATCTGTACCTCCAAATTGTGTGAGACTGTCGGCTCTCAAGCGATATTTTGGTATATGTTCTTGTAGAAGACTGACTATCTCTACCTCGGGCACCTCGTCGCTATTGCACACCTCTGTTGACAAAAGAAACATTAAATGGAAATGTGCTAGCTTCGACAATTATAGTAGCAGATTTATTTACAATTTTCTAAGCAGTAGGTAGGCAGTAGAACAGGTATGGATCAAGATAATGAATAGTTGGAAAGCTGCAAGTTTCAACGCAATGTCGTGACTAGAAAAGTTGAGCGCATTGCAGTATTTAACTCTATAGCCGCTTTGTATGTTGCAGGGGAGTGTCTACTTTCCGTATTTAGTATGGGTACGGCGGCGCTTGCAGACAGAATCGATATCTGCCTCCCGGCGCGTCGGCGGCTGACCGATCTGCGGGGGGCATGCACTTCTGCAATGTCCTTGCGCCACCCTCCGTAAAACGTATTTCGTATAGAGTTCATGCTAATAATATGAAGTGGGAATGTTCACACACGCATTTTCGAATGTGATAATTATTTATTGCGTTTAATTTAGCAACACAATGAACTTGAGTTAATTATGAACAAATTAAACCAACACAGTTAAACGAAAAAGTTCTGTTATTACCACGAACGTAATGAGTTTTATTTTTTCTTAGTAGTGGATAATTACTCTCAGTAAAAAAAAATGTATGCTACACTAATAGCACATAGAGCTAAGTAATATACATTTATTACAATTTCAGCGTTAGGGGAAATAGGTATTTATTCATATGATTGGCACATCACCTGTGTACAACTGTTTGTTTTTACCTGTTAATTACATATGGATTGTTTTTATTCAGTTGCAGACAAAATTATTATTTTTAGGTATTGAGATTTGCAAAATAACATTTGTTTGCGAAGCAGTGACTTGAAAATGACTTGCCATAATCAAGACCATGTTAGAAAAGACACCTATTATGTATTTAGGTCTCGGAGCTGACCTAATAGGTACATGAAGAGTGTCCTAGGTCGAGTGAAACTATTCTAGCTTGGCGTCGATCAAACTTTCTTGATCTATTATAATATTTAGCTGTTATTACACAATATTAATCATATTTTATAAGTTTGTATGAGTAATATATCCGGCAAGGATTTCAATAACAAAAAACCGAAGAGTAATTTTCTTCTTGTCTCAATCTTTTTGATTGTTTTTATTTCTTAGGCAGATAGATTTAAACCTTACAGTTTGAAACTCAGAAGTATGATTATATTCCCTGTAGCCTCTCATTGAGCCCCGGCGCAAAAATAAGTAATATAACATAACATTACGATCGTTTCCCCGAAGGGTTAGGCAGAGGTGTACCTAATACTACATCCACATTTCGTACGTCATGTTGAAGTCCAATATCATAGGGGGGTTAGCGGGGAGTACCAAAACCCAATAAAAATCGTATATGTATTTTGAGTCGTAAATAATATTGTATTGGTGCAGAAACAAACGAAACTTTCCTCTTTAGAATATATTTAGAACGATGATATCAGTGTTGTGTCGTATAGTTTCTACTGAATAATAATAACCATCTCTACCCGTGGGTAAGAAGCGTGGAAACGGGTACAATGGTAGATCAAACAGATTCTCTTGTCAACTGATAACCTCTCAGTAGGTCCTCTGAAGATTACAGAACACGCAACACTGAAAATACGCCACAATATCATGTGTTTTTTCACCGAGATCTTATTCTCATCAATCGAATACAGAGGCTGTGAGGCTGTGTCGTTTTTAATCGAATATCAATGGATTCACGTCGCATCACTGCACATAGCGAAGATTGGATCTTTTATGGCATTTTAAAATGGATTTAGTACAAAAGTATGCAATTAACTAAGGAATCTATAAGACATAGAAAGCTTCTGAAGAGCGACATCGAAATTGGAAGAATTCGGTAGGTAGGTACCCCTACTATGTATTATTAATTATTTTAGCACCCCAAAACGGAAATTTACACATTTAAAGCCAAGATAAGCGTTTCAATGCTACCAAACGAATTATAAGCAAGTTTGACATTCAAATAAAATGATACAGTCCCGACTACATTATTGATATGATAACTGATAAGGATATTAACGTGTAGATACATTTAGCTCTACCTGTGCACGTTAAACTGACGCCTTTTTCCACATTTATAGCAATATCATCAAGCAGCAATCGATTGATATCATCGATTTCAATTCATTAGAACTACAAGTATGAAAATTGTGCTTGTTTCATATTTCAATAAAATATTACAGGGCATTATCACACAAACAATAATATACTTTAAACGAATGCCTTTGCCTTTTGAAATGTCTACATGTGACCATTTCTTGAACAATTCTTATTTTGGTGTATCCGTTGGAAGCGTCCCAAAAAATATGGTTACGCACTTCTTTTAGGTGCTCGGTAATATGTAAACAAACAAAAACAAAACGTTACTTAATTTGTATAAATTATTATGGTCAAGCCCTGGTTACAAGTAGGTATGTGTACAAGAATGTGCCAAATTGCACGCAAAACATTTACACGCCCTTTCGCTTTCGTTACATAATAAATGCAGTTGATTGTGTATCCGTTCAGAACTTGCATCATTGAAATAAAACCAAACAGGTGCACAAGCGATGTTTCCGTGCAAGTACGTTGTAAAACGCTTGCGCTACTTCACTCGCAATCGATATTTAACCTTTTGAACGCCATTGTCACATATACGTGACAAACGAAATCTTACCCTGAACGCCAACGTCACAAATAGATGACAAAATACACGTCGCACCATATTATGAAATAAACTATTTAATCATTACTTTTGTGTGTTTTTATTCATATAATTTAAAAGTTTAAGCTTCCGTCTATATTGTATTGCATGAAACTAATATAAATAAACCACCAATATCGAGAAATTTGTTGTTTTAAAAGTAGATGTTAAACGCGTATAAAAGGAGTCCCCCACACGCCATAGTCCGCTATATGTGACAGCTAGTGTTGTGACATATGATTGTAAAATCAATAAAAACTTAAGAAGATGAATATGAAATTTTGGTCCAGAGTATTTTATTTGTGTATAAGTTGGTATCAGGAGAAATAAAACGTATTTTTAAAACTACTTAGCCTTATACTACCGTGCCTCTAGCTACACAATCAAAAATAAAATATGCAAATGTCTAATATCGACACTTGTTAAACTCATCTCTTGCGCATCCCTAGCGCAAACCAATATTATCAGTCCCCTGTACGCCATAGTCATAAATGTATGACACAGCGGTGACGTCGTAAGCGCAGGCGATTAAGTTTAGTGAAGTGCTTTAATTTTTTTTTTGTATTTGTTTATTATTAAAATATCGTGTAAGTTAGTTATAGTATAAACCGTGATCATGAGTGTAATGACTACCGAAGAACTTCTTCGAATATTAGAAGGAATTTGAGATGGCGAAGAGTTCTCGGAAGCGGAATCAATACAAGAAGATGATTTAGAGGTGAATTATTTTAAAAACTGATCAAAAATGTTATATCAACATTTTAATTTATTTATTAGGGACAAAAACAGGTCAGTAATTTCTTAAACGAAATTTTTTCAAAAAATAACACTATTATAGAAGAACGATACAGGCTTTGATAAGCACCTGAAATATTTTCTCTTTTATTAGATTTACTTATGATATGAATCAATCGTTGAAAATATTATCTGACCTTATTGTTCTTGTTTTTTTTTATATAACTCTTACGAATGAGTAAAATGTCGTACCTAGACCAGCGCACACTGTCTACATAGGTATGCATTAATAAAGGTAGTAATCATAGTATGCACCTAATATGTAAGCTAACCTAATTAAAAAATGATTAATTTTAAATATACTACTAAGACGGAACCAGTTAGTGTACTTATTATTATTCTACACACTTTACCGCTTTGGCTTAGACCGGAGTCGTGGCCAGGCCGATATGGCCGCTCCGAAGTATATAGGTACATAGATTGTCGTTTACAAACAGCGGACATAAAGTTTAGAACTATAATAACTTTTGCTTTCTGATAATAATTATAAGGAAAAATAAAAAGCTTTATAGAATTTTGTGATTTTAATTTTGAACCCAAAATAGATATTATTATTAATAGGTACTAAACTGATGTTCTTCCTAGTATATTATTAGGTACATTTTGTTAAAGATTTGTGATATTTTAAGACTGATTCGTAATAATAATTATTAGGTATATGTAACTGTTGATTTTTAAATTATTTCTGCGTATTTTTTACATGTAAAAAAAAACAATAATTAAAATACTGATTTCAATTTTTTTTATTACTACATTAAAATCCTTGCGTATTTTAGATATGGATAGGTATTATATTAGAAAAGAATACTTACTTATTAGAATCGATAACCAACGTGTACACTGCTACATCCCTAATTCGATGCGAGAATTTCATAAAATTGACTGGCAAGCAACGCCATTGTCACAATACCATGACAAGTCATGTTGAATAGTGTTGTAACCATATTGTAATAAATATATTTTTTTAGTTTTCTAATATCTGCTTTTTCATTGATAGTCTCTGTTAAATGCTGTGTAAAGATTACTATATTGGAATATAGTGGCAGGTTAAATAAAATTTCAGTGTCGTGAGTACGGTTTATTAGAAAATTAAAGACGAAAATAAAAACTCAGTTGTATATCGATATAAGTTTTGGAATCCCTATTTTTTATGAAGGTCATTTGACAGAAAAGTGGCCTGGCGTCAGGGGTACGGCGATACGTTTATACTCTGGCGTTCAAAAGGTTAAGAACTATCAGAACAGACGTCTCCGCCATTCTCATAAGATTAGCAGTCGGTATATTCATAACAGGTAATAGAAAGTGTAGTGAAGTTCTTACAGACGTTTTATTTCTATTTAACAGCTACTTTTCAATGGCTATCTCTGACTGTGGGTTACATTTGCATGGTGCATAAAGATACTACTTTAGCGAGACTGGAACTAAATTTTATTTTTGTATGAACAGTTTATACCTACAGTTCTGTTATAAGCGGTTACGCAATGGTCCTTCTTAAATCTAGGCTTAGGCAATAGCTCACCATGACTCCAAGCTAGCAGCAAATCCTGTTGCCTCTCGTGCAACTCATCCCGACGCCGCGGCCGAGGCCGGAGTCTTTTTTCAGTCATAATCCGAACACATAAATTGCACTAACTTATTAGATTTTCACATCACATTGCACATCTTTCAGGTATCTAAAAGTAACATCACTTTCACCATACATCTGCGGACGTGCACCGTGTAGCCGCCGGCCAAACAATCAACGATGTAATTAGCTACAGATAGGAGATAATGTAGACGTCATAAATCCGATAACGAACAGCGCTGAACCGATCGCCAACAACTAGCAACAATGATTGAAGAAAAATAAAAGAGTGAACGTGACTTATCGTGACGATCAGAACTATAACAGTGTTATTTGAATAAAATTATAACAATCTTTTTGTATTCCAGCCTACAAAGTCTCACGGCATAACTTAAATTAAATGCATAATGTTCAGTACAAGCCTGTTGGTTGACTAGAAATTGTTTGCTCAGGCCGGTTCTCCGCACTACACTAATGTCGCACCGATCACATGCAAATTTATTATTGCATCAACGTTTCAACAGGCTGTTTAACAATACACATCTCTCTTACGAATACTAAGCCTCACGACTCCCGATCTTTAACAACTGTGTCAACATATGTCCACAGTGCAGATGGCACAGATCGAAAATGGCAATATAGATAGATTTCATTTACACCAAATTATGGCTAATGAGGTTATTATACACAGTCATCTACGTATCTACTGTCTGCAACTTCGTATGAAGAATTTATCAAAAATAATATGCTGCTGGGATATAGATAGCAAATACCAACCGTTACACATTTATCTTCACCGCATAATTTTAACCTGCATGCAGTTCTATGTGCGAAATCGCCCTAATTTCGAGTACGGAGAAATTCTACGGGCTTTCTATTTTTGACCGATAGTAGGATAATACATTTAGTTACTATTGACATGGAAAGGCCTGTAAATAGACACATTACGAGGCCACACGCACAGTTCAGCGGCGGAGGCGGTACGGTCGACGTACTCATTCGAATAACCAATAAAAATAAGGATGTCGTCAATATGTTGGCATCGCTACCATAGCGGGGTCACCTCCGCCACGGGTTGCCCCGCTAACTCGATGACGCAATTTTGTGACCTTGTCACTTACAGCTTGAATAAAGGGCCTTACATTATAACATAATTATCCCATACATTGAACAAGCCATAATAGAGAGAATGATTATTACATAACGGATAAAAGTTCTCCAATTTAACTGCCATAGTTTCATTCCGAAAATCTGAGAGTACAATCCTAGAGAATGACTTATCAAAACCAATCAGTGCTAAAATTCCATGTGATTATATTGAGACTTCAGATGAACTATGCATAGAATTGATTACATAAGGCTGTCAGTTCATAGCACCGGCCTGATGTATAGACTCAATGCAATAGATTAATTGGCTCGTTTTCTTTGACGTAGTAAATTAACTTTCGATTCACTTTCGGTTTTTTAAATTCTCTTATCAGATAAAATGAAAGCCAAATAACACGATTAATTGGTTTGATACCGTTACAAAGACCTTATTCAACAAGAAATAAACTGGCCATCGGCAGTCTATAAAACAAGATGTTCATGTAGTGACTTTTTAGGGAAATATTAAGATGAGTTGTGAACAAATAAGAATGGTTAGTGTTCAAGAATGTCTCTGGATTCCATGGTGTTAAGTGACTTTAAAAGTTGCTGTGATAACAGTATTTTCTTTTTATTAGACGTGTTAATCATTTCAAATTCACAATTACAAGCATGCCATTCAAGACAAACTTTAACGTTGTTTGTAATACCTTTCATTCTTGTATTAGGTCGAGTTCAGGTTGTCATCAGTAGACCTTGGTGGTAAATAAATAAAAAACACTATAATTACATCATCGACAACGGATTGTTATAAAAACTGTGAACAATACGAGTTTGAGAGTTCGTAATGAATCTTGATTAACTCTACAATCAAACGCAAGAAGTCAGCACACTGTTTGTGATTTAAGGACCTACCTACTATCATTTAAAGAAACTGCTGTAAAACACAGGATTGATCCAAGGAACACCGAAAAGAACGTCTACTAAGGGGCATCACCTATTTTTTTTTTTTGCGTCTTCTTTTTTTGTGTAACCATGAAAACTTTTTCAAATTAAATTTTATGTTAATTAAAAACAAATAATAAACGAACGGTAAGTCTCCTATGTTATGTATCGTGCGAGCGAGTTCCTCGCAAACAGTTGGGAGGTAGAAACGCGGCGACCGACTGGATGCGCGCGCGCCGCCCGCCCGCCCAGAATAGCCACCGTCTGGCACCTAGCCAATCACACGCCTTCATTATAATTTTGCCCCATTCATAATGTTAACCTAAAACCCCATAAGGAAAAAAACACGTCATGGTCTCATTTTCATTTGATGTTTACTATTGTATACCAATTTACAACACTTGAATACACGAGTATTTTTAGACATGAAATTTCGCTAAAACAATACATTTTGTAAGTTATATCCTTTATTCCATTGTAAACAATGCACAAAATTACAACGTACCTACAGATTTTTTATTGATGTGAAGTTTTATTAGTTACTTCCTAATTACGCTCATATGTTAATTAAGCTCATTTTCAGATTTAATAAAATATTTTGATCATTTTGCTCAGGGGCTCGTACCGAAACAAAAGCCGCGCGGAACCTTCGATCAACCCTTGCTACAGCTTGTCTGCGGATGACTGACCATTGTTTACAATCCGAGACCTTCGTACCTTGAATCCGTCAGTTCCGCTCGGTAGTCATTCGAATTTCCGACATAGTTAGGACAAGGCTGGCCGAATAATTGGTTTATTGCTAACTGTTAGACTTATCGTTGATACGCCGCATCTATGCTTCAAATCTTCAATTCAGAATCTTAGGTATGTATTTACATTCCATTGACGCTTACTCAACTATATTTTAGCATTATGTTGTCTAAGTTAATTTTTGAGTGACGATCTGTTATAAAAAAGTCCTCAATTATTTTGATTGCAATGGACTTTGAACTTTGTCATTTACGTCATTGAGTCTGTGATTCCAAACTTGATAAAGATCTAAGATTCTAAATTCAAGTTTAGTTTCAGCACAGAGTGTATGACTGTAGTAAATGCTCGGGATAATACCTGTGATTGTGGCGACGTGGCGAACGCGCGGTGCTAGCGAGGGCGCACGAGCCGCATCCTGAAGGGCCGCCAGCTTGACGATCTGCCCTAAAAATACACATGACAATAAGCATAAAGAAAATCCACTACTAAGAAAAAAACCAAAAAAAAAATTTTGGCTGTATAAAACTCAACAATAAATGATGCTGTGTGAATTCCCTACTTGACTGCTTACCTAATCCTTAGCGCACTAGGAAAACTAAACAGTGTCAGTGTCATGATCGTCTGTAGCACACTGCAGCCACTTTTGCTCAGATTAGTTTTAAGTAGATAGCAAGACAATCTTTCAGTAGTCCTTTACGTCAATAGACTTGCTAGTAATGATAAGCAACAAATCAAATATATAGTATAGAATTCCTACATGCTACGTAGCACATAGTCTGGCCGTTAGTGCATGTGATAATTGTGTGAGTAAATACAGCCTCGACATTATTACAGATGATATTCTAGATCTGCTGATAGTTTAATTCTGTAAGTAGGATATCGGAATCACTTTCACACGTCGTATTAGCATAAGCATAATCAGCGGTCAATGTCCCCACTGTTGGGACACAGGCTGCCACTCTGTGAGAGGGAGTGGGCCGTAATCCACCATGCGGGTCCTGTACGAGGAGGTCCAAACAACGTCATATTAGAAAAAAATAATTATAAGCTAGATGGAGTCGACATTCCCTATCTGACTACTTCTGGTTTATAGACAGTGCATGCTGTATACCATAAGCATGAATTATAAATGGATAGACTATTACATCCACTTGTGAATCTAGCTAGATTCAGTTTTTGGCAAGTACAGACTCATAAATCACTCATACAAAACTTAGCCAATCTTGCTTTTATGTTATCTAATAACTAAAAAAGATAAAACTAATCAATAAGCCAATGATAAACAGTATAATTATTACTCACAGAATCAATTTAGATGACCGCAGCAGGCATGTATTAATTTTAACTTCTGGAAATAAAAAAGTTTTCTTGAATAAAAAAACAAACCAAGGTTTATTAATAAGTGAACAATGATCATTTATAGAGACACAGTTCCCTAGTGACAGAAATATAAACAGTATTGTGTTTGACAAAAATAACATAACATTCCCACCCAGGGACCCGCCTCTTTCAAGCAGTGATCTTAAAACCTATTTAACTTCCTTGATCATTTAATTGTCATACATTACTTTTCAGATTACAAATCATTCTCTATATTAGGAACATTTTAGGCTTAATCATCTAAACTAATAACAATATTATGAATAGATTTGATATTTTGTATGTTTGTTCCTGACACTTTCATGCTAAAACGGATGAATGCCTTTGGATAAAATTTAGCACATGGGTAGGCTATGACCTGGATTATGACAAAGGATACTTTTTATCCCGATATTCCTGGAGTATCGATACATATGCGGGTGAAACTGCATGGCGCAGCTAGTGGCGGTTCCAACCCTATATTCCAGTAAAGCATAGGGTTGGAACAAGTTGGAATGTTACAAATGTTCATTCAATTTATATTTGAATTGATACTGAAAACTAATGGAAGCTTCTTACTTAATGTTAATGATAGCATGCTAGAATAGGAAATTCAAGTGCTTTGTTTATTACATGAGCACTAGCACTAACAGGAGTTATGAAACTATAGGGAGATAAGATTCAATTCATTTTGAACTGTACCTCTTTGTTTTAAGGTTGAAAAACACCTACTTTTAGCTACTGAATCAAACAAATTATGACAAAATTGCTTGGATATTCAACAAAAACGTGACTAAAACCGTATGTATGCAATTATGAGGATAACTGGAGTTTTGTGACATGTATGCAGTGCGTAAGACCATATCATTTTGAAAGAGAAGTGTGAATGACTTGAACTTTAGTGATAAGACAACAAATTATTTAATATTTGCCTTGACATTAACTTAGATAAAAGGCAAAATTACGGTTAACATTCGTCACACTTCAACACTTAGGTATTAGTTATAATAAATGAGTAACAATTCCAGTAAGGTACTTACACAAGGAGTAGAAAGGAAAGCAAAGTAATTAACGATAATGTTTTAAAACTCCAATATTCTATCATCTCTTGAATTGTATCTGTATTTATGTGCAAACTGCACATAAATACAGGAGGAGGCTTCAAAAGGTGCACCAAAAAAATCGGTGGAAAGCAATCTGCAAAGTGCAATTTCTAACTGCATTTTGAAACCTGTGGATGAAGTGACGTAATTTTTTCGGCATATGTTCTACGGATACTGCTAACAAAAACCAGTTAGAACTTACTGTCATAATTTACATCATTGCTGCATCTGTGACCTTGCTGCCAAAAACCCCAAAGACTCCATCCATCAGTCTTGTTCTTTTGTACACACGTTCACGTTTTGACTTCAAAGTTTTCTCGCGCATAATATAGACACATACAACTATTACTTTATTCCACCGAATATCACTGTTTGCAAATAGTTTGTATTGGTTTAATTTTACTACAAATCTTATTTTCTGTCCCCGCGTTTCCCGATCGGCACTATCATTCGGTTCGTTCCGTTTTTTTTATTCTTCATTCATCACATTCACAATCACATCAGTCTAGAACAGTGTTGCAAGCTTTTTAATACCATTTACCCCGGGCCACGGGCCGTTTTTTTTATTGCAAAAATATGACATTAACATCTAACCTTAGGCTATAATACCCCACTTGTCGCACTCTTTATCTGAATGCGTGTGTCACTCGTCCTGAACACTAAGCATTACTACATATTTGCAAGCACCTAGTTATATAGTCACAAGTTGTACACTACACCAATAGTGTACTCATTTTTTTTGGCCTGTAGCCAAGCGTCCATAATCAATAGGTGTAAGGACTCTTGGAATGTTTTCCCAGGTCAACGGTTTCAAATGTCGTGATCAGTAGCTAAACATAAATTAGAGAATTCCTACCATTGAAAATGCAAAGGTGATAGATACGAGGGTGACACTGAAAATTCTTAGACAATCAAAAACTGAACAAACTAGCAAGTTATTAATTTTATTATATCTGGTCAAAATAGTGTCCATTTACATCAATACATCGCTGCATCCGATGGAACCACTGAGAAAAGCACTTTGCCCACACGTCATTAGGGGTCTCTTCGACGGCATTTTGAAACGCAGCCACTGCTTCCTCGGCGTCCATAAAACGTTTTCCTCGAAGTTTTTCTTCTATTTTTGGAAATAAATAAAAATCGCAAGGTGCGAGATCGGGGCTATAGGGCGGGTGACCCAGTAATTCCACGTCTGACGTCGCCAAGTAGTCGATTGTCTGCTTGGCGGTGTGCGACGAGGCGTCGTTGTCGTGGTGAAGGAGGATCCTACTACGCGGTCGTTTCTCCCGAACTTTTTCCAAGACAAGTGGCAAACAATTGTTAGTGTACAGTAACTGTCTGCAGTAACTGTTTTTCGATCCTCTAAAACAATTGTTACGTAATGAACTGTCCTTCCAAAGAACGAGGTCACCATCTTTTTTCCCATGCTTCGACCTCTCTTCACTTCAGTTGTCTTGTCTCACACAACTCCTCGGAAGGAAACACCCAGACAGCAGACTGCATCTTAGTTTCAGGATCATAACAACAAAACCAGCTTTCGTCACCCGTAAGTATGTCGAACACAGCATTTGAGTCACCTCCGTTAAATCTTTGAACCACTTCACGACATCAATCAACACGACGGAGCTTTTGGGCCTCTGTCAAATTTTGAGGTATCCACCGGGCACAAAGCTTCCTGACCGCTAAATTTTCATGGAGGACTTTGTGTACTTAACTCATACCGATGCCTAAGCTTGTCCGAATCTGCTGATAAGTCACTCTTTTGTCAGTATCTATCATACGCCGCAAAACACTGATGTTATCTTCAGTAGTCGCCGTCCCTCACGCAGATCATCGGTGAGATTAGTGCGACCATGTTTAAACTCATTAAACTAATTGTACAGCTTGGCAAAAAAGTCGTGAAAATAATGGTGGCGGCACTATCGTGCATGTTGTAACCCTAAACAGTACGACTAAAACGGTTTTGATATTAGTTTTTTTTTAAATTAATGTGAACATTGGCGGGTTTTATGAAAACAAGAAAAGCTCTGAAACGCTTGTTCAGCCACTGCCTAGAATGATAACATTTGCAGTTATTTAATTTAATGAATTAAAAATAAAATTATTAAGTATTTCAAAATACTTTGATGTCAACTAATCCTCACTTATGTGACGCAATTTTATGTTTCACAAGACCCTAGATTAATTGGAAGCTTTACTACTGTGTGACTGTGTCCCACAAATCCAAGTTCTCCTCTAACCACAGGCAAAATGTTCCATAGTTGGTGTTCTAATCAAAAACTAAAAAAATAATCAGAATATTTTTTTTAATCAGAATCTAATATTTTAATCAGAATAAAAAATGTTTTCTCTAAGTATTCCACGCCCGAAAACTCTTCATCCATGTCTTGGTGTGAGCTTTCACCAAAACTCTGCTGGCTATGTTCAGATGTGTCACTTTTGTTTCTTTTGTCTTGTAGGTTTATGATATTTTTTTCAATGTCACTATACACAGTTTGTCCCCTTCGATAATAACCTTTTTCTATTTTCATGACATGTTGACATGAATTTTTCCAGTCGTCAACTGATATGCTCTGAAACGCTTGTTCAGCCACTGCCTAGAACAATAAAATAAAAAGAACTAAACATTTGCAATTACTTATTGTAATTAATTAAAAATATAGCCTTATAGTACTGATGGATTTCCCTAAAAAATACTATAGTTATTTTTGTTGAGTGATTTATTTTATGCAATATTAACAAAAAGTATCAAAATTATACGAACGCGCTGTATTCCGAATGTGTTTTGTAAACATAACCTCAAATTCGTGAATGTACATTTCAATAATCGTATGAAAGGTTTATAATAGATATTGCACCTTGAAATACACTCATTAGATCTGATTACATGTATAAAATATAATTTTACCTGTCATTTCAGCGGTTCTTTTATACAAATCGTTGAGATGGGATAAAATTTGTCCGGCCTCGAGTTCTGCCAAACATCTCACGTACACTTTATAAATTATTGCTCTTGAGGAGCTGCGAATAACAGATCTGTTCATTATGAACACAATGGGTCACCAGTATCACCACGATAAAGCAAATAAATAAATAATAAACACGAGAAACAGTCACCGATTACAAGAAATGACAGAATATGTACCTTACTCGACGAGGCAGAGCGAGTGTTGCCAATGATTAAATATTTTAGTTCCGTTTCAGGACTTTCTTGCCAAACTGTAAACAGTGGCACGAGATGGGGCTCCATCGTCAAAGGTCAATCGAAGTCTATCATAAGTTTCTTGTTGACATAAATGACATCGAAAGTCATAAAAAATCATTGTACGAAAATTTTCTCGCGTTAAATTCATGCTGACGTGGCGCAGACTATTTTCAATTTGCTGCCAAATCGTAAACAAATGACAAATGAATAAAATACATACACAATAATGTTGGCAAAGAGTTCCCTTTTCAAAATTTGAACTTATTTTTTTATTATATCGTTTGCAAGTAGCCAGTTCTAAAAACTTTCAGTGTCGCCCTTGTATTATGAACTAAGGGTCGAGTTTTTAATATCTATGTATTTTAGTCAGGTAGCCTGTTTGGTGTACAGACGCCAGCAGGTCAAGCTACCCGAAACTGTCAAATTTTCCCAATCCACCTTGAACCTTAATGCGTTAGCGATAAAGTTGAAAGTCTATTAAAGAAATTTGACAGATTGTAGTAGCTTGATGTGCTGGCGTCTGTACATACAAAATATATTAGAAAGTATGTGATACTGTCATTTTTTTTCCCTCAGATTAAAGTAATCTGCTATGTGGAGGATACAAATTCCACTTAGGTACTCACTTCAGATGTCGCTACTATCACTAATCCAAAAATTTAACAGCTATTAGCTATCACTAGCCATACATTTTTTTTTGTAAGCAAGTGATTTGTATGTTTACACGTAATTAATTAATATGCTCCGTTTGTCTTTTTTTTTACGTCGGTGGGTCTAAATTTCTAAGTATAATCGACATCGTTGTCAAATTTGTTTTTTTTTTTCACAAAACCTAACATCGATCCTTGTGCTTCAATGAGAAACACTGGAAACTTACCAATTATGGTGGTTTGTACAGACGCCAGCAGGTCAAGCTACCCGAAACTGTCAAATTTTGCCAATCAACCTTGAACCTTAACGCTATAGCAATAAAGTTGAAAATCTATTAAAGAAATTTGACAGATTGTAGTAGCTTGATGTGCTGGCGCCTGTACATTGTGCCGACCTTCTTAAATTGGTAGTATTATAATTGAATAGTTAAAAAAATATAGTTGTATGTCGTGCCATTTAAGAGATATAGCAATTTGCTTAACGTTACCCCAGCGGCATCTTGAATAACTCTGAAACCTCAAAACGCACAAAATTAATTTTTGGATCGGCTTGATAGGCACAATTACACGAGATGAGGTACTAATTATCTGTCAAGCCGAAATCCTGAAAAGCGACATTCCGCTGGCGTAACGCACACTTGGTTTTTAGTATAGAACCATTAGAAACGTAAAAGAAAAAAGAAATTGTACAGTGCAAGTGTTGTAACTACTTTTATTTGCTTGTAAAATGCTCTAAGGTAGCCCGTGTAATTTAAACGTTACATTTTTTGCAGATTCCGGTTATACAAACAGACCTAATATAGACATAATGCATGCATGCGTACATGATAATAATTAGATTGAATAAAAAAAATACAATTATTTTCCTATTTTTAATAACTTGATCGTTAGGTTGTACAAACGCCAGCACATCAAGCTACTACAATCTGTCAAATTTCTTTAATAGATTTTCAACTTTATCGTTTTCAATTTTAAATTACGGCAAAAAAATTAAACAGTAAAAACACAGACAACAGCAATAGACAACAGTTAAATTTGACAGTTTCGGGTAGGTTGACCTGCTGGCGTCTGTACAGACGCCAGCAGGTCAAGCTACCCGAAACTGTCAAATTTTCCCAATCAACCTTGAACCTTAATGCTTTAGCGATAAAGTTGAAAATCTATTAAAGAAATTTGACAGATTGTAGTAACTTGATGTGCTGGCGTCCGTACTTTAATAAAAAAAAAAAAACAATAGTAGAAAATAACAGAAACCAAAAGCCACTTACACAAAAGTGGAAACCTAAACATATTAACGAGTCTATAAATATTCGGCACAAGCCGAGTTATTTGCGAGGAATTGATTTTTATCAAAATGAAATATACAGACGCCAGCAGGTCAGGCTACCCGAAACTGTCAAATTTTCCCAATCAACCTAGAACCTTAATGCTTTAAGATAAAGTAGAAAATCTATCAAAGAAATTTGACAGATTGTAGTAGCTTGATGTGCTGGCGCCTGTACTTCATTAAAAAAAAAATACTGAAAAGAATTGCCACCACATTCCCGCAAAGACATTATGTCCGGAAAAGAACGCTGTCTGTACAAATAAATAGTCCGTATTAGTCATTTTAAATTAATCACTTAACTTAATGTAGGTATGTATACGAATTAATACAAATCAATATAATAGTAACATTTGACATTTTATTTTTAAATTATTTTGACATTTTTATAATTTTTTGACAATATTATTTTTTTTTAAATGTGTTGATGAATATTTTATAGTCACAATTTTATTTTGGGTTTTTATCTGTTTTGAATTTTAAATAGTTTATAAGTAATTTAAATGTATGAGTTAAAACTATGGACTAGAGTTGTGTGTTACCTATGTCTGAAATAAATAAATGATTAATTATTATTATTATTTCAAAAGTACTACTTATAAACTTGGTTGAAAAATAATTTACCTAGTGATTACCAACCATCGCAATCTAAATGTTGTATTTGTGATACGTTGTACCTTATCTTAACTATTAACATTACAATTAGGCCGACTGTAGCAATAATTATACTAATTACTGTTACGAATACGATGAAAATAAAACCTGAAACAAAAAGAATAATATTAAAATCTCAAAAATTGTATGAAAATGATTGGCCAATGCATAAGAATTCAGACTAGTCAAAGGCGCGTTCAAATTCGCAAATGAATATCTTACCTTCACAAAGTAAAATAACAATAACAATTACTCCTACTCCTACTAGTATAATAAATGCAGCTGACAAAATATTAATGAATAATATTATAAACACAGAAAATAATGCTGTAGTTAGAAAAGGTCTCTTCAAGAAAAAACTAATCATTTTGAGGCATAGTTTTTGACTCATATCCGTTATTACATGATATTTCTCGACAAAAGCTCCTGAAAGAAAAAAAAAATACGATCAAAACACAGCTGAGTAAAAGTTCAAAGTACTACAACAAATTTTACTGTAAGAGATTAAAATTGAATAAAATCAACTCGGTGCACTTACCAAATGATAATTTTACTGCTTCTTGAAATGCGTTCTTTATATTAATTTCCATTTTTCCTGGGAAACCAAAACGAAAAGAATATATCAGCAGTAGATCACTCGTGAAATGAGCGTTATCGATTGGTTTCTTAGTTTCGTGCGCTTGCGGTGGAAATAGATCAAAAGATTAGCACCCTGAATTTTCAAACGATATTTAATTTTAACTTCTCAGGTACTTTCTAGTCGACAGATGTTCTTATACACTATTCTAGTCGATATACACCGCACTATAAAGTGACAAGACAGAATGAAAACTGAAATTGAATTTCGTATAACTTCACCGTTAATCAGTTAACTTTTCATCACCAACTTCAGAAAAAGGAAGACGTTATGCATTCCGTGAGTATTTTTTTTAATGTATGAACACGACATCTCCGTTATTACCGAATAACGTTTTTCTTTTAATTTTATTAACTTTGCTTGAGTAGTTTTTAATACGACTTGTTTATGTTGAAAATGAAAATGTTCAGGGAATATTCACATAGCAAGTAACGCAAAGTGTAGGGTACGGACGCCAGCACATCAAGTTACTACAATCTGTCAAATTTCTTTAATAGATTTTCAACTTTATCGTTAAAGCATTAAGGTTCAAGGTTGATTGGGAAAATTTGACAGTTTCGGGTAGCTTGACCTGCTGGCGTCTGTACCTGCCACAACTAAAAAGTGAAAAAAAACTTAAAACCAAAAAGAAAACAACTGATCAAAAAAACAACTTCCAAAGAAAGAAAAAATGTCTGTAATTTTTTTGTATATAGTAATACATACAACAAAGATTTATTCACAGAATGAAGTGACTAAAGAAGCGGCGTCGGGTTTCTTAATGTTTCTGTGTTGTGGGAGTCGTGGCTTTGAATTTGGCAACACATTTTCGGGCTGAATAGACTTCTGCTTGCCTATTGTTGAAAATTGTTAAAAGTATACCTTTCGCGCCAAAATTTGACATCTGACAATGACATTGTGAATAGAAAGCATTGTGTTGTTAAAACTTAAAATTATTTTTATAAACAACAAACAAATAACCACATCATTGTGTATATCGTTTATTGAATAAATATTCAGCTTCATTTACCTTTTAAAACATGGTAATGATTGCACTAATATTTTGATAAGGTTTTTATTTCAGAGCCAGTTTCGCTAAATGTACTGTCTGTACACAATACAACAATCATCTCGCTTTTCCAGGTCGGGCACTATGATGAGAACATGTTACCTGAGATGTTGCCTATCTATTATACTAGGCTATTTCCTCAAAACATATTTTGTAGGTGGCTAACCTGTGGCAGTTCACCACAGCCACTGTCGAACAGAGAGTTATCGTTCACACTAGCTGATGATGTGTATTTGCGATATTTGACTATTTGTAACCAAAAAGAACTACAAACTCTGCTTCAGAAGAAGTGTCCACACAAGTTGGATATTGGAGCAGTTTACAATACTAAGTAAGAAAAATTGTTCTATTTACTTTTTATTGGGTGTAAGTTTTCTATTATAGTTGTATGTGAGTACACTGAGTTCAGGCATTTTTACATCATATTTTTTTCATTTTACTTTTTTAAGTACTGGTATTCAGCTGCATCCGGTTAGAATGAAAGCTGAACCAACATAGTTGGAAATAGGCTAGGTAGATGATGATTTATTTCATTTTTATAAGCTTTTATATGTTTACAGACCATCAATAGGCCGTCATGATGCAGTGGTGTTATCTAGAGAACTGGTGTTTGATATTGATCTCACAGATTATGATGAAGTCAGAACTTGCTGTCAAGAAGCTAAGGTTTGTGAGAAATGTTGGAAATTCATGGTGATCGCCTGCGAAATCATTGATAAGACCATGAAAGGTAAAATTTTGTTGAAAATATTCTAGTAATTTAAGTTGATCAATGATGCTAATCCCTTTCTGGATGGAATAAAAAGCAGTCATTTTAAGTTAAGGAGTACACTTAATACCTGATGTAGTCTTATATTTATGTGTCATGTATTTTTATATCTTTTGTTGGTGATCTAAAATAAATAAGTATTAGTAGCTAGAAGGCATCGCGCAGGCAGACCCTGTAGAATATGGCGGGATGAGCTGGACAAAACAAACAACGAGTGGCCTACTTTAGCCTTGGATCGAAAGAGCTGGAGGTCATGGGGAGAGGCCTTTGTTCAGCAGTGGGATGCTGCAGGCTAACAGTAACAGTAATTAGTAGTAAAGCAACATAATTTGTATTGATGACAAATTGATGGCTTGTGGCTAAGTAATAACAGCCGCTCGATCGATCAGGTTAAGCTACGCTTGCCGCGGTTGGTCCGTGGATGGGTGACCATCTTTACATACCAAGACCCCTCCGTGCCTCGGAAAGCACGTTAAGCCGTTGGTCCCGGCTGTCATTCGAGAATCTATGACAGTCGTTACTGGTCGTCAGGAGCCCGAAAGTCTGACAACCAGTCTTGCCAAGGGGTATTGTATTACCCAGTAACTGGGTTGTGGAGGTCAGATAGGCAGTCGCTCCTTGTAAAATACTGGTATTCAGCTGCATCCGGTTAGACTGGAAGCCGACCCCAACATAGTTGGGAAAAGGCTAGGCAGATGATGATGATGATAGTATAGTATAGTAGTAAATACTTTTACTTGTAACAAGTCTTTTCTGTGGGGGTTACAAAGTTACATACATTAACCCACACATTTTTCCCATGAGGGTGACAGAAACTACAGAACACTACTAGCTATGATCCATACATACTCTGTTGTATTTACCTACAACTTAATAATCATGATTTATCATGTTTCAGAGGACTTTGGTTTTCAAAGCATCCTATGGGTGTTCTCTGGTAGAAGAGGTATCCATTGCTGGGTGTCCGACTATGAAGCAAGAACACTGGACAGTCCCGGGAGAGGAGCAGTGGCCGACTACCTGTGCTTGATAATGGGAGGTGACAATCAAAACAAGAAGGTGCATTTAGGCAATGATAACCTTCATTCAAGTATTAGGTAAATTAATTTTGGTCCCATAGTAAAAGTTCATCATAATGATGAGTACAATGACCTCTTAAGAGGTTGTTGGTGTTTTACTAATAACCCTGTATACACCGTGTTCTTCACGTTATCCATAAACTTTGGCAAACGCTTCTATAGCTTTTACAAATCAAATCTAACACAGGAAGTAGTACTTCAAAAGGCTTTGTAACAAAGATATTTGTAATTTCATTTAATGAAATTTAGTTGAGCTATGCAGTAAGAAAGGGTCTTAATTTGGCCTATGTTGCCTGTGTTAGTGCAATTGCACACGCGACACGGCGACACGGTTGGCGCAGTGGCTGTGCGACCGATTGCTGCGCTGCGTGTCGCGGATTCGATTCCCGCACGGAACAAATATTTGTATTGCCTACAGGTACTTGTTCTGGGTCTGGCTGTTTGTGTATGTGAGTTTAAATGTTTGTAAACGCACCCACGTTACAGGAGTAATTCCTAGTGTGGGGCAACGTTTTTAAAAAAAAAAAAAAATTAAAATGACAAATCTATCAAATGCTTCGGATAAAGAGGCATATCGGGTGATTTACCGCAAGGTATTTAGTTTGTATGAAAATAAACAAAAAATAAAAATTCATTATTGTGTCCATAATGAAAAATGCTTATTTCCATGGTTTGAACATGTCCGGAACACGGTGTATAATATATAAAAATTCTATGAACAAATACTTATTAGATCATAGAATTTCAAAGTGACAATGACAATGCTGAGTACAATGTTAAGTACTTTTGCTTTTATTATTATGACCTACACTGTTTCTCATTACTAGAGAAAGAATTACCCTTTCTTTTTTCCAAATCTCTCTCTTTGTTTTAACACCCTACACAATAATTAGGGCTCGAAATTAAGGTGATGAATTTTTTTTTTTTTTTAAGGGTCCCTTTCCTCCTTTTCTCTGATTACACCATCCTGATTCAGGGAAAGGGTCCCTGAATATTGTGTTGTGTATTAAGGCGTTAAGGAATGCATTACCAATCTTGATACAAAACCAATCACACCAAACACATTTAAATATTGGATGTACTTAATTTTCACCCTCTTTTTCATTTCAGGAGAGCATTGACTATCATTGATAAATACTTTGAGCAGCTTCTCCAAGATCAAGAGTTCTTTAGCACTGCAGACCGTGTAGATAAGTTGTTGAAAATGATTCCAGATGAAACTTTGAGATCACAAGTACAAAAGAGCCTGGAAAGCATGTCAGATTCATCTTTAGAGAGATGGAGAACATTTATAAGTGTGTATGAAAATTATTGTAGAGAAGTAAGTTTAATTCTGTTGTAAAAAATAACATGATGTCTGTTTTAAAAATAATATAAATAAAGGTCAAGTGCGTAGTACTGGCAACTGGTGTCTGTGTACTATATGAATGTAAATGAATGAGCAAAAGGAGTGTGTAAGGATCCTGTATCCGTTCTGAAGTTTCTGCCTACCCCTATGGGAAGGCGTGAGTTTATGTATGTATGTATAATATAAATATGTTGGATCCTCTACATAGGATCATGATTAGGTATAGTGTCAGATACATCTATTGTGGGCGCAACAAAAAACAAAGGTTGGTGTTTCGTGTTTTAGGCATTGTCTGCCACCGCGGTCACCGGTGTTCGCCAACAATAGATTTTCTATTGTCTGTTGTAAGTGCAACTTATCATAACATATCCAACATAAATTCAAAATATTTTTTTTTTACTTTTTCAGTCAGGAAATCATGGCAGGAAAATAAGGTACTTAATAGAAGAAATCAAAATACAGTACTGCTACCCCAGATTAGATGTTAATGTTACTAAAGGGTTCAACCATTTACTAAAGTCACCATTCAGTATTCACCCAAAGACAGGCAAAGTTTCTGTGGTTTTCAAGCCAAGTAATGCAAAGAATATGAAACTGGATGAAATACCCTCAATCTACAGTTTGCTAGATGACAGTGCCCCAGAAAATGCTCAGCATGAAGCTAATATGAGGACAGCAGTGAAAAACTTTCAAGAAGTAGTATTTTCTTTGGAAAAAGCTGAGGCAATCAGAAGAAAGAACGATGCTAGTAAGTATCTGCATAATTTCAATGCTTTTATTATTTTTTGCGTCTTGTACACTCAACTGTTGGACACTAGCTTATCCCTGATTTATAGTTTTACCATGCAGTTTAACATGTTCCTTGGTTTCTGCTTACTTTGATCTTTTCTGGTTAAAATATTGATGCCAATGGATAAGCTACTGCCTAAGGGTAAGGCGAATACGAGCCATCCTCCACAACTACCAGTGGCTGGCACCTCTTGCTGCGAAACGCGTGAAAACGTATGTGAACTGCTTGTCGCTGGGCTACCGGTGGCTTGTTTGCGCCTAACCTAAGTGTTGATAATTTTGGAAAGCTTCCTTAGTTCAATGTGTCTTCATGTTCATTTTTACCATATTTTTACCATCATCCTAAATCTGCAGTTTTATTGTTTCAGATATGTCACTGGAATTTTGAATATCAACACGGCCAACGAATTTGCTGCTTGCAGTCCATTAATGAAGAGCCTTCAACCTGTTTTGTAACTTACTTCATTATAATTACAAAGAACCATGTACCTAAAGGCCATTGTGAATGTAAAAAAATGCCTTCATTACTAAAAACTGGAAAACATTCAAATAAAACAAACTGAATTACAAAACATCTATTTATTTCCCTTTACCAAGCAATAGCTAGCTTCGTCAATAACACTCGTAATATTCCTTAAAGTCGATATATAAAATTTATATTGCTATAACAAAAATAAAGATAAATTCATTAATAGTGGGTGGGCATAGAACAAGCATAAAATATTGCTTAATTATTATTTTTCAAACTATTAAATTAAATTGAAGTGGCGTATTTTTGCGGTACCCGTACCGCAATTTCTATAATATAGCATCTAGAAAGCTATTTCTTGAAGGCTTCGTGGCAAAACTGGAGTTGTTTACAAACTATGCTATAGGCAAGCGGCTTTTTTTTTTGTTAATTTAGTGCTAATCTACTAAGATGAGGGTTTTCTAGGTCATGACTAAGAACTGATTTTGATTTGAACTCTGAATCTTAGCACGTAACCATTGACTGGTCATATTCCATAGTCAATGCTAACCAAGTTATATTCGAGATGAACCGCTGCAAACATCAGGATCAGTTTATGATAATTTCTAAACGTATGTCCTACATACGTTTAGAAATTATCATAAACCGTGATCCGTGATCGTAATCGTGAAGTTTTAGATAAAACCTTTATCTAAAACTTTAAAGCTGGTTGAAAGGCATCTGGCATCATAGACATATTCAACGTTTATTTTTTATTATCATATCATGCTTGGAAAAGTATAAAACAAAGTGATATGTTAAAATAGAATTGGAATATGAAAACTTAATAAGTTACAGTACAATTATTATAATCACTGCTTTAATAAGAGTGAAAGCAGAGCGTGAAATTGCTTCAACTCCATTGGGCTTGTCATTCTTTCTCTCATACAGAGCAACTCAGAGCCACATTGAGGAAATCTTCAAATCCAATGGTAACGGTTCCATTCTGCTGTGTGTCACGTGTTCTAAATGCTTCAGTAAAACGTTGGAGCTGCACACATAGAACAATGAAGTGATCTACTGACACTTTCCCTTCCTTGGAGTCGCATCTCTTTACGAGGAAGCTCACGAACTCAGGTGTGAACCGGAAACCCATCTGCGTCAAAGCTGGAAGATAGATAAAAAAAATACATTATAAAGAAACAGCATCACACCTGTATTGAACGAAGGGATAGGCGGAGTTGTAGTACGTATGTTTGAATTCCATGTTTCAGGAAGCGAGCCTACTTTCGTTAACCGGGTACAAATTCAGACTCCTTCCTGACAAACTCATTACGTTAAAACCCAATAAGGTTTCGTTCGCTCGGGTGCTTTTAAACGCGGTGTTTTTTTTACCACGTAGGTACTAGATTTTCAAAGCTCGGCTTTGGTCCGAAAGTTGAAAACCTAACAGTGTGTTATTAAGACACTAGGGATGCTCTGTTGGATTCTCAACGCTCCACTCATTTTTAAATAGTCTTCTATAATAGTTCCATACATACCATTGGAAAGTTCCTTCTCCTCTATGCTCCCCGACTGATCCGTATCGTATGTCTTGAACACCGCCAGCCATTGGTTAATGTAGGTGTAAAGTTTCTCAAACTCTTCAACGTTTATGTGTCCTGTACGATCTTTGTCGAACATTCCTGTAAAAAGAACGATATAACATATTAGATTATTACAAGAGATACATATGCTGCCAAACTAAAAAGTTGTTGCAAAAAAGTAAAGGTGTGTTGTACTCTTCGGTGGTACTAATAAAAATGTAAGCTTACCGAGCATTAAATTGCAGGCAGTTTCAGAAAAAGTTTGGCCTTGAGCATTCACTAATGCTGCCTTCAGCTCTTGCGCTGTAATGAATCCAGATCGATCTTTGTCAACTGCTTGAAACCAATTCTGGACTTGAGGATTAACTCCACCTCCGGCTCCTATCGAGGGATATGGGCCATGTCCCATTTCTAGTTGCGCCGGCGGTGGGCCTCCGTATCCAGCTGGAGGTTGTCCATATCCTTGCGGCGCACCGTTACCACCATAGCCAGGCTGAAAATGAGCAAGATTTTTGGAATTATTATGTTACATTAGGAGATATATGGTCGTAATGGCTCGGTGGTTAAAAGCCTCGCCTCATGCACGTGGTTGTGGGTTCAAATACGGGCAAGTAGGTAGCAACGTGACTTTTTCAATTCCAGAGTTTATCTTGGACACTGACATCGGAAACCTGGACATGTAAATCAGAAATCGCCAACCCGTCTTGAGCAATCGTGGTGATCAATGTTCGTGCCTTCTCTGTATAAGAGGCCTTTGCCCTGCAGCGGGACATAATCATAATCAGCCTATAATGTTCCCACTGCTGGGACACAGGCCTCCTCTCTGTGAGAGGGAGTGGGCAGAGGGACAATAATAGGCTGATATTATTATTAGGAGACATTTAATTGCAAAAATCAAAATAAAAAGTCATTTATTCAAATTAGGCTGAGAATCAGCACTGTTCGAACGTCAAAATTACAAAAGACAGTCCCCGAAAAACGCCCGCCCTTCACCACTTCCTAGTGCTATCGCTGGGAAAAAGTGGCGCAACAAACTCCCCAGCAGCACAGCTGTCTGTTCAGTTAGAAAATTGATTGTATACAATACTAAGTAGGTACCTATGTTAAGTAATTAACATTACAAGATACAACATAAAATTAAATTATTTGCCATATGTCAGCTAGCCACGCCAATATACCAACAATATAATAAAAAGCTATAGGTACTCAAGCTAAAAAATAATTAATTAAAATTAAAATGTAAATAAAAGCCTCCCGGCATAAAGGGCGTGACAGCTTACATATTTATGCATTGCTGGGTTCTGTTCACATAACTGTCACTTGAAGTCACAAATGATAAACTAGGACCATCGAAGTAAAATAAATAAATAAGTTAATACTAATAACAATAACCTGTCAGTAAGCTAATTCTGGAGAAAGAACACAAACATTGTCTTGCGTTAACCAAGGCAATCAACTATTCTTATCGTTTAAGTAGTCGTTGATGGAATAGTGTGCTTTTGAACAAAGATTGGATTTTACTTGAGCTTTAAACGCATTGAAAGGCAAGTCTAGCAAAGAAGAGGGTATCTTGTTATAAAAGGTTATAGGTACCAAGCCCAACAAATGAGTTATGAACCTTATGAAGCCGGTGAAAGGGGGCACGTAGTTTGTCCTTATTTCCAGTGTTAACACTGAGAATATCACTGTTTTTAGTGTACAAGTGTAAATTTTGCCTAATATATATAAGATGTTGGCGAAGATGAATTGTGATGCAATCGTGAGCATACTAATATCTTCAAAAAAATCTCTTATAGAAAACAGCAGCCTTTATTAGAGACTAGCCTCGTCCTGAGAATTGTTAACACATTAATCTATTTTTCCGTTAACCTGCTTTACAAACTAGCCCGGTCCAAAGGAGTTATCTATTGTGTACCGATTGAATGATAGGCCCAAAACCTTTTCATTCGTTTGAATTTTTTTCTCTAAGCTCGACAATGTATAGGGCAACCCCTTGATGTAGCAGGTGGCCAGATGACATTTATTGTTGCTCCCTCACATAAAAAAAGCCTGTATAGAGGATTTATTGTTCAGATCAGACAGGTATATAAATTCTTTATATTCCGTATCAATTCCTTAGCCATATTCGTTCGAACGAAAGAAATCAACAGGCCTCGACGCTGTTCCTATTATTCAATTGAATCCACTCCCTATCGTATGTAATGTAATGCTAAGCCGAAATCGTATGTATATCGTTTGCCTAATCGCGAGTACGTAGTAACAATGCGGCCCCATCGTGCTCTCGTAAATTCCCGTGACTAAGGCTCAAATCACACTGAGATGGCAGCGGCCGGCTGCGAAGTGGCGAGCAGTTTCAGTGTCATATAATTTTAAACTTTATCTACATAATTAAAAGACCAGTATCAATATGGTGCATTCTGGCGTCGCAGCCGTTCCGGTGTGAATCGGCCCTACCACAGTACAAACGATAGAGCTGTAGCCTCGCAAAGAATTGAGAACTAATCTGCAGTCGCGATTTATTTGCCAAAAATGTAAAAAGAAAATGAGTTTTAGGAAAAATAACTTTAAATCCCACACAATAAAGATCAGTTTACGCTACAACTTCAAAACATTTTTATAACTTTTTTCGATAGTGCTAGTCACTCTGAAATCAACTTAAATGTTATTAAAATAAAGTTGATATTTGTTCAACTTGAAATAATATTAATTAGAAACATAAGTTTTGAATAGACTTTACGTTCAGTAGTTTAGAGATGTAGTGACAGAGGGGTATTGTAGATTACTGATGTTCTGTATTTAACAGTTGTGAAAAAAACTAAGACTAGCAGTTGCACGAATTGATACAGGGCTGCAAGGTCCAAGGATTTGTGAAGAATGAATTTAATTATAAACAGTCAACACTGTCGGGAATCGAACCCGCGACTATTGGCGTATGTACTCGTAGGTGTCATTGTTAAAGTTGATTCAGTTCCCGCTCGTGTTTATTATTTTAAAATCTTTTTTTGTTTAAATCTTGTGGAAGTTTAAATATTTTGTCCCAGCAGTGGGAACATGGGTAGATTATGTGAAGGAGTGCAGAGCTAGTAGATAAATAAATAAAAGGTTATTTTTCTTAGATTATTTTATTCTATAAAGTATATAAATAGTTACCGTATTTACACAGTATGAACAATAAAAAACTGCATTATTACTATTTACGTTTTTACACTTATCAATAGGTATTAATTAAGAAATGCAGCAAAGTAAATTCAACTGTTGTTAGACGAAAAAAAACAAGCTTTTCATCCTCGAGGTAGAAAAATAAATCATGGACGTTGTGCTCTGTTAAAAAACGTAACATTGTAGGTAATATGGGAAAATCAAAACCCGGCCGCAACCCAGCTAATACTTAACGGGGGCGACAATTACGGACGGGACGTAAAAATGCTTTACGTTCATTTATTTTATCAGCCCTCTGATTCAATTCAATTTTTAACGTCTATTCTTTTCGGTTTCTCAACCCAGCTATAGGTACCCCTTAGTAAATGGCCGTTGTGTCGCGGACAGGAGCTAGTTAGTAATAAGGTTGACAAGAGGTCAACCGCCGCTATCCGTGGTTGTACATTGTCCAGCTCCCTTTGTAACGGAGACGGTTACACTTAGCTATATTCTTCACCTATTATAAATCGTAGATTTTCTGTTACTGCTCCCATAAAACTAGGCAACAGACCAGATCTGGTAGTCAGTTGTCTAGAACTTCTCTAAATAAAATTTAACATTAGGCGTGTAGAACTTCTCTAAATAATTTTTTTCTTTGTATGACTTTATTTGTAATTTACATCAGATACGCGCCGTTCCTAGGAACGGCGTAGGTTTTAATGTGCACAATAATTACGGTTATATAACCAAGCTACGTTTCAATAATATATTATACAATTGCTGCATTTCCTAGGTACGTAAGAAAATGTGTCTTTATAAATGAGCATTGTCTATCGATCTTTGATCTTGTCATAGAATGTAAAGGTTGAATTAATTTATGATTTTCCTGCAGGTTTGTTAGAGCAAGAAAATCAATCCATATTATCGCCTGACCTGCATTTCTTAATGATAATATTATTGTGTGCCCCAAGTCATAAATATTCAATAATCTCACTCCCATCACACATAACGCTACACCTATAAACTAACACATTTTAGTAACTAATTACATTACCTGCATTATATGTAACATTACTAAGGTTTTTATTGTTATTCATCTTTAAATTAACAACATTTTATTTTATATTTTACTTCCTAGATACAAATCAGTAGAGGTGGATTACTATGGTAATATAATTTTAGGTGGTATACCTAAAAGCACACACAAATCACTGCATTTTACAGTCATAGCACAAAACAATTACGAAAAAGCATGTTCCGAACCTGACTTTGGTTTAATTATTTTTAAGTGCACTTTTAAGTGTTCCTCCAAATGCAGATGTATTTCTAAAATTATAATGTCACATATACATTATATACTTAAGCCCATATCAAGTCTCACCTAATATTTAATAAAAAGCTGCTAGATAAATCACATGACATAGCATCTAGAAAACTGTTATGAAATAACAAATTTAAAAATATTTATTGCCTATTTAATATTACAAAATAACAGTAATCATACACTTATTACTTAAACGACATTCAGTCTTTTACATCAAAACCAATACTGGCAAGTTTGTTACATTTTGTACTAAGCAATCAAGTTACATAGATGCCTAACTTTATTGCGATTTCACTAACTACACTATCATTATAAGATAGATTTTGTATAACTGGGAGAATAGTGACTAAAACAGAATAATACTTAGATAAGTATAATTATGAAAATGTATGCAAATACATAGCTGCCGGATATAATATACAAAGTATTGTTGAAATACCTACTATGCTAAAAGTCTTATTATTATTGTTAAAGAGTTTTGAATTTTAATACCAGGACTTGATTAATGCTTCCTTTTTATTTCACATAAACATTACAGGTATATTTTATTGAATAAGAATAGTGTTATTAGGCATTATTTTTAGATATTATTTATTTATTTCAACTAATTGGTGAACTTTGTAATAAGACATTAAATGTCTGCAATAACATAATGGCCCCACTAAATAAACTATTAGATATTTACTGCTTAAATAAAAGATTCTGAATATAAATTTCAAACTATAAAAACAGTTATAAAGTATTATTTTTATAATTGCTCTCTAATATAAAATACCCTAGATCTGTTATATTTTATGCATTTTGATGCCAATCATACTTATTAGAAAATGTAAAAAAATATATAAAGTGTGGAGCACAATAGGAAGATTATACATGTAATTAGTGAAACTGCAGGAAACATAGGTATTATTGTACCTATCACTTATTATAAACTATAGAAATATACATTACAAACTTAAACATTACCACTGTGACTAGAAAAACTATATGTAGCTGGTGTAACAGACGTATTTACACACACCTGAATTGAGGGTTTAAAAGATGATGGAAGAAGTTTATGTGCCTCAGGCACTGGAGAATAACTCTGGCATACAGTCTCAAAATGCACTTGTTCACTTCTATCGGTAGGCACTCCATCAAAGCTTGTTTGTTTAGCAGAATCACCAGTTCCACTATCTTTGCATGACGAGTGCTCCGATATATTGTCTGAAAACATTTGAGGTGAATCACTGTCACTATGCACTACATGTGTCATTTTTATACTTTCGGCGGGAAAAGTATGCACGGCGCGGGCCATGCGTCTACGAGTGTGATAAATGATTACCACCCAAATAATAGAAGTTCCTACAGCACAACACACAACTGTTATAATTATAATACCAGCCATATTTTCTTCATTCACCATAATGGCTACTGGAGGCAACACACGTAACTCAGTCATATCTTTTTTAGTACCCAACTCATTAGTAATCTCACATTCATAACGTCCAGCATCACTCGCTTCTGATCCAATTATGATCAGCAACTGATCATCAGCTGTAAGGAAATGGCGCTCGGTAGCAGTAATGGGAGTTCCATCTTTAAGCCATTTTATAACAGGCTTAGGAGATCCTGATATCATACATTGTAATACCACAGAGTCACCACTAGTCACTTCTTTGTTTTCCATAACTCTGACAAACGATGGTTCTTGCAATACTGTAAGTGTAGCATTAGCTATAATAGTTCCAGCTGGATTTTTAGCTGCACAGCTGTATATTCCCATATCTGTGGTTTTTGCATTTACTATAAAAAACAAGTGGTCAGTTGGCATTACATTCATTCTTCGTTCTCTTGCAGCAGGAAAATCATTGCCGCCATCTTTTTTCCAAGATATCTCAGGTGGCGGATCCCCAGTGGCAGCACAATTAAGTGTTACAGTCTCTCCTGTCTTCACAGTAACATTCGTTGGAGTTTTTGTAAAACGTGGAAAGGTGACTATGTTTACTTTAGCCTTTGTAGAGTATGTTGTCCCAAAAGTATTACCAACAACACACTGATATTTTCCAGAATCAGCATGAGTAACATTAGGAATCACCAACACTGATGTTGCTCGTGGTTGACCATTTGGTCCGATAGTGATATTTTCATATACCATAGGGTTGCTAACATTACCATTGTTCTTTCTCCACAAGAAAGTCATGTTGTTAAAAGGAATGGATGTTGCAGAACAAACTAAATTAGCTGACCGTCCCTTTATGGCAAGATGAGTTTTAGGATGTTCCACTACTTTAGGCTTAGGTGAGTCACCACAGTTGTCTTCCTTCAGTTTAGTGACTGACACCCCTCTGACTTCAGAGGGGTAGGCACAGTTAGCTGTAACATATTTTTGTTCAGCCTTCTCTTTTATCCATTTTACTATCCATAATAAATTACAATCACACAGCAGTGATGAAGAATTCAAATGTAACTTTCTTAATTTAGACATGGAATCAAATGCATGTTGTTGTATGGAAGTTATATTGTTTCCTTTTAAATCTAATTCAACTAGGTTTGACAAGCCATCAAAAGCTCTTGAATTAATAGATTTTATATGGTTAGCAGCCAGGCTAAAGGAATTTAAATTCTGCAATTTTGAAAATGGTCCAGACATGTCTTCGACAGTCCAAGATATTTTGTTATTATTTAACTGTAGTGTCTGCAGCTGGATCATATAGCCAAAAGCATCCTGAGCAATTGATGAAATCTTGTTATATCCAAGGCTCAAAGTTCTAAGGTGGACCAAGTGTTGGAATGACCGCCCCTCTACTTCCAACAAATGGTTATGAGATAAATCCAAGACTTCCAGGTTTGTGCATAGTTCCCAGCTTCCAGAATCAATTTCTGATATCAGATTATTTGACAAGGATAAAGTTATCAGTGACTCCAATCCATACATCCAACCTTTAGAAATATTCCTTATTTTATTATGGTCCAATTGTAACAAATTCATTGACTTGAATCCAAAAAAGGCACCATCCATTATATTGTCAATATTATTAAACCTCAGCTTTAATGTTGTCAAATTAGATAACCCTTGAAATAGCAGCGGACTGATCACATGTAACTTGTTATGGTTCAATTCAAGAGTTCTTAGATTTGTCTGATACATAAACAAGTGATTAGGAAGTGATTTTATTTCATTCCTATTCAATTTTAAAACTTCCAAATTTGACAAATTAGTTAAAGCTCCTTCCTGTATGAATTTTATATGGTTACTGTTTACATTCAGTATTCTGATGGAACTATTAGCAGGAAAGGTACCTGTGTCTATTGATCCAATGTTATTCCTATTCAAACTCAGTTCCTGTATTTGTTCATGATGCAGCAGGTTTGGTATGAAATGAAATAAGTTTTTGTCCAGCTTCAATTCTTGTAAATTCAGTAGTTTGTCAAAGGCCTCCGTAACGTTTTCATTCAACCTATTATAACTGAGATCCAATCGTTCCACCCACTTAGGAATTTTTGGCACAGATACGAAATTCTTCTTTGAACAATCGACGTACTGTTCCAGGCAATCACATTTGTGTGGGCACTCAATGTTTTCTGCTTTTATAGAAAAACATATCAAACGGATTATCGCTATAAACAACAACAAATGAGAGAGTCCCATTTTCATGCATTTGTATAGCTGCCCGATTGATACAACAAACGACGAAAACTCTTTGTTCTTACATAATTCAGGACACTAATGAGACACACACAAGTCTATAGTAAAACACACTTTTTCAATTCTCATTTCTGACAATATTCGCATAGTAATTGTGTTAAAAACGATTGATTTGAAAAATAACTCAACATATTTACGGCGACCCACTCGACGGCCATTTTATTTTATTCAATGTTTGTAGTGATGTCCATTACGCTCTTTGGTTGATTTGTTGGTTACCGGTTTTTACACACTAAAACCGTTTTAATCGTTCCACCAAAACCGATAAAATTAAAATCGTTTAATTTTGTAAATAAAAACTAAAACACTAGTAAGTGTTTTAGTTTTATCATTATTTGTTTATATCTTTAAGTATAATAGATTATTACACGATTATGAGTGATTAAATTGATGCATTTTTTGGTGGTGGTGCAGAGGTAGTTTTCTTTGCGTCACCACGTCGTTTTTGCGGAACGAAATGCAGGCTCTACGCGTTTGCCAAACTATCACAAATTCAAACGTGTCGAAAGATCGTTTGGCTTGGGTTGTAAGTGTGGGCAAGCACTTGGTAAAGTGGGTGATTGACGTACGAGCTGTACGTACAAGAGAGATGGATGAGACTCGCACAGACCAGGGAAGCACGACACAAACGGGAGGAGGCCTATACTAAGCAGGGGATGGAACAAGGTTGCCAATGATGATGATGATACTTCGACAGTAGTAACAGCCTTTTGTAAGCACGACGAAATATCAAGCTATACATTTTCAGTATAAGCTGCATTCTCATTGTACGAAAAGCCATGCGAGGTCAGCTAAAACTAGAAATTATACGAGTAGCTTGATATGTCGTCGTGTGTATTTACAGACGCCAGCAGGTCAAGCTACCCAAAACTGTAAATTTTTCCCAAACAACCTTGAATCTTAATGCTTTAGCGATAAAGTTGAAAATCTATTAAAGAAATTTGACAGATAGTAGTAGCTTGATGTGCTTGCGTCTGTATATGATGAAGTGACAACCGTCAAACGTTAGCGTTCCTTACATTATGTTTCGTTACCACGATCTTTTAAGAGTACAAATAAAAGTTATAATTTTTTATTTTAATAACTATATTATCTTGAGCGCTTGTAGAGGTTTGTAGTGCGCCAAGTGCCAAATGTGTGGAGAGACGACTAATCAAAGTTAAAAAAAACCGACCAAGTAATGTTGTGCGTGTTGGACACTAATATAATCTGTGGTCGGCCCGCACACAGCGGCTTCCGTTATTCCCGATAGTTATTATGAAGTTTGTCTTTTTTCATAATAGTGATGGCAGTGGCCGACAGTTTAGTAATGGGGATACACATTTATGTATAACTACTGCCACTACCTAGCTCAGTTCTGGGGGTCTACTACGAAGTGCAAAGTGCGAATGATCGGATCGGACCGACACATGGCCGAACCGAGTATTATTGAAAAATGCGAAAAAAGTTCGGATCGGCTCAGTTGGGTCGGGACCATAGTCAATATTCGAAAGAATGTAGGAGTGTAGGATCGGGACCGACCGAACCAAATACAAACTTCGTAGCAGGAAACGGCCGATACCACTTTGGAGTAGACCCCCAGGTGTCATCGTCGACTGTAAAAACAGGGAAATTGTGAAAAAAAGACAACTGTCCGTATATCCGTAAATCACAACTGTCATTATTTGACAGTTGTATGAAATGGCTATAATACGGCAAATTGATGTAGGGTGTCAATTTGCTTAAAATTTATTTCTCTGACTGACAAGTGTGACATGAATTTGACAACTAGCTGTCACTATCCATATTTTTTTTTTAAACCCAGCTACTTTATTTAGCATTAAATATAACTATTATACCCCTTTGCGCAGTTGCTAGCTGCTAAAATACTGCAAAAGTACCTTGAATTCATTATTTTATTTTTGGGGAACAAAGATGAAAATTACAAAGCCAGTTTTCTACTAAATCTGCATATTACCAATCCTAGACTCTTAGTTTTCTTAACTCATCTTTTAGTGGGTCCAAGTCACATACTTAAAAGTATTTTTATTGAATTTATATTAGACAACAGAAATATACACACACAACAACAGTGCTGCCATAGCACAAACGAGCTTTCAGTTTTTTTGTGTACAATTTTATTACTGTCAAACTGTCTGCCAGTTCCGCCACCGCTTCATTCTGATTGAACAAGGCATGTCACTTAGTATGTTGTTGTTTCTGATATTTCAAATAAGTAGTTCTACTTTTTTTGTTTTCTGCATTTTCTACTGCGTATTTGAAGAATTACGGGGGGCAGGGAAGACACTTTTGCGTCTTTAGCACTGAAACTAATTAAAAAGTAAATAAAAATAACTGCCAAAATGAGGGTGTACCTACTATAAGTAAACCTCTGCCTAACCCTTTCAGGGAATACAGGTGTGATGTTTTGTTATGTAAATAAATTTTGTAAAGTCAGTAACACTTGAAGACTTACCTAAAGAAAGGTACCCCACTGAGGTGCATAGGTTTTTTGGTCCTGCTATTAACCTGTCTGGTCTTGACTAATTAGACACAAATTTTTATGTTGTTACATTATCTACATGGCACATGGGTAGATATATATTATTATGTATAGTGTATCACCTCAAATTCATGGTAATATTCTCTGATAAAAGTTAATACATCATACAATCTTCTAAAACCCAATTTTATATTTAACCCAAATAGAAATTCAGTTTATAAAACAGTCTTTAGACTACCCTTAACTGTCAAGAACAATTAGTTGCAGTTTTCAAAACTGCAACTAAATGTTTAGCATACTTTCTAAGACCAATAATTGACACTGGCAAGTGCAACTTGTCCTCAATAAAGCTGTTTCACCCACAAAACATTTAATACCTTTACTACTATTACATTTCACCAGAAATACACAACATATATTACAAAATCTTTGACCATAGGGGCAATTCTCATTTTTTTTTTTTAATAATTGCAGGCTAATCTGTGAAAAATACCACTAATTTCCCTACATTTTTGACATTCAACAATCAATGTCCAAAACTTGTAAAAATGTAGGGAAATTAGTGGTATTTTTGACAGATTAGACTGAGTGAGATGAGAATGAGATTAGATTTCAAATGTTTATTATTATGAGAATCCTTTTGATTTATGAACTTAAATGAAGCAAAAAGAGTGTGTAAGGATACCTCCATGCCTGCCGGGGCAGCGGGGCCTGCCGGGGCAGCGGGATTGTCCGAAAGGGTTACCGCTACCCCGGAACATAAAGGGCGAAGGAAGGAACATGGGTGGGTTTTAGTCAGTAAGAGTCTGACACTCCCTTCCGCTCCACCCAGAGCGGGAGGGGTCATTTGATGATTTCCCATCCCAAAAAAAAAAAAAAAAAGGATACCTCCATGGGAAGGTGTGAGTTTTTGTATGTATATTATGTTATTATCCAGTGGGATAAGGCCAAGAGGTGCTGTTATTGATGATGCAACAGAGGGGTGAGAAGTGAAGTGAAAGTAAAATATGTACATAGTGATGAAGATATTCACTGAGCGCCATTCTCATTTTAAAATGTAAAAGAAACCAGTGGAGTCTGCTACGTCTAATTCCATTTTGTATAGGTACATATTACGTCTTTTTAAGTTGGGATAAACATAAATGTACACAAAATATATTTTTGTGTCAAAATATTACATAAAGTAAGTATGTAAAATGATTTCTGAAGGCAACTCAGAATTATACGACTTTCACTCTACGGGAACAAGTCAAATATTGAAATGTATGAATTATAGGTTCATCTTAATTGAATTTTTGGCTAAATTGGCATTTCATTTTCCCTTTAAGAAAACAAAAATTAATCATTTTTCCTCCTACATTTTGGTTTTAAATTATTGTAATAAATGGCAAAATACTTCTCTGTTTCTCTGTTTGTTTTCTGTCTTCTCTGCTTTTGAAAGTCAATATCCATATTATTACCAAAAGGTATTCCGACCTATTTTCTTTTTTAAGTAATATTTGTAAAAGTATATGACTTTTTATACGTAGGTACTTTAATAGTCAATTGACGAACTTCTTAATAGTTTCTTGAAAGTATGAATGTTTGTTAGAATGTTGATACTTACATAAGCCATCACTTTCCTTCAAACCTGAAATAAATAGAACTGTAATATTAAATGTACCAATAGCATGTTCCATTGATTCGTTAACCACACTAAACAAATTGGTGATTATTATTGTATTTTGTTTGTTTGTTTTTATAAAACCTATACTTACTTCTGGTGCAAGTTGATTAATGTTTTTCTTATAATTTTTACTTTGGTTAGGAGAAGTATAATTCACAGAGTTTGCCAATGAAACTTTTTTACAGGAAAAGAAACACTAATTTCGGGCCCCACCAACAGATCAACAGCAGACTGATGACAGCAAGCATTCAAGCAAGCAAATTGGGTTGACAGTGACAGACAGTGACAAAACGTAGCGTTCCAGAGATTGAGTTGATTGTTTTACTACTGAGACTAGGGTACTAAAACCCTTAGAAAAACCCATCTCTCTTTTAAATCTATAGGGTACACTTTGTACTAAAATAAAATTACTTTATTGTGGTTCAGACTTTCAGAGTGCACTTTGCGCATTGTTTTTTTTAGTTTTCTCTGATGGATGGATGCAAAATGCAAAATAATGCGATAGTGATGCGACTGTTATTTTGTCCATAGAACGTATTTTTCTGACACCTGCATTTAAAAGCCACGCGCATCAGTATAAAATCATGGCATAACGATTAAAATTCTACTTTCTCTTTTATTCCTGTAACCTTTATTCAGTTAGCTAGTAGCTACCTTTAGCTAAAAAAAGGAGAATTTACTTTAAAATAATGCTGTTTAGGTAGCACTTCCTCTGCATTTACTAATTTTTGTGCACGTCACGTCACGTCATTAACGTCAGTCCCAGTCCTGTCGTCAATAGCTGCTATCAAAATACTTATCCCAAATTTTTATTGTTTTTCATGAGAAATTGAATTGCAGTGGAAAATGGAATCATATGAAAGTGTTATTCTTGTTAAGAATGAAGTGTTTGTGTTCAAAATACCTCCTAAAACTTCAAATAGAGGATATAGGTAGGTGTTATAATTTTTTGTATAGCGGGTAATTGTTTTGTAGGAAAACGATAAAACGGTGGGTGTTTTTAGGGCAGCTGATTGGAACTTACAAGAGCCGCAATGGACGGGGCGAATGAGACTTGTTGCAAAAGCAGAGGAACTGATAATGAAACTGGAAGACAAATCTTCTGGAGAGCTGTTTGCCAAATGCCCTATTGACAAATATCCGGGGTTGGCTCTCGAGTCCGTCACAGATAGTTCACGTTACTTCGTTGTCAGGATTCAAGATGATAATGGCAAGAGAATTTTCAATTTTATACATTTCACAAACCTCATTGTAGCTAAAAGTATTTTTTTTTAATATTGCTGTATTATTTCAGGTCGAACTGCTTACATAGGTCTGGGATTTGGAGATCGATCTGACTCATTTGACCTAAATGTTGCTTTACAAGACCATTTCAAATGGTTGAGAAAAGAACAAGAAGGAGAGCAAGCCCCTCAACAGAACCTTGATCTGGGCTTTAAAGAAGGAGAAACAATAAAAATTAATATGAAGATCACTGTAAGTACTTGAATGTGATTAGATTTGTATGTACTGTAGAAATCATGTTACAACAATAAAGGGCAACTGAGTCAACCCTGCTAATGTAATTGTATAGTGAGTGAGTCATCTAATTAGATAAAAAACTGTTTGTTGCTTGAATTGTATTATTCCACAGTGGGTTTTTAATTGGAATGTTATTTTCTCTTTGCAGAAAAAGGATGGCAGTGAAGGCAGCAGGCCGCGCCGCGGTGTTGGGGCGGGTGGTGGCGGGGGCCTGCTACCACCCCCACCAGGTGGCTCGCGGCTTCCACCCCCACCTTCTCCACAACACGCCCCCACTCCTGCCGCTGCTGCCCCTGCTGCTGCTAGTTCAGAATGGGGTGACTTCAATTCTGCCAGGTAATGCATGGCACAATTGATGACTACTTCTTAAAACACTATTTAGAATGAACTTGCAGAATACTACTCACAGCTGGTGCAATGTGTCTATGTTTATGTGTTTAAATTAATATATGATAGTTTCTATTTATGTGGGACCCATGGGTTAGTTTCCTTGCCTGCTATTAAGTTACTCCTTTGTCCAACGTTATCAAAATCACTTACATTGGTGTAGAGTTTACAATAATGTAGACATGCTTGGTATAAATGTGATTTTTGTGTTGTTTCCAGTGCTCCAAGTCAACAGCCAGTGACGCCTGCCACCCAACAGAACTGGGTGCAGTTCTGAGCTCACACCACTACTGTGTTATTGTGATTTGGTGTCTGTTGTAGGATGGCACTCACGTGTGTTGCACAATACTTAAAATTACTTAATTACGTAGGCATACTATATCAATAGCTCTCGTATTCATTCTCGTAGTAAGTTAAAATAAAATATCATTATCGTTGTAGGGTAAAATATGTTATTGATACATTACTATTAGATGCCAGATCACAATATAAGATTATGCAATAATTACTATTAATAATTGATGTACTTTACTATCTGTATATGTTGTAACACTTGTATAATTACTTAGGTATGTGGTAGAATATTTTCGGCTCTATATAATTATTGTTGTTATCGTATATGTTGTTGAAAAATGCATGTCATAGACAGTATCTATGTAAATAGTTGAAAAAATTTAAACGAATACCACATAATGCTAGTTGCTATAATATTATGAAAACATTTAAACTATCATAGAAATAAATACAAGATCTGTATCTTTGGCATTTGTGACGGATGTACAAATAAAACGAAGGTATAAAAGTAAAAGTAAAATATTATCCATAACTTATGTTTTTTGTTTTCTTTCAGAATAATAGTATTAAATCTAGGATCAGTTCTTTAAGAAATAGCTAGTTTCTCAAGTATATTAATTTTTAATTCAATCATGGATAACTGTATTACTAAGTACATGGTAGCTACTTTAAACCTTATAAAAAATAGAAGGACATATTGATGTAACCTGAGTATTGTACAACCGTACAATCTCTCAATCGCTCTCATTCTTATAACCATAAGAATGAGAGCTTTGAACTCAATTCCCAGACAGCTATTTGCTTTCATTTCTTTACACAACAAACGGCAAATTCTCGAATAAGATATTTTATCTACTACTTATGTTTTAGGTTCAGAGTTACAGAATGAAATATAAATTACACCGTTCATGTTTGTTTGAATTGAAATACAAACCTCTAAAGACGGTCACTGACCGGGATCGTTTATGTGATCATTTGTTATTTTTCTTCTTTGTGTGTCGATGGCAAAAATATAGCACGAAAAAATAAATATCTTTTTTTCAAATTTGTTTAGGCCAAAATTCTGCAACGCGGATACCATTCGCTGACCCAGCTATCCTCACGTGTGTAAGTGACAGGACATGCGGTGCAAGATGGGAGGTGAGCCATTGTGGAGGGACACTGCGTACACACCGGAGGTCTGAGCCTTCCATGAACCCTCACTCGTGGAGGTTGTCCTTGCTGCGGCCTACTTGGGTACAAAGTCTATTTAAGGTTTTCTAAGTAGGCCATGGTAATTTATGCCCGGATGGGAGACTCTGATGGTTTAATAAAGATATTTGTTATTGGCGTATAATAGCAGGGGGCCTGTCTGTAGTTTCTGCCTACTCCCATGGGAAGCAGGCGTGAGTTTATTTATGTATGTATGTGTGTCTACTGAAAAGGTGCACTAATCTAAACATGCCTAATTAATATTACCTTCAGGTAATAAATATGTAAATGCTCAGTGAGTATCTGCCTGGATGTGAGGAGGCAAGGGGCAACGAAATTCGTTGCCCCTTGTCTTATCGTTTATCAGTAGGTAAATAATCTGCTACATTGATCAACGAGCGCTGGTGTACTTCCTACGTTCAGTTTGTTGTCTTGGTCAGTTCAGGACGCGCCATTTCATTAGACGAATCGATTAGCAAAGTGGCTAAGTTGGCTACAGATTTTTGCGCAAAAGGTGGGTTCGATGCCCGCACTGAACAAATATTAATCTTCACGTAGCCCCGGTACTGCTACCGATTGCGCAACCTTTGGATAGACGCCAAAATGTCAGTCGGTAATTGCATTGTAACGGGTTTTTCCGCTACATAGTTATTGCTTTGCCAATGCATTGGAAAACCGACGAGAGCCTGTTCGCTTGAAGAAAAAGCTTGCAAAAACTTGCACTAGTTAGGTACTTGGTACTTATCCTCTCGGGGGTCGGACCGGGATTAACCGAACCAAAGTATACGTAAATAAAGTAACGTATGTACCGCCCTCCATTACGAAAACCATATGTACGTTTGCCCAGCACGGCCCCTCAGAATTTGCATTTATGGTGTACACCATTGCAATGTACTCGCCTCTAGCAGTATATGTACCGATTTCTTTTTCAATGTACCTCTATACTTTTGAAGAAATATGCAAAAAAAGGTGGCCGTGCCAGCCAAACGCTTTCAGCACGGCCCCCCATGTAACTTGAATAATACATACCGTATTAACAAATGTCTATAACTCATGAAATGTACTCTATTAATACGTTATATGTGCCGCAACAGTTATTGTGAATTCATAATAACAAATAATATATAGATGTGGATAAGGGGCCGTGCTGGAAAAAATCATTTTAAGAAATATCTAAAAAAGACAAAACATACTTAGCCAAAAACTATTAAAAAATAATTGAAGTTTAGCAAGTAACATATGTACCGCATTGATTTCTCATACAACTTGTTATATTGTGAAAAATAAATCTATTTAAGTTCATTCAGCACGGCCCTCTATAGTTGCCTATATCTTTTTAAATAAGCCGTGTATGTTTACAAAATTCGACTTCCTGAATAATATATAGGAGTACATTCCTTTCAACTAAATTGCAATTCTGCTGTATCAATACTTTAGAAGATAAATTCAATCTAAAATATACATACATTAAAACTGATGGGGTGACCATGATTCTACATGAAAATAGGATAAAAAATACTGCTTAAATTGAGTAAATCTTTATTAAAATAAACAAATCAACAATATGGTAAACTATATAAACGATAACTAGGTACTTATACATAATAGGTCGATAATCGTACAAGTGTCAAGTTAGTGTCGCTAAGACTACATAGCTCAAAGTCTTAAAAATCATACATTACAATAAAATCACAGATTCATTACATTTCACAAATTAGTTCGTTTACATGGAATAACAACCTATGTCTCAATAACACTACAGAGCTTAAAAATCTTAAAAAATCACAGATACGCGTTCAATAAATCATATTGATTGAACCTTACATTACACTAATATTAATTTGCATGAATCGCTTTAATTATTTGGTATAATCACAGGCAATTAATTAAATCCACGTAATCACAGATGTTTTTCAACGACTATAACAATTAGAATATTGTTCGTTTATGTTACTAATATTATGTTACCCTATATGTTATCTATGTTACATAAGACCTTTTATAGCTTTGAATATTAACATAATTAACACGTTTGGTATTTTGGCATTAGAAGAATCACTTGCTATCGAAACTACTTCTCAAATTTGTAAAAATAATTGCGGTGGAACTGTCATTTCAAGTTATAAATTACAAAGGATTATAACCTTTGATTTAAATGGAATAGATGCAATAGTTTTGTGTAATATCCCGGTCACTATTAATATTCAAAATCAAATTTATGGTGTCGTTGGTGCCATTGAATATGTAGGGAATTCAGAGGGAACTCTGGGCCATTATAAGTGCCATACGCTTAGCCATGATCTGTGGCTATGTTATGATGATTTGGCCTTGAAAATTAACAACAGTACAGTGGAGTCGATATTTTTACACACTCTTACTTACGTTTTAGTGAGTGATATGTGATATTTAATACAACTAAAAATAATAACTTTTACGAATATTCCGCTTTCACGTCGGAGCGGAGCTCAGGGTTTGCTGAATATGATCCTATGAGTGACGGCTCTGGTAATTACAGTGAAACCAGAATATGTTTTTGAGCCATGGTTTTTAAATACATGTATTTTGTAATAATTTAAAGTTAATTTTACACTATTTAAGAATCTGGTAAAGACTAGTTGCTAAAAATATGCATATGAAACTGTGAACTGTTTAATAAGAAGTCAATACTGTTGTAATGTCATCTGTGATTACTTTTAATAAGTTAATTTATGTACTAGTTTTTCTATGATTATTCCATAGGCAACATAATATTAGGAACATAAACGAACAATATTCTAATTGTTATAGTCGTTGAAAAACATCTGTGATTACGTGGATTTAATTAATTGCCTGTGATTATACCAAATAATTAAAGCGATTCATGCAAATTAATATTAGTGTAATGTAAGGTTCAATCAATATGATTTATTGAACGCGTATCTGTGATTTTTTAAGATTTTTAAGCTCTGTAGTGTTATTGAGACATAGGTTGTTATTCCATGTAAACGAACTAATTTGTGAAATGTAATGAATCTGTGATTTTATTGTAATGTATGATTTTTAAGACTTTGAGCTATGTAGTCTTAGCGACACTAACTTGACACTTGTACGATTATCGACCTATTATGTATAAGTACCTAGTTATCGTTTATATAGTTTACCATATTGTTGATTTGTTTATTTTAATAAAGATTTACTCAATTTAAGCAGTATTTTTTATCCTATTTTCATGTAGAATCATGGTCACCCCATCAGTTTTAATGTATGTATATTTTAGATTGAATTTATCTTCTAAAGTATTGATACAGCAGAATTGCAATTTAGTTGAAAGGAATGTACTCCTATATATTATTCAGGAAGTCGAATTTTGTAAACATACACGGCTTATTTAAAAAGATATAGGCAACTATAGAGGGCCGTGCTGAATGAACTTAAATAGATTTATTTTTCACAATATAACAAGTTGTATGAGAAATCAATGCGGTACATATGTTACTTGCTAAACTTCAATTATTTTTTAATAGTTTTTGGCTAAGTATGTTTTGTCTTTTTTAGATATTTCTTAAAATGATTTTTTCCAGCACGGCCCCTTATCCACATCTATATATTATTTGTTATTATGAATTCACAATAACTGTTGCGGCACATATAACGTATTAATAGAGTACATTTCTTGAGTTATAGACATTTGTTAATACGGTATGTATTATTCAAGTTACATGGGGGGCCGTGCTGAAAGCGTTTGGCTGGCACGGCCACCTTTTTTTGCATATTTCTTCAAAAGTATAGAGGTACATTGAAAAAGAAATCGGTACATATACTGCTAGAGGCGAGTACATTGCAATGGTGTACACCATAAATGCAAATTCTGAGGGGCCGTGCTGGGCAAACGTACATAAAACCATGGATCCAGGTCTGCTGGAGAGAACCGTAAACGCTTTATGCAATAGTCGGGACTCGGGGACAGTATCATCTTTGGTCTGCATAATCAGCCTATAATGTTCCTACTGCTGGGACTCGGGCCATCTCTCGGCGAGAGGGAGTGGGCTGTAATCCACCACGCTTCGGATTATTGGTTCTTTTTTTTTTCTTTTTTTTTCTTTTATGAAAAAACGTTGCCCCACACTAGGAATTTCTCCTGTACTTATCGTGGGTGCGTTTACAAACATTGAAACTCACATACACAAACAGCCAGGCCCGGAACAACTACTTGTAGGTCATACAAATATTTGTTCCGTGCGGGAATCGAACCCGCGACACGCAGCGCAGCAGTCAATCGCTTAACCACAACGCCAACCGTGCCGTCTAACAGAGGAAACTGTTTCCTCAGGATGTTTTCCTTCACCGTTTTGAGAGCAGTGGTCATGAAATAATTTAAGAAAGAAAGAAAGAAAAAGTATTCATTGCGACTCGTACAGGATCATAAATTAAACACACAAAACACAAAGCGAAACAACAAAGGCGAATTACACAAAGTAAAGCGCCTGTCAGGGTTCGAATCTACGACCTATAACAATTTTTGGATTGGTCGTTCTCGCTTTCTCATAAAAGCGTGTCTGTGTGGAAAGTCTTTTCGATAGCATCACTAACAACATAAACATAACATCACGCCTGTTTTCACCGAAGGGGTAGGCAGACCGCAGAATACCTTCTTTTTTTTCGAGCGGAAAATGTGCCCCGGGCTTTGGGGATATCTAGGTACTACCGGGAAATGAGAAATTTTTACCTCACTAAAACCACCCCGGTGGTCACCATCTGCACATAGGAGGGGCCGTTACCTCTCAAAAGACCGATCCGAAACGCCTGTTTGGGCATATCTCTAGTGAGACTGTAAAGGGGTCTCCCCGAAACTTAACTGTGTAAGTGTGCAATGCAGCACGTGACCACTGTGCGCCGTGTTCCCTGAGGTCACTTAGTGGGCGGACAGAGTCCCTACTGTGAGCGCTTAAATTATTCAGACAGGGTTTCGGTGTTTTAGGCGTCCAGGCGGTTACCTCCGCGACCCTTTCTTTTCCCGCTCTGCAGCCTCCTTTTGGACCATCACAGTCTCACAGGAGGTCATTTCCCTCCAGCATAGCTATTCACAACCACTCGATACGCTTCCGTACACTATCGAACATCAATCAATGTTACCTATCGTAGGAGTCCTCAAAATACTGTTTACAAGTCCAAAACCCAAAAATGTTGTAAAATCAAATAGACAACCGCTATTCTTCCGACAGCTGCCGATCGATTCTATAAAAATCTCACCGTGAAAAGTTAGGTGAAGTGAGCTTAGAGTGAGCTGTCAATAGTGTCAATCCCTAGTATTAGTTGGAATGACAGCTCACTCCACGCTCACTTCACCTAAGTTTTCACGGTGAGATGGTTACAGAATCGCACTGCTGTTTGCTGTCTGAGGCAAGGTAAATCAGCAGGTTATCGAAACGTGTCATTTTCGATACGATAGCATGTCGGATGGTTGTGAATAGCTACGCAGGAGAGAAGTGTATACCTACTATCTAGGAATCATCTACATTTCACCGTTATGCCTAACAAACAAGTACCCAATAATAGGTACCTAATCTTCTTACTCAAATTCCGGGAGAGCTCCTATCACCTTTCAATAGCTATAACGTATCTTTCCTGTGATTTTCGCGCGTGAAATTGAAATTGTCTCAGAGGGCGGCGTTTCGGGTAAATATTATCCAAGGATTTACCCTATATCACCCCGAAGGAGTCTGTGGCACTTTTTCGGTGGTTTTCTTGTGAAGGCCTTTCCTACCTATAAGCCGACCTATACTAGGTAACGCATTATTTGTGTAGCACTTTTTAGATTGTAGTTTTTTTGTGATGGTTAATTAATCGGTCCGTTGAGCTACACGATGACTGATGCATGTATGCTGTCCGACTGTCGAGTCAGGTGAACTCAAGGCTCTTTTTTTACAACAGGCCCTTCCAGACATAGCCCTGTATTGTTAGACTCACATAAAATCTGCGGGGTAATTGCGTAACACACTATCAGTAGCAATGGGTTTCATTTTGACAGTTCAACAACATTCATTGCGTTATTTACGTTGTTGATCAGACACATTTTTCGTACATATGAAGCAATGGATTAGCAATGTCCTTCAAAATGATTCAGATTGAGATCGATAGTGTGTTACGCAATTAGGGTGCCGGTCCAGAAAGCTCCATTTTTTATGAATCCGGATCCGAGTCAGGATACTCCAATTATAATGTAACACCACAATGACAGTTTTACTTTTCAAGTCAGTATGCTATCTACCTATTTAAATTTTGTAAAAACAATAACCATCTCTGGAGCATCGCAGGTATAAAGGGCCCTGCCTACGGCCTGGCTGGAGGCTTTAAGTTTACTTAAGGCAACCACAGGATAGTCCGGTTAAGTAGTCACGACCTCTCTAGGTCAACTACGAGATGCCATATATAAAAAAAAGGGGAGCGGTGAATGCTTATGCGAATCCCGCACCGCCGGCCATAGGCAGAACTGGAACACCGCGGTGGTTTTAGCCGGTAAGAGTCCGGCATACCAATATCCTGCAAAATCATTCAGATTTTGATTAGTAATGCGTTACGCAATTAGGTTGCTGACTGGACAAATAACATGACCTGTTTTTTTCGCCATTTCTTCTCAGGGATCCGTCAGCTAGGAAATGCCATCTATTATATTTTTTAAATATTTACCAAAAAATTGACTGGATAAACTATAGTAGAATCCTGAGGTAGGTAGGATTTTACCATGTTTGATTTAGCTTTTTGTATATAGATAGGTACCTACTGATAAAGATACTTTAGGTAAGTGCACGTACATACTTAAAGTATGTACCTATGTGTATTGTGTAGGTACATATATACCTAACTAGGTATCTATCCATAACTTATGCAAAGGTTAAACTCGCTAATATAGCAGTAAAATAAGCAAAGTGTTTACTTCAATGAAACACTCCTGGAAAATTAAGATGCGACATTGAATTTCCATTACCGAAGAATAAGTTATGGAGGGCGAAAGTGCGCTCCGAATTTTAATAGCTCCTTATCATGTCAACAGTTTATGTAGGTGTTGAGAATAAGCTGTACCTAGCTTCTCAATGATAAAGGTAGGCAGCTAACAACACAATTTTAACAACCTACAAGTACCTACTTAGATAATTATATACCGCCTGTTGCATATAATAAATATGGCGTGCGACTTCGGAGGGCGCCTGTGATTCAATCAGATTGTACCGCTGGTGCAGTGCGGACGTGTCTCTGGGTTGTACACCTACTTACTGATATTTGTGTTTTATTACATACTACATAATACGGATACAACATTGGCGACGAGTAAAAGCGCAGTAAGTAAATTAATTTACAACTCAGCTATTATCCTGTTTACGGATTCTGGTCAACAATATATTTTTTTTTCTCCTCAAAATAAAAAAAAATAGTGGTACCATAAATATTATTGTCATGCACTCAAAGTAAATAAACACGTGCACGCACTATGCTAGCACACACAAACACATTCACACAATAGTTCGGTTGTTAAACTTTATTTGTGTTCCTCACAAAGTGGATAATTAGTACTTATGAGGGTACCTTGGTGTCAAATTGGCCAGCTGTACTAACTTGTTTTATATAATATTGTGTAACTACCTACTTTTTTGCTTTGTTTGCTACTGATCTCGTACATTGTTGTTATTGTTTTGCTTGTTCTACGTCTGCACGCTTCGTCGTTAGACGACGATTATTTTTGTGTTAAAATTTAAATCTCATATAAGTGAACTGTATCTTGTTCTTATGAGAAATAAAGATTCTTTAACCTTAACCTTAATACCATAGTTAGACAAAAGAAATGTACAATACAGTTTGAATAGTAGATTAATTAATTAATGGATGTATTATATGTTATAACTTCCTTAGATTAATGTGAATATTCTCATTTAATTACTTGCATAATTGCCTATTGTTGACTGGATCCGTATCAAAGTTCCTTTTGATCTAAAAATACATCAAATACAATTCGTTAAGTACCCGATCATAACAAACAATAAGTACCTACCTACATAAAAAAAAAAAAAAAAAAAATTAATACAATACTTTGGTTGGTGCTCGATCTGTTCCTGTTCTATGAATATAATAGCAATTCGGGATGGCTTATTCTCCTTGTATGGCGAATTGATAACGAAAGTTATGCTATGTAGTTCCGTTATCAGTCACACCAAGGTTCCACCATCTATGCTAGTAAAATAAAATGTTTCCTAGTCATTAATAAAGTACAACTACACTGCCGATCAAAAAAAAAAAAAAAAAAAAACAACTTACGTATATTGAGCCCTATTTTCGTTGTTACAGATCGTCTCAAATATGTCCCTGTCCCAATCTCAGATACCGACACTAGAACCATTTGACTGTGAAGGAGATCCATCATCCATAGGTTCCCGTTGGGAAAAATGGAAACGTGCCTTAGAAATATATTTTATAGCCACACATACCGAGGATCAGTTAAAAAAACGTGCAATATTACTCCATTTTGGGGGTATGACATTTCAAGACATTTATTTCAATATACCTGGAGCTCATGTAACTGACACTAATGCAACAAATTTATACGACATTGCAATCACAAAATTAGATGAATATTTTTCACCTAAACAAAGTTATTTATTCGAGTATTAGAGAAAGACACATGTTTAGACTAATGAAACAAGATCCGAACGAAAAATTTGAAAAATTTTTAATCCGGTTGAGACGACAGTGTTCCAAATGCAATTTTTCCAACGAAAATGAGAATCTGATCGACCAAATAACCGAGAAATGTAGTTCCACTAAACTAAGGAAAGCTATTTTATTACTTGGTGATGAAACAACAATAAACAAAATCACGGTTGAAGCAAATTCCCTTGAGACGGTAGAAAGACAACTACATGAGTTCCGCGATGGGCAGAGTAGTAATTCTAACATGATGACTAGCACTGTCAACAAAATTGACACAAACGTATCTACCAGTCATAGTAAAATGAATGGCAAAATATACAAGCGGCCTTCAACGGAAGGTGACAATTCCTGCTGCCGTTGCGGTAGTAAAACTCACAAAAGTGACTCAAGTTCCTGCCCGGGCATAAACGCAACCTGCCTCAAGTGTGGTTTTAAAGGTCATTTCCAAAAACACTGTAGAACGAGGGCTGACAAAAGAAGAAATTCTCATTTCTCCTCAAATAATAAAAATAAAAACAAAAGGGCTAAATTGGAGAAATCCACCAATAAAGAAGCAACATCTGTTGACTATATTTTCCACATCGACGACGATGCCACAATAGATTGTCAGGTTGGTAAAGTAAACATCAAAATGCTCATTGATTCGGGTAGTAGATCGAATATTATCACCGATAAAACTTGGGATTATTTAAAACAATCCAAAGTGGTAGTAACCAACCAACAAAAGTATTCCGATAAAACTTTCCTGGCCTACGGAGCCAAAGAACCTTTAAAATGTTTAGGTTCATTTGATGCAATTATAAAAATTGGTACACAGTCTTTAACAACTAAATTTTACGTCATAGAATATGGTTCAAGGAATCTTTTGGGAAAGGAAACTGCTATTTCTCTCAAAGTTTTAAAACTCGGTCATGACTTGAATTCTGTCGAACAAAGCCAATTCCCCAAGTTCAAAGATGTCGAACTAGAAATTTTCATTGACAAAACAGTCCGTCCAGTTTGTCAACCTTATAGAAGGGTACCAATTCCATTGGAATCAAAAATTAATAACAAAATAGATGAGTTAGTTAAAATGGACATCATTGAACCTGTAAGTAAACCTTCTTCTTGGGTATCCCCGATAGTGCCGGTTCTCAAGCCTGATGGCGATATTCGTATTTGCATAGATATGCGTTCTGCCAATAAAGCCATTATTAGGGAAAATCACCCTCTCCCTACAATGGAGCAACTCATTCCCAAATTTGGTAAAGCAAATATTTTTTCTAAACTTGACATTAAAAACGCTTTTCACCAATTAGAAATAAAAGAAAATTGTAGAGAAATTACGACTTTCATAACTAGCAAAGGACTCTACCGTTATAAGAGGCTTATGTTTGGCATATCGTGTGCACCAGAAATATTTCAAAAGACCATGGAGAAAATGTTATTACCTTGCAAAGGAGTAATTAATTTCATTGATGACATTGTTGTCTTTGGACATGACGAATCTGAACATGATGCTAGATTGAAACATGTATTACAAGTGCTCAAAGACAACAATGTAGTGTTGAACGAAAATAAATGTGTTTTCAATGTAAAAAGTATTCAGTTTCTTGGCCACGAACTATCGTCAGGAGGCATAAAACCACTTGATAAATACATTAAAACAATTGAGACTTTCAGACCACCGGAAACCATCGAGGAAATTCAAAGTTTTCTTGGTCTAGTCAATTTCGTTGGGAAATGGATTCCAAATTTATCCACCCTGACTGATCCAATCCGAGAATTACTCCGGAATAAAATGCACAAAAATGCCAATATTAGTGCACTTTGGAAAAAACAACAAGTAAAAGCTTTTAATAATTTAAAAATTTGTCTTTCCAAAATCCCTACTCTTGGCTATTATGACCCAAATGACCGTACTCAGGTGATTGCCGATGCAAGTCCAGTCGGGTTAGGTGCTGTACTGATACAGTACGATGAAAAAGGTGCTCGTATCATTGCTTTTGGCAACAAGAGTCTGACAGACGTTGAAAAACGTTACTGTCAGACCGAAAAAGAAGCGTTAGCTCTTGTATGGGCAGTTGAACACTTCCACATGTACCTGTACGGGAAAAGATTTGAACTTGTCACTGACCACAAGCCTTTAGAAGTTATATTTGGAACACAGTCAAAGCCTTGTGCACGAATTGAACGCTGGGTTCTTCGTCTGCAAGCCTATGACTTTAAAGTTCTTTATAAACCTGGCAAATCAAATATAGCGGATCCGCTATCTCGGCTGTGTGTAAGTTCACAAACAAGTCCTTTTGACGACGAACATCATGTCGACCAAATTGTTCAGTACGCACGACCTGTTGCCTTATCCCTGAAAGCGATCATAGAAGCGTCGAATAACGACGATGAGTTCAATTTGATTAAAGAAGCTTTGACACATAATAACTGGGATCCTTCAATTAACAACTACAAATTGTTCCAAAACGAATTGTGGTTACATGATGGTGTTTTGTTAAGAGGTAGTAAAATTGTTATCCCAGCTAAATTGCGTAAACAGGTTTTAGATGCAGCTCACGAAGGCCACCCAGGTATTGTAAATATGAAAACTAGACTCCGCACTAAGGTCTGGTGGCCAAAAATAGACAAAGAAGCCGAAAACACAGTGAAAAATTGCAAAGGATGCACTCTTGTTTCCGGCCCAAATCCACCAGTACCTATGAAAAGGCGAGAGCTTCCTACACAAGCCTGGGTGGATACTGCTATTGACTTTTTAGGTCCTTTACCAAGTGGTGACTACCTTTTCGTAATTATTGATTACTACAGTCGGTATAAAGAAATAAAAATTATGAAATCTATCTCCACACAAGACACCATCAAAGTATTGAAGGAAATTTTCTCCCGAACGGGTAATCCCGCAAGTATTACGGCTGACAATGGTAGACAATTCACTAGTCATGAATTTAAAAGTTTTTGTACCGAACAAGGAATCAGCTTATTCAATACGATCCCTTATTGGCCTCAACAAAATGGTGAGGTTGAAAGGCAAAATAGAGACATCTTAAAACGACTGAAAATCAGTCAATATGAAAAATCAGACTGGAAAGACGACTTGTTAAAATATCTAGTCATGTATAACAGCACACCTCATGCATCCACAGGTAAAACGCCCTGCGAATTGTTCTACGGGAGACAGTTCAGAGACAAACTACCTCTTCTAAATGACCTTGAGTGTAGGTTTGATGATTCACAAATTAGAGATCATGACATTGAGAAAAGAGAGAAAAATAGGCTAAATGAAAATAGGAAAAGACGGGCTACTGATAGAGAATTACAAATTGGCGAGAGAGTTTATGTGAAGAATCTGATTAAAGAAAACAAATTAGTTCCGGAATTCAATCCAACACCTCACACAGTTGTTAGTTCACAAGGCAGCGACATAAACGTAAGGAACAGTGAAACTGGCCAAGAGTACAGAAGGAATATAGTCCATTTAAAGAAAACCGAAGGTCAGTGGAAAGTAGTTGATCATAGAGAAACATCAGATATGGATCAAAATTAAGTTAATGGTAATGTTTGTATTAGAGTTAGATTAATCACGAAATGATGTTTATAATCTGAAAAAAATAACATATTATTTAATGTAATTATTAATTAAGTTAGACTATAAGTTGTTGAGTTTTAATAATCAAGTTGAGTTAGTTGAGTTAATAATCCATTCTTTAAATTAAATTCTAATAGTAACTCTAATAAATAATTTTATAACTAGTAGGTAATTGAAATAAAAATACAAACTGTTTTCCTTAATTAATCATTTAAAATAAATTAATGTATTACAAATAATAATATAATATCAAGAAATTCTACTACCGAATGTATAATTTTAAAATTATATGAAAAAAAGAGATGTTGCATATAATAAATATGGCGTGCGACTTCGGAGGGCGCCTGTGATTCAATCAGATTGTACCGCTGGTGCAGTGTGGACGTGTCTCTGGGTTGTACACCTACTTACTGATATTTGTGTTTTATTACATACTACATAATACGGATACAACACCGCCCATTGTGTCACCCCTTGTAAAATTTCTTCATTTCTACTTTTATACCTATCTGGAATTTTTATGATGTACATAATAAACAGTATTCTATCTAGGTATCTATCTACCTATAACCTACGTAGGTACTTACAATGCCACGCACAATGGTCCACTTGAAGGACTAACTGCGGAAACCAACCTTATAACACAGATCTACTTAATTATGTTTTGATAGCGGTATCGCTTCTACGTGCAGCATGTGGAGCCTGACACGAGCTGACGGTGCCGTGGCAGACCACGTTGACGACGGTGGAACGAGCTGGAAAAAAGCATATGAGTAGGTATGTACCTACCTAGGATCTTGGTCTCAATTCCACAATTCCACATTCGCTCTGGACCGAAGTTATGTAGGTATCATCTAATTCTTCTTCTTAGCGTATCGATGGCAAAAAGTTTAAACATCTTTGGCCATACAATGGGACAATGTAGGCTGACAGGTACCTAACAGCAATGTGCAGAATTTGTAACATCAAGCTTCGTCCTGATTATCACAGTAGCTAAACTACATAACTTTGTAGTCTTTGTCAACGATTTAACATGAATTATTTACATACATAGATACATAAACTCACCTTCTTCCCATGGGGGTAGGCAGAAACTACAGAACGTCACCTGCTACGATCCTAACATTCCTTACATACTCCTTTTGCCTCGTTTACGTTCATACATCAGAAGGCTAATTCCCATAATTAAAAGCGTTCAAAATCTAGTCGCTAAAGTCCGTTTTACAAAAGAAGTCTCGTAGACGCTGCGCCACTGTCGTAGGACGGAATCATAAATATTGATTTATTTATTTATCTCGACATCATATACGAGTAGCAGGCTTGGTTATTGGTTAATAAAATGCACATTCTTAAATAGAGAAAGGTGTCTGGGGTAGGAGAGTTGTTGTTGGAATGTTGCTAACTATATAATAATAATTAGTTCCACTTATTGCCGCGGGACTTCTTTCGGGAAACGGACTCTATCTCATCTCAGCAACAACCAATGTCAAAAAATTGTCACAAATACAGGGAAATTAGAGGTATTTTTGACAGATTGAGACAGATCAGACTGTGAACGTTCTTAAAATTACGAGAATTGTCCCTCTGGTCATACACGCACGCCGGTAGCGAGTACTATCTACCTGACCTTTCTTGAATTTTCTTTCTTTCTCGAAAAACATCACCAATAAGGTCACTATGTTATTATATCCTCTAAGGGGTCCCCTTCTCGAGCACTTCCGACGTTTGGCCCCCAAACTGGAACGGGCTGGGGCCGCCTTCAAGCGGCTCTTGCCCAACCTGGGGGGGCCAAACGCCTCCTGCAGGCGACATGGAAAGAGCGACTGTCGCAACCCAGCGCAGGGCACGCCGCGATAGCGGCGATAAGACCCCTCTTTGAGGAGTGGCTAGAGAGGCGCCACGGCGCCCTCACCTACCGCCTGACGCAGGTCCTCACCGGACACGGAAGTTTCGGGAGGTTCCTGCACATGATCAGGCGGGAGGAAACGCCCGGGTGTCACCATTGCCAGGATCGCCCAGAGGACACGGTGGAGCACACGGTGGAGGTCTGCCCCGCTTGGGCGGAGCACCGCCGTGTCCTCGTGGAGGCGATCGGCAGCGGCGGCGGCCTCTCGCGCCCGGACCTGGTGCAAGCCATGGTCCGGAGCGAGAGGGAGTGGGAGGCAGTCGCCTCCTTCTGCGAAGCAGTCATGCTAGCGAAGGAGGTGGCGGGACGGATGAGGGAGAGAGCCTCCCGTCCCAGCCGCCGCGGGAGACGCCCCGGGCGTCGGGAGTCAAGTGATGACTACCGGCCACCGTAGGCGCGGGCCTGCGGGCGGAGAGCAATGGGTAGCTCACCGCCCGATCAGGACCAGGCCCGTGCCGGACGGCGCGTAAGTGTTCCACGCGCGCCTCAAAGAGATGTCAGCATAACGAGGGGCCCCTCAGGGCCGAAGCCTGCCGGGGCAGCGGGATTGTCCGAAAGGGTTACCGCTACCCCGGAACATAAAGGGCGAAGGAAGGAACATGGGTGGGTTTTAGTCAGTAAGAGTCTGACACTCCCTTCCGCTCCACCCAGAGCGGGAGGAGTCATTTGATGATTTCCCATCCCAAAAAAAAAAAAAAAAAAAAAAAAAAAAAAAAAAAAAAAAAAAAAAAAAAAAAAAAAAAAAAAAAAAAAAAAAAAAAAAAAAAAAAAAAGGGGTCCCCTTCTACCTTTTGTTAGTCGTCTTTCATTCATGTTCTCAACATGACCAAACCATGTAACCATACTTTTTTCAATTAAAACGCTTTTTTTCTCTTTTACATTATTTACATAGGTAACATTTTATGAACAAGTAATTTTTTGGAAACAGTTATAGGTCCTGGGAATTGTAGAATCGCTCAATCGAATCCATTTCGATTTCAATAATACGTTTAAGACGATTGGATACGGTTCAAAAGTACTTTGGATTGTACGCCGGGACCTTTATTTCCATTATACCAATTTTGAATTTAATCCATTCTGAAACGATACCTACTGATTTTGATAGCCAATTAATTATAAATGAATAACCCGATACGCAGCGTAGCTTATGGCACTATAATGTACTTTTCACACCACCTGCTCGAAAATGTCAAATTATATGTCAAACAACCTTAACCTAAAGTGAGTCATTAGTGGCCGGGGGCACAGCCGGTCAATAATGTTGTACTGGATTTCATTATGACCCGCTGGTCAATAATGTGATTTGAATTTGGAATCTCACGTGCTCAGCTAAATTGGCAGTATAGTACTAACAAACACCCTTTGGTACCAGAAAGAGGAAAGCTATTCTCGATACCCTTACTACGCGTGGATGATATTCTCGATTTCCTACAAAATCATAACGAATGCTTTTTCATATCGTTGCCATGTTTTCGAAGACATAATATTGTAAGAATAATTAGATAACTACGAACCATTTTTTAAAAGGAATGGAATAACATTAAAACTGGCATTAATAATAACAAATACCGCACCGCGCCGTAATACCGTAATAGTAATTGGCTGTAACATTAGTTAATTTATTTTAAGTAAACTGCGCAAAGATTGCTGTGGATTTTGTGAATAAATAAATAAATAATAAAACCTATCTATACTACTAGTCGATTTATCACATTTTATCAAAAATACTCTATTTTCACGAGCGTCTCCAATGACGTTCTAAATTCAAAATGCATACAGCCAATCATCCAAAACCATTCTACCGGCCCTGTATAAAGCTTAGTTTACACAAACGCCACTTCCATGAGAGTGATATCAATAGACAATCAATAACACACGACAAAACCGTAGAAGAGACTTTTTTTTTTGAAAATCGAATTGTTCGTGTCTTGGCTACTTATTGGTAGACGCAATAAAGGCGCGAACTTTTGGCATTTAAACTTTAAATTTATCAACAAAGTATTATAAAATGTCGAGTGATGAAAGTGATTGTACTCCTGAATTCATTACAACCGAAGCTAATAATATTTCCAATGATTTACTGCCGTACTATGGCTATTATTTTCTCACAGTAGGTGTAAAAAGTAGAGTATCCTCCTCTGGGCTAAAGGTGTCTTTGCCTTGGGCTAGCTTGAATCCCTCGCTGCATTCAGGATTCTTGTATTAACTCCCTCGCTTCGCTCGTGAGTTAAACTCTTAACTCCCTCGCTGCGCTCGGGAGTTAAATCCCGAATCCTTCATTGCGCTCGAGATTCAATATGACGCCCGTGACATAAGACACAACTTTAGCCCCTCGGTGCATAATCTACTATTATTTTATTGTGCCTAAGGTTGGTCTTAACTTGCGTAGGTCGTGGTAGCATCTGATTGAGGTAGGTAGGTAGACCTATCGCATAGCTATGTTCATTCCATAGATATATGTATTTCTATGGCTCATTCGTATCAAAACGATCAGTACCTACCTAAGTACTCAGGGCGATAGTTTAGATATCATATTATTAGTTGAGTGATAGGTATGCGGTAGGTATTTTCATATATACCTAGATAGGTAGATACGTTATGTATCTACATCAAACATACTACTAAGTAGGTAGGTACAGACGCCAGCAGGTCAAGCTACTACAATCTGTCAAATTAATTTAATAGATTTTCAACTTTATCGCTAAATCATTAAGGTTCAAGGTTGATTGGGAAAATTTGACAGTTTCGGGTAGCTTGACCTGCTGGCGTCTGTACTATGAAGTACCGAAGACATAGTTTAAGGGTTAATGACGGCACTATCTTTTAATAGAATAAAGATATAAAGTTAAAAGTCCTACTAAATTTAAGTATATTTAAATCTAGCCTAACATAGATACATTTGATGAGATACTTCTAAATTTCAAGTTCCTGTTCAATAACTTATCTTTAATCATAGATCAGTCCTCACTTTTAAGGGAAGAAGGTCCTACTGCTAAGATAAGCTTAGTTAGAGAACTAAGCTTATCTTAGCACCTTCCTTCCTTTCCTCCCTTCCCTTCCCTTCCCTTCCCTTCTTCCCTTCTTCCCTTTTTTTTTTGTTGCGCTGTGGACTTCTAATGGACAGGTCTCTACCTTTCCATTAGAAGAATCAGCCTATAAACAAACACGTGCGCGCACTATGCTATCACACGCAAACACTTCACACAGTAGTTTGCTTCGTAATCGTTGTTTGTGTACCTTGGTGTCAAATTGGCCAGCTGTATTAACTTGTTTTATATGTAACCTACATTTTGCTTTGTTTGCTATTGATCTCGTACATTGTTGTTTCGGTTTTACTTGTTCTACATCTGCATGCTTCGTCATTAGACGACGATTATTTATGTTAAAAGTTAAATCTCATATAAGTGAACTGTAGGTGTCATGTTCTTATGAAAAATAAAGATTCTTTAAACCTAAACCTATATTCCCACTGTTAGGACACAGGCGTCCTTTCCGTCAGAGGGAGTGGCACGGCCCACTCCCTTTCCACCACGTGGGCCTAGTGGGGGTTGGTAGATATCACATATCTTCGCATTTTTAGTTCTAGGACCTGCCAGTTTCGTCACGATGTTTTTCTTCACCGCTTTATGAGCACTAGTGATTAAAATAATTTACACAAAGTAAAGCGCCTTTATGGGTTCAAACTTACGACCTACAACTCGTAAGTCGCGGCCCATTGGCAAAGAAAAGTGATCTAATATACATAATAGATAGGGTTACCTATTATATTAATAGTAGGCGTTGTTGGCAACAATAGCTAGTACCTATTAGTCAATTCAAATACAACCTGTAGGTACATAATTCTGTGTATCTATCTACCAGGCGTAACGATACGAACCTAAAGGGGCCCTTATAAATTCTATAATCAAGTCACTGTGCGGCTGTCATGTGCTACTTGGGCTGTATCAAAAGTTGTTGAGAGCCCTTTATACCTTTTTTTTTTGTTGCGCTGTAGAAGTCCTCATGGACTTCCTGCATCATGGGCGTGACAGACATACCCCATGCCGGAGTCTTACCGGCTAAAACCACCGCGGTGTTCCACCTCTGCCTATGGCCGGGGGTGCGGGATTCGCATAAGCATTCACCGCTCTCCCGACACTGACTTGGAAAGTAAAACTGTCATTGTTGTGTTACATTATAATTGGAATATCCTGACTCGGAACCGGTTTCATAAAAAATGGAGCTTTCTGAACCGGCACCGTAATTGCATAACACACTATCGATCTCAATCTGAATCATTTTGAAGGATATTGCTAATCCATTGCTTCATATGAGCGAAAAATGTGTCTGTTCAACAACGTAAATAACGCAATGAATATTGTTGAACTGTAAAAATTAAACCCATTGCTACTTATAGTGTGTTACGCAATTACCCCGCTGGTTAGGTTAAATTTTCATTGCGATTTTACTAGGAGAATGTCAGACCGAGCGAAGTAACCAGAATACTGTAGCATCCTGACTTGGATAGTTACTAGGTTAATTAAGCTGGGCGTTGTGATTTTACTAAGAGAATGCAGGAGCGAGCCAAGCGATCTCAAAAATTGGAGCATTTTGACTGGGATACTAGATTAAGCCGTCATTATGATTTTTCTAAGGAATTGCAGTAGCGATAGACCGCGCCTTTAGCCATGCCTTTGTAAGCCACAAATAAATTACATTATTTTAATTTTTTTTTTAGGTATTCGATAATTCCGAGCCTTTTATCAATAAGAATTTGAGGTTGTCTATAACATTTTACGAATTTTTGTTCGGGGGCCCCTGTAAGTTGTGGCAAAGAGGAAAATCTTCTGCAGTTAGATCTATACCCGATGCACAGAGCAATATAATTATATAACGGTAATAACAGGTATTTGGATTCTAAGTTTTCAAGAGACCATAAATGTTAGTAAGTATCCCTACGTGGTTGTATAAATCCGGGAACGGAGTCATCAACGAATATAATACTAATCTCTATTTTGCTAACAATTTCAGCTATAAATTTTCATTACTGAAGAAGTACCTAGGTAGGTACATATACTTATTTCTTATCTCAATTTCGTCTGTCTGTGTTTTTTCTCATTAGATACATATACATTCATTAGATATTTTTTTCTAAAACAATTTCACCCATTTTAATTCCTCAGTCGTGAAATTGGTTTATAAAACTTCTAATTAGGTTGTTTTATATTATATTCCTTTAGGAAACGGTCTTACCGCTGATGCGATCTTTTAAAGTCAACCTTTTTGTATAGGTATCCTAACTAATATATGCGTTCACGCTAAAACGGTTGAAGAGATTTGGATGAAATTTGGCACATGGGTAGACCATGATCTGGAGAAGGACATAGGCTACTTTTCATTGTGGATCGCATACGAAGCCATTTTGGAAATTTAGCAAATAAAATCCACTATTTATTACAGAAAATAACATTTTTACAGACTTTAATTACTTACTATAAATAAATGCCACAAATAATGCAGTATGTCACCATATTTACTTTAACAATCGTCAAAAATCGACGTTTCTAAACAAAGACGTTCTTTTTTTTGTATTCCTTAACACTCAAGTTACCAACTTACTTTTTTCAAATAACTTATTTATAGTACCTACTTTATTAATTTTTCGCTTAGCTGTTGCCGGCAGTGATAGAACGGTGATCTTTCTAAGAGAACTTTCGAAAGTTTTGCGTATTTATTATTCATACAGTAATAGGAGTTACTTTGTCGACTTATGGTTAAGTAATAGGTATATGATATAATTACAAAATCTCTAATATTTACAAGATATAACAACTGAATCTATACTTTTATTTGATCTAATGATCAGTTAATATAATGAACGATTGATATAATTTTAAAGTAACAAATTTTTATAAGCATAACATACATTGAATATAAAATCGTTTGATATACCACACAAAACACATAAAACCTATTTAGTCTAATATGATAAAACGCCTAGTAAAAAACACAAAGCAAAATTTCGATAAAACAGTTGATTGTGAACTTAAACATGTGGTTTTTATCTCCCTGTAAAAAGCATGCAAACAAGCATACACCATGCTTGCAGCAGGCATACAAACAAGCATACACTATAAATGCAGCATGCAAGCAAGCATGCCGCAAGCATGCAACATGCAGCACACATGGTTTCTATCACGGCTCTGGCGCTGCGTAGCTCCGGCGGTCCTATGCGAGCTTATCGTCGCAGATGTGTTTCACGCTCACCACCGGCGAGTGTTAAAAACCACCTGCTCCTCAGCTCGCGGGCCGCCTCGCCCCTTCGCGCCTACGCGATTTTAAATAACACTCTAGGGGTAGGGCAGTCAAGACTACGTGGAGTCGGTTTTGTAGCGATTCGTTTCTGTCACGCCGCTCCCGCAGCACGCTCGCTTCACTCGTTCGCCTTCGCGCGTTAATGGTCACTGTTCTAACCAAACCTAACCCAAATGATTCACCAACATAGAGGGGACAAAATAACTTTATATGATATGAGATGCACCCTACCGAGGACGAGTAAATAAAACCAGTTTTAATATTATGTACTTCAATAATTATTCCTAGAAGTTGGTTCTACAGTTTTATCCTTGTCATTTGGCTTGTCAGCCAAATCTCATTCCTACCGTTGTTTTTAGGGTTCCGTAGCCAAATGGATTCGTCATGTCCGTCTGTCTGTCCGTCCGTATGTCACAGCCACTTTTTTCCGAAACTATAAGAACTATACTGTTGAAACTTGGTAAGTCGATGTATTCTGTGAACCGCATTAAGATTTTCACACAAAAATAGAAAAAAAAACAATAAATTTTGGAGGTTCCCCATACTTAGAACTGAAAATCAATTTTTTTTTTTAATCAAACTCACACTTGTGAAGTTTCTATGGATAGGTCTTCAAAAATGATATTGAGGTTTCTAATATATATTTTTTTAAACTGAATAGTTTGCGCGAGAGACACTTCCAAAGTGGTAAAATGTGTGTCCCCGGGCCCTGTAACTTCTAAAATAAGAGAATGATAAAACTAAGACAAATATATGATGTACATTATCATGAAAACTTCCACCGAAAATTTGTTATGAACGAGATCTAGTAAGTAGTTTTTTTTAATACGTCATAAATCGTAAACCGCAATTTGCTGCTATGGAACCCTTCATGGGCGAGTCCGACTCGTACTTGGCCGCTTTTTTTCTATTCTTTTTGTAACACAATATTTGTCTCCTAATCTACCATCTAGTTTTCAAAGTACCTATTCATACAGGTTGCATTTAAGCATCAAATCCTACTAATATTATAAACGCGAAAGTTTGTATGGGTGGATGGATGGATGTTTGTTACTCTTTCACGCAAAAACTACTTAACGGATTTGGATGAAATTTGGCACGCAAATAGTTTATAACCAGGATTAACACATAGGATACTTTTTATCCATATATTCCCACGGGATCGAAACTTATGCGGGTGAAACCGCGGGGCGCAGCTAGTAGGCTATAGATAATCTCTACACCACCTACGCCCCTATTAGATAAAATAGCGCCTAATTTAATTAGTGTCTAATTTCATCCCCTTGAGACAATCATTGATTTAATCAACCTATACCTACTGTAAGAACAATTCCGTTACGCCAGAAATAGAATATATAATGTGAGGTATGTCTTTTGAAACAGAAACCTTAAGTCGGGACGAATGACTCGCGATATTCTGACGCTACGACAAGTGTTGATAAATTAAACATTAAGGTGTGCAAAACTAACGTCGTCGTGCTTGAACCTCGACGAGGTTCAAGCACGACGCTTGAACCTCGTCGCGCCAAAAGTGGCGAAAAAGATGCGACGCATCCTCTTAAGAACAACAAATTGACGTGACAATTCACATCAGCCCAGAAGGGTTTAAATATACTATAACCTCATATGGCTTTTTCATCGAACTTTATGGAGTCAGATGACGGGAAAGTCCAAACTGTGTGAGATTATCACACCTAACTCATGAACGTACTTCAAAGGTAAAAATCTCAAAAAAGTCATCAAATAGAGTCAATGATAAAAACACACTTTGCAAAGGCTATGCCCCGTTAGAAAAGCTGGGTTCAGCCTAGATCGAGCATTTTTGTTTTATTAATCAGCGAACACGTTATTTGCCTCCTTCTCATCATTTTCAAGGCTGCGCTCTTGGCCACTGCACTCGTCATCATTATCAAGATCTTCATCATCAACTGTTGTGCCTTCTTGGCGGGTTTTCTAATCCTTTTGCGGTTCATCCTGTCTGCCGCTAGAAAATAAATCAACGGTACCCTCTTCATTCCCAACATGTTGCTGTCCTCAGACATCGTGTGCTATTGTTTCTTCCTGCACACTGCTAGATAGCCTTATTGCGTGACATATAGACTGGTACTCGGCTTTCAGCTCGTCATACACTGACGAAAAACTCAAATCTTCGTGGTATGTGTAATTATGAAAACATAGGGCAGTGCTTTGAAAAAATGCGCTCAATATCAGCGCCCAATCGCCCTTAGGCCCAATTTATGTTCCCGTGGAACGGAATGGAAGCGATTTTTTTTGTACAAAGCATAGTGAACTTTATGTCAATAGTGTAACGTACGTAACTTAATAGAAATTGTTCGGTGGGATCCTAGTTGCTAAGCACTTAGAAAGTTTTAAAACACTAATGGAATTTCATGTTATATGGGACTAAAGAAAAGCTGTGTACCTACAGTGGCCTCCAAAAGTTATTTGTCATTTTTCCACTTCAGCTGTGACACACCACATTATGATTTAAAATCCTAGTTACGGTACACTATAACGGTTTTATTGACTACTTATGACTTATCATATTTTTTTTAATAAAGTGTATTAAATAAAAAAATAATCAAGTTAATCTCCTAGGATTACAAATAAAAAATAAAAAAACAATAAAGTGGAAAAATATCAACAACATTTTGGAGGCCACTGTGTGTCTATATTTTCCTACGAAAATACCTACTTAGTAATCTACCAATTTTGTTTTGTGACCTCCGGGACTGGGTAGAATGAATGTTGTTGTTTCAATTCTTGCCAGACTTAACTTAGCGAAATAAACATTGTTTCACTTGAGTCACTCAGTCTTAATAAAGCCCGTCTCAAATAAAATAGGCAAGGATCTACTTAGGTATAAATTCAAAGTCAAAGTCAAATAAATTATTTCAAATAGGCACATAAAAGGCACCTTTGAAAGTCCAAATTTTCAAAAACTAGAATTGATTCTAGTCGCCCCTTCCAAAAGATAGTTTCGTATGGAGAAAAACGGGCAAGAAAACTCCACCATTACTCTTTTAAAATGATTTATACTTTTCCATGAATGCTTTCTTTATTATATTTTCATGACTTGGAACAGTAGGAGGTACTAGCAATTTATTGAAGTGCCTATCAAAAAGAGACTTTTAGTGATTCCTATGAATCAATAAAAGTCTCTTCTGGCACTCTTTCTCACTCTTTCTTCGTTTCTTGTAGATAGGTAGGTACCGTTGTACTTAGGTATAGCTTCCAGAGGAAAATCACAACGCACCTATGAAGAAGAAGCCGAGAAGGAGAGAATACGAGTATAATACCTAGGTAGGAGGGACCTAATTATCCGAATTCCGACAATGTCCAATGCAATAGAAAAGGTAGAAAAAAACCAATGAACTATTTTTAGTAGTTACATTTCTACCTAATACTCACTATTTTTGTTGTAACAACATTTTATCTGACAAAAAAGAAATGATACCAATTTTCTTTTTGTTATAAAAGTAAGTCTAACTTGATATCGTCTGTTTTATTTGTTATAAGACCTTAGTCAACACTGTTACTCAATTAGTTATCTAAACAACGTTCATAAATCTTTGTCTTATACTTCAGATGTAGTCTAATGAAAATTTATGTTGGCATTGTTAAGTCCGAAACTCCAACGAATATTCAGCTACGAATTATAGCTATTATGACTTTACTTTGTGTAAATAATTTCATCACCTGTGCTCTCAAAACGGTGAAGGAAAAATTTGTGAGGAAACCGGCATGTCCTAGAACCCAAAATTCGATAACTTGTAGCAACTGGGCCCGCGTGGTAGATTACAGCCCACTCCCTCTCGAAGAGAGAGGCCTGTGTCCCAGGAAAGATTGTAGGCTGGTTATGCTTATGCTACACATCATCTGCCTAGCCTTTTCCCAACTATGTTGGGGTCGGCTTCCAGTCTAACTGGATACAGCTGAGTACCAGTATTTTACATGGAGCGACTGCCCATCTGACCTACACAACCCAGTTACTGGATAATAAGAAACCCCTTGGTAAGACTGGTTGTCTGAATTTCGGGCGTCTGAAGACCCGTAACGACTGTCCAAGATCCACGAATGACAGCTGGGACCAACGGCTTAACGTGCTTTCCGAGACACGGAGGTCTCTTGGTATGTAAATATGGTCACCCATTCACGGACCAACCACGCCAAGGGTAGCTTAATCTGATCGATCGACCGGTGCTGCTGTTATTACTTAGCCACGAGCCCCAGGTTATGCTTATACTATTGTAGAAACATAAATATCTATGGCTGCCAATGTCATGCATGTGATTATTGGAATTGATATAGGTATGTACTCAGATGCATGCAAAATCTGCACATTCATTTTTGTCCCTGATGTATGCAACATCAGGGACAATAAAATATTGATATTGTCACTATGTGGGTCAACTGGTTTTACGAGCACGGTAATCGAGTGGGAAATAGAGCAAGTATTATTTGTACGCTTTTTAACGTTACGGGCAAAAGGTACAATTTTTGGGCGAGGCATGTATTTTCAGTAAGGTGTAGGTAATTTATACATTTATAATATAGCGACGTCGAAACTGTACATTGAATATTTATGAAAAAAAGTAATTGCTACGAGGTGTGGGAAAAAGTCTGAGGTCGAAAATATAGTTTTTACTTTTTTTGTCTTTTTGTCTGTATATAGCACATATGGGTTCCGGATTGGCATTAAAACTACTGAATAATTTCTGTTCAATATTCGCACAAACATTCTTTTAAAGTGTGGTCATCAAATAGGCTAAGTATATATTATCACGCTATTTGCTATGGGGGATTAGAAATAAGTCCGTATTCCTGAACAGTTTCTCAACTTACATTTTCTTTCATTCATATACTAAAACCAAACAAGTGGCCGAATTCTGGGCCGAGACCATTTAGATTGCATCGACACGCTAAGAAGCAGAACCAAAGATCATCAACCGATGTTGTAGAGAATAGATATAGCTTCACGTTCCGAAGTATACCCAGGCAGGTGAGCGTAGCCGCGAGCACAGCTACTGTATAATATCGTAGTATATAATATAATGACTTTAATCCGTAGTAAAGAATAGCTACACAAAATCCAGTGTGTAGAAAAACGCAAGTTTTCAGGTACCTACTGTAATTTCAAAACAATAGAATTTTGAATGTTTTAAGATTATAAAAGCAGTAATTACATCCTAATAAGTAGCATCTGCCCGCGGCTTCGCCCGTATGGATGGCGGAACTTATTCCACGGGAACTTACTACCGGGACAAAACGCCTATCGACTTCCCAGGATGCCATCTATCTCCTTGGTAAATTTTTATCGAAATCCGTTCAGTGGTTTAGGCGTGAACAGGTAACATGCAGACAGAGTTAATTTAGAATAATTTATAATATTAGTATGAATGGGAAGGCAGTCGCTCCAAGTAAAATACTGGAATTCAGATGCATCCAGTTAGACTGGAAGCCGACCAAAGGCTAGGCAGATGATGATATGTATGTAATATGAATGGATGACTAGGTAATACCCATCCATTATGATTAAAGTAATTATGTGTAGCGACAGACCCCAAACGCTGTAGCATCGGTTTCTCTAAATAGTATAAAACACGGTAATTTTTCGCATCTGTCTGTTTGTCAGCATATTTCTTCTAAACTACTCAATGTATTTTGATGCGATTTTCACCAAAATTTAAAGAATATATTCTGGTTTATATAACTAATACATTAATACACATACATACATTCATCCCTTCTTCCCACAGGGGTAGGCAGAAACTATAGAACGGCACATGCTACGATACTTTCATACTCGAAATTTCGAATTTTTGGGAAGTCATCACATAATAGTTCGCACCATTGCACCCGTACAAAGCAGGGGCGGGTCGCTAGTATGTGCTAAATTGATTCGACGATTGCAGTCTGTCGATTTTCGTACGAAATGTTGGTCGGCTGGCCGATTTTGATAACGTTTATGGGAGCTAATCTCCTAAGTAGTAGTTGGCTGATAATTTAGGCGCTAATGGAGTTAGCTTTAGTATCTCTAGAGAGATCTCTAGAGTACTTAACGCTTAGTAGGCTTAGTAGTTCGATTAATCATCTGATTAATCGAACTTTAACTTAATTGTTTACTACTGTTGGAGTACTAAACTAAACAGTTCTGCCCAGCCCACCGGGGAATACAGGTGTGATGTTATGTTATATTACAAAGTAAACATGAATCACAATGTTTGCAATTTTATTCTTTTTCATCGAAAAATTTTGTAGCACAATTTTTATTTTTTCAAGTTTGCATTGTTCTCTTTACACATTCTGCGTCAATGAAAAATGAACAAGTTTTTTTTACAAGTTTTATTTCTATGAAAACTTTGAACGTATTCAATACACGTTTAAATATACCTGTGAATATGATAATGTTTAATATTCTATTACAAATAAAGGATAATACAATTGAAAAAATAGAATCTCTAAATTAAATCTGTACTTATTTAGGCCATCCGAGAAATGCGTAAACAGATTTATAGCAAACAGGAAATAAAAGGTATTGATTTCGGCAGCTCGACTGCTCAACCATGTGGAACGGATGTGTGAAAGGCGATTAACTTAAAGGGTTTATGACGCCCATATAACTAGAAGTGCTGACTGCTGCGACGAGATGCCTCTGAAACTCATGGACTGGCCATAATAAATTGTGATTATATACGGTAAAAGGTCAAGTGCGTAGCTTCGTAGCACGTTTCGTAGAACCTAGCTACGCCCGTGCACACGCCACGAGTACGGCACTACGAGACTCGTAGCTGCCTACGAACTCGGTAACCCGTAGCATGGAAATATTAAGAACTGATCTTGAAGAGCGGGCTTTCTGAAGTGTCTGTATACTTAAGAGTAATTGGTATGATATTGAAAAATATTTTCAGGATTAGTTGGATTTCGCATATTTCTGGTATTTCATGAATGAATAGAATCGTATCGTCGTCGTATTTTACCCTGTATTGTTCTTGTTGTTTAATCTGTGTAAACGAACATCAATAATGCAATGGTAGCAAATCCCAATTTTGCATAAGCTACAAATCGCTGTCGGAGCGCGGTGTATCAATCGGGCTTGTCGTGTCCGAGAACAATAGAAACCCATTCCGTTGTTCGCTTAGTTGATTTTTACAGCATGCGCGTGATGAGAACCGCTATGTACATAGTTGATTGACCTTTGAAATAAGGACAATGCATGCCTTTTTTTTTTTTTTTTTTTGGGATGGGAAATCATCAAATGACCCCTCCCGCTCTGGGTGGAGCGGAAGGGAGTGTCAGACTCTTACTGACTAAAACCCACCCATGTTCCTTCCTTCGCCCTTTATGTTCCGGGGTAGCGGTAACCCTTTCGGACAATCCCGCTGCCCCGGCAGGCTTCGGCCCTGAGGGGCCCCTCGTTATGCTGACATCTCTTTGAGGCGCGCGTGGAACACTTACGCGCCGTCCGGCACGGGCCTGGTCCTGATCGGGCGGTGAGCTACCCATTGCTCTCCGCCCGCAGGCCCGCGCCTACGGTGGCCGGTAGTCTCCAATGGACTCCCGACGCCCGGGGCGTCTCCCGCGGCGGCTGGGACGGGAGGCTCTCTCCCTCATCCGTCCCGCCACCTCCTTCGCTAGCATGACTGCTTCGCAGAAGGAGGCGACTGCCTCCCACTCCCTCTCGCTCCGGACCATGGCTTGCACCAGGTCCGGGCGCGAGAGGCCGCCGCCGCTGCCGATCGCCTCCACGAGGACACGGCGGTGCTCCGCCCAAGCGGGGCAGACCTCCACCGTGTGCTCCACCGTGTCCTCTGGGCGATCCTGGCAATGGTGACACCCGGGCGTTTCCTCCCGCCTGATGATGTGCAGGAACCTCCCGAAACTTCCGTGTCCGGTGAGGACCTGCGTCAGGCGGTAGGTGAGGGCGCCGTGGCGCCTCTCTAGCCACTCCTCAAAGAGGGGTCTTATCGCCGCTATCGCGGCGTGCCCTGCGCTGGGTTGCGACAGTCGCTCTTTCCATGTCGCCATGAGATCGAGCCGGAGGTCCGTCCGCTCCGCAGCAATTTGCCGCGGGAGCGGACTTTCCCCCCGGCGTAGTGCCTCCGCGCGCCACTCATGCAGGCGCGCGAGGACTATCGCCTCCAGATCCCATGGCGGCAGTCCGGCAAGGAGGCTTGCCGCCTCGCGCGAGATGGTGCGGTAGCCCCGGATTAGCCTTACGGCTACCACCTTCTGGGGCGCGTTCAGGTAGTGGGCGGCTCGCCGCCGCAGTGAACGCGCCCACACCGGGGCCCCCTATAGGGCCATGGACCGCACACAATGCATGCCTGACTTTATTAATGAAATACTTTAGTGCTTGCCTACTTTATAATTTACCTTTTTTATTTTCCTTCTAATTTTATAATTTGTAGTCACCATTCATAATTTATTTTCTCTATTGTTATCGTGTTTACACCTAGTTATATGTGCATGCTGTGGTCTTCTGTAATTGAAGGAGCACACGTAAAATAACCTTTTTTACTCCGATGGATATGTGTATCCTTTGTTGGAGATCCTCAATAAATAAATAATAAGAATTAATTACTTCGTAATCCTAGGGAAATTGATGTAAATAAAGCAAAAGGTCGAACACCGACCCGTAGTCACATATTCATCAAGTCACTCCACGTACGTAAAGATTCGTTTATATAAACATTGATTGATATTTCCCTCACAGTTCACTTCCGTATCAATCGTGATAAATGATGCCGAAGCGTGGAGCGCTAACATCGCTAATGTTGCCACTTACAGGCGTGAGTATCCAATACTTTCGCAGCCCCTCTAAGTGTAATGATCGAGATTTTGTACCTGCAAACACCCCTGCCAGAGTTTCAAAGGTGCTTCAAATAAGTATCATAACATAACACGAACCTCTTCTGTATTCTTTTCACCTGTTCGAGTCGGCGACACGAGAAGTTGTTAGTTTTGCTTCGGTGAAAGTTTTGAGGGTTTTTAATCAAGTTTCGTCTTACCATCAATATAATTTCCACTTTTGCCATCCCTTTAAATTACTTTGATAATCTTGCGTCTGTTCATGTTATATTATGCCGACATCGTGTAATATGTGTATATTAAGGATAATGTCTATAAGTCGTTTATGAAGTCTCCTCGAAAGCCTTACTCCATTGTTTCCTCATATTCCCTCTTTTTGCCCCCAGTCCCCTTTTCTTATCTGCTTTGTGAACGACATTTTCTAACTCATTGATCTACGTTCTGAGGGGCAATTCTCGTAATTTTAAGAACGTTCACAGTCTGATCTCAGTCTCAATCAGTCAAAAGTACCTCTAATTTCCCTACATTTTGACAAGTTTTTGACATTTGTCTGTCGCCAAGATGAGACTGCGACTAGATTTTGAACGTTTTAAATTACGAGGATTGGCCTTCTGAACTTTACATTAAATGGTTTCACGAAACTTTGGATTTCGGCTAACAAACCTATTAACTTTCAAATTAATTAATTTGCTCGGTGTTCTCAAAAATGTTCTAATGTCACAGAAAGAATACTAAACATGCTCGTAACGTGAACTCATAACGTAAAATTACGCTGTAAAGCGCTGAGTTATGTGAGAATCACAAAATTCTTAGTATACATGGTACTCGTACCTATACTTTCTAGGGTGTAACAGGTAATCCACGTACGTATTAGGTTAAGCGTTGCCTTGTTTTACGATTGGTGTGAACTTAACAACCAAGACGAGACAAGTTTGAACTGTTGTGCGCATTCTTTCTCCAAATTGTTATGGTAAATTACGTTCAGTATTAGAATCTGGATTTCTAGAATTTATATTTACAGATCTAGAAATAGTTTAGTGATTGATCTGTTTTCCCAGTCGAGATTAAATTTAAATACATAAATGTGATTGAAGGTGTTAACATGAACAGTAATTTGTGAACGTTGGTGTTGAAAACGTTTTCCGCAACTGTCAGTTGGTGAGATTGTATTAATCACCAAAATGTCATTTATTGCTTGTTAGTAATTAAGGAAACTGCGATTAATGTATTATTTTCGTATTCATGTCGTTAATCATAAACATAAGCTTAGCAATTTAAAAGGAAAATGTAATAAAATGGTAGTTTTATTCAAATAATCTTTTCCTAGAAGTTATGATGTCTCCAATTGAAAAAACGGATTTAACTAACACAGTTAACTTAGCTCTACCAATTTGTAATCAATGATTAGGTACATGTCACACTGATGCCTAATTATAAATTTAAATAAATAATAAATTTATTGAACGAATGTTACAGTTGTTAACTTAAAATTTTAAAATTAACTTAACATCGGTCTGTTACCGTTAGCGATCATCATTTGGATCTTTACGGCGGTCCCCAAACTAGGCGGCGCATAATGCTATTTACCACTGGAATTTATGTAAGAATAGGTAAGTAATTGCAAATGATTATATAAAACTAAATTAAATATTGAGATCGAAGTGAAAGTAAAACTTAAATCATAAATTATTATACACAGAAATAAAGCTTAAATTGCAACGAACAAAGCCTAAAACTAAAAATATTAAACAATTAAAAATGAAATGTTAAACAATCGAAAATAAAATGCTAAACAATGAAAAATAAAATGTTAGATAATCAAAAATAGGGTGTGGGTGTGTTGGTGTGTGCGCGTGTGGTGTGTGCGCGTGTGGTGTGTAGGTGTATTAGTGTGTGTGCACGTGGTGTGTAGGTGTCAGTGTCTGTGGTGAGAGAAGGATTCCGAGTGCGAGTTGAGTGATGTGACAATGTTTTCCGATTCATCGTATGAAAGACCTAATAGCCATTGTTTGACAACATTTTTGCATGTGGAGAGGGAGAGTTCTTTTGGGTCACAAGGCAAACTACTTGTGACCTTGTTATACACAAAAGTGTGTAGATAGGCAGGGCAGCGTCTTGTTAGGAGAGATGTGGTCCGTTGTAGCGGGATGTGAAAGACGCGTTTGGAAGTCAGTGAGTGGTAGTCAGGTCGGATTTTTAGGGTTTTGTGTATGCGTAGGTAAGCATTGAGAATAAATAGTTGGCGGACACGTAGAACTTGAGTCAGTGGAGTAGAAAAATGTTTTTTTTAAGAGAATTTTTATAACAGCTCTCTGGGCTATTTCAAGCTCAATCATTAATATTTTTCCAGCTCCACCCCAAATAGATATGCCATATTGTATAATGGGCTGGCATATGGCGAAATAAATGTCCTGTCTCGGGTGTGCTGGAAGAGATTTCTTGTGAAATAAGCATCACCTCTGTACCTATTTCTTTCTGTTCTGTTTTTCTTGTCTGTTTATATATGTGTGTACATAAATGGTAAATAAATAAATAAATAAATAAATAAACCATTCGCAGGATGTCTCTTCGAGCACGGTCTCTTAGTTTCTTTATTATATGTATAAGTTTCCTTACTCGATCAGAAAGAAATTGAATGTGGGCTTTAAATGATAGATTTTCGTCAATGAGTAGACCTTAATAACGAATAGATTGTGTCCTGTTAATATAATCGTATGAGCAGTCTTCGCGTGATGTGTTCAAATGGTTCTGACATATGTGAAATTTCAAAATTAGGTTGGGAGGAGGGCTAGATAAATGTGTTTTAGAAAATGTTATAAGTTTGGTTTTCTTTATATTGAGTGTAAGTAAGTTATGGTCCGGTGTTTGAGCTACTGTTGCTAATCCTTCTTCTGCAAGGCGGTAGACCTGTTCCCAGGTGGTTCCGTGGAATGTGATAACCGTGTCGTCTACGTAAGATATTACGTTTGGAAGAGTGAGGTTCAGTATATCGTTCATGTAGATTAGAAAGAGTGTTGGACCTAGTAAGCTGCCCTGCGGAACTCCAAAATTGATAGAGAGTTGACCACTTGAGTGTTCACCAGATTTCACATATTGTCGGCGATTTGTGTCTAGTTTTTTAAGGAGTAGATCTGTTGAAATTCTGTCGAACGCTTTAGCTATGTCTAAGAAGACCGCCATGCAGCGCTCACCCTTTTCTATAGTTGTTGATATGGAGTATGTTAGCAGCGCAGCCGTGTCTTCAGTTTATTTCTCTTTTCTAAAACCATTTCTTTTCTAAAAAAATATTCTGTCCTTAAAAATTACGTTACATTTTTTACGTTTCATTAGATTTTTCCATATTCACGTGTTCTCAATGCGAGTCAATGAAGCTGAGCGTCGGATTTTGATTCACTTATCCGGCATTAAGTTCGTACATATGGAACAAATGGGCTCTCGCTTGCAGGTGTAGATCGAGAACTAGTGGGCACGGCTGCAGCATTTACGTACCTAGACAGTATTAAGCTGTGATTTTCATTACTTCCTAGATTTTATTACATTTTAATTATAACTACTAACTATTGTATCTAATGGATTTTTAATATTTTTGTTGATGACACCCACCCACCCTAACAACTACGGCCTGAAAGGAGCAGTTGTCTTTTTGACTAGTCTCTGCGTTCACGACAGGTTCAAAGTCTGGTTTAGTCTAAATATGTACTAGAAAAAAGAGGGTATGTGCTTACGACCACACGCTAGAATTAAAAACTTATATGAGCCTAGTATACCCGATTCAGCGTCACCGACCCGAGCGCGATGGTTCAGTCTCCTCCCTTCAAAAAGTTTAGCTAACGATTTTATCATCCATTGGCAGCATTAGGCAATACTGAGCTCGTCCCTATTCCAGAAACTTCTTCCGTATCGATAATATTAAAGTCGCAAATTCCCAGAGCTTGTATCGGATCGGGCCACCCCCAGCTATCAGTTACCGGAAGGGTCACGTAAGAGGATACAAGTGAAACAATAGCAGTTAAGACAGATCTGCATACTAACTTTCAAATTGCTTACGGCAATGTTGTTTTTATTGACAATAGGAAACGTGACGCGACTGTGAACATCCTTGTGTTCGCTCTGTAACGAGAGATGCTTACTTACACCCACATCACTGTGTTCATGACTTCATGAGGGGTTGTTCTATGGATCAACGCCCCGGTGATAGGTTATAGTGGCTTTAAATAAAATCTACCTTTTATTTTTGAAGTAACATTTACAACAATAATGGTAAATAACCTTTAGTTTTTTGTAAGCAATATTAAATACAGTCTTACTCTAGGGGCTCTTTCTAAACAGATATTGGAAAAATACTGGTTGTATCAACATAAATATCAGTAAAGACTACATGCATCATTAACCGCAGCTTCATGAACTCTCCGTCTTAAGCTGCCCTTTGTATACATACTTGAAAAATCACAACTTTTTATGTAGATTTGTAGTCAGCTATACAATACGCACACACATGTTACATGTGTGACACGTACATATACGAGATTACAGTTCCACAAGCGTGTCAGGCAATCAATCACGCTCCCGTGCCGCGTGTGTCCCGCCCGATTGTAATCATACAGCAAATAAAACTATTTGTGTACTTTACAATCCCGTGTTTGTTCAGTGTTAGCGGTCCAATCCGATACCGTGTACTCGTATGTTCATAGAGATAGCTATGTAGTTTTGAACGGTTGGGGATTAGTAATTGAACGACCATTTCTACGCTTACGGGTTCAAAGGAATATCGGCTTTTCCTGCAGATAATAACCAAGCATATTTCGCTGTTTTGCACAGTTTCGACAGTAGTTCGGTTATATGAGTGTGGGATGATATAATCCCCAAGTCAGCTCTACCGGTATCTGCGGGAAATTATAGTCTATCCGAAGTCGAAATATTTCCCATTCAATATTTACATTAACGATTGCAATAAAATAAATAGAGGGTTGTTAATGCTTAGGGGTAATTAAGTGGCCAGCTTCCACGTGCTCGGAATAAAATGGAGCAGGAATTAAGATTAATTCTACCATTACCGGCGTCGTACTTCTCGTATTTCCGAACACAAAATAAAAGTAACACGAAGGCGATCTTATTTTCCTACTTACTTCGCGCTTTTCCGATACTTTCTAATATCTACAATTTCATTTCAAGGAATTAGACAGATGCAACGGAAGTAAATGAGATTGTTAACGAAAACAAAAATAACATAAAATGTATCAGAGAAAGGCGACGCAACTGTAACGAGACCGGACCACTCCCTACTGTTGTTTTTCGATCAACTAAAAGTTTGGGGTTTCCAGTTCGTATTTACATTTCCAGGCGAACGGAGCCGATGTTTTCGTAGGGAAATGAATGATATATTCCGAAAATTTTGAGCTTATAGTTTGTGCCGAAATATCGACTAGTTAAACATAGCTCCAGTGTATAAGTGACGTAGTTCGCTCGTTGCAGCGTCGGCAAATTGCATTTCACGGCTCGCGAGCCCCGAGCGCACGCTCCGACTGACGTCGACATGGCTCGCACCAAAACTGGAGAATTTTAATTAGATATACAAAATGTTGTCAGCTCGTTATCTATTAAAATTTTATGGCTACGAGTATTATATTATATGGCGAGCTCGTTTGGTTTGGAAGTTAGTGAGAAGGATATCTTCGAATACTTGTTTGATTAGTTATTCATAAGCTCATGTAGGTATCTAGGTAGCAGGTTCTACGCGGCACAATATAATGCAAGTAGAAGAAACGTTTTACAGAGACATCAAATCAGTTTGAATCAGCGATCCTGCTTAGGACGGATTTCACCAACAAAACTGAACGCGATCAGCGATCAAATCTTAAGCGCGTTGAAGAGCTGTCAGTGTAATCATTGTTGTGGAAAATTGATACATAGCTCTGATAAGTAGCTCTTGAACTCAGTTTAGATGTGCTGATCGCGTTCAGTTTCATAGGTGATATACGAGTAAGCCGCCATCCCGCAGAACAACATGGCGCTTGCAACGATATCTTGTATATCAAAATATTACTTAGAGCTTAAGAGTTATGACTTATGAGTGAACAGGTGAACATTCATACATACATAGCCTGTTAAAATCATAACCCTCCTTTGGCTTTGCCAGACTCGGGTAATTAGCAACTTAGTAATAAGCACAGTGTCACAATACATTTCTGAGTTTCAGAACAAATAAACAATCGAACAAAATGATGAACACTTGTAGTATTTACGTGAATTAATGGAAACAAAGAGACATTTAGAGCGAAAAACTAACTGAACAGAAACTGCTCACAATAGATTTTCATTGATTCAATGTTGAGAACAAAAGAGGGATGATGAATGGTAAAAACATGTAGTTGTCGGCAGTAGTCAGAAACGTAAACATAGATTCATACATACCTAAGTGTACACAATGGGCAACCTGTAGGTGTTATACCTAATACCTACCTACGCTTCGTAGTCGTAAGTAGAGTGACTACGAACCGGATACCTTTGTATGGTCAGCAAGTATCACACCGTATGTTTCAAGAATTTATAAATATATCTACCTATACAGGATGGCAGGAAGATCGACGCGCAAACTGAAACCGGCATATGATTCTAGAGTAGAAATATTTCGTCGGTTATCAATACCAAATATCAGCTGTTTCATAGAGCAATTTTTTTTACAACCGACTAAAAATTTCAACGTCCTCAACATTGCAATTTTTTCGGTTCAGAATCATGTACTGAATCTATGGTAAAAGGTTATGTTTGCGTCGATGCGATCCTGTATAAAACGGTTTTAATTCACAGACAGCCGCTGGACCGACATCGACAACTTATGGAGAATATCCGTATTCATTTATGATATAGGGGAAAATAATAACTAATAGCAAGCGTCTGAAAATGGGTAGAGATAGGTATCTTACAAATTCCTTACAGTTTTTCAATATGTGTTCGGAGCATAGTGTCTACGGCAATGTTTTGCTTGGGGAAATTTCTTCCAGGTTCGATGGTGGGGAGGTGTATTGATTAAATATTTGGTTATTTAAATAGTTATATGTATTAATCCTGCATGTTTGTTACTCTTTCACGCAAAAACTACTGAACGGTTTTGATGAAATTTAGGACACACATAGTTTATAACCAGGATTAACATATAGGATACTTTTTATCCCGATATTCCCACGGGATCGAAAATTATATCGATTTGAATTGATTCAAATCGATTATTTCGATTTATTTTAATTTAGTCAAGTAAATTAAAATATTTTTGCAATAAATAAATATACCTGGTAAGTAAACATGTGTATTTAACAAAAGGAAGTGCTGGATAGACTCGCTCGGATCAGGGAGGCATAAGAGGCGGCCTGTACTCACCTTGGGTGGAACAGGGCTGCCAATGATGATAATTATGATGATGAAGTAAACATGTGTATTATAATTATTATCTAACAATCAATCAACTTGCCTACCCACCTGTGACTACCTACTATATTTATCTCTCTTTAATTTTAATCCATCCAAAGGTTGTCTTTAAAAGATCGCTCTCAGCGATAAGACCGCCCATTGTGTCAGCCTTTGTAAAATTTTATATATTTATGTTCTATAATTTGTATGGTGTACAATAAAGAGTATTCTATTCTTGCCTAGCCTTTTTCCAATCATATTGGGGTCGGCTTCCAGTCTAACGGGATGCAGCTGTACCAGTATTTTACATGGGGCGACTGCCTAACCGATCTCTACAACCCAGTTACTGGGTAATACGATACTCTTTGGTAAGACTGGTTGTCAGACTTTCGGGCTTCTCTGACCATAAATTTACAAATTGAATGATTGTATTTTTACCTTTGCAATCCTTTTGTTTCCTATCTTTTGTTCACATGTTTGTGACCAGGAGTTACGCTAAAGAGTAGAATAACTCGCGAAGAACACGGCTACCACTGGTTGCCGTGTTCGAACACGTCCGTAATATAACTGGTTGCCAACCAATTATATTACGGACGTGTTCGAAACAGTCATACCTAGTTTTTTTCTGCGAGTCGATAATAAACTGTCGCTGTCGAATTCGGAAGGTGCCAAGACATTTACGATTCCTTATCGGCGGGGGAATATTGTTTCAGCATTTGGATGTGGTGTAAGCACCTAAAACTGTCCCTGAAGACAGCTATCTTGTGCGATTGAGTGGAGAGTTGCTGCGAGCACTGTCTACTTACGTATTCTCTTTTACATACGATCCAGCTCAGTTTGTTGTACAGGTAAGTCGCCTGCTTGTACTTTGTGACTCCGGAAAGTAGGCATGCTAAGTGCAATTTACGTCACGACTTCATCTTGGGGATTGAGTGATTATTTATGTGCGTAGTGCTCAGCTATATGTATGGGGGCTCGAAATTATCAACTATATTGCACAATATCACGAATTGCGCAATGTTTTGGACCATTTATGGTTAATATTAAAGATTGCGCTTCGATGACAACAAGAAACCCTTATAAGTCGACCACCTTACATTTGCAGTTGGAATGTATGGGACATGTGCTTCAACTTAAATGTTAAGTTTTTTCTTGGGATAAATTTGTCCCAACTACGGAACCCTTCATTGTGCGTGGTCGAATACACACTTTTAAGAACTTGCGTAAACAACAAACTGTAATCACAGTTGGTTTTTATTCAGGGCTGATTTTTCCTACGCCAGATAACTTTATCGGAGGAATAATTTCGAATTTTTGACAGTTCTTCCACACAAAAACTGTCAGACGTCAATTTTAATCCTCCAATAAAAATTATCTGGCGTTGGAAAAATCAGCCCTTAAATGAGGTGCAGAGATTCTTAAATAAAAGTATCAACTCCAGTAAACACAACAAAGCTACCGCGGCCCGCAGGCAGTGTCAATTTTCGTGAAAGCATTTCAAGTATCTACCTATGTTGACTATTGTAATGGATATACATATGTGTAAGACTACTTTTCATCGGTAGTTTCTGCACGTATTTTTGCAGTGATTCTGATCTTTCTGTTTGAGCGAATGAAGACTCATCGGTTAATCCGATCTTATTTTGTTTCAGGTTAAGAAGGTAAGTGTTTACGACTGCCAAGTTCGATGTAAGTTCAAAAAAAAACTGCCCATGTATTTCATGTGATCACATGACCAAAGTACCTACTTTTTCTATCAGAATTTATGGCTGATGTTAGAGTCCTTTTGCTTGCACTTGCACGCCCGTTCACAAAAATTTCCATACAAACACTTGAAATGTGTATGCAACAAGCAGTGGAGGGGCGTGCAATTTTAAAGTATATCCCCATCGAGGCTAGCGCACCTATAGGAATTCCGTGCACTAATTATTCAGTCGGGAGAACAAATTCACTAATAGTTTGATAGCCGTATAACTCCGGGAATGCTCCAAGCTGGGCTGCGGCAAATTAAAGCAAGCCAGCTCGTCACGAGCCACGACCTACATTTACATCATTACTTACTTTATTACGCGGCGCGGCGAAGGCTACAACTTGCACAGCTTTGCATTTTATGGACAAGTTATTTTCTGTGTACGTTTTAATGGAGTATGTGGGTTTATGACTTTCTCTCTTGACCTTTTAAGTACAAGATATCCTCCACAAGTGGCGATACTAAAATGTATGTCCGGCACTCCCTGTGCTGACAACTCAGCTACGGATATCACCTTAATAATAATAAAACAAAGTTTTAATTACAAAAAAAATAAGTTCTTAATAAAGTAAGTAACATTAATTGAATTAATTAGGCACCCCTCGACGGGTACAGGCCTCCTCCAGTCATTTTCAGTTTTGTCTGTTTTTTGCTTTTACAAGCTAAGACTTGCCAACGTTCTGCTGGTCTGCCTCTCCTTCTCTTTCCGTGTGGGCCTTTCCAGGCGGTCGTTCTAGGGGTCCATCTGTCATCTTCTGATCATGCCAGATGGCCGGCCCATCTCAACGGCTATCAGTTTACTGATTGGCTAACATTTTTAACACTGCATGAGCTATTCCTTCATAGTTTGTGCATATTCTATAAATGAAGATTTATGAGGGCGACACTGAAAGTTTTTAGAGCTGGCTACTTGTAAACGATATAATAAAAAAATAAGTTCAAATTTTGAAAATGGAACTCTTTGCCAATATTATTGTGTATGTATTTTATTCATTTGTCATTTGTTTACGATTTGGCGGCAAATTGAAAATTGTCTGGGTCACGTAAGCATGAATTTTATTAAACGCGAGAAAAAATTTTATGACTTTCGATGTCATTTAAGTCAACAAGAAAGTTATGATAGACTTCGATAGGCCTTTCACGATGAAGCCCCATCTCGTGCCACTGTTTACAATTGGTTTAATGAGTTTAAACGATGAATGATAAACGATGATCTGCGTGAGGGACGGCCTTCTACGGCAACGACTGAAGATAACATCAGTGTTGTGCGGCGTATGATAGAGACTGACAAAAGAGTGACTTATCAGCAGATTCGAACAAGCTTAGGCATCGGTATGAGTCAAGTGCACAAAATCCTCCATGAACATTTAGCGGTCAGGAAGCTTTGTGCCCGGTGGATACCTCATAATTTGACAGAGGCCCAAAAGCTCCGTCGTGTTGATTGGTGTCCTGAAATGGTTCAAAGATTTAACGGAGGTGACTCAAATGCTGTGTTCGACATACTTACGGGTGACGAAAGCTGGATTTATTGTTATGATCCTGAGACTAAGAGACAGTCTGCTGTCTGGGTGTTTCCTTCCGAGGAGTTGCCAACTAAAGTGAAGAGAGGTCGAAGCGTGGGAAAAATGATGGTGGCCTCGCTCTTCGGAAGGACAGGTCATTACGGAACAATTGTTTTAGAGGATCGAAAAACAGTTACTGCAGAGTGGTATACTAACAATTATTTGCGACTTGTCTTGGAAAAAGTTCGGGAGAATTGACCTCGCAGTAGGATCCTCCTTCACCACGACAACGGCTCGTCGCACACCGCCAAGCAAACAATCGACTACTTGGCGACGTCAGACGTGGAATTACTGGGTCACCGCCCCTATAGCCCCGACCTCGTACCTTGCGATTTTTATTTATTTCCGAAAATAAAAGAAAAACTTCCAGGAAAACGTTTTATGGACGCCGAGAAAGCAGTGGAGGGCTGCGTTTCAAAATGCCGTCGAAGAGACCCCTAAGGACGAGTGGGCAAAGTGCTTTTCTCAGTGGTTCCATCGGATGCAGCGATGTATTGATGTAAATGGACACTATTTTGAAAAGATATCATAAAACTAATAACTTGCTAGTTTGTTCAGTTTTTGATTTTTTAAGAACTTTCAGTGTCACCCTCGTAAGTAGTCGTTCATTCAAGCGTGTTGATGTACTAGCGAGCGACGTGATGTATCACACGGCAATCTTAATACGCGACGATGCACGACACCGTAAGGAACATGAGCCAAGGGGCTCAAAGTTTTGCACTGTACGACACGACGAGGTGACGATGGCAACAACGACATCACACGGGAACAAACGATTTTATTTAAAAACATTTGTACATTTTTGTATTTTGAGTTAAAGAACACGTTGTATATTCTACAGTGCGAAGGCGGAAATATCGTGGGAAGTGGCTGCCGAGGTAATAGTATCGTCGGAAAAATAAATGGTCTTGTCGTAATAAGATTGTTTATCTCGCGACTAGTATTCTCGTGGAAATAATCATCTAGTATTGTTATGAACTGTTTTCATCGTATCGTGTAAAATTTTAAAAGAATTCGTATCGTGTAAAATTAAATTCATTACGATTACGTCGTCGTAAAGCGAAGAGAACATGTTGTGATGAAAATATCCGACAATTCAGTGTGATTGAAAGATTAACCCTTTTTCCTTCTCTCTCCGGTCTTTGAAAAATGATTTCCTGTCAGATGTTGATAAACACTTCATCGAAAAGGAACACTTAATCCGATGCTGAGGAGGAGATCGAGGTGCGATTTCAATTTGATTGGTCTCAGAGCACATCTTCGTTTACTTTAATATAATTCTAGTGTTTAGTTTAATTATCAACAGATAGCAATAGATTGCTGGCAAGTTTTTACGGGTTCTAGAAAATAATTAGGTTTTCAGAACGAATGCAATTAGTTAGCTACGATTTCTCGGGAAATTATATGTAAATTCTCTATACGCGATATACCAGACTTCAGCTGAAAGTCGTCTATTGTTGTTGGCTGTCCTCTTACATTGTTTTCATAAGACTATGGCGCCCAGGCTAAAGTTCTTCGGCATGAATTGTTTGTGAACATTTTCCCTCCTGCTTTAATGGAGCTCGGAGGGATGAAGGGTGTTTGGTGCGGTCATTATGGCAGGCCCGCTAATATAATAGACTCTCTAGGAGATTGTCGGATTTAGAAAGTCTATTTTAATGTCTTTATTCGTAAAAATAAATCTTATCTAACTTCTTATTTCTTATTTCTTACTATATACAGGCCGTCCCACGGATATGCCACACGGAGGGAAAGTACCTTGAATATCGTAGATGGAAGCTTTTGCTGAAAGAAGACATTATTTGAATTAAAAAATGTTAAAATTCATGGTGTTCCTTTTATTTGTGACACTATGTTATTTAGCAAAAAACAATCCTTATGATGAAGCCTTTCGATCGGTATGATAAAGCTACAGAATGATTATTTTTCTCATGTAACGGGTTCGATTCCCGGTTCAACCATGTAATTATTTAAATATCCATGAATGCAGTTTAAATTGTTTTCTAAAATTCAAATAATCTCTAAAAAATTAAAATAATCAGTCTTCTTTCAGTAAAATATTCGATCTACAATATTCAAGGTACTTTCCCTCCATGTGGTATATCCGTGGGACGCTCTGTATATTATATATCCTACTATAATATTATAAATGCGAAAGTTTGTATGGATGGATGGATGGATGTTTGTAACTCCTTTACGCCAAAACTACTGAACGAATGTGGATGAAATTTGGCACACTGTTAGTTTATAACCAGGATTAACACACAGGATACTTTTCATCCCGATATTCCCAAGGGATCGAAACTTATGCGGGTGAAACTGCGGGGCGCAGCAAAAATATTATTTTACATGATGATTACGTGTAAAATGATTGAAAGGAGGCCGAAGAAATAACCGACATAAGTGGCATTCGGTACAAGCGCGTCAAAACATTATAAGGAGGTCAATTTTTCAATATTTCGTACGTGCCTCAGATCTGCAAAGATTATTTTGCTATTGACCTTTTCCATCTTTCCGAGAATATTCAATGCCAGACCATTTTATTTATTTACATTATAGTATATTGAATGTCGAGATCAGGCTGGCGTGAAAGTATAAATGTACATGTTGTATATATTTACAGTAAGTAAATATACAAGTTCCTCTTGAATTAATTTAGCCGCAAGATCTCATTGGTGTATTTATTATCTCGTACGATCGATACAGCAATGGTGGCTTAGTGGTAACGGCCGCGACTTACGAGTTGCAGATCGTGCGTTCGAACCTTCATCCCCACTGCTCTCAAAACGGTGAAGGAAAACATCGTGAGGAAACCGGCATGTCCACGTCCGGCATGTCCATGTTGAACCAAAAATTCGAAGACATCTACCAATCTGCACAGGGCCCGCGTGGTGGATTACGGCCCACTTCCTCGCACAGAGAGGAGGCCTGTGTCGCAGCAGTGGGAATATTATAGGCTGATTATGGAATGATCTGATTATCTAGGATGTAAAATTTAACATGTTATTACAAGATAATGAAAGACTGGCTTCAACATCAATTTGTCTTTATTAAACTTTATGGTAACTAATACTTTGTACTACAAGATTAAGTTTCAATATGTACAAAATATGTTCAAAACGTAGATATGCGTAATCATACCGTTTAGTAAAATAGTTTAGATTTTAATAAAAGATACAGAATAATTAAGTAATTAAATAAATAAATGAGATTTTAGGCACTGCACGTGTTTAACATCATATCACATTCATGGGTTCTATACAACGTACACCACATTTATTATTCTAGTAAGCGTTTCCGTTCTTATAACAATTTATTATCAAAGATAGTTTTTGAATTTCATTTCTACTAGAATTTACATTTAATTTATAATACGATTTATAGTGCTGTCCCTACTATTGGGACCATAAATGACTTAGTTACCCCACTCTACACTCGAAGTCAAAACATATGCCTAATAGTTCCAAATATCGTAGAGTTCATCAAAGTTTATATCAATCGTGAATCAATATGAGGCAAAAACATTTATCTAAAATTCTCTATCTACTCACATATATAGAAATATGTTTGAAACATAAATTAACAACTAATCTAGAACTACTAGGTATTGCTTACAAACAGTTTCAGATAATATTTATACAACATTTACTGTTAGTGAATTTCAGTTAATTAGCTGTTCTCTTCATAATATCATATGTCTTTCTTATTTTTACTGTTGTTTATTTAGCTTAATGATAGACAAATAAACTTTAAGTAATTATATAAGTTCTTGGAATATCGTTCGACAAGCTGAAAAATAAAATCCTTGAGGAGAATTTCCTCGTATGTGTTTTCTCACATGTTACTAACACAGCTTTCTTTGACTGTAGACTGCACATAAGTGAGATGAACAGTTGAACACTATGGGTTGCGACTCCTCAACTGGAGTCGTGGCGGATCCACCATACCACTGGCCATACCCCTGGTGGTAGGGTGGGTCTAAAACTATACCACTGAGAAAATAGTGTTGTGGTAAACTAGTTTATTACAAATAATAATATGTCACATATGTACAGAGGCCAGCACATCAAGCTACTACAATCTATCAAATGTCTTTAATAGATTTTCAACTTTATCGCTAAAGCATTAAGGTTCAAGGTTGATTGGGAAAATTTGGCAGTTTCGGGTAGCTTGACCTGCTGGCGTCTGTACATACTCCTATTACGCAGTTCGCCATTAACAATCATGTTCTGAATTTGTCCAAGGCATGGCCTACTGATATTTCTCTATTTATTAACTGCATCTGTACATTAGTTATAAAATCATCATTAACTTTTGGTTATTTCGCCATGTTTTACGAATCGTCTTTGCCTTATGTATATCTTGCAACACATTTAACAATCGCATTGACGTTTTGGTATTCTTGTTTAGTAATTTATTTATTTTAGAATGAAAAGATTCCAAAACATTTGTTGTGCGATGGCGTTCACCAAACACGCTGAATATTTTAGGTGAATTAATTTTGAACCAAAACGTTTCGATATAGCTTATAATTTTTTCCATTTGCTTCAATTGTTCACTTTCTGTTTTTATATATTCAAATCGAAGCGGTAAGGCAGCAGTTAGGGCCACTATTCTTCTTTCAGGTTTATTTTGTGTATTTTTGAACGATTTTGCTTTTTTCCAAATATTGCGAACCCAGTGGCAATAACAGCCCTTTAAAGTAATTTTAGGGAATACTTTTAAAATTGCGTTCATTGCCGCTTTTTCGTAGTCACAGTGTATTTTATACGGACTCCAATCAGGTATTTGGGACAAAATCATATGAAATAAAATTATATAACTAGTTTCTTTTCGGTCGGACATGAGTGCAAATATTAACTGCGTTACTTCAGTTGTTTCCGAGGTACTGCTTATATCACCATGAATATTGAACAATAGAGCGAAAGGTGCCGGACAACTGTAAAATGTGCCGTCAACAAAATATTCTTTAATATTAGGAATTATCTTTCGGTTATCATTGATCCAAAAAACTAAAATACGAGTTTCTGGTCCCCTGCGCTATTGTGGTAATAATCAGCTAAAAAAAATCTTTGAACTGTATCGGCACCTGGACTTCAACTAAATTTTTGAGTCTTTGATACTTGAGCAGATTTATTTCTTGCGTCATGTAGAAAATGTTTCACGCCTTCGTACAGTGGTAAACTGCCCATTGCCATATTAAATCCATTGTCTTTAAAATCACTATTTCTCTTATTGTATACTCTTTGGATAGGTTCTTCAGATGATAAAACTTTTTTCTCGCAAATCACATATTTCCTTTAGTATTTGATTCTTATGTGTATCTACATACTTCGCAGGTTTGACCTTTTTTAGTAATGATAGTTTTATTATCCTAAAATGAAAATTAATAATAATAGTATAATATGTATGCTTCACAAATAAAGAAACTGTTCTACCTATTTACCGGTTACCTGTGCAATCGCTATAGTCCCACGACATTTGGTTCGGAAATATAATGAACACCGCCATATTACTGAACCGTTTTCATACGTTTTGTGGCGATGATATCTATGTATTCCACAAAGGAGTGCCTTTCCACCATTTATATTAATAAAATTTAGTTCTTCCATATTTTCTTTTTGTACTTCCATTTTATAATATATATTTATTCAATATTTATTGAAAATACTTACTGTTTAGACAGCAATAAAACAAAAGAAATTTTATTATAATGTTATTGACGTGAAAAATAAAAGTTTATGCAAGGAGTTTTCAATGTCGTTTTACAAAATGAGGATAATAGCAGACGGAATGACTATTTGAACTTGAATTACATGATTAATGCATGTGTAACAGATAGTAATAGTTATAAATAAGTAGACATTCCAATAAGTAGACAAGTATAGGTAGCTCCTGAATAATTTATGCTCTTGTAGTCCACAACACTATTTTCTCAGTGGTATAGTTTTAGACCCACCGTACCACCAGGTGTTTGGCCAGTGATATGGTGGGTCCGCCACGAACTGGAGTGACACGCGGTACTACCTAACCTATAAAATATGCGTTAAAACATTAAAAGACAGTGCCTATGGAAAATATCTCACAGTTGTAGTTTGACAAGATTGCTTTAGATAACACTTAATTTAAAATAATTTATATAATATTCTCTTCATTATACATACTAATTTGGTCACAAAACAGAGAGGGCTCGAAATGTTCTAAGTATGTACAAATAATGGTTCTAGTAAAAAACTAAATAGCAATCATTTGCTGTACTTTATGGGAATAGACATTGTTAAATCTTGTGACATTGTAGAACATTGCAGGTTTTGGCACAAAGTTATAGTTGACCAGAGACAAGGCAGTTGTCGAACTCAGTATCCGAGTTAGTTTACTGGTAACAAATAACTTCAAAGGAAGACCACATCGTGTTTCTATAGATAATTATAAAACGTATTTTGAGATCAGAGCGAGATTTGGTATGAAGATGAATTTATGTTTTGTATTGTCTTATATAAACAAGCCGAATCATCGGCATCTTTTAAAATTGTATTAAAAATATAGAACTGTTTCATGAAAATATGGATAAGTGTCTGACATAAACGTCTTTACATTTTTACAAAGGAGATGCTCCAAGGCCAGTTTCTTAAACACACGTCTGTTTTTTTGTGTGTGTAAACGTTTCTACATATATTCCATTCATTCCGACAGGTGGTGACCTAATATTCACTTAAAACGAAACTTTGGGCTTATGATACCTGTCTTTATTTTAGGAAAACTGGCGGAATCAGAATAGGAAGATCCAATAATAGTGTAATTTGACACACCGACGCTGTTACAACTTTAGAAGTTTCATAACTAAAGTTTCCCGCGGGATTCCCACAATAAGAACACGAGTCTGTTGGTATTTCAATATCAGTTACTAAACAATCGGATTAAAGTCAGAAATTATTCCCAACGTCTCTCTCTTTCATTAAGCCTAACAGTGACTAGATAAAGTAGTTTTATAGCTAAGCTAACAATTAAAACTTTTTATAAACTTGATATGTACAATCGTTCAGTATGTACTTTTACTCATACATACTAACTAGAAAATATTCGTAATGATATAGATAGATTTCGTTGATTGAGAAGTAATGATAAAAAATACAGTAGTATGTAGATTTATCTATAAAGTATAAACGAAATACACTTACAAGGTAGAATTTAAGGTAACCAAATGTACAATTAAACTAATGGCATTTATTATTTGAAGTCTAAAGACTAATGAGCATATTTAAGACGAAATGGAATTATAAACTTAGCTGTTGATATTAAACTTGAGGGAGCGCGTGCTGGGGTGCGTGGTGCGCGTGGCGAGCAGGCGCTCGGACGCCTCGCACAGGTCGCTGGCAGAGTACCGGCTGCGCCTCAGGGTCGCTGGTATAGTTTCTTTCTCAGGTTTCTTCACTTCGTTTTCTATTTGAACCTCGAGATCTCTGACACTGCCGCTGGGGCTTCTAATTTGTTCGAACTTTTCGCTGGTGGTGCTGGAGGGCGTCTGACTCCCCGTCTCGGACTCTATGATTTGCTCGAGCGTGCTGGGACGGCGGCCGCGCGTATCCGTGTAGTAGTCCACGGCGCTGGGCATGACCGGCGTCAGGTTCGCCATCGGGTCGATGCCCAGTAGCAACATCACGGTCGCCGGATGCTCCATTATGTACTGCGTGATGAGGTGAAGGAATGGCTCAGTTTGTGTACCCTTGTGCGCTTTCGGACGCTCTGGGGTAAGCGGCCGCTCTTGCTGCTGGACATAATTTTTTTTATGTAAATAAACAATTATGGAAATGTCAAAATGCTCTAATCACAATTGCTATACTAACCTGATCCCAACAGAAAACGTCAGGCGGATGGCTACAGCTTCGCGCGAGCTGGTTTGGTGGAGTGCTCCACTGGAGATTAGGATTGGAATGTGCTGCGTGCCACCCGGTGGGAGCCGCCGTCATCTCTTGCAGGGCTTGGATGGCGTGACGAACCTAAAACATAGGACCTCTTAATCGCAGTTTTGTTTTCAAGTGTTCAAGTTCAGCCGTGCTTCAAAGTTTGAAGTTCAGTAGAGTCGGAATTACAAGAATGTTCAAGGATATAATATCCAAGCACTTCGAAGAACCGGTTCGAAATAGTTCAAATACAAAATGTATTAGATCATCGCAAGAAGTAGGTGAATAAAGAACACCACGAGGTCATAAATCCTTATCTGAAGCCGGAATGATATCATTGTATTATTAAGGATCTATGTCATGTGGGTTTGACAAGTGGGTCAACGTGGGATTACTCGAGACGTGACGTCATCGTAGACTTGCCTCCATGCTGAGTGCGGCCACGTCGTGGTGCAAGCTTGACACCTGGGTGTCGAGTCTGTCCACCGACGACCTCGTATTATGCACTTCTAGATTTAGCCCTTCCAAAGAATCAGATCTTGAAACTTTGGGCGTCGCTATAGAGCGCTGTCTTTCTATTCTTTCACGTAATTCTCTATGAGATAGCCGCGGTTGTCCATCCGTTCTGAAAACACCAGAATAGAATAGAATACTCTTTATTATGTACACCATAAATATTACAGATATAAATGTAGAAATTTTATAAATTATGCCACAATGAGCGTGCTCTTATCGCTAAAGGCAATATTTACCAGTGTTTTATAAATATTAAAATATTCCTGTTCAAATAAAACTGTTAGTCAACGTTCACGTAAAATACGTGAATCATTCATTATCCAATATTATTTAAGACAAACAATGCCAATTGTATTTACAATAGAAAACCAATTCAAATCGAAAAACATGAAAGCTTTGATATTTTAAACCTAATACGATGTAATATTTTTTGTAATCCTAATTGGTATTATTTTCTTAATTATAGTTGGCAATTTGGCTTTAAATTAAATAGAACCTGAATTTCTGATGCCGGGGGCTGTTCGCGTTTGATCCTGGAAGTTTTTTGGGCGTGAGAGCCGAGTCCTCTGCGGCATTTTCATCATCTTCTGATATTGAAGGGAGTGTTAGTGATGGGTGACCGTTCCCGTCAGACTCTGCCTCAGCTTCATAACCCTCTCGCAAGTTGTAAGTCAGGTCGTGTTGGATGTCGTGCATGAACTCTTGCTGGTACTCAGGGTATAGCCGTAAAGCTTCGCCTAAGCCACCCATGTGTATGCATTTTAAATCACAGTAGGTTAGAGCCTGTAGGTGTGGAAGCAAAAAGCCAATGTTAGAAAGAAAAAATACTTAAGTGCCCTTATATTAGCGGCAATACTTCTAAAGTGGGAAATGAATAGGTAATCCAGTTTACCTTAACATCACTGCTCGATTTAACGACAACATCAGGATTATTCCCCTGTTGGTGTGACGAGCCTGAACCGTTGTAAGCTTGCAAATGGGTATTCATGTCGCATCCCACCAAATCTCCTTTGCCTATTTAATAAAAGAATTATGAATATTTTTACAAATGGCACGTAGGAAGTGGGTAGATGGTGTAGGTAGATGAATGTGGCGTGGTACGAACAATGGCTTCATTTGTGTGGGACTCAGACTCACCCAGAATAGCGACGACCATGTCGTTTTGCATCACTTCCATAGAACCGTTGCATATGTAGTAGATGTACGTCAGCGCGTCCCCTTTGTGCACGAGGTACTCGCCCGGGGCACAGAAGTTGTTCCGAATGTGCAGAGACAGCAGCTTTAGGCAGCCCTGCGACGCTGATTCGAAGATCGGGAGGGATAATATCTCACGGTGTAAATGAAGCGACACGTCACCCCGCAGCTCTTCGGGAAATTCTTTTAGAGTCTAAAAATAAACAAACCCTTCAACAACAGCTACTAAGAAGTATTTCTCTCATGTAATTTCAAAGCGGCCTAGATTTGGATTGACTTTACACGTAAATGAGATTACGATTTTATAAAATAAAAGGGCTTAGCGAAATTATATTTAAAAATGTAGCAGAGTTAAGGAGATTAAGTTTATCGCATTATATTTCGTTGCCAACCCATTTAGCTCGGTTGGGGTTCGGACGAACTTCAAAGCTGTGTTATCTTATCCCGGTATCTGCATTTGATACTTCCTCACCGGTGCGTATTCAAAATGATGTATTTATAAAAGTTCTGTATTTTATCTTAATGAGCAACAAAGCGTTGACCTTTCGGTATTTCGTAATGACGAATGAAAACAAAAGGTAGCTTTTGTTGTTGGATTATAGCAAAATGGTATTTCGCAAATTCAATTCAATGATTGTTAAAGAGAAGTTAATTGCCATTTCCACAATTACTGCTAATTATTAACAATTACCGCTAATTATTCTCAATTCATTGCACTGGCCGCAACAGATACACCACAAAGACATATGTAGTACCTACATACGATACTCACATAGAGTTTGACACTTTAATTTGGAAGTCCTAGTGACGGGAGAAAGAACGATCCACCTTAGTAGGTACTTCGATTAACAATTATAGGGCTCGATCTCAGAATACCAGATTCTCAAAATACCAGATTCGTAATAAAACAAATTATCTAAATACCAGATTCACAAAATACCAGAACTACTGTTAGTACTAAATTTCCGATGAGCGCATCAAAAACTGCCGGAAAAATAAGACCACAAGTAATGTGGTCAAGTGGTGTGGTGTGGTGTGGTCTTATTTTGCAACATAGTTTTTTCAACCTTATTTATTGCTTACAAGTTATGTTTTATTTTTCCATAAGTATATATTTTAAAAATATGTTTACTTTTCAATAAATTATCAAAGTAGTAAATATGTTGCGATAATAAACTTTATGTTTGAAAGTTAAGGTTTATAATCAAGTTATATGCAATCGGGGGGCATTAAGGATTATGAACAAAACCACATCACTCAAGTGTGAGTGATGTGATTTTGTTCATAATCCTTAATCTAGCGCTATTGTATAGTTATTCGAAGTTATTGTTAGTTATAAGTAGATAATGTATTAATTACCTCGTGTATATCGATGCCGTGGTTCAACGACCACATAGTCTGGAAGTAGTCCTGCATCCGCTGCTTCAGCTCCTTGGGCACTTGGTTTATGCTAAGAAAGTCTTTCAGATCGCGCCACTTGCTTTGGTACATGGATCGGCGCGAGTACATACGCTGTATGATAGCCGTCACGTTTCCGAACACTACGGCGTGCATCAGTGCTAAAACAGTGGAAATATGCTATTTAAGCCGCATAGGCGCATTTTTTCCGCAGCGATTTTTTTTCGCGCACTGGATTTTCAACGCTCTGCTGAGCGCCGAGAGTTAAAAATCCAACAGTGTGTTGGTTTTGACGCGCTGAGATGCTCTCTGTTGGATTCTCAATGCTTGGCTCAACACTGATAGTTGAAAATTCAGTGCGCAATAATCACCCGCCGCGATATTTTTACGTCTGTGCGATCGTGGGCTCATACTCTGAAAGTTTGAATACTCAACGCGTTTAATTGTCGTATGAAGTGGCGATGAGGTTGACGCTGTGGTTTCAAGCTTGTTATTTTCACACCACAAAAAAGTTACCCGTGTTATTAACTACGTGCAATTTCATAATTAAAACATTAATTATGATGTGCCATTGTGATTGAGGACGCTTGAATAAGTACCTGATATTAATATACATTACGTTCCACTTCAATCCATTGAAACGTTCCCAAATTAGAATTTGACAGTTTTATACTAACCTAGATATTTTCGACGATCGATCAAAGAAACAGGTTATTCTGTGATGCTGGGTAATTTTAGACTCTAGTAAGCATGACTTGCTAGTAAGCGTCCCGAGTTATGTAAACTGATTTTTGTGTTTACGTTTGCTTACAAATCGACACAGGAACATAATATTCAATACAAGAACGTAGTATTCAAGATAAACAAGGTAGAGCGAAATGTAAACGTAGGTCGAAAACTTGACTCAATAAGGGAGTAACAGGTGGGAAAATAGATGGGAATGTTGTAGGAATTTGACCTACCTCCGATGAGCATGGTGATGATGCTGAAGATCTTCTCCGCGAGGGTGTTGGCGGACACGTTGCCGAAGCCCACACTGGTGAGCGAAGAGCACGTGAAGTACAGCGCCGTCACGTAACTCTCGCTGTGCGATATATTCGGGATCGGCACTTTCAGCCTCTCCGCCAGGTTGTTTATCCATCCTAGAATTAAACAACTCGACTTTACTCAAACGAAGCAATAAAAAAGTTTTATCTCCGAGAATCTTATTGATGTATCTTACAGCTGAAGTTTGCACAAGTTGAAAATCGGATTGCTGAATTTACATTTGGGTTTGTTTTTTAGGAACGTGTTTACTTTGAATAAGCGTTCTGCTAAGGTCATAGTTTAATCTTTTTCAACATTAAGCTTTAAATCAGTCTTTTATAAAATTACCTAGGTCCCAACTTTCGTTTTTGTGAAGTTCAATCTCTTTGTCGGCTATGATGAACCAAATGCAGGCGAGCCAGTGAGCCAGCAAAGTGAAAGAGAGCATTAGCAACGTCAGTATCAAAGCCGAGTACTGCGAGTATCGATCCATCTTCTGTAGCAGGCGGGCGAGTCGCAGCAGTCTTGTTAATTTTACTAAATGCACGTTCCCGTGTGCCGACTCCTGTTCGAAACAAAGTAGGAGATTAATTACTCACCTCAAAGAAAAGAGGACCAGAATGTAGGTAGGTATAGCAGACAACAAAATACAAAGGCTGTATAGGGGTGCGATGGAAAGACTCAGCACGCTTAGTTTAAACAATGCATTAATCATAACGCTGTTACACTAATTGGTTGGTAGTGTTAACTCACCGCACCGCTGTACACGTCGGACGCGTAAAGTAGGTCAAACGGCAGCGCCGCCAGGAGATCCACCACAAACCAGCTCCGGATGTAATTAAGGGCTATCGCCTTAGAATCGGAGACTACTTCTCCTTTCTTACTTACGAATGTCGTCCGGAAATTAAGTACTATATCTGCAAAACGCATATATGAGGTGTAAAACTTTCCGATATAGGATATTAAAAAGTTATTGAAGTGATTTACCGATAATGAAGAGCGCTTCTACCACGACATCACTCGTCACACTAATCCTGGGGTGGCCTTCGTCTACGAAACTGGCATTGTACGGAACCACCACGGCCACATAAAACGTGGCTATGAGGATCAGCCAATCCCAGAATGTTTTAAAGACCCCGTAGTGTGATATTATTAATCTAGATCTTTTTAATGCTGATGTTTTATATTCAGGTAACGGAGGGTCCGATGAGTGTAATAGATTCTGAAATAATTTACATAATTTTATTGCAGCTTTCAACAGTCAACTGTTTTATTAAAATTATTTCGGCGCCGCGCCATATTTAATTCATGAAAACTTTCACAAGTACTCAGGAACCGTCCCAAACTGGAACGATCGGATGCGGGCGCCCGAGTACCTACTGTAGCGGAAAACTAAAATGCTTCTCAGTTGAAAATAAAGTTTACCTTACTAACATTGTTGAGTTTTAGTTTCGACTTCATTTTGTCCGGTTTATAATGTCCTGAAAGCTGGTATAGTACCGCCCTAGAGCGTCGCCTGCCCATGTTCGCGGGCGACGGCGCTTCGGGGTCAAGATTGCCATTCGGGTCTGGAAGTAGGCAACTAGATTCAGCGCGGAACCGGGCGCCCAAGAGTGCCGCTGCGGGTACAAATGGGGATAACGCTAGAGTGACCACGCCAGCCGAAGGCCGCACCGCGGCTCCTGCATGCATAAACCACCCTGTTACACACTGGACCACTGGCTCAGTACCAGCTACTAGAGTAATGTCTACTTATTATAAGGAAACTTTGCCCCTTGAATGATTTTCTTATAAACCCGTATAAAAGATATTTCTTGATTTCTCAGTCACTGAAATTAACCTAATTAACTATAAATCACTGAAGTGAAATGCCTCAGTAAAACGAAGTTTCGAGGAAAATATGCAAATTAGATTAGATAAGTACAAGAATTATCTTTCCACATTTTATATAAGAAAATCTCATAAGTAGGCAGTGATGCTGCTTTGATACCGCGAAAGTTCAAAATACCGAAGTATAAAATTGGTAATACGAAAATTTTATTGGATTAATATTAGACCATTTCCATTAATTTACCGACAAACAACGCAGCCATGATAAACTTTATTAATATTAATATATTGATAAGTATGTAGATAGGTTGACGCGGTTATTGTGATTTAGAACTTTCGTGAGTTTGTATCAAAAACAGAATGTCGCCAGAAACGAAAGTAAGCATGTACCAAGCAGCCTACGGTGCAACAATTGAAATATCATAATCATTAAATTAAAAAGTAATCATTACATAATGCAAATTAAAACATTACGTTTGTAATCAGTATGAAGAGGAGGAGGGTAAATAAAAAATAGAGTAAAAATTTCAAAAGCACGAGGAAGCGAGGGTAAATATCTAAATAATTGGATCTAAATCCAAATAATAAATAACGAACAGGAGACTTTACTTTTGTTTTTTCATAAAAACCGTTTAGCTTCAAATTAAAATCGACATTCTCCTGAATTATTATGTTTGTGCCGGTGATCATATTTTTTCCCCGACTTCAAAAAAGAGGAGACTCTCAATTCGATTCGCAGGTATGTTTTTATTGATACCGTAATATTGTTTCGTATTTATTGCATAGTATGCGTAAAGAACGTATATTATACAATGCGTTCTAAATGAAATAATTGAAATATAGGTAGGTACCTATTATTCAATTAAAAATGATCATGTTAATTTGCAATAGGCTGATTTGATTGGTTGATTGATTGATTGATTGATGTTAATACTAGCCTTTCCCAACTATGTTAAGTACGAGTACGACAATAATAATAGCAATAAGATAACTAACTAGACATTACCTAAATTTTCGGCAGGTCAATGACCGCTACAACTACTACCTACCTGTAATTAAAAATACATGTAGAATTTCTTCTAAATATTTGATTAATTAGTCGGAAGTTTTACCTAAAATTTCGTTTACAACAGGTATTTAGGAGCACAGTCAGCGCGGCACAGATCTCTTAATCCCCCATTTGTAGACAAGCACTCTACTGACTTGAAAACTTTTTGTAATTACACAAAATGACCGCATTCTGTAGTCATTACAAAGCTGTTTAGTTTCGTTTCTAAATTGTGTTCATTAAAAGAAAATTTCCCGTTTAGCCCACAGTGAAAAGGGTACAGTAGGCCGCACGTTATTGGTCACAAAACCAGTATAAGCTGGCCTTGTATTTTATTGAAGCTCCTCGAGGTCAAACTGTAACCACCAACGCGGCGTCGTGCAGACGACTGTACAAGCGGCAGAATTCAGTTGTCAGATATCATAGAATTAAAATTTGGAAATGGTTTCCTAAAACTACTATTACTTACCTAATGAAAGTTTGCGTTGGATATTACATGTTTCGTTTTTGCTTTTAGGGATCATTGGAAAAATCTAATAAATTTTCGTTGGAATGAATTCCTTAGATGGACGCAGACAACATATTTAGCTGATTGAAACCAGATAGAGTGCTGCTTTGTGTTGAGATTAATTCAATAAACGTAGAAACTGATATGAGTACTCAATAGTTTTGATAATATTTTTCGTAGTGTTTGATAAAGTGTTCACGCGAAACTTACCTTTTTATTTCATTAACGATTAACGAACGCACATTATTTAACGATTTGTAATTGTTCAGTGGGTTCTTAAAAAGCAACTTGAAAAGATTGAACTGTTGTTTTAATTGAATGTTTAATTGTAAAAAATCTTGTAATTGTTTCCCTGCTCTCTAAGTTTGTTTGGCTTGCAAACAAACTTAAAGTTTAGTTTCAGTGAATAAAAATAAAACCTTCGTGGTAAGGAAATAATTTAAAAAATACACTTAACTGGCCACTTAGCTAGAAAATTATGAAGCGATCCCATTAATGATTTCTTTTTCTTGTTTTTTTTTTTAAATAATATTTATTTCAACGTTTATTTTATATCCAGGTTTATTTTGTGCCCAAATATTTACTTTTTATTAATTCTCAATTTAATTAGTTTCTAATCAGGATTTCCATTTCTGTTAATTAACTTTATGATTTTGTAGACTCATTAAAAGGTACGTTTCTCTTATTTAGTTCGGTTTGTAATCAAAATATAAACTTTGAAGTAAGGAACCTACTTAGTTAAAAATAGGTGTAAGAAACTGGCGACCGTTTTACAAAATAATCCCAGAATGCCATTCGTTTTTTTTTTTTAATATTTTTATTATACTTTCAACTTTTCTTTACTCCAGAGGCAGCCAGGTGTATTTTTGATAGAATTTTTTGAAATTCAATCACATTCAACCAAGGTGCGTGCGTGATTGAATATGATTGAATTTTAAAAAAATCCTCTCTATTGGTTAATTTTGAAGACTGATAGCTTAATAAAATATAATTATACATTATTTTCAAGAAGCATGTTTCTGATATGAATAGAAAAGATAGTACTTATTTATTTTTAAATGTCACTTATTTATTCAATTAAAATTAGTTCAGTTCTATCTAAACTACAAAACGAATGACTGGGTCTCATAAAAGAAATTAAAATTAACATTGAACCTAAGATAAGAAACATATTTTATTCAACTTAGAGCATGCTCGACTTAACAAATCATTTCTTTGACTTTTACATCGACACTATGAATATTAATATTTATTTGTTCGTACCTACTACAAACCGCTACAAAGCAGAAGCGGACGGATTAAGCAAATTTGCCTAAAGCCTAATCAAAATTGAGTCCTGAAGCTTCATGCTTATTTTAAAGGTTTAACAGAAAAATACAGCGTTAAACTTAATGTGGTAAAATAACGGGTAAGAGCTGGTTAGGTTTCCATTTTAAAATTCTTCTAAAAATAATGCAAAAGTGTAAAAAGTAGAGTGTTAACATGCAATAGTGCATACAGTCTGCAAAGTAAGAGAGTAATTGTCTGTCTAGTCTAGGGTTCAGGTTTAGCACGGGTTTAGCTGAAAATACAGGCAGTTAGTTCACCTCTGGATTTTATAATGCTAAGAATTTTGATCCTGATACACTTTTCTTTATTTTTTTTCCTGGGTGGGAAGTCGTCATATGACTTCTCCCGCTCTGGGCAGAGCGGGAGGGCGTGTCATACTATTACTGACTAAAACCCACCCGTATCCTTCAGTTGCCTATGCTAGGGGCTACGGTATCTCTTTCGAACAACCCGCAGGCTCTGGCAGGCATCGGCCCTAGCGGACCCCTTCAGTTCGTGCTGACATCTCTTTGAGGCGCGCATGGAACACAACGCGCCGTCGACCCGGGCCTGGTCCTTGCCGGGCGGCGAGCTGCCCATTGCTCGCCGCCCGCAAGCCCGCGTCTACGGTAGCCGAGAGTCGGCTGGTGACTCCCGACGTCCAGGGCGTCTCCTGCGGCGACTAGGGGCGTGAGGGCGCAGAGATTGCCTCTCCCTCACGCGCTCCGCCTCCTCCTTTGCGAGCATTACTGCTTCGCAGAAGGAGGTGACGGCTTCCCATGCCCTCTCGCTCCGTACCATGGCTTGGACCAGAGCCGGACGCGAGAGATCGCCGCCGCCGATCGCCGCCATGAGGACGCGGCGGTGCCCCGCCCAAGCTGGGCAGACCTCCACCGTATGCTCCACTGTGTCCTCCGGGCGATCCACACAGTGGTGACACCCTGGCGTTTCCTCCCGCCTTATCCTGAACAGGAACCTCCCGAAACAACCATTTCCGGTGAGAACCTGCGTCAGGCGGAAGGTGAGGGCGCCGTCGCGCCTCTCCAGCCACTCCTCAAAGAGGGGACTTATCGCTGCAGTTGTGGCGTGCCCAGCACTGGGTTGCGACAATCACACTCTCCATGAGATCCCGCCGGTGCTCCGTCAGCTGTACCGTGATTTCTCGCGGCAGCGGAGTTACGCCCCGGCGTTTTGCCTCCTCTCGCCACTCCCATATGTGGGCGAGGACTTTTGCCTCCAGAACGCATGGCGGCAATCCGGTAAGGAGGCTCGCTGCCTCAGCGGAGACCGTGCGATATCCTCGGATCAGCCGGACGGTCATGACCCTTTGGGACGCGTTCAACCGGCGGACTGGTCGCCGCCTCAAGGAACGCGGTGCCTCGTAAAGGGCCATGGACCGCACGATCCTGATACACCTTGATAACAAAAACTAAACGAATCTACGGACTTACAACTATGTGCTGTGCCACGTATCGCCAATCCGATTTCTGCAGAATAAATGTTTGATTGACCTACAAACAGTTGTTCCGAATCTGGCTGTATGTGAAGTTTATTTGTGTTTTTAAACGTACCTCTACAGGATAAATTGCAAGAGATTTTTTATGAATTAATAGGTACGGTCACCAAAGGAGATAAGTAACCAGGGTGGTTGGATATAGTTGAAGTTTAGCAAGAAACCGATGGATGTTTTCGAATGAAGTTTAATTTAATTAATAGAAAACAAACAGTTTATTTATTAAATTAATATCCATCGGCTTCTTACTAAACTTCAACTATATCCGACGCCCTGGTTACTTATCTCTTTTGGCGACTGTACGTTTTTTGGTTCAGTGTGATAACAACCGCCTGTATTCACAGTCAAGCATGTTTGTATAATTTGAATGTGCATCGAAAAAATGTTTGTAAAATAAAACTAGGAAATGACACATGTAGGTATTGCGCAGGCGTATGGACCATGAAACAATTCATAAAACGCAAACTGGCGACATATTCGTTCTATTCAGATGTATTAAACAAGGGGTCAGTATATGATGTAAGTTATTTCTGTTACTCAAAGTTAAATAGAAATACAGGGTGGTTTCAATTAATTTGATGTACAAGTTTGTGGGCAAAGGGTATTTGAATTCTTAGACAAACAGCCCATGCTTCAAGTTTTATTAAACATTACTGGTACCGCTATAACGGGAATAACAAACTAATCTGTAACCTTTGCAGAATTCAAATATTACCGCTAAACCGGTATATATCCGGATTTAATAAACATTTTGACAATAACGTGTTATGTAAAAATTACAATGTCAATGTTTTTTTATTAACTTGAAGCATCAGCTATTAAAAAAGATTATTTATAAAAAAACAAGCAAAAGTATTAAAATATCGTTAAACTAGACAGTGTTGCTGTTAAGCTTACACCTACGTACAGTTATTGAACAAGGTCCTTCGCTAACAGATCGGCGCTAAGTTCATCCTCATTTACTTATAACGTGTTGAGTCAAGTGATGCAATGAAGATACAAAGAAAAACAATTGAGTTATTCGCTACGAAGTGTTTACTCGCTAAATCTATTTCTATCTACTCAGACTTATTGCCTGTCTAGCTACAGAGTAGTTTATAAAGTCTACACAGAGGGTACGATACAATACTCGTAAAGGAACTTTACCGTGCGGTGATGCTCGCAACTCGCTATGGCAACGGGGAGCTACGGGCGCTCAATCTAATGCTATCAACCTTATAGATGTACCTAGAGCACTAGAACAACGTGCTGAGTGATGAGTTAATACAAATGCACAACTGTCAGCATCCTCGAAAAACATCTCATTAAATATTCAGAATGCTTCGGAACAAGGTCACTATTTGGAAAATACTTATTATATTCTTTTGAGGGTTGCACTTTATTAGGAAGTTTCGAGTGTCATCATTACAAAGGCACTCACCGCTGTCAAAGTTCTCATTAGTGTTCATGGCGGCCATCTTGGTGTTGGTGATATCCTTGAAGGAGGCGAGAAATAAAACCACTTCTCGTTTCTCATTCTTAATTGGGACGATGTCGAGCAGGCACCAAAAAGGAGATCCTGTAAATTTTAATGAATGTTAATTTCGGTTCAAATTCAAAGGAAGGAACGAGTGTCTTAAGAAACAATGATTATGTATGAATGAAGCTTCAAATTTTTGTGAAACGGTAGTCGAGACATTAATGTTTCGTAAAGCGATTTATTGCTCATCAGACGTCATTTTGAAGTGGACCCTCAATATGGTATCGGTGCTCGGAGGAGCGTCGTTCTAAAGACAGTTAATGCTGCTGACGAGGAACAGCTGCTTGTAAAAGTTTAATTTTGTCGAATGGAATCGTAAACCTCTTATTGGTTTTTGTTTACGATTGCGGCATTGACGACGTTTTGTAAAGTTATTAATGCAAAGGATCGAGGGTCGAATTAAAAGTCTTTCTTTTAATATATCTAGGTTTTATAACTCTACTTTTTAATCTATTACGTAAATATTATAATAACCTTTACTATGTCTTGACTCTTTTGTCACTAGAGCGTGTGATGTTAACTGTGCATGCCACTGCGTAATTAATATTAATAGATAAGCGAATCATTTATGCACCTGTGGCTTATAGAAGCTGCGACATCAGAGGAAAAATATCACAATTTTATTTTATGAGCCGATCCCTCGATCGGCCAAATCAAATAAAGGAACACGGTTGCTCGGTTGCAGAAGCAGGTGTATTCTGATTACAAAAAAACTGGCACGTTGCAAACTTCGATAGCGCGTCGCGAGCGGTTCGAAGTGCAAAGCTCATAAACGTATTCGTTGCTTTTCCACGAATGCAATTCAGCGGAAAAGCTTCTCGGCGATATTGAGTTTGGCGCTTTTAAAAGGCAATTCACTTAATGGTTATTATAGTGTTCATTTTATATTTTATTTTTATTTTGCTGCTTTCCAGAAAGTGTTCGTTCAGCTTTTAATCGTATTCGTTGTTACATTTTGTGGATATTAAAATGAATTTCAAATTATTTCGTGCAACTTCTAGTAAACCGAGAAAAGATTAATTAAATAAGACCTACGCTGTTATTGTTCTTCTAGTTTGTGAAACAACAATTCGGGATTAGGAAACGTCTGCTATTAACACTTTGAAGTCTCTCCCGGAACCTAACTGTGAATTTATGCGATGCCGTGGTTTGTAAACTAACTAGAGCGAGCCTGAGGATGGCAGCCTAATTATAAGTCTTAGATGGAGATTAATAAACGTTACTTAAGTACGGGCTTTGATTTAGATATGCTTCTATCTTTCACTTGAAGTTTGACAGTCGTGATAGTGACAATAATAATGCCCAGCCAAAGCACATGCTAAATAGAACCGATTAATCGCAATTCATTTAATTGCAATCAATTATAAATGTAGTACTATTGTCAATCGCTTCAATTGCATTTCGTAGACGAACAATTTCAGCATCAATGTGTTCAATCACGTAAAAATTGACAATTGCAATTGATTTTTTCGGGGACCCTTTAGGTTTTGAAAATAACTCACCATTTTTCTTATAAAATATAAGTTCTAGTTTGAGCTCGTGCTTGGCCTCCAGCGCGGTGTCGATCTCGTGCCGATGCTCGTCTCGAGTGTCGGGCCCGTGCAGGAACTTGCACGCACAGCCCTTCTGCATGATGTGCGCGCGCGCCCAGCCTGTCAGCTCGCAGAACCCGTCCGAACAATACACGATGGGGTAGCACGGCACTTGCGCGTTGCCCAGCACGAAGTTGCTGTCTGTTGAGAGAAATGGTGGAGATGAGAAAAGAGTTAACTGTCATAATTGTCTAGTGTGCCTTGCTTAATAATTAAAAAAATACCCTGACCGCCGGTAATAATTAATTTTAATTTTATTTCTGTTTTGACTTTAACCAAATATTTAGTTCAATAAATATTAATTAAAATACTGAATAGCTATAAAAGAATAATCGACTATTGTGATTGACAAAGAGATCAGTATTATAAGGGGCACCGGACAGTTATCTTGTATCTAATCTACCACTACTTATAAGTTATCAAACAGCCAATAAAAATAAATATGTACCTAAGTATAGTGTGTAGTGGAAAGACGAATATTTTTGCTAGTATTGTTGATTGCACATACCTATCTATTAGCAGACAGCTGTAGTTCAGGCTACTATTGATTAATGGACATTGCTAATCTGATGAAACTTGGTTTTGTAACGTCAGCAGTGTCCTACAGTATCGGCTGTGCTATTGCCGTAGTAGTAGATTATTTACAAAGGGGATATAGCAGTGCCTTATGTCACGGGCGCTATACAGGACGGCAGGAACATCGAAACGCAAACTGTAACCAGTGATTCAGCACATGATTCTAGCGAAGAAATTTTTCGTTGGGTATCAAAAACAAAAATCTCCTGCTTCATAGAAAACTGCAATACCTACGCGGTCAAAATCAAAATCAAAAGTCATTTATTCAAATTAGGCTGAGAATCAGCACATTTCGAACGACAAAATTACTTAAGACAGTCCCCCAAAAAATGCCCGCCCTTCACCACTTCCTAGTGCTATCGCTGGGAAGAAGTGGCGCAACAAACTCCCAATCTGCACAGCTGTCTGTTCAGTTAGAAAATACTTGATTGTATACAATAATAGATAAGTATAGTACCTATACAATAAGGTCAAAATGTAAACGAAAACTTAAAGGAAGGGTGTTCAGAATCATGTACTGAAGAATCACCCTGCCACCTTGTATTGAATTACAAACGTAACGAAGGATTTCCTATAAGTAATTTCGTTACGATAAGTTTTTTTTAATGATAAATGTTTTTATACGATTTTTTTCGTTGAGGGTCCAAAAAATCAAATTATGGACCAGTCAATATGAAATTCAGTACAATATTGCCCGGCCTTAGCCTAAGGCTTTAATGAATTGCTTCACATACCGAGTGAGGAAAAGTAATCTTCGAGTACACACCCACAGTGAAAACAGTGGTAACACTAAACCTGAAGGTCAATTCTCGTAATTTAAAATGTTCAAAATCAAGTCGCAGTCTCATCTCGGCGACAAACAAATGTCAAAAACTTGTCAAAATGTAGGGAAATTAGAAGTAGTTTTTGACAGATTGAGACTGAGATCAGACTGTGAACGTTCTTAAAATTACGAGAATCCCTCTGATATCAGACAGACGGTGCGGATTTAAAATTGAGAACGGTAACAAGAATTTACATACCCGCGTCAGCGTAAAAATTAAAAAAAAAAAATATTAGCAGTATTGTTACATAAACTCACGCGTTCTTCCCATGGGGGACAATGGGGGTAGGCAGAAACCACAGAACGCCTGCTAAGATCCTTACATATTCCTGTCCTCCTAGGGCGTCCCCTCCCGGCGTTTCCACTTACATCTGCCTTATACTAACTAGCTTTTGCCATTCATCCTCTTATGACCAAACCATCTGAGCTAACTCTTTTAAATTTTTGTTCCTACATATTCTTTTAAGCCGCGCCATTGCCCTATCCTCAGCCACACGTGCTTCACAAGAAACAGTTTTCCACAGCATTTATTCTACTTTCAAGCTTCTTTATTTTTCTTTCAGTAGGTATTGTTGTATTACCGAAACTTTCAAAATGTAATTAAAAATCTATGTAGTTATCAAAAGTGTCGCTTTGGAAATAGTCAACGTTCATTAAATTTTTTACGAGTATATAATAACTCTCAGAATACTGTTATATGAATTACAACTAAATGGTAATGGATACTCCGAAACGATAAATCATTTCAACTTCCATCATGATTTTAATGTGCAGCGACATAAAATCAAGTTAGTCGCGCGTTGCATGTGGCGCGGCTTTGTTGGCAATCGTTTATATAATCCGTAGTGTTTCACACTTAGGAATTGCCTATCTAATATTCGCTTTGAGGTAACACTAAAACAACGTGCCTGCTAATGTAATTATACTCTGTAAGTGCTTTGTTATCCCAACTGTTGCGTTAGTGGCCTTCCATTTACTTACCTGATTGTAATGGAGTCTTACCTATTTACACATAGGTACAGATTGTTTTGTATACAGCATGTCCCGGAATTAACGCACACCACCAAACACTTGGGGTGTTAAAGTAACATGTAGGTAGTGTACATAATATATGTATGCAGGTAGATTGTAAGAAGTAAGGAATGCCTATTTAAGTTTATTCACTACACTAGCTTCTGCCCGCGACTTCGGCCGCGTGGATTTTTTTTTAATGAATTGCGCTATCAATTAAATGCAAAAATAGTTTTTCATAATAATATTAGAGTTAATATCAGCACCAGAGATCGCGTTCAAAAAAACAAACTCTCCAGCTTTATTATTATTATTACCTCAACTTAGATACTTAGAAACAATCGTAAACCAGAATTACGAAGAGGAGAAGGAACGAAGTATTTAAAACAACCAAAACCAATAGAAATCAATGGAACGACATCCAATCAATTTACATCACCCAATGATAATACCGACAATGTCATCAATCCGCGTGAAGTATGAACACCGTGAGTCAGAAAAATTACGTATTTGTACAACGCCATCTATTGGTAAATGGATAAAACGTCTGCACAAAGCATGTGTTTCAAAAAAATACTTTTTTAAAACATAAAAGTGATATTAAAAGATAAAACATAAAATATAGAAATATGGTGTCGCGGACTTTTTTGTAGAATTATTTCAGGCAGACCAGATTGCCATACATGGTTTTTAGTTTTATATATAAACCTGTTGAGGCAAATAATTCTGTTTTAAGAGGTATTTATTTCCGACTTGCTAGACAAAAGTTGTGATGGCTCAACTAAAATGCATCATGTAAACATAATTTATAGCCTATAGCACTCACACATAATGTAGCTTTCTACCAGTGAAAACCTTTTTAGAATTGAATCATTAACTCCGGAGATTACCCCCTACATACAAACAAACAAATTTTACACCTTCAAGATTCCTTGTGCCATCTGTTCCAGAAATCGTTGACCATTTTCTGGGTTAGCCTCCATCTATCTAAACCAGAAACAATTTCTATAATTTTCGTCACTTAAATTTAACAAAGGTTCGCCAATCAGAAAGTGGCCCGGTGTTAGTGGAAGAGGGTCATTAGGGTCATCACTTAGCACGGTTATGCGCCGAGAATTTAAACACGCCTCGATTTGTGTCAATACTGTAGCTAGCTCTTCGTAAGTGAGGGTCGCATCACCAATCACTTTTTTAAGGTGAGTTTTCGTGCTGCGCACCCCAGCCTCCCATAAACCACTAAAATTGGGTGTATGAGGAGGTTGTCAAGTAGTACGCGCTAGGGCTAACAACTCTGCTACTTCACCAGGAATCGAAGATTTGGCACTGTTGAAGATGTCCTTCAGCTGCTTGTCTGCTTCCACGAAGTTAGTGCCAATATCACTATAAATATCATAACAATGGCCTCGTCTCGATGTGAATCGCCGAAAGGCTGCGATGAATCCTTTCGCAGTCATGTCGGTGACAGCCTCCAGATGAAATAACTCTCAACATTTTTGATAAAGTAGAATATTTAGTCCAAATAAATTCCTCTTTCATATTATTTATAGCAGTCAAAAAAGTCACACGTTGCTCCTCTCGTGTATCTTCGATGTTAGGAGCACTGATACTAATGTTTACACTAGACAACCAAACCAGTCCATTCCACCATAGTGCATGGTTCGACAACTCCGGACCTTGTAAGCCCCGTGACGCACAGTCAGCTGGGTTCGTATCTGTAGATACGTGCCCCCACTGCTCGTAATCTATAATGTTCAGTATGTCTGACACTCGGTTGCTCACGAATGTGCTCCACCGACTTGGCCCGCCTCTCAACCAAGCCAAAACGATAGTGGAATCGATCCACGCAAATAAACTATCTTTAGGTACTCCCAACACTTGAGATGTCTCCGAAATCAGCTTGGTTGCCAATACAGCACCACAAAGTTCCAATCTAGGGATGGAAACTTGCTTCTTGATTGGAGCTACTTTTGTTTTGGAGGATATTAGGCTCCTCTCGGTGAGAGAGAATGGGCCGTAATCCACCACGCGGGCCCAGTGCGGGTTGGCAGATGTCACATGTCTTCGAATTTTTTTTCTAGGACATGCCGGTTTCTTCACGATGTTTTCCTTCACCATTTTGAGAGCAGTGGTGACGAAATAATTTACACAAAGTAAACGCCTGTCTGGGTTCGAACCTACGACCTACATCTCGTAAGTCGCGGCCGTTACCACTTGGCCACGTAGCTTAGACACGTAGCGTGACTTACGTACACTCGCTCTAATGACTCGCATGTACACTGCTGCTCCGTATGCGGCCTGCGATGCATCTGCGAAGACGTGCAACTCAACTCTCGATACACGTGTGTAGTGCAACCATCGTGGTATGCTTAGGCCTTTGATGCACGTCAAGTTTTCTCGATATCGTAACCACTCTGCCTGCAAAACACCGTCATTAGACTCATCCCATTCTAGACCTGTCTTCCACAATTTCTGCATAATCATCTTTACTATTAACACAATGGGAGCTATCCATCCTAAAGGATCATAAAGTTTAGCTATTTCGGAAAGAATATGTCGTTTGGTTATGGGTTGCTTAGGTTCTGGAAAATTTACGGTATATTCGAAGGTGTCGGCTTTCCTCTTCCATTAGGGTTGAGCTGGAATATTGAAGCCGACACCTAAACCCGGAAAAGGCCGAAAGTTAATACTTTAACAACACTATTTATCTTAAAAGGCAACTCATTATCATCCCGCTTATTTTCTCCAATGTACTGTAACAAAGCCTTACAATTACTGCTCCATTATTGAAGTTGAAATCCTCCTCAGTTCATAAGGTTGTTCACCTCATTATAAATATCCACAGCTTCTTCCACTGTCTCGCATCCTGTGAGGAGATCGTCCATATAGTAATCAGTTTCAGTAATTTTTGTAGCAATAGGTTACTTTAATTTCTCGTTGTTGGCAAGTGTCTGCAGTGATTTTACTGCAAGGAACGGTGCACATGCAAAGGTCAGCCTCAGACGTTTAAAGTGCTTTATTGGCTCATTAGGTGCAGATCTCCATAATAATCTCTGCTAGTTCGTATTTTCTTCCGCTACACGCACCATTCTGTACATTTTAATGATGTCTCCTGTAATACAGATATTGTGTGTCCTCCATCTCATTAATATATGACGTAATCCCTGCTATTGCTGAGGACCAACACATAAGTTGTCATTTAAAGAAATATTATTAAAACCCTTGCACGAAGCGTCAAAGACCACGCGAAGCTTTGTGGTAGTCTTGTCCTCTCGAACGACGGTATGGTGAGGAAGATAGACACCCTTAGAGTTATCAATTTCGGAAGCATTATCTTGTACCATGTGATTTAAACTAATGTATTCTGCCATAACTTTATGGTATTCTTCCCGAAGCTTAGGATTCTTTGACAACCATTTCTCTAAGTAATTAAACCTTTTAGTGGCTATCTCTCTCAACCCACCAAATTGATATTCTGCTTCATTGTTTTAAAACGGTCACCTTACCACGAATCTTCCTTCTTGGTCTCTGACTGTTGTGGCTTCATAAAATTCTTCGCACCTTTCTTCCTCCTTTGAAAACTTCTTGCGTATGCTGTTAGGTTCCTTTTCTATCTCCCAAAATTGACGTAGTAGCTCATCTTCCCGTACTTGAACGTGTAAGGTTGTATGTAATGTGTGTCTTTGCTGAGGTTGATGCTTGTAACATCCTTCCAGAGATCACCCACCCGAGGGTTGTATTTTGTGCTAATACATTTCCTTTGGGGTGCTTAATAACGCCGTCTATCGATATGTCGCTGTAGACCTCAGCTCCAACCAGAATATCTATTCTACCTGGTGTTGTTAACCCTAGATCAGCCAGCTCCAGTTCCTTAAGTTTGGACCAATCAGGCAATTTGAGATAAATGGTTTGTAGCAGTGTTGTAAGTGTGCGCAACACATACGCATTAACTCGAACTGACTCTCTGGGATTGTGGCGTGATTTCACGCAGACTGAAACCATGTGTTTTATTCTCGTTTGCCCCTCTCCCACACCGGACACCCAACCAGTCACTGATTTACCTGTTAGATTTAAAAGTTGAACGGTCGCCTCAGATATAAATGATGCTTGCGACCCCTGGTCTAACAAGGCCCTAATGATATGTTTGCAACCGTTCTTGCTACTTACTAACACCTTAGCAGTAGCTAATAATACAGAATTTGTTTGTATATGCTCACAATGACAAGAAACAATATGTGCATCAGTTGAAGAAGGAGTGAACTTACCTCTAAACTCCTCAGTAACGGTACCTGTAGCCGTGTGTTCTCCTTCCTTTGATTTCTCCGTGTTTTGCTCTTTCTCGAAGTGGATAAGGGAGTGATGTCGCCGTCCACACCTTTTGCAACACGCTGACTGACGACATTTGTTCACCGAGTGTGATGGCGCAAGTCAGTTGAAACACAACTTGTTCTTCTGAACTTACTATACCTATATAGTGCTCGCTATTACATAACGCACACTTAATTTCGCGTTCTTTTCCAACCTTGTTGACATTCGAATGAAAGGCCTTAGGTTTAATTGCTGGTTTCGTTTGCAAAGATTTTATCTTGTTACTCTCAATCATTTCCAGGGATCTGACCTTGACTCCAGAAAATCTCTCAAATCTTGCCAAGTGGGTAGGTCGCGATTGCTCGTACTAAGTTGCTGCCACAGCTTCATTGTTTCTGGATCCAGTTTGGACACAACTAGATAGTTGATAATCATGTCCCATTTGTCAGACTCAACGTCTTAGTTTCTGAATGCTTTTAAACAAGTCGATGTCGGATCTACCAGGTGTTTAATCGAACTCGCAGACTCAGTATAGACATATTTTGTGTAAAGAGAACTCTCAAGATTGCGTTGCAATTGAACCTCTTGTTGTTATAACGTTTCACTAATTCGTTCCAGGCGTCATCATAATTCGCATCTGTAGTAGTAAAATTTCGCAATATTACTTCTGGTTCTCCAGATAGGTTGCTCTTTAAATAATGCAACTTCTGTACTGGTGACAATTTTGCATTTCTATGAATTAAGGAAGAAAACAGGCCAAAAAGTGTCTGCCATTCCTCATATTTTCCGCTGAAGGTGGGTATTTTTATTAAAATACCCAAATATTTTATTAAATTAAATCCCCAAATATTTTTGGGAATTTAATTTCGTTGTTGTCTAATGACCTTTGACCTTCAGCAGTACCAAGCATTAAAACTTGAACCGTTGCATTGAGAAACGGCTGAAGAGCTTCCTTCATAGCTGCCTTTGCACATACAATTCTTGAAATATATCGTATGTCTCGTCTTTAAAGTACGGATCTCTTCTTTTTTCATCTTTTGTAAAACTCACAATAATACTTTTGTGTCCGTCCTTAAAGTTCTGCCAAAGCTCTTCTAGCAATTGTAACCTTGTTTCCAAGCAAGGTCTTTTAATAATCGACGCGCAAACGTCGTGAAAAGGTTACAACTGATGCCATAAATAAAATGACGAAAGTCATTAATCTCGGAAATGACCGGTTAAAAAAATTGTCATTTTCGAGTGCGCAATGTATTGCAAACAACACACTCAAAACGCTCCGCGGATGGCTCGCGCGCGCGCGCCGTCTACCGCGATACCGCGCGCTGCCCTTTCGAGTTTTTTTAAGTGAAACAAGTGAATTTACTATTTTGTAATTAAAAAGCTCATTGGGTTAGATAGAAATAATGATTTTATACAGTTCACAGTAGGTTCAGAATCATGTACTGAATCCATGGTAAGCGGTTGCGCGTCGATGCCACCCTGTATAGCAATAAAAAATCTTCTATAGAATATTTATCACTTTCTTTTGTTTTCGCGACGCGCTCGTCCACTGTTGGTCAGAGGTAAAGATCCGGTTCGAAGGACCAAATGACTATGGCGATAAGGTTGCTTTTTGCTTGGTAGAATTAATGCATTAAAACTGTTTGATGGTTTATTTTTGACTAACTAAATTAAAGTAATGTGGACTGTAGATACATGCATAGGTACATATGAATAGCTACATATAGCCTGTTAAACATCGTATGTTGTGAGCTTGGACACCAAGAGACTGTCTAACTTGATTCGACAGAAATCAGTATTTACCACGAAATTATTTCCGCTTGAGCCACGCAATCCTCAAACCAATTTTATCTAAAATACCAACTGAAATGCCACCAACTGTAGCCCACGCAGAGGATGTACACGTAAAATTAGCATTCGATTTGCATAGAATTAGCGTCACCCGCTGTTATAACGTGCGTGACTTATGACATCAGAGGTACACAGATAATGCAGGCATCGGTTGGCGCCCACGGTACGACCACGTGTGTTTCTGTGACGTCATAAAACCTTGCTCAACGGTTACCGAATTCTTGTGACTATGCCTGCAGATGTAATCCGTTACAGGTATTTGTATGAAAAGAGCGACGGCTTAAAGTGCTCTTAAAGGCAAGGAGGGGGCGCGGATATGTAAATGATTGCTCCCCTCTTCTAGCACTTGTAGACTAGATCAAACGACCTGCATGATAGTCATTTTGTCGTGAGCATCTCAATCAAATCATTAAAATTTAACAAGCTAGTTTTCTGTTCCCCTATGATACGAAGTTATTGAGAGCTTTATTTTGGTTGAAAACTTAGGAAAGCAACGAACCGATCCTATTGTGTGTGGTTAAAGGAAATTCGACCTAACATTAAGCATTTTTCAGATTTTCGTTCGTAGCTTCCATAAAAGCTTTGGATTTATTCGGCCGTATCTATTCACAGATACTTTATGAAAAACCGGAGCTTTTACTCGTTTTTGGTATAAAATAAAAGAATTATGTGGACGTATACCTATTGAATATCATAAAAGCATGCCTAGGTACAGTACAGGTTAGGTTAAAGTTTTGATTGCTCTCCGGTGAGCGCTCCCCCCCTTCCCCCACATTTAAGCGGCGAGTGGACGATGAGCGTTTAATCCCGGAACTTTGTTCATAGCATTGGACGTAAGTGTTTGCACCCATGAGACGCCGCCGTCTACATTTATTATAAAGCCCCAGTTGTCGCGAGGGGTTGGAATTTAAACGCAGGAAAACTGTAAAGGAAAAGTGGAGCTATTTCGTAGTAGGAGGAAAATGCTAAAGTTCCTTAAACTTTAGCATTTTCCTCCTTAGCGTAATAATTGACGATATAATGACAATTCCACCGGTATCGTCCTGAATAATAAAGAAAAGAGAAGCGAAAAATAAATGCACATTTTTTATTTGAGTCGTCTAAAAATAGCCATAACACTTTTGGTCAATCTAATGAAAAACTAACCCAATTTAACATTACGAAGTTACGGAAAAGCTCCGAAAAATAATCTATCTATGAATAGGGAAAATAGTTGGTATTCACGGTTGGAATATTTGGGGTCGAAATTCCACATTTCGGGTTTACACATCCCTAGCTGAGCCCGTAACAAACATATGACAGTATTAGTATTTAGAACGTTCAACGGGTGATGTTGCGAACCAACCGGAAGGGAATTGTATTGGCTTTCGAGTCGCCTTAATATTCAAGCAATTTCCCCAACATAGACGCAATTGCATTCCCACAAGTTGCTCTAGCATGGTTGGCTAACTATCAGAGGGGCAATTGTCGTAATTTTAAGAACGTTCACAGTCTGATCTCAGTCTCAATCTGTCAAAAATATGTCTAATATCCCTACATTTTGACAAGTTTTTGACATTTGTTTATCGCCGAGATGAGACTGCGACTAGATTTTGAACGTTTTAAATCAGGAGAATTGGCCTTCTGAGTTCGGTATGAGTGAAACCTTCAAAATAAATAAAAATAACGATAAGTATTTCTATTTATTTATGTTTAATATCAAGTCACGCCTTAAACATGTTAGTAACAATGTTTCTTGACAACTATGTTCGTAAACTTAACCTGCACACGTAACCTAACACTGCAATATACTTACAATATACAAGCTCAACACCGACGTGGAAAGTTTGCAGCAGCGATTCACACACCATCAATGAATACATTTTTTCAATCATCACGCATGTTTTCTCTTCAGGGTAAAGCAGCGTGGGCTGGCCAGATTACCAGGCTAAACCTATAGGATTTTTTTCTGGCACCACTAGAATATTAAGGCAGGAAATCCTACTATATTATTATATTATTTATATATATTTATTAGATATCCTACTAATATAATAAACATGAAAGTTTGTATGGATGGATAGATGGATGGATGGATGTTTGTTACTCCTTCACGCAAAAACTACTGAACGGATTTGGATGAAATTAGGCACACATATGCTTTATAACCAGGATTAACACATAGGATACTTTCTATCCTGACATTCCCACGGGATCGAAACTTATGCGGGAAAACCGCGGGGCGAAGCTCGTACATGCATAAAGTTCAGTTTCATCCTTCAAAGTAATAACTTGCATATTAATCGAAACTCGGTAAACGTTTCTACGTAAACGAACTCTGTAATGAACCTCTAAAATCACTCAAACAATTTGAGGATTGAGAATTTCAAACTATTTCGAACGATAATTGAGAGGAAATCATATTCTGACGGCACGGTTGGCGCAGTGGTTAAGCGATTGACTGCGGCGCTGCGTGTCGCGGGTTTGATTCCCGCACGGAACAAATATTTGTATGACCTACAAGTAGTTGTTCCGGGTCTGGCTGTTTGTGTATGTGAATTTAAATGTTTGTACACAAACCCACGATAGGTACAGGAGAAATTCCTAGGGTGGGGCTACGTTTATAAAAAAAAAAAAATATTGGATTCCATTAGTTCTAACGGCAAAGCAATTTCGAAGATGTAGGTAGAAGTGCATTCCTACAAAACTGATCTGGGTGACAACCTTGCTGGCGCTTCCTTATCGCCCCTCTCAACCCATAGATACACAGGCATCTATATTTCATCTTTTCAAGTCGCAAAGTTCACTCTAGCGTTAACGTGGGCAAAGTATCGTGTGTACCTCGTGACTAGAGCCCCGCAATACGGAATTTATTTGTCGATTCCCGCCAGTCAAATATAATGTAGATCGATAAAGAATATTATATGCTTTACAGTTTATTTTCATAATAGTGCGTTGCGATAGTAGCTGGTTATGAATAGAAAGAGAGAAAAGAAAGAAGAAAGAAAATACGTTTATTTGCGGTAAACATGACGCAAAAAAGAATATAAAAAACAAAAAAAAAAACAATAAGAAAAGGTTGACATGCGTCCCATCCACGCAAAACGGCTATTGCTCAGCATTATGCTGCGACCCTATGCAAGACAGAGCCCTAGCGCTGGTTTTCAGCGACAGCCGGCGCCGACGTAATGACAGATGCGATAGCTGCAGAAACGAGTGAGTGCGAATGTGTTTTGTTTTTGGATTCCACCAAAAATAAAACACACTCGTTGGGTAGTTTGAATCTCTGGCGTTTGTTTGTTAATTTTACCTCAATTGGACATAACAATTAGTATTTTGTGAACGTTTGAGAGTAGGTATAGCCTAACGGCCGAACCCAATAACCTATTTTCAGTTAAAGACAGATCGCTACTGATGGTAGCCAGTATAATCATAACTGCCAGTATCATAATATAATGATACAGATCGCTACTGATATAAATTATTGGGACGTTAAAACCAGAGATATATAGGTTTTTGTACCTCCAGAATGCCAAAACTGGTGATAGATAGGTAATTGGCTTCGGCCGTAAATTGATCAAGACGAAGGTGTAACAAAATTCATGAATAAATTATGTTAAATACAGATTATAATCTAAAATAAATCTCTCACTGCCGTAAAATACTTTAGGAATGCATAAACAATCTGATATTAACGCTAATTTTTGCCCGTAAATTTGAATTGAAAATTTTAGAAGATAATTACCGAATTTCTAACCCTCGACGGTTTTCGATTAAATATTTAGGTGAAAGCCAGCTTGTGGAGACGTTGCTGTGGCTACAACCTTCAACTCTCCACAAACAAGTTTTTACCACTGATGAATTGTTTCTACAGTCTAAAAACCCACGTCAAAGTCAAAATTAACTGCCTTACAGCAGTTCCTTTTAATTAAAATAACGAAAACATAAATGACTTGCATAATTATGGTAGCTTATGTTTAAAAAAATGAAACTTGAAGCATCGTGTTTGTTATGTAAAGCTCAGAAGTCCCTTTAATGGGGCAAAGTTTTTAATGAACAGTTAGAAATTATTAAAGTTTTTTAATATTCTGTTACAGTGTGGGCAAATATTAACTGTTCGAAGAAGAGTGAGCGTCTGTCTACTTCAATATGAAAATATGTAAGCTATGTAAGTTATTGGCTGAGATCAAAAGAGTTGTTTTAATAATATTATAGTAATAGCAAATATGTAGACAGACTTGAATTCATTAGGGCGGATAGAATATTTATTAAATGCTCTTTAGGTTTACATACTTTATTGCTAGTGACCAACCGAAATACGGTCAAATTCGCAAAACACGTATTCGTTTGTATGAAACTGACAGGTGTCAATAACACATTCTCAAATGTCAAAACGGGCCTTTTATTTTTTGATAACTTTAATAACATATTATCGAAATTATTTTACGTTAGTCCTGCCATTTCTACAAAGAATTATAACTAACAGGTAAGATAATGATAACCATCTAATTTATAATTTTGTAGTCCCTTTATTACATATCGTACTTTACTTACGTTCATCGTAGTTTTATCCAATTCAGATTAGAGTTACATTTTGTGAAAATCGCAGAGAGATGTATTTTGCCAACTTAAAGGATACCTAGCCAGAACAGCCAAATAAAAACTGGATATGGATCGATGTTACCTGGGTTAACTCTCATATATTTTCTAAACAAAGGGTTTGTTTTATAATCAAAGAAATTGGGTATTTATTCACTTTACGTTACATAGCTGTTACACTTTCCTGTTTCCAAAAACAAGATATTTCGAATCTCGCTGGGGCGAGACATTGTTGTAGTTATATTTCCCATTCGTGGCATATAAACATGGTCTGATAACGACTAGATATAAATCTTGTTATATGTATGGTTTTGTTGGACATCCCCCCTAGTCCCTGAGGCAATGAGAACGTATTACACGCGTGTCGTCCTTCGCGACAAATTATATTGTTATATAAAAAAAAACATAGGCAGGTAGGTCACTACATTTATATCTGTAAGGTAAGGAAACGCTTGGGACGATGTCATTTATAAAGTTTTTGCTTTACTTTTGTGGGCCTGGCACGAACGCGCGCAGAAAACGTTAGGCCGGGTCCAGACGTGTGTAATGTGTAATGTACCTAATGTACCGTGTAATCAAAAAAGAAAGTGTTTGATTGCGAGAGCCTTTGTGTTCGCGCTAAATCTGACAGCCGATGGATCAGAGCGAGCGCTTCATGTAATACTCGTAGAGCCGCAGGATTCGCGTTATATAACACGATACATAACATTACACATTATTCAGGTCTGGACCTAGCTTAACATAAAGCCCAACACTTACACTGTTAAAATGGAAAATAATCGTTTTGCACATAATATTGATTTATTTAACAGCTTATGTACACGCATTTATACAGGCAAGAATCACTACTTAGTTTTAAGACTTTATTCTTAACTACAGGTGATCATAATTGTGCTTGTCGCAAAAATGTATACCAAAATGCTATACTTAGGTATTTTCGATTCAAAATCCGTCCATCCGTCCGTTCTTTACGTCGTGCGTTCATGTTAGGGCTTCCGGTCTATAAGGGTGTTGTAAACAGTGTTCGTTGCTGGTGGCAATTTCTTAGCGGCCGGCGCACACTAGACTCCCACACTCGCGATTCTATTCACTCCACATCACGCGGACGGCTAAAAATAGGACACTCTTAGACCTTCTCTTTTCAGTCTTTCAGATGCATTTTGTTTGCCAACTGTGATATCGTGAAATAAGTATGTCAGAGTTTGTGCACCGATGTAATATCTAATAAAAGACAAAATGTTATTTTAAGGTTTTAGGTTTTGTTGTGTGTCTATTGTTATTGTAACTTACAATTTATTTTAATTTAAAAATTATATTAGAACAAAAGGTAATTTTATTCCGTATATCTTATTAAAATAAGTACTTATTAGTAGAATAGTAATATTCATGTAAAATTAATTGGCAAGCCCTAAACAGGCAAAATATGGACTGTACATTAAACCATCAACTTTTATAACTGGTAATACCTATATTATCTGCAAATAAATAATACTGAGTATTCAGGACATTATAAAATACTTAACAATTGCAAAAATGTTACAAGTAAGAACCTTCTTTGAATTAATAATAAGCTTTATTTTCTCCCCACAATATACATGTTATTTTACATCGGTCAGATTCGACAATGACATATAATTCAGTTCAGTATATATTGTGGGAGACTGGTGCCTAAGTTAGGCTCGTGGCCTGTGTTTCAGGACAAAAATTGATAATGATAATAAATTGATTATTATCAAGGTCGCGTAAACAGCCTCCAAAACGCTTTAATCCATTGATTGCCAACAATGAATCTATCCGCTAATTACAGGAGTGTTATGTTGTTTGAGTGTTCCGTTAATAACTGGATTTCCCTTTCTAATGAATTAATGGGATCAACGTGACAACATTAGGTACTTCATGTGAAGACACCGTATGTGCGCCATTGATTAAGGTTTAACAAGAGATTAGATTTAAAACGCTATACTTGTATTGATTACAGTAGGATATTGTAGCCATTGGAGTTGATAAAAATAAAAGAAAGAAAGAAAATAAAAATATTTTATTTGGGAAACGCACAGGAAAAAAAACTGTAAAAAAGGAGCATTTACAACTACGAATTACATTTAAAAATAAAAATAGACAAGAAAAATAAGAGTGCCACCGACGAAGGCTTACTGCCGAATGGTATCACAAAAGGGCAGCGTGAATAAGCATTTTCTATTAACAAAAGCTAAATATAGTGAACCTTTTTCCTGCAGGTGTTCGAGATATGAATGGACCTATGACACAAGTCACCAGGGGAGGTGTGACCTCAACGTGACGGACGCGATACAATCTCGCACTCCTCCCGACAAAGGTCGGTATCCGGTTACTTCCCTCCGGCGAGCGTTGTTTGATGTATCGATTGGGCTAAGTATTTGTCTCTTCGAAATATGAGCTTTGATAAACATTTACATTCAAATAACCCTTGCAAATAAATCCCTATATCATTGACAAATGTTTATGTCACATCGTAATGTTAAAGTCGTCGTACACCATTTACAACTAGAAATAACTTTATCGCGGTCATGACTGCAGTATAGCGCACGTTTGCGAATCTGTGGCTAATTTTACTCAATCGGTTCGGTCAATGCGCCGACGATTCAGGGAGCGGAACAGAAATAACAGGCAGTTAATTGAAACTGGCGCCAATTCGAGCCGATATAATGTGCAATCAAACTATGTACTTCAGTAAACCGATGTGCATCACATGCTTATGTCCGTTATATTACGCATTAATACATACAAGCAGGTACAATTATTCATTCGTAATCCGTCCATGTGTACATTGTTCGACAATCTGTTGATGTTGAAAGAACACAATACATCACGAATGTTTATCCCGAATCAACAAATCGCTGTAATAATTAATCCGTACCTGAAATATACTGTGTTCGATTTAAGCTCTACTCTATGCCGAAATTGCAGGTCCTAACCTTGTATGAAATAAATTGAGTTTGTTCAACTCCAGTACAAATATTCTTACATTTTTCTTGTAGGTACGCTTTGAACGTGTCTTTCGGCGAAGTTAATACCCTGCATTCATCAGAATTCCTATAAAGGCGCACAGGGAGTGAGATTATGGCTGGCCATTGAATAGCAGCTGATCCGCGGTCCTGTTTCATGCCTCTTTTTACCTTTTTTCTTCATAGCTTTTTCTCTTTCAGCTTAAGACTTTAAGGATTCGATCGTTTATTAAAACACGGGTTCTTACTTTATATTTTTAGGGTTGATTTTTCCAACACCAGATAATTTTATCAGAGGAATAATTTTGAAGTTCTTCTATACAAAAGCTGTCAGACGTCAATTTTATTCCACGAATAAAAAATTTTTGTCGATTGAAAAATCAGCCCTTAAACTAACTGCGTTCTTAAAAAAGGTCCAGTGCTTATGTATCAGTGAGTTTTCTAAACATAAACAAGGGTCCTAAATCTCATTATCCTTACGTTAGAAGATCGTAGAGTTGGATATTAAATTGCGTTATATTCTTGCAGTTTATCTCATCACTTTTATTTATATACTGAAATGAGAAAAGCAGACAAGTGAGACTCATTAAATTAACTTAGACAAAAGGTTAATAATAAAGTTATTTCAGTGGTTACTAAAGTTAACAAGATGAACGAATCTTTAGTACAATCAGCAGAAGAGAATGCGTAGTCATCATATTCCAAAGTGAGTTTCACCTCACAGTAACATTATACATAAGTAGGTACTTGATTAAAATTGTACGCAGCACTAGAAGGATTCTCTGAATAAATTGGGCTTGTCTTTTTAATCTCTCAATTTGCTCGTTTATCTTTCCTGTTGTTGTTTTCGTATTTACTTAGTAAATGTTGTTATACTAAATGAGAACCAAAGAAGCTTATCCCAGAGCAATATAATGTAAATATTTTGGATTACAATTTCGAAAATATTTACGTTTGCATTACTTTTCTTTATTAGGGTTCCGTAAGTCTTCATGAAAAACATAACCCTTATAGCATCACTCGTGTGTCTGTCTGTCCGTCTATCATAGCCAATTTGCTCCGAATCTAATCTTGTGTATGAAACAGTTCGTTAAAAAAACACGTTATTTAAAAATGCGGTCAGGTAAGAGACGTGACGCGGAAAATTTCTAAAAATAGTCAGAATGCCCAAATGTATCAATTTCGTGCGTTTTTGATCGTAAAACGATGAGGCAAAATTTTGGTCATGGGCTTCTTCCTATTATTAAAATAACATGGTAAATCTCTAAATATTGTGCATACAAACTTACATATGTACTTATGCAGTTTGAATTTAGGGAGAACATGTTTTTCAACAACAATGTTAAGTTTGTTCATGCGATAAATTCATTCCAACTACGGAACCCTTCACTGTACGTGGTCCGACACGCACTTGGCCGGTTTTTTTAGGTACGTATGTATGTATATAATTACTTACATCTCTTATTAGTGGAAAACTAAATACGAACGGCATACTAATTAATTTCTGAATAGCTAATACAAACATGTTATTGCGTATTGCCTAATTAATGAGAACCACTTTAGTGAGGTCAGGCTAGTTAGTAGTAGGTGCCTCCATAGTAATTAAAACAAAACGTGTCAAATATCATTGGTAAAGAATGTACGATGGGCAAACTCTTTCTCAGACGTGTATAGGTTGTAGTGCGGGGTAAAACAGGAGACTGACCTTTTTTTTTTCCGGGGTGGAAAATCCTCATCGATGTCCGCCGCCCTGGGGCGGGCGGCGGGGTCTGTCAGACTCTTACTGACTAAAAACCACCCCGGTGTTCCATCTTACACCTACGCCGGGGGTCGCGGGAACGTACGATCCTTCCGCAACCCCCGACTGGTGCCGGCCAGCCACCGCGGGCCTCCTCGGGTCAGGGGGGGAGAGAGATGTTTGACTCCCCCTGCGACATCTAAGAGGGGCGCGCGTGGAACACTACGCGCCGCCACCTCGGGTCCTGATGTGTGGGGGGCAACGGACGTCCCCGAGTCCGTCGCCCCTGGACCCATTTAGGGGGGCTGGAAGAGGGCGTTGTCCGCCCTCCGCCGACGCCCGGTGCGCCTGCTACGGGCCGGGTGAGAGGACGAGATCTCCCTCTCCCTTTCCGCAGCCTCCTTCTGCGAGACGACCGTTTCGCAGCACTTTTTAAGTACCGCGGCACCCATTCTTACATCCGTTTCGAGAGGCAGACATAATGGAGTTGGTGTCTATATGTTTGTTAATTTTAGCTCTCAAAATGGATGTAAGAACTTAATAGACCGTCGGTAAACACGTGATCGGCCTATATTTTTTGGGTTCCGCGGTGCTACCTGATTTATGGAGCAGGTGGGTAACTCCTCTCGTTAGGAATTGGGGTAGCGAACCAGACTCCAAAGCAGTCTGGAACTGAGATGCCAAGCGAGCATGCGACATTGAAAACCATTTAATCCAAAAGTTGTGCAGCCCGTCCAGCCCTGGAGACTTCCAGTTAGGTAATGGACGGACTGCACGAGCTACATCTTGGGGGCAGATGGTAATAGCCTCCATTTCTAGTATTGGATCACAGGCTCGCTCGACTTCTCGAGCCCAATCACCTTCGGTGTGACTGACAGGCGCCTACCAGATACTATGCCAAAAGGAACACATGGCATCATCATCCGGCAGGCACAGATCAGCCACACCTTGGTCCGGTCGTTCCCAACCCCTATAAACCCAATTTATTATTATTATTATAATTATTCCGAGCTGGATAGGTTCCGTCAACACTGGAAGAAGCAGGCGCGGGCTTGCGAAAGATGAAAGGAGTGAAGGGAGGCCTTTGCCCAGGAGTGCCTTTTACAATACAATGTATACCCCATTTTGCCAAGTAAAACTCAATTTTTACTTGAGCGTAAATTCCAATTAAAAACATACCTATGTATAGCTAAGTTAAAGAAAAAAAACATTGTACAAGAGTACCTATTCAATGTTTCGGTAACTATTACAATAAAGGCAACCCATTCATCCCTTTACGATGGACTTATGTTTCCACTCCAAGTAACATGAAAATAAAATGTTCACTCATTCATACATAGAGAAAAAACCTCTTTGATTGTACATTGTACTATTACACTTACAAAGGTTTATAATATCCATTTCTATGAATTTAATATTCAAACAGATTTTGTGGTTTTATTAATCACCGAACCTGAGTATTTTTAGTCGTGTAGGTTGAAGAGTAATTGTGTTTTCAATTTTATTTCTTAGGTCTCTTTGCGCTGCAAATAACGTGGGACGCTTTCGTCTGTAATAGAGCAACGACCTGAAGAACTGAAAGAGTCTGAAGAAATTAAGTCGTCATACTTCTTCATCATTCATCTGAAAGCTTCTCATTCATTTGAATGGTCTAAATTTTGAAGCATCGTTTATTTCACTCTGCTCAATTTCGTCCCGAAAATACATGTTCGAGGTAATTGAATTGCAAAATTGAGTTTTGTATGTATACTTAGAATATTAATTTGATAATGTCATGTCAATATGGTTCAGATTTCAGAGAGGCACTGGTGTATTCTATTCCTAACACCATCTGTTCACGACTGGATATCAAAGATAAAACATTACACTGATTTTCCGAATACAAACAGCCCATTATTCCACATTAACAGTTATCAACGAGATACTTCAGTGAATGGAAAACCATCTCAGTATACGAGTATTAGGTAGCTTATTTGCTTCATTAATAGCAGGTAGCTAATTTGCGGTACGCGTTGAAATCTCAGACGGAGCAATTTCCCATCGCTTTCATCAGATGCCACTTCATGCCAGACGTTCCGATAATGTGTTCTGTTCTCTACATACACAGGTAAAATCAATACCATTACACCTTACTGTATGTGTGTAGGTACCTCTAAATAAACCTATCGTCCAGGAGTGCATTGTGGAGCAAACGTTTGGATAGAATGGCTACGTAATTCGAGACTGTTGAAACAGCAAGAGTTGCTCCTCAAACGGGTATATGTATTTACATATCAGTGATCATATCGATTGATTGGGAGCTGAAAGCCAATTCTCGTAATTTAAAACGTTCAAAATCTAGTCGCAGTCTCATCTCAGCGACAAACAAATGTCAAAAACTTGTCAAAATGTAGGGAAATTAGTGGTATTTTTGACAGATTGAAACTGAGATTAGACTGTGAACGTTATTAAAATTACGAGAATTGCCCCTCTGATGTCTCAAGTGCGTTGATGTTCGATTCTCGGAGTTTAAGGTATAGACGCCAGCCAGCACATCAAGCTACTACAATCTGTCAAATTGATTTAATAGATTTTCAACTTTATCGCTACATCGTTAAGGTTCAAGGTTGATTGGGAAAATTTGACAGTTTCGGGTAGCCTTGATTTGCTGGCGTCTGTACTTAATTAGATCTATGTTTAATCGGTTAAAGGATAGAGCACGAGACACAATAGAAGTTTTATTATGATTAAGTCTAAGTATGGGCGTTAAGTGTCCCTCAAAGTGTTAGTAATATACATCACTGGCTTACACAAATGCCTGTTAATTTAGTTGTTTGTTTACATTATTATTTAGTACATGCTTTGGCTTGCGCTCAAAATAATTAGATTTTATTATAGCTTTGCGTTTTCACAATATTCGTCTATAAGCTTCTCTTCCAGAGTTTCAAATCCGAGATGAAAAATAAAAGTAAAAAAGTGGCTTCTTAAAGATAATTTTTATTAAAACCACGGCAAAACAAATTTATAAAGAGAGGAAATTACTTAAGGATATTTGAAACGGTTTTCTTGCGGTTGTCTTTTAACATTACAACAGTGATGTATTTAAAAAAGCTTCAGAGCAAAGTTATCGATCTGCACGACCAACATACCGACATAAATTATGCCTAAGAAGATCAAAAACCGCCCTTATGTACAAGAGCATACTTTGCATGGCTCCGAAATTTTTTAATAAGCTACCAAATGACATAAAAGGTCTAAACTTGAGTCAATTTAAACGCACCCTAAATATTTTTTTAATAGACAAATGCTACTATACCATTGACGAATTTTTTGCTGACTGATCCTGTATTTATGATTTATAATGTAATATTCCTATCTGAAGACTTTTAATTTATTTGAATTGTATCGTATATAATGTTTTATTTAATTTCTAATATTGTTAAATTAATAGTGTATCAAAGGGTAGATTTTTGAGTTTCTATAAAATATCTGTAAGACTTGTTATATCACCAAAACTCGCACTAATAAATACTTTGACTTTGACATTAGTTTAAAGTGTTAGAAGACCAATATCAAGGACTACCCTCAAATATAAAAAATCCTCTTATTTTCGACAATAACAATTACATATTATTGCAATCTACTCTCAAAGTGAACGTAGAATATTTATTATTATTTTATTGGTTATTTATTTATTTAAACTTTTCGCACAAAAAGGTACAAAGGCGGACTTAAATATTGTTCATATTCACGAAAGTATTGTTAGCCCTGAAAAGGGCTTTTTGGTGCGATGAGCGCATGCACACGCGCTAAGCATCTCGGTGCCGCCGTCTGTGGTTTCTTCAGTTGCTTGAATCCGTTGGTCGGACGAGCTCGAGACACGTCGAGCGCGTTTCGCACCCTCCTCTGCCCCGAGGACGATAGACGCGTACGTACTGCGTGCGCGATGCACCAACGATACCACCAACGATCACAACGACACTCACCACGACGAGCACTTGGTTCACAAACGATTGGTTACATAGGTTCTATGCACATGTGAAAGTGTATATGCAACAGTGCAACTAACACTTACAGGCAAATTCCGCATGCATACAGAAATTGTAAAAAAAAAGAAGATTAATCTAGTTTTAAATTACTTACGGCCGTACGCAAAATACGCGCATTGACGTGGAGTTGCGGACACCCGCCCGTATTACCTATTACCTAAATTACTTATGTATATAAAATTGTAAATAATGATAATAACGATATAATTTAACTATATAAGGTCCTTATTATATGTAAACATACACATCTATTTAGGAAGGTATTTATAATATATATTTGTCCAAATTTTCAAAGTGCCCATCGAATTGATCACTGCTGCTATTTACAATCTTGCGTTACCTAGCATAGGGACTATTGGCACCTAAAACCGTTCTTCTCTGAGGGCAGTGGTGTTATGGAAATGCTAGGAATTCTTGAGGGAGCACAGTAATTAAAGGTGTGCATTGTTTGTGGACAATCACTTTTATGGTTCATTACTTTTCAAACAAACATTGCATCATTAATGGCGTCGGTGATTGTCTAGCAAAACCATCTTAAAGTGTTTCAGTCTGTTATTGTATGACCGTACTTTTTAGAACAAATAAGAAGAAAATGTTGCACAAAACTTACGAGTTCTCGTAAATTTCTGTAGGTATAAATTATATTTTATGTTCACACTACAGTTCTAATCAAAATTTAGAACATTATGAACTCAAAGTGCGTCTGTCAGCCTAGAGCCATGTGCAGTAACTTGTTATATTAGTAACTACATCTTGGAGCAACTAATATAACTGTAGTTCGAAGATAGGACTATAACATTGATTGTGTGTGTTCAACTGAAAGTTACGGCAAGTATGTTGAACTACTGTTTCAGCAGGCTGGGCATACGGCACTTTGTTTGTAGGTACTCCTTTTCACGTACGCTAGCATGTGGAAATTCATAGAAGGGTAGGTATCGCGACATTGCAAAGACTGTTTACCGTGGCCTGTTGTCCGTGCTAGAGCTAACTTGGGTTGGTTGTTTATTATTCAACGTTGACCATATATTTTAGTGTACTACGCGAAACAAAATATATTTGCAATGTGAAATAATTCAGGAGTCGATAAAAATATGATAAGTATATTAATAATAATAATACCAGCCTATGTTTGTTCCACGGCGAATCCTGTTCTGATACAAAGAAGAAACGAACACTGATCACCATAAAATAATAGCGCTTGAGCTAAATCTGCTTCTTCAATTGAAGACCTCCCTAGTTTTAAAACTAAAAACAGAAAATATAGCAAATATTCGTACTTCCATTATAGACAGCCCTGAGCTTTTACATAAAATGTGTCTGATGCAGTGTTTATTAATTTATCGATTAATTTCCGGAGCTGCACTAAACGTGGCTGCGTTTAAATTCGTTTTGCCACATTAGTGTGGCGTCGAGAATGAACATGTTAATTAGATTATTACGTAGTTCTCGTTCACGTCGGCTTCGTAAGATAACGTAGATTTAGATGCAGGCAGCGTCTGCATGTTCTATAATAATTATGTATATTGTTACGCCAGCAGTGTGGCTGTCCGAGTTGAATTAGGGACGTAATACGTTTATACACGTCACGCCTCCGTTCTCTAAGGGGTTAGCCAAAGTAAACTTACTATTATATTTATTAGGTACAGTAAGTTTTCATTTAATCAGTTACGGAATTTAGTCCGAACTTCTGCTTGGAACTTAATTAACCTAACAGAAACACCAAATAATACTTTATATTCAATGGGAATCAGGGCTTGTGGTTAAGTAATAACAGCCGCACGGGCCGACCGATCAGGTTAAACTACGCTTGCTGCGGTTCGTCTGTTGATGGGTGACCATCTTTACATATCAAGGCCCTCCAAGCCTCGGAACGCACGTTAAGCCGTCGGTCCCGGTTGTCATTCGTGGATCTTGGACAGTCGTTACGGGTCGACATAAGCCCGAAAGTTTCACCCAGTATCCAGTGTTACCAACCCATACCCAAGGTCCAGTGTTACCAACCCATACCCAAGATCCAGTGTTACCAAGGGGTTTCGTGTTATCCAGTAACTGGGTTGTGGAGGTCAGATAGGCAGTCGCTTCATGTAAAATACTGGTACTCAGCTGCACCCGGTTAGACTGGAAGCCGACCCCAACATAGGAAAAGGCCTTCCATAAATTAATAAATAACTCGGTCTGCAGTTTAAAGATATTTTTCTACAGTACTTAAATGCTAAAGTTTATACAGGAAATCTCTTCTCATAAAAAACTTTCAGTGAAAATTTGATAGAAGTGTAAGTGGTGTAACAAAATTACCAAGTTTTGAAGGAGAAGAGGAAAGTTTTGTGGAATTATAAAGGCTTTGAGGCTTTTGATGCTAAGGTGTTCTATACATATGAGTAATTTCCGGCGGTATTTTGTGTTTGAAACCGCTTGTTGGTTACGTGTTGCATGATCTGTTGCTAAATAAAGACGTACCGTTGTTCTTTGTTTCTTAAACTTTCTTTGTTTATGTTAAAAATAAGTTACTTTCTGCTATAGTAAATTGAATATGATGTTTACTGCCACAACCCAAAGACGGTAACGACGTTATGATCTTGATTCTGGAGCACTATCAATATTTTTGTAAATAATTGTCATATCACATACGCCATTGCTACGACACTGCTACGTCTGTTCTGTGGCTACGCTTATGGCGTAGCAGTGTCGTAGCAGTGGCGTAGCAGGAGCGTAGCAGTGGCCTAGCAAAGACGTAGCAGTGGCGTAGCATGGGCGTAACCGTGACAACAACCGTAGGTAGTATAAGTAGTATTGCGCCAGTATGATAATGTTGCTACCATCAAATCCTGGAAGTAAATTTTCTTTTGATATCGCCGTGTACCGTGTTGAAAAGTTTGCTAGTGTTTAAGTAGCTAAATATTTTAAAGCTTTTATATGAAAATTATATTAAGATATGCCATGTGATTTTCCGTCGGCTAATATCACGAATTTCCATACAAACAGGTAGCATTTTTTGAAAAATAATCCTGCCTTAGTGTTCACTTTCGTTATTTAAGGAACTTTAGTGCTAAATTTCATGTAGAAGCATGAAGGTAACCCCAGTGGGTTATGCCCTGCGTTATCTGCCAGTGATTAAATGAATTTAATATTTTCATTCAGTAGATTCAGGTAGGTACTTACGCGTGCCATCGAAGCGAGTGGCGATGGTATCGAGGAAGGTGTTCTGGGGCGCGAGCAGCCCCTTGCGCACGGGCATCCCCCCGCGCCGCGCACCCCGCGCTCACCCCCCTCCACCTGAAACAACCAATACATTACACATTAATATAAATAAATATAAGTTTAGCTTTTCAAAATTTTATAATTTATTAATGATTTTCTTTAAAACGTATAGTTGAGCTGATTTTACTGTAAATAAAACACGTTTTAAACAGTTGCGTAATAAAATAATAAAACTTGTCAGATTTTATCGACATAATCTGTCCCAGATATTTAAAATTAAAATTTCCGAAAAGTCAGACCCTGAAAACTTTCTAACTGTATCGAATTTCAAGTATGAATTTTTTTCAGCAGGAGGTTATATAAACTGTTGATTGAAATTGTTTCAATTAACCGAACCAGGTATGTACCTTCGACCAATTAATACGTTCAGAGTTATGAAAAGTTAGACAACATAACTTGGCGATTGCTCCTTGACTAATCGAACCAATTTTTCGCAAGTCCTGCGACATGAATTTTATTTTATATTAAAAAAAGGAGTTATTGATTTCGACGGAACCGCACCAAATCTGTAGACCAACACGTAGGTACTCCGCAGGTTTTTATAACGCGCGCCACTATATAAAAGCTATTTGTATCCAGTCGACCAATGGCGGAGAGATTTTTCGCGTCTCGTATTTTACTCGCGCCATTTTCCACAGTTGCTACTCAGTAGATTGATGATTCGGAGGTTTTTGGCCATTTACTATTCACAAAGAGTGGTCCGTTAATGTTGTGGGCTTACATTAAAGGTATATTTATAAAAGGTATTTAGGCTTATTTTTGTATAGGTAAGTAAGTATTACAAAAACTGGGTTTATTTACCAAGGACTTTTGTAACTTTTTTCGAACCGTATAAAGAACAAAGCACTGAGCGCCAAAACCAAGATCACCCAGAAAGCCGCTAAACTTAAGTGGGACTGGGCCAGCCCAGTCCCACTTAAGTTTAGCGGCTTTAATAAGGCAGACACGTCCAGACGTGTCTGCCTTATGTCAGATGACAAATGGGCTAAGAGAACTACCGATTGGGTCCCACTAAACGCACGACGTCATCGCGGCAGGCCGAGACGAAGATAGACGACGAGCTTAACTCCTACCGAAAGGACTGGCAGACACTAGCAAAAGACAGAATTGTGTGGAAAAGGGAGAGGGAGGCCTTTGTTCTGCAGTAGGACAACACAGGCTAGTTAGATATATAGATTTTGTAATTTTCGGTGATTGAAGGTAGGTTCAAACAAACCCTCGCGTAATTACGAGGTACAAGTTACCTCGATCGACTGAATGACTTTAATTGCGAGAGTTAGCTTTTGTTAAATATGCACAATTGTGCCTTTTTCGTTCCTACTTAGCTCGATTCAAAGTATTCATTAAAGGCGAGTTTTAAAAAGCGGCAGAACAAAAGCTAAATGAGAACAATCACCCTCTCTCGGATTGAGATCCAGCGAAATTTATAAAGCGATTTTTGTCATATCCCAGCGATCGTAGACGTGTATTATGTAAATTAGGGTCAAATTAATGTTGCCGTTTACTCACTGGGAGGCATTAATTAAAGGCTAATAGGAGCGTTACAAATAATTGACGGCACGGTTGGCGCAGTGGTTAAGCGATTGACTGCTGCGCTGCGTGTCGCGGGTTCGATTCCCGCACGGAACAAATATTTGTATGACCTATAAGTAGTTGTTCCGGGTCTGGCTGTTTGTGTATGTGAGTTGCAAAACAAGCAGAAATGGAAACACAACGACTCTAAATCAATAACACATCAAGTCGCTACCATTGAGCAACACTTCCTTTACGAGAATATTGCTATAATTGGATGTTGCAAAGAAAAATAATATGTAACAAATAATAACGATTGCAATAATTTGCACATACTGGCGTAACGCAAGTTTGACACATTTCTAATATTCAATGTTTATTATGTCGGCAAAACTTTCCCGTTGTAGTGCTGCACCGCCCATTTGATTTCACCCTACAGTCCGTTCACTGTTATTCTACCTCTGATTTTGCTTCACTGTCCAAATTGCAATGATCTTTATTCTCATTTTAATAAGGTTGCTGTTGGGTTGCTACCACTGATAAATCTGTCAAAATCATTGTGATCTTTATTCTCGTTACAATAAGGTTGCTGCTGTCAGAGGTAAAATAGCTATGAACGGACTGTAAGTACTCTACGATCGCAAAATCACCATAGACAGGCCTAAACAACTAAAGCCGTCACTGACCGTGACGCGTTGACACTTCCCGATATTACGTTGACACTTCGCCTAATTCGGCACAAACTTGTCAAGTTGTCACTCCTATAATTGAGGGTTCCGCACTCAAATATTCCCCAATCTTTGTTAGATGTGTCAATAAACGGCGCGTAATAACTAGTGTCTATACGTAAATCAAATAATTGATGCCAATCTACATAGTCATGTAATAACAGCCGCACGGGTCGATCGATCAGGTTAAACTACTCTTGCCGCGGTTGGTCTGTGGATGGGTGACCATCTTTACATACCAAGATGTTTACTGACTTCAAATTCCGTGTCTCTAAAAGCTAAAGCGTAACTGGGCTTTGGAGGTCAGATAAGCAGTCGCTCAATGTAAAATATTGGTACTCAGCATGCATCCGGTTAGAGTGGACGCCAACCCCAACATAGGAAATGGCTAGGCAGATGATGAATCTACATAGTCATGTTTATTCTGTGATGTACTGACTTAATAGATGTGTTATTACATTGGCGAAGGCTTGCGCGGTGATCCCTGAATCGGTTAACATCCGACAGGCCCATAACTGAGTTTAAAACTGGCTTCGTTTATGGAGCGTGAATATTGCCATTTATTTTGGAGAGATGTGTATTATCACCGTGAAAGGGTATAAAACTCGTAATATGGGTATATTCCTTTATTCTACTTTGAGTGTAGATATGAGCTAGATAGATTACCCCATTTTTTATATTACGCGAAGGAACCCTAAGCGAAGGATTGGTTCTTTCTCAAAGCTGAGTAAGCATATATCTGAATGGGGCTCAATATCAAAATAATCATGTCCGCAAATCTTACCAGAGGAAAATGTGTCGAGCTTAAAGATATGAGTTCTGAATGTTCTATTTGTTACTATTTCTGTTCGAATAAAAATGAAGATTTTAAAATTAAAATAAAGTAACTTTGGGCTTCGTCGCCCCCTATTGTTAGCAAATAGTGTAAAAATTAAATTCCCGATACCTAATGATGGCGTTATTTACGAGCACTTCACTTCTTCAACACTTTTCTTTGTCATGAATTGTCAATTTTAATAGCTGGTGTTTAACTAATGGCACTTTGTCTCAGCTGCTTGTTCCGATTTTACAAAATTCCTGTTCATAATTTAAATATTTTCCTGTTTCTTAAGAGCTTCCTGATACGCGGATGTCGGGACATTAATAAACGATAAAGCAATATAGCCGGCTAAAGATTCATCTTATATAAAACGAAGTAATTGCTCTGATTCAAGGATTTATACAGTCAAAATGAATTTCCCTGGCACGGATATTTTATGAATATCTCTCTAATTGCTCGTGAAGATTCATAGCTTGATATTTTCTCTAGTTCTATTGACGGAAAGTCTAATTGAAATCAGATAAGGATACTTTTATTTGTAGACTCACTGGTTAAGATAGGGACATGGCTTTTGTTAAGCTTATTTCAGTTATGAATATCCACAATTTATGAAGGTTATTAGAATGCTTTAACGCTACAAACTTCAGTTGAAAGTTGTTGAAACATAAATCCTTTTGAGGCTGTTATTACCCTTAAACTTACTTTGGAACTCACAAGACGACATATATGCTTACATTAATAACATTTGTTTACGAACCTGTCAAACATGCAACGCGCGAAGAAAGCTAAATTTTCCTTAACGCGCCACTTAAATCCCATTTATGTCGTAAGTTTATATTAGCTGCCCGCTTCGCACTAAAGGGATCTGTTGCATGTGTTTTATTGTGAACGATGAGACATTAACCAGTTTCCACACATTGCACACAAAAACAGAACTTTGTAATGGACTTGATGATCACTAAGTTTTAATTTTGATTGATGAATTTCAGCATTATCCTCCGAACTTACCGTAAGTGGTAAGTTTTACGTCCCGATTCTCATTTACCATCCGTAAATCTTATGTCTAATTAAACCACCATTTAAGGTGACCCATAAAACGTTGGGAGCGCGTTAGAATACTGCTGCAGCCTTCCTACTTCACCATAAACTTTTTATGTTTCATAAATACTGTGGCAGTAAATATGAATTAATGGTTTTCTGAGGTTGCCTTATGCCCTTGCTATCCATATTGTTTCGGTCCACGTAAACAAGATATGTTGGTTTGCAGGTCGAAAGATATTAGTCGGCTCATAAATCTATTATAATGCTTTCTGAAATTAATAATCGTTACTTGGGTAAGGGTGGTGGCCCAGTAGTAACAGCGCCGACTTACGAGTGTAGGTCGTAGGGTCGAACCCAGACAGATTTCATCACCACTGCTCTTAAAAGGGTGAAGGAAAACATCGTGAGGAAACCGGCTTGTCCTAAAACCAAAAAAAATCGAAGATATGTGACATCTACCAACCCGCGCTGGGTTGTGTCCCAGCAGTGGGGCTGATTATGCTATGCAGGTAACGGTTAATTTTACAAGAATTAATTATATCAATGTAGTTATCGCTTGCAGGTAGTCTTAACTCAATAATAATATCAGACCCTGTGTTTGAGTTTTTAAACATGCTTCAATAAGTACTTCATAATTATCGTAACGTAATTAAATTAAGTACCTACTTACGGTACCTATCGCAGGCATTATTTACATTAATTATACGGCTCTTATACGTACATTTATGAGTGTAAATTAACGTAAATGAAGAGCGATAATTATTATGGGTGCTGGAAACAAGGAGCGCTGTATTTTATTCTGCTTCATTAAAAGTATAAAATTGCGGATTCCTCCGATAATTAACGGAACTGGACAGGTTTTTCTTTCCGCTCTCGATGTTTGAGAATCCATGGATGAGGGCCGAGAGGCTATTAAAATATATGAATAACAAATCAAAGTCCTATTCAATCCGGAATGAATTTGTATTTCTGAACATTTGTAAAGAACCGCTTCTTTTACATAATTGCTAGCGGGTGGGGTTCAATGCTTGCGAACAAAATCTTACAGTTCAATCAATCATTTCTTCTATGGAAAATAATTCTGTTCAATCTATTGTACCTTATTTAAAACTATTTAGGTACTCCATACTATAAAACGTAGTCGACAGAATTCAAACTACACTTTTCTAGTGACTATGTCCTACTGTGTAAACACAGTGGGACCTTTTGACACAAAATATAGCAAGCGGAAAGGGGGAAGTAATTCTGTCAGATCAACTGTCAACAAGTCGACGCCCTAAAAAGGGGTTTTGTGGAAAATTGATTCCAACAATGGGAAAAGATGACACATACATAGTATAGGCATGACTCTTTTCCGGAAATCTACTAAAAGCATACCCAATTCTTTTAATCCTATTTAAAACGTTTTTGCTCACGTTTTTGCAAGGCTATGCTAGCTCACATGTAGATATCTATTTTATAAAACCAGCCACTGAATTTCGGAATTTACTTTTAAAATGTATCGGGTATTGATTTTAAACTTTGCAGATTTAGCAAAGGCTGATAAGATTATTGTTATTAGGTATATTGAAACGGGTGCTAGCAAAAGTTGTCGTGGATAGATTTGAAAATTGGTTCTTCAATAGCTAATCATATTAGTTGAAACAGTTTCTGTTGTTTAATAATAGTTTCCTCCGAAACTAAAGAAACAATGTTTGGACTAAGTGAATTATGATATGGTTAGAAAGGAGGTGACTACCGAGATGACGACTTATAGAGAAGTATGTAAGAAGACAAGTTGACAACAAGACAACAAGACAAGACATGTTGCGCCGACCTCAAATAAATGGATAAGGATAGGATGGAAAGGATAAAGGGATAAGGGTAGAAGAATTATGATGATGAGTTTCCTCCGAAACTATATATAACTAGATAACAGAAACTGTTTCAGAAGCTGTGTCAGAAGCCTATATAACAAGGAACATAAGGAACACAATAGGAACATAAGTGTAACAATGTCCTCTAGCTTTTATCTAGATAAAAGCTAGGACATTGTTATCTGGATCAGCACAGATAGGGTTGGTACTTTTGAGGGAACGTGTGTTAATCTCTTGTGAGCAGACCGATCGATCCATCCCCCGGTCGGCCACGTCTAACAACGTTGCCACGTTCGAGTATTCAATGGGCAATCATTCTTTCCGAAATATTGGGATCTTCATAAAGTTAGACTACTTTTCCAGGCAGCAGTGATTTTTCCTTGTCATTGGGTTTTCCATTAAAAATACTTGGTCTGGAGTTGGGCTCTACTGATTGATGGCAGTAAGTTCGCCCACTACATTACATGAGACTCAAACATAACTAGCGGAACGTACGTTGTATTTAATTATATTTTTTTAATAAAAGATAGGCAGAAGTATATGTGGTGTGCAGGCTTATATGGTACGGCCACGTAATTAGAAATTACTTAGTAAAACAGTATTGAATATCCCTACGAAACTCTTGGGAAGCGGAAGACCCCTCGCTACATGGTGGTCCAATATCGAGAGGGAGATGAAAGCGCAGAATCTAACTGCTATGCCAACCCAGAACAGATCGTCCACAGAGCACTGCTGTACAAGAAGACCAGACCACAGATAGAACTAGGATTAAGGGATGGAAGAAGAAGAAGATACGCAGAGATGTACCTCTGCCTGTCCTTTCAGAGAAAACAAGCGTGATGTTATGCAGTTTTCACTTTAAGACAGCTTAAGCCCATGTGCTTAGTTTTAATAACGGGGAGCGGGCGATGTGGTAGACGTAATTATCAACCCTAAGTGGTGTACTTAACTGTTGGTGGAGCAGGGTTTTATCATACAAGATGAGTTGGTTTTAATTAGGTCACTTGGCAGTGGAATGCTCGTTACGTTGTTATTAGAGCGGACGATGGTGACTGTAAATGGGTTTGTGGGTCCTAACGCAGACCCTTGTACACACATTTATGGAAGATGAAATAGGTTTTTTTTTTGTAATATGACACTTAGCGTGACACTATATTAGGGGCTGATTTTACCAAAGTCAGATATCTTTTATCTGTGGAATAAAATTGACGTCTGACAGTTCAACATAGAAAAAATTTCAAATATTCAAAATTTATTCTTAGAATAAGACTTATTTTTTTTTTAAGTTTGGTGAAATTCGTATTTAGTATCTTTATTGGTTTTGGTTCTGAATAGCTTTTAACCGATTGAGGTCGAAAGCTTAGGCCTGAGTGTACGTAGATTTGACAAAAATTGCTTCTTGGAGGGTGAACTCTTTTTTTTTTTGTCAAAGAATTAGCATAGTCATTTCACGTGGTATGCTGCTAAACTTCTGGACATGTGTTAAGAAATTAAATATACATACATACATACATAAACAATTCAATAAATTGCTTATCTATTCAATTAAGTATTTACATTATATAAGCTAAAATTTTAAATAATGATATGTACATGAAAAAAAATAAGCAAAATAATATTCCAACCTGATTGGGAGTTATATGTTCGAGCCGTTTGGGGTTGAAACACTAGGACCATGGGGTCCGAGTGCCCACTTGGTTTTTCGAGATATCGCCAAGCGGTTAATCGACTCTTCACGTGACCAGAGGGCTGGCCTGTTTCTTGGCCAAAGAATTAGCATCGCCACACAACGTGGCAATGCTGCCAGCCTTTTGGGCACTGTTCCTGTTGACAGCGATGCGGACGAATTTTTTGATGCCCTATGATTATTTTACATAAACTCACGCATTCTTCCTATGGGGGAAGGCAGAAATTACAGAACGCCACCTGCTACTCCTTGCTGCCTGATAATCCTTAAATACTCGTTTTGCCTCGTATACATTCACACATCTGGTCATACGCGCAAGTCGGTTGAGAGTACTACGCAACTGACCTTTCCGAAGAACATCAACATTAACCTCACTCCGGTCCTCCTAGGGCGTCCCCTCCCAGCGTTTCCGCTCACATCTGCCTTGTTACCTTTTGTTAGTCGTCTTTTTATTCATGCTTTCAACATGACCAAACCAACCAAGCATTCTCTTTAAATTTTTGTCACTACATCTTCTTTTAAACCGGAAATTTGTCTTATCACAACATTCCTCAGCCTATCGTTCATGGTCACACCATACATGTTTCACAAGGAACGCATTTCCACAGCATTTATTCCACTTTCACGCTTAAATATATTTACTAATTTTACACGTCGTCGTCAATCTTGCGACTATTTGCGGCACACAGTACACCGACACAACGGGTTCAGTACCTCAGCTATTTTTATATCGAAACCAGGAAAGTTAACGTAAATACAGCGTGCAATGTCTTGTAGGTTGGTATTTTTGTCTTTATGATCTAATAATTTAAGCATTCGAATTCGAAGAATCTTGGGAAACCACACGCTGTAAACATGTGCCTTACATCAGAAATATTTCATTCAAATAAAGTAATTTATATCCGACATTGAGATGAAACAATTGTGACTGGTAAAATACTTGATGGAGTTTTCTCAGTCCATCGTAGTACCTACCTATAGCGTACTACACAGCATCCTAAACTTTATTTTGCTATGAATTCTATTCACATTTTCTTCGGAAACCTAATCTATCTAATGGGTCTGGATTATATGTAGATGCAAAACGGATTTTAAACGTGTGAAACTATTTGGTTTTTTTTTTTTCTAATAGAATGCACTGAGGCTATTTTAAATGGATGAAATAAACCGTTTAAAAGCGGGTTTTTGTTTAAAATGGTTTTTGTACAACTATAGTCTGGAAGAGCCCTATTTGAAGTTTGCCAGATTGTTTCACTTCATTTACAAACTCATCTGCACAAATGTTCTACGGTCTTTTGACAAACATAGTTCACTCAGTCAGTACCACTATGGTATCACTCCAGCTGGCCAGTATATATGTGACTTCATTTCTTTGTCGCGCTATTTTGTTCCGACTTTTGTTGGGCCCGCACGGGCTAGCACCCGAGACAATTCTACCGTAGCGCGATAGTTCGCGAACGGCTTTGTGAACTGAATGTCACTTCCCATTTTATCGTAAGTCAAGGACGGTTTGTTAAATATGTTTGACGTTCATATATTTTGATGCATCAGATTAAATGTATTCACTGTTTGACGTAATAAAACGGAGTGCTTTCAGCTAAAAATAACGCCAAGTTATCATAATATTATGGCACATTTATAACACGAGGGAAGACTTGTGAGTGTGATTGTATTTATGTATGCCATATTATTTGAATATCCACAATGTAGGTACGATCACGGATCACGATAGGTAATATCGCACGTCAGACTGACATGACGGTTTGTGCCTTTTTATGACGCGAACATGATAGCTCCAGGTATTAGAAAATGGTAACGGATAGTGAAATTCTACCTACATTTATTATTTTCTCGATAAAAATATAAGTAAGAAGTTATCGAATAAAGCCAAGGACAGCAGTTCCTTACAGTTAAGACAACATTCATTATCCAAAGCAAAATTTGACGGCACGGTTGGCGCAGTGGTTAAGCGATTGACTGCTGCGCTGCGTGTCGCGGGTTCGATTCCCGCACGGAACAAATATTTGTATGACCTACATGTATTTGTTCCGAGTCTGGGTGTTTTTCTATCTATAATATGTATGTATTTACAAAAAAAAAAAATTGTATATAAGTAGTTTATCAGCCATCTTGTTACCATAACACAAGCATTAGGTTGCTTAGCTTGGGACAAATGGTGCTGTGTGAAATGTCCAGGGATTTATTTATTATTTATTTTAAAAAAATATTACACCTAATTTTGTTTGATCTCTGAAAATATACGCTTAAATATACTGGCCGTAATCGTAGCTTACAAACTTTGTGACCAATACAGATTTCGAAAAATGCGTTATCGTCCCATTAACCTGAATAAATCAGCGCAGCTATTGTTCGGAAGCCCTAAATCCGCGGGATATTGCCAAAGCTAAACACTTTCCATGGAACATCAATTTAATTAACGTTATCCGATATTATACTGAAAACAAACAAATTCACAACCGTTTCTAATCTAAATAATCGTATAAAGGTCATAAATTTCGCGAGAGTCGTGTGTCACGAGTGCCAATTTGCATGTTATGACTACTGGATGGCTTGTGGAATACGGCATTTTAATATAGCTGTATCATCTCATCCGCACTTTATATAAAACGCTAGATAAAACACTTTTTATCCTTTCGTTCTATTTATCTTAATTAGTCTTCTTTACAAAAAAGGTGCGAGTCTCTACTTAATTCAGAAACTTCTAAATTATTTTTATCATGAAATTGATGGTGCAAAATGAAAATGTTATTTAGTTTTTCTTTTGTGAACTAATTTGGTTGTATACTTAAGAAAATTAATTGTGGACGGTTAATTAGTCTTTTGTTACGGGAATTAGTATCATTATTTAACGGGGGAACGTCGATGCAGAAGTCTTTTTGCGTTGTTTGCCAGCTTTTTATCTTTATTTTCGAGGAAAGTGATTTTGTTTACCTAATATATGTTTTTAAACTGCAAAAACTAAGCAAAACACATTTCAAAATGTAGCTAAGTATTCTGCAGGTATAATTTCTTGAAGTTACGTATTAATGTTAATCATCTAAGGTACAAACTATTAAAGTTTTAATTAGCGGCAATTTCACGTACATACGCAAGAAGCCCTTTGAGGATAAATTATTTTAATAGTACGTGAAGTGAACTAATGTTGTGCCCACTATATTTTGGTGGGAGATATATAAATTGTTTAAGCGAAGATGTTCCTTATTACACAAGCTTACTTAGCTTAACGTGAAATAATGTTTTTATGTTGACGAAGGAAATTGCATTAATTATGTTATTTACCTTTCTCGGCTATTGTTTAGTTCTTATTTACTGAGAATAAGTTGTGAAAGGAAAAGTTCTTATCCAACGTAGCTTTTCTGATTTGATTCAATACGGACGAAAGCAATATCGTTAGAGCGGTGCACTGCTTGGTGGAAAATATAGCTCAAATACAAATAGTAGGTACTACGGTTATTTCTGGACGTGTTTTATAGGATTTAGATGCGGAAAAGTTTAGCTTTTCGTGGCATTTATTTTTCGTTTGTTGAAGAATTCTTTATCTTTGTGCAAAGATGTAAGTAGATATTTTAATAACAAAAGTACACCGCAGTACAGAAGTATTTGTAACATTCTCTAATTGTAATTGTAAATATTACGACGAATTACGAATAATATCTATCTATCAGTCAATATTTACATAAACTTTGTTTTGTTACTTCAATTGATATAATTTCTCATCTGACATCGTTAGACTGCTCAAGAACGATCCTTAACCAAAACGGATTTTGATAATCTTCGGTTTTAACTAATTTAAGATTTTTATCAGAAATACCCAATTATGTATTCCCGGTGAGTTGTTATAATCATACCGATTTTAATCGAAATTCGTAGGTATTTGTTTACCTAGACCTGACAATTAGGAGCAGGTTACTACCCGGCGAGGTGGCAGCATTATTTTGGGATTAACCTTTGGAACCTGTTCGTAATGAAATTACAAACTCTACATACGAAATATTAAACAGTATTTCAGAAACTAATTAACAATAATCTTTACTGTGCGCTAAATACTCGGCACAGTCGGCACTGAGCGACCAGAATACAACATAACTAGGTACTACTCGTAATTCCACAATTTATGTTGGAACGAAAATACACAAGTGAGTATGAAAACATCACAAGTATTAGTTCTAACATCTTAAATATTCCTATTTATATTTAAACTTACACGATATATTATAATGAGCGAAATTAAACTGGAGCTCAGCGCGAGTGCCTCGGGAATTTTGTGATTTAGGAGAAAGCACTTCATTATAAACACTTGGTTTCTTCCCCTACGTTGGTTTATATTTCTTTGTTGTAGTATTCTGTTCTTTAGATTGTAGTTTCCCTAGTGGGTGAGTTCGCTTGAATCAGAAAACACAGAATTCAAATCTGTTTCAAATGTCTGAACTCTGAAAACTATTATTTTTTTAATGACTCATTCAAGTCAAATGAGGTTAGAAGTTAAAAACCGAGTGCTAATTGCTGCCCTATATAATCCGGTACGCTCAAAAGCCCCTCTAATGTATGTATGTATGCAAATTGACAATGTCCACAGAGTGCGGAAAATAAACTGGTCATGAACATAACATGTTATAGGTAACATGTTATGTTCATGACCAGTTTATTTTATATTTTTATCGCAAACACTAGGGTGTTTTCCCGTATCTTGTCATTTCCGGGAAAAGTGCGGATTTATAGAACCTTAATTACGGTCTAACCTCGTAAATAGGTATGAACCACGAAGGATGTCAGTACATTTACTTAGTGGTAAGTATAAAACCTACGGACTTATGTGGGTTATATAAAGTGCATGTTCTTCTATTCTGTGTTCAGTATCGTGTATCTAAGAACGCGTTAAAGACCAAGAAACACTAACTAATTATGTAGAACTGGCCCTAGGGCTTACCATGAGGTCAGTTCTTATTAGTTCAAGTAAGTATTAGTTTAGTAGAAAGTTTGTTCTTAAGCAACGACGCTTATGACAATAAATATTCGATATGAAGTTATTTCTGCTATATCAAGATACAGTCATAGCTGTATGGATATGAATCGCAAAAGCTAGATAAGGTTTTCGATATGGAATTTTTTCCCGTTTGTCAAACATCCGCGACCTTTGATAGACGTATATTTAACTGTGGTTTACTTCACAGTCGCTAAAAATCTATCAAATAAAATCTGAAAAATCCTGGCATACTTTCACTGAGATAGTTTGGCTGACGGGCTTAAATTCTGACTATTGTTCGAGTACATGGTATTAGGAATAGGTAAAATAATGTCTTTAGTAACGAGAACTCATATTTTTGACCGATATTTATATTACCAACACGTTTTATGTTATTACCACATAAAACCCTTTTATTCAAAATATTTCTATAAAACCATGAGTGCTATGTTAGGTAGTGTTATTCAAACCCATTAAAAATTGAAAGCTTTAGCGTTTCAGACAACCCCATAAATCTAACTCGTTTTCGAAAAAAAACTAGCAAACAATTTGAAAAATTTAATAGAGTTTTTTGGACTGGTAAGGTCGTTAGTTCTTTACAGGATTTGTTCGCATTTGGTCAATTGCAGAAGAATTCAGCTGGGCTGGGCGGCGTTTGAAAAGTTTTGTCGAGTCTTTTCGTCGCTTATTCCACAGAGGCTAAAGATCTGGCTGACTTACGGAGTCGAAACGTGTACGGTCTCCCGGTACGGCTGGTCCATAAATTTAAGGTCGTTCAGTGAACTATGGAACGGGCTATGCTTGGAATCTCTCTGTTGGATAAAATCCGGAATGAAGTAAACTGGTAAAGAACCAAATTTGTCGACATAGCTCACAGAATATCTATTAGCAGTGGAATTGATGACCGTTGGGGTAGACATGTTCTTGAGAGGAGACCGCGAATCGGCAAACGTATAATAAGGTGGGACGCCCTCAGGCTAGGTCGAAGACGATGTTCGCAGAGAAGCTGGAAGCAGCTGGATGAGAGTTGCAGAGAATCGAGCTGAATGGCGTGCACGCCTACCAACTCTATTTACAATTGGAGATATCTATGTGCAGCAGTGGACTTTTGTAATCTAATGATCTAATAAGCTTTGAAAAAAATACTGTCGCCAATATGTTCCTAACAAATAATTTGACGTTATTCCCGAAATCCTACTTCCTACTAATATTATAAACGTGAAAGTTTGTATGGATGAATGGATGGATGGATGTTTGTTACTCTTTCACGCAAAAAACTACTGAACGGATTTGGATGAAATTTGGCACACAAATGGTTTATAACCAGGATTAACATATAGGATACTTTTTATCCCGATATTCCCACGGGACCGAAACTTATGAGGGTGAAACCGCGGGGCGCAGCTAGTATTATATAAACATGCATGAAACACGAGATAATATTATACAATATATGATTATTACAGATACGGCCACGTTCATAAGCAGTAAGTTAGTTCAAGGACATTAATAACGTTGTTCTTGGCCTGGGAGCTCTATTTCACAAGCACACTCAACTCCGCCTTATCCTCGTACATATATACTTGATTACGTACTTTTGTTGGAAATCCTCCTCGGGTATTCTCCTCTGAAGGGATCGGCTGGACTCGTCAGAGGGTCTTATTTCATAGAAGCTTTATTGGATATATTATTAAGGCCAGTGATGACGTCTGTAATAGACGGACGAGGCCTTTCTTTACTCGTATGTGATGAATGAGCTGATGACCTTGAAGATAAAATTTATGAAAAGAACTTCAAAGCCGTGAAAAAGAAATATGAGACAGAAGGCAGCTGTCAAAACCTCGGAGACGACGATAAATCTGCTTAATTAACAGTTGTAAACATGCTGAGATCCTACACTTGTCCGAAACACATTTGTACATTCTGAATTATTTCACATAAAATTCAAATATCTTCCATAAAAATATGTTCTTCTGAACAATAGTAAAGCACATTCAAAGGCAGACCGATATTGAAAAATTCCAGTCATACATTTGAATGGAGCTCGTGCACGAGAAAGAAAACAATTGAATAACTTGGGACGTATCTTTATTTGGTGGGAATCCTTTCTTGACTATATTGAAACGCGTCGTAGGTTGTTTACGTAGCTAGCAACTAGCTTCATCTTTCTGACTGGCCGACCCCTTGACAATTCAAAAGTACCGTTAATTGGTTTATTTGAAATAAATGTTTGAGTTTGAGTTTAGGTACGCGAGCCACGGAAGTATATCAATAGGTCATGTTTACTAATAACCAAACTGTGTAGGTTGCGTTGCGAGCCATCGCTCTCTATTTACTGGTTCTATAGCACATGCCACCAAAAGATGGCGTTGAAAATGATGTATTTCAGCGCTAGCATAAACAATATGCTGTCGGTTACCTTGTAGCACTTTAGTATCTGGTTAGTTAAACTCTTTGATTCAATTTAAGTGTTTATTAATCAATTAAATTCGTATTTACATTTTCCCCATGTCCATCAACGAGGGTCCATTACATTGTCGATCACTACTGGAAGCCACTTATACTGCGGCGAGATTATTAGTAAGCAATACATCAATTTATTTACGAAAGAAGAAAGAAAGAAAGAAAGAAAATACGTTTATTTGCGGTAAACATGACGCAAAAAAGAACATAAAAACACGAGTAATATCCATTACAGCATCAACTGTAAACTTCGTTAAATTTAATTAATTAGGCATTGATTAAAGGCGATGTTTTCGACTCAGCGAGCCGTGAACTTGAGCATACCGCAAGCAATTAAAGTGGTCGGTGCAGCCTTACACATAGTCATTTGCAGGCATTTTAACCAATGCAGGGAATTTCAGTCGTACTAACTCTGAGCTGCTACTGAAATGCTACACGGACAATTTAACACTGACATTGGTAAGTTTTCAGAGACGGTCATAGTTTTGCTTCGCTTTGCATATGTCGGAAACAATTTGTAACTCTCAATTGGATTCAATTCATCCGGATAACGACAATGTTTTCGTAATTTCAGTTACATTATTTACAATTTTATCATAGTGCGATTTCCGAATTTTATTTCAGTAGCTTTCGATACTTTAGCCAGTAGGTATTTTTTTGGAATAAAATTAGAACATGTCGGTCGCACATAGCCATGTCGTAGTGAAAAAGTAGCTTGATTTATTTTTGCGGGAACCATCCATAAATCACTTTAGTCATTAATCAATCATCGACCGGAATCGCAGCGAGTGTAAGTAAGATGAAAGGAAACAAATCGAAATGACTCTAGAAATGGGATCAAGGGATTCTTGAAAAATTCCCAGCTGGATAATACAACTAATGTAATGTCACTGTAAGTTCTTTTCAAACTCGTACGTCGGCGGTACATACGCGCTAAGTCCCGAATCTCTCCTAATCCCTCGCTGCAAGCTTTGTGAGTTTTCCATCACATAATGTTTGTAGATAACACACAGTTACTTTTATTATCTACCTATCTCGTTCTGAAAACAGGTATTTCATGTCATAAAAACAGAGCATAACGGGTAATTCAGGTAAACGATCGACTTGTTTCAGATGCCAAAGCGAGTAAACGTAAAATAACAACGTTACAGCGACTACGCCTCCGCCTATACTCGCAAACTCAATGAGGCCGTATCATGTAAGAAAATTGTACCAAACTTCATAATACGAGTAATCAATATTGATCAAAGTCTTCTTCTTAAGTTCACGCGGGAATATTTTGATGAATATTGATTGAGGTCTATCCATTTTGAAGACAAGATTTTCCCATGTCAATGAAGACTTTAAGATAATAAATGACAGACTGATATTCAATTAGGGTCGCCTAACTAAAAAAGAAAATAACACAAGGAAAACAATGAGTTTGAAGAATGAGGCTTAATACACAAATCTTGTTAAAGTAAGTAAACAAATATTATTGAGAGATTTGAAGGGCATTTGAAACCATCGTAATATCGATTGTATTTATTTTGTTTACTAATTTTACTCATGTTTTAAGAAAAAAAATTGTAACGATGCTTTGTAACTCAACATAACCCGATTATATTACGAACAAATATCAATAAATAAACCGTCAAAGCTACGAGTAGCAGTCGTTACATTGTTTTTGTTACATATTTTAGAACGTAAGTCTCTGTCCTATCTCGTCTCCTGGCACATATATCTTTAGGGAGATCATACATACGATATAGGAATTGGATAGTAAATTTACGAGCCGTGTTTTATAACCACATACCATCCGTTATTTATGGTCAGAATAGACAGGATCCGAAAATGTCAACGGTATTCATCTTCATGACTTGGAAATATGTGATGTTTAGGAAATTGCTCCTACACTATTTTATTAAAGTGCCTCTACATTGAGCATCAATTTTTGGGTCTTAATCAGCCTATAATGTTATGCACTAAGCGGGCTTCGTGCGGGTTGGTAAATGTCACATGTCTTCGAATTTTTGGCTCTAGGACATGCCGGTTTCATCACGATGTTTTCCTTCACCGTTTTGTGAGCAGTGGTGATGAAATTATTTACATAAAATCATGCGCCTGTCTGGGTTCGAACCTACGATCTGCAATTCGTAAGTCACGGTCGTTACCACTGGGCCGCCACTGCTCATTAATTTGTAGGCAATGATATTTTAGTAAATATCATTGTTTGTAGGTGACAACCAGATATTTTTTTTATTTTTTTTTATTTTATTACACGTAAAGAAATACTGTACAAAGGCGGACTTAATGCCTGAAGCATGAGGGATATTATGGCATCACGATGATCAAACTGTGCATTAGCTCTTGTCTGAAAAAAAACTGCGATGAAATACATATAATGCTCAGCGTTCATGGTCATAACTATATTATACAGACATAGGTATACCTAATCCTCGCACAGTAGAGCGCCTGCCAGCGTCGTGATGACCTATTTCTCCAAGTTTAAAACTTACAACTTATGCAGGATTACAAAAGTTAATCATTCCTGGTTTTCTTCTCTTTTTACATTTACTAACACATTATGAGAAATTGTAGAAGAGATTTACGTGTTCCCATTATGTACCCTTTATTTTAGTTCGTTTTGTTTAGATAATGGAATATATATATCTCTCTATTAGTAGAGTATAGGTCTGATAACCAGTTGTATCATATTATCTGGGCTCAACAAGAACTGAAGGACAATTCTCGTAATTTAAAACGTTCAAAATCTAGTCGCAGTGTCATCTCGGCGACAAACAAATGTCAAAAACTTGTCAAAAGGGAAATTTGAGGTATTTTTGACAGATTGAGACTGAGATCAGACTGTGAACGTTCTTAAAATTACGAGAATTGCTCCTCTGGTGATTGGTAGTTTTAAACAGAAAGAAGTGGAAAGAGAGTAGGGAAGTCTTTGCCCTGCTGTGGGACATCACAGGCTTTTAATTATAATAACCAGTCCAGCCAAGGGGTTTCGTATTATCCAGTAACTGGGTTGCGGAGGTTAGATAGGCAGTCGCTCCATGTAAATTACAGGTATTCAGCTGCATCCGGTTAGACTGGAAACCGACCCTAACATAATTGGGAAAAGGCTAGGCAGATGTTAAGATATATAGGTCCGTATATGTGTACGGGGAACAATAAAATGCAGATCAGTCTCCGTATTGTTTGTATGTACATAATTTACCGTAAGCTTTGTACAGGAGCGTCCCGATGCCGCGTCGCTGCTGCTATTATTTTCTTTGATCTCAATCCATCGCTGCTAGCCGCACATAGAAACAATCTAAATCTTCATTCTCGATTGAATAGCGCTGAACGTTAAGCTGGAAATCCGCGCCATTTATTAGGAATAACTTTTTATTGCAAACAATAAGCTTCTTTGTTCGTTGCGCGGATTCGTTTCTTTTTTACATATTTTGTTAGAGTATTTTGTTGTTTCAAGTGCCTTTTGTGCTGAGCTGGGTGGATATCGAACATATCTGTTACGTACAGATTATTTTTTAGAAGTTTCACCTATTCATTTGAATGTCTAGTTTTATTCTTGTATCATTATTCGCCATTTTACTATCTACATATTTAGACATTCATTATACTCAGTAACAGTGAAACCTTATAATTTTAGGAACGTAAATAATATAAGACGGGGTCTTAAATACATACTTGTTATTTAAAACATAGCCTGTAAAATATCACGTTCATTTCATAATTAGAGTAGATTCCTGTATTTCAGTAGCAAGTACTTAGCTGTAAGTAGCACGATGGATACTAAACAGAAATAACAAGTGACGGCGCGCTATTTTTAATAACCTGCACAGAATGCATAAGTTCTCATTTGATATTCGGTCTACGTACGGGGTGGTGAAGAATTATAAGATCTCTCTTTCTGATCCCGACTGAATAATATATCATTTCGCACTTTGCAAATGATATATTATGCTGTTAAAATATGGGTCCTTTTGTATAAAGCTGTATTTCCTTCAAGTTTGTCAAAGTTTTCTATTCGCAGTGGCGTCAGGAACTCATACGACTTTTTATGATTTACGGGGTCAAAGTTGTACACTTGTTTGTTTTCTCTTCGCGGTTGTAGGAACTTATGTCTTTACCTTGGCTCGTGGCATTGCACCCAGTATTTTAATATTTATTTAAATATAAACTTGCCGAGTGATTCCTCGTCAAGTTTAGCTCAGTTATGTTTGAGGAATGGAATAGGGGAACAATTTACCTTATGAAAGGCTGTCGTCAACAAGTAGTTGTTGACAGAATATCTGGTTGGAAGTAATAGATTGTTTGACTTGCGCCATGTGTACTTGAGCTGTATCTTAGATACAGAGTCTCGTAATTAAGCGATTACGGTAAAGCCCTAGGGAGCGCCCTAGGGCTTCGAGATCAACTTCGGAATAATATTGGTTTAATTTTGATAGGTAGGATAAGTCAATATTAATAACGGTGAAGGTAATGTTGGCTAGTGTACCTACTCGTAGATCATTATAATTAATAATAGTCATAGTTGCGTATGTATTTATTATTTTAATTATATTATCATTATTAATATTCTAGTGATATTTGTTTTAGAAGTGTGTAAGTATATTATTGGTTTTATTTTAATAAGTGAATTGTTTTTGATTTTATGTATTTTATTTTCTCTTTTACTTTTTAACACGCTGTCCTAATCTCTCTTACCTACTTTCGTACCACAGGTACGCTGGAAGAGATTTCTTTAGAAATAAGCATGTTCTTTGTTTTTTTTCTGTTCTTTTCTTCTTGTCTGTTTATACATGTGTGATACACACATAAATGATTAAATTAAAAAAATGTCCTCCAGACCGTATAACGGCCAATCTCAAAGAAGACTAGCCTTCGGCGCGGGAGATAATATTATAGGGCATAAGTGTGTGCGTAGATACAGGAGCACTCTCTCTTCCCTCTCTCTCATAGTCCGATGGGACGGCACGTAATCCGATACGGCCAGAGAGAAATCAGGCGCAGGACCGACTTAACGTGCTTTCCGAAGCATGGGGGTATCACACAGCCAACTTCCAAACTCCGGTCTGTTACTAAGAAACTAAAAATACCCATTATCACTTTGCCCGACCTGGGAATCGAATCCAGGACCCACGCTCAACAGTCGCGCTTGCGACCACAAGACCAACGGGGCAGTCATAATCATTATAATTAATACTTCTATTGAAAGAAGAGGAGCAAAAATGTTTATGAAAGCAGAAAAGTTCATAAAGCAAACACGGGGCCTCGAACAGTGGCAATTAATTAAGCACACGTCGTTCTATTGTAACTACACAAAGTCCAACAAGTACGTGATTATATTATTATTTATTTTTAAAGTGAAATTTTTATTACTTCGTCTCACACTTTTTCGTCTGCATGTCGCTTGACGGTCGGCCGCGGAGTAGGGATAATTTTACTTTCTCTATGGTGCATAGACTATTACTCATTTGTGCCAGTGCTCCACGCTATTTTGTTTGTTTTTGTCAGTGTTTGTGTAAATGTTGTTACTTTTTTTTTTTAGTTTTTGGATTTTTTTTTTTTTTTAAGTTTCACTTTTACCGTGGTTTCATAAAACCACACAATCCTTTTTTTTATTTCTCCAATTATTTCAGGCATCAAGGCCCATATAAACACATACAATGCAATATTAATATAACTTAAAAATACTATAAATACATACAACATTATAATTACACTAAAAAACTAACTAACGCACACGAAGTGTCTGCGTCGTGTTTCGCTGACTGGTGTCATGTGACAACGAAACCGGCGGTACACAACACCCTTCGGCCAGATCTCTTCCTTGAGGAACTTCTCGAGATGATGTGTCGGAACACGCACCACGAACGACTTGAAGTTCAAGTTGTGACGCGACTCCAACTTCTCGACCCTCAAAGTCCAGTTGGTCTTCACACGCATGTACTCCACGATCTCCTCATTCTTCGTGGAGAGGTGCAGTCTGGACACGTACAGCTGCGTCGTCGGGATTGCTGGACGCAGCAGCATGTTGAGTCCTGCCTGCGCGGTGCCGCACTGGTTCTGACAAGGAGGCTTCTTCTTCTTCTTCTTCTCCACCTTGATGAAACCATTCTTGTCGCACGTGTCCTTCTATGGACCCTGCCTTTTCAAAACCTTGTTGGGTTTCGACCGGCTCCGTTTACACCCTTTTCGTTTTCCCGCTAGTTTACCCTACAAGTTCTGCGACTCAGCAGGCTTGTTAGCGGCTACTATTGCTGCGTAGGCTCGTTTGGGGGTCGACGAACCTACACACGTCATTGTCTCTACCTGTGTCGAGCCAGGGATGGCCACGGCACGCATCGCAATGCATGCATTCTCGGCAGTTGGTGACGAATACGAGCCCGCCGACCCGAAACTACAGATTGAGGCGTTTTGTGCCCCGCGACGCGTGTTCAAATTTGCGGCGTCGGCGTTGGTAGGTGACCTACTTGCGGAAATTGCGTTGCGCAAGAGCACTACTTCTGCCCGTACATCACTGGCGGTGTTGTTGGACACCTCCAGCTTATACTGCATCTCGGCCTGGCTTTGCTTCAGGAATGTAATGTCGTTCAGCAGCCTGGTGACGTCTACGTGGTCGAACGTGACGGGTGGCAGCTTGTGCAGATCCTTCGCCACGAATTCAGGCACGTCGTCCGGGTCGGTCTCCTTCATCAGCGTTATGATATCCTGAAGACTCTTCTCTGTACCTTTGACGAGACGGCATTTGGCTGACTTTGCCGAGCGTTGTGAACAGCAGCAACTTGGCACTGCTAACCTCTTCCTCCTTGTACGATGACTTGCAGGTCTGCAAGATGCTGATCTCGTCCATGTAGTCGATGGCATGTTTGATGAATGCCAATACTTCATTGGCTATGAGAGTTTGGGAACTCATAGCGGAAAACGGGCAGCAGCTATGGCCGCGCAATTCGCGAATATAATATTCGTACTGTGCAGCGCAAACGCGACCAAACTCGACCGCGTATCGCACCGCAATGATAATAACAGTGTGCCCCATTGTCCCGTTCTGCTCGACCGCACTCACAAAAACAATACTCCGTGAAACAGTATTAAACCCTGAAATAAATAAGAGTGCCAATCACAAGCTATGAAATATCGGAGCGTTGATCGCGGAGAAATTAATTTAAACAGTGTCAGACGAACAGAAACATTTATTTTCTTGTATAGCTATAATGTTTATATTAACGTAATTGGCTACATTTATTTTCGGCGGCTGGAGCACAGAGTACAGACCACTTGTCTCGGCAGTTTCGTTTGTTTTAAATACTAAGAAAAGGTGGCTATAAATTCTGTGTTTATTTTCGCAGAGATAAGTCTTATTCCATTCAATCTTAGTTATTAGAGTTTTTCGAGAATTTGCCAAGCGGTCTATTTTTTGGCCAAAGAATCAGCATTGCCTACAACGTGGCAATGCTGCAAGCCTTTTGGGCACTTTTCCTGTTGATAACGATGCGGATGATTTTTTTCATTCCCTATGTATCTTTCCTTTCTATATACTTGAACATATTATTATTTTAAGAGTACGAGACTTAGCTTTTAAATTATGTAAATAATATAAAATAATAAACAAAATATTAGTTGTAAGATGAATCGTACAGACGCCAGCACATCAAGCTACTAAAATCTGTCAAATTTCTTTAGTAGATTTTCAACTTTATTGTCAAAGCATTAAGGTTCAAGGTTGATTGGGAAAATTTGACAGTTTCGGGTAGCTTGACCTGCTGGCGTCTGTACCATACATTTATAGTGTTTTTATTGGGAGATAACGTTCACAAGTTGCCTTCGTGTAACGACAGGGGAGGCATTAAATATGTAATAACAAATGTTTGTGAGACAGAACTTATGTTTCCGAAAACATAAAGAAAAACTACTAATGCGGGGCGATCTGACAATAACTCAAATTCATACTTAACCGGTATGAATTTGAGTTATTGTCAGATTTTCCCTTGAAAAGCTTTCCATACTTCAAAATGGTCCTTCTGAGTTCTGAAAAGGTTTATTTAGCTATTGAGAAATCAATCCTAAGATTTGGCATTTTATAATAATCCAATTTATTCAAAGTTTTAATTGGCTCGAATTGTATTTTGATTTCAAAACATCGGTAAGCGTACACCTGTTCAGTTTCTAGGTAAACGTAAAGTTTGTAAATATTTTCTTATTTATAAATGGAGTAGGCGTGGATGTATTGTACATATTACACCTAATGCTGTGCATATATTTGTGCTATCGTTTTAATAACAATACATGAAACTAACCTTGTTCCCGCACTCTTAACAGCTAACATAATAGAGGGTGGCAGAGAAATCGACGCGCAAACAGATTCTAAATCCCCAGCGAAGATTTTTTTTGTCGGTTATCAAAAAAAAAATCAGCTGGTTCACAGACAAATGCAATACCTACGCGGTCAAAATGTGACAATAGGCAGAGCAATTTTTTTTCAATAACCGACGAAAAATTTCAACTCAAGGGCATTCAGAATAATGTACTTACTGAATCCATGGAACAGAAACTGGATATCACTGGATACTCACTGAAAATTAGTTAATGTTATTAGATAATGCAAGCTCTTACCATTGAGATAATCTTACCTTTTTCTTGATTCGTATGTTATTTACAAAAGAAACGACATAAAAGCTCGTGGCCTTGTTGATAAAGCCTATTGACAGAATAATTAGTTACCTCCAAATAAGCATTAGTCAGCTAGACTCAATTCTATTAACAAAGATTAGTGAGTAGCTTCGAGCGAGGAGTTCTTTGTCTTAAAGAAATAGAACGTCGAACTTTTATTTGTGATTCATATAATATCTATATTAATTTATTGTTTTAATTATATTGCATGTTACTGCTTTACTACTTTTGTACGCCCTAGAGCCAAAGCATAGCGCCCTCAACGTATTAACAAATAAGAACTTATAATGTACGGACGCCAGCACATCAAGTTACTACGATCTGTCAAATTTCTTTAATAGATTTTCAACTTTATCGCTATAGCATTATGGTTCAAGGTTGATTGGGAAAATTTGACAGTTTCGGGTAGCTTGACCTGCTGGCGTCTGTACCTATGTTTTACAATGAATAAATGACTAACGTCATTCTGTCTGTTGTCTGTCGGTACTTTTTAGAGACACTCATTGTAAGTATCCTAATTTTGATGGAGTAATGAATAACGTTATACTTAGTGTTCATACACATGAGTGGCATGCGTCAACGGCAGAGGCAACTGCAGTCGTCGACTGTGTGCCGCTCGTGTATTTGAGTACGGTGGTCAAATTCACGAGCGGCACGCGTCAACGGCAGAAGTAACTGTAGTCGTCGACGTATCGACGGCGGCCGTCGACGCCTGCATTTGCCCTTTGCCGTCGACACGTGTCGCTAGTGTGTATGCACGCTTAGTTGTTAGTGACCGTCACCAACATTTAGTTTACATTTTGTTTTTAAGCTAAACGTGCCCGTGGTCAGGACAAATCTACTGGCGAAAGCACCCCCTCACCCGAACAATCCGCGTGGTGAACGAAGTCCATGAGAGACTGGATATTTTTTCGTGCTCTTTGAATGAATTCGCAAAAGTTTTATTAAATATAGTTATGTAGTTATGTAAGGTAAAAAGTTATATTATTTGTTGTTAGGTATGTAAGGTTAAATAAGTTAATTTTAAGTTGATAACTACACTGTCGCATGCGGTTAGGCCTGTAATGATAGTTGTAAGGTTGATATAGAAATAAATAAAATAAATAATACTCGTACATGTAAATATTTTGTATATTTTCTCTCAACTGATATATTACAGAGATAAATCACAAGAGGGCCTAAGAGAAACGTGTGAAGTTAGTAGTCGACAGTTTTACTGACAGGAAGTTCCAAAATTAGCAGATGAATTATATAACCGAATGTTATTTTATCTCTGAACAAGTAGATCCACAGCTAACAGTTATCCTGCCGTCAAATAACAATGCTCTTCAAATATCTAAAATATCAATTTCCTAGAATCCTTCATGCTGACATACGAGCTTGTCCCAATTTATTCAAGCCTCGTACATACTGTCTGAGCTAACAAGGATTATCATATCATGTGATATTTTACCAATATTTGTGAAATGGCTTATCATGTGGGTCTTACTGATTTATATTCCTCTTATGACTTCGAAGTAGGCCTGTTTTTATCACAAAATACACATGTACACATTTTGTTTAAAACTAGATTTTACCTGCGAATTCGTCCGCGTGGATTTCTAAGAGTAGTTGGGAAAATTAAAAATTCCCCTATGTACCCGCGTCTATAAGTGTTGTTTTTTCAACCAAACGATATTCCACAAAATACTCCTATCATCCTATTTCAGGCCCATACAAAGGATTTAAAAACACTTTACATCCAAAAAACGTGTTTAGTGGTTAGGTTCTGTTGTGTAAGTATTTGTCTGTGAACCAAAGAAACTGTTCAAACGTGTTGCGATAGATTTATTATTCATTGCGTAATTTCTATAGTAGCTTTATTCGAAATTGGATCGTAAGGAAATGTTTGACACCTTTGTTGGAAATTTATAATCAACAAACTTTTTCCATAACCGTCAGCTTTCTCGGCTACATTTGTTTGAGTTGCTCCAAGTGGTCTTTAAACTTGTCCTCAATATTGAAATAAGGAATTGAGGAAATTTCCTTTCGTGCCTCCAATTTGGCAGTCAATCGTATTGAAATTGAAATGCTAAAGTCTACCACGAAATCTACAACAGGCTATTGAGCAAATGGTGAAACAAATTCAACTCCTGACGCCATTTTTTGCTCACAACTCACCAGGAGCCGCCACCCCCTGCCGCCGTGGACCTCAGTTGACCTCCCCCGGCTCCCGTTTCAATTTACTTGTGAAATATTTATGTCCATTTAGACGCACGCCACTTTCAGACCTTTCGCTAAGCAGTTTCTCATAAATCATTTAACGGAATGACAAATTTAGAGTGTCAATAAATGAGTTTACTTTTCTATCCAATAAAAAACCTACTAAAGTAGACCAAGACTAAAATAATGATGAAATATACACTGATATGACAACAGGTGATATTCCAGTTTATCGAATACGCAGTTACTGGCTTTAGAATTGATAATAGGTAAAAGCTTTGCAGTTCCTAGTTAAACATCGCCTCGAAAATCTATCACTTTGTCGGAATGAACTGAAATTTGATCTTGAAATGGACGGAAAAATTACTCGAATTACAAGAGCTGAGAGCGAAGAGATAGGAATAATTTATTTGAAATTGGCACCTTTAAGTTAAGCTTCCGCTTACTTTTAATCACTTCTCTTGTTTACGTGGATTTTGAATACTAGATGGCTTTTATCCTAAGATAACAAATACAAAATATTATTACTATGTAGGTGCCCAATTGTATGATGATACGACGGCACTCCATATATTAAATTCTTAATTAATTAGGGTAGGTAATTGCCAGTATACAAAAAAAATGGCTGTAAATCCGTAATTGGCTGTAATACTAGTTTATATATTTTAAGATGAATAAATGGTAAATAAATTTTCAAAGAGCTGTGGATTTTGTGAATAATAAATAAATACCAAATAAAGTCATATTCCCAGTCCATTAGACTAGTAGGTATGATATATAATTATTTATGTTATTTTTTCTTCTAAAATATCACTCCACCCTGAATAAATTAACATTTCACTGACGTAAAAGAGGAAGTATCTCGATAAAAAATATGTTTTAGGAGAAATGTTATCTTCAGAGAGATCACAAACAACAGTTTCCATAAATTATCTGTTTGTTCCAGATTCACGGGACAACTGATGGACGGGTTTTAATTGGATTTCATTGAAAACTAATTTAACGCTCGGATAAAAACATAATCAGTCTGTCTGTGTCTTTCAGTAATTTAATTAATTATACAGGAATGGACAGGCCGCTTGACTTTTTATTGAGCATGGAATGTATTTTGAAATGTCAACGATTTCTGAGGGGAAATTTTGGTAATTTTAAGAACGTTCACAGTCTGATCTGTCGCAATCTGTCAAAAATACCTCTAATTTCCCTACATTCTTGACAAGTTTTCGACATTGGTTGTTGCTGCGATGAGATTGCGACTATCTTTTGAACGTTTCTAATTACGGTCTTCTGTTTATTTTCACTTGTCGTCATTAAAAAGATCATCATCGAAAAATCAAAAAACTTTTCGATAATATTTTGCAAAGAAAAAGCTTGCGTATGTTTTAAGCACTGAAATAACTTAAATTCAGGCGTTCATAACTTATCTCAACGCAAAACAACAGCAGTTGCAAGCTTTGCCGATTCAAGACAATGGGATTGCAATCCAACCAATTATAAACTACGGCTAATCAGTAACTTCCAATTGGATGAATGTTCTAAGCGGATAATACCGAAGATGGCCAATTTGATGACTCAATTAACCATACAGCAATTACGCCTTTGAAGGTCTAACAAACCGATAACGACTATCCTTTCCTTAGTGAATCAAATACTCGGGTACAGTTCCTAACACTGTTGGTTATGGGGTTATACGTACAGGGTTATCTCAAGTAGCCTTTGACCGCAGAAGGCACTTGATGGCCTCTACTTACCTTACCGAAAGATAAGCTAAGCCCTCTTAAGTAAGTATGAATATGGTTGAGGGAAAGCCTAGACAAATAAAAAATAATAATATTAAAACAGAGTCACAAAGGAAAATCTCTGTTTTTTATACTTTACATTTAAATACTTATAAATTTATTTAATATATTTTTCTAATATGCTGGGGCGGCTGCTGTAGGTGCGGAAATCCTTTTTTTTCTGACTTCTCCCGCCGCCTGTGTCAGACTTTTACTGACTAAAACCCACCCGTGTTCCTTCAGTTGCCTATGCCAGGGACCACGGTATCTCTTTCGAACAACCCGCGGCTCTGGCAGGCATCGGCCCTAGCGGACCCCGTCACTTCGTGCTGACATCTCTTTGAAGCGCACGTGGAACACAACGAGCCGTCGACTCGGGCCTGGTCCTTGCCGGGCGGCGAGCTGTCCATTGCTCGCCGCCCGCAAGCCCGCGCCTACGGTGGCCGGGAGTCGGCTGGTGACTCCCGACGTCCAGGGCGTCTCCTGCGGTGACTAGGGGCGTGAGGGCGCAGAGATTGCCTCTCCCTCACGCACTCCGCCTCCTCCTTTGCGAGCATTACTGCTTCGCAGGAGGTGACGGCTTCCCATGCACTCTCGCTCCGTACCATGGCCTGGACCAGGGCCGGACGCGAGAGATCGCCGCCGCCGATCGCCGCCACGAGGACGCGGCGGTGCTCCTCCCAAGCCGGGCAGACCTCCACCGTATGCTCCACCGTGTCCTCCGGGCGATCCACACAGTGGTGACACCCTGGCGTTTCCTCCCTCCTTATCCTGAACAGAAACCTCCCGAAATAACCGTGTCCGGTGAGGACCTGCGTCAGGCGGAAGGTGAGGGCGCCGTGGCGCCTCTCCAGCCACTCCTCAAAGAGGGGACTTATCGCCGCAATTGTGGCGTGCCCAGCACTGGGTTGCGACAATCGCACTGTCCATGTCGCCATGAGATCCCGCCGGAGCTCTGTCCGCTGTACCGTGATTTCTCGCGGCAGGTGCGGAAAACCTCAAACAGCGCAAATACTCCAATCTCTTTGGAACCCATATATTCGACCCGTTTGGGGTTGAAACACTAGGGCCATGGGCCCACTTAGTATTTCGAGACATCGCCAAGCGGTTGGTCTACTCTTTACGTGACCAGAGGGCTGGCCTATTTTTTTGCCAAAGAATTAACTTTGCCATACAACGTGGCAATGCTGCCAGCATTTTGGGCATGTTTCCTATTGAAAGCGATGCGGACGAATTTTTTGATGCCCTTTGATTATTTCCCCTCCTTTTTATATACTTGTACTTAAATCAAAATTATATATACATTATTATTTTATATATGTATATTATTATTTTTATATAGTATTAATTTATTCTTTTACACTTAAAAGTCAGCCAGTTTACTGAAATTATAATTGATAAAGTTTGTTTCTGTTTGTCTTGTGTGTTTGTTTGTTTTGAGATTACGTTAATAATTTATGGGTATTGCCCTGCGCTAGCACATCAAGCTACTACAATCTGTCAAATTTCTTTAATAGATTTTCAATTTTATCGCTCAAGCATTAGGTTCAAGGTTGATTGGGAAAATTTGACAGTTTCGGGTAGCTTGACCTGCTGGCGTCTGTACCTTCTTGTTATTTTTTTTTATATAGTTTGACCCCATTAGGTGTACACTTTGATTGCGGCATCAGTGGCATCTAAAAAATCAAACCAATTGGTTGTATTAACGAAATATAATAGCGGGAAACGATGAGTGAAACTGCGATTCCAAGTGACAACTGGTTTATTTTCACATACCCACATATAATACTTATTAGTATACCCTACACAATTAATTTATTTTGAAGAAACTTAATCTGTTTCTATCTTACGTATTGTTCACAATCATATTGGATTACACCCCGGAATTCTGCAAAACATAAACAATTTCAATCTTGGCTTAGAATTACAATTTTGTGTACGCTTGACATTCCTTAAATTACAGTCAACGGAAATGTTCACGGTTTTCCCATAAGTCATCTTCTATAGGATTATAAATCCAATCGTAGTACATATTTTGTGTTCCATTTCTTTGTGCGGCTATTTTCCCCGTTTATCAGTTTTTATCATAGAAATGTAAAAAAAACAGGAGAAGTGGTAAGGGGGCGTGTCTGTGTCGTCGCGGTATGTTAAAAGTGACCATGTTCTAGTCAAATGGCCGTCTCTGCGAACTAGTGCGCTTTCGACCGTGAAAAAATATAAAAATGCCGTGTTGGTGAGTGGTTTCTTGTAAAAACCGAAGCCAAAACCAAAACTTTGTAAATCATGGAATCACTTACCATATATAAATAAAAGTATTTTACTATATTTGTCTTTAAAATCATGAAAAACAACAAATTGTAAAATATTTCTTGCTTTTACCACGTTAATTTTGTTTTGAAATATCGCAGCAACTGTACTATTTTCGCAGTAAATACATTGCTCCTTAACTACTACTTAAGTATGTCGTGGCGACATGGAAAGAGCGACTGTCGCAACCCAGCGCAGGGCACGCCGCGATAGCGGCAATAAGACCCCTCTTTGAGGAGTGGCTAGAGAGGCGCCACGGCGCCCTCACCTACCGCCTGACGTAGGTCCTCACCGGACACGGAAGTTTCGGGAGGTTCCTGCACATCATTAGGCGGGAGGAAACGCCCGGGTGTCACCATTGCCAGGATCTCCCAGAGGACACGGTGGAGCACACGGTGGAGGTCTGCCCCGCTTGGGCGGAGCACCGCCGTGTCCTCGTAGAGGCGATCGGCAGCGGCGGCGGCCTCTCGCGCCCGGCCCTGGTGCAAGCCATGGTCCGGAGCGAGAGGGAGTGGGAGGCAGTCGCCTCCTTCTGCGAAGCAGTCATGCTTGCGAAGGAGGTGGCGGGACGGATGAGGGAGAGAGCCTCCCGTCCCAGCCGCCGCGGGAGACGCTCCGGGCGTCGGGAGCCGCGTGACGACTCCCGGCCACCGTAGGCGCGGGCCTGCGGGCGGAGAGCAATGGGTAGCTCACCGCCCGATCAGGACCAGGCCCATGCCGGACGGCGCGTAAGTGTTCCACGCGCGCCTCAAAGAGATGTCAGCATAATTTAGGGCCGAAGGGCCCTTAGGGCCGAAGCCTGCCGGGTCAGCGGGTTTGTCCGAAAGGGTTACCGCTACCCCGGAACTTAAAGGCCGAAGGAAGGAACATGGGTGGGTTTCAGTCAGTAAGAGTCTGACACTCCCTTCCGCTCCACCCAGAGCGGGAGGGTTCATTTGATGATTTCCCAACAGAAAAAAAAAAAAGTATGTCGCTAGTGACGCAAAATATATGGCTTTTGCACAGCACAATGATATAGAGGCAGATGTTTTTGTGTGAGTAAGTTGTACGGTGCATGGTAAATGCACGCTATGTTTGATTTTTTTTCGTTTCGTTCTGATTTATGAATTGCAAGTGTGTGCGCGACTTTGTAGCTATTAACATAAGCATAATCAGCCTGTAACGTTCCCACTGCTGGGACACAGGCCTCCTCTCTGTGAGAGGGAGTATCTATTGCTTTTACTGAACTACATGTGTAGTAGTGGCGCAGTAGTGGGATCGTGTTAGCGACATGGAGTTCTCATACATTTTCAACTACCGGGGCATATCTCCTTCATTCCTATATCTATGGATTTTATAAACAACTAGCTAGGCCCGCGACTCCGTTCGCGTGGATGTCGGAAAACAAAAATGTGTCTCTTTACTAATAATTTTTGTTTTCAAAAATAGTAACTAAATTGCCCGTTATAACATCAACTATGTGCCACTGCCGTCCCGTTAAAATTAGTCTAGCCGTTTCGGAAACAGACAGACAGACAAACATTTTGAAAATAGTTTTTTTTATTAATACGTACCGTATCATCATCATCATTTCAGCCGAAAGAAACAGCTGGAAATAGGCCTCCCCCAAGCACTTCCACTTCGACCGGCTCTGTGCTTCTCGCATCCCACGGGTTCCTGCGGCCTTCACAAGGTCATCGGACCACCTTGTGGGAGGCCTTCCAACTTCCGGTACCGTATATACTTTCATAGACATTTAGTAAAAAGCTGTTATTTAGACATTACAAACAGATACTTCAATTTTATTTATTTGTATGTGTGTACAGATACTGTCTAAGTCGAAACATGGCTCGGTAACAGCTGTTGTAACCTACTTACGTCTTACACACATGGTTCACAGCTTGGGTTACGTTTATTAAATGTAACAAGGCTTTGCTCTCATAATATCGGTGTCTACAACCCTTAGTTGACTTCTGCTCTGAGCGTATTTTAATCTTATCAAACCCACCCAATGTGTTGTACAGTTAGAAAATTTTCTCGTTCAATCAAAGAGGAGGAGAAGGAACATTAATAATCTGAAGCCTTACACGTAATGGGTATATATAAAAAGTTGGTTCGAACACAATAATGTTAAATACCCTTCGTGCTGTATTTTATCTGTGAGGGTGATATTTCGCTATAAGGTTAAGCTACGCTTGCTGCGGTTAGCCCGTGGATGGGTGACCATTTGTACATAACAAGACCCCTCCGTGCCCCGCAGTCGCTACGGGTTGTCAGAAGCCCGAAAGTCTGACAACCATCCTTACCAAGGGGTATCGTATTACCCAGCATCTGGGTTGTGGAGGTCAGGTAGACAGTCGTTCCATGTAAAATACTGGTATTCAGCTGCATCCGGTTAGACTGGAAGCCTACCCCAACATAGTTTTGAAAAGGCTAAGCAGATGATGAGCCATAGATATACAGACAATGCAAATACTGATAGAAAGATATAGGAGAGTAAATTCATTTGTTTTTCTAAACAAACACATTCGACTATATCATGCCAAGAGCAAAGAAGAGATTGAATACGTCTGTCAATACTTGCAGTTATTTACTAGAACAAACAATAGAATATCGTTCATATCTACGACTAGCAGTTGCAAGTCTAGTGCTGGCATGTGATGCTTGTTCGATATTCGAGAACTTTGCTCCAAATAGTCTGCCATATTCCCGCAAAATTCCAGATAGCGATAGGTCGTATTCAAACGGATACTCAGCCGTTCTCGAATGCTACATGTATCAACACAGGCGTTCTATTGTCTGCTTATAGGCTGAAACACATGCATCCAAAAATAAAGTACAGTTTACTGCTGAGCCCCACATCTGTGTCCCACAATAGATTGCAGATTTAAATAACGTGGACATTTCAAACTGCATTGCATTTGTTTTACTCATGATTTAACCAATGAGAACGCTGAATAGCACGTTAAAATATTCGTGGGCACTGGCTAGTTTATTTTATAGACATGACATATATTGCCATTGAGTGTGTAATGATCAAAGCTACAGTTTAAATTCATTGCTCGCTATAAAATAGTCGTATGTATTTGTCAAAACATTACCGCCCAGTATAATAGTTCAATAAACTATCTACATTCTAAACTTGAGGGATATCTAGCGTAAATAATGTAGCGAAATCGAGTAGTTATCTAAATAATATCTTGGTCTTATATGAAATATATATAGACGCTACGCTATTATAATTTCTAAACTATGATTGGACTTGAAATAATAGTTCCAAATGACATGACTTTGATTTGGGTCCGTATATATGGGAGATAGACAAGAGTTACTTATCTACGATATACATATAACCTACTCATATTTCCTATTGATAGAAACTTGGAGCCATGGCCGACGATAACAAGTAGATCTATATTTGTGTAATTGAATCACCCCTACATTCAGCGGGGTAAATTCTGAGGTAATTTATTACTGCCAATATCTCTCGACTGGAGAAAGGTCATAATAACTTGAGCTCCGAGCTCGTTAAGGGTTATAGAAAAAAAATCATTGAATACATTTTATAGGTAAAATTAATCATTATTGTTTCAGTCTATTACATAATTAATCAATGTGCTAACAAGTACCTACCTACCGAATGAAAATAAATTAAAGGCTGTACTTTCATTTCTACCCAATTTAAAAACAATGATGAACTATAGAGCTTTTAGGAGTAACGCCCTAATAAGGAAGAATGTGATATTTAATAACATGTTTAATTACAAACGCTGACGGATACGAGCGGTTCTGATTAATTATAATTCCCTCTCGTTAAGAGATGAGTTTATTAAATCCTCTTTAAGACTGCTTTAGGAGTTCTACATAGTAACGTAGTTGAGAATTCTCACAGAGCACTAATTTAAATTTTAATCGTGGATTTAAATGAACTTGTAGATGAAGCAAAGGGCACTTATGTAAGGCGTATCACACACTACAACGCGTCGCGTGACGGAGCGCAAATAACGCGCCCTCGCGTGTGATTTTTTTACATACAAATTCAATAAAAATGCGGGGAATTTGGCTATGATCCCCGCGTCCCGCCGCGTGATGCGTTGTAGTGTAGCGCGTGGTATTATGTATCTTCTACCTAGTCCCATAAGAAAAATATGTTAGTTGTTACCTGTGTATGAATGTGAAGTGTGAATCCAAGGCGATGGATGGCTGTGTTCTCCTGCCTGCAAACTGCGATCATCGCTATCGCACCAAGCGTGATAAATGTCATGATTATCGCAATTTCCTCTTTGATAGTCTATTGAACCAGTGTCCAGCGGTGCGGACATTTGGAGCTGAATTATGACTAAGATATGAATATTTATGACTTTTTAGTTTCCATATACAAGGTACCCTATCACAGAGTTATTTTTCATCAGCATATATCTTTCACACATTATGTTATTGATTTCTACTTACGTCTGAAAGTTGTCAATGTGATTGTTTTCAATTTTAATTCGCGTATGGTTTTCAAATATCATTCGTCTTGCATAGTTTCCAAATGTCATTTTAGGTATCAACTTGTAATATCCACAACAACAGCTAAATATCTTTTTATATTATGGGCGGTTTCAGTAAGCGGTCGAATGGGAAAATGGTGAGGGGACGAAACTATCGGGTAATAAATTGTGTTTTCATGTAACACATGTGTCTTCGTATAAGTGGTCACTTGTTGCATTTCTACAAAATGGAAACAAATCTGTGAATGGCCGAACAAAGCGATACAACAGTACTTTATTCACATACAAGTTTCAAAAAACAGACGTAGCTGGAAGATATGTTTTAAAAAAAATGTAAGTGCAAGCAGGTACTACGTCACACAACAGGTACCTAATGCAATCTTACTAATTTACAATATAGGAGGGTGATTTTTCCAACGCCAGATAATTTTATCGGAGGAATAATTTTGAATTTTTGGCAGTTCTTCCATACAAAAACTGTCAGACGTCAATTTTTTCCACAAATAAATTTTTTCTGCGATTGAAAAATCGGATCTATGGAATTCAAACAATGGCGGAGATTGAAGGTGAATGGAAAGTGGACGTACCTACATACGTGCAGAGGCAAATTACCGATTCTTATGCTTGCTGGCACTAACGAGGGCATTTAGTAGCATTTACAATGTTTATGGTCACTGACGATATGACGTCAACGAACGTCTATGTGCTCTATATGTATTCATTAAAATAAATAATGACGACAAAATCGACAAGTACACGATGGATGGTCTATGTGAAAGATAATATGACTAAAAAAAGGGAGACTACTGGGATAGAGAAGTATGAAACAAGAAGTCATGCGAGCGAAGAATAGCGAGTTAAAAATAAAACGTTATTTTTAAGACTGTTTTCCAAAATCTGCTAACAAATAAATCAGTCAAAGATCCCTGGACCCTTCCACCAAAATTAGTTATCTACGGTAGTTTCCCTAAAAAAGGTGCAATGTAAATCCACCGGGGAATACTTTACCTAATATTATTAAACGGAGAGGTTTTGCAGTAAATCACATACGTTTAATCCGTGTTAGGATTAAACTTATTTGGGCAATATTAGGCTCCCTGTTTCCAAGCTTATCGTAAAATATTAATACAGCACCGCTGTTATGGAAAACAATGAAACTTTAATAGGTATAAAATCCATCTGAATCATTAATTCATTTGAATTTATTTTTCCATGCCACGCTGTCTAAACTTGCCTTTCATACCTATTTCTTTTGAAAATAAAAATAAAATGTCAGACCTTTTTTAGAGGCCAATAAAATATATTCAATATTTTATAGGTCATGGTTTTCGTAGGACTTGTCTACGTCTACGAATAACAAACCCATATCACTCTTATATTTTTAGATAAGTCAGTTACGATCCGATATTCAAATACCTATTGGTAGGTACCGCCAATATACTTACTATTGGTAGATACTCCCAGACTATGGACAAACCAGAACAAATACCTTCTAATCTATTATCTGGATTACGGAATTGGCGTTATAGATATTATATTCCAACTCACAATAGACTCCGAGGAAGGAAGGACGGCAATAGATCCCAGTCACTCACGATAACCCTAGCACTCACGCTTGATCGAATGTTGTCGGATCAAATATCTAATCTGTGCTGCTGGGGAGTTTGCTGCGCCACTTGTTCTTCCCAACGAGAGCACTAGGAAGTGGTAAAGGGTGGGCGTTTTGAGGGACGGTCTTATGAAATTTTGACGTCCGGATAGTGCTGATTCTCAGCCTAATTTGAATAAATCACTTGTGATTTGATTTTTTATTTTGTTCTCACTACCTGCAACAGGAGCCGGACTACCAGACCGGTCCAAATCCAACCAAGTCCTAACCAACCAACCGAGTCTATCCAACTTTTTATCTCAGTCTCAATCTGTCAAAACAAGCCTCTAACTTACATACAATTTTGTCAAGTTTTCGACATCGATTGTTGAACGATTTTGAAGAACGATTACTGGTTTTTACTCTCTTCTTACTAAGAAGATCTAAGCTTCTTGGCTGCTCAAGCTAAACCTAAGCTTCCTTTAACTTGAGGGGCAATTCCCATATTTTAGGAACGTTTGCATTCTAATCTCAGTCTCAAAATGTCAAAATTAGCTCTACTTTCCCCACATTTTTGACAAGTTTTTGACATTGATTGTCGCTGAGATGAGATTGAGACTAGATTTTCTGGTTAAAGACTTTTAATTCTCATAAAGATATTTACATTTCACTTTTAAATGTTTTTAATTACGAGAATTGGCCTTCTGTTCTTACCTGTTTTAAAGAGGAGTCAGTCGGTTACATGTCGCCATCACATTAACAACATCAATATTCAATGAACCGTCCGGTTCAGAGGCTTAGGATTTATTAGCTTAAAAGTTAAAATAGTAACTTAAATCCTAAACCTCTGAACTTAAATCTTAATTGAGCGATGGTCAGATTAAATTCCTGTTACAAACTTAGCAACTTTTCAAAAGCTGCTCAGACAAAACCACTGCTTAAAGTTTGCCCGACGAAATGCATTTCAAGTAAATGGACTAACTACATATAGTAACTTTATATTAAATTAGCTAGCGAAACTGCAGACGTGATGAGTATAAAAAGAAAAGATTTGATGGTTTTTGTTTGGGGTTCAACGACCGCTGGTTGTGTTGTTACTTGAAGTATCTACTAGTTGAGAAAAATGTTTTCTTTTGTTTTATCGTGTTGAGATGTCCTATCACGTCTGTGAAGTAACACACAAAAAAAGCCGATTTTTAAACTGATATTTCAAGTGACTACAGTAACAGCGGTCGGTGACCCCACAAAAAATATCAACAAAATTATTTTTATTTTATCGTGTTTAGATATCCCATCACACCTGCAGAGTTTCGCTAGCTAATTCAATTTGACCCTGTATAAAGCAGTAGATATAGGTACTTCTGAACGAGAAACTATTATGATTTGGATTAATTTTCTTGTTGATTTATCTCCTTAAGGTGCAAGTATTAATATCTAGCTGTTTAGTTTCCAGTTCGACGTTGATCAACTTTACTGTAGGCGATCAAACAGATACGATAGTCGCTGTAAAGTCGGATTGAAACATCAAAGACAAAGTTTATTAATTCTTTATCTTGTTGTTTGTGAAAGTGCCAAAAATATTACAACTGCAATAATTAAAAGTAGGTTACTTATTATTAAACTAAAGGACCAGGACGATACAAAGAAGTGATATTCAGGAAAAAATAACTTTGTGCTTTAACCTCGGAAAGTCATATTTTCCCATAGTTTCCTACGACTTTTAATAAAATTTATAATTGAATTATGATTTTGTTAAAAATAATAAAACAATGCCCGCCATCCCGAACGCCATGCTTCAAGAGTTCACAGATCCCTGTAAACCGACCAGGTTGTTTGAGTTTAATGGAAAGGACTCACATGACCCTTATACCTACTTCTAACTTCGGAGAGTGCGTTTATTCAAAGGGTTAATCAATTTGGTTTCAAGTAGGTATACAATTTAGCACGAGTTTATCCGTTTTATTCATCAAATTTGCTTAAAGTTAAGTAGTGATTAGCGATTACATTTTTGACGTATAAACGTCACTTAACTTTAATCGTCGTTTATAAATAAACCCCTTAATTTCTTATTCGTTCGTCGCGAAAGTTTCAAAAATTGTGTTTTGTGATTATGTTCTCAAATATGGAAGTATGTACATACATAAACATTAGCTAAAACTGAAATGTTTGGTGTAAAAATAACCGCATATAGGAGCATAAATCCTTTATCGTGTTCAGTGGTGTATAGGATGCTCGAGCGAATGCACCGCTTGATAACGGCTAGGCGCACACTGACTCACCTCATTATAAAATACCTATGCAGTAGCGGTGAAGTTGCTACTACCCACATGCACTCAAAATAGAACATCGTACAACTGATACCAGCTCTAGTAATGCCAGACCTATTAAATTAAGTACGAGCATATAAATCTTGTAAAGTTATCGGCTCAGATTGGCTACATTCACCCGCTGATAAAGTACTTTTATAAAACTCTCGCAAAAATACGAGATAAGTAAAGAGAGTGTTATGTATGGAGTACTGTGCGATCTGTCTACGTAACAGATTAGAGTGGGTAAGTTGTTATACACAGCCAGACATTCTATAGGTGTCCCTATTTGGAGCCTTCCATGTATATCTGTATTTAGACGATAATTAAGCTAAATTTACCGAACGGCCTACATCAGGCGTCCAGCGGCGACGGCCGGCGACAAAGTGAAAAATTTAACGCTTCAGCACGCCAACGTTGACATCAGAAAGTTAACGTGACTCACTAAAGTGACACTTGTGTATTCTCTGCATGAACTTTGATATTTTAATAGATAAATTGTTTTGTTTCTGACACGGTCCTCGTTCTGTCACCATTCGAATGAATCCGTAAGAGGGTATTTCTCGCGGGAGTTTCCAACAGCAGTGGGAATGCAAGCTTATACAAAATGTGTTTTGTCCTGTTTCTTTTTATTCCTCACACTATTTTGGTTTCAATTTATGCCAGCCGATGTTGATTTTACATTGGTTAGCTCGCCAACTAACCACTGTGGATATTTACCTACATGTTTTAATTATCAACTTTGTTGAATATTACCTATTTTTAAAGAATCTGGAGCGAGTTTCATCTGTTTTAAAGCAAACGCAGTAGACATGTAATGGCTTACCTACACACACGCAAGAACACTTTTATTACGTTCGGAAATCAATCAGACTCGTTTCTAAACAGACAGCGATGCAAGAGCGGCTGTACTGAACATTATGTATAACTAACATACGAAATATAAAAATATATATTTGTATACAAAAAATCCTTTTGTTTTTTCTTCACATAAGCGTCGAAGTACTTCTACTACGTCGAGGCATCTACAGGCAAACCCGGTTAAACAGACGACAACCTCATAGGTTGAACTGAGAGCTACCATTTAATTAAAGAAAGGGCCCCAAGACCCGAGCGTTTCGAACTAACATACTACACGTAGGTATATAAAGCTTACAATTTTATACTTCTATAGAAGCACACCACAATGTCTTTTGAGGTACGTTTGCAACACAGGTGAATAAACTAATAAAATTAAGAACGATGATAGTTATACGGCAGACTATTAACAACAAAGTGTGGTCTCATTGTTGGCGCGGTGCCAAATGTTCTGTACAATGCAATAGTCCGGATCCAGATCAGAGCGAAAGCCGAAAGGTACACTTGTTCAGATATGGAGTAAACTGACCTGATGTAACGAAACATTACGAACAATTTTTACCATCAAACAAACGTAACATAAACAACAAAAGATAAAACATTTACATCTGATCAGCTTGTTACAGCTGAAATACGTCCAGACTTATTTACGAAGCCGTATCCGTCAGAGATCTGTTCTTAGACTCTTAATGTCAAAGGCGAGGTCAAGCCAACTAGGACGAGTGAGATTAGGTACAGGAAAATTGCAAAACTTAGCAGCTCCTAGAAAATCATAGAAATGTCTGCCTGAAACGAGCCACGCACATTTTATCATTTTATAGATGTGTTTACTGTGGCTATACCAGTTTTATTGAGCTCATAAATATAGACAATGGGTTCAGAAGAATAGATACGAGTACCTTTATCTATCTGTTTGATATTGGTTAAACCGAAAGAGTTGTGTAGGTTCCAGTTAATTGCCAGTCCAATGTTCAAGGTTAAATTCCGACATCGATTATTTTCGAATTATCGCATTACGATAGTCTGATTAAAAAATAGTACATTCATTATCGTTGTGATCATTTCCGATTGGCTGATTCGCTCGTGAAGCATAATCTTTAGTGAAACACAGCTACCTCGCTTTTACATGTTTCAATCGTTAATCAACAGATCAATGTTACCAGGTCAGTGAAATCTATTTCAGATATCATGAAATTCTGATAAGCATGCAGTGGTTTTATCTGTCTACTTTTGTCTGCAATTTTAATTCTGAACTGTAAATTATTTTTAATTTTAGTCAACTTTATAGTTATCAAAAGCATTATGCAATATGAGAAGGTATGACATTGTTTTTAACTTCGCTCAGGACACATTCTGATGGAAAAGTCAACTCTTCGAATTGCAATGAATGTGATGTTATAGAGGATGTATATCACATATTGATGGAAAATGTTCATAACTAAGCATTTAAATATTTGGTACTTCAAAACTTGGTGTTCCCTTTCAATGTTGGATGGTGTAATAGCATTTTGTCTTTTCCTCTTTCGGAGGAGGCCAAATTGCTTTATAGGCTTACACGTATGGGTATTAAGAATAGATCATCATAAGTTAAACCACTTTATGATTTGTATATGTTAATTTTAGTATTGCGATGTGTAAATTTTCATGTTTATTCTTACAAGGGTGACGTGATCAAATATGAACAAACCTCCATTAATAAATAAAGATAAAAAAAGGCATTAGATAAACGATGTTATCAAAGTCATAAGTATTATAACTACTCAATTGAATCCAAGTGCAAGGCTGCTAAAGTAAACTCCTGATAAGCTCAACGAACATTGTAAAGCGCAAACAATTTTCCATTAGCATGTATAAAAAGTTAATTAGCAAGAAACGTTCAACTTAGAAAAAGTTAATTTATCAAGAAAATAACTTCTCCTTAGACTACCGTGCAAGGCTTTCAAAAGAAAAGCAGTGCATCTTAGGTAGGTACTCCTATTAGGAAGAGTTTAACAAATTGACCTATATCTTGAGGAGTGTTTTCTATTAATTATTATCGATGGTAGCGGGAGTTGGCTCGATGCCAGGATCTGGAAAACAATGCAAGCCTTGACTCATTCGCTGTTAATTGGCTTACTTTTTGGGAGGCAATAAAAATTGGTTTAAATTTGTACAATAGTGTTTATAAACTATTCTGGAACAGCTGCTGAGGTAATCGTGTTCGGAAAATGTTCAAATCGTTTCGTGTAATCTGTTCTCGTGCGCTCATTGCATAATAGTCCTAACTGTGCTTGTGGGTAAAAATAGAGTGTAAATTGCCTTCGCCTAACACTTTACGGCTCTTACACATTACCAAGTCCACTAACGTAAACATGAGACGAGAAAGGTGAGTGTAAAGGCGGCATATCCCCGCACCTGGCCACTGAAGCATGTACTAAAAGAGGACGCTTCTAGACAAGACCATAATAACTTCAATGTTATGGTTTCTAATTAGAAACAAGATATGAATTGTGCTGCATAGATTGAACCAAGATATTTTTTGTAGGTAGGAGATTTTTCTTACATCTATGTGGACCACTTCATATAAAGCATAATGTACTATGACACAATGTGTCGAGGCTATCGCCAATAAATCGTAGACACTCTCGTTTTGCGCTAATTGAATTTGTTATTAATGGAGAAAATAAATGAGCTCCTATTACTAACAATTACCTAAGAGATTTGACATAACAACGACATCTAGTTTGTGACAGACAGACATTAAGTTATTTTTGATTGAACTCTTATGATAATTCGTTAAATAATGTGTAGTTTTTATGCCTAGATTTATTTATTTATTAAATAGATTATTTTTTCAAACTTGTTTTTCCCTTTCATTTTAGTTAAAAAATAATGATATTATGCAATCCCCAAGTAGAAAAACCTTAATTAAATTCATAGTTTTCTGTTTACAATTGTAAATAACGCCTTTTCAAGCTAGTATTGGAGCTTTTATTTAATTATTATTTCAAACAGTTAAGGCCTTAATTTAAATATTACGCCTTTTGACAATAAGCGTAATGCTTTTGATTGTAGGATATCGAAATCACTCGATCAGATCGATAAATTTGATAATATGAAAAGGCTAAAGTTACGGCTTTTCAAATATGCAATCTGGCTTTACTAATAGGAAAGGGCATAAAGTGAAAATTATAGCGTTTCATTTTAGAGAGCAATGTCTACGGGGCTAAGTTATGAGCTTTTAACTACTTGTAACTTTGGCTACAAACGAATTATGGCTATATCACTACACCGAAAGATAGACAATTTCTCGGCAAGTACGAACCTATATTTAAGTAATTGTTGATAAAAATGTTACGACGTTTCACCGTATGAAGGCAGAATTGATTGCGTAGAATTAAAGACAGGCTAAATGGTTTACATAAATTGATTTCGATGTAGAAATTGCAATTTCAAAAGGAACGTTCATTTGACTGACTCATTGCTATTCCTTTCTTTTAAGTTGTAATTATTTGTTGTTTTGCTGTTCCAAGACTTGCTTTCTGTGCCATTTGACTTTTACACAATTCAATTTTTTTTTAATATTTTTACAGCATTTATAGTAAGTAGACAGTTTTTATATTAAGTAGATATGAATTGGTGACCTCTATTGTCATAATTTTGTTATGTGAACAAATAGTTATCTACAAATCTGCGGGGTAATTGCGTAACACACTATCAGCAGCAATGGGTTTAATTTTGACAGTTCAACAATATTCATTGCGTTATTTACGTTGTTGAGCAGACATATTTTTTGAACATATAAAGCAATGGATCTATCAGTAGCAATGGGTAGCTCACCATCCGATCAGGACCAGGCCCGTGCCGGATGGCGCGTAAGTGTTCCATGCGCGCCTCAAAGAGTTGTCCGCATAATTTGAGGGGGCCCCTTAGGGCCGAAGCCTGCCGGGTTAGCGGGATTGTCCGAAAGGGTTACCGCTACCCCGGAACATAAAGGGCAAAGGAAGGAACATGGGTGGGTTTTAGTCAGAGTCTGACACTCCCTTCAAAAAAACAAGCAATGGATTAGCAATATCCTTCAAAATGATTCAGATTGAGATTGATAGTGTGTTACCCAATTAGGGTGCTGAGCATCAGCATCTACTTACTATGCACAATGGTGACCTCATACCTATTTAGATCAGCAGTTCGTATACCTAACGAGCTGATGTGTCATATTTTGTATTTTCAAGTTAATTTATTCCAAAAGCCTTTGGGGTTTCTGACTCACAGTCTAGCCACTGGCCATGAAAAAATATACTTTCATACCATAATATTCTGCCTGCCTCAATGAAACAACGATGAAGGACAAACAACGTGCGCAATTTTCTGAAACCAAGGTAAACTTTTGTTTATTTCGCTTTTCAAAGAGAAAATGTGAAATTAACACAATAGGCTTAAAATAAACTGTACATAACAAACATGTGACTTCCAAAAAAGTACGTTAGCCATGTACAGATAAGTATGCAGGATCGTCGGATATACCTAGTTGAAGTTTAGTAAGAAACGGTTTGATGTTTTCGGATGAAATTTTATTTAATTAATAGAAAACAAACAGTTCATTTATCAAAACATCCATCGGTTTCTTACTAAACTTCAACTATATCCGACGACCCTGCATACTTATCTCTTTTGTTGACTGTACACTGTTGTGCCTGAATGAGGTTTCGCTTCCAACGGCCTAAATATCAATAACAAATGACTTCACATACACAACCCGGACACAAAAGCGTGGTGTCAAGTGCTCTGATGATACAAAGGGAGAATATTGTACAAAGCAAGATTAACTAGTGTGGACCCGGCTTTACATTACCAATTCAGGGTTGCCAGGTTCGTTAAAATCCCGGGCGGTGCATCTATTTGAAAGGTTATTTAATTTGGAAATTTTCACGCTGTTCCAGGATAGTAACCAGAATTTACAGTGGAAAATTTGTTTTAGATTTTGGGATACCTTTACAAATATTTGGCCTAGCCGGACTATCCTAAACACTTCTAACATTGGAAGGATCAATAGGTATGCGACGATTAGCCGGTACGCACGGGCGCGTTTTTCCCGCGACGAGCTTTTTTCGCGCATTGGATTTTCAACACACTTCTTAGCGCCGAGAGTTGAAAATCCTTGGATTCTCAATGCACACACACGCAGCGCACGATAAATTCTCGCCGCGATATTTATACGCTCGTGCGAACGTGGACTGGGAACAACACAAAAAGTTTTGTTTTGTTTTGTGCTACTCTCACGTCTCAATAATTCACTTTTATTTATTAAAAACCTATACACAGTGCAAAAGACTGAATACAAATACTGCAAAATGTAAAATCCAATCATGGAATAATGAGAAAATCCAACGGGCAGTAGCTGTTGACATGACATAATAAAAAGACCATGTTACAACTCATGAAAAAATAAAAGCATGCAGAAATAAAATGATAGTGGCGTTGGAAAAATGGCCAGCAGATGAATCATATTACGTCCAGGATCAGTAATACCCGGTTAAAAAGTTGCAGGTTTAATTTAACAATAATCTTTCATACTAACTGTATAGGGTATCCTGTTTAAGATGGCTAGGTACGTCATTGACAAAATAAATGATTCATGATGCACATAAAAGGTACAATTTTACCAGTTTGTTAGATATTTCTCACAAAGAATTAATGCGTGAACACGTAAAATAAGATAATAACAAAAGCTGATGTTCATTATTATATGAATAATATATATGTTCATATATTTCATTAAAATAAAAAGGCAAATTCGGTTGAGAATCAGCACTTTTTGAACGTCAAAATTACATAAGACAGTCCCCCAAAACACCCGCCCTTAACCACTGCCTAAGACTTTAGCTGAGAAGAAGAAATGCAGGAAGAGGAAGCGCAACAAATTCCCCAGTAGCATAGCTACCTGTTAAGTTAGAAGAAAGAAAGAAAATACATTTATTTAGCACAGACTAAAAGACATACAATACACCAGATACATACATCAGATAAAAACAAACAAAGAAGAACTTGTTTTTATACAACAGTATACAAAGTATTAACATTACAAAACAGCCCTTGCGAGGTCCAAAGTAATTCTACAAAGAGGTAGCTATATTTGTCCTTTCGCTACATACGCAGTTGTACATAGGTAAGTACTGCTCACAATTAAATTAATTTTAAAAAGTAAGCATATGCTGGCACTCTAGTGCCAGGATGATGCTCGCTTAATCGTAGCAGCAATTTATCTAACAGCGTCCCTTTTCTATTATTGTAGCAGACGAGTGTAGAAACTAATGATTAACTTACCAAAAATACTTTTAAATATGTAATATGTTTTTATACTTATCTAAAAAATTAAAAAAAAAAAAAAAAAAACAAAACTATTTGAATGAAAGCCTCTATAAAAGAAAGTACAATACCTAGTCTTAGATAAACTTAAAAGTGGCCCATACCTTTATTTTACTTCTCCGGTTACCTATGGGAATATTTCAATATTCAAACTATTCCACATCATAATTTACATGTTTTTATGTAAGTATCTATATTTAAACGTCGGCAAAAGCAAAATCATACCTTTTATTTAGACGCCATTTCTATGTATGCACGTCGCAATTTCCCTATCTCTGCGTGTATACATTTTCCGGTCAATCGTGCCGTAAAATGACACGTAAATACCTACGTTATGAAAATTCCTAGATCCCTTCATCCCACCTGATATTTATGTTACGCCTCTCAAATCTCTTTTCTAATTAGAATTTAATGGGAAATAGTAGCTACTTAGTAATTAATGTACCTACGTGTGTATGTAGTATTAAAATTCGGTTAAATAAATGCACGTTAAATTATATCCACGTGAAGGGAAATAGGCCAGTTAAAAGTTCTTGAGAAATTAATTACTCGTTTTCCTTGAGGTTAATTTGTTTCCAAATATGAATATTTCAGCGAAATATTAACTTTAACAGAAAAAAAAATCTTACCTATATCGTACTTTAATTTTGATTGTAAAAACGGAGCATTCTGTGATGTCAGTTGTTTCATTCTGTGAATTCTGCGTTTTTTTAACAGAACAAAACTAAGTATGATAATTTGGAACTTTTTGTGAAAAATGACCAATGTAGTGCTGTATCTTGGGTTCTATTATACAGAGCTCCGCTAATTGCAGCTTTCTCCGTAGGATGCACCTTTTAGAACTTATTAGTCACAAACTTAAAGAAGCGAGGTTTTCGAGGTTGTTAGCTAAAAATGTAAAATACCAACTTAATTTCGTAAATGTTTTTTGATGAATCCCGAGATACAGTACAAAAACTGTATCTCGGATTCTATTGAACCTACAGAGCTACGATTGCGCTTCTGTAGGATGCACCTGAAGTTATAAGTTAAAAACTGAAAGAAGTGCGAAATCTTTTGAGGCACCACGCAGTTACCGTGCAGGTCTTTCAAAAACTGCAAACTTGGTTTTTCACTAAATATTGGCTTTTCACTCTCCTAACAACATCCAAAAAAATCCATACACTGCAATTTTTTGCGACCTGCGATGTTTTAAATTACTGGCTTAATTTTTTTTTTTACTGTCAACTAGTCTCATCATCTGCCTAGCCTTTTCCCAACTATGTTGGGGTTAGCTTCCAGTCTAACCGGACGCAGCTGCATACCAGTATTTTACATGGAGCGACTGCCTATCTGACCTCCTTTACAGTAACACTTGGTTAAATGCTTCGCCGGAGCGTGATTGAATGACAAACAGACAGATTCAATTCCGTTCAGTTTGCGTGATTTACTGTGGTTATGATATTCGATGGAGTTGGACGAATTCTGATAAGATAAATATTTCAGCGTTTATCTATTCTAAAATATTGGCTATTGACTGACTGGCTTTTCACTCAATTTGTTACACGAGTTCTAATATAATTTTTCTAATACGTATTATTTTCAATAACAGTAAGTAGGTTCGTGTTGAATTGTTTTTTTTTATATGTACCCAGCTGTAAAAATATACTCATGTTAGTCATGAAACATTTTATTTTAAGTTTCCTATAAGTTTTGTGGCGTATGTTTATTTAGTTTAACTTTGAAAGAATTTATTTGACATAAAAAACAAAATGTTCTTTTAAAGTTTTAATAAGTTAGAGTTTTAATTATTTTGTGTGTATATCTACAGGATGAAATTGAATAGGTGAGCCAAATTAAAACATTTAATTCAACGTGTCATAAAGAAAATTTAGAGCATGTCATTGAGGAAAGGGATATATGTACAGACGCCAGCAGGCTACCCGAAACTGTAAAATTTTCCCAATCAACCTTGAACCTTAATGCTTTAGAGATAAAGTTGAAATCTGTTAAAGTTTGACAGATTGTAGTAGCTTGATGTGCTGGCGTCTGTACATACTTGCGCGTAGGCAAGCGATTTGGCAACGTCGCCGCGCGCACTTTTTTTCATAGAAGCAGTCAAAATTAAGTAAATACCGCTAAGTAGTTCAACGCGTTGCCCACTTGCATCATGTTGTGAATTCTGCGATTAATAGATTGCTTATCGGGCGCGCACTAAAATTTATACTTTAATTTTCTTATTTGTATTACAATTTTGAAAAAAAATATGTAACGACGATAATTCGTATCTACTTGAAGGCAATAATTTAGTTTGTACTATCTAAGACGATAATCACACAATTTTTTCAAGAATTTAGAATTAGACAATTTATAACGGTTATGTAACAGTTACTGCACCTCCTATTTTGATTTGGCGCAAGTTTTCAATTTCATCCTGTATTTACTTATTTTTTTAAAATGATTTTATAACATAAACATTTTTATGTATATACTGTATATCTTATTAAAATAAGTACCTATTAGGTATTCACGTAAAATATGGACTGTACATTAAATCTCCAACTCTTACAACTAGATTTTTTGCAAATAAATGATTCTTAATCATATTTATTGCCAAGCTAAGCAAGTATCCATCCACCATCTAGGTGGATGGATACTAAATAGAGAAAACATACCTTAGAAAAAGAAGATGATATCTACAAATAAAAATGCTGATATTAAATCCTTTGACGCAAAGTCTTCAACGCGATTGCAACAAGAAACGTAATATAGGCGGACTGAAAGGAACCGAGCCCAATAAATGAAAGATGTACAATTCATCTCTAAAATGAACACTATCGACCGGCAATAAGATCGTATTTTAATTTACACTTTATCTACTTAAGAACCTTTTTCAACCAGGCAGTCCAAAAAGATATCTTTATTAGTTATATTGTCCCCGTAGAAAAATGAGTTATGAATGTCACTAAAATCACCATTTTCTTTACTGCCATATCTAAAATCTTATATAATAGCTACACGATGTCAACTCCTTCAAAAAGATCCTTACAAATATTTTCGAAGTTGTTCGAAAGCCCAACAATTTGTAACAAAACGCACAGCGGATATCGATAATGTATAAATCATATTACTGTTCTACAACTGTACGAAAGTTTTCTCTTCGTGAAATTAATTATTTTATTTAACCATTTATGTACGTACAAATATATAAAAAGACAAAAATAAAATAACAGATAAATACTTAGAAAAGTGAAGCTTATTTCTAAAGGAATATCTTCCAGCATTTCTACGATAGGAGAATAGGTAAAAAGAGATGAAGACATGGTGTCTATGAATAGAAGAGAAAGTTATGTGTAGGTACACATAAATGTGTAAAAACACTGCTGCAGAAGCAAAAACTACTGTGTTTTTTTCAACAAACCTGACTTTGTACCCGCTGCATCTGCCAGAAACGATATAGACGCGTAAATTCACTCATAATATTGTAAAAGTGAAAAGCAAATAAACAATGTACAATACATTTCATCCGACGCGGCTTAACATCACATTCATATGTAAGTATGCGCATTCATATTTAAATTAAATATTTGCGTGTAAAAACGTCGGCTTTCAGCCATGTTTACCTCAGTGTCGGTCAGTACAGCGCTGCCCATTATATTTTAATAATCTTGTCTTAATTTATGTGATAATTTCCAAGCCGCGTGGATGATACGAACCGTGAATTTTTCCCCCGTCTGACGAACGGTGACACAAATTCTACGCAGAACACTTGTGTGATGTAACGTATCTTTGCTTAATTACTTCCGAGGGCTGTGTATTCGTGTTTTTAATTACTTTTCGCGCAGGCCGTAAACCACTGTCTTTATATATTATTTTAATATCAGAGACTCTCAGATATTTCAGGTGCAAAATCAACACAATATCTATAGGTAAACGCTTCTATTATTTTTGCTATGTCAAGCTCTACTTTACCTTGTCTAATTTGAGAATTTACTTTTTTCTACTTGTCAGGTAGCCAGAAACATACGAGGCCAGATCGTTACCTTCCTCAATTTATTTATCAACTTAATTATTTCTCTAAATCAGGTGACGTTACCTCTAGTTTTATCTAGCTTTTGGGAAAGTAAGATAAATGTTTCAACCCAAACATGGTCATTGCTACATGCTACGAAAAGTAGGTACCTACATAAGTAAACTAAATAATTAATTCCAAATAGAGTGGCAACGTAACTGGCAACAAAGTGCTAAAACATGTAACAGGTAGGTATCTAAACCTAAAACTTGCTTGCTTGCTTGCTTGCTTGGCTGGTTGGCTTTGCTTTTGCTTTTTTGGTATGTAGTCTCAAACGTATTCAGGTGGTAAATAGCTACCTACCAATATTATCGCCCCCTAATACATGTCCGTTAATGTACGTGAAATCGGTTATCTCCTGATTATGTGGAACTATCTGGATTTGTCAATATTGCGATATCGTGATTCATATTTGAAATGATTGCTTCCGCACCTTCCCTGCCAACATCAATATGGAATAACGGCCCTAAAATCAACACAACAGGTATCAAATATTCGACAAACCGTAGCTTTTGGGTGCGTAAAGCTTTTCAATATTTACGGGAAATATGGGAGCTTTCCCTAAAATATTGAAGTTGAAAATAAAAGTGATCCAGAAAATAGACCTTTTCATTTATTTCTCATTATGATGCTATAATCTTTTAGCCAAACCCATCTGAGTCGGATAAATCTGTTAAGGCTTTCATTTTCCGAGAATGTGGATAGCCAACAAATTATTGTGTAAATAGGTTTGAATCCATTTTATACCCTTGAGGTTGAGTTTAGTACGATTCTAAAAGCTTTCTGCTTTATTTTTACAAGCTTTTATTTAGTTTCGCCTGTCCCGATGTTTTTCTGTAATCAAATCTTGCAAGTTAAATTTGATCCACTTCCCGGTTACCGATTGAGCTGAAATTTTACATGCATATGTAAATCGGACGACATTGCAAAATTATTATGACATGGAGCTGATCTGATGATGGACCCGGAGGGTGGCCATAGGAACTCGGTATTTAATCGACGCAACCGCGTCGAGTTTGATTAGGTGGACCGTTTTTGATGGGTGGTGAGTGGTGATGGTTTGGTGGACGTGAATATGCGACCCCATATTTGGGAAAATAAGTTCATTCGTTCATTAACGGAAAAACACTGCTACGCGCTACGAACTACGCCGTAGTCAATCTCGCATCAAAAGTACTAACAAGTTAAAAATTAAATTAAAAAAAAAAAACTTTTTAAAAACAAGCTTTTATTACTTGTTAATAAAAAGAACTAAAAAGTTAAAAATAATTTAAATTTGATAAGAAAAATACCATTATATAGGTACCTACTAAATAAAAGCGTGTTACATTGTGATTGCAAAAGAAAAATAATGGAGGTGTAATATAATAAGTATGCTAAATGTTCTTTAATGTTACATCAAAATGTAATGTTTTCTTATCAGGTTTAAATTATTTTTAACTTTTTATTTCTTTTTATTATGAAGTAATAAAAGCTTGTTTATAAAAAAAAAAATCTTTTTTTTTTTTTTTTGAGTAAGTAAGAGAAGTACCTATAATGCATGTTTACATCTATGTTCTCGATAAATTGAAACTGAAACGAATGGACTTATGTAGGTAGGAAAATATATTTTGGTTTGGTAGATAGGAAAATATATTTTTGTTTAGTAGGTAGGAAAATATATTTTTGTTTGATAGGTAGGAAAATATATTTTTGTAAAAGGTTGATCAATTACGCCGCTGAAGGTTATGTGTATAAATAAGGAAATCGATAAGTACTGTACCAACCATTCATATTTAATTCTGGCTTAAAATACGTATCTGCCGACGTAACTGCGGGACGCGTTGTTTTCACAAAAAGGGTTTAGCTAATATACGGGTGTGTTATAATTACACACAACAAATCAACAACAATATCTTTTCAAACTGGAATCTAAAGTTACCGGAGTACTTCTCATTTTACCAGCTTCTCTTATTCTATCCGTAAATAAATATTTCCAAGGAACGTGAAGTATTGCTTAGAATAAATAAATCCCCGCCGCCCAAGCCATGCCGGTTTATGATTGCGATATTTCAGTGAAAGTATTTTTGTGGCGGTAACAGCTGCTTTGTTCTAACAAACAAACAGGTTTAATTTATAGATTTAAGCTTCTGATTAAAGAGAAACAGAAGACAAAAGTCTTGGCATCGTTCCACGTTGTACCTGTGCGTCTACCTATGTAATCTACCTTACTAGCAATAGCACTGACCGTTGAACAGAACATTAGAAACATCGGTAGGTATCGTATCATCGGTAAAACAGGAGCAGCAATTCAATTGAACGTAAACTGTCAAAATTGGATTTCTCGAACTCAGTAGTATTATTCAATAGTTCAATATCCTTTCAATAAATGTTGTTTCCTTTACTGCCGATGCACAGCACGGTCAAAATTAGAACTTTCGTAACTGCAAAGTTTGCGCACGTGCTTTGTGTAGCGTTACTCACGATATGATCGTATTTTTTATCGCGATTGTGTTGAAGTAGGCGTGTGTTGTGAGTGATTGCACATAGGGTATAGTAGGTGGAATGCACTGACCGACGTGAGCCGCGCCGCTGTGGCGGGATCGATCTAGCGCGGCCGGGCCGAGCCGGCCATCGGGACCCGCACACGATACTTCTCGAACGCACTACACTGCACTTTATTCTTCGATACAATCTTCCAATTGTCAATCACTGAACTTTCACACATTCACAACTAACGTCCTCGTTTCTTGACTGGTCCTGTTAGGTAGATAAGAAAAAGAAAAATTAATGGACTAAGTATACTATGAAAAATCGCGTATCATATTGTTCATTAAATTAACTCTTGATTCGTCAAACGATTGTATCAGAGTGTGGTATTGAAACCCGAATTACAAATATGTACATGTATCGATCTAGATATCGGGCAGAGATAACGGTTCTTATCAACGATAAGTTCAGGGCCTAATGACCGAGGATAGAGTAGATTGCTGCCGCTACAGATTGGAACTAGTAATCCCAGGAGGTCTCGTAGTAAGCCTTTCAGTCTTTGGTACTGAATATTTAAGCTAACTGTAATTAAGTAAAAAATATATGTATTTAAAGTATAAATTATTATCACTGCTACTGATTTTCAATTAGTGTAAATCAATGCACAAAGTTATCGCTGAAATATTATTTTTCAAGTACCTCGTATGCAAGATAGCGCATGTAACAATAACGTTTGCGCTGTTATGTTATGCAACAGATAGTGCTGAACTACTTAGTTGTGATGGATTGCAGGCTTGTCTATAATAGAGTAATTTACAAGTATCAGTATGCACCAAGAGACTCGTATCTGGCGATCCTACACGTGCAAGAAAGTGTAGCTCTTCAGCAACTAGCATCGGGAAATAAAGAAAATGTACAATGTAGTTTAACTTAACACAATATTACGAGGCTAAGCACTACTTGCTCACTGATAAGAGATTCGCGATAAAATATTATCAGAAATAGTTATAGATTCATAAAAAAAAAATCATTTTCCAGCTATTCAACGTGACACGAAACGGGACAGAATGCTCAAATCAAAAGACAATGTCCTTGGTTTCCGTCGGTAGGGTTCCTTTGTGTAAATGTAGGTAAATAGTGAGTGGCAAGAGCCCCAAATCGGTGTCCGGAACCCTCAGGGACATAATGATTTCCTTGCAAATTGAACCGAGAACAAAATATTCAAATGGCAACATCCCTAATGTTCATTTATGTCATACAAATGTATTAAAACTACAACAGGAAGCAGAAGAAAACTGAAAAATATAATAGGCTGAAGTAATCAGTTTTTTAAACGTTTACGTCTCATTTACCTACCTAGCAGCGAAGTTACTACAGTAAAAAAAAAAAATAAGTACTTGGAATTTTCAATTAAAATAATGAGTATTCTGTGTAATTAATTATCAAGGAGAGAGTAAATTAGTGAGTTATTGTTTATATAAATTCACTGTTTCGTATCCATTAAAAATGATAGGTATATATCATTTTACTCAACCTTCTAGGAGTACCTCTCAATAGATACATAAAACACTTTAAAGAAATAATAAAGATATAGAATTGTACATAAAATTCCGCTTTTTGGGCGCAAAAAAACACATAACATGATAAGTAGGCGTCTTTAATATACACCTACATGAATATGAAATTAGGTTTAACTTAGAAATAGTTAATACAATAATTCCCAAGAGAAAACAACAAAAGGAAATATTTTCGTAACTAAGTCGATCAAAAATACTTCGATTTGACTCTCATTAAAATCAGAGCACATTCAAAAGAAAATCGTTTTGAAAAAAAAATGAAAAGTCTGTCAATAAATTATTGTTTAAATAAATCAATATTTTGCCGAAGCGTCCATTACATTTAAGATTTAAGTAATTACATTCAATTTATTTTCAAACTAAAACCAAGTAAATATATGATGTTCTATTTATTACATTCTTAAAAGCTGTGTAAACATTATTCAGTAAGTTAACTTTTTAATAAATACGTAGGTAAGTACTTACACTAACGGAGACGAGTTTAAAACATAAATGGTTTTAGCAGCAATAAAAGATCAGATGAAAACTACAACTTAAAAACACTTTAAAATAATTTATGAGATCGGAAAACAACTGAGAAGTGTAGAAATAAAATATAATATTGAAATATTTTTTGTTAAAGTAACAGGAGATTTGTGTTGAATCAAATAGCGCGAAGATGTATCTGATAAACTGATATAATGCACGTGTTTTGAACCGGAAAAGTGTATTTGTTCGGAGAGAGTCGCGCGGTCGGCGGCGGCGGCGGCGTCGGCGGCGCGGTGACACAGACTGCGTGCGGCCGGGCCGGAGCGGGCCGGGGTGCCGGGCGCGCGGTCGACGGCGCGCAACAGATACGCCACAGGTTGGGCGGCCCGGGCCACCCGCGCCCACTCCACCCTGCTTGCGCCACACGCCAATTTACATCCTCATTATCGTCTCCGGAGTCAGCACCTCACGCTGGCGTCCGTCACCATATCAGTCGCCGGCTTTTCCTGGTATAAAAACTCTCCTTGTACCTTATTCAGCAAAATCTAATAAAGCGTTTATTTGGAAGCTTACAATTTTTCTTTGTGCCAGCTACTTTCCGAGAGTTTTATCGGATTTGTTTTGTTTCGTTGCTTCGAATTATTCTGATATGATTTTGTTTGTATAAGAAATCCCTTTGAGGGTAAAGCAGGAGGTACCTAGATGGGGGGTTCTTTATGGTCATTTGTCACGGACACCTAGCCATTTATTGTAACTCCCTCTAGGGATACCTTACTCTCATCAATTCGTAATAAATCCTTTCAGAAGTTACTATTCAATATGAATATCCGATAATTATCTATTGATGTGGGACATTAATACTAATAAACTGACCGTTGGATAATTTTATTACACCCCTAATACGTTAAGATAATTCATTCTGAAAGTTTTATGTGTCGTAAAACATATTGAGTGTCGCAACTCTTCCATTAAGTGTGTTTAACACTTTGGGAAAGAATGTTCGTAATAAAAATCTGGAAAATAAGTGGTAAGTGATGCCTGCACGTACCTACCTACTTGTGCTAACGATTGCACAATTGTATAATGGACCGTCCGTTGTATTGTATTCAGGGAACCGAGATTTTTGACGCTGTGTCTACGTAAAAACTTCTAATTAATTTGGTAGGCGGAGTTGTAATTTGAACTTTTATGTAATAAAGGAGGTGTGTGAATAATTGTAATTGCCGACAAGGTGTTGTCTTCCATTTCTCTGAAGAACAACTGAAACTTTAAATGCCACCGAACTTTAACAGGATTATCCCGGGAAGATTGACAAGAGAAACAGTGTAATGAATGCTGGATTATCTTCAAAATGGTGACAACCTTTACTGAATTCACTAAACTGACAGATAAAAGCGTGTCAAGGGCTATAAAGGACTTTTGCGTCTATGAGCGAGATAATAACATTTCTTATTTGATATTTCGATTAGGTATATGTTCGTGTTCACCGATCTATTCAGAAAAGATTTAGAACAAAATTGTTAAATAAAAGAAATGCGCTCGGTACAACATTTATTTAGGAAGGCCATAGACAACCTAAGCGTCGCTAGAAGAGATCATAGTGTTTTCTCTATGACCTAACTATTTAAAGTGTGTACAAACAACAAGAATGTAAGTAATTTAGAGTGAAATTCGAATACATCTTTTCAATGTTCATCTGCCTTATTTGATGTGTTCAGGCTGAACACTATTTTCTAGCTAGGTTCATGGTCTATATGACATTCTTTCAAACTGTTGAGTTCATATTTGATTTTACCCATTACTTTTAGCTTATTAAATCTGTTATCAACAAAATAATTTTATGATTATGAGCTAACGTATCCTCGAGGGCGAAAGTGTTAATGGCGTTGTAAAAAAGAAACATGAGTTAAGTCTTCGTATAAGACGTAAGGTGGTCAGAAAATTATCTTACTTGGACACCTGACTATGTGCTCGTCTACTGAGATATAGCAAGTCATCGCTTGTTGATTAATTTATAGTATCTAAGTACTAGGATCCAGTTGGGTTAGGCAGCGTTTGGGAAACTTCGTCAAGGCTTCTCGTCATCTATCCCGGAATGTTTAAAAACTAAGGTTTTCAACCAGTGCAACCTGCCCGTCATGACATATGGTGCCGAAACATGGACACCGACAGTCGGGCTGGTCCACAAATCCAAGTTTGTTCAGCGGGTTATGCTCGGAGTTTCTTTGAAGGATAAAACCAGGAATTAAATTATCCGGAAAAGAACCGGTCTCATCGACATAGCTTGCAGAGTAAGCAAGCTGAAGTGGCCTGGGCCATATCTGTCGAAGGACCAATGATCAGTGGAGCAGACGAGATATAGTATTGAGGGACGCTCCTAGCTAGTAGGACAGGGTGTTGTGGCACAGCCTGGAGGCCTATGTCCAGCAATGAACTGCGATAGGTTGAGTTGATTGTTTGTTTGACCTACTTAATGTTTTTCTCTTCTTTAGAAAGTTATAACATTCCAAGAATGCAACTAATTTTCGAGAGTAAACCAACGGATCCTTAAATTTCTCATCAGATTAAACATTATTAAAATATCCGTAGCCGTATTATCTTCTAGAACCTAAGACTCCCAAAGGACCTCTATGTTTACGTCGTAGGTAAGTGTGCGATGTCAGAAATACTGTTAAACTGGCTACATAAATTAAATTAATTCCATTTTACTAGTCCTCGTGAAATTTTTTACCTTTCTAACATAAAATCCGGCCCCAATTAAAAATAACTAGAATTTTATTTGTTCGTTTCATTCGTCTATGCAACTAAAAATGTTCGTTAACTCTAAACGAGGCTGGCTGAGCTGTGTGTTCCGTGCAGCTGTTGGTTACGTTCACTAGTTCACCACTTTCCTGTGTTTGGCTTTAGTATAAAGGTGCCTACCTCGTTACCTGGGATACCCTTTTGTCCTTAAGCCTGCGGTGGCTTAATGTACAACCATCCATATTATTACAAAATGTTCACATGTTTGCACAGGTATCTCCACGTAGCCGTCGCTTACTAGCCGGAAAAGCTCTCGAGATTTATATGAATTTTTATAAATGGAATTTTTAAAGCGAAAAGGGTAAAGGACCGGAATTATTCTTGCGGGATTTACAGTGGACAAGAAAGAATTGCCGTTAGGGGCTGCCAAACTTTAATTTAAAGTTTTTTTTACTACCGAACAAATGCTGTCTTATTGACAAAAGCTGTCCTAGAACGTACCTCTTCTGTAAACTATAACGTTCACGGGCATATGCGTCCTGTCAACTTGTGTATCATTTCTTAGCGTCATGCAGATAAAAATAGAGCTCAATAAAGCACGCGCGGCATGATTGATAGCATAACAAGCGCTGTAACAGTTTCTGCGCTCACTGAAGCTTCCCTTTATGCAACGTAATAAATGTTTGTAAATATGAGTGTGAGACGTGTCTGTGTATAGGAACGTATATAAACGTGTTTGTGCTTAATTCTCGAAAAGCTTTTATGAGAGAAAAAAAACATTGAGTTACAATATTGCAAATATATTCAGAATACGCAGTATCTAAAGATATCGTTTTAATGCTGTTTGTTATTCTAATTCCTTCCCTGGCGTGTAGCTGAGTATCTAACCAAGTAAATCGAAAATTATGGTAACGTTAATATGATTTCGCCGCCCACGGTATCCAATCCGAGTAAACCCGAGGTCACAACGTCACAAGTGCTTGCATTGGGCTCTCATGTCGATAAAACTCTCCTCAAGTTTGTGGGCGAATCGATTTCCATTATGAAAACACAGTAATGGACCCAATGCGCGGACGATAAGAGTATTATTACGGGATTTTTCACGTTTCAGAGGCACAAAGTCCCGAAAAATAGAACATGTCAAACTGGGTGAACGAGCCGTTTGAGTGGACCCACTCGATAAATGAATTGAGAACGTATAGTGAGGGTGTCATACTCCTAGAGGAATGCTGATGTCAAGTGTATAACAAGTATTTAGGTTATTTGTACATATATACCAATTTCACGAAAAATATAAATCCAGCTTACAAACTTATCATGAAGTCGTGATCACAAGTAAACTCCTTATCTTCAAAGAATATAATCCAGACATGTGAATCCAAATGACGTCCTCTCCAAGACAACGTTTATGATGAAATACTTAACTAAAGCGACACACATCATATTTACGGTTTTATTGTAGAAACCATCGTAAACTTTACTCTGAAGGAATAGGACTGACAATAGCGTGTGTTTTGTAAAGGGACACACAATTCCGTATGTACTGTGTATGAAGACTTCAGTGGCCCTTCATATCATTAATCACAGCATTGTTACAACGTCCACAATAGCATTCAGCTCCGGGATTACTTCCTCTACCATTCTTTCTGTATTTTATAGCGTCGTACTGCCGTTAAAAATAACAGCCATCACACTTTATCTGACGTCAAGAACGGTGGTTTTTGTTCTCGGTCATCGGAAACAGCTGAACGAATTGGGTCAAAAGTATTCACGTACCTGTAACGTATTCAACTTTCTGAAATGTACATCGTTTATCTTTAGTGTATACAATGCAAATTACAACTTCCAGCATCAGTTGACGCTATACTTCTAAAGGAAAGTGGTATTATTAAAACCTAGGTAATTATATTATACCGTGGACCAAGATCTAAAGTTTAGTAAAGAAAGTAGCTATTCTCAGGTTTGCCTAAAATAACGAATTACTTCACACTATGTAGATTAAGATCTACATAGTGTGAAGTAATTCGTTATTTTACTTAGATGTCTCTAATACAAAGTGTATTCTAAGGAATACACTTTGTATTAGAGACATCTAAGTAAAAACTACGTGCGGAATATCTACCTAAATAAAAGAAAACATATAAAATGCCGTCGTTCCACTCGTGTTACTTTAATTAATAAACATATATGTATGGTTTCATCATCAGCACAAGGTGCATTCGCTCGGTTCATTAGTTCCATAACTCAACGTGAGCAGTTGCATAACTGCGAACGAAACTTGCTACTCTCCGAGCTTTGTAGTTATTAAAGTTACCTTCGTTTTCCTTATTCCAAGGAAATGTTTTAACCATTTTCTTTTTACTTTTTGTATATTGGCGTAAATAATGAAAATCGGAAAACATTTTTAAACAAAAAAGTTATTAAACCAATGTCCAATCCAACTAAATAATATCGAACGCCTCCACTCCCAGCAAATATTTGCTATATTTTGAAAACGTTCTAAGATCTCAATCGCCAAACTTTGGCGTTTACTCTTCAAAACATTTCAGTACACAAAAATATCTCGTTGATTCCGAGAATTTGTTTTTGGTAAAATTAAATAAAAACATTTGCGAGGCTTTTTCGTCTTTCAGCAATTTCATTGCCTTAATTTACACAATGAAAAATTGGTTCGCTTTTTGCGAAGACGAGTTCCAAATTATTTGGGACTTTTAGTAGATTTATATTAAAAAAAAACAACAGTAGTGTTTGCAAAACGATCCTTCCTACTAATAATATTATAAATGCGAAAGTTTGTATGGATGGATGGATGGATGGATGTTTGTTACTCTTTCACGCCAAAACTACTGAACGGATTTGGATGGAATTTGGCACAGAGATAGTTTATAACTAGGATTAACACATAGGATACTTTTTATCGCGATATTCCTATGGGATCGAAACTTATGCTGGTGAAACCGCGGGGCGCAGCTAGTAAGTAATAAAAGACAACGTATGTTGCATGGCTTTTACAAGTATAACATTTTGTGAGGCTCGTAGGCGGGGCTTTCCGCAGTATTATGATTGAGCAGCACTTATGTTTGGCAGAACTCAAATATACGAGAAAAGCAATGCAAAGTAAGCACAGGGGGTACGTATTGCAATATCTAAAATTAAAAGAACTAACGTAAAATAACCTACGTTCAAAATCCCTAAAATCTAAATACATAATGATTGTTTCACTTATATTCAAAATACCGAAAGCTTAAAATGTCAAATGGATATGTTACTGAACATAAAGCTAAAACTTGAAATTCCTATGTACAAAATTCTTAAATTGGTTTACCTCACCGTTATATGTTTCTGTACCCGCATGCGTAACACGCATATATCTTTTTTAAATAGAAAGAGCTAGGTTAGGTTAGGTTAGAACTGTGACCACACGAGCACAAGCCGAGCGAGCGAAGCGACCGGTGCCGCGGCAGCGGCCGGCGAGTGCCAGAAACATATTTTTGAATGATAGTTATTTAGTCCAATCAATATTTTAAACTTAGGTAATTCGTAGGTAGTTGTTAGCTGCTTAGGTATTTAAAAACATTAGGTATTTAGATTTTAGAGATTTTGAACGTAGGTTATTTTACGTTAGTTCTTTTAATTTTAGATATTGCAATACGTACCCAAGCACAGGTTTAAACAAAAATATATTACAAGCAAGCGCGATAACGTGCGTAGCTGCCTTGCGGCGTAGCGATGCCAGGTGCGGCGTAGGGATGGGAGGTTACGCGCGTAGCAGCCTTGCGGCGTAGCGATGCGAGCAGCAGGAAATGTTGGCAAAAACACATAGGTACAACTCCGATTGTAGCCTTAGTAAAAAGTGAAACGATCCAAATAATTTGTTTAAACAAAAAAAGTTGTGGAAAAGAAAGCGCATCGTGCTTTTCAACAGGAAAAGTTAAGCAAAGTTCTATCTGCTTGTAGAAAAATAACAAGCAGCAGAAATAAATTAATTCTTATCTTAGGGTCCCATAAATGAAAAATATGAGAATTTTAATGCGCCTGTGAGAAAAGGAGAACGTAAAGTTAACTGCTTATATCCCTAAATAAAACCGTAAAACTTGACGGAAGAAAACTATTTTCAGTGCAGAGTCTAAAGGATTACTTTGTTGTTTAGCTTTTACCCTTTTGTCATTTATTGCAATATGTTAAGATGCACTCATAACTGGCTCTGCTCGCGACTGCACCCGAATTTATCGTCTTTAATTTAATATTATGAAAAGTTTTCCGTGTCACAATGGTTTTATAGTTTATCTTTGAAAACATGTACAAAATGGAAGTATATTTTTGGTACCAAAACGTTGTCAAATAACCTTATTGTACATTAGGGTCCCTAATAGTCCTCTGTTAAGAATGTTAAGTGAAAAGCCCTGTTAATGGAGATAATCAAACATTTCCTAATAGATTAGGACTTTGAGAATATTCTTAACGTAAAATACTACACGAAAAAACGCATACCCTCACACTCACGGTTTTACACATGGGGGTAGGCAGCAACAACAGAACGTCACGTGCTTACGACTCTAACATTCTACCACAAAAAAACGTAAAACTATATATATGTCGGTAGACTTACATACATTGTATAATTCAGTTATACATTGTTGGTACCTAATAGTCGACGTTAACCAAAATAAAGGGTAAACTATTTATTTCGGTTAACGTCGACTATTAGCGCCAATCTATGTTTCTCATAGAACATCTCAATCTCGATTATCAACATATTATGAAGAATAGAATAAATTGTTGTTACACTCCGGAGATATGCAATATGCATAAATGTATGCCGTACAACAAGATTAATACAAAGATGCATCACCATCACTATTGAATTGTACTATAAACTTTTGTTCTTTCTTTCGTGGAAACAATTGGCGAAATATTGAACGCTCGTTGAAAGCAGTTCCATGTATTATTAAAAGGCAGCCATTTCCACTTGCCGTGGCGTTAACTGTCGCGTGTGGGGCGTTGGACAGTTGGTTCCACCGCTACAACTACATTTATGTTCAAAAGCTCCGACTACAATACACTTTTGTGTCCACTGTCTTTTCACACGAAATGAAACAACTGTTCATAATATTTGCTCCATTTCTGAATCATAATGATTCGTTATTAAACTTGAAATGAGGTAATTTTCTGTCTTTTGTTTTCAATACAAAGAAATAATCTAACGATTCACCGTCTAGACGATATTATTGCTTTTGATACGTTCGGACCGTTCATGAACATTTTCTACTATGACCAAACTCGACCGTCTAGAGGCAACGGACCAAACTTTATTAGAAAAGTCCCTTCATCCACTCTTCTATTTCAAAAGGCATTAACCCCAGACTGAGCTTTTAAATAAAGTTTCTATTAAATTAGGATTTAACTCTGAAAACTTCAGACAGAAATAGGTAGTGTGGAGGTAACATAGAAAGTTCAACGGAGTCCTGAGTTCGAAAATTAAATTTTTGAGAGCGTTTCAACAACCTTTCGAGCGAGTTATATAGACAGCAATATTTTTGAGTCAAGTCTCCGCGAACCTTTGATCTTCAAAGTTGAGCATCTCTTTTAAGTCGTTAAGTACTTTTACTCATGAGACAGGCATAATCAGTCAATAAATGGAAAATGGGCAAACTGTCTGAATAGAGTTATGAAATAAGCACCTTTATTAGAAAGTTTCGATTTTCATCAACATATAATTTACGTATCGGTATCTTTTTAGTCTGTAGGTGTTTTTGCTTATTTATGACGAAAAACGTTTTTGAATAAAGCCTGATTTCTTTGTATTACCTGTTTGGAATATACATACGTACCTAGATATAGTTTTGAATTTCATCTCGACTGGTTTCGCTGTATATGGATATGTAAAGGCTTTTAGTGAAACAGTTCACCCGGGGGAGTGAATACTATTGGTGTTTCCGGTTTAAGAGTAATCTGTCAGGTGCGAGACCTTCGAAACTTGTCCATTAACCTACATGTTAGTCTTGAATTTGAAATGATATAAATTAGAGTTTATGACGAAGACCTTTTAACTTTGTCTCGCACGTTGAGGCGACACATATCCTGGCGATATCCATTTTGTATCACTAAAGCCTGTTCGTTTTCTGCGAACATAAAATAAAACAGCATTGTGTAGTAGGTAATTTCACAACTAATAAGAACAATCTACAGCGCTGTTGAAGGTAACACTCACGCACGATCCAATCTCGCTTTAATGAGCATAGAGAAGTAATATACTTCTATTTCTTCATCAAAGCGACTCCCTGTCTGGTAAACTGTTTGCAGGGCCCTGGATTCGCACCTGGGTTAGGTACTGAGTTTTTTTTTTTGAATTTCTCGGCTGCCAGAAGTGAGATTTGTTTACCGGGTGGTAATAGGTTTACCCGTATTACCTTCTTGGGATTTAAACTTAACTAGAAAAATATGGGAAGGTACACACATCTAGCCAACCCTTTCAGGAATACAGACGTAGATATCCAGTTGGTTAACTACAAACAAGTTAAATGCAAATAGATCAGTGGTGGCCCGGTGGTAATGACTCCGACTTACGAGATGTGGGTCGTGGGTTCGAAACCACACAGGCACTTTACTGTGTGTAATTTAATTAATTACCACTGCTCTCAAAAACGGTGAAGGAAAACATCTGTTCGAATTCGAACGTGGAGGATTCGTGGAGGATTACGACCTATTTCTTCTCACAGAGAGAAGGCCTGTGTCCCAGCAGTGGGAACATTATAGGCTGATTATGCTAACTACAATCTACAATTAAATAGCAATAGATTTAAAACAAAATTAAAAAAAAAAACTGTTCTTGATAATGTATTTTATAATCTGCATGAGTTTTTTTGGTTAAAAATAAGTAATCTTAGTATGTAATTTATTTAAATTTTAATACAATTATTTATCTGATATACGAGTAAGACGGTTGAGCTTAAAAAAATATATTTGAAATAACAACAGTATTGCATTTAATTAAAGACACAAAAAAAAACAAATTGCTGAACGGCAGCGGTGGCGGCGGCGGCCGGCGGGTTTATTTTTAAATACTAAACGGCAGCAGTTTGTGCAATAATAACCAATCACCAAGAACAACAAGGAAAACTCGAAAACCACCAACGCAGGCTTCTCAACGCAGAGTAACACAGACTCCCACCCGCGCACGTAATTAGTCTCTCTTAATTGGTTTCACAGACAAATTACTCAATATTAAACGGTATATTTAGTTAATTAATTTTTTCACCATGACTTGACTGCATACAAATTGCCCGTAGATTAATTAACTGTTATATTACGTGTTTTATGTTATTAGAAGTCCGCCATCTTTTTAAATTAAAACGTGTTTATGGTGCAATAAACTTAATTCTTATTGCTGCTACGTATTGTGAATAATAATAAGTTATCAGTTCATTTCTTCCGCTCTTTTTATTTGTTATTGGCGCCGATTCCTTTGACAAACTAAACTTTTAAGTTCAGTGTATCTTTTTCTTTCTATTTCATTAAGAAAAGGACAGAAGACAAATATTAGTTTAGTCCTGTCAAATTAAGATACTCCATAGACAGTTTACACGTGATTAAAAACATGGCGACTAAAAATACGTCAATTTACGTCAGGCGCTGACTGAATTTGACAGGACTAATCTAATATTTATCTTCTGTCATTTTCCTAATGAAATAGAAAGAAAAAGATCCACTGAAGTTAAATTTAGTTTAGTTTGTGAACAAGGGAATCGGCGCCATTATAAATATGCGTTCACACCACAAGTATTTGTATGTAATGGGGGATTTACACTAGGTTGATTTTCGCCGTGCGGCAGGTTGCTTACCAAATAACCTCACAAGCCGAATCATCACCCCATTTACACAAGTCGATAAAAATCGTAAGTGGCTTTAGATCAAAATGTCGACCTTTATGCGGCAGGCGATCGTCTGCGACTGAGCATTTCCACGGTCGATTTTAGTCACTCGCCGCGTGCGACCTGTCGCCACACGACAAAAGTCGAAACCTAGTCTACTTTGGAACTTGCGGTTTTAGTCACCTGCGGCTAAGCCGAATTGCCATTTAGACAGATTTTCGCCGCACGAACATCGACTGTCTCAACAGCAATTTGGTTACACCAACTGTGTAAAGCCCGCCTAAAAATTCGAAAACAAATGCTGCGACCACCGGCCGACCTACTTCGTTTGATCGGCGACAAGCTCAGATTGCTCGAAAATTAAAACGCCAGCGAAAAAATCACGAGCTGAATAGACAGGTGATCGCCATCCTCACTGCAAATGAATAATAGGTTTCGAAAGAGAAGTCAGGATTGATTTTTAAGTAGAGCACCCATATTTTTTCATAATGTTATAAATACAATGTAATCGGAGGACCACGAAAATTGCAATAGTATTATATTGGTAGTATAATGACCGCGTATCGGCAAACGTAGTGTGGGACGCTCCACAGCTAGATGGACGGACGACCTAAAGAAGGTTGCTGGGACGGACTGGATGCGGAAGGCGGAGGACAGGGTGTTGTGGCGCAGCCTGGGAGAGGCCTGTATCCAGCAGTGGACTGCGATAGCCTGAGTTGAATGTTAAGCCTGGTCTGTTAGGCAGCAGTTGATCAGAAAACCAATTGTTTATTTTCCTTGCACCCGTTCACAATAAAATATATAGAATCTTTGTGGAAACAGTAAAGCAGGTACTAGAAAGCGAACTTTCTGTTATATTAGATTTGATCCAAAGTAATTGGGTAGATCCATTTAATCCGCTAATGTTGAAGTTGGAAGAAAAGAAAGAATGTTCGGTAGATAACTAGATACTTTATACCAACATCGTCATTTTGTTTACTAAGGGCTGATTTTTCAATCATCTGATAACTTTATTCGGGGGATAATTTTGATTTTTTGACAGTTATTTCATACAAAAACTGTTACACGTCAATTTTATTCCACGAATAAAACTTATCTGGCGATGGAAAAATCAGCCCTAAATCTAATGTTTATTAGAAGTTGAACCATTTTCTATGGGATGACTTGAAATAAAAAAGGTATCACATTCTGGAATGTATCAGCTTCTGACAAAAAACACATCCGATTAACGCTCATTGGCGCAGCGCGTAGCGGTCGTAGTGGGTTACAAATCGGCCATTTGCTACGACCCCGTAGGTTCTTGTCTACACCGCATCAGCTACGCCGTAGGCCCGTAGCATCCCTTTTTTACTTAAACCTTAAATAAGTAGTGATTTGTAAGTCCCTACGTATATTAAGAAAAAACATTGGCATCGTAATATTAGGTTCTTAGCTATGAAATTGCCGTTTTACATAGAAAAAACCAAATATATTTTCAGAAAATTATATATAACAGCGGTATTAAAAAAAAACGGCGAGAAAACAAATGAACAACTGGTTTCAAAAAACAAAATGGCACGCTATATTGTAAAATTAATTTGAATTAGGAATTCTAAATAGAATGAAAGATATCGATGTTCACAATAGCCAGTACCAAAAATCGGCAATTTCATAGGTAAGAACCTAATAGGATTTATTCTTCGTTTGGCCCACTGAGTTTTGTCATAAATAAAATAATCCTGAGTCGTCCCAAACAATATGCTTCCTTAGTCCCAAAATATAATTTTAATCATTTTATTCCCGTTTCGTCCTATTGTATATGTTGTCTTCTCCGCAAGGAAAATTTACTCGTATAATTTTATAAAAACACGCTTTAGCCGCTCTTAGTGACCAAGTTATATTGTTAGTAGTATTGTTTCATCATTTTAATTATACATATAGACGGCTGTTTTTTTTTTGTTAAGGTATTCGTATAATAGTCCCTGATCATTTACTTAAGAGATAGGTATCTATACGTACCTATAGGGACCATACAAGATTTCCCTTGTAATATCGTTGAGTTTGCACGATAAAACTACAAATTGGATGCACAATGATTCGCAGAGATATACCAACTTAAAAATTAGCACATATCTAAAGAAGTACTTTAATGGAATACGAGAGCTTCGGTAAAATAATGCTAAAGGCTTTTAAGATGATGTTCTTAGAAGCCCGTCGTCGTTATGTCTGAAAGTTTTCAGTCGTATCGTCATGAGATCTGTGTTTAGTTGCTCGACTTTGTTTGAAGTACATTAAATTGACGAAGGCGAGATAAACATCTGAACTGAATTTAGACATCTATGTACGTGTTTGGCAATTACGATCCAAAATAGAGTTCTTTGTACCTAATTATCTAGTAATAGAGCTAAAGATCTTACCAAAGCCACCAAGATCCGGCTTGTTCAATCACTGGTTTTCCCTATGTTCCTAAGTATACGTTGCTGAGACGTGGACGCTGCGTGACATCGTGAAGAAGATAGACGTTCTGGAAATGTGGTGCAGGAGAAGAATGCTTGGGGTACCGTGGACTGAGTTTCGCACAAACACCTCTATATGCCAAGAACTCAACACATCAAAAAGCGTCTATCTGTTCTGGTCCAAACGCGCATCCTCAAATACTTCGGACAAGTCTCGAGTCGTGAGGGAGACTTTATAGAGCGCCTTGTCGTGCAGGGGAGGTGTGGAGGGCACTAGACGACGCGAACGCTCACCCATGAGATGGACTGATTAAATTAAATCCACAGTGGGCGATCCCTTGTCTCATACAAGGGATAAAAAGTACATGCACAAAAAATACCAGAAATCGGAGTGGGTTGCGAGAAATTGTGAGGCGAATCACATCAGCCCCTAGACAAGAAACTATATGAGGACCACGACCGCTCTGACAAGAGTGCTACGAAGAAGAAGCAGAAGAAGAGCTAAAGAGATTTTTTGTAAATCAGCTCTTCCTAAAACTAGCATCTAGTGCCACCATAAATACCTATTTCTGCCACCATGCAGCGTTCAATGTTCCGGTATGATGTGTATACCGTATTGATGTAGGTACAAAAGTGCCTTTTATGTGCTTATATGAAGTAAATGCTTTGACTTACAGTTGAGACATTTCAACTTTGTTTCTGGAATGACTACGCGCAATTTCGAAACCTATTGCAATCATTTTCTTTGACGGCGGTATAGTATCTATACATACTTACTAACTCCATGGGCGGCCACCTTAATGACATTGCGAGACCAAAAAAGAGATAACAAGAAAGGTTAACTAATGTGCGCTTTTTTAATTTCTACCGTGACGATATTATCGTGGACGTCCACGTCCATAAAATGTATGGAAATATGTATAGACGCCAGCACATCAAGCTACTACAATCTGTCAAATTTCTTTAATACATTTTTAACTTTATCGCTATAGCATTAAGGTTCAAGGTAGATTGGGAAAATTTGACAGTTTCGGGTAGCTTGATCTGCTGGCGTCTTTACCTACGTGTACGTTATAAAGTTATCGTGGAAATTTAAAAGTATATATTTCCATACATCCACGATATTACCATCACGTTACAAAGTACACACGCGCACAATAGTTTATTTATTTATTTATTTATTTAACCTAAACATACATAATCTTATTTAAAACTAGCTTCTTCATCCCGCGGCTTCGCCCGCGTGGATGTCGGAAATTATCCCACGGGAACATGCTACCGAGACAAAAAGTAGCCTATACAGCCTATTAAGGCCTTTGTACCTTTTTTGTATGCAAAAAGTTTAAATAATTAAATCTATGTTACTCCATAACATCAGCTATCTGCCCGTGAAAGTCCCGTCAGAACCGGTCCAGCCGTTTCGAAGATTAGCCGCAACAACAGACAAACAAAAATAAAAAAAAATGTTTTTTATATAAGTACGGACGCCAGCACATCAAGTTACTACAATCTGTCAAATTTCTTTAATAGATTTTCAACTTTATCGCTAAATCATTAAGGTTCAAGGTTGATTGGGAAAATTTGACAGTTTCGGGTAACTTGACCTGCTGGCGTCTGTACTTTGCGTGTATATTTTCATTTTCATACGCATTTAGTCAAATCTGTTATTTTTTAAGACCCCACTTGACTCTTCAAAAGGTAGTTGTTTTTGATTTACGTCTACGCCCTAAGAAAGTAAACCTAAGTACCTACCTAATTAAAAAAAAAAAAAAACTCAATAACAGAAAATAAAATACGTACCTACCTAAATAAACCTAAAAAAACCCTAAAAACTAAGATATTAGTTTTTAGGGATTTTGCGATAAAAATATTATAGTATCTTAGCCGTGTGCAGCGCCCCTTAGTGAACTCCACTGCGGGTGACGTAACCTACGACAAACTTATTATTTGCGGTTGGTACAGTAATCGGATCTAGGGATCGAACCGCAAAATTAAGTTTGTTTTTTATTGTATATACTTTTCCGGGATAAAAAGTACCCAGTGTGGTGCCCAGGATATTAAAGAATAATTATACCAAGTTTCATCGTAATCGAACCGGTAGTTTTTGCGTGATGCCTGAACAAACAGACAGACAGACTGACAAAAAATTTTTTAATCACATTTTTGGGTTCGGTGTCGGTCTAGTAACACCCCCCCTGCCATTTATTTTTTTGATATTTTCAATGTACAGAATTTTCACTTCTACAGATTTATTATAAGTATAGATATATTTTTATTGTAGCTTCCAATACTAGCTTGTTCTTGTGCTGGTCTGTGGTACTTGTCCGCGGAAGCGACGGAACACCACGTCCTGCGGCCAGAAGTCTTCTTCCATGACGATGGGCAGATAACAATTCGGTACGCGCACCACGAACGCCTTGAAGTTGACGTTGCGGTGCGACTCCAGTAACTGCACCCTCGGCGTGTACCTCGTCTTCTGGCGCACGTACTCCACGATGTCCTCCGCCTTAGTGGTGTAGTGTAGGCGGGAGATGTACATCGGTGTGTTCGGCTTTGCCGCACGCAAACTGATATCGGGCTCCGTAGGAGCTTTGCCGCAGCGGTTGTTGTTCGTTCGCGATCGGCGCTTCCTCCTTTGCACCGTCACGAAACCCTCATCAACAGCCCTATTCAGCGGCTTTTCTGGCATGGGCTTCATAATTGGAGCACCTTGGGTACTCACGGTGACGCTAGCCGATTCCTGTTGTAGGGGCTTCGCCAGGGCTGCAGACACTTTCAGCGGGACGTGGCGAGGGGCTCGGGCGGCGCTGCGTGGAGGAGCCGTGATGACGGGCGCGGGGCTGCGGGGCGCTCTGCAACCTCAGCAAACGACGGGTGCGCTGGCGACGAAACTGCTGACGCGGAATTTGACGACGATACATCGAGGCCAGCTCCGCGACACAAGTTTACGTTAGATGCATCGACTGATGACCTAGTTACCGCCACACTGTTGCGTAACTCGCTAAATTCTTTGCGCAAATCGGCGACGGTGTTTTGGGATGCATCTAACTTCGCTAGAACATCCGCGAGGCGAGTCTTCAGAAAGACAATGTGCTTCAGAAGGCTTGTTACATCGACATGATCTAAGGCGACGGATGGCAGCTTGTGCAGCTCCTTCGCCACAAACGTCGGCACGTCGTCCGGGTCGGTCTCCTTGAACAGCGTGATAATGTCTTGCAGGCTTCTCTTAGTCCCGTCACGCCGGCGGGACACCATCTGGTCGCGCTTATTTAGCACACTGAACGACAGTAGCTTGGCCGCAGCTATGTCATCCTCGCTGAAGTTCGTTGCGCAGATTTGGACAGCGGATACCTCATTCATCACATCCACCTTCTGCTGCAGGAATTCCAGCAGCTTATTCGCCACAAGTTCATTACTCATGGCGAAAAAATTACGAGCGACAGCTTGCGCCGCGCTAGTCAATACACAGAAAATGTAAACAGGTGCGCATCCGAACGCGACACTAACAAGACTAATCCATTACCAACTTTGGGAACCTTAAGTGGTCCACGTCACGTCGATTCTTACTCATGATTTTCTTTTGATATTCTTGAGCATGTAGATAGTCAAAACTGTTGTAAGGCTCCCGCAGAGAGGCGCGACGCGACAGTGCGACGCGATTCTGGTAGGTCTCCATGAATCCGCCTGTCTACGGGAGCCGTTATTAATTGTTACCTACTAGTTTTAGTTTACTTTCTCAGCGGAGTAGTTAGTGGCTATTGTATCCTCAAACAGATGTCCCTAATTAGACCTATAAACCGATATATTACTTTACTCTAAAACTCTAGTAAAGTAATATATCGGGTACTATAAACCCAAGTCACTTCAAATACGGGAAGGTTAAGAATAAGCCGTCACACTGACACACACTAGAAAATATAAGAATTGATGAAAAAGTTTGAGAGTTAAAACTCTTTTCAAGAGTTCCTCTTCACATCTCCACGTGCGATATAATTAACTCAGAGTCTATTCGCGAATACTTAGTTACTTACTTCTATCTCTGTGTATGCGATTGTGAGAAACTTTTAAAGCTACCCGCAACCGGTCCTGCATCCGGTTAGACTGGAAGCCGACCCCAACATAGTTGGGAAAAGGCTCGGCAGATGATGATGAGGTACCCGCAACGCTTTATTCGTGCAGTAGGTAGGTAGTGCAGTGGTGGCCCAATGGTAACGGCTGCGACTTACCGAGTTGTAGATCGTAGGTTCGAACCCAGTCAGGCGCTCTAGTTTGTGTAAATTATTTCATCACCACTGCTCTCCAAACGGTAAAGGAAAACATCGCGAGGAAACCGGTATGTCCTAGAACCAAAAATTCGAAGACATGTAACATCCACCAACCCGCACTGGGCCTGAGTGGTGGATTACGGCCCACTCCCTCTCACCGAGAGGAGGCCCGTGTCTCAGCAGTGGGAAATTATAGGCTGATTATGTATGTTATGCTATGTAAGTTTACGCTTAAACCAAAATGCTATAGGTAAGATAGGTAGGTAGTAGAATTTCTTCATAGTATTTTTTCTTTTTTTTCAAAAATCATTCGAATATACACCTTACGCTTACGCCGTGGCCTCTGAAGGTTATACTGGTTGTAAGTAACTTTATATACAAGGAGGAAAGTTTTTTAAAGAAAACACAGAAATTCAGTCTGTAATTCGTCCATTGATCGCTGCCTAGCCTTCAGTTTCCTACCTGCAAATACCTAGGAAATGTGGACCTCTCCAAAGATGAAAAAATGGTCGTCGGTCTTTGGCCGCGTCTGCCTCAGCCGCCTTTTTAATGTTGTCATTTCATCTAAGTCTCGTTCCACGCTACGATGACGCTTGCAAATTCGAGTTGTTCACTCATTGGAATCGATCGAACTAAAATTTTTTTCGTCCGTCACTGCTGGAGTGAAACGCCGTACGGAAGTGCCACATTGTTTTTGGTGAAAAATGTGACATTAAAAAAAAATTGACCACAAGGAGGCTTTGGCAGCGACTCAGTGACGCAACGGCGCAGGTGCCTATTGACAGTTGTTGCGTGTTGGTGATAAATGTTTTCTGATAGATGGCGTGTCGTGGCGCTTGATGAAAGGAGCGTTCTCGTAGTTCACGAGCGCGTGATAATCATTATAATTAAAACCTTATGTCAATGTACATAAAAGTCACATGACGCGTGCTCATGATTTGTAAGGACTATTATAACCGTAGTAGTAGTAAGGAAAGTTGTTAGCTGACTTTCACGCGGTCGGAGTCGCGGCAAGATTTTATAATACAATTAAATCTAGATAGGTACATTCAAACATCGATTTCGAATTAATTTGTGTATTAAATAAGTCACCAAATCACAATTCATTCATCATTAAATAATTTGTAAAGTTTACATTAAACGTAACTTGCATAATTACTTGTTCAATACATACAAGGTATTCATTCGTTCATACGGCAGTATGGTGTGATTGTGGAGCTATGTCACAAACCATGCTCCACCTCCTATCCTGCCCTCTGTGTCCCAAAACATGCAGTCAAAGTGACATCTGCGCTGCCACCGACAACGCCGTGGAAGCGGCAAAGTTTTGGGAAAACAAGATACAGTCGTGCCAGCGACACAAAGAAGAATACATACAAGATTCTTAGTGAATAAGTAAAACAAAATGCATGGTTTATGACAACAGTCGACGGAAATATTTTCACTGGTGGCTTCGACGGAAATATCTTCACTGGTGGCTTCGTTTACTTACAGAAGAAAGGCACTGATTTGTGTTAAGAGTCAAGTATAACTATGTTATGAATTGACTAAACCAATTGTATAATTTCCGTGGGCACTTATTCAGTACATTTTTAAACTCACGCATATCATGTGTTCAGAATATTTTGCAGTGTGTAAACCTAGCCAACTACTTTTATATTCGCTGTGCAATAAAGTGTTATTATCTAACTTAGGTTAGAGGTAGGCCTTATTCTCATTATAAAATCAATTCCTATCTCATAACCATTAAAGTGAAATAAATCTAATTTGTACCATGAAATGCAAGTTTACTACTAAGTATATTGTCTAAAATGAGCAGAGTTACAATTACCAAATACGTCCGTATTTTGAGACAATGCTACACAGTAATTTCATATTTTCTAAATTTACTAAGTTCTGCATAATAACTTTTAAAACGTTGGTACGTATACCAATTATAATTTTGAACATAACAACATACTTTATCTAAATTTACAGTGTTTAAAACTTCGAACACTACAATAAATATAAGTTAAGAAGAATACAAACTATTGTCATAAACTTAGCAAATTTGAAAATACACCATGGAAGGAACATTAATAATAAAATCTAAGTCATAATCATAAGGAATATCTAATACTACATAAACTGGATAAACTAAGTGTTTCTACACAAACAAAATCACTGGATTTCTAATAAATTACATCTATAATTAGTGTAAGGTTAAAACATTCCAAACAAGCCCTTGTCTACAGGAGCTCTAACAGACATGGTTAATCTCACATATCTAAATCAAATATGAGATCATTTTTGAACATTACTTCTAAGTATTGGCCTTTGTTTAACTTATCGGGATTGTAGAGGTTAGTGTTATGCTGAATATTATCGCATGTAACAGATTCTCGCTTTCCTTGTGAAGGCGATGGTTCCGATTCCCATATGTCAGCCTCAGGTGTATCGTCTTCATCATCCCCATTACCAACTATATTAAAGACTGAGTTATCAAATGATTCTTTCTCATTGTTATCGTTTTCGCTGAAGCCATCTTCGTTCGCAGAATTGCAGGATCCTTCGTCCGCAGTGTTCTTACACTCGGATTCAGCGTCGGATGTATCCGCCAGACCACTGTCACGTCGAGGCTTCAGAAGTGATTTCAACCTTGGCTTCAGGTTCTGAAATAAAAAAAGAGATATTATGTTACAGTTATCATTTAATTATACCTAAGTACGTAAAATTGCTCAGAGAGTTGTGATAGGATCCATAATTTTATGAAGTAAAACTTTTTACTCTATTTATTTGGACGAGAATTGAGTGTGAAATTTCAAGGACACGTCACGTTTAGGCACATTTCGTTACATGAAAGAGAAGATAGATATAACTATCTCTGTTTCACACTAAATCTCTCTTCTCTTTTTTTTAAAGTTACACTTCTATTTTGTGTACGGTGCACGCGCAATGTTTGAAACTTATGTACGTTTTGAGATTGTGATCGCAGAACGGTTCACCCGCAAGGTTATTTTACTCTCGGACCCCTCAATAGCGATCGAATTGAATCGTCTAACGCCGACTGAAACGATATCTGATGCCGGTATTGTATAACGTACACAGCATACTTATTATCCATACAATTTTATTGTCACATCCGCCGCCTGTCATAGCGTTGTCATGCGCATATCAATAACATTTGTTAACACATCCTAAAGAGTATCAATAATAGTAGTTTTCCAGTATGGAAAAGGTTGATTTACGTAACCCATTAAACACTGGAACATTCTTTGAAAATTTTATCAGGCTCAAGAAAAATACATACATTAGCTTCAGCTACTTAATAAGTACCTACCGATAAAATGATAATCTTAATCACTTTGCATAATCAAACAGTATGACGTAAGAAACATTGTTTATCATTCTTTGGTTGTTATTGTTTACACTTTTTCCATAACTTTTGCAAACAAACATTGTACTATGTGTAGTCGCCACCTTATGTAGGCATGTAATACAATTCATTGTAGTCATAAAATGTGTTATCAAAACATTGTTTGCTGCAATTATTATGAAATGCTTATCAACCACTCCTTCACCTAAGGGCTTGTGGTTAAAATGCCTCTGCCGCGTCGGCAGCGCGACGCGGTTAAGAGGCAGTTTTTTGGCTTCGATTTGAATATCTAATAGGAATTGTTGAATAGATATTTCAGATTGATTGATAAGTACCTGAGAGCTGCTATTAAAATCATCTTCAGCTTCACTTTCGCTCTTTCGCCGGTCCTGAGTCCGCTTTTTACTCTTTTTGCGTTGATTTTTCTTTTTCTGGCCTTCTATAGACGAATTGTACCTGGAATACACGAAAACATAGCTTCAGGCTTCAGCTATGATGGAAAATTATGAGTCGTTTGTTTAATATTTATACATTATCTTATCTTAATTCTAAGGATATACAAAACATGATATTGCTTAGAAGATAAGGCTTCACTCACTATTCAGTACAAGATTAGCCAAACGCATTTTAGGATAGGATTCCAATTGGAAAAACTATAGTATTTAAAGTAAAACCATATTAAAGTTAAAGTTAAAGTAAGTAGGTAGTTATGATATTATTATCTTAATAACAAATTGATATAAATAAATTTTATCAGTCACTTTATGTTATCCGCATTCAAACAGACACAACTTTAGCTTGATAACCTACATTGATAAATTAATAAGCCATGATGGACTGTTCATTTTTACGTATGTATCTACTGCTACCTCATAAATGTTTCCCTTTCTCAACTTACCTGTAAAACTGTTTGGCTATGACATCACTAAACCTAACAGTCTTTTTCAAACTTGATTCTTCTGGGATACAATCAGAACTGACATAGTCCATAGAAGAGGCAACATCGCCGGCACTGGACTCTGAGTAACTGCGCATCATATTTGGCTTGCGAAGTATGCTTTTTGCACCATTCTCATAACTGCCAGAGTCTGTGAACACTATGTCTCTATCCATTGATGATGGGGACTCAAAATCGTCATCTTCATCATACTCCATATGATTAGATGACACAACTATGTTTGTCTCAGTTCCCAAGTTGGTTACCTCGACAACAGGTGTAACATCTTCAGTCTCAGGTCCCGCAGGCTTTTCTTCAAGCTTTGTCTTCTTAACCTGAGATACATCAAAGCATTCACAAGTCATGGAATCCTTGTTTAAACCAATTTGGAATTTCTGGGGTAGAGCTCCAGCCAGTTCCAACTGCAAAATGACATTATTGTCCCATGCCTCTCCTGTTACATTATCAAACTTAACTTCTGCATCAAATGTTATGATAGCCGCATAGTGCACAGGCACAAAGCCAGCCCCAACAGATGTGAACTTGATGTAAATTTCATTACCATTGTTTTTCACCTTGACAGAGTCCGGCTCTGTATTTTTAACGTGGAATGTTAAAGCTACAATGTCATCCAAAACATTGTGTGTGTAGGGAGGCAGTATGTAACCAAATGAGGGGTCCAAAAATACTTCAGCATTACTGGTAGCAATGTTACATGGCTCAGGTGGTGCTAGAGTGTCAGCAGAGGAAGATGACAACTCCTCAATCAACTTAGAATCATAATTATTATCTTCATCACTTTGTGAACCTGAATTTTCTTCACTTTCCACTCCACTATCTACCTTTAAAGAGTTTTCATTTTCATTGTTCAAGTTCTTTTTGATCACTGGTAAAGTCACTAGTAACATGTGTTTGCTTTTATCAAATTTGGCCGTTCCACATTCATCATTAACTAAGTAAGGCAGTGTGATATCAAGTTTATATTTGGCTGGTTTCTCAGATGCCAACTTGAGATATTTCTCTTGAACATCCAGAGTGCAGTCTTTCGTAGATGACAGAAGTGGAAGGTATACTTCAACCACAATGTGGCTGGGTATAGCACTGTACTGTTTACAATCTTTATGATAAGTGTAGTCTTGAAGGTCCACATTTTTTTGTTGTTTGATGACATACTTTGGAACAGTGTACCCATTTTCAGATGAATGAGCAAATTCAGCATTATTTCTTCTTACTTTTCTAGCTGGGTTAGATGTTTCTTTAGGAGTTTCTGGCTCAGGTTTATTTTCTGAATAATTGCGTTGGGGATAAAGCTTCTCAATCATCTCAGGAGTCAAACTGTCCATTTCTTCCTTCCCTGGAGGCTGATAATCGGGGTCTTCTGTTCTGATAACAGCAGGTGAACATATTCCTTTATACTGAGATTTGGGGAACCGAAAGTTGTTACTGTCTAGGTGAATGTTATAAGTATTTTTCAATGCATCAAAGGCGGTTTTGTTTACTAATTCCCGGAACTCTTTATTAACCTCCGCCATGCGGAGAGTGTATGAATGGAAAATTACGTCGTAAATGACGCAACTCTTTCGGTTTTGGTCATAGTCCTCTCGTGGTGGAATTATTGAGTATGGTACTTGCCAGTTCATGCCTCTCTTTCCATCAACCACGTCTACCTTATACGTCGGTTTGCCGACGTTATCGTTGCTACAGATATTAATGAATGCTTTTCTGTCGCCGGCGACACTTGTTTTGATAACATAACCTCCCTTCGGATTAAGGAATTTTACGTCGTAGCCTCGTTCTTTCTCGAGTTGGGTCATTTCTTTCTGATAAAGTTGTTGGTTTGCCGGGTCACGTATCTCCTCACAGTAGTCGGCTAAAAGATCTCGAAATTTCTTCGTCTTCATAGCGTCTTGTATCGTCTCCAGGTCTTCTCTAGTGAGACGACTTTCATCATCACGAGGTTTTACTCCCGTTGCCATTTTGTTTAGCAAATCTTGACTGATTTATAAATAAACACAAAATACGCATCTACAAAATTATTTTCAGCTGACGATTGACGACGAGTGTTCTGATAAGAAAATGCAATGTTGTTCGGGCAAAAAAACCAATAGAAGGCTATAGAGAGACCACAGACTACGCAAAATAGTATTTCACACGTATGCCGGTTTTTTATAGCTGTGTGATAATTTTATAAATTAAAATTACCCATTTAAAATTATTATAGTGTATAAGGTTTTGTGAATTCCGTCAGAAAAGTTTTAATATTAGCACACCTTGGTCTGCTGCAGAATGAAAATGAAATGGGTTATTCGCAATTCGTCCCATTCGCACTTCGTACCGCGTTCGCAGTTGGTCCCATTCGCACTTGGTCCCATTCGCACTTGGTCCCATTCGCACTTGGTCCCATTCGCACTTGGTCCCATTCTCACTTGGTCCCATGCAAGTAGTTTCAAAGGGAAGAGGTAGGTTTGTGGACCAAAGTGTTATATAACATCACGTTACGACCAATAGGAGCGGAGTATCAATGAATATGTTGCAAAAACTTGAAAAAAACTTCTTTTTAGAGCTTCCGTTACGTAGGCTGCGTAAACGTTTAAAGTTACGCAAAAATCATGTATCATGTAGACTGAGTTCCGAGGAAGGCTATTCTCGGAAACTAAAGTTCTTTCGTAGGTTCTAAGAAACAATGTTGTTAAGAACTGTAAGTAATGAACCCTTATATTAGGATAAGCGAGGGAAATATAAATATTTGCTAATAATGTGGTATTCATTAGAAAGTGGCAACACAAAATCTTTTAGAACGTTTAAAACCGTCTATAACGGATTTTAACCAAATATTGTCCTTTAGTCATATGTCAATAAAAGAAGTTAGTTATTAATATTTATTTTGCACTAAATAACTAATTATAACTAAACACTAAATAATAAAATCATAATTTTAAACAAATGACTGATTAACGCTCAGTAAAATTCTAGAAAATTCCTTATTACAATGGTAGAGGGCACAACAATGTTGGTATCATTCAAATACATTAAAAGATTTACCTTTGGTATTATTCAATCAAAACTATTTCTTCTTCACAATCAAAAATATTTATTCGTTCTCTTTTAAAGTGGAATATAAACGTCCTAGCCTGCTGGATCAACTGTGTTACCAACCTAATAAATATTAAGTTTGTCAGTGCTGGGTTCAAGTGACACTGACAATGACAACTTTCTGCTGTGATTTGCTGTCAGCGTCAATCCGCATCTGACCTGACACTGACAGTGACATCAAAATATTGTAAAAGTGGTAAAAAGTTAAAAACTAACCACTACCGGTGTAAAGTAAAAACGATTCTTACTGCTTACTATCACTACTTGTTAGTATTATTTTCTAAACAAAGAAAAGAAGTGATAGAGTTTAAACTACAGTTATGGCAAGAAGTATGAATAGATTGGTGTCACAAATTTTGACTCGTCAACCACCTGGGCCGATATATGGTTCAGTGAGGTTATATGGGAGGTGGACACACAGGTCTCCTGCTAAGGTTTTATTACCTTTCGAAGAAAAATCTAATCTAAAAAAAGAAAAGGTCATAAACCTAGATCCCTCCATTCTTAACAAAACCCAAGCCAAAGAAGGTAATTTAATTGAAAAAAAAGAAATTGAAGAAGAAAACACAAAATCATCTCTGCCGCCAGAAAAATCAAAACAAATCAAACAAAAAAGGGACGAAAAGTTGAAAAAGCGCAATTTTTATCTCAGCCAACAGAAAGTTTTTGATGACGCAGGTGATATTCTTTTTGAAAAATTGAAAGAAAATGATGGGCGTTTAAGGTATGTTTATCTAACCTAACCTGCTGTATACTTAATTACAATTTATTTTCAAAATTTGACTATTGATTCTATTATTTTCCAATTTCAGTTCTCTTTTAGTGAAATTGAAATCAAAAAAAGAAAGATTGCGATCAGGTCACACACTGGTGGAAGGTTGGAGGTTGATAATTGATGGGTTAGAAGCTAAATGTATGTTGAAGTATGTGATCTTTAGCAGATCTGAAGAACTAAACAATTTAAGACCATTCTTGCCTAGAACTGGGGTAAAATTCTACAAAATATCTTATAAAGAGATGCAACTGTGGTCTGATCTTGAAACTAGTCCTGGTATTTTTGGTGAGTTGGTTTTTACGATTTAGTGAATAGTCTAATACCTAAAGGCGGTTGGCCATATATATTATAAGCCTGTGTTGTCCCACTGCAGGGCAACAGCCTCTCTTCCCTCGTTCCACTTTTCCCAGTCTACTGAGATTGTGGGTCAATCCTTTAAGGAGTTGTTATGTTTTACGTATTTTGAATGCTATATGACTTTTAAGATGCATTTTTTAAATTGTACTTTTTGGACTATGGAAGTAAAGTACCACAGTACATGAGAATTATAGACTGAGCGAAGGTCAATTCTATCACATATTTTATTAATCGTACATTTATTTATTTCAGGTGTATTTGAAACTCCTAATGTAGACAATGTGAAGAGCTTGTCAAGACCTCTGCCTCTTCAGTTTATATGTGATAACATCAGAGTGCCTGGCAACTTGGGGGCCATACTGCGTGTAGCTGTTGGTGCTGGTTGCGAGAAAGTGCTACTGACAAAAGGTACTTTAAAATAAGAATAGAATAGAATACTCTTTGTTATGTACACCATATAAATTAAAGACATAAATATAGAAATTAAAAAAAAAAGCATTCATTATTGCTTTTTTGGGAGCAAAAGCTACAAACTTTAGCATTAAAATGTTCAAATAGGTAAAGGTCAGCCATGTTTAACCACAAAGAAATGCTATTGCTGAGCATGTGGGGCAAAGTGTTACTGCGTTTTTCCATTTGGAATTTCTTAGTAGCAGCCCATAGCCTGGATATGTTCCCATTTCATGGCAATAAACCCGTCAACTTTCACATGGGACACATGCTTATAGTTATATTATTTCAGGATGTGTAGATCTTTGGGACCCCAAGGTGATAAGAAGTGCAGCAGGAGCTCATTTCAGGCTCCCTGTTTACCACTCAATAGACTGGAGTGAAATGCCAACCCACCTGGAACCGAGCACATCAATATTTATTGCTGATAGCAACATCACAACTTCAGATGATACAGATGAAACAAAGGCTAATGATGAGAGAAATCAGATGCCAGTATTGCCATACTATGGTGTTGAATTCTCATCTTTAAAACACACAACTTTAATAATAGGTGGAGAAACTGAAGGGATAAGTCATGATAGCTACAAGTAAGTCAATGCCAGCTTGTACTTTACTAATAAAAAAAAGCTTATGGATAGTGTCCGTTTCCCGAAAGAAGTCCCGCGGCAATAAGTGGAAGTAATTATTATTATATAGTTAGCAACATTCCAACAACAACTCTCCTACCCCAGACACCTTTCTTTATTTAAGAATATGCATTTTATTAACCAATAATCAACTGCTACTCGTAAATGATGTCGAGATAAATAAATAAATCAATATTTATGATTCCGTCCTACGACAGTGGCGCGGCGTCTACGAGACTTCTTTTGTGAAACGGACTTTACAGTACCTATTGATTGACCAATTCTTCACTTGTCAGTTCGAGATTGTTCCCATCCAGTCATGCGTCATTCCGTTATTGAAAAAAACGCAATAAATGCGTTTTTATACATTTTCAAATTGTCATTTTTTTTTCACGAAGTAACTATTTCTCGCTCGTTACAAATTGTAGTGCATCACATAAACCTTCTGAGCTGTAACTACTGACTGCTAATACTCGTAGTTTCTCAAAATTGCTTTTCCTATAATGTAAATCAGCATAGCAAAAAAAAAACAACAAATCTATGTTCAATGTTTGTATGAAGTTTTTTAGTTAAATGTTATGTTGTTGGCTTGCTGCGCGCTTTGGTGTTTACTGTAAGTGCAGCAAGCAATTGTTATATAAATAAATAACAGTTAACTGATCTAAAATTATTTCCAGGTTAGCATCAAATATGAACGGCGTAAGATTAAATGTTCCGTTACAAAGAGGAGTAGACAGTTTAAACACTGGAATGGCAACAGCTGTAATAGCATTTGAAATCAGAAAACAGCTCATCAAAATGTGGACCCAGGAAAAACTTGCAAGGCAAACATTAGAAACTACTTAGTTGTGTAGTATATTTAGATAATAGTTGATAATAATGTAGCATAGTTTGAATCAATTGTTTATAATTATAACAATTTATAATACAAATACCTGTTTTTGAATCTAAAATAGTTGTAGATAATGGTGGTTGGTATGTAGTATGTAGTAATCTTTTATGTACAGTTAGGTCGATGGGAAAATATCTCGCGGCTTGTCACCTAACCGCCCTCACTAACTCTCTTTACGACCGCCCTGAGAAAAGCCGAGAGTCGAACGAAGTGGAAAAACAAAGCCACAAAGGCCTTTCAGGGATACAACCTTCGGTAGTGAATTACGCAACCAAGAACAAAACAGTCAGAGAATTTGTTTGATAAGCAAATTGACTCTCAACTTCAGTATTCATAAATTTAAATTCTTTGTCGGTACTATGAAATGGCTCAAAGCAAATGCATATAGTGTGCAATCAAATCAATCTGCTCAACAATCAATTTCTCTGGCCGTACAATGGGGTAAGGAAATAAGCAGGCTGACTGCAATCTATTTTAACGACATTTGCATTTGGTTCGGGGGTTTCAGCCAAGGACTCGTCACATAGTTACCATCCGTCGTCAGACTATGAGCCAAGGCAATAATACAGGCTGTTTTTTTCAGTAAAAACGTAATCATCATCAATATCAAGGATCCTTCTCTAAAAAACTATATTCGTTCTGAAGTCCCTTTTAAACCATTAAACCTGTGTATGGCAGGGACACTTTTATTTTCCCAATACATTTTGTTTAGTTTAGGTTTGCAATGAAACTATCCATCATCCATGAGGTACGGTCTGTGTTTGGAAAGTAACTTACGCCAGCGTCATCTACCGACTCCGTCCGGAACTATTTAATAACTTGGCTGGCAAGAAGCCTTCCGTCTGAAAACTCTTACCCGTCTGAGGATAGGGGGAACTATTTGAAGAAGCTAAGAAATATCAAACAAAACATTCCTACAGGTTCTGCTAACGTAATTGGCTAGTTTATATTTATTTATTTATTTTTATACCATACATAGAGGTAGATTGTCCAATGTTACTTTTCAACATCGTAAAATTAAATTAAATGTCGTACGTATATATGTACATACAGTCTAGTTTTCTTCTAAAATGAAACGTTGTTTGTATCACCCGTTTTTCATTTTACGCAAATTGCAAAGAGTCAACGTAAATAAGTAAATATGGTTACTGTTATTGCTTTGTCCAAAGGGGATGAAATGGCAAATACTGCAGTAAGCACAGTTTGCAATTGTAAACCCTACTTCAATAAAACTAGAAAAACTGTCTCGATTTCTTTTTCAATTTACGACACTTAAGTATTTAGATTTATGTAAGTAGCGTCAGCGTAAAAAAATCTTCTATTTCGGAACCTATAAATTCTAGAGACGATGATAATGTTCATGAAAATCAGCTTGCAGTAACTTACTGAGAAGATTTGAAACGATTTAAAATAAGTAAATTTTCCGTCCTTCAATAGGTAGGTACACCTACACGGAACTTTTCCTGATCGGAATAAAATCCTGGAAAAGAGGTCGTGCGTAGTTTCCAATACTCCTTTTAAAGTTTTCGTTATACAATAGCACTGTATATGGATGATATTATCTTTCTGAAAGACGACGGTAAAGAATCAGGTTAATCTTCTAGAAAATAAATATGAAATCATAATTTAGTAGACAGTCCAAATACCGCTGTCTGAATAGTAAACAGTGGAGCAGTTAGCACGATAGACTTGGTTCTCTTTATAGGACATAGCTTATGTCATCCTTGAGTGCCACTACATCCCAAGTTAATTCGCTTTGCGGGCGTCTACTCGTTGCCAACTTACTTTGACGTCATCAACTGCGTATATAGGCTGCAGGCCAACTAGGCTGTCGCCTAGACTAGATCAATCACGACTTCACGACCTTTTTATTATGCATTCGTGAGGAATGGAGACTGCATATTATCTCTACTTACTTACATTTTTTTTTAGTAAGTCGTTCTATTTTTGGATTTCGCTTTATGGATTGGAGAGGGATGGTTTTAGATAAATGTTTTACATCCGGATTAGTAAAAGTAGTCTTTGTACACCTTGTATTTTTATAGAGAATCAATTTTCCCAATGTCCATTAATATTTAATAGGTGATTTCATTGTAAGCGTATGCAACTTGATCCTAGCTACATATATTAAGGCCTAAACATTCCATTATTTTTAAACGCATCCTGTTCCTACGAATTGTTTGCCCTCGCGCTAACTTTGCAATATGGTTTATAACTTTCATCTCTTCAGAGCGCCTGGGATTTCAATCCTCCCAGCACTAGGCAGAATTACTGTAGCAAGTAATCTAGTTTTAGTAGGTATTTCCAAACTTTATTGCTTGTAAATATCAGGTGAGCTTATTTCATGGACCATAGACGTGGCCTATCTCAATCAGAGGGATGGTACTAGGGGATTTTTCAAAGGAGAATTCGTAGTACCTAGTTAAGGATGTGAAATGTAGGAAGGAGGCGTCGTCGGTCAATACTGGAGGTGGTGCGGTGCGGGCGCGATGCGCAGGCGTGGACGACCCCCTCCCCGTCCCCCCCGCCCCCGCCCCCCGGCCGCTGCCGGCCCACTCACGCAACTCGCGAGTCAGCCGCCGTGCGCTGCGATCGCGCGCGAGAGAGCTTTCGTCGCCGCTCTAGCCATGTGTGATGTTTTCATCACAGAAGGAACTGTCGTCTAGTTTCCGCACTTGGTATTTCGCAAGATGAATGAGTAAGTCCCTGGAAGATAGCGGCAAACGTGGGACAGTTCCGGTTGCTTCCAAGAAGGACAGCTTTCGCCAAGTGTCTAGTTTTTCTCGTAAGCTCGTGGCCGTTGACACTGCAGCGTGCGGATCCCGCAGTGCGCGAGTGTGTGGTTAATTGGCGAACATAATAGACGAAGACATCAGCTGAGTCGCGTAAACATTAGCTACATAGTTGACTGACGGGACTGTTGACGATGGCTCCGGTAAACACACGCGCGTAAACGTTCCACGCTGCTCCTGAAAGCATTCCGTCATGCGGCGTTTAATTCTGCTGTTCCTACTAACAGGTAAGGTTGCATGCTTCTTGTTTGATTCTACGTAAAACGTACTTACTATATATTTTGTTTCGAATCGTAGTTAAATTGTCTTCTAATTGGCGCTTAACCTAAGTAGTATAGTGTCTAAATATTTTGACCATTTTGCGTTGACATCTGTATAATTATATTCCATCAATTAGAGCAGTCGTCCTATTAGTTTTATAGCTGGTACTTAGTTTTCTTATATATACTTCTTTTCAGATTACATTATGCCAATTTTAATGGGCTTATCTAAGTAGGTACCTACTTAGGTATACTATGACCTGTACTACTGTATTTAAAAAAATATTATTATCTGAAAGAAACTGAGCTTCACAATACGACTATACCTACTCACTGTAGGTGTCATATGGCTTGAAAAATAAGTTGTAATTCAGCCGAGGGACCCTCATTCCGGGCAATTCAGGGAACAAATGGGACCGTTTGAGAAAGAGCACTTTTTGCGGGGCGCCAATCTCATTTCTCAGAACAATAAAATTATGGTGGTTTTATGCCAATAGACTCTTGTTAATAGTTATCTTCATTCTTATTATAATTGAATTTTACCATTATCTCAAAAATGTTACAGCGTATTAGAAACCTATCCTTCTCATTTTAATAAAAGAATACCAACACATCACGATTCGATGAGATCGTATTATTATTGAAAGCGCACCTATTGTTAAATGGACATCTGCCGGTGCCTTCAATGAGAATTGCCTTTTTATGCGTCATGTTAATCGTGATGCAGCATAATAAGTATCTTCTTATTATCAATTACCATTGCCATTTTACAATGTAGGTACACTTACTAAATCCAGTACCTGGCTTAGCCCTTCTTGAGAAGCATAAAAAGTACCTACAACCTAGTTACCTTAAGTACAGTACCTATGTACCTATCTACTTGAACAAGAAGAGAATTCGGCCTGGACGAAAATTTGCATTCCTAAGTAATTTTTCATATTAACCTAAACAGCTGGCATTTCAGTTTTTTCTATATAATATAAGTTATAGGCAACAGCCTGCGACAGGTGTTCGACGCAGGTAGACGTCGGAGTTAGCCGACAGACGGGTTTGCTTTTGTTAAAATAAAATCGCTCAATCAATGGACCGAAAGTATCAGCACGAATATTAAAAAAAAAAACATGAAATAGCACGACGCTGATCTTCCATTCGTTCGCTAGCTTGGATTTCATCTACAGCCATAAAAAGATGGGACTGATATGGATTTGTACAGAATGCTTACAATAAGAGCGGCCTTGTTTGTACAAAACATAATATAAACGAATATTAGCGAATCGAAACTGGAATGATTAATGGATAGAAGATCTTGAAAATTGCAATGGCTAATCAGACCAAAAAGAGACGGGGGAAGAAACACAGAATAAATCATAAAACAGAAACAGAATAATAGATCGAAAAAGACATTAAACCACCTAACAATCCACCCCGCTCATTCTTCGCTATAGAAAATTGATAGGTTTTTTAAACCCATTGTTGTCTACATCTCCTTGAAGGAAGCTATCATTGAAAACTTTTGCTCTCGAATAATTTGTTCCGAACCCTATTTCAAATAGAATATGATAAATCGAAAAGTTTCTTGCGAGGAAAAATAAGAAAAGTTGGAAAAAGTGGGGTCTTTCCCTCATCAATCTACTGTTAGGTGTATTGAATCCGCTATGGGTTGACTTCGCCGCAATGTCACTGACAACCTACAAAGTACGCCGGGAAACTTTTTCATCAGATTTGACTTTTTTATTGTGAAGACATTAAAGTTGCTTACTTTGACAAAAGTTTTGCTAATCACAAGAGCGCGTTAAGTTTTTAGACATTTTTCGAAGACGCCAGGCTACTAAGATCTTCCTTGTTAACATTAAATACAGCAATTTAAATGTTATTATAAATGTAATTAATTACATTATTTGTCAAATGACACCTCTAAAAGTATCTAAAGATAAAATAGACCACGGGAATCCATAGAATCTCCCTACATCGGATCCTCTGCTCCCGTTATTGATGAACTCTACAGAAAAACTAGCCAAACTACACATAAAACACTCTTTAGATACTCTCTTTAGCTATATAATGTCGCTCTAGCACAAAAAATAAACGAAATTAATGTAGTACTCTACCTCTCAAAGAGCACCCATTTTTTTTTCTTTCTGTTCGAGCGGATATGGACTGCACCTGGCCTCCGCTCATTTTTTCAACACATTTTAAGTTAAAAAATTATTTTAGTACACCAGCTCCACATAAAATGTTTTAAGATGCGTTTAGATCCTTTTTATAAGGCCAGTAATACGTTAAGAGCTTGTTTAGGATTTATCCGGACTTCGTTATCAATTTGATAGATACCTACCAATCGATCAACAATAGGATTATGTAGATATTAGGAAGGTATATTATCCTGCACCCTAATTGCTAATTGCGTAATACACTATCAATCTCAATCTGAATCATTTTGAAGGATATTGGTAATCCAAAGCTTCATATGTTCGAAAAATTTGACCGCTCAACAACGTAAATAACGCAATGAATTTTGTTGAACTGTCAAAATGAAAACCATTGCTACTGATAGTGTGTTATAGATTATAGATTAACTGAAAAGCTTGAGTGCACCATAAGACGAACGATCAATATAACGTTATAACGTAATATTATAACGATAAATGTATATCAATATTAGGTAGTCATTTCTATAAAGCTTCCACAGAGCGGGTTATCTTAAAATTGTCACTTTATCTGCTTTTGCTGAGATTAATTAATTTATCATTTTCACATTATTTATTCTACAAATCTGGTAAACAGTAATTGCCTAACAATGTGCACAAAATAGGCATTCGTTTCCAGTTAGTGACTAATTTAAACCATTGGACTTAATGAGGCTTGCAGCGTTGGGACTGTTAATAATTTTTCTCTATTCGGTGTAGAAATTCGGCGCTCTGTTAGTATCTATTTTGGGGTGTTGACAGTGCAGCCATAATCAAAACGGGTGCAGGAGCCGATAAGTGGCCAGTGCCGGCTTCCAACGTTTCATCTCATTGGTGTGTGTGTTTACACTCGTCGGGTTGCGCTGCGCCGTCTGTGGCCTGCGCCCGCGCACGTTAGTTAGCCGATGGTTGGTCGTGCACTCGGTGTGAATTTTATTTATGTGCACGTTAAATGTTCATTTCTTATTATAAACATTCATTCAAGAGTCCAAGAATAATCTTTAAATTGTTCAATAATCCAAAGGACACGACGTATACCTACTACTAATTCGTACTAATATGTTTCAGTCCCTGTCAAAATATTATAGGCAATTGTTCCTGAGATCCAAAACGCTTATGCCCAGCAGTAGGACTAACCTTGTTGTCCTTGCTGGGAAAAAGTCTCTACCATAATATCCCAGTTTTCTTTATGTCGGGCTTTTTCCGGGCCAATCGGTCAGGAACGAGTCTAAATCGTGACGATGCCCGTCTTCAGGCACCCACTGTGTGACGATCCTGGCACATCTGTCTTGATGCATACTATAGGGCGGACCCACCCAGTCGCATTTTAGCCTCGTAGACTTATCGCCAACATCAGCGATGCCTGTCTTGCAGCGTATTATGGTGCTGCGAATTTGGTCAGTGACTGATTTTTAAAATGCTACGCTCGATCGCTCTTTAGCAAACCTTGAGTTTGGAATTATGAGCCTCGGTCAAAGACCAATTCTGAGTGCCATAGTTTAGGATACGATAGGATCTAATCAATTAAAATTAGTTTTTCGCTGCAGTTGGTGTTATTTTCAGTTACTATAAATTACGGACATTTATACCGCGTTGAAATTGAACAGAAAACATAGAAAATGATTTTTTTCTCCAGCGAGGCGACTACAATGCAGAAGGTGTCTCAAAGAGCGAAAGGAGAATGATAAAGTACTACATATTACATTCATCCACTAGTTTTATCATTCCAAGCGCAGTTACTATTTTAGTCCAGGACCCTTTGTTATTTCTTTAGAACATGCTGGGAGAATGTGATTTCCCAGGTGCAATTTGGGCAGCTTTAAATTTCCCCGTAGAGTCCAGAGCGACCCGCAATGCCTAATCTCTGGTATAAATAAACTTATTACAAAAGTTTCCTCATTTGCCGCTTATGTAAGACGGAGTACAACGGAATGTTTATATAAAATTGAGAATGAATTTGCTTTTCCTAAAACTCAAAATATGTGGGATAACGAGCGTTGCGGTAGTTAGCCATAATTCTTAATCCGCTCATAAAGCGGTTATAACATTTGGAATTTGTATTAGTGCTTTATGGCTTAGTTATTCTCACTAGGAAACACTGGTGCAGTATTAACTCTGAGATTCTTTCGCTTTCAACGAAATAACAACCAGTCCGCGAGTTATTTCCCCAGCGGCATGACGATGGGTCTCAGAACTGCTTCGAGTTATAACGTCTAACTGTTCACAACAGAGTTTGCAATTAATCTAGTATCAATCGAATCAACCGCTCTTTAGGGGTTTTAATCTTGTTAAAATAATATTGTTTGTCTTATAGAAGACTACAAAACAGTTGTGGAAACCGAACTCCAAAAAAAAAAAAGCAGTATGGGGATCAAGGCCGATTTTTGGCAAGCTTAACAAGTTTTTTCCGTCGTCTGTACCGCGGCCTGGCAGGCATTCCGTGTGGATCAGCGAGATCTGCTTGTTGGATTAGTTCGTTTTCCAAATAGCTGAATGTGCAATGGAACGAACCGCATAGGATATGGTCCGCTCGTTTCTAATTATCTGAAGAAGAGCAGAGCTAAATCGTTAAAAGAAAAAGCAGCGGTTTTGGTGTGACATCCATAAGACAGGAGGATTAAGAATGAATACGAAGCGTTGTGAGAAATTGGGTACTTGGGCGTTTTCATTAATATCCAAGGGATTTAATTCAGACTGTCAGCATTTACGGTAGCCACAATATAAACAGATAACCTATGACTCCTGTACAGAACTTTTGAAAGTACCTACTTAAATCACATACGAAGACAAAATAATATTTACTCTTAAAGAGAGGGTAGCGAGCGTGGAACAAAAGACTGTGCAGGCTATAATTATCGACCTTGAAGAGCACAAGGGTGCCTGCGCAAGTCGGCACGTGCGTGAAGTAAAACGATAATGATAGAGTGGCCAGAGGGGAGGTATAATCAACTGAATAACTAATTCAAGTCATTGCGCTTTACTGTATATAATAGACCTTTTTGTTGCACCCTTTGCTCTCATTACTCAAGTTGAGGGTCATTTCAAACATGTTTTTGTAAAAATATTTTGAAAGGTTTTTAAATAGTATTGTCCATTTTAAAATATGAACATATTTATAGCAATTTACTACTCGTAACAATACTGAAGTTCTATTAAAAACCCATTATATTCCGAAGCGGAGAGACGCTAGCAAAGAAATATTAATTTCAGCTCCTGAGAATAGTTGCAAAAAACGGGCAGAAGATTGCCTTCCGCTGTAGAAAACGTAAATTGAATGGACAATGAATGAAAGTGGAGACATAACAATAATGCAGATGCTCTTGATGACCTCTCAACCAATAAAATGAACTTATAATCAGGGAATCCTAGAACTGGGCCACAATATCAGCTTATTTGATAAAGAAGGAATGAGTGAGGCGCTGTTTCGTTTCACATTTATTGATAAAATTATATCTTTGTTATTTATCTATAATGGAATTTGAGCGTCACTTACTTTATGATACAATTATATGCTGAACTTCAAAGCACTCGTGTTATATCGGTGGGTGACAAACCGGTTTCGTTGGTTTATACAAAACGTGATATGGGAAGTTAACCCTTCTTGAATTTCGCAATATTCAAGTTCATGGCCATTTTATTATGTCATTATTAGCCATTTACGAGTAGAGAGGTGTAGCTGGTGTAGGTAAGGGCTAAAAAATGTAATATGTTGCATAATTGGGTCAGAGAGGTGAAGGACGGGATCATGGTGGTAGGGGGAGGTACGAGCGTTATTCCACGTTGCGTACGAATGGCTATATTATTGCCCGCTATATTACAACACCACATTCCGTGCTGGAAACTTTATGGTAATGTGACTCACGACCCCTTTGGCTAAGAAAACTTGGCTAACTACGTTTTGATTTTTCATCTGCTTTGTGTTTAGGAGCAATTATGATCCAATTATTTTGTCTAAAAGGCTAGAGAATCTAGAATCAATATAGATGTTTTTAGATTTCATTTAGCGACGTACGGCGGTCGCTTTGAAAGATGACATAGTGAACTACAAATCGATAATGAAAACCCAGTACGCAAGGATAATAACGAGAAGGGTCGTAGACGGTAATAAAATTTGATTAGAGTTTGATCATAAATCTTCTTTTTTCATTATCTCGGCTGGCGTCGCGCGACGCGCGGCGTTTGGTCGTCCGCGCAGGGAGAGTGCGCCCAAATCCCCCATGTTTTGACATACATACCCGCTGTATTTATGACATAAAACGCGCTTCTACCGATCTGACATGAGATTTATGAAGTCCGCATGTGTGCTTAAGAGATTGAATTGCTTTTACGCAATGGGAATCCATGTTTTGCGTTTTGAAAGCCAGCTTTCATTTGTGTAATCCTATGGGGACATGGATATTGCAATACCAGCTGTTATTTACGATTTTCAGAAGTTAACAGTGTTCCAATTTTATAATATTTCGTTGGGATCTCTTTCTCGTGGTAGTGTGGTATGTTCTTGTACATCGTGATTGATACTGCTTTCTGTTCTGAAAAGCAGAACAAATTAATCAATTAGAACAGGCATGTTATTTGCAGTCACTTCACAACCAGACGGACATTCATCTCATTGTTTAATTCAGATCAATTAGTATTTCTGAGTATAATGTGAGCTGGCGTCATAGTGTAATTGTAAAGATCGTCGTTGAAGTAATTTTATCTACATTTAAGTAGCTGCCACTGTATCCCAAATATAGAAGCCATGTATATGTAACCTACTTTGTCAGTGAATTCGTAAGGGTAAGTTTTTGTATGCGTACAGAAACTGGCCCCATTCCCCATCGTTCCAAAAATAACGGACCCCGACCCGCGTCTCTATAAAATCAGTCTGTGACTTACTTAGAGTGACATGTGGGACTCATGAGTCATCTTCTGGGAGATCCATTAGTTACAATTCGCCGACTCACGCTCGCTTTTTGAGGGCGCCTCTTATGCCAAATGCTGAATGACAGAACAGTATTTTTTGCTAAAGATGTTTTTATTACAATCGATTTATCTATACTTAACTTTAAATAGATACGGATGGGGTCATTAAGAAGATGTATTTATACAGTTATTAATATAAAGAAACTCTTATCGAGTTTCTTTATATTAAAAAGCGTCATACGTTGACGTGCGTGACCTATAAGCTTTGCGTTTAGACTATAGCACAGCTAATCAGCTATTATCGGTTCTTACCGACGCTAATAAACCTTTATGAATGCTTATGAATTCAAACTACGATAACCTTATCGTTAAACAATCTGGCGTTTTCGCGTCACAAGTCACAACTAACATCCTGGTTACAATTGAAATTAATGACTTTCTGACATGGCGATTATTTATTTTCATGAAAGTTAAAATATTTGGAGGCAGATAAGATCGAGCAAGTGATTAGATTCCCATGTCTTACTTCCGGGCCGACACGCGAGTGCGGGCACTGCGAGCGGTCACCGCCGGATGACTCCGAACATGGAAAGCATTTTAAGCGGTTGTCCTATAATGCGGTGCAGGCTATTGTTACATTTTATTTTAGGCATAAGGTATTGATTTTTTGTTACCGGTGAGTAGCTTCGTGTGATATTCGGTGTTTTAACTTTGAATGTTTCTCTTTGTCGCCATGCCAAATTATAGACGTGGGAAATGCAACTGGAGTTTACAAAGTAACTTATAAAGCCATAAGAAATCGATACCAGCAGCTGTATTACATTTATCCTTGAATATTCCAAGACTAGCGTGTTTCCCGAGTGAGGTGTACAGTGAGCGGTTTGCGGCTCACGAAGCCACATAATACGGCACCTACGTAACGGACCGGCTATCCGATACACCTCAAATCAAATGAAACTTGAAGCTCGCTAACGTCCAGTCCCCTTACAAATAGATTTTCAATACCTAGGTAATACCTATGTAGTTGGGTACGGTATTTGCGGTAGATTCGATGTTGCTTGACTGAATGAATATATTAGTAAAGAGGTAAATATTTTCCTCTGCGTGTTCAAATAGTTTAAAGAAAACTTATAGTCCTAGTCGATATGTGTGTCTTTCAACTTTGTTATTGAAAAACAATTTTTTTTCAAGATTCTGCCGTACACGCATCGTCAAAGGTTTTAATGTCATTTTACTGTCGAAATTAACCGGGGCGCGAACTGTGCAAGTCTCGCGAAGTGCCAGGGACTTCGGGGAGTCGTTTGCTCTACATTGTCACAGAATGTCACAGGCGGTGGCGCCATTCGGGGGATTAGACGTGTGGCCTCCCCTCTCTCCCAGTGTGTGTTTTGGGATTATTTTTTTGGGAATCAGATTCCTAATGTGTCTGGGGTTCTTATCGCAGACATGAGATCCATTAGCTTTAAGTCATAAAGCTTGACATACGAGCATGGCCAACGAGAAATATTCATAAATTTCTGCATTTTTTGATTTAGAATAAAACACGCGAACAAAAAGTTTCATTTTCGGGGTTACAAAGCTTTAGCAAAGTTATGCGTGTGATTACGTAAACGCATATCAGAAATTTTGTGCCTCTACCCGTTACCGCATTGTTCAGATTTTTTAGTAGCGAAACGCCTTTGGTTGCCTTCATTTATTAATCCGGCATTGTATCTTAATACTATTTTGTGCTAATAAAGCACACTTAGGTAATTAATCTTCTGTTTATCGCTTCGGATTCTATCCATTAAAAACTGAGCTCCGTTATCACTTTTGAGAATAGTTGTAGTGCCACTTAATAAGGGACACGCACGCACAACATGAGGCACCCACATTTAAGTTCAATTTTATAGTACATACGAATAAGGGTCGAAAGCCCGCAGCTCCCAAGTAGCACATAATAGCTTATTTCCCCTCAGTTGGATTACAATTTGTGCGGAATCAGCAAACTAGTAAAATCATTGCAAAGATTGTCCCACAAGTGTGTCTATATGAGTCCACCCCAGTTTGCCGAGACCAGATTAAACCGTCTAACTATCGTAATGTTGCCGTCCCATGTATGGGCATCTGCGTCCTCAAGAGTACAGGGGTCGCTGCCCCACCCCAACTTGTTTATCTGGTTATCGATCCACCCGACGTCATCGCGAATTGGTTTAATTTGCGAATCGAGTAACTTTACTGCCGATTTGTTATTGGTTCGCCCGAGAATGTTTGTCCCATTTCTTAGTTTACTACTCCATACATCATTTCACGCAATATAGTGTAAGCTCTAGTATTCTACAATACTTAAGATGATAAAAGAATGCAGTTCGGTTCCTTAGAACTGTATAACTGAGACGGTTTTATGGACTATCGTGTTATATATGTACATTTGGAGCGACCGCACGACCTCTGAATTCTGATCCTGTTTTGTTTAGTCGATATTGTGAACTCCCCACAGAGCTTCCTTTTCCTGTGAAGCTTTCCCCAAGGATTATTCTTACAAACTTTTGAATGGTGACTTTCGTTTAGTTTCATTTCTATTTTCGTGGTCTATACAAATATGTTCGTAGATCATGTAATAACATCTAATGGTGTTTGGTGAGTCTGTTTTTCTTTTTTAGCTTTACATTTAATTTGTAGTTCACACTGTAGGTCTATGAGATTTAATTCTGGTAAGACGCTGTTTTTCTTCACCGTTTTGAGAGCAGTGGTGATGAAATAATTTACACAAAATAAAGCGCCTGTCTGGGTTCGACCTACAACTCGTAAGTCGCGGTCGTTACCAACCATGAGGAAACCGCTATATTATCCTAGAACCAAAAATTCCAAGACCCGCGTGGTGGATTACGGCCCACTTCCTCACACCGAGAAGAGGCTTGTGTCCCAGCAGTGGGAACATTATCGGCTGGTTATGCTAAGATGCTGTAATTTGTTCTTAGTAGGAAAGAAGCTTTGTAGGTAAAACTGGCCGTAGCTTGAATAAAACAAGAAGCAAATGTTTAAGTTCTATAAGTTCGAAGAAGATACTTAGATAGTTCGAACGCTTACATTCTTACGCGCTGACGTCAGTCATGTCATGTGGCGCATACATAAACCCAAGTGCATGCAGTCCCAATACTCCGATATACGTTAATTGATGTCACTTAGCAACATCTATTCATACTGAGTAAATTAACAGATTGCTTTTATTAAGTGACAAAATAAATGACTAGTAAAATTGTTCTAGTGTATTTGTAAGGGTCCGCGATTGTATAATTAGTTGTTTGTTGCAATTGTTTCGATAAGAACTGAGTGATGTATTTAGGTGACTGAATGATGTTTATTCCTTGTAATTACACAGGCGCCTAGGTTTATCAAAACTTTATTACGTACTTCATGTCAACCTATTTCTCTTGTGTTTGATAGCTAAACAATCTTTTGTGCTCTACCTTATTAACACAATTTACTTGGTTCTTGAGACTCCACATACTTATCAAGAAACAAAAGCCCACGTCAATATTTCTTCCTATTCACATACAGAACACATTCAGTTCTTATATCGTTTGATCTCAAGAATATCTCGTGTTCCTGTATATTTTCCTGTCCCGCAACATATTTGCCCTCAACAAAGGAAAACTCCGTGGTGGACTTTTCCGTTTCTGAAACTTTATTTAGCTGGGAAAATTAATGGTCTGCGACATTACTATCCTAGTTTTGTTACGAAGAATAGAAATGTTAACCTTTAAGGCTGTAATAATAAGGTTCCTCCGTAATAAACACTTAGATGTTCTCTGAAATAATAGTATCTCCAAAATAGAGTCCATGTTTCGTATGTCAAAGGAATCTTTCGTTTTTTTGTCGCTAGAAGATTACTAATTTCTCTCTTGGATCGTTTTCAATATGTTTCTCGATTCAGTCGGCTCTAGTGTTTATAACTGTCCAGGTGTGAGGTGTCCCCAATTGTTCGTATTCTGCGTCGTGTCCTCCTACGTATTTAGAACGTTCTTCAGACGAGACCGGCCAAACGTAATTTGCTTTTTGCTCCAGTGACGTGAAAGTATGAACGTTCGGAGAGTCCTGATTTGTAATTCATTGGTCAGTAAGATTTATTTGATATCACTTTCGAATAAACTTTATAACGCCTTTTATTAACTAGATGTTAAAGAAAATGATTTATGTACGCGTTATTAGTTGTGTCTATGTTTACCTGTCGGTAAAGACGACATAATAATACATAAGTAAAGAAATTCTTTACTATCTGATACTTAATAGGTACGTCGAAACTTTTATACCTAGAATAAGTCTTATTCTGAGAATAAACACTGTCAAGAATAAATTTTGGACAGTGTTTCCATACTAGAACTGTCAGACGTCAATTTTATTCCACAGATAAAAGATATCTGACTTTGGAGAAATCAGCCCTTAGTTAGATTACCTGATAATCACACACGATCTCTGAACGCAAGATTTAAACTCGTTTCGTTAAACACGAGTAATGTGAGAGCGCTGAGCCAGTTCAGTGCAAAATAACGTTTGCCTGAACTTTACTCTGATAAAGTTTATCACGATAATAGGAGACGTAGAAATACCATTAAAAATAATAGAGTCGGAAGAGAGCTCCATTAAATTTAAATCGCAGTAATTCTTCCTAATATTATTTAGCTAGCAGTTAAATGAATACTGCTTTTTGCTGCTTTGCTCTACTCGGGTGGTTAAAATATGTCTGCAAAAAGGGATGAATACAGCGATATTTAAAATTCATTTCGTTTTAATTCCAGTGAAATAGTCAGGATGCACACACACGTCGTAAGTGATATACACTGCATTTCGGTGCCTGTCGCTGATTCCACCGGCTTGCTTTTATTGCACAGCAGCGATGCAATTTTAAGCCCATTAATCTTTTCCAAGCTGTTTAGGTGCTGCTTCACCTACGCTAGAGCTGCCATCCCACCCTGCAATTTCGTTATTTAAGCAATTTTAGGCGGCGACATTACGTAAAGTTTCACCTCTTCATGTTCAATTTGTTGTTGCTGCAACTGAAATAGCTGTTGTATTAACTGTACTAAGCTTCATTGTATTGAAATGAATACAAACTGTTGTTATATTCCCGGCTACATTACATTAATTACAAAACTTATTCCCTTATTATCTATACTGACAAAAGTTCTTTATTTTGAGTTTGTTTACTGCAAAACATTTCCTGTGTTCAGAGATGCCGCGGCGCCAGCGAGTGATAAAAATGTTGTTACTTGTTAGCAGTAAAACTTTAGGTTCTGTATAACATTTTAATTATTTAAGGAACTCCCTATTAGCCTTCAGTTTGTAATTATCGTCATCATCATAGGGATTATCTGAGATTGTTATTAGAGTAATAATGTCGGTAAGTGTCGGTCGACTGGCAATTAAAATCCCTTTGATATTGCTTTGAAGCGTCAGTTTGTGGGAGTCTAACGGACGCCGATAAAGCTGGCCATTCACGAGATTTATAACCACGCCAAAGTTAACGACTCACCCGCCATTCAAGACACGCACTCTTGCTAACTTGTTTTTAGACGAAAAATGAAGTTTTAAAGCTTCCGAGAACAGCTGACTGAAGTGCTTTCAAAAACGTGATGCCCTCTAGCGTTGTTTTGAAAAATGGCTACTTTGTGCTCGTTGTAGAGAAATAAAATGATAACATAATAAATAGGAAAATTTTCATTCGTATTCTGTACACTCTTTCGACTTTTAATTCATGGCCGCTATTATGTTGTCAAAATGCAGGTCGTATCTCTATGAGCTCACATTTAAACTTCGCGTATAATGTTACCAACACTAGATCATCATTAATATGCAATATTACCGTGCAAATGATCTTTTATGTTTCATATGCGGTAAATGCTGAAAGTTTCGCTGTAGACTACTACTTACGCTTTGTGTTCCCAACTTCTAACTTTGAAGTTACGGCTCTCTATTAGCTAAGTAACTGCAGTAATGACTGTTCCTTATGAACAGGTAACAATTTATGTCAGCATGCAACGAAAATTACTTTATAGCTCTGCATAAATATACAGTGGGTACCTATATCATAATTAGCCTGTAATGTTCCCACTGCTGGGACACAGAACTCTTCTCTGTGACAGGGAGAGTTCATTCGTTCCATAATCCGCCACGCGGGCCCAGTGCGGGTTGTGTGGATGTAACATGTCTTCGAATTTTTTGGGTCTAAGACATGCCGGTTTCCTCATGAGATTTTCCTTCAGCAGTGGTGATGAAATTAAATACCTACACAAGTGGGTTCGAAAACTTACGATCTACAACTCTTAAGTGGTGAGTTATATAGATAACCACTATATATTTTTTAAATCTATGAATGGGATGAAGTATTAACCAATATTTAGTCATGGAAGAAATTCGCGTCATAAATTTTTAATCAATGTGTGAAATTATTGAATTAAAGCACGTTAAATTAAATTAATCGCTCAATCGTTTAAGCAAACCGGCTCAACAATTTGTAGTATACTTCGATTAAGCGAAACCTGTCTAGAATTTCTGCAGCATTCGTAGATTCGTACTACGTGTGTTGATTACTTCATACATTTCCTCGTAGCTCAATACTTCCTTTGAAATAAAAGCTCTTCGCTTGTATGGCAAACTGCAGGTTATGTTACCTCAATAATTCGTATACTCAGGTATTTCTGGGATATATAAGCTTTGATCTAGTGACAGCCTCTTGGGAGGTCCGAGAATCGAAGACAGGATGTTGTGAAAACCGATAGGAGATTTCATCTTTCATTTGATGAGTATGTGCAATACTGAGGAGTGGATGGATTTCATTAGCATTTTCCTAATAGGTGCCTATTAGGGCTATTTCGCCGTTTGGACATTGATATGGAATGAAGCAGAAAGGTGTGGAAATGGAGCAGTGGTGGCCCAGTGGAAACGGCCAGACTTACGAATTGTAAGTCGTAGGTTCGAACCCTTGCAGGCGCTTTACTTTGTGTAAATTATTTCATCGCCACTGCTCTCAAACCGGTGAAGGAAAAGATCTTGAGGAAACCGGCATGTCCTAGAACCAAAAAGTCGAAGACAAGACATGTGACATCTACTAACCCGTTCCGGGCCCGCGTGGTAGATTACGGTGCACTCCTCCTACTCGTATTTTTGAATCCTCCTGATTCTCACAGAGGAGGCCTGTGTCCCAGCAGTGATTATAGGCTGATTATGCTAAGGAATGAAGAGTTGGGTTTCTGCATCAACAAAATCATAACCTGAAATTTAAAATGTTATAGTCTCACATGCACAGTACAATACTAATATTCAAAAGTTGAATGCTAACATCTCAGAATAAAGATACACTTAATGATTCTAAGGCTAACACCTAATAGGATAATGACGAGCCCATCAATATTCAGCATTGAGCCATCAAAGGCTTCGATAACCACGAACTGTTATAAACCATTGATTGATTTACTTTAAGATTTATTTCTTTTTTACTCGTAAGATTTATTCTGGGTGTCCACAACATTAATCTCTACGTCATCCCAGATTGTTGGACTACAGATTTATATAATCGAATTACACGCTTTTCAATGACACGTACCTATGCGCGACGCTAATACCGAGGATTTAACTATGGCCGTGAAATAAAGCCACTATTAAACCGTATCGAATGCTAGCGGTGCGTGCCGTAACATTAAACAGTTCCTTTTGTTGGTAAAGCGTTTAGCAATCAAGTTGAACGCCACGACCATTGTGGTCGCAACTTTATGTACTTTTATATGTTCCTGCGAACCCGGGAATGGCCGAAGTCCCCCGCTGTGTGTACGGGCCCTAATATAAAATCTGTCTTTTCTTAAATTCATTTCGAACTGGCTCCTTTTATTCTTCGTATTTGCTTTGTATGTATTCTTGGTCTGTTACCTTGGGAAACTTTCCTAGGAAAGAGATAGAGACAGCACTCTCTGTAACTTGGTCACATGTTAAATAATGTAGTGTTTGAATCTCCCACGCCTAAGATCTCCTAGTTGGTAGTTTTCTATTAACTACTTTAAATTCATGATTAAATAAGTATATGAAATTACTTTAATGGTATTTGAAATACAGTAAAAAAATGAAAATTAAGGCCTTTTTTACATCTCGTTTGAGAAGTGAATAAACACGTTTCCAAAAAAATAAAACTTAAACACTTAGTAGCTTTTACATTGCTAATAACCGATGCATGTGTTCCACAAAGTAATGTACATAATTACAGTTTCAATGAATAAAGAATGAAAGAACTCTTTGCCCGAATAAAGTGCTGTAACTTTGAAATTCAAGCTTAATTCCCTTTAATGAGGGTTGTTTTCGCCACAACCTGATTAAATGTGTATTCTTGTAAATATTGCCTATCCTGAGAATTCAAAGCGACTACTAAGAGAGTGCCTTACATTGTACAATTGCTCTTAAAGTATTTCTCAACGGAGCCTCGAAATAACATTGCCTTCAGTACAACAAGCTACCTATGATTAGTAAATTGAAACTTTGAAAAGCTTTTAGACTCCAAATAACATATATAGAAAAAGTGAAGTAACTTTAGTGAAGGGTCCGTTGATACGTATCGCATTGGGTTGTTAGCACCATAAAATATCGAACTTGAGGGTTCAATTCACGAAGACATAACTCTTTATTTGAAGAATTATATGATTAGATTTTCACACGCACCTTTTACCATAGAACGCAAGAAGAACTTTGAAACAGAGTGTGCCAGCTGGTGAATGTCATATGCAAGTTGTAAAAGTCAATTGAGCGAAGCCGGCTTGTTTTGATCTTCATCCGGAAAGCTACCAACGAATGTGCAGCCAACTAACTTAAGCAAAACTATAATAAACTTCACCGCTGCCTGTTCTTCGCCCTGCGAAATGTCAACACCGTAAACAACCTGAAATTCTCAACACTTTGGAAGGAAAAATAAACGTGAATTTCACACAAAACGTTTAAAACGTTTCTCGGGAAACATTTAAACTTATAGTGAAAACCACTAAATTCAACCATTCATTTTCAAGATTAGCTCAACCACTGACAAATGCGGGCGCGAGCTTTATTTTCAAATGTGTATTTAGCACTTTGGCTTTGAACTGTGCTAATGCGTTTCTATCCTAAACAACGCAAGAGCTACAACCGTTTGCAGCAAATTACACGCAAGTAATAACATGTGTATTCCCTAGACGCAAGTTAATGCGGTTTCATTGTGTTTGTGGCGCGCTCTGGAACATAGATAATGGTTGCAACGTGTCAGCCGCTGCACAAAACGTTCGTTGCTGACCCTGCAATTTGCATTTTGTAGCGCTCACCGACAGCAAAAACACTGATTGTGGTTTGAGAATTGTTTGCATTGCCAGTAATCACACAGGCACGCGAAATCGTAATGGGAACATGAAGAGGATTATTAGAGGCACTGAAGTTTGCAAACTATAGGGCTGACTGCACAGTGCTCGTTTGTGTTTCACCAAGCGTGCTAACTTAAGTAGGTACCTACGTATGGGAACTGCCAAATAATCCACCTCATTTCAAAAGATCAAAATGTCCTCAAAGGTTTTGATCTTTTGAAATGAGTTGGACTATTTGGCGGAATATAAAATTAATCTTTCTACGAATTCGTCTAAATTAAAAATAACTGTTGCGCAGTGTTTCTCCGTATTTAGTGACAGCGTCCTAGTCATAAATTAGTGCCATGCCTATGTATGAAAGATGGTCGCACTTGAATCATTTCATGTGGATCGCCACATGAACCAAAACGTTGTGAAAAAGCGTCTACCGAAGACTGATATTGATTTATGGATAATGGATATTGATAGTCATATAATTCCACCCACAACCAATTCCAAAGCTTACATTTCATAATTTCGTAGCTTAGCTTATGAGCATCCCTAGAATCCTTTTAGGTAGAATTGCCACCAAAATCTTTATAAAGGACCTTAGTTTCCAAAAACCGAAACCGTTGATACAAAACGATCCTTAGACAACTGAACTTATATTTATTTAGTCGTAATGAATGTTAATTAGGGTGAAGATCAAGAAACCTTAACCTACGTAAGTGCCTAAGGCCAATGTTTTCCAAAAGGGCAAAGGTGTTCTGACTTAGGTACACCTACAGTTCGCTGAGGAGGTTTTAGAGTGGGGTTAAGCCGATCAACATTCGTTGACACAATTCTAATCCAGAGTAAGCTTGTAAAGTTGTTACCGCTTTTGGGGTAAATTAAAAATACTAACTGTGGCAATGGCAAAAAAAGGCTTTTGTATTCAGGTGGATTTTTTTCTTACCACGACTCCCTGTCCATTAGGTATCCAACTTACACCGGATGAAGAAGAAGTCCAGCTTACAGAATGTGGAGTCTATTAGTAGTCTATGGAATAAGTGCTGGTTCATCAGAAGTAGCCTTATCACTTATTTTCATTTGTAAATAAATCATTCTTTCTTTTGAAACAAAATTATGCTCAAGAATTACTTTGCCAAAGTTTTGACTCGGAGTTGTGCCTTGTTTCATGCCAATTGGGTCATATTTTACGTAACTTACACTTTTACGATTAACTGAACTCCTGGCAGCATCAATACCGCTTAGAAGTCACGCAAGGCATGAACTATTGTTTCTATTTCCTTGTAAATGAAAATCACCAATTTGAATATACATCCACTAGATGTTTTTATTCCAGAATCGTGGAGTACGAAAGCGTTCTACAGCTAGAAATAACCTGAACAATAAGTTTATTTTTAGATTCATCGGAAAAGCTCGTAACTTGAATGTGGGAATGTGGGATGTATTGATTTTATCATTTGCTGGTATGACGTAGGCCAAATCATGTTTGAGTACAAGTTACGATTTCTATTTTCATCACAAAGCTGACCCTTCACTCGTTTTCAAGAGTTTCTTTTGAAACGAATCCTATTTGGAATAGAATATTTTTCAAGGATATCGGTATCTTTTAGGTACGGAAGAAAGCTCCGCTATTCGATAATTCTAGTTACTCTGTAGCCCCAGTGGTTACGTCATCTGTCGTGTTGGGTATGATGGCGCAACGTGGACACATCAAACGCCAATGTTCATGATTGTGATTGACACTTGATAGTCTTGGTTTATGGCAGTACGCGTCGAATTTTTATGACTGTTTCCTCATCCACGTAGATGAGCTTGTCTCTTCCTCACCTGTAAAACAAAAGAACATCAAGGAGACTAGAGTAGTGTATGTGAGCTCGTTTGTTTAACGAGGTTGCATTGTGGCAATATGGAGACGCGCCGTCTAGCCACTCGCCGACGCCGGCGCGGCTAGGACGAGGACAGGGGTGGTCGTAACATCTACGCAATCCTTGTTTCACTTCACGAATTTTGATAGAATATATTTCCCCCGAATTTTCGTCTACGTTTTCAGACGTCATCAATCAGGGGAACTCAAACTGTGTATTTACACAAAATGGAAAGCCCCGAATATCTATTCTATTTGTTTTTGTAACGAACAATTTCTCATGAGCCAAGTAGAACTAAGACACTTAGGTTGCTCACAGTTCCTAGGCTGTAGGGTTTATATTTTGTTGCAATAAAAACTTCATGAGATTCTTAATCTGCTAAGCATCTTAGGGTATGGGCTCTATTTGAATACCTACCCACGTTTTTATTGTAGCTGCTAAATACAATTTCTAGATACGGATGTAAAATTTTAACAGTTCGTTTTATATCGTCACATTGTTCATAAAATTCGTGAAGTGCCGGCCGATGTGGGTGTTTTATTGATGTTCTATAATAAAACGTCGGATTCACTTAGCCGCCGTTTAATTACGTCTTCGTTTTTAAGTGTTATATGCGAGTCGTTTGTTTCCAAGATCTTATTTGACAAAATATCCATATAAAAAAATGGGTCAATTACTTATCAAATCGTTGTCTATTCAGAGTTTACAAAAATCGCCCACATCTAGCGAACTGAAATTGCAAGACATCTCAAAAGTACAGATACATATAGACTTCATAAAGCGTTTTAATAAAAAAGATATTGCCAAATATTTTATGGATAACTTAAACGTATGGCTGTGTGCCATAATTTTACTACGGCATTCATCTATAAACTAGAACTCGTAACTTAAGAACACCGGATTTCCTTATGATGCTTGAATTTCTCTTCCTGAGTATTGAAACTAGTCTTGTGCAGTTAAGAATTACTTAGCTCGGGACGTCTCCGGGGAACGTTTCGCTGCAGAGGCGGGCGTCAAGTTTGAACCAGCTCTGGTGTTGTAGTCAAACTTTTGACGCTATTTTCTGCAAACTTCTCGTTTGATTAGGTAGGAAAACTTGAGACAAGTTTCTACAAGTCTAGTCAAAAGTAAGATAAATAGATACAACAACTTACAAAATGTAAATACATTTGAAGGAGAAATAGTTTATTTCGTATTTTCCTTCTTTATTTTCTTAAAACTTTGTAGCTGCTATGGACGGGGATTTCTATTAAACAGACAGCAATAAAAAGTAAGAGTACATTACTTACAATATGAAACTACAAGTACTACCTACTTTTGATTGCCTATTCGACCCTTAAAAAGACCTTTCTCAAAGTTGGGACTTGGGGCTCAACTTTATTGCCTTCGTTTTACCTAGCATCAGCTTTATGTTCAAATATATTTGAAACGAAGTCTAGCATTTTGTTTATTGTAAAAGCTTTAAAATTGAGAACTCTATTTCTGATATTGCATCTTTCATAATTCCTTACAAAAGAAAGTGGTGGTGTCTTCATTTCAGGTCTGATTGAAATCGGAATATACTGCATTGAACAGACTAATACAAAAGTTCCGTTCTCAAGTAAAACGTGTAAAAGGTTGGAGTCAGTGTTGCAGCAACACATCTCCGTAATGAGGTAACACACCGTGTAACCGTGATTAAGCGGCTCAGTTCAGTGGGTGTTCAATCAAACGAAACCGATACTCGCAGGAGTTACAGAAGCCGGCTACACGAATCACAGCTTCCATTAATACTTGTTAATTGACATTAATGCTCACGTTAAGCTCATGTGGTTTACTTTCAATTAATTAAACAGCTTCTTAATTAAATAACTATCTGAATACATTTACCGTTTACTCATTTGGCACGAAAAACTGCTCGTGACCAAAAAAAACAAGCAAAACTGCGCAGTTACTTAGGTAGGAATGTGTTTAACATGGAATTTCTTAAGAAAATCTTGTAGAAACTTAGGAACTTGTTCGAACTAATATTTAAACTTGCTCAGGAAATGCATTGCCCGTGAACAGGACCGTAAGATCCGGGGAAGTTGTAACGTTAGACTCATTTAAAAGATTAATTATTTCATCTTGCATTTGTACTTACGTAAGTACTTAAGTTAATTAAAACTCTTTTTGTTGCTAGAGCTGAAACCCATTCGGTTTCCTGTTTCCTAACTTCAAACGAAACTTATTCGATTTTGTTTGGAGTTCGTTGGGCTCAGGCCACTAAAAACGTGACATTTATGTTTTGGAATATTTTTGATGAAATATTAGCGCTTTATCTATTGGAGCGATTGCTGGTGACCATCGATGATCGACACTATCTCACGATAACTGAATGAAAGCTTATCCTATACTTACGCTTTAAGGTTTTAAACAGTCGATAACTTAAAATTTTAGAAAATCTGTAAGACGCATGACATGAAAGTTTAAAATTACTATCTAATTACTGTTTATACTCAGTTCTTGTTTGCGCTTTCTTTCAAACTACTTTGTTTATTAAGATTTATTCACTGCAAATTACCTACTGAGTGCACCCCTGGCTCTGACCCGAGCCTCTGCTCTGAAAAGTTTGAAACTTGTTAGGCAAGGATTATTATTTTCAAGATTTCTGTGCTCCAACTCAGCTCGGACTTTGTATATTCTTGTGCCTCCACAATTCTACATGCTTCAAAACGGGTTCTTAAAAACCTACTTATCAATGTCTTGGATATAAAGTTAAAAATAGCAACAGGCCCCGTCTTTTTATTTTCTTTCTAAGTGGAATCCTGACTCGAGGATCCACAAGAGGTTAGGTCGGTTGGAATGTTTATTAGCGGTCTGCGGGAATCCAGCTCTGTGATTGCGGCAAAAAATGTACAAAATGAACGTCGTAGAAAATACTAAATAGCTACCGTGGAAAATTAACAATTTGTTAGTGATTCTTGAATATCAATAATATAAACGAGTAATGTGTAAATTAATTAAGAGTCCTAACAGTATTAAAGCCTGACGCCATTAGTCCGGGGAGCGGCTCGTAACATAAGGTGCTTCCATTATGAGACCTGTCCGTAATGGGCGCCGCGACCTAATGACTTCGAGAGCTCTTCAGGTAAAGCGCTCTTTAACTCGATATTAATAATGGAACCCCTTCATTGTGATTACCCACATGAAGCCATTTAAAGCTCTGTTTTGTTTTAAAACGGCCGCATGCCTAATTTTTAAAACGGTATGCTTGTTTTTTTACGTCCACAAAAGTACTATAGAGCGTGTATATAAAACAAATAAAAAGCTTTTATACATATTTGTAGATGCTATCAGCTAGGTGCCGATACCAATTTTATGCACTTTGTTACAAAACGAATTCCGGGAATACTGGCACAGTGTGGCATGTTGAATCGATCGTCGGTATGTGCTGCCGTTTAGAGAAATATGAATTCCAATGTCAAAGCCGAAGTGTACTCCGTGAGTGTAGTCGACTTTGACTTTGCATGTATTAGACTGCGCTCTTATGCCTTCAATAAAATGGAATATTGATCCCATTGACTGGATGTGTATATTGAGTATGAGCGGTTGCCTATCTGAGTGAATACTGATATTAATCCCTGCATTCGACGCTTTCGGTGCATTGGCCGGGTTGACATTTAATTAAATTGACTCGTGTCTGCGCGAACCAGTGACCCGTCTCGTTCATTAACTAACTACGTAATATTAAAACATATTTCAGCTTCCATCATGTTATTACATTAGCTCAAGGGATGCAAAAGCCACACCACGTTGATATTTTAGTTTTTGTTGGCAGTAATCAACTAATTGCATAACATACAGCGTTGCAGGTACATCTTGCTGCTTGAATATACGGAAGATTAATTTCTAGCAATTTGCTGCGAAGATGACTTATGACTTCCGAGTTTCAGCACATAATTTAGGTTAACGTTAGGGTTATCCAAACAGGACGCACACGAGTAATTACAGTCGAGTTGACATGCAATGCCAGTGCTCTATAAAACCAAAAGTCAGATGTCTGACTGCGTAAGTCACTGGCGTGTTTGGTCATTAATTTAGCGGCGTATTACTTGCATGTTTCGTCATAGCACTCGGTGTCGCGTTCACATTTTGACGTGATTCTACCGACTTTCCATTAATTTCATCAAAACGACATACAAACCAGTTATAAAATACAATTAACCTTTTCATTACAGTAATTACTTACCTACTTGTAGTTTGCAAGTGTTATAGTTTAACGTTCCATGCTTAATTTATAGAGATATAAAACATTTTAGCATTCCCTTTGCCGACTTGGCAAATGTATTAAAATCAATATAATTGGGGCTTAATGAACGGCATTCACCAGATCTGTTCGGTACGGTATAATATTTTTTCGTTCGGCTCAAGTAGGTAATTGCTTTTATCGACTTGTTATTTCGGCTGTTTATATGTTATCATCAAATACATATTTCTTCGATAACATGGGGTAATATTCTTTCGGTAACACATAGTTTCAGTTTCCGTTCATCCGTTCTATATGGGTTAACATGATTATTCAGAGAAAACAAAATGTTTTGTAGACACTATAACTCACTCCGTGCAATAAATGTTCAGCTGGGTATTGTGTGTTAATAAATGTTTACAGTAGTACGGTAGATGGCTTCCTCTGGTGCTGTAAGTGAGAGCCAAACGGTCGGTTGCATAACAGCTGACAGATCGATATTGTTATTGTTAGGGAATTAGGTGTTATAGACATTTGGAGCGTACTCCAGTGACTCCGACAGTTCGGCGCTCCAAATTGTATAGCCATTGTATGATTAGACAAATACATTCTACTGGGAATTAATTGTCCTATTCATTGATTAAATGGGCCAATTTTACAATTCAATTAGATCGATGTTGAAAGCTCTACCGCATGCTGACCCTTCTTCGAAGAAGTATAAATACGTAAATAGACAAATAGTCCATGAGACGCATATGTCCATGTCGAAGTTTGGTGTTTGTGTCGTCACATCATATTCACGCAGCAGTATCGAGAACTTGTAGTTGTTTGTCATGTCCCGATCCGGGTGCTCAGGCGCAGCGTACAGAAAGCAGACGCATTCTCGGCGAACGGGCGCGCGGGCGCAGGGTCAACGGTCGGCCAGCGCATGCGCCTGGGAACCGACGATAAATATTTGAATTTCAACACTTGATACATATGCTTAGCAAATTGATTATGGCATGCCCCGAACCAAGTGGCGGTAGTTGTTTATGGTGGAGATTCTGGGTCGAGCGGTAGCACCAGCACCGTATGATCAGTCCTCTACTGGAAATATTACGGTAGCCTATAAGGTTATTATAATAGAATGAACTAAAAAGCTATAGCGTATTGTAAAAGCTATATTAGGATACAGGCGACGAAAAATCATGGGCCCAAATAAAATCTGACCCTTTCAGACTGCTGAAACAAACGGTTCCTTGGTAAATATAAGCTCAACTGGGATATTACAAAAATGCACCCTCGGCTCATGTTATCAAAGATAATATCTTGGACAACGTAGTACACTGTAAATGTGAGCAATATTTTACTTTCCCGCATTAAATCTGCGCTGAGTTATTAATGGTTAGCGGTCAACTAAAAGCAATTTAATAGCAGCCACTAACTACGAGACATTAAAAGAAAGTAGAAATGGGCAGTAAACTTATAATAAATGAAGGATCTATTAATCTTCACACTTGTTTTACCTTGCAAGATAAGTAGCTTAAGACCAGACATTCGAAAGATAGTTAATGCCATCAATATCTTTCTATATAGCCGTTAAGCCTACATTTAGCTACTCTAAATCATCCTTTTCCGCCTCTGATCGGTATCGTTAGCACCGGGGTGATGCTAACTGTACTGGGATTAACGAATAAAAGACTACTCACTTTTAAATAGCGTAATTATTATCGGCTTTAAATTAATAATATTTTTACATCCTTGTCTTTTGGCTTGTCAGCCAAATCTGACATCTAATCTCTTCCAATCTTAACTTAAGTTAATGTTTGTTTCATATTTCTTGCCAATTTTTAACTGACTCGCGGAGGTTGCATGTAAGCACCAAATAGTGGAAACATGGTGTTTGAGATTATGGTCTTTCTGGTGATCGCTATACATGCTCTAAGTATGCAACTAATATGATATAACCGTAGTCTTGCCTTGCCGATGGAAAATTCAGCGGGGTAATTGCTAACATACTATCAGTAGCAATGGGTTTCATTTTGACAGTTCAACAACATTCATTGCGTTATTTACGTTGTTGAGCACACAAATTTTTTGAACATATGAAGCAATGGATGCAGTAGAGCTATTGCTCTGCTGCATCCATTACAATCTAGTTCATTTGATTGATAAATGCAATTAGGGTGCTGATTAGTAAGAATTTGGCCTTCATTTTTCTTCGGCCACTGTTTCAGTTTTTCAGCTAAGAACGCGGCAACGTATAAAGCAAATTGAGCACTTATCAACATCGTCACCATCCTCTAGGCTTATATCAATTTATTTGGGGTTGGTGCAGCACATATTTTTTTCCTCTATACGCCTCTATTAGTTGTCATCTAAGAATTGAATTGCTTGTTATATAAATAATAATAACATCTGTCTCACAATCCGTCCATATTTTCTTTGGTCTGCCTCTTATAGATAAAATAAATTCTTAACTCGTCGTAGTAGATACTAGCACGACTAAATTATTCCTTTAAGCTAATCAGTATCAGACAGTAAGTCAGGGAAATGTCAGGAGAAAGAAGATATCCATGTACCTATATGCATAATACATTACCAGTGACACGCTTGCTAGCCCGTTATCTACAAGCACTGCATTAACCTATTTCTCTAAATCGATTCGTAAACTTGCACACGACAGGCAATTAAATGTTGAATTACCTTTTTTAATAGCTACCCAGAAACGTAAGAAAATAATTAAGACCCTGTTTCTAGATGACAAAACATATTTTATATTCAGATTTCGAAATTATAAACTCTAATAAGCGTAGCGGTTGTAAAAGGATATTGAATGGGGCGTATCGGTGATACGCGGCCAGTCAAAATATATTTTTAATGATAATGTTCCAGTCATAAATATTAATGAAACATGCCTCGAAGACCGACTCGATTTACGGGACAACATGTCGGGTCAACATCACAGGGCCTTGTAAGGCGTTGAAGCGTATTATGAATAAAAAAAAGTATACATTTTTGAGGATAAAAGGGAATTTATTAAATTGCGTGCACCGTAGGGTTGAGCAGCGTGCTCGCGTGTTTCCAGAAACGACTCGAGAGTTAACATTAATCAAAGCAACAATTTATCACGATTAACTGTTTATATTGACAGAAATAGGTATCGTGGGCTGCTGCTTTTTAACATTTTCATAATAAATAAAAAGAGTAAGTTACAGTTATTGTACAGTAAAATATGGCTTTGTTGTGACTTGGGAAGTGGTGTCTATACAAGAGTATAAACTTAGTGCTTAGTTTATGTAAGCGTGCTGTACCGGTATCTGTTCGCAACGATTCAATTTCCGCTATGATATAATCAGATGAAGTCGACGCCAGGCTAATGAAATAAAGCCAAGAGTATGGAGCCGCCGCGCGTCGTCGAACGGGAACGGGAGGGGACGGAGTCAAACATCAAGTTTAAGTATTTAGCGCCAAGATGGTCTGACAATTGTCTAACTTCAAAGATATTGTTTCAGTAAGTTTAATATCGTACAATGTAGAACTGGTGAAGTTTCCTTAATTAAGTAAAAATGTGTCATCTTTTCTTCGGATGAATGCTTTATATTTTTCTCATGCGCGTCCACGCGTATCAAGGACGTATTTCCTTCAGTTCGGTTCCCATTTTGATAAAACATTGAATAGTGCTGCTTGTAAGTGCAGACGTGAAGGGAATTTGAAGAAATCTGAGTGTATCTTCTTTCCTTACTGTAAGTTGCGGGGACTTTGAAACACCTTGGATTGTCTGTTCCCTTAGACTTGTTGGGGGATGAATTTAGTACCTACTTACGTATAGGTAAAATTAGGTATAGATCATAATTTAATATTCTTTCAAATTCAGTTGCTTCTTGATTTTCCAAAGCAAAACTTTCATGGCAAAAACAAGTACTAGGAACGTAACAATTCTGACTTATCGAAGCAATATCAAATAATCTCAAGTAATAAATGTTCACAAAAGGCACTTCCGAGCAATAATGCACTACTTTGTCATTTAATGTCTAGTCGGAAGCGCAAAGAGAGGCAACGTTGACATCAATAACAAAGGCTTATGTCGGAATCGAGGTCCTCGCGGAAATATTGATGTGGACGGGAAGATGAAAACCCCGTTTTTCCTTTGTATTTCTTTTTTTTCACTAGGAAAAAAGCAAGCCTTGCATTGCAAAGAACACGAACGTGACAATAGCCGATAATGAGAGTTCTCAAGCCCCAAGCGTATATTGGAATGAGACACCCGAAATTATATCTCTACTCCAAAATGGAGCTTTACATTCGAGACGAGCGTCTTTAACTGGGTAATATTAGGGATCATGTACATTGTAACATTGTATCTTTAATAGGGCATTGTCATGAATGAACAAGGGAGGTAATTTTGACCGCGCACGTACGCCGTAATGTCTTGCCGTGTGTTAGGAATGTAATAAAACATAGGCATCCTTGTGGAACGGATGTGACTCGCCTTTCCCTATGCCTAAGTAGTGTTCAACAGCTATTTTTGGATATAGGGTAGAATCATGTGGACTTATGTCTGCATACCTAGTAGCTATTTGCACTGGTTATGACAGTAATTGTTCAAGGGTAATTCAAACAACTGTTAACTATATTTATGTAGAGAAATACTTGATTATTTCAACAAATATCTAATCTTGGTAATATACGAGGTGTTAAATCGAACACAGACCAATGAAATAATATGAAGCGATTCCAAAAATCGAAATATAAATGGGAAAAGATAAAATACATCTAAAAGTTCGAGCTTACGAGATACAGATGGACGGATTGATGGATGAAGAAATTATAATGATTCGTGGCTACACTCCCACAATATGTGTGGAAAAGTTTATTTCCCCAAATAAAAGGGAGGGAAAATGATTGCCATAAAATCCGTGTCTTTATGTTTTACGTAGGTAAGGATGAAGACGAAATAGAGAGTGTATCTATTTAAAGATTGATAGACGGTGAAGTAAGTCTCTTGGAAGGAAACACACCAGCTTAAAGTAAGAACATTATGTATGCAAAACCGACAATACCCGAAAGGGCTATGAGTTGTCCTCGCCTCATAAGGGATAAAAGCGTAATCTTCACGCGTACACGGATTTTTGTAAAGAAGCTCGTAAAAGGGTGTACATTCTGTACGATTTTCATAGTCATTGTTTGTAAAGTGTCGCTATCGGAGTATCGCCAGGTTGCTGTTAGAATAAGCTTTTGTTGAGGAATATGTTTGTTCAATGCAATGTTCAAATATTGTCAGGAGTAGTAAGCGCCTCTGGCACCGCCGTGCTCGTTCCGCTTAGCACTGAGACTATAAAAATTGAAGCTGTATCAACACGTTGTTTGAATTGTTCCCCAGAAAGAAGGACACTGGAACAAGTTAAGCAAAAGTTCGCTTCGATAAAACTTGAATAATCTTTGTCTTAGAGAAAATATTATGATTCGGTCGGTAGTCGGGATTCTAAACTTTTTAAAGTAGGCGTTTTATCTTTTCAAAAACCGTGGGTATATTTTTGCTAGCAATCAAGTATGGATAAAAGAACTCCTACACAACTTGCTAACCGTATAAACTTCATGAAGTCATATTAAGAATGTTATGACGACACCCGAAGGAAGACTGCAATGAAAATACTAGATTTATTTGTAAAGCTAAGCTTTGAAAACAAACTTATCGTTTACGGATACTGGACGTGAAACTGATGTTAATTTCATGATCAATTAAATACATTATTTATTATAGCTAAACGCAATATTTTGACTTTTGTGAGCTCGTGCTATTAGTTTGCAATTTAACGTTTATGGCACTAAATGGAATTTGTGAAAGGAAAGATTTGAATATATAGTGAATAATTAAACCTGCCTTGTACCGTTTTGGTTTGTATAAACTTAAATGGGTATGACGTATTGCTGATAACTATTAGAACGAGCCATCTAGTTGGATGGACAAGTTTGGAATGGTTGTTGACGATTTGCACTTGAGGGTAAGTGCAGGCGCAATACAGATGCCACAATATGAGTCACATAAGCAAATAAGATCATGCACAGTTCCTAAAACAGCCCATATTTACTTTGACTGCCCTATTACCTAATATATTAGTCGAGAGAGGATTTCCTTGTGGTACTTATTCTTCAACAGCGATCAAACATGATAAAGTTTAGGTAGGGACTTGAGCAAAAAGAAAGGTCACCTTCCAAGTGGCATAACAATGTAACAAAGGAAAAAGGACGATAGATACCACACGTAGGAATCAAACAAAATGAAATTTAAATTACATCATCTAGATTATTTGATTAGTGTACCAGTGAAGTGTAGAGCTAACATTGACAGAAGCCGGATCTTCGCCGTCGAGCTCGGGACCTGCCGAAGCCACTCGGGTTCTATAGCTCGATCTTCCTCTAGCTTTAGTTTAAATAAGTTGACGTACATTATGCATAAGTTTCATCAGGCGAGTAATGCTAATGCGTTTTGAAGCACCACTCCTCTACGCCGTTGCACTTGGTCGCCCAGCCGATGGAGCGTGTTTCAATAACTTACCTACTTTAATGTATGTGGGGTTCGGAACTTACTATCATACATATTATTAAACATAAAATATAGTTGCGGCTTTTTTCTTTTCATAAGCATCAAAAGTTTCTTCTCAAATGCATGAATATTGAATGCCTCAATATTTGGATGCTTAAAAATAATTAGTTGGTTTTAATAGGTTTTTATATTTTATTTTTTATTTATCCTTCTGATATATTCGTTTATATTTTGTTAATGTGAGGATTTTGTAGGCCTTGTAGACTTTAGATCTGTAGACCATTTTTTTATTTTATCCAGTACCTGGCTGTTGACAGGCCTACGCTGACCTCCCATACCTACTGTAATTTGAAAACATTGTGAAAGCCAAATATTTTTAAAAGAGTAACCGTGGAGTTTCTTGCCTGCTCTTCTCCATATGAAACGACCAATTGGAACCGTGCACCTAGCTTCTGACGTTTCATAAGTTCCCATGTAGGTTTATGTGAAATAAAATGTTTTGATTTTGAATGTACATATTTATAGTATTTTTTATATCGTTTCTATTCAGAAGCTACGTTTATATCGACATCATGCGTCTATTTAAGCCTAAAAAAGTCACCCTTTTACTATTCGAAACTGGCTTTGAACATTGAGAACATAAATAGTTTGTAGTTGTCGCGGAAAACTGCCACTATTTTTATATGTGTAGCGATCTAGGTACAATACGTTTTGAACTTCCTTTTATACATAAAATTCATGATTTACACGAACTTACGCGTCATGAAAACGTTGTTCATATAATTCGTTTTGTTTAAAGATAGTATTCGCTCAAAGAATTACTGAACGCGGAGATCGAGGAAATGGAATCCGAAGTCGTTCTCAAATTCTCGGAGCAAATTGGCTAAACTTCTTAAAGCGCTACCTATCAATTTCAGAAGACATTTCCAATTAAACTTCGTTGTGCGCTTTACTTAGCATCTTTGACTCTTTTACCAATTTAATATTATTAATGTATCCAAAAGGATCTACCTATTTACATGCTCTATAATAAATAATCACCAGCGCTGTTTATTTTTCAAAATTGAATATTGCTTTGAAAATCCGTTATGTAATGAGAATTTGAGCCTTTGTCCAGCCCGGAATCCCTCGGGTCCACGTGCCTCGGGCTTTGAATACATTGTACGTTCATGCCACTCTTTATACACGTCATAATATTTATATGTATGTAGACCTACATACAAGAACCACAGCAAAATAAATTGTAATTTATGCCATATTTTAAACTCAAAAGTAGCCGCCGAAATATTTAACCACGCGAAATATGTATTTATTTAAGCGTTGTTTATCTTTAAACGGCTGCTTCAAATCAACTAATAGAGGGATACAACGGGAAATAGTCAATCGACGATCGATTACGAACTGCTGGACAGTAATTATCTGCCTACAATGTACGATTATTCGATTTTGCACACTTAAGCAAACTTACAATAACGTTATATTCCGGTTCAAATGGATAATCTACATCGCTTTGGCATAAAGATCGGCTGTTAAATTTGCGTGGAATTAGTCATACAGTGCCTAGAAATAGCTATTAATTGATATGTTCGGCATTGTAGATAGAGCACGCTCTTGTTAGTGTTCGTTAACTCAACAATGTACCTACTATAAGCTTTGTGGTGCTGCCGCTCTCAACAGCGAGGGATCGAGACGTCTTTGACTATTAATCCACTAATTGAAGATGATGACAAGTACCTACAAGTTTTACCCAAGTTTATTGATTAAATGTTAATCTGCTACACTTTAATTAATACCGAAAGTGGGAGTCGATATCAAAGACGATTTGACGATTTAGGGAGAAGGAGGTAAGTTAGAAGTCGCGAAGTTGCGTGGGTAAGTAGCTCTTTCGTATAAATAAACACTTCATACTGGTTCGATCAAAAGGATGAAGACTGAAAACTCGATGTTTTCGTATTCTCTCCACGTAACACAAATGTATCTTTCATATTACTTTTATTCTTACATCAATTGACTTTTACCATTCGAACTGAAGTCTGAAAGTAACGGCGTATTGTTCGGGGCTGATAAATACCATTTCCGGAAAAATGTAGAGAGGAAAGTAAAAAATCCTCTCCTTATTTTCCGCGTTTCGCCTGGTAATGTGATTTGGGTACCGGGAGTGCAATTGTGACAAGCCCATTATTGAGTTTCTGCCAAACTTTGTAAACAGTGTGCGTGCAAACGGGAAAAAAAGATTCGAAACAGCGTTTTGATTAGTTTACTGTTTTATTTTCTTGTAAATTAGCCTTAATGTGCCAGAGACGTATAACTTAATGTAGCATACAATAATGTTACCTATACTTAAAGAATTCTTAGGTATCTGTTCGGTAGCTATTTTTACATAACATGAATATAAAGTACAAAGACTACATAATGGTGAAAAGTTTTAATGTATTACAGAACTTATTGGAATAATATTGCCATTATCATGTCTAGAAATCTTATGCAAAGAAAACCTTTTCATTAGGTGATAAAAATACGCAAATTAGATGAGAAAAGAACGGCGCGGCGCGCGAGCGTGTGAATACTTTACATGCGAGAACATGCAGATGCGTATGAATGGCCTCACATGAATACCCACGTTTTTAGTTTTCACAACTTTTTGTTGCTCACATCATGCTGACAGCGTTAATTAGTGGCTGAGGGAAATATACTACGGTCGCGTAGCCCCGCTACGTGCTACGCGCTCCCGAATCAAATTACAAGTTACAATTAATTAAAGAGGTTTTAAACCTAAATTCTTAGTCACAAACTTATTTATAGCTTGTATAATAAAATAAAATAATTTCTTATTCTATTAAACATTCCTTAGAAACATTCGAATTAAAACTTTCTGCTTCCGGTTCCTAATAAAATTATAAACATGACAACAATGTGGTTGTGATGGTACGCGGTGGCACCGTCAATACGAAGTTCCTAACTCTAACTTAGCTTCATTATGTATACGTTGCAAAGCCACATTTTTTTCCACGGATTTCTAATTAGGCAGGTTGGTACGTGTTGGCAGCTTATCCGACCAATTAGCATAGCAAACGAAGGAGCTTACTTACACCGTGTGGTAGTCAGCGCGGCCTCATTATAAGGGGGTCGAATGATGCGCGCCGCACAGCTGCTTCCCGAGCGTCGAGCACTCGCTGCTGTTATAATATGCAGCATCTATCTCATCAGCTAGAACTAGAATACAATCGGCTGCAAGCTGCAACATGGCAACCGATTTATGTCCCTCATTGTTAAAATTGTTTATAATAGTTTTGAATATCTATTGTTATGCGAGAACATTAAAGCACCTAGTTCTGTTTTGAATGTAAACTTGGTAAAACGTGCCCAAAATCTAATAAGTAGGAGTAACTTTTATTGTAACCCGCAGCTTCCAAGAAATCCAATTCAATTGTAAACGAAACTTTATTACATGGCCACACAAAACTGATAGGCGGAGTTAATTGAATTTATTTCGAATTGCTCTTTTCCAGTCCGGAGCTAATATTTATAGTGGACGATATTGCTTTTGGCATAATCGGTAGCTCATGTATCATTCGTAGCGTCTGACATAGCTCTATTATTAAGTCCCAATCGATAGCAGTCATGTTTGGGCGGTGGGCGGTTAAATACTCGCTCGAATTCCTATCTAGATTTTATTTTTCGATTGGGGGACAATGTCTGGATGCCTACATTGTGTGACGCTTGATTGCGAAGTATGATTGCAAAATATGATTTGAATATTGATGTGAATGTTTATTTTCATGAATGTTCGTGTGATCACTGATAAACGTGCATAGCATCTGTTACTAATAGGATGTTCTCGGATATCGTACGTAAGAGATGACCAGGGATCTTATCAGAAATGTGCAGCTGCAGTATCATTTCACTTGCATACTAATACTTAGCATAATTCTCAGATCACGAATTCGCAGTTGGTCGGGAGCGTGACAATTTTGGCAATATCCACCCAGAATAGTTTCGTTTACCAATCTACTTAGCAGAACTAATACGGCACGTACATTTATGGTCCCTACTTAGATATAGCAAAATCTAATTAAAACGAAATCAACAACCTACAGCAAGAAAGATCTAATCTAAGCTTAAAGTAACGTTGAGTCGTTGAATAATCAATAGTTTTAGGTGCACAGCTAATAGTTGATAGCGTTGAAAACACCTATTCTGAACAAACTAAGAGTATTTTCCAATTAAAGTTTTCCTATGAAGTTTGTTCGTAGTACGTGACGCAGAACGAATTGGTGTCGCAGATGTCGATAGACAATGTGCCGACTAGGCGTTTTGTGACACAGTTCTAAAGTTAACGAATTGTTCAAATGACTTTCATTTTAGGAGGAAAATATTTTATCTTTTCTTTTATGTGAAGGGTTGCATTTTTCATCATTTTTGCTCTTTTATCCCGAAAGTAAACGTAGGTAAGTATAATATAAAAATCTTAATTTTTCTATAGATATTTTCAGCGTTGCGTGCTGAAACAAAATACACAAAAGAAAAACTCGATGTTTCACTTTTTCCTTATCGTTGTTATTTTTGAGGCCTTACATCTGTCATTTGTCTGTTAATTAACTTGCTGGACGCGAAGGCATTTTTCCTTTTCTGTTTTAAAATTGGCTCTTTCTCATTTCCTCGATCAATAGAGCTGTTACGTCACAACGTTGGCAATATTAGCGCGGAGTCGGTGCAATATCTTTAAATGAAACCTTCAGCTAGAGGCGGCTGTTCCGTGCTACTACCGCAACAACAAATTACAAGCGCCGAGTATCCGGAACCCAATATCATATTTTAACAGAATTTAAAATGAAACTTGAGTTTTCATGTACGCGGATTCAATGTGTAATGAGTTCATTAATTTTAATAGAGTAGAGCGAGTATTTTTGCAAGCGATAAAACGAGTTGAATTTGATAATTTCGTTCTTGCAACTGCCTAATTACGTTGTCTATTAGATGACTTTCATCAGTGTTCTAGTGAGCAATATCCTGTATACATATGTATGTCATGTGCTGTTCATACATTTTTAGTGACGTAACAGTTACACAAGCTAAATTGTCGTGAAGGCACTCCCCTAGTGCTAGTCGCACGTATTCAAACATCATTTAGTGTATCGTCATTCTGAATACACAGGGCTCCCTCTGCCACATAAACTTGTAATTTATTATATTGTTTATCGCTACGTTTTCAGTTCCAGTAAAAGTATTACAGAACCGAATTTCAGTCAAATAAAGTTAACAAGGGTGTGGTATCCTGTGGGAGAAACCCTTGTAAACTATTTTATTTAGTTTTCGCCGAACTGGCACTATGATGGAAAGTCGGAAAATAGTTGCTGGCCTCTACTTACGTAAGCACATATTTATCACACATAAATGAGTTTGAAAAAGCGAGTAGCCTTCGACATCGGGGTATCTACGAAGCCACTTTATTACGTAAGCCAGTACATGTGTCCCCTTTGTAAACATCCGGGGAAGGGTAATGTATCATGTCGTGGGAAGCACTTTCTGGACATTACGAGATTAGTAAAGAGATTACTAATTAAGCTAATACCCATTCGGTTTCTATTACCGACATGGGTACGAAGGAAAGGATGTGAGCTGGTTATTAAACTATTATCTGTGTGGCTCCCACGCTGTTGTTGATAGGTCTTCCAGGCTCCAATCGTTTGCAAGCAAAAGGGAAAATAATGTCCATTATAAACTTGAAATCTATTTGTAGTAACATTAGCCAGCTTTTAACGACGTTGTAAAGAAAAAACTTTGTTGACTAAGGAAATATCTTCTTTTACATTAACCGCATGCCAAGTCAACGGCCTCATGAAACTGTTCGATGCCACATTATATGGAGTGATAAAAATTCCGCTTTCGTGTGTCGGTATCGATTATAGCAGAACACATTAGCGCGATAGTATCAAAACACTTGTCGGCTCGTGTCGCCACTCTCCGGAATGGAGCAGCGACAGCCGCACCCCGGGGACCAACACACATAATACACCCTGATGCTGATTATACAACCATTACTTGTATCAACATTTTGTGCACACAACAGCATATGAGCTTTTTATAACAATATTAAGTACGCAAACATAAAATACCAGCACCCGCAGAAAATGAGAAAATATAATGTCGGCAATGAAACACAAATTGTTTTTTAATTCCAAAATACAATAGTAGTTAAGTGAAAAATACAAAGCGATAAACACAACAGAAATACCTGCCGCTGAATTCCAAACGTTATTTGAATAAAGGCTGTATTTTAACAAAAAACTTTAGCCGCGCTTGTAATTCAAACGAGAAAAAAGTGTTTTTGTATTGTTTGCGTTTCAGTATTAGCGTGGAAACTAGTCTGCATTTATTCTATTTACGAGCTACCCGTTGCCACGATCCAAGTTGTAGTTGAATCCTGTCGTCTGTCGGGCAGGCTCTGTGAATAGATCGGCTAAATACGTACACCGCGGCCCGCGAAGCCTCCATTTGCATAATGGACGCAGACAACGCCCTTCGAATGAAACTTGCAAAGCAACCGACAAATCGAACGGTTTCGTGTGAAACAGAGCGGCTCTGTGAAACTATTCCACGTTTTACAAACACAACGTGAAAATGTTACTTTTATACAGAGGGCAACTGAAAGACACGAAACCTGGTCGACCGTTTGCCGAGTCACGCAACGGATTGAGCGATTTTGAATTAACCCACTTTCAAAAGTTCATAACGCCCTGTGTAGGTACCTCCACACCATGCTAGTGTATACACTATTTATTTATTTATAATATCGGCTAAACCATAGTAAGTAGTTCAGCATGTGCGTGAAATATTTCGAAACGCATTGTTTAATTTAGTGGGCGCTAAGTGTTGACATAAACTGGATTAGTGAAATAACAAACAAGGCCCCCCCGGCCTACTGAATACTATGTAGGTGGTTTAAAATAAAAACTTAGCTATCTATATTGGTATATCGCTAACTTCGCGCTGTTTTTCCTATAGCCGGAAGCCATTTTCATAGACATACTCGTACCTACCTTATATTGGAAATTTCTTTGACCGAAGAATTTCTTAATGAAACGATAAATTCCGTTGCTGATCAAAGTATCTAATGTTGCTCAGAGAAAGATTTATAGAATCCAATTATTTATCTCAGAACAAGTTTTAATGAAATTAGTATTTGCAGCTACTAAGCAGGGTCTGGTTTACCTAATCTTAATTACATTAGGTCGACGCTTTGTTATTCATTAATTCATAGTTAATTTAGCCTTTGTCTAATAGACATAGATAACATGTTGTTTGGTTGGTTGGTTGCAATATTACCTACTTATTGCGTAGCTTCAGATATTATTCAATTTATTTAATAAAACATTTGTTTGTTTCAGGTAATGGACCCTTCGTTATCGAGGACGTTTCTCCTCGCCAGCATGTCACACCCGAGGTTTGCGCACACCTACGCGACGGCCTTTTTGCTCAATGTTTTCTTTGTAGATGCCAATCAAATTTCACGCTTGTCGAGCTCTCAGCCCAACATAGCATTTCTTTGTCGTTCGACGACACGTAGTCTGTCGTCCTCGGTTTTTATCGCGTTTCCTCGTGCTCCTCCCGTCATTTGCGAACCCTTAAGCGGCCCGGTGTCGACAATGGACTTTTTATCGACGTACCGCCTTTACTGTCGTGCACATACGCATCGTTTGCCGGTCATAAAGTTCCAAGCGACGCGGCTTGTCTACCGAGCCGTGGAATTTTGCTGCTCTCATGATGTTCCTACGGTCGTTTGCTGACAGCATATGACTCTTGAATTTTAACCAATTTTTACATAAAATGATATCGCATGAGGTGCGAAATGGAGTCGCGGTTTAGTTAAAATTGAATAAAAAGCTTTCAAGTCTCGAGGAAAAGATTAACACAATTTGTAACGAGGGTAAGTCTCACACTTTTGTAAATGGTATCTTTCTACTTGATCCCACTTAACTATTCTTTTGACTTCCAAAACGCTTCCTGTAACTTCAGATAAGTGCGAAGACTTGTGCAAGAGTTGAAGATAAAAAATAATTTAGTAGCCTCGTCCTGGAGGACGTTATCTGTGTTGGGTGCGCGTGGCGCGGGGCGCGGCGGCGCTCGGGTTGCGTGTGTTTACCCGCTCGCCCTCACAAAGCAACCCAATATATCAAGTTGTCAGCTCGACTTTACCGTGAGCCGCAAGATGTTGCTACACGAGCCGCTGTTTGTCAAGTTGTGCTACGCGACGCCCTTACTATTATACACAACATTGTTCGCCTGAAAACCATATAATACTAGCAAACATTAATCATAATGTCACTATACCTTCTTCATATTTTATCCGATACGTAAGTATTGAAAACGGATAACATTGTGACAAATTTCACTTTCATTCAAAGTTTCTAGCTTGGGTTTTCAGCCGCCTGCTCTACTGCCAATTCAGTTGGAGTGGAAATGAAATAAAAGTGTACAAATCACGCGTGAAATTGAGTTCGACCCGATGCTGAAGTCATTGTTCGCTTGGGAAGCTGGCTGCCACTCCGACAACCGACATATCGGCACAGGAACCCCGGCGGCCCACGCTTCGTACAACTTTTTTTCTGACTGTAACATGTTTTCGAAACCCATTTAGATTTCAAGCGGCGTCTAGATGTTCTTCAAATCATTCACATATTCGGAAAGTTAACGGTGTCAACATATTTAAAAAACTTCGAATGGTTTGGGAAGTGTCGTGTTTCCATGACAACCGCGTTGTGTAAAAAAGCTTGGAAGGATACATAATTCAAAAGTTAGGATTCTGGAGCAGTCGGTGGGCGGGCTGGATGTGTACAAAGTTTCATGTTTTCAGCCCGAACGGCGCCCTCGGGACTCATTTATCTGCCAACACAAGGGAAAGAGATAATTAATTGAAATTATGCTGTCAGGTTCACGTAATTTGCACACGTCTGCAAGTCTAAATTATTTTCAAGATTCAATATAGTTTTAAAGTTTCAAAGCTCGCGCACACTCCGCGTAGCTGTTTGTGCTACGGCTACCAGTAACGAGAGGGATCGTTTGAAATGCAGAATGTGTTAGTTGCATGAACTAAATCTTTTGTGACAAAAGGTGCGGTGTATGAGCGCTGGGTGTCGCAGGCGTCACGCTTCAATGTACGCACATACATTACATTAGCATCAACGAGATTGCATTCCCGTTGTAAATGGAGGCAATATCGAAGTGATGGCAGGTCGTAGTGCAGCCGCGCTTCCTCGCAGGGCGCCGGGTCATTTCCATATTATTCGTGCCACGTCCGGTTATGTAAATGGGTCCCGTGCCGAGTGCCGACGCCGAAGCCAGCCTGCTTGCCAGTTCGCACGCTGCGCTATCCGCACCCGAGCCTGAACACGTTCAATCCACCTATCACTTCATTTACCCTGTCATGTCTTGTAAATATTTATTTTCGTCAGCACAGTTTATTAATGAAATATTATCCGGCCCCGCATTTCTATTCAGCACGGAAGCTTACAAAATAGAAGGACAAAAGCTCCAAATACAATACCATTTAGCTAATGTCAATTTATGGTAGTCGTCAATTTATACATTTGTCTGCCTTTCGTCCATGCTCTTTGAAATATCCGTCTGGCAGCAAGTTAATGGCAGTAGATTCAATAGTAGTCTCTCTAATTTAGGATCGAAATATTGCTTGTTAATACAGTTTGAACTGAAACGGAGAACAGTTTCATCACTATTGAGCGGTCTGCGGTTTTGCCCTCTGTCCATAAAACCTCAAATTAAAGCTAATAGTCTATTACAGTGTTAAATTAAAACGCAACCAGATCTGCATATCAATCTGGGAGTCCATCCACATAAAGATTATAATAATACACACGTCCAGTAAAACACGTATTAATACTACCTACTGTCAATGAAGTTTAATTAATGTAATTAGTCGGAAGCATGGTTACGTCGCCGCTGAGCTGGGGGACACCGGTGTCGTGTCCATTCATCGTGTCTTTTATTATTTAGTAATGATAGGTCGTGGAGTTGGACACGCACTACTCATTACTTACTACACTACGTAGTAAGTAGTAGTCATCTATTGAATTTTAAATACATAGTAAGCGACTTACCTACTTAACTTGACATAAGAAAACATAACATACTTCAGGTTTATTTTACAACTAGCTGTGCCCGCGACGTCGTTCGCGTGGTGGTCGGAAAACAATAATGCGTCTTTTTATTAAATCTTTTTCTAAAATACAAGTAGACTAAGTTACTCCTTATAAAGTCCTTTCAAAATAGGCCCAACCGTTTCGGCGATTAGCCGGAACAAACAGACTGATAGACAATTTTTTTTAATGATTTTTTTAAATAAGTACCGTATATACATACTTTCATATGCATTTAGTAAAAAGATGTCATTTTGACATTATAAACAAACAATTCAATTTTATTTATTTGTATACACATGCAAATAAATAACGTTGGGGTGTTGTCTTCTACACAGAAGACAACAAAAAACTATCCATAAAGTTTTATGGTCATACAGTCAATAAGCCCTAAAAATACATTTTGCTGCTACTCGGTATCTGCTACTGCAAGCTTGCACATCTTCCGAGCCATAAAACACCCCAACGTTTTATTGCAGCACGGAAAGTATGTTATGTTTGCAGAGATTTAAGGCAGACAATAAGGTTTAGGCCGATTTTGGTATCTACAAAAGCATTTTGCAGAGCATTAGACAGCTATTGTACTAATACTAAACTATTGTAGGCACACTATACTTACTTGGTTTTATTCATTAGTGGAACACGAACGAGTACCCGAACGTTAATTAACTCAAAGCTCGGCTTTCAGTGGTTACAAAACCATGCGATAATACCCTTTACTTGCAGGTACATTCACCAGATAATACCTTTATCCTGATTCCACGTCCGTCTAATCAACTCGAATTGCTATTACAAAAGAAATGGAAGAAACATGCTGCCTTTTGAAGCGAAGTCCTGTAATACTAGCTGCTTTAGTATTGCTTTCACGTTTAGATTTCTATTATTATGGGTTTATTTATTATTATAGCTGTGTTTTTGGTGTTCGTGTTCTACCTAATGGTTATTTAACCGTCACCATCCGATTAACTTTTATAATAATGTACTGAAATACGTTGTTAATATTTTACAATAAACGAATTAAGTGGGTTAAAATGTTTGGCATTTAACACTAATTGACATTTATGGGAAATTATGCCCCAGTGTTTTGATTGTGCGTATAATCATAACAGTATACTACAGTATATAACTGGCTTAGCACGTTATGTAAAATAAGTGGACGTAGTATAAAACGTTTAATGAACTATCATCCTATTAACGTTCCAGTGATTGCATTCCTTTGAGGCATGATAGCACGCTTCTTTTAACAATTAGAGCATCGTCTCAAGTATGTACAAGAGAAGATGCCTGAAATTTGCCGGAGTTCAAATAAAACGTAGTCCCAGTAGACGCCGCCGGGCCCAGCAAAGCGAAGCTCCCGTTTACCTCTCGGCATCTCTAATGCGCACTCACTTTAATTAAATTACTGATCGAGCAATCGAGAAGTGCACAGGAACCCTCAAAGAGCTGCTGCGGCACTGGAGCCGTGATCACGAACATCAATTTACACGAGTTCTTTAAAAAATCATGCTTTACGTTCAAACGGAAGGTTCAGAGCTTTATCGGATCGATAGAAAGGACTTTACCCAGAGGAAAGGCTTTTCAGTCTGTAGTTTTAAAGCAGGCAATTTCTGTTTTGCGCTGTTAAGTCAACTCAGCAAACGAAGTAGGTACTAAGGTACCTGCCTAAGTGGTATGAAAGAGGGTTTGTTTGATATGGAATGGTGATAACAAATCCCTGACATTATCGCCTCTAATAAACCCGGCAGTCGTGTGTGAAACGTCGAATATCTGGGTTTAAATAAATCGCTCACAATCGCAGAGCTTACTCTTCGTCCCAACGAGCGAACAAATTAATTGAATGTAATCGTGTGTGTTACTCGTGAACACTGCGTGCTTTAAAACGTAAATGATCTTCTAAAGCGTTTTGAATGCTTCCATTGAGTGTTCTTGCTCGTTTGTAGCTTGATTTACTCATTAATTTTCTTGTTATACACGGGTAACAGGTTTTGTGTTGAACATCCATCATTTAGGAGTGGTATGATTTTGATACCCAAGCTTTTACTTTTACGCGGCATAGTAGAACGTAAATGCACAAAACGAGAAATCTAAAGAAAATCTATTAAGTAATTTTATGCTTGGAATTGCATGTGTGACAAATGGTTTAAATTAAATTAAAAGCTTTCAAAAACTGCAATATCAGATATGATAATAAAGTAGCAGAGGGGAGTCTTGTAGGCTGTCTGGAAACATTCGTTTATACAGCGATAGGATCGCGTTACGTGACATTACGCGGTTTTGGAATCATGGTATTCCCAGCCACAGGGGTGCAGTCAGGGGGGTTCCTGTGGCTCCCAGACACACCTACAATGAACTGGGGTGCATTTCACTATGCAAACAATTACCTACACCAAAATGGTAACCATTGAATGATTGCTCAACTTTTAATAATAACAAGCTCTTATCGTAACAAATGACACCCGTCACAATTCCTAAACAATTGGTTGATTGTAACGCGTCCACATTTAAATTGAGAGTCAATGGATCGTCGAACAAAATGGTCATTACTTCCAATTGAGCCAATAACTGTGGTGTAATCAATCAATACGATGTCTTTCTACATGTTTCACAATTCGTAGCAAGTCGCCATGGCTGCTCCACATACTGGCGAAGAAGGCGACTTTACAGGATCAAATTAAATTAGCTAGCGAAACTCTGTAGACGTGATGGGTATCGATATCTAAAGATGAAGAAACAAAAAAACTATTTGCAAAAAAAAAAAGAACAACTGACTTCTAAAAAAGACATTACGAAGTGAAAAATAACTTTAATTTCGGAAGTCGGTGTCGTTGGGTTCGCATTTTTGTTGTTTGCCACCGACTTCCGAAATTAAAGTTATTTTTCACTTTGTAGCGACTTTTTGGAAGTCGGTTGTTTTTTTTTTGCAAAAAAGTTTTTATTTTTCATTTTTAATTTGTAATTTTTACCAGTAATTTTGGTTTAAAAACCAAATTGCTGAACCGTTTTTGATGAAATTACTAGGGACCAATCTGAAAGTATATCCTTACAAATAAAAAAAAATACCGTCAAATTGAGAACCTCCTCCTTTTTTGAAGTCGGTTAAAAATATAAAGATTTGTTTTTTTTATGGGTTAACAACCGCTGGCAGTGTTGTTATTTGAAGTTTGTGTTGGGAGCCTACTTTGTGTCCCACTACTGGGCAAAGGCCTCCCCTGTTTCCTTCCAAACCTCCCTGTCTTGTGCGATCTCTGACCATGTTGGCCCCGCAAACGTTACCAGATCGTCACACCACCTTCGCCGTGGTTTTCGCTTAACTCCACAAAAAAAACATTAAATTAATTTCGTGTTTGTTTTATCATGTTTAGATATCTATAATCATCACGTGTGCCGAGTTTCTGTGACCCTGTATTTCTGTCTTATTATTCGACGTGAAACATAAAACCTTTTATGGGCAAAGGTAGTACACATTTCGGCTCGCGACATTCAACAAAAATTAGGAACGTAGGAACAAGTTTTCCGCGGTGAAAATACGGCCGTGTAACAAAGAACTTACCTCAGGAAACAAAACACAGGTAGTATGAAGAGACTCATGCAGTGACAATAACTGTGAGAGCAAAGAGAGTGCATCAGCATCTTGCTTTGTGTCGCACAACCTCATGCACTTAGCTCTACTGCTAATGTATCAATCCTGCTGATGGACAACTTTCAGCATATCCCTCGCCAGTCGCAATCTCAAAATTATCCCACCTAAGCCCACCTTGCGGAAAGTAACTTAGACCCGTTGCTTCAATTTTAAACAACTTTATTGTTCGGAACAGTTTGTCTGAAAATAAAAGGTTAACTTGTCTGTTATCAAAGTTCTGCTTTTCTTTGATACAATAAAGCCGTGTTTGTTGCTTACTATCAGAATCGAATCTATCAGAGAATTTACTCTGTGTGTTTTTAGGTTTACTGCGGCATTCTCTATACACAAATATTTCAAATAAATGGAGTCTCGTAACGAGGCGAAAGGGATTCTCTAAGGATTTCCTCTCTGTTGTTAAATCCGTAGAGTTTACACAAATCTCACGTCTGGTGTAGGCGCGGCTGTTAGCGCTTGTTAAAATATTTCGCTTTATTTCCATAATGCTATTTCTATTCCTTTATTCGTGTCGTGCATTCATTTTATAGAACGTGTATTTATTTTATGAACAATAAATTTCTGAAGTAAGAGTCAATACGTTACATTACACAACTGTTCCCAAGCTTTCAAAAATGCAAATCACTGTCGATAGTCAATAGATATGTAATAAAATAATCATGAATAATCGAGTTCTTCATAAGCCACTTGTCTCATTGTGGTACCTATGCCCATGCATATAGTGAGTGACGCTTCCCTGCTGCGTCGGCGGCGCACGCGCAGCGGGAGGGCGCGTTACTTACTGCAATTGGTCACGATTACAATTTCACTGACCGTATAAACCCTAATTTAAAATAATATAGATGATTTTTTTATGTAACGCGCGAGTCGTTTCTGTCAAATGAAACGACAGTAAAACGCCTGTTCATTTCATCTACTCACCGAACAACGATGTTTCTCAACAAAGGTATCAAAAGAATGCGTCTCATAAATTTATCGGTTCTGAACGGAACAGTTATACCATGGGTCGGAGTAGTTCATGGTAATTTAGTAAGCTGATATCGTATCTGGCAACAAAATTGTCGCTACTTATGCTGAACACAGCTATGACCCCATTCCTGAGACATAAAGTAGAGTTGCTGTACTCTATATAGGTTACCTGTTGTTGGCGCTACCATGTTTTTCAAATGTTTACGGCAAAATTTCTGGTAAAATTAATTGTAGAGCTTTGTGGGTACTCGTAAATTTTGTGTTCAACACAAAAGGTCGACTGACTATTATATTAATTTGCCTTTTCGTTGTAAGATTTTCTTCTTTGATGATACAATGATAATCAAAAACAAATTGTAGATAATAGCGAGCTTTTGCATGTGTTTCAAGTAAGTGTTGTTTTTAGGACAATTAATATCATAACACTACTATCCTATACTTAGAATTTAATTTCATTATTACACATTTGCGTGGGCTATGGGAAAAATCATAAAAAAACCCCTTGAAGCAATTTTTGTCTAACCGAGTTGTGACAGCATGGAATAGGCTCCCGGAAAATGTGTGTGACGGCTCCCACACTGAACTGCTTCAAGAATCGACTGGACAGATTGAATATCTCCAAGCTATACGATACACACGCATCTGCTAGTGTGTCTACCCAAATAATAATAGTAATAATTTAAATGATTTTTAATACTTTCATCATGTAGCAAAAACCTACGCGAGCTTAGCCTAGACACCAACAGCGTAATACCAATCGCTTTCGTTACCATTCCTTATATTCGTACTAGCAGCGCCCTGCGGTTTCACCAGCATAAGTTTCTATCCCGTGGGAATATCGGGATAAAAATATCGGGATAAAAATCGGGATAAAGATATCCCATGTGTTAATCCTGGTTATAAACTATCTGTGTGCCAAATTTCATCCAAATCCCTTCAGTAGTTTTTGCGTGAAAGAGTAACAAACATCCATCCGTCCATCCATCCATACAAACTTTCACATTTATAATATTAGAAGGATTTTACAACAAACTAGTAATTGGTGCCTAAAACAAAAGCCGGAGTTAAACGATTGCCATACGCTCGGAATGCCTTGGTCAGCGATGGCCGAAGTTAAATTGGTTTGCCAGGACACAGAATTAAGTTATATACCTGTGCCTGTGCGGTGCTCAACCTGGCACACAGTACATGCCAGCTTGTTGGCAAATTGGCAATTTTAAGCCATTGCATGTTCCTGTAGGATTAATTTTCTCCTTAATTGAAAGCAGCTTTTGGGCTTAATCACTTAAACTACGTTGAAACACACTGTGTCTTGTAGTTACACAATGTTCATTAGTTTTCCTAACTTATCTTATAAATATGTTACCTAAACAACGTGCCAGTTATATTTAAAAAAAAATACTTTATAAACAACAACAAACCTCCTTTGAACCGTCATAGCTTTGAGTAAGTAAGTAAGTAAGTAAGTGTTTATTTATTTTCTCACCACAATAAACAATACAGACATTTTTACACATGATATGTTATTTTGCTTAGTTTACTGTGGGAGACTGGTGCCTAAGCTAGGCTTTAAGGGCCTGTGTTTCAGGTCACCAGGTCTCCGCCCTCTAGCAGTTCGCATTGCAAGATACTCATAATAAAAGTGATTTAACAAATTTTAAATTAATAGGTTGAATATAAGCTTTTAGAGTCTGTAGCTTAACATAAGGTGTTTGAGAAATTAAAAATTAAAAAAATAAATAAATATTAAATGAAAGGAAAAGACAAAATAGACAAAAAGAAAATTAATAAAAAAATAAAAAAATAAAAAAAAGGGTTTGTATAGTGTTGGAATTGTTAGTGGACATTATGTAGTGAGGACGTGAGTAAGATGTGTTTTGTGTGTGTATGTGCGAGAGTGCGTATGTGGGCGTGTGTGTGTGAGAGGGTGTGGGTGAGGGTTTATTAAATAGCAGTTGCTAAACATTAAGTCATACGGTAAGTAGATTTTCAGTGTCATCATAGTTGAGCCCCTGTAGCCACGTGGCAAGCTTCTTTTTACATTGTCCTTTATTAAGGTTATAAATCAGTTGAGTTTTATTGATTTTGTTGTACAAGAATCGTCCCAGAAAGCAAAAGAAGCGGTTGGAGAATACTGTCGAAAGGGGAGAAAGAGTGCAACTTACGGGATTATATCGTCTCTTGCCATGTGTCATTGATGGGTGATAGGTGAGTAGTGAGTGTTGTTTTAGTAGGGTGTTCAGGATAAATAATTGGCGTACTGTTAGGGTTTTTGATTGCTTGTATAGCAGATCTGTAGGATAACGGTATGGGAGAAAATTGGATACTTTTAAGATAACTCTCTGGGCCCTCTCGAGTTCGAGGAGTGTGGTTTTAGGTGCACCGCCCCAAGTTGTTATGCAGTAACTTATCAACGACTGAACGAGGGCGAAGTAGACTGACCTCTTTAGTTTGTCATCGGCTACGTGTCTCAGAGTTTTGAATACATATGTAAGTTTACGTAGCCTTGTAATGAGTGAGTCTATATGTTGTTGAAATCTAAGGGTATTGTCGACTATTACCCCTAGATATTTCACAGATTCAGCTTTGGTAAGGTGGAAACAGGTGCAGGCAGCATCATGCGGTGTTGGGCACGAGTGGACTTTAATGGAATCCGACACTGTAGGTAAATTTGATTTTTTTAGTGCAAAGGTAAGGTAATGAGTTTTACTCGCATTTAGTGTAAGTACGATACTGCGCAGACTTTTTGTGACAGTATTGAAGCCCGACTGGGCGTACAAGTACACATCTCGCCAGGAATCCGCACTAAACAGGAGGGCCGTGTCATCGGCAAAACTTATAATTCTGCCCTTAGGAAGGGTGAGCATACCCAGGTCGTTAATATAGATGAGGAAAAGGGTCGGGCCGAGCACGCTGCCCTGGGGCACGCCGTAGGTGATTTTGCGTTCATCGCTAAGGAAATCATCTATCTTAACGCACTGAGTACGCCCACTGAGGTAGTCCTTAAAGAGCTGAAGTTGAATCCCCCTGATTCCCAGGTTCTCCATTTTATCAGCGAGTATAGGTACAGAAACCGTGTCGAATGCCTTAGCAAGATCTAGGAATATGCCAAGGACTTTTTGCCCTTTGTCTAGGTTTGTAACGACAAAGTTCGTCAATTCATGGACTGCATCCGAAGTAGATTTACCGGTGCGAAAACCAAACTGAGTTGAAGAAAGAAGATTATGCTTTTCCAGGTAATTGACAAGTCTAGTGTTCATTATTCTTTCTAGTACCTTTGACAGGGCTGGGAGCACCGCTATAGGCCTATAATTGTCGACACGGGTTCTGTCCCCACTCTTAAAGATCGGGTGTATAATAGCTCTCTTAAAAACTTTCGGGAATTTGCCTGTGGAGAGTGCAAGATTACAAACGTATGTTAGAGGTGGAGTAATCAAGAACCGATGTCTTTTTAGGAGGTCACTGGATATCATATCCCATCCCACAGCGCTGCTACTGCGTAGATTCATTAATAAATTACCCACCTCGATCTCGTCGGTAGGCAAGAGTACCATGGTTTGGGGGACTCTATCGCTGGAGTCAGTAGAAACCTCTGCCGGGTAGCTTACTATTTTCTCGGCGAGACGCTCCCCAACAGCAGCAAAGAAATCATTTACACCATTAACCGAGAGCTTTGGGGTGTTTGCCAATTTTAGGAGAGGTTTGGAGGTTTCTTTCTGAGTTATCCTATTTGTTAGTGAGTTTATTGCCGACCACAGTTGTCTAGGATTATTACCAGCTTTTGTTAGCTCACTCTTTTCGTGTTCCCTTTTCAACTTCTTTAGCAGTTTGTTACAGAAGTTTCTGTACCTGGTGAAAGTTATCTTTAGTGTCTCATTATTTGGTGACTTTTTAAATTTTTTGTGAAGGCTGTCTCTGTGTCGAATGCAACGAAGAAGACCTGGAGTTATCCATGGCTTTATAGTTGATTTACGGTTGGGAATTTTAATAGATTTAGAATTAGTTACAATGACTTTTTTAATCAAATTGACCATGGTTTCAGCCGCCTCGTCGGGATCTTGTATATTGTAAACCTGACTAAAGTCAATTAGTCTTAAGTCTGAATTTAACTGATCATGATTAATGCGTACTACTGTTTTTTTTAAAGATTTTTTAGATGTATTTCTAGGAAGAAATAATAGTACTGTATCATGGTCAGTTAACGCAGAGTGAGCCACTAGTGTTGAGGCGGAGCATTGGGTTTTTAGCATGAAATGATCGAGACAAGAGTTGAGTCGTGTGGGCAGAGTATGTGAAGGTAATAGGCCATGTGACGCTAATAAGTTTAGGTAGTTATACTTACTAGAATCACGGCATTGGTCACTGATATTTATATTTATATCACCGGTGATTATGATGTTATTGAAGTGTGCGATACTAGTTAAAGTCATGTTTATGGAATTTAGAAAGTTGGTAGTGTCTTTGTAGCTTGGAGGGCGGTAAATTGCTAGTACTATAGTGTTGTGGTCTACTTTTATCAAGAGACAGTTTGCATCTGAAAAGGAGGGTTCGTGTACAGAAACGTTAAGGTTTGTGTGTACATAGACTACTACTCCCTCATTCTGAGTATTGTTGTTCTTGGATGAGAAAGAGTTGTAACCTGACAAGTCAGGGATATTGTGAGTGTTAGGCAGCCAACATTCCGTTAAGGTAATAATATCCCAAGCTATTTTAGTCCTAGTTAGTGTCGTGTGTAGGCCTGATATATTTTTTGAGATGCTTCTAATATTTTGATTGAGAATTTTGAGTGAGTCAGTGGGTTTAATATTGGATGGAATGCAATTGTCAAGATCACACGTGGTTGAATCCGACACAGAGACGGAATCTATATTAGAGCAATTATTTAGTAAATTATCGAATGATAAATAATAATTTATTCTTATTTACATTTAAAAATATTAGTGATATGGATAGACTGTAATTCATTGCTAAATGTTGTAGGTAGGCGCTGTTTCCGGCGCAGGTACGGAAGATAATAATGTTAGGAGATCCTGGATTCTGTTGGTAGGCAATCAAGAAGGTTAGGAGTGTAGTGTAGATATGTGTGTGTATATTATTATGTGATTTGAGTGTGATCAGGGTGTGTTTGTGGTTTGTATATATGTATTTTAGATATTTAGCGCACTTCAATATTTGCCTAACAAGGTTTAGATAGAGAGGAACTTTGCTATTACTTTTATAAAGGCGTTTGATATCTGGGGAAAATTGTACTATCGTTAAAGGTAAATAAAGGTGTGAAGTAAATTTTGTTATTAGAATATAGGGTAGTATGTGGGGTGAGAGTTGAGTGCTAGTAGTAGTTAGTGACATTAATATTATATTAAGTTGATACAAAATTTGAGAAATATTTTCATAAACAAGACATAAAGTACGATAAGCTAGTCATTTTTGTTTGCGTAGTATTGTTAGATCCTCTTCGGATTTAATAAGTCGGCTGGGCATCCCTTGTTTTTCTCGAACATAAACTTTCCCATTGGCGGTCCAACATTGCTCGTAGTTGCTACTTCTTATAAACTCCCGTGCGAGGTAGTGGAGACGTTTACCCATAGTGGTTAGGACTTCGGATACGTATAACGGATGCTTAGGACCTTTTACTTGCAGATGGCTGTTGTTGAGACGATTTTCAATATTGTTCTTATTGAAGTTTTTTGTTGACAATAAGAACTGATCCTTAAATGCAGGCGTCGTGAATTCAACAATAACCGTGCCTGGTGTCTCTGTCTTATTCTTCAGACGGAAGATATTTTTTATATCCGAATTTGAAACGGGATGGTTAATGACATTACCAAGTTTCTGAATTGATTCTGTAAGAGTTTCACGGGTTTCAGGTTTTGTAGGTTGAATATTTTTTATTTCAATCGTTCCTGCTTTCATATTTCTTTCAAGGACGTCTACCTTTTGTTCTAATGTTTTAATGACTTTTTGGTTGGTGTCACACTTAGAGTGTAGATTGTTTATCTCTTTCAAGGCGTCATCGTATTTGGCGGAAAGGAATATCATATCCTTTTTAATTTCGTCGTTCTGTACCCTTATTTCTGAGTTTTGAGCACTAATAATCGAATTTTGGGATCTAATGGCATCAAGAGCAGTTTGCAAGGCATCTATTTTTCCGTTGTTGTTCGATTGTTTACCTACTAAGTCGGAAATCATGGATTTCATCTCAATCATCATGGTTTCCATTCTTTCTAGTTCATCGTTCTCGCGTTTTCGTTTCCTCTGTGTTATATGGATGTTTTCTTGAGAAGAAGAACATGCAGACAAGTTCGGTTCGGAGTTGTGTAGTGGTGAAGTTGGAGGCGAGCGTAGCATCGTAATTTAATAATATGTAAGTACTCAATAGAATAAAATAGTGACTATGCAAATTTTCGGTACTAATATTGAATCGTACTCACAAAGTTAAACTACGTAGGTAGATGTGAGTTTTGCGCGCTCGTTATTAGAAGCAGGTTCATACGATGTGACAGCCGAGCGCAGCCGATGTGGAGCCGAACGTGTCTTGCGGCCGATGTGTGACGTGCGAAGAAGGTCGTTGACCTCGTCGGTCAGCTGTTTGAGTGCGTTGACAGGGTGACTCATGCGTTTCGCCGTTTTTTTTAAAACAGTACGTTAGGACTGTTATTCACTAAAACTGCGTTTATTCATCGAGATCTTGGTTAATTCACGATCGGGAACGCGCACTGTATTGACTGCACTATTAGGTACACATCGGTATATAATTTTTGGCTAAAAGTTAACTTTTCACGAACGTTTAGATTTTATTATACGGAGCACAAAAATTAACGTGTTGTCGCACGAACTGCCAGGGAGGGTGAGTGACCATTTGTAATTCCAACCAACGATAAATATTCAAATATTTTTAATATCACCTTTTTCAACAAAATGTTGACAAATGAGGGATGCGCATACAAAGATCAAGGGTAGGTACCCTCCCTTTATTTGCATTTAGATGGGTGCGACAAGTTATTGTGGAGTGCGGGGAGGCGGACGGGCGACCTCGGCGAGTGAGCCGACTGAGCCGAGTCACCGCCTTACCCCACGACTAATTACCGACACTAACAGTAAACCTATGTAATTGCCAATTAAAGCTAAAGGCGTAAACCACGTAATGCAGATAGGTAACGAGTAACGACATAACATCTACCTGTAAGAGCATTTGCGCAATCAGTCTAATCCCTTTGAATGTTTTATGAGACTAATCTTATCGATAATTGAATAAATAAACATGTAAATATCTTGTAGAATGCGACTATGCAGCCAACTTTACAAGCCATTAAGCCCATTTGCCTAATGCCTGTTCAATATATTCGGTTGAATAAATAGTAATGCGGCGATAATGTCGTAACGGCACGCAATGAAGAGAAAACTTTCCCGAGTGTTTATCAAACAAAACAGCTGATGTAGCACATCATAACCAAACAGGTGGCCAGTACTAAATCTCTGTCATCAAACATCGGATAAGGGTCTACCGTTAGGCGGCAGTGACAAGTGTCTTCACAGCCACCGCTCAGCCTGTACATTGCCGGACAAACGAGCGCTCGGAAAATATGGAAATTTCTTAGTGCTAAGTACATAGTACGTTCAGCTTATTCCTTCACGCTCTGCTACAAACTATGCTGTGTTATGGTTATGACTAAACTGTCACTAACAGTGAGTGTCCACAAGTTTCTACGCGTTAAATCATGCACAAAGAATCGGACACCTTATACGACGAAGTTTGCCGGACTCTACAGTTACTCATATAAATCATTTTCAATTTGAGTGTACAAAAGTACGTCCATTCTACGCAGGCCTACGCAAGTTGTTCACAATGATTAGAAAAAGCGCATACAGCCGTCCGGTCCCACGGCACGACACTACAAGACAGATTGTAAACAAGACAAGAATGTGCGGGGGCGATTCATCTCCGGCCAGGGATTCACGACGATTAGTTGTTCCTTAAAGCAATAACCTGTGAAGTGGTTCCTGTTACTAATTGTACTTAATCCATTCTCCGGCAAGTACCCGACTACCCGCGAGGGATAATCCTGTCTTAGGTGTAGGTTGCTTGATGAATACATTTGGTTAGATTGAATTATGAACGGCAATATCTATGAATAAATCTGGAAGATAATTTGACTATATTGGCTCAGTTTGAATACATAACATAAATAAATATCTTGGAAATGTAACAGAAAAGAGCAAGAACAGATATTTTAGCAAACGCGAATTTGAACAATTTAGTACGAAAAACAGTGTGTAATTTGGGTCTGAAAATTACTGTTATACAGAAACGGCGTCTGGCTGTTTTCATCCCCTAACTAAACCCTAAAGTGTTATGTGTCCTTTCTTTTACGCCATTTATTTACAATAATCTCGAGTTAACGAGTTTTTACAAAATATGCTAGGGGTGAGAAAATAATGGGTTTTAAAAACAAATGGGGTACGAAATGTTTATCAAACCTAATTTCCCTAGGTGCCTAGATGTTGCACAACAAACGTAAGTTTTTATGCTAGCTACAGCTGCTCTTGAATTATGTAGTGAGGCGTAAATTATCTCGAAGGAACATATTGCGCGTAGGAGCTTTTCATAGAAGCACACTTGAGGTCGAGTGCTCAAGAGGTTGACGTCCCTACAACGTCTCGTCGAGTGGCATGACGTGTATCACGGTTACAGTTATACATGCGGAAGGGGTTATTAAGAATAAATAACAATACCTCTAACAATCGAGAGTGGTTCAGCTCGACAAGGACGAATGTTCGAGTGGATGACGTTATTGAGGACGGACGAGTTGACAGCCTAAATAATATATGTTTTGCTATCGATATCGGAGGATGGATGAACCACCATTATTGGTTTGCTCATACAACAACATTCGCGCAAACTGTTTAGATATTCTAAACAAGTGTTTTCGAACTAGGTGGTAGCTGTATAACTTATGATAATGATAATGTTTTTTGATAATGTGATAATAGAATAATGTTCATAGCACAACCGATGTATAAAATATAACAGATTTCGTGACTGATCACGATACGTATGACTCATAATTTACATTGACATCATTCTTTATCTATGATTATACCTTTTCCTAAGATGTATCTTATACTTCACGAACAGTTTGCATTACAACTTTTTGTTCGTATAATTATGTTTGGATAATGTAGGTATCTAACATGAAAATCTAAACTGAAACTGTCGTTTCACCACACCTAATAAGACATCCATTCGAGTTGAGCAATCTTCAAATTCGAATCCGTATTCGAGAAAGCTCTCGAACAAGAATAATGTCGTGCGTAAATGTTCAGCTATTCGTTGATCACAGATATTAGTATTATGGCTGTAGTTGATGTAGTCGCATTCCACAAGGAAGTCTATTTTAGACATTGTTAAATCACCATTCGTCCCGTTTCGTGAGTCAGGCGTAACATGTTCTGAGAAACTGTCGCCAGTAATACGTTATGTACGGTGTCGTCGGCGAGGCGCGCATTCTTGTTAACATTGCACGTCTCTGATGCACATTTTTCCTTTATGCGACAGTACGTCATGAAATGTAGCTGGGTGAGCTGGGTCCTTAGCAATATTCCTTTCTGTCATGATATGCAAAAGGAAAATTGTGTTTGAAATGCTTGTACTTGCACGAGAAGTGGTCTTTAGCCTACATTAACCCGATCATCCAGGCTATTACTTAAACTTAAATATTCTTTAATAGTTTGTTGTAACTAAAACTTAGAAATAATAATAATGTACAGTGTCTTTGATCTCAACACCGACTTAATTTTGATAAAAAACTTCCCCCGCTCCGAGACTGTCAACAAAAGTTTCGTTTCAAACTAGTACGTGTGCGCGAAAAAAGTTGCTATCCTTCCATGAAGCTACATTGTCAATCCATCAAACTCACGTCCGCGAATCAATACTCTCTCGTACGAGTATTGTTACATAAAAAGGAATACAATGTAGTTAGACGATGTGACAAGTCTGTTGTCGTAAAACCACAGACATAAGGGCCCGCGCTCATATACAATACTCATCGTTGTCGCAAGCCGAATCCGATGTCGAGTTATTGATGGCACGTAATGATGCTCGTTTTGAATACATCCGTTACCGAATCGGGAATATACCTGCTCATATCGAATGAGAGAAAATGTCTTTGTTTTCAATATCTATGAAGTTCACTTCCTTGTGGTTATAGGGTAAAGGAACCGAGATATCGTTTTCAGGCTGTGTTTTTTCCTTCGCTTTGTACTAATGTTTGGTGATTCTTTCTTCCTGTACTTGTATTATGTGCATTTTATTATTTATTTTTTACCTAGTGTTTTTTTTTAACTTCGGAATATAAATGATTTATTTTCTGTAAGTAGGTTTGCACAAACACTTTTACACGTCAATCATATTTTAAAAACTAGATGAGGTCGACGTTTCCTGTCTGACTACTCTGAGAAGAAAGGCCGATGTAGATCGATGTCTGAGATGGTCTTTTCAGGAAAGAACCACATAGATTGAGTGGACGTGTTCAGTAAGTGCACACATTTGTCAGAAATCGTGCAGCTCAACTCAAAACTTAAGGAGCTCAACGATTCGACGAACAATACCATTACCTACTTTCATATTATAAAGCCAGTATATCAACAGTATCAACATGTCTTTAAAGTACCTACAGGTTGTATGCTTCGTTAATAAGGACTTGAAATATGGAAGAAAATATATAGGTATAACAAGAAACCGCTACAAGTCTCCAACCGCATGTCGTTGAGTTGATTGTATTTGATACCCGTACAACAGATTGAATTCAGTGCCATACATATGTATGCACGCTGAGGCTGTAACAGTGATACGTACTGCGGATTCGCTGTGAAATTGAAAAAGGCAAACAATTTATTTAGCAGGCCACCCTTGCCCGTCCGCTGAGGGTACGCCATTATTTTTTACGCCGCCTCCTTTCACCTCAATTTTTCCCAGTTTATTGTCGTTTTATACAAATTTTAGGAGCTATTCGATCCGCTTTTGCTTAACGAATATTTATTTTATGATGAGATCTAACCAAAATATATCCGCGGATCGCGGTTAAGTTTTTATGACTTGCTGAAAACAAACATTAGGTAAGCCCATGTTTTCAAACGACATCCTGCGTCATTGCATGCCTTTCCATATTTTGAAATGCTTTAGAAATGAGTTTTCCTTAAATGAAACCATATTTTTCCCTTTCAATGTTTATATTCCTTCTACATATTTTTGTCCTTAACTGAGGAGAAAGGAGAACAAGTAAGTAAATCAACAGTAACGATCCCTCGGAGCCAAGACCGTCGTATCCAATAATGTATAGGATCGGAAGATTGCAGTGGTGACAAGCTGGTAATCCATCGCCGAGCACCATTAACCAACCCATTTCGTTCGGTTCACTTTTACGACTTTAACTGAAGATAAGCAGTTGATACGTTTTACGTACTTACGTCTCTCCTTTATTTCTCAGTCAACATGGAAAGCTAATGAGAATCGAAAGTGCCACACTGAAATGGTTCTTTAAAAAAAAAAAAAAAATTAGGAGTTCTTGTTCGTACCTATAGCTAAACGAGATAAATTATATTGTACTTATTATTATGTAGATTAATCGGCACGCAACCGTACAAAATTTCAATATAATCAATAAAAACAAACGTTAGTAAACACGAAGCGTGCTCGCTAATCAACTTCCAATATATGCGTCAACAAACAATGTTTGGATATACACACGCGTGCGTCCCTGTTTTTTTGTGGTTCCGTGTACCTATATCTAAATAAAAACTCGAATAAAATTCAAATCAAAAAGCGTTCACGTCTCCATACTGACATGGATCATTTTAGTCTGGATGGAGGTACATAGATCCTATATGATACTCGCGTAGGGAGGATAATTCAAACACATTTTCTCTAGCAAAACTGATTTGTTATGCAGAAAGAGTCACGTTAGCTATTGTGTTCATCGAAGCAACGGATAGGAAATTATGATGCTATCATCAACTACTGGTCTGATAAATAGCATTACGTGTCAATGTAGGAGTACATATGTTTATCAGACCATAGACCGTCATCTACATGCTCTTATTTTTTACACGTATACTCTGGATTTATTTATTACTAGGTTCTGGCCGTGATTTCGTACGCGTAAAATTTCTTGTTTCCCGAACTCACCTCGTCGCAGCGCATCACCTGACCCGCGCTATTGTGCGCCCCCTTAAAACGTTATTTCTCAAGTGTTTCGTTTTTGCTCAGCTCCTTAGGGTCATAGCGCGATGTCAAGTAGCCTATAGCAGTCAAGAACTGGGCTATCAAATGTAAAAATATTTGTTCATGTTCGACTGGTAGTTCCTGAGATTAGCGTGTTCAAACAAACAAATAAACTTCGCAGCTTTATTATTAGTATACATTATCAGCCGTTTGTGTCCCACAGCACGTCAAAGGCCTCCTTTCCCTCCATCCATTTAGGTTACTATGAATAGCAAATCTTATTTCCTTTTTCACTTTGGTGCAGTGAAATAGTTCTGCTATCTATTGCATAATGAATAATCCACCAATGGCACCTAATTGTTCTTAAATAATTAATCCTGCTTGGCTACTCTTGTATACACATGGATGGTCATCGATTTGTGGCTAAGGCGCTCTATTGTGCGTAGACTGCAGTGGTAGATATGCTAAGTAATTGCATATTATTACAACGTAATTAGAGATATGTAGAGCAGTGGTGGCCGTGGTAACGACCCCGACTTACGACTTACATCGTGGGTTCGAACCCAGACAGGCGCTTTACTTTGTGTGAATAATTTCAACACCACTGCTCTCAAAACGGTGAAGGAAAACATGGTGAGGAAACCGGCATGTCCTAGAAGCAAAGATTCGAAGACATGCTACTTCTATCAACCTGCACTGGGCCCGCGAGTTGAATTATGGCCCACTCCCTCTCACCGAGAGGAGGCCTGTGTCCCAGCAGTGGGAATATTATAGACTGAATATGCTTATGCTACAACGAAATGATACTTAATGAACTAGACAGACAGAAGCTCGCGGGTAATGTAGGTATCATAGAATGTGTATTATGACGAGAATCGTTTAGCATGGACGACATGGATGGCTTTCATTACCTAAAGTTCTAGTGACTTTTGGCTTTCATTGTTACGGCATTGATGCCTATACATAGATACCCTACGATGTAGTACAGTACTACGACTAGTTTAGGGAAAATGCCGCTATTGTTGTCCTACGAAAATTGGTCGTGATGCAAGCACTTATCTGAGTAATCACTCATATAGGTCACGACCAATTTTCGTAGTACAACAATAGCGTCATGTTTAGTTTATGTCAGGGAGGGAGCTTACTTGAATATTACTCATTGTATAAACATTAAAAAAAAAATAACCTTTATTTCGGATAAGTAACATAAAGGGGGGGAGGGGTTAGTAAGCAGAAATCTGATGACTATGTTAGTAAAACTTAATATTAGGTTACTTTGCAACAAGATTACTCTGAGAGATAATGCTATGCATTATCGAAGAGTCGCATCTCCCAGCTATGATATTCAGGATGGAGTTGAGGCTCGTTCGCACTCTGCAGAGCAATGAGGCAGATTTCTGTCTAATGATGGCATGGAAGCAATCAACGTGACTCAGCGTGAACATAGCAGATGCACTGCAGAAACGGGGCATCCCCAACAGCATCCTGAAATCATTATTATATTGCATTCGTAGGGCGTTGAGGGCCCGCTGGGTATAATTACTTAGTCCAAAGGCTGCACCTGTAAAACACTTGGCAGTAAGCTTTAAAAAAAGTTACTTTAACTCGTTCACTACACCGTGCAAACCTGCGTGCCAACATGTTACATCGGACCGCCAGCACCCTACGCTCGCGCTCAATATCCACCTGGTCATCAAGGCCGTCAGTTACGTAATGCCCTAGGTACCTAAATTGATCGTGCCCGTGTTCCCGCCGTAAGCGGCAGAGGAGGACACCGTAGAGTTTTAGTGGGTTAGAGTCCCACATAACTGTACTATTTCCCCAAGGTAGTGCAGAAAGCATGTGCATTTCTCCGAGTTAAACAAAAAAAAAAAACCTAAATTGATGGACCCGTTTAAGTTCGGTACCATTTGCCACCGTCAGCCTTGAAGACCAGGAACTCGCTTTTTGCAACATTGTACAATAGGCCATGCGCCTGAGCATAGGACTCACAACACGTGAGTAGTTCTCTGAGCGCCCTGACCGTTGGGCTCAGCAGCACCATATCGTCAGCGTAACTGATATTATTGACGCTGACGTCATCAAAGCGTCATTACTGCTAAGCTCAACGATCAGATCGTTGATGTAGAGGTTAAAGAGCTTTGGTGAAGTTGTCCCGCCCTGTCTTACCCCACACTCCAGAGTATACGGTTCAGAGAACTTATCGGCCCTCCTCACACTATTTATGTGGTTGTAGTACCAAAACTGGAGGATACGCAACAGTTCAGCCGGCACTTTTATCTCCCGTAGCATCTCCCACATGATATCATACGAGACCAGGTCAAAGGCATGACTTGAGGCCCAGAATCGCAGTTTCAGTACTTAGGTCATTACGAAACTCAAATTGCGCATCGTGTTATTAATTGCGCGTTTAAAAACCTTTCTAAATGCGCGCCCAGCTGACTGTCTAGTATCTCTGCGATAATCATAGCCAGGGAGATGGGCCGATAATTGCACTTGTCAGCCACGTCGCCAGTTTTATTTTTAATAATCGGTACTACGATAGTTCGCATGAGATCACGGGGGAGGTATGAGTGACACATACATTGATATGTGCGGACCGGCGTACTGCAAGTGTTCAATGTTTAGACCGTCGTGACCCTGGGACTTTCCTCTAGTCATTTTGTTAATTGTGTCGGACACTTGTTTGGCAGAAAAACGAACATGATCAGTATCACGACAGCTTCCGTCATCGAGCACTCGCGGCGGCGAGCCCAGCGGTGAGTCCACTTTAAAATGGTTAACAAACAAATCGGCAATGCTTTGAGGCTGATCAGCACCCCCAACACTCACGGGAAGACCAGGCCTAACATCCAACTTTTTCGTCGCCTTCCATAACTTCTGAAAGTTTTTGTTTTCGCGATGTGAGGCTATAACATCCAACTTAATCTGCTCTTGGTGACTCTGGAACCACTTTAATTTACCTTTGAATACCTTACGTGACCGGCACATGTCCTCATAGATGTCACCAGAGGTTGTTTTATTATGCCAAAATCACCGCTGATACATAAGCCTGGCTCTTGCGTGGATATCTTGGACATGCTTATTCCACCCGACAACACGGCTACCATGTCTTTTTGTCCGGGTTACCACTTGGCTCTGAATAGCGGCTTCTGACAAAATTGACACAATATTGGCATACATATCATACATTATTTCATAACATACCTAATATTACCTATACATTGTAACAAAAATCTTAATTAAAACTACGTTTAAATGTTAATTTAAAAACTCACCGAGGTATTTTTAAGAGAGACCTTTCGATTGTTGATTTAGGATTCGTATTTGAGTTACGAAAGCAATCAAATATTTGGGTTATTATCTATTCGTTTATCATACCTTGCTTGCACCCTTTTCAATTTAATTGAGAAATACAAACAAGTGTTGCCTCTCGCAAAAATGTTAATGTCATAATTGCTTAGTATTGCACACTAAAACCAAGCACGTATTTTTAACATTCATCGAGTTATTTTTCCCTATTCAATGGGCTATAAGTAGGTACATTACAGTCTGAAGCCCGAACACAATCGATGTTTTTGCACCGATCCCCGCTCGGGCGCGCTAAGCTAAGCAGCTCGCTTAAAATATTCCGGAACAGCGCAAAACCTATGACGTCAAGTACCCTCTATCCCAAAGGCTTAGTAGGATAAGAGCTACGAGGGTATAACCCAGTTGACTTTTTAACGAGACAAACGTGTGTTTAATAAATGATTTAACTGAAAATGGAGATATGCGGCGTTTATGTAAAAGCAGCGGTTTGCGTTCACGTCAAAGAGCTGTCCATTGGCAACACTGCGTGACAAATGAACAAATATTTACCGTTAGTGGAGTCCGACACATAGCCGCGTCCGAGTCCGCTTTATTACCCTTCAATGAGGCTTTATCTAGCATACGTTCACACGGCTATCGTAACGTATCAGACAGCGCGGTTGTTGTGTTAATTTTGAAAATGTACGGGGTAATGAATTCGCGCAACGTTGTATTAATAACAAAATACAAAGGCGCTTTTGGAGGGCTATAGTCTTTCATTAACAGGATGTCCGGATTTTCCAACGCAATATGATATTATTAATATAATGAGGTTGCTGTGGGATACACATTAAGCGTGGATTTCGCGGTGTTTTTCGTGAAGTCCTGCGGGGAAAAATATGTAATGAGAATAATACTTAATTAGCAGTGTAACATTAGTAGATAATAAACAATAAACAATATTTATATATAGATAAGTACATAATGTCTGAAGGGGATTTAGCGGTTAGCGTGGTTGCTAAAACATCTAGCTTAATCAAAATGTAGAATGTGAAAATACTGTGTGTGAAGAACTAGTTTTCCCAAACTTTACACTCAACAGAGTCCAAAATAGTTGTTTGGCGTATTGAAACCAGAAATTCATCATATCTCACCGGAAAGAAAGCGCAAATATAAGTACCGTCAGTAGAGGTAGGTATAGCCGAGAAAAGTTCGAAAAACCTCTTCAATAAATAAGAAACCTATACGTAAATGTCACATAGAGACTGAATTATCTTATCGTCTTGAAAGCTCTATGGAAACCAGTTACTTAAAGTTGACTCCACCAAATAATACCGAGTTCGGGGGAATGATACGAGTAAGGAGACAGCACCTATAGGTAGGCATGCCACCCAAAAAGCTAGACGAAATGTGTCTGAAAGCCTGCCCAACCTCTTTTTTGGCAACTTTATCAAACCACTGTCTACATTTACTCGATTGAATGTGGTATAGAAAATGATAAAAATAAATATTAAGGTATTCGTGCCCAGTCGAGTATTTTTACCCTATCTTACATCTACGGTCCGGGTACAGGCAGTAGTAACAATAAAAATAAGAGCTGGATATTTTGTGGAAATTATGTATATTGCATGAATATGTATATAAAATAGGAGTTATGGGAAGGTCAGTGTGAGACTGCTGGGGGGGGGGGGGGGGGCACGCGTGGGCCATATCTAAGGATTTAGTTCTGTGCCAGTTATTACACCCGCTACGTGTCCCCCGTGCCCCCATGTGTCCCTTGTCCCCCAATCTCCCGCCAACGCTGCCCACAATCGAGGGTGCGATCGGAAAACGCGATATCAATTCGCGAAACTTCTCTTTTTGTTGCGACTGCGTCGGGGGAAAATTAAAATGTATGGAAACGCGTACATACGAACAATAACGTTTATTAAAAGTATTGATTGCCATTGTTAAGCAAATGGGTTGTCAGCAATCTTATTGTTACACGGTACGGCCTGATTGAGTTAAACGTGTATCATAGCGAGATTATAGACAATCGGTGAGAATTTTGCAGAACATCGTTGAAAACACTCCATAAAAATGTTTCTCTAAACACTTAACTCCGATGATGTGTTTGAAGAAGATTAGCATTTCAGCTTTTTATTTTTAAAAGCCCATAGCCACAGCGTATTGAATATTCATTAGGTAGGCACCCGGATCAATAACATCTGCTCAGGAATGTAAAAATCAATATGACTTTGCATAATTGCCGCTCATTACGTTCCTAGCACCAGCCTTGGGTAATTAGCACTTATTTTGAATTCACAGAGACAATGAAGTTAAAAAATTACGTTGCACGAAGGTGGTACGGTCAGCAACCAAGGTCTCTAACCACTAACATCTTAGTATCAACTAAATAAATTGACTTGAGATTTTCGATACACTGCTTTTCAGTTTTTTCGTGTTATTTTTTAATTGTTCTCAATAATTATATTTAAAAAAAACTGAAGTGTTAAGAGGCTTGCGTTGCTGACGGTACCTACCTAAAGTAACATTTCTCAACGAGGTTGAAACTTGAAAGCTGTGCGAATTTTTCTTTGTCCTAAGAGCGTCACGTGCTAAAGCTTTTTATTATCCTTACTCCCCCTGCTGGAGGGATGTGGCGTATTCGTGGAATTGCCTGCCGTTTCCTTGCAAATGAAGCAATAGCTTCCGTTCACAGGAAATTTCATGGCAACCAATTAATACGTCTACTGTTGTAACTAACTGCTTTGTGATCAACGCAAGCGTTTTCGGCGAGGATTGATTCAGTCGCTTGCTGTCATTCATTGTTTTGTTTATTGAATTAATAATTGAAACTAAGCTCGTATTGTACACATAATTGGGAAACAGAATGTGAGGCATTTATTTCTACACGAATATGTAAATTACAAATGTAAATGTCAGTTAAAAATAAACCTCACTAATATTCTATTATAAGAAAAGTATCTCAAAGAAACACATAAACTTTGAAATACAATCTAAACCAAATAAGAACTCAATTATAAACGTAACAAAATATTTTATAAGAGACCAACCACTGAGAATCATAAATAGGGCGCGTAATGAATTCCGTGAAAAGGTCCGTAAGAGGAACGTGACACAAATCCTGGCTCAATAAACGAGACGAGTGACGAGGCCGGGCCGCAGCCTGCGAGACGCGTGACGCGGGCCCCGAGCGAAGCCATCCCTCATAGAAACAAGACCAACCACTCTCGCGTCCTTATACCTAATCTCCTTTATATTCCTCGCTTACATATAAAATGTTTCTCTTATTACCGTCATATAACATTTTCCATATCCTCGCATAACCATCTCGCAGGTACAGAAAGCTTTAGGTACTTTAAGCAGACATACCTAAACCATGACCTGCTTCCCTACCAAAGATCTCTTTAAAATACGGTTACAGAAACAGTGCGATTAGGGCATCATTACGTTAATACTAAATTGGACGTAAGAGCATCGATGTGTTTGTAAACATAAAACTAACGCAAATGACGTCCCGCTGCAGGACAGAACGCGGTTGGCACGGCGCCAATGTTGTGCTTCAACGCCCTTTTATCTCTCGTCAAAATACCAAAAATAAAACACTTATTTAACATTTTACACATGTTACGCATTCCTAAATCGATGACAAATGTTTTATTACGTTTTAAAAATAGTTTTCTTTCTTTTCAGGGACGGTGCTTGGCGTCGAAGTGCATTTCGAAAATAAGGATAGTGGGTTTTTCCTAAAACACACGGCGAGATGGAGCGGTTCGGGTCCACCGCCGGAGCCTATGGGCACGGCTCTGCCCGGCGCCCTGTTATCACTAGATCGGTTCACAGTATTACAAGGCTCTGCGCCAGCATCAGTGCGGGCTACGTACGGACCCTTCTCTACTAAACAAACGGTGCCAGCGCGATATGCAGTTCCAGATCCTTTGGAACCACCAAGGAGAAATGCGTCTTTGATGGAATTGCAAGATGCTACTGCGCACAGACTCGATGTGTCTGCGCACCTAGTCTTCCGGGAGCTTCCTCGCGATGCTCCCGTGCTACGTGTGCTGTTCCACACCGGTGGTGAGGGCGGTGCAAGACGTGTCGCGACACGGCCACGTCGGGTGTGTATTACGTTACATGCGAGTTACGGAGCGCGAACATTAACTGCGACGTGTGGCCCTGAAGGCGAGGAAGGTGCTTGCCTCGCTGAATTAACGGTACCAGCTGCGTGGTGGCCTGCGGATGGAAAGGGCAAGAGACCACCACGCACAGTGCGATTAGCTTACAGTGCAGCTGAAGCCGGCAGTGGAGAAACAGCTGAAGGCGCGTGTGGGCGAGTGTCGGTGCAGCCTGCATGGCCCCTGGGTTCCGTCACGTTGGCTGGAGCTCGTGCTGGGTATAGAGAAGCCCGAGCCGGCGATGCTGCGCTCCTCCTACCCCGAGCACCACTGTATCCTCATTCTCGACTGCATCTGCCCTTCGTAGTGCGGCGTGACACCGGCCATACAATTTCACATGTTGTCATCAAGTGAGTTCATGTTTACTTTGTTCATATATACGTATGTATGTGTAACGCCTTGTAATGTATCCTTCGAAAGTGCTCGTATCTTAGCAAAACCTTGACAATGGTCATTAAAATTATTATTAAACGGTAGTGCTTAACTGTAGCCTCGATGCCACCCAGGTAGTGTCAGACTTTCTGTAAACCTGACATAGCGGTTTGTAAACCCACACCAGGAGAAAATTTGTCAACGCAGAGCCACTTCAAGTTAACGACGAACAACTTGCGCATCTCTGTGTTATGTCACGCTGACTAATATTTATTGGTACTCCGCCCAACTGGGACTGGTTTATTGCTTGTCAACCGCGATCTTCTATTTTGCGTGGGAAGTAAGGGACATGAAATAATTCATTAGATTTTGACAGTTATGTTTTTATTCTCATCAAGAATGTAAACAAAAATTTGAAGTTGCCACAAACTAAACCTATTGTTCTATCGTAACTTTTGGCAAGTTGTGAGTGGCGCACCGCAGTGGTTGAAGGACGGACGAGGTGCCAACTGCTAACAAAACAAGTTCACATGTACGCTGAAGTACCGAACAGGCGGTCGCATCTGCAAACTGTCGACCTCAACGCGTCAATTAAAACTTTTTTCAGTTATTCTAGTTTTTAACTGAATAACGACTTCTCCAGAACCACCTCGTTTATTTGACACAATTTATTGCTCTTTGGGATCAAGTTTATTCTTCAAATAATTCTTGGTCGCGTTCTAGACGACCGCAAAAATACGAGTACCTAAGTAGTTAGAACAAGAGATGACATTTTTATCGTGAAAACTACATTATGTGTAAAATTGAAGAGGCTTTTCTGAACTTACTGATTTATTTTATAATTTTATGATTACTTTGTTTTATGTCTATAATAAATTGCGTCTTACTTCGTTTACTTAGATTAGCACAAGCTCTTTGTGAAAATTCTGAAATCCTTATGAATAGAAATATTAACATCGTAATAGTCTTTGTTACATTTGAAAAGACCTCCTTCTTAGACCATAATTGAGTTTTTATGTTATACTAGCTGCGTCCCGCGGTTTCAAACGCATAAGTTGCGATCCCGTCGGAATATCGGGATAAAAAGTATCCCTTGTGTTAATCCTGATTATTAACTATCTGTGTACCAAATTTCATCCAAATCCGTTCAGTAGTTTTTGCGTGAAAGAGTAACAAACATCCATATTAAATATTAGTATGAAGTAGGTATTATATATTAGTAGGAATATTAGTAGGAAGTAGGATTGGTTTAGTAGGAACCTGTGCAGTTAATATTTTACGGACTATATAGTTACTGCCTAAAAGAAACTAACCTTATCTCTGACTACCAAACGATCATAATTCTTATTTTAAGTAGAAAAAAGATCTCCGTACAATTTCCCACGCTCTGCTTTAATATTGAGTTACGGCATTTTCCTAGCTGCTTTTCTATTCCTCCTAACTGTAATATACCACCACTGCACTAAACCATTTCAGAACGAAAATTCTAAGAACACTGCGCAAATATTGATATATGATCAGATAGTTATAACAAATGCTGCTAAAGTCAGCCATGAATATTACAGTCCTTTTCAAACATCGCCAATACAATTTTGTAGATAGAATTATGATAGTTTGAAATCCACGATGATATTGCACGGAATAGTAGGAGAATTGTATTGTTGCTGAACTCAAAATATAGAAATTCGGTCATTCTAATGTATAACAAAACAGATCCTACCTCGCTATCTTCATAGACATTTAAGTAGCACACTACAATTTATCGATAATAATCAATCGGTTATACTTAAAGCTTATTGATTCTGTAATAAACTCATCAATATAAAACACGTAGGTATATTCAGTTTCAGCACTTCACTTATAACGATGACCTTATAAGCTCAGTGCTCACACATTAAACGAACAATATATACGTAAATGAAAAATACGAAAAAACGCGAACTAGAAATTGTATACGCTGTCGTATACAATTTCTAATTCGCGTAAAAAGGGCTTGATTGCGCGATTGTGGCGCTCGCAGTGGTTGTGTCCCGGGTGCACTATTGCAATCTTTACACCCGACGCTTCAAGTGCTACACGAGAATCTAATGGAATCAATATCCTGTCGATATCGCTAAAAGGCACCAGTCTATTTCAAAAGAAATGAGCGGATATGTTCGTAGGACATGCAGCTGGAATAAGTCTTACTTTTACACTTTAGAGTGTAATAGGGAAGTACCTGTGCTGTAGTTATATTGGGTATTTACAATAGTTCGTATATTATGCGCCACCTGCTCCAAAACTTCATCGCGGATACGAGTAGGTATCTGTTTCTCGTTTTGAGTTACGGTTCTGGTCGCACGGGAATACTCGACTGCAACCGACTAAATGGAAATTTATGTCTCCTTCGGCTTAACTATTAAAATAAATTTTACTATTCCAACAATAACGTTAGACAGTTCAGCTAACTGCGGCTTTACGTGAACCTGATCCTCCGTTACCCATTGTATAGATCCTTATGTAAGTTTGTAGCTAAACCTAACTATTGGTTAAATACAGAAGCGAAAACTAGACAACAAGTTCAAAGCATGAAATAAATTATCCTCAATGCAGGGAAACCTGCATACGGTTAAACATAGCTTTGATCTCTTCTCTTTTACGATTGGTATTCTAAGAGGCGCATTTGTGTCAGTGTACTTTAGGACCGGAAGAAGTGCACAGCGCATATTGTGCCGTCAAACACAAGTGAGGGAATGGGGACAAAAGATAATACGCAAACAATGATTGTTTAGTTATTAATTAATACAGGTTATTTCTGTTTTTATGCTGGATCGTCACATTGCCAACAATCAACAATGGACTATCAATATTCAGTACCTCATTTTATAATCGCGATTGACTGTAATGAATTATTATGTTTCAATAGATCCATTTTAGAGATTCGTTATCATTACTACTGCACTGAAAATTTACTGACAGAACATAGAAGTAGGAAGAACTCGACAAATTGACTAAATAGTAGTATTGATAATAAAAACTGTATATTGTCCTGTAGAATGAAGGTGAAATCGGGTCTACGGCTGGTGAGCGTGACTGCCGCGAACTCTCGCTGGGCGGTGACTGCCGAAGTGAAGCCACGTGCCGCCACCGTCACGGCGACAAGACTCGAACAACCACTACGAGAAAACGAAGCTCCTGACACGTATGTACCCCACCGAATGTGACGTAGTTACTGTTAGTTAATGGTTTGATTGAGCGCTTCATTTGCTGATCAAACGGGTTATTGAGGTGAATCTAATCGATATACTAATCAGTTATCTCGTAGGTAATGAGCATAGTCTGATCCAAAAGCTTCTCTAAAATTAGCTACATACAAGTGCGTCAAGGTATTATTCAATGTGATTAATAGCAGCTAGATTCTATCGTTGTTCTAGGGGTAAATTTGACCCCAAGTCGAACTAGCAAATGTTAAAATTACTTCCAAATTAGTCCAAGTGTGGCATCATATACGAAATGAACAAAGAACCCCTTTCTTAGCTTGTTAGTGGAAACTACATTAGACTAGATGAAGTTAATTAACTAAATTAGTAGCAAGAGGACAAAGCTCCTTTCACATCCACTTTCAGAACACTTTATTGCAGTTTCCTGAGCGACAAGATTAACACTAACTACTATTTTCCGTTATAAAAGTATCCGGATGCGACATAGATAATAATAGTCCCCTCGACGATATTGTAAAATTAAACAATAAGATCGTTGAACAAGAGCAATTCCAGCTTCACGCTGAAATAACGACAGAAATTGCAATAAAATTGAAAAGAGACATTCATTTTCAAAAATAAATCCGATAAAATAAAAATGCCATCTGCAATTCTACGTTTTCCCACTTTAGCGATAAAATGCTCTTGCAATCGGAGTGGTCGTAGATAAAGTGGGTGCCTTCTAGCTAGCCGCCTAGCCGCCTTGGTCATCTGAGCGAGAGACTTTCAAGAATTCATTCCATTACTAAGTATTTCTTAACTTCGTCATTGAGCTGTTTACTCCTATTGTGTAACAGTCATAATAAGGCATATCATATTTTGTTGTATTAGTTAAATTTTGATGCACGCTTTTACGTAATTTATGCAACAGTCGTGTATGGTTCTTAAACAGCCATGGTGTTCATTTGTTCTATGTACCCGTACATATATAAACATCTAGTTAAACGAGTTTCGCACCAAAATGAAAATTTATTTTTATTCTTCACGTTTTATAACAGAATGTTTCCATTTCTCATTTCTTTGGCGGGATTTGTTCACAATTTCGCCCACGACTACTTTGCATTTGCACAGCTATAAATTTTGTCAGCGCTTTTCCGCTTAATGAAACTCGATGTCACGACTAACTTTTTATTGTTTAGATAATTTCGTGTTTCCACTGCGCAACGTAAAGCGACAACACCCAAATAGAACGTGAACTTTGAGAGTAAAGAGTAAAGACTACATAATACGACTATTGATTTATTATGACCCGGGTTATATTCACCTTCAAGATATTCGACCTCAATAAACAACCTTTTAGGTAATAAAAGCTTTTAGGCTCAGTAAGTTTATGAACTGAATATTGTAACTTCATTTAACGATATAGGGATTCTGAGGAGAGCAGCGGCGTCGGTGAGCCTGGCTGGGAGGAGATCCTCACGTGGCTCGTGGAGGTCGGCGCTGAGGGGGAGGGCGACGGGGAGGGGTCGGAGGGAGAGTCAGGGCGAGGAACTGCCCGCATAAGCTGGTCTGCCAAAGTATCTTCAGCGCCCACCATGACCTCTACCACGGAAGAACCCCCCCACGAACACAGAGTCAACACCAGACTTGACATTGAAAAGGATGACATACAGGCTGTGCTGCCAATTTCTAAGGTAATTTAACGACTTGTTAACCTTAGTCATATCATCTTCCGCAGTTTCCATAAAATGAATTCAAACAGGATTTATAGCATGTTGAAAGCATTTATATGGATATTCACGGCCTGCTCTTGATTAAAACTTCGAGATACTTTCAGTGAAAGCATAACACTTTAAAAGATGTATGTTCTTATGAACGGTGTACTACCTAGCAATTTACTACGATTAACGGGTGTTAACACCTATACGTTTTTATCTTACTTTCCATTTAAAACGTTTCTTTGTAATAAATGCGAATAGTGATTACAATCACGGACACCCACTCGATTATTCGACTATTATCGGGACAGGTGCTCGAAATCAACAATTTATTAAGACATCGATTGTAAGCGATAAATTACCCGAAAGGTATTTTCTTTGTAATTAATGGAACGAAGGGAGCTCGTTTTATTACTATAACGATATCTTTATTGGGTTCCAAAGGTTTTTATTAGAGTGACTGGTTGCGAACGACTCCGCGTGAGTTAAACAGTTAGACAGGTCAAATTAAATTAGCTAGAGGAACTCTGCAGACGTGATGGGTATCAATATCTAAACACGATAAAATAAAAAACAAAAATATTTAATATATTTTTTGGGGGGTCGACATTCGCTGTCAGTTTTCTTACTTTAAGTATGAGTTGGAAAAATCTATTTTATTTTGTTTTATTGTTTTTAGATACCGATGCCAATCACGTCTGTGAAGGTTAAAACAAAAAAAATGATGTTTTAAATTGATATTTCAAGTGACTGCACTAACAGCAGTCGATGACTCCACAAAAAAATCATAAAATTAATTTCTTTTTTATTTTATTATGTTAAAATATCGATACCCATCACATCTGCAGAGTTTCGCTAGTTATATAAATTGTGTGTGTAGATGCGATAACTATTGTTGGGTTCTTAAATGGCACATCGAGCGAGCTTTCATAATATAATTTTCATCAGAATTTTATTTAATTTCTGAAGTATTATTATGCCTGCTACGAGCGTGATTGTACGAAATAGCTGAGATTAACTTTTAATGGTACACTCTTAGTATGAATGAAGTGGTGTAATGGGAGCTTTATCGCGAGCTAATGGAGGCTATGGTGGGTCGCAGCCGCCCACCGCGCCCACCGCGCCCACCGCGTGGCTGTGTGGCTGCTCGCGCGGCTTGTTCGCCTCCGTCACAATGTGAATAACTGCTTTACTGGTCATAATTATTCATCGATGTCGATGAATGCCTGTTATCAAAAACAATGTTCATGACTTTAAATTTTGCGGTATCATAAAAATACCATCTTTATTATAAACATAGTTCGCAAAAATAAACTCTCTATTATAAAAGAGGTAACTTATTATAATATTTGACGTTAATACCCCTATTCTTTGCGCAATAATTTTACAGCCATTAGTCAGTCACAATAACGAATTAGGGATCAAAAAAAATCTCATAACATTTAAATTACATCAAACTTTGAGACCACGAACCATGTTTATGATCTTTTCAAGCAATTTGGCTTTTTTCCATTTCTTGTAACACGGATTCGTCGTTAATTTAATTTGAACGTTCTATTAAATCGGGGAATCGGGTTGTGGGACTTCGGGGACTCGTGTGGCAGACAAACACATTGTTTCGAGCGCCCGTATAATTTTCGTACGTCAGCAGCAACGTGTGCGGTCCCGACGGTACGGCTTTAAATGAAGTTACAGAATAATATTTATAAAGCAATTAGTTTATCTCAATATTAGCGTGGAGTCATTACGTCGGGCCGCGGGCGCTCCGGCTGGAGTGGGCAGAGTGGGCTCTTCATATCTGCTCACTGACGGATGAACGCTCGCTCCTTGTCTACCGCCCAACTAGATGATTAAAGCAATTAAATTACGACGTGAGTGATGGAGTGTTTGTATGTACGACTTCACTATTGTAGCCGTAGATTATTAGACAGTGGCCATTATTAGGATTGAATTACTTCTTTGTGTCCAGTGTCACCTTTAAAACCTGTAGGCCGTTATTGGTCAGGGACTAGGACAGTTGGGAAACACTGAACAGTAACTTTACTAAGTACCACTAACTAGCACTAAGCACTAGGTAACAGTTACTTGACTGCCTTTTGGTCTAGTTGTCGCAAGCGCCACTGCTGAGCATGAGGTCCTGGGTTCGATCCCCAGGTCGGGCAAAGTGTTATTGGATTTTTCTATCTGAAATTTCTCAGCCAGGATTTGTGCCAGGTTGATGGCAATAGGCTCGCCCCCTATACATGGGACTTAAACATAACTGGTGAAATGTGGGTGTACTATAGGTACCTACATCTATGCCCAACCCTTCGGAGAAACACGGTGTGGTGATGGTAACTTTACTAGGTACTAGGGTATCTCTCTAGGTCACGAGACTATTACCTAAAGCTATTGAGGACAAAGTAATAGTGCTTAATCTGTCCTCAAATGAATACCTACTAAGATCGACGGGCTTCGAATCGTTCTCTTTAACGATCTCCGGGGTTACATTTACAAGTGTTAATCAACTGATTACTTCTGACTAATGGATTTTTTTATTACCTACTATCGACTGTAGGGGCTTTTTCTCACCTGTCGTTACGACTATGAATAGCCCGTCTCGTTCAATTTCGTTGCTGAATTAAAGTGAATGAACCTTCGAAACGAAAAGGAAATATCGAAACGGCTGGTTGACAATTCCCGTGAACCAAGGGCTGGCTTTTACCTTGGCCAGAGGCATTGCCAAACAACGAGTTAATGCCGCTCGTATCTTGGGTACATTACCAGTCGACAGCGATACGGATTTTTTCGGAGCTATATTTTAGTTTGTGAATAGTTTTAGTTAAGTTAGGATATAATTTTGTTATTTTTATTAATTAATTAGGTATTCATTGTTATTTACTTACCTTCCAAATACTTATGCTGTGATCTTCGCCAATATTCATACTTACTATAATACAATTATAAATTCGAAAGTGACTCTGTCTGTGTAACCTTTTCACATCTGAACTACTGATCGGATTTCGATAAAATTTGACAAGGAGATTTATGGCATCCTGGGGAAGGACATAGGCATTTTGTCCCGGTAGCACGTTCCCGTGGGATAATTTCCGACATTCACGCTGGCGAAGCCGAGGGCTTATAATCATGGATATAATACATAAACTGTCTAGGAATATGCTTTCACTGTGTATCGTAAAAGTAAGAAGAGAATAGAGACAGGATAAACTATGCCAAGGCATCGTTACCAAAGTGACAATGTAGACCAAATTCTCATGAGTAGATTCTCGGGAAAATGTTAGGCCGTAATCCACCACGCTGGCCAAGTGCGGATTTTGGATTAACTTTGTGTAAATTATTAGCCCAAATAAATCGAATGAAATTTAAAAATCTCTACAATTAAGTACAAGCGGATCTGTTCATTTGATATTTTTCCACCAGAACTGGGAGGTCCTAAACACAGCCGTGCTGACGGGTCGTCAGGTGTCTCAGGCTATGAAGGTGCTGATCGTGTCACAAGCCGGTCAGGTTGCTGACGTCACACTACAGAGCTCCTGCCATTCTGAGGATGAGAGCGTGCTAAAGGTAAGGGTGAAATGAAGGTGATGTTTAGGTAGAAGATTACGTTATTTTCTCTGTAATATATTTTAGGTCGCTTCAGAAGGTAGGTATAATGAACTGAGAAGGTACCTACCTACAAATAATAAATTATAATTCAAAGTACACCTACAGGGAAATAAATTGTCAATTAAATTGACACCCTACGTAAATTTGCACTGTTATATTTTATACAACTGTCAAAGAAACCGCCATTTCATTCAACTGTCAAAGAATGACAGTTGTGATTTGAATAAATACCTACGCACAATTTAAGATGGGAAGTAGTTAATTTGCATAACAATTAATTTATCCGACCTTACCAAACTTACAGCAAGTTTGCTGACTACGTAGAGTTATTTATAGAATTTCTAACTTATCTATTGATCTTTCATCCGATACCTTTGCTATTATGTAAGGAAAGATTATGAGATAATACGATACCTCCAAAGACCAATTGAAATGGTTGAAAATAATAAAGGAAAATCTTTTTATAGCACATAGCTTTTAATTCTAACCTTCAAATGTCGGCTCTTGACTCTATAGCTAACTCCACCCCTTCTTTATCTAGCAGGGACCCCTACCACACCTAATAGGCTAAGGTCAAGGTGACAGTTAACAGTTTTACTGCAGATAACCCTGAGTCCTAAACGAAAGCGACTGTCGCGCGAATACGGGATTACGCGTACGTTTACTTAAATTTGAAAACATTGTAAAAGCCAATTATTTTTAAAAGGATTGGTCACGCGAGTACGTGATATTCAAATAAACGAGCGCAGCGATGGCGTATCCGCGCGACACTCGCGTACTCGCGCGACAATCGCGTACTTGCGCTACAGTCGCTTTCGGTTAGAACGTGGCCTAATACAAAAGTGTTTGACACTTCTTCTTAGTAAGAATAATAATAAATGTGTTTGTCATCGCCCAGGTATCATCATCATGCAGTTCAGTATACGTTGACGGTTCAGAGATCCGTGGCTCTTCGAACGCGTCAGTGATCGTCAAATACGGCACTTATACCGGTCTGGCGCGGTTCACAGTATGGATGCCCGAATACCCTCTGGAGATTGATGTCGACGACAATAGGCTGTCGCAAATCAAAGGTAAACATCGTTTGTGATCGATTCAATGTGTCAGTTTGTGTTGTTGCTCATTATTTCGCACTTGTAGTGTCTTGAATGATTGAAGGAGACAGAGGGGCGTAGCTAAGTAATAACAGCCGCACGGGTCGATCGATCAGGTTAAGTTACTTTTGCCGCGGTTGGTCCGTGGATGGGTGACCATCTTTACATACCAAGACCCCTCCGTGCCTCGGAAAGCACGTTAAGCCGTTGGTCCCGGCTGTCATTCGTGGATCTTTGACGGTCGTTACGGGTCGACAACCACGCTTACCTAGGGGTATCGTATTACCCAATAACTGGGTTGTGGAGGTCAGATAGGCAGTCGCTCGCAAAAAGCTAGGCAAATGAATGTCTTGGGTGATTGAACGTTTGACTACAGGTTGAATAAATTGATTTTGAAGTTTTTGGAATACCTACTGAGGTGCCTGCTAACTTTTAACTTTTTTAAAATTCTTTGGAAACAACTTCTGAAGACTTAGACTTAGGTTTAAAAAAAACTTACTTAATAAAATAATTAAGTAAGTTTTACGATCACATTTTACCTAGGTAGGCACTTGATTTACGATAAACTAATTTAAGAATCAACTAACTAACTTAAGTCTTCTTAAATACTTAGTTACTTTACAATACGAAAGTAGATTATAAGCATAATCAGCCTACCTATAACGTTCCCACTGCTGGGACACCGGCCTCCTCTCTGTGAGAGGGAATGGATCGTAATCCACCACGCGGGCAAATTAAAAGACTTAAAAAATAATGAGGTTTGCACTACTATTTTTAAAGGAGATTGAACATTTTTATATGGAGCTTGGCATACCTACTGTCGCGCCATTTTGATTTTTTTTCAAAATGGCAGCCACGTATGAATGTAAACGGAAAATATAATACGACCAAACCCCGTAAAACGTCACGTTTTCGAGATAAGTATTAACGTTCAAAGTTGATCTCGTCACATCCATATTTTTTTGAACTTGCAAACACCTACCTTTCCTACACCTTGTTGCTTAGATGTCTGAAATAATCACTCTGAAGGTTTAACGTAATGAAAGGTAGGTAAGCCACGGACCCTTTACGTAGAACTTTTCGCGAAATCTAACTGAATAATGTATGACGTAGGTTGGAAAGTCCCCGATGACGCGAACACGAAGGAGCGGGCGAAGCGCTCGCTGTCTGCGCGGGGTTGGGGCGGCGCCAGACCAGACAACACCAACTCGCTGTCCGAACAGCGCTCGTGCCGCCTACGGTACCAGCAGAGCAATGTTGAGGTAAGGGTGCAATTTAATTACAGATACATAACATCACGCACGTAATCCACGAAGGGTTAGGCAGAGGTATACCCATACCTACCTACACCAACATTACGCCATTTATTGTGTGATAGGGGCTGAGCTTATTGCCATCAAACGGGCTCAAGGCCAGGCTCCGGACTCGGCTACTGAGAAATGCATGATGAAAAAACCACATACCACTTTGCCAGACCTGAGAATCGAACCCTGGACCTCATGCTCGGCAATAGCGTATGCGACCACTCGACGAACGAACCAGTCTTATTTAATTAGACGGTTTTTTTACCTGCAGTCCTCAAATATGCGAATAAACATAAGGTATAATGTATCCTAGTAGACGGTGCAACTATATTTTCTTTATTTTGAATTTGTTTTGATCATTCGTATGCTATATGACTTCATAGCGGATAGGATTGAACACCTTGTATATTTTCCTTTTGCCCATTCGGTAAAATTTACCTGGCTTGGACTACGTATCACCCTCTTTTCCTCAACAATTAATGTAATTTCATCAAAGTGGTTGCTTGGCGGTTTGAGTACCTAATAGCCAGGTGCTTAACAACGCCAACGCTTGAGCGAAGTGTAGGAGCATAATTAGCTCCTTCTGTAATAAAAAAAACCTCAAAATTGCCTGCGATAAATGGCAGTGGGCTCGCCCCCCAATCACGGTAATTGGCGTAACAGTGGGTGTACCTTTGTATTGCAAAGGTCAAAAACGAAAAGTTGGCGTGACATTTTCAAAAGTTTAATTTAAACGTTTTTCCTTGTTCTGTAGGTGTACGCCCGTTTCCTGGCGAAGGACCACGACTCGGGGCGCGTGTCGTACTTCGTGTCGCGTCGGACGTGGCTGAAGGTCACGGAACTTGTGTTGACACGAGTCTCGGACCCTCGGATTGCGTCACTGCGAGGTCGCGTGTTGCAAGGGCGCAGCACTGGACGGACTGAAGTGCAAGTGCTGTCGCCTATTACAGGTAATTTATAGTGTCATGTATTTCCGTGTGTAGACTGATTTATTACCGTTTTATTTATAAACGTTGCATTAAACTAAGAGACGTTTAAACGTCATTTTTTATGTAGTAGACGTAAATCATTACTTAACTTTAAAGTTAAGTCTGCTAACGTCTTTTAACATTGCTTAAACAACGTTTATAAATAAGGGTGTTAATTTTGATATATAATCAGCAACATTCGGTAACGTAGACAGATTGGAAGCTATGGAATTATTACGGCAAAAGTATAAACAGCCAGCCAGGCAAGAACATCCTTCGTATTATGCGCTAATTACAACTTAATGCGCACACTAATCCGTTCTTCCAGAGGTGATCCTGAGGGAATGTAAGCTTGGTGACACCTAATAGAAATATTATCTCACAACCTAATTAGAGGTATATGTGGAGAAGATGCCACCATCTTATATATGAGTAGGTAATTACATATTGTGTCAGATACATACATGAAGTCTACGGTGAAGGAAAACATCGTGAGGAAACCGGCATATCCTAGAACCAACAATTCGAAGACATGTGACATCTACCAACCAGCACTGGCCCCGCGTGGTGGATTTTCACTCCCTCTCTCAGAGAGGAGGCCTGTGTCCCAGCAGTGGGAACATTATAGGCTGATTATTAATACATACTTGGCCGGAACAACCGGAGAGGGGCTTGTGGCTAAGTAATAACAGCCGCACGGGTCGATCGATCAGGTTAAGCTACGGTTGCCGCTTTTGGTCCGTGGATGGGTGACCATCTTCACATACCAAGACCCCTTCGTGCCTCGGAAAGCACGTTAAGCCGTTGGTCCCAGCTGTCATTCGTGGATCTTTGACAGTCGTTACGGGTCGTCAGTAGCCCGAAAGTCTTGACAACCAGTCTTACCAAGGGGTTTCGTATTACCCAGTAACTGGGTTGTGGAGGTCAGATAGGCAGTCGCTCCATTTAAAATACTGGTATTCAGCTGCATCTGGTTAGACTGGAAGCCGACCCCAACATAGTTGGGAAAAGGCTAGGCAGATTAGGATGACATGGCCGGAACAAGTACCTAACTGTGCCACATGTACCTATCACAACTATTGGTAGCCTTGTAGAAGTTGTAGACTAGGCTTAAGTTTTATCACTAGGCTAGACGGTTTCCAGTTCCAACATACAAGTAACTCGGGGAGATTCGAAACTTCATCTTATCGTGTCTATCTCCAATTGGGCTTCCAAATGCTTTCGTGACTCGACAGAATCCTAGAAGTTAGCTACAGACGATAATTCGACCGTAACTATCAGATTTTGAGCTTATGTGTCTGGGAAAGATAAGAATCCGTTGAGTTACAAGTTGATTCTGTCTGACTAGTCTAATCTCAGCGGTTTTACTTAGGTAGCTAGAGATAGGTTTTAGGTAGTCTGAGCCCGGATTAAATATATTTATGTAGGACTTAGGAAGATACCTACTTAAATACCTTACCCAAATATCAATAATTTGGGCTTAATCTCTGGAAAAGCCTCTGCAAAAGCTACCGCAGCATTTACTGTGATTGGGTATTACTTAGTAGTTAGGTAGGTGCTTATAGTGATGTGATTTCATTACTATAAGTACCTACCTATCTATGTAGATAGCCTACTCCTTAACCTACCTACTAAACTCTAAGCTAGACAAAAGCTTTGAGTAGGTTTGTATGTCCTATTAGGTTAAGTCCACAGTAATGTTTTGTCAAAATAACGAATACTTATTGTTTATTTTGGTAAGTATTTATTTTCCTTAAACCATAGTTTTAAATACTTAAAACTCATCATCATTCTCCTGCCCTTATCCCAATTTATTTGGGGTCGGCGCAACATGTCTTTTTCTTCCATACTCCTCTATTAGCCGTCATCTCGACAGTCACCCCCTTTCTAACCATTCACTCAGTCCATCCATCGTTTCTTTGGTCTTCCCCTACTCTTATAGCCATCGACATTCATACTCAAAACTTTCCTCACGACATTTTCCTCATTCCTCCGTAACACATGCCCATACCATGACAACCGGTTTCCACACAATTTTTCAGTTACCGGTGCCATTTTCAGACTTCCTCTTATATACTCATTTCTTATTTTATCGATTCGTGTAACACCACAGATCCCTCTTAGCATTCTCATCTCAGCTGCATGCAATTGCCTTTCATTCATTCCTTTTGTGGTCCAACATTCTGATTAAATACTTAAAACTATGGTTTTAATTATTGACCACGTAGTTAATGCTCTCATGTTGCCCGTAACTTGCCTAATTGAAATTTTGTTTTTATATTTTTTTTTGTTTCATTCCTACCGATACTCTGGAAAATTTCACCATAGTTAATTTAAGAAAAACACTTTGTAAATGTATAATATTCTTTCTCCAGGACGTGTGATTGGTCTGCGCGAAGTCCGCGTGGGTAACGACAAGGTGTCGATCTCGCGTCTCCTGGTGCGCGTCATATCCGGTTTGCAGCTGAACATATCGCCCGACACCGCCATCGAGAACGGATACGTATCCGAAACTACAGTCACCAGGCGACTTACAGCGCAATATCAGGTTTGTTAATAACCTAAATTATAAGGAATTACTTCTTTAACTTGACGAATCATTTTATAGGAGAAGACGCCCAAACAATATCAATCTCGAATCCAGAGATGGGAATTTCATGAGACAACTATTCAGGGGGTCTACTCCGAAATGATATCGGCCGTTTCCTGCTACGAAGTTACTATTTGGTTCGGTCGGTCCCGATCCTACACTCCTACACTCTTTCGAATATTGACTATGGTCCCGCCCGACCCAACTGAGCCGATTCGAACATTTTTCGCATTTTTCAATAATTTTCGGTTCGGCCATGTGTCGGTCCGATCCGAACATTCGCACTTTACACTTCGTAGTAGACCCCCTGGACTGTAATGAATGGACGTCGGCATTAATCGTAAGGCCTTGGTTAGCTAAGACATTACCTACGTACTTAGGTAAACGAAGGGGGGTAATTACCTACCAAATTAGTGAAAGAGTCTGTATATTTGGAATAGGTAGTCTTAGAGGTAATTAAATTATCTAAGCCATTAATTTCGATTTGAAAGCCCGACAGTAGGTAACTAATGTGTTTGCCAATTACCAATCATCTCAGCTCTAACTTATTAGATAGGTACGCAAATCCCCAGCAGAAAATGATGGTAACCTTTATCTTTGAACCTTATAGGCAATATTTCCAATTTGTTTACCTTTTGTACAGCTGAAACTAAATGCAAAAAATATCTGATATTCCAGGAAGGCCTACTGGACATAGACTTGGAGTTCTCGGACGGCAGTCACACGGCGCTGCGTGACGTGGCGGTGTCGGACTACTTCCTCGTTGTGGAGAGCCTCGACCCTGAGGTGGTCGCCTTCGCGCCCATGTATGCGTCCCGTCATCCCAGAGTTATCGCTGTTGGAGAAGGTATGTTGATCTTTCAACTTAAGCTTACATAGTCCAATGAAGATTTTTTTGACATTTTTTCCAAATGTAAAAAAAGAAAAGTTTATTAGCTCCGTAACATTCATAGCAAAGTAGGATGTAGGTAACAGGTTACAAAGTAGTGAACATATTTCTATTGAATCTAATTACCTACTGCGATGAACATTCATTACCAAGTAGGTATATAACCGCTAGTCGTTGAGAGTATTACTTATCAGGGGTCATCTTCTGTCAATGTTTATACAGGATGCAAACTGTAACCGTAAATGCAGCTCAAGATTCTAGGCCCCCTAACGTAGAAATATTGCCCGCTTACAAAAAAAAAAAAACATCTGTTTCATAGAAAAGTGTAGTGTGTGTTAGTAGAACACCATATTTTTAAAAAATGATCAGCAGTGCGATTCTGTAACCATCTCACCGTGAAAACTTTGATGAAGTGACCGTGGAGTGAGCTGTCATTCTAACTAATGCTAAGGGATTGACACTATTGACAGCTCACTCTAAGCTCACTTCACCTAACTTTTCACGGTGAGATTTTTACAGAATCGATCGGCTGTTTATTGTTTCAACACACGGGCGGAATCATGTATTGCAGTGCGATTCTGTAACCATCTCACCGTGAAAACTTAGGTGAAGTGAGCGTGGAGTGAGCTGTCATTCAAACTAATGCTAGGGATTGACACTAATGGCAGCTCACTCTAAGCTCACTTCACCTAACTTTTCACGGTGAGAGGTGAGTTTTACAGATTGCACGTCGACATCCCTGCCATCCTATAGACGAGCTAATTAGAAACGATGCCGATGTAGGTATTTATTTACATTAGTGGCAAATGGTCAATACAACTGTCCGTATTACCTAAATTCAACAACCTAATCTTTTCAAAACTAATGTTGTAACACAACTCCTGAAATTCAACCATACATTTCAGGTAGCGGGGAACTCCTCCGAGTAACTCTTCTAACTCCCGAACAATGCCGAACGGGTCCGTTGCGCCGCGTGGCTCTCCCGGGTAAAGGCGACACGAAGACGCCGGCGAACATCAAGAACATTCCCGGCGCGATCGCGACCGCCGCCGCTAGTGTGGATGTCGACTTCAGCGGAGGAGACGCCCCACAAAGGCCTGACACGCCGCAGAATGATGATATTATGGCCAGGGGCGGCATGAGGAGCGGGATGGCTGAGCTTGGGGATATTCTTAAAGGTAGGATGGTTTCATTTAAAAAATCGGATTATTGTATGCTGGATATCTTTGGAAGATTTGATTGCTTTGAATATCCTCGTGGTTACCGTCTGATTAGGTGAGCGTTAGCTGTTCTTTGTGGAGGTTGGTTGCACTCCTGATACTGATTACCAGCTAAACCACTTACCTTACTTATAGGCTACTTGACACTTATCTAATTTCATACAATAAATGAGTATTTCTTACAGTATTTAGCTTACGAAAACGAAATATATCGATTTTAATAACAAAAAGCGTAAGATTAATTTATAAATTCAATTTAAAAAATATGTTTTTTTTTTTTTAATTTGAATCGCCGAAAACGCTGTCGTCCATGATGTGACGTCATACAAATTGTAAACAAAACGAGTAGATACTCGTGATTTGACGTGGTGTTATTACAAGTATAAATATTTCGATAAAAACTCCTTAACACGTTCTTAATTTATTTGCTTTATTGAAAAACAATAATAAATTCATTATGGACGTTGGTTTCACAAAAGCAGACAGCACAAATTTGCCAAAAATTGAAACATTAATGGTTGGTAATTTCTTTGCCTTGAATGATTTAAATAACCTAAAAAAGTATTTCAAAAGTAACTAAAAGTTTCTGTACTTTGGCAGGTACTTACTGATCTTCGCAAAAATAAATTTGAGTTACAGTTGATAATGATTCAGGATCCCTTTGAGCAAGTCTTAGCCATGTTTTGCGAATATTTGTTTCACTAGGCACTCTAATCCACAACTTTCCTGGGGTCTTTATCGATGTGTTTTTGCATTCTCGGACGATAATTACTGTATTTTTCATGTAAATTAGTTGAAATCATGTTTTTAAAGTAAAGTAAACTGGAAAATTGTCCACGTTTAAATGTGTGTCAAATGTTTGTTTACAATACGTATGACGTCAGAGCACAGATAATCTATGGACTAAAATGGCGGACAGCGTTTTCGCACCTACATGAAGAGTTTGTTTTTAAATTACAGTTTTGTAGTTTCATAGGTGTTGAAAAAATTTAGTAATATTTTTTTTACCTTAGTAGAACAAATATGAACTATTTAGGACCTAGTTTAAAAAAGAGTCAACTAGCCTATTGTCTGTGTGTTGTATGTAAACGCGATGTGATCATAATATTCTAGTGCACCCAAACCTTAAATAATAACGCTGAGTATCATGTTATCTGCAGATCTTCACCATGTTCATATGAAAGGTATGTGAGACTGAGCACAAATCTTTATGTTCTAGGCTACCCATCATTCAAGGACGAGAACAACCACGAGCCGACGATAGCGCAGGCGCAGCAATACAACTCCATCTACCGGAACAACCCCGCGCCACATTCACAACACCAGACTGCACAAACTTCTGTTGTCATCGGTCAGTATTGCCATAAGTATCATTAGGACTAGGAAGACTTAAACTGACAGCATAATGTAGGGTGAACGATTCTAAAGTTTGTGTTTTATTTTACAGGAATATACGTGGTGCTCGGTGCATTCTGCTTTGCAATCGTGGTAAGTAACTAATTATCCACTATTTTCCTTATAACAATGTCCCCTATTAATTTGCAAGCACCTAGCACTAGAAATGTTTAGTGCTAGCAAATTAATAGGCGAGGTATTGTCACTACTGCGAGTTTGAGTCATGGTCACAGTACAATGTTAATTAGTAGGTACGGTCACCAAAGTAGATAAGTAACCAGGGTCGTCGGATATAGTTGAAGTTTTGTAAGAAACCGATGGATACTTTAGAATAAAATTTTATTTAATTAATAGAAAATAAACAGTTCATTTATCAAATTAAATTTCATTCGAAAACATCCATCGGTTTCTTACTAAACTTCAACTATATCCGACGACCCTAGTTACTTATCTCCTTTGGTGACTGTACTCATGTTAATGCTAACCCTCTAACCACCTACCGTTAATCGCTGCTAACGTAACTATGGACACAACGCCACCGACCCCTGATTTCTGAAAGCGTGGATATTATTTAGCCAGCTTTTTTCAATGAATTCAAAGTCGTCAATAAAAAAGCAAGGTAAAATTTTTGACAGCATTTAGGCCCACTTTCACCAAAAATCACTTTATGCATTTAGCGCAAAACATAATTCTGTCTCCATCATCTTGTATCCTCAAGGGAGTCGTGGTATACTGAATGGACGATGTTACTGGAGAAACATAATACTCCGACTAACAAATTAATCTTCCATCCCCAGGTATTCGTAGTGTCATGCGTGGTATACGCAACGCGTGTCAAACCCTCCAGCGCAGAGCGTATAGGCGGCGGCGCGCGCGCCCCGGCCGGCGTGGCCGAGGGAGGAAGACTGCAAGTAGCCGGGCTGGTCGGGACCACGCTGGGCCTGGCGCGGGACAAGCCCAACAGGGAGTCCACTACTAACGCACACGATTGGGTGTGGCTGGGTAAGATTTTGTCTTTACAACTTTTTAGAGGACTGTGAATTTTTTATAGATGAAAAAACTGCTTGGTAAGACAGATACCTACATAAGGAAACCAATTGGACTATGTCTTGAAAATGTGGAACATATGGATTATTATTTGGTGTAGTTAACCATATGTCACTTGAATTACGAAAACCGCCCTAACTGCTACGACATAAAAACGAGACTGTTAAACTGCCAAACTGTTACCAATGACGTGCAGTTGACTGTACCTACTTTAATGGATTCTTGGTCCTTCTGTGGTTGACTGGTTACAGGTAGTATTTTAAAATAATATTGCTACAATACATTAATCTTACGAAAATACTTATATTCAATCAATTTCGATCAAAATGATATTGTTATAATGCTCGTAATCCTAAAGACACTCAATAATTGAGTCAAAAATGAAGCTTTCAACTTTCCAGGACGCGCGACTATTGAGCGGAACGGCAACCGTCACCCTGCGAACAGAAACTCGGCACAACAGACCGACAATGGCAACACTGAGATGAGGATCACCGCCAACCCTTTGAACTACAACTACGTGGACCCTGAGGATGCGATACGAGAGAATGGAAACGTGATGGTGACTAGCTTCGATAACCCGAACTCCATCGAACTGCCCTCACAGAACGATAAAAAGGTCATTGACACCACCACGTACTGTAAGAAACCAGCGCGCCACACACGGCACCACTCAGGCGATGGACAATGGCAGTAAGTGATTTTTGCAAGTTTTTATGCTTTTGGCACTTACTTATTCTTTCAAAGCAATGTGATGTGTGTTCTGTTTTTATTAAAATCACTTTCTGTTTTAACATTCTTTTCGCACAAAACTTTCTATGATTGTCCTTACTATAATAGCACAATTTAAATGGGTATGTAATTCTATGGGTAGCACGCTCCGTCTTGCCTTTGTTAATTGTTCTAACCTGTGTCTGTAATCAAGCTTTGCGCTTAGTAGTTTTTTCTGTGCATTATTGTAATAATTATGGTATAATTTACTCCATTTGGTCTACAGGACGGACGCCAACAACCCGGACGACTACCGACCTCCTGTCCCGCCCCACAGGAACTCGTCCACACCACAACCACAACTGCCAGTGCCGCCACGAAACCCCAGCAAAGTAAGGAGAAATAGACGATCTAGGCCGAAAATTATCTGCGAAATATACGTATATAATACGGCTCATGAGCAGTTCTACTAAATTCTCAAGTCACCAGATTCTTAACCCAGATTATCAATTAACCTGTTTCTCAACTTACCCGATTCTCAATTCACCAAATGTTGTACAGTTAGGTAACAAATTGTTTACGATTTGCAACAGGTACGCACAGAAATACCGCAGTGTGAGCGAACGGATAGTCTATTAGTTACCTGCATATTTTATTTTTTATTGATTGTTAATGAGGCTAACAATTAAAATAAAGTTCATTAACATAAACACAAAAACAAGGTATAAGTGTTTAAGTACTAATTATTATTTCAATTAAATTGTATTTATATTTTGTACTCATCGCGCAGCCCATTATATGTTTTGAATAAACTATATGAAAATGTATATAATTATTGCTCGGAGATCCAAGAGATTTGAAAACCAGACTAATAGTAATTTAATAAAAAAATAATAAACACAGTTATTCCAAAGTTTTAAGTGTTCACTTCTGATGGCAGTCTCCATGACTGCCTATTTTTTTTTTTATATATTTTGACCATTTATCATTGTGCATGTTCATCCAAATCATTAGAAAACCAGCGTCAGACAGCATCTGTCTGGCATTAATGCTCAAACTTTTTGGTGCAGCCGTGAGGCACAAACTATTGTTGTTAAAACATTATTTTTATTTTGTTATATGTATTTTGTGTCTCACGGAACTGTGTCCAAATAAACATTATTCTTTCTATCTTTCTTTTAAAATAGAAGTACCTGCTTACTAATTATTTTATTGATAGAAAATAAAGATTTGTGTTACATTTTAGAATTTCGTTTCTCATTGTACTTTTGAAGAATTGAGAATATGGTGAGATGAGAATCCAGTGTGTTGAGAATCTGGTCATTTCAGAATCTGGTAAATCGAGAACTAGGTAAATTACGAATCTGGTGAACTGCTCATGGACCAAATATACGAGATATCTTTATAAAAATGGCGTTATGTTATTCCAGATTTTGCCCTGAAGTGCTCATGAACCAAATATACATGATATCTTTATTAAAATGGCGTTATGTTATTCCAGATTTTGCCCGACGCAGTCATGCCACCCTCAAGACGAAATCATTCCCGAAATCATCAAAAGAAACACGACCGCGATTACGACTCCCGACGATCTCCAGAAAATGGCCGCCGCTCAGACCGGTAAGTTTCCTTCCTCCTTCCCTTCCTTAATTAAGCAAAGTCTGTTGGTCACTAACCAAATATATTTCTGCTTTACAGAATTATTGATTTAAACAAAATGGACTCCCCCTACCTATTGAACCGAGACATGAAAGATTACAAACGCGATTCGAACCCGGCCCCCCTTAGAAATGACCTAGAAGACAACCCAGTGGAAAAGCTAACTGACAAGGACGACTGCGCACGTTTATTTGAATTCGACAACGACGCTCCTCTCGTGATGGAGAACAAGGACTACAGAGAGATCATCGGCCTCAACAGAGGCACCGATGACTCACGACGAACGTTCGCCAAACCTGAAAGCCCCGACTATATGCACGATTCTGGAATCGGTAATGATCTCTTTGAATAAAGTATTTTCATTCGATTGAAGTATTGGGTCCTAACGAGCTAAATGTTTACAGGCCTACCTGAAGTACAAATGAGGCACAAGAATAGATCCAAGGAGTCAAAAGCAGATTTCGTGGAGGCCGCCAACAAGAACAAAGGTGAGTCTTACACATAACCCGATCTTTCCTCATCTCCATACAAATATATAATATGCCAACATAACAGCTTTTTACTAAATGCATATAAAAGTATACACGGTACTTATAACAAAAAATGCAAAATTTTGAAAAAGGAAATAGGAAAAGGGGTTACGGTTCCCCGCGAAAAAACCCATGAATTTCCGACAACCACGCGGGCGGAAGCTAGTCTAAAATAATGGTCTACAAGGATCTTTTGGCGCTCGAATAACGTTGACAGGGAGGCGCTGTTGGTAAACATTGTGCACTTCGTTCATTGTTTCGTGAAATGTATTGAAAAAACAAGATGGCGGCGTTTGTTTCGATTTAGGCTATGCGGCAAAAGATCCTTGTACAGCTATACTTCGGTAAATATAATGTGGAAGTAGTCAACAATGATCACTAATGAAGCGTTGTGGTGCAGGGATCAACTCTCCGGAGGTGAAGCGCGCCACGATAGTGGGCAACCCGATGTACTCGCGCGGCGCGGACACGCGCGAGCCCGCGGCCGAGGCGCTCGGCCTGGACGAGCTGCACATGGACTACGATCAGATCATGCATTATTTCCACAACCTCAAGGTATAAACCGCCACACACCGTCCCACCTGCTTCTAGTGTAGTGTTGCTGTGTGCTTGCATCGATACCGCTCGCCACGTCACGCGCCGCGACGCGGTTCTATCATGTATTGTCTCGATGTTCGATGTACCTTCTTATGAATGATAGAGCCTCAATTTTGATGCATTTAATATGAAATTTAGGATAATATTTTATATGAGTACTTACATTTTATATGACTATACATACGAATGCCCTGCAGTATTATACCACTTAATTATACCTGTTAAGATTCATTTTAAGTACCTATTCATTACTTCACCTGCAGCAAATTCGATATTTCGGGTGATCGCCTAGACACAACATTCCACTTCTCACCTCTCTTGAACCATTATTTATTTCGTCATCAATGTAGAATGCTAGACAGCAGCTAACTCTTACCACTAGCATAGAAAGTAGTCTCTAACTTCACGATTCTATTTAGAAATTCTATACCCTATAGATTTTGCTGCAGAATTCTGACTTATGTATTTTTAAAATTTTTCGCAGGAATCAAACGCCTGAGTAGAGCAGATCATTGCAAAGATCCGGCAGATATTGTCTACGTTTAAATATCAGCATATCATCAAAGCTCCGCCAATCGACGTATACAATGCACCCACTGATACGTCCGGGGCAGCCGGGCTAGAGGCTAGTACCATTGACTCGCACAACAACAACGCGTTCCCAGACGCGCACATTTACGAAAACGTTAGCAACGGTAACGCAGTCGCACCCACACAAGTGCTGTGCGACTCCATCGCTCACAAAAATAATTTCATGAAAACTCAATTGAAATTCTTGTTAGAGCACCTGAGCGAAGCTTACGAGTAAAGTTGTTGACAGTCAATGTACTATCCTCGATACAATATGTGTCTCAAAGTGGATCCTTGCAGTGATCGAAATCGAAACTATACAAATTGTAACTGTTTTATACATAATAATACTATCGTTAAACGTATTTACTCTAGTCATCTACAAAGCTGCACATATTTAAAGTACCTAATAATGATAATTGTGTGCATGTAGTTAATACTCATATTATGTCAATGAATATAATAAATTATAAATATTACTCACGCGAGGTTTGTCTGTATATTGATATTACTATCTCCTTATGGTAACGGGCTAATTTTTTTCTGTACACTAAGCGCCGTATATCCTTGCCTACGATTCGCGAACCCTAGGATATGTCGCTATTGTAATATTCCCATACCAAAAAAACGTTGCATTCGTTCTAGATCTGTATATATTTTTCCACTAGAAGGTAAAAACGCTACCTCACTTTTGTCTTAACTTAGAGCTTAGCTAATGTACGCAAGTTAAACCTAAAAATGCATTTATTTTATAAATCTCTCGAGGCAAAATCACTTTCATTTTCCCGCCTAATGTGTGTATTGGATAATGAAACACAATAGTTATTATAATTAAGACTGCAAATCGCCAGTTTCTAGGGAATATAGTATTTAAGTATAGTTTAAGAGATACAGAACTAGTCAAATATATTATTCTTATGATTAATCTGAGCTAATTTATTTGCTCAATTCTCTACTGTTCCACTCTTACAGAAATGGCTTAATTGTCTACTAAAATCTTTTAAAATATTTGATGTGAACTTGTTCGGTTTATTTATTGCTACGTAAATACAGCCTAACTAAGTACGGAAATTAGTTTCGTTTCATCAGAAAGCACTGAATTATTAATTTATAGACTTATTTAAATTAAATACTAATAATAATTATTATAGAAACAAAACCTGTTTACTATAAGATATAAATGGAATATTCACAATGTATCAATAACATCTAATTTCACAAGTCAGTACTAACAATGGTTTAAAGTTGTGATAAAATGACTGCTAGGGATTGATTTTATATGCAGTCTATTTTATAAAAAAAAAAGCCATATCATATATAAATGTAACGCTTGTATGATATTGTAAACACATTATTAATTTATTGAAAATGTAAATTGCATTTACTTGTAAGTTAGTATTTTAGGCTTTGTAAATATTGTTATGACGTTATATAATTTATAGGTACTTATGGTGGAGATGACAATTCAGAATAGAAAATATATGTGGTAGAAGTCGCTTAACATAATATGGACAGAGTAGAGTTGCACACAATATGAGATGTTTCATGTCTGTTACAATTGTACACTAAATAGTAAATGTTTTATCTATTATGAATTGTATTGTGTATTAATGTGACTCTAAAATAATGTAATAATAGGAGCTGTGGACTACGAACTTGTACTGTTTAATTTTGGCATCAGAGGGCAGGCTAGTGTTCTGCGACACACGTATCAGCTTGCACTATCTTTATTCGTGCTCTCTAAAATACTAATAGGGTGTTGTTTGGCTTTTGTCGTTAGGTTAGGGACAAGTCATAAGATACTAAGTACTCTACGCGTAGTATTTGTTACTGTAATACATTTGTTTTTGTTGAGTTTTTGCCATAATTGTAAGAAAGGAGTTTATAAAGTAATTATTGCTACAAGGTTTAATACATGTATGCAAACTGAGGCTTGTCACGAAAATCCTTTCATGAAAATGTCAAATTTAATAAACCATTATTAATTACATGTTGTTTCATTTATTGGAGTGTGAATCCTAAAAGCCTAGCACAGTCAACTTCAGCTTATGACCATTGATGAGGTTGAGGTTCCCAATCAGCAATCAGACTAACCAAGTGGCGTTTTCGTATATAACATACCTAGAAAGTCTGTCTGTCTTTTGTACAAGCTTCGTCAGAGCAAATAGGGCTGGGGTGAGGCAGCATTGTCTGTTTTGCACGCGGGGCGCTGAAGCTGCGTCCAGCGGCGGGCCTGATATTACCTTACACTATTGTGTTTAAGTATTTGGCTATCTCGAAACCAAGACGTGAATAAAATTGTAAATAATAATAAATATGAAGTAAGTATCTGTATGTTTATGAATGTTTTTATGTTCAGGCCTGTTAAATCCAAGGTAGTAAAATAAAATCTACAAGTATTCTAACATTTTTTTTTTATTTTCACTACTTACGCTAATTAAATAAGATTATTTACAAATATTTTCCATACCAGCGGTGGTCAAACGGCGACAACATCCTGTGACATCCTCCCATATTGTTTTGTATGATGTACTTCATCGTATAATAATTCTGGTTGTTCTCTTCCAACCATTTCTCTTTGTCGGCCTTCTTTTTCATGATTTCCATGGAAACAGCCTCAGCTTTGAATGGTAACCGCTCAGCCACTATTTTTAGCATAGGGTAAACCTGAAATGCAGAAAATTTGTTTCAAAATAAGAAAAAATGTCCTGACAGACAGACGGACTGACGGACTACGAAGGGTAAGGAGTAATAAGGGTTTCGATTTTTTATTTTGAGGTACTGAATCGTAAACACAAACAAAGCCAGAGACTTCCGAAACTAAAATATTTTTGACTTTGTAGCGCGCAAGTCAGTTGATTTTTTTTTAAAGACATTTTTATTTTTCAATTGTGTTCTCCACACAAATTCATGTATCATTACTTACTGTGAAAAGATAAACAACATCATCAACATAGATAGACGAACTGGATTAAAAACCTATTATTGAAGCTTACTTATAAACCACTTCAGCAATGATCAGCAGTGATTATTCGAAGGCGACCGCAACCGTAAACCACAAGAAGCAACGTCTGATCTGGACTGGATGTAACTCTATGAAAACGCTTCCGTAGAAAGCGACGTTGCCGCCTCACGCTGCGGTCGACTTTCAACCGCAGACCGCAGACAGCAAACCAGTGGTGCCGTCACTGGCTATCAGTAAGACGTATTTTTTTGAAAACTGAAGAAGGGAAATGCCGCTGCCGACAAAGTTATGACGCCGCGTTCGGAATGAAGACCGCAGCCGCATGTCGAGTCACTACGGTCTGTCATGACTGTCATTGCGACTGGCCGACGCTGCTGCTTGCGAGACGCGGTTTCGAATGAGCACCTCAATAAAATTGATAGGGAATCTACTCAGGATTAACTGAGAAATCGTAGTAGGTGCATGAAATAAAAAATGTAGTCAAATGCATAACTCCTCCTATTTAGAAGTCGGTTAAAAATGTTTTAATATAGACAGTCTAAATCTAAATAGGAATAAAAGCCTTTGGTTTAGCCACCTGTTCAGTGAAAAATAGCACCCTGAACCACAGCCTCAAGTGATACTATTATACACTAACAAAATGTAATTAAGGGTATTATTTAAAACTTGAGCATTACGGACTGGGAAAACTTGCGCTCAGTGTAGTAAAATCTTATTTAAATAATAGACAACAGCAAGTTCAAATTAATGGTTTCAATTCACTCCGTTTAAAAGTAAAAATGGGTGTTCCGCAAGGCTCGATATTAGGTCCTTTCCTCTTTTTAGTATATATTAATGATCTACCCCATTTGTTAAAAACCCAACCACAGATGGTGTTATTCTTTACCAAATGTCAAAAGTAGTCATTGTGAGATAGAATTGAATCAAGAGAAACTAGAATTTGTCGATGAAACTGTTTTCCTGGGGATCACGCTCGACTCAAGGCTTCAATGGGGTCCTCATTTAACATCCCTTGCAGGACGACTAAGTTCAGCAGCGTATGCTGTGAGAAAAATCCGTCAATTTACTGATGTCGGTACCGCGAGACTGGTCTATTTTAGTTACTTTCATAGTATTATGTCGTACGGTATTTTACTATGGGGACGGGCTGCAGACATCGAGTCTATTTTTATTCTGCAGAAAAGAGCCATCAGAGCCATATATAGCCTCCGCAGGCGTGACTCTCTAAGAGAACTGTTAAAAGATATTAACATCATGACGGTACCTTGTCAATATATATATGAAAACATTATGTACGTAAGGAAAAATCTACATATTTTTAGTAAAAGAGGTGAAAGACACAATTATATCACTAGAAATAGGGACCAATTAGTTCAACCAGGTTTCAGGCTGGCTAAAGTGGACTCATCTTTCATGGGGTACTGTTTAAAATGTTACAATAAAATACCTCCCACAGTCCCACATAATTGAACAGAATGAAACGAAATTTAAATCTTGTATAAAACGCACACTATGCAGCCAGGCATATTATAAATTGGGGGATTACATTGCTGATAAAAATGCTTGGCTAAACGCTGGTCCTGCTCCACAGGACGCATAAATAAATTGATTAGCATTTGAAAATACTGTTGGAGCCGCTGAAGATTGTAAAATACTATTTTTGCATTATATAAATTCAATCTCCTAGTATTGTACAATTGTATAGCACATGTGTGCATACTATAAAGCTACCATTTACTGGGTACGTCTTTCATTGACTTGAATGTGCCCTGGCGGCTGAGAGTATGTCATGCTCACTCAAATGTCTCGCTGATGGTGGCACATGTGTTGGATCATTTAGCTCCCTTCAAAATGGTTGAGCTGAATGGTGCTAATCCATGCGTCGTGTTCGTGAACGGGCGCCGTCAGTAGGGACTGGTCATCTCTTTGCTGCCATGGCTTATTTTAATTGAATTTAATATTTGGATTGTTTTAAACTTTTCATTACGGACGCTTTTAACGTTCTGCATCGTTCTCACATGCATAGTTTTTAACATGAATGATGTAACTAATACTTTGTAACCATATTTTGATTTAAAAGAGTGTCCATGGAGTTTCTTGCCCGTTCTTCTCCTTAGTTACCTACTACGCTTTGGAATGGGCAACTAGCTTCATTTTTCTGACTGACCGACCCCTTGACAATTCAAAAGTGCCTGTAATTGGTTTAATTGAAATAAATACTTTGAGTTTGAGTTTGAGTTTTGAGGTAAAAACTACTAACCCAACACAACAGCATTGAAACAGCTATTCACCCGCATTACAGCGGCTAACTATTGTTAAAGTTTTATATGTGAACTAAGTAGTTTGGCAGCTCTGAACAGCAGAATGGGCACCGTTGACTAAAACACATACACATACCTCAGCATAATCGCACTTGCCGCCGACTTCAAGGATAATTCTGCCAGATTTGATGGGAGTGACGTAGTGGTCGATGGCTCCTTTACCTCCGCCCATACGTTGACCTTGACCTTTCTTTGTAACAGGCTGCCATGGAGGGTCTACTCGCCAGATGGCAAACATTCTCTTCTGATCTAACTTCCTAGCAACCACCAGGCGGGCCATTTCAAAATGTTCTGAACGCATTCTGCCACCACCAGTAGCCTGAAAAATGTAGGTATTCAATTAGCTAATGCTGTGTTGTTCAACAGTTATAGATTCTGCCTATAGTTTTATTATTTATGATAATGCAATTTGGAAAGTACAATGAATCATTATTTTGATGTTTATTTATTTATATAGGATCTCCAACAAAAGATATACACAATACATGACACATAAAATAAAGGGCACCAATTAAGTAGGTGCAATCCTTAATTTATAGGAGACCACAGCATGTTAAAGAACACATTAATGAATGATGAATTAATGTTTGATGATATTTAAATGCCAATAAACTTTGCACATGAAAAAAGAAGCATGATTACAACTTACAACAACACCATATTGCTGCAACTGTAGGTTTGTGTGTAGTGGCTCAGGACCCCGCATGTAGCGAAGACGCTTTTGCATCTTAGGTGGCTTCAAGTTTGAGGGATATATGGGCACCTTGTCATAAATACGAAGCCTCTGACGCTCAGGTATTTCAATATCTGTGGGCATGAATTTATGTTTATATTATATTATTGTATTTGCCCAGAAATTAGACATTTTTGATTATATAAATATTTTCGGAAGGGTTTACCATTGATTTAATCGAGAAAAACACATAAGTAATATCTTTAATTTATAAACGCAAACGTCGGTCGGATATAATCTGCCCCTCAATCAGACACAAAACGACAATGGCTAAACGGCATTACAAAGTTATTAGCTGTTTCCTGTACAATAAAATTAACAAAATTCTAAAACTGTACCCCTTGAGAAAGTTGGAGTCAAAAAGAAAATTAAAATCATGGCTACTAAAGTTAAGTTACACTACTACTGAGGACCTCCTTAACCCACGCTGATACAATTTTAAGGAAACAATCGCTAATATCATAAGTACAATTGATTAAAATAAAATATAAACGCGCCCTCTACCTTAAATAATAGCCAAATTGAATTAATCATCATCTGTCACAAAATAACAAAAACACACTCATAACAGTACACTCTCACCTGCACTTACTCTCTCACACATGTCATAGTACACACCGACACACAAGGGCACGTCGTGAATTTTGCATGTTTATTATTTTTGTATTTTAGTACCTCATTTTGTATGGATTCCCTATATACAGGCATGCCTAAATTGAGAATCCCGTAATTCAATGTTTTCTTTTTTTTTTACTACTGACGCTTGAAGTAATGTTTCTAGTGAGGTGGTGGAGTGGCCCTAGTGTCTGTAACACAGGTTAATTCCTATCACGGAATTGGGTTTGCTACACTATCCACTATGATATTCCTATATATCGCTCCTGATGTAGTAATTAAACTACCTGTACTCAAAGTTGTTTGAAAAATAAAGATTATTAATTATTATCTCCCTGCTCGAATATTGTCTCTCTCAGGCATATTTAAAAATAACAAACATGAAAACATAGAATGTTTATTCCTGGGATATTTGGCGTTCCATATGAAGTTTTATTATTAGTAGGAAGTGACATAATAAGTTAAATTAGTACATGTAAAACTGTGCAGTTACATCAACCTTTGATAAATAAAACGTAGAACTTACGGTCATAATTTTTTGGTGGTGGAAAATATTTTATGCCAGCTACAAGCACCAGTTGAGAGCTTTCCGGCCGCAAAAGACCTAAAACAAGTTGAAAAAGCCTCATTATTTATGAAGTTACTGTAATAATCATTAAAACCCTAGTGTCTTTTAAATATTCTAAAAACAACTTACCAAGGGTCACACGCAGTGACTGGGTTAACATGATCTTATAGGCTTAATCACAATATCTGTAGGTGTGATTAATACTACATGTACATTTATAATTTGTAATAGATTGCCCTTACAATTTGTCTATTTCAAGTTTTCATCAAATCAACATTAATTTCCGAAAGATCTTTTAGGTTATGTATGGTTCAGTCAGTGTCAAAAAAAGTTGACAGTGACAGCACCCCCTGAAGGTTTTTGTATTTATTTTTGGGAATGGCATCTCGCAGTTGAACCTATGACACGGTAATATACAGTATTGTAACTCGGCCGTATCTTTGAAATAAATGCCTACAACCGCGCGGTACGTAAACATGCGACAGGGCTGCCCGAGTCCAGCATTTTAATTACATTTGCCTACTTTGTGTTCCATTTAGTTTTGTGATTGTAAATATACTTTTTTTATATAAACAAATTATAAAATACTTTGTGAATTGAATAGGAAGTGTTCAATAAAAATGCGTGTTGTTTTTTGATTAGTAGATTTAATTTAAAAAAACATGTTTATGTTTGAATAACAAATCGGTCTTATAAATTTGCCACCGAAAAATATTTGCACCTCGACTGAGACGTACGAAATGCTTTATTATTAAATTTTAAAGTATAAAAAATCCGCATTCTGATATAAAGCTTAATTATTAAAAATTGTTTGACGAATTCATGCAACCAAAAACAGCACAATATATCCTACTCGTCATATTAAATATGTACATACTTGAACTTATTTTTAGTGAGAAAATCGCGCGGTTATAGTTAAAAAAACAACACACCGTCCGTTCGTCACTGCGGCACAGTCGCGACTGTCTGCATCTCAAGCGCATGTTGAGATCGAGGCGCGTAGGCATAACTCGCGCTTCGTCCATTTGTATGAAGTTGGAATACTGTATAGATAATATTACCGTGCCTATGAGGTTGTCGTATGCTAACTTTGACACCCCAACCTCTGCGAGGGGTAGCTTAAAAAGCGAATAGTGACAAACTTCATTATTTGCCAACTTAAATTAACTCAAAAATGGGTATGAATAACATTATTTAAGCCAAGTCAGTAAGAGAGTCATCTAACAAGATATTTGAATGTCATATCTGTCGACTGCATTGACAGATGTCCAGTGTCATCGTCATGCAGTAAGTGTTTAGCCTAGACGAAGTATGTAGTACGACTTGGTTTCGGTAATCATGAGGGAATGGACAAAGACAGGTGGAAGAAACTGGCACCAGACACTGTTTCTCAACAGTGGCCTCAAGCGGTATGAGATAGGTACAGACGCCAGCACATCAAGCTACTACAATTTGTCACATCTCTTTAATAGATTTTCAACTTTAACACTAAAGCTTTAAGGTTCAAGGTTGATTGGGAAAATTTGAAAGTTTCGGGTAGCTTGACCTGCTGGCGTCCGTACACCAGAGATGAACCATTGAGTTCTAGCGTAGATAGATAATGCTATGATTTGCTGTAACCGTATACCTATAAGGATAGCGATAGTCTTTCACTTGTAACCAGCGAGTTCTAGTTCAAGGAGATTAAATTAGTACATACTAATTCCATGCGAACCAAACATGACATAATCACAGACAGCGGCGAATTTGAAATTTTGAAGGTTCGTTTGTTTGTATTTTTGTTGTCAACAGACAAGATAGGGTTCTAGTTTGTTGATAAAGGTTTTATTTATCTAATATCTGCAGTTAGTAAGAAATTTGTGTTCTCAGAATTCATCATATTAAATTATATTATCAAATCGTGTTGACTGATCCAATTTTGAAAGAGCCTAGGTACAAAGATAAATGACATGTTATCATTACGATTATGAACAATATTATCCCCAAGCTGAGCTCAACTGATAAATAACACAAGATTATGAAAACTATATCAAATCCTAGCTTATGTACTTGTTGATAAAAATCTGCAACTACATTGTTACAGTGGTGACTCAAAATGGAATACAGGACGATGCTGCATTTACAAAAATGTCTCTATTTCAATTATTACTTATACATAACTTGGGTTTTTGTCATTGGCTTTTTTCTATATTCAAAGGTAAATTAACGATTTTAACACAATATTATACTTACTTTACACTTATTTAAATATTTCAAGAATCTTACGATTTCTTATTACTTAACCCATGCTAATCAAGTATCTATTTATTTCAGTTGAATATTCTTGGACACCTAACAAAGTACCTTTCACTAACTGTGTTTACTTTACTGGTTGTCATTGAGTCAGCAAGAATATATCTTGGTCATTATGGAAACCTGTCTCGCAGGGTCAGTACCTACACTACCTACCTATTTTCTTTCATCATATTAACATTTTGAATTGTAAACAGAAACTGCAACAAATAATGAATTGAAATTGAATGCATTTCAGGTCCCAGAACTGGCAGGATTCCTCATGTTGACCATACTTATGCAAATGCCTCTGGTCAGCTTTTTCCTGTTCAACCCATACTTGATGAGTACTCCCATGGAGACAACGCTACACATGATGTTGTGGCTGCTCACGCTTGCTGAAGTAGTTTTTAGTTTTTTGGCACTGAAACAAGCATCCAACTTTGCCAAAAGTATTTATTTGTCACAAACAAAGGACAGGTGACAATAAGTTTTGTTATATATTCATGGAATCTGAATCATTTTGTATTTATTGTAATAATGGATACTTAACCAGACCTAGTCATGATTGAATCATAGAAATAACAATAATAATTGTTGTTACGGTTGTTTGTAAAGGGGGAAATAATTACTCACAATTTACATGAAAAGGATTTATTTTGTTGTTACACAACATTAAATGCTCATTTTATTAATTAAGGACTTGAATATAATAGTGAAAGTGTATGAAAGCAAAGCTTTGGTATTTTATTTAAATTAGTATAACACATTTATAATAATTAAACATTAATGGATACACATGTTTGTAAACACAAGTTTAACCTAAATTAAGAATAAGAGTCCCAAGTTTAAATATATTGTACACTCATAATGATATTTTTAAATTAACTTATCAGTTTATTAGGGATATCACACGAAATGCTATCTGTAAACCATAGAATGAGCACCTCTATTATACAATATATTGGGTATTATACAATACAACTGAACTATGACCTATATACTTCTTATTTGTATCAAATATAACCTCTTGGTAAAATGTTTGGATACTCTTTTATAAAATTACTTTCTTTGCCTTCAAATATTTCACAAGGCACTGGACATTCAATATTATCTTTTTTTCTAATAATAAAATTAAAAAGGTATAAAAAAAATGTCATTGAACTACCATACATCATAATGCATTGCTAAGGTGCCATTTTATTATGGAATATAAAATAAACAATATTCTCATTCCTTCAACCATGAACCAGCCTCAGGCGCATACTCTAAACTTACTAACACAGCACTATGGTACACTCTTAGGCATTATCATAAAATACATTATTTGGTATTTAATACTATTTACAATTGCACATTCAAAACATTCATTGTATTTACTACTACTAATTAGAATTGTCATATCTAAACCTCTTACTGGTCAGCCAACGAAGTACCTGAAGGCCAATTCTCGTAATTTAAAACATTCAAAATCAAGTTGCAGTCTCAACTCGGTGACAAACGTCATGTCAAAAAATGTTCAAAATGTAAGAAAATTAGAGGTATTTTTGACAGATTGAGACTGAGATCAGACTGTGAACGTTCTTAAAATTACGAGAATTGCCCCTCTGCTTAAAATAATAAATATACTCCAGATTTAAGTCTTGTAAGTATTACTTTCATACTTCCTTCAATGGTTTTAAGTTACTATTGGATCAATGGGCTCATTGAATAGTTTGTTATCTTTGAAGAAATCATCAAGTGTACATCTCACTAAATGTAAAGGTCCCTGGAAATTTTCTATTTTCGTTCCAAATTCTTTTATATTGCCTTCCATTTCAAACGATTTTATTACTTCAGGAAGATTTGGAGACATTTTACAGATAAACTGGAAACGAAAAGTAAATAATATTAATAAACAAAACAATCTGCAATATCTAGATTAATCAAAAAAATTCTTAGATAACATAAAACATGATAGATAAAATGAGTAGTAGTAGGTTTAGGATTAGATATAGGTTTACTGAATATCAGTATAAATTGTACTCACAGAAAATATTTGCTGTGTGACCCAGTTGTGATATTTTTTGACAGACCCTTCATATGCCACCGTAAATATCTTTTTCAAATTCACTTCAATATCATTGGCTTGAACATGGCATAGGACTTGCGTAAAAATAATCTCGAAAAACAACAGGGCCCTGTAAATATAAACAAGAAGTTATTAATACCATAGTAACACGTTTTAAAATACTGTGGTTGCAATTTTATTTTTTTTAATGATCTTGGACGCACCTGCTAAGCCACAGCACACTCTCTGCTCCAGGTTTGCCAGGAGCTGTCTCAGCAAGCATTAACTCAAGTAAGCAAGAGTTTTTGTCATAGATGAAAAGTGTTTTTATTTTCTGAAACAGTTTTTATCATTATAAAATAAAATAATTATTTTGAATATTTTAAGTCTAGTTAAACAACAAAGCAATAGATAGTCAATATTATGATCACACCTATTCAGATGACTAAGTAATTATTCGAGAAGAGACATGATTGATGAATAATACTTACATCAATATTTCCTTGCATGTCATACTTTACGGGAGCAAATATTGTGCCAAGGCGTTCTGAAATGATACACAAGTGGTAAATGAATATTATTTGGATACCTAATAATTATAACATTATAAAATGAAGCGTTCATACATACCTACTACAGCCACCAAGTCTGTAGATGCATCTATAAACTCAATTATATTAATTCTTCCATTTATGACTGGTGGAAAATGTCTTAAAGCAAGAAAAAAACGTCGTTCACTACTATCACTACTTGTAGAGGTGCTAGCCATTTTCAGTACAAAAATATTAGCGTAAATTATTTTGCACAAATTTACAGATATATATCACACACTCGCAAACTGGTTAATAATGACTCATTCAATTACTGAATTATCAAAAATATGAAACAAATAATGCTATTTCCTCTGACTGACTGACTGAAGTACTGAAGCACACAATCGCACAAAATGTCATAATATTTATTTTCCAGTTGCCCACTGTCGTTTGGGGTTACCACTTAATAAACTTTACACACACTAGGAATAATCCATTGCTTTTTTCTTCACTTTTTAGTTATATTAGTACACTTGTTAACTAAAAGTATTTCTAGTCTAGGAGACGAACTTTTCTTTTTATTGAATTATAATACTTCCTTCTTGTTTCTTGTTTTCTTCATTTTGTTCACTTTATTGTCAACCTTCATAATACTGTTACTCCAACTATTTAATATGAAAACGTCTGTTTCAGCACGTTTCCCAAATCATCTTCTACAACTATTGTTAACACTTTGGTTTTTGGTGAAAAAGTAAACGGAACCAAGAATCTTTTTTCTGGCACAAGATTTGTAAATTCATACGAATCTAACACCATTCCGTTTGATTCATCTCTTACTTCAACTATTCTAATGCCGGCAGTAGAAATGATCATCATTTTGTTTTTATCAAATTTCAGATACCTCGTTATCGCTTGTCTTTCTCTTCCATATTCATTGTTGAACCACCGGTGGTAAGACAATAACACAGCACAGTTTCTGGTCCAATAAATTGAATCGTTTCCGTTTGTTCGATTAACGTTTTTCTTTGAATCCGTAAGCCTATTTGTTATATTTGAATAAACACTTGATGGCCTGGTTATGGGTGTTACGTTTGGACTTCTTCTTATTATGTCAGATTTCGACATAGCAGCAAAATTCCCCAATGTGGTTTTACTTCTTGGTCCTAAAACTCGTAATGGCTCCGCCACGTTCATTGTAACACTTATATTGCGTTGTAGTGAAACGGTAGAATGCTGTACTGGTTTTCCACTGAAGTTATTCATGTTATCTTTAGCTAAAGCTGATCGTTTTTCTCCAATAACAAAAACTCTGTCTAAATTGTCAAAACCTCTTCCCATTATACCATCTTTCGTGTGTCCGAGATCAAACGTGTGACCAAGTTCGTGGAAAACTGATCCCAATGTAGTTGCAAAACATCCTCCCAGTGTGCCACGGTATCCACTGTCATCCATAAATCGTCTTACGTTTACTGGTGTTGCATCTAAGAATTTTGGAACGATTTCTTCAACAGTCGTTGGCCAGGTGTAAAGGCAAGCTGTCCCGAAAAGCGCCAAACCGCCTCCCCCTAATGCAGCATATGCTTCAGTAAGGGATATAATTTCTTCGTGCGTCATAGGCTTATCGATGTCAGTACCTTTATATCGAGTGCAGGATATGAAGCCCAGGAATTTTCTTTCATTACTGCCTAAGTCGGAAAGCATCAATTCTCTTCCAAAATGTGACCATAATTCCGTTTGTTTCATTTTTCTTGCCTTGTTGACGTTCAGGCTACTTCTAAATATAATGCATTCTGGTTTTTTGGAATTTACTTCATGCTCAAGTTGAAATGTTTTTCTTCCAATTCCACTTTCGAAAAGTTTTTCGGCTGTTAAACTTTGAATTAACTTTGAACCAAGAGCTATTCGGGAACAGGCACTTTCTATCGAGTTTTCAATATCTAGCGGACTTTGAAAACATCCATCGTGGCCTTGACATATGATGTAAACTGGAGTGACCCGAAGATTTGTTTTTCTTGGGGAATAGTCCAGGAGCAATATTTTCCGCTGCTGTTCTGTATATTCCAAATCAATAACATTTTCACCTCTTTTCAGTTCTATTATCACTTTAAATTCTCCATTATAAACGTCCCATAGCGTTTTATTTTGAAAGTTTTCACTTTTTAATGTACATATTAGTTTTTCATTGTTATTAGAATTGCCTCTTGTTATAATTCCCTTGATCAAAACAAGTGAATAGTTCACGATGTCTCCATTTTGAAAATTAGTTATAAAAATTGAAGAGTTGTGTTCTGTTTCGTTATCTTCGTTCACACGGTTGTCCATTACCTGAAATTATGTTTACATTACGTTAGTTCGTGAGAATAAGTGGTTTTAACGGTTGACCTTCATTAGGATCGGTAGGTACGCAGTTCCCTCGATTTCTTTAGGTGTGATCAAACACCACATAATTAGGTTAATGCCATTTTGTGACGGGGATTACTCGAATAAGCTACTTCAAGAGGTTTTAGCATTTGGTTATATTAAGTGGAGCGTATCGTTTTATTTTTATCTGTATCTAAACTTTAAAGGTCGTCGAAAATGAATAGATTCGCACTGTAGCAATGACTCACCATGATGCGGTTGGCGTGGAGCGCGCAGAGCCGGCGCGGCGGGAGGACTGCGGGTGCGGGCGGCGCGGCGCGGCGGCGACTCGACCACTCGCAGCCAGCGTGCAGTGCCGTTCCTCCTCACTTCTCACTAAACTTGGTCGAACGCTCGCGCGGTTGGTGTGCGCATGCCCGCCGATGCAGACCGACGCGCCTCGGTAACGATTGCGCCCACCAGACAGGTACGCGACTAGCTGTCTCCACTGGCAAGAGGGAAATTTGAACAATGCAGTAAACATACATGAGAATGCGCCACTATCATCCATCAAATCCTTGTTGTTTGTTTTGTGAATGTTTGTTTTCATTACAGCAATCGCGATGAGGCGAGGACATTATCGGATACATACTACATCCTGTCTACTAGCAAATTATACTTTAGTATGTCTATGATAATGTTGTAGTGGGGCGCTGACTAGGTAAACTGGACTGAATTCTGATGGACGTCAAGGGACAAGGAGTAACAGGTAGATACCTTACTGATGTTGTATTTAGGAAATAATCAACCGTGTATAAGTTATGTAAGTTTAGTTTAGGTAGGTAATATCTAAATACGGAAATGAAAAAGAAAGAAGAACTGTTGAAATAGGAACGACATTGAAGTTGCAAAACGTAGTCAAGGCCATGGAATATTTGGGAAAATTACATCTAGTGCCTACTATTTCCATTAGGTAGGTAAAGGAGTTCCAAAGTAACTTTTGGAACAAGCAAAAAGCTAGGTATTCTAGTCCGATTATGTTTTGTACTCTTCGATCAATAATAGTACTATTATTGATCAAAGTTTGTACTGTTTATTTTGGGTGGATACGCTTACGCCCTCTATTGTAATTCATAACAATCTTCTAGTAAGCAAGGGCGCTGCTCTACAGTCACTAATAAAATGTAAGTTAATTACAATGCCGAGAGGCGTATAGCCTTCGTTATTATGATTCATGTTATCATGTGGCGATACTAATCTTTGTTTCTTCGAAAATATTAGTTAGTAACTTAGGAAAAGCAAGGTAAAGTAAATATCTATAGATTTTTAAATCTAGTAACTTAATTGGCTACATATATTTTGTGCCTCTATTTTCCTGACAGTGCTTGAATGTGAAAACTTGGTATTGCAGACGATATTTTTAAAACATTCAGGCTATATTTTTAAAACATTCAAGGCGATTGGATCGATGTAATCGTTGGGGGTTCGAGCCAGACAACAAAGCGCCTGGTGTAGTTAAGTAGCTACATGTCGCGCTGGCTACGTTTTGTTATTCTGGCAGGCGGTGACGCCTACAAAATTAATAGTTGACCCTACTCACTTAGTTTCCTCTATTTATTCGAAATTGTGACTAGTAAAATGTTTTTATTTTGCAAGCCTTTGTTTAGAAATTTCGCTTAGTTGGAGCATTAAACAGGAATAGGTACGTGTAATATGAAACGTGCAAACCACTGTGAAACGTTTAGGTACCTACGAAAAATGTGTAAAAAAAAAAACATTAGAGTGATACAAAGACTTCCCTACCTACATGATGGTGACTTGTAGCTACCTACTTAATTGAATTGCAAGATCCAAAAATACCCAAAGTCTGTACCTGTGTAGATAAGACCCGGTAGCTATTGTAAATAGTTAGACCTGGTAGGCAATGTCCTATGAAACAAGAATTTAACTTGTTTTCAGAATGGAAAAGGCATGAGTGTCGAAAACCATTTCCGTCGTGAGTGCGGGCACTAACGATATTAGGTACTTGAAACTCGTTGTTTTCACAATTCCAGTGTGCGGCGGCGCCGGTGCTTTGAGCCGGAGGTATTTAAGTATACAACTTTAATACGCTGTTAATTTTTCAGCACTTGCCAGACGGTATTCTACCTACATATGCGTGTATATTGAAGCAATTTGTAATGTACTTGCATATAAACGAGCTACTGTCGGCACACATTGCCAAACTTTGCTTTTTGCAAAATTCATAGCTCGTAGTCCATGTTAATTTAACGGGGGCTAATGGACGTCTCACGACTTGAATATTTATGGGAATGAAGCGTCGTGTTATGAGATGACGAGGAATGAAATATTCACGCATCGAGGGACGGGCAGAATGGCTGTAATATTACTTGTACGGACAACGCACTGGGTGCCCCGGCAGCTACTGTCAGCGTTGATCAACTGCATAATAGTTGCGTAGTGCGTATTTGCCTTGTATGATAAAGTTATTAGAAAAAGCCTTGCAGCAATGCCAAGTGCCTGATGTTTTGACAGTGTGATATTTTACAACAGAACAATGTATACCTATTAATCTGGTACAACAAATCGACCTGTGTATGTATATGTGCCTACCTAGACTCTATCACTACATATTATACCTAAAACAAAGTCTCCCCGCTGCGTCTGTCTGTCTGTCTGAACGCGATGAACTCAAAAACGATCGAGCGTATTTTCATACGGTTTTCACAATTGGACGGAGTGATTCATGAGGAAGGTTTAAGTGTATTAATCATTAAGGTTTTGTGTAAATTGGCTGAAATATGACGATGTCGGAAAAATCATGCCGACTGGGAGCTTTACTGGCGTGCGCTGCGTAAAACAATAGAGTTATATGAAAGGCCCGGTAAAAATCCCAGTAAACCCGGTAGTACGTTCCCGTGGAATATTTTTCCGACATCTACGCGGGCGAAGCCGCGGGCAAAAGCTAGTAATTTATACACGTAGTCGTCTCTACACAACACCCATGGAAAATTACTCTAGGTACTTGGCGACTGGTGAACAATTTGACCGTTAAAAAGAATGGAAAAGTGACAAGGAACAGAATTAGTCGAAAATCGAATATAGGGGTAGCTATATGTACGAGTATATTACTTTAGATACATAAAGCAATCAAGCTCTGTTAACATAATGTTCCAACACAGTTCATTGAACTCATGTATAGCATGTTTCCAATTTCATCTGATATTAATAAATAACAGATATAGTTGCTTATACAGCTACATTTGTATAAATCACGTAAAAGTCATGAATTCTTAAAAACGAATTGCTTTTTGTAGGTACTACTTTTCCGTACATTTGAGCATAGCAAATATTGCGATATCTCGAAATTGCTATGCGGATTTTGAAGTCATGAGGGAAATATACGTTTGTATATCTCAAAATTGCTTACTTCTAAGTCAAACTTAAAAAAATATATAAATCTTATATGGAGCTTGAACTGAAACATATAAGCCTATAGGCTCCGCAGACAGGCGCGACTGTAGTAGAACAATTTCTATGAAAACTTCATAGAAACTGTTGTACCACAATCGCGTCGCACCGTCGCGTTGCGCCCGTCTGTGGGTCCTTATGACATGACCATAACGTAGTTATCAAAATAAAACATAGCTACCTACTAGCAAAACAAATGACAGTTGACGACTGTTCCTATGCTCGCGGCGACTTCGTTGACTAACAAGAAGTCGGTGACGCAGTCGCCAATGTTTGATGATGATGACCTGGATGCAGGAAACCGACAGGGCTGTCCGCAGGAGCCGGTCGTTGTCCCAGTGAACGCAACACTTTCGCTTTTATCGGCGAACGAACCCGGTCCATTACTACCTCACTCACGCGGTTACACCATCACAGGCCGTTCGATTTTGGCTGCGTTTGTCGCTCCGGTATGCATACTAATAGCAATTTATTTAGGGTTGTGATGTTTAGATTTCTCCACGCTACGACCGACGTACCGTTCATTGTTTTTAAACTGTATTATTTATAAACTCGGTGCATAGGTAACATATTAATCATGTTGCGTGTACGCGGACTAGTGGGTGGCATGGCAACACAGACTTTGGTGGTTACGTTTGAAGTAGCTACGCGTCATAGGTCAAGCTAGGCTCGAGTACATAGAGAAATGGATAAAGAACTGCCATGAATAGGCAATTTTCAGAATGATCACTCTAACTTCGCCAATTTGAAATTTTTTATTAATTAAAAATAATTCCAAAAAGTTTTTTTGTAGATATCAGGCAACAATTAACTACTGTGTGATACTATACCTAAGTGCTTATCAAGGTACTTAATATAAAAAGCATGTTAGCATATTTTGGAAATGGAAAGCTTTTAGTAGAATTTCGACTATTTCAGCTAAAAAATTCGAAAACAGCACTTTTACGACAAAAAGTTGAACAAAACCGGCTAACATTATACGTAAATAGGTACATTGAATTATTTTCACGTTGCTGTGAATAAAAATAATTGAAAGCCGTTTTGGAAATATCGAAACAACCTGTTTGGAGCTCAAACGTCGGAAATTTACCGTGGCACGTGTTTATTAGTACTCGATGCACTTAAAGACTTAAAAATAGCTACAAAGTATATTTGCAAATGCCAAAATGATTCATAGTTTGAGCCAGTTGGTATTCATTTTTATCGCCTGGAAACATCGCGTGCATATCTTTATTGTGTTAGTACTTAAGCCTAAATAAACGTCGTAGGTAACTACAGCATGGTGTTTGTAGCATAAAGATTAATTTATGTCGGCATGAGTAAACGAGCGGAAAATTATGTCAAAATATTTCAATGTTTTTAATTCGAAGCAAGGACTAAACGTAGGTAAGAATATAAATAACTACGAGTACTTCGCAGAAGATCTGAAATATCGAGATGTGTCGCATGACTCCTATAATTATACACAGTCTGGCCATAAATACTGTTACAATAACAAATAAGAAAGATATTACATTTGAATTTGGAATCTGTCATTTTTATACGATTGTTCATTGAGTTTTCTAATTTTGGCGCCAATACATTGTACAGTATTTTGCGATATTAAAATGGACTGGGCTGATAAAGAGAACCGAATCGCTGTGATTGCATTACACAGAGTTGGTATATGGAGCCAAATGCAATTTTTAAAACTCTACGCTTGGTATTAGTCAAATGTTTGTGTACCGGGCTATTAATAGGTACAATGAGACCTCCTCTATTTGTGACAGAAAACAATCTGGCCGTCCACGTAGTGTTCGTACGAAAAAGGTGGTCAAAGCAGTGAGGGAAAGAATTCGAAGAAATCCTGTCCGAAAGCAAAAGATTTTATCTCGGGAGATGAAGATAGCACCCAGAACCATGTCGCGTATTTTAAAAGATGACTTAGGGCTTGCAGCCTATAAGAGACGCACTGGTCATTTTTAACTGATAATTTAAAAAATAATAGGGTGGTAAAATCGAAACAACTACTGAAGCGGCACGCAAAGGGAGGTCACAGAAAAAATTTGTTTACGTATGAGAAAATCTTTACAATTGAGCAACATTTTAACAAACAAAATGACCGTATTTATGCTCAAAGCTCTAAGGAAGCTTCCCAATTAGTCGACAGAGTGCAACGTGGGCATTATCCGACTTCAGTGATGGTTTGGTGGGGTGTTAGCTATGAAGGAGTGACTGAGCCATATTTTTGTGAAAAAGGTATCAAAACATCGGCACAAGAGTATCAAGATACCATTCTTGAGAAGGTAGTTAAGCCCCTTAACAACACCATGTTCAATAACCAAGTATGGTCCTTCCAACAAGACTCGGCGCCGGGTCATAAAGCTCGGTCCACGCAGTCTTGCTTGGAAGTGAACGTTTCGGACTTCATCAGAGCTGAAGACTGGCCGTCGTCTAGTCCCGAGCTTAGTCCGCTGGATTATGATTTATGGTCAGTTTTAGAGAGTACGGCTTGCTCTAAACGCCATGATAATTTGGAGCCCCTAAAACAATCCATACGGTTGGCAGTGAAGAATTTTCCCATGGAAAGAGTGCGTGCTTCTATTGATTACTGGCCTCAACGTTTAAAAGACTGTATTGCAGCCAATGGAGACCATTTCGAATAAGCTTTTTATATTTTAAATTGTTTTATATTTATGTATTACAATAACACACTGTAAAAGTAATAAATATTATGTGCAATAAAAAAAAATGTTTTTCTTCGTGACAATATTTATGGCAAGACTAGGTAGTCTTAAGTCGAAGGACAATAAAAAACTTATCTAAAAAAAATGGGTGAAAAACATGGACGTAAACAAAAAACGGCCTCAAACGGACGTTTTTTGTATGTCGAGTTTACGTACAAAAACCGTGTTTTTTTAATTTCTAACTTTGTTTTAGTTTAGTTAGTTGCTGTTATAGCAGCAATAGAAATACACACTCTGTGAAATTTCTACTGTCTACCTATTACGGTTCATGACAATTTCTATGAAAACATCATGGAAATTGTTCTACCAGAATCGCGTCGCACCGTCGCGTCGCGTCTGTCTGCGGGAGCCCTAAGGCAACAGGTCCAATAAGGAGATTGGTCCGAGGAAGCTAACGGGTTCGAATCCCGTCTTCATGAATTAGGTTTCCATGTTAGGATTTCTAAACGTGTCTCTAGCATGACGTAGGCGGGTGAGGTGGGTACACCTCTACTCTATTGCTACTTGTGACTTTACAGAAAATAAATATTCCGCACTTTCAAGTAGATATTCTCAACACACATTAAATTAAATTGAAAACTGTTTATTTAAAATCTTTTCCGGAAAATCCCTCATGTTTTGGCAATAAAAAGGGTTGTTAATTTATTTTTCATTGCAAAAAGCTTTTATTTATATTGGATCGGAAGCGAGTTGAAGAATTTAATTTAGATACTACGGTAGGTAGTTAATTACCGCTGAAAATCAGCTGAAAGCCCCTATTTCGAACGCTACATCGATCACTACATCCGTAGCTATATGCTATAGCGTATGGATCAATACTTAGGATTTACGCATTGGGTTTATTTTTCCTGAGGGGAAAACCTACCTTTTGAACCTCAACAGAAAATCATATTCAATGACCAAGTAATCGACGCACGATAGGTCTAACCAGACAAAAAAAAAATAAAAAATTCTCGCTTGTGTTTAAATCATAAAATATGTGTAAATTACCTAAATACTTACGTAATTCACCCAATATGAAAATATTCCTATTAAAAAAGTTTAAAAGTTAACAGATTCAGTATTAAGCTTAATTTATTAGCGAAATTGTGAAATCTTCGCGCGAGGAACACGCTTATAGTAGCTATAATACTAAGTTGATGAAGTCATTTTATTTAAAGGAGCAATTTAATATTCATCTACTGTTACAGATGGCACAACGAGAGGCAGTTAAACGTGTATATTAACTATTAAAAGTTATATATGAGCCGCCCGTTGAATTAGCTGCATTCGATTTTCTTTCAGCGCAAGGTTTTCTTTAATATTTTTGTCACGTAGCATTTATCTATTTTAAAACGAAGATGCCTTTTCCAATGTATTCAAATAAAGATAAATCGTAAATCGAAATGTCGTAAGTAAATGCTTACTTATCTGTTTCTATTCCTTTAGTCCGCATTAGAGCTTTTTCAGGTTTGCTTTACGTTATTGGCACGTTCAGAAAGCTTTCAGCTTTGGCTTCTAAGTCAGCTTTGGCTATGCAGATGCGAAAGTTAAATTAAGTTTGGTAGATATCGTTTCATGGAAAAACGGTAAACGCAGAACTTGCATGCAGTATTTTTCATTACGTAAACTTATTAACTTCTGCACGTAGTCATTACAGCCTTGAAATTTCGTGTTTTACAGTTAACAAAATATTCGCTAAATGGTCGTACATTAGTAATTTAATGATATAGCACGCAAATAACTTGTACTTGGTCGTAATTTACTGAAAATATGTTACAGCAGCATGAAAGCAGCTTATGACAATAAATTATGTTACGTATTCAGCAAACAGCTTGCGTAGGTAGGTTCGTTACGTCTGTCGTCGTGTCATATTTCGGGCGTGCCATAGGGCCCTCTACGTGCCCTACGACATAGTACGTGCTCCAATATTTCGAAACGCTGTTCTTTGTTAGTAATAATGAAGATTTGCGTAGTTTCATCACAGTGCGCTCGTTGAATAATAACGTCCGGTTGAATGAACCATTGCAGTGTGTCCTTGTTTTCTGTGTTTTTCCATGGCACGTGCGCGCTTGTTCTTGTGAGACCACTCTCCACGTAAAGACGGATATCTCATTCCTCATGTAAGCTAATACAATAAATTAACAGTTGATTGCACACGGACAGATGGACAACTGCGCAGATGTACGTACCGGGGCTGATCGAGCTGTGTTATCTGATGCGGTGCGGCCTGTCCGGAGTGGTCACACGTGACCTGTTCATTATAATAATGCTAATTTATTTAGATGCAGTCCATAATTGATTTATACTTATACTGAGGTCTGATGTAATATTAGCTATAGTTATACTACTACATATTTAAGATGAATATTTTTTGTTCTGATCTAGTATTTTTTGTCATAAATTGTTGACGAATTTGCACCCCCAAAATATTCAAGACCTAACCTGCTGTATCTGCATAAACGAATACGACGATAAGTTTTCAGCTAAAAACCTCAACCCATAAAACATCTAGCGTCAAGCCATAAATTCCAGTCTATAAATAACAGCCTCACACTTTACCTAATTGAGTTATACTGAAGAGGAAAACTGGAAATCGACGGAGGAAATGTGTCCGGAGAGCGTAAAGCATCTTCATTAAAATTTCACGAAGATTTATAGTTGGACCACAAAAACTCCGTTACAATACCTGACCTACAGCATTTTATTTCATTTGGAGCACAACATGAATCGTTTTAGAAAGCCATTATAACTGTAATTAGCGTTATTCTCTGCATGTATAACAGCAACAATAGTAAAATATTATGTTTCAATTCAGTTATGTTACCGAATCGCCGCAGCCTCGGTGTGCGTACGCGTTGTCATGCGCTTAGTGGAGTAGTGGAACACTATTCTGTTATATTTTTAATACGGTTACTTTTTCTGATGACCCTGATCACGCCCAGATTTAGGCCGTGCCCTTCGTTATCTGATCGGATATGTACTTACTACGAGGGCAGCTCACGTGTTGCTACCAAGCAAGACACTGTACAATATTGTAATTCAATGTACCCACTTTTATTTGGTTGTAAAAGATACGTATCTTCACAGTTAACTTTTCCTTTATATAGCCCATTATTTCGGGAGACCTTTTATTATGTACCAAAGGTTGATGGTTTTTGCTTAATAGCACCTATCAAGATTTTGAATACGGTAGCTGTTACTTGGAATTAATTGAACGAGGAGTAAAGTGCCGGGTACGTAGTGGAGCGGTGATGCCTACGTGGCCGCCCACGATGCGCGCTGCACAATATAGGTCACTTCGCCAGCCTAACCTAATCGCATCGACCATTCAACATCCGTGCAAGAAACTGACCACACATACTGAATATGAAATGCTCACTGTTAATGTGTCACTTTTGTCAGAAGTAAGCATTTTCGAGTACGGTCAGTGACCCTAGCATTGCGTAGGCTAGCTACTTTCTCTCAGAGGAGGTGCGCGGCAGGCGCGGTGAGAAGGGGGTCCTGCCAAATTAAGTGCGTGAAAGGCTGCGGACAGCCGTTCCGGTACCGCCGCACAGGCACCGGCGCTTACGCACCCTTCCTGCCACAACATTGTCTGTACGAAGAATCTTTCAGTTGATCGTTTACGGTTACTTGGCTCCGTATTAACACAGAAGATCGCATCACTGTGTTTATTGTCGTGAAACTTTGGCGCCGGTGTGTAAAATTGTGAGCATTTTCGTAGAACGGGCCAACGAGGTCGGTGAACTCAGGCCAAAGTGGCAATCGCGGATCAGCAGAGACTTGGAAAATCGTACCCTGATGTTGTCGCTCACGTGCGCTGTTAAAAGGTTGTATAAGCATTGCGACGCTTTCTACACCTTCTTGTAATCAGAATGAAGAGGTGAGCGGAGAAATTGTCAACGTTTAACGGTTCACTTGAAAAAGGAAACAATGAGACGAGAACCATCTGCGCGCACTCGCCTACATTTCTGAGTGTCGCGTAATGACTGATTAACAATTAAGTGCGGACTCGATGTAAACGTAGCGGCTTGCTTATTACTTTCTTTGCGACATAATGTCGATGCTTACGTAGCTTTCTTTATCTTTAGTTGAGTAGGCGCTTTGTTGAGAGATGAGCAACACGCGTGACATTTGAATTATGCACATATAATTATGAATATTCGTGAAATATGTGTTGTAGAGGCTTTCTGTTTCAGATGTTATAGCAATTTTGTCGTATTGTTGGAGTCCCAAACTGGAACAGGTAAATTGCGACGAGATAAAAGCTGATTTACATTGATCCAGTATTTCTACATAGCGCTTTAATCCAGTGTTACTGGATCAAAATTGGACCAATGTAAGTCCTGTTCAAACCAGTCAAGCACCCATTATTTGGATACACTAAATTCAAACGCTCGAATGAATTAATATGACCAATGTAGATGGTTCAATCCAGTCTAGCATCTAGTTCCTATCCAGATCTGGATTTGAATACACTAGCCACTAAAGGCTGCATTTAATTGATTGTTCAATCCAGTAGCACTTGGTTGAAAAAATAGAGGCTGCTCTGTTTCAATCTAGCGCTGTTTACAGAATGCTGGACTGGATTGAAAAGTGATTTTCATTTAATCCAGTATCGATCCAGTGTCACTGGATTTCAGCGCTGGATCAAAATACTAGATCTATACACAATCAATAAGCAATTCCATAGTTTATGGGTGCGTAGGTCTCGCATTTTAATGTAACTTCCAGAGTTACGCTAATTACGAGTATGTTGCAGTTGGTAATGCCAATGTTTATAATAAATTTGTATAATGAATGAGTATTTTAGGAGCAGTTTGTACTCGATGTGTGTGGTTGGTGCTAATGTAATGACAATCACGTTGCGCCCGCGCGTTGCTGAACCACAAGTTACGAAAAGCACACGACGCCGCCCGCCGCAGGAATACCAATCGGGCTAAATTGGGCGGCTTACAAAGGTCGGAGGCAAAATTATTTATAAAAAAATTACGAAACAACTACATAAAAAAGAGTTGGCACATTGGACGTGCTTACGACGCCACGTTCTCTCTTCTGAAGGTTACCCCGCGAAGCTGTGCGTGTACCGTTAAAACAAAACTGTCATCGTTTAGAAGAACTAGTTTAACTATTGGCCGACATCACCGTGCTAGACTCACAGGCCCTCCTCTCCAGGAAAATAATAACAGAAAACTGATGACTAAGCATAAGGAAGACTTAATCTGTTTCAAATAAATTTAAAAGGATTAAAAGGCAAGCTGCCTTTTGCAACTGGCATCATGACAGAGTTATCGGTTAATTATCGTAACAGTAAATTTCATTTTCTTTTTAAAAAAATTATTAATTATTTAGTGAGTTACATGTTGGTGCGCTGCAGTATACGCGCGGAGCGGACGGCACGCACGCAGGTTTGGCCCGCAGCATGCGGTTGCCCGGGGTCGGGTGTCGTATTTCTAGAGCATTGAACCTCGGCAACCTTGTGCGTTGAGCCCGACCGCTCTCCGCACGCTGCGCTGACGCAACCGCTCCAGCCCCTTCTCTACTTCGACCGCAACCATATCGCATAATTACTCCTTTAGGGCACACCTGTTCTTAACAACGGTTACAATGGACGATTTGATGTTAGCGTTAATCGATTCATGAAAGGTTGAACTTAATTGGAGGTTGTTTAGCATTACACAATGTACCGACCAAGCTAGCCACCTTTCAAATAAATATATACCTACTTGAATCACCCATTGTAATTGAACGATGTTCAATTTCTTAATGATAATGTTTCGTATGATGAGCACGGCTGCAGGGCAGAGCCGCGCCGCCGGCGGCACTAATGAAGTTAGCACGTCGCGGAGGGTGTAGAGGAACAATGCGGAGAGTCGGTCAAGAGGTGCGAGTGCGGCGCGCTAACGAGCCGTAGCCGTCCGCAAATAGTCCACGAGAAGTGCGAAACGATCGCGGGGCTACAATTGGCGCCTGCCCCGAGAGCGTTGCGAGGTGACGCTTACGTAAACCGCTGACATAACCAAGTCGACGACCGCCGCTTGCGCAACCACCGCTGAACCCGCAACCCCACGCACCGCACCTCCCCCTCGCTACCGTCACTCCCCACTATCCGCCAAAATTACCTAATTGTACCCAAAATGCATCAAAAGGACACTGGTCCAACGCCCGAGTTACGACACCGGCAATCATTAGTGCAACAACCTTCTGCCTAGTGCCTAGGCAGGTGACGAACATAGCTTGAACGTTTGCTACGGTATGCGATCGTTTAACATTTTAATAACTTGATCTGATATGTACTTGATACTATTTTACGGCTTTATTGCGTTTTATTGTAACCGGGCGAATGCTGACCAGTCACGAGTCACAGTTATAAAAACTTAGGTCAATGTAAAACTACCGACTGATTATTTTACTGATTATTTTTTTAATAGTTGGTCAAATTGGGAGCGAGTTAAAAATACACAATTCTTGATCACAATAATTGCATTCCGAAAAGATTCGAAGATAACCACCGAGGTTCATTGGTGTAGGATGTCCGACTAAAAGTTAATTGCTATAGGTTATCGAATCCTTTAAAGTTTAAAGACCCGAGTTTCACGATTGCACATCTGGGAGGGGGTTCTGGTTCTTTTGGCGAGATGCGAGCATACTGCACAAAATGTGTGACAGCGGAATTGCGTATTCCCCGCAGGTGTAAGGAACCGAATGGTCCGTCAACGGAATTGTGGGCTTGTACGTGACGTATATGGTACAGTTATCCTTAGTGAACGAAAGTGAAAACTAAATGCGGGCCCAGTCAACGACCCCGGCGGGTCGTCGACCGCACCGAACTGCAAAGGCCGTTTGTGAGTGCTGAGGCCGCGCGCGCGACATTTAGCCGTGCACTGGACGCGCCTGCGCACCTATTGCACACCCTAACTAACTATAATAACATCATCATCATTTGATAATCAAGAAAGTATTTCAAAAAGTAAAAGTTATAGACGTCATAAAATCTCGAGCGAGCTTAGAGGAATTTTGACAAGTGCTCACACAGCGACGATCATTCACTCGAAGCTTGTTTTGTGATTTATAAGTTTTTATATTTTTTGATAAAGATTCGTATATTTTTAAGTGCTTCGGATCATATAATACGATTTTTCTTTTCTTGGGAGACGGTATACATCGCACTATGTCGTAAGACATACCTATAGCACTTATTAAATAGAAAAGAATAGAGTATTTGTTGATACCAATTAAGAACTCCATTCAAACAGACCTTCAAATTACTATTTACATTTTTGAAGTGTTCTGAAGTAAAAGTTTTTTTGCGATAGAAATGTCATGAATGAAAATGTGGAACCGTAGCATCGCCGAGATTACAACTACACTATCTACTTACGTCTTTTCCGTACTACCACATTATTACATATGTATTTATTCAGTACCTAACATGTAGGGGAATAACATTTTAAAACAACTATTCGTATGCTGACTAAATGAATATTCAAGATAGAACTGCGAAGTTAAGTTCGTCGTTCTGCCACCGAGCTACGAAAGTACGAATGTTATGTCATCGGGACATAACTTTCGAGTTTGTACCAGGTACATGTCGGGGAGATACATTTTGGACACATTTCGTACGTAAAAATTAACATAAGTCGATTACTAAGTTAAATGTTTCTAAAATTACCGGTTACAGTTTGGCTACGACTACGGCGAGACTACGGCCTACGAACATTTCGTAGCATAAGCATTTTTTAGTCCTGTTTAATGTTTTATTCGTCTAATTTAGTGGAAAGGATATCTTTCTGAGCTAGAAAAATCATAATTATTTTGTATACCATAGTAATGTGAACAGCGGTGCTACAATATTGTAGTCACATGGCGTAGCGGAGCAAAATGTTCGGTGTGCATAATTTTGTAAAATACAACAGTTTACCGCTATTGTATTTTTTTTTAAATTCTACTTCCGCATGGTTGTATTGTTGGCACAAAATGAAATGAGTGCATAGAAACAGCATTTTTGCAATCGGTGTCAAAATTCTTGAGGATTACCTACTCGTAGTTAGGTTGGTATATGTACGTAAACTGCCTAGATTACGTGCAAACGTGTTAATGCTATGCGTGGGGTACTTCTGTCAAAGAATGATCAAGTCCTTTATAATATAATCCTAATAAAAAGATTTAAACGCATTGATAACAAAATTATTGTTAACATTAAAATTTAAACAAGTCTGCGTTATGAATGAGTTAAAGATTGCCATTTATTTTCCACATTAAAATTTTATAGATAAGACAAAACAAAAGTTATAGGCATGTGACAGACAATACGACTGTCAAGATCTAGTTAAGATATTGCAACTGTGCCTAAAGGCCAGTCTCGGACACAACAAAGAACTGCGCTGACGCTGAAAATACGTGACTTTTTTCCACGCGCGCGCTCTTGCGCAGTCATTGTTGACACGTATGGACAGATACATATACAGAACCTTTGCACGTGACTTTGGCTTTATCGAACGGTGCTCTAGCTGGATTTAGTTATTGAGATTAGTCACAATATCTGTTTATTGTTATGATATACGAGGGTGACATTGAAAGTTCTTAGAAAATCAAAAACTGAACAATTATATCTTTTCAAAATAGTGCCCATTTACATCAATACATCGCTGCATCCGATGGAACCACTGAGACAAGCACTTTGCCCACTCGTCCTTAGACCCTCTTCGACGGCATTTTGAAACGCAGCCACTGCTTCCTCGGCGTCCATAAAATGTTTTCCTCGAAGTTTTTCTTTTATTTTCGGGAATAAATAAAAATCGCAAGGTGCGAGGTCGGGGCTATAGGGCGGGTGATCCAGTAATTCCACGTCTGACGTCGCCAAGGAGTCGATTGTTTGCTTGGCGGTGTGCGACGAGGCGTTGTCGTGGTGAAGGAGGATCCTACTGCGAGGTCGTTAAGTAGTATGTCGAACACAGCATTTGAGTCACCACCGTTAAATCTTTGAACCATTTCATGACACCAATCAACACGACGGAGCTTTTGGGCCTCTGTCAAATTATGAGGTATCCACCGGGCACAAAGCTTCCTGACCGCTAAATGTTCATGGAGGCTTTTGTGCACTTGACTCATACCGATGTTTAAGCTTGTCCGGATCTGCTGATAAGTCACTCTTTTGTCAGTCTCTATCATACGCCACACAACACCGATGTTATCTTCAGTCGACGCCGTTGAAGGCTGTCCCTCACGCAGATCATCGGTGAGATTAGTGCGACTACGTTTAAACTCATTAAACCAGTTGCAAACAGTTGCACGAGATAAGGCTTCATCGTGAAAGGCCAATCGAAGTCTATCATAACTTTCTTGTTGACTTAAATGACATCGAAAGTCATAAAAAATCATTGTACGAAAATTTTCTCTCGTTAAATTCATGCTGACGTGACGCTGACAAATTTTCAATTTGCCGCCAAATCATAAACAAATGACAAATGAATAAAATACATACACAATAATATTGGCAGAGAGTTCCATTTTCAAAATTTGAACTTATTTTTTTATTATATCGTTTATAAGTGGCCAGTTTTAAAAATTTTCTGTGGCCCTCGTACTTAGTTTCAATATAAAGGCTTTGTGTTTGAATGAAAATTAATCATCGTTGATTGTAATTTACTGAAATTTAATGGTTTTTGTTACAATTTAGGGTAAAGATAAAAAAAAACGTTGTTTAGAAGATAGTTTAGACACACAAACCCTGATTTCTTGGTTTTTAGAGTGAGATTTTGCCGTTATTAAACAAATCCATCAAATATAAAAGTTCAGATACAAAAGCGCCATCAATGGATAGGCTAATAAATAACAAACTACAGTTCTGAAAGAAGGTAAGTGTCTTCAGTCAACAGTGCACAGTGAATAGCTTGTCTAAGTTGTTGTTGTCTTCACCACATCTGATACCTACTACTCAATTTTAAGTATCCCGTCAAGTATAATTAGCACTTGGTGTGCGGAAATTAGTTTGATTTAAATAAAATAGGCAACAGGCACATGTACCATGTATGAGTTTTTATTAACAAGTAAAAGTGACACATAAATGATGTGCGTACGAGCACATAACAAGAACATAATAGTTTAGGTAGGACGGAGCACTTAAAGCTAAGATCAATTTCGTAGGCGCTTCAACATGCCCCCGGGCGTTGAAAGTCGAGCTTTCAACCAGACTTCGGTTCTGAAGCCACAGGTAATGGGCATATCCTGTTGAAGGCCCTCCGGATGACTCCAGTAGATGTCTTGATATCTGCTACCCGGACAATTCCATCAGTACCTGGATGTACGGCGATAACTCTTCCTAGTCTCCACTTCAGAGGTGGAAGATTCTCCTCTTTGATGACTACCAAGGTATCCAACTTTAAGCCATTCTTGCAAGAACGCCACTTTGTCCGTTGCTGCAACTCTGCAACATACTCTTTAGTCCATCTAGTCCAAAAGTGTTGACGGAGTTGCTCAATACGTTGGAAACGACTAAGATGGGTTGCAGTTTGGTCTTCACAATTCTTCTGTGGCAATGAAGTGAGGGGCCGGCCGACGAGAAAATGACCTGGTGTCAATGGAGTGCAATCGGCAGGGTCGGAAGACAGCGGCGTTAGTGGGCGTGAATTTAATATTGCCTCAATTTGAGCTAATGTGGTGTTAAGTTCCTCAAAAGTTAAATTACATTGTCCCAACACTCGCTTTAAGTGGTATTTTGCCGATTTGACACCCGCTTCCCAGAGACCGCCAAAATGAGGAGTATACGCGGGAATAAAATGGAATTTGATTCCATCATTAGCTATGCTTTCACTCAAAGCATCAGAATTTACTTTCAAAAATTTTGATAGCTCGTTATACGCACCAACAAATGAGGTACCGTTATCGGAGTATATGTGAACTGGCTTACCCCTGCGTGAGATGAACCGATACAAGGCTAATAAATAATTATGGCTCGTCAAGTCACTCACAAGCTCCAAATGCACAGCCTTCGTGGTAAAACAGATAAAAATTGCTATGTACACCTTGACGAGTCTACATCCACGACCTTGACGACTAGCGCTCATAATAGGGCCCGCATAATCAACACCGGTACATTCAAACGGATACCCACCTGGAAGAAGGCGATGCCGCGGTAGGTTGCCCATCAATGGAGTAACAACCTTACCCTGCATACGTTGGCACAGAACGCATCTATGATAACAGGCTTTAGCTAAATTTCGTCCTCCTATAGGCCAATAGGATTCTCTAATCGATGCCAATAATAGTTGTGGGCCTGCATGCATTAACCTTTTGTGTTCAAAATCAAATAATAATTTAGTGAAAGTATGAGTGGACTGTAAAATTATAGGGTGCTGTTTATTATATGTAAAATCTGAATTATTGAGACGTCCTCCGACACGCATTAGATTGTTGTCATCTAAATACACATTCAATTTTAATAGGACGCTCTTTTTTGACAAATTTTGTTTATTTAAAAGTAATTTATGTTCGGGAAATGATTCTTGTTGACTTTGATAGATTAAAATTTTTAATGCGCTCTTTAATTCGTCATCAGATAAAAATTTACTGTGTGGTGATTGGTGTTTACACACCATAATGAATCGCAACACGTATGCCATGGAACGTAAAAGTCTTAAATAATTAGAATAACGATTAAAATCTATAATAAATGCTTTATCGTTAGTGTCAAGGACGACATTCAAAGTGACATCAGTTCGAGTTTCAGGGAGTAAACCCAATTCTAAACATTTAAATTGCGAAGGCCAACCACTTGAGTCTTGTTGGAGAAATTCAGGACCAGACCACCACATATCTAAACTCTGCAGATGACTACTATCCACACCACGAGATAGTAGGTCTGCTGGATTTTCATTGGTTGGGACGTGCCGCCAGGTACAATGACCCGCCTGATCTAAAATTTCAGCGACGCGGTTGCGTACAAATGGCTGAAGTTTCGAAGGCAATACTTGTAGCCATCCCAATACGATGGTCGAGTCAGTCCAACAAAAGACGCGCGAGAACTTAAGACGAAGTGAGTTCAATACCTTCTCATACAGACGAGCTCCCACGACAGCGCCACACAACTCCAACCTTGGAATTGTAGTGGGTTTAATTGGCGCCACTCGACTTTTTGCCATAAGTAACCGAACGATGCACTCACCGGCATCATTAATGCTGCGAACATAAACGCACGCACCATATGCGCGCTCAGACGCATCAGTGAATATATGTAGTTCCAACTCCTTGTATGAATGACATACAACGATTCGAGGAATACGAACTTCATTCAAAAAAGGCAGAGTTTTAACAATGCTCTGCCATTGCAATTTAATTTCAGGAGTCAATGGATCATCCCATGATAATTTATCCAACCACATTCTCTGTAGTAACATTTTCATTGTGATTACAAGTGGTGACACCAGCCCCAAAGGATCGAAGATCTTTGCAATCGCGGAAAGTAAATCACGTTTAGTGTTACTATTGCAGGATATAGTTGAGCCTATGGAAAATACTAGTTCATCTGAACTTGCATACCAACCTAGTCCGAGCAACTTGTCAGGCTCACTAGAACCTATATTTAAGTCAAGCGCAGATTGAGCAACTTCAGACAATAATTCAGGTTCGTTTGACTTCCACTTACGCAATGGCATGCCAGCCGATGAAAGTACATTTGTGACTTCCTGACGAATAAATCTAACCTCATCTAAATCATCACCGCCAGATAGTAGGTCATCAGCATAGAAATCGTGCTTTATGACCTCGGCAACCTTCTTATTTTTACAATCGAGTCCTAATTGATGAAGGCACCGAAAAGCTAAAAATGGCGCACTAGCCGTACCATATGTGACGGTGTTTAATTTATAAATTTTAACGGGATCAGATGCCTTACCTCGCCATAATATCTGCTGCAGATATCTGTCAGACGGATGGACGACTATTTGTCTATACATCTTCTCGACGTCTGCTGACAAGACATACTTGTGCTGTCTGAAACGGAGAAGAATCGACAACAGATCGTCCTGAATGGTTGGGCCAACCATCTGCAAATCGTTAAAGGAAACGCCAGTTGAAGAAGGACAACTTGCGTTGAATACTACTCGAAGTTTCGTAGTGGTACTACTTTCACGTAATACGCCGTGATGCGGAATAAAATAATCAGAAGGGCTTAAATCGGATGGTTTGCATTCAGTCATATGACCTAGTAACTCATACTCAGACATGAATTCGTGATACATTTTACTAAAATCAGATTTCGTTTTTAACCTACGTTCTAACGACTGTAAGCAATGGGTAGCCTTATTAATTGAATCTCCCAAAATAGAAGGATCTTGTTTGAGAGGGATACGGACACAAAAACGACCATCAGGCAATCTGATCGTATTATTGAGAAAATGCCTTTCACATGACTTCTCCTCTGGCGAATAATGAGAAGACTTCTTATTTACTTCTTCTAACTGCCAGAAGCGAGTTAAATCACTTCGAATTTTGTCGAAATCGTCGTCAGATGAAGAATCGATTTTAGTAAAGTTACACCTAATGTTACTAGAAAGCAATGCAACGTAATTACGACTAATAGGACCGGAGACAATCCAGCCTAACCTGGTTTCACATAAAATTGGCTTACCAGTACCTAACTTGATTCTTTGTGACCCTAGCAAGTCCCAGAAGACATCAGCACCAATCAGAATATCCACATGAGCGGGCTTGCAAAAAGTAGGGTCTGCTAAACATATATGAGACGGAATGTTCAGAGTAGATAGATTTACCTCACGACATGGCACATCACTAGTTATTGATGGTAAAACGAAACAATAAAGTTCAGTACTGAAACTATTGTGTAATGACGTCATGTTAATGCGACACGTTTTACCTACGTGAGAGGTCACGTTATTAATGCCGAATATCGACCTGTCTATCTGCCTAGTCTCTAAATTTAACTGTCGACATAGTCTTTCCGTCACAAAGCATGATGTACTACCGCTGTCAAGAATTGCACGAACAACATGCTCTCGACCATTACGATCATGTAATTTAATTAATGCGGTTGACAATAACACATCATGACTCATACTACTGTGCGAAGATGTGACGTTGGCCGACAACGCGACATTATTCGTCTCAGTCACAGAAGACGTCGAAGACGATGGCGGCGACAAGTTATCACACGAGTTATTCGTATTATTATGACTATTTGCAATAGGTTTAAAGTCAGCGACATGGATAAGAGTATTATGTCTGCGCTTACACAACTTGCAACCTGGCCTTTTACAATGATTCGCGAAATGACCCGAACGAAAGCAGTTGTAACACACTTTAAAATTTGGCAGCAATTTAATACGTGCTTCGTTACTTAGTGCGAGGAACCGTGCACACTCACTCAAGTTATGGTCACCTTTGCATTTGGGACAAACCTTTGTACCTGAATCTGAACTAGAATTACCACCACTTTGGACGGTAACCATAGATTTCAGCTTAGCCCCTGATTTATTAACAGATTGAGGCTGGTTGTTACGCGACAATTCCAAAGTTTCAATTAACTCCGCGCGCTCACGTATGAATTTAAGGAATGCATCGAAGGTAATCTTGCTATCTTTGTCAATACGACCTTTGTACTCCTCCCACTCACGGAATGTTCTGCTATCCAACTTGCGAGTAACAATGTAGATTAAAAGGGTATCCCAATACTTAACTGGCTCACCTAAGGTGTCTAATGCTCGCGAGTGTTTATTTATTTGGTCAATTAAATTCTTTAAAGTGACAGAGGATTCTTTTGTAATTGTTTCTATGTTAAAAATAGCCGAAACATGATTGTGAATTAATAATCTCTTATTATCATACCGCTCGCATAATACTTTCCATGCCACAGAGTAATTAATAGCCGAAAACTCGATCGACTGGATCACTACGGCAGCGGATCCTTCCAGAGACGTTCGAAGGTAGTGGAATTTGTTGATCTCGTCTATAGCATCATTGGAATGAATGAGACTCGTAAAGGTGTCATGAAACTCCAACCAGTCATTGTAAGATCCACTAAACTTTGGTAATTGGATTGTGGGTAACTTAACTGGCTTATAACTACTACCAAAATCACTTTTATTTCTACAGACAGATTCATTATCTTTATTAAAGTTATTTCTAAATTCCTGAGCCTTAGACAGCGATTTAAAATACAAGGACTCAAAATCAGAACGCTCAGAAAACTGTGCCTTGACATCATCAGCAATACACTCCATACGTAACTGTACCTCATCATATTGTTCGTATAACAACTCCATCTTGCCTATACGCAGCTGTAGCTCAGTTATATTGGAGCTAGATAACGTTTTATCATCCAGCGCGTCCAGATAATTAACAAAAGCTGTTAATCGGCCTTTGAAGCTACCTCGCTTCTTTATTAACTCCCTTTCCTCGGTCATTCTGGGATTCGAGCGTGAATCTGGAATTTATACAATAAAGCTTAAACAATATTATAAGTACGTACCTACGTCTTATGATTATGATTCAACCTACTGATGATACCTTTCTAAATAATGCAACTCGTTTTTTTATTCTTATACGAAACTCAATAAATTAAAATGACTTGTTTAAAGTACAACAGCACAATAACTAAAATAATACGGTAATTACATTAACATTAAACAATAATTAACAATATCTAACACTCTTAAATTATATTGCTCCTAAGTACCTACCACCTATGCAAAATTACTTAACGTGATTAGTATTTCTTTGCCAAAGACAATTAAATTAAAACAATATAATGTAATAAATTAATATTACTACACTTGTAATATAAGTGTGATTTTTAATTTACTGCTAATACACAATAATGAAATGAAACTATCACAATGCAAATGGTAGGGTAATTAACGAAATAACTTATTAGGTACGCAAAATACAATTGGTAATTAATAAAACTAACCTTTTAAATCCTTAATTGGCGTTATATACTTACTACCTGATTGAGTGTTGGGTGATGATATTATAAATATATTAGACTTAACACCGCTTTATTTTATGTACTTGATTCACATACCACAGTGCCGGTCAGTAACCTTGTTGTATATTAATATTCGCTAATTTCACCATTATCTTCTTGATCTTCATAAAATAATAGCAGATCCTTGCTATTTAATCAATCCGGCTCGTAATGGACCAATATGTGCGGAAATTAGTTTGATTTAAATAAAATAGGCAACAGGCACATGTACCATGTATGAGTTTTTATTAACAAGTAAAAGTGACACATAAATGATGTGCGTACGAGCACATAACAAGAACATAATAGTTTAGGTAGGACGGAGCACTTAAAGCTAAGATCAATTTCGTAGGCGCTTCAACACTTGGGCCGGGGCGAAAGTAGTCGCTTTTGGGTTTGTTGTAGAGCGGGCGGCGCTATGTGGCCAAGTGGTCGTCACAACTAGGCCGCGTTTCCACCGAACGGGTCTTGACTTTTTGTTCGTGATGATGCGGAACAGAAGAGAGAAATTCGGTGAGATAAAGCAGCACTCGCTAAGGAGGACACGGTCACGAGGAGTCATCGGCTCCAAACTCGACGAATGTAGAGCAAGCGATGTTTCTCCTTGGGCCACGCAACCTGTCCGCGGGCCGCCGAGCGCCATCAGCGCCCCGGGCGCACTGTGCCGCGTTACCACTAACATTTAGCGCGCAACTATTCCTAAAAAGCCTACATTACAACATGAGCGACTCATTTTTTAAACCTTCTGAAGAAATATTTTTTAAACCTTGAATCTTTTTTCATGTTTCAAGGTGTATTAAGTTAACTCTTGTATTAACAAAAAAACTTTCTATAATAAGTATTCCTCAAAATGTAAAAAAAAACAGTTACATGGCAACGACAATTAAGACTTTTCGTATCTTTTTTTTTATAGGAGTGTTTCTAAAGTGAGGTCCGTTCGTTAAATTGGTAATTTTATGTAAGCATTAAGATTTAGATAGGCCTAAATGGCCTTAATCATGTGCGCAACGAGCAACTTTCTTTTGCAACGCGCATGTAGATGCGTGACAAAGTCATTGTTCGCTAAAAAGGCAAAAAAATCCAATAATATTTTGGAAAGCACGGCAAGTCCTTATGTAAGAGTTCAACGTGACACTTCTTGCGGAGGCAGTGTGCTGTGTGCGTCCGTTCAGCGCGCCACTTTCCTTCACAACAATATTTGGATAGCTACAGAACTATGCCTCGTGAATAGCTGTTCTCATCTAGCACGAGTTGTACATTTACGACACTGGGATACGAGATTGGGAGTTTATTTTTTGCAATAAAATATTATTGAAGTATATTTTCTTATAGATAGCGTATTCGATATTCCTAGAGATTTTAATGTGTTATCAATTATAGCTTTATATTACCTAAGTGCCATTAAGTTTTTACATAGGTAATTTGGCACGCCTGTATTTTATTTTTGTGCTTATCAGTATGTAGTTATCACTGTATCAGTCATCATTACGGTGTATAATTCGTTGGCATTTTACAACAGTTTATTTTATAGTAGAGTGGCCACTCGGCCAAGTGCTAATAAATTGATAAAACAAATTAAGTTGGCCGTTTTGGATAGTGTGCAAAATAGTGCCACACAAACCAGAGTAACAAATGGTAGACCGTTAATAGGTACTACTTAAATATCACTCTTAGAGGTAAAAGCCTTTATAGCTCTTGAAGCGATCGACCCAGCAAGTTGTTTAGTTTTTACTGAAGTTATTAATTACGGAATTATACTTTCCGTATAATATGGATAGAATTTCTGACCATTTAATTGCTATCGAATAGAAAATAACATAAATATTGTCAGCACTTCAAAATCGGAACGTATTTCAATAGACCGTACGCAAACGAAGCGCACAACAAAGCTTCGCAAAGTGAATGCTTTTTAAAACTTATCAAACTTTCTAATTATTTTGTTTACGTCCTAAATATTATAAACTGCAACGACCACTTTAAAAATAAACTGAAAATATCGTAATGACAGCATGCGGAATGGCTACCACATTGTTTATGCTAGTAGATACACGATGAGGCTTGATATGTATAATTTATAGCGGATGGACAGAGGATGTTTGCGTTTGCGCTGATGTCGGCGTGTCGAGTGTCGTTCGAAGAAGACTCTTTGCTGACGGCTGACAGCAGCCTCACCAACGCGGGGTCGACGACCTCCAACAACGCTATACATTTGGCGAACAATGATTTGGAGTGCCGAGGTGAATGGCCGCGCTCGGAGGGGCTGAGCGTGGGCAGTTATTGACCCATATTGGAGGTGAAATGTAGATCAGTGGGCGAGAGCGGCGAAATTCGCCGCGGAGTCTGCGCGCGCGCCGCTGCCACAGAGCTGCGCCCGCGCCCATCGCGGTACTAGTCGTGTAGGTACTATAGGCACACAGCTGTGCCCACAATGATACCTCACATTTTGAATAGAAAGCTTTGCTTACGTGTTTCATATGGCATTATAACGACAAAAATAAAAATTGCGGATTTTAGTTAAACGCTAATTTTATACAATATTATTTTATTTTGTCATTTCATTATTCCATAATATAACACTATCTATCTAATCCTATTTTAAGCACTATTTAGCGGCCATTTATCTACTTTAGTAAATTACGTATACATCATCCTAAATAGATGAAAGTGACTCGCCATAAAATAGTCGTTATTTTGGGTCAACTTTTATAGCCGGGCTGTGTCGGGGGTTATTACGAGAAGGGTCAACATCGCAAAACAAATTCGTAGACCAACTTGACCTAACGGCCAATATTGGGCGGAATAGTCAATAGGTGGGACTGGTAAGTAAGCAGATTCTAGTTGTAGTCCTGAAATAAGCCGAGCACGGACCACTACATGCCAGTGTAGCTATCCAATGTATCGTACGTACTTAAAATGTACGAAGACACTATCATGATCAGAGGGGCAATTCTAGTAATTTTAAGAATGTCCACAGTCTGATCGCAGTCTGAATCTGTCAAAAATATCTCTAATTTCTCTACATTTTTGACAAGTTTTTGACATTGATTGTTGCTGAGACGAGATTGCGACTAGATTATGAACGTCTTTTGGTTACGGGAATTGGATCGATGGCGTTCTGACATAAATTAATTAGTGTTTGTGTCGTCCCGGTTGACATTTCTGCGATGGCAACAACTTTTAGGGGCAAAATAATGAGTACTGTCCAGTAGAACGAATTAATGAATAAAACACATGTTTCATGAAACTTATTTACGTGAATACCGTTCATTAAAGTCAAATAAATCAGTCGAATGTAAGTCGAATTTCACGAGTTCACAACTAATTTACACGATGGGAAATGTAGCGGTGAGCTGATAAAGTTGCTGTTCGAAATTGTTCGTTAATTTGAGCAATTTGTTGATTGCAAGGTTCGTCAATTTCAATTCCGTCAAATAGGAGTGTTTGCGAATCACTCACGGTATCACGTTTATAAATAAAACCTCGACTTTTTAAAATACGGCTATGATAACCAGGAATTTTCCGGTTCCGTACAGTATTTACTTAAGTATCACGTCAAAGCTTAAAGACAAAACCATGACAGGAGAAACACGAGTATAGCAATAGTAACTATTCAACATGAGGTCAAATCTATTGCCTAGTCCCGATTCTGCAAGTAAGTGTTAATTAAGTGTAAGCAACACGTTTCATCCATCACGTGTTCGTGATACATGAAGTGCGCATTCCGCCGAAAAGTGCGGCCTTCTACCGCGGCTAGCTTGGCTACCACCTCAATATGACCTAATCACCGAATAACGTAAAAAGTGGCACGCGAGCCACTCTTAATGAGACTTCAATTTAGTAGCTACTATGTTGCTATGTTTATGTTACCTACCTACCTACATTGTCGAGTTAAAAAGTTAAGTTAAGTAGAAGTGTTCGTTGCCGAATTTGGAATATTAGGAAAAAGTTGAAAATTATGAAAGGGTTATATGAGAACTACGTCATTTACTACTTGTCCCTGAAAACTGGGACTTTATAACAAACTTTATAAATATTTTAGAACTCTATTTACTTCCAACTGAAATGCCTAGGCTGACAACACAAACGTGATTGTAGAGAAGCCTCCGTACAATCGCATTAGTTAAAGAGTAGAAAGCTTCCAGTCCATTCCCGACTACGAAATATACCCGAATATATCCTCACAGTAAAGCAGAATTAAATATACTTATTCAAAAGGAACGGAAGTATACACTTGTAATCGCAATAATAATGCTCGCTCGAGGTTGTAATTTTGGAATGATGTAACCCAAATTACATTTTCAAAGAAAATAACTGCGTTATAAAGCTCGATGTGTTCTGAATCTAAAGCTTGAGGATTAATGAGACCATAAAATGTTGAAAGAATATAGTGGTAGGTATAAAGAATTTAGGTATACTCGGAAAATGTACAAGAGAATGTTTTCTGCCGACCCGGGACACGTGCGGGTAATCTGGAAGTGCCTAAATTCAATATAGGCAATGTTGGCTGAGTTTTGGATATCTTGCACAATAACTTAAACATTTATGTGCAGATGAAGGAAATAAGTTGGAAAGGGGAAGCAGCTGCAACTCGCGTTGAACTAATTTGCTCGAAATTAGTTCAACGCGAGTCATTAAAACGAAACGAGTCTTAAGATTTAAGAGCTATCCAAAAACGAGTAATGAAAACTGTGAACAACTGCTATTTTATTATAAGTTCAAGAATTTCACACTAGGCACAATCAGGTATCTACACGATTTTGAGTTCGAATCGACGTAGCATGCATTATACCAATCAAGGTAAGTTAGGTAAGCAGTTTCTCCTTCGAATAAAATCAACATTCGTGTAAGATTGGTGTATGGTTGTAACAGAAACGGTTTTATACACATTTTTTCTTTTATTTATTTTAAATGAAGTCACACAATAAGTAAACCTATCATTGAACTAGTTAAGGAAAAAAAAATACCGCATACCATACAAGCAAAAAAGCAGAAAGCCCAAAATAATTTTTAAAACTAAAAATTTATAGGCCATGGTGGCAAATATTTGTTCGAGGTCAGGATCATACCCAACATGTAGTGTAGAAAAGAAAGCCAGCTACCCAAACCCCCCACGCTCATCAGGTCGTGAACAAAATAGAGGTATTATTTGAAACCATACGAATGTTTCGGTCTTATCTTTATATCGTTCTTGTGGAGGTTATTTTACCAGATTATTACTCGGCGAATACTCGAAGGATTTAAAATAAAGGTCAACCTACTTCCCCGTATCTTTATATAAATAATGTAGCTAAATTGCTTCCAATAGACTTGCTATTTTACTGTTACTAAATAAAATTACAGCTGAAGCATCGAGTCTTGCATACGGGTACCTATATAACATTCCTAGAATCATATCTTCTTGTGTCATGGTAGTCCAAGAGTGAATAATGGGACCTTGTACTCAAAATCTCTAATTGTTACGGGTTAATGAATTTCCGCAAAGTACCTAATTAGTTTCATGTCTGGTGAGGCAGAATGGCGGAAAATAATATTATCTTGAATTATACTTGTTCGTAAGTTATTGGACAAGTCACCAGAGACGTAGCGAAGCAGCTGATTGACAGTTAATTTCGCGTTCAATTTGTTATTTTCCGATGGATGAGAAGTAGGAAACAGCTAGCTTTCTTCCGCACCAAGAAGTAGGTTCAATATTAGTTCAACGTTTTACTATATTTTTCTGTGTTCAAGGGGTTGAATCAAGGAGTTGGCCAACAAACAATCTTATTAGCTGTCCGGTGCGGTGCCTCAGGGACGAATCTCGCTGACCTGATTCAACACGTGCACGACGAAGGATCCCATATTGCTCTCGGAAATAAAGAAAACTGCTTTACTGCCTTCGAAACAGTTAACGGCTCTTTGTCCAAGTCCAGACACATAAAAAGTCCCAAATATCCGAGGGAACGCTTTATGGCAGTTCGGATAACGGTTCGCTTAATAAATGTTTTGGGAGAGAGATCTATAGGTTGTAGACCTATGTATTAGCACCATAAAGTTGTACTTCCACGTCAGATAAGATCGTATCAATTGTTGTACATTCTCACGTGGCGTCAGTAAAACAATCCGTAGTCATTTATAACGCTAATTGCAATCTGCAATAAAAGATAACAATATTTTATTGTTCCTTTCATAAGTAACGGCGGTGGCTATAACGGAAGTGACAATAATGAAAATATCGATTCCATTTCGACGTGCACTTACAAAAATTAAACTGAATTTGGGTTTTTGGACTAAAAGCAAAGAAAGTAGGCCTTCTGATTGGTTTTATACCAATTTGCGGAGCAGCGTTAATCGGCACATCTTACGGTTTTGTTACCAAATTATATTGCAGTTATTACTTATACAAATAATTTGAACGCTCTGTTGAGCTTTAAATTAAAGTAATAATCATCAGTAACTGAGTGTTATCTGTGTCTTTAATTCACTGGTCAATTTAATGTTGCAGGTGGTTCACCATCACATGTCTTGCTCAAGTGTTCGTTAATATAATACCTATGGTTTAACATCAGGTTCATAAATACATTCTAACGTGTCTCTTAGAAACGGCAGAAACTATGACGAAAAATTGCCGAGAAGAATTTGATGAAGCTAAATTAAAGCATTATAATGATCTCACTGAGAAGAAACTAGTTCACATAAGTAAAAATTTGCTGCGCTATCATAAACTATGCGTTCAGATTGTGCTGCCCGAGCAATGGCTGAACATTTGCATAGCAACCTCTCGACTCAGCGAGAAGAATAAATACTGACTTAGGAATTTTAATAGCCGTAAGGAATTGCATTGTCTAACAAAATACTGTTATTTGTTCGATATAATATTTTTTTTTGTAATTTTTTAAGTCTCATTTGCATTTTTGCAAAGAGCAATTTATTACGGGATTAAGGCGAATTCCCGGTGGCTTCATTGGCTTGCAGTGTTGTAGGGAAAGGCAATTTATTAAATGGAATTCCGTGGGGTCCCATAGAGCATGCTGATGAAGCGACAACGTTCGATATTCTGAATATTCCGATAGTTTTTGCCCCAAAGGACTTTGTTAGGTAGGAATTTGCATGGAAATGCAATTTTAATTTCGATGTCGATGTTATATAATGTAGGTATGAAATAAAGTTTAGATACAAGAAAATGTTGCTGTAAAATACTTTGTGAGAATGTTGTCGTTCTTAAGTTGCGGAAAATAATGTTGCACTTTAGTAAAATGATATAATCAAGCTATACATTGATGAGTTTACTTGGTACCTGGAGCAGTAAGATACTTTTTTCAAATAGGTACTTACTATAAAATGGATTTGTACCGAAAAGCACTCAAGTAAGACATTGTAGTTAATCTACCAAACCATTTCATTTAAAAATAACTCAAAAAATAAATTGCGAGGAAGTCCTTTCATCAGGCGCATTCAAAAAGCTTCTGTTTATTTATTTGCCTAAACGCCAGCTTATCAATTCTTTTATCTTTACCATGTTCGCGTCACGTAGGTATTAATATTATTTAATCGTTTGATATCATTCGCACGTGATATTGCTTTGTTGTTTTTATGATGTCTGTCCATATTGCGTTTAGGTTAATCAAGTTTCCTTTGTACTCAAATTATGTATACACAGTCTGGCCAAATACTGTTACAATTAAAAATAAGAAAGATATTACATTTGAATTTGGAATCTGTCATTTTTATACGATTGTTCATTGAGTTTTCTAATTTTGGCGCCAATACATTGTACAATATTTTGCGATATTAAAATGGACTGGGGTGATAAAGAGAACCGAATCGCTGTGATTGCATTACACAAAGTTGGTATGGAGCCAAATGCAATTTTTAAAACTCTCCATACGCTTGGTATTAGTCAAATGTTTGTGTACCGGGCTATTAATAGGTACAATGAGATCTCCTCTGTTTGTGACAGAAAAAGATCTGGCCGTCCACGTAGTGTTCATACGAAAAAGGTGGTCAAAGCAGTAAGGGAAAGAATTCGAAGAAATCCTGTCCGAAAGCAAAAGATTTTATCTCGGGAGATGAAGATAGCACCCAGAACCATGTCGCGTATTAAAAGATGACTTAGGACTTGCAGCCTATAAGAGACGCACTGGTCATTTTTTAACTGATAATTTAAAAAAAAATAGGGTGGTTTAATCGAAACAACTACTGAAGCGGTACGCAAAGGGAGGTCACAGAAAAATTTTGTTTACGGATGAGAAAATCTTTACAATTGAGCAACATTTTAACCTGTGATTTTAACAAACAAAATGGCCGTATTTATGCTCAAAGCTCTAAGGAAGCTTCCCAATTAGTCGACAGAGTGCAACGTGGGTATTATCCGACTTCAGTGATGGTTTGGTGGGGTGTTAGCTATGAAGGAGTGACTGAGACATATTTTTGTGAAAAAGGTATCAAAACATCGGCACAAGTGTATCAAGATACCATTTATGAGAAGGTAGTTAAGCCCCTTAACAACACCATGTTCAATAACCAAGTATGGTCCTTCCAACAAGACTCGGCGCCGGGTCATAAAGCTCGGTTCACGCGGTCTTGGTTGGAAGTGAACGTTTCGGACTTCATCAGAGCTGAAGACTGGCCGTCGTCTAGTCCCGATCTTAATCCGCTGGATTACGATTTATGTCAGTTTTAGAGAGTACGGCTTGCTCTAAACGCCATGATAATTTGGAGTCCCTAAAACAATCCATACGATTGGCAGTGAAGAATTTTCCCATGGAAAGAGTGCGTGCTTCTATTGGTAACTGGCCTCAACGTTTTAAGGACTGTATTGCAGCCAATGGAGACCACTGCTAAGCTTTTTATATTTGAAATTGTTTTATATTTATGTATTAAACTAACACACTGTAAAAGTAATAGGTAAATATTATTTGCAATAAAAAAATTTTTTTTTTCTTCATGACAATATTTATGGCAAGACTAGGTATATAATAATAATAATAAACGTTTATTTCAGACTTTCTATCCATAGGTACACTTACAAAACATAGAACGAAACATACAATACTAATAAATAATAAAAATAATATATAAGCCGCCATATATATGTCGCATCCCTATACTACTGTGAGAGCTGTGTGTAATGTGTAAACATAAATAATAAGATTAATGAGGTATCTAACAAGACTTCTAAATCAATTTTTTTTTTTAAATAAAGTTATAAGAAATTGAAAGTTCCAGTAAAACTTTCATCGTCAAAAACTTCTATCACAAGCTTCGATGAGTTGCAGGTCAGTTTTGTGATCAAAATTGGAATGTACTGTGCGTACGATACAGATGGGCCGGAGACTTAATAGAAGACTTGTTTTATACACACAACAAAAGTACTGTAAAACTATGGATTAGTATACAAGCATTTAGTACAGCAGCTATTATCGTATGGCTTCATACAGTCTGCAGTTATCTGGCAGGCCTCCGCCACAGGCCGTTGGCACCACCTCAACGCCACGTGCAGCCAGCACGTGTCTCCGCCGCTGCCAACAACATGCCGTGATAAAGATCACAACAGTGCATGCACCAGAATAACCTATTTCCTTCAATAGAACAGTGAACCTTGCTCGCTTGATCGTATGCAACGAACTCTTTGTCTATTCTTAGGTAGTTCTAATTTGTTGTGGTGCCTTGAGCCAACCGTTTTGAATGAGACTGACAGAGGAGCGATGCCTGTCGAGTGAGGTTTACTGAGAGATTCTTCGCCGCGGAGTCAGCTCAGGATCCAGTTTCTTTTGAAAACATGTCTAGACGAAATCCTGACATGCAAAAACGGATATTCTGATTCTAAATCATATCATACAATACACCAAGCTTTGCCTATGATTGCCTAAGAAAAGCTTGATGTTAGATTTTAAATAAAAAAATCCGTATAAAAGTGTGAGCAATTGTGACAAACCTCGGTGTTTTTGTAAAGCTTGAAGAAGAAACTATAGAAAAAGAAGAGAGAGAAGAGGAAGACCTCATTCACAATTTACTGTTTATAGGAGTCGGAACATTATAAGAAAACATGAGCCCTCAAACATATGCCCATTAAAATCAGCATCTCAATAAATCTATTACCGTCTAGGTTTGCCTTAGGGATATTACTTCTAGTACATCGATACAATACCACGTCTGTACTGATGTACGTCCGGTGGGACGTGCCTGTCTACACGAGGACGTTCGTGACATGTTTTGATTTCCGGTTAATACCTATAAGTAAGTCAACAGCGGCAAGCGAAAATCGCTCTCCATTGATTAAACAGAGCACCGATACCTTTTTTTTATCGGGTTCAGAATTTAAGGAGCCAGTAGCTCGTGTTGTGACATAGAAAGAAAGATTTAAGAAGAACTTGTCGGGATCGGATTCGTTTCATTCAAAGGCATAATGGATTATTAATTTACTCGCCCGAAACGACACTTTTAAATAATATAATTTGTATGCTATAAAGTGAAGTAAAAAGTACACTGCAAATACACAAAATGAAGTCCATAAAATTCTAAATGTGCTAATTGACTAATACTTATTTCTGGAGTGGTCAATTCGCCCACAAGTAAACTTAAAGTTAGCTTAGTGCGAATTGCAAAAAAATAAGTTTCGATTCATCCGTTTTGGGCGAGTAAATTCGTGCGAGTTAACCAATATGACCATTCAAGTGGTAAGGAAAAGGCATTGCTTTATTCTCAAGTATGACTAGTAATACTATGTAAGCAATGTGTAAACAAAAACAATAAACATGATGACTGTAGTTACAATTGATTGATACTGGTGAAGCAGAGACAGAAGCGTCATAAATCACAATCTAAAAAAGGTACCCATCTTATCACAGGTTACATGAAAAAAATGGGCGAGATAAATGGAAACAAAGGAAAAGGACCGTTTCTTCATTTGTTTCTATTAACTTTTAATTTACAATAGTCTCCGTCTGAAAACGTAGATACACGATGGTGATGAACTAAGGGTGTCTTGTAGGAATTGGTTGACGTCGCGTGGATGTGACTGTATTGAAACTATCTTGGCGTTGAGGCGTGGGTGGCGTAACGTTAGAACATCCTACACAAAGCCTGCCTACGCTCGTTGCGAAGGGTGCCTGTTACAACGTTCAAAAATGCGCGGTTTTCGAAACGTTTAAAAATGCGCGGTTTCCGTCGAATCGTCTTAATAACTTTAATCTTAATCACTTCATCAAAAAATAAATTACGATTCTAAACAAACAGTGAATAAAAGTCACCAATTAAGAATAATTAAACCTAACTAGATAAGTTATAGACAAGCTATAAAGTCAAAGCCCAGACATTACTTCAGTAAGACTATTAACCGTCAATTCGGAGTGCCTTGCACTTTAGAACAGAAATAAAATTGCCAGGTCATTTTATGTTAGAATAAAACTTTCACGACGTGACAGTCAGACACAAGAGGTTTCCTTTCAGGCTTGTCAGTAGCACCCCATTTATTTCCTTTTACTTAGGATAAAGTAGGTACGCATACAAATTACTCTTCTTAAAACTGAAAATGTATTAATATCAATATGATTTGCACTCCTATTTAAAAGGTGTTCTGCGTAGATACCCACAAGGGCACCTACAGCTTTCATTAAATCAAAGGTCAAAAAGATCATGTTAGATTTAAATAAACGAGGTCATTAGTTTCAATACAAATAAATCAAATGCAGACTGAAGGATAAATTCTGGCTGCCGTTCAAGCCGACTAATAAAATTATGTTTATATATATGTATTGTATATCTATCATAATGTAGGAATATTTTATTAAATGCGCGTACTGAATCATCGTAACATCCAATTGTTTCACGGATCAGGCAGCACAGCTTAATGTTACGGCGGCAATATTTCTCACGATCGCAGGCAGGCGAGGCACGGTTCGGTATCGATTGCGGGTTCTCGGTACGCTATAAACGACCGACGATTCTAATTATAGTGCACGCGCAGGCGAACGCCTTATGTCACATAGTACAAGGTTACTATAGCGAGGAAATTTGTTCTAGACGAGTTTCCGAAAGCGGCTTGAAGAAAGTACTTTTACTGAGAGAAGGCGCGACGTGGCACAGTTTCCACGCGAAACGTGGCGGGCGGTACATGCGCGCACGTCGGCGCCCGCGCAGGCTTTCCAACTCACACCACAAATTTAACGAGCCGAGAGGGGAAATATACGCGATTTAATGTAATATACGAGTAGAAGCCACCGGATGGACACGATGTTTCTCGAGCCTCAAGTAGTCTGGTGGCTACTTTTCCGAGTTTTCCAATGCGTGGGTGAACGTACTGGCACCGACTGGTCCTCGTTCAGTAGTTTCGCGGGCTTTTGGTTTCCGGTCGCTTATTTTACGATTATCTCTTTATTGGTAATGTATCTGTCTGGTTTTAGTCATAAGTAATAAAACAATAAAGCGGTTGATGACAAGTTGCTATTGTATAATAATATATAGGGAGTTTACTTGTTATAATTACATTATCCCTGCGATATGTTTTGTCATGTTTTTATTGGGTAATCGTTCTTTTATTCCTAAATCTTAATCCACTTTAACACCATAATATATAGTGATAACTATATAACCAGTACAATACACAAGTACACATATCTAAATTATTATGTTTTTAATCAACGGTACGGAACACGGTCTGCCACTGGCTCGCTGCAAACTCGCTTACTCTTAACGCAGATAAAACAAAATACATTTCTTTTACAATCAGGAGCGTAGAAACTTTCTTACAAGATAAACCTCCCATATTTGTTCATCAGTGCTCATTTCCTCCCTTGAATCAATGTAGCTGCTCAACTATACAGCCGACCCAAAGCATTCGTTACTTGGGTGTAACGGTTGATGAAAGGTTGTCCTTTGATCAGCACATTCACAACTTATGTAAAAGAGTACGGAAACTGACTTATATTTTTAAGCAGCTTAGACAGGTAGCTAATGGTGAAACGTTTAAAATGGTATATTTTGCCCTTGTTCAATCTATACTGATATATTGTGTAACAACTTGGGGAGGTGCTGGTAAAACTAAAATGTTGGAAATAGAAAGAGCCCAAAGGTTGATTTTAAAAGTTGGTCTGTATCAGGAAGCTGAGGTGTTAACGGTTAGGCAACTTTACATCGTTTTTACTATTCTGCGGCAACATTCAGATACATCCTCTTTTGATCTTTCTAAATTAACAACGAGGAGGCAGTATGCAATATGTAGCACAATCAAATCTAAAACAGCTTTTGCACAAAAATTTTATACTTTCCGAGGACCTGAACTCTACAATAAGTTGAATAAAGAAATTGGTATTTTTAATTACAATAAATCTAAATGTAAACTTATAGTGACTAATTGGCTACTTAAATTGAACTACACAAAAACAAAAGAGCTGCTAGTCATAATGACGTAATATGATAGGAGCCAATCGTCTAGTTGGACATGAACCCACTCCAATACCGTCTCATCCACTCAACTACACCCCCCCCACACACACACACACCCACACACACACACACATACACCCCCCCCACACACACACACACACCCACACAGACTAATGCAAAATACATCACACACTCAGCACATTCCACATACACCTACAACTCCACTGCACTTCATACTAATTTAAAAATTTTATTATTACTTTTTTTTTTCTTCTCTTCCAACAGGTAGTTTGGATATAACATATCATGAATATAATGTTACTTTCGTGCATTGCCTGTAGAGGGGAGTCTCTGGTGTCCTGAAATATAAGTCACGGCTTAGTTTAGGCACCAGTCTCCCACAAATGAACATTGTCCTTCATCAGAATAATTATTTTCTCCTCTTTTAAGTTTTAGTTAATAAGTGTCTTTTGTGGAAGAAAATAAACTTTTTATTTATTTATTTATTTAATCATTCCATACGAAGGTATGATTGATATTTTCAAAATTGACATTACTGGTTCAGATTCACAAGAGCCTGTTCTACTCATTGAGCTTTTCAATTAGGTACTGAAGTGTATTTCTCGCGATTTTGATTGAAATACATTGAAAAGCCATAGCCATTTGCAATAGTTTTGTTAAAGTTGAAACTTTATAATGAAAAAATGTAGATACCTATGATTTTACTAAAATATTTATTAATATTATTTTTTTTCAAAAGTTCGTTCATGGGACATTCGCGAGGATATAGTCATTATGGCAAATACTTTAGAGGTTAATATTAAATCGGTTAGGAAGAAAGTATGGTTAGTTAATTTAGCAACGATCGACCCAAGTATCATATTACAGTCAGTTCATATTACTGTATGATTGTCGGTAGATTTGGCACGAGCAAATCACATCCTGCATCCTGCGAGAACTGTGCCGTTTGTTCACCTCTACCTATTTAGGTTGTTTTGAAGCTAAACTATGGGAAAATAATGAAAATTTACTATGAAAGCTAGCTTTAGCTACGAAAGCAGAGCTGGGATGGATTAACATTCGTTTACTTAAAATCACATCTATTACTTAGTGAAATCCCTGCAGGCAACCGAGGTGATTCTTATTTGCTTAAGACCCTTCACGGGACTCCAATAAACTTTAGTAAAGGTTTTTTGCAACCTGATACCACCATCATTCTCCCTAGCCATTATCCCAATTGATCCGGGTCGGCGCAACATGTTTTTTTCTTCCATACTCCGCTATTAGTCATCATCTCGGTAGTTACCCCCTTTCTACCCATATCATCTTTTATACAGTCCATCCATCGACACCATGTAACCGCGAAATGTCTCTTTTTATTGCCATTTTTTTTAAACCTTTCTCCCTCTAGGAATTACTCCTGAGTCGTGGGTGCGTTTACAAACATTTAAACTCACATACACAAACAGCCAGTCCCGGAACAACTACCTGTAGGCAATACAAATATTTGTTCCGTGCGGGAATCGAACCCATTATTCATTAGATACTAAGTTACTAGAGCTATGTTATCTTACAGACTTTCCCGTTCTTAGGGAAGCTAGCGAGTTAATATGGAAATGAAAGAAGTTATTTCCCATTCCGGGCAAATAGCAAGGTTCGATTGAGCGAAAGCGATCTTGTGATGCAGGAAAGCGATAGCCTGACATTGTCGAGTACTATTGTCTAGTTAGTATAGAATTAAGACTGGTTTTATAGAGACAACCTTACTGTCTTCTAAGTATGGCAGGAGAAGCCGCAAGCCAGGCCTTTAGTTTCACTAGAAACTTGAATAAGGGTCAAAGGAAATTGAGGTAAGGGCTAGACTGGGGTATATAAATAATTGAACAGAGAAATAAACCTGAGCAAAGATCACAATGCCGTTTTGTATCCTGCAAAAGGAATACTTACCTAATCACACAAGGGGAAGTGATAAGTATGCGTTTCACCGAAGATCACAGAGACCCACAAATGTTAAGAGCAGTGATAGTATAGTTTTAGATCGTTGAGGTCTGACATACTTCATGCTCACCTGACCTCAAAGGTAGGATAGAGACACCTTACCCAGTTCGAGTATATCCATAAATCACCAAGATTTTGTTACAGAAAAGGTTTACCCAAGAATTTATGTATTATCTACGTAGCTTGTTGCAATTTCGCATCGAAGAGATTTACCACCCAAGTTTCAAACATTACAGGTTCCACATCCAGAGGTGCATACGTTTTATTTGGTCGTGATAGGTCGGTGTTGCTTCCGACCTTTCGTTCCTCAACTTTCGTATTGCATATTGTTTCGACACTCTCCTTATGCCATTCTTTTGACATGTCCTAACCAGCGCATGATGGCCTATTCAATTTCTTGGCGAGATGGGGTAAATGAATGTATAAGTTTTCACTAGGGTTCTTCCCATATAGATAGATGTAGGGTATAAAGGCCTTCATTAAACCATCAATTAAAAATATCTTATACATGACGAGATTTATTTATTAACGATGATCAAAGTTAAGTGACGTTCAAACGTCAAAAATGCATCATTAAACAGTCGCTAATCACTACTTAACTTTAAGCAACGTTTATGAATACAGGGGTACATCCTATGTAAATATTTAAGACTTTTCTAACTAGGTGCCTGATCTAAACTTTCAGCAACCTTTGAGGCTCCAGACGTTGGTCTAAAATATTTCAAAGATAAGTTATTTTTGAGTAATATTTATCGAAGGTCAAAATTCAAAGGTTTATCGATTGTAGTCTATTTCGTGATTCTTACCTATTAAATATTGAGCATTATTAGTTTTTTTGCTAAACGATATCGCATTGGAGTATACGGAATAATACTAAAACGTCATTATTTGATTTGTAAAGTAGCTTACTATCTTTATTCATGGAAGGGGCTACTAAAAATTTATTGGTAGCATTTGCGACAGTTGATAAAAGTTAATTCCTAACTGTGGTAATCTGATAAGACATCGATATACGTTTTTATGGCTTTAAATTTGTATAAAAACTGAGTATTTTTGCACGAAAAATTATAGTTTTTTATTGATCTTTGTGAAAGCAAGGTGAGTTAAAATAAAATAATACATTTTTAACCAATTTAGAACAAAATCTAAGGTACTAAGTAAATTGAAAATTCTTTTATAGTTTTTTTTTTACAATTTTATACCATGGTTAGTGCTATTCTTGAATCCTTAAAGTATTTTGTTTAGTTAGTTACCTAATTTTTTGCAATTTTCTATGGATACATGACTTTACACGGGTACCCGTATAAAATCAATTATGTGTGCCATATCTGTCGGAAGGTATATTGATCTAAATTTTTTTGCTCAATTTAATTTATTCCGCATTGTAATAATTTGAAAATAAATTTACGACTGTATGCTTTCAATGATACACGAAGATTTTTTAATGGAAATATTAATGTCATTTACTTGACCGAACAAGATTCATACGGTATTTGTCGTAATTTTATGTTAACAAGTTTAAATGTCTTATTTCAGTTAAAAAAACTTTAAACACACACAATGAAGACCTTCGTTGCTCTGTTCGCTCTGCTGGCCGTGGCCGCCGCCAACCCTCTGCCCCTCGTGCAGATCATCGTGAACGTCGATGCCCCCGTCGATGTCTCCCCCGTCGTCGTCCCCGCTAAGCCCGAGATCACCCCTACCCCCGTCCATATCGTCGATGAGGCTGAGAACATCCCCGAGGTCGAGATTCCTGCGCCCGTCGTGTTGCCCGAGCCTTCTCTTCCCGAGGTCGTCATCCCCGAGCCCGTCGTTATGCCCCAGCCCGTCCTTCCCGAGGTAAACATCCCCGAGCCCGTGGTTATGCCCGAGCCCGTCGACCCTGAGGTCGTCATCGTCCAGCCCATCGTCATACCCACCCCTGTCCTCCCCGAGGTTGTCCCCGTCGTCGCCCTCCCCGAGGAACTCAACTAAACAGCAACTGAAGAACTTCGAGTCTGCTGAGCTCCAACAATCAAGACTCAAGCTGAAGTGACGATTATTGAGGAACTTTTGACCAGTGATACCTTGGGAAGATACTAAGTGACATCTACAGCAGACGTAGATCGGTGATTTTTATTATTTACGAGCAATACATACATTTTTCTAATTTTTGTGTTTTCTATCTTCTTCACTCTAACAGTACCTTACTGTTAGCACCCTTGTATTCCCTTTTTGTTTGTCTAAAAACATACTTAACTCCAAAAATTGCCCATATTAAAGCATAACAAATAATAGACTAAAAGTACGCTTACAATGTTTAAACTTCCAAATTATTTTAACTACGTACCATACATTCATGTGAAGTTTACAAAAACATACTGATCAGGTGCAAAGAGCTCATGACGCAACTTAAAAAGATCTAACATATTATCTCTGTATAAAAATACACTTGACTCATAATTCCTGACGTCTAGTTGATGACGTAGCGGCCATTCCAAGGGTTGAATGAAAAGCATGCGCCGCCAACTTTTTGTTTTAATTTCAATCGGCTGACGCAGACTCCAACTTTGCGATTCAAATCAGCTTCGCAAGTTGTCGAGGTGACGTCACCATGCTTATATTAAAGGGCTTTACCATTATTATATTAAAGTTACTGAGTACTGGCAATGCCCATCTAAATGTTGCGAGTCATGATGGCTAGTTTAATTTTGATAGATACGGTTTATTAAATAGCACGGAACAAAACAAAATCTGTGGAAAGAGACGCATTTTCCTTTGCGGAGATTACTCGGCCATTTATTTTTAAACGGTGTTGCATTCATGAAGTTAGTCCTCTTTTTTAATATAAGAACGAATCCAATTTCTATTTCAGTTAACCCATTATAATTTCATACTTATTAAACCAATTACTTATGTTATGCATCCAAGAAACATGCATCTGATCCATATCATGAAATTTAACATTAATTATGGTTATAAAATTGAAACTAAAGCCGACGAAGATGATCACATCGCTTGTTAATTTTGAATTAAACATACATGTCTCACACCACACGATGTACGTAGAATTGACAGTGAATGCCAACTGTTACGAGTCCCGCACACTTCACCTGCATCCTTGCTAAACCTTTTTATTCTAGCTGCTTTATTGATACTATTATGCTGCCAGCTGTTGACTGGTTTATTTTTTTTTGAAGCTAGATATATCTATGTTTACAGCTAGATAATGTAACACAACGAAATACATACGTGTTTCAACGTTAAAAAACTTAAAAAGCTCTTGAAAAGTCACTAAAAGTCGTTGGAACAGACACAAAACGCGATTTCTTCTCGAGAAACTTCCAACACTATTCTAAAATATTCTATAGCGACTCTCCAGACATACGAGACTATGACTAACGTTCATTGGCCGGGAAAAGCACTCGTATCACCTTGTGGGAGCGACTTTTTCTTTTATTTTCAGAACAACTTTACATTTTTCGAATATCCTGGATGACATCATTCGGCTGTGTGCAAAATGCATTTAGTCGTCTCAAGTCGTGCAGGTACGGACACAACAGGTTCTCCGAACGGTCTCTCGCTTTCAGAACTTTGTTTTTTGTACACCTGCTCCATTTGAACCACCATTTAATTGTGACAGTGTAGCGAAGGCTGCCATCAATTACCATGACAGCCTACTTTTTGTTTCAACTTTACTTATTGGTGTGATTAATGGAGACCACGATGTTCCACCGAAAGCTTTTAGACAGAACTGACTGACTACTTTTTCAATTGCTCTAAATAGACAGCAATTATAAGAATACTCTTTATGTGTTTTTAGTCATAATTATGCCGTATATAGACAAATGTAGGTTGCAAGTAATGCAGTTATGGTTAACAACGAAATATTGTAACGGGGTACATGAAAAAGTTGAAGAACTTTTAATTGAGCTTAAAGATGATTACAATAATATTAATTTCGTTTCATATTGTAACATCAGCTGCGATTGATATTAAATTCACAATCTTAACAAACTTTATTGTTTTGTTTCTCTGTTGTATATCATGTCGCAGCAAAACGTGCTTACAATTAATTATATTCTGATAAAGCAAATTACGCTTATCGTATGCGTACCACACATATAATAAAATGAATATTCTTTTCCCATGTCAGCACTCGTCCGGTAGAAATGTATGAGTGCAGCTGCCGCTCGTTTGTGAGTCGATAATGAATGCAGAGGTCGCGCTATCACTCGAAGACTTCGTCCACATTGACCTTGCTCCACATCAGGCGACCTTGTTCTCTCCAACAGCTAACGAGCCACAAACGCCTATCGTGTAAACTATTATTCATTACTCGCATTAGGTGCCCCACTGCGCTTAATTGAGCTGCATTCCCATAAGGATCAATGTCAGTCGCATTGTTGTGGGTTATTAATTGTATCAATGTTGCATGCATATGAATTGTACCTTCTTTAAAGAAAGAATATAAACGTTCATATGTATATTTAGATGAATTGCAAACGAAGACTATGTGTCCTGTCGTGTGCCACAGTGTACAGTATGATAATATAACAAGAGTTGTAATTTCCAAGGCCGCTGTACATTGGTGTAAATAGCAATTTTAGCTGACGTTGGTTGGTAGCCGAATATTTGTCTGTTAATATAAAAGACAATGTCTCTCCTTGGTTAAAATGTTTCGCTGCAAACACGCACATTTTTGTTAAATGAACGTTGAAAAATTAGAAACATTTACAGAGTTTGCCATTCAGCATTTGATAAGGTATATTATTAACCTTGTATTATAAACCAAAACTAATCCTTTCTCATGATATTCGGCAGCTGGTGTATAATAAGTATTATTCGTAGGAACATTATATGCATAAGTTAATAAGATTCAGTTTCAATATGTTTTAAAGATTCTGATAATGATGGGTATACATGGATATCAGTCACCATTCAAACAACACCTACAAGTAGTTGTTCCGGGTCTGGCTGTTTGTGTATGTGAGTTTAAATGTTTTTAAACGCACCCACGATACAGGAGAAATTCCTAGTGTGGGGCAACGTAAAAAGAAAACCCAACAATGTAAATAACTTCGCAGCTGTTGACAAATTAATTCATTTCACTTAGTGACGATGGTATTTACTAAATAAACAAATATGCACAACGCTTCTCTATAGAACAGAACATACGCTGGTATACAGTGAACAAAGCGTTGCCCGCCCATGTGGTAAGTTTTCTCAGCTTTCCGTGCAGTGCCCCCACCCCGCGCGTGGGGCGTGAAAGCACCGCGGTCGTGCGCCCGCGCCGCTAAGTGTGTCACGCGGGTCGACGAACGCCGGCCTAGACCCACTTACTGCAATTGGGGCACAATCAGCGACAGTATAGCGAGCGCGTTGACCCCGCGCGGTGAAATGCCCATCTCTCTCCTTCACACTCTTTCTCTCGACGCCGCTTGGCGACCGGCGGCTTTCCCGGCTCGTCGCCGCACCGCAACACCGCACGTTACACGTGACAACTAATGACACATGCCACATTATCGTACACAAACATACAAAACCACATTTAAACTAATCGAGATAATGAATGCAAAAACATAAAAATTATACAGCACGTGACTATCACGGATCACGAACTGTTTGCGGCGTCCTAAGTACTGAATTTCAGATAATTATTGTGCATACAAACTCGACAATTGAATATGAAGTGCACGTATGTCGTGTTGGATCGACAATGTTTGTATGTTTTCTCTCGGATTATCGCTCGCATGTGACCATCCGAACGATTCATCGGAACTGACACAAGAAACTGTCATTAAAATATCAAGTACAGAATATTCGATCTTTGTTCTCTAATAATAGATACCTATATTCTCAACGGAGACAGGATCACGTAATAAAAAACAGAGAAATGCCTGTTAGATCCGCATCGGCATGTGCAGCTCGTGCCATGCGTGATCTACGTCGGTGCACGTACTAATAATGGATGTGTATACAATGTTCGATTTTCACTTTCAGGTAAACACTGTTCAGGAAAATACTCTTGTTTCTATCTCGTAATTTCATCATATTACTGACTTTTGTTGCGAAAACCTCTGCCCATAACCATATGGTCAGAGGTTTTCGAAAAGTATGAAAGTTAAAACTGTAAATAATTAATTGATACCGACTGTTATTTACTAAATTGGAACTACAGTAAAATAAAACCTATCATATTAATTGAGAAAGGCTGTAAATGTTCTCGAATTTTCGAGAAACAATAAGTATTATTGTACTAGCGTTCCATGAAATACGAAAGCGCCTGTTTTTATTTTCATTGAGAGTCGATCAATGCACCGATATGTGTATAGCTATGATAGTATAGAAGCGCTCGAAGAAACAAACGAACAAGAGCGAACGGAAAAGAAAGTAAAAATGAGTGCATTGATACAAGAACTAGGCAAACGTGTGGAGCGTCGAGAAATGTGTGCAAGCGAGTGCAGCGGTTTCATCTAGGGAGAAAAAGTGATGGCGATCGAACTGGAAACTGCGAGACTCGGAGCGAGTGCGTATTGTCTGTGCTGCTCCACGTTCCCGCGCCTCCGTGCACTTATATTGCACATTTTTTCCCTTACTTCTTCACTTTCTTCTTATGTACACTTTCTAGGCTTTATGGTGAAATGTCTACGCTTTCTAGCGTAACACTAGTGCAAGTTTTTCTTGCCACCAGCCATTTGTAATGAAAACGAGTTGATGCTGTCATTGATTCTGTGTGTACTATCAATTTTATTTTTAACCGCCGTTCATGTCGTTTGCACTCTCTCAGCTTGACCTGAGCGGACGAACGATATGATCACGCGGAGGAAGAAACACGTTGTCAATGTGTGAAATAAAAAACCTCTCTCCACGTGTTATACGCTTTGTAACGTTCGTATTTAGGTCACAGTCTCTGTGAAGGCTTTGCTCTGGAAATCTGCATAGACGGATGTAGGTGCTATTAGATATTGTGAGTTTCTCTATCGGAGAAACTTTCGGAGTGAGCGAAGTGTGTCGATCCGCGAGCCAGGCGGTGGTCGTGGTCGTGCACCCACGGAAATGGGTCCGCGACAATAAACTATAAGACATGTCTATGTGGGCCATCGCGGAGCCTTGCGAGAGCGGGATCGCCTGCGCTTGTGGCTCGCCGCGCGCTATGCAAATCGCTAGGAACTTTCTTCCGGCGCTTGTGAGAGGCCATTGTAACGATTTCTCCTGCGGAAGCGCACGATTGTTGCCCTCCAGAAACTTTGGCCTGATTTGATTGTGAATCTTGATGTTTATTTTAAAGCAGCTGTTTATTTTTAGTCATATCTATAAATAAAGAATCTAAATTAGTATAACAACTCGGTGTGTCAAAACAAGTATTTATTTCGAATAATAAATTGAAAACCTAAACCTGCGAGCCTAAAGCAAGTGTATTATGTGTCTTTGAGGTCTTGTTTGGGCCGAATGATATTCAAATTGCGATTAACGATTTTTATATGATGGTAGTGCGTCCGTTCCGTTTGAGAGGCGGTCGGTGTGCGGAGACCACGACCCGCGCAATACGGGCCGGCGGGCGCGCGGCCGCATACGGCGCGGTGCTGCGGTAACCTACTTGGCGTGCATTGATCTCTTTGTTTGTAAACATGGCGTCGCCGTCGCCGTCGCCGCCCTGTGCATTGAGTTAAGAATAAGAAATCGATTTGTGGTTCTGTACATGCCAACAACTTGCTTCAGTTCAACGTTCACTCGTTACGGTGACCGCTGCTTTGAACAAAAGCTGTAGTAAAAAATCTTTGACCAAAAACTACCTGGGGATTTTTTACCATTCACAAATCAATTGGCTAATGTTTTTGTGAGATTAGGATTTTGCTCGGGGGGACTGACATGACTTAAATGCATGTCCGGCACGGGGCCTATGTGGATGTCAAGCCGAAACAGGAGGCAATGGAATCCCACTGCTAAATCGTAGAGGCAGAACATTGTTCTTTATCTGGTACACATACATAATTGAGTTTTTGTGTTTGTAACCGTATGTTCCTATGAAGTATCTTTCACAGAGCATAGTTGCTGAATCTGGCAACTATTACAAAGTTGCCGGCTCCGCGGACTGCACAAGGATTGACAATCCTAGGGGAAGGCCTATGCCCAGCTGTAGACCTCTTTCGTTTGAAATGGTGATTTGATGATTGCCATATGAAATACGGACACGGTACGGTTTTAGAAATTCTTAATTATATTTTTAATTTATTAGAGTTCGATAATATGAACTCATAAATGACATCGCTTAGAATTTATTTTGATAGCAAAAGTTGTTGGATGTTAATTGCTTTTAATCTTATAATTAAAGTTCCCACGCTAAGTAACTACGCAAAGCTTCACAAAACTTAGTGGCTATGAGCTCTATGAAACGTTTCAATCTCGCGAGCGCGTCGAGACGAGGCTTTCATCTCACCAAGTAGTTTTCAGTGGAAAACTTGTAATATGAGTTGAGTAGAAACCACGTCTTGCGTATCCCCAACACTTTACGACTGTTTGCCTGTCACGTAAGCATCGTATTTTGAGATGAAATATTGACAAAAATGATTGCCTGTAAAATTTACTTAAGTACAATATGCTGCCCAAATATTACACCTCATCCTCTTAACATCACAACACATCGTGCGTACATATTGTACGCGCTTGAGATCTGACCCCAATACTTGAATATTTATTCACATCGCGATGCTGGTACTCTTTAAACTTATTGATTGAATTATATTGAATATTTTTACACGAAGTACCTCTGTTGCAAGGATGGTGTGAAAGGAAAGTACTTCATCTAAATGTTTAAAGGGCAGCTAGTACCTTATGACCGCCAAATGGTCTCGACCCTCACGCCTGCTTTATTACGTAAGCTGCCGCGCCTCATAGCCTAAGAGCTGATCCCTTCACATTGTCAAGGGTTATTGAACCGGTACCATTTTGCTCTACCTCCAAAGAATGCAAGGACATCGATGGCCCGTTGGGCGCGCGTAAGTAACTCGATTCGGACGAGCGAGCTTCACTTGTCTGCTGTTGCACTGCCCATTTGTGTATTCTCCTTAAAGTAGGCAGAAAATGAGAACTTGATCAGCATTCCTTTCTTAGTTGGGCTCTACAATCTCTGTTTTCCACTAAAAACAAGCATTGCGAAATACCCTTTTAAGCGCAACCCATAAAAATGTATTATAGTAAACTGTAAAATGTACAAACATATTTAAACGCACACAACGTTATTTTCGCAGTTGCACAGGTTCAACAAAATACAGTCACATGCAGTAACGGACTGCTTAATGGAGGAGACAGTATGATTAAAATTATAATAGTTGTTTACGACAATTGAGACTCAATTAAGAGAAGTCAAAGTCCTAGGAATGATAGTGTACTGATCATTGACATTAGTTTGGACATTACTCCGGGAACCCTATGACGCCGCATCACTATAGAAAGTACAGTGAAATGACGCTTGCAAGATGTTGAATTCACCCGAGAAAGTTAATAAATAACAGTTATTTTCTGATGTTGATATGTGACTTTGATTTTAATATGAGATAAATTCCTTCCAATGTACCTATTAGCTGATAAATAAAAGGTAGCATTCGATGTGACTATAATATGTATAATAAATGTGCATGTTCTAGTCTACATAAAAGACTTCCTAGTAGCATAGTTAATCTACAATAAAACATGACATGACTAAGCCTATCAGTATTCAATGAATACGGGGTGGCTTAATTGATTCGCAGCTATTTTTAGCCTTTGCAATGCATTTTCCTGTCTCAGGCAGCTATAAATAGCTCGATCACCCATGTGGAAGATTCCCAGGAATTTCTCTATTATTGTGCAACCTGCATCAGGCAGAGGTAAAAAGCCTCGAATACGTTGACCCCCGCCGCTAGGACTGGTCGACTACCTTTTTCGCACTAACTAAAAATAAAAGAAGGAAGACATATACATGGGATGCAGGCATTCTAGACTGTTCTCAGGAGTAAAGGAGAAAAAAGGACACAGTCGGCTGAGAGGCGCGCGCCGAGTGGACGACCGAAGCCCGCGGGCTGCGCCCCACTGGATGCGTTCGAAAGTAAAAGAGAATAGAGACATGGCGCGATTGAGATCTGGCTCGCTGCGCTCATTGACAAGAGTGCCTCATTAGAGATACCATTGAGCCGATGCTGAATGTGCGCCGCACTCGCGATGAAGTTAATATTGACTTAATCAACGATGAGCATAATGAGACGAACATTCCAGTGACGCTGAGGGCCGACACGTCCGACTAGTTCTGATATCTGCACTTTTTATCGATTAACGCTCCACTTAAATGCAGACGTGAAATTTATTTACTCGTTCGAATAGATTATCTAGTACAACAGAACTTAAAATCGAGATAGATATTAATTGATATACAGCAAGTGTAGTTGCAAGGTATAAGGAAAAATACAGCTTTTATACAAGGTTGCAGGTGGGTAAACTGCTCAAATGCATTTTAATAATTATCTAGGAAATAACATTCTGCGGTAGGCATACAGAGTAAAAAAAATATAGTTGGAGTATCAGGCAGTTACCTACTTGAAAACGGATTTCGGCTTCTGGCTTGTCCTGTTTGATCAGAACAGCTCGATAAAACGTAAATGTCCTTTTAAGTGCTATGCGGGCAGTTTGCGGGCGTCCACCTCATGTTAACCTTGCATTGTGTCAGTAACACTGGCCGCGGGATAACTGTACGGTGGCTGAATGAGAATGGCAACAAGGGCCTCGAATGCTCCGCACAGCTCTGGATCCGTCGCGGCTATTGTCTCGTGCGGCCCCCGGTCGCGCTTAATCACTTGATTCATCGTTATTGTAGTGATAGATAATTGTCTTGTATTTTTTTAATTAACATATTTAACAAATCGGAGTAGGTGTGTAATACTGGCATTCATTATTAAAATCAGGGATATTATTAACGGGATGTCCTCAAAAACCGAACCTACATTTGACGCTCACCTCACGAAGGCCTGCAGTTTTCAGTTCTACGTACTACACTGGGCAATAAACTTAATAAGTTAAATAAATTACTGGCTAAAAGTATTGTATTCCGTACCTACCTAAAAAATTGCTAATTGGTGCAAAAATAAAATCATTTTAAACCGTCGAATAATTTAAAACAACGACTTCTGCGATACAACTAAATTGTACCTTATTAAGTGGAAAATTACATACCTATGAATATTAACTATAGGGTTTTCTGAATCATTGTGCCATTTAATTATAACACTTCGGAGATAGGTGCATTCATTTAGGTAAATAAGTGTATGCGGTTTTAATGAAATAAAACAATCTTGTTGACTCATTTCTTTGGAAAAAAAAATCTTATAAGACAACTTTTACGTGTGACCTAGACTGCAAAGTAGCTTTTAATTTGTAGAATGTCAGCAATCGTTCAGTTCACATTCCCAAGTGCACGGTACAGCTTGACAACAGGCTATAACGCTACACCGGCGTGCAATGTAATATACATGTGGGTGTGCGAGAATATCATTCCTTATTCAATTAAAGCTGGCGCGCGTAATTGAGTCTCGTAATAATTAATAAAATCAGTGGCACGTGGTGGAGCTAATGCTGTACATTAGTGGATACTACATAAGTGAGGTGATCGTTATGATTGGTCCGATAACACAGCTCGGCCGCTGACCGGCCTTCACACTCCGCGCCGCTTGCGCCTGCGACTGCGCGCGACCTCGCCCGTTCGTCTCGCGCGGGGAGCGCCAGCCTAACTCAAAAGTATAGATTAGAGATCTTGATATCGCATTTTTTTTTGTTGATTTCGCATAATTAAATTAACAAAACAAAAAGTTTTTCTAGAACTGTAAAAAAAAAAATGTGCGATAACGCGCGTTGTTTAAAAGCAAACGAATCGATGTTCTGCATGCTTTACGAACATTTAGACATCTTAAGAGCAAGAAGAAAAAAAGGACCAATTAAAGTCAATTAAACTATGCAGTTGTATGTATAAAATTACATATTAATGTTTTCATTGAGTTAGTCGAAGATTAGGGACTTATCTAGATATTTATTCTCGATCTTAATAATGTTATGATTATATATGGAAATTCTGCTTGCACATTGCGTAGATGTTCAACAGGTCATAATAATATTTAACCGACCTCAACAAATCTCAAGATGCATGTCTTTGTAAAACTTACTTCCCCTGCTCTTATCGAAAACCTTGTAAACGTTGGTTATATTGCAACAGTCAGACGACTAGGACAGTTTTCAATACTAAACTGACTGTTTTGCATTGACGCAGACAAGTAAGTAGGAATTTACCGTGTTATGTTAAGATCGAACTTAAATAGAGGTGCGTGGACTTTTATTCCAAATTAAAAATGTTTTACATACTTTTATTAATGAAAAATCACAACGGTCGTTAGTCTACCATTAACGTAGGCATCGGCGTCGCGTTTACGCTACGTAGACGCAACCGTGTGGCCTCTATATGACTGCTAAGCCGCTGTTACGAGCCTCTACGCACCGCTACGCGGCGTCTGTGGAGCGTCTTAACCACGTTTACGGCTACGCCTGGACCAACGCCTAGTGTATCGTACTCCTAATTGTTTAATAAGCTTGGAACTCTGTAAACTCTTTATTTGATAGGATGTTTATTCAGTATTACTAGTAGCATTTAGAGGCAATGATTGAGTACATCGATGCAATGATGAGAAATATCATTCTTACGACTAGATCATATTTAATTTTATTTATTTGTTATTCTTTAGCACTTAGTGATCACGTGGTTTAGTAGGACTAACCTAGAATCATTCATTGGACCTGTGTATTGTAGGGCATGAATTATCCGTTTCTAGTTTTGAAGGTAACAATGATTCAAACTGTGCTTTAATCATTCTGCATTGTATGACCAGGTTACGGTTACTAAATAAAAACGAGTTACGTTTTTAAAAACAAATGCTAATATTTGGCTATAATATTGAGTCTAATGACTCCTAAGTGAGGTCTCCAAATTAAAAGTAATCCAAACTTCATCGAACGTTGAATTCTCTGCCGGAGCCCGTGTTTCCTGATAGAAATAACCTAGGGGTCTGTAAGTCAAGAAGGAAAGGTTACTTCTAGCCAAGCATGCTCCATCGTTGACCACATAATTGCTTACCAACAGCACCCTAATAGCGTAATACTCTGTCAATCACAATCTGAATCATTTTGAAGGATAAAAATGAAAGCCATTCCTACTGTTAATATGTTACCCAAATACCCCACTGGTGAGATAGTGATCAAACGAGAGCCTATTAATAACATTTTTTTTATGCAAGAAACCGAAGTGGCAGTGGGCTTTGTCGAGGGACCGATGGCCAGTGGAGCAGACGAGTCCTGGAATGGAGACCGCATATCGGCAAGTGTAGTGTGGGATGCCCCCCAGTTAGATGGACGGACGACCTTAAGAAGGTGACTGGGACAGACTGGATGTGGAACGCGGAAGACAGGGTGTTGTGGCACAGCCTGGGAGGGGCCTATGTCCAGCAGAGGACTGCAATAGGCCGAGTTGATTGATGTAAAAAACTTTGCCTTACTATTTCTGTAAATAATGAATACAACGATTAGCCATAACTTGCAAATTGTAAAATGCACTACGATTTATTAGTACAAAAAATGCTAAACTGCGTAATTAGAATAAAGTATGTGTATTCAATGCGCCTGTTTGAATTATGTTATATTATAACATTGATATGCGATAATGTGCGCCCGCGGTGTGTAGTTTGTGATTATCTAAGTAATGTTATCCGAGTAAATATTGCTAAATAGCTAGTTATATATACAAACGGCTTAAGCTTACGCAAATATTATAATTAGCTGGTTTGTCATCGTTGTCTTTAATTTTATAGGGTTCAATTATTTTCACAGAAGTTTTAATAGTCCCATTATGTCTAATTCTAAATAAGTCTAAATAAAATATTGGATTTACAACATCATATTAAGAAATGGGTTTCGTATAAAGGAACCATAAAAATTATAACGGTTCTATTCGCATTTAAATGTAAAATTCATCTGTAGTCATATATTCCCGTGTATAAATAATCTGGTTTATCCTGGACACGGCCCGCTGGGTGGGACTGAGAATGATTGCCTTTTAAAACGAAGTTAATTCAAATTCTTTTCCATTGAAATATACAACACGAACAATAAGCAAAAAGATACTGAGTTCCGGCCAATGTACGATGAATTTGTCATTACAATCGTCATTGATCGAATCTTTGACAGATCGGTGAATCGAAGTACATATATCAAGAAAGGCCCAACATAAATATTAAATGTAATTTGAAAATCAAATTTCTACTTGGAATATAAATTTTAGAATTGTAATTTTTAATAGAGCTTAGTGATGGCGAGATTCGGAGCAGTTGGTAGGTGTCTGGCCACGTGACGAGAGGCCTCCGCTTGTGTTGATTGTTCTGACAGCGGTCGGACGCCCGCACCTCTCTTCTGTGACACTAATCAAAACTTTCTGATTGACTTTTCCGGTACCAACCTTTCTAACAAGTAAGTGAGATATTTACAATTCAATTCCATGCAGTACTTATTGTTTTATTACTATCATTATGATGTAAGGAGTGTTTGCATACATTGGTAACAAAATAGTAGGCGACGTGTCACGATGTTTTATTTTTCTGCGATTATGTTGGTAGCATTGGTTGTCATGCTCACATGCCACAGACTTGCTAGTGATTGAACGAATGATATTTTTTTGGCGGCATCTCGGATGAGTGATTGTTATTTAGGATTGCGTCTTATTTCACTTTCGTGTAACTTGTTTATCTTATAGATAGTACTTATTACTTTATTCATTCGATAAGATAATTGCAAAATTAATAACGCTCGCGAAAGACGGAAGGAGTGGAGGGAGGCTTTTGCCCAGGAGCGGGACAGCGTAGACTAGTAAAAGAAGATAGACATTATTAAGTCAAAACTAATTGTGACTATTTGTGTATTCCCCCGCAGTGAGGGAATAATTTATATTGTACAAAAATATAGGTATGTATACAATTACATTAATTATGTGTAAAATTACAAAATAATTATTCTAAAGGTTGGTAGTTCGTTGTTTATGATAGAGTAAAATAAAATTCTAGTAAAATATAACTCCAATTTGAAAGACAAGTAGGTACCGCGTCGTAGTCAAGGTCTACGAGGTGCGAGGACGCCTATGTGCGTCATTAGAATTATTGGGCTGATATTATTATCATGTATATGACAACATTAATGATAATAATATTAGGTTATGCGATCATCGATCATTACCGAAAGATGTGAATGTATTATTCGTTCAAGTGTCGGCTAAAATCGTAACCATATATGTATTGTTTGGTTTTCCTTTTTTTTCCTGAAAAGCTCCTCTGTAGTTGGTGCTGTTGAAGCCTAACAAGGCGGATCACACACTACAACGTGCCACGCTAAACTCCTCGTGGAAACGTATTTTTATAAAATTTGTATGTAAAAACCACGTGTGTTATCTAAAGATAACACACACAACGCGCGTGTGTGATCCGTCTAATAAGCAATAGTACTATTATTATCCTCGAAAATTTATAGTGACTTATTCATAGTCATAACCCCATGTGTAATTAGTAGTAATAACATTATTAGCGTTTAGTGATTTTCTAATTTCTACACTAATAATCTAAGTAAGTATTTTCACCCGAGTGCGACTACCGAAACAAAGGACCAGTTACAATTGACTTCAAAGTCCAGACTATTCGCCGGTCATAAATATGTATGTTGCCAAAATGCTCAGCATTTCTAGAATCTTAACTTATCTTAGATGTCTCGAACAGAACAAAGACCAGACAAAGAGTCTGCTGCCTTCACAGCCAGACATTTTTTTACAAGCATTTTATTGAAAGTGCCTCATTTAAAGTTTCTCGGACGTTTTTTTGCAAAGGTCCTCGTCTACTGTATAATAGGGTAATAATATGCACAAAATATCTTCTTTGTTTTAGCTTGGAATGGATTTTTTCATTTTGTGGCTAGTCACATTCGTCGCGGGATTTTGGATCTTTAAAAAAATAAAACAATGGCAGAGTCTGCCTCCGGGGCCTTGGGGCCTGCCGGTCGTTGGCTACTTGCCGTTCCTCGACCGCTATCAACCTCACCTCACACTAACTAAGCTCTCTAAGCAGTATGGACCAATTTATGGTATTGGCATGGGAAGCGTGTACGCCGTCGTGTTGTCAGATTGCAAATTAGTGAGAGAAGCTTTCGCTAAAGAAAACTTTTCTGGTAGAGCTCCTTTGTTCTTAACGCACGGCATCATGAAAGGAAATGGTGAGTAAACAAATATCGGACTTGTACAAACATTTTGACTTTGGTGTTAATGTAAAATATTGTTAAAGGTATTATTTGCGCGGAGGGCGGACTGTGGAAGGACCAGAGAAAGTTGATAACGACGTGGCTCAAAAGCTTCGGAATGAGTAAGCACAGCGTGTCGCGAGAAAAGTTGGAAAAACGGATAGCGTCGGGTGCCTACGAACTTCTGGAAGTAATGATTAGTATTCTGTACTTAATTCGTGGTTATAAATGCGTGGTATATGCAACCAAATAATTATGACTCATTTGTTTCTAAATCTTTACTACGGTGGATACGTCATCGTATACACTGTTATTACGAGACATTTAATTAATGTTTATAAGCTGACGTTATTTTAATTTTAACATAAATCAAATGTAAACCTAACCTTTAAATGGCAATGACAAATGCTCTAAGGCCACCACAATTAAAAATTGACCTTCAACTTTTGTTTTGAAACAAAAAAATGATTCATGAAATGTTCATTCGTATGATGATAGTCTAATTCATAATAGCTGTCATTGTTGTGAAAACTAGCAGTGCTACAATATTAAAGGTACATCATTAATACTCTTCTAGAATGTAGAAAAGGCGGCCGGCTCTCCAATGGATCTATCCCAAATTTTGACGAATTCTCTAGGAAATGTCATCAACGAAATAATATTTGGGTTTAAGTTCCCTCCTGAAGATAAAACATGGCACTGGTTCAGACAAATTCAAGAGGAGGGCTGTCACGAAATGGGAGTTGCAGGTGTTTTAAACTTTTTACCTTTCGTCAGGTAAGGATTAAGTACTAAAGATATAATGATATGATAACAAATTAATTACGAAATGCCTGCTACTTAACTGTACAAAGCGTAATGCTTAATCTGTTTCAGATTCTTCTCATCATCGACCCAAAAAACAATGGAAGTTTTGACACGCGGCCAGGCTCAAACACACAGATTATACGCAAGCATTATTAACCGGCGACGAAAAATTATAGGGTTGCCACCAATAAAGGAAGCAGCTTATGCTCCGCATGACAATCTCTCCAGCGAGCATCCCGAGGGCCATATGAAATGTATCAAGTACAGCAAACACGCTTCGAATACTGAGGAACATTTCTTCGATCCGAATGTCTTGATTCCTACCGATGGAGAGTGCATCCTTGACAATTTCCTTCTAGAACAAAAAAAAAGGTTCGAGAGTGGTGATGAGAGTGCTAAATACGTGACTGATGAACAGATGTTGTATCTTTTAGCTGATATGTTTGGAGCCGGTCTTGATACCACGTCTGTTACACTGGCTTGGTGTTTGTTGTATATGGCTCTTTATCCTGAAGAACAGGTATGTATAATTCTAAGGTATAATTTACGTTAGGTAGATATTTAACAGCTTTCGTTAGTGAGTATTCAGGCTTTAGCAAACATTCGTCTTGGGTCGAATCGTTTGATGAATTCACGGCGTCTGAAGCAGAGTTAGCATAGAATTCTTAATCGAGTGTCAATCATCGCTGTCAGTTCTCAACGATGTATTCAAGTGGAGGCACTGCTGAAAGGCTCTTCGCATACGTTCCTAAGCTTTTAACCCACTTTTTATTTGCATATGTACCGCGAAGGGGCACTTAATAATACATTATAATAACATTCTAACATTGTATAGCGTGGAGATTAGCACAAAGTAAGAGTATACCCTGCAGTGGGTGAAGACGGGCAGTGGGTGATGATGATGATGTGTCAAGCAGTACTTCGGCTTAAGTGATTGAACACAAATATTATTTTGAGTGCCCCGTGCCTTTAAAGTATGCTGATTCTAAACGATCACTTTATCTTAAAATAATCAAAAACTTTTCAGGAGTTAGTGCGTCAAGAAATTCTGTCAGTATACCCTGAGGATGGCGAAGTGGACGGTTCCAGCCTGCCCCACCTGATGGCGGCTATCTGCGAAGTTCAGCGTGTTCGATCGATAGTGCCAGTCGGGATTCCCCACGGATGCGTCGAAGTATGCATATTTTATATGTATTTCATAGAACAGATTGCTTGGATGCATTTAAATATGCGGTTTTAATAGGAGCTTATTATTGCTTCCTAGTGATGCTTTGTCGGTTCCTGAAATGATAAAATTAATGCGGAAATGTCCTAAAGTTAGTTTCGTGGGCTAGAATTTCTGACAATAATGAAAAAAGAAGGTTTGCTTAATTCTGTTAAAAGATTGCACATCATAAATGCTGCACTCTTTAAAAAAAAATCACAGTTTTGTTTGAACAGTAATTTATCGTACATGTCTTTCATTCACAGGACACTTATCTAGGAAACTATAAGATCCCTAAAGGAGCAATGGTCATACCACTTCAATGGGCTATGCACATGGACCCAGATGTTTGGGAGAATCCTGAAGAATTTAAACCGAGCCGATTTCTAGGTCCCGATGGAAGTCTTCTGAAACCTCAAGAGTTCATACCGTTTCAAACAGGTAACAAATTCCTGAACATAAAATAATTATTCTTACAATGTACGAGTTATGTGCAAAATTAGGTACTCGAAACAGTCGTCATATAAAATCACATACCGTCTAAAATATCATATCACAACATCACGCCTGCATTCCTCGAGCGGTTAGGCAGAGGTGTACCAACCTAACCTATCCTAGCGGTGTACCTAACCTACCTACTCGTATGTATAGTAAACCCACATTTCGCTAGTTATGTTTATCTATTGCAATCAACCGGACACAAATCCAGATTTCGGGCTGATACTGAGAAGTTCCTAATGGAAAAACACAATATACCATTCCTCAACCTGGGAATCAATGCTTGCGACCACTTAATTGAATTACCCTAGTAAACCGTACGTCCGGGTGCTCATTTACATATTACCAACCTCGGTGACTAACTATGAGTGTTCTCCAAAGACATAACCTATATACCTTGTGTCAGTACCTCTTGTCAGGCTGACACAATATTAAAAGAACGGGTTTCTCTACTGACCTCTTCAACTTTACTGAATAACCAACATGGTTTTGTTATTATAACAGTAGGTTTGTTACAATGGTTCAATGGCGTTTGGCTTGTGACTTTTGACCTTTCGATCCTCAACCGTTAGGCTTTTGTCGCTTCAACTAATGTTAGTAATGTTTTGAATTGTTTTTTTTATGATTAGTCAACACTTGCTTTAGATACTAAGATAATGGGATAATAATCATGTAAGATAATAAGACAATCTTCTTGTGTCACTAATTTAAAAACAACTCAAGATGATGAAGCATTGCCAAGGGAGATTGCCCACTTAGATTTTGTTTAAAGTTAATTGAAGAGGTTTAATAAAAGCTAGACACGATCCTCCATTTGCCGCTCATTAGGGAGAAAATTTGTAAGGCGCTTTGACATTCTATTGATAGAAGGTAGTCAAAATAAAATCACTTTCCAAATATAGCTGAATCGAAATAATAATTACATACACATAATGAGTGCTTCCACATACCTAAGTGAGTGTTAATTTAAAATGTCACGTAACCTCGGATTTCGCATGTATTTCGCATTCTCAGACTGAAAACAAATTAAAAATATGTAGGTAGCTTTAAAATACGACTGATCAGGAGACCTACTTTGATTTCAGATAGCTTATTTTAGTCTTTCAGTACCTACGTATAATTATAATTTTGGACTCAGATAAGCCCGATACATTATCGTCAGATATTTAATAATTATTAATAAGTACAAGTATATCTGAAGCTGAAAAATTGATAACTATATTAACGTTTATTCGAAAGATTTCGATTACTATTGTCAAGTGTTCAGTAGAGAATTATACCTATCTTTTGTGGATGTACAGTCACCAAAGGAGATAAGCAACTAGGATCGTTGGATATAGTTGAGGTTTAATAAGAAACCGATTGATGTTTTCAAATAAAATTTAATTTAATTAATAGAAAACAAACAGTTTATTTATCAAATTAAATTTCATTCGAAAACATTCATCGGTTTCTTACTAAACTTCAACTATATCCGACGACCCTGGTTACTTATCTCCTTTGGTGACCGCACCCACCTTTTTTAGGGTGGATAGGGCTCATTGGGTGAGCAGGAGCCTTTTATTAAGCCTACATCGACTAAATATATTGTGGCCTCTTTCAAAATAATAATAAAAATGTCAAAACCGAAAGGGATCCTTTTGGTTTTAACAAGAAACCTCGGGTAAATCGCCAACATGTCTTCGTCTTGTTCCTGCACTAAGTCCGTTTCGCTTTCAGCCGGTTTTCCCGCCTGACTATAAGAATACAAATGGTAAGCATGTTTCCTATTAAATGTGGTAAGAGTTCAAACACAAATAATATTTATTACATAATAATCCAATCCAGTTATGATCCACAGTTTAGTGATGTAATATTGAATGAGACTGTGATTTGTCATTGCAAACAATAATTAATACATTGACATTTATTATGTAGGAACTTATTTGATACTGTTTTATTAAATTTTTATTTTATTATTCCTATATAATGAATAATGAATTAGGTATGTTTAAATAAAGCTGCCCGACTGTAACAGGACTCAATGTAAATGAAAGGATATCTGTTACATAAAGAGCGTATGTAGCTTGCGTAGCCGCATAGTCGGCAAAAATCTTACATGCTACGGAATTAGTATTTATTTTCTAAAACTCCTGTTTTACTTTCTATCTCGTAAATACGAAGAAAGTTCTCGTTTGAGCGAAATTGTGAGGATTTGTGAGTTCGGTTAGCCTTTGAAAGGGAAATTTTATCTGGTTTTCCGAATAGTTACTTTGTTCGTAGCACCAGCACAATGTAAAGAACTATTTACTCGTATATTGTTTCTTGGAACTGATAAAGCAACTTTTGATTTTATTTTTACTACAACCTTATAAAGCTTAATTAGTTCGGTGTCGGTTTTTCTCTTAATTAACACGACACGATTATAATACTCATCAATTGGTTTAACCAATCACATGAAGAAACTATTTTTAAACCCAAATGTTCATAAGTACCTATAATATAATTTAAAAATATATTAAAGCCTCCGTTTAATCCATAGGTAAACGCATGTGCCCCGGTGACGAGCTATCGCGGATGTTGGCATGCGGGTTCGTCGCGCGACTATTTCGTCGCCGGCGAGTGCGACTGGCGTCCGACCGACCTTCAGAGGAAGAGATGCGAGGAACCATCGGACTAACACTCACCCCTCCACGGGTCTCCTTCTATTGTGATCCTGTGTGATTGCAGTTTATATTGATGCATTTAGTAGGTAGATGTTACTCTATCAGAATAAAAAATTGCTGTAAAGTAAAATGATTTTTATTTCATGTCCCACAACCAAATCAAAGGCATGTGACATCTACCAACCCGCACTGGGCCCGCGTGGTAGATTACAACCCATTACTCCCTCTCGAAAAGATGAGGCTTGTATTCCAGTAGTGGGAGCATTTTAGGCTGATTGTACTCACTCTAAAATGATTTTTCTATTGTCAACATTTGCGTAAATTAAAAGGAGCTTGATGCTCCAAAACGTAACACGCAATGAACAACTTGACCACCAGGTTTAACTTAAAAATCTTAGTGCGGAAATCTGTCTGAAACTGCTTTTACATGTTTAGAGTTGAAAGACTTTTTATTTATAAATATAGATGCGTTGCTCAGAGAAGTAATGAAAGTTGCTGAAAAACTTGTTTTGAGCTTTCCGCAAAAGTGACTTATGAGGTGTGTACAGGTATTTCCTTGGTTGTAAAACACCACGTGAGTACATATTTAATTGTATTAATATTTATTCTGCAATAGTATCTACATTAATTTCATAATTACATGCAGAAACGTGTCTGTATTTAATTACTACAATAAAGGAAATATGTAGTATACGATAGGTGCCATGTATGAGTAATGGGAAAGACCGTGAGTAATGTCAGCTAGCCGATACCCTCGTTAGTACAAATTGTACGGGTCTATGTGCCTATATCTGTGACGTAGGCTGCGAACGGGTCATTCACCTCCAACATTACTTAATAGTGTTTATGTTCACGCAACTGCACCTTTATAAACTAACATACCAGTTTAATTCAGTTTAAATTATTTAAATGTTGCAGTTACGAAAGACCAAAAGTTCAATAAACTTTATTTTGTAAGCCAAACGAATTTTAAGTTATTGCTATTTAATTTGAATAGATTATGTATCTTGTGAGAAAAACTATTGATTGATTATGTCAAGAGAAAAATGATTGATTAATTATGCAAAGAGGTTCCCTTTGTATTTCGTGTAAAAATATTGAATCATGCAGCCAACTAATGATGTTTCAGGCCTGTATTCAACTCTGCGTGTAGTGGTTACTATACCTAATTACTTTTTGCTTTTTGCTTTTGCGTCGAACTCTTGGTAGATAGGTATTAATAAAACAGGGTGTTCATATCAATGTTTTCATAATTTTAATTTATTACTTATTCGTACAATGTTATACTAAAATATAGCATTATATACAAAGCATATAATAGTCCAACAGACAACGGTGAGCTGCGAGCTAACAGACTTATTCAACTGAAGTTCAGTACAGGGCAACTTGGTTGCAACACAATGAATTTAGTACAATACAAGAACATTAAAGTTATATTTTATTCTATTATATAGCGAATATATCGCTCTAGACTAGTTTCTGGTTGTTACACTACCATGGAATGTTACTTCATACCTGATAGGTACATGTTACACTAAACATATAAATGAACACTTACAAACTTATATCTAAAGCCTACTGTAACGCAACAAACATGAGATCACACACAACAGACCACATTCTCGCAAGTGACACTAATAAATAATGACCTAGAATTCTACATTTTATTTTGGTATAGGTACTAGAACTTAGAACGTAAACCTTAAATACAATGTGTAATGGTGTGATTTGCTGAAGTTTCTATCATTCTAGTGTATCAACACGCTAATACTGCAAACTCACACAAACGTCATTTTATAATCTCAACGATGGGAATATCGTTGGGTCTACTATTTAATTGAACACTTTATGCACAGCCTCGAGCATCGCGACGGCGACGTCTTCACTTATATAATACAGACATAAATAAATGGTTGTCGATTCGCTCTAAAACGAGTGATCGTTGAATACTGGTGGGTGTGTTCGCGCTGTGTGGCGCGATGTGGCGCGGATAGGCGCGATGTGACGCGGCCTGGCCCGGCTAGTGCGCGCCGACGTGGCGCAGGTGCGGGTGGTCGGGCGCGGGCGCGGCCGCCGCGGGCGCCGAGCGCGGGGTGAACTTGACGCGGAACGCTTTGGGCGCGACTGTGGCGCCCACCGTGCCCTCCAGCGACGGCGGCGCGGCGCCCGCCTCCGTCTGCACGTCGAACTGGTGCATTATACACGCGAAGAACATGAACATCTCCATGCGCGCCAACACGTCGCCCAGACACATCCTCCTGCCGACCCCGAATGGCATGAAGAACTCAGGCCGCCTGATCTTCCCCGTGTCGTCGATGAACCGGCTGGGATTGAACTTGTTGGGCTCGTCCCAAAGCTTGGGATCCATGTGTATGCAGTTGATGAGTGGTACAACTTGAGACCCAGCAGGTATTCTGTAGCCATTTAGGTGGACATCTCTATGAAAAAAAGAAGTGATAAGTATTTTTGCTAATAGAGTTTTTAATCAACTTCCGAATTTAATGTTTTAAATACTTACTTTGTAGGAGAGTGTGTTGTTGCCAGGGGCACAGTATTGGATATGCGTAGTGTCTCCAGGATCGTAGCTTCGGTGTAAGGTAGGTTTGGCATATCTTCGATTGTTGGAAAGCGGTCGCGACCGATGACAGTATCAAGTTCTTCCTGTACGCGCCTTTTCGCCTCGGAATTCCTCAGCATGAATACAATCATCCATAAGAGGGATGACTTGATAGTTTCCATACCAGCCGAAAATAGATCCCCAAGAATTTGTTTCAATTGAAGTTCTATAAAAAAAGATTCTGTTGTAAAACTACAATTTACAAGATATAGTTTTTTGTATTATAGGTAATAAAAACTAGTTGATTGTTGTATGAAACGTACCGTGATCTCTGCCCTCGAACAGTTCCCCGGCGCGGCCCTCAGTCTTGGCCTTCTCGATCTCGACCAGATAGACATCGATGAGATCTCTCACGTTATCGACATCGAGAGTTTCGCGATGCTCATCGATCAGTGTTTGGTAGAAAGCGAACATCTCTTCGCGATTCTTCATTACTTTCTCTTGTGCTTGAGCTTTGCCGGGAAGGTACTACATGTAAAAACAGGATTTGTTAGTTTTTTAAACAAACTCTAAAAACAGCATTTTAATGTAATCTGTTATTAATATACGCTGAATTATTGTTATTACTTACGTTATAGAGCGGGATATATTCGCCGTAGTGCACTTCGCCAAACAGCCTCATGCCTTCTTCAATGAGATGGTTGAGCCTTTCAAAGCGAACGTCTCCGTTACTGAAGCGCACGGACATAGTGATGCCGCAGATGACGTTGGACACGCCTAGGGCGAGGAGAGGGTTCGCGTCAATGGGCGCTCCCTCCGACCGGTGCAGGTTAGCGATCAGCTCGTAAACTTCACACTAAAAAACAAATAACCCCATTAATACTGTTTATGACCAAAATTTGACAAATAAAAATAAATTTAACTGTAAGGGTATGAGGATAAAATTAATATTACGAACCTTAATTTTTCCTTCCATGACTTTCTTGCCGTTTCCCATGTAAGTCATGCCAAATTCGCGCAGTTTGTCGTGCAGGAAGCGGCGCTGACTCTTCCAGAGACGGCCTTCGCTGTTGATGATGCCTGCACAGAGGGAGGCGTTATACTTAGGGCTCACGAGGTGGGCGGCGCACACGCACCGCCGCGGGAGGGACGGGCTAGTGACGCCCACATGCACATGTGCACTTTTCTTGCCGGTATATTATGGGTTACACTAACATTTACTAACATAGCAGTTACTATTTATTGTTCGGAAAATTTACAGAAAATATCAAACTAATGAGCAGAACAAATTGAAACGCACGAAGAACATTGAAAAAACTTTGATATTGCAAATATTAGCACTAAAAATTTAAATCAGAAAAACACATTTTAAAACCCAAAAAAAGCGAACTTTGCAAAAGACTCGTGAAAATGATTTTATTGTGGACTTACCGAGACCATCCAAAGTGTGCATTAGCGGGGTGCTGGGGCGTCCGGTAAATTCTTCTCTTTTGAAAGCTTCTCTGATGAGTTTGTAGTCGCTAAGAACGATCGTCAGCTGGTTTCCGAGTCGCGCCGAGAACAGAGTACCGTAGTTGCGAGCAAGCTCCAGGTAGGTCTTGTGGCGAACTCCGAGGAAGGGCAGGTAGCCGACGACGGGCGGGCCCCAGGGCCCCGGCGGCAGCTTGCGCACCTCGCGCACCAGCGCCGCAAGCCGCAGCACCAGCAGCGCCGCGCCCGCCACCAGCAGCAGCGGCAGTGAAGTACGCGAAGCACAGTAGTTTACCACTTGCCATAGTCCCCACAAAAGTTTTGAATTTGACAGCATTGTTATCATTTTACCTGATTATATTGTTCTTTAAAAATAAATAAAAACAACTGTTGTATTTTTTTTTTAGTTAGTAAACGATACGTAATATTAGTGCACAGATCGTAAATCGCGATAGTGCTATGCCGACAACTCAATGATTGTATATAGCGTGCGAGAGTCGCAGGCGCACTGCGGCGAAGCTGCGATGGCCTTGCGAATAAATACACGGCGGGCTGGACGCTCGCAGGTACAGCCCACCGTGCGTCGTAGCGCTACGAAATCCGTAGCACTTCACTCGTAGACCATTTTTATTTTTTTAATGTAGACCGCGTTTCATTTTTGTTTTCGTGAACAAATTTTTATTGAATTCACATATAAAACAAATCAGTTAACCGTAGTTGTCTTCGTTTATAAAAAATGTGATGTTACGCAAGTTTTACGAACTGAATTTCATGACTGAATAAAGATTTTATGCATTAAGTCATGCATTCGATGAATGTACTACACATTTCGAATAATAAATAAGAACTGACTTTGGGGATGACCTCACTTACTTGACCTATTTATGTTAATGTAGGCGTCGAAATTCGGCGAGGGGTGAGAGGGGAGATCGAGGTCGTGCGGGTGCGCATGCAGATGATAAGATTAACAAATTGCGTAAGTTGGCGCGAAGCAAGGTGACGGCGGGTCGACGACTCGCGATTGAGAGCCTCGGGCGAACTTCTACGCTGCTCGACCTCTAAGCGACACTTAAATATCACTCTTAAAGTTATACAACGAGATGGCATACCCCATTCATTAAAATGTGCTTTTAATAATAATCGTGTCTACGTTTTCTTTCTATACGTATAAATTATGAAGTGTTAAGTATAGGTAATCCAAAACCTTTGCTTAGACATTTACATTTAAACGTTCGCCAACATTACAGAATGTTAACCACTTAAACCAAAGATCAGAGGGATACAAAATACGTCTTAAAAAAGGTATTTAAGGTGAGTACTACACACCTACTTATATTTTATTTCATAACAGTTAAGTTGATATTTGAACCTCGTAGTGAATCACCTATTTTTAATGTTTACGAGGCGCCTCACAATACTTGGTAATAAAAGGCAATAAGCGCATAAATACGTATATGTATAATCGATGTCCGTGATTAGTTCTACGCTCATATCTTTGTTTCTATTTTTAGTATTTACCTACTTATAGGTGATTCAGAAGACCGATTAACCAGATGAAAACTGCATTGCTATGCAATTGTAATAACAGGAAAACGGATATATGTACATATAAGGTAGGTGCAGCGATTATGATGTGGAATAAAGATTGTAAAGAACATACGATTTTGTTATGAGAAATACATTTAGAGTCCTAAGTTTTTATACACAAGTTCCAACACATAATGATTTTACGGCTTATGTGTAAACATTATTGTTTTATTCCTGATATTTTTCAGCACATCGAATTTTTTGGCGATAGCGTGGTGGTGTGGTGATGCGAACAGAGTTCAGTGCGTATGCGCATAACTAGTAGAAAAAGTGTCAGTAACCAAGTTGCTATCTCTGTTTTAAAAATCGATAAACATTAAGATTACAGTCATTTCGCAAGAAAATCAGGCAGTGTAATCAGTCTATTAGGGTTTTCCTCGAAAATGGATTATATAAGTCTATTACACAATTACTAATTAGACTATCTACCAACTTAGATAATTAAAAAAAATCTTTTTGTTCAGACTAGTATCCTTGCTCAAAGATATTGTTTACTAAAATACTATGTACAATGAAGAGTAATATTTCATTTCATTCACTTCGAATCATGATAACAATGAATAGCTACCACAGCTGCAATCGTATTGTTTTAGTGACCTTAGAACTATTAAACGCTATGAAATATAAAACTATTAATAATACGCTCACTATTGTACCGTTTTCAACTTGGATATCGATTTCAAATACAACAAAGTGATAGTGCTTGTTACGATAGGAAAAATAAGGGGTTTTTTGGTATGGTTCTAAAATAAAACATAACACATGTCAGCCAATGTTATGAAAAATAATATCATTGATGTCAGTATTCATATTACGAAAATAGATTTTCCAATGGTCTTACAATTATCTCTACGAAGCATTATGGAAAATGTTTGTTTTCGATTTTCCACCCAGAAAAAAATAAAAAAATCATTACAGAACTTTTTTTTTTCTCGGTTAGAATTCGTCATATGACTTCTCCCGCTCTGGGCGGAGCGGGAGGGCGTGTCAGACTTTTATTGACTAAAACCCACCCGTGTTCCTTCAGTTGCCAATGCCACGGGCCACGGTATCTCTTTCGAACCACCCCCGGCCCTGCCCTAGCGGACCCCGTCAGTTCGTGCTGACATCTCTTTGAGGCGCGCATGGAACACAACGCGCCGTCGACCCGGGCCTGGTCCTTGCCGGGCGGCGAGCTGCCCAGGCCGGTACAGCCTCGTACTGAAGATGGACATTACTTACTTAGGGCGATGCCATACGGGCGTAGCCAATGCGTTGCGTCGTCGCAGCGCAGTGATTTCGACGCAGTGAGTGCCATACGAACGCTGCGATGTCACAACGCAACGCAGCTTATCCCGACGTCGCAGTGTCGGCCATACTTGATTTTTAATTCGCAATCCTGCCACCATTTAAAAAAATACAGCGCTCCGCTCCGTCGTCTCACCGCAGCACCCCAGCCCCGCTTCGTCTCCCTGGCCCCTTGTCCGATGCACACGCGTTCCGTCGCCGCACGTCGCGCGTCGTTTTAACGCACCGTGTGGCATAACGCTCAGATTTATTTGTAGAAATCGGAGCGTCACCGCTCAGGCGGCGCAGCGCCGACGCAACGCATTGGCAAAGTCAGAGTGGCTTCGCCCTTTGAGGACATTTAGAGATTATGCCCTTAGCAATCTACTAGAGCTCAATATGGTCATAATGTTTAAACGTTGTAAGGATTGATTAATGAGAGTTTTCAAGCGTGCAGTTAATTAATTCAGTTTGTAAGATAAATACACATTTATCCAGAAGAGTAAAAAGCTATAAGCCCTTACCTAGATAGAGTGAAGATTAATTTGTAGAAATAGGAACTACGAAACTATTCATAGCAGATTTTGAAAAATATTGTTGATTTTGAAAAACATACAGGCAGGGGGTAAGCAGAAACTACAGAACTGCCACCTGCTGAGATGCTTACATAATATTATTATTATTACGTTTTCTAATTTGAATTATTCATTTTGCGGTTTTTCTAATTAAATATTCGACACGGTTGTCTTCCTGCGGTTGGCCTTAGTTGAAGAAATATTCGGAGACGGAAAGTTTTCAATTCAGTCCGTTTTTTTCCGATATTTTCGAATGTGTTTCATAATTAACATCTATGTGTAACTTTTGGTTGAAATGCGCTTTGACGTAGCAATCGGTATTCCTTATAAAGTTATGGACTGGCATAACTCTTATTCCTATAATATTGCGATATTACTGCTAATTTTTCCATTTCCAAATAGAACTAAAATCATCAACATCATCATTTCAGCCATTACTGCTGGGTATAGGCCTCCCCTTTTTTCTGCCATACTTCCCGGTTCCGTGCATCTCTCATCCAGATGTTTCCTGCGACTTTGACGATATTTTCAACCCAGCGCGCTTTTGGACGGCGCTGGAGAACTAAATTAACATTGAATATTGTTTAGTTAAGTTATGTATTTCTCTCATAAAAGTACCTTATAATTCATTATGTTAATAAAGTTACAGCTTAATTAAAAAAAATATATATTTCTATATGATTTAATTCAATCATCATCAGCAGCAACTGGTGCATTTGGTTGTATTCAATTAAAAGTTAAGTACGTAGCGTTAAGTTACGTAAATCTACGGTATTTCAGGTATACATCTAAGTATTCCAGACACCTTGTCTGGAATACATCTCCATCTTATTTATGTAAGTAACATATGTTATTCTACAGCACGTAAAAGACAAATCCTCTACTAGTTTTAAGCTTCTTAGCTAGAATATACCAACCAGTGTTATCTTTGCAATGCAGATGCAGCACTTAATACGAACTATACGCCTTTCTTTGTTTGGGAATCACGTATTATCAAACATTATAAAGCAAAATAGACTATAAATCATGACCAAAGTTCAATGAGTAACAACGTAATTAAAATTACTCTAAGGTTAAAAGTTATTGTGTTCTGTAATGAGTAATCTTAGTCAAAGTGAAAAATAATGTTCTTTACAATGTAAACAAAGATAGACGTTATTTAATATTTTATCAGTTACATAAGAACAATTCGTTAAATAACATTATCCAACACGAAATTAAAAATAACCTTAGGTATATTATAAAATAAAACTCTTGATAAGTTCTACTGAAAGACATAAAAAAGACAGAATTAAATACAAAGATACAAATAAATGTTTCTTTCTACATAAAAACAGTTGTTTGTTTCTATGTACTTACATAATAATTAAATATGGATTATCAAAAATATTACTCCATCGCATTGATTAAAGCTGTTCCCGGAAATTAATTAAAGAAAAAACCCAATTATGGCCAATCGATTCTGTTTTCAATGGCCTTAGAACACCTTTAAGTGATTACTGCGAGCGGTACCTACCTACACCAGTACTATGAAATGAATACCTGTATTATTGTACCTTCAGGGACGCGTCATTGTACCAAAACCCATTGTGTCCAAATGTTGCCGGAAATGTTACGAAAATGAAGGGCATTTTCAAAAAAAAAAAATACGCGGCCTCGTTTAGAAGTAGTTGCTGTATTTTGTACACAGAACCTTTTTGTGTTCTCGAGTACGATAGGACACTTCCTAAAAGATTAGAATTGTACATAAATAAAATAGGTTTTGAAGGGATTCTCAGAGACGTTCTAAACAAATCAACTTACATAAATACCGAAATGTTTCTAAAGCTTTAAAATTTATACTGAAGCTTTAAATGTTGTTGCCACAGTTACCTAATGTTAGAATCGCACAGTTTACCGTGCCGAACTCCTGAAAAAGCCTCCGTTCAGATAACCGTAATAAAATGGTCTTACCATTTTATTTATTTACATAAGTTTATTAATTTATACAAGGTCAAATGACTTTTTTATTGTTTTTATTAACTAAGAAGTTTATAGGTTAAGTTAGTTCATTCTCATTGTTTAATAACTGAGAAAATATCGTGTTGCACATTTACAAGGTCCCTAATGATATTCTATATACAATGGTCTTTTCCGTAGATAGTTACAGTCAGATAACAGTAAATGGTGAAATAACTTGCTCACTGATAGAAACACCGTAACAGATCGACACTTATTTTTAAAGTGAGAGTTATGTATTTTTCCATCATATGATATGGGAACAAACTGACATAGTAGAGACAATGTAAAAACAACAAGTTCCATTACACGATTACAATAATGCCCTATGTTCAAGAACTATTAGAGCCTGTACTCTAACAGCTACGCATAAGACACTGTTCCGTTATTTTTTCAGGGCCAACCAGTTAGTTTTTAGTTACAGCACTGTAATTTTATTCATGTACTGACATAAATAAAATTAAGGGGAGTAAAGGAGAGAGAGAGGGCGAGGGAGGGAGGGGGACGGGGAGGGGAGTAAAGGAGAGAGAGAGAGGGCGAGGGAGGGAGGGGGACGGGGAGGGGAGTAAGGGAGAGAGAGAGAGACAGCGAGGGAGGGGGACGGGGAGGGGAGTAAGGGAGGGAGAGAGAGAGAGCCAGGGAAGGGGGACGGGGAGGGGAGTAAGGGAGGGAGAGAGAAAGACACGAATCCGGCTTCTAAATAAGGGATTATTAACTTAAAGCAGTGGCTTTAAGTTAATAATCCCTTATTTAGAAGCCGGATTCTTAAAAAATAGTGGAAGAACAACCGAGCAGTGTGGCATGAAAGGGCTGCACCATGTGATGTCCTGTTAACAGGCATTAGCAGAGTGGGGCTATCAAATGGGCGCTAGCTACCGACGCATCGGTATATTAAGTGTCTCGCGCTAAGCATTCGAAACCGCGACTGATATCGATTAAGTTTGCTTACCACCGTACGATACAAACGTAACGATATCTTTCGTTACAATATCAGTTTTCAGCTTCGTATAAATAAATTAACTAGTCACGTTTTGTTCCTAGGCCGAGAGATCAATGACCGTCCCTTTTATCGGTGAAACGGATTTATCTGCCGATCGATTCTGTAAAAATTTCACCGTGAAAAGTTAGGTGATTGAGGTGTTTGGTTTGAGTGAGCTGTCAATAGTGTCAATCCCTCAGCATTAGTTGGAATGACAGCTCACACCACGCACACTTCACCTAAGTTTTCACGGTGATATGGTTACAGAATCGCACTGCTGGACTGTTATCATGTTTCAATGTTTCCTATCGGCCGATGTTATTAGATTTGGTGCTGCTGGATATTAGAGTCGCGTGATCGAGTTATATAAACCGTTCCATCATTAATGGGACTGATAAGCCCAAGCAAGAGTGGGTTAAAGATAGGCAATAAGTAATTAATTACTGAAATATATTTTAAAATTTGTCCTAAGGAAAATCGTTGCGTTTGAGCGACCGCACCGTCTCAGGAGACACCACAATACTCGTCTGTGTGCATTGATCGCTACGCTGCGACGCGCCGTAACCGAGGTTCACGCTTGGGGTGTGAAATGTTTCATTACAAATGTGGAGACTGAGTCTAAACTATGTATATGGCAGACACTCAGACAGTCAATCTGTGGAAATAATGATAGCACGCATACTCGCAATAAAACAGTCGCCAACCAGGATGTAGGTACCAGACACCAGACTAAACTGTTCTGTTTCTAGTGATATTTCAACAAGAAAGTTCCGTATCCATGAATAAAGCACCGCCAGCTTGAGTCTGTACCATTATCCACATTATGTTCTTATTGCATAAATGTATGTACATAGTTGGCACGGAATTTAGTTTTGTTCTTACAAAACACAAGCAAAGCATAACTTACGTTTTTTGTTGGTTGTACCACATTCGTAGCTCTAAGCTCAGGAAACAAGGCTTGGCAAGCTTTCCGCGTTATTATAAGAATTACTTCTGAAATTAATTTTATATAGGTACGAGATATGATGATTTCTTGTAGATATTTAAAGGATCATCTTCTTAATTTGCGTGGAATTAGAAATTAATTATTTAGATAAACTAAGTTGGTATAGGTAGGACATTGATTTCTGAAGAAAAACTAACAATATAGTTACAAACATTATTAATTACATAAATTAATCAAAGTAACCTTTAACGTATACTTACATTATACAGAGGTATAATCATTTTTAAAATAATGATGAAGGTTAAAAACAACTACATTTCTTATATCAATAAGGAAGTCTTTTTGTTGGCTTCATTAGGCGCGTTTATCAAACATTGACAAATAACATAACGAATAATTATAATGTATATTTATATTATAACGATTAAAGATGAACATACGATAATAATAAGCATATTGTAAACGTTTTTTCATTGACCTCAATTCCATAATGACATATAACAAACATTATATTACTTCCTATTACAATCGTAAGAGATATTTATAACGTTGAAGGCCCTTTATTATCTACTTAGTGTGGTGCTTAGAACATGGAATTTTTTTGTATGTTGTTTGTGAGCTTAACAGGTAGGCAGAATTGTATATCATATCCATAATTGATCATGAGTAGGTACCTATGACCCTGCAAAAACTTATTTATGTTTTCCAAAAACTCATAATGTACGTATCACATTCCGTTTTCTGGTAGCTTAGTATAACTATTATTTTGAGTAATAAAAACTTTTACTAGAATCGTCTTCAAAGATTTTCGCCTTTCTTCAAAGGAAAATGGATCGGAGGAAGTATCGTAGCACTGTTACATTTAGTAGTTGGCGTGAAGACAAGTTACTATGTTTCAATAAAAAGTCTTGATTCTCCAGTGAAAGCATAGTCTTGGCACTAACACAACTGAAATTGCGGCTACCATCTTCTGTAGCCAATATTCAGAATCGTTTTCCTTACCAATGGTATCATTTTTTTTTTGGCAAACTGAGCATATACATAAGTAGATTTATAAACTATTTTTTACCTGTGATAGCGACTTCCATATGGGAGGGTCTACTATGCAAAACTATGAGGTCTTTGCTTCATTATTGGTAAGGACACAAGGTAAATTATAGGAATTGGGCATTAAAAGACAAGGTACACTGGGATTGAAATCACATCGTAAATGAACTGTCACAATTATAATAAAAGTGTCTGATATTATTAAATCATTGTTGTACGAAGGTTTGAACTCAACATAATGATGAAATAAATGTATAATTATTATTGTCCAGTTATACAACACCACTGTGACTGTAAATTAATGTGTTCTAAACACGCACGTGGCAAATAGCCGTATGGGAGTGTCTAATATGACAATAACTTTAGTTAATTGTAAGTATTGCGAAGTCTAGCTTAGTCTGGTAACTATGGGCGTTATCTCCAATTATATATTAAATGACATGAATATTTACTTTGTAAAGTATTATTTTACTTTAATTATTGTGAATGTGAGGACTATGTGGATATTTTATTTAGTTCTCTGTTAGTTTTAATGTTCGTTTGGCAGTTTGAGTAATTTATGCGGCCAACCCAAATGTTCTTTCTTTGGTATTGTTCATCGAGTCGTTGAGCTCCTCAACTCAAAAAATTGACTGGATTGGTCCACTCAAATCTGTTTAGTTCTTTCCTCAAAAGACTAGTTCAGGCACTAACCTACATTGTCGTCTCATGATCTGACCAAGATTATGTCTGGACTTTAAAAGAGACTTTGGCCTTGAGTTTGTTTCGCCATTTCTTCTCAGGGGTAGTCAGATAGGAAATGTCGACTACATCTAGCTTATTTTTTTAATAATATGACGTGTAAAAGTGATTCAGATATTATATTTACAGAATAAACAATTTCATTTCATTTATTTCCTTTGACAAAAAGAACCATATCTAACGGTTTATTTGGGTACTTTGAGCATAGCAATAGTACAAAGGCGGACTTTAATACAATGGGAGTAAAAGTTAGCATTAGGAGGATGAAAATTAGATGCTTAAAGCAACTCGACAGATTCTTACTCACATCTAAACATCCTCTCGAAGATATCCACAAAGGCTAATATCGGTTTCTACAATAATTGTGAACATGAGGAGAATTATGGGCGATTGTAAATATCGTAGCAGTAGGTATCATTTTGTGTAACGCTACTTCCCGCTCGTTGCCAAAGCCGACTGGCGTCTTTGCTCATATTTATTTCATGTGCAATGTTCCGTGATAATGTATTTCTTATTGTTTTTGGGAAAGCTCCTGTTTCTAAGCAAAATTAATTCTCAGAATTGGTTAAATTTTCTTTGTAGGAATACTAGATTGAGTTTTTGTCTAATTTTTTATTACAAACAACTTAGTCAGAACACCTAAAAACGTTAATAACACAGTATGTCAGTAATTAAATTACTAAACGAACAGAGTACTAGATACTCTGTTACTAATTTAATTTATCTAAATCAAATTTTCTCTCAACACTTGACAATTTTGACACAATTTAAGTTTGGTGATCAACTTGTCAGTGTTTAATAGATAACAATGACATAACGATTCATTAATGCGATATTAAATTTAATTAATTGATTATACAAGTAAAACCAGTTACAAAGACTAGTGGGCGTTGGTATCTACTTAGTACAAACTTCGTGACAAACAGATGACGTTACAATTGTTTGAGTTCAGGTAGAGCTTTTTTTTATATCACGACCACATCAACGTTTATACACCACAAATGAGTTACGAAAATTTTAGCGGAATTTTATTTCATTTGGAGTAGTAATGTGAGTGTGTTTGTATTATTCATTTCACGAAAACGACCACAAGAAAATCACATTTTTCAGCATAACATTTTATAATGTTTTAAGACTAATCGACGTTGTGTACAGATTATGTAATTAATAAGAGGCTACATTCAACGCTTTTGTCATTGGAAATTAATTAGGTCGTCGCTCTCAGCGCTACATATGTGTTACGTAGGTACTTACAATAGGTACATCGACGTCAGTGAACATATGCGCACACGCAGTGTTTGTTTATCCTCGATTATTTACTCCTTGACATAAATGTACGTGCGAATTTTCGTAGCAGCCTTCATAGCCTTTACGTCAGTAGGTATCATTCAAATTTCAGTGCTAGTTCTGATTTACGAGTATTTCAGTAGCAACAAATGTAGAAGTAATATGAACCTTGGTCTACATGGTACATGTACTTTACATTATTTCCACAAGCCTTGTCCATGCCCATGTTACAGCTGTTACGAAATAAACCCTATAGATGAAGCGTGTAAGCACACACTTTTTAAGATACACAAATTGAGCAGATTAACTGTTTAGGCACCTAATTACTAACAGTTATATTATGCAATATTAACAAGAAAAAAGTGAAAATAGACAAAAAGCGTGAGTGTTCTAGTTATTGAGAATGTTTACTCGATCTCGATTACGAAAAGTGATTCATCATCATTTCCTTGTAGGCGCCGCTGCGGCGTGCTCGAGAAGTCAAAACAAAAGTACTATAGGGTAGAAAGGGCATAAAAGCATAATAAATATTAATCATATTCCCATAAAATAGATACCTTCGTAAGATATCAAGATGAATACCTTCTGTTCCTACCGTAATTGCAATAAATAATTTAGATTAAATATTTGCGACGTGTTCGCGAAAAGCTTTTTCCATATTAGGTATATGACAAACAAACTAATTTATTTCTTAGTAAATTTTACGGTTTTACGCCACCTGCACTTAATGAGATCACGTGGAATGAAAACTTGAGCTACACATAATATACAAGAAGCCCCACAATTTATCGTACAACCTCTGACACTGGCTGAATAAATTTGGGGCGTACACTGATTTCTGGTCATGGTCCTTACAAAAAAAAGGAAAGCATTTCAATGCATTATTCTTTTATATAGGCCCGTCTTCTTGTATTATGGTAATTTTATGGAGGGTTAAGCTCTAAAAATGCGGATCATGGAGTCCTTGTTCTTTATTTAGATTTGTTCTTCCTTTTGGTAACGTATCCGAGGGATAATAAATATGTTTCTTCTTAGCACGAATGGGTCTCGTCCCAATTTAACAAAACTTGTTCGAGTTTAAAGACACATAAATTTTCGAAATCTTTCATAAGATAATTGTAAGAAAAAGTTCCTTTGAAACTCAATATTATGAAACAAAAATAAAAAGTAAATACTTTCATAATTTTTTTATGTGTCTGTTTTCATATTTCCCCTTGCTACTCAGAGTTTTCTAAATATTAGATACAACGTTGCATAGTAACCGCTTTGAACTATATATGTTGTCAATTAATCAATTTTAACACTGATCAACATACACTTGTCGTTAAGCCAATGATTTTTAACTTTAGGTAGGTATAGCTTATAACAAAACTATACGAGAAAAATATCGATTGTGCACTTATGTTTAACGTATGAGATTAAAAATGACGTAAAACATGAGAAGTGCATACCAAGTAAAATTAAATGGGATTTTAGAAAAAACCTCTTGAAAGCGCACAGTTATTTTAGTCAAAACGAGGGTACAACCTACAGAAATAAGCTTTTATCAATGTAGCTACTTATACATACTTAGAGCCATATGATTAAAGGTAGAGTAACCTCATTCATCGTTTATAAAGAGCAGACTCACCCTTTAACGCCATAAAGGGTGAGTCTGCTCCATAATTTAAATAAAATTACCATATGTGCGACGAAAAAGTTTACTCTGCATTTCATCCAAGTAGGCATAATTCTGGTTGTCCGTGACACGAAGATCCAAAGATTTGATGATTACACGATTTTTATAATAAAAATTTATTATCAGCGACCTTCAATATGCAAAAAGTAGGTGACACCATTTTTGCACTACCTATACGTCAGGGTGATAAGACGGGTGATAACCGGGAGCCCTACAGGCTACGACACGCTCACGTCACGTGACCGGCGCGACACCAGCCGCCATCACTTTTTAATGTACTTACATCAAGCTTTTACACATAAAAGTTCATTTCTTTTGATTGCATAATCAGTGTTTTGCGTACGTAATGGAAAACATTGGAAAACATAATTATTTTGTTTTGATAGCGGCGCGCTGTGTACATAATAATGTGACCACCCACACCAGTCAAACGATATAATATTCCATTTGTTGTGTCAGGCTTATCGATACACAGTGATAAATATTCCGTCAAATCCAAACAATTGTACTACATATATGACTTGACAATTTCACAATTTGTACGGACGAATTATAGTTTTTTATGGCATGAACAATAATAATTATATTTATTAATAAGTTGATATAATACAGTAGTAGAATTGTTAGTGTTTTTATGATTGTGTGGTTACAATTTCACGCATGAAACAGGGAATACGGTTCCTAAGAGATTACGCGAATTACGCATGGACACATGTTTTGTTAATTTTTCCCGCAAGATTACCGCAATTGACGTAGCTTTCAAATAACTAAATTATAATAAACAACTTATATTGAGTTAGTCTAGCCACAATATTATGGATTTCCATTTAACACGATTGCTCGTGACTTTAATTTTAAAACAGGGCAATTACTAATGTTTGGGTAGTTTCCTAAATTATTGTAATAAGTTGGTACTATCATTGGTACCAACTGAGAGTTTTCTCCATAGAAGAATTTTATTAATACTAGATAAGATACTGTAAAGAAAATTAAAATATCGCAATAATTAATCGTTATGTCATTGTTATCTATTAAATACTGACAAGTTGATCACTAAACTTAAATTGTGTCAAAATTGTCAATGTCGTAATGTCCTTAACTTATGAGGTTTGAGAGCAAAATTGGATTTAGATAAATTAAATTAGTTACAGTGTATCTAGTACTCTTTAAAAAAAGATAGAGTAAGTACTCGGTTAGTAATTTCATTACTGACACACTGTGTATTTAACTTTTTAGGTGTTTTGGCTAAGTCGTTCGTAATGAATTCTGATCCGAATTGATTTATCTGTATCATTAGCAGGTGACCCGAAGTAAAACGCCCAAATTAGCTTTAAATGGCCTCTGTTATTGAGTAATTAAGTAGTTAAAAACGTGTTTCACGCTCCAAACGCAATATAGAATGCATTAGCCTTATCTATTTAGTATGCACTTAGAGGGCGATAACCTGTGAATCGCGCGGATTTTCCACACAATTACTGAAACTTTCCGAAATATTATAGGTAGGTAAGGATCAATGCAAACATCAACCACAAACATCAATAACTGTGAACAATTTTCACGGAAACCGAATAAGGTGGAAACCAATAAGGAAATGAGACTGTCAGTTTACAGGAAAGTTTGTTTTGGTATTAATTTAAAGAAGGTACTGGCCAATTTTATTAGCAATGGAGAAAGCCATTATCGCACGAAAAATGAAACATAAATGCTATCTCATATGTATTTTAAGATAAATGTCCAGTCACTGTTAAAATAATAATTTCTGCCAATATAATATTGTTTTTTTTAATCATTTCAACATTGAAATGATTAAAAAAAAGCAAAGTAATTTCAGAATTACTATTGTAATATATAATAATTACGTTACTTAAAGTACTGTAATCTAGTACATACTAATTCCATGCTTCAAACTTCTTTTTTCAACTCAGAAAATTCCAATGGTGGTACTAACTGAGAGTTTTCTACATAGAAGAATTATATTAATGCTAGATACTGTAATGAAAATTATACTCCTGAACATGCTGCTTACTACTAAAAGTTGCACAGGTAAGTACACCTATACGTAAATTGAGTAAAGCAGCTATGTAGGTATTTGATGTTATATAGGGTAAGTTCGTTAAACCGAACCTAGTTCGATGCACATTTGGCGAAATGTAAGACATATGTAACGAACACCTTGTTGATAATATAATCGTACGATCGAGTTCTGATCAGCGAATACGTATGTATGTACATATATGTATGTTTCGTATTTCGGACATAAAGCTGTCGATACCCGCCGCAGCTGTTGAAACGCTTTCAACTTTTATATCCATATGAGAAATAAACAGCTGCGTTTTTTGCATTGAAAATGTGTAGTTAGCACTCTGACATTTCGTTAATGTTCTCCTTTTTAATATTTGTTAAATAGCATACGCGTGTAAAAGATGTTTCGAGTTATTATAAAGTTTAAAACAATAATAACTGGAACCATTATAAGTGAATGTATTGTAAAGTAATATAGGTAATTTGTATTTCAGTTGCTCGTATAGCTTGAAAACAGATGGATTTTCGATTACCTACATGTAAAGTTTAGTGAATGAGTAATCCTCACGTTCATAACAAGTCACTCTACTGCGGGTGGTGGGCAGAATTGCAAGTAATGTCACCTCCTTGCGCTGAGTAATATGTTGCATATAATTACACCGGATACAATATCAGATATTTTAACCGTCTGTCATCACAGTAGAGAAAATAGGGTTCGTGTGTCACTGTTGTTTATTTATTTTTATGTGAAAAGTGAAGTTTAGCAAAGGTTAAATGCAAATGGAGCATTTTTTCCGCGACGTTTCTGGGTAGTCAGTCTCACGGGGTTCGCGTATCTTTACGTGGAAGTATCGCACGCTGTCCAGTTCAGACCGTGTCGAAACCATAATGTCTTCCCGGGATTGCGACGCGACGTAACCCGAAACGCTCCTCATGTTACGTGTTAAGCGTAATTCGCACTACTTGTAGTGTATTATGTAAGTTATAGTAAACAGAATGTGTTGTGATGACATGCCGTTTTCCTTTATCACATAAATGCACAGGAAAGTAAGACTTTTTTACACAGTGCAAAGAATCTGTGTACAAAGTTGAAATTCTGGCTGTATGAGTTTACCTCTAAAGAAGAAAATGTGTGACAAGTAAGGTACTAAAGTACATAGTTAACTTAAATTTTCTAGGGAAGAATGCAATGTTTATACCATATGCAATCATCAAGCTTTTTAACGTTTTGGTTTATTTCTTAATCCGTGTTATTGACATCTTTCTTTAGGTTAAATCGTATAGTATATAGGTATAGTACCAAGATATTTTTATCGTTGAAATAAAATAATTACAAACAATTAGGAGGAACAAGAAAAGACCAGAGAGAAATAAAGGCAAACGGACAGCAAATAAATACGAACAGAAGATTGTGATCGCTTGAATTTATTTGCCGATGACTTCGGTCAGGGACTTCAATTAGTGCTAATAATACCCTTTAATTACAACTTTGACCCTTGAAAGATCTTTTAAGATTATAAAATTGAAATGCCTTGAAAAATTACTACCACTTTCAGGCGCCTATAAAAATAAAAGTAAATTCAAAAAATATTTCGCAGTGACAACTTTGTAGGCTGTATATTGCGATAAAGAAAGGAGTAGGAAGCAAGTATGAAAGTGCAACAACTCAGCTGGTCCACGAGGTTTCCAAATCTACGTATTTGCGTGAATGGCTGGGGTGAACGACCTGTTTAGAGCGGAGTGAGCGCAACGCAAGCGCGACCAATCGATAAAGGCTTGCGTAAGCGCCTCGCACGCCCTCCTAAGGGATTTACTATAAAGAGCAATTGCCAAAAGGTGTTTACGACGTTTTTGAATGGAAACAACCGCGCTAATGTTATGAGTAAATCTTGATTGTCTAACTTCCCTGAAGGGTCGGTTACGCCAGCCCTTATCACGGCACGGAATACGGACTAGAACTAGTGGTCAGTACTCTAGGAACTAGTATTGCATACAGCCTTTAATTGCTTTCTTAAATATCCGGCATTAGGTATATTGTAGTTAGATTAGGTATTCAAGGAGTTAGGTAAACTGTTTTCCGTAAACAAAGTTGTATTTGTAGTGAAAGTGAAAATAGTGACGTCTTCAACCTTTTTACGAGTCCCGGACGTTGCCAGTTTTTTTTAGAAGAGTGCACTTATTTTAACTTTTTCTACAGTTTCTGAAAGTTTTCTTGAGTACGTTGAACATGTTCATTGTGTATGAGCCCTAGCCGTAGTACACGCGACCTGTGACGTCATTAGCCAAATCTATCAACGACGCACTTCTCAGGTCAACTGATAACCTACTTAATGCTTACTGGACAGTTACTGCGCTGCAAAAACTGACTGTATATTATTAATTGAGTTATTATTATTATTTATTTGTGTTATTACTGTAACTAGATAAATGTTTGATAGAAGAAAGAGAAATTACACGTTTTTTCCTGTATTTTCTTAACTTTTTTATTTCAGGATCTGCGTAGTTTTCAGTTAAAAAATATATGATATGAAGTTAACTTTGAAGACCAGATAATGGCTGAAAATGTACTGTTTTTTTATTAAACTTGGGGCTGATTTTTCAATCATCTGATAACTTTATTCGGGAAAGGAAGGAATAACCTTGACAGTTGTTTCATACAAAGACTGTCAAACATCAATTTTATTCCTCGAATAAAAGTTATCTGGCAATGGATAAATCAGCCCTTAAAAATCTTTGACCAAAGACACTTTCACACATTTTTGCAATTTCAAACAAAGAATAAAGGAAAAAAAGGCATACTTACTTGATTAGATTTCATTCATAGTGTTTCCAAGTAGAGGCATTCGGGAACTTAATTTGTGATGGTTCAGAAAGATTTCTTCATAATAAACATTTTATTTTCGTGTTAGCTGAAAAATACAAACAAAAAATAAAACACCTTTTAGATTTTAACAAGAATGATAAAAAAATATTCTGCGTTTCATTTTACATGTGTGAAGTATTCACAGGAAAAACGTTAGAAAACACAGCGAAAAACATGATCCCGCCAATTTTAATGATCTGTCAAAATCACATTGTATTTTTATTTTATTAAATTATTTTTGAAGCATGGAATTAGTATGTAGCAGATTACAGTACAACTTGAAGTAACGTAATTATTATGTATTACAATAGTAATTCTGAAATTACTGTGTTTTTTTTAATAATTTCAACATTGAAAAGATTAAAAAAAAACAATATTATATTGACAGAAATTATTATTTTTAACAGTAACTGGACATTTATCTTATAATAAATATGAGATAGCATTAATGTTTTCTTTTTAGGTATGTATTACTTTTCATGGCCAGTTAAAAAATTGGCCAGTACCTACCTATCTGCTTTAAATTAATACTAACACAAACTTTTCTGTAAACTTATAGTCTCATTTCCATAATGGTTTCCACCTTTTTCGGTTTCCGTGAAAATTGTTCACAGTTATTGATGTTTGTGGTTGATGTTTGCATTGATCCTTACCTACCTATAATATTTCGGAAAGTTTCAGTAATTGTGTGGAAAATCCGCGCGATTCACAGGTTATCGCCCTCTAAGTGCTAAATAGATAAGGCTAATGCATTCTATATTGCGTTTGGAGCGTGAATCACGTTTTTAACTACTTAATTACTCAATAACAGAGGCCATTTAAAGCTAATTTGGGCGTTTTACTTCGGGTCACCTGGTAATGATACAGATAAATCAATTGAAGCCCACGCTTCATGACCGTGGTAGTAATTAGTAGGAAATTGTAGGCCAATATCACAATCCCACACACCATTCGTGTACATTATTGTATGACCTTGGATACCATACTGTTCTGATACCTAGAAAATATTGATTTTCTTAACCTCACCCTCACTTACAATGTACCTAACGGGTAATACGAAGTATTATGGAAATGCAAAAATCATTTGAATCTGTTGGTAGGTACGACATGAATGAAATAATGAGTAGGAACAAATGAATGAGCATAGTGCAGGATATCCAGAAATACACGCCTTACCGTTACGTTACGTTTGACCTTGTCGCCTTGCAGAATTAGTAAAAGATATTATTATTCTAATATTTTTATTTTCACTGACTAATAAGAAGTAGGTACCTGAAATTATCGCAAATGGAAATGAAACCAAAATAACTCCTTTACCTGTTTTTATTTTATTTTATATTTCAAATCTAATATTAGCGTAAATGTCAAGTATAACTTAATAATCAAGAGTTCTTTAACATTTGACATATCATAATGGAAACTGGTATTGTAAGGTTGATGTCGAAGTCATTTTCTTACGTAATGATTTTGCGCGCTAAGAAAAACTGCCGGAGTTTTTTTGTTTCTTTGACCAAAAGTTTTCTATATATTTTTTTACTTGGGCAAGAATGTGGCTGGATTTCAATAGTGTGCTAATATAATTTATATGGTTTAGCTGTGCTAACTGACCTTTTGGGTCCAACTCTCCTGAGGGTTCTGAGTGAAACATTTGATATTCAACCATTGCTCGATTTTCCGTAATTGATTCACAATCGCGTAATAAGAGCAATTTTTTATATCATTTTGTTATGAAGTTAAAATGACGTAACTTATCACTATCTCGACTTTATTTTTATTTCCACTTCTCTTTATTATTGTTGTGCTGAATTTTACCAACGTCAGCGCAGAGAAAATTATTTTCATAAATAAAATACATAAGTAATTACGTCAGCATGTTATCCATATGAAGTAGCGAATTTGATAACATAGTAGTAGGCATTAACGACAACCTTGTGAAATTCATAGATAAGTTATACAACACAAGGTGACCCAAAAATTCGGCAATGCACTCTTCATTATTAATTAAATTGACCTTCTCATTGACATTAGGTTATTAATAAAAACGTAAAAGATTGCAACTTATTCTTGGATCGCACGACTTGTAATTAGAAAAAAATAGATATAAAGGTCACTTCTCTCGTCTGGGTAACGTCTCGAGTGCCTTAATTTTTTTTTGTTTTCTTAATTATATTTTTTTAGTTTATTTTCCTGACACAATTTTATGCAAACTTATATAATAAGGTAAATTAAAAATTAAATCCATGTTACAGTCCAATGCGAAACTGAGATTACTCATGTTGTTAACGTCAACTGTCTCCTTCATGTGAATCATTTCATTGTTTTTAGTAAATGAAACAAATTGAACCGTACCTCATTACATCACGCGAATGAACAAATAAGTACGTTAGGTAGGTACCAACTAAATAAATGAATGGTCACAGGATATGAATCAACTGTAGTGGGTTTATTTTACGCCACCGTAGGGATTTCGTAGCAGCTAACTCATGATTCACGTCATTCACAATATTATTCAGGGTTTATTGACATTATGTAAGTAATTTAATATTCTCGTTTATTACATTCCTTCTAAATCCTATTTCGAACTGCAATAGGGCAATAACCTCTAGAGTTTATACCATAAACGTACATACCTAAGTAAAATGTGCACTAAGTCTTTGTAATGTTAGGTAGGTAACAGCTGGTTTTAAACATCTTGATCGTTGCAAGAAGTTTTGTTATCAAATTCTACTTAAGTTGTAAGTTGTAACAATATCTCAGACATTCAGAATCTAAAATGGTTTGAATAAAATAGGTACTGATCATAATTAGGTATGTTATTTCCCAAAAAGACAAACAAGTTTTGTCCTATTATTGCATGGCCCTGCAGGTTTGCATATGATATCACTTAATATAATATTTGTATTATAGTTAAACAATTAAATAATTCATAGTAATTATTTGTTTAGCACGATATCAGTCCGCGATTGACCGACAAACTTATAAATTGCGACTTAAGGGTATCAGCTGGTTTTAAACATCTTGATCGTTGCAAGGAGTTTTGTTATCAAATTCTACTTAAGTTGTAAGTTGTAACAATATCTCAGACATTCAGAATCTAAAATGGTTTGAATAAAATAGGTACTGATCATAATTAGGTATGTTATTTCCCAAAAAGACAAACAAGTTTTGTCCTATTATTGGAAGGCCCTGCAGGTTTGCATATGATATCACTTAATATAATATTTATATTATAGTTAAACAATTAATTAATTCGTAGTAATTATTTGTTTAGCACGATATCAGTGCGTGATTGACCGACAAACTTATAAATTGCGACTTAAGGATTATGTCATTTTATATGAGTATCTGTAACTGCATTTGCATGTATATATTTATTAATTCCCTACAAATAGAGGTTCTACAGCATACCTACTACGATTACCAAGCGGTTAGTCAAGAAACAATTGGTGGTTTTAACCAGAATCTTGCACTGTTCCCTGGGGTGCATTAACATAACACCCCCACTAAAACAAAAATCCGCTTATCGCAACTGTTAGAGAAACGTGCTTTAAAAACTAAAGCATGGTCTCATTTTCATCCGGTACACTTTTGGCAGTTCACAGTCAGTTAGTCCTTATAATGTCAAGCAAATCTTATCACTTTGAAACAGTGTCGCTCGCGTCCACACGAGTAAGAGTTCAAGAGGGAGAAAGAAATCCATGGTTCCGGTCGAAATTGTAAAATCGTCTTTCAAAGTTTGTGGAGTTGAGTGTACACCACTCCAGTCCTGCATGATCGATTATCAACCAATCCATAATCAGCGGGTTCAAAGTCAAAGCATTATTGGGTTATACGTGACTCCTGCCCAACTTTGAACCCGCGGACGCGCATTTAACCGTAGGTATGTCTGAAAACTATACCGGATAGCAGTGATAATAAACGTCCTTTTTGTTATTCACAAATGTCGATAAAAACGGAATATCAAACAAATACACACATCAACACTGACTAGGGATATTTCAGGTTTAGTATCTTAACTTTAAAACTACTGGCCATTTAAAAACGATTTGATCGTCCAATTGTTCCTGGCACATTTTCTTGTCATTGTTACTGTATTCTATTTCAATTAAAAAAAAAAAAGAGTGACAGAGCCGGTAAAATAAAATTAACTTTATCACGATAAAAAAACAAAGCGCCGATCTCTTTGTTTTTAATAGAAATTATAATTTTCTAACAAGTTTGATAATTAAATTCATACAGATGGTTTGGTTGGAATGGATGGTTACTATACCATAGAACGCTGACATTTCTTTTTTCTCTTTTTCTTTCTTTCTTGAAAAACGTTGCCCCACACTAGGAATTTCTCCTGTATCGTGGGTGCGTTTACAAACATTTAAACTCACATACACAAACAGCCAGACCCGGAACAACTACTTGTAGGTCATCCGTCATACAAATATTTGTTCCGTACGGGAATCGAACCCGCGACACGCAGCGCAGCAGTCCACTGCGCCAACCGTGCCGTCAATTATTCAGAGAAGAGATGTTTAGAGCAATAGGCATCCTGGATCCAGAGCAACGATGCTGACGTCATTGGCACCAGTTAAAGATTCATATCAATATAGTGGCGTCGCTACCGGGCCACTGGCGAGGTGGCTGAGCGGCATACTGGGAATATTCGAATTACTACCGCAAGACAAGACTAATTTTTACAAATAACGGTGAAAAGACAAGCTACCATACATCTAGGCAATTAGTCTTGAAGTTAGAGTCGGAGCACCAGGTGCTGGTGAGCGATGAAACTATACGGAGGAGACTACACGAAGTCAACCTTCATGCTCGTAGACCACTTCGGATTCCAGCATTATGAGGTAAACGCAAAAAAATACATGAATAACTAAAATATTCCTAGATTGTGGTTGATGTGTGTATATTTCATTCTTTACAATATTCCTGATGTTGTTGGTAAAAATTTGATCGCCTGGGCGATTGGCATCGGCGATTTAACCCCCATCTATCAACGTCACGTCGCGTCGCGTCGTTCCGTTTACCTTTTTCGATTTTCCAAGTCATGAAGACCTCTCATTTTAAAATAGCAATTCAAGAAACTTGTTTCTTTTTCATAAACAACACAAACTTAAATAATAAAATAAACATAAATATGAGTAATAATGAGTAATAGTAGAGAGTGAGTAGTAGTATGAGTAATTATTATGAGTATAACATAATGTGTTTACCTACTTTTACCTACTACGTCTTCATTTCTGATGACGGTGACGGAGATGACGATGACAGAGCTCTATCAACAAGCAGATTTATATATATTTTTATTTATAATACAGCTATCATTACGAGTGTATGTACTCAATGCGATAGTGCGAACATTTGACAAATACATACTAACTTATTAACAATATAAATATAATATAAAGAACTAAAACTATTAGCTACTGATCATATTGACATTTTGTAAACCTCTCCAGTTGATACACAGTTTGTTCACGTTGTTAATATATGGTTGATAGTTATAATTCGTCGCAAAATATTTTCATAAATTGAAGGTACATATTATGTCAGCGGGATTGTCCGAAAGGGTTACTGCTACCCCGGAACATAAAGGGCGAAGGAAGGAACATGGGTGGGTTTTACTCAGTAAGAGTGTGGTAAGAGTCTGACACTCCCTTCCGCTCCACCCAGAGCGGGAGGGATCATTTGATGATTTCCCACCAGAAAAAAAAAAAGGTACATATTATTCATAAATATGATTTGGTGATTTTTGTATTCGCTATTGCAAAAATTATGCACTTTAGGAGCACTCACAAAGCCTCACCACACTGTATATATTGTATTATATAGGGTTAGTAACATTGTCCTGAAAACTAGTACTACTCGTAGTAATAGTTAACAACATGATAATATGACAAATGACAGCAGTGAATTACACACGGACAGTCCACTCTGTCAGCACTCATTTTCTGTTAGGGCTGGTCTGACTCAAGCCACCATCTACACGCCATGGCAACCCCATCAGTTTTCTGAACGTGTTATTAAATTGGACACGGAGGGCTCCATACAACACCTGCGAATATTTGTCCTAAAAGCTGCAAGTGTAGAAGGTGGTACAGAATGCTTTAAAGAGCGACACCTTTACGACTGCAGTACAACGTGCAAACCTGCATTCTATCATATCCCACACGCACGGAAAGACACGTTGGTTTAGCTGTATGGGAGCCACATCGAGAAGGTATTTTTTCCCACCTCAAAAACAATGTAGGTACTGACTTTTCCGAACGTTATACAATAACCCATGTTCAGTTGCGTAACGTTCACACGTGGTCGATTGTGTCCTAATACCGCCGAATGACGTGTTCAGCAGCACCATGACGTCCGCGTAACTTAAATTATATTATACACAGACACCGTCAATATGACATCCGACATGATGACTGCTAAGCGCCTCAACCAATATATAAATTGAAAAGGGCCCCCTGCCCTTTTCAATTTCAAGGTTAACCCCCTGTCTCACTCCACACTCCAATTGACATGGCTCCGACAGCACACCTGCCCACCGAACATTGTTGACCTGGTTTCCATACCAATTTATAAAGATACTTATAAGCTCGACAGGCAAGCTTGTAGCTTCAAGTTTTTTCCATAATATATCGTAGGAAACCAGATCAAAAGCTCTAGACAGATCGAGGAAGCAAGCGAAAACAGGTGTCCTTCTTTTTGTGTAGTACCTGACGGACTGCTTGAGATAAAGAACTTTACTTTCAGTAGAAAGTCCTGGCCGAAACTCGAACTGATTGTCGTGCAGCACAAGACGTTCGTTTAGTTGTGTATCAAGCGACCATCAAGCATCTTACTGACTGTGATCGCTAGAGAAATAGGCCTATAGTTATCCGCCCTTATCCGAAAGATCACCTGTTTTACGTTTAATAATAGGAACCGCGATCGTCTTCATTAGTTCGGAAGGCAAGTGAATGACCAATACATAAATTGTACTGCTGTACCAAAACCTTCGGTAAGTGAGGACCTGCGTATTGTAAATGCTTGATGCTGAGCTCGTCATGACCAGGGGACTTAGCTTTAGTCGTAGATCTGATGACCTTCGCCACATCTTTGGCACTGAAGCGTGTGTCCACCTCGCCACAACGGGTCTCAGCATCCAGCATCACACAAGAGCTCCCTAGTGGTGACTTTTAGACAAAATTATTTTTATTCAGATTATGTTATCTGAATTTTCGACGCAGCATGTTATGCTCAAATATTTTCGTTGTAATACTTTTGCATCATAAAATAAACTTTATCAGTGTAGAATTTCTTCTGGAAACTTATGATTCATCTGTATCTTGTAAAACAGTCTCAGTTACAATAACAAAACAAAATGTACCAAAATAAAACACTGTTCCTGTTCAACATTCTGCAGCAATGTTGAATGTGCTTACACAACAGTAAGTGCGCAGTTTTGCGACGGGGAAGTGCAATGAAGTCATTCAGGTAGTTCAGTTCATTTTGATGATTCTATTTTGAGGAACCGTAGACAAGCAACGGTAGCAATTGATCGTAATAGCCGGCAGTAAGGAGGTCATCGAGTTCAGGGCCAGCTCTTGATCACTGGAACACGTTTCGTATTTATGTACACAAAGTATTTAAACAATTTGTACGAACACGTGCGTCACAAAATACGATTAGCTCTCGTAGCACATTATGCTAATTATAAATATCGTAGTAGGAACAGTACTCATGGCCGTTCTATATATATACCTATTATGGACGGATTTTTATGAATTTATATTTAGAAATGACATTAACGAATTTTACTCACAACATATCTTAGAACATTGGACAGTGTCGTAGCTGAAACAGGTTACGAACTTGTAGTCCCTACGAACACTGATTGCACACGTTTTCAGCACTACTCTTTCGGATGTCACAAAGCTAACTAAGTACCTAAGTAAGTAGTATATTATAATATTGCAATTAGCCCTTTAAGTACGCACCTACTAATGATTGAGTGGCATCGAACGAAGTGCTTGATTGATGGATCATTGACAGCTAATAAGACTGAGCATTTCTAGATAAGATGTGAGACTGAGAATGTGGCGAGCGGCATGTCTGGGAATCTCTTGTTATTCACTTGTAAAGACTTGTAATATGATTAATTTTGGTTATCTCAAAGTTAAGGGTGTAATGGGCATATTTATAGCATTGTACCTAATAGGGGCGCGGGGAAGTATTAACTGTGCCTTTAGAAACTGGAGCGATATCGTGAGAGGTACCTAAAGGTGTTCAGCGTTTAATAACTTCGATTTTTTGAGCTTTTCACATTGTAGGTGGATAGTAATTGTAACAAAATATAGGTGCAAGGCATATTGCAGACTTTTCAGGGACTATTGGCATTAAGAAGTTAAAAGTAGACAGTTTCATTTGTCTTCAAATGTAGGTTAATCGTCCATCAAGGTGAGAACTAATTTTTAATTTGCAGCGAGCTATCTCCAAGCTCTGTCTGTCTGTTACATGGCAATTATAGCCAGTTGTTCACTCACAGATTGTACCTATATTGTTGTGGCATGAATCTTAGCTAATAATAAAATGATACAGAACTCTTAGTGCACAAGCACTTAAGACCAGCGGTTGGCAATTATTTGAATAAAAGCTAATTCATATTTGAGAGGCAGCTGATAAAAATAAGAAGGAACACGAGCTAGTCGTAATAGGCCACAGGAAAGTTTCTGTTGACAGTTATTTTCGTTTGGTTACGTTCCCAGCGTATCCAATCACTATCAGTAATATTGGCCAAAGTAGTTTGTTGTTTAGTAGTTTTAGTCTTCTTCATCTTAGCGTGTCGCTAGCAATCTAAATGGACTCGGCCCAGAATTCGGCCACTTGTTTGGCGCCATCATCAGCGTCCATCAGTTCCTGTAACGTGCAGCTGACAGGATACGCAGGACACGATATTATGTGATCCATCGTTTGTGGAACAGCACCACATTTACACTCCAAGGCGGAGTCTATGAATTTCCACCTGATCAGGTTTTTCTTGCTTTGGCCAACCTGGGTCCGGAGTCTATTTAAAGACTTCCAGGTTACCTAAGGCAACTCAGTTTTAGTAATTCCGACATAGGTTAGTAATAATAATAGTGCTCCAAACCGAATTTTGCCAATGGCAGCTAATTAGTGAATTTCAGTGGAGACTAGCCGACACGGGGGATATTATAGTGCACAAGCGTGTGCGCAGACACAGCTGCATTCACTCTTCCCTCACTCTCACTGTCCAATGGGACGGCAATCCGAGACGACCGGAGAGAGATCAGGCGCAGGACCAAAGGCTTAGTAACAGTGTTTTATTTACATGACCTATCGACTGGATTTATCCATACTCTAAGCTACGGCCCTGCTGGCTGCCCCATTGCTCTCGCGGTTGCAAGCGCGACCGCTGAGCGTGGGGTCCCGAGTTCTAATCGCAGGTCGGACAAAGTGTTATTAGGTTAGAAAACCGCCAACTTCCAAACCGCAGCCCGAAGTTTTGAAGTTGGCGGTTTAATACCCCCGTGCCTCGGAAAGCACGTAAAGCCGTTGGTCCTATGCCTGATCTTTCCCCGGTCGTGCCAGATTCCCGTCCCATCGGACTATGAGAGTAAAGGAACAGAGAGTGCACCTGTGTTTACTTACACACTTGTGCACTATAATATCTCCTGCGTACCTGGCTTATCTCCGCTGAGATTGGCCACCGTGACCGAAATCGGTTGGGACGCGTGTTAAGCTACGGGACACAGACAGTTACGATCAATCGCGATCGAACAACTTGAGCTTCAAATTAATCTGCTATTATTAAAAGTACTTTAATGCCCACACCTGTGGGCAGGGTCAAAATAACGAGTTTCAATTTAGGTCAAAACAATCACAACAACAGTTTTTCGAACTGTGTCAAAACTTAAAAGAATAAGTCTTAGTTAAAATATACTATTTTATATATATAGCTATATTTATTCATAGTCGTATTTAGAATCTAGGTCATCAAAGCTTTTCAGGAATAGAATGTCCCAATATGGCCATGCTTCGTAGCCTGGAATGGGTACCTAATCACATCTGCTAACTAGCCAAAACGTGAACATAAATATAGATACATTTACTATGTAGGTATGATACAGCTATTATGTAAGTAAAGCTGTGTCTCCTGCGCGTGTTTTTAGAAACATTACCTACACAAAAACCTTACACATAACCATTTGTTTTCATACACAAGCTGTCTCCTGCGTATTAAAATATTTTTAGATTAGTGTCAACCTTTTCTGTATTCTGAGGTGTCAACTATTCAGCGGGATTGTCCGAAAGGGTTACCGCTACCCCGGAACATAAAGGGCAAAGGAAGGAACATGGGTGGGTTTTAGTCAGTAAGATTCTGACACTCCCTTCCGTTCCACCCAGAGCGGGAGGGGTCATTTGATGATTTCCCATCAGGAAAAAAAAAATTGGTGTCAACTATTTACGACAATATAACCTCAAAACCTGTGTCAGCTGGAATTAGCTTTCAAAATGCTAAATGCTAGATGTGCGCGGTGCGCGGGGCGGTTGAAAATGACACAAACCCTAAATCGTAAGAAGAGAGAAACTCTTCACCCGCGCAGAGAAGGTTTTCCATGTAGCTCGGAAAACAAAAGCATCGTGTTTTCATACACACATGTGCATGGCCACGCCTCTTTGTTTTGACGTTTTTGTGTAAAAGACACGGCTTAAGATGCAGCTATTGTGTAAGCAAGCTCCAAAACGTTTCAGCGTTCTTTGTCTCCTTAAAAATCCTACTTACATCCATGATCGCTTTATCACACGGTACTTCTTTAAGTTACATAACACATAACATCTCGCCTGTATTCCCCGATGGGTTAGGCTGAGGTGTACACCCCTATTTCGCCAGTAGGCGGCCTATTGATATTGACCGGGCAGAGATCCAGACTCCGGGCTGCTACGAAATCCCTGACGAGAAAACCCGACCTGAGATTCGAACCCTCATGCTCAGCAGTAGCAGTTGCGACTACGACACTAACAAGAACGACCATTATGAAATTATTTGGGTAGACTCTTCTCACTATAGTAAAACAAGAATTAGTCACTGTTAATTTATTTAACTAAGGCCTGATTTCACCAATTTCATCTTTTATCCGTGGAATAAAATTGACGTCTGACAGTTCTAGTATGGACAAACTGTCAAACATTTTAAATTTATTCTTAGGATAATACTTATTCTAGTTTTTAAAGTTGTGGAATTCACCCGAAGTAATTAATAGTGTATCATTTTAGCTTTTCATTAATGTGTTTTGTTTAATGTTATTTTAGCTGTTCGACAACAACAAGGCGAGCTATCCATTAATTTTGTGGAGACAAGACACATTTGCGTAGGATCTTCGCATTAATTTGAGGAAGTACTTACATAAACTCGTTTAGTAGATTATTTGCGTTGTTCGTAATAAGAGTCTGTTACTCATACGACGCTGTAGGGTTTATGATGTGTAGGTAGTCATCGTCACACCTACGTGTAATATTATAAGGTCTAAAGTCTCTGTTATACGAATAACAGATACTTTAGACCTTATAATATTACACGTAGGTGTGACAAGTAAGTATTCGTGTACTTACTTGTTTTTGATGTATACCTTTTCAGTTGAGGAGCTTTTTGGCATCGTGTTGTAAGTTATTTAATACTTAAAGTATCAGCAGACAATTGTATAGAGGCGGAATTCATGCTATAGATATTTTCTAGCAGTCAACCTTTGGGTGATCCAGAGACAAACACTGGTAGGCGCAATCAAGAAAATTTTAGGAATAAATATTTCTAAATATAATGATACTCAGAAACCTATTAAAACTACCTACCTAACCTACTCATTATGTCTATCTTACATCGTAAAAAATTGCTTTTTATTAAACAAAATAATTTTGTCTCTACATTATTCTGTAAAAGTACTTACAGTGGATTTACCTAGTTTCAAACGCTGCAATCGGCGATTGGCAACTTTTTTCATTATTTTATATAATAGAATACCATGTTGTACCATACCTCCACCATCATTTACCAATTAATATATTCTTATGTAGGAGTCTTTCGTACTTTCCCCAACAAAAAATGAAAATTAAATTCATGACAAAAATCAATTTAAAAGCTGCGTAAAATTGTAAAAGTTTATAAATCTTACATAGTGACAGTTTTATGCGAATGCCCATGAAATAACCCTGAATTCCTTGACACAGTAACATAAAAAATAGCTTATTTGAGGTGGGCTTAGAAAATGTATGCATATAATATTTTAGGTTTGAAATACTTAACGCATCATTAATACAATTTTAACCAAAGTTTTGAAATATAAAAATAGGCAGACTAGATACTAATCCAATAGCAAATTGCAACCGATCAATACATCGATACATGAAGAGGGGAAATACTTGAAGGCAAACGATGGTTATTACGAAAATTGCTGAGGGTGGTTTATCGATCCTTTCCCAGGAAATACCAGCATACATCTATAATGCGGAATTACCGACAGAAAGGCTTTGTTTCATGCGTCGCCAACGAGTCGCGTCACTCGCGTCGAACGAACTTGTAATTTATTAAACACTTAGATACGATGATACAAAAAGTGATGATAAACAAAATATGTATGTACATTGTACATTAGGTGACGATAGATCATGGCCGTTCTTCGAACCCGGTAGAGCAACGTAAACACAAGTACATTGTAAACAAGATGAACCAGAAGTGATTACGCAACACTCGTAGACTTTGTCCAAGGTCTTCAAATCATACAACAAATTATCTTTTAAGTAGCGGTACTTCTGGTGTGACAGTGACAAATGGTATGTCATAATTACGAGTATGTGTGAAGGATTTACCGACGGAAAGAAACTCGTGGAGCAAATTGAAACTGAAAGTCACACGACACACAACGCATTGCCTTAACCACTGAAGACAATTAAAAGAACCATGAAATTCAGAAGATACATTTCTTAGAGTATAAAGAGGTGTACTTTACACTGTGGGTGTACTAAAAGGTGCATTTTCATGGTTCTGGATAAGAAAGAGCGCGTGTAAGAGAGTGTTAAAGTCGGGGGTTGCGGATATTGAAGATATAAATCACTATTAGTACCGCACTCCGCAGACAGACCGTATAAACTCGGTGCCACCGGAACGTAGGTACGACTTCAAAGTGTTGCAGCGTAACTTACCTAAGTGTCTGCCTAAACACTGAAAACCTGCACATTGTGTCACGTTGTTAGACAGAACTACACCCACTGACTGACATGTACTTGTAGCCTATTTGCGTCATTTAGCTTTCATGAATTACAGTAGGCAGTGTAGAGGTACGTATAAGCCAGTATGGTATAACAGTAGGTATGACTTTACAAATAAACAGATTATCTTTTCTATAAATAGTTTGGTCCTAATTATGAAATAACAACATAATCAAATGAAATAAATAAGTAATTAAGTTTAAATTGGATTGACATGAGGCGGTTTTATCATTTTTGTTTATAGAATTAGTTATATCATCTTTATTAATAATGACTGAATAAGGAACTGAAATGTATTTTTCTTTCGTTAATTAAAAACTTAACTTATGTTATTGTGTACTTATGTACTTGTTACACTTTACATACTTAATAGTTATGGGTGTTTCAATGTTCACTTACTGAACAGTATTGTTTAATCATAAAAAGCCTACAAAACTTACTTCGTACATCGATGTAAAACTTCATTCCAGTTTACTAACTATATACGCGTATATTTCCACCACAACATAATTAACGTAGGAAAATCACTATCGAACTAATTTGTTAGGACCTCACCCTTCACATTCTACGAGCAGCTACCTACAAACAAATAAATCAAAGAGTAAGTTTATTTTGGCAAGGAAAAAGATGACCAATTCATTCTGGCGACCTTGCGAAATCTACACACCTTCGGGGTTGCGCAACCACCCATCAGGTCAAGGGTGGGAAGGCGCCGGTCTCATTTTTGGCTACCTTACCTACGCATGCTCAATGCTAATTTTATCCTTCTGAAATAACCAGAATTGCTGCTGCTTCATTTAAGTTTTAAGAACCCATCTGTTTTTTTAAAGGTACAGAAACAGAAAGGAATGCTTGTTTTAATAAGCACGTTAGCTTAGCTACGTGCTACGAAATGCTATAATACCTACCTATATCTTATTTGTCACTAAAACCATGCTTTTCTTGCTGTGTCGTCACTATTTTTTATAATATGTAATTATTATACCTATATATCCAGGTCCACGAACCCATGTAAACACGTAGATACATGTAGAAAATATGAATTTATAATTAAGTATAAAACAGAATAGGTACTACAACCCAGTCCAAAGTTTACGAGAGCGAAATATCTAGAAGTTCGCTTATTTTTTTTTACAAAACAGGACGTGACAAAATTTTCTATTCAAAATTAATTCAATTACAATATAAATAAATATAAATTCGAATTGACGTAATAAATGAACAGCAGACATCGAGGCAATCGCCTCTTATTACAAGCCGACGCTTTATTCTGCGAACTCCTAGGTAGACAGATAAATAGGGAAGGAGACACGTGTGCGAGTGGGTGTCAGACTCGTAAATATTAAGGTGTTTTTTTTTTTTAATAATTCGACATTAAAGTCGTACGAGAAATGTCGCATAATGGTTTTGTTCAGACGAGTTTATTGGTTCCGTCCGAATGTAAGAATGTGCTCGCGGCGCAAAACTGCTTTTTGTGAGGCCCGACCTTGACCCGTCTGTTCACAGCCAAACCTGTTGTAGCGCTAAAAGTAAAAGCTTTCGCCAATCCAATAACTATATGTTTATGCTTAATATCATTTACTTTCGTTCATACTCACCTATCAATATTTTAGTCTGCTTAGAACAATGATTGATTAATAGCCTCCCTACCGATTTCGGTCACGGTGGCCAATCTCAGCGGAGATAAGGCAGGTACGCAGGATATAATAAAGTGCACAAGTGTGTGCGTAAACCTATGTGCACTCTCTGTTCCTTTACTCTCATAGTCTAGTGTTTTATATTTATTTTATCACTTGTATTTAGCACTTCTTTTAATAACCTTTAGTTAAAACGTGGACGAATGTTGTGGTCACGTGTTTGTTAAATCTTAGATTAAGTATTTCTCTGTATTTTGTAGCATGTAACTGTTTTTTATCCCTAATAAATAAATAAATAAATAGTCCGATGGGACGGCAATCCGACACGAATGATTCAGGTACCTAAAGCTTTTTCAAACGAGAGCTTTCATGTTTTTCCATAGAAGTTCTTATTGCTACGAACATTGTCGAAGATTTTCACTACACGTAATATTTTTAAGTGGTAGGTAGGTACCTATAGTCCTTATTCCGTTTCGTAACAGTCATGAATGAATGAAACACCCTTTTACGGGTATCATATATTGTGGACGTAGGTATCGATGGATTCTAATAATTAATTGTTTAATAACTTGGTACAGATGTAGAAGCATGATGTCATCGCGAACGAAAGCTCGTGTTTGCGCAATATTAAGATTATCTGTAGATACGTTCAGTCGTAGGTACTAATTATAATTGATTTATGTCTTAAAAACACATTTCAAAGTTATAATATTATATTTCATGGAAACCGCCATACGTTTTGTGAAAAAACATAAAAAGTTATTATGTTTTTTCACAAACCCGTTTAATCAAATTATAGCTATTAAATCCTATTTTTTGTAGAGGCTAAATTTCTCATCCTAATCTAGAGACACTTCCACTGGCATCCTAGATTCAGTGTTTATAGTTAGTTGGTACAGGCCATGCTAATGAGACATTCAACAGTGCAATAGTGTTTAACCCATTATAATACTTACCTTATAAGGCTGAACAAATTGTTATTTGTTATCTGTGTTTATTTGATGCTGTTATAGGTACTCCAGGCTGCCTAAGATGGTTCGTGCAAACCTACTGACGCAGACGTTCGCCAGTGAAATCTGAAGAGGAATTGGCTACGAATTGTACTCAGAAATAGGCGAACGTCCAAAGCAACAACTATTTGTTTAAGCTTATGTATAATCAGCCTATAACGTTCCCACTGCTGGGACACAGGCCTCCCCTCTGTGAGAGAGAGTGGACCATAATCCACCACGCTTGCCCAGTGCGGGTTGGTAGATATCACATGTCTTCGAATGTTTTGGTTTTAGGACATGCCGGTTTCCTCACGCTGTTTTCCTTCACCTTTTTGAGAGCAGTGGTGATGAAATAAATTACACAAAGTAAAGTGCCTGCCTGAGTTCGAACCCACGACCTACAACTCGTAAGTCGGGGCCGCTACCACTGGGCCACCACTGCTCTATTTGTTTGTTCTAACTAATTCTGAGAACAACAAGCAAATAAAACGCGGGATAAAAATACCCATTTCTGACGTAACTTAGGATGAAGACCTCAGTTTATCTGTGGGGATAAACAACTATGATGAATGCTATGTTCGAAGAATCTAGACAAACATCGCCGTTTTTATACCTAAATGTATAAAAATAACAACAAATATGTTTATGCTTTCATCGTAGTAAATAAATCGATTAAAAGGCATATGTGTACACTGTACATGTAAAAACGTTGTACGCCATGCCTTTGCATATCCAAAATAATAACTTACAATATTTTTGATTTATATTAATTTCGGGCTAGCTCTTCCCCTAGGACATCTACCAGGCCAGAGCAAGGGCTTGGTAGGTGACCTAGGTGTCTTAGATGTACTCGTAGGTGTATTTAACAAAACAATTGAAACAGATTCTATGTCTATTAGTAACGTACCTAAATAAAAAGATCAGTTTCATGATCACAAGTGGGACTTGCACAACTGTATCCGATTGCTATAACCATCATTCAGCAACAGTTGCGAATTCATAAACGTGATATATTGCTAAAACAAATGTTCATTTATTTAGATCAAGGACATGATTTTTCTGCAATCTGTAATTCCGTACAGACGTCAGCTAAATTCTGTTCTGTTTAAAAATGTTATTTGTAGTCGCCTTGATGTCAGGAATTATATTAGTAGCGTGCTCGATTTTTACTTTAGTTGAATGTTACGAAAGCGTGTAAAATTAGATGATGTTAGTGACCTTACGCACCGCGACCGTTACGCAAGGGTCTGCAACATTACTCAATGATTGATTTGCCGTCTGACTGTCAATTGTGATCATGTAATTTGTGGGTTTTTGGGGATATATATCGGGTTTCTCTATAAATATTCTGCGTGGAGAAAGTTACCTACGTTGTAGTATTACGCAGTTTAATTTGTATCTGGTTATAAGATATCACACCACTCGTTAAGTAGAATGTTTTCTAAGGGTTTTGAACTTAATCATCATACAATTTCAAAATCAGCGAATTGACAAAGAGCTTGGGTACAGCGATTCGCCTCAACTTCAGTCAACACAAGGATCACTTTATTGGCCAATCCCAACAGGCCTGAGCTTGCTAAAATCTGCTAGTCATGAATAGGCGTGGTCATTACGCAAATCATTTTCATCCGATATTACTTATTCGTTAAAAATGTATTTGGTGTCCATAGTGAAATGAATACATACAGGGTGATTGGAAGATGGGTGCAAAGCTTTAAGGCGAAGATAGTACAGACAATTTAGAACCATTTAAGCCATGGTTGTCTTAGACGAAGTCTTACCAATTTTTTTTTACCTAATTTTTATATATTTTTTTTCGGTTTGACACTATTGACAGCTCACTTTACGCTCACTTCATCTAAGTTTTCACGGTGAGATTTTTACAGAATAGATCGGCTGTACTTTTACTGTAACTGTCAAATGAGATACTTTAAACTTCATGACTACACTGATACAAAAATCATTTGAGGCAAATCACATACCTACTTTAAATTTTATACTCAGTATTTAAAATTAGTGATTTTGTGACTGAATATAATATTTGGAAATCCTGACCATAGGCACCTGTTATAATATCTTTTGACTTTTTGAAAAAAAAAAAAACCTTCCAAACGTGTGTGTGATCTCTGGCCACATTTGCCCCATATTTTACCTTATAAAAACAAACAACTTGGGCGATCGTAGCATTAAGTTATTATGCTTGACTGGTCGCTTACGCGATTGCCTTGACTGAAAGCGTCTTCTATACACACTTTAAAATCATACGGTGAAAATACGAAAGCCTTTAGTCAAGGTTAAAATAATATGTACGTACTCGTATATATTATTGTAGAAATTAAATTAAGGAAAACTGCTTTCTCAAAGTTGTTTCGACGATGTTAAGGTAGCACCCCCAAAACCCACAGGAATAGTTGGTAGGTCCTACCTACGAGGAAGCAGTGATGCTCAATCTTCCTAGAAACTTAGCTGACCATAACAAATCATCATCATCTACAGCCCGACGTCACCCACTGTTGAGCCTAGGCCTGTCTTTTCACGTGCCAATCCCAACGCTTCAGTGCTAGCCCCATCCAGGTTCTACCCGCGATGATAACAATGTGCTCCGCCCATCTCGCTGCCGGTGTCAAAACACACTCCATTAAACAAATAGTACTAATAAATACTGCACCACATTTCCTATCATAGTAATTTCGCACGCAGGTAGTAAAACAATTATATAGCTTGTAATAAAAGCATCACCAGGACGCAAGGCGACCCCGGCATTGATATACTAATAAGGAAAACGATGTATTTGTAACTAAGTGCTACCATTTTGTTTATATTATTTATTGTTTAGTGATGGTAAATGTCTAAAAACTAGGTATCGATTGTAGCTGTCTGAAATGTACTTATCATTTGTACAACCTTGTATAAACTATTGAAAATATTTAAATTTTTATTCGTAGCATTAAAATAATAATTTATTATTTTAATATTGACAGTAGGTACCTAAAAATAAAGTGGGTAAGTAGATACGTTTCTACAAAATCACGCTTATTTGAATGAAAGATCAATACATATCGATTCGATCGATCGATAAAACGTTAAATATTGTCCAATCTCTACATTTAGTAATAAGATCACAATAGTCTATTAATTATTAACGTTGTTAGTGCTAGTACTAAGTACATAAATAATAGCAGCAATAAATGTTCACTCAATCATTTAGATTAGACAGATTTTGCTCCATATTTTCCGTATGCAATGATACTTAGTTAAGGAAATTTATCGTTTTAGGGGAAAGTTATAGAAATACAGGGTGGCAGGGATCGACTCACAACCTGTTACCATGGATTCAGTACATGTTTCTGGACCACCCTGCGCTAAAATTTTTGGTCAGTTATTTTTTTTTTAATCTGATGTTTCCTACAAATGTTCAGTAGGTACCTACGCGGTGAAAATGTATGGAACAGCACTAGGAAGTGGTGAAGGGCGGGCGTTTTTATGTAATTTTGACGTCCGAAAAGTACTGATTCTCAGCCTAACAAAAAAGTTAAAGGCAAAACAAAAATACGTAAAATAATAATTATTATATTCTATACCTACGTCTAGTGTTACTGCAGGGTAATCCTCGTTTCTGTCCTAAATTATTTTCCTGAACTTTCTTCGTGAAATACCACACATATTTTTGAAATAAAAGTTGTTTACCTAAATTATGATTTTATAATACAAAAAGTCAATACAAAAATTCGATTAAATTAAAACATAAATCCCCGCCCCCGCACTATGCCCTTGCTCCAAACATTGTAATTTCATTCTATTTCTGGGCAGAAGATACTTACCTACAACAAAAGGTAGATCTATATTATTGAGCATTTATCAATCCCGTCAAAAATAATGTTAAATCAAACTAGGGTTTCCTGTCACGTCCATTTAAATGTTTACTTCTTCCACTAATTAACAACCGTATCCTGTTCAAATACTTATAGGTCCTGCGCAGGTTGCAGATTCACGTGCACTCACATGTAGGTGCAAGTGAGTGGCTCTCAATAGATGCACTCCGACTAGGTAACAGACTGGTGTAGCCATTGTTCATGTATACGAGCCACAACGCGGTCAATGTCTCGTGTTTATCATCGGAAAAACACGGGAGTTCCATTTTTTTCATATTTATTTATTTACGTCATTCTATTCTCATATCTATAAAACTGGAATGAGAAAAACGTATGCGGTCGGAGGACCCCCGTCAGTAACGAAGTTCCTTACGTCACAGATTACTGAATGCTTACTTGTAGTCGCACGCCGCACGCACACACACTCGCACATAAAACATTTCACACACAGATGGAGAAAATAAGTGTGAATTTAATACGTGTTTTTAATACAGAGCCATCTAGTAGATATAAGTTTTTAGAAGCTTTGATGAAGTTGTCGCCATCGTGGATTTTCATTTCGAACTCGCTATCGGCTTAAGCACACTCGAAAACCATAAAAACGATACTTATGACGAACAATTTGAAAATTTTCGCAGCCGCCATCTTTGATTTTCATTTTGACCTCACTATTGGCTTTAGCACTCTCGAAAACCATGAAAACTATCTGAGAGAGATAGCCGCATGGAGAGGGCATAAAGAAAACGCGTTATGCCAACCATCCATGCGACTATTCCGATTTCTACCAGTTCACTGCTACCGCAAGCCACGTTAAAGAATTTCGTTCCAAAAACGCTATTATTTTACAGCACGGTGGTTGATACGGTCACCAAACTGCTCATCGATACTAGAAGGGATCCCTGACATTAATGGAAGAAGGATTAGGATTAGGACTAAGGGTTTAGCCGGTAGAAGCCCTACGAAACCTTCCGTGTACCTTAGGGTGAGGCAGATTACCCCATAAAAAAGTGTGTGTGGAACCTACAACGATCATGTCGAAATGTGATATCGCGCAGCGATTATGCATTCAAGGAAATTCGCATAAATAAACCTGATTATTTATGTCCGATTACATAATATAAAAACCTTCTACGCAAAAAACCAAACATTTTGGAATCCCCCGTGAGAAAGTCTTATTGATAATAAGACTTTCTCACGGGGGATTTTTGATTATGTTATTTGCCCGTTTCCGACAGGCCCGTAGGCGCTGTAATATTGCCAAGCTTGATAAATTTTCTCGAGATTGTTTGTTTGTGAGCGGAGAAGTTAATATTTGTGATATTATTTCAGCAGTTACTTATAGATATTAAAAACATAAATTTACGCCTATTTCCCGTGGGGTGTATGCAGACACTACAGAACCCCACCTGCGCTACGATCCTTACATACATAGGTACTCCTTTTGCTTCGTTGGTTTCATAATAATATTTTTGTCCATATTCGTGCCTCGTCCGTAATAATATTATAACGTATGAAAATTCGTGCCATATGTAGTAGGTAATGTAAAAACAGAAAACACTTTCGTCGTTAAATAAAATTTCAGAAAGTGAAATCTTTTATGCTTTTTATTGGCTGTGGGTGTCGTAACCTAGATGTTCAAATCTAGGCAATCATTTTTATAAGACAATGAGTGACAGTGTGTGAGTGAATGAGTGAGAGACAAAAGCATCAATTTAGTCGTTTAGATTGTCTAAACGGCTGAAGCTAAAATCATTAGACACTTGCTGCGAATCGGAAGAGGGATCACTATGCACTGCCTGTTATTTTTAGAACATTGGGAACGGCTCGGTCTTAAAATCTTTCGAACTGTTTGATCCACATATAAATGGGAACAAAAGTACTTGAAAATCCTACTGGAGTTACTGGACGTACTAGTGGAACAAAGCAGTTGAACCAACAGTCCGAAATCCTCAAAAACCGTATTAAAAAATTTCGGTGGTAATTACCGATTTCAACATTTCGGTGTGCACAGCTCTATGCGAATAGTAAACATCGAGCAAATGTCAGTACAATCGATGTGCATTCAGTTGCGCCATTCGATGACGTCACATCACAAGGATAATAGTATTCACCTTGACCTTAGGCTAATGTCAGCTCGGCGCCTGCGCGTCCGCGCGTGCCCGCACTTATGTAATTATTTGTGATAAGCTCTTGCACAGGAAATGCAGCTTGCATACAGCTTGCATTACGTCATCTGTGCTTATTTTTAATAACATAACGTAGCATCACGAATGTAATTCCCGAAGGGCTAGGCAGCGGTGTTCCTGTAGTACACTCAAATTTCGCCAGTTATGTTTAAAATAGGGGGCGAGCCTCTTGCCATCAACCGGGCACAAATCCAAACTCCGGGCTGCTACTGAGAGGTTCTGTCTGGAAAAATACGAAAACTGTGTCCGACCTGGGAATCAAACCCATGACCTTATGCTCAGCTGTAGCACTTGTAACCACTAGACCAACAAGGCAGCAGTATCCTTTATCTATGTTTAGTAGTGATAATTATTCCAATCTTCCAGAAAGTCATTGAAGCGGACTTTTCAAGGTTTTTGTTCAGCAGAGAACGTTTACGGGCTGATAACCTTGACGTACTTCTCAATGTCAGCTTACGTTTCAGTAGCTTCAAGATCTATTATTATTAAACTGAGTACCTATTCGTACAACTAGATATCAGAGGGGCGATTCCGGTAATTTTTAAGATCATTCACATTTTAATTTCAGTCACAATCTGCCAAAAATTGTACCTCCCTGTTTTTTAGACATTTGATTTTCGCCGAGATGATTTTGCGACTAGAATCTGAACGTTTTTAATTAGGGAAATTGGCCTTCATATTAGGTACCTATGGTAGACAAGTTCCTATACGATATGAAAAAAATATTGTAGTGGCTCTTAAAAGCTCCTACTCGTAGATTTTTTCCAAGGGAAAAGGATGCTCTAATTTTCAGCATTCACTTTTTTAAACTATTATTCATTCGATGCCCGTAACTAAATATTTTCTTCTGTGTCCGAATTCCAATATTTGAGTGAAGTTGGTGAAAAAAGGTAACAAGGCAAGAAGGCAAGGCAGGTCAAGGCATAATCATAGTTTTTAATCTATCATTCTGGTAATGTGTGTCGGTATGTGAAAATAATTAATACATCTGTCCTTGCCTAATTTTTTATAATTTGTCCCTATAGTAATTTTATTCTATGTACATCGTTTTCACACATAATTGTATACAAAATATTGTAAAATATTTTATGGAGTTTCTGGCACATTCTTCTCGCTCCATACGAAACTACCTTTTGAACGCACCTAGAATCAATTCTATTTCCTTGTAAATGACGTTCAAAAGTAGCCTACTTGAAATCAATAAATCATGTGACTTTGACTTCGGTAAAAAGTTTTCAGTAAACGTTTCATTGAGCCACAGAAACAATTTTGACTTCTAAACTCATGCAGTATTTTTCATGTAAGTATGTTTCCTTTTCGTCGTGACGTCGTCTTGTCGTGACCTAAAAATGGAACCCGTCACCAACATAATCCAAAAATTTGCTGAGGACCATGAACACCGACTCCACCGACATGTGAACATCGAGGCAATCCAGCTGTTAGACGAAGACTAAAACAAAGAAAACCTTTTGAGTTAGTGTAGCTGTAGTGTAAAAAGTGTAGAAATTATAGTGACATTGACACACATATAACACACGAACAAAAAAGTGCTTATATCATCATAACGGACTCTAAGAAAGTGGAACGGACTTGTGTAAAGTACAATCAACAATATTCTAAGTCTAAAATAATTATCACGTAAAAAATGAAGCTACATTTAAATTGCTTATTAGTCTTTTATGCTAGATTGAGTGAATTATTAAGAACCTGGTTCATTTTAATAAAGGATAAAAAAAACGTATGTTTTCTTACATAAATGACCTTATTGATCCACCGAAATTAAAACATATTTATTTTACATATTTTCATGAACTCTCTTAATCGCGGGTTAAGGTTATAATAAATAAATATTATGTTTGTCGAATCATAATTGAGTGGATATGAGGGATATGCTTCATGTGTTTGTACTAACGAATAAATAAGCATTTTAGATTTACTACGAAAATTAAAGTTAACCATAGCACTACCGTGCATCGTGAGGAAACCGGCATGTCCACGAACCAAAAATTCGAAGACTTGTGACATCTACCAATCCGCACTGGGCCCGCGTGGTAGATTACGGCCCACTCCCTCTCACAAGAGAGGAGGCCTGTGTCCCAGCAGTGGGAACATTATAGGCTGATTCATCATCATCTGCCTAGCCTTTTCCCAACTATGTTGGGGTCGACTTCCAGTCTAACCGGATTCAGTTGAATACCAGTATTTTACATGGAGCGACTGCCTATCTGACCTCCACAACCCTTTTTTTTTTTCCTGGTGGGAAATCATCAAATGACCCCTCCCGCTCTGGGTGGAGCGGAAGGGAGTGTCAGACTCTTACTGACTAAAACCCACCCATGTTCCTTCCTTCACCCTTTATGTTCCGGGGTAGCGGTAACCCTTTCGGACAATCCCGCTGAATACGATACCCCTTGGTAAGACTGGTTGTCAGACTTTCGGGCTGATTATGTTATGATTATGTGAGTGAGTGTGTGTGTGTGTGTGTGTGAGTGTGTGTGTGTGAGTGTGTGTGTGTGTTAGGGTGTGTGTGTATGTTTTTTGTGTATTGTGTTGTGTAATATGGTTGTGTTTATATATTTATGTTCTGTAATTTGTATGGTGTACAATAAAGAGTATTCTATTCTATTCTATAGCACTACCGTTGAAGTCGGAGGGTATGTAGGTACAGTAAACAGGTGTTACGTATTACGATGTAAATCAAAGTGAAATAGGTAAGTAATTTTCAAAAATATCATAATTACGACAGTCAGAAAATATCGCAATGAAACTTATTTTTATTGGTCCATGAAAACATTTACAAGCAAGTTCACAAAAAGAAATTAGAGGATTTTTGTTTTTTTCTAATAAACATATTAATAAGACTTGTTAGAATAAACCACTTCTTCAATTTAATAATCTTCTTTTTGCATTTTCCTTGACAACACTATTCCAATCAAAATTAAAAACTAAAACTAATTCAGTCGTTTATACAAAAAAATTACCCGACTAAAATTAATTTAACAGTCAATAAAACTAAATTTACACTCATAGTAGGTCATTATATAGTTACACAGACTTATTATATAGTTACGAATTATCAGGATACCTAACCGAAGCATACCATGCATAGTCTAAACTAAGAGCGCCATAAATCAAGAATGAGAGGAACCCATGGTGGAACGCTGGTAAACTCAGAGATACATTACGTAAGCAATTCAACAGAGCCAAAAACACCAGAGGGTGAATTCTCGTAATTTTAAGAACGTTCACAGTCTGGTCTCAGTCTCAATCTGTCAAAAATACCTCTAAAATCCCAAAATTTTTGACAAGTTTTTGACGTTGATGTTGCTGAGCTGAACTCAGCGACAGAGCTCAGCTCAGCATCTTGCGACTAGATTTTGAACGTCTTTAGTTACAAGAATTGGCCTTCTGACTCCCAGACGACTGGGAGCAATACAAAGATACCCAATATACATATAAAAAGTAAATCAGAACTGATAGGAGAACAGCATAGCGGAAATTCTGTAAATCCATCGAGACAAATAATTAAGGTTAATGATCAGGACAGAACTCTCGGCGCGCTGGCAAAACCCGATAACTCATACAAGAACCGAACCGATTATCTTCACAAAAAAAGAGGAAAGTGACGACACTACAACTACCACGATTCTTTGTAACTACCCTAACCCTATCGACTGAAACCAAATACCTGAGCATCTTTTTGGACAAACATCTGAATTGGGCAAAACATACCAACTACATCACTACAAAAATCTTACTGGCTATAGAGAAAACCGTTGCGCATGTGCTCTTTGAGTGTGCAGGCGTCACCAAGAATTAGAACAGAAACCCTCGCGTCATCCTGATCGTTTATAGATGTTCTTACCAGACCAGGAGTACGTCTCCTGGTCTATTCTGCGGCCATCGGTGGTTTAGCCTCCTACCTGGGCTTGACCCACGCACAATGATCCACCTGAAGGACTAAGTGAGGAAACCAAACCCTCTAACATAGAACATAGAGTATGTAATTTTAAGGACACTTACGGAATACTTTATGGAGTGATCTGAACTGAAAAGAAACAAAATGGTTTTGTTCTACCAGAAATCGAGGAATACGTCTTGATTATTATGAGCATGTCCAGTAATTTCTCAATTTTATTATAACCTTGCGCGTATTGTGTTATCACTGTCAAAAGCTTCAACCATTCATAAATATTAGTGATACTTCAAGATCAAAGTGGCGGTTAATTGTAAACATCACACACATCAGATAATAATTTTAATAAAATAGGTAGTTTATTTATTCCAGTGTTACTCACAAAAATTGTAGGTACCTACCTACTTCTGTATTTTTCTCGTTTCTTGATAAAAAAGCTATAAATTTGTCATTCATTTAAAGTTGTCGTGCAATATGTGCTGTACCCGTTCAGGCACATAAATAATAAAGTAAATGTTTTATTAAAGTGGTAATTTTCACATGACATAATAAAAAGCTTATCACTGAAGCATAGACAAGATTCCATCAAGTACAGTTACCAGAATACACACAAGTAACTGGCACGCAAATACTCGTACAGCGTTGATCGAAGGTCACAACTCTATAATTAGGCTGAAATTCTAGCTCTTAATTTAATTACGCAAGTATCTAGCTACTAGCTACTGAAGTCTTGAGACGGAGGTGGAACGTGCACCAGTAGCTGCAAAAGGTTTCTGAGAAAATGATGACAGCATTTTCTTCCTGCAGTGTTTACAGAAATCTTCTTTTTTCGTTGACAACATCATCATCCAACTTCACTCACTGCTGGGCATGGGCGTCTCTTTCTGTGCTGTTTCTGTGTTTCCAGCCTCATCCAGGCTTTACCCGCGATGGTAACAATATCGTCCGACCAACATCTCGTCTTCCAGTCCTTGGACGCCACTCTGTCACAGCCTTACTCCACAGGTCATCACTTCGTCTTGCCAGGAACCCTGCCCAACTCTATTTGAGTTTTATAATACGCTTTCCGATTTCGAAGACCTTCGTACGTCTTTGTATTTCGACGTTTTTAACTCGGTCTATTAGCCTGATGCATGACACGTTACATGGCTCTCTGTAAAACTCTCAGCCTGTACACAGCCTCCTGCGTGAGCGTCCACAACTCAGCACCATACGTCATGGTGGGCAGAACAAACTGATTATAGAGGCGGGACTTCAGACATTGTGGAATTATAGCTGAGCTCAGAAGGACATTAGTTGGTATTGAAGCAATACGGAGGCATCCGGAAACTCATTATTTTAATGAAGAACAATTCAATTGTTAAGTACGAGGTATATTTTCTATTCGTTTTCCTCTGATAGAGACAGATTGCGTGTCAACAGGAATCAACAGTGTAATCTAATGACTTTTTCACACCACCTGCTCGAAAATGTCAAATTATATTATGTCAAGCAACCTTAACCTAAAGTGAGTCATTAGTGGCCGGGCGCACAGCCGGTCAATAATGTTATACTGGATTTCATTATGACCCGCTGGTCAATAATGTGATTTGAATTTGGAATCTCACATGCTCAGCTAAATTGGCAGTATAGTACTAACAAACACCCTTTGGTGCCAGAAAGAGGAAAGCTATTCTCGATACCCTTACTACGCGTGGATGATATTCTCGATTTCCTACAAAATCATAACGACTGCTTCTTCATATCGTAGCCATGTTTTCGAAGACATAATATTGTAAGAATAATTAGATAACTACGAACCATTTTTTAAAAGGAATGGAATAACATTAAAACTGGCATTAATAATAACAAATACCGTACCGCGCCGTAATACCGTAATAGTAATTGGCTGTAACATTAGGTAATTTATTTTAAGTAAACTGCGCAAAGATTGCTGTGGATTTTGTGAATAAATAAATAAATAATAAAACCTATCTATACTACAGTCGATTTATCACATTTTATCAAAAATACTCTATTTTCACGAGCGTCTCCAATGACGTTATAAATTCAAAATGCATACAGCCAATCATCCAAAACCATTCTACCAGCCCTGTATAAAGCTTAGTTTACACAAACGCCACTTCCATGAGAGTGATATCAATAGACACACACGACAAAACCGTAGAAGAGACTTTTTTTTTGAAAATCGAATTGATCGTGTCTTGGCTACTTATTGGTAGACGCAATAAAGGCGCGAACTTTTGGCATTTAAACTTTAAATTTATCAACAAAGTATTATAAAATGTCGAGTGATGAAAGTGATTGTACTCCTGAATTCATTACAACCGAAGTTAATAATATTTCCAATGATTTACTGCCGGAAAAGTCAAAGGAAACTTATATAAAAGCCTACGACAATTTCCAAAAATGGAAAAGTACGAAAGGCATCAAGTCCATTTCGGAACCAGTTCTATTAGTGTATTTTCAGCATTTATCTTGTACTCAGAAGTCAAGTAGCCTATGGTGTACTTATTCAATGCTTAGGTCAACAATAAGCATGAAACACAATATAGACATCAAGACATACGCTAAGCTATTAGCATTTCTAAAGAGGAAATCGGAAGGTCACCAATCAAAGAAATCGAAAATTTTCACACCTATGAATGTTGAAAGTTTTTTAAATGAAGCTCCTGATCATAGTAATCTTGCCGTAAAAGTAAGTACATAATTTTATTTTTAACTAAATAAAATACAGCATGGTAGCAAATAGCAACAAGAACGCTTATGTATACTTACTGAATTTACGTATGTTGTTAGTAAAATTTATTTTTATTTTTGTTACAGGTGGCTTTAATTATTGGAGTGAATGGGGCTTGTCGTTGTCAAGAAATGGTAAACATGAAGGTCCAAGACATAGAAAAACACTCAGAAGAGTTGTTATTGATTAAGTTGCCAGACACTAAAACCAAAAGGGAAAGGTCATTTGTCATCCGCAGAGCATATGTAAAGGTTGTGGAAAAGTATCAAGCTCTGCGGCCTCCTAACATAAACACTAACCGAATTTTTGTAGCGTTCAGTAGTGGAAAATGCACCCGTCAAGTGATTGGGAAGAACAAAATAAGTGCCATGCCGAAAGAAATTGCCAAATACTTAGGATTACCAAATATCGAGCTCTATACGGGTCATTGTTTTCGTCGAACGTCGGCTACACTGTTGGATGATGCGGGAGCAGATATAACCCAAATAAAACGCCATGGTGGCTGGAAATCGGATACAGTAGCGGAGGGCTACATTGAAAATTCTGTACAAAACAAAAGTAAAATAAGCTGTCAAATTGGTAACAGCATCACTTTAAAAACGTCATCTGATTCTTTTTCACCACAACCTTCAACATCACACCATCACATTCCATCTTTCCCTGAGCCTCATGCACCACCTTCACCAACTTTCACCACCCAAAATGCTCCTCTGCAAATACAAGATTCTGAAGCATTAACGAGCAATACTCAAATAAATTCCACGTCAACATCTCTAAACGAACCAAATAAAAACTTAACTTTATCTTTGCACAACTGGACTAATGTCTCAAATGTTACCATTAACTTCAATTAATATGTAAGTGCATATAACTAACTAGTTCTAAATATGTTATTCTTATTGTTTGTTTATTTAATAAATACTTTGTTTTTCGTACTATGGCTATTAATTTCTCACAGTAGGTGTAAAAAGTAGAGTATCCTCCTCTGGGCTAAAGGTGTCTTTGCCTTGGGCTAGCTTGAATCCCTCGCTGCATTCAGGATTCATGTATTAACTCCCTCGCTTCGCTCGTGAGTTAAACTCTTAACTCCCTCACTGCTCGGGAGTTAAATCCCGAATCCTTCATTGCGCTCGAGATTCAATATGACGCCCGTGACATAAGACACAACTTTAGCCCCTCGGTGCATAATCTACTATTATGTTTTCGACATCTAAATGCAAATCTTGTTCAATTGTTCAAGATTGTATCTATAGAGCTCTTATTTTGCTCTTGAACGGATTTTTTTTACAGTAGACGTTGCTGTGGAAGATGACTAAGTAAGTATCATCAACTCACCCTATTGTAGTCCACTGTTGGACATAGGCCTCATCCAAGCTGCGCCACAACACGCTGCGTCCACCATCCGCATCTAACCTGACCCATTAGCCACCTTTTAAACGTCGTCGGTCTATCTATGTAGTTGGGGGCTATCCCACACTACGCTTGCCGATATCGCAGTCTCCACGAATGAATTACACTAGTGCGAAAAATAATAAAATTGAGAGCAATTCATAGTGTTTATTTTCTTTCTCTTGCATTTTTTATTTACTACCCAATGCATGTTTTATACAAACGGTCATTTTGTTAATAATAATAATAGACTCCAATTGTCCAATATCAAGGCCAGTATGAATGGCTGTCAGTCAGCGCTGCGGCGCAGGCGCAAGTAACATTGCATGATCGTTCATCCCCTTCAACCTTGACGATTAGTTTCGGATGACGGGCTTACACGTGGCAAGCTTAAAGGTACGTTCCACAAAAATTATAATATAGAAAGGATTTTTTTTTTCTAAAGGTTATTACAGTATCCTAGATAATCGGACAAGGTGTTACTTACATTAAATTATTTATACTTACTCATATGGTTAAGTAGGCACAGTTAACCAGTACGTAAGTACTTTCTTATCCATTTCAGGTTGGAGGGTATCATTGGGATTAATTAAAGTAATGATTAAACTTCAAAGAAAATTGCGTAATTAATTACTAATGAATTGATGTCACACTATCTGAAGCTTGCTGGTCTACTTTTCTAATTTAGGAGAAACAAGAAGAGCTGAAATAAATACCACCAACCTGCTATATTATGTAAGAAAACAAACAATTGTATCTAACGCGGTATCAGAAAAACGACGCTGAATCAAAACATGAGTTAAATAAGTATAGCTGAATGAAGAAGCAAAACAAATATTATCTCATTGCCTACTCCTATATCAGTTAGAGTAATGAAACTCCACCTTAAATCCTTGAACTTGTGTAGTAAGGTCAAGCGCCACGTGATTATGAAAAATATTCAATAGGGTCTCCCTTCCGACCTTTGAATTTATTTTAAATTACGAGGTCAACATCATAAAAGGGACAACCAGTTTTTATCAAAATAGGTATTATATAATCTATAGAATGTTTTATGAGCACATAAAACGGCGAAGGGACACCCCTGTTGGTTCCTAAAGCGAGTACCATAAACACGAGAATTGAATGCTGAAGCCTACAATGGTCCTCAGTTATGCAAATCGCAGAGTTGTACAATCCATTCAGTGCGAATTTGAATAGGGAACGATAAATACTTTTTTATTCTTTTAGCTAAGGGCCTTTTGAATTTGGAAGTAACGACCACTTTATACCGGACTAGGGTTGTCACTAAATAATGCGAATTGTAGGGACTGTAGTCTGAAAGGAGCGTAACATTAACGGACATTGAACACATTGAAAGGCAAGTCCAGAGTGAGGTATGGGAATGTGACAGATTCATAAAATTAAGATTCAGTAAGTAGTTAATATTTATGCTTTCACGAATTCAAACAAACAAACAAATGAATTCCATGCATTTATTAAAATAAAGACAACAAAAGAGTAGTTAACAAAAACAAAAACTTAGTACCTACCTAATTAAAATAATTTACAAAAAATATACATAATTAATTGCATGCATTTATTAAAATAAAGACAACAAAACTGTAGTTAACAAAAAAAAACTTAGTACGTAATTAAAATAATTTACAAAAAATATACATATAGCGATGTCATACACAGTCATAACTTAACAATTATATCAAACTATGAATGCATAAGGTCATGAGCAACATAGTGTATCTATCTAGCATACCTAACTATAAAGTAACTGGAAGACAATTCTTCATACATTATCTACTAGGGTAGCAAATACCTACTCGATTTATCACAGTCGATTAATCGAAAACGTGCTCATCGTTTCTGACCGTAAGAAGATATATATATATATGTAATAGCTAATCGTAAAGAACAACAATGTTTTTCATATGCACTAGATGACCCCAGCCGGTAGATACCTACTTTTATAAATAATATTTTTATCGAAACGAATTAAATGACTTCGCATAATTAATTATTTAAAAACTTCTGTGTAGTTTTTGTGATGTTCTGTTCGACAAGTATCAAAGTCATTTTAGACATCGCGTCGATCTCATTCGTCTCATACGTTCGTCGTTCTCATAATAATCATAGTCGTTTATTTGTCAGAATATGGTACATTCAATGGTATAATCATACATACATTTATTACTTTACAGGAAAGAGATTTATTACTTTACAGGTTAGGTTGGTGGTGGTGGTTTGTTTGGGTTGGTCATCTCGTCGAATGTCGAAAACAGTTAAAGTAACTAACAATATTGAAACAAATAAGAGACTTCTCTTTGAGAGAATTAATAATAATAATAAAATAAAGCAATAATCTCACTTAGAAAATGCACTAGACTTTTAGCTTTGTCAAAGACTACGAACAATGTTTAACAGTCCCATTTACTAAGGGCTGTATGTACAATAGTACATACAGCCCTTGTATACGGTGTTTGCGATTGAACAATTGTTCTGCTAAAGATATCAACAATACGGTTACCTAGGAAGTGTAGCGGTGAAAGTTTGTAAGCGTTTGAATAACGATGCAATCCAAGATATTTGTTGAGAACAAACTTATCTGGCGGATACAAATGGTTTCCTAAAGCTAATATTGTTTCTAATATCAACAGTGATATTAGATTGTAAAAATCTTAATCTAAAGGCGGATTATACTAATATGATTTTTTATAAACTAAAACCTTTGATACCAATTGTAAAACTAGACTAAAGTAAAAGTATAATATGGGTTAACAATATTAAAATCTAAATAAAGCTAGTAAAAGTAGAGGTGCCAAAGCAGCGCAAAATAAGCCTGAAGTTTATCACTTCAAAATAAAATTATTGTCGACTTTGGAAGACAAGTGTGACATTGATTTTATAACTAATGCCCGTTTTCCCGAACGAAAATTTTCGACGCATCAAAATTAGTGACGCGTTGTCTGTTGTTTTATTTTTTTATCCTTTGTCTCTAATTTTCATATGTCAATGTCATGCATAGCTGTTATTCGCATGGTTACTGTAATGCCAATTTTTTGATGTTAATTTATTTAAATTGTAAGTGACAGTGCTGTTGGTGCGCTTACTCTGAATGAATATGTAATTCAGTCAACCAATCCCAGCAGGTTACGAGCGCTTACAATTTGTTAGCTAATTTTTGAGTTTATTTTCGTTCCAGAAACCGGGATTAAGTTAGGCCCGTTTCAACGCCTCCGGATGGATGAGTTGAAAAACTAATCATGCAGATAATTTCGAACAAATTCTATTCCTTTTCCAATTTATCAAGTAAATAATTATATCCAAAGACTGAAACAAGCCCTTGCAAATTCAATAAATACTCTGTTCCGCGCGGGGCATTTGGCTCATTTCACCGCGCCCCGCCTTACAATGACTACAACTTACTATGTGACTGAATTAGTGTTTTTTTTTTTGTATTATGAGTCAGTGATACTCGAATTAAATGATTTTATTTTATTTACACATATTGTTGACTTACATGTTCAAGTTGGTAAAGCACAGTTTGAAAGGAATAGGAGTAAGAGTTCCATTCGTGCCAGCATGTTCCCGATACACATACGTTGGCCTGTTCCGAATTGCATGAAACTATCGGTAACAGTAAACTTGCCTGTCTGTAACTTGCTTGCTTGCTTGTCACCTCACACATCAGGTTCAGTTGAACCCAGCGTCAGGCACTAGTTATCTGGCATTTTTGCTGAACTGGGCTTGGGCCTTTTTGGTGCAGGTTTTTTATTTGTTGTTATCTGATGTAATCTGCTGTATTGTGTGCCTGTTAGTCTGTGCTAAATAAATATATTTTCCTTCTTTTTCTTTCTTTGCTTTCTTTGATTAATCTTTCTGGCTTGAAAAGTTTTGGCTCCGGGTACATGTCTGGGTCCATGTTTATTTTGTTTATTAATGGTATGATGGCGACTGCCGGCTGGAACAGTATATATTAGCCAGCGCCTGACGTAAATTGACGTATTTTTAGTCGCCATGTTTTTAATCACGTCTAAACTTGCTATGGACTATCTAAATTTGACAGAACTAAACTAATATTTATCATCAGTCCTTTTCTTATGGAAATAGAAAGAAAAAGACGCACTGAACTTAAATTTAGTTTAGTTTGTGAACAAGGGAATCGGCGCCACTGTCCCATTTACTAAGCTATTAAATATGTACAATAGTACATACAGCCCTTGTATACTGTGTTTGCGATTGAACAATGATTCTGCTAAAGATATCAACAATACGGTTACCTAGGAAGAATGTTTCTCTTTCTGGAATACTGAATTCAAATTTGTTGATTATATTGGAGAATAAGAGGAAGAGTTCCATTCGTGTGGGCATGTTCCCGATACACATACGTTGGCCTGTTCGGAATTATATATATAATCTAAAGGCGGATTTATACTAATATGATTTTTTATAAACTAAAACCTTTGATACCAATTGTAAAACTAGACTAAAGTAAAAGTATAATATTATGCTAGTAGTAGCAACAAAATAAAAACATATTCCCTAAAAAATAAAAATAAAACTTAACAATGGGTTAACAATATTAAAATCTAAGTAAAGCTAGTAAAAGTAAAGGTACTAAAGCAGCGCAAAATAGGCCTGAAGTTTATCACTTCAAAATAAAATTATTGTCGACTTTGGAAGACAAGTGTGACATTGATTTTGTACACTAATGCCCGTTTTCCCGAACGAAAATTTTCGACGCATCAAAATTAGTGACCCGATTGTCTGTTGCTTTATTTTTTTATCCTTTGTCTCTAATTTTCATATGTCAATGTCATGCATAGCTGTTATTTACATGGTTACTGTAATGCCAATTTTTAGATGTTAATTAATTTAAATTGTAAGTGACAGCGCTGTTGGTGTGCTTACTCTAAATGAATATGTAATTCAGTCAACCGATCCCAGCAGGTTACGAGCGCTTACAATTTTTCAGCTAATTTTTGTGTTGATTTTAGTTTCAGAAACCGGGATTAAGTCATGGCCCGTTTCAACGCCTCCGGGTGGATGAGTTGGAAAACTAATCATGCAGATAATTTCAAACAAATTCTATTCCTGTTCCAATTTATCTAGTAAATAATTCTAACCGAAGACTGAAACAAGCCCTTACAAATTCAATAAAAACTGTTCCCGTGCGGGGCATTTGCTCATTTCCCCGCGTCCCGCCTTACACATATTGTTGACTTAGATGTTCAATTTTGTAAAGCTTAGTTTAAAAGGAATGGGAGCATGAGTTGCTCCCACAATTCCTTCTAAAAGAGGAATGTCTTCTCCTTCTGGCATACTGAATTCAAATTTGTTGATTATATTGGAGAAGAAGAGGAAGAGTTCCATTCGTGTGGGCATGTTCCCGATACACATACGTTGGCCTGTTCTGAATTATATATATAATCTAAAGGCGGATTTATACTAATATGATTTTTTATAAACTAAAACCTTTGATACCAATTGTAAAACTAGACTAAAGTAAAAGTATAATATTATGCTAGTAGTAGCAACAAAATAAAAACATATTCCCTAAAAAATAAAAATAAAACTTAACAATGGGTTAACAATATTAAAATCTAAGTAAAGCTAGTAAAAGTAAAGGTACTAAAGCAGCGCAAAATAGGCCTGAAGTTTATCACTTCAAAATAAAATTATTGTCGACTTTGGAAGACAAGTGTGACATTGATTTTGTACACTAATGCCCGTTTTCCCGAACGAAAATTTTCGACGCATCAAAATTAGTGACGCGATTGTCTGTTGCTTTATTTTTTTATCCTTTGTCTCTAATTTTCATATGTCAATGTCATGCATAGCTGTTATTTGCATGGTTACTGTAATGCCAATTTTTAGATGTTAATTAATTTAAATTGTAAGTGACAGCGCTGTTGGTGTGCTTACTCTAAATGAATATGTAATTCAGACAACCGATCCCAGCAGGTTACGAGCGCTTACAATTTGTTAGCTAATTTTTGTGTTGATTTTCGTTCCAGAAACCGGGATTAAGTCATGGCCCGTTTCAACGCCTCCGGATGGATGAGTTGGAAAACTAATCATGCAGATAATTTAAAACAAGTTCTATTCCTGTGCCAATTTATCTAGTAAATAATTCTAACCGAAGACTGAAATAAGCCCTTGCAAATTCAATAAAAACTGTTCCGCGCGGGGCATTTGCTCATTTCCCCGCGCGCCGCCTTACACATATTGTTGACTTAGATGTTCAAGTTTGTAAATCTCAGTTTAAAAGGAATGGGAGCATGAGTTGCTCCCACAATTCCTTCTAAAGGAGGAATATCTTCTCCTTCTGGCATACTGAATTCAAAGTTGTTTATTATATTAGAGAGGAAGAGGAAGAGTTCCATTCGTGCCAGCATGTTCCCTATGCACATCCGTTGGCCTGTTCCGAATTGCATAAATCCACCCGTAAGAGTAAACTTGCCTTCTCTGATGAACCTTTCAGGCTTGAAAAGTTTTGGCTCCGGGTAGATGTCGGGATCCATGTTCATTTTGTTCATTAACGGTATGATGTGACTGCCGGCTGGAACAGTGTACTTTCCTATTTTCCAATCCCTGTAGAAGAAAACAAAATATTAAAACTATCTTTTTGGGACTCATAAATATTTCGAGACATCGCTAAGCGATTGGTTGACTCTTCACGTGATTAGAGGGCTGGACTATGTTTTGGCCAAAGAATCAGCATTGCCATACAACGTGGCAATGCTGCCAGCCATTAATTGGGCATTTTTCCTGTAGACAGCGATGCGGACGAATTTTTTGATGCCCTTTGATTATTTCTCCTCTTTTTTTATACACTTGTATATATAATTATTATTATTTTAAGACTGTAAGCTTTATAAATTATATAAATATTATCTTGGAAATTAAAACTATTGATTATTTAATAAACATATGCAGGTTTAATTAATCGTTATTTCTGTACTCGTTATGAACTTGTTTTGATATTGACTAAATGGATTTCCTATTTTAGAACGTCATAATATTTTAATGGAGGATTAATAGACAAACTAATAAACCTAATATTCTTGTAATAGGCAGCACGTTTTGATAATATTATTCTAAACCATTTATTATAGTTAGGACAGGTGGCAATAACTACTTATTAAAATTATTGCCAATAAACTCGTTCAGGTTAGTCAATAATTGTTCACACTTTATCTTAAATTATCATCTTAATGTTTCCTGGCAAAAAATACTTATGCCTTACATTACAAAATATTTAGATCCGGTAACTAAATCGAATCTCGCTTAATTTAAATTCTAAATCAAATTGGGATGGATGCATTCAATGTTGTATGAGGTGAGTAATTGAAAACCTTAGTGAGTTTGTAAAATTTGTGAGGTTGCATAGGGGATCATCGGAACTAGGTCCGATTCCGAAAAGTCTTTTAGTAATGCGAGGCTACATTATCCCTGAATGTCATAGGATATTTTTAAGTTAGGACGAGAAACTTCATGCGAACGAAGTCGCGGGCAGAAGCTAGTTAGTAGAAGAATAAATTGGTCTTTTTCGGACAGTGGCGCCGATTCCCTTGTTCACAAAGTAAACTAAATTTAAGTTCAGTACATGTTGTTCTTTCTATTTCATTAAGAAAAGGATAGAAGATAAATATTAGTTTAATCCTGTCAAATTAGTCAGCGCCTGACGTAAATTGACGTATTTTTAGTAGTCATGTTTTTAATCACATCTAATTTGTCTATGGATGGAAAATTAAGATATTTGACAGGACTAAATTAATATTTATCTTCTGTCCTTTTCTTAATGAAATAGAAAGAAAAAGATGCACTGAACTTAAATTTAGTTTACTTTGCGAACAAGGGAATCGGCGCTATTGATAAAACTTTTGAGCTTTATAGCTTAACGCTAAAAACCATAAATAAAATGAAATAACCATAAGTAAAATGAGATAATCATCTTCTCACATAAAAAAATAAGATATTAACTTACGTAGTATTAATATGCGTAGTCCCCAAAGGCACGATGGACACGGTCCTCATAGTCTCCAACAGCACAGCCTCGATATACGGCAGTTGCAGGCGATGGGCCATCGTCACGAGTTCACCAGGAGCTACCACCTTCCTCAATTCAGTCCGCAACTTATGAGCAACTTCTGGGTTCTTCAGCAACAGGATAAAAGTCCAGAGCAGTGACGTTAGCGAAGTTTCCATTCCCGCAGAAAATAGATCGTTCATGACTTGCACTATTTGTTTTTCTGAAAATGTTGGTTGTATTAGAATTTGTTTAAAGTTTTTCTTTATAGAAATAGAAGTATATGGTTTCACTTATCATGAGAAATACCAGTTAATCATATTACTTGATACACGAAGAACGTTATGTACTTTTAAATAAACTAGTAAGTAGTAGATGAGCAAATATTTTCTTACAATGCTGTGGGTAACAAGAAAAAGTTAGTGTACAATGACATATCGTTTCTTGATAGCAAGTCAATAGCAATTACACGTTGTTAATAGTAGGAAACTGAGAATATTTTGCCTTAGTTCCTAAATGTTTTTTTTTATGTATTTAAATAAGTAATATTTTAATGTAGTAGAAGCAAATGAATAAATCAAAGAAATAATACTGACTTTATAAATAAATGATTAATATCTGTAGGTAACTGATATAGAAAAAAACCGGTCACCGAGGGTTCCGTACAAATTTGTAGGTATGTAACTACAAATTTACGGTTTTCGGATTTCTGCCTTTACTTGTGCTACATGAAATAGCTTCTTGCCAAATTTCATGATTCTAGGTCAACGGGAAATACCCTATAGGTTTTGATTCCCTTGCGAGTGTCAAAATTATGCGGCGGAAACGGAACATAAACACCCGTATCTTTTGATTGCGTTTACTTAAAACTTTGATTTTTTCACTGCTTCAAAGTATTGCAGCCCCTGAGTATTTGGTATATAATTTCAACTTGATAACTCTACGCGTTCCTGAGAAAAAAGGTCTTGACAAACGGACGGACATACAGACGGACAACGAAGTGATCTTATAAGGGTTTCGTTTTTCCTTCTGAGGTACGGAACCCTTAAAAGAGCAGGGGGCTTACCATTAGCTCTTTTAACAGGGCAGAAGTTTAACTACACTGCTTTTTTGTACTTAGTCATAGAACAAAAAAGCAGTGCAGTTCAACTTCTGCCCTGCTATAAGAGCTGGTGGTAAGCCCCTAGAACCTCTATAGTTGTATAGTTAAAAGATTTTGACTTAAATTTACAAAGGGGTTTTAAAAAAAAGTATGTAAGTACTGGGGATTTGCGCCCGAAGCACGAAATCCGTAGTTTCGGCCGAAGTTAGGGGCGTATTCACAACGTATCATCTATGGGCATACAATTAGTTACAGGCCCAAAATAAGAATGACTAACAACATGATTTGACAACTGCACAACTCAACAACACCCGACATGTAATTGCCCGCCCGAAAAATTGAATTTGGCACTTGTTTTGTCAGAGACTTTCACACGGGCCCGTATTTTCGTTGACGGACTTCCGGTCGATGTTGCGACACCTAGCGGGAGGCCTATCTCCAGCAGTGGCCATATTTGAGAGGAAATAATGATAATAATTAATTATGAATGTGTGATGTACCTGGTTCAACGTCAGGGAATATATTCTTATTATTATTCTTCTCCATGGACTTTTCCTCTTCAATTTTGTCTAGATAGTGGTCCAATAGATCTGCTGGTTCTCTGCGTTCCACTGAACTAGCGCGTTGTTTAACACGCTCGATTATATGGTCGTGATGAAACTTGCTAATATCCACCAAATTTCTTTTAATTTCGTTGATTATTGCCTTTTTGCCCGGTAGGTTCTGAAAAAGATATTCAATATACAATTTAATTGATTGTTTCAATTAAGGAAATGCTTTCGTAAACTAGCACGGTCAAGCGGTTTGAAAGTGCGTCGAATGCTTTAGTAAGATCAACGATTTACTATAACCGAGTATAATCAGCCCATAATGTTCCCACTGCTGGGACACAGGCCTCCTCTCAAAGAGAGGGAGTGGGCCGTAATCCACCACGCGGGCCCAGTGCGGGTTGGTAGATGTCACATGTCTTCAATTTTTTGGTTCCAGGACATGCCGGTTTCCTCACGATGTTTTCCTTCACCATTTTGAGAGCAGTGGTGATTAATATTTTACACAAAAGTAAAGCGCCTGTCTCGATTCGAACCTACGACCTACAGCTAGTAAGTCGCGGCCGTTACCACTGGGCCACCACTGCTCTCTATAGCCGAGTATTAATTGAAAAAGTTTCGTATGAAAGTTGTAAGAACTATTCAAGGTCCTCATTAAGATCCTGCTACATTTCTCGTATGCAGTTTACTTTATCCTCAACGGGTTAGCAGAATTTCAGGCGCCTACGGCTATAATTAATCCTCAGAGACAAATTAATTGGGTTTAAAATCGAGATAGAACATGGACATTGGACACAGGGCAGTTCCTGTTACGAGTATGAGTACATTTTTCCTTAACTTTTATACACGAAAGGGTAGTAAGAATCGAGATGGTATTTTATTTTATCATTGCTATTTGGCAACGGGAATATTAAACTGGCATAGTACCTTTGTATCGGTGAGACAAAGATGACTTATTAAGTGAAATAGTAGGTATCACAAAAAAAAAACAGCTATTACTTGGACTCAGTATCCGCGGAACATTTACGTCATCTAGCTTAGACTAAACTAAGTATTGCATATGACATTGTAGAAGTCATTGGTACAGGCGTTGAACTCGCAACCTTGGCCATTAGTAGTAGGTCTGTGAACCTCCGGGCACCATGACCATTGAGCTCAACGTAGCGTGATGACCGTGTACTAGCGAAAATATAATTATTTTTAATCACAGCAATGCCATTTACATTTCAAGCTGACTACATTCGATCCAAAATGACATCTTTATTGGGCTCACTACGAAACATCGTACACTGTCTGCCATATAGTGTACGCCGGACAATATATAACTCTTTGTTAAAGCTACACATACTGTATCTAATCGAAATTTGGGGCAATGCACCTAAAACTAACTTAAAAGACCTAAACATTGCACAAAAAAAAAATTATTAAAATGCTTTTCATTACGATTACCTGCTAATACCTACAGTTAAAATATTCAAGGACACGAAACTCTTGAACATCAAACTACTTCATGCATACTGCACCTGCATACTCATTCAAAATATACTTAATAAAACCATACATATGTACACAAATCTCATTCACCAAAACACATCAATTGCATAACCGTAGCAGTCGTAGAAAAGATCACATCACATGTACTTCCTCGAGTGCGAACCACTCAAGGTAAAAGATCACTTGGTTACGAGGGAGTGCAACTTTACAATAAATTACCAGATGAGATAAAAGGTGCGATATCGATCAATATTTTTAAAACCAAACTAAAAAAATATGTTCTTCAAAATATCAGTAATAATTAACCATAAACGATTAATGCTACCAACTTAACATAAAACCATTACGAAAAATAATATAATAAAAATAAAAACATTTAAATAGCAGGTGTAAACAAAAGTTGTACTACTGACTGTATACTATAACTATCTGTATTGTGACAGCGGGACCGCACTCTTTATCTCAAGACAGGGTAGTTACGCATAGTGGCACAGTGTTGGATTTTTGGGAGTACCCACGAACCTAAATAATTTGTAATACTAATGTAATATATAGTCAAATACGTCAGGTTAATTGTAAGTCCGAGTGTCGAAGGACAATAATTAGGTTTTTATACTTTATGTCTAAATTTGTTCTCATGTAAGTTAAATGTATATTTATTTATGAGAATTAATTGTCTTTAACCAGAAATCAGTTTCGTCACCGTGTATATCCACTTATAATTTAGAAGAAATATTCCATAGAGAGGTTTCCAAAACCCTATAAGTTAGGGATTGTTTTCCGATTTCTTCGAAATCACAGATACCTTTCGGGGCTCATAAGCTGTGTAGTTAGGGATTTAATTACCTATTAATTAGCGCAACTTACCAGGTAGCCTTTCACGTGTTCACCAATAAGCACCTGCCCAAACAGCCTCATGCCTCTGGACACTCTCTCGTTGAACATGGTAAAGGCTTTGTCATTGGCTTCGAAGCGGAAGCTCATCATCAGCTGGCAAATGACGTTGTGAATGTGTCTTCCGAACAAATGTGACGGGTTTACAGCTTGTCCTTTAGCGTCGTTCAATTCTGTGATCAATTCTTCGATTTCCTTCTGTAAAAATGAAACCTTTAGTAAGTACCAAAAACACTGTTTCTAAATACTAAAATGTTGGTGTTTAAACATTTCATTGCAAAACTTACAATGATTTCTTTTTCGAAGCGGGTGTTGGGCGAGAGCTTGACTCCGAGAGTCCGGAATTTTTCTAGAAGGAACTGACGCTGCCTTTTCCAGAGGACTCCTTCACTTGTGATTATTCCTAAAAATCAATGATAATAAATGTAAAATGTCTGACCGAAACGAGTTTTTAGATATTGTGAAAAGCGTAACGTGTTTTATGATGCAAGAAGGGCAGCTTATTGCCACTTAAAGAAATACATAAAATAATCAATTATTCTGATATGATTAAGTAAGTACTTATATTGTGTTTCTTACCCAATCCTTCCATAAGATTCATCAACGGAGTATGAGGCCGGCCAGTAGAGTCATTCCTGCTGAAGAACTCCTTCATCAGCTGAGTGGAGCCAAGGCAGACAGTGAGGTTGTTGCCCATTTTGACGGAGAACACGTCGCCATATTGTTTGGACATGTTCAGATAGACCAGGTGGGGTGGCCTGCGGTTCAAGAACGGCAGCAAGCCGAAAAATGGGATACCCCATGGTCCTGAAAGTAAGATAATTTGTAGTAGGGTAAATTCACATTTAATTATTTAATGCGTCACTAGCCTAAATGCAGTCTAAGATCCTGGGATATAATCCCGGTCATCAGCACAATTTTAACTTGGAAAGAATTTTTAAATTTGCTCCAAAATTAAATCTTAAGCTGAGCTCGATAACCCCTCAAAGTTTTAATAACAAGAATTAAATATCTTTTAGGGCCGAATGCTTTTAAACATGGGGAAGAAACTGCGAAAATGTTGGCTAAAGATTGCAAAAGAAACTACATTCAAATTCACATTCGATTTTGATCTAGTTGGACCTGTTACATACTGTTGAAATCAATCTTAAAACCCTCTCTTCTTATAGAGTTAACATCCCTATTTTTGCGTCCGGGATTCATAATTTTATAAATGAATATATCGAGATACTAGGATTTTCCTAGTTTGGGGGGTAGGTTACTTATTTCTTTGAAGTTTTGACCCTACTACCTACGTTTTGCTTAAAATCTCTGTCTAAAATTTATGTTTGCATACCTCTCTGTAAACTTGATTGTCAAAGTTTGTCCTTTATTTCACTTAAATAGTTACAAATTACATTTTTAAATGTTTTTATAAACAAAAAGATAAAGAAAAAAACATTTAAAAATGATTTATTTGTATGTCTTTACATATCTCGGGACCACGGGGTCCCGATCCTTTGGAAGGCGTACGAGGGGCCAAAGCCAACTCGCAGAGCCCCTTAGGAAATTTTAATGAAATGCGGCACCAACCGACGATTATCCCTGTATGCACTATGCAAGTACACCCAAGGACAACCCCCGGTTGGTGTAGGACTATTGCAAGACATGGAAAAAATAAAAAGTTGGACTATGGGTTTGGGTGGTTATAATGGATTGGTTACCTTGAACTATAGAAGAACTATGTCCCCTGCCTGATCAATGTTATACATATAATTATTATTATCGCTACTAACGTCTTCTACGTCTTCTAACTAAAATATGCATGATGTATAGCTTTAACAAAGGCATTATAAAATAAAAATTGGGCACTTACCAGGCGGAAGATTTTTATAATATTTAACATTTTTTATTATTATCCAAAATAATAGCATTGAATACATAAAAATACGTATTACGTTCGATAAATAGTTGATTGCTAGTATTAGAAGACAATAATAAAGGAAGTTGGGAAACATCTTTGCCAAGGTCACAAGAACTCAAAAAAAATATAAAATTTAAAGACAAGATATTATTTGTCCTGATTTCAGGATCAGCAATTTTTTTACTAGCCAACCTTACTTTCAATGAATATATTGTTTAATTCACAAAACAAATAATTAACAAAAAAAATCTTATAACTGCGTTAATATCGCTTAAAAGTTATTTTAAAATTAGCAAAAATGGCCTGAAAAGCTTTTTGAATTTAATTATAAAGCACTCAAGCCAGTTGAATTTTAAATACAATTTATATTTGATATTTTGTCGTATTATGTCACTGCGGTGCGAGAACTTGACCAAGTGTGCAGAATACTACGCGGTTTTAAATAATGATCCAAGGTGCTTCGAGACGTTTTATATATAGTACTAAGCGGCCGCTGCCATTTTTATCTATTAGGTACGTGTTGAATTGATTTTCTGATAAATATTCAATAAACATCAATGAGTACTAGGATATCGTATTATCATAATTACGACACATGTACGGTTATCAAATTGTGGGTTCGTTGACCTGATTTGTCACCTCTTTGATCGGACGAAGAACTAAAACAATTTATGTAATTTTAAAATGTTTTATCTTTCTAATCGTACGTTACTTTGCGTAAAAAGTGCTTATCATAACTTTCTTCACTACTGACCTAGTAGCCTGGAAATCTTTTGCTGCTGAATAGGACTGTTTAGCCGACGAGATTTATTGTTAGAGACATTTAAGTCATCTAGGGCATTGATGCTGAGAGATGCATTTTAGATATTATTATTTTTAGAAGACTAAGTTTTTTTTTTTTAACCTTATATTATTTTGGGGTTTTTATCAGAGATATGACAACCGCATCATACCCTTTTACAAAGTAACTACTGTTTTACAATATTATTCTGCTTAATCAACTTATTATCTATTCGTTATTTTAATAGACTTTAAAAGTTAACACATAAAAAATGAGCAAATATTATGCTAGTCAGTTGTAGTGAAAATCGAAAGTTGTTTTTTATAGTAAGTTCATTAAATTTGGATTAGGAATGTACTAATTTTTTTACGAATGTAAGTATTGGGTGAATAGGTCAAGCATCTACCCGGTGGTTGTAATTTTTTTTTATTATGTGGTTGTCCTAATTTTACCTCCTTTATCTGTAGGTAAATAAAAATCAGCATGCAATTATGGACAAGGAATAGTAAGTGGGCCAAAGTGGTGTATAGGGCGTTTTATATTTTATTTAAATGGTTGTTTTTACCAAAGAAGAAAAATGAGAATCTCAAATCTGGGATTCATTTAGGAGGGTAGGCTTTCTTAATATAAGAAAGCCTACCGGAGGGTAGGCTTTCTTAGAACAAGCTTATCATTGCATTTCCATATGATACGAGTAAGTACCCGATGCAGCTGCCAATGATTGAAAGGTATACATATTATTATGATAGAGTACTGAAAGTGCATTGACCTATTCTAGTACAATCTTCCAAGGTAAACACTTTGCATAATGTCGTAACATATTTGCCCTTGTCATTTGACATTTTGCCTTCATACCTCACTCAGTTTATTTGTGTTTCCGTATTTATATATGACAAATACATCTAATCTATTTAAGTACAAAAACTTGGAAGGCTACCATCATCATTATGATGGTAGGTAGACTGAGTTCCTAGTGATGACTCGTGATCTGGAACTTCCCTTGATATCCGTTAGTAGGTATCATTAGTAGATACATGTAAGGTGCAATTGGGTGCAACTAATATTGTCACATTTAATTGACTGATCAATTAAGAACGAAAACATTAAGAACACATATTATTAGACGTGTGACGTGAGCTCATAGGTAAACGTAGGTACTTTAGGGGGGAAACCTATAAATGTGGTTAAACAACCTGTAATAAAAAACAGTAAAACTCCTATTTGCGTCAAACTTATTATATACAAATCGTAGGTATTCATATTGACAAACACAAGATAATGTACCCACGTATTTACCTAAAAAACTGTTGCGCAAGTAGGTATCAAGAATAGGAGCCAGTATTATATATGTCAACAACCTCTATTGTAGGGGAATAAACTATGAAGGTCATCACATTAAAACGTGTGAAGGACTTACATAAGCAGCTATCGAGATTGGATAACAGTTTATTGACCTTTATCGCTACGGTTGTAATCCGGGTTGAACGCTCTGACAAGGACGTTCAATCGCACGTTATGTACAGCAAATTATACTACACGTGGTCATGCTGTTAATTTATTTTATACCTACCTCACATTACAATTAAAGTCCATTTTACTTTATCTATTTATACGTCTTAATGACGATGATTAATAGAAATACTACTACTACTAAAGTAATTAAGGTATCGGTTGATGAACTTTATACAGAATCCAATGTTATTGGTGGGTCGACCTTGAGAAGTTTTTTTTGTATTTATAACGATGAACCCGCATGAGCAACTCGGAAAGTTCTTTGCACTATTAGATCTGAAGTCAACGCACCTACTCCAAATCTAATCTGACCCCAAATCTTAAAGATAAAAAAACTACAACGATCTCCCTGAGTTTTTCTTGGGAATACCCTACATGTATCTACAAAAGGGAAATCTATCAAGGTACCTAGCTATTTAATTATTTATTTTGAGAAATTCTTGTTGATAACAAAAATTAGCATTATATATCTTATTGGTTTTGACTTTTTGATGCTAGGTAAGGTATTGATAAAAAAATACTATCATGTCAAATCAATAAAGCAAATTAAAAACAATCCCGTAATTACTCATTGAGATCTCGAATGTGCACTATTTTATCTACTTTGGCAATCGCGGGATCTAATATCAAAGAAGACCAAATTGAACTCAATTGAATGATTACTTTGATGAAAATTGACGAGATAAAACTACCAGCTGAACCAAAATTGTAGCAATAAATCGATTTCCGAATTCGCTACTTGCCGATCACTAGTTGCAATGAACTGGCGTGTCATACAACTAGAAAAGTAATTTAATCTTTATATATTATAAAAGAACTACTTAAGGGCTGATTTTTCAATAATCAGAGGGGCAGTTCTCGTAATTTTTAAGAACTTCTCAGTCTCAATAGGTCAAAAATACCTCTCATTTCCCTATATTTTTGACAAGTGTCTGAAACTTGTTTGTTGCCGAGATGAAACTGCAACTAGATTTTGAACGTTTGAAATTACGAGAATTGGCCTTCAGATAACTTATATCTGAAGAATAAATATGACAGTTTGACATATTTTCCGAAACCGCAATATTTATTCCTCATATAAAAAAATCTGACTGTTGGAAATACAGGCCTTAATGGGTTTAGCACTTAGATAAAAAATATCGTTAATGAGTTATGGAATCCCAGCGGCCGAAAACTATGATGAGGTACTACGTAAACATACATAGGTACATATGTGTTTAATGTGTTTATTACAAACTTTGTATAGAACTGGGTTTTGTGACGTGCAGTAAAATTTATAGCAGCTGATTGTGCGTCATAATTAAATAGCTGACGTAACGCCGCTCCAGAACCTTTCGGCCCCATCAGCCATCTGTTCTGCGAGCAATGTGCCCTGCACACTGCCACTTAAGTTCCTCGAGCTATGTCGGTTACTTTTCTTCTCCTGCAAATCTCTTCATTCCTGATCATTTACCTAGAAGATACTTAATTTTAGTGTAGCATCTTTTGCGTATCATCGGGTTTATTTTCGGCTTTGCATAGCTCATTTATTTTTCTGGCTTTTAATTATTTTGTTCTGTATCAATTTATTTCTTGCTTTAAACAGTTACCAGTTGTAATTAAAAATAACTATACATATGTATATTCAGTACCTATTTTTGTCACAGCAACATTAATTTAACACACAGGATGCTCACAGAAACATATGCGTTACCTACCCAAACAAACACCAGTTTCATTTTCAGTTTTTTTTTTTTTCACCTTTTTTATCAATAAATTGATAAGTACGGTAGATATAAATCTATGGATGATAATATAATAATACGGGGACTATTACAGTTTCTAACGACTAATATACAGTGTCCTCCAAAAGTTAGTCGATATTTTTCCACTTCAGCTGTAACACACCACATTATGTTTTAAAGTTCTAGTGATCTAAATGTTTCAACTTCTATAACGATTTTATTGACTTGGGGCTGATTTTTCAATCGACAGGTAATTTTTATTCGTGGAATAAAATTGCCGTCTGACAGATTTTGCATGGAAGAATTGTAAAAAATTCAAAATTTTCGTCGATTAAAATTATCTGGCCTTGGAAAAATCAGGCCTTAGTAATTTAACTACCTGTGACTTATCATAAACAATGATCAAGTAATCACTTTGAAGTACCTACCTGATTATTTTTTTATTATAATTCGTAATATATAGATAGCATCATAGCTGAAATGGAAAAATGTCAACTAACTTTTGGAGGGCACTGTAGATTTGTATGTATTACCCATGCAATCATACAATTTTTCTTTAACACCTTATCTTATTTTATTTTATCCTTTATGTACACATATATAATAAACAGACAAGAAAAACAGAACGTTTGTTATTGTCAGGACAACGTTTGTATATAAGAAAATTAAATCGAAATCGGGATCGAAACTTACGCGGGTGAGACCGCGGGGCCCAGCTAGTAGGTTCGTTATGTATGTACGTTCTTAAAAAAAGGAAAGGACCACTTTTAAAAGGCACAATGAATATTTTAATAATTTTAATAATTTTATTTAATATATTTTTTATACATATTTTTTTAATGAATTCATTAAAAAAATATGCAAGTGAAATATCGGCAATTATTCTTTAATAAATGTCTAAAGATCAATTTATTTGACTTCGATAGAAACTAAATATTGAATAATTGGACTACCAATACTTGGATCATTAAAAATCCAATATGTATATCGATAAATTATTATCTGTAGATTTAAAGTATTTTTTTCTGTACATTGGAAGTTGAGCAATTCAACAAAATATTCAAACAAAACCTATCGTTTCAATAAAATCTTTTCATAACTTGTCTGTCATATAATAATAATATCATAACGTACCCACTCCATGTAAACCGTCCCTTTTATCTGCTCAAAAACTGTCGCCCAGTGACAAAGTTAATTGAAATTACCTACCAATACAGAAATGTAATTTTGTTTCTTTTTTAAGAATACCGTCTATGCGCATCTGTACTTTAAATTACTTAAGTTTTATTTTATATCTTATTTCTCCTCGTGATGGGCCCGTGACTAAATAATAACAGCCGCACAGGTCGATCGATCAGGTTAAGCTACGCTTGCCGCGGATGGTCTGCGGATGGGTGACCATCTTCATATACCGAGACCCCTCCGTGCCTCGGAAAGCACGTTAAGCCGTTGGTCCCGGTTTTCATTCGTAGATCCTTGAGTCGTTACGGGTAGTCAGAAGCCCGAAAGTCTGACAACCAGTCTTACCAAGGGGTATCGTATTACCCAGTAACTGGGTTGTGGAGGTGAGATAGGCAGTCGCTCCATGTAAAATACTGGTATTCAGCTGAATCCGGTTAGACTGGAAGCCGACCCCAACATAGTTGGGAAAAAAGCTAAGCAGATGATGATCTTATTTCTCCTCGTAAGTAATTTGTAATCTTTGAGAAATAAAGAATTTTTAAATCGTAAACCGTATAATCAGCCTATGATGTTCCCACTGCTGGGACACAGGCCTCCTGTCTGTGAGAGGGAGTGGGCTATAATTTTATATATTTTTTGATTTTTTAAAAACCCTGAAACACCTACTGTGTATTTTTTGTTTTAAGTATTGATTTGATTTTTGATTGAAAACGTCTTTATTATTAACATAATAACACAAAATGCATACAATAAGGTCTTATAATATTCTAATTGCTTTCAGTGTCGACCAAAAGTTCATAGGCAATCTCACAAAGCAATAGCTTAACGTTTAATTTGACTTACATCCTTCTAGTTTCAAGAAAATACACATTGTCGTCAACAAGTGACTGTACTTAGTTCATAATTTCAACATTATGAGTCAAGATGACCTAGCGGTTAAGCGCGTGCAGATAGATGCGTGAATCAGTGAGCCGTGCGTTCGTATCAAGTCGTACTACGACTTTTTGTAAGTTTTTACTCGATTGGAAGTAATGAGACAGAAATATAATATTCTTTATCTTGTTCGCTTTGTTCTCACATTTCGTAAAGTTAGAAAGGTAGATTATAGAAAACTAAATAAAGAATTCAGATTTCTGTGAGGTAGGCATGAGTTTTATGAATAGTTAACTTGATCGGAATAAACGTTGTCGTTTGGTTGTAGTTGTTGGTTAGTGACGTGTGATTTAATAGATAGCGGTATTGTATTTATTCTCAAAATGCAGGTAAATATTAATATTGAGACGAGGGCGACTATTATTGCGCTGCATAAAAGTGTTCTTAATAGAACATAAATATCTGATGAAACCGGACTGAATGTGAGTATTATATAGGTATTAATGAATTGTAACTTAAACTTTTATTTGAAATTTTACCTAAGATTATTTGCTTTGTTTGATTTAAATCCATCATGAGGCCTAAAAGATAAATAATTAGTGTTTATTATTGGATTTATAATTGCAGAGTTTTAATATTTTAATATTATATTGTTCTACTAAATAAATATTATTATATTATATAAAAATGAAGTCACTTTAGTATTATATTATAGCTGCCTAATATCACTTTTGTTTTGTTTTAGAGGAATACTTTAAGTCGCTGGATCAAGAGATATGAGGAAGAGGGTAGCCTTGTTAGTCGACAGCGAAGTGGAAGGCCGTCGCTTATTAGCGAGGCGCAGCGACGAAATATGGAGAGCGAGTATGAACCGAAATATGTGGTAATATTGTAAGATCCATGCGCAAACGTCTACTTGACTGTATTGAAAATAATGGGGGTTATACAAAATATTATATTTGTGTTACTTGAATATCCTTTCCTTTTTATGTAATTGTGGGTATACAACAGAAAAAACTATGAACCTTATAAGAGAACTTCTTTTCTCTAGACAGGAATGTGACGATTCTAATAAAAGTTAGCTAATTTTATAAATAAATAAAACGAATAAACATTTTTGTTATCATTCAACACGACTTATTTATTTCCACCTTCCAACACCGAAAAGATTCAAATTAAATAGAACATAATCACATAAATAGCTAAGTGATAATACAATAACTAATATTTAACTTCTTATAAATAAATAATAAGCATGAATACATAATAAATAAACATAAATATTACCTAACAAGTTTTTGCTTAAAACACAAATATTATTATGGTTTCAAAGAAACAAAAAACAGCCACACATTGTAATTAAGATTTGAACTCAGTCTTCGTTGATCGTGAATCCATTGCTTAGCCCAAACAGCCATCAGCACATGTTACATTTGTACGAATTTTAGCAATGCAATGGTAAGAACAAGTCACCACTATGACGCGTATTCTAAATGCAACAGAAATATAATGTTATTTCACTCATACACGCACACGCAATGGCTGTATCGGGCTCGCACAGTTCATAGCAATGTAGTCCTTAGCATGCCACTGGAGTTTCGAGCGTTACTGTACAACAACAAGTTCTTAGGCTAACTTTCATTTACAAAAATTTTACACTGAGTTTCCTATTCTATAAACATTCTATAATAATAAGTCCATAAAAACACACTAATATTTAAAAAAAACACAATAGTCTTAGCATTGAAATTAAACGCATACGTACCTATTACTGTTTAACAACTAAAGGTAATGCACTCACTGACTATTTGGAGCACAGGGTAAAACATTACAATCATTTAACTTAGATTTAGACATTTGTCATCGATGAGTCTAAACAAAAAATTAAAATTCAAAGCTGAGGGTAATTTGCGTAACTTTGTTTTAAGTATTAATACCGAGTTTCGAGTTAATCCAACAGCACATAACATTTTTCCTTACCTATTAACTTCATCGCCCTCGAAACCCTCTGTAAGGGGTTGTTTTATAAAACTAAAATTGACAATCTTTATTATTTACTGAGGTAAATATTGCCAAGTTTCAAGTTTATTGAACAGGAATAAGATTATTCATATAAACAGTATCTGTCTTTTCACCCCCATAGGGGTGGAATTTTGAAAAATCGTTTTGCATATTTCCATACCGTATTTATACTTACCAATTTTCGAGTATCTCAAAATGTAGAGAGGGTAGGTACTCTAACATTTATCACCCCAATCCACCCTTTAGGGGTAGATTTTCGAAAAATCCTGATTTACGTTATTCTTTATTTCTGGTTATAAAGAAAGAAAAAAAAAGTATTTATTGCGACTCGTACAGGATAATAGTAGTTTTAAGTATAACTAAGTACCGAGTTTCGAGTTAATCGGACCACTCATTTAAATTCTTCCACACAAACTTTAACACCCCGTAATCCCCCTTTAGGGGATGGGTAATAAAAAAATAAAAATTACTGACTTTATTATTTACTTATGGCTGATTTTTCAATCGACAAATAATTTTTATTCGTGGAATAAAATTGACGTTGACAGTTTTTATATTTTTTATCTTCGATAAAATTATCAAGCGTTGGAAACATCAGTACATAAATAAGTATTCGTGCCAAGTTTCAAGTTTATTAACTCGAGGAATAAAATGTTACATACACAACTTCATCCCTCTTTTCACCTCTTCGGGGCTGAAATTATCAAAATTGCGAAGACACGTATAAACTAATTTATAATCGTCAGCCTAAACACAAAATTTGAAGATCCTAACTACGAAACTACGGACTTTCATACAAACTTTCCCATCCCCTATTTTACCCCCTTAAAGATAGAATTTCCAAAAATCTTTTAGTGAATGCTTGCACTGTATCTAATGAAACAAAAAACTGCATAAAATATGTTATTGAAATATGCCACGTAAAGTTGACCAGTTTGCCAGCTTTATAAAAAAAATTGCCTGTCTTTCCCTGACTGTAATAAAAGATAACAATACCATTAGTTTGTGTACAATTTCAAGTCTCTAGTTCAAGCGGATTGCGCTGTGCGTTATATATCACACAGTCAGTCAGTTTACCATTTTATGTAGGTAATATAATATAGATAAAATATATACAGATAAATAAAAAAGGAGGGAGCAAAATTAAAACATAAAAATATTTTAAAATAATAAAAAATAATATTTTAAAAGAATTTATTCAAGAAATAAAACCTACATACTCGTATGGTGGGACTGCCAGCACAGGTCCGACACAGCCAGATGAAACCGGTGAATACAGGTATTTTTTTTTAACTTCAATACAAAATACAGCAGAAAAAATAAATGAGCAATATTAATCTTCTAATCGTAAAATCTATTTTTTTTTTAAATAATTCTGACAATAACCTATTCTTACCTATTATTTTTATTAAATCGATAATCGATTACTAGGTCGGTTAGTAGGTAATCGATTTCGTCTAACGGTCGTAGTTATGCTTAGATGAATTACTGTAGGCAGAGTCGCGGGGCACCTAGCTGCTAGTACACACATTTGAATTCTAGTACAGCATTAATGTGGGTCATCAATTCTCACGATTCTATTATGTTATGCCTACAAATCTGTCGAACAAGTATTGAAGTGTCATCGACCCCGAGCGTACTGACCTATATTACCTACTTGTATTTTTCTTTACACATGATCAAGTTGTTTACTCTCTATTTACCTACGTATTTTGCTCTTGCATTGTTTCATGTTTTCTAACTATATTTTCACCTGTATCCAAAGCTTCGTTGTTTTAGATACTAGGTGCAAATGATCGCCACGCTAAATTTAAAATTTTGAGATCGTTTCGGACCTGAAAAATTACGAGCATGAGAATGATTGTTCAGGGTAGGCTTGAATAATTCGAAGCGAATTTACAATTGATTATCCTAACGCTACAGCCTAGGTTTACTGCAAAAAATACCGTTTAGCTATATAACACAGGACCTACCATTTGCTACGAAACTGCTACGAAATTCGTAGCGGTATTTTACTCATATTGTACAATGATGCGAAATAAAACTGAAATCAGAATAATATGCATTTTTAATGACGTTTCGTAACCATTTTGTAAAATATTGTTATGAAGGAGTCTAGAAAACAATTCCATATTTGGTAGTTGGCGTGCAGCTGTGCCGACCACCCACCAGTCAATAAACAAATTCGGCCATCCTAATTGTCTGTATCGGTAGGTACTTCACATTTCACTTTCGTCGAGGCGGTACGAGAGCGCGGCGAGCAGCCCGGAGTCGACGACCCCGTGTCCTCGCGGCCGCGTGCCGATTAGATAATTTCCGCGGTGCGTTGTCAAAATACTCATGACCCAATGGTACAGTGAATACGCGGCCGTTGAACCCGCAGCGGTCGCGCAAATAAAGATACGTGATTCGAGTTTATAGCGTGTTGTGATTCGATAAAAAACACTATCGGTCGAAAATTCTTTTTAGTTTGACACTATCTCGGATTTGTATGTTGTTATCTTACAAGATTAGGTAGCTACATATCCATATCTTTAACCTAATTTTAAGGCGTTGCGTATATAAGGATTTGATAAAACAAAAGGTTTTTAGATTTTTTTTTCCCTTTTTTACGTTTTTGGTCATTAAGTATGAGTCCTTGCCCTACAATCATCCTAATCTTCTGTTTACGCTTTCACTGATTCAAAACTACCAAATTCGTACCTATCTACTTCCAACAAATAGATTCCTCTGAATTTCAGCAAGGTTTCAGCGCAAGAACAGTTCCGTAGATATCCCTATGAATTTTATGTCCAATGGCGCCAAATAACTTTTGAGGAAAAGATAACATCTAATAAAACGATCGAGTTATCGAAACCGCTCCCATTTTTTCCTTTATCTTATACATAGTAACAAGTTCCGAGAATGTTCGCAACTTTGTCTTCCAAATGTTAGCGAATCACGCGATATTGACTTGACACGCGCCTCACTGCCAGATAACTTTCATGTTACCCTTCAGAATTTGGCAGTTATCTTCAGATAACTCATTAATGCTACGCAATAATGTGGATTACAGAAACTGGCCTTATAAACTAGATATGGAGAGGCCAGGAATTGTGGTGTCACTTGCGAGAAACTTATGACCACAAGTGGACTGCGTTGGGCTGACTTATCATCATCCTTATGCTCATATACCAATTGATTGAGGGTCGTCGGTGACGTAGAAGAACCTACCTATGTCTTACTCATCCGCACATAGGTACCTACATACTCTTTCAGTCTCCATCTCGATGGACTACCGTCCTTCGTCTACGTAGCCTGTTTTTAAAAAAAAAAAAAACGTTGCCCCACACTAGGAATTTCTCCTGTATCGTGGGTGCGTTTAAAAACATTTAAACTCACATACACAAACAGCCAGACCCGGAACAACTACTTTTAGGTTATACAAATATTTATTCCGTGCGGGAATCGAACCCGCGACACGCAGCGCAGCAGTCAATCGCTTAACCACTGCGCCAACCATGCCAAAGACTTATCACCATCTTTCACACAATCCATCCTTTTCTTCGGCCTACCTCTTTTCCTTTTGGCACTATCATCGCAAGATCTTCGTCCTCCCGAGTCCTGAATTTTGATCGACTGAATAGAATTTGTTTTCAACAAGGTTTTTTATGGCTTATACTCTTACAACTACTGCACGGTTGGTGTATAGGCAATCAGATATCCACTAGCTTACCTATACCTACTGAGAAAGTCGTAATGACTCTGTATAATGCGCAAGTAATTGTGGTCCTTTACTCCACATTTTCAGCGATAAATTGAATTAAAGTAGGTACAGGAATATAGGCAACAATACAATACAATGTGTATGAAACTACGAGTATGTGTGGTTTTTCCCCAAACCTAGATCAGGGATGTAAATTTCCTTATGTATGTAGAGCATACAATGACAAATGCGGTAGTAAATACTGCAGGGAAGTTTTCCATCTAGGATGCCCGTTAAGCTGCACACTATACGGGTGATTATTATTTATTGACGTCAATGGAGCAATGGAATTGGGCTACAGTTCATCAACACACAATACATTGTCGGTAGTACCAATGAGGCTAATCTCCTGTAAGTAGGTACCTACAATACCTACACTTGGTACCTACCTGCACTGTTTATTACAAATAACTTGTTATTTCGACAATCATTCAGCAATTGGTATTTTAATTAACAATGAACGGCTCAGGGTTTTTCGGAAAGTTAGTGAGAGAACGTTAGTTCGCTCACCTAAGCCAGGGTTAGTTGAGGAAAAATTCCAGCGTGCCAAAGTTTATTTACTTGTTCTAAATTAAAACTACTTCGACAAACAGTTACCTACGAGTTGTTTTTATATAAATATTTTCTAAAATATCAATACTGTAAAAAAATATGATTTTCAGAGCAATCACCTCTGAGATTCAATTCAGTCCGTCTTTAGTAGTCTCTTCCTACCTATATTCTATTGTTGCATACCTAAATTCAAAATGTTTCATTCGAACTTAAGCCAACCTAACATAAGCTATATTTTTTAAAGATGATTAAAGTTGTGTGTTTAGTACTTCTGGATACAGAACTGGATACTCACACCTTATGAAGCCTAGGTTCCTGCCGTTGTCACTGATCGATCTGTTTAGCAGCGCTATTTCTGTCTCGCATAGGGTCACAGCATTATGCTGAGCGATGGCCGTTTTGCGTGGATATGAATTGTGACGCATATTTTCACCCAATCGCAAATAAAAGTATTCTATTTATTTCTAAGAGTTACACTACGACCAACGGGTCTACAACTGCTACGCGAATTGATTCGGAAGGTTCATTTGCATACGATGAAATTAAAATTATTTTATTTTATTTATTTTAGGAAAACTTACAGCTAAACACATACAGTAAATAATAGTTTGTACAAAAATATGGCCAATTAAAAGTTTCCACTTGTAGTAAGTATATATATAAATCATATGAGAATGAAAGCAGGAAAAACATTCCAGAAAAAAAAACAGATATTTTTGAAACAGACAAAATTAGATAGTTGTATATGCTAAGGTAGCTTTGACTTTTGTAACTAGCTTTCCTGTTAATCGTGACACCTTTAAAATGAAGTACGAGTAGGGTACCTGCCTTCTATCTGCAGGAAAACTTCACGTAAAAACCTACTTTAAAAATCATTTGACGATCCGAAATTAAGAAGCAGAGCTTGACCTAAAGCGGTTCTTGATGATGATGATGACCTAGTCAGAGTTTACGTAGCTCTTGTTTACTCGCTTTTGTTTATTGGACCTAGTTTAAATATGCAAGAACTGCGGTATCCACATGAGAAAAAAAATACGAAGTGGGTAGGAATCCGCCTTCAGAAACTCTCTGCTACATACGTGTTCGATGATGAAGACATGTGATGATGGCACATCTACAATCAAATAATATGTAGGTGTGGTACCTATGCGGAATATTTGTCGACTGCACGATTTACGAATGTCGCCAATGCGTCGGGGCCTACCGTACCAACCATTCGAAATGCATTTAGCAAGTTCAACGAACTCTTAGTCATAATGATGTGTAGAAACCTATGACGCCAAATAGGTAAATAAGCAGATACAAATTCTAAGCACAGAGCTGACATTATTCTTGATTAGGTGAGCAATTTATCCGGTACTGTGCACCCAAGTGCAATACGGAAACATCTAGTTACTAAGGTTCGGTAATTGCTGCCGTACTTTGGTCTTTAGTAAGTTTGTCGCAGGTCACATCTCGGCGGTTGCGTGGTAGCAGATTTGAACGTGCATGATCGGTGAATGCACGCGCGCACGCCGGCGCGAGGCCGGCCGATCACCTCCTTCTGTAACCCGCCATAAAGTGCAGCACTCTCCAAACAAACCACGCAAAGCACGTCCAAGAACACTGGTCTTTGATCTTGATGCGAATGCAGCAAGCCAATAGCCGATTATATTTGTTTGTATTAAGCTGTTTATAAATAATTGCATTCGCTGGCAGGTCATTAACTCTCCCGGTGTGAGTATCTAATTACGATAGGATATAAACATCGCCCCGGTTCTTTTTATAATTTATTTTTGTATTAACAGATAACGACGTAAATAAACACAAATAAAACTGGAAGTTCATAGGCAGAAAGATTTTATTTAAAAATATAGAATGCGTAACTTTAACGTGGCACTATGTTAACGGCTTGTAATAAGTTTATTAATTTAATGTGAGCAAGTTATTAATTTATGTGGACGAATTACATAAGCTGCTGAAAATACGATATCGATAAAAAGACATTTTTTTTTTTACTTTAAGCCCTATTTACACGGTGCAAGTTTATTGTCTGTGGCATACCATAAAATGGAAGCAACAATTGACTGGCACCGTTTAAACAGCACGTACAATTGTTGCACGATACGGGCAAGTTAGTTACCGTTCAAAACTGGCGTAGGTGTAAACAGCACGTAGTAAAATCACACGAGCAATAAAATCGCATTCAATGCTGGCATGAAAATTTTCATTTATTCAAACATGAGCGTACGAAATAAGTTAAAAAAAAACTTGAGAAGACGTTCAATAAAATTGAATAAAAGATTTGGCAGCGCAAATTCAGACAAAATTTTCATGCAATAATTGCCTTGGTGTAAACACAGAAGTCGCACGCAATTATTGAATGGCAACACTTTCATGCAATTCTTGAATGGCAATAAATGAACGTGATTTATGGCATGCAATTATTGCTCTTGAACGTCCCAGAAACTTGCACCATGTAAATGGGTCTTTAGGATGGAATTAAAATACAAAAAAATTAAGGCGCGTATTGATAACATACAAACTACAACTTTTATTTTTATCTTGATTTTCTCACACTGATTTACATTGTTTTACTTACCTACAGTCCGACTAGCGTAATTTACATAAATGAAGGCCATGTGGCCATAGTTAGAGATCATCGCCTCTGAAATTAACATATTAGACATTACTACAACAGAATAATAGTTCTAGGACAAGTTGTATTGTCATCTGGACTTCTATTATTACAAGTTAACGTGACGCACGCTGCAGAATAAATGCGATCAGTTCCAATAAAAATAAATCAATATGCGCCTTAGGAAATAAGCCTAGCAACACACTGAGGGGAAACGCTGCCAATGAAACAACATAAAGTGAAAAAAATGCACTAAAAATAATAGGTCGGTGATCGTCGGAGTAAAATTTAATATAGCCTATTTAGGGCGCATTCCAGCAAACTCTTATACCTAGAATAAAAGACTTATTCTGAGAATAAATATTGAATTTTTGACAGGTTAGCCATAGTAGAACTGTCAGACGTCAATTTTATCCCACGGATAAAAGATATTGACTTAGGTGAAATCAGCTCTTATTAATATAGAATTACAATGTTGTGGACAACCGGCCGCGTTTCGAGATAATGTGGAATGAGCTTTACAATAACACTAAGGTGCAAGATAATAAATTCAATTTTATCTACTTTTAAATATTATATGTAATAAGTAGTAAAACCAGTTAAGTACATTTTCGCAAGAAAGTCCTGAAACGGAACTAAAATATTTAATCATTGGCAACACTCGCTCTGCCTCGTCGAGTAAGATACATATTCTGTCATTTCTTGTAATCGGTGACTGTTTTTCGTGTTTATTATTTATTTATTTGCTTTATCGTGATGATACTGGTGACCCATGTGTTCATACTGAACAGCTGATCGATTCTGCATAAATCTCACCGTGAAAAGTTTAGTGAAGTGAGCTTAGAGAGAGCTGCCAATAATGTCAATCAGCATTTAGTTGGAATGACAGCTCACTCCACGCTCACTTCACCTAAGTTTTCACGGTGAGATGGTTACAGAATCGCACTGCAGATCTGTTATTCGCAGCTCCGCAAGAGCAATAATTTATAAAGTGTACGTGAGATTTTAGGCGGAACTCGAGGCCGGACAAATTGTATCCGATCTCAACGATGGGTATAAAAGAACCGCTGAAATGACAGGTAAAATTATATTTTATACATTTAATCAGATCTAATGTGTGTATTTCAAGGTGCAATCTATTATAAACCTTTCATACAATTATTGAAATGTACATTCACGAATTTGAGGTTATTTTTACAAAACACATTCGGAATGCAGCGCGTTCGTATAATTTTGATACTTTTTTGTTAATATTGCATAAAATAAATCACTGAACAAAAATAACTATAGTTTTTTAGGTAAATCCATCAGTACTACAAGGCTATATTTTTAATTCATTACAATAAGTAATTGCAAATGTTTAGTTGTTTATATTTTATTTTTCTAGGCAGTGGCTGAACAAGCGTTTCAGAGCATATCAGTTGACGACTGGAAAAATTCATGTCAACATGTCATGAAAATAGAAAAAGGTTATTTTCGAAGGGGGCAAACTGTGTATAGTGGCATTGAAAAAAATATCATAAACCTACAAGATGAAAGCAGCAACAGTGACACATCTGAACATAGCCAGCAGAGTTTTGGTGAAAGCTCACACCAAGACATGGATGAAGAGTTTTCGGGGGTGGAATGCTTAGAGGAAAACATTTTTTATTCTGATTAAATGTTTTTATTCTGATAACTTTTTTAGTTTTTGATTAGAACACAAACTATGGAACATTTTGCCTGTAGTTAGAGGAGAACTTGGATTTGTGGGACACAGTCACACAGTAGTAAAGCTTCCAAGTTGTCACTGGGATCTAAACCCTATTGAATTGATCTGGGGTCTTGTTAAACATAAAATTGTCTCACATAATGTGGGATTAGTTGACATCAAAGTATTTTGAAATACCTAATAATTTTATTTTTAATTCATTAAATTAAATAACTGCAAATGTTATCGTTCTAGGCAGTGGCTGAACAAGTGTTTCAGAGCTTTTCTTGTTTTCATAAAACCCGCCAATATTCACATTAATTAAAAAAAAAACTAATATCAAAACCGTTTTAGTCGTACTATTTAGGGTTACAACATGGACGATAGTGGCGCCACCATTATTTTCACGACTTTTTGGCCAAGCTGTAGTTACAAAGTTACACAAGTAATTACAAAATAATCCCAGTCTTTTTGTTAATGTTTTGAATCACAGAAAACAGTCCCGAAGTAGAATATTTTAAAATCTCAATTGGGTTTTCAGATATTAGTAATGCTATTTTGTAAGTCCCTATGTATGTATAAAACAGCATTTATCATATTGAAAGATAATGTGAGGCGTTTTTGTTACATCCAAAAAAACCAAGACCATTCTAAGAATTGTATTTTAACAAATAGCCTTCGTACGCGGAAATTGAAAAGTGACATCACTTCACAAAAACTATCCGAACATGAACTTTGCATTTAAAACCTCATACTGTACAATGACAGAGAGGTCAAAATGGACCGGGGTCGTCGACCGATCGAGACAATACGTTTAGATTTAGAAACAGGATATATAATTAATATTTAAAAAGTCTTGTTGTTTCGTTTTATGTCGTTGTCTTTTTTTTCGCTCCTTAATCAGATATCAGACGCTTAACTTTTTGTTAATTTACGTCTTTCATTCAGGATCATTCACTCGAAGCGTTTGAACACAAAGGAATCATCAATGAAATATTGCTGGCGTCAATCGTCACCAAGAATTTCCTAATTCCCAGTCAAATTTATGAAATTATATGAAATAATAATTTAACAGAGCTTATACCTGCGTTTAGATTGCAATTATTTAAAGTTAATCGTGTGTTCCTGTTTTTATTAATTAAGAATCTGAACGACTATGTATGTATATATGGTTTTAGGCTGAAGCACTTTTATCATGAACAGCAGTATTAAATAATACATATTATAGAGGATGTAAATTCTTAGATAAATACATTTAGATTAACTCTATCTAACCTTCGTGTGTCCTACTGTTTTTGTCGTTCAGGTTTGAACGATTAAGTGTGGTTCAAGGCTAAATCGCATGCACTTTTTTCATGAGCAGTATTGACTTTGTTGTTCTATTAAATAATAATAAAGATATGTAGAGGATGTAAATATCCAGATAGATGCACTTAGATTAACTTTATCTAACCTTTGAGTGTCCCCTGTTTTCATTCGTTCAGATGTGAACGAACGTTGTGCGTGGTTCAAGGCTAAATGATGGTATGCACTTTTTAATATTTGTCATGATGCATAGAATCCACCGATACAGTTTTACTAGCTGAGCCCTTGACTCCTTTCGCGTAAAATTTGGAAATCAAGTTAGAGTCGCAAGTTATAAAGAAGTGCAGTTGAGTTGGTTGACTAGAACCATGTTACGGCAAAATGTTATTTGAGCAACTGAACCATCTCAACTGCAACTACGTATAGTTATTTTGGTATAGTGTTGCACTACCTACAATAGGAGGTCCTATTCGAATCGAGTGGCTGTAATATCTTTTGCCGCCACATGGTTTAAGTCGTCGACAGAAAGGCCTCCCCCAAGCACCACCACTTCGACCGGTTCTGTGCTTCTCGCACCTAGCGGTTTCCGGGTCGGTTTGACTTTCACCAGACTTTCAACATTTCGGCCCCATGTTTTTTCTGTCCACTGCCACATAAGTTTAGCAGTTCTTCAGGCTACGTCGGTTACTTTGATTCTCTTACGGATCTCTTCACTTCTGATTCGATCACGTAGGGAAACTCCAACCATAGCCTACTCCATTGCTGTTTGGGTGACTTTCAGCCTTCTAATAAGGTCCATTGTAAAAACCACGTTTCAGTACCATGGGTCATCACTGGCAACAAGCACTGCTCAAAGACTTTGGTCTTGAGACATATGTGTATATGAGACGAGTAGATATTACGTAGCTTCCCGAACGCTGCCCAGCCGAGTCGATTTTGACAATTGATCTCTTTCTCAGAGTTGGACAGGTAAATCGTCTACTACTTCGAGTGTAGTCTCCGATCTTCATGGGTGTTACATGGGCATTTGACATGACCTTCGTTTAGTCCATGTTCATTTTAAGACCCAGTTCTTTCGGAAGCCCTACTGAGGCCATCAAGCATTGTACCGAGTTCCTCCATAGCCTCAGCCAAGAAATTATCGTCGAAAAACCAAAGGCAAGTGATGGACTCGCCATTGATGTTGATGCCAACACCTTTCCAGTCCAGAACCTTGAAAACAACCTTCAGTGCAGCTGTGCACAGCTTCGGAGAGATTACTTCTCCCTGTCTCACCCCTCGCTGCAAAATTATAGGTTTCGAGGTCCTATCCTGAAGACGGACGATAACAGCGTTTTCATACAAACACTTCAGCACCTCGATGTACCGATAGAATCTGGCACCGTTGCGGAGATAGCCCAAGTCTCCATAGAATAGAAGGCTGTCTCGTAATCCACAAACGCCGGTTACACACTTCGACCTTTTGTCGAAGGTTGTTGTTCGAGGTTAAAGCCTTTACGGAATCCGGCTTGCTCGGGATACTGGAGGTCGTCAAACTTGCGCACGAGACGGTTCGTGATGGCTCTTGAAAACAGTTTGTCGACATGGCTCAGAAGTGAGATGAGCCTGTAAATCTTAAGAAGGGCATTGCCGCCCTTCTTAAAAAAGAGTACCACCACACCTTTGTTCCATACTTGTACCGTTTTACCCTCCCGTTTGTCGGAATCGAACAGCTTCTGGGTATTCCACCGGCTCTCAGGAGTTCGGCCGTAATCCCGTCATCACCCGGCGCTGCGTGGCGTTGTTTTTAAGCTGTGTAGATTAGCTTTATCTAACCTTGGAGCGATCCTTGTGTTTTTACGTACTTATATTCAGATTTTGGACGATTTCATTGAGTTCAATATAAGTCCTACTGCTTGTCATTATTAAATAAATGGAGTGTTCACATAAAGCGTAACTTGATAAAACTGGATGGATTTTATCTTCATCGAAATCGATCGTTCAGTTCTGTGTCATTCCGTGATTATAGTGCTTATTTTAATCAGTATATAGGTAAAGATAATAAATATTAAAAATGTTACATCTAGATTACAGTCATTGAGTCAATATTTCATAATAAAATATTAGTAAAATCATAAACATTATTTTATTGAACTATTTTAATGTTAAGTCCACTGTTATATTCATTGTTTGCGAAAATTTAGTTCGAACAAGATTATATACTTTGAACTACCATATCATAAATGGTTCTTATTTGTTTTTTGTAAATATGGCGAATGTGCGAAGCCGCATATGTATAGTCACAACAAATGATGTTCTATTCACAAGGACATAACGTAAACACGGAACTTTCCCGGGAACGCGCCACCACCGGGAACCCAACTAACGGTAGGAGGGGTTTACATCGGCGTCGAGACGACGATGAAGGACCTGGGTCTCGTCCTCGACAGCCGGTGGAACTTCGTCGAGCACTTCCGACGTTTGGCCCCCAAACTGGAACGGGCTGGGGCCGCCTTCAAGCGGCTCTTGCTCAACCTTAGGGGGCCAAACGCCTCCTGCCGGAGGCTTTACGCGGGGGTCGTGCGGTCCATGGCCTTATACGGGGCCCCGGTGTGGGCGCGTGCACTGCGGCGGCAAGCCGCCCACTACCTGAACGCGCCCCAGAAGGCGGTAGCCGTAAGGCTCATCCGGGGCTACCGCACGATCTCGGGCAAGGCAGCAAGCCTGCTCGCCGGACTGCCGCCATGGGATCTGGAGGCGATAGTCCTCGCGCGCCTGTATGAGTGGCGCGCGGAGGCACTACGCCGGGGGGAAAGTCCGCTCCCGCGGCAAATTGCGGCGGAGCGGACGGATCTCCGGCTCGATCTCATGGCGACATGGAAAGAGCGACTGTCGCAACCCAGCGCAGGGCACGCCGCGATAGCGGCGATAAGACCCCTCTTTGAGGAGTGGCTAGAGAGGCGCCACGGTGCCCTCACCTACCGCCTGACGCAGGTCCTCACCGGACACGGAAATTTCGGGAGGTTCCTGCACATCATTAGGCGGGAGGAAACGCCCGGGTGTCACCATTGCCAAGATCGCCCAGAGGACACGGTGGAGGTCTGCCCCGCTTAGGCGGAGCACCGCCGTGACCTCGTAGAGGCGATCGGCAGCGGCGGCGGCCTCTCGCGCCCGACCCTGGTGCAAGCCATGGTCCGGAGCGAGAGGGAGTGGGAGGCAGTCACCTCCTTCTGCGAAGCAGTCATGCTAGCGAAGGAGGTGGCGGGACGGATGAGGGAGAGAGCCTGCCGTCCCAGCCGCCGCGGGACACGCTCCGGGCGTCGGGAGCCGCGTGACGACTCCCGGCCACCATAGGCGCGGACCTGCGGACGGAGAGCAATGGGCTCACCGTCCGATCAGGACCAGGCCCGTGCCGGACGGCGCGTAAGTGTTCCACGCGCGCCTCAAAGAGTTGTCAGCACAATTTGAGGGGCCCCTTAGGGCCGAAACCTGCCGGGTCAGCGGGATTGTCCGAAAGGGTTACCGCTACCCCGGAACATAAAGGGCGAAGGAAGGAACATGGGTGGGTTTTAGTCAGTAAGAGTCTGACACTCCCTTCCGCTCCACCCAGAGCGGGAGGGGTCATTTGATGATTTCCCACCAGACAAAAAAAAAAAAAAAACGGAACTTTAATATCATTAATATCAATAATTGGCAGTGACTTAATAATATTGGCTTTTAATTATGCTTTATCGCCTACTAAATAAATATGCTAGACCTCGATTGCGTTCGCAATTTTTCCGAAAATCATGGTATGCAGTCAGCGTCAAAAAATACAGGGACGAACAGACAGTTCAAAACGATAAAGCTGTTTTTTCAAACAAACCCATGAGGTGTTCCAGAATGAGTAGTCACTAGCATAAATACCTTCTACAGTCCCTGGTGCAAGCCAATTGTTAAAGATTTTGACAAAATTACAGTGATTTTTATTGCCGTTGCAATAAAGTTGCTGTTGGGTTGCTGCTCTTGACAAGTTTGTCAAATTCACAGAGACCTTTATTATCGTTACAATAAGGATGCTATTGAGTTACTACTGCCAGAGATAAAATAACTGCGAAAGGACTGTACTTACGCAAGATTCAATAGCGACGTTTAGGTATTTTATAGTGTTACGAAATTAGTATTTACGGAACCATCATGTTTTGAATTTATTTACGAGAAACTCGTGACTGTACACGACAACTGACAAGAAATGTATCCTATTGCAATAAAATTTAATTTCCTTAGGTTGTTTTTTTCGTTACACAGTCAACCAATAGCGATACATATAGTATGTGTATTACAGTATTATCTATTGTTGTTCCCATAGAAATGTAAAAGAACAGGAGAAGTGGCAAGGGGGCGTGTCTGTGTCGTCGCGGTATGTTAAAAATGACCATGTTCTAGTCAAATGGCCGTCTCCGCGAACTAGTACGCTTTCGACCGTGATCGTGAATAAATATAAGAATGACGTATTTTACTATATTTGTCTTTAAAATCATGAAAAACAACAAGTTATAAAATATTTCTTGCTTTTACCACGTTAATTTTGTTATCAAATATCGCAGCGGCTGTACTATATTCGCAGTAAATACATTGCTCCTTAACCACTACTTAAGTATGTCGCTAAGTGACTAGACAAGCGGTGTAAAAATCACAAAACGATACTTTATTTAAGCGGTGCATCGCATGGTACGGCCGCTGCTTCTTGCGACCAGCTAGTGATGTGGCTGTGCAGATGCACTAACGTAGATATCGACAACAATGTCGTTTACCCAACGAATATATAGTTAATTTTACAATTTGTCAACCATTTTAACCCGGTTGGAAGACCTAAAAAGAGGACGTTGAAATCCGGTTGGAAGACCCTTGAGAAAATGTCAGATGTTTTTTTTTTTTTTTATTTATTTTCTTTTCTTTATTGGTTTCTAGTACATTATTTTTGGAAATATCGGTTTTTATTTATTTTATTTTCAGACCCCCAATTTTTCCAATTACAATACATAAATTACAATAATAAATGGGAGAATCGATAACTTTCCGATTTAGTCAATCACTCATATACGCAAAGTAAATGGCTTTTGCACAGCACAACGATAGCGACAGATGTTTTTGTGTGAGTAAGTTGTACGGTGCATGCTATGTTTGATGAGTTAAGGTTTATAATTGATTGTGTAGTACGTTCTGATTTATAAATTGAAAGTGTGTGCGCGACTTTGTATCTATTGCTGTTACTGAACTACATGTGTAGTAGTGGCGCAGTAGTGGGATCGTCTTAGCGACATGGAGTTCTGATACATTTTCAACTAACGGGGCATATCTCCTTTATTTCTATATTATTGTTGATTGTTCCATTCATCTTGAACGGTCAACAAGACTCTTGCCGTCAGTCTTGGGGTAGATGTCTCATTCACTCAATGTTATATTCCTTGTAGATTTAGTTACCTAATTAAAAGCGTCTCAATTCCTAATTTCATTTTCGTTGTTTTATATTTCAATTTAGAGATTCAGTATGTTTGATCTAGAGTATTTCTTATTAAAAAAGGATATAAGAAAATCAACTTACTGCTATAACGACTACTTAACTAAGCCAAATATTATTAATATACTGAGCTCCTTAGTGGCCAGTGTAGCCGCCCTATTTAGTGCCACATTACAATGAGTATGCAACGGTTCTATAGAATCAGTCTCTAATAATTTAAAAACGATATTAAAAATGCAACTCCCTGATATAACAACTAGTTAGCTAAGCTAAATATAATAATTATATTGAAATATAAATTTAAAAGTCATAAAAAGGATATTGAATTACTATCCAAATGTATGCAGTATGTTTACTTCTTACTAGCTAACGTAAAAAGGCATATTACTGAGCTCCTTAGTGGCCAGTCTAGCTGCCCTATTTAGTGCCACATTACAATGAGTATGCAACGCTTCTATAGAATCAGTCTCTTTCTTACTCCACCTCGACTCCATGGCTACTGAAAACGCAGTACAGGAGAATGTACAAAGCAAACTTATTAGTATACAAACTCTCATTCTCAACGCATCGCTCGGTTGTTCTACAAGTCTTAGGAAATTAAAACTTGCTTCGTCAAAGAGTATTTTCTCCACCACGTCAGCATGTTCCGGTAAATCTTGCAGCACCGCGATAAGGAGTCCCACAATGTTCAGTACAATTCGCGGCGACTTCGAATCTGTAAATAAAAATGTTTCTCAAACAACAGGAAGTCAAAATTAATTGGAGACATTGGCTTGACATAATTCAGTTTAAATAATCTTAGCATTATGTCAAAATGTCTTGTGGCGATTTTGAAATGTCACTTAGCATGAGATATGAGTATCATCCGTCAGGACGTCTCGAGGCGAATGTGAACTATAATTTGTCTGTAACATGACCTTTTTACATCGAGACAGCTATGACGTCATCTTTTTGGAAATAAAATTAGAACTACAAGTTTCGCGAAAACTAGAGTTTCAAATGTTGTTTCAAAATGATTATATAAGATCAGCGGCGCAATTCCCGTATTTCTAAGAAGTTCGCATTCTAATCTCAGTCTCAAACTGTTAAAAAAAAACTTCTAATTAACCTAATTTTTGACATTGACTGTCGCTGAGATGAAATTGCGACTTGAATTTGAACGTTTTTTAAGTACGAGATGGCCTTCTGTTGTCTTGACCTGTAGGTGAATAAAATAACATAATCTTACAGTGCATCAAGAGCCTGGTGAAGACTGGATGCGCGTTGTATGCGCTGAGCGCGGTGGCGAACTGACGCACGCCGCGACACGAACGCACGCACAGCCACGCGCACACCTCCAGCATACGAGCCACACCCTGCAGTCTATGACATTTAATAGAATAATTACTAGTATCCAAAAGAGAAGGTCACCAAGCTACCACGCCGATCTTGCTAGCTGGCTCATCTGTTTGATCTATCTATGCTAATAATAAAGCTGAAATGTTTTATTGAACGCGCTAATCTCTGGAACTACCAGTTGGATTTGAAAAAATATTTTTGAATTTGTTAGCCCAATTCTTGAGGTAGGCTATAGACTATTTGAATTTATTAACATCACGCTAGAACCCTTAGGAGCCGAGAAAAATAAATAAAGTCAGAAAGAACGCTAAGCGAAAATGACGTAGTAGCGCGGGCAAGCGATACGATGCAATGGGGTGGGTCGGGGGAACATGAAATTTCAACATGAAAGCCGTATTTGTGATTACACGATAGAAAAGACAGGACAAAAATCTGGAATGTTTACAGATGCCATGCGCTGGTTGCAAGTTCAGAGTGAACTATAAATTGTAGTGCAATCCGTACCTGTCATGAGCTCCATCGTCATTATCTTTGGTGTCTTTCATGAGCGTATTAATGGCCGCTACGAAATTGTACACCACTTTAGCTTCGAGGTACACCTGGAAATGTAGAATGGCACTTTATCAGTACTGGCAATTTTCTTGCTGTTATCATATTTACATTGAGGCCAATAGTTCTGGGAAAGAGATACTGTTTGAAAAATGATGTTTATCTTGAAAAATGCTCGTGCACGAATGTAAAATTAACTCACATCTTGTATATTCAGCAGGGTGTGCCTCGGCAGTGTATGCGCAAGCGCCGGCAGCGCTAGAAGCGCAGCCACAGCGCCACAAACTCGTCCACCGCCGCTCGCCCGCGCTGCACTGCCCACTACGCCTATTACCATGCTTACCTGTAATTTTTATTAACAATAAGTAAGCTTCAGCATTGCATATAGGAATAAATCGAAGGTTCATGTCATACTAACTAGAAATTCCCCAGAAATGTATAAATATGATCAACAGAATCCATTCGTTAGGCACTTTAAGCTACATATTCATAAGCCACTCTGGTGTTTGACACCTTTGATCGAGAAGCTGATTTAAAGATAAAAGAAGTTTATGTCATGTGATGATTATTGCATGTTTTTATAAGACGAGTATTTAAGATATTTGCCCACTGGTTACTTGTATAATACATCAGTACCAATCATAAACAATGGAGCAATAAAATACCCCTCCCTTGATACTAATACTTGCTACTGTGTGACAAAATTGGCATTGCATAACATTATTACACACCATATTCAGTTGAGTAAGAGATTCCACATCGCCATCCATAACTTCACTTATGTTGGAATTGAGGAATGCTTCCCATTCCTCCAATTCAATAGAAGATGGTTCTTTAACTGAAAACACAAAGAACGAAACATTATGATGAAAGAAACAGATAATTCACTATAATATGGACTTTTGATTATAATGGATTTTTAAAGAGCAATATTACCATCACTTTTGTCCTCAGTCTTAAGCATCCTATCATTATCAGCAACGTCTTTATCATCAGAAGTCTCCTCAATAACTTCAGATTTCTCCACATCCTGATCTTTTTCCTCTTTGGAGCACCTTTCCTTATCATCTACAAAGCTTGAGACCTCTATAGCAGGTTCACTCGTTCGTCGCTGAGTTTCATTTTTATTTTTGTCCCAACTTCTACTAAAATGGAAGGATCTCTTGATACTTCTCGTTAATTTGTTTCCTCCACTACCGAACCTGAGTTTATCGCGTGAGAATTGCAATATTTTCTGCGTGTATGAAGGTGGTACACTCTTACTAAGCCCAGAACTAACATCGCTGCTACATTTGGTTGAACTTTTCGGGTGTTCTAAACTTTGAGATGCAGTGTCTATAGATTTCGCTTCCTGTTTTGTCTCCAGTATTTCTTTTTGACTATCACTGGCACTTAGAGGCTTTTGTGTTTTCTTTTCTTCAACATGCTTCTCTGTATTAGTCTTTTCTTCGTCTATCTTATCCATTTTGTTTAGATCCGATTGTTTTTTGTTTGCTGCCATTAGTTGCGCCATATTATTTTCTAGGTTACATACAACGAGGTTTGAGTTGTTGAGGACATTGTATTCGTGTCTGAGTAATTTCGCGTTGGCGGCTGTGATGGGATGTGATTGGTCTTCATCATCTGTCTTTAGACTGTCTCGTACACTGAACGCGCTGGTTGCTCTGACGCTGTCGTCATCAGACATGGGAACACACTCCATCGCTTGCATAACCCTCGCGTTCCGCAAGTCATGTTCTTTCGGCTCTGGTTTTGGTTCAGGTATTGTTCTGAAAAAAGAAATATAGTATCCATTTGTAAGATCTTTTAATCTATTCATTGACATTGTTTCTGTCACTGCTGGATTGGATCTACTAAATCAAAAACAAGCTTTTGAAAGCTATAAGGACCATGTGTTTCCATACTCCATGTTTTTCTAGCAATAGGTACATCAGCAGTGCGATTCTGTAACCATCTCACCGTGAAAACTTAGGTGAAGTGAGGGTGGAGTGAGCTGTCATTCCAACTAATGCTAGGGATTAGCACTATTGACAGCTCACTCTAAGCTCACTTCACCTAAGTTTTCACAGTGAGATTTTTACAGAATGGATCAGCAGTTTCCTTACCTTGTATTACTGCTAATTTTTTCCCTCTGAAGTTGCTTTGCCTCTTGCTGACTATGGCTCAATGGTTTTGTGAATGGTGATTCACTCTGGACATCTTCTGGCAGTATAGTCACATGGCCAGAGACAAATGCATGCTCCAGAATTTCTGGCCATGTCAACCTTTTCATTGGATCTTTGTGAAGCAGGCCCTGAAATATTGAATTATCAAATATTAAGTTGATTATGCAGCAGCACTTTAGTTTTTTTTGGTTTTTGCTCTCAAACATCCTTTGCTGATTCTTATATAAAACCTTTTTAAATTGTTATTGAATGAATAATCATTTTTCCTAAAATATGAGTGGGGCTAACAGAATTATCATTGAGAATCATGAACGGTCCAAAGTTGGACCGAATCTTGGAGGCACTGATTGTATTCAATTTAATTGACTGACTTAGTTACATTTCACAATACATACCTGCAAGAAAGATCTAGCGTCAGTGCTAATGAAGCTGGGCCACTGCACTGGCTTGTGTCTGATCATCCGCACCAGTTGCCATATTGACATGGTACAGAAAGGTGGCTGGCCCGCTATCAACTCATACACTATGCATCCAAGAGACCACAGATCAGCCTGAAATTAGGATAGATACATTTTATAACACTTTTTTTATTATGCATAGCATAGCCTAGAATGTTCCCATTGCTGGGACAGCTTAGCCAACTTTAAAAAGTATTCAAGGTGGAACTGTTGTTCAAAAAGGGTATTTAAAACTTACCTGATGATCATAAGGCTTCTCCTCAATCAATTCTGGCGCCATGTATAATGGAGTACCTTTTATAGAAGTCAGAATATGTGTTGCATTTGTCATGATTCTCGCAAGACCAAAGTCACATAGTTTGGCACGGCCAGTACTGTCCAGTAACACATTTTGTGGCTTTAAATCTCTGAAATAAGCAATGAGTTGTTGATGTGAGTAGCATAATCGTGAACGTCAGAATCGCCCGTCAACAGTCGTATTTAGCTTTGAAATTGTGGCTAAAAATTACTTATCAATTGCTTATATTTGCTTACCCTAATGAGAGAATTGCTTATTTCATCTGTTAAAAGAATTAAAACATTTAAGATTGACCGACCATTCTGATATCAGAATGGCTGGTCAATCTCAGTAGAGTAGTAACTATGTGGAATTACCGCAATTTTCATGGGCCAAAGATTGCTTATTTTACAATTTATAAGCCTAGACCCTGTTATTCTTTCTATTAAACTAGCCAAGTCTAGCCTAGCCGTTACACATTTTTCGGTCTAGCCCCTGAGCCCGCAAACAAAACGTGCCCCATAAACGCAATTTTCGACATACGTCACTTTGCTCTCATAGATTTAACAGGCGCAGGGGCAATTCTTGGCTAGCTTAATAGAAAGAATAACAGGGTCTAGGCTTATAAATTGTGAAATAAGCAATTAATAAGCAATTCTCTCATTTGGGTAAGCAAATATAAGCAATTGATAAGTAATTTTTAGGCACAATTTCAAAGCTAAATATGACTGTTGACTGGCGATTCTGACGTTCACGCATAATCAGCCTATAATATTCCCACTGCTGGGCCAATCCACCATGCAGGCCCAGTGCGGGCTGGTGGATGTCACATCTTCGAATTTTTGGTTCTAAGACATGCCAGTTTCCTCCACCGTTTTGAGAGCAGTGCTAATGAAATGAAATACACAAAGTAAAGTGCCTGTGTGGGTTCGAACTCACAACCTACAAGTAAGTTGAGGTTGATACCACTGCTTGCATTGATGTTAGTATTTCATGTTAACTTCAAGCATTATTCTGAATTAGACTACTCAAATATATTTTGGAAGAACTTAGAATGTTGTAGATCCTTGTTGGATCAGGCATGTTGGTCTGGACGTACAAGGATCCAACATGCCTGGAACATACCACAAATTAACTAACATGATAGAACTAGCATCAGCAAATCAAATAGGTAAAACTCAGACACTAAGGAACAAACCTGTGCAGCACCCTATGGGAATGTAAGTAGTACAATGCAGAAACCAAATCCCAAGTGATTTTCTTAACTTGATCTTCATTCAAACATCCTTCTTTAGCGAGGATGCTATGTAACTCCTTCTCCGCATACTCCGTGACTACAACCAACTCTGATTCAGTGTCAAAGCTGTCTATCATACGAATAATGTTTGGATGTTTTAGTTGCCTCTGAATATCACATTCTTGTCTCAAGTTTTTCAAGTCTTTGATTGAACGCCCTTTCTGTAATTGTGGTTAAAAAGTTATTAGTTCTCTTTGATATGTCGAAACTGACTGTTGGAATACAACAAACTGCAAAACGACCCCTTGTCTGTGTACTGATATTTGACTATATTACAGTGCACATTATAATCGCTTTTTGCTTGTTTCATAAGTCGTAAACTCGTGACATACAAGGTAGTGTTACAAGATAAATTACTTATGGGAAGTAGGTGAACTCTGGCCCTACAAATATTCAATTTAACACGAAACAGGTCCCTAAAGACTAATGAAGATAAAACATACCTTTCTTATAACTTTTAACGCTACAACTGCATCAGTTTCTTTATGTTTAGCTTTAAAAACACGACCAAACGATCCTTCGCCAATAAAAGATATAACTACGTAACTTTCCATTTTAGTTCAAGAAATTGATAGCATTGTTTCCCAATTGAAAGTAGATAATTACAACACACGGAGCTTTTAAAAGTTCCTAGATAATGAAAATAAACAAATCGAACAATTTTTAACAAACATCGACTGTCAAACTCATAGTTATTCTGTCATTTTTGACATTGACTCGTTGTCAGTCTGAAACGGATACGTTCCGGTGAAAAATAATATAAATTTGTAAAATAAAGCTTGTTTTAAAATAAAAAAAATAAGAAAACATAAAAATGAGAGTGCTCCAAAGAAAGTTTCTAGAATCAAATGGCTACAGGAAACATTGCAAACCAAAACTAATCAAACTTAGATTTCTCCAGACAGCGGCACCGTAACTCCACCATGCTTGTAGTATGTACAGACGCCAGCAGGTCAAGCTACCCGAAACTGTCAAATTTTCCCAATCAACCTTGAACCTTAATGCCTTAACGATAAAGTTGAAAATCTATTAAAGAAATTTGACAGATTGTAGTAACTTGATGTGCTGGCGTCCGTACCTTCCTAAAGGCTTAGGCAGCAGGATAGCAATAGTACTCTCACTTTACCAGTTACCTATAATAGTTAAAGTAATTATATATAATAATAATCTCCCTGAGACTATTATTATATATTAGATTAATTTATTCAAGAATAGCCCACATGACGCACTTTTATTGAATGTTTGAAAATCGACGTTTTTTTTTTTAAAATAAAACAACTGGTATGAGATAATAGGTCAACGCCGTTTTATAAGAAAAGAGAAAAAACATTTAAAAATAAAAAAATAATGGCTTTGCAAAATTTTTTTGTCGGCAAACGGCCAGTTTACTGCAAATAAATAATAAGGAGAGGTATGTACCTATGACTAAAAAGGCTGCATATAAACAATAAATTAATAGGACAGGCAACATGTAAAAAACTGAGAAGATGCCGCGAATAATGAGAAAAAAGATCCTTTATTATTATCTAGTATTTTGCATCGTAAGAATAAATTGACTTGGACTCGGCAATCATTGTGCCGATAGTCGTGTCAGCCAATGGGTTAATAGCCAAGACCCTCGACCAACACCTGAGGAGGCTCTCGTTGGGCAGCTGGATCAAGGGCTTGATTCAGAAAGCGGTACTTTTGGACACGGCTCGCATTGTCAGGAGGTTCCTCTGTCTGGAGCCCTGACCGCCGGTAGCTTGGACCCTGTTCCCGATACCGGTGGGCTACTATTTTTTATATTTTTAAATGTTTTTTTTATCTTTTTGTTTATAAAAATATTTAAAAATATAATTTGTAAGTATGTAAATGAAATAAAGGAATAATAATATGATATCAAGTTAGCGAAAAATCAATAATCAAAGATATGCAATTACCAGAATTCCTTACTTAATTACCAGTAAGTGCGTTACCTACGTTAAGTCTCTTCTGATTTGATGTGGTTGTTGCAGCAGTTGCAAATGTTCTAGCAGGTAAGTTATTATTATTTACCTACATTACTTTATTTTCCACAAAATAACCCACACAGACTAAACGGATGAATATTTTGTAGATATTTGTGTGAAATAAATTAAGAGTCGTCCCCGAAACGATCAATTGCAATTGTCAATGTTTACGTCTTACTTGAATGATACACATTGATGCGCAAAATGATCGTCTACAAAATGCAATTGAAGCGATTGACAATAAGTACCTATTACTACGAGATTGACAGCAAATGACAAACATTTTAATTGATGGCAATTGACGCACCGTGTAATTTATGATAAATGATAGCAAATGACAATCGTTATTTTAAAATCTACCGCGCGATACATGACTGATGCGTTTGAAATCATATTGTTTATATTTATGCCCCCGAGCAACTTTTGTCTCAGCAACTAATTTGTCTCTCACATCAATTGCACCTTCACAAACCCGTTGACTTGATGTGAGAGACAAATTAGTTGTTGAGACAAAAGTTGCACGTGGGCGCACTCCCTAAGTGACGCGACTTTTCTCAGCACAGTTCAGAAATCGAATGAGACGTGCACAAATATATACCTTCAATTGGAGCTTCATTCGTCTATCATTTGAAATCTTCATTCTCGTAAACATTGACAATTGCAATTGTTCGTTTCGGGTACCCTACAACTGGAAGATAGAAGTCGGGTAGGCATGCATTCGACATAAGAGCCCGTTGCCACGCTTCGCTTATACACAGTCTGGCCATAAATACTGTTACAATTAAAAATAAGAAAGATATTACATTTGAATTTGGAATCTGTCATTTTTATACGATTGTTCATTGTGTTTTCTAATTTTGGCGCCAATACATTGTACAATATTTTGCGATACCTATTAAAATGGAGTGGGGTGATAAAAAGAACCGAATCGCTGTGATTGCATTACACAAAGTTGATATGGAGCCAAATGCAATTTTTAAAACTCTCCATACGCTTGGTATTAGTCAAATGTTTGTGTACTGGGCTATTGATAGGTACAGACGCCAGCACATCAAGCTACTACAATCTGTCAAATTGATTTAATAGATTTTCAACTTTATCGCTAAAACATTAAGGTTCAAGGTTGGTTGAGAAAATTTGACAGTATCGGGTAGCTTGACCTGCTGGCGTCTGTACAATGAGACCTCCTCTGTTTGTGACAGAAAAAGATCTGGCCGTCCACGTAGTGTTCGTACGAAAAAGGTGGTCAAAGCAGTAAGGGAAAGAATTCGAAGAAATCTTGTCCGAAAGCAAAAGATTTTATCTCGGGAGATGAAGATAGCACCCAGAACCATGTCGCGTATTTTAAAAGATGACTTAGGACTTGCAGCCTATAAGAGACGCACTGGTAATTTTTTAACTGATAATTTAAAAAAGAATAGGGTGGTAAAATCGAAACAACTACTGAAGCGGTACGCAAAGGGAGGTCACAGAAAATTTTTGTTTACGGTTGAGAAAATCTTTACAATTGAGCAACATTTTAACAAACAAAATGACCGTATTTATGCTCAAAGCTCTAGGAAAGCTTCTCAATTAGTCGACAGAGTGCAACGTGGGCATTATCCGACTTCAGTGATGGTTTGGTGGGGTGTTAGCTATGAAGGAGTGACTGAGCCATATTTTTGTGAAAAGGGTATCAAAACATCGGCACAAGTTTATCAAGATACCATTCTTGAGAAGGTAGTTAAGCCCCTTAACAACACCATGTTCAATAACCAAGTACGGTCCTTCCAACAAGACTCGGCGCCGGGTCATAAAACTCGGTCCACGCAGTCTTGGTTGGAAGTGAACGTTTCGGACTTCATCAGAGCTGTCCGTCGTCTAGTCCCGACCTTAATCCGCTGGATTATGATTTATGGTCAGTTTTAGAGAGTACGGCTTGCTCTAAACGCCATGATAATTTGGAGTCCCTAAAACAATCCATACGATTGGCAGTGAAGAATTTTCCAATGGAAAGAGTGCGTGCTTCTATTGATAACTGGCCTCAACATTTAAAGGACTGTATTGCAGCCAATGGGACCACTTCGAATAAGCTTTTTATATTTTAAATTGTTTTAATTTATGTATTAAACTAACTGTAAAAGTAATAAATATTATTTGCAATAAAAAAATTTTTTTTTCTTCGTGACTTCGATATTTATGGCAAGACTATTTGCCGATAGGTAGTACCTATACCTACATAGTTTCACACATTTTACCTTACTATGCAAAATTTGTGAAATGTGTGTCTGATGTGTGTGTGGTAGTTTTACTAAACCACTGGGTAAAATAAACAAATCGCGGCAATAAACACTCTTTTAACTTACGACGCCGTGTCGTCGAGACACTGAAGGCTGTTACACAGAATGCTGGCAACAGGGCTCTTGGCCTATACGGTACAGGTTCTTAAAGTAGGTATACCCGTATACCCATGTTCGAAGAGCGCCTGTGTCCTCAAAGTAACTAATTAGCGCTGTCTGCTGTCTCTCTGTCTCTCCAGCCACAGTCACTGTTTCATGACGGGCTTTACCACTAACGTTGCTACAAACTTATTATTTTCAACCGCACTGCACTCGTTTTTTGCTGACTCTCCTCGGTTTTTTCAAGGCTGTTGCTGTGGTCGGTCAAATTTCATAACGATCGGTTCTGTGGTGTGCCACTGGCCACTGGTGTGACTGTAGCTTGGGATCTGGAGAATATATCTGGATACGCAAATTTTCATTATGGATCGTAGGCGAAGTCGCGAGCAACAGTTAGTTTTAAATACGTACCTACTTACCTATAGGTATTTCACAGCTGTCAGAAACGGAATTAAGTAAGTACCTAGTGCTCAAAGAACCTGCTGTAAATTTTACAAAAAGCAAAAAAGTCTACTTTTCTGTAATTGGGGGTCTGTAAGTTAGGTAAGTATAAGTTACTTACATTACATCCCCTTACATAATAATACCTTTAGGTAGTCACGGCCTACGCAAAGGAAGCCGCGGGAAAAGCCAGCATTTTGTTATACCTAATAATAAAGGTAGATACCTCGTATTACCCAGATGAGTCAGATAGGCAGTCGCTCCATGTAAAATACTGGTATTCAGTTGCATCTGATTAGACTGGAACCCACATAGTCGGGAAAAGGCTGGGCAGATAATGATGACGAATAAAGGCAGATACCTATGTAGCTGTTTAATATTTACATGACCCAAATATATACGTAGGTATAATAGGGATAATAGCTCGTTATAACTCTATCTTCTCAGAACTTTACTTTTCACCTTGAGGTTTTTAATGAGACCTACCTGATTCTACTGACGATAATATAACCACGGCATTCTGGTTTCACTAGTTTAAAAGATCGGCCCATCTGATAACAATTTACGTCTGAATATTATCATGAATATAGACGAAACGAGTCTGGAAATAGAACAATTTTAATAATTTAGAACGCCCATAAAGTAGGCGAGTCGGCCCGCTGAATTCGACATTCGACAGCCAACAGCGGTACCCGATACGAGTTGGGTTTGTTGATGCTTTGTTGTGTACGCTATTTATACTCGGATTATCCGGCAACCAGCTGTACGAGATAAAACTCCGAATCGCGTACACACAATAAAACACCAAGTGGGCTAAAGTTCGGACGGGAGCATTATTTCACGTTGAAACATATCATTCCACAATCCGCCAGCCGTGCACAATTCTGTAAACAAATGAGACACGGCGCGTGGGCCGATGTGTACATTAGGGATTTTTAGTAACTCACAGTTTTATCTAATCAATTTTTATTATTCATTTCATAAGATTGAGAACTAGAACACAATCTGTCTGTAAGAAATCTAAATAATTGGCCATTAACGGTTTCGTCACAGAAAACAGAAATAGCTTCAACAACAAAATGAAAATGTTCTACGGAAAACGCTTATTACTACCTACGCCAGAAGCTTTTGTTGGTTTCAGAACTTTGATGAATAAGATATGCTCAATTGCTTTTTAAATGATAAGAAGAGTAGACGCCAGGATGGCCGGTCAGCATTCATATTATACTGATAACCTGTCTGAAACTGAAACTCTCCGTTTCAAATATTGACTAAGTTGTGCCGCGATCTTTATCATCAAATTTCCTATTTGCGTTCGCGCCTTAATTTCCCATCTGTAACTGATAAATCATAATGTCCGTAAAAATAAGAAAAACCAACGTAGGCGTGAACAGAATATTAATAAAAATGATTTAGAAACGAAGTTAAGTTTAAAATAAAAGGTGTATATGTACACAGATATATCAGAGTAACGGACTGATCTAAAGGGTTGCTGTTGCCAATAAATCATTTCTGTTATTACAAATCGTAAGTGGGTAGGCATAAATTAGATTTGAACGGGTAAGTACTGTAATAATTTCCATGAGTCAGGGCTTGCAAACATGTTGTTGTCTGTCTACCAACCACTTTTATAAGAGACGTTAGAACAACACAATTTTGGAATAACCAAACAGTTTCAGTCTTCGCTATTGTCGAACAAGTTTTTCTTTTCAATCTGTAGGCATACCGCTGTGAATCGAGCTTGTACTGGCAATAAGTAACTACATAGTGTATCAGGCGTTCTAGGTGGCTATCTATATGTTTACAAAATACTTATGTGCTTGTAAAAACAATGAGCGTTTTTAATTTTCCATTTTACACATTTTAACAGTGTAGAAATAGTTTGTTTCATTGTTAGTGTTGCTATAGGACCTGCAACACTAACAATGAAATAAATTATTATGTATGTTCCCGTTATATAACTAGTTCATAGTTACGTGTACCTACTATACTGTAAAATGTTCTTCAGCTAGTTAGATAATCCGAGAAATAGTTTGAAATAATAACATCTGCAACTCTTCCTTCACTCGTATTATTGTAGTTACGATCATTCCGTGTGTTTATTTAACTAGAGCAAAATTTCACATATTTTCTTTTCACGTCATTTCAATTTGTACCTACTCGTCTGCGAACAAAACTAAAAGCTAATAATAAAGGTAGAACGGGCTGGTTTGCATGAAATCATGATTTTATGATGCGAATACCTCTGTCTACGAATTTGGCAATCTAGTTGACTGTTATCGCACAACGAGCTTCGTAAAAGCAAGCAGCGTAATCAATAAGGCTTGTCAATACCCTGCAGATCTGAGGGGCAATTCTCGTAACTTTAACACCGTTCACAGTCTGATCTCAGTCTCAATCTGTCAAAAAATACTTCTAATTTCCCTACATTTTGACAAGTTTTTGACTGTTTGATTTGTTTGTCGCTGAGATGAGACTGCGACTAGATTTTAAACGTTTTAAATTACAAGAATTGGCCTTCCGATTTACCCAGTTTTGAAGATTGATGTTGACTGATAGGGTTTCAGTTCAAAATGGCTGCATTAGATATTACAGAATATTAGGGTAACAAGATACAGGGCTAAAAAAAAAGACTTACATACCACCCATACATTGTCTGTGTCATAAATGTTGCTAGAGCTTTTAAATTATAACGCTACGTAGTTTTGTAGTAGCTACATTGGCTATGTCGCATAATGTATGAAGTTACATTATTAAAAAAATAAAGTTTGTGATAGATAGTCACACGCTGTGAAATATCAAACTTAAAGTCCTAGTAAGAACCTATTATGTCCCTATTAGTGATACACAAACACTTTAAACATTAAATTAAATGAGTACATAGTACAACTCTATGTACTCATTGAATTTAATGCCAAACCTGAGCCTGAACAATAAAGCAGTCACGAATAAAAATGTTGGAAGTCGTTTGAAATAGTGACAGAACGATTCGCAATATATTACATTTGATTCAATTGTAAATTAAAGTATCTTATTTAAAGCTCATCCATTCGATTGTACTGTTCAGTTGGCAAGTGTTTTCTCGAATGAAAACACAAGTTAAGTCCGTCTCGATCATAATAATGTCGAATACAATTTCGACTGATACTTGTTTACTCTACTCGTTTTATCATTGAACTCGAGTAACGTACGGTTGTCCTGGATTCGAATTGTTTTACGAACTGCCGAGTCCATAACTGTTGCTCAAAATAACCTGTCTTGAGATTTCCAGTGCTCATAAAAATGCGATTGATTTATAGTCAGTATTCATTTGTATTGGCACCCACCCATTACATTACACTACTGAATAACGCTACTCCTGCACACATACACAATAAAATATTTAATATTACATATTTAATTTCTATACACTATTGTGAATAAATTACAACATAATCTGGATTTGTATTTGGTGTTCCATAAAATTATTTATATGGAATATAAAGTAGAATTAATATTACATGCACATGGTGTATATAGAGTTTGACTTCTGAAAGTTTCACATCGACCACTCATAAAATGTTTTTTGTAAGTCTGGCTGGGTCTACACTTCGATAGTTTATTTCGATCTGGTGATGAAAAAATAAATAAAATCTACGTTTGAGCTAAGTAAAATAATCGATCGACGTTGGATTGGCAGAGTAATGTCTGGCAAAATAGATTCTGGAAATTTCGTAACACAGCATGTTTTACCTTATACACAAATATTTCACCTTAAAAGATCGGGAACATTTAGAGCAGTTAGTCATTCAGCCGTAGGTACTTAAAAATACTTTTGAGCCATCTTGGGTATTGGAAAATTATTAATGATAATTAATATAGCTCAGAAGAAAATGTTTTGGCTTTCTTAATTATTTTCTTCTTTTTCGTTCGCTTTTCGTCATTGTGTTTTTTAAGAAAGAAATGCTTACAGACTGGACTGTTGATATAACCTGGATTTAGGTCATTACCTACAAAGTACAGACATTTAAAATATTAATGGCAAATTATTAATTGATAATTAATAAAACCTAAATGACCTAAATCCAGGTCATATCAACAGTCCAGTCTGTAACCATTTCTTTCTTAAAAACACCATGACGAAAAGCGAACGAAAAAGAAGAAAATAATAAAATAATTAAGAAAGCCAAAACATTTTTTTCTGAGCTACACAATCCTCACGAAGCTTGACAAATTTATAGAGCAACAAAATAAACATGAAATGAAGCAATAACCGCACGAAAATAAAAATAACTGTGCATTACGCGAGACTAGGATTTATTTACAAAATAGAACAAACATACCATGTCATGTTCTCAGATACTATGTTCTCAAGTGCCAGTCAGAAGTGGGAGCAATGCACTAGGGACGAAAGGACGTTATTGTTGACAACTCAAATTGTGCCAAATCTCTATTCAAGCTTCAAGCGCGCTTCATCTGTCGTGATGACGGATTGTCATTGCCGTTAATCATTTTTGAAAGAGTAACACACAATAACAAAAGGACATGTTTTTAAAACAGTGTCTATTTTAATAAAAATCAATCTTTGTCTTGCAATGTTTTGTAAAGCTGCGTTCACAGTGGGTGGAGCTTTTATCATCATTAAGGAATATTCAGTTTTCGATGTTTTTTTAGGCCTTCTCATAAGAAATGGTTTTATTCTTAATTACAGAAACATTCCTTAATAAGAATTCTAATTAAATGTGGCTGAAACCATCCCACGTGCAAAAAACAAAAAACTGAAACATTATATACCTACCTACGCTAAATGTAATATTCAGCTCTACATTATTATTTGTCAAACTTGTTGTTTCGCGAAATTCTTTCGAGCAGTCTCAACTCTCAAGGGATTTAGGCAGAAAAGTTACTTTTTCTACAGTAATAGATACCGAGGGTGGCAAATTGGGTGACACAGAAAGTTCTTAGAAAATTAAAAACTGAACAAACTAGCAAGTTATTAGTTTTATTATATCTTTTCAAAATAGTGTCCATTTACATCAATACATCGCTGCATCCGATGGAACCACTGAGAAAAGCACTTTTTGCCCACTTGTCCTTAGGAGTCTCTTCGACGGCATTTTGAAACGCAGCCACTGCTTCCTCGGCGTCCATAAAACGTTTTCCTCGAAGTTTTTCTTTTATTTTCGGAAATAAATAAAAATCGCAACGTGAGAGGTCGGGGCTATAGGGCGGGTGACCTAGTAATTCCACGTCTGACGTCGATTGTTTGCTTGGCGGTGTGCGACGAGGCTTTGTCGTGGTGAAGGAGGATCCTACTGCGAGGTCGTTTCTCCCAAACTTTTTCCAAGACAAGTGGCAAACAATTGTTAGTGTACCACTCTGCAGTAAATGTTTTTCGATCCTCTAAAACAATTTTTGCGTAATGACCTGTCCTTCCGAAGAACGAAGCCTTCATCTTTTTTCCCACGCTTCGACCTCTCTTCACTTTAGTTGGCAACTCCTCGGAAGGAAACACCCAGACAGCAGACTGCCTCTTAGTTTCAGGATCATAACAATAAATCCAGGTTTTGTCATCCGTAAGTATGTCGAACACAGCATTTGAGTCATCTCCGTTAAATCTTTGAACCATTTCACGACATCAATCAACACGACGGAGCTTTTGGGCCTCTGTCAAATTATGAGGTATCCATCGGGCCCGAAGCTTCCTGACCGCTAAATGTTCATGGAGGATTTTGTGCACTTGACTCATACCGATGCCTAAGCTTGTCCGGATCTGCTGATAAGTCACTCTTTTGTCAGTCTCTATCATACGCCACACAACACTGATGTTATCTTCAGTCGTCGCCGTAGAAGGCCTTCGCTCACGCAGATCATCGGTGAGATTAGTGCTACCATGTTTAAACTCATTAAACCAGTTGCAAACAGTAGCACGAGATGGGGCTTCATCGTGAAAGGCCAATCGAAGTCTATCATAACTTTCTTGTTGACTTAAATGACATCGAAAGTCATAAAAAATCATTGTATGCTGACGTGGCGTAGACAATCTTCTATTTGCCGCCAAATAGTAAACAAATGACAAATTAATAAAATACATACACAATAATATTGGCAAAGAGTTTCATTTTCAAAATTTGAACTTATTTTTTTATTATATCGTTTATAAGTGGCTCATTCTAAAAACTTTCAGTGTCGCCCTCGTACACTATGATACTATACGTATGTATGTTATAAACTTAGATACCTACCTGCTACCTAAAGATCGTCTCGCAAATCGCAAATGATTTAGAAGTACGTAACTTTGCTGTAAAACAAACTTTTCTTGTTATTTTATCGGTTTATGATCAGTAAAATATCTGCAACATAAAATGATCGTTAAATGGACACTTTTGACAAACTTCAGATAGTAATTTGCATCGCAGGAACTACGCGTAAATCATGTTATCGTGATGAACGATGACTGCCGTGATTTTTGACAACTAATGTGTTGGCAACAAGTCTTGCGACGTTTTCTAATTAGAACTGAAGGACGTGTATTGGATTTCCCAGGAGATAATAATATAAGTTCACTATCTCGTTGGTCGTAGTGGTCAAAGCGGTCCTAGGTTCGATTACCATGTCGGGCAAAGTGTTATTGGGTTTTTTCCATTACGAATTTCTCTGGATTTGTGCCCAGTTAATGACAATAGTCTGCCTCACGTTATATGGGATTTCAACATAACTGACGAAACGTGGGTAGGTATACGCTCTTTCCTATCCCTTCGGGAATATAGGCGTGATGTTCCATAATTTAGTTTTCCTCTTAATTATATTCCGGGAAATCAGCTCAATGGGCGTGTAATTCAGGACACAGTTTCAAACATTAATTTTGTTCATATGACGACTTACATAAGAATTTATCTTACTTCCTACTATTTCCTACTATATAATATATATTTAATATAATTATAATTTATAATAATAATATAATAATTTGTAATTAATATAATATAATATGTATAATCCAACTAATATTATAAACGTGAAAATTTGTGTGGATGGATGGATGTTTATTACTCGTTCACGCAACAACTATTGAACGGATTTGGATGAAATTTGGCACACAGATGGTTTATAACCAGGATTAACATATAGGATACTTTTTATCCCGATATTCCCACGGAATTGAAACGTATGCGGGTGAAACCACGGGGCGCAGCTAGTACTTGTATAAATTACCGTAATACTGTACAAAATGTCCGATCTCTGGGTAAATTTATCGTAGCAGGTTATATGCGCAATACAAATTAATTACTTTACACTAGAATTTAGTTTCTTAGATGCTATAAGTGGACTCTTAATGGATTTTGAAATAAACTGAATGGAAGTTTGAGTTTTAATGGAGCTCTTTAAAATGGTGCTCGTCTTGGGCTAATATTAATACCACCACCATTTCTGCCACCAAATAGTGTAACTGTGTCGCAGTTTGAAGGGTATAGTAGCAGACACATAAAACTTTATAGTTTTTTAACTAACACCAGCGATGCCTCTAGTATTGTACAGACGGCAGCAGGTCAAGCTACCCGAAACTGTCAAATTTTCCCAATCAACCTTGAACCTTAATGCTTTAGTGATAAAGTTGAAAAGCTATTAAAGAAATTTGACAGATTGTAGTAGCTTGATGTGCTGGCTGGCGTCTGTACATACCTGGAAAGAGAATGCACCTGTGACTACGCACACGGTTGTGCATTATAATATCTCCCGCGTCTACGGCTAGTCTCCGCTGAGGATGGCCGCTGTTGAAGGTTATAAACCAAAAGACAACGTTTCTATATGTATCTGTTATACTTACTTGTCATTCCTGGTAAAATAAAATGTCTGCCTGTGTCTGCTCTGAACATATACTCGTATTACTTATTTTCTTACCATCCACCATATAATCCATCAGCTGCCATGGCCGAAATTCGGTCTGGAGGATTATTATTGCACATAGACAGGAGGAAATACTATCAGGTGGCACGCAGGTGTGTTAACCACCCAATAACATAAAACACATACCTTCACCTAACTACAACAGAAGCTTTTTCATGTTACAGTAGATAGGCAGATATATCATACCTTCTTCAGTTCTACAAGACGAGCTAAATGTGCAACAAACAGACACTAGTCAAAAGCTACTACTAAATATTCTTACTAAGCAACTTCCCTAGTTTAATATCCCACTAGTAACGCATAAGTTTGGTATTGCTGTTTGCCAAACCATCACATCCGCTGTGCACATCTACCTCGTTCCGACTCTTATAAATATTTTTCTTTGGTTTACCAGAGTAAACTTTCCTTAGTACTTACCAAAGTATCAGGCAGCATATAAAATAAAATGTCGGCTTATGATATTCATGAGGAGTTTTGTCGTAAATCAAACAAAATCTGAGCTAATGCAACAGCAAGTATATGGATGCCGGAAGAGGTACCGTGACATGACGTCACGTCTATTCTCTCCGAAGTTTCTCTTCTCAAGTTTTAATGGCGCAAAAGTTAATGGCGTGTGATGCCCTAATGATTGACGCCACCTAGTAAAATAACCCGTAGTTAGCGCGCGTGGGCGATTGGATCATACACATAATCATTACTCACTTGCTCAATTAGCACCTCATCCAACCGTGGCTTAGTCGCACTTGTTGCATAAATCACATTCACAAGTTTTCTACGATAATCCGACCCTCAAATGGATTCAGCGGGTAATCTCCAGATGAAGATCGAGCAGTAAAATGTATTAATAATAAAGCTCAAAATTTTCCTCAGTTCTAAGAATCATGTCGGTAGCCAGATATTAAGCAGGCACCAATAAAAGTTATTTCGATAATAATTAATAACGACTACGTCGATAAAAGAAAAACTGCAATTTCCTAACTCCATAATCATAAACTGCCTACACACGACAAACGACTTTAAAATTATACCTAATTATTCGCATTTATGACACGGCAGTAGCGGGGTCGTTTGGGCGGGCGGCGAGGTTACGGGGGGCGGGCGGCACATTACACGCTTCAACATCGCACGCACCGCTTGTTTACGTTTTTCATAACCACGTTTCTACTAAAAATACTTTAGCATCCTGCCGTTTGAGGCTCACGCCATTGGTCGGCGCAAGCGCAGGAAACCGGGGAGGACTCGGGGGCCAAGGGGCCGCCGGGCGCCTCTCGCCCCCCGGCCCCCGGCCCCCGCCGCCGCCGCACACATCGCCCGGTTTATATGAAAGTATCAGAAAGGCCAGCCTAACTCGTGGGGCAGCAGAAATAACCCTGAACGCTGGAAACATCAGACTAGCGGGCAGTCGTGTTGTGCGTCTCATAGTGCTAACTAGTGACATCAAACATGGTTCTGGATACATCAGACTGGGTAGGTGTCCAGGAAATTAAAATAAATCGACTTACTTTAACATTATTAAAAATTAAATAAATAATATGTGGCTGAGGCATGTTACTAATTATTCAAAATGAAATATGAGGGGATATTTGAGAAGAAAACAAATGGTGATAGCTGTTGAGTGGACGCTAACAGGTGCTGTCACTGTGTTCGTCTAGAGCCGAACGATTTTGTGGTTGAGTGACAGCCGTCGCGGAAGTGACAACTAACTTAGCGTATATTTTGTTATTTCTAACAGCTAAATCTATAAGTGACAATAACATGACACTAAACATTGTGCGGCTGTCAACTTAAGTTAACAATAAAAGAAAATTTTACTATGCTTGAATAAAATAATGCTGAAAATGCATTGTGAGTTTTTAGTTATAATGTTTGTAATATAAGTTAGCGAGTTATATCAGTGAAACGAAAAGAAATTAAATACAACAAAGTTTTTTAATAGACAGACTTAGCAATTTATCAATTTATTTATTTTAGGAAAGCTTTTAACACAATGAGAGGAATTTCGTGTTTGCAAGTTCCTATCGTCGCCTGTTTGTAATTAATTACAGTTTCACATGCTTCTCGAGATTTTAATTCTGTTCGTCGAGTATTTTTGTTATATTTTGATACGTATGTTCCTCTTGTAGGTATTTACGGATTCACATACTTAAACTTTGTTTCAATTGAATTAAATAGTATAAGAGTAGTTGAAGGGTGTGTGAAGTTTAGTTATTTTTTCAGTCATTTTAAAATATTCTAACAACACACTCAATATTTTCTATAAAGAGAAGAGTTTAGACCTTTTTATTTTATAAATACATAGATTTTTATTTACGAAACAGAGTTATCAGCATTAAGAAAACAGGTAAAAGACTGTTTTTTATCTTTGTAGCCAAATTGGTTTATGCAATTTCTGGTATACCTACATAGATTTTTGTAGAATGATTTCAGAAGACCTATTACAAAATACTTAGGTAATTTGAATTAAAAACATGTCACACAAAGCTTACGAATGCTTGCAATCAGTAGTCTTTAAGTAACTTACATTCAAATGAGTTATACATATGCTCGTCAAAATAATGTAAAGCATCATAAAGTTTTAAGTATTTAAAGTCGGCTTGAAATAAATTTACTAGCATGTACGCAAGTCTAACAGGTCTATTTCAGTTTCAAATGCACATAAAATAAATTTATTATGCTTTGGTAATGCAATCCCACGGAAAAGTCGCCTCTATCATCTATTTATCTGCATAGAAACTTACGTATTTAAATAAATATTTTCGTGCACATTACTTTCCACAAAAATATTTTTATTTACCTCTGCCAACACAAATAAAGCCGAGGAAACATTCTTGAAAACATTCCGATGCAATGCAATAACTTTGATAAATAATAAGACAGACTTTATTATACATACCTCTCTGTTATTGCTATTAATTTAGAAAATAACACACTTGTGTTTTATATTTTTGTTTTAATAATAAAATCATATTTTTATTTCACTTTCAGGCTGATGAGCTCCCCCCAGAACAGATTGCCGGTAAGTTCACTGACCCTAACAAACCTATTGCTAACGTTTATTTTTAATTCAAACGCTCGAATAACAAACTTTTTAAAATAAAATGTAAATGTTATAATGTTTACATAAATGATGGAAAAACGCAAGCTTTGTATTGGCGATACGCCAACTACACAATGGAGGGTGAAGTTAATAAAAGGGGACTCGTGCGAGGCGAAAGAAATTAATGATTTTAATTTTGCATGTGGGCCTAATTAGGAAGACTAAAATAGAAGAAGACTTTCTTAAAAATGGCTGAAAGTGTGTGATCTTATAAAAAACGTCCTATTCTTAGCATTTAATAAGGTACAAAAGCGTACACCACATAAAACCTAATATATTTTATACTCTACGAGTATGTATTTAATATCTAAAATCTATGAGACATCATACGATTTCTCAAAAGTTAATGAAGATATTAACCAACATAATTATGCGTTGTTGTGGGTGTGTCAACCATTTGAAACAGTGCATTACCTTTAGTATCTAACATTATTCATAGCAACAATGTGGAAAGGTGCAGTGTTAAATTTCGAATTTCTTAGTCGAATATTATTGTAATCATTATTTTTTTTCAAAACTGATGGCGTAACATCTTTGTATAGAGCTTTGTACAATGAGCTTTGGAAGCTTATCTGGCTCAGAACATGTACAGATCAGAAAAGAAAAAGTACAACCCAATCTTTATTGGCAAACATTTCTACGATATTTTTCATCCTGAAAATGTAAAAACTGTAAAGCGTGAAAATGTGAATCGTAAAAGAAAACTTTACAATAATAGTAGGTATTGCTTTAATCTTGTTCCTTTTAACATTGGTGAAATGTGCATGAGGAAAACATGTTGTTTTCGGGAAAATCCATTTTACATCTAAACATCGAAATGATCTGAGGTTTGACTGTCCTAATTTAAAGCATTGCTGAGCAAATACAGGTTCTGTTACTGTTGCAACGTGACTCTGGCTTCTTATAAAATATAGCTCCAATTAATTAGTTTACAAGTGTGAACATGTTCCGTCAGACGTACACACTAATGATCAAACATATCAGTGCCAACTATTAGTAAGTGTCGTTAAGAAAATTAAGAAAAATAAACAGCACGTTGAAAGTCTGATACAGTGATAATAACTTGTCTGCAGAAATGAAAACGTTTTCTTATACAAACACAGACAAGAGGATGTTCTGTTTATGTTATTTTATAAGAAAATTGTGTTAATTTTCTCGAGTGTAGAAAAAACAGTGATGTATTGTGGAATTCGTTTCTCGAAAACGAAAGGAATGTTCTCTAGATTGCTATAAAACAAATTAAGAGATTACAAAGGATTATCCCCAACTAAATATTATCTCGATCATTCATGAAACTTGTTAATTGTTTTGTTTGTCTGTAGAATTGGATTCTTGTTTTTATTTAGATAGGATTTATGACTTTTTTCATAGCCAAAGAGTAACTAAAGAACATTAACGTATTTAAACAAGAAACTTTTTTATTTGTATGAAATATAAAAAGTTTCTTCTTAGTAACAAAACTGAACTTACTATTAGGCAACCTATTTGCTTATTATGTACTGGTACTAATACTTAGGTAATTTCATAATAAAGCCTGAAAAGTATCATGTTACTTTACGTGCCTCTAGATTAATTATATGCCAACTTTGAGGTAGGTAACAAAATGATGACGTGGTTTCTGTAATGATCAAAGTTGCATCAACTATTTACACGGATATCAAAGTGCAAGATTTTTTTGTTTATGGGTGTATCTTAAAATCGGCTTGGGTGTTTGGTCGGCTGGCGGGCGCGGCGGGTGCGGCGGCCGGCGTGGCAACACGGCTGGAAGCCTGCCAACGGAGCGTGGAAATCAGATAGAACGCGCTATCGTCATTGTTTAACCAATAACGTGGAACCAATTTCCCAGAATTTCGTAATAACTGTGTACCGTTATTATCGATATTTCGGTTCTAAATTCGAATGATGACTAATTGAAAGCTTACGCTATGTGTGCCACTGGCTTAATGTTTATTACTAAAATTATTTCTGTATTCAAACGGTTACAGCTATTTCCAATGTTTACAATAGTTTGCAATTCCTACAACATTACATTGTTTACATACAATGACATGGCAGCGTATACAACATGAAAGCGGCGCGAATTCACTCACGTACAACTTGTTTGAATTGAGGTGAGGACAGCGTGTTTTCATTACCTATTTGACGTAAACGCGTAAAACAATTTTCGTGGAAACTCACGTATTTCATGTCATTTTATTTAAACTGCTCACGTTTATCTAAGTATTTCTGAAATCATTATGAGCTTTGAAGTCGGGATTAACGTAAGGGGCGTTTTTTATTGAAAGTATAATGTTTGACAAGCTTACACGCATTTAGGTTAATATAAATGTTCTTATTTTTCACAACAGTATTAAAATTGTGCAATATGAATGCTTTTCCAGCTTACCAAGTGCCATGGTTATAAATAACCCCTTCAAAGAAGAAATTAAATTTTCATAACATGTCGTTAATATTTTGAGTTATTTTAGAGCACTTGCTGGATGTCAGAGTCAACACCTACTCGAGTTTGTTTAAAATTCGGATGTCCACAATAAACTACACGTAAAGCGTTTATGTTCTACGATATCTGCCAACGAACCTAAATCATGCGAGTCCAGCGCTGGACATTAAGCAAGCCAAATGCGCGAAATACTGTTAATGCAATTTGTTATAGTGATTCATTGCTGTCCTTACACTCATTCATGATAGCGGACATACACCATTTTCAGAACAAACTGCCGCACTTCATCATAATAATATTGGCGTAGAGCAAGTTTAACTGTGTCATAAAAGAATGATGTGAAATGTGTTTTTAGAAGATTGTGATGAAACCTGATATGAAATGATCCACATTGATAAAGCCGTAAAGCTCGCCTTACCCGTGCCCTGAATTAAAAAAAGAAACTTTGCAGCAGTTTGCAGTAGCAGCGCTTTGCTGAATTTGTATCGCTCGCAAGCGAACCTCACCGCCTGTGGGTGGGTAATTGATAAACAGCTAAAATCTAGAAAAAAACGCAATAAACCTCATGGGACTTTGAGACAACTGCCAAGAAGTCTTGACGATTAAAATTAACACTCTGGCAAAAATAAAAATCATGTTTTCAAAACTATTTTGTTGCCAAAATAACATGGAACAGCTGCACAATGTTGAATAGAGCTGCGTTATCGCGCTCTACTGATAATAACATTAAAAAAAGTTGTAAATAGCGTTTTTTAAGATGCATGGAAAATTAGAAGATTATAAAAAGTTTTATCGTCGGCTTCATCCTTGATTCTAATTGCGCCTGTCACAAACGACCCGCGTCACCCTGAATAATTGAGGAAACTAGACCCGGTGAAATATGCCACAGTCCACAGATTTAGATTTATTATCTCGCTGTAGCGTCTTATTAAAACATTGAAAAGAATGTAATGAGTTACCCAACTGGTATTTTTTGACACGTTCAAAATGAGGAGTGAAACAAGCGCGTCATTGTCGTGTAAAGGTCTGCGACACCTTCAGTTGCCGTTACCTTCGTAAAACATTCCGCGCTTAAGTAACCAGAAAAATACCAATAAAATTAAGGAACTACATGTACAGTACCCACTGAGGCGAAAAAGCAGTTATATGGCAATAAAGTTGCACTGCGCTGGGTTCAGTGTGTCATGTCTAAAAACGGTTGCAAATAAAATCAACTGCACGCAGTAGCGGTGAGGTTCCTGCGTCGAACCATAGCGCTTTCAGAGTGCGTAGCTCCGCCACGTATGAGATTAAAAGTTTACGCAGGTATCCAGTATCAGTCGTAAAAATGGAATAAAAGGGTTTTATAAAACAATGAAACGTCTCTGTTTGCTTTGAGGTGACGGGTATATCCTTTAACATCAAAATATATAATCTCTGAATGAAAAATCTCCTCCACTATTTATCACTCAAGCAAGTCATTAAAACACTGGACGAGTTTATTTCGGTGAGCTACATAGGAATTTTATATATTTATATTAAATTTGATGACGCACATTCGTTATTACGGCTATCAAACTAAAAGTCAAGAAAGTTATGATGAAAAATTTGTGACAGTCTTTTAGTCATCGGAAATGATTATTAACTTATTCAAACGTGTACAGATTGTCTCGAGACTATTCCACATCTGAATTAAATATAGTTTAGGGTCATAGTCGTAAACCCTGTGCCAATACGTGCGTGCGTAAAGAGCGATAAGTAGTTTGTGCAACTGGACAGCTAAAGTAAATAAACTTGAACGAGTGAAAGATTCATTACGAAGTGACTGCTCCTCGTTTACGCAGGTTCATTAAATAATCCGATAATATAATAAGATATCAAAACTATTTAGAACGTTGTGAATTAGACGCGCCTACGTATCGTGGTCTAGTACTTAAGTATTGCGAAACATTCGACCAGTCATGCCACTGACCAATAGTAACTTTAATAGAGTCATCCCAGACACACTACGAAGAAAACAGAGATAACATAATAATAATAGAGTACAACCCATTAAAAAAACCCTTCTTGTTTGGAACAGTATGCTATAAAGCGCTTTAGTAAGAAACCAAAATTTTGCCTCACGTACTTACATCTGTTGTAGCTGAATTAGATCTGATCGGTTTGACTATTTTTGAAGAGCCCTACCCAGAGCTTTCAAGAATTTGACGTTTAAGAATGGTGTGAAAAAAGACAGAGTAGTGTTTGATAGGACTATGAGAGACATGCATGTTGGTGTTGTTTTTGTTATTTACTGTCGCCCTACATTCCCACGATGCGCCACGCGCGCCGTGTCGCCGGAGCGCACCGCTGCACCACGCTGATGCACCGAAATAGCTGCATTGCACAACTTATTCGCACCACATCTCAGTGCATTGAACCGATGTCCTAATCTCATCGCTAACCGCCCAGTCGAACGATCAGTTTAACTAGTTTTATTGCCAGTGCAACACAGCATTTCTCTGGGCTTCAAAACGAATTTTGAACAAAAAAAGTCACTTCGAGCCTAGACCAAATCAAACGTGCAATTGACATCATGTCACATACGCTAAATATTGACGGTAGGAGATGGCGAGCGTTCGATTTGTAGTTGAGTTACGTAATGTTCTGGTGGATTGGTTAACGCAGGATGTTTGTTGCAGTCCTCCGCAAGGCGTTCGATGGCTTCGACCACAACCGCTCGGGCAGCATCCCCTGCGACTTCGTTGCGGACATCCTCCGGATGATGGGACAGCCCTTCAATAAGAAAATCCTTGAAGAGCTCATCGAGGAAGTCGATGCTGACAGTGAGTTTTTATTTTGTGTTCCTTCTTCTTTTACGTGTGAGGCATCATCAACCACTTTTTTCTACATGACTAGGCCTTAAAGGATCTTTATATATATATTTAACTTTTCAGATTATTTTTAAACTATTGCTCATACTCACCCATTTGTGAGTCATCAAAGTATATTTATATAGCGTAGTTGTGCTATATACGTTACTACAGCTACTAAGCAGTTTGAATTACATTTTATTTATCGTGGACTGTTATAATTTTCTAAAGATATAAAGAGCTAAATTAAACTAGAAATACCTACGCCTGACTTGCCTACCTGTTGGTATGCATTAGATAGGAATAAAAATGTAATATTAGATACCATTGTTAATTTTGGTACGAACCAGAATTTATCAAGTGGGTAGCTCTTTAGCGTTCATTATCCTAAAAGAGAGTACCTATAAATAAAATGAATTGTTTGAATTCCAGAGTCGGGTCGTCTTGAGTTCGGAGAATTCGTGACGCTGGCAGCCAAGTTCATCGTTGAGGAGGACGCGGAAGCCATGCAGAAGGAGCTCCGGGAAGCGTTCAGATTATACGACAAGGAAGGTGAGAATCACTTTCTTAAAAACAATTCGTATATTATCGTTGAAAACATCCATCTCTAACTGAAGTGCAATTTCTATCCCACTCCATCCGATGCTCATTCACTAGTGCTATCTTGTCTGGTATTGAAATTTTATATAAATTCTATACAATTTAAAGCTCATGAATTATCGTCATACCTTTGCCCATTGAATATTTTTTAGCACAAGCGGTTTCTTTCGCTTTTTAAACTTATATTAATATGACTTTTTCTTAAAATCAACGATGTACTTAACTATAATGAAATGGTTGTTGACAGGCAACGGTTACATTCCCACGTCAAGCTTGCGCGAGATCCTTCGCGAGTTGGACGAGCAGCTGACAGAAGTTGAACTGGACGGCATCATTCAGGAGATCGATACCGACGGCAGCGGCACCGTGGACTTCGATGGTGAGACATTGCCGTTGATATTATAGAAGTTATAACTAATATTATAGTAGGAAGAGGTGGGACTAAAGACATGCCGAAGTAGAGGCAAGCAGGAGTTATATGGGAGCACGCTTATGCATATGCAGTATTTGCGCAACTATATTTTGTTCAGCTGGTCGAGATAAATTTTGAATCATTAAGTGTAATTTATTTTATTCGTCTGGGTCTTTGAGTTCATCTTCAGCTTCCCCCGATACCTGACCATGGCAATCCCAAATATGAGAAATCTATATGTGACTCGGCAGTGGGTGGACATGAGCCAAATCGAAACGTTATTTAGAGTAGAACACAACGCATATTAATTAGTCCCGATACCAATACAGAATGCATAAAGTTTATAGTTGATCCTATTTGTACATGAGCAGACTACTTTAGCAAATTAATATATTGTTTCAGAGTTCATGGAGATGATGACAGGAGAATAAACTTGTATATCTGCACACTTTTATATATTTATATAATCTAATGTAAGGAATCTCTACTATATTTCGGTACTTCAACCTTTCGAGTCTTGGGAACATTGGACGAGATCACTTCATGCGATGGAATGAAAACATCACATCTGTTTCATTGGTCAATATCATTAAAGTATTATGTATGTATTGTACAAAATAATATTTTGTTCTTGTTTAATTGATGTGTGTGATTGCGTATAATGTTTATATCTACTTTATTAATAAATCTTTTATTCTATTACCTATGTTTGAATGATGCCTACCACATTACCACAGCAGACAGATTTAGATCGCAACGCGGTGTAAGAACGACTAATTCTTAAAATAATATTCGTGTCGAGAATGTTGAGATATCATTTCATTTCTTAAGATTTCTATTCAAGATAAATATAATGACTCCGCTGTTTTTAAAGCGGACGCCAAATTGTCCTAGATAATTTTGATGACATAAAACTTTAAGATATTTGGCGGTCAGCCAGACACAAGTAATGGTACCATTGGGGATAACATTCCGCTTTCAAGAGTTATAATTATTGTGAAACTAAACATCGCAGGGTGAATAAATAAAAACATTTCAATAATAATTATTATTTATTACGTAATTCTTTGTTCATCGTTTTCATTATAATCAAGATCGCCAAATAAGTAAATAACATTCAAAATATTATTGTACCTTGGGTCAGTATTTATAAAATATACTTGCGCACATAACGAGGATTATTCACGATTTTATGACACTTTTATAAATACCACATTCTCACATTCATTGACATAGACATCAATTTTAATTTCGTATGGCGTTTGTATACCTACCATTTAGTAAAAAGAAGTTAAAATTTATATTTTAATTAAATGCATCTCTTTTATAATATTCAATTAAAATAAATCAATAGCATTCACTCAAATTATTCACATGGTAGGTATGTTAAATAACATTGGACACATTTGCTGAACATAATTTTACTTACCAAATTAATTATATAAAATAAATCTCTTAAATAACTTAAAAGCCTACATAAAACGTAGACCCTGCTTAATAATACGAAATAAGTAGTACGTAATAGTTATTTTGTAAAAGAGTCTTGACAAAACAAAATCAGATATTAAAAAAGAGAGTTTAGCGGCTTTTTACAATCGGTTGATATCTACTAAATAAATAAATATAACATTACATAATATATAGCAGAATGTTTCTTTTTTGGCTCGTTACCAAGTCCGAATATTAGGACAGGGACGAGACACAAGCTAATGTTCCGCAGACGACAATAAAGCACCCTATATACATAATATTCTGGAATATATTTAAACACTATATTATAATTGTTACGCGCATAATTTGAGGGACATTCACATACATACAATAATATAAGTAAATAGTGTATATGTAAGCTATGATCGTAGAACAATGAGGCATTGACAGATATCATTATCACAATTTAGTAGATTTTAGCCGCCTTCTGATGGCACTTAGCACATTCACAAAAGACATAAAAATTCGATGTCACACATTCGCCCAGACGAACTGTGATAAATACCTTATTACCACACAGTTAACATTTCTTCAGCTAAATAATTATTTTTACATACATCAAAGTCAAATATTAAAATTCATTGGTAACGTATTTAACAACTAAGCTTTACAAAGAGTCTTCGATTAAAACATTACAGCTATTCATCCTTAGTGTAACAGTGTTTAATGCATAATGTGTATGTATGTACATCTATACATATCTCTCACAATCTCTTTAGCATCTTGGCTTCGGATAGCTAGATTTATCTAAGATTTCGTAAAGAACTACCTACAGATGAGATCTCAATTTGAACTATGTTTTACCAAACGTCCCTCTCTTGCCTGAATATTCAAAGCTAATTATCACATTTTACAGAAACGTTTAGTATTACAATGCAATAAATTACTAAATTTATTTTCATAAATGAAAACATAGTGCTTGCCTATCACATATAACAACCAGCAAACAAACAGAATGCACTACATTACAAACATATCGAGCGTTCCTGCGGTTCTATTGTTTCATACGAGTATAGAGCAGCTAACTTACTGTATTCCGATCCAAATGATTAGGTAATATACTTGTAAGGAATGAGCGACAGGATGCTGGTCGGAACTGGCGAGGCAATAGTGAGCTATACAGGTGGTCTTAGTTATAATATTCTTGTTTACTTAACTAGAAATAGTTTTATGAATACTGTTTAAGTAGATAGATCTTCATTCCTTTTAAAGCTGGCTGTGTCTTTCAGACGCAACCCACGAACAGTCCAGTTGCGAAATATTCATAATACTCTGAAACAAGGTGAACTACATTTTAATGCAAATCCTGACAAATTTACTTCTTCTAATAATTTGTTATATTATTTATATAAAACCTTGGCAACAGCTGCAACAATGCAGGTCATTCCAAAACATATTCTATTTTAATAATAAATAAAGGGATTCAGACAAAATGTTACAAATTAATTGTGGAATCCAGTGTTATGTAAACAAACCTATTAATTAACTGAAACTTGAGTCTAAATATTAGTTGGGTGTTATATCTAGGTGCTATTTAAATCTCAATGTTACAAATCTACTAATAGGATTTAGTTAAGATATTTACCTCACGTCGCCACACTGGCTTTTGACTAGTAGAAGCATCGCCACAAATACATTAGTGCAGTATAGGAGGCGGCGGCCGGGAGCGGCTGTTGTTGGGCTTGGGCACCGCGCTGGGGTCCAGCAGGCTCGAATCCTTCTGCGCAGGCGCGCGGCCCCCGGGCCCCTTGCGGCGTCGGCTCAGCCACGGCGGCGCCGGGCCCTCGCACCACGCCGTGCGCGCCCACTCGCGCGGCTCCGCGCCCAGCCGCGAGCACTCGCGCGCATAGGCGCGGTAAGCCGCGCAGTGGCACTTCGTGCCTGAACAACTGCGAGCGTCCACCTCGCAAGCTTCTTGGTAGTTGTGGGGATTCACCTTAGTCGTACAATCTGTGAACGCCTCGTAGCGTACGAATCCGCGACACAATCGTCGAGCCTTCATCACCTTTGATTGACGATAAATATTCGGGCCCGGCCGCTTCTGACGCCGCGTGCACGCCCGCGTCCCTCCTACTCGCCATGAAGATCCGAATCTCCAAGTATCAGTGAGTAGCCTACCATCACGAGTTTTCATATCGTCTCTAGCTACCGAATTAAAATTGCCACAAAGACCGCACAATTTTCCTTTATACACACTAGACACTGTCACTTCAAGAAATCCATCACCGTCCCATAGCATCTGTATACCGATATCCGCCTTTAGTAGAACAGATCCATTACTGCGGGTTATATCTGCAACTCCATTTACTTTATGTGGCAGAGGCACTCTATGTCCATTAACTTTAATTCGCATCTTCTTACCCATGTTAATCTTAGTGGGGCCTATCCGAAGTGTTGCCGTTCGAGTCCACGACGAGTGAGATGTATTTCTAGCATCGTTTGATATTCTGATCGAGAATGTGCCATTAGCACAATCTGAAGCCAATTGATACTTGCAAGATCCTTGGAAACTGTAAAACTTTCCGTCGAAAGTTTTATAGTGAGGGTCTCCGAACACCGTACAGATGCCGTCGATGTCGACGCATTTCTGGCAGCACTGTCCGGGTAGTTGGCGGAGCGTCTGGTCGGGTGGGCAGGTCAGAACTGGACATCGTTCCATGGCACATCTTGGTTCACCTCCATGACATTCACAGGACTTGCAGGCATCCAGTTGCCATGTTTCTCCGTCCTGTAATCACAAAACGACAGTAAGTTGCAAGATCATAGGACTTTGAGTATTTTCTCAGTGTTACAGTCAGTTCTTGTAGACGACTTGAGATAAATGCAAGACATATTCGTCACATTGAAAGAATCAGCTTTGAAACTGTTTTTTTAAATTCCACAACGCACATTGCTAATCAATATGGAGGCAAAGCAGTCGCTTTTAAAGAAATAAGTCTGAACCATTCAGTCAACTAAGTACTACTACTACAACAGACGATAAAACGAACCTGGTAAGTCTTCCTGCCGATGACACAAGCGGCATTCGCCTCCTCGACCTGGGGGCATTCGGGGCAGCACTTGCCGGGTGGAGGCGGCAGTGCACGCGCCCCGCACGTGAGCACGGGACACGTGTGCCGCATGCACACCGCCGTGCCGTTCAGACACGTGCAGTCCGTGCACGGATCCACCCGGAAAGGACTCAGGTGGGCGTGGTACTCCTTCCCAATTATACAAGGCTTCAACAGCATGGTGCCTGAAACTGACAGTGAAAATTATGTTAGAAGGTATTTAAAACATTAAATAAATAATTATTATTTTCTTCGGAGTCTAACGGAATTGAAAGTTGATAACCACCTTTTGACTCCGTTAGAGCTGACCGCAGATCATAAGCTGAACATAATGGTGATCTGCCACAATTACGTATAATTGTAGGTCTCTAAAGGTAAGATGGCTTCGACTAAGCCTGAATAATACATATGTGCCTACACGGAATGACAGAAACGGTCTGATGTATTGAGCATTAGGCATAGGGCTTCTGTGCATCGCACTATGTGCTAGCGCATTCTGTTTCAGTCATCTGTAGTTCCATCCTTACTATATCTGTATCATGAATGATAAAGCGCTGCCGATTCAGCAGTTCGCAGTTTACTCGTGATCTAAGGCTCTTTATTAGAGGAGTAATTAGCCTGTCTTCTAAGACCTGCGGCATTTTAACAAAAATTAAAAGCTTAGTCGTTTATAATCAGGGTGATACGACGGCTGTCAAGGAATAACTAAAAACATATTAACTATAAAACTTACTTGGAAGTATTTTATCGGAGGTCGGATGCGTGCACCTAGGACAGCACTCGCCGGGTGGCGTGAACTGCTGCGCGCGCGTGCACGGCAGCACGGCGCATGCGCGCTTGGCGCAGGACAGTGCGCCGCGCACGCAACGGCACGACAGGCACGGCTCCTCTGGGATGCGCACGTCACGGCCTTCCCAAACACGCTGCCCGTTTATCACGCACTCTGAAATATTATAATCATACATTAAAAATCGTTAAAAAAAAATACAGACCTTTTCAAGGCTAAGGAACTCCATTAATCAAGCATAAGCTCTTTGAAGATTTTAAACACGAACCCATTACCATCAATTTATAGCAGCGCTAAAAGTCAAACGTCCTTTCGATCCCTCAGCAAATAAATGAATACAAAAGAGATTCCTTTTAGGGGAAACAAACTCTTTAGATTAGCAGTAAAAGCTTAAAACAAAAATCCCAGCCATTGTTCGCTAAATGGGAATGAGGCCTCTGGCGGCGCAGGGACTACGACAAAGCGTAAACTCCATAAATTAGTGCGGGTAGACGATGAATCAATCAGGGGCTAATGAATGACGTTGCGCGGACGGCCGCACACGGCGCGCCCGCCGCTGCGCCTGCGCTGCCCACTGCCCACCTGCACACCACCGTGCAACGGGCACCACGCCCGGACTTGTACACATCACACCAGTGACGCAAACGGTTCGAATACATTTTTAACTAGAACTGTATCCGACAGTATTAGCCCCTGAGTGTTATGTTTGTTCATTTTGCTGTGGTGTTTATCATAGTAGAACGTGATGCCATATTATTTACTACTGATTTATTTCTGACTAGAATTATAATGGTGATACAATTATAATGGTGAAATATACGAACAGAATAAAAAACAATTAGACCTGGGATTCCAATGAGAAAAGGATAATAATATATATATAGTCACTGTTGCGGTTTATTCCGTGCATATAAAACTACGTACTGCATTGACAAGCTGTGTGCTACTCGGCGAGTCATTTAAAATGATAAAGCGTTTAGAGCTTCAGCGTAAAATATTTACATTTATTTTGTCCTCATGTTAGAATGCGTTTCATTCAACAGTCACGGACATTGGATTCAAGGCGCGGAGCCCGGACCGCCGCCTCGCCGCATATAATTGTGACAATGAAAACGGTCAAGTGTCTGTCGTAAAACTAGAGACGACTACACAAAGTAGGCTGTCCTTTTGTAGGCATACAATTAAGTATTCATCGCTGGTGCGCGTCGTTTATATGAGCGATGTGCTTTGTCATACAATGTGCCCCCCAACACATGCGCTATTCGATAATAACTTTGGTTGTGTAATGAAGGTTTTGTGCATACGTTACTTTTTATTATATATACCTAAGCTATAAATATTTATCTAGCCTTTGTCGATTTCGAAACAAATGATAAATGTATATATTATTAATATCTTGACAATAGAGTCAATTAGATTCTAATTTATTCTACTACATTAATGAAAACAAACCAGCCATCATTTCAATTATCTGGATCCTAGTTGTCCCCAATACATATTATTAGATATATTAAGTATATTGTAATCTACGATGGTTTATCAAGGTTTAAAAAACGTCATACTAATGTTTTTGGCGAGGACTGAACTCAAAGCAAGAATGTTAAACGGACACGCCCAAACACTTAGCGAAGATATATTCCTCTGAATTTCGGTTTAAAACATTATGTGGTCATAAACTATGTATTACTAAGTCACGTCACGTCACGGTGCTACATCACAAGCTAATTATTTCAATTTCTCAGGTTTCTGTCGCAGGCATACCTAATAATACGTGGATTACGAAACATCACTTGAATTTAGATTAGTTAAGTTCTTTCGCGTAAAAATGTTTCTTCCTCAAGTGTACTTATTTTTTGTTTTTTTTTCTTATTATATAAGGAAATAGGTACTATGTATAAATTATTTTATATATTTGCTCCATTTGCTAGGTTTAAAAATGCATTTGATCGAGCTTTAAAGCATCGACAACTTGCACACTAATCGTCACTTTTCACTTAAAGCTCCATAAAAACATTTCCCATGTTGATAAGAAAAGAATCGTGAAGAAATAACAAGTAAAGAAAAAATCTAATGCAGTGTTGGGATCGTAAAACAAACAAACAGAGGGCACACGTCGAGGTCCCCACGGCACGGCCTCGTCGGCCGCTTTGACCACCGCACAAAAACCCACCCGCCCCAACCTTTTAAGTAGGTTGTTAACTTTTTGATTTATGGACAATAATAGAGACGCAACGCCGTGGGAGACTCGCAGACCACCACAAATATAATTTTAACGAACCCCCGTCGACTATAATAAGACCTTATTTCGTTGTCAATTTCTTTGTCTCTAGTTATAGAGTAGGCTTCCGATAGAGGAAACGGCTTCGCGAAACGCGCGTCTCGGGTGGTCCGCGCGCAGAAAACAATTTCGAAATAATCCCAGACCCCTTCATTACAAAAGTACATTTTAAAAATTGGTTTCTGTTTTCATTACCACTAAAATTTCAACAATCAATTCTTTGTAATACAACTTCGCGCTTCATCTGGGATTTTATTGCAGACTTTAAATGCTTTTGTTGTTTATTCAGCATCCACGTACGGAGTAATTACTCTTTGGCGCCACCTCTATGTACATACCGCATTGCAAGCCTTTTATAGGCGGGTTGTTGAATATCAAATAATTGTATAACAAGTTTTTTTTTCTTGTATTGTATCATGTAACCTTCAATATGTGATATATTAAATTACATTCAGTAGATGACTAAATTATTCTGTTGTTGTAATAGTCATCTCTGACTCGGTATGGAGCAAGAAACGGGATTGGAATTATGGCAGAGTGGTCCATTGTCTATCACGTTGCTATGTCACGTTACATGTGTTATGTGTTCCGTCGTCGGACAGCAGCGTGCCGTGTGTGGGCGAATTGTCGCGACAAAGTACCTACAAATACACATGAAAAATCACTAGACAGTCGCAGGTGGAACGTTAACCACCTTATTAATTCCTCTATTTCCGAAGCGTGGTGCAACGTCCGATGATCCCTTGATCTCCCCGCTTAGCGACTGGCAGGTAATTAATAAAATATAAACACAGGCAATAAAACGATAGTTAGGAATGTGTCGGCTATATTCAAAAGCGATATCGAGTCGTCATCTTGTAAATTACTATTATTTGTTATGGAATTTAATAAACTTGTTAAGGTTTGGAAGCACAGGTAAATTGCTTGCCGTTATGGTTTTATTAAGTTCGCGTGGCGGCGTGTGTTTGTTTTTGTGTGGGATCATGGTGGTTGTTTTTGCGGCGCGCGCGTCTGGGTGGGCGCAGGCGCAGCGTTCGCGAGACACGGCTGCGCCAGCGCAGGCCCGCGCCCCCGCCCCGCTCTCACATTATGTGAGATGAATAACGTAGAGATACTCGGCAATTGTGGTGGGAACTGTTGGCGTGAAATGGCTAGTAAATTGTTTCACTCGTTGTGTTTTTGTCGTTGTTTAGATGGTTTATTACATGACTTTCATAAATTCTGTTAATATTACTGAGTGCCACAGCAAATTAACTTTACTTCGAAACAATATTATTATCCTTTTCAAAATTACAATGAAGACTTCACTGCAGCTGGTTCTTGTTTAAACCCTCAAAGCGTTAACTGAAACTCACCATCACAAACAGGACAGTTATAATGCGTATGCCGCTGATGTTTGGGCCTCTCGCAGGGCACGTAGCACTCGGGCTTGGTGATGGTGACCACCCCGGCCTCGCACCGCAGCACTCTGTTGTCTTCGTTCCACTCGGTGTGGGAGGCGTGCTCTGTACCGTTGTACCAGCAACCCTTGCACTTCGCGCAGCATCCCTCTCGAGGCATCACGACCGCACAGTCGTCCATCTGCCCGCACTCCTCCACGCCACTCCGACACTCCACGAAGCCGTTCTAAAAATAAATAGGAGGGATTTGTTAGACTGATGAGTTATAAAACTGTGGCCTGTAACTTTGTCCCATTACAGAGAGTCCGGAACATAGAGAGAGGAGCTAGCATTGCTCACTGCATGTTGGCAATATCAGGCCGATAAGTCCAGATTTGCTCACCATGTTTCCCTTCATTACAGGTGACCAAAATGAACATAAGAAAATCAAGAAAATCGGAAAATACTCTTTGGAAATTGCCACATTTCGAACCCACTCTATATGAAAGAAGTACATAAAACAATATTTTTGAGATACCTAGGGAAATAGTTTGTTGTTTGTTTTCTGAAAGTAGAAGCCCCGAGATATTGAAATTCGCTGTATCCTTTTTATTATGCTAAAATTTCTTATTCGGACCAAACTTATACGAGTATTCGTAAAAAAAAAGGAACAGAAATCTAACCCAGCCCGGCCTAGACATTAATTTCAAGGGTCCTATTGATTTACAGTCGCAGTTGATTACTTTATTTATGTTATCAATATTGATACATTTGATTCAATTCAAATTCATTAGTAGGCTGGTAGTACCAGATTCTCCTTATAAGTACCGTTAAAATGCTGTAGTATTCGCTACGTACAACAAGCAATAATGTAATAATAAAGTAGCAACTAATTGTGTCTCTGTATTCACATTTGTGTCAGCATCCATCACGGATGTACAATTGAATAAGCATTCCTTAACAATTTACCGAGGGCTGCTACATAAATTACATAAGTCTTAGGATTGTCGCCAGTCGCATTGACAATAGCAAATAAATTGTCCTTACATTACACATGTACGACATTTTATGAGGAAACAACAAAGTGGCATAAAGACCACCTAATGATAAATATTTTTTATCGCGTTATTCTACCAATTACACGCTAGCTTTAATTAAAATTGGTTAGTTAATGAGCGGATGGTGGTATCAGGTAAAGCCAAGTACTTTATTGCTCACAAAATATAGTACAAATGGGAACGAGTGAAGCCGCGGCTGATTGTGTCCGTGTTTTGTTGATACGGAAGAGGTTTCTCTGAAATGTTTCCTTGTTCTCTCCTTGTTTGTCATTTTTTTACAGTTTTAATATGCAGCGAATGTATTTGGGATTTTATTGGCACTTCGTTTTATTTATTTTTGTTATTATCTTTTATGTGGTTGTGGTTGTTATACTGATATGGAAATGTAGAAATACATTAAAGTGTGTCAGCTATTGTATGTACTGGCGAGTGCCGCGCAAAGACCATCTGAGAGATTGGTTTTACTTTATGATGTTTTTAATGTTCATGGACGACGCACTACTGTAATAATACGACCCTCGGACTGTTGGCTTTATTAACGTTAACGTTTAGCTGTATTTGCGTCCGGTTCTTAGGTAATGGTTAGTTGGGTTACGAAAGATATCTACATAGATAGATACATACATCTATATCTGGAAGTACAAAGAATGATTGGTCAATTGACCGGTAAAGAACAACGAGAGAATGAATTATTTAGAAAAAAACATAACCAGGGTATATTATCCTAGTGTTGTTTTTTTGTCGTAAGGAAACCGTTAAGTCCTAGAACCAAAAATTCAAAGACATGTGACATCTACTAACCCGCACTGGGCCCGCGTGGTGGATTACGTACGGACTACTCCCTCTCACCGAGAAGAGGCCTATATCCCAGCATTGGGGACATTATAGGTACCTATATATCCTAAGGTATATTTTAACAAAAAAACCATAACAATAATTCATTACACTAAATACAAAAATAGCTTCATTCAAACACAAATAGGTACATTATGTAGGTAGTCATACACAAAATATTTAGACTCACTTTCACAGAGCATGACAATACGTTTATGCAATTTTTGTAAGCAAGCCACTAAAAGCAGACACGTTCGCGGTCATATTGTCTAACTGAGGCAAAGGAATGCAATGATTCATCCAACATTACACGGACAATAAAAACCAAGAGCATAAAGACTGATTACGAAAACAAAACGGAACTCATGAACAAATGCATATAATAATATCAAAACACCAATTAAAATTATTATCTAATACGTAACGGTAATATTATGATTGAGCACTAACTGTGTATGAAGTATGGACATCCATAATAAGATCAAAAAGCATTGTCGTAATTATTGTATGCGTTTATTTTACGGCTCTTTGTTCTGAAACGCATTTGCATGGGCACGTGGCGCAGACGCAGTCAATGTTAATTGCTTTTCTACATACTAACCTCTCGGTACTCGTAGCTCGTAGGTATCAACGTGCACGTACATATGTACACATTGTACATTAGGGATCATTGCGGTTTTATTAATATAATAAATACAATGTAATAGTTATATTTTTTTCTAAGCGGCTTTACTTGAGACTTTTACCTCCACATATACAGGGTGGCAAACGACGCCCAAACTGTAACCATAAACTCAGCTGATGATTCTAGATCCCCTAGAGCAGAAATTTTTTGTCAGAAATAAAAAAAATATATCTGCTTTTTCATAGAAAAGTGCAATACCCACGCGGTGAAAATGTATGGAACCGACATTTTTTTTTAATAACCTACGAAAAGTATTAACGCCGGCAGGTTCAGAATCATATACGAAATCCATGGTTACAGGTTTAATCGTCGATGTCCCTGCCAGCCTGTATACATTTTAGGATTACCTCATCAAAAAATATTATCTACAGCAATGTGAGTATGTAGTAGCAGCACGCCCATATTCAGCAGTTACGTTTAATCCTCTATGAACTATTGCAATAACAATTAGGAGCAACAGAGAGCGCTAATAAAGCCCTTTCTTTTTCTTCTTTGCTTTCGGGCTGTTGTAAAATATACTTACTTATTTATTTTATTAATTCAGGCTTGAAAGGCCTAAGACTGAATTAAGAAAAAAATAAGTGCTCGGCAAAAGTGCTCGGTAAGTGGTAAATGTTATTTTAAAACAGCTTAAAAATCCTTCATCTGTGACTCGTCAAAGTTATTCCAGGAAATGGTTTGTTAATAAAAAAATATTTATCCAACCAAGAAGTCAAGCAACTTATTAGCATGTAAGCTCGCAGACATGATCAATATTAGAGGCCAATATTTGCACAAATCTGTAAACCTATCAAACGTTTTAACACCAAACATTATGGCGTCCTAATTTGTATAGCCCGTTGCGAAGGAAACTCAGGCGCAGCGCCGCCATTGCTGAGAACTTAGCAACGGAGATGTACGAGTGGCCCTCGGGTCAATTAACCAATACAAAACCTTATTTCACAAGCTTTAAAGTTCGTAATCCATCATTCGGTTCAGAGGGCTCTGTTCGTGACTGTATGCCGTGTTACCAACTCCTAGCACTATTGTGACAGACTAACAATCCCACAGATTATACAATTACACTTTTTGTCATCACATTTATCAAGTAAATTAATGATTTGTTTTATGAATGGAACCTGCTGTGACATAATCCGTCTCTTAGGATACATTTAAATAATACTAAAAGTTGTACTAATGTGAATGATATTTATTAAAGCTATTTTGCCAAGTTATACAACTGACTAAATATGTTATTGTCTAGAACTATAGTTATTGAATAACCTGACACAAATTGCCAGTTATTTTGGACACTCATGTCGCTTTGAACACTTTGGAAGTAATAAAAGAGGCTCTCGCTTCTTTCTATTCAGTAGCAAGTTATTAGCAATGAATGTCCGACACTCAGCGTGGGATATGGCAATGAATACTGTGAATTACAGTTTCCTTTAAAACAAAATGTCACTATGCATAAATGCATATTTTTAAAGAAAAGAAAAAGATTGGATCGCAAACAGACCACGACCTACGTAGTACGTAGACATACTAATAGAAAACAAATATCACGCGTAGATTCACGGATATTCGTAATATCGTAATCGTCTTTAATAGCAACAGGAACAAAAGAGGTGCCCTCCTAATTTTTTAGATAACGAACTAGTACCGAGGTCGCTGGAACTTATGTTTATTACTTTTCAATACTTCGGGCGAATTTCACGTGCGGCTCTCTTTGAAATCACCCTCAAATAGCGTAATATTTACGTTACGCGTTGTATAATAACTGTAAGTCTGTCGACTGGCCATTACTTGTTATAAAATAAATAATGTGTAGGCACCGAACAAAATAGAACAGATTCATCTGCCTAGCCTTTTCCCAACTATGTTGGGGTCGGCTTCCAGTCTAACCGGATGCAGGTGAATACGAGTATTTTACATGGAGCGACGGTGGTGGCGGGTGGTGGCGGTGGTTTTTTGGTAAGACTGGTTGGTTGGTTAAAATAGAACAGATAATGAACACAGATTTGGTTAGACAAATCGGGGTACGTAGCATAACAGAAGTATAATCGGCCTATAATGTTCCCACGTGTGTGTAATGTGCTGGGACACAGGCCTCCTCTCGGTGAGAGGGAGTGGGCCGTAATCCGGGGGCCCAGTGCTAGTAGGGGGTACGTAGGTAAGGTGAAAATTGCACCCGGATTCATTGGAAAAGTTTAGTAGCTTCAATTTCGTTGAACAAACCATCCGGTACAAACCATCTGTTCGCCTAAGGTATTTAGTGATTTGAATAGGGCACAGGTGCTTTCAAATAGGTTGCTAAGCTATGCCATTACTGGTTACCCGCTACATTAACAAGTTGTCGTGTGGTCTCAATTGCAAATATACTTGACGCATGCATAATGTATTCAATTCATTCATTTAATTCGAAAGAGGAAACCTGGGGATTAATGATATCAGGAAGACTGTATTGCACTGCGATCATGATTGAAGATTAGCGTCCAAGGATACCCACTTTATTAATGATAAGCCTTCGCTCTTGAAATACTACAAACAATTAGCGTCCTGATAGTATGATCACGATGATGAATAGCACGTTTTGATAAAAGATAAACGATTGTTAATGCATTTAAAATGTTAACTATACAAAATATGAAGTTTTTCTAAATACCAAGAGCGATAATACGATATTATTCTTAACCAACCTGGAGGGGCTTGTGGCTAAGAAATAACAGCCGCACTTGTGGCTAAGAAATAATGGTCCGTGGATGGGTGACCATCTTTACATACCAAGACCCCGCCGTGCCTCGGAAAGCACGTTAAGCCGTTGGTCCCAGCTTTCATTCATGGATATTTGACAGTCGTTACGGGTTCTCAGAAGTCCGAAAGTCTGACAACCAGTCTTACTTATACTTATCGTATTACCCAATAAATGGGTTGTGGAGGTCAGATAGGCAGTCGCTCCATGTAAAATACTGGTATTCAGCTGCATCCGGTTTGACTGGAAGCCGACCCCAACATAGTTAGGAAAAGGCTAGGCAGATGATGATCTTAACCAGCGCTCTATTTTATTGCAATCTGGAAATAAGCGCTACTTAATTGATGTAGAATGTAACAGCTGATTATCTCTCCGTCCTAGACTTGTTGAAAGACTGCACTGAAAAATGGCTTAGTGAGGAACCCGTAGGTGGTTTTCAGTAACGATTCGCATGTTTAGTAAATTAGGTATTCGTTTAAAATTAACTTAGTCCTGCGTCATGCTAACTACCTCAAATTCCGAAAAAAATCTAACACTATTTCTAGTTTGCCGAAAATATGTTTATTTTCGGTTGTTAGTGCAAGCCAACACAACGTTTGTTAACACGTCGTAGTTGATATAGATTACCTAAGATACTACGTCAGCAAAACTTTTTATTGCCGTAGTGTTCTTAGTCAGTGCATTATTTTGTTTAAAAAAATATATTATCTTAAACAAGCGGTTTGACCCGTATAAGTCTCGATCCCGTGGGAATATCGGGATAAAAAGTATCCTATGTTCTAATCCAGGTCATGGTACTCGTGTGCCAAATTTTATCCAAATCCGTTCAGCCGTTTTAGCGTGAAAGCGTAACAAACAAACATACAAAAAATCAAATCTTTTCTCTTTATAATAATACCAGTTTTATAAAGAATAAAGATTAACGCAATTCCATTTAAAAAAATTGCGTTAATATTTAAACAAAGTTGCCTGGGAGAGACGTATCCAGTAGGAGTAAATACTACAAATACTAGTCATTTTGCACGTAGTATGATAATCATTATATTGATCTGATAACTAGAAGTATCATATTTTTAGAAATTTAATATCATCGCGGCTATTTTAGAATTGCATTAACATAGATCAAAAAATAGTCGATAAAATGAATTTAAAATAAGTCAACATACATATTTATGAAAAGGAAAAATTAAAAAAAATAATGCATCAAACTTGACATTTTAATTATTATTTACGCTCAATAACAAAAGAACTAATATAATATATACAACAGGTGTGTGTGATTGTGTGTCATAAACATAATCAGATTCGGTAGCCAAGATAAGATCTACGAGAGTGCTACGAGGGTCTACGAGGTAGCATTCGATTGTAGCAGAACAATCACGTGACGTCACATAACCTCATTTAGGTACTAAAGAAAACTACGAGAAGGCCAATTCCCGTAATTAAAAACGTTCAAATTCAAGTCGCAATCTCATCTCAGCTACAATAAATGTCAAAAACTTGTCAAATATATGTATGTAAATTAATTGTATTTGTGACAGATTGCGACTGAGATTAGAATGCGAACTTTCTTAAAAATGCGAGAATTAGCCCTCAGCTTTTGTGTAAACTATATGCATATACTTCAATGTAAATAATCTATTTCTCCAAATGTCAGTGCTTTCGTGGTAGAATTCGAATGCGTTGGTAGAACATTTAATGCAACAGAGTTAACGTAATGTACCTGTTTAATAGCCTGGCTTTTTCTCCTATTTATGCAATTACTTTGCTCCCACTCCTATTGCCTGACGTTTATACATAGTACCATATTATATTGAGTTAGTAATCTATATATAAATCATACTTAAAGCCTTATGAGGCAAATTTTAATGTAGATCAAAAAATGTGCTACGGATTTCGTGTCAAAAGGTCTCAACTATAAGGAAATCAAAAATTTTATGTCAGCGTATAATGTGATCAGAATATCGAAAAACAGCAACCGAATAGGTGCTTAGCATAAATTTAAACGAGAATCATCGTGTGGACCGTCCCCGAGCAGTCTGTGTAGTTCGCGACTCCATTATGTAAATTAAGAGATAAACATTTTAAATGAATGTTAACGTCCACATTTTATACACGGCCAGTATTTCTTGTAATATAACTACTAAGAAACTGCTGATTGAAATTATCAAGCATTTCAATGAAATTACGCTTTGGTTTAATCACGTGCGCACTCTGTGGTACCCTGACAGGTGTAGTGAACCATCCCAGTATCATAAAGATATAGCCAATATGTAGATATGTAACGCCAATATGTAACGTTATAAAGATATGTCCTTAATAGACTAGCAACTGTATATCATTAAATAACAATTTTTTGTTTATGGTTTTCGCAGATATGCCTACAGCCTTTAAATAATAATACAGTTCGTCTTATCTCTAGTCGTGTCGGTTCATTAGAAGCATGTAATACACAAATTGAGTTTTTTTTTTTTTTGTTTAAATTGACGTGTAAGGATGATAGCGACTGGCTGACTTGACCATACATTTCATACGAAATATCCTACAACATGTTTGGTGATTCAAACTGTGATTCGATCTTTTATGAATCTTGATAGATTCATACAAGCGTCGCTTGCTTTTTATCTAGCCTTCTTAGAAATCAGTTTAGTTTTCTGAAAAACTTTAATCAGATTTTTGAGAAAACTAAATAAGTAACCGACTAGCGAAGCTTTTATGAATCTACAGAGATTCATAACAGCCTGTTAGGAACTGAGAAATTTACCAAGTCTCGTTAATAGAAGATTTCTAAGTTCCTGATAGGCTCTTGTTTCATACTGATGAGGTCTATAATTAATTTAGTAGACATCATTTGGAGATCACGGACACCTTATATTTTACATTGTAAAAGTGGGTTCCTCAACTATTAGCCAAGGCAACTCGTATCTCGTGTGGAACAAATGATATGGGTAAAAAGCACTATCTCGCCACTTTTCAGTCTTTCTTTGTCGATGATGGAAAACTTAAAAAAATTGAAATGGGAAATTATAAGCACATAAGCTACCGAAAAGCTTATGTCACTTTAGTCACTTCAAAACTTATTTCCACTCATTTTCGTAGCGATTACGACATTCAGTAAATTAGATACTTAAACGGTCATGTTCTGTTCCTCTACAAAAGCTACAAACTCAACAATTCTTTATATATTAATTAGGCATATTTCCGTATATTCTCGGAAATATATAATTTAGTATTATTCGAGATCGTCGACTTGTAAAATTACGCGAATTTCCAGGAAGCGGTGAGGATATTCAACGCTTCCACTATCTGATACGGGAAGTGACGTAGTACCGAAATTTATCGACATTGTACCACACATTAACCGATAAAATGTAATAACAACGATTGAGTAGTTAATTAACAAATACTTAGGCATGGGGAAATATGAAATCATGGTTTGTAGTACACACGGCTACACATTAAGCTATACATTTCCAGTTTTAGCTGACCTCGCATTGTATAGGTTTTTCTTAAAATCACAAGTCAGCTTATACTGGTTATGTATAGCTTTAATAACTTTATTACAGAGTATTTCCAGACAAAAATAAATAAAGGCTAAGTTGCTTTTACATCTACACATATTAGATATTGCTGGCAACCATGATGAAATAAAACTGTTCCTTTTAATTGTTTTACTTCCTGAAAATGGTTTCGCAGCACGTAGCACAAATAAATAATTTAAGGTAACGCAAAATTGTCAGAACATAAATAAAAACAAGTTTCTATTTCAGTATTTGCTAGACTTACGTAACATAAATAAGTATTTCTAATTTACAAAGCAGGAAAACAAATCTTATCCAGTTTTCAGCCCACTCGGTTTGCAAAGTGCGCTGATGGCAAGTAAATAGTAAGTAGGTATCGATTTAAATGCTGTGCAAAGGACACTGGACGAATTTCTAACTTAAAAAGACATAAGCAAATAAGTTATAGCTATGAGTGCTACGTTCTGCACAAGTAGTAGGTGACAATTATGAGCCAGTACAATCTGAACAAAATCCTTGATATAATTATTTTTATGTAGATTTATCGAGTTTAGAATGGAGTGCTAATTATACACATTTAAAGGCAGGTACTTATAAGCTGTAATTGTATCTAGTCTAGTAAATGATCCCGGGGCGGCGCGGCGGCGGGGCGGCACACAAGGCCGCGTGTGGGTGCGCGCGCGCCGCTGTCGCGCTGGCGCCTTCACAACAACCATTTTTTGCGCGCGACACGCGCCTCGTCTCCGCTTTGATATACTCATTTGGTGCGGACAATGTTATCTATTCCAACGATAACTGAATAAACATTGAGCTACTAGGATGTAGGAACTACTGTTACATGATTTGTTGATGTTTTGAAGCTCCGTGCGATAAAATAGACTTCATGACTGACGTAAAACTGGTCCTTTGCTACGAATTCAGTATGTTTGTAGAATAACTTCGCGATTTCGGCGTAGTAAAAGAAATTCTTTAAAACGATATAATCTGACTCATGCAACAACAGCTATGCACTAAAAGCTTGGCTCATATTAATCACGGAGTTTTGACTAAGCAACTAACTGTAAATATTAGTTATTAAAATAGACGCGGATATGGAACGAAAGCTCTTCTGGGTTCTTGGTATAACGGCTCAAAGTCCGTGTAAATACCTGCAACTGAATTAAACTTGATTTTTTTTTGCATCATAGCAAAACATAACAACAATGTCGATGATGTGTGGCGTGTAAAAAATACGCGTTGCTAGAAGAACCGGTGCGACCGCATACCGCGCGCTCGCGGCAAGGCCTCGCGCCAGCTGCGCCCGCGCCCGCCTCAGCGACCGCGCCCGCCACCGCCGCCAACAACACCCACTTTCACATTTAGATACAACGTGCACCTAACTACCACAGGTTACAAACCTAATTTTCCCCTTAGATGTTCAGCAACACTGCACAAATATATCCGATTCTATCGCTTCTCGTTACCTTCAGCCACTCATAAAATAACTCCTACTAATAATTATTGTAGTTAATAAGTTATGAATCAGATACGAGATAACACAGGGGTTTTGAAATTATGAGCAATAATCTTAAAATATCTCTCGTTATTGAATACATTCTCGGGTGCTGCCGCTGCTGGCTCGAGTTGAACGCCGTGCGATCATTACAGGTACTTGAGTTAGCAATTTACTTGTAACTATAAAATACAATTTATGAGATATTAATAGATTGCAGGGCTAGGACAAAAATAACTTCTCGTGTAACATTACTTAATTATCAAGCAACAGTCCCACGGACACGTTGCCAGCCAGACTTAGGAATTACTGCGCATGATTCAATTATATTGTCATGAAGGAACTCGGGAGCTATTATTACGGTACAGTAGTATTTAACTGTTTATTTAGGATCCGTTCTGGTCTTAAAGCAATGCGTTTGTGTGCAGTTATGAAGTCGTGTTATGCAGTGGCAATAAGCACAACCTAAAATTAAAACTGTCAGAATGGCTACTTAAACAGGACTATGCCGCAACGGAGACTTTACTTACCTACCTACATCGCCTAATAAGCACACACTCATCTCCTTGCTTGCGCGAATATCCCTATCCTCGCATCCATACACACTCGCACATACAACTCCCCTACTCTTACACACCGACACCCCATCACCTACTTATCCACACTCACACTCAAACACCTACACACCTATAATCACATTCATTCACCCTCACCCTCGCACTCTTACATACTCATACATAATTTTAAAAACTAAAGTGAACTATATTTTTTTTCCCTTCTGAAGATAAGTCGATACAGTCCACTCATACATACATCAAATTGGAACCTCATTGCGAAACAGCGTCTCTTAAGATACAGGTTACCCTAGTTTAAGAGACAGAGTTTAATTCTATTGTGTACAGATTTCTACAGCATCCAAATATTTTATGTAAATGTTCTCTACCTCATATTCAAGAATTGTAAACTTAAGTACAATTATCTGTATTTTTGGGAAATAAATATATTTATTATTATTATGTGGAGGAGTCGCAAAAATAGCGACTTAAATCACTATTAGAGCTAGACCACTCGTTAGTCTATACTGATTACTTTTTAGAGCAGATAAACTTGGAGATATTTGGGCCGCTGAATAGTTTATGTGACACATGCTGACCACTGACAGCTACAACCTGGTAAACCTATTACGATTGCCGACTAACTCAGTAATTGAACAAGTTCGTATCTAGTTAATGTTTTATTGCCAGTTAGCAGCTTAAAAGCTTTTAAAATTGTACATAATTCCAATTATAGCCAGGCAACTTTTTTGAAAAACCTTGCTTTCAAAATAACAAATTAATATTCATGTTTGTGAAAAACATTGAAACTATTCGCTTAACAATGATTTGCAAGTTCTTTAGGTACCTATCTTAAATCTCGTATGCTAATTATAAAACTAGATCACAAGTTTGGTATGTCGCTAATTTATTGACTTTTCGATCGTAGTAGATGCAGAGATAAAGTTTACACACATTTTATGGTGGTCCCATTTTGTGTTACGTAAGCCTTGTGAACGAAGTGGATCGTTGGCCAGACTTCCTAAACCGTAATGATGTGAAGTTCATTGGTACGTCGCAGGCGCATATAATCCGCGCGTCGATAAATGGCATGGCTCATTAAAGTAAGCGGTGCGCGGGAGCTGCGCGATGCTATCAACCGGCTACTGGGTTGTATAAAAAAGTAAGACTAATGGCACCCTCGGGTCAACATGACGCTGGCCGCTATAGGTACTCGTGCCCTCTTAAATCTCAACTCTACCGAATATTATTTACTTTGTTAATGTCGATACAAGAAAAAGCAATTAACCTTCACTGCCTACATTCCATCAGACGTCCGAAACATTGATAAATCATAAAAAATACCATCCGCCACATTTTTGTCCCGTAGTCGCTACGTGGCACGTGACAAAAAATGCCCATTAAGTAAGCAAATGTATATTTTAATTCAGAATAAGCGATAAATCTCGCGATGGGCTTTCGAATTCCGCGCAAGTCATCCGACGAGGTGAGATCGGCTGGGAAATACCATTATATATCTACGTACGCCGTGCTGCCGAGCTCCTACATACATACTGATGTCGTGTGACCGTGTCCACGCCAACAGCTGTGCAGCGATCACGTATTTATTAAGTCTTTTTATTCTTTTATGAAATACCAAACACTTTGAACTTATGTTGTGAGAGGCACTTAATTAAGCTGAAGGCGGATTCTGTGGGTAATTACCTATTGCAAATAAAAATCTAAGTTGAGGAATGCGGTCGGGGATAAATAATAATGGAATGTTAGGAACAGTTGCGTCGGATTCCTGTGCTCGCAGTGCTTGTCAAGAGGTTCCGCATTGTCAGTTTTTGCAGCGCGCAGACAGGCGGCGCGCGCCGGGAGCAGCGCCGCACGCGCGCCGCGCCCATCCACGCCAGCACATCACACGTTACACGCAATTAGCACCAAATTACTTACATCTCCTCATATAAATCAATTTAATTCAACAACAACCTACACGTCTAGTTCAAATTTATTACCAATTGTGTCGTGGGAATTCTAAGGACCAAAATGGATATGGACATAACCTTAGAGAGCAAACTGTTCAAAATTTTACCTGACATGTGCGGCATTTACAAGTTCACTAACTAAATAAGTGCGACATGAAGTTGACATAACAGGTTATTTCCCATGTCCTTCGATGGCATGTGAAACGTCACATAGTTACAATAACAATTAGCACTACTCTAGATACACACATACTACTTTATTCCAGCTCTACACAACACATGTCATATTAGGCAGTAGCCTAACTTGTCTAAGTGACAGAATTGGACAGAACTCCTAATTTGACATTATTTTATATTTGTTAATGTCATTATCATTACATTGCAGGCAGTTTGTCTAGGCTACGTCGAATGCCCAAATTGACTTTTGAAAATTGAAAACCACATGATGTCGCATACTCCTAGCTAAACGTAGAAATAGAGAAGTGTCTTATATATAAAATCTTATAGCTATGGTCTTCAAGGACCAGATAAGTTAAACAGAAATAGCTAAAAAATACGACATTTTTAAACCTATGTGAACTCAATCTATGTACACTAACATCGCCGCTATGGTATATTAACCACTCCGGTTCCATCTCAAAACTCCCAATCTCCATCACTTTCAAGCTCAAAAGACAGTTTCCCCTTAAACTTTTCTAACACAAAAAGCGCATCCCATCACTAAACATTCAGAAATTCCAAGAAAAAACGCTAATCAAATTACTAGTTATTGTCTAGGTGTGAGTTAGTCGCACGCGCGGCTTTGAATTATTATTCCGTTCTTGGTCCGTGATAAATTGATTTGGTGACAGTGGCCACCGCATAGGCATACAAACGTTCCATAAGTACACCCCGAGAGACAATTACGATACTTGTGTGCTGTATTTCACACCTCACATTTATTTATACATTTATCGATAAGTGCGTAACTTGTTAGATGATAGTGCTGTTACCAAGCGCTTCTATGTTTGTCGATGATTTCTTAAGTGATTTGTGACATGGCTTTCGCAATATTATGTGAAGGCTACATTATTTTAATTTTGTTAATGATATTCTAAGCCTTGTTTTAAAAATGAAGTCACAAGTTGCTAATGTTAATTGGTAATTTTCATTAATTTTATCTATCGCATAATTAAATTAGGTTATTTTTAATGGAACAAATTACTACAAATCCTCCGATCATTACCTAACCAAAAATGACCATACAAAATGGGCATATCTTGAATACCTTTGTAGGTTCAACTTACTGTATCTACTAGTCAACCACATAATCATGTAAATTCAATGGTAATCAGTTTCATCTAACTTTTTCTCAACGTTTTAAATGTCATATTATACCGATTCCAATTACCATCCAACTCAGAGATGATTAGTCTGTTGAAATAGGAATATATGAATGTAAAATTGACGTAAATTATTCTAAACTTAGAATAACTTATTTGAACTCAAGTTCACTTTAACCGCAGAATAACTTATAAATACGTTGTACCTACGACAGAACATACTCGTTATGTCAAATGGCTCATACCTACTGATTTATCAAGCGTTAATCTGCCCAGATTTGATTAGTAATCCATCTATTTATAAGATCAAGCCTAATTGCTTATGCATAAGCTAACTTGCTTAGGCTAATAATAATCCGTGCATTTAAATAGGACAGTATGTACACAATAACAAGACTTTAAACAAATCCATAATCGATTAGTTTGAAATAGAACTGTGCCAAGTAAGTTTTACAATAATGGCGCTAATCCTGGTTGTAGGGTACTTTATATTTTATATTTAGATAAATATAGCAGTTACTACGCCTCCAGACGCTCCATTAGATTGTCTAGCACGTGTGCAGAACGATTAATATCATCGTATTTGTAAGCTAAACACGGTTCCAATCACGTTGGATTTTAAATAAATCTTAGGTGGCAAATTGCAAATAGGTTAACCTTCGTATTAATGGTCGCTGGTTTTTCGGACCCTTTGATAACGTGACGAGAATATGTACAAAAAAGTGGGTATGTACCTACTCGTAAGTGGCCATAGTAGGTACAGTCAAACTCAAAAAGATGTTCACGTTGACAGGAATTCATTTGATGGTCCACAATCATTGTTGTAAAATATTGTATCCATGTGTAGCCATACAACAGTGAACGAAAGGCAATTGCATGCAGCTCAGATGAGAATGCTAAGAGGGATGTGTAGTGTTACGCGAATGATTTGAATACGAAATGAGTATATAAGAGGAAGTCTGAAAGTGACACCGGTGGCTGAAAAGTTGTGTGGAAATCGGTTGTCATGGTATAAACATGTGAGGCCTGATGCGGAGGAATGAGGATAATGTAATCGGGATTTTTTTTAGTATGAATGTGGATTGCTATACGAGTAGGGGAAAGTCAAAGATACGATGGATGGACTGTGTGAAAGAAGTATGGAAGAAAAATACATGTTGCACCGTCCCCAAATAAATTCGGATACGAGCAGGAGAAGGTATAGTCACAAAACATATTTCACATTGGGTACTCAATTGTCGCCACACATCGATATAGGAACACAGATTATAGACAATCAAATGAATTATTGACGATGTTTACATCCTTTTGAGGCCGAGTGTACGTTTTTATCCCACATGGTTGAAGAAGCAATCACGATTGCCCACGACGACCACGTGTTGACACGTATACACGGCTAGCTGTGTCTCATAAAAATGTTGTTTAGAAAGGTTGCTAACCTATTACAATCTTTGTAGGTCCAAAGGTGCGCTATTAACTCCTTGAGATTATAATTTCCCAGTAGACTACATGGAAACTAACTCAAGATAGATACAATAACGGTTATTCATGATGATCATTGGTGTGCTTTAAGTGTTTAACTTTGAGTTTGTAGGTACCTTCTCCCAGTATAAATTCCAAGATGTAATTTAATCTAAACCCATATCAGACACTTAACTTTTTGTTCATTTCCGATCCAACAATGTTGTGTTCATCTTTCACACGCCTACCGAATGATCGAAAAATGAAATTAAAGTAGCAGATGAACATGCATTCCTATATCGTTTTCTCGGTGTCATGTCAACGTGGAATGATACAAAAATGAACCTTTACTCGAGTGAGTCGTTCATTCGAGTAAAGAGTGCGTCTGATGTTGGTGCAACCGAGATGGCTCACTTATTTTAGATGTTTTAAAGAATGTTCCAAATTCTTACCTTACAGATACAGCGGAAGCAGCTACTCCAGTCCTGCTCCAGTCTGGCGTCTTGCAGCTTAACAGGCTCGCCTTCGTTGGAGCACGGCGCACGCTGGCCCTCTGCAATTTCAACACAGCGTTAATTGTTTATTTAGCACCGGTAATTGAACCTGAGTTAGTATCCAGTTGCTGGTGTACAGGCCAAAAGTGAAGTAATTTAGAATCAAATGCATAATATTGAATTCAGTTGCGACATGGTGGGGCTATGTCGTTTCGAAATCAGTGAAATTGTGAATTCAAAATTTAAAACAGTATACAAAGATTTAACTGCTGAATTTGAAATCGCACGCGGTAAAAAAGGCATGAGTGAAGTTAAAATCATACATCCTTGATCACACGAAGCAGAAAATCTTGACAACGATTATCATAATGAAACAGTTGCAGAACATGTCGTATCTCCTAGTAGCGTTGCTGACAGGCATGAAATATAATGAGAAGTCTGAGAAGCTATACGAGTTTGCGATTCCGATGCACGCACGATACCTGCCGAGTGTCGTACGAATGACCACGAACTGCGGAGGAGGCTGCGGTTTGAGCAACATGCGTGGGAAACGACTGTCCTATATAGCAGTGCACCGAGCGCTGCACTACTGTATACAAATGAATTTATTTACTTAATAAAGTCAATCAGTTTATACTTTGAGCGTTTAAGAATTCCAATAACCGATATCAGAAGTTCGCAAGGAAGAAATATGATAAATATTGGTAAATATTTCTTCAATAGTAATATTACACAAATCAGAACAGAGAAAGTTAAGTAAAGTCTGTAGGTATGATAAGTTAGTAAGGATAATTAGATTCACTAGCATTATGTTTACGTCAACCAAATTGATTATAATTGTATATAATATTAATGGCAAAAGTGAGATATATCGATAGAGCAGCTTAATCAAACGTTGTCGTCCTTCGAGATGCCAAATTCCAATGTAATTGGAGAGCTATTATAGACACATCGTTTTAAAAATACTGTCTACGGAATCGGAACCTGCACAACGGTTCTATAAAAAATATAAGATACAACCATCATTCTTGCATATATTATAGTGCACCGAATGTCCCCGCATAGCAACATAACATATAAAGAACCTAAACAAGTCGTTGATCACATAATAGGTATAAACGAGTTTAACAGAATGAAATAGAAACAAAGTTATATCATAAAAATATTCCCAATGAGGTTATCACAAATACATTTATCTATAAAAACATGTCGTTAAACAGCATAGATTCTGACAAATTGTATTTTAAACTGAACCAAGTCCCTATATGAGTCCTCTATTGATGAGCTCGTGGTAGAAGTTCGGCGCGTTGAGTTTCGTACAGATGACATCGGCATTGCGCCTCAGTGTCGATGTCGCGGCCGCCTGATCACACGTTACCTTGATTTAGATCCACGGATCCGCATTCTGATTACGTAGCCATCGGGCGCCACCGGCACCGGTCGGACTGTCCTGCGGCCGCGTCAATATTTTTGTAGGTAATTAATATGTGCTCGTCTACGAATGAGAATTCCTCTCCAAATGTTTGCTCGTGCCTAATATTTGAATGCGCTGTTTTCATAGACAGAATTAATTCCTTTAATCCGCGAACATATTACTGCATTGTTGCTTCAATTAAATACCAAGTTCATTTAGAAACAATGAATCACTCATTCAATTCAATTGTATATGGACGACAGACGACTTCGCCTTATACATTTTTGTGAGCACGCAGTATATTTACATTTCATAATATCTCATAGCAACGAGCTGTTTTCAAGGTAAACGGTTTTATAAATAATCCGCTGAATTGTAAATTAACAAATTAAATAGGTAATTCATATTGTTGAAGAATTATACTAAAGCTCCGTTAAAAATAATTATTCACAATTTAATGCGTGTCAAAATAGTATATTCGCGTGACTGGTGTCAATAACAGGGAATAATCACAGAAGACGGTTCTAAACTGGACCTTATGATATCTAACTAAATGAAACAGTATACCTACAAAGATTGCCGACGGAAATAAAAAGTTGTGAAAGAAGTATGAAATGCTTGTGACGCATCATAATACGAATATGAGCCCTTGAATCGGTTTAACCTACATTCCCGTCACGACTGTCCTTAACGCTTGTATTAGATGAGTGTTGATAACAACGTATAGATAAGCGCTTTAATCGTGAATCAATGTCGTTATGCAATGTCACAGTTCGACACTGAACTTGTCCTCTGCTGGATGAACTTGTTCTGCCGGGATAATGACTCGATTGATTCGTATCGTCGAGGGGCGTAATAGAGATGATACGTAATACTTACTCGGATCATCCTCGGCCTAATTAAGAATCGCCATTTTATTTAAGGTCAAACGAAAAATTATTACCACTAATAATATTAGTGGTTCAAGTAATAAAATATCAAGTGTTTTTGATCGAGTTTGCTAATATTTTTGGGTGCGTCGTACTTTCGTAGACCTTTTTCGTAACCTCGTAGAGGGTCTACGAAACTTTCTTTTGGTTAATTATTTACGCGTTTTATTGCTTTTCATTTGTTTTATTGTTTTTCATTACGTTCGGTTACACGAGTTCTCCGTGTGTGATACATTTAATTAAAACTTGTGTTAGCCATTCAAGGTTTCGCCTGACAATACTTTGTAAATTGTAACCTGATCTTTCGAGTTACTAAACATCCCAAAACACCAAAAACAAACATGCCATTAACTTTAAGAACGTGATAATAATTACAATGTATTTTATATTAAAATACGATGAAATTATCGAGTCCATAAAATTGGTTAAGTGTGATATTATTTTTTAATTTATTCCCAACCACGGCACCATTACAAACTTGATATATTTTGGTTGCGCTCATAATTCTTGAAATTAATGTTTTATACGAGCTTAAAGTACTAAAGTAATATTCCATTACCGCTAAATGATATTATTATTCCGGTTAAGTGACAAGAAATTATGCAAATATCGAAAATATACGGTAGTTTAAACACTTTACACGCGATTTAATTGCAGCGTTTCAGGCATTTAAGGCATTCGCGAAATACCCATGAAGCGATTACAAGATATGCACTTAACGGCGATTTCAATACGTAATGGCGGCTAGATGAGAATAATTTTTAGAAAGTTGCTCCTGCAGCGACCAACGATAGTAATTCTAAGCCTAGGGATAATATTATCTTAAGCACCTATTCATGTAAGCCCCTGAAACCGACTATGATTATCAATTTGATCTCGATGGCTTCTGAATACAACCTAATGAAGTTGTGGAGGCCTATTACGCAAATAATAAACTATTCATGATAAATAACCCGCAATCTTCTTACGTCTCTCATTATTTTTCTATTTCGCTACGACTCCTTTTATTTTGTGGCTCAATTTATTTTTTTGTCGATAAATCATTACTTTGCGATATATCATATTGGGTTACCCTAAAATACTCTTGTTTCCATGTGTTTTTATCGTAGATAAAAACAAATACACCTACTATTCAAAACCAATTTTGTGTGTTTTAGTTAGGAAATAAGCTGCCTGGAAGACATCGCAGAAATCGATGAAGCCGCCCATTGTATGTTTTGTAGTGTTAATTGTATTTTTTGCTATGCATTTCCATGCATAGCAAAAAATACAATTAACACTGCTGTACAAAAAAGTATATGTAAATAAATAAATAAGCTAAGTAGGTAGGTATAGGTAAAAATTGACTCACTAGCAACAAGTGATGAAGAGGAAGGAAAATGACAAAAATTTTAACAATGGGGATCCCTTACCACCGTAACAGTACCTACCCAAAATGACTACTTATAGGTACTTATGCAAATGATTTCAACACCCACAACATCGTGTTCGTGTCTCAGTTCACTTTGAAACATAACACTTTATTCGCTGTCGAATAATCCTAGGTTTTAGAGCTATAAACAAGGTACGCTTGCGCTCACTATGCACGTCATGATCGAGAGGCGAACGAATGTGTGATCTATGTGGGAACGGTCCGGACGCGGTTTCGCAACGGACCAATTGTCGTGCCTTGTGCAACCGACCTGTCGAACCTTATTGTTAAGCTATATTGTTGCAAACATCGCTTTCTTTGATAGTTGTAAACACTGTGTTGCAAATAAGCGATAGATAGAAGTTTAGCTTAGTTCGTTTGTAACATAAAAGTTATTCTATTCTGGCATATCCATCCACATATTATAATTCCTATCTACGAGTATGAGTACCATGTGCACAAGCTTAAAGCTCATACAAGCCTTTAAAAAGTAAAACAGAGGGAGAAAGAGTCTGTCAGCTAGGTCTCATGATCTGTACACTATAAAAGCTGCAGCTGTCAGTGTCGCTTGGCCTTGCATGACCGCGGCTACTCGCTCGTTTCTAGCAAGAATAAATAACCTCCTTCTTCAAGATTTAGTACTTACTGATGACAGCGGAGGACGCGTGTGTCGTGCTAAATAGCGAGCAGACGATCAGGGCGGCGGCGAGTGCGGCTCGGCCCCGCATGGTCGCGGCTACTCGCGGCGCCGGCGACCAGCGCTCCGCCCGCCGCGCATCACACTCGCGCGCCACGCCACACACGCGGAACACCTGAAGCAAAGAAAATAATCTTAAATTTGACTGCAGTAGAGCCTTTTGAATACCTCAGTGCAGCTTAGAATTCCTATAAGTACATTAAAAATATGTATACCTAATTAAAAATACAGATATGTATATATTCAAAAAATAACACAACACGTCTCAATTTCGTGTAAAATGCTAGTAATGGTGAATCTGTTAAAAATTATGAGTTACATCAAAAATAACTGTCCTGCTACGACGACGGCTGGCGTAGCACTCGTAGGCGCAGCGGAGTCTCAATTTTTTTCCCAAATTATTAACTCATAAAACTAAGGATTTATCCGTGTTTGACATAATTCAGTACCTATACTATCTATCCTGTTTTCCAATGGTGCATCCAGGAACCTTAACTTTTTTTAATAAGTAGATAAATACACAATAAAGGGCAAAATAACATACCGCAGATTCCGTATCAAAAATATTATTAAAAATTATTCTATTTTGTTTTTAAAATACCTACTACCTACTTTTAAAACTTATGCAAAAATAAACCGACAGTCCACAATCCACATACAAGAAACTCGATTAAGTTATTTATTTTTTTAGCTTCTCCTTTTCGTCTTTCGGACAAGTTTTTCCATTCCAAACGTAATAACTTTTTTAAATTAATACATTACTGTCAATCACCCGATTACGTGTGTCAGATTCTGATACATAGTTAAATTGAAAATAAGAGATGATGAAGTCATAATTCTCCTTATATTCTACGATTTGATTGAATGTTTATTTATTTTTCTTCGTCACAAACCCACAACTCACCGTTTGTATTCGTGATAGTTGTTTACGTACGCCACACGTGAAGCTAATGTTCTAATAAAGATATGTAATCGGCGTCATCATACAAGTATTTCACTAAATCCCCCAATATTTATTAGTCTATCTTTTATTGAGATTGACTAATAAATATTAAAGGATTTTCTTCTACTTATTGCGGTAGGAAATAATGCGAAAACATTATCGTTTAGTTTGTTACTTAATAATTTTAAGGAACTCAAATGAAATTTTGAGAGTAAGATACATGAAATAAGAAATAAACATTATATACGGTCTTACTTTATATAGGTCGAGATGAACCTTTAAAATACCATAAATGTAGCTAGAACTTTTCAAGTCACGTATTTATTATTCGACGTAGTTTGACTACGTCGAATAATATTAATTTGTATCATAACGAGCAACGCGCGAGCCATGGTCTAATTAATAATTCAAAACTAATGACAGAATTAATGACCCCGCGCATAGTGGACCATCGGTTCTACTTGGTAGAATGCCGGGCTGATGTCCTTAACGCATTTTTTTACAACATTCCGCACGTACATTGACCTCGAGTACTCGGACATATAGCATTTATTCATTAATAATAACAGAAAGAAGCAAAAAGTGGTTCATATTAAGTGCGTTTACACGGCGATCGAGTGGTCACCGCCGTCGGCCCGACCCGGTGGCACTCAGAACCTCATCTCAACTATATTGTCAATTACGCTAGTTCCGGTTTCAGATCCTCCTCAGTAATGCGTTTTAGGCACGCTCCATAAAAAAAACTCATAAAAACGTAATTGAATCGCTTAACACAGTACACTTTTTGTAGAATGTAAATAAAACATACTTCTCTTTATTAACACGGAATGAGTTAACGAATCCTTGTTAAAATGATAAAGAAAATGAACCGTTGGAATTCATTTGATTTAAATTATAATTATAGGAGCTTGATATTTTATACTTCAGCTAATTATAAAAGTTTCATTACCCGTCATAACGCTACATCCGGCGTGGACGGCAGAAAAACTTGCATCGAAGAAAAACTTATAGGTGCAAAAGCATTTTATCCAATTGAAATGACTCAAGTGAAGTCAGTTTTCTTAGAAACTAGAATAAGCAGTGATAATATTAATCAGTAATTTCCGAGAAGAGTCGAGGAGATCAGTGAACAAAACATCAATGAAGAGCTCGAAGTCTACGAGAATGTCAGATAAAAGCCAGTAGCGACCGCATGCGCTACTAGTATTGTTTTATTTTTTGTCCAACATGTCAATCATCCCGTTGTTAATCGAGAAAATACCGATCGGACAATAGAAGCGATAAAAAGTTTAAGTTGATATAAGAATAACAAACACATTATTAGCATACTACGCACATAATGTTATCGTATTCTTTGTTACTTAATGACTGCTTACAATTTAACTTACATTAATCATAGATGGTACATACGATAAATTGTTTATGCCTCCCGAGTGGAGTCTTGGGATTGTTGTACAAAACGTGTACTGGGCTCAAGTATTTTGATATTATATGTTATGAAGTTATGATAGAGGTACTAACTTTCAAATCTGTAGACATGGCACGTAGTGGTGAGTAGGAGATCCTCACAGTGACGGTCGACCAATCGCACAAGACATGTGAAGGCAACTGACTGAAAAGCTAAGAGGCAACAGGTTCCCCGAAGAGCTGCCGAGTGGGCAAGCGCGAGCAATCCTGGAAGCCCGTGCTAAGCATTTGATTGAATTCGTTGAGTTCTACGTGGACATTATTCACAATGGAATGCTTCTTCGAATAAATTGTGCAAGCCGCTTACTGATAAACTGTTGCAAAAAGAAAGTCCCACACGATTCGTATAACTGATTTATAATAAAATACAATATTTATTTAACCGTCTTCAGAATGTTGATTCAGTAAAAAACTTTATCCGTGGTGTGGTTTGACAAATTGTTATCAGTTCTAGATGTCAAAATGATCCGAAAGAGGCTTGGACCTTCATCATTATAGCGGCCAGTGTATTAATTATTTACTGTTTATACAAAGAAATCACATTAATAAATTATTATTTTAATTGGACATCACTACACGAATGCCTAAGTAGCCTACAATCACAGGGTTTACCGTTAATTGCATGTGTAATTCATGAGGCATGTTTTAACGAATAAAATATAACTAATTAAAACGTTATTTTTCCACGACATTGTGCCCCTTTAAGGTAAAAACTGCGACTGTGACATTAACAAGACTTGATCTCGATAACGTAGCACTGATGATGTTTGATTAGGTATTCAATAGGAGCAATCAAGCCTCAATCACATACCTAATGACTAGGTAAACACACACAACCCTCACAGCATTCCAACTAGACGAGGTAATTTTAGTAATTTAGCAAAATTGTCTGTCTATAATAAAACCGATTGGTTTTAAATATTTTTCCTCAAGAATGTTCAGGTATGACGTTAATCTAGATGTTTTTTGCAATGTGCAAATGCGTTAAGCCTAGAGACTTGATGAGTTTGCCAACACATTTATGTGAAAGACGACGTAGCCATGTAACTTTATCAACTGCCTTCTATGACAGCTGCAGACGGACCATATACTTAAGCGCAGTCACATACAGGTACAAGCATACGAGAACATTTAGAAAGCCGCTTTTAAAATCGGGCGTAGGGCCCGCAAGTGGCAAGCGAGTGTGAAGACGGGTGCCACCGCAGCGGGCGTCGCGCCGTCACCTACTTTCACGGAGGCAGCAACGGAGGAGCGCCCGGCAGGCCGGCGCAGGCGCTGCGGGCACGCCCGGGGGGAAGGGGGGAGGGGGGAGGCTGCGTGCGCGCGACAAGGTCGCCGTGAGGCAAACCACTCGTCGACAGAATTTCTTCGGCGCAGAGACACGCGCATACCAGTCCGGGAGCGGAACGCGGTCGCAATAAAAACGCTCGGATATATTTCACGCGTGCGCAACATTATCTCGTCGCTCTCGGCTCCGATTACTTAATGCTCCGCAGCTAACTGTACAAGCGGAGAGAAACAAGATCAGGTTTTTTCTTAGCAGGTTCGATGATCGCAGGGCGACACCTCCAGGGTGCACTTCTCGGCGAAATTTATTATTTGATAAACACACACTCACTGCGTAGCTGGAAAGCTTCGACTTCACAACCAGCTGAACTATGGTAAGCTTGTTACAGGTATTTTCAGCTGGTGTATGTGCCTATAGGTACGCTTTTCCGGAATTCACTTTAGGTTCCAGTTTCAGCCAATCAATTATTTCTCCACATGCCTTATCAACACATAGGGGTAACAACCGATTATGCGAACCAATTACACAATTTAGAGACAACAGTCTCACATAACTACTTGGTGTGTGTATTTCTAAAGAACCGACAACTGTATAAATACCATGTTTGCCATTGTAAGCCCTCTAATCTGGCTTATCTTCAACAGACATTATTTTTAAATTCTTAAAATCCTCGTAGAATAAGCAGCAGTCTCTGCGTCACTTCCCATGAAACCTAATTTAAAGCAAATTGTGAACGTTTCTTTCGTAGCATCTATGCAAGTGCAAGAAGCAAGTTATTTATATCAGTATTACTGCGATTATCATTATGCCACTGTGCTGCGATTTATCTTCAGCAAATATTGGAGGTGAATCCGTAATAACCTCTTGTTTGTAGATCTAAGATAAATTCGGTTCGTACCTATGTGCGAATGGGTATTTCCTGAGAAGCTGTGCATATCATTGTTTTAATTTTACGTAGTGTTTAACCAAGCTGAATGGACAAAGTATACGAAGGTTGTAATTAAGAAATAGAAATCGTAGTTCCAGCGTTGGATGTTAAAGATTTCCTTGTGGCGTAAAAACAATGAGTACCGTTGATTGACGAGGCAGCGTCTGGCAGCTAATTGAGTTAACAGCCCAAACACAACATGTCCATTAAGTGGCCTCTACAAACAGTGGCTGGTGCGAGTGCGGGGACCGCGGGGCCCGAGACCGCATCACTGGCAGGTCATCATCCCGGCGACATTAATCCGATACAATGACAATTAAGTAGCAGATGCTTTGGGGACGGACACAATTGAATTCGCTCTATTTAGTGAGTTCATTTGCGTACAGCTTGTGAGTTGTGACGTCATTGTGTTTGTCGAGTCTTCGGCTTAATGTGCTTTTAGTGTTATGAAAACAATAAATAAGACACGTTTACCGTTTCATTTTTCATATTATGGTGATTATGAGCCAATGCAGTTACCTGTGAGGCCTGCGACTATGCCAAATCTATACATTAGCCGTACCATGGCTAGTAATACAAGTAGATAGATACCCGCATAGGTTACGTACGAACACAAACGGGTTATCCTCCTTACTTGCATAGAATCCAAATACCTCGTAAACTTCATGTTTTGTTTTTCATACCTTCGCATTATTCGACGGTAACTTACACTTTGTATTTTCCTATCGGATTATAGTTTTTATGTTTTCTTATGTTCTTTATGATAATGGTAGGGTACCCAGTAGCTTTTCAGGCGATGTTTGAACGGTTTTTTATGGTAATTGGATAAAGAGAGGTAGGTAGGTGGCTCATACTTTATACCAGGAAGTTCACACACAGCTCTTAAGTAGTTCCTCGCATTGTTGAAGTTTACATAAAACCTGCTTAGTGCAAATGGCAGAAATTCCGACATTTGCAAAGTGTCACTATTGTTTGTACTGTGAAACAATAAAATTGAAGAATTTAGGAATCCATTATGACTATTAGGATTGTGAGATTAGGTGACGATGAATAATGGTACCTACGGAGAAGTTAACAATTTTATTAGTGTCAAGTTGGAATTGATTTATGTCGGGTTTTCACCATACTTCGCTTCGGCTATAGGCAAAATTAACGAACCGCTCGAATTAAAGATATTTTTATCTTTAAACAAATGACGTCTTCGTTAGTAATTTAAATAATAAGGTAAACATAGAGTTCTCCGGTTTTACGCGGATGTGATTTAACAGTGTTGTCTAAAACATTATTTCGTTTTACCTATGTTATTAAAATTCGGTAGGTACTTTGGTAGACGACGAGCAATTAAAATAATTAAAATCCATAACCAAAGGTCAAGTTATCCATTATTTTTATAGCTAAAAAAAGTTAATTTTCGTTTTAAACACAAAAGTTTAATGACAAATCGGTAATTTTTCACTGTTAACCTTAAATCCAGAATTTAGTTAAACTATGCGGAAATTATAATAATCAGCATATTTAGTTAAAGTAATAATAACAAGTTTGTCGGTAATGAGATAAAGCAGTTTTATCTGTGCTATCCATACGCTTTATTTTGAGTATTATCATTAAATTAATTACATTTATTGCTACTAATTTCAATTGCATATGTAGGAGTAGCTATTAAATTATATTAGCCGTAATCGTTGTAATAAATTATTTATACCTACATGTATATTTTATTATTTTAATAAGCATTGCATTTTCGCAAAATTACGCAGCAAATTAATTTCAAAATGAACTATTTGGCAAGACCTACGTAGTTTCTCAGGTAAAATCGACAACATGATAAAAACGTTAAAAGGTTTTGGTCAAAAATTTTGATCGTTCCAAGGGTCCTTTCGATTTTAAACAGTAGTGGGAGTGGCGGGTATGGGGAGGGTTGCTATAGTGCCACGCCCTCTCACCTGGTCACGCCTACCTAGCCTATCACCTGACATCTACATCGTCACATATACCTAAAGTTGCTAATCAGATCATGTGACGTACTTATTTGTTTCTTTCGTACCTAAGCCATCATGGTGAAATGACATTTTCTACATGCTTTATATTAACTTATACATGTCATCCCATACCCGATTATATTGAAGTAAAAGGAGATAATGTTCTAAAAGAACCACGCAAAAATTTAAATTACACATGGCAAGAAAAGCCATAGGTAAGGCAACTCCCATAAAATGCAAAATATTACTTAAACGTTAAACGCTTAACGAAGAAATGGCCATGAACCGCACATTGCCTTATAAAGAACAACACTGCAATCTTCAAGAGCTACAAAATGTCACATCGCAGACATAATTAACTCATATAGGCGCGTATAGTTAACGAATGGAAAATAATCTGGCAGAACAATAGGGTTGAGATACGAGTTGAATTATTAATAGAGCTAATGAGGCGTTCGTCGATAGCGGGGTGAGCGGAGCGACCTCGCCCGCACGATAGGCCCACGCAGCCTGATTGTCGCCGGCTACCCGAAACCAGGGCTGGCAACAACAGTCGCTGTCCACTGCGCGTACGCACAGAGCTGCAATCTCATGGGCTTCCCCAGAAGTCAGCTGACGAAACTAAGCTGGTTATGTTGTAAATAGATTTCGAAGGAACCATGTAAAAGTAGAACATCAATGACAATTATTCTGGTCTACAAACAAAGAGATCATACTTTTTAATTTGATCATGTTTCTTGAACAGCGAGTTGTAGGATTCTTCGTATTATTATAACGTACATTGAATAACATTAACAAATCTGTCTACAAACATGTTTATTTCTTCGTCAAACATAATAATACTTCTCACATAAAATATTACGTACTAGCAGCACCCCGCAGTTTCACAGTTTCACCCGCATAAGTGTCGATCCCGTGGGAATATCGGGATAAAAAGTATCTATTATATGTCCTATGAGTTATTTCTGCTAAAAATTATCAGTGTGCCAAATTTCATCCAAATCCATTCAGTCGCTTTTGCGTGAAAGAGTAACAAACATCTATCAATCCTCTCAAAATTTCGCGTTTATAATATTAGTAGGAAATTAGTAAGATAGTAGGATTTTTAGCTCAACATCCTAGTCTGCCAATTCCGGAATCTGAATTTAGCAACCCTATCCTAATAACTACTTTTAATATGTGTTTGGAAGTAGCACTAATCTGTTCAGTGTTTAAGCCCAGATTCATCCAACAGATAAATTATAAACTGTGAGTTTACACGCTAAACTTTATCTAATTGTTTAACTCGCTAAAAAAGTAAACCACGTGCTACTAACGCTACAAAGTTGTATCAGTAAATCCGCTTTAATAGCACATTCAGATTAAAAGATTACAAGATAGGAACTGATTTCTTGAGAAACTTGTGTAGATAGAAGTAAAATAGCGTTTCCTGTCTTAATTTCTTATTATCAAAATGTGTAGAATTTAGGAAACAAGATGACAAACAAACAGAATGTTCAGAAAACAGGATGTAATGATTCACTTTTTTCTTCTCTCGATTACAAAAATAACAACTCGGAAATACCGAAAACAAACGCCAAAAATCATGATTATTAGGTACTTCCTAAATCACGTACTCAGTGATAAACAACGGAAATTGCTACTGAGCAAGTAATTGTTACAAACTAAATACTATACAGATAGCCATGATTTTTATCTTTGAACAAGTGCGTCGTTTAATTCCCACTTCCCATACAACATTTATATCACAGTACTTCTGGAATTATCCAAGCCTGGAATCCATCAGAACATCAATGAAAAAAATGTTCAATGAAATATTCCATTATTATTAAATTTATTATCAATACACATACATACATACGCGGTACAGTTGCACAACTTTATAAACTCGGATTGAGCCCAGCACTCGCCACGCTGACTCCTGATAAGGGGGGTCGCCGACTATTCATTCAAGTTGTAATTAAAATAAAATGAATGAAGACTGTTCCAAATTCCTCATCACTAAAGAACGTAGCACACTTTAGATAAGTACTATATTAGTCATAATATACTTGAATATTGATTTTTTTCATGAAACATGTATTATTCGTCTATCATGATAAACTAGTTGCCTCGTGTATAGACTTGTATCTTATTTGTCAGTACGTGTCTGTACGTGCCTGAGTTTTATCATGCTAAAATAGAGCGTGTGACGATGTAAGATAAATAATACAGAGGAACAATAATAAAAAAAAAATATTCATGAGCAGTGTATGTATCTAGACAGTGACTGGACATTCGATTTGTAATACAAAGCAATAACGATCATTCTAATTGACATTAATATAATGTTTTGGTGAAAATGAACAAGTCACTTGCTTGTTCAATTTCACCAAAAACATTATTAGCAGCTTACCTTATGAAATGTTTATTTGTAAGGAGATCTTTTGAGACACTTTTATACGTCAATATTTTGGTGGTCAATATTTTAAAGCTAGATGGCGCCGGCATATCCTAGCTGACTGATACAACTTTACCTTGCAAATGATTTTAGAGCATTATTACAAATGTGCATAGGTACATACTGCATTAATTAGGTAAACATAGTTAGCAAAACTGTCAGAAACAGACCAACAGTCTTATTTTACATTGCAAAAATACTTGTGCGTGTGTGGGACGTAATTAGTTTTGTGAAAAAAAAAATTTTGGTAGCATTTATGACTATGGCACGTAACTGACCATGGTTAAGAAAATCGTCCAAAACCACTGTCGGTCCCAAACTAGGTCAATTGAAAAGAAAAGAAACCTCAAGGATGGATAAACTAAGTACAGACTTCTGGTCTGTATCGTATTTCTATCGCCTCCACCACATAAACACAGTATCCAGCGAATAAGTGTTTTCTTTTAACATAAAACGAACGCTTCTTTCTTGGAAAAAGCCCAAGCTTTCAGTGGTGGTGTTTCTAACCTTAATCATTACCCCATATTATAATATAATTCGATGGGCCGACATACAATCATCGTTACTCACCTATTTTCATGGCGTGTTATCAGCAGAGTTACATCATTAGCAGACTCTATTGTATCGGAATGCAATAATCGATAAGCTATTAAGATATAGAAAACAATCGTACTCTTCATCGAATCCTCGTCTGTATAACAACACGGTAAACATTCTTCAAATATCTACTGATACGATCATAAATGACGTCGCAACAGATTGAATTACTCGGTGACGTCCTTATCGATAGGAGGCAGCTTATTCGTTCGATTGCAGTACAATTTCGTCAGTGTAGGTAATCTCTTTGTTTACATAAAATGAGCCTTTATTAAGCTGATATCGGGGCTGATGAAAGTAGACTTAACAGCGAAATGTCTGGCTTATGTTTGATATTAAATCATTATAATTATTGTAATAATATCTGCGTTCATTATAATTGCGCCTGTGTAACACGTAAATGGATTTTACACGGCTGTTTGACCTCATATTAACTCAGTAAATGTAAATATATCTCAGTTACCTAAGATGGATGGCTAGTAAAGTAACTAAGTAGGTCGGAATCAATTAGTTCAAATTCATTATACCTATAACAATATCCGGGTTTACAAAGTATTTAGAAGCTAAGAATTCGCGACTATGTCCAGTTTCTGCGCAATTACAAACCCTCTTACCTACGCGTGGTAGTATTTTTAATTCCTTAACCTTTGCACAAATCTAGTACAGTTTATTTTCGGATAATACCTACTTAAGAATAAAATGCTGGCCGTCTACGCTACACAGCCGGGACAGATACGAACCCTTATAATTAATAAAACATGAATTTTTATAAACAAATTACGATTGGTAGAATAAAGAAACCAGGTGGAAATAAATATTTGGGTTTAGTTTCACATTAGTAACCGATAAAATCTTATAAGTAAGTCGTAATTAAACTTTTAATTTCATTTTAATAATATCTAAAAAAACGCCTACAAGCTGCTACGGCGTAGCAGGTGTCCTTTTATGGTTACGAAAATTCAACAAAAATGTTTTTTTTTTTTTTAATATAATGTTGTCCAATGAGCTCAGTATATTTTTAATAAAATTATATTTAATACATTCATCCTTTTAAATGACTTTTGATGACGAAAATACAACATAAGTCCCGGAAAAAAAAAACTCTTTCCTTAACAACTCCGGTGAAACTTTTTATGTGCAAGACATAAACAATATTGTAACACTGACAGCATTTAGTTACAAACTCGTACATTTACTATCGAGACACATAATTAGGATAAGACGAAAGGCGGTCAGTTAAGCAAACGGATGGCTTGAAAACCAATAATTATGGGCGGCGAGCTCCGTCTGAGAACGAAAACTAACTTGTGGCAACGTTTTGAAAAGGTTCGCTTATCAAGAAAGTAGTAAACATGTCTTCTAGTATTAACTGCGTCCGTAGACCTGAAGTGTCCTAACTTATACGACGTCGAGTTAACTTTAATTAGCGGAGTGCTCGTGAGAACGCTCAGTGAAATTGCTCGCGTTATCTTTTAGTTTAAAAGGTTATCTCCGCTTCACTTTGTATTAATTAAAGATCTTTCTATTGTTAAGAAAAACGTCCACAATTTGAATTTGATTTCGCGTCGTCTAGACAACGACATCAAAAAATGTCCTCGAATTATTTTTGGTACCCGATATGATAAACTGCTTGCTTGATATACCTATTATACAAACAGACAATGGTCAGTGAATTCTTTATGATATAAATAGTGTATCATAAATATGTCGGGAAATCCAAGTCTTTGTGAGCACAAGACAATGCCCTTACCTTAAGTTTTTTACCTAGGCTATTTTACCATAAATTACTGTGTAGAATGTGGTAACCTCGTAACCAGTAGGTAATCGTGAAAAAAAAAACTTGTAGAAGTTCAAACAGATACACAAATCCTACTAATAATATAAACGCGAAACTTTGTATGGATGGATAGATGGATGTTTGTTACTCTTTCACGCCAAAACTACTAAACGGACATACAGGATACTTTTTATCCCGATATTCCTACGGGATCGAAACTTGTGCGGGTGAAACTGCGGGGCGCAGCTGATTTCATAAAGCAACTGTTTTCGACTGCACTCCATTTTCCTTAAGTTTATTATGTCCCCAATGACATCACTAATATCCTAATTAGTTACGCCGTATCTTCAGAAGGTAATAAAACAATACAAGTAGTCGGAGTACCTACTAAGGAAAGTTGAACAGGTATTGCACACGGCTACAAGCCGTGTTTATTGACCTACCTGCCTACAGTCTGACTGTTTTAGCTTATATTTCTTTCAGTAGTTATAAAGTGGGTGTGTAATTGAAAACATAATTATGTTGATGATTCTGCAAAATGGCCGTCATCCAAGCTTATCTATGAATTGGTAGATTAATTTCAAATGTTTACCGAACTACTTGTTTACGTCACTAGGAAAGGATCTCCAAAGAGTGAGTAGCTAGTATTCGATTTCTGAGACCATTTATCAATCTGCCTAGCCTTTCCCAACTATGTGGGGATCGGCTTCCAATCTAACCGGATACAGCGGAATACTAGAATTTTACATAGAGCGACTGTCGATCTGACCTCCACAACCCAGTGTCTGGGTAATCAGATACTCCGTGATAAGACTGGTTGTCAGACTTTCGGGCTTCTGACAACCCGTAACTGTCAATGATCTACGAATGACAGCCGGGACCGATGGCTTAATGTGCTTTCCTAGGTACGGAGGGGTCTCGGTATGTAAAGATGGATCCACTGACCATCCACTGACGAACCTCGGAAGTCGTAGCTTAACCTGATCTATCGACCCGTTCGGCTGTAATTACTTAGCCACGAGCCCCTGCGAGACTTCTGAGACCATTTATAATCACTTTTTTACTTTAATCAGAAGAACGTGATTACTTACGCTTTTTTGGAAAAAATTAAAAACACTTAAGAGTTTTACCGACTGACATCTCAATGATTGATCTGCAGTTATTTTTATGGCGCCAACAAACAATGAATGATGTTTAAAATTGTAATAGATACTATTTTGATAAACCTTTTGTGTGATAGATTGCGGACATAAAGTTTGAATGTTTGCCAAAAGCAATATAAACTACAAAGACTTTGTTTTCCATATAAATCAGGAATTCAGGACATGCGACATCTTATTACTTAAGAATTATGTGTGTTTACTATGAAGTACGATATTTATTTACTACAACACTGTCCAGTTAACAATAAAATTACACAATTCAAGTTAAACTACTTTAGATATACAATCGTAACAAATGATTGCATGCTAGAAGCGACTGTATGAATGATTGCTTAGTCATACAATCTTTCGCTGAAACGATGAAACATGGTGTCGTCATAGGGATCGCTTCTAGTCGGGATTAATGTATCCATGGTAATTGCCTCCTGTCTGGGTCGTGAATCATATTTGAATAAAAAAAAATTGAGAACAAAGGAGTTCAATGTATGGTTATTGCTGGTAATAGTAACAATCTTCTTATTCATAGGGATTATGGGATTATTGAGGATGTAACAAAAACGTATCGCATGGTACGCGGTATAACTTGTGCATTGAGCCATTAAACATGATAATGGCGTATTCCAGCAAACTTTTATACCTAGAATAAATAACTTACCTTGAGAATAAATTTTGAATTTTTGACAGTTTTTCCATAATTATTATAATTGTCAGACGTCAATTTTATTCCACGGATAAAAGATATCTGACTTTTTCGAAATCAGCCCCAAGCCATATATTTTCGTAACATCAAAAACATTTAATAATTGATTTAAGAGATTCAGAATTATCGTTATTCCGTAAAAAGGGACTTGTTTTCTTTTATCGAATTTCCAGGAAAGATGTTGTAAGTAATATTTATTTATTTAATTACACTTTATTTTACACTAGAAAATACATACCAAAAATCCAATGAACACTACAAAACATACAGGCTCATTGGACTTCATTAGATTTTTAACACAACATCTTTACTAGGACAACTTAAAGATCGCCAGGACATAGTTGCGTAAAGTACCACGCTTGGCAAACTGTGATAAGCAAAAGGATCCTGATCCCGGTTGATCCCGGTCCACTATACATGCCACATGCCTAGCCGTCTGTCACTAATCTCTCTAAAATCCATGGGCACTGGTACAATGATGGTGGTGATATATGTAATATGCTTTAAGTAAAACGAGCATACTGTTCGTGACCTAACTGTGAACCTACTTGAGACAATTGGCTACTACTTGGCCCCCATTCATACAATGTCGTCGAGGCTTCAGTTAAGAGACTTGACATTTGGTCAGGGCTAAGATTTTATGGAGACAGGTCTTAAAAAATCGTCCCTAATGGACACAAAAACGTATTATGTTGCCTCGTTTTGAAATAAAGGCGTAAAGCTCTGATAGGGAGCTTATAAAGATAACGTAACTCTAAAGTTATAAAAACTCTTTACCTATTTTGTGGTGTTTAACATTTGAAACAATTGTTGAAACCCAGATTTAACTTTTTGTTAAAAAAATACCTTACAAAAGTTAACTACTTATTACTTATAGTTAGTCAAAGTATTAACAGATAGAAACGAATCATGCAAAAACTTAAGCGGTCCATTTTCTTGAAACTGACAGAGTTGCCACACACAGTGACCCATTTTTGGTATTTTTTGGGCATATTTTTGTGAATGATATATTATCATGGTGACAGTCCTTTAAAGACCTTTCGAAACTTATTTACAAAATAAAATATAAAAATAGTTGTAGAACACTTTTCTATCTTTTACAGGCAAAGACTTGACGGATAAAATTTCACAATATTTAATTGCGATACCAATATTTTCATAATAGTATTATCTAGTCTGTAGTTGTATACTGTACCTTGTTTTTATTGAATCATACAGCCTTTTGTTTCATAATGTGATGCAATTTTCTTGACAATTAACTTTCAGGACGTTCAACTTGTGGTCACTTACAAATCAGACATTTGTATTCTTGCATGAGTTAGTTCATATAAAGGTATTATGACTTAGCGTTATCATATAAATAAACAAAGAAACCATGTATTTGTAAACAAATGGCTGTCGACTGTAAATGACTACATTTCTATGATAATAATATTTCCTATATACATGTTTTCCTTGCGTACGATACTGAACTTGGAATAACAAAAACACGAAAGTGGTTTGATGGCCTCAAATTCCGATGTATAAGAAATGTAAATTATGAGAATAATGAACTAATATCCAACTACTTTTGTATTATGTACAAATATAATAAGCCAATTAAAAATAAATTTAATCAATTAAAGTCGGGCTGAGTTACGACTGTATCTGCGACAACTGATTTTTATTTGTTATTGCCTATATTTTAATTTCTGTTGATAGCTTTCTAAATTTATTCGACTTGTATGATAAGTGGCATTCGAATAACTTCGTGGCAATATGCGCGTGTCGTATACCTCGCGGTCGTAGTGGATGAATATCATATTAGAGTTACCACATCATTAACTGGTTTATAGTCGTGTTACCTTAGTAATAGTCGAACAACACTTACTAGTATCGCGCTTTAACGTCATTATATAACTTTAACTTAATTTTACAAGTCCGACAAGCAAAGTTCGCCAAGCGTTGTTATTATCTTTGCGAGTACCTACGGCGTTCGATTGTTTATTTTAAAGGAAAAAAAATAGCCATTATCAATAAGGAAAATTATGATTGATTCAAATATATTTGAGATTTCGAACTTGCCAAATATGTAAATGTGTTTGAAGAATCGGACATTATTTAACTTGCCCCAACATAACGAGGTTACATCAACTCGAGTACCTACTTGCTTACTTATAGTACGTTAACTTGTTTCGTTGCTGTGCAAGTGACTTTCTAATATAACATTAAATATTTTCATAATGAACATAGCTGAAAAACATACCCCAGGGGACGATGCAACATTTCTGTAATTTTGTAAATTAAATTTTTCTTACCTTAAAATATATTATCTTGATTCCTCAAGCACCTTCAAAAATAATAACTTCACTCGCGATGCACTTTGATGAAACTTTGAAACAAAAAATAGCACCTTCGGAAAATGTAAACAGAAACAGTGGTGGCGAAACTCACGTGTTACAAATATTTGCAAAGTTTTCGAGGGTCTTTATTTTTTCAGTAATAACGTGGGGAGATTTATCGTGAGCAGTAGGTCGCGTGTGACGTGAGTGTGCGTCGGGTCTGTCGGGAGCTGCTAGGAGCGTGGTGGACGGTCGGCCACGCAGGCTGGCGGCGGCGAGGCAGCGCGTGCACTGAGTGGCGAGGTGGCCGGTGGCGCGTCGCTGCCGGCCGCCGCGAGACTCTGCCCCGCGCGTGCGCCGGCCGGCCGCCGGACCAGTTCCGAGCAGCCTCCCGCGCCGCCGCGCCGCCGCGCCACCACCGCGACCTGCACGCCTGCACGCCTGCACGCTGCACCACGCACCCCGCACCACCATGCACTTGCCAAACTATCACCCGCCCGCGCACACTGCCGCACCATACACTTCAGGCCAAATGAACAACCGCCACAAACTGGCAGCACGAAATATCACTTGTCAATTTATGTTACTAGGATGTCGTCAGATAGGTCTGTATCAAGGCAATAAATATCCGCTAATGGGCCCTGTTGCCCTTATCTCTCAACTGGAGCAAGGAGCAAATATCACAACGGAACGTAGGTAATTAATTCTGTTTACTCATTAGGGAAATTAGTTTTCTTGAGAGGTTTCCTAAATGTCATATTCGCGCATTTATGTTCCGCGTTAGGTATTCTGTGGTAACTTGACTAATGAATCTAAGAGGTAGGTAGACAACCAGTCTTAGTACAACAAAATAAATTATAATGTTCAGTTTGTGTAATGTATCTGAAGACAAATGATGTTGACCATTAATTTATGTTAATCTGCATCCGTGTAATACCCGGTTCGTAATTTTGACGTCAATATCTATTCAAATCCTTTATATTACGCAGTGTACAATTGACTACACTATGGATTTATTGAATGAAACATCGTAACATGCAAATACTGCGGATAATAAGAGGAAACACCTGACAATAGTATTGTCGCATTTAAATTAATGGGACAAAGTGCGCAATAAATTAATAACGTTGCCGTTTAATTAAGCATGTATTTATTTCTAAATCTTAAACACGTATTGTTAGCTTTGCAATTTTCTTGGAAACTGTATATTTATATTAAGATTTCTACATAATACACACTACACCCACTTTTATGACGAACTGAACGTTTGTCTGTCCTCACCCTTTCAGTATCAGCCCGTTTGATGTGGAAGAGTTCTGATTTTGGCATTTAACAGTTAGTTTGAGAACAAAATAAATAAATGAAAGATGGATGGACTGTGCGAATGACGATATGGTTAGATGACGACTAATAGACAAGTATGGAAGAAAAATACATGTTGCTCCGACCACAAATGAATTGGGATAAGGGCAGGAGAACGATGATGAATTTGAGAACTAAATAAACTCGTTCAGTGATTTCACTCAATGATGTCTAACTTTAAAGATGCAAATTCTGATACTTATGTATTAATAGCAAAGTTAAATGAACTATACTAGATGAACTAGAAACTATCCTTATTCCTAGTACTGTTTTTTAGTATCTTATTACCTATGCCTTTTAATTATGGTTTCTGATATATAATAAGTCAATGCGATGACAATAAAACTAGGGTTGGCGTTTACACTTTCTGAGGGGTAATTCTCGCATTTTTTTAAGAACTTTCACAGTCGGATCTCAGTCTCAATCTGTCAAAAATACCTCTAATTTACCTACATTTTTGATATTGATTGTCGCTAAGACGAGATTTGTTGCTAGGTTTTGAACGTTTTTAAGAGTAATTACGGGAATTGGTCTTCTTATATTTTACTTATCTGTCTAACCGACACGTATAGTTACAGTACAATGTATAGTTAGTTGGACTCCATACCAGGACGGTCCTATTCTTATCTTTATATGATAAGTAGCTTTGATGGGCACATTTATTGACGATCCATCGAACTCGCAAATAAAAAAAACGGCCAAGTGCGAGCGGACTCACACACGAAGGTTTCTGTACCTACCACAAGACAAAAAAACGCAGAAAAAACACGTTTCTTGTATTTTATTTTTATTATTGGTTGTTTCAACGGCAGTAGAAAAATACTCACTCTGTGAAAATTTCAACTGTCTACTTATTACGGTTTATGAGATACAGCCCGCTGACAGTCAGATAGACGGACCGGACGGACCGCCGTCTGAGGCTTAGTAGATAATAGGGATCCGTAGGCAGCCTTTGGATACGGAACCCAAACAAAAATATCGTTTTTTTTAGCAATTCCCCAACATGTGACTGGCATATGTCTGGCTACTTGCTGTACTTACAGCTCTGCTACTGATAAACTATGAATACTTGGCGTGACCTTTGCTCCGTTTTGGCCATAATAGACTGTTGGTATTTGCTTATTCAGAAATTTCATTATCATTCCTACGCTAATTTAATGGCTAATTGGCTCTTATTATCGCTCGAATATTTGGGTCGATCACCACATCTAAAGTTTTCTACTTTTTGCATGGTGTGGATGTGGAGCACTAGCTGTACGTGTATTCGTCGCTTGTATGTCTTTTTATTTTGTAGAATAGCTATAACCGATTTATTTTACCCTTACTACAACGGGTTAGTTCTGATTCCCCCCTTTCTTGTTTCCACTCGAAAATTTATATCCTACTATCCTACTTCCTACTAATATTATAAACGGGAAAGTTTGTATGGATGGATGGATGTTTGTTACTCTTTCACGCAAAAACTACTGAACGGATTTGGATGAAATTTGGCACACAGATAGTTTATAACCAGGATTAACACATAGGATAAATTTTATCCCGATCTTCGGGTAAAAGCGGGACACAGCTAGTGATTTATATAATCACGTTTTATCAGACGAAATCAAGGTGGTACTAGTCAAAGAAAAAGTACCAAGCGATTATTAATAAGTATGTTTAATTTACAACAAATTATTCTACATTATCATCACAGCTTTCGTCAACTTTTCTATTACGAAAATCATAGATTCTTTGAATATTAATACAAAAAAATATTTCTTAGAAATAATACTAAGTAAGTACTTATTAAAATCGAGAATGTTATTAAACGATATTCTTATTATAACTTACGGGGGGATCAGTACCAACCACTACAACTGTGCCTTTTGGGACTAAGTAGGTAGGGGATTATTATCGTGACAGTTTTCCAATCAACATCCGGAAACAAGTATGACTGAAAAATGGAAGTGGCACTTGAAATGAGTGCCGCAGTCTTACATAAAAACAGTATGTAATCCCATCCATGCAGAAAGTATCCGGGTTCGGATCACTCATATAACTTATCTGTGAGCGCGCCTCTTATGAACAACACGGTAAGAATTCAACAAAGACACAGAAATTGAATGAAATGCCACTTGCAATAATACCTTGATTATTTTTTTCCTATTTCGAGTGTTCAAGATAAAGACTTCATGGGTGCTGATTAAATTCCAATCAATGTTTCAACTAGATCTGACGTCAGTGCACGTCACTGCGCAGGCGACGCGGACAGACGACTAACATCGACAATTACGAACAACATCGATAAGTAATCAGTCTTGTCGTGTATTCAGTTTTTCCGACATCTTTTGTATCGTAGGTCTCGAAATTTCTCGTCTTTGATCGACATGTAACTATAAAGTGCCTAATGTGTTTAATTGAACGCTGAGCGGAAAATTTAATGGCTTTATGAACTTGAACCTTGCAAAGTTTTGCCATTTGGTAATTTTATTTTTTATTAAAGGAACAGCACCTGTATCGTGGGTGCGTTTACAAACATTTAAACTCACATACACAAACAGCCAGACCCGGAACAACTAGGTAGTTGTTCCGGGTCTGGCTGTTTGTGTATTTTTGATTCAATTTTTAGGAACAAATATTTGTATTGCCTAATTTGTAGCAAACAGTCACATTATAAGAACTTACAACTAATTTAACAAAAACTATTTTAGTAATAATATAACCGACAACGCTGTCCGCAGGTAGGTAAACATATCATCATCTGCCTAGCCTTTTCCCAACTATGTTGGGGTCGGCTTCCAGTCTAACCGGATGCAGCTGAATTAAACATAATAGTTTAGAAAAAAAAAAGCGTAATCGCTAGGAGTTTAAGTAGCAGTACGTGTAGTAATTAATTGTATAAATATGAATCACATTGTAATTAATTTAGAGTCGATTCAAAGTTACAACGTATCTTAATTCCCATAAAAGCTTATTTTCAAGAACAAAGAACGTCTGCTCAAAAACAAAAGCCGACAGTCGGTTATAAATAAATTCCTGTTTATCACAGATAATAACTGCACCACGTTAAACCTTTGTTGTATAATTAGAAGTAACGGGACTAAACGTGTTATGACACTCGTCTAGACATTAGAATAACAATAAATTAGCTTTATTGTAATCTTGAAGCTTGTACGTAATAGGCCCCACACGTGTTTCTATATTTATTTTAGACAGCTTAAAGTTAGCAGTATCGTGAAAGGACATATGTTTCAGATTTGGTCGTCGTGACCCGGATTAATTGATAAAAGCGTCTCGTAAAACCCTGTGTTCCAAGAGCGATTTTTAGGTCGTGGGTTCGTACCCTAGCATGCACATTTCATCACCACTGCTCTCAAAACAGTGAAGGAAAATATTGTGAGGAAACTATACTTAGATCCAAAAATTCGAAAACATGTGACATACATTTAGTCGCACTGGGCCTGCGTGGTGGATTATGGCCTACTCCCTCTCACAGAGTGGGAACATTATAGGCCGATTATGTTATGTATGTATGGTCGAAAAGATTTCTTAAAAAATCAAGCTATGTCTTGATGTTCTTTATTTCTAAATAACATTAATTAAGTCAATAATTCAGTCAATCAGGATACCTTATTACATACTTCGATTGCATAAATTCACGAAAATATAAGTACTAAGTTCATTAAAAAAAAAGTTTATAATAAAGAGTATTCTATTCTATTGTAAGTTCATATCTTCAAACATGAATACTTCCGCTATCTATCGGATCCAGTACAAAAGGTATTATCAAAGATAACTTCCTTACACTGTGACTGGCAGGATGAGTCACGCGCGTGTTCAGGGGATTCATAGTATTTACGCGGCTGTATAATCAGTCCATCGGTTTGTCATACGGAGCGTGCCACTTCTTTATTCCAACCCAACAGGAATGGGTGACAGAAATGACTCATTCACTAGTTTATTTTTATTCACTTTTATTAAGGGGAGTAAACTACCGTTCTTTGCATCATTATCGTAGGTTTGATAGCACTTTGTTATGTGTTTATATATTAAATCGGTTTAAAGATATTTATTCTAATAAAGAACACAAACAGTTCACTTAAAATATGAGATTATATATAGATCATACACTTACAATTTTACATCATGACTCCGTGAGTCTCTAAATTGATTAATAGGTATTGTAAACACTAGCGCCATTTCTGGCAAACAAGGTTAGGTACATCATGTATCTTAGAGATCGTGAACTTTAATACCTCTAGTCAAAAGGCGACAGGCATTTTAGCCACATTTCGACATGCATAAACATGTGAAGATGTACAAAACATTCAAAATCGCAATACTTAATGATAATTTCGATTGACAATAAAATAAAGTGACACTATATACATAGGTTTGCGCAGGCGCAGGCGCCACGAAGGATCGGCGCGGCCATGCGTCGGCGCCGGGCCGCCTTACCTTAGCAGTAAGGTATTAGGTTTAAAGGTCAGATAGCTCATAAGAGTGAATAACTAGTGACAGTTTACTGTTTACTAGCAGACCGCAGTATGATTCTTGTTACCAATACCAACATTACCAACTATATTCTGAAAACTTTGTAGCCGATTCAAAGAATCAATTGTTTACTAAATGTGGACTCATTCACAAGACAAGTGCGTTTATATTTATGTACTTATATCTAAGGAATTGGTTTTGCGGTGGATGACACATCCATTCTAAACATAGGTTTTGGTCTGCCAATAAGTATAATTGTCATGTTCACCCTTGACAAATTAACTTTTAGGCAGGGAACCTATTTAGGGAGCAAGTTAGCAGCTGTTAGATTTTCAGGGCCACTCAACACGGTTTCCCTTTGATGTATTTTTGTTTGATTTTAATCAAAATAAACGTTGACTCAACACGAAAACAAATAGGATGCATCAATAACATTTCTGATAACGACATATTTTTCTTGACGCGCTTGCTTCCTGTTCATATCTTATATATTGATATCGATTAATCGAATAAAAAGATTTCTCGGTAGCGCTTAATCGATCGTGCGAATCGTCAGATAATGTTTCGGATATGTCATTAACGTCCGATACTCATCCGAGTATATGTGTACAATTATCTGTTTATTGAGGATTACGATTATTTTGTACAAGATTATCCCGTGCTTGGTACGGGTTTTGACGTCACAAGGGTCACACACCAGTCAGTTTCGGTGTATGCTTGAGTTAATTTAGGCTACAGACTGATGAGATAAACAAATTGTTGCTTACCTTTTTTGTCCCTGAAATTGTAAACTAATGCAGGCTTTACGTAGGTGACTCTAGCCGCACGATTGTCTAAATGGCAATTCGGCTAGGCCGCAGGTGGCTAAAATCGCAAGTTCCAAAGTAGATTAGAGTAGTGTTTCGACTTTTGTCCTGCGGCGACAGGTCGCATGCGGCAGGTGACTAAAATCGACCGTGAAACTGCGAAGTCGTCGGCCACATGAAGGTGGACTTTTTAATGCTAAATGAACTGGTCACCTGTGATTTTTTATCAACTTGTGTAAATGGGGTGGCGATTCGTCTTGTGAGGCGATTTGCTAAGTGACCAGCCGCACAATCGACCTAGTGTGTGTGTGTGACGTAATCCCCCATTACGAGTAGAGAAATAAATACGTACCAAATTAATCCAACATAAGATCCACAATAAATCCGGCCCTGGTCCAGCCCATGGTACGGAGCGAGAGTGCATGGGAAGCCGTCACCTCCTTCTGCGAAGCAGTAATGCTCGCAAAGGAGGACGCGGAGCGCGTGAGGGAAAGGCAATCTCTGCGCCCTCACGCCGTAGTCGCCGCAGTTGACGCCCTGGACGTCGGGAGTCACCAGCCGACTCCCGGCCACCGTAGGCGCGGGCTTGCGGGCGGCGAGCAATGGGCAGCTCGCCGCCCGGCAAAGACCAGGCCCGGGTCGACGGCGCGTTGTGTTCCAAGCGCGCCTCAAAGAGATGTCAGCACGAAGTGACGGGGTCCGTTAGGGCCGATGCCTGCCAGGGCCGCAGGTTGTTCGAAAGAGATACCGTGGCCCCTGGCATAGGCAACTGAAGGAACACGGATGGGTTTTAGTCAGTAAAAGTCTGACACGCTCCGCCCAGAGCGGAAGAAGTCATACGATGATTTCCCAGAAAAAAAAAGATCCACATTAAATTAGTTCAACATTCTTGGCGACAAAATACGCTCTTTATTGCCTCTTTTCAGGTCACAGCTGACCCTAGTCCTGTAATAAATATAAAGGTACAAAATATAATAAATTAAATCTGTTTTAATCACATCTACTGATAAGAATCTAAAAATACCAGTCCCTTTAAGCAACATTACGGATGGCAGCTAAATCAATGTTGCTACCAATTAGTGTCAATACCTACGATATATAAAAACATAAATATATATGTTATGTACGTTAGTTCTATCAGTGACGAATACTGATTGGGGCTGTTACATAATGCATAGAGACTGCGTACATTTTTAAAATTGATTATTACCAGTGTAGTAAGTATGTAGGTTAGCAGATACTAATGGCAAACGTAAGGTATAGTAGTAGTAATTATAGAGGTGGTCACCTCTATAATAAAAGTTGACGTATATTGACGTGACAGGTAGATATTTTACCGTCATGCAAGCTGTATTTAAAATCTTCAATTACCAATGCAACAAAGTTGTACTAGGTTGGCAAACAAAGATTTAACTACAACTTAAAACATAAAAGTAAATATCATAATGGCTGGCAGTGACATCGATGTGCAAACTACAAGCATGAGTTCAGCACATGATTGTAGGCCCCCAAGCGTAGAAGCTTTTCGTTGGATATTGTAAAGAAAATCAGCTGTTTCATAGTAAAGTGCAATACGGTCCACAAATGTATGGAACAGCTGATTTTTTTATTAAAAAGCAACGAAAAATTTTAACGTAGAGGGGTTCAGATTCATGTACTGAATCCACGGTAACAAGATTCGCGTCGTTGTCCCTGCCACCCATAGCAGTCCATATAGGGTAACGTCATGATCTCGAAAACAACATACCTACGTCCTTAGTTAATCCCAATAGTGTCAAAAAAGGTATAGGCATACGATGAAAACAGATCCCTACATAACACCTACGTCCGTAGTCAATCTCAACATAGTCATGCAAAAGGCACTAGGCACATGATAAAAACACGTAGCAATCCATATAGGGTAACGTCATGATCTCGAAAATAGCATACATACGTCTGTGGTCAATCCTAATTGTGTTAAGAAAAGGATAGGCACATGAAGATCACTGGTAGCAATTCATACAGGGTAATGTTTCGAAGTCGAAAACGTAAACATGCATCCCTACGTAATACCTATATACGTCCGTGGCCAATTAAAACACTGTTGAGAAAAGGATAGACACATGGCCACTCCTAGCTATCTAATTACTCCTAGGGTAACTTCATAATCTCGAAAATATAGATACCTACGATGACTCGTAGCAATCCATTTAGGGTAACGTCATGAACTCGAAAACAACCCTACGTATACAAACATCAGCACGTAATACCTACGTCTGGAGCCAATCTCAACATAGTTATGAAAGGCACTAGGCATCCATATAGGGTGACGTCTTGACTACGTCAGTGGCCAATCTCAATAGTGTTAAGAAGAGGCTAGGCATATGACGATCACTCGTAGCAATCCACATAGGGTAACGTCTTGAGCTTGAAAACGTAAACTTACATCTCAAGTAACACCTACGTCCGTAGCCAATCAAAACACGGTTGAGAAAAACATAGGCGCATGACCACTTCTAGTAATCTAATTACTCCTAGGATAACTTCATAATCTCGAAAATATAGATACCTTCGATCACTCGTAGGAATCCATATAGGGTAACGTCATGAACTCGAAAATAACCCTACGTAAACAAACATCACTACGTAATACCTACGTCTGGAGCCAATCTCAACATAGTCATGAAAAGGCACTACGCACATGATGAAACCACGTAGCAATCCATATCTGGTAAGGTATTGATCTCGAAAACAGCATATTTTCGTCTGTGACCAATCCTAACAGTGGTAAGAAAAGGCTAGGCACATGACGATCACTGATAGCAATCCATATAGGGTAACGTCATGAACTTGAAAACATAAACAAACATCCCTACGTCACCTTCGTCCGTAGCCAATCAAAACACAGTTCAGAAATCCGTAGGCGCACTGGTTATTTTTTTTTCCTCTATCGTTAAGAACTCGAAAACATCCCTTCGTACCTAGGTAAAATTCCGCCCATTGTGTCACCCTTTGTAAAATTTTAAATAAGTATTTATGTTCTGTAATTTGCATGGTGTACAATAAAGAGTACTATTCTATTCTATTCTAATATTTATAATCGTAGCTTATCTCAACATGCTTATTATAGAAAAGGCAAGCCACATGACGATCACTCGTAGCAATCCATATAGGGTAACGTCATGAACTTGAAAACATAAACACACATCCCTACGTAATAACACACTTTCAAAACACTTTTGAGAAAGCGCTAGGCGACTGACCACTCCTAGCAATTTAATTATAGGGTAACGTCATTATCATCATCATCAGTCTACGGCAGCCCACTACTGGGCGGAGGCCTCTACTATTGCATGCCATTCAGCTCGATTTTCGCCAACTCTCATCCAGCTGCTACCCTGCGAAGATCGGCGCTCCCGGAGCCTGAGGGCGTCCTACCTTACGTTTACCGATTCGCGGTCTCCTTTCAAGAACAACGTCTACCGCATCGGTCATCGGTTCTACGGCTTAAACGGCCTGGCCATTGCCACTTCAGCTTGATTATTCTTGGGTGACGGCCTAATCTCGAAGATATAGATCCAATCCATAAAAGGCAACGTCATAAATTCGAAAACAACCCTACGTAATATCTACGTTTCGTAGCCTATCGGACTGTTTACGTTTCTTGGCTACGTAGCGACGGAAGACAAACATTTGATTAATATACTAATCTTCTACGAAAGGAAATACGTATCTACTCGTGTTTGTGGACGCAACACCAATCTCGTGTACGAACGTAAGCGAGACTAGTTTCTAATGAAGATTTACACAGTGGAGATTTTACATCATGTCCTTAAAATATACCTACTGCAAAATAAATGCCGTAGCGTAGCAAAGTGAGGGATAAATTACTTGAGAGGGTAGAGCAATACAAGTGTGAATAGGCAACTTCTGGGCACGCTTGTTCCATCAAAGATATCACCCAAGAGCAAGCCAATTCAGGAAGGAAAAAGGAAGAACAAAAGGGACTGCGAACGATTTCACGGTACCCACCATTTGTAGCAATATTCAATCTGCGACAGAGATATGAAGGCCAATTCTCGTAATTTAAAACGTTCAAAATCCAATCGCAGTCTCATCTAGGCGACAAACAAATGTCAAAATATAGGGAAATTAGAGGTATTTTTGACAGATTGCGTCTGAGATCCAGACTGTGAACGTTCTTAAAATTACGAGAATTGCCCTCATGATAACCTACAGACATACATGAAGTCTGTATGTACTAGAGGTAGTACGTACAGACGCCAGCAGGTCAAGCTACCCGAAACTGTCAAATTTTCCCAATCTACCTTGAACCTTAATGCTTTAGCGATAAAGTTGAAAATCTATTAAAGAAATTTGACAGATTGTAGTAACTTGATGTGCTGGCGTCCGTACATATACAAACGTCAACAGACTACACATTCACGCTACGAGAAGCTTGCGGTTTCTCAATTCACACTCGATCCTTGTACGACGCAGATCATTATCCGACATTATCGATCTATGTGATTTACTACAGTAAACTAATAATGGCGCCACTAATAACCCGCCGGCCAACACATGCCTCGTTCAGTAAATTACCATTGTTCATACCTAACGAATCCCGGTTAAATTGTGTAAATCGATCAATAATAACACATAACGAGCAAAGCACACTACAATGATTTAAACAAAGTAACGAATTACCACTTATACAATACAAGCAATTACCTTTGAAAATATACACCTTGAGAGCAATCATGTCCTACCTGCTTATTAATATTCACGCGACGCAAAATAAACAAATAATAATAGGTAACAAATAAAAATATTCTCTGTTGAAATTGCTCGAATAGGTAAACGAGCACAATTATCGGCAAAATAGTTGTTTAGACACGATATCTGAGCTAGCTGTGTAATTTCCCGTGTTCTATCTAATATGATCGGCGCGACGCGGCGCCAGCGCAGTCGGCTTCTTATAAAGAACGTTTATGCTAATACATCAACCACTAACAACTGTCCGGTACACGAGACATTTCTCGTTCAATACAACAGCTTATAAATTATTTAATAAATTCTAATTGTGACTATCGTATCAATCAATCAGTAGGTACGCGATTTTTGTGCGACGCGTGAAGGAATGTGAACTTAGTTTCTTTCTTATAAAGCTTCGATGTGGCAGCTTACCTGGAAGACTTTAAATAGCAATCCATCACGGGAGCCAAACAGTCCGATATTTGCATAAATATGCAAATAGTTTTTGATGTACGGTAGTGAACAATGGTTTAATTAAACGTCTAGACATTTTTTATTCGTTAGACCACATAGAATTTTATTTTATGTAGCGCCACACACGACTAGGTTGGGAAACTAAGGTAACATGTAGGCTATACACTCAATAATTTCGGGGCCAGCCGTCAGTCCAATTAAATGTACTAGACAGCATTTAAGACGAGGACTGCAATACGCTTTACTGTATAATATTTTTAGAGAAACGTTATTCGTATTGTTCCTAGCATTTGCAACCTAATTTTTCAAATAATTCGAGTATTTTTAAAAAGGGAAGGAAATTCCGTGATCACAATGAAGAAAAAGTAGGTTACTGCATTATATGACGCTGAATACAACAAGAACTAGAAACACACAGAGAATGTACGTAGACGTCAGTTTAGAAATAAAGCTCATAAGGAACCTAGCTCAGATATACATATGTACAGACTAAACAAATCGCTCGCATGTGCGTACAGAGGTGCTCACGGTCAGATTGTCCGATACATGTACTTATACATGACCAGCTGGGTCTACAGAAACAAAAGCGTTAGATGTGCTTGCAAGAAATGGTGCTACAATTCCAATATTCATTATTACTGCGTCTGGAATACTGATCTTTCAAACAAAGGAAACACTCAGAGAAACATACTCAATTATTTGACTTCTCCGCATAAGCATAAGCGAGTCAAAAGGTAATTGAAGTTAGCTGCCAGCAGTGCCAGCATACTTGTTTCTTTTGTGGGCAGTACTTCAATATGGCTATACCACGGCAATATAGCGTGTGTCTCACATACAAAATGCCTAATAACAGCGGGTAACCCATGTGTTGCTACCCAGTGCGCAATTACATCACCTGTTGACTTCCACAAGTGAGTACCAGACTGGCTTTGTTTAAAATTATGTCTTCGTTTGCGCTTTACCCATAGCTATCTAATAATGACTTTTCGGTGAACACTGGTACTGAATGAGTGAGCCAGTGAGTGAATGTCTCTGAACGATGAAGAAGACATTCAGTATTACATCCTCCTAAACCGAGCGTGGGACTGTTTGTAATTTATACAGATCGAACGTGCTCAAAAAGTAACCAACCATAAACTCAAACACAAAGCTTTTATTTCAAATAAACCAATTACAGGCACTTTTGAATTGTCAAGGCGTGGGTCAGTCAGAACGATGAAACTACATAGTTGCCCATTCCAAAGCGTAGTAGGTACCTATGAAGAAGAACGGGCAAGAAACTCCACGGGCACTCTCTTAAATCATATGATGAAACATGGTTTATGATGAAAACAGGACAAATGCCTCTTGAACCTACCTAGGTTCCATGGTAGCCAATCACATTTTCATGGCTACCAGGATTTTAGTGTTTCTTGCTAGATATCATTAAAACAAAGGACTAGTTATACGATGACGAGGCATTAGGAAATTCTAGAAAATCGTAGCTTCCTATATTATTATAAAAACTTGTCAAGACGAACAGTTATTATGTTCCGTGCGACAGCATGAATTTGTTTTTCTTTGCATAATGCAGTACCTAAAAGAAAATCTTGTAAGTAAATATTTACATAGGTCATCACAAAGACGAATACTCGTCTCTGAACCAACATTAGTGACGAGTAGTTATTTGATCATTGATGTACCTAGTTGTCATCTTTTCCGTATTACCTATGCTCTAGATCGTAAAACCAATTCCAAAATATTTTTTCTAAGTTTTCCTTGACGTCTGTCTGCATAGCCTTTTCCCACCTATGTTGGGTTCGGCTTCCAGTCTAACCGGATGCAGATAAGTACCTGTATTTATACATGGAGCGACTGCCTATCTGACCTCCACAATCCAGTTACTCTTGGTAAAACTGGTTGTCAGGCTTTTGGGCTTCTAACTACCCGTGACGACTGTAAAAGATCTATGAGTGACAGCCGGCTTAAAGTACTTTCTGAGCCACGGTGGCATCTCGATATGAAGTGATGGTCACCCATCCACGAACCGACCGCGGCAAGCGTAGGTTAACTTTCAATCGACCCGTGCGCCTGTTATTATGTAGACGATGAGCCCCTTAAGATTTTCCTTGACAATTCTTTCATAAAAATTAACCTATCGCCATGAATCAAAGCCCTTGTAGGTATTTCGTTTTGCAGAGGAATAAAATGAATAGTCACTAATTATAAATAGTTTACAAGTAAAACAGAAGCATGATTCAGCGCCACGTCGCGACGTCTGGATTCAGGAAACAGAAAAATATCCACTTTGGAGCGGAAACCACAGTATTTGTGATGAACAAGAGTAGAGTGTTTCGTGAATCATTTTCCATCTGCGCACAATAAAAATCTTACAATGTATCACGCAAATAGACAGTGGTTAGTATTCCGCAGTTGATGGATGGTGACTTGCCATCTTGAGTCGACACCTCATATTGCGTGTTAAGAAAATGTTTCCGAGTGTCGTAAGATAGCTCAGTGATGACACGTGGAGTAAGGCAATGACCGAGTGGTGTCCAAGGACTGGAACACGAAGTGTCGGTCGTCCGGAGGCGAGATGGGCGGACGATATTCGGAACGGAACATGCGGTGCGATTAAAAAAAAAAAAAACTTCACCGTAAAAACTTAGGTGAAGTGAGCGTGGAGTGAGCTGTCATTCCAACTAATGCTAGGGATATACTCTATTGACAGTTCACTCTAAGCTCACTTCATCTAACTTTTCACGGTGAGATTTTTACAGAATCGATCGGCTGGTTGAGGCTGGCGTGGGCATTGGCATGAGAAAAGAGAGGCTTATGCTCAACAGTGGGTAAAGGCGGGCTATGGATGATGATGTCATAAGAATGTAATACCAAATAGGCATTTATTGGTATTTAAGGGCTATTTGCCTATCATCATACCGCGACCGCCATTCGGCATACAAATTGCCAATCGTGCTATTACCAAGTGTGATAACGTACATGAGAGACTATAACTTTGTGTACGCACTAATCTTCCGCTCCACACCAATTAAAGTGAAACAATTCAAAAACAAAAAACATGACCGCAAAAGCTCACCGAATTACAACTAATTATTACATAACAAAACAGCTCTAATCTAACGGAAAATTACATTGGGAGCAAATAACAAAATTATAATAGGATAATGAGGTTATCATTACCTACAGTACACTAGACCACAGAACATAGTGCAGACAGTCTGCGGACTTGTTCCACTTACTCAATGAATCTCAATTATTATTTAGGGACGGTGTTCTCGCGGCGCATGCGTTATCTATCCGATATGACACTATTAGGTTAGTCAGTTCTTATGTTCACGTTTATTGCCTAAACGTAACCTAATTTTGTTTATTACTTAAACCTAACCTAAACGTTTTATGATAGAAGGTGCAGTACGAGTATGCTGGTATGTTGGTGTTGTAACGCGGTTTGGATTGGCGGATGATTGGGTCGGATGTTGTAAGGTCCACCTTTTTCATGTCGTTTCATATTATGACCATTGGTTAACCCGTAATCTACATTATTGCACCAATTTTAGTGTACATACAATTTCACCGATAAAAATTACGAGTTCTCAAGAAGTGCCAAGCGGTGTCCGGAAAAAGAAAACTCCTACGTTTTATTACAGCTTTCACCTCAATAAGTTTCCTGTGCCTTGTGCAAAACTTAAGCAACATTAAACCATCTCTAAACTTATTTGCGTCTTTGACAATAACCTTTGGCAATGTATCAGCGGTTATCCCGCAATGAACTTGAAGAAACAAGAAACAAATGTGTCCTTCTTAGTTCCTTAATTAATTTATCACAGAGACTGGACTATGTAAGTATCAAGATTATCGTTGATATCACACACTGAGCTTCTGACTTCAATTTATTCATGCGATAAATTGTTTATGCGAAATATGACACAGATAAACCAACTAATGTGACATAAATTTAAGAGTTAACCTAACCCACATAGCGGTTGATTAGTGCCTTAGACTCGCACAAAAAGTCGTGTTACGAATCTCATGAATCGTGTGTGAAGGGCATCTAATAAAGTCTCCTTTAATCTCATATGATTAAGTTGTACCAGCATCATAAAAATATAATATATTGCTCTGATTGGGCGAGTTCAATTTTTGCTTGGCAGCAATCCAATAGATTACTCTGCATGACTTTTAGATAACTCATTACAGTAGATATTCATTTGGGTATTATTCAAACAAATTCTTTTATATATGAAGCGGCTTTTACTGAAGTAAGTTGGGGAATGTTTTCCCTGGTTTCGCAAAATATATTGCCTGTTAGCTGGTTAGTTAGTGCCTTATTGTGGATGTGTTATGAGGGTGAATTGAGTCTTTTTCATCAGATTAATCTGTGACCAGCACCCTAATTGCGTAACACACTATCAATCACAATCTGATTAATTTTGAAGGATATTGCTAATCCATTCCTTCATATGTTAGAAAAATGTGTCTGCTCAACAAAGTAAATAACGCAATGAATGTTGTTGAACTGTCAAAATGAAAGCCATTCCTACTGTTAGTGTGTTATGCAATTATACCCCACAGGATTAGTTATAATTTAAGGCCATGGAAAGGATCTAGCAAGGTGCTACTTTGTAATACAACTTTGTGATATTCCCACTAAAGCAACTGTTACAGTGTGCACCACCTGCTTAAAGATTTATCCCGATAAATCGTCCGAAGAATCGACGACGAAACACTTTCTTTTAACACCTAAGTTTAGGTTATCACTAGCCTAACCCTAGGCGCTAAAAGAAAGTGATAATCCGCGCGGGGTTTTTTAATTACATCTTCTCATTACCTAAATGAAATTAGTCCACATAATCATTAATGCACATCTTAAGATATAGTAAGTAAGATAATGTGTATCTTGAGATTTAGTTCGATCCGTCAGGCTCAAGTCAACATCACGATAACCGCTTGCAGATAATCTGCGATTTAAAATTGAGAGGTGATCGCACTTAAACTGACGCAGAGGATAAAGAATTTCCTAATGCTTTCTTAGATAGATAGAATACTCTTTATTATGTCATCATCTGCCTAGCCTTTTCCCAACTATGTTGGGTTCGTCTTCCAGTCTCACCGGATGTAGCTGAATACCAGTATTTTACATGGAGCGACTGCCTATCTGACCTCCACAACCCAATTACTGGGCAATACGATACCCCTTAAGAAGCCGAAGCCGAAGCCGAAGCCCGTAAGACTGGTTGTTAGACTTACGGGCTTCTGACTACCAGTAACGACTGTCAAAGATCCACGAATGACAGCCGGGACCAACGGCTTAACGTGCATTCCGAGGTACCGAGGGGTCTCGGTATGTAAAGATGGTCACCCATCCACAGACCATCCGTGGCAAGCGTAGCTTAACCAGATCGATCGACCTGTGCGGCTTTTATTATTTAGCCACTTATCTTAACTCATTTTGAGTTATTTGACAAAGGTTTTTCACCTTGTTTTCTCTCAAAGATAATGCCGAAATTAGAACTCGCGACATCGCACATCTCTACCCGATAGCTCATGAAGTCAGCCACTTACATTAAACGTGGTAATAAAAAGAGTATTTTTATGTTATTTTCATTAAGTTATTCAGTTCGCATGTGGGGGACGTGCGCGCGCGCCGCTCGCGGGTTCCGTACGTGTCAGCGCCCGACACCCGCGCCCGCGCTACACGGGAACGCTAACTGCCCCCTAATTGCATCAATTAAAACGACCACTTCGAAGATATTAAATCCTACAGCCTCTGAATATCTAATAACCCATTCGCGGTAAACTTCAATTAGATATAATACCGCCTTTATTATTATTTCTTTTAAATCATAAGCGGTGGCCAACTTTGTCCGGTTTGATTCAGATTTTATGTTGTATCCTGTTTCGGTTCATGGTGTATTTTTTGAAGATAAAGCGGACTGACATTTATAGAAACGTCACCACACAATATTTATGGAACAGAACACAAAGAGCCTCGTTGAAAAAAAAACCTGACCGTTTCTAAAGTTCCATGTATGGAACTTTCCCGCCCTAAGAAAATTATAAAAAAGTAAATACCTACAAAGTTCGAACTATCAAACAGTGAATGTATTTGCAAATATAGGTTTTGCCTGCTAGTCCAAGAATACACAATATTAGGCACCTTCCCTTATATAAGTAATGAAATATTAGGTACATTACATTACATTGTAGGTAAGTATGCTTTAAAGCCACAGAGGCATATCATCCTTAAGCAGGCTAAAAACCTTTAAATGGGTCAACGTCTACTGTAGACTTTACCTTTTATCATGTGGTTTGCCTGTACCTAACTATAGTGATCTCATAATTCGATTTCGAACTCCAAGGTTTTCGAAAGCCACCACCCTTTTTCGCAGAAGTCCTAAACAATGAATTAGGGGAACGGTCTAGAGTAAATACAGGTAAATATTTCTAAATGCGCATATTACCATTCTGAAACCACTATGTAAATACTAGCAAGCAACTAATTCCCTAACAACCAGCTAAATGAATGTGGAAGTTTTCAGACGCAAAAATAACCTCCTGAAACCAAACAAATTGTCACTAACCTTGCTTGCCTACTTACTGAAACAATAAACATAGCACTATTTATACCTAAAGTCATAATTAATTGCGAGTTAAATGCACTTGAAGTGTTCATATAAGCAAACACGGCACAATGCCATAAGTGCCTATACAGACGCCATTTAAGAGCTTTTGTCTCATTGTGCGGCCGCTGCGTGGGCGCCCCCTCAGCTCATTCAGTTCGTGTGGTCTGTTTTCTTAATGACGAAGCCTTCGAGGCGCCGGAGGGTTTTTTCGTACACTATGTCTGTCGCCTGGCTATTAAAACACATCCAAGGTCCCGATAAGATAGGGTGGCGATTCTTTGGCTAGCTTAGAGATTTAATGACGTCGAAGAACTGAAGTTGAAGCTTTTGGTCTTACACTGCGGTTACGGTTTCAAGAATTACGATTACGTTCTGTAACTCAGCAGAAGCTATGTTCTGACTAACTGCTCAATACTTAGAATGAACTAACACCTGCACCTGTTGCAGGATTACTTCCCTACGCAAGCGAGCTGAGTCATTGCAATCTGAAAACTGTAATCACTTCCTCGAAACTTGTTAAATTAATACCAATCACTTTAAAAGCACATGGAGTCCTGTTGTCAGAATAAACGAGAAATAATTTACGCAGCAAAAGATACATAACGTAGTTATGCACCATAATCTTGCACAGTATTCTATTTAAGCCATTGTGCGTATAATATTTGGCAACTACAACTTCTCGCCCACTGGCTCTGAATAAAACTTATTTAAGTTTCAGTCAAGTATTTTAAAAGCAATAAGAATAACACAAAGAAACTGGGTTGCACATTCCGTTCGCAAACAAAGCTAGGGGTAGCCTTAACAAAAGTGGGTTATGGGATTTTTAAAAAGGCTGTATAGTAAAATTTATTCGAAAAGTTTTCGACGTTTTTCATTACGACCGTTTGGGTAGTATCTTGGCAACCCTAGAGCGGAGGCGGCGAGTTGAGAAGGAAAGATCTGCAGCATCAGAAATTATTTTTTTATAACTAAATACGAACGTTGAATGCCAATGAGTTTCTTGAGATGTATCTCGTATTATATGACTTTTTACTACCAAAGATATAAACTGTACGGGTAGGCAGGTACCTAATGACAGCGTGTATACCGAAGACGCCAAACTATGCAAGACTCACTGTGTACTGAAGTTCATACGTGCTCATGTTTCTCTAGTTGTCGGATCGCTTTCCGTAAAATTATATTTAAATGGAATTTTCAGGAAATCAAAAGGCACTTCATGATCATAAATAACAACTAACAAACGCCGTTATTTGCAAAAAAAAATACTTGGAATTCAATTAAGAGTAGCGACAAAGGAAGAAATAAAAGTTTCTCAATTGATAATAATTTAGCTAAAAGTATGACAGAGTATGATATGTCGCAAAAATACACAATGGGGCTCAGAAAGTTCAGTAGTAAGCTGAACGTAATGTATTCACGAGGGGAAATAAATTAAAAAGCAAAAAGTGCGAAACTGGCTGGGTGCCCGCACAGTCACTGAAATTATTCCCGAGCATTCGAAGCCTCTTTTTCTACTCGAATGCACAATAAAAGAATGTTTTAGTAACATATAGACGTTCTCTTTAGATTTTCTGTTTACTCATGTTATTACTCAAAGGACATTTTCACATATGGGTCTGCTTATTTCCAACTTTTTTTATGGCTTTCGCCCCAGGATTTATGGTTGCTCCATCTGTTAAAAGAGCTTGAATTGGGGAAAAGTCTATTGGCAGATTAAACCTTTTGGGACGTACTAAATAATTCACGAATGCAACACATTTTCACAGCACCGCACGAATCTCTCAGAACTGCGGGGTAATGCAAGGAGTTTCATTTTGACAGTTCAACAACATTCATTGCGTTGTTTATGTTGTTGAGCAGACACATTTTTCGAACATATGAAGCAATGGATTAGCAATATCCTTCAAAATTATTCAGATTCTGATTGATAATGTGTTACGCAATTAGGTTGCTGCGTTCAATCAACAGCAATCATGATTTTACCCGGAAAAATACAACGAAGCGTCCACTCCGTAGAATCCTGCTGCGCCATTAAGCAACCTGCTCATTGTCTCTGACGTCAGCATTACTTTGTTGCATCAGGCGAGTGGAAAGTATTTGCCACTCATTTAATCAACGCACCGATGTGAAGGGCTCATTGGCTGTTAACCTCCGCCCTCTGTCAGTCAACACGTAATTGAAGAGAAGCCTTGATACGTTTCAATTGTCTGAGATCGTATTACTTGCCTTTATAAATAGGCGGTTAGGACGATAAAGTTCCTCTGAGGTTGAAGTAATAGCGTGTAATCGACATCGATTGATTCGACAGTGTTGAGATATTTGTGCAATTAATTCGGTGATGAGACGGGTTCAAAGTCAATAAGATATTGCTGACGCCAATTAATATGTCTGGACGTGAAAAAATAGTGCTGTCTGTAGGTCGTTTTTGCATCACGCGACTTTCGATGGCAGTTTTGACATATAGAAGCCTGCATATTGCAAGGGACCTAGAGCCCTATTCTTACAAGCATTACCAAAGACCGTACTAAGAATATATTTAAGCATATCATCATCTGCCTAGCCGTTTCCCAACCATGTTGGGGTTGGCTTCCAGTCTAACCGGATGCAGCTGAATACCAGTATTTTACATGGAGCGACTGCCTATCTGACCTCCACAACCCAGCTACTGGGTAATACGATACCCCTTGGTAAGACTGGTGGTCACACTTTCGGGCTCTAATCTGTTTAAGCATAATTAGCCTATAATATGGGGACTGCTAGGACACAGGCCTCCTCTCAGTGAGAGGAAAGGGACCGTAATCCACCCCGCAGGCCTAGTGCGGGTTGGTAGATGTCACATGTCTTCGAATTTTTTGTTCTAGGACATGCCGGTTTCCTCACGATGTTTTCCTTCACCGTTTTGAGAGCAGTGGTGATAAAGGTTCGTACCTATGACGTACAACTCGAAAGTCGCGGCCGTTACTACTGGGACACCACTGCTATAAGAATATGTTTGATAAACAATAATAATCTCCTTAGTGGAATAAAGAATGAGTCATCTTCACCTTAAAAGTGATCAAAAATAGAAGACTCTGTGAGAAAAATGAATCATGCTTCCTTGATCGTTAGGAAACAGATACAAGTACACAGCACTTCATAATAATTTGTTAACAGTGTATTTATGACACGTTAGTAGGTAAATAAACTCAATATCCTTATTCTAAAATGTAAAACACCTACTAAAATTGACATTCCGCAAGTTTATGCGATCGTGAGATAAATCAGACATAATTACTGAGCTATAAGCAGTAGGAACGCTGTTGACAGGAGTGCCACAGTTTGGTGTATTTAGCATATAAGCGGGTGTTGATATCATAGGCCTATCATAATATCATCATAAACAAACAATTTTAGAATTGAAACACTCACATTGAATTCATGCACATTTTAAGTTTTATTGGGAAAACTTACCTTCATCAGGAAAATTAAGAAAATTGTCAATAATCAAACAAGAACCTGTACGATTGATTCTTTTGCGAGAATTTATGTAAGTATTTATGCTTCAAAATAAAAATCTACGGGTTTCAGCTCTTGCCCAGATTTATCTTTATTTATTCATAGCCAATTTCTGGGTTAAGCTCATTGCAAAATACATACCAGCGCATAATTAATTATAAATTATAATTCGGTACCTACTTAATTATTAATTTTATAATAATTTGATACCTACTTAGAATTACCAGCTTATCCTGCTTTTGGGTCACAATTTGCCATTAAACCTAATCATATAATTTGAAATTAAATAATTTGCAGTAAATTGATCTAATCTTATCTAAATCGAATATAATTATGCTTAAATCAGCTAACTACCTACTTTAGAACAAGAACTGCGACACGTAAACTAGGCGTCAACCTGATATTATGGATGTAAAATGTATAATACCTATTCATAGTGATTTAATGTTACTTTTTTGGATATACATACTCGTTGTGTCGCACTGCTAGGCAAATACCCCTTCTTCCTTCCAAACTCTTGATTTTGTGGAATCTCTGGCAATGTTCCATTAAACAATATTAAAAAAATATATGTTTCATGTTCATGACGGCACGGTTGGCGCAGTGGTTAAGCGATTGACTGCTGCGCAGCCTGTCGCGGGTTCGATTCCCACACGGAACAAATATTTGTATGACCTACAAGTAGTTGTTCCGGGTCTGGTTGTTTAAATGTTTGTAAACGCACCCAAGATACAGGAGAAATTCCTATCGGGGGCAATGTTTAAAAAAAAAAAATAGTCTTTTTTTGGTACAGATTAGACATTCAAAAATTTAAAAAACCATTTCAGGTTAAAAAATAAAAGGTTTAAGTAGCCTTGAAATAACCGAACAAAACAAAGGTTCTGATTATTTGAAAGTCAACCCTCAAACCCTCCACCCCTCTATTGCGCACGCTATTTGCGTAACACACTTTCTATCACAATCCACAAAAGATTTTGAAAGAAATTGTCATCCTTTGCTTCATAAGTTTGAAAAATTCGCCTGCCCGACAACGTAAATAACGCAATGAAAGTTGTTGAACTGTCTAAATGGAAGGCATTGCGATTGTTAGTTACGCAAAACATGTACACCTTCAACCTCCATATTGTGCTAAAACCATAATGCTCAATGTCTAATGAACTCAATATTAGCACTATGCACGCTCATTTTCATATAAATCGATCATTGAATAGATAATAACTACATAATTGATGTAAAATCACCGTTTTATCCTTCATGTGTAATGTCACTCGTTTTATTATTTTTAATTATTTTTGCATCCCGTCGTTAACACGTTAAAAGACCTCAGTTTATGTTTAAATAGGAAAGATGGAGGGAAATAAGAAAATGGCGGACCTAAAGTACACTTTGATTGCAATGATAACAATAAGGAACTGAACTATAAAACTGCACACATCAATAAAATACAGGAAGTTGTGGGAAATAAAATATTTATTGCTTATATTGGTGATTTCATGTTTTGATCTAAGACGATGAATACAATGAATACAAAGCAATTCTTTGTTTTTTTTTTTGTCCTTATTTTATTGTTAAATTAATTTAAATAAGTACCCACCTAGATTTTTTTTTGTATTAATAGCAGGTACTTAGATAGTTTTAATTTGGAATTTTGGATTTTTTTTTTAATTTTATTTTATCCTTTTGCTGTATCCTTACAGAGTGCATATCTTTGCACCTAGTTTAGTTTCATCTTCTTTACAATATGGAATGCAATAAATGAATATGATTGAATTGAACAAAAATAGGCCAGTGCAAATAATGCGCAGTGTACCTACCTATAGTTAGTCCTGCCTTTATAGGTAAAAAGCTTGATCATCGCGCATATTTTCGCTTTACTAGACATTAGTCAAAGTCCCACAAAATCATCTACAACAACCACAAAAACCATTTTCCTTGACTGACTCTTAAAAATCATGCCTACTACAATGTCACCACCTCATAGGTACACACAAGTCTGAACTAACGACAACAGCTTCTTGTAAAACATATCGTTAAAGTAGCCACCCGAGCTAAACTGATTTACTGACACCAAATCCGTCTTAGCTTTGCCTAAACGTAGACAAAACAAAATAAACACTGCCATTGTTTATTAGCTAGTGCAGACACAGTTAATTAGTAAAACAAACCAAAGCAAATGTTTGCTTGGCGTGAATGTAGTGACGTCATGACGCCTGCTACAAAGGGTGTAGTGACGACAACGAGCGATTAAGTTAAACAAATTGACGCACGCCCGTGAATAGACTGACTAAACCCTCTAATGATATCGCCCACGCCTTCATTATGTAGCTGTAACACTATCGTTTAATCGAGTCTGCATCAGACAGAACATCGATGTCGTCAATCGGTTTTTGTTCGAGTACCTACCTCATAATAACAAAATATGTAGATAAGAAGTTTTGCGAAAATAAACTGTTGAGTCGTGGACGTTGACAAAGTATGGCTTTTATTACAGTCTTACACCCTACGTGTTTGTTTGCTATTTATCAGTTCCTGTTATTCCTGTTATAACTTGTCAAGTTCCAGTGACAATCGATTGAGGAAAATACTTGAATAACTTAAGACACGTTGTTGAACTATCTACGTCATCTTTATTGTATAGCTAATATAAAGCTAAGCGCTTTACACAAAAAACACTACAAAGTTTAATTTCGGAAGGTGGTTTCGTTGGTTCCGCCCTTTCATTTTTTGCCACCGACTTTCAAAATTTACCGAATTTGAGAACCTCTTCCTTTACGAAGTCAGTTAAAAACCGATCAATTCTTAGTCATCGATTTAAAATAGGTTAATGTTCAGGACACATTTGCCCTAATTCGAAAGAAACAGTAGTAGGATTATCATGTTTATTTAGAAAGTGTGTAGAGCCCTTCACACGCGTGTTTTCGCTTAACCATGTCCCAATATTGCTCTCCAGTCGTAAATTATTATTCATATCGGAGACAATTTCAATTTTACGATACAATTTCGTCGTTCGGCAAACAATGGATTAAGTGTGTTTTATTATCTTTTAGGTACTGACGTAATCCTAACATTTACTGAGCATAAGCCGCAGTACCGGCCCACATGAGATTGCAGTTACGTTATAGAGTCAGCCGTTTATCGAGTCGTGACGCTACCACGCAGGATAAAGATATAGAGGCCAAAGTTTAGCAGACGTATCACTGTGACTTTTTCTGACAACACTCATTCAGCTGATAAGACGCCATTCAAGAATGTCTCGTTTCCTGTGATCTAGATCCGTTTCGCAAAAGGCCAAGTCCAATTTTCAAACATCTTACACTATCATCATAATCAGCCTATATTGTACCCACTGCTGGGACACAGGCCTCCTCTCTTCGAGAGGAAGTGGGCTATAATTTACCACGCGGGCCCAGTGCGGATTGGTAGATGTCACATGTCTTCGAATTTTTGGTTCTAGGACATGCCGGTTTCCTCAAGATGTTTTCCTTCACCGTTTTGAGAGCAGTGGTGATGAAATAATCTACACAAAGTAAAGCGTCTGTCTGGGTTCGAAACTACGACCCATAAGTCGCGGCCCTTACCACTGCTCTCACATCTTACACACCACTTTACAATCACGCACTGTGGGTGTCCCATCATTAATGCAAATTATAACTATTATCTAGATACATCCGGCAAATTGCCAAAGACTATCGGACAAACTACTGCTTACCGAGACCTTTGCCACTACTCTGGTCCATACTTCAAAACACGAGGGCGAAAGTAGGGCCAATATTATTATGTTATTTATGACATCGCATAAATACATAATACAATATATCAAACTCAGATACAGTAGCTGCTTGTGATCAATTTATGATGTTGTAAATAAGCCTGTCAAATATGAACGGAGTTGCTCTATGAGTACTCACTCAGCTTAATGTTTAGAAATCTTAATTAGCTAGCTTTTAATTATCTGGAAAGTTTATGCAAATAATATCTTGTGAAACCGTTCAGGTTTGTTTTGACTACCTAAACTAAGTTTAAGAAGCTGGCGGTGGTTATAAATCATTCTGTATAACAAAGTTCAAGTGCGTAAAGACTATAACTTCGTTTGACTTTTGTGATAATGAACAGTTTTGATAGCCTTAATATCATCTTAAGTATTCACATTGAGAAATGACGTGTCAGAAGCAGTAAGGTCAAAAACCTTCATAAAATATCCTATTGTATGAATTTATTACTAAAACTGATAATGCACGAGAAGACAAACGATGCGTTTTGATGAGAACCACGAATCGATTTACCGTCATATAGTGCATTGCCCTCACTGCAAGTCGATGCTCCACATGTGATGCAGATAATTATTTTATTATTGCATTTCATTGTCATCCGACGATAAAGTCATCTTGTTGCAGATAAAAGTTCCAAAAGTTTATCACAAAGGTGACTTTGAGATACCTCTTGCACCTAAGTACCTATCGAATATTCATTGCTATATTTTATTCAAATATGGCATTGTGGATATCGTGTTATTGAAACCGACTGGTGATTTCAATTTTAATACGCGCCGGCTCTCGCATTAAAACTGCCTGTTTAAAGTCACCAAACAAAACCGAGTGATAAATCTCACTTGCATTCCTACATAAATATCTTCACAAAAAATGAAACAGTATAAATATTTAATTCTTGAACAAGTAATATGCTGTCAAAGATTAATGACTCAAATATTCAGTTTTTCTTTGGCATTGCCGTAACCGTTATGCACACAAAACGACCCAGATAAGCGTTATTGATTTTGAGTAACAAAAGTTTCTTTTTGTTCCCTTTGCGGCACGGCGCTAAGTGGCAACCCACCGAGCACTGCCAGGGATGGCACATTCCCTAGATAAGATAGCGCGCCTTCCCGAAGCTCCCCCGCGCCGCATTGCAATCCGCTCAGTCATCTAGTCGTGCGCACTTTTGCCACGCTGGTGGTGCATCCTGTCACACTGCTTAAACGACTGATTTACACCAGGACATGATCAGTTTTCGTCGATTTTGTACCTAACATTGACGTCTCGTTAGTGACCGGATGCATTATTTGAAAGTCATATCTGGCAACGTGTGAGAATTTCTAGAACTAATGAGTTATGGACATTCTCACACGTTGCCAGATCCTGACCCCGATCCTGACTTGTCCTTTGTCCTACAAGAAAGCCCCTGTTCGCTGGAATAATGATTCCAGCGAACAGGGGCTTTCAAGTCCCAATCAGCCTTGAGATCAATAATTATGAATAGTGGATCCTTCCTTACGCGCTCTGAAACATCGAGGGTCAGTGCAGGTCTATAAAGATAACCGATGCAGCTGGTTGAACTCGTAAAACGACACAAACGAAGCGTTTGTGCGACCATGTTTTATTACTCCATAATAATGAACGAGTTTATTCAATTATCGATACGGAGAACCAATGTCGCGGGATGAGTGATTTACGTCGCGTTTGTTGGTCGCTACTGTGCGATGATCTCAATATCGCCGTCTGTATGAGAATGAGCACTTGATGATCAGTCATCACTTCTTCGGTGTGTATAATTAAACAGACCAATATCGAAGCAGCAGCATAGCAACGGGAACAAAAGCTAAACGCAACAGATCTAAGCTCAGGTTTGCACGGACGTTTTCCCGCTGCGATTTTTTTCGCGCAATAGATTTTCAACTCACTGCTTAGCGCCGAGAGTTGAAAATCCAACAGTGTGTTTTTTTGACGCGCTGGGATGCGCTCTTTTGGATTCTCAATGCTCGGCTTAACACCGAAAGTTGAAAATCCAATGCGCGATAAAATCCCGCCGTGGTATTTTTACGGCCTTGCGAACGTGGGCTTAGAATCGAATTAACTAATTGGAAAGGTTTCGTCGCCAGTCAATTGCCGCTGTCGAGCTTATTCGTATTTATGACTGAGGATGTACGGGTATGAAATTGAGCGTTCTAAATGCCCTCATTTATTGTGAAAGATAATCAGGAAAGTTATTCTGTGTGAAAGAAAACAAGGTCCCAGTTATTGAGGATTCCTAAAGATATACGCGTGAAAAATCTATACAAATAAATAAATAACAGCTTTTTTTCCTAAATGTTCTGTCTGTTTATTCTGGCTAATCTCCGAAACGGCTGGACCGATTTTCTCTGGCAGATAGCTGATGTTATAAGGAGTAGCTTATGCTACTTTTTTTTAGAAATAATAAGAAAATCAAAAGGTATTAATGTCACACGAACGAAATCGTGGGCAGCAGTTACCTAGTATTAAATAAAATCGACCATACATAGAGTACCCACAGACTTTTTTGATCAAGCTGTTCAGTGCCGTAAGTTTCAGAATGCCGAAAACAACGAAACGTGTGTGTGTTCTATTTTAATTACTGTTGATCACAAAGTTTATCATTTTAGTTCGACGGTATATTCCTACGTATAATTTAACGGGTTAGGCAGCGAGTGCCCGCGAATAGTCGTGTGAACCTCATCCAATTCCCATGGGTCACCACTGAAACTCTAGCCATAGACTACTTCATTAAAATTCAGACTTGCACAGTCACTGGTTGCGTAGTGCCCGAATTAACGTTTGTCTGAAAACTTATTGTTATTTCCTTTTGACTCAACTGCCGCAGAAGTAAAGTTTTTTTTTAAATATTTTCAGTATGAGACACGACACGAAGTTTTGGGCATGTAAAATACTTGCCAATAATAACAAAGCAAAAAAACATACAGTCGAATTGAGAACATCAACCTTTTTTGAAGTCGGGTAGGAAATAAGTAATGAAAAGAAATGTCATTGTTTTTTTTCAATAATAATTTCATATATTGATAACTGAAAGACGAAGTACAATATTTACCTACATGTAGGTAGGTAGGAACACTGCTGGACCTAAGGCTACCGCGTAGATGTACTAGGTAGTTTAGAAAAACATATAAGTAAGTACTGTACGAGCACTTTTCTCGCTTTTTACCTAAAACTAAATAAACCATATACAGTTTACTTATTCTAATTGCGTCTTGAAAAGAACTTAGATGACTAGATCGCGATTAAACTAGACATCGCCCTCATAGACACCGTTATAGCCATTACTTATATATAAGAGGTTATATATGTAGATAATAGATCATGAATTCATTACGTTTCTTCAAAAAGTAGTTAGTTTTGACTGGACCGCTCTTAAGTAAAGATCCCTCAATATTAGTATTTTCAGTAGTCATGAAACCAAACGTAGCACAAGAAAATCTGAAAGTCAGTTGCAGTGTATGTTTCACTACTGAAAATACTTCTTTTTATTTTGTTAGTCCAAATCCTTCTAGGAATTCTTTTGCCGCGCTACCTCGAACCAGCCCTCGCGGTACGCGTCTACTCTTTCGGGGCCGGCCTCGGCAGCGCTGTCCATCTTCAGGCGACCCATTCTATGGAGACTTTTGCCCAGCGGTCATCGTGTATGCGGAGTTAATATTTTCTGAACATGAATTGATTCTACTGCGCAGTTTAATTAAGAAAACATTTTTCCTTTAGATATAAATCGTCCGTTCAATAAGTATCGACCTACTAATAGGAATCCTTTGTGTTATCTTGATTCGATTCTATTTGATGGTTCAGTGCCTCTTTTAACAGCATTCTTTCCCACAGTAAAAACATGAAGGTATATAGCACATGCACGATTTACTACTGCAGTTAAAGTAAACCCTCGCAAAATAATTATAAGTACAACAGGCCCGTTTAATTGTCCGCAGTAAAATTGTTTGTTTTATGCTAACATCAATCAAAATCGTAGAGGAGCGGAGAAACGCGTAAACAGTCAATGAACGTGAACCTATAATAAATACTTACTGATACAGACCATATCCTCCTATAGTTGTTTTAACGTAGTAAATTAATTTTTCCAATTATATGAAGCCCGTAAATATAATATTCTTGTGGCTAAGTCACAGCCGCACGTTTTTTCACAAGTTTGCCGCGGTTGGTCCGTGGATGGATGACCATTTTTACATACCAAGACCCCTCTGTGCCTCGCAAAGCACGTTAAGCCGTTGGTCCCGGCTGTCATTCGTGGACCTTTGACAGTCGTTACGGGTCGTCAGAAACCCGAAAATCTGACTACCAGTCTTACCAAGGGGTATCGCAATACCCAATAACTGGGTTGTGGAGGTCAGATAGGCAGTCGCTCCATGAAAAATACTGATATTCAGCTGCATCCGGTCAAACTGAAAGCCGACCCCAATATCCATTGGTGGGAAAAGGCTAGTCAGATGATGACAGACCGTACCAGACCATATACCAATATGGTGGTTTTAACAGAGCAAATTAAATTTTCTAATTACATGAAGCCCGTAAATATAATATTGCGTGTTGTATTTTATGTTGTTTATGCAAGTTAATTAATATAAGCAATTAGTACTGGTAATAGCAAGTTTATGGGCTGATATTTCCTGCAGGTTCGGTAGATAAGTAAGTAGGTATGTCGTTTTAGTAAACAATTATGATATATTTATTAAAGTTGTATTATTTCGACATTATACTATTTTGCAAGAGCCTGGAATGGCATGGATGGATTAGATCTAAATGAAAATAAATATTAAAGCCTAAAACATGATCCACAGACACCATTCCTTATACCAAGATTCAATGATTCTATATTGATGTTTATTCAATCGAAAGTTTCAGAAGTTTCAGGTCATAGAGACAATCGTGTAGTATCCTTTATCTTTATTTTATCCTTTGTTTGTCTGTGGTATCTGTTTGTTTACATTTTTATCACCAACGAAGGCTAGTCTTCATTTTATACTGAAGAACAACAAATATCCTAAAAACTGAACACGAGCAATTAATTTTGGTCAAATCCCTAAAAGCAAATACAAAAAATCTCGCCTCATTAAAAAATCAGTTTAGTTTCAGTTGAACCATGAATGAACCGCGGCGATAATGTATTTGTCACGTCTGGGGTATTAATAGAGCGAACACTCATCATCCTAATGGAAACTCATTGAGTGGAGTCGGCCAGCCGTCGCCGCCGTATCGCGCTCCTTCCCAGAACGACGCTGACGTGAGCTTACCAGAGCTTCTGGGCGTCCCGAGAACAGAGATAGCTGTGGAGTCGTTGTTATCTTAATATTTTCCGGTAGGACGTTAATTTACATTGGTTTTAATTTTTAGTAGATCTACATATTTATACATTACAGTATTAAATTGAAAGCAGTGGTGGCCCAGTGGTAATGGCCCCGACTTGTGAATTGACAAGGTCGTGGGTTCGAACCCAGGCCTTTGTGAAAATAATTTCATCACCACTGCTCTTAAAACGGTGAAGGAAAATATCACGAGGAAACCGGCCTGTCCTAGAACCAAAAAATCGAAAACATGTGACATCTACCAACCCGCACTGGACTCGCGTGGTACATTGTTAGCCGAAGGCGAAGAGCGGAGGCCTGTGTCCCAGCAGCGGGAACTGATATAGGCTGATTATTTATCAAATAGAAATGTAGGTACAGAAAAAGCTTAGTTGAAAAGCCTATTTCTGCGGCACTTTGTGCTTACTTAGTTATAGCATTAGGTCGAAATATCAAAATTAAATACAATCAAACCAAGTAAACGATAAGACATGCTTTTCAATGGCATTGATTTTTCCAAGCGTTTGATTACCCAAACTAAAGGAACAAATTAAAATTAACCAAAAAGCTCTCACAATCTCCATTAATTTTCTTTTACCTTTATGAGCTTAAACAATGTGTTCGGTGATCCATCCTTGAGTAATACCCTTGGAGCTATTACGGCTCATTAAGTTACATTATTAACTATTACCTATCTTACAATAGATACCCATACCTACTCAGTACCTACAAACCACGCATAAGTAGATAGTTAGAATTAATTTGAAATGTCGGGCAGTTCGTGCGGACTGAAAACACAAGAGGGAATATTATTCTACCGACTATTAATAGACTGTACAAAGCTTTCAAGCCAATAAATGCTTATACGATTGATTAAATTTTTAATTAAAGTGTTATTTTAATGTCAATATCATAATCAACAGCTGAAAAACTTCCACTACCGACTCTCGTGATGGCGTCTTAGTTAATCTTAACGCTGAACTATGATAAATACCGCAATGTGATATGACGTGACTAGCACTTACACGTCATATCATGGAAGGATGTAGCCTACTTCGTAGAGTCCTGCGTCAGAAGGAGATCGTATTAGGATGAAATGAGGATGACACAGATGACTATAAGTACGTCCTATACAAGTATTTAGTTGCGAGACATCGGCACATATGCATTGGGATACGGTATGCTAAATTAGGTGATATATGCACCTACCACTAGGGGTTGGTTTAGAAAATTATTTCCAGTCAGTAAAAAAAGGGAAACGTCGTGACGTCATGTCCTAGAACCAAAAATTCGAAGACATGTGACATCTACTAACCCACACTGAGCCGGTGCCCGTGGTGCCCCCGGTGCTGGATGCGTGGTGGATGACAGCCCTCTCCCTCATACCGAGAGGAGGGCTGTGTCCCAGCAGTGGGAACAATATAGACTGATTAATACAGCAAAAAAAGGATGATGTTTCAAAGAGATCTATAATCCTATATTGTATTTTAATCAAGAGTCTAAGGTTTTTTTTTCCCATCATCATCTGCCGAGCCTTTTCCGAAGCTTCTCATGCTTCTCAATATTGTCAATGGACCGCCTACAGTATTGTACCGATACATACCTACTCTTAGATTGTACCCATTGTACCTTATCTTTTCTGTTAGCTGTCAAAGTCAATAGAGGGGAATGGAATCTTAACGGTATTCGTAAGCTGTTAATAACCTACCTTATTCTGACGCATCTTTACTATCGCAATACATAAACATACATACAGCCTTAATGTTCCCACTGCTGGGACACGGGCCTCTCTTCGAGAGGGAGTGGGCTGTAATCCACCACGCGGGCCCAGTGCGGGTTGGTAGATGTCACATGTCTTCGAATTTTTGGTTCTAGGACATGCCGGTTTTCTCACGATGTTTTTCTTCACCGTTTTGAAAGCAGTAGTGATGAAATAGTTTACTCAAAGTAAAGCGCCTGCTTGGGTACGAACCCATGATCTACAACTCAAAATTGCGGCCGTTACCACTGGGCCACCACTGCTTCACTATCGCAATATTTTTGGCTTATTATTAGTCTATTTTTTATATAAGAAAAAATAATATAATTTAAAAGTGATTTACACGTTTCTGGACTATCGACTAATCTATACTTATAATAAATAATGTAGAAGTGAAAATTCTGTAGATTGAAAATCCCTATCACAACACCCTGCCCTCCGCCTTCCGCATCCAGTCAGTCCCAGCCACCTTTAATGGATAGGCTGACTTTATTGATTGATATAATACTTAGGCAATTTAAGCTAGAAGCTAGTCACTTAGCCACATGCTGCACAGCTGCACTATACCTTTCAGCACCAACTGCAATGGATAAACTAGTAGCAGCATGAGCTGCGGACTTCCCTTTCTCTTGACCTGAACAAGCACCCTGATTGCGTAACACACTACCAATCACAATTTGAAACATTTTGAAGGATATTGCTAATCCATTGCTTCATATGTTCAAAAATGTGTCTGCTCAACAACTTAAATAACGCAATGAATGTTGTTGAACTGTCTAAATGAAAGCTATTGCTACTGATAATGTGTTACGCAATTTCCCCGCAGAAGGCCAATTGTCGTACCTACGTTAAAAAGTTGTAAAACGTTCGAATTCAAGTCGCAATCTCATCTCAGCGACAATCAATGTCAAAAACTTGTCAAAAATGTAGGGAAATTGATTGTATTTTTGATAGATTAAGACTGAGATTACATAGAATGCGGACGTTCTTAAAATACGGGAATTGTCCGTCTGGTTCCATTGTTAAGAACAGAACCATATCGTGGTGCTTTGTCTATGGCCAACTAAAAAAGGAAGTTGTCATCCTAATGTCCTAAAGTCACACCCGCACTGATAAATTTGAACTGCATTCTTAGCTGTATAAACAAAAGTCGAGATTACCATTCATGGCAATTCAGAATTCGTTATGCTGCGTGCAGATCGGTGAATCACCCTGAGCCAGGCAGGCGCCTACTACAGACACTGGCGAACCGAGCCTTGACTATTACGCATTGGCCATAAATTTAGACACTTTTGGACTATGAATACCCATTATTAAACGATTGCCTACATGCACATAAAAGGCTATATTTATAGAATTCTAACTACTAACGATAATAACCGCGGATGCTTCGTAATTCAACGGTATTTGTTTATTTTTCCTTGTATTAGGAGCGGAATGTAATTAGCAGGAATTTTGGTTTGTTATAAATAATTCCATTAATAAATATAGGTGTTGCTAGGTTTGTATAATTATAATAAAATATATACGGATAATTTCAGACTTTGACTTCAAACAATCACTTCGGCAAATTATTGTTTAAACGTTGTTTGATTGTACCCAAGTAGGCAACATTTACAAATAGGTACATAAATACATTTGCATATCCATAGGTAGGTACATATACCTTGTTAGTTCCGTTATAGGGAGGTAGGAGGAACTTGATGTAAGATGGAGATGGGTGGCTTATTTATGAATTAAGTAGGTATGTAAACAGGACTACGGTATGGACTGTGTGAAAGATGATTATAGCAAAATAAAAAAGTGAGTTGACTTGACTACTAAGGTTTAATGTTATGCTCTTATATGGATTTTATAAAGTCAAAATTGGATTTTATGTATTTTCACACTTACCTAAATAGCAGCGGAAGGGTTAAAATTGTACACTCTCGTTGTATTAACAAAAAATGTTGAGGGTGTTATTTCCCATAACAATACCGTATTTTTTTTCTCTGACACTTTAATTTTTGGTACATATTGTTCGACACCTTGAATGATGTCCTTTGTATCTCTGGAAGGCTATAGGCTATTTAACATCACGCTATGTCACTTAAGAGCCGTACAAATAGAAAAAAAGTCCGAAAGAACGCTAAACGAAAACGAAGTACAGACGCCAGCACATCAAGCTACTACAATCTGTCAAATTTCTTTAATAGATTTTCAACTTTATCGTTAAAGCATTAAGGTTCAAGGTTAATTGGGTAAATTTGACGGTTTCAGGTAGCTTGACCTGCTGGCGTCTGTACATAATAATACATAATAGTGCGGGTAGGCGATGCGATGCGACGTGGTTAGTCGGGGAAAGAAGACATATCACGCGGACGAAACTGCAGGCAGAAGCTTGTCGCAAATAAATTAGGATTGCGGCAGGTGAATCATAGGTAGGTACTGTCAGACGTAGATTGACACTGCGCTGCTTAAGTTCTAACACATACGTAGGTAAGTCAAAAATATCAACTTTACAGGAGTGACGACAACTGGTACGTACTTTACATTTTTTATAGAAAATATTCGATACATTACTTTTCAGCATTTCATGTTATGAGAGTTTCTATTATCTGAATTGAACATCTGTTCCAATGTTTTTTAAATATTTTGCAAAGGACTAGGTATCTACATCTGATCGGAAATCCGAAATTCTATACCAAGAGAGATACTTATAGGTAGGTACCTACCTAATACCAATTTGTGGTTCTCAAATTAAAGTTATTTTTCAATTTGAAATGTTTTAGGGTTCCGAAGGTACAGACGCCAGCACATCAAGCTACTACAATCTGTCAAATTCCTTTAATAGATTTTCAACTTTATCGCTAAAGCATTAAGGTTCAAGGTTCAGTGGGAAAATTTGACAGTTTCGGGTAGCTTGACCTGCTGGCGTCTGTACCTCAAAAGGAAAAACGGAACCCTTATAGGATCACTTCGTTGTCCGTCCAGCCGTCCCTCCGTCTATCTGTCAAGATCGTTTTTCTCAGGAAAGCGTATCAAGTTGAAAATAATACGTTTAGATAAGCTTCTAAGTCAACGTCTTAAATACGGCCACTTTTTTGCGACATATTTTCATAGGTACCTACCTACTCGCAAATATATCAAAACCATTGGGTTCTTCCCGTTGACCTAAAATCATGTAATTTGGCAAGTAGCAAGGTAATGGAACAAGTTCGAAAATAGTTAATTTGTAGTTTTATCACATAACTTTTTTTTGAGATTACAAACTTAGGTACATTTGCAGTTGGAGAATTGATCGTGACGTTTGGAGGGCACTGTACCTATATGTTACCAATGTAGGTACGGGAACAATGAACATTATGTCAATAACAAAGTTAAGTTTGTCCTTTGGATAATTTATCCCGTCTACGGAACCCTCTATTATCCGTAGTCCAACACGGGTCCAACAATGAAGGGTTCCGTAGTTGGACTTAAGTCAGGATCAAGTTCACGGAAGAAATCAGACCACTTTGCAAGCATTTAAGAATTTGATTGAAAACTCAAAATTTGTGATCCCACTATAGGTGCACATGTCTTTAATGTGAACACATTTCTTATTTACGGCTCAGGCTCACCCTTTCTAATAACTATGGATACAATTTGAATAACAGGATTATAGTTCGGCTTTGAAAAGACTCCTTTACGTCCAGCACATTCAATGTCAAAACTCAATATTTTTAAAAGAACTTTAGACCATTCTCCTGCTGGCTGATAACTCAAGATTCAAGTTATCTATCCATGTTTATTTAGATATAGAACCATGTCAGACTGTAGGCACAGTCAACCGCACTTTCAAGTTTCATGGTAGGTAAGAATTTGATATTATTGATAGCGCCCTCATTTCTTAGGAGCAAGAGTGGTTTAAATGGAACAAATAATAGTTAGATAAACAACGCGTCGGTAGCATCTGTACATTTTTACACAGGGGTAATTTAACCAGGGGGCTTACCACCAGCTGTTATAGCAGGGCAGAAGTTAAACTGCACTGCTTTTTTGTTCTATGACCAAGTCCAAAAAAGCAGTGCAGGTCAACTTCTGCCCTGCTCTATGGGCTGGTTGTAAGCCCCTAGGTACGTACCAGAATTTAACATGATTTTTATACGAAATTATGGTTAGTAATCTGAAAACACTGATGACATCCACTTTAATTTGTCATTGGTATTGTCAAAGTGAATGCAGGACATTTGTACTAAACAGCTTAATGTACTAAATAGTATAAACTAATTCCATGCATACTAAATACTAATACATACTATTTCCATAGAAGGACATGCCCAGAGTTGCCAATGTGTCGGGAATTCCCCAAACTACGGGAAATCTCAAGTTGATTGGGGATTGGCATTATGCGGAGAAAATGAGGGATTTTGACATCTCACCCTTAAATAATACCGATAATTCATAATTCGTTTAATTTCATGGCTAATTAGTGATTAAAATTATATGGATTTCATATTTAACTGTGCAATAACTTGGATATGGGTCTGTAATGTTGTGCATGTTTTTACTAAATAAATAAAAATCCAAACATAAAAATTGAGATGTCCTTAGTGCTGATACTGACGTTTTCAAACAGCGAAAGTTTTGTGTTTTTTAAATTTTTAAAACAGAAAACCACCATCGACTAATGGCAATAAGAGATGGGATTAAAAAACTAAGCGTAAGTAACAAGTTTAACCAACCGAGCAAAACGCTTGCAAACTTTTTTTCCATATTTTTGATATGGAAAAACGTTTGAATAGTAACATTTGACTAATACTAATAACTTTATGTACAGACGCCAGCAGGTCAAGCTACCCGAAACTGTCAAATTTTCCCAATCAACCTTGAACCTTAATGCTTCAGCGACAAAGTTGAAAATCTATTAAAGAAATTTGACAGATTGTAGTAACTTGATGTGCTGGCGTCCGTACATAATATTGACATTGACTGCCACCGCGGTCACTGGTGACCGCCAACAATAGATTTTCTATTGTGTTTGTTGTCTGGCAGTCAACGTGTTAAATACTTAGTTGAAATAATACTTAATACTTCTTGTTACCGCCGGGGTGCCAGTTGTTTTAGAACCCAACGGCCTGGCACGCGACGATGGGAAAAGACCAGACGGAATGACCTTATTTATTTATTTATTTATTTATTTATTTATTTATTTCAGGCGACGAAGGCCCATAGATAAATACCTTAACCTAAACATACATAATCTTATTTAGTTTTATTGAAGCTTCCTACACTAGCTTGTTCTTGTGCTGGTCTGTGGTACTTGTCCGCGGAAGCGACGGAACACCACGTCCTGCGGCCAGAAGTCTTCTTCCATGACGATGGGCAGATAACAATTCGGTACGCGCACCACGAACGCCTTGAAGTTGACGTTGCGGTGCGACTCCAGTAACTGCACCCTCGGCGTGTACCTCGTCTTCTGGCGCACGTACTCCACGATGTCCTCCGCCTTAGTGGTGTAGTGTAGGCGGGAAATGTACACCGGTGTGTTCGGCTTTGCGGCACGCAAACTGACTTCGGGCTCCGTTGGAGCTTTGCCGCAGCGGTTCTTGTTCGTTCGCGACCGGCGCTTCTTCCTTTGCACCGTCACGAAACCCTCATCAACAGCCCTATTCAGCGTCTTTTCTGGCATGGGCTTCATAATTGGAGCACCTGGGGTACTCACGGTGACGCTAGCCGATTCCTGTTGTAGGGGCTTCGCCAGGGCTGCAGACACTGGCAGCGGAACGGAGCGAGGGGCTCGGGCGGCGCTGCGTGGAGGAGCCGCGTTGACGGGCGCGGCGCTGCGGGGCACGCGGGCGGGGCGCTCTGCAACCTCGACGATTTGACGAAACTGCTGACGCGGAATTTGACGACGATACATCGAGGCCAGCTCCGCGACACACGTTTACGTTAGATGCATCGACTGATGACCTAGTTACCGCCACACTGTTGCGCAACTCGCTAAATTCTTTGCGCAAATCAGCGACGGTGTTTTGGGATGCATCTAACTTCACCAGAACATCCGCGAGGCGAGTCTTCAGAAAGACAATGTCCTTCAGAAGACTTGTTACATCGACGTGGTCGAAGGTGACGGGTGGCAGCTTGTGCAGCTCCTTCGCCACAAACGTCGGCACGTCGTCCGGGTCAGTCTCCTTGAACAGCGTGATAATGTCATTATCCTGTTATTGTCATTATTATATGTGTTATTGCCCTGGAAGTTAGGCAGACCTTTGGTGTGGGACGCAACATGTGTCGACACCCTTGCGCCATCCCATCTTCCTAGCACGGTGGGCTGTGCTGGAGCGGCTGCTGCTGGTGCAGAAAACCTCAAACGCCGGAAATATTCCAACCTGATTGGGAGTTATATGTTTGAGCCGGTTGGGGTTGAATCACTAGGGCCATGGGGTCCGAGTGCCCACTTGGTTTTTCGAAATATCGCCAAGCGGTTAATCGACTCTTCACGTGACCAGAGGGCTGGCCTGTTTTTTGGCCAAAGAATTAGTATCGCCATACGACGTGGCAATGCTGCCAGCCTTTTGGGCACTATTCCTGTTGACAGCGATGCGGATTTTGCTTATTTTTTCTCATGTAATGTCATTATTTTAAATGTTAGCTTATATAATGTATTAACGTCAATAAATAAACCTGAATATTTTTATGTGTTGAAAGTTGTTTCATTTCTTCAAATAATTTTGAATGGAATTTGCGAGGAATCAGCAGATTTTTCTCCCCAAATTGGGGAATTTGACTTAGACTATTGAGGAATTTGATAAATTGGCACTGGCAACCTTGGACATGACAGTCGAAGTTCGAACAGACAGTTGTTGACATTGACAAATGACAGTTGAATCTGACGCTACAATACAATGCCGGTTACACTACCGGTTACTGGAAATAGTGGAATTGATTTTAATTTATATTTTAATAGGCATTGAATCTCACAATAACAAATAGCTCGAAGGTAAGTTTAAAACATCTTTCACAACTTCTGCTATCTCGCTAATCTTGTATTTGCAGCTGTCTAATCTAAACACTGTTAATTTTCCAGATTTTGGCGGGAATCGTTATCTACTTAGTTGTATCAATATTATTGTCTATTGAAAACTGCATTCTGCATTTTGCATAGCAATTCTGCAACGCAAAGCATAAATAATGGACAAAAAGAAACAATTCAGTAAACCTCCGCCACCAAAGAGATTTAAATCGGGTGACGATGACGAAGATAACGAACTGCCATGTACTTTTGAAGAGCAACTCGCTTGTATGGACACTGAGTTTGAATCGCAAGAAGTGCTTGGCGACGGCCCAGAAAATCAGTCTACTAACATTAAATGGTCACGACCTTCACCACCTTCAATGGATCCACAGAAAGATAAGTTAGTTTTTCAACAAATAGATATTGATAACTATAATGGTCAGCCCATGCCTGGCATGCCTGGGTCACAGCTGGCTCCTGTACCGATTATGCGAATGTATGGCATCACTATGGAAGGAAATTCGGTTTGCTGTCATGTTCATGGATTCACACCATATTTCTATGTAACTGTTCCTGTTAATTTTACCAATTCCTCATGTAGTGAACTTAAGAGTAACTTGAATAAGGCAATATTGGAAGACTTGCGCTCAAACAAGGATAATATTAGAGAAACTGCATTAGAAGTGCGCTTGGTAGAAGCTAGATCTCTTATGTACTATCAAGGGGATAAAAAAATAACCTTAGCAAGAGTATCTGTGGCACTTCCTAGACTTATTGCTGCAGCTAAAAGACTAATTGAAAGACAACCAACCTCTTTCGGATTAATGGATCCTTTATTCTATGAAAGCAATATTGATTTTGATATCCGATTCATGGTAGACACTGCAGTTGTTGGCTGTAGTTGGATAGAATTGCCAATAAACAAATGGTCTTTGAGATCCAAAGATTCTCAAGCTAAACCTGAATCTAGATGTCAAATTGAAGTAGATGTAGCCTGGAATGAATTTAAAGCTCATCAGCCAGAAGGGGAATGGTCCAAAGTTGCACCTTTCAAAATATTGAGTTTTGACATTGAATGTGCTGGACGTAAAGGAGTCTTTCCAGAGCCCAACCATGATCCTGTTATTCAAATTGCATCAATGGTTATTAGGCAGGGTGAGCCTGAGCCTTATATAAGAAATGTGTTCACATTAAAGACATGTGCACCTATAGTGGGATCACAAGTTTTGAGTTTTCAATCAGAATCTGAAATGCTTGCAAAATGGTCTGATTTCTTCCGTGAACTTGATCCTGACATAATTACTGGTTATAACATTAATAACTTTGATTGGCCATATCTCATAAACAGAGCAAAGCATTTAAAAGTGGAAAAGTTTGACTTTTTGGGGCGCATCAGAAATGTTAGATCTGTGATAAAAGATTCCGTTTTACAATCGAAGCAAATGGGGCGTAGAGAGAACAAAAACATTAACTTTGAAGGCAGGGTTCCATTTGACTTATTACTTGTTTTGGTGAGAGATTATAAACTAAGATCATATACTCTAAATGCTGTCAGTTACCATTTCCTTCAAGAGCAAAAAGAGGATGTTCATCACAGCATAATTGGAGACCTTCAAAACGAAAGTGAACAAACAAGAAGGCGGCTGGCAATGTACTGCTTAAAAGATGCCTATTTGCCACTAAAACTTCTGAATAAGTTAATGTGCATTATTAATTATATGGAAATGGCAAGAGTGACAGGTGTCCCTCTGCTTTGCCTGCTCACAAGAGGCCAGCAAATAAAAGTAGTGAGTCAATTACTAAGAAAAGCTAAGGAAGCAGGATATTTAATGCCTGCTTATCATGGCCAGGGCTCTGATGAACAATTTGAAGGAGCAACTGTGATTGAACCCAAAAAAGGATATTATGCAGACCCTATATCCACTTTAGATTTTGCCTCTTTGTATCCAAGTATTATGATGGCTCATAATTTGTGTTATACTACATTAGTCCAACCAAATATGCAAAATAAAAGTAATTTGAAAGATGAAGATTTAACTATTACACCTTCAAAAAACATGTTTGTGAAGGCACATATTAGAAAAGGTCTCTTACCTGAAATATTGGAATCATTGCTTGCTGCAAGAAAGAAGGCCAAAACAGACTTAAAGCATGAAAAAGATCCATTTAAGAGGTCTGTGCTTGATGGCAGACAATTAGCTTTAAAAATCAGTGCCAACTCTGTGTATGGATTTACAGGAGCTCAAGTTGGCAAACTTCCTTGTCTAGAAATATCAGGCAGTGTAACAGCTTATGGTCGAACAATGATAGAATTTACTAAATCAGAAGTAGAAAAGAAATACACAAAGGCAAATGGCTATAAAGAAGATGCAGTAGTCATTTATGGTGATACTGATTCTGTTATGGTAAAGTTTGGTGTTAAAACTCTTGAGGAAAGCATGGAATTAGGAAGAGAGGCTGCTGAGTTTGTAACAACAAAATTCGTCAAACCAATCAAATTAGAATTTGAAAAAGTATATTATCCATACTTACTTATTAATAAGAAGAGATATGCAGGCCTCTATTTCACTAAACCAGATAAATATGATAAAATGGATTGCAAAGGAATTGAAACTGTGAGAAGAGATAACTCCCCTCTTGTATCAAACATGATGAACACATGCCTTCAAAAGTTGCTTATAGATAGAGATCCAGATGGTGCTGTTAATTATGCAAAACAAATAATTTCAGACTTATTGTGCAACCGCATAGATATATCTCAGCTTGTTATAACAAAAGAGCTTACGAAACATGACTATGCTGCAAAACAGGCTCATGTTGAATTAGCCAATAAAATGAAAAAACGAGATGCTGGTACTGCGCCTAAACTAGGTGACAGAGTTCCGTATGTTATATGCTGCGCAACTAAAAATACACCTGCTTATATGAAAGCTGAGGATCCTATATATGTATTAGAAAACAGTATACCCATTGATTTCAATTATTATTTGGAAAATCAGCTGTCTAAACCACTGTTAAGAATATTTGAACCAATATTAGGGGAGAAAGCTGAATCTCTCCTTTTGAAAGGAGAACATACTAGAACCAAGGCAATGGTAACTTCCAAAGTAGGTGCTTTGGCTGCCTTTACAAAGAAAAAAGAGAAATGTATAGGATGTAAAACTGTTATGCCTAATGATACTGTAAAAGCTCTGTGCAATCATTGCCTAGATAAAGAGAGACAGATATATATTTCAGAAATATTTAAATTAAGGGAGCTCCAAGGCAAGTTTTCCAGACTTTGGACTGAGTGCCAAAGATGCCAAGGCAGCCTACATGAAGAAGTTCTTTGCACTAATAGAGATTGCACTATTTTCTATATGAGAAAAAAGACAGGTATTGAATTAGATGCCCAAGAAAAGACAGTTCTAAGGTTTGGAGAACCCACATGGTAATTAACCAATGTATTTTTTCGTTCTGTATATTTAAATAAAGACAATGGTAGTTTTAGCATTTTTTTTATTATACATTACTATTGTTTATTTATGTGAAAAAGGTACAATTTTATAATTGAGTAAAAGACAATTACAATAATCACCGTTTGATAATTTGCTAAGACAACATTTTACAATCATTTAAATGCCTGGAAAAGCAAATTTGACACTTGGAATGTACATCATCAGTTCTTAATATTGCAGTTTCATTCAAGTTGTATCACTAATGCAAACATACAAACATGTATAACAGAACTTTTTATCCAATAAGTCACTTAAAATACTAATTCATACTACATACTAATAATTTTTATGTATTTAAGTAAATCACATAATAATAGGTATAAAATACATTCGACTCCATAAAATTAACTTATTTAATTTATAGGCATTATGATAGCCTTATTTTATATGTGATAAACAGCTGCTTTACTTATTTATATCACAGGAATATAATATTATGCAAGCGTGATACATATAATAAGTACAAGAAACAAAATTGTTCTGGTATGAACCAATTATACCATTTCAAATAAGATTAGGAAGGGTAACACTTAAGTACAATAGTAATATTTTATAGATATGTGTATAATCCTGAATAATTATAATATTATCTTGATAGTTCAGGGATCACGGATAGTGATGTCTATTCCATATGGGAAATTATAAATGAGCGCCAATACATTAACAAAACAAAAATTACAATTAGACACATGACCCATATACTTATTCGGTCTTATTCATAAAACTTTAATCAATTGCTAAGCAACTGATTAGCAAAATTCTTATTCATAATAGCTATTTAGCGCTAAGAGGATGCTAAGCAATTGGTTAGTAGCTGTCAAATTTAAACACCGCCGGACCACTGCTAAGAGGATGCTAAGAGGCAACATGGCGGATTTTATTTGAAACAGCTGATCGGATCATTGCATTTCGATGTTATTTTGTTCATAGTATCGAGTAGGTAGTGCGTAAATATGGATTTCGACAATCTTTTCTGGATTTCCAAAACGATGTAGCAGAGTTATACAATTTTGAAACGACAGAGGGAAGTAAAAAAAGGAAGACCTACAAAGCTCGAACAAAACCGCTACGAGAATTGTTACCTATTGCATATTGTTCATTCCGAGTACCTACACATGATGAAAGGATTTATAGGGAAAGCTCAATGACGTGGCTCAGTAGGTGCTTAGGAGGTTTCAAGAGAATGAGTTCGTGAAGAAGCTCATCACAAATAGTGATTATTCAATATGTTATCCCATGTGCCCTTGTGTTATCTTATGACGCCAGTTCTAAGGTACAGAACTAAAGAAAAGCTACATTGTGGCTGTCACACACAATCAATAAGAGACATTTTGTAGAAATAATTTATTTTGATACAAATAAAACTACATTTTTGTTCTACATTCATTGTTTTTGTTTTCCAATACTTTTACTCCAACTTCATGCCACTCTCATTCCTCATATTTTTCACATGGCATGGTCTCCTCCCTCGCCGTCTTTGTGAGGTTGAATAGTATTGGTGCTAGGTATTGTTGTTGTTGTTAGGGGATTGGTTTCCGCACTTAGTCCTTCAGGTTGACCATTGTACGTGGGCCATGGCGGCCGTCGGTGGTTATTCCAACCAGCCCACCTCCCTCCATTAGCTTATTAGGTCTCCTGGTCTGTTAAGAACATCTGTGTATGATCTGGGTGTTCCGAGGGTTTCTGACCTAATCTGGGTGATGCCTGTGCACTGAAAGAGCACATGCGCGACAGTTTCATCAGCCTCCATGCAGGCTCTGCACAGGGGGCTGTCCGTTATACCTATCGTGTGAAAATGTTTGTTTAGTGAGCAGTGCCCCGTGTTGGTCCCCGTCACTATTCGCAGGCTTTTCCTATCCAGGCGTAGTAGTCTTTTCGTTAGTTTGCCATCTAGTAATGGCATGGCCTCCTTGGACTGCCTGCAGCCCGGTGACGAGGACCACCAGTTCTCCGGTTGTGTATGGGTGTGCTCCTGTAGCCACCTGCGTAGCTGATTAAAGGGGATGGGCACGACTGGTTCTGGACCATAGACTGACGTGCTGGATGCCCTTCTGGCCAGCTCGTCAGCCGCATCGTTACCTAGTGATTCATTGTGTCCTTTTATCCATTGTAGTGTCACTGTGGTGCGGCTTGATAAAGTCACCTGTTCAAGCGCCTTGTGACATTCTAATATTAGATGCGATGTGATACATCCCTTCTTCAGGGATTGGGGGACCGATGCGCTGTCAGAGATTATACGAACATGAGTGTCCGTAATCGTCCTGGCTGCTATGGCATGGGCCGCTTGTATTATACCCACACACTCCGCTTGGTAGACCGTGTTAAGCATTCCTAGCGGACTCGCCGTCTTTGTGAGGTTGAATAGTATTGGTGCTAGGTATTAATAGTGACTTTCATAGCAGCAGTCAAACTTGTATCTGTAAACAAGTATAATAATTATTACTAAAAGACACCGAAATCCCGTTACAAAAGCAGTAGGAAGTAATATAATATAGACACAAGTACCCACTTACATATCTAAAAGAATAAATTCATGTTAACAAGCCTAGAGGGCATGAAAATACATAGCTATTAACGGCAACTGCTTTAACATTAATTTGGTCAGTTTATATTAGTAAGTAGACATAAATTCAGAGATAAATACCTTTTCTGTTTACTCCAATTATTGCAGCTTATTATTTTCATTGCTAACATCGCAAACACAAAGATTTAAACATAATACATTATTTTATTTATATTCTAATTATCCGATGAAATTTCTGACTTTTATCTGCCAAAGTCACGACATGGTCACGACAGATAAAAAATCATTGTTTTGACAAGTTTATTCTAAAAATTCCGTTTTTTAGTCAACTATTTTGATTATAATCTGTGCCGAACGCATAATTTCATCTCTATTTCGTTTCGCAACTAATCACCTGCTAACTAGCGTTTATGAATAAAGAAAAGTTAAGCATTGATTAAGAGCTAACTAAATGCTAAGCTAAACAGTCGCTAATGAGTGATTAGCGAGATTTTTATGAATAAGGCTGTTAATGTAAAAAAGGATGTTATAACTGCTGTAAATATTTTTTTCCTTTCTTGGTATATTTTGAAAGCAAAACCTTCATCGTCTGTTGTATATACAGGAATATATAACATATATTATGATTTTTATATTTATAGTTGCGTTTATAATTTAAATAGTAAGAAAGATGATGACTTCATCTATTCTCTTGGGATAGAGTTCGACTTATACTTTGTCTAGGAGTCTTGACGGAACTGTTATTCTTTGTAATATTTGGTATTGGCATCTCGAAAGGTACAGGATTCATTCCTGCGTGGGAGGCTAATCTCATTATGTCTTCTAATGTTCTTATGAAGGTATCACATGTTGCAGTAAGTAAACTCGAGGCATCTTCAATAGCCTGGAATCAAAAAATTGAAATCAGTTACCTTACTACTACTAAATTATCATCCTATTTCCTCGGGCAATAGTATGTAATATATTCTGAGTTACATATTTGGGCACTCTGTGGAAAGAGTAAGCACTAACATTACAAAAGTTCTGCTTGAAATTATTTAACTGACCTTAAATACCAAGATATAGCAGAACTAGAAGAATACGTAACAAAAATATACTGATAATATTCACCTGTGTATCAGGACCAGCTTCAGTGTTAGCTGCACTCTTTACTGCGTGGACTTGCTGCATCATCAAATCACAGTATAAACGCAACTCAGATTTCTTATGGCCCAATGAATTGGTATCTTCCAATGCTGCAGCTGAAAAGTCATCAAAATAAAGAAAAAATATGGTTTTTGTTTCTGATCAAACAGCAACATAATGTAAACAGTGTTTTTGTTATGTTGATAAGGATTTAAAGAGGAAGTAGATATGACATTAAGTTGTTATTTTTATCACTCCAAGGACTTGATTGTTTGAACTAGCAGATAATACTATTTCAAAGTACCAACTAAAATAAATGTAATATACCTTTCAATTCTTTTGAGTCCACACAAGCTTTAGCACTGCCTAAAGCCACCAGCCACTTCTGTCTGTCTTGGGGTGAAGGTGCTCTCAAGTACATGTGTTGCTGTCCAGGTATGACTAGGTCAAGCCTTGTGCTGTCTATTGCATTCACTGAAAAATTCAAAAATGTAGAACTAGGTTATTCCTTATTGATATAGGGGGGGGGGGGGATGTCTGCCAAAAATACCTCTCTAATTACCATACATTTTTGACATTGATTGTCGCTGAGATGAGATAGCCACTAGATTTTGAATGTTTTTTACTATGGGAATTGGCCTTCAGGTATCAGCATAAACAAGAGGGAGGACGCTTGGCCTATAGGACAATGGGAGGAAAATGATAAACATCATACTTAAGCCTCCTCATATGTCATTTTGTCTGACCTACTATTGCCAGCAATAGGAAAATTGTTTGGGTATTAGTATATATAGTATCTGCCATGTTATGTCATCATTATTCACAACCAACACATGTTAAATGAAGTTATTACCTAACCAAAACAACTTTCACCATACAGTCACTATTTGGTGCCTCAACAGCCTTGAGACATGAATAACAAGTAAAGTATTGTCATGAGCATATGGTTAAAGGTCTGATCTTTAGTTCAAAGTAACCCTATCAACAATTATTAAAACCATACTTACCATTGATTTGGCAAACTGATACTTTGACAGACCCTTTGCATCCTTGGCTGACTTCCTCTTGCGATTTGTAATAAGAAATAATTCCATTCTCCAGTACAAACCACCTGGTTTGCCAGCCTGAAGTGAAAACAATGTTTTATTATATTAAAAGGGACCCAGAAACAGGGAATGTATTAACTACAACACTCGAATGATAGAGTACCGTTCCAATAATTAGTCCACTTCCACAGAACTCCCTCCATTCTTAATTTACCGTTTCCACGATCTAATTTTCTTTTATTTATATTTACTTTTCGTCTGAAACAAATTAGAATTTTCGTCTTGTTGGATTACAAATGTCAAAATAAAATATTGTGTGTACTGCTGTCAATGTGACAATTAATACAAAAAATTAGGAACTTGAATAGAGGTGCACGATGTGCAACTTTAGTCAACTAAAGGCGCGTCTCCACTAGGGCTTAAATCAAAATCGCGCCATGAATTGAAATATAATGCATACTTAAATAAATTGTGAAATGTAGTTTGATATTTTTACAAGTTTTATTAAGTTTCGTTACGTTATGTTATGTAAACCCACTGAAAGGAAAAGGAAAGGAATTCTTAGTGGACAAAATCCGCTACCGCTAGTAGTCACCCCATAGTGTTGTTTATTGCTTGAGATTCCCTGCTGGTTTTACGGGGATTCTAAAAATTCATGGTTATTATCAATATCATTGCAAGTATTCGTTCGACGGGGTTTTTAGAAAGAATTTGCTTAACGCGTCAGCCAAATTATGCCTCCATGCTACTTGGTCTTTTATTTTTAATGTCGTCTCGCAGTTCAACCTATGAGGTTTTCGTTCGGCTGCATTCCCGGACTTGCCTGTGGATGCCTCAATAAATTAAGGCCTTGGTTTAAGGTCTGTCTCTATCTATTATATACGAGTGAGTGATTGCGGGCGGAATTTCATTCCTGAGGGATAATTCTCGTAATTTTAAGACCGTTCACAGTGTGATCTCAGTCTCAATCTGTCAAAAAATACTTCTAATTTCCATACATGACATTAAGTTTGTCGCTGAGATGAGACTGCAACTAGATTTTGAACTTTCTAAATTACGAGAATTGGCTTTCTGATGTGTGGAGGTTAGCCGACCGCACACGTTTTTTTTTAACAATCTTCATAGAAACATGTTTACCCGAAATAGTTGTAGTAAAATCGTCAAATAAATGTAGGAGCTACGTAAGGTTCTCGCAGACAGACGAGAAGCGACAATGTGACGCGATTCTGGTAGAACAATTTCTATGAAATATTTATTATAATTTCATAGAAATTATTCTACTAGAGCTTTGTCACACCTATCTGCAGGAACCTTTAATGATAATAACTTTGATTATTTTAATGATAATCATATAACGGCGCCGATTCCCTTGTTCACAAACTAAACTAAATTTAAGTTCAGTGCATCTTTTTCTTTCCTTTTCATTAAGAAAAGGACAAAAGATAAATATTAGTTTAGGCACTGAACTTAAATTTAGTTTAGTTTGTGGAAAAGGGAATCGGCGCCAATAGTTCATCGTTTAGTAAATACATTGTCATGCATTAAATTTTATTCAACATACAACGTAAATCAGCGCTGCAATATTTGCACGGAAAATGAAATTTCGCCGGCTACATTGAAGAAATCACCGTTATTTTTTTTTTCGGACATTCCTTGTGGAACGCTGTTAAAAATCTCGACAGGTCACAAAATCACAATCCGCCCATCAGATCACGCACATCTTTGGCCAGAACAGACAAGGAAAAGGCTGAGACATTTGGCTTACATTTGGCAAACGTCTTCAAACCCAATGAGGGGTTAAACCAACGAGAAGCTAAACCAACTGAATCAGGACTTTCAATTAGAATCCAAAGAAAGCACCTGGGTTTGATTTAATCTCGTCTAGAGTTCTCAAGGAGCTACCCAAAAAAGCAGTTACATTCCTGGCTAGTCTTTTTAACGGAATATTCAGGACAGGCTATGTTCCCAAATTACGGAAAATCTCCTTAATCATTATGATCCATCCAACCTGGCAAACCAGCATACGATGTCACATCCATCATATCGACCTATAAGTCTCACACCAGTGTTGTCTAAACTCTGGGAAAGAATTTTCTTGTCCAGACTCAAAAGTATTCATGGATGAATGCGACATCATCCCTGTCCACCAGTTCGGATTTAGAAAGTCACATTCAACTCAGGTCCACCGAGTCTACAACGCAATACGTCAGGGTCTCGAGAAGATGGAATACACCTCTGCGGCATTCATAAATGTGCAACAGGCCTTTGATCGTGTCTGGCACAAGGGAAAATAAAGGAAAAGCTTCCCCACTCAGTTTTCCCATCATAGCTAACTTGGAAGGTCGAAAATTCCAAGGAAAGATCTAATCTGTAAAATATCGAAGCTGGAGTTCCACAAGGATCGGTTCTGGGACCTGTTTTATATAATATTTTCACATCTGATCTTCCAACTGCAGAAGATGTAACGGTAGCGACAGACGCAGATGATGTTGCTTACCTGGCGAGCGCCAAAGAACCGGATATCGCTAGTAACAAATTACAAATAGTAATGGACGAAATGAATACTTGGCTGCAAAAATGGCGTATCTGCGCTAGTGCTCAAAAATCAAGTCACATTACCTTCACCTTGAGAAGAGGCGACTGTCCCACAGTAACATTAGGGGAGACAACTCTACCATATACAGATTGTGTTAAATATCTCAGTTTTTACCTGGACAAAAGATTCACCTGGAAGACGCAAATAAAACAGAAAAGAGAACAACTAAACGCCAAATATAAAAACTTGTATTGGTTGATGGGTTGTAACTCAGTCCTATCTTTGGACAACAAACTCCTGCTGTACAATTCTCTACTGAAACCTATATGGTCATACGGCATCCAACTATGGGGAGTGGCCAGCAAAAGTAACATACATAATGTGCCTCCAAAGAGCTCAAAACGCCATCTTGAGGAATATTGTAAATGCACCATGGTTCACACGGAATGAAATAATCCATTATTATCTCAACACTCCTACCATTCTTGAGGAAATTGATAAACATAAAAGGCGTTATGCTGATCGTCTAGCCACCCACCCAAATCCCCTGGCTGTTAAATTGCTGGACAGCAGTGAATCTGTCAAACGACTTAAGAAGTCAAGTAATATATAATATATATATAAGAAACGCCACTATAATCACGCAACAAGACTGATAATAGTCCAGAAAGGACTGAAGGCAGTTATTAAAAAAAAAATAATTGATGTCACTTTAGTAATTAAGCAATGGCAACACTTAGCTGTCAGTACGGGTGTGGCAAATGTTCGTTGTTTGGTCGTTTACAAAATAAATGAAGCATTAAAATTCTTAACAAAAAGTTTACTAAGTGCGTTGTTTTGGAACAGAAAAATATCAGACTAACAACATGTACAAGCACTGCCTTTTTAGTTGTGTTTTTATTCTTGTTTCAGTCATAAATGGTAAATAACCAACAGTTTCGGTTGATGCAACGGACAGTTTATTGAAATTTCGGTGTATACTAAAATTTATTTAATAGTTTTAGGTCTGGAATGTTACGTTTGTGAAAATCAAGAGGACAACAATGAGAAATGTGTGAAAACAATAAAAAACTGTGAATATAATCAGGATGTTTGCTTGACTGAAATCAAATGGGGCAGTACCCCATATTGGTCACAAGGCGCAAAGAAACAGTACTATGTATCGAAGCGGTGTTCAAATAAGACGGAATGTGCAACTACCAGGCAGCGTTATATGCCACTGTGTACACACATTTGGTACCAAGATTGGGTGTGTTCAGATTGTTGCCTCGGTGATAGATGCAACTACTATATTATAGTAAGTATCTTAGTGAACCTCTCTTGTTGCAGTTTGTTAATTATACTTCATATTAAGTTGTCATGACAGCTAGCAACCTAATTGCGTATCAATCTCAATCATTTTGAAGGATATTGCTAATCCATCGATTCATTTGCTCGAAAAATGTATCTGCTCAACAATGTAAATAATGCAATAAGTGTTGTTGAACTGGCAAAATGAAAGCCATTGCTATTGATAGTGTGTTAAGCTATTACTCTGCTTATTCGGTATATCTGAGGTCTGCTTCATATTCCTTTGACTCTCACTAAATGGGTGTTTATTTTATTTTCAGAGTGGAAGTGATGCTGTGAAACCAGTGTTCATTGTATTATCAGGACTACTTTTATTGAAGACTATCATTTTATAGAGACCCAACCACTAATCATTCTAACAAGACTAAAATTTTAATCAAATAATTTAACCCAGTAAAGAAATTCTATTTTTTAATTAGGACTATTTCTTGTAGTTCTACAAAAGAAAAGTGAAATAATGAAGCAGGCTGATAAGACTTCAAAAATATGAATGAAATCATTTTCTGACTAGTTTTAAGGATTTGTATTGTGAATGTTATACTTATGCTAAGAACACAGACATAAATGAACTTAAATTACTGTTTCCTTGGTTAAAATTTTAATCAAATTTGGACATAGTAACTTATTGATATTTTAGGCAGCTATAGATGTTGGCATCTATTTCGCCTTGTAGAGATTTAAATAAGCAAAATATAGACTTTTACTATAAGTAATTGTAGCTCATCATGCCTCAGGCCTTATAAAGTCCCTACTGCTAGGACACAGGTCTCCTCTCAGTGAGAGGGAATGAACCATGATCTTGTTGTGTAGTTGGTAGATGTCACATGTCTTTAAATTTTTGGTTCTATGACATAGCGGTCTTCTCACTATGTTCTCCTTCACTGTTTTGAGAGCAGTGGTGATGAAATAATTTACACAATGTAAAGTGCCTGTCTGGGTTCGAACCCACAACTTACAACTCGTAAGTCAAGGCCATTACCACTGGGCCACCACTGCTCTCAGCTGATAATGTATGAATTGATTTTACTCAAAAAAAAGCTCAGCTATTTGTCAAGTAAAATCTAATTAGCAATGTATTAAACTCACGTAAGTGGCCTCATATTTAAGTTGTAATTAGTATATAATTTCTAATAAGAATCTCCATTTGCTGTACAATCAGATTAAGATATACTTTTGTTTGTATGTTGAAAAATCCGTCCAATTATGTGCTTTACTTTCAAAATGTAATAATGTATTTTATATGTAATGAGCTCCCATTTTGAGATGAAACTGGGATTTTTAAATAAATAAGAAATTTATAGAATAAGCTACTTTTATTGGTGGTTAAAAATGTAATGTCCTTGAACTTGCTGTGACATTTTAGAACAAATAGGACAGTGTTGGGATTTGGGATAAACAATATCAACCATGACAAACCTGATAGAAAAGTTTGGAGATGTTACATGCAACCAATCAACATGACTTGGAAGTAAAATCAGTCCCTTGATCTGCGATGGTGAAGCGCAAGGAGTATTAAGTATGAAAGCTTTTACCTACAGTATGCAATTGAATAAGTGCGCCAAATTAATATATCTTATTCAACTTGTTATAATTTAAAGAAAATTTAGAGCATGCCATGAAGGAAAGGGAATTTATTTTTAATTATTCTTGTACAGACTCCAGCAGGTCAAGCTACCCGAAACTGTCAAATTTTCCCAATCAAACTTGAACCTCAATGCTTTAGCGATAAAGTTGAAAATCTATTAAAGAAATTGGACAGATTGTAGTAGCTTGATGTGCTGGCGTCTGTACATACTTGAAAGCAAGAAGTAGTAGGTACGGACGCCAGCAGGTCAAGCTACCCGAAACTGTCAAATTTTCCCAATCAACCTTGAACCTTAATGCTTTCACGATAGAGTTGAAAATCTATTAAAGAGATTTGACAGATTGTAGTAGCTTGATGTGCTGGCGTCTGTACACACGGCGACACATCAAGCCATACATTTCCAGTTTCAGCTGACCTGGCATTGCATAGGTTTTTCGTACAATCGGAAGTCAGCTTATACTGGTTACGTATAGCTTGATGTGTAGCCGTGCGTACTTAGTTTGCACTAGGTATCGAATATATCCTCCGGCATGCGTAATAAATATTTTAATTCCATTTAAAATACCTACAGTAGGTATTATAAATTCAAATTTTATTATGCAATATATACTACCTAGCACTGACTATCACATAAATAGTTCTTAAACTACACGTCTGTCAAACTACTCCTAAAAAAAATGGTACCTCGGTGGCAGAGGGCTAAGACTGGTGACTTCTGTGTGCAAGTGCACCTACAAGCATAAATAAATAAATGTGACGGTGACGAGACTAGGATATTCACAAAATTATTTTATTAAATTTAGTCAAGTTACATAAAAATCGCAACACTAGTACGAAGTAGAAACCATTTAGTAACTCAAAGATTTTAATCGTTAGAATTATTGGCGAACCAAACTAATTGTCTATAAGACAACGCTACGGTGGTCTAGAGGTTATGTCTATGGGATACAGGTATTAACTAGGGTCGGAATTTGAATCCGAATGTAAAACCTTATAACGGGTCTTTCAACAAGGACGGGTCGATGTTGACAATTTGTGGCGGCCGTGTTGTTTTGGCGGCATCTGTCAAATGCGTTGTTTTTTCTTCAGTTACTGATGCCAAATCACCATGGCAAGTTACACGATTGAGCAGCACGTCCAAATGATAAAATTTTATTATCAAAATGAGTGTTCGTTAGTGCAAACGTTGCGCGCATTACGTCCATTTTACGGCAGACGCGGTGGCCCTTCAAAGTCGACTCTCCAACGTTTGGTGACCAAATTCGAGACGACTGGTTCGGTAAACAACCAACCAACACCCTTACGTCAAAGGAACGCCAGATCGGCCGAGAACATCGCTGCTGTCCGTGAGAGTGTGCAGGAGACTCCGAGGCAGTCGATTTCTCGCCGTGCTCAAGAACTCGGCCTTTCGCAGACTTCAACTTGGCGAATTTTGCGTCGGGACTTGGGCCTACACCCTTACAAGATCCAACTGACCCAGGAGCTCAAAGTGAATGACCAAAGACAACGCCGTTTGTTCGCTGACTGGGCTACAGAACGTTTGGAAGAGGACCCCGATTTTAGCCGAAAAATCATCTTTAGCGACGAGGCGCATTTTTGGATTAATGGTTTTGTCAATAAGCAAAATTGCCGTATATGGGACGACCACAACCCACATGAGGTTCAACCGATGCCCTAAAAGTCAACATAACGCAGGCCATCGCTCAGATTCAGCCGGATCTATGCAGTAGAGTAATTGAAAATTGGACCTCTCGGATCCGTGCCACCGTTCGAAGCCGGGGTGGACATTTAAACGATGTCATGTTTCATAAAGAATGGCATAAATGGGCCTTTCAAATAAAAAAATAATTTCTTTAATATCTCACATACAGCTTGTTTTATTTAATTTCAACATCGACCCGTCCTTGTTGAAAGACCCGTTATTACTCCACTCTGTGAATTACTAACACAATTGTTTATCCTATGTTTGATTAAACGTGCATTCCTCCGCCGTCGCTTATGTACTATGCTGTGATACAAATACACATCTGTTACAACTGAATCGAGTTTTATTAAAGTAACAAGGCGCCTTAACGTGCCTAAAGATTTAAATCTGTGTGTGCCTTCACCGTACTTAATTACGCGAAAAAGTGTCCCTTAGAAAATTGAGCTCATACATTATTAATAGCGTTTCCATGACAATCAGTCAAGTCACTGCGTTATTGTGTGTGTCAGAGGTATAAAAACAAAACAGAAATACAACTATATTTTTATGTGGTATTTAACTAGTACTCAGTTGCATCCGGTTAGATTGGAAGCCAACCCCAACATAGTTGGGAAACTAGGCAGATGATGATCTAACGATTTAAATCTTTGGTTAATAAGAAAAGCAAATTGTGGGAAGAACATCCACCACCCGATTTTGTTAAACCCCAGTAACATTTTCCTCTCGGCCGTGATTTGCAGTGGCCTACATGGAAAGCTCTGAATCGATTGCGTACCCAAGTAGAGCGCTGCTACACAATTTGTCGAAGTGGGGGATTACTGAACCATTATACATACGGTGCCTCTAATCAGACCATGCCCCACTTGCTGGAGTGCTCTAAATGCCCGTTCACCTGTAACTTGGAGGCTTGGATGACTTAATGCCACTGATGGCGCATTCAACGTGGCCACAGACCTACTGGGCTCCAACAATATAAAATATGGAAGAAGAGTACCATCGACGCGAAAAGAAGAAGACTTATACTTACGTTAGTCATAAAATTATCGTGGCAAATTAACGATACTCACTTCAACAAATTGTGCATAAGACGTAATGTATCACTATTTACTTTCCCTAATGCTAGATACACACACAGTGACTTTGGTCGCCGGCGACTTGCTGACAGGTGTCTAACCAATGCCGTTTTTCTGAATATGACACCAATCAGGCATGGACATCCCTAAAAATTATAGTCTGCCTGCCAGAGTGCCATCAGTGCCACAGACTACATAGAGTGCCAACTGCCAAGTGAGCTGCTGCTGTGTTAGCCAACCAACTGCCAAGTGCCAGCCAACACCAGCAGCGGTATATTAATCTATGGCAGCGGTAGCGGCAGTAATATTTTCACTTCAACATACAAAGTGATTTATTTTACAATTCACAATGAATTGGAATGGATTTAACATATATAATTACAAAACGCTGGCTTGTGTCCTTTTCCTGGTAAGCATTTGTAATGTCAAATGTCTGAAAATCTTTTCACAAAAAGTGCACTAATGGATTGTTGATTTTATGGTCTATTATGAATAAGTAATTGCTGCATAATCTCCGAGGATTGTTATGTTTCAGATATGCCATAGTTTTTACAACCCTACCGATAGCGGTGCTGTGCAAATTACACAAAGTAATTTGGATATGGTATTGGGTGAGTTACATACCTACTCCACGTTTTCTAGAAGCTTTTTATTTTCCTCCGTATTGTGGAAATATACTATAAATATCTTCTCTGATCCTGTCAAGTTATCTTTATTTTATAAACAAAAACAAATTGTTTATATTTTTGTATGAAACAAATCTGGCAAATATGACTAATTGATTGATACATGGTTCCAGAGGGAAAATTTGATATGGCTCATCTAATTATAAATAATTTTAATAGGCCTCTACTGTTGTTTATGTCAGTTCAGGAACTTAAAATAATATTATCTAGCTCATTAAGCACCTTAGGTGTCTAGTATTTACAAAAAACTAGCCACATCATCAGGTTTAATTATAAAACCTTCAACGTAAACAAACAAATATTATAACAGTAGTCTTATCTTAAGCTACGTTATAAAGAAGTTAATTCTAGTATTTTATTTGTACTTAGCTTTTCTTTCTGTATTGTTTCACACTTGAATTTTTATAGCCATTAGCAATTGCAAGAATGTTCGCTACATTGCTATATCAATATTAGATAGCATAGCAATGTTTCTACAAAATAAGTATTCAACCAAATTCAATAATTTAATGTAGTTAAAGAATTGCTGTTTTCTCTGTTCCCAAATTGATCAATAATGGATAGTCCATATTAGGTCCCAATTGATTTTATGCATCATTGACAATGTTTTTAATTTCAGCTTCCAATGAAATAGTATTCATAAATTTTTATGCTGAATGGTGCAAATTCAGTAATATGCTGATGCCAATATTTGACGATGCGTCTGATGAAGTAACAAAGGCGGGCTATAGTACTGGGAAGGTGGTCATGGGTAAAGTGGACTGTGATAAGGAAGGTGCTGTAGCAACTAGGTTCCATATAACCAAGTATCCCACTTTAAAAATGTTCCGGAATGGCATGCCTGCCAAAAAAGAATACAGAGGTGAGAAAACATTTCACAAAATTTGCCTGCAATTGTTGGTAATCTTAATTTAATTCTATTGTCTATCACTATAATGTACATGAAACATTAATTTAAAAGTTAAAAAACAAACTAGTTTCCTATAATTGATTTGTTATCTCCATTTTAGCATTCCGGACTAGTTTTTAGACTACAATTTCTAACCCTTCTCAATTTCTTAAAGGTCAGCGCTCAGTTGAAGCCTTTGCTGATTTTATCAAGAAACAGCTGACTGACCCTGTTGTCACATTTAGTGATATCAAGGAGTTACATGATCTTAATGAGGACAAGAGGCACTTAATTGGCTACATGGACAGACGGGACCAGCCGCAATATGACATATTCAGAAGGGTGGCTGCTAACCTTAAAGATGAGTGCCAATTCCATGTTGGGTTTGGTGAAGCCTCACAGCACATGCACCCTCCAGGTAATTCACTATTTAAAAAAAAAATATAAATGTCTGCTTATTTTAAAAAGCAAGCAATGTGTCATTCATTATTGCTAATGTTTTGTAAAGGTCTTAATAACCAACTTCACTTATTTCTAGGTCAGCCAGTTGTGGTGTTCAGAACTGATAGGAAGAAATCTTCAGAGCCTGATGAAACATTCACTGGTTCCTTGTTGCAATTTGAGGATTTATACAAATGGGCTCAAGAAAAGTGCATACCTTTGGTCCGAGAGATCACATTTGAGAATGCAGAAGAGCTCACTGAGGAGGGATTGCCTTTCCTGATTCTGTTCCATCACCCTGATGACAATGAGAGCATAAAGAAGTACAAAGAAGTTATTCAAAATGAGTTAGAGGGAGAAAAACGTAAGTATAAAGATACAATTTTTACTCATATACCCATATCACATATTTTTCCTTAAATATTAGTGTTGTGTACATAATATTACCCCAATTTTCCAAGTGTACCAATTTTACGCTTAAATTTATGAAAAACTTTACATCAATGCCATATTATTATGTAAATAATTATGATGTCAAGGACAGTGTCAAATGTTTCATGAATCGTGAAACTAAATGTGTCTATAGCTGTATCTATGTATAGTCCATACTAATATTATAAGTTTGAAAATAACTGTCTGTTTGTTACCTTTTCTTGCCTAAACCACTGAAGCGATACAGAGAGGCAGGTTGAGACGTGGAGAAGGACATAGGCTTCTTTTCATCCTGGATATTTGTATTCTAAAATGATGAAAAATATTAAATACACAGACAAAGTCACAGGCAACTGCCAGTGTAGGTATATATCAATACAAATAACCGTAACTATCAACCAATAACACATCTCCATAAAAATTACAGAGAATGTAAACTTCCTGACGGCTGACGGTGTGCGGTTCGAACATCCCCTGCATCACCTGGGCAAATCCATGTCAGACCTGCCACTCATTGCCATCGACTCCTTCCGCCACATGTACATGTTCCCAGACTACAAGGACATGGAGAAGCCTGGCATACTAAAGCAGTTCCTGCTGGACCTATACTCTGGAAAATTGCACAGGTATGTTGTGGTTCTTGAATGCTCCATTAATAGTTAATGTTTAAGGTAAGATTGCCATAAGATCTGGTCCATAAGAAAACAGCCTTAATTCTGTGGTGCACTAATATATAATATACAACGTGCCGCTACAATGGCCACATTAATTTAACACACGGGTAGGGCTAGTGGTCGGTAATCATAAAAGTTATAACAACATAAAAAAAAAGCCTAACTTGAAAACTTCCACCTGCGCCGCTCGCCGCCATAGGGCTCTCTCTCTTTCCTTCAATTCGCCTTCTCTTCGCACGTTATTTGTTTTAAATACATTGATGCGATGTTATGCAGGTTGCTCTACGATGCTATTTTATAAAATAGTTAATAAATAAATAAATATTAATGTTTAATTGAATTAAAATATATTTGTAAAACTAAAACGCGAAACCGTATACATGTGTTAAATTAATGTCGCGATTAAAGCGCCACGCTGTATAATAGATATGGTTCATTTCTTTTATGATCCACTAAAATGGCACAGGCATACCTTGGTAAGAGTATATAAGGGTATATACTCTTACCAAGGTATATTACCAAGGTAAGAGTATATACCCTTATATACTCTTACCAAGGTATGCCTGTATTATAATATAATATTAAAAATGAAACGAGTTTGCCTAGGTTTTTTTATGGTATATATGTCGCAGCCAACTAGCTTAATTAGCCTTTCAGTTAACTACCTAGCCGTTTAACTAAACGGCGCCGCTCAACGGTCGGCCTAATGATATTCAGCCATTCAATCAAACAGCTAGGCAATTTAACTATTATTATTAGCTTTTGTAATCTCTCTCGGTTTTTAATGTACATGATTCAGTTTCTATTATTGGCTCAACTTCTATTGCTAAGAGTTCAGTAATAAAGTTCGTTTACTGTGTCCATAGAAACAAAACAATCTTATGAACCATCAATTTCTATGTAATTGCACTCAATAATAGATGTGTCAGTCAAAAATATTCGTCTACAAATATGTTTCGCAAATACTTTCACTTCATTCAAGTGTTGAGCTTATTGACTTTAGCAGTTAGATTATCTCGGTGATAAGACTCAAGATCTCACACATTTGTAATTGAATTTGTCATGAGAACGTTTCATACTGTACAACTTCTGTGTGATATTTTTTTATCCATTGTTCTTTTTGAAATGTTTAATTTTTTAATAACTATTAAGGCTAAAGGTCGACATTATATACCCAGAAATTTGAAAGTGCCAGCCAGAAAAAAAGTACTATTTGCTTATGGGTAATAACACCTCGAGCATTTTTTACTATTATAATGAAAGTCTACAATTAACCCCCTGGCTACTGTTTGAGATTAAAAATGCCAAAAATCTTATTTTTATAACTAGTGTTTAAGCATATCATTTATGTTTGCTATCTAGACTACTACTAGTCATCTATGCTATGAAATGAATAATGTCCTTAGTAAATATGAAGGTTGTATGTAATTAACAGTACCTATAGCAGACAATTATTATTTGCGATAAATCAACTTTGCGAAATATGTAAATCAATGCTTCAGATGTGTGCACAATGCTTTAATCAAAGTAAGGCTATTGAGATCAGTAGTTATGTAAAAAGACATAACATTATTATCCTACAAATGTTATAAACGTGAAAGTTTGGATGGATGGATGGATGTATGTTTGTTACTATTTCACGCAAAAACTACTTAACGGATTTGGATGAAATTTGGCACACAGATGGCTTATAACCAAGACTAACATATAGGACACTTTTTATTCCGATATTCCCACGGGATCGAAACTTATACGGGTGAAACCGCGGGGCGCAGCTACCCAGCTGCCCCTATTAACAACTGATAATAAAATAATAACTTGTTATGATAATCTAGTTGTTAGAAATCATTAAATTCCGAGTAGGCACCTTTCCTGTTGTGACGTTTTCTTTGGGCGTTTGTCATTTCTACCAGATCTTACAGAATCGCGATGATAAGAATAAAATTATCAAAATTATCGAGGACGACAGTAAATCGTGCAGTTGTATCTCCATTTCAATATAGTAGGAGACAAGCCACTTTGTACAAGACGACTATTTGTCGTCACTATGGGAACCATACCTAACGCTCTATAGTGAGCGTTGCAAGTGGTTCCGTATTGCCACAATCAAGACAATAGATCGTTAACAATGAGCTCGCGGCAGATATTCATGCACCTCGAGTAAATGTGAATAGCTCTTGTGGCGATAAAATGCCAGTCGTATTGTACTGTGACCCTCAAGAATTCTCAAATAATAATGCTCTAAAATCTCATAATATGAAGTGGTTAAATATGACATGACATGACATGAGCATTGGTGGCCCAGTGGTAATGGACCGACTTACGAGTTGTAGGTCGTGAGTTCGAACCCAGGCAGGCACTTTACTTTGTGTAAATTATTTCATCACCACTGCTCTCAAAACGGTGAAGGAAAACATCGTGAGGAAACCGGCATGTCCTAGAACCACAAATTCGAAGACATGTGACATCCACCAACGCGCACTGGGTCCGCGTGGTGGATTATGGCCCACTCCCTCTCACAGAGAGGAGGCCTGTGTCCCAGCAGTGGGAACATTATAGGCTGATTATGAAACATGACGTTGTTATGATACAAACCAACTTAATTATTATCCTGAATGTAGATTGAAGAAAAAACTTTTTCTATTGGTCGCCACTTTACTGACTTCAGTTGTTAAGAAATGAATTGTGTGTCTTTCGTTTTCAGGGAGTTCCACTACGGTCCAGACCCAGACCAGCCCGTATTGAACCTAGAAGGTGAAGTCAGGGTGACCACTCCTCCCGAGTCCACGTTCAAGAAGCTAGCGCCGTCCAAGAACCGGTACACTCTCCTCAGGGACGAATTATAAGGTTACTGCACCTAGGTCATGAAATTTAGTATAAGTAAGTCACTTGCTAAAGAAACCTTATTGTATAAAAACCGTTTTATCTTATTTGGAAATTATTATATTTTTTCTTTTTTGTTAAATCTTGGAATTATTACCGAATTATTTACTTTGCTCGGTTGCGAACAAAGCCAGTTGTTTGAATCCTTAATTGACTATTTGTTTTCAATGTTTCGGTTGTCCGTCCGCTAATGGTTAGCGGACGAACAACAACAACGTTTTTTGTGATAAACATCATTGAAGATGGCGGATTTATCTGATTAGAATTCTGTTACTCAAGTTTTCCTTATCTGAAGAATATTTATTGAAGGGTGTAGTTAATTTAAACTTTTAAGAGCTATTCTTTGATCCCATAGTTTCTTCTTTATAGCGTAGTTTGTAGTTATTTTCTATTTTTAAGTTATGCATTTTGGATGTTCATTACCGACTACTTAACACAAAGCAATCAAATGGCTGACAAGTTGAACATTTTCCTTCTCTTTCTGTTTTGTTGATACATTGCGAGTGAGTTTGATTGGACGAGTGTGCTTGTGCGGTAGAAGTATTAATGCAAACCATATTGAGTAAAACAATAAATAATATGCCAGTTCTTGTATTTCACTTTGTATAAAAAAAATCTTCTCAACTTTTCTCTAGTTCTGAAAAAATCTAAACTTGCATTTTGTTATTTTATGATACTGCTCATTGTCTTAGTTAGAATCGAAAATTGTTGAAATTGAATTAATTTATTACATATCTAGGAATCACCATTGGCTTGAAAGATATTAAATAACCGAAGAACACTCATGTATTAAATATATATTTATTATAGGATCTTGTGATTCAAATTATAATGTAAGCTTTATTGTGTATTATTGATTAATGTATCTAATTTATATTGAATCCTGAAGGACTTGACTTGTTGACTGCGGGAAATGCGCTTCCTAAATCGATCTGTATAGTTTGTGTGCCAACTGCTACTGTGAAAGTCTCAGAGCCGGTTCACATCGGAACGGCAGCGGCACGGCGAGCACTTTTAGTGTGAATTAATTTTAAACTTTATCTACATAATTTAAAGACCAGTATCGCTTGAAAAGAACGCGCGGCCACGCGTCTGCCCGCGGCCGCTCGCGGCATCATGAACATCATATGGTGCATTCTGGCGTCGCTGCCGGCTTCTGCCGTTCTGGTGTGAATTGGCCCTTAAGCCGTGTCTCCTGCCCGTGTTTTTTTTTTCGAAACATTACACAAAAAGATTTACACATAAACATTTGTTTTCATACACAAGCTGTCTCCTGGGTATTCAAATATTTTTAGATTAGCGTCAACTATTCATAAGACAATGTAACATCAAAACCTGTGTCAGTTGGAATTGGCTTTCAAAATACTTAATGCTGGATGTGCGCGGTGCGCGTGACGGTTGAAAGTGAAACAAACCCCCTTTCCAACCCTCTTCACCCGCGCGGGTAATGTTTTCCATGCAGTTCGGAAAACAAAAACATCGTGTTTTCGTACACAAAAAAGGCCACGCCTCTTTGTTTTGACGTTTTTGTGTAATGTTTCGAAAAAAACGCACAGGAGACACTACGGCTTTAGAGATAACTCGTGAAACTCATAAAAAAAAGTTTCGCATAAGTACATTTTCGTCACAAAATGGCAAGCAATCCTTTATGCAAAGTATAGTTTGGCTCTCTAAGGTCATGCCCATATTTCTAACTCTTCTATCAATACGTACGCATTTTCCGCAGCAAACCTGTTAAACTTGAATCTATTCGGTATTATAGCTCCTTGTGACGAGATAAAACATTCCTCGATCTAAAACTGAATAGTCATTATTTACTATATTGTATAATTAAAATGTGAAATGGTTGTACAAATGTATGTTTTGTGACGTGTGTTGTAATAAATTTTTTCGAGCCGAAAATCAGTTATTTTTCTCCTTTCCCTACTTGGATTTTCCATTTACAATAAAGATTATAATTTGTGATCGACGTAATAAGTCATTGGAATAAAGTGTTTCTGTACCTTCACGAAAGCAATAAATTAATATTGTTATAGACTTGGGGCCTATTCATATGTCGATCTTTTTTACGGGTCGTCGACGCGCGTAATACGCGTCATAAACTGCAAACGTGCTTTCTCAAGTATAGCTTCGCAGATAACGCGCCTTCGTGAGCACAGGGCCTACACAGTTCATTAAACAACTGAGGGACAATTATTCTCGTAATTTTATGAACGTTCAACAGTCTGATCTCAGTCTCAATCTGTCAAAGATACCTCTAATTTCCCTACATTTATGACAGGTTTTGACATTGATTGTCGCTGAGATGAGATTGCGACTAGATTTTGAACGTTTTTAATTAGAGAATTGGCTTTCTGGTATCTTATAAAGGGAAGTTAAAACGGAGTAACGGCCGAACCCAATTACCTCGCATTCTGGAGGTAGATAAACTTATCTATATGGAACGTTCCAATTATCAATATCAGCAGGGATCTGTATCATTATATTATACTGGCAGTTACGATTATACTAGCTACCATCAGTAGCGATTTATCTTTAACTGAAAATAGTTTATTGGGTTTCGGCCGTTAACGCAATTCGGCAATAAAAATATTTAATTAATGGTCAAGTACGGGGTCACTCGGCAAAGACATGAATACCCCAACACACATTATTTTCTAACTATGGATCGACTACTATTTTGCGACATCTTTTCAATTTCATGAAAGTGACTAGAAACAGCAATACGTATTTGAGGCTGTTGTCTCGGTTGCATTGTTTTGTTGGTAAATGGGTGCCGCCATGACAGGTGGTAGTTTCGCCGCTCCACGACAGATGGCATTGATTGTTTCAATTTTCAGAACATTTGCTCGTATTCATTGGAAAACAAAGTTGCAGGTTATTCATGTTTCTGTGTTGTGGGAATTCTATTCATTAGGGAAAAATGTTGCGATACATTTAATTTACACAGATTTTTTTATTTGGTCACGGTAGAGCCTTCGCAATACAACACTGAAGTTAGGAATGTAGGTAGATGTAAATAATTTATGTAACGTAATGCCTGTAAGCTACGTTCGGTACACAGAGCACTGGTTCGGTACCTACTTACTCACAGCTGATGTGGTTTTCGGGTGAAATCTGAACTGTGAAGGTAGGTACCGCATTCGATTTCAGAGACATAGGTACTTAGAATATGCAAAATTTTATTGGTTCTTGTTAGTAATGTTTTATATGGGTCTTTCTCGAACACAACCCATATATGTAAGAGGTACCCCGAATTGAACTTACCTATTTCTACCTAATAGCCTGCTTCATTTACCCTAAATAAATTAAGAATGAATTCCGTATCAGCAACGCGGTAGGTAAGGTTTTATTTTAATAGTCCAAATAATTCGCAATAACAATTTATAAAATTAGTTCAGGTTCCCGACTTATTTTTTTTAACTACAAAGCCATAAAACTATATTGCTTTGTCCACTGCCTATAAACCTGACACTAATGGCTGGTCTCATTCATATAGCCTTAATTACTAACAAAATTGGCCATTTTTACAAAAAAAAAAAAGATCCTAATGAGAGCAATAGATTGGCGTCAAAAACGTGTCATCGTTATATCCAAACGGCTTGTTGTGTAAAACAAACTGCTCTCGAAATGTCGTTTTTACTGATGTGGGTAATTTCGGCTGTCAGGTTATAGAGAGAGGTCCGTTTGAAATCGGCCGCGGCGCCACGGGGAGTCATGCTCCGCAGAAATCTTTTACCTACTCCGTATATTTTTTGTGCTGTCCGAGCGGACTTCACTTTCTGTGTGTGATTTTTTATGTATGTTATTCTATACAAACATCGTGCCGACATGTTAGATGGTTGCTGATGTTTCTATGCAAAAAATATTGAGATTAGGTTAAAACCTAAAATATTAAAAAGGTGCTACCTACTAGCTATTTATTCTAAAAGTTTTCGCATGAATTTACGCAAAAAGATTCGCACAAATTTACACGCCTGAAACGGGCGAATCGTCACTTTTAAATATTTTTTTTTCTTTAATTTAATTTATTTGTGGGCGAGTCGACAACTCCTGAAATATGTAGGTATTAGGCAATTGGCACATTTTGAATTATATGCAATGAAGTATAGAAAAAAAGGGCACTAGCGCACAGAAGTGAGAAGAGTTAAATATTATAAAAAAGGACACGTTTTATAATATTTAATTATAAAACGTGTGCATTTTTTCTTAACTTCATTAAGTGGTGAGTAAATTCGTGAGAATCGACTAATAAGATGTAGCGGTATCTATCGCCACATGCGAACAACGCGTCATACTGACGTCACGCAAATCCTGCATCTCGCAAGCAGAGTTTACCGCGCAATTAGCACAGATACAATTTCCCAACATTAAACGTTGGGCAATTGCCCGCCAGACACAACACCCGTCTGGTCGGAGAATCCTCCCTTTTCTATGGAGGATGAGTGAACTTTACACCCTGTTCGTCATGCCTCTAAACTGGTGACCCCGGACATGAACGTCAGCGCAGACTTCGTGCAAACACTTCAGCGTGACGTCATCATCATCACTCCCGCAAGCTTTAGCGGCGAGTCACCCACCTAACCAGCATCCACGGCTTCAACGGGTATCCTGACCACCAGCATGCAGCGTCCGCGCATATCTGGTCATCACCCTCAGCCTCATCAGCAACCTTGGCACAGCACACTGCTCTTTCGGCCGATCAACAAGCAGAGCACCCTCTCTTGGTCGACGCAGCAGCCAGCGTCAACCCGGCGCTGTACGACATCCGACGAACTGGAGTATAACGCAGCGCCACCCCGACTCACTGGGGACATCTCCGCAGACAGTTCCGACTCACCGTGAACTATGCAGCAACCGGTTCCGACTCACTGGAACCTCAGCTGGCCTGGCAAGCATCGCAAGATAGCAGACTCAGTCGGAGGATCCTCCCTTTTCTATGGAGGATGAGTGAACTTTACACCCCGTTCCTCATACATACCTCTAAAAGCTTAATTAACGACTTCCCTGTTCAAACTACCTAAACCTGTTCTTCCCTTAAACAGTAGGTACCTCTTGTACCTACTGAAACTATTGAAGTTTTTGTAGAGCTTGCTCTACGAAAAGATCACAATACCTTCTCTACAAAATATATTTTTCAAACTAGATTTAGCTTGGGTAGGTAAGTACATACTTTGCTAACTGGGTAAAATATAGAACCAATAAACTTTTACCTATTAAAAAAACTTTTGATCCGTTAAAAACAATGCACATCTTTTCAGCTCGCCACTGCGTTACGCAAAGACTTGACAGCTCCTATGACAATGGCTTGACAAGGGAGCATCGCTTGGTGCGAACCTGTGCGCTTCACATTGTTATAACAGGTACATTCGGTGATCTTGTTACACCGACACAATGCACCCTTCACTCCTTCAGACGCAGATACTCGTAGGACGCGAAATGAGCGGAATTCCGATCAGATAACAACAATGTCCGCTCCTATACAATAGCAATGTAAAACCTATTCGTAACCTGCGTAACATTTGAGCTTTTTACGCTCTTTGTTGCTGAGGTATATCGGATTTCTATAAAAAGAGATAATCCGAGATCAGCGGCATTTTGGAGTCGTTTAACAAAATGTTATCTCAGCTAAATGGCACATCAAGCTTTTGAATGAAACTTATATAAAGGCTACTTTAAAGAGAAGCAGACCCCTTCGACTCTCTGCGTGGCCCTAAACATAATTTTATAAGGCCAATTCTCGTAATTAAAACGTTTAAAATCTACTCGCAATCTCATCTCAGCGACAATTAATGTCAAAAACTTGTCAAAAATTTAGAGAAATTGGAGGTATTTTTGACAGATTGGGACTGAGATCAGAATGTGAACGTTCTTAAAATTACGAGAATTGCCCCTCTGATATCATACTTTATGTATCTAAGCTTTCCAGGTTGCAATTTTAAGCTATATGCAATTAGTCGTGGCTATTGGTCATACCTTCGTAAGACGTATTGGAAAATCTAACTCGCCTACATATATAAGATCTCGACGACAACAGTGTACCTAGGCATTTGTGAGGGGAAGATTAGGGTGTAAGATAAGTCTTTAATTACCTGTCTCCAGATCTACCTTAATGTATGTAGGTACCTAAACTTAATCAGAAATCTATAGAATACTTACACGAAAAAAACGAAAAACACGAAACGAACGAAATGTATTTTCTGGCAAATAAATATTTTGATTTTTTTTTTTTTTTAATAATACAAGATGGCAGGGATATCGACGCGCAAACCGTAACCATAAATTCAGCACATGATTCTAGACCCCCTATGCACGTCGATGTCCCTGCCACCCTGTATAATAGGTACCTAAGTGTAAACACTAGGAACTATGACGATAAAATCAAAATTTGATGATATTATCGTTTACAGTTCCTAGGTTTTCTTTAGTCCTTTTTTATTATATTATTTTTTAAGTGAGGGCTTTTGCAAAATTATTTATTCTATTCTATGTAAGATATTTTTTTAATAAGGAAATTTTGTAATCTCAGTTAAAATCATAATTCAGCTATCATCCATGACAATAGCCGTAAAATCCACAAAAAACTGAATATCCCATAAAGAGCTTCGCATGCACAATTTACCCCACATCTTACTGCATTGCGTGGGTGCCGCGCTGGCTGCCACAATAGTTGACACCCGACACCAAGCCGGTACTTTTGAGTCCCAGTGTTCCCATACAGGGCCAGCAAAAGACAGGAAGTGAGGACAGCGTGCGATAGAACCAATTACCCGCCCACGATATAAGAAACCTGTAATTAATGTAATATACCGGCCTCCTTGAGCGGAAACGGCCGCGCGATTCAGATGTCGATATTTTCGCTAATGATTTTATTATGTTATTCTGAGCTATACAACGTGAATGGACTAGTTCTGAAAGTGAAGAGTAGCGGTATTGAAAAAAAAATTATACTACGGTAAAAACTTAATATGGACTTTCTGGTGAACTATGGGAAAATAATTTCCCATAGTCCACTAAGAAAACATAATATGGACTTTCTGGTGGACTGTAGGAAAAGTAATTTCCCATAGTCCACCTAGGTGAACTAGGCGAATGGACCATGGGCAACACACGATCGTGAGCTACAGAATATGAATGGACTTGTTCTGAAAGTGGAGAGTAGCGGTATTAAACAAGCATTTTTTTTGGCAAGAAAAAGGCCACTGAAAGTACGTAGTAAGTTAAGGCAGTACATAGATACCAATTTGCTGAGAACATAATGACAGCTATACTTACTTTTGCATAGACAACTTTTATTACCAGTAAATCCAGCATGAGCCCATGTTGCTATGCACTCCTGTCAATAAATGCGGCAAACACAAAAGCAATCTACAAAGTGCTATGTCAAAGATCAAAAGCAATCGGCACAATATATTGCACATGCAATCGATCGACACGACAAGTCCGAAGACAGGCAAGCAGCGAAAGATCATTTTTTGCTCAGAAAAACACAGTAGCTGCCTGATTTATGGCGGGAGCCGATCATAGGACATTAGTAGTCGGCATTGTCCACTGCATGTGGGCTTTGTGGCCGCCGGCTCCAACACAGTAGCCTGTCATCCAAGTCCCTTGCCAGGCTATTGTTCTAGGGTGTCGTAAAGATGTCGACAGGTCCTATTTGTACTAGCACAGTATGCACGGTAGTCGGTAGTAAGTTCGGAGAAAGACTTTTGTTGCAGTAGCTTTTAAGAGCTTTTTTTGCTTTTTTGTGTCATTAAATTCTGCAAGTGCATCGTATAATTTCTATAAGATGTCATTATGGGTTCGATTTCATGGTTGTTCCTGTTCAATGAAGGTTCTAAGTGACTTAAAAACGGGAGGGAGCCCTAATGAAATGCAAGTATTGAAAGGCACTCTTATGATGTGTTGATTTTTTGTGCATTTTGACATTGTTGGTAGGTACCACAGGTTGGTAGCACCCTTGAAGATCCAGGCTATGAATATAGCTTCTAGCTGTTGTCCGCGAGTTCGTCTCCGGTATTGTGTATTTCATTAAGTTTAAATACAAATAGTGCCAGGCTAGTTATCTGTCTCATAACGATCGTTTCAGTGGTTTAGGAGTGAAAAGGTAACAGACAGACAGTTTCTTTCGCATTTTTATTATTAGTAGGATATCTTTGTATGTGTAGGGAAAATCTCATCACTTTGCAATCGAGAAGCCTGGAAGGCACTATGATTTTTACAGAAAGATATTAACGGTACGAGACGTACGTGTTAGTAATCTGTGATGATTTTTATGAGGTTTCCCATGCCTTCAAACATGATGTACAAATAAACCTACAAGCTGTTGGAAAGCGAGGCAATTATAGGAATAAAAAACACATGATACATAAAATTTCGTTGAAGGAAGAAAAGGGAACGGTTCTCTAAGAGCCGCGGTGTTTGGTAAAACAAAAGCAGAACGAACGATTTAACAAACTGCCATATTTTAACAACGTGTAATTAAAGGTTTGGCTCCGCTCGAATATGCATAAATCATGCGTCTGCCGCGAACTGCCGACCGAAATAGAGAAAAAATTAAATACATTAAGCGTCTCAGGGAACTGGGAACTGAATGTTATCTGCCTACAAAAGAAAGATACTTAGTTGTATGGGCTGTGATGTTACTGTTTCGTGGTGTATGCCTTATCGCGTATTATTGTATGCTTATGTATATCTAAGACACTAAAATGTTATGTATTTTCAGGTGCAACAAGTGTTGATGAATTTATTTTCTTAAGAATTAGAACCTCTTCTTAATTACAGTGTAAAAGACATCAACGAGTTTGTTTTCCGTATCTTTACAAACTTGATGTTTTTTTTACAAAATAACTAGATCATGATGGTAACGTTAGAAGATAAGTGAATTAAGTTTACCTAAAACCCAATTAAGCACCCCCAGTTACTAACTTCAACCCAATGCGGTACCCGATAAAACCCAAAGTAAACACACACTTAACGTAACCTTTAGCTTTGTTTGGACGGTTGTCGTCTCGCTCTCATGGATTTCCCGTTCTCATAAGAGCCGAACTGGTAAGCTCATAACTCACGGAGCTTGGTGGGGTGTGTCGGAGGCTGTGGCGGGCGGGGCGCGGGGCGCGGGGTGGAGGGGGGGCCCAGGGTGCGCGCGCGCCGTTCCCTCGGGGCAGAGGGGCCGGGGCGAGGTGACAACCGCTTGTTACGTCTATTCCAAGCCAGTTATTAAAAACGTCTCGGCGCGAGCGGTGCGCCGCCCTGTAATTATCCAGTTGAAGGTTTCGTCGCGCTACGTTGTCACCACACTAGCCGGAAATGCAATACGTGGATCCGCCCGCGCAACAGGTCCGTCCGCCCGCCCATATACTATTGACCATAATTTGAGAGTTTATTAATATTAGAGTAAATTACCAGTACACGTTTCGTTGGTCACACCAATTTAGCTGCGATTTAGTTGAATTTAAAAAAGTTTTAAAGTGATCGAGCCAACTCTCCTTTAGTTTACGCGAACTTTAACTAATGATGTGTTAATCTTTGCAGATGATGAACATGATGTCAGGCTACGGATGTGGCTACGGCCGCGGTGACGCTATATCACCAGCTTCCGACCTGTCTTCATGCAGCAGTGCGTCTTCAGGCACTTGGTGTGCTCCGCCTGCGTGGCGTGAGCTGCCTGCCTACCCTGCGCAGTACCCTGCGTACTGGCCACCGACACCCGCCGCGACAGAGGAAGCCAGAGAACTTCAGCGTCGTTGTGCTAAATGCCGCTGTCCCAACTGCCTCACTGAAGCCGCTGGTTTCGGTCCAAACTACGGCAAGGATGGCGCTAAACGTGAACATGTGTGCCACGTACCAGGCTGTGGAAAAGTTTACGGAAAAACTTCGCATTTGAAAGCTCACCTCCGTTGGCACACTGGAGAGCGTCCTTTCGTGTGCAACTGGCTATTCTGCGGCAAAAGATTCACGCGCTCCGATGAACTACAGCGACACTTACGTACGCATACCGGTGAGAAGAGATTCGCGTGTCAACTATGCACCAAACGGTTCATGCGCTCCGACCATCTCGCAAAACATGTTAAGACTCACGCAAATGTATCGAAGAAGAGTAAGAAAACGAAAGAAGATGACAAGGATGAAACTTCGAGTGCTTCAAGTGATAAAACGGAACGTCCAGTAGACCCGCAACCCGCACCAGCCCCTGTGCCGGTCACATCAGTTGGAAGTACGAACTACGGAACAGTGCCAGTTGCAAGTGCTCCGAAACAGATGTCTTTGAATTACGCAGCGGTTGCTCCGAGCATGATGCCGAGTATGCCAAGTGCACCTAACTATAACAGTGGCGGAATGTTCGGGAGTGGTGTGATGTCAGGCTGGTACCCTGATGTTAGGCAGGACGCCTTATATCCTCGGCCGCCGGTACGTGATCACAGGATGTACCAGCAGTACCCTGCGCCCATCAGCACCTACCAGTGTGCTACGAAGGACAACTACGCAGTGTTTCAGGGACATTATAACTTACAACCACCTGTGGCTCTAGGACAATAAGTGATAATAATGTAAGTGTATATAAAAGTTTCTGATCGTTTGGGACATCTCTGTGTACTTGCATGTGTCCATATTATCGTAGGTAATATTTAAAATCTTATTAAGTTACCGTGAATTTAAAATGTGAGTTAGTTTGTAAATTAAAATCTTATTTGAATCATGTGCCTTTCCATTGTTGTAAATTGTATTTGTCTATTTTTATTGAAACAAAGAAATAAAAATATGATTTTTGATAATTTTGTAATATGATTTATTTCTCTTCCTAAAACAATACTTATACTCTTAAAAGTTTCATATTATTTCTGGAAATATGTAGTCATGTAGCAAATTCAAAAGCATAAATGTGAGAGAAATTAAGTATACTGCAGAACACTTGTTTACGAGAGATATTTATGATTTACAAGTTAAACTTCAGTTATTAATCCCACTAATATTTTAATTAAAATTAGTTACAAATTAATCAGGTATGAAATCTCAAAGCAAATACCTACCTATAACATTAAATCATAAATCAAAACCTGTTAGATATTACTTTAATAAACGACATAATATTCTAATTTCGTAATCAACATACCTTTCTGCAATCTACACAAGCGATCTATACATTAATCGATTACATTAATGAAACACAGCGAAAACTTATTTTATAGGTTCGAAATGATCTTTAACCTTACACCATATGAAGCTCTGTGACTCGGGGCGTTCCGAATCTTCATTCAATTTTCAAAATTATCATACTAACTCTCAAATACACAAAACATTATGAAAATCGAAAACCAGTCCCGTAAATCTTCGATCAGTGCGAATATAAATTATGAGTTTAATCACCGATCATATCGATAGATAACGCTATTTTTAATACGTACTATAGAAAGTTCTTTAGTAACATGAATTATCAAATAAATACTTAACGATTTATCGATATACCCAACTAAAAAACATGTTGGGTTGTGTTCCAACGAATGGTTGAAAAACATTAGAGTTTTATTACACTGACATAACTAAAGTATTAAACATCAAGTTGAGGTTGTAACTATTTTAGTAATGGACTGTTTGGGAAAATTGAATATGCAAAAATGTAATAAAAGCTTACCTACAGCTTGGAGTACCCAGAAGCGTAAACAACTTGTGAGGGATCATAAATTCCTTCTTCTTTATTTTCATGTTGATATTTTATAGACAACAGTATAAAAGCCACATAAACTTGTATTTTTGCCGGTTAACTATTTTTAATGAACGCTAAATAACTGCTGAGATAATAAGCTCTTATCTTAGTACTTATTTAGCGTTCATTAAAAATATTTATAGCAAATGTCTGGTTTAAGCCTCGTTTGTGGAGCAGTATCATAAACGTGTATGGTCATATGGTGTGTATAAAGATACACCATGTTATAATTATCACAGTTTCAACCCAAAAAAACTGCTAATGTTGTTTTGTTATTTAATAAAATAAAGCTCTGTGTTGAGATCTTAGGAGTTTTATGAGATTCACGAGCAATATCATCATCAGAATTTATGGCAGTTTATCTTTGTTAACAAGTAACCAAAGGAACGTAGCAAGGAACCAAAGCGTTACAGTTATTTATAAACTTTATAATCCTTATTTTTTATATTTATTTTATTTTATATTGTTTGTAAAACTTACAGCTACTAATGTCCAATAGTGCATTTGTTAATAACGTGAATATGGCCAATGGAATATAATGCGTTTTGTTGTCATATTCGGTGAGATATTAATTTGTATCTAGATGCTACGCTGCGTGCTACGCCGCGGGCTACGCGCTGCTACGCTACGACAAAAGTTGTGAATTTGTAATTGAACTTTAATCCTTTTTATGGGAAAATGTATAAAGATTTGTAGGTGTCTGAAATAGGCTTATGGTTATGAGGATAGGGATTTGATTTTGATTTTATTTTTGATTGATATATTTTCATTGAAAAGAGAACAATTTGAATCCTCTAACTTGATGATGAATTGAACTACCTTTTGTTATCATTCGGTTGGTCACAATCATGTGTGAAGAAATTAATCAGGCATTTGGACATTTAAAACAGTGGTGTTAAAATAACAATATTTTAAATGTTTTGTGTGCTCGGTTTACGACTGGTGAGTTCATAAGTACTTCCAGTTTGTCCGCCCGTCACAAGATGGCGTTAGCAGTACCGGTGTGTACATTCGGCGTCACCGCGCTGCGACGTAATTGCATGCGGCTATTATCTGGGCGGCGCCGAGCGCGCATGGCGGCCGGTGCGAGCGGGATGCACTCGATAATACGTAAAACAAAACGAGGGAGTAATAATGGTAAAAAACGAGCAGCACGCAAATTATAGTGAGAAATGAGGCAGCCGGTAGCGGTGGGGGCTCGTGGTGCGGTGGGGGCCTCGCGTCAGTTGAGCGCCCGCTCTGAGAACGCGCCACCCGCGCCGCCTGCGCCGCGAGTGTAGTGAGTGTGTGACATGCGCCACCACCCGGCGCCAGCGCCATGAGCGGCAAGGGCTCCTCCTCTCCGGACCTGCTCATGAATGTGAGTCCATGAGCGCCCAACACTCTTACCGCACACCTTACTACTAACTTAGTGTAAACAGCCTTACTAACATTCTTATCACTGATAACTTGATAAGTGGCGAGTCGATACTTGTACCAGTAGTCTTTGGGTTCTCCTGGGTTATTCTGGTAACAATTACGGCCCACTTAAAAGATTTCATGAGGTTATAAGCGGTTGGATACTTACAAAATTATACCCTGAATGAATCCCCAGTTTAAAATACTCTGTTCGTTAAACCTGGGTGGTGCCTTAACCTAAAACTTGTTCCTTTGGTTTTATTTATGATTAGGTAACTTTTTCATGTCTCGTAACTTACCTCTATAGATAAAGCCTAAATCTGGCACACTGTCTCGTAACTTACCTCTATAGATAAAGCCTAAATCTGGCACACATGACTAATGTTTACTTAGGTTTTCAACGAGCATAACGAATGTTGAATGTGTATAACTAATCTAATCCCAAACTTATAAACTTATTATAACCGTAATCAGAGAAATCTTCACGGTTCATGAACTTTAATATTAAGAACAAACCGAACCAAATAGGTGAGTCCATGAAATGGTTTGTTAGTCAGCAGGCACCCCCGGGTATTGTCGATTTAGCACGCACCATAAGCGGCACATTACCCGCTAGTGTGTGCAGCGCCCGCGCTCCCTCGAGCCAACCTCTATTACTATTCATGGCCGCCCCCGCGGCTCGAGTGGACCGCCAAATATCCCCCACCGTAAGAGAAAACATTATGTGTAAATTTTCTTCATATTGCCATGATTTTGAATAATAATTCAAGTCGCCGTTTACTCGGCCGTCCGTCCTGAATAATAAATCCTACTCAATTGGTTTCAAATAGTTTAAGTAGAAAACTGTAATTGTACTTGAATTATATATTATATCTTTTAACGGTCTGTAATAAATCACTGCCTGCTGAAGTTACCTGCTAGTTAGAAGTTACAACATTCGACCCGAGCGGCACCTAACTCGGTAGGCCTGTTTATTATTTATAAAGCAATATCCGTCACATAAACGTCATTGATATTATCTGAAAATAGGCCATTATATTTCGTTCCGAACATCACTAGCAGTTCATAAAAAGGTAAAAGTTAATTCAATTAAATGAAGTCAAATATAATAAAGGTTGCGCCGGCACTTTGGAGCGGCGGAACCAATTCTTAATGACACATAGAGGCTTCGTCCATTTTCTACTCAATTTCCTTTTCATATTAGTTTAATCTAGAGGCAGGACTACTGGCGCCAAAAATTATGCCGCGACGGCCGTGTCGGGCGCGGCTAATCTGTTTAGCGTTATATTGTAGGCCGCCCGGCTCCTTTGTGCGGTGAAAAAGGAAGAAATTTATGCGTTTCGGCGTTGTGTGTAAGTTTTTTGTGAGAATGTAATTAATAATTCGGCGGCAAAACTAACAGTGTTTTCGTTGTTACGTCGGCCGAGTGATTGATGTCCACTGCTACGATTGCAATTAGTACGGGGCAACAAAGAGCGTGTTCCTATTTGTTGTATATCTTAGTAGCTCTATTTCAACTCTACATGAACGTAGTTTTGAATTGTTCAAATAGATTCATAAAAAATAAAATGCATTGATTTTCTCTATAACACAAGAAACATAACCCAATTATAAACAACAAAGAAACAAAACCGTGCAACAATTTAACACATCCTTCACATTATACTCCGTACAGTTATTCACTATAATGCCTAGCGTAGACATTTTGAAAGTGTTTGAAAACATGTCTGACCGGCATTGCGAGCGCGGGCGGTGCGTGCGCATGCGTGGGCGCAGCGCGGCCCAGTCACGGCGCGACGCGGCTCAGGTGGATCACGGCATTGTTTGTTTTGTACACCGCTACCTAGGTGACTCGCGTTTACAATACAGGAATATAGGCCTACATACACAAATATATTTGGTTTCCGTTACTCTAGCTAGGTAATAGACAAAACTTTAGACTTGATCCGTTAGATTTAAACATATAAACGGCCAGTATGTTTTTAAAAAACGGCCCTCTCCAATATAAGGAAAGCCCATCACTAAACAGCTAATTACCGACGTCGAAACTGAGAAGCGGTAACAAGTTCGGTGCCAATTACGGTACGTTCTCGTCACGCCTCGCCGTACGTCGCAGCCGCTCATCAGTGATCAGCTACTTCTGTCGCCTCTCTTTATTTAGATAGCGGAGGATACGAGCAATTCAGAACAAGTCGACTGTGTTATTTGGCCGTTTTGTGCGCGAACTTACCGTTGGTTGCGAGTCGGCACTCGGCACTGGTGCGGCAACATTTTAATTGACCACGCGATGTTGTGCCGCGTCTCGGCCGACTTTTTCTCCACTCCTCAAATTGCTCTAAAGTGCTTAATGAGAGATGCGTGCAATCGCCGTTTCCCCGTACGAGAGGCTGCTCTTATTTTACATACATAAATAGTTCAACACGACGAACTAATGCCGATTCTCGGTACTGTAATTGCGCCTGTGACAGGCTTCCGTCGCCTTTCCAGAGGCTGGCGGTTAAACGGCAAACGCTGGCGTCGCCTAAATTATAGTTATTTCGCATTAATAGCGTACACATCGACTAGTGCGTGCGCATGCGGCTCCGGGCACCATTGACATTTGCAACCAACATATTCAACTCGCTCACCAACAATTTGTTTGACAGATACGTGACTAGAAAAAAATAATTACAATTACATCCCTCGGGCCTTAAATATCCATTTGGAGTCGATAAAGTTATTGTCTTTGACAGCCTAATAAAGATATAAAGAAATGAAAAACTTTGTTAATCGATAAATAAGTAATAAACTTTATTACATATCGAGTTTTTTAAAGTACTTAATGAGTAATATCTGTCTTTGTCTAGTTGACTCCATTTAGATACGCCTTCCATTTACAGAAGTTACTTTATTATAATTTTATGCTGACTGGATATGACATCGTCAGCATTGTTCACAGAACATAAAACCAAATTGTGGGTCATTAATTAGTTTCGCATTTGAATATGGATATAACGTGACTTGAAAGACCTTAGCTACAAATATGTTTATAATGAAGGTACAATTTGGTAATGTAATTATTTCCTCTCTATGTAAAAATTATCCGTTGCTCACATAGGATATTCAATACTTTGTACATAATCACAAGGAAGCGGTGATAGAGGTTCGTGTCGTGTATTTAGGTACAGACACCAAAATAGATAAGTAACCAGGGTCGTAGGAAACAGTTGAAGTTTAGTAATAATAAATAAATAAACTATAATATAATTAGCTGCGCCCCGCGGTTTCCCCCGCATAATTTTCGATCCCGTGGGAATATCGGGATAAAATGTATCCTGTGTTAATCCTGGTTATATACTATTTGTGTGCCAAATTTCATACAAATCCGTTCTTTCCGTATTTTTTGCGTGAAAGAGTAACAAACGTCCATCCATCCATCCATCCATACAAACTTTCGCATTTATAATATTAATATAATATATATAAGTAATTATAATATATAAAAAATATAAATTGTATATAATATAATATATATAGTAGGAGTAGGAAGTAGGATAGTAAGATTATTAAGTAGGATAGTATAGGAGGTAGGATTCACCTTGAAATATAAACATGTCGACTCTAAGGTATCATATCACAAGTATGTGCCCGACACAGTTCTCGAAAATGACCATGTCACGTTATACTGGGGTCGGTCTATCATCACTGACAGGACTGTTGTCGCCAACAAACCTGATATAGTGGTGATAGATCGATTAGCGCGCCGCGCAATGATTGTCGATGTTACCATTCCACACGACGGGAACTTCGTGAAAGCTGAGAAAGAAAAACAAATCAAATATCTTGACTTAGCACACGAGGTTGCTGACATGTGGAATGTGAGCTCGACTGTCATTGTGCCGATTGTCGTATCGGCCAATGGCCTGATGGCCGAAAGCCTCGATCAACATCTATCGAGGCTCTCGGTAGGCGGTTGGATCAAGGGCCTGATTCAGAAGGCAGTACTCCTCGATACGGCTCGCATTGTAAGGAGGTTTCTGTCTCTGGAGCCCTAACCACCGGTAGCTTGGACCCTGCTCCCGACACTGGTGGATAACTATTCTTTTTTTTAATACTAAAAAATAATAATAAAATAAGACAACTAAATAAATGCACGAAATAAATCGTAAAAACATTTTGTTCAGAAAAAAAATTACAATATTTGAATAGCACTAGCTAAGAAACCGATGTATGTTTTCGAATGAAATTTAATTAGATAAATGAACTGTTTGTTTTCATTAAATTAATGTTCGAAAATATCCAGCGGCTTCTTAATAAACTTCAAATTTATCCGACGACGAAGGTTACATATCTCTTTTGGTGACCATACCTATTTGTTGTTACTGCGACAGGTGCTGCAACACCATTATTTTAAGTTAATCATTATTAAAGTGTTCTTATACTAATTATTAATATGCGCATGGTCAGCCAAGTTTTTCATACAGTTCTATAAAGTAACCATGTGTATTCGCTGCTAGTTAAGATATTAAATTAATAGCTAAAAAAAGTGGCGTATAAGGCGATAATTGATTAGTGCTTATCTCGTCTGTCAATGTATGCCTGGATGGGTCGTCATTTTGTAAAGTATGTGCGTCTCATACTGATGAACATTATCTACAAACTCATTAGGAGACTGTATAAGTTTTACATATTAATTGTAGTTTTATAGTAAGTATGTAATAAGAATACAGACGCATATTACACTATGAATACGTATCGGTACATTTTCCCCTTTACTGGCGAAATCGGTTACAGTGTTCGCAGGTCGCCCTTTAAAGATATTGCTTGAGGTGCTGTTTAGTAATATTCGCAACTCTAGCCTAAAGCCATGTTTCTTACATTTATTCAGGTAAACCATTAATTTATTTAGGCAGTCGCTCCATGTAAAATACTGTTATTCCGTTGCGTCCAGTTAGACTGGAAGCCGACCCTAACATAGTTGGGAAAAGGCCAAGCAGATGATGAAGATGATTCAGGTAAACCCGTAAACTCTTTTCGGTCGCAGATAATAGTTATAGGTACAGCTGGGTCTCCAACAGTGTACACTGAAATCTTTTCCTGAAAAAAGAGTCCAAAAGACCTTATTATTTTGATTAGGGTAACATTGTACGACATTTATCATTTTGTAACGAACAGTGGTCCACTTTAGCCCAGGGGGTCTACTCCGAAGTGATATCGGCCGAATGTTCGGCCGTTTCCTGCTACGAAGTTACTATTTGGTTCGGTCGGTCCCGATCCTACACTCCTACACTCTTTCGAATATTGACTATGGTCCCGACCCAAGTGAGCCGATCCGAATTTTTTCGCATGTTTCAATAATATTCGATTCGGCCATGTGTCGGTCCGATACGATCATTCGTACTTTGCACTTCGCAGTAGACCCCCAGGATCGAAAGAGCTGGAAGTCATGGGGAGAGGCCTTTGCCCAGTAGTGGGACGATGCAGGCTCACAGTAACAGTACCTCTAATTCTATTTACGACCATCAAATTCTATAAAATTGAAATGATTAGATAGAGCAAGCTAACATCGAAAATAATAATCTAATTCAGGATGCATAAAGTAGGTAGATACTACTCCTAGATGTTGACATTAACTTTGTAGCTACATAAGTACTATGCAAGTTTATTATAATATTTTCTCAGGCAATAAAACACCATTATATAGGTCTCATAGAGTTTTTACTTTACCTCATATCATTATCTATCCCACATAGCCAACTACATATAAACGAATCCAGTTTTTAATACTGCAACGTCATTATTTGTCTTTCAGATTGCAGGTAGGTAACTTTTTAAGTTAACAGAAATAAACTTTGGTTGAAAACCGGTCGAATGATCATAGCAGTGGCCGCCATTTGCAATCCAATTAATATACTCATTAAACCCTTGATCTTAATATCAGATATAAAAGTTTTCAGTAATATTTTTAAGAAGTTATCTCTGGTACGTATTTATTCTATGGGCGTTTTAGGTAAAACGTGGTTTAAATAAATAAAATCGCGATAGATTATTTTTTGCTGATATATAATATTGTATTAAGTTTATTGGATCATTAAACTGCATGACGATTTCTCTACATTTACAGATTGTGAGAATACGGTCTTGAAATAAAATAAGTCCGTAATCGAATGAAAGGGTCTCGATTCAAAGCAGTAAAGGGCATACTTTGACAGCTACTATTTCTGTTGTTTGTGCTCGTGATTATAAAGGGTTAATTTTTTTAACCAGTGCGCAAACTGTACATGAATTCAGTACATGCTTTTAGAACTCTAGCGTAAAAAAATTAAAAATATCCTGTGTGTAGACCTATTTTGTTTTATTTTTCTTAATACTCGAGTTAACTTACCTTTTTGTGTACCGACGCCAGTACATCAAACTACCCGAAACTGTCAAATTTTCCCAATCAATCTTGAACCTAATGCTTTGGTGTTGAAAATCTATTAAAGAAATTTGACAGATTGTAGTAACTTGGTGTACTGGTGTCTGTACACGTGTTTCTGTGACAAATAAACCTATTTTTCTTTCTTGAACATGATCAATAACAAATTCAGGTCTATCATGTCACAATCTTTTACCCTACATCCACATCATATCACACGAACAGATAAAAATCACACCGAATCACAGGAACAATAAGATACACCTCACTTTACAAAAGTAACAAAAAACAATATCAAATCAAAGGATCGTAGCATGTGAGACGAATCTCACCAATGGCGGCGAGTCGACCCTCCATTGGCGAGGTGGATGTCACCGGAACCTGTCCTGTGACGTCACACGTCATATAAAAACGTACACAGTGTAATTATGGCGGTATTTGGACGGTCCCTGGCCGAGTTTCTGTGTTACAAGAGAGAATATTTAAGTTGGGATTGAGGTTTGATTTTGAGCAGCAATTTTAGATGATAAAGCTTTAAAGAAATTGAACTTTTTGATTACCTAACTTGGAGTCTGTAAATTATTTGGCAGAAAATATCATAAAAAGTTTTAGTTTTGAGTATTTCTTGTGGTAGGTACTGGCTAACCAGCATTGTGAAACATTCCGTAAGAGAGATAAATAAGAGATTTAATTATAACTTAACATTTAAATAACCGCTATAATTACATATAACCGCTAATTTTCATAAAACCCGTTCAAACGATATTCCATCAATAGTTTTCTATATTACAACGTTCCATCTAGTCTGGGAGCGGCTCTCATAGGCAAAGAGCTTTGTTTAAAATATTCCTCCCAGTGAGATCATAGATAAGTGTGAAACTGACATTTGTACCGTTCGCAGATATTCCGATGCGCTGACATACCGATCGAAGTATCGACTGGTCACGAATCAATTTAACATAAAATAAAATTTATTTTAATTTATGATAAAATTATACACGGATTAATTTTAAATCCAATATTTGAGAAGTGTTTTGAATATGCAAATATTTATTATAAAGTCGCGTATTTAATGACAGGTTTGGAGATTGATGTCGTAAGTCAAAATATGTGTAAAGTTTATACCTATGCGCATGGAATAAAAATTAAAACCAAATGATTACACAAAAACATTTGGATTACGTACTAAAAAAGCAGTCACTCGTTCCCAATTCTAGCAAAGTTTTTAGCTCTCCCTATTTTTAACGTCAGTAAAAAGATAAATCTCAGAACCCTTGAGTGCACCGTTTCCTGAACAAGTCGTTTTGTCGCTGAGCACATTCCCGAGACGAATGACTTGATTATCATAAAACAGCAGTTTGCTTTCTCCGGGCCAACTCCATTGGAAACCAGCACGTGGCCAGATGCAACATGTTTCCGTAAACAAAATCGATTACAGCGTAAGATAAAGTTTACAAAACATGATACAATTAATCGAAACTCCAACAATGATTCAATAATACGCGTTCTACTTGTAATTGCAACGTTTTTTCATAGTTTCTATCACCAGCTCATGTCATTGTAACAAAATGTTTTATTGGTTAATTAAAAGGACTTGTACAATCTTAGATAGGTAATAATTTCTTGTAAGGTCTCACTTTTTTGTAGTGAATGATATTTTTAAAACTAGTCTCGTGAGTAATTACGGCGACGTTTAATTTTGAAATGAGGTTTTGTTATTCTTTATGCACATATATTCAGCTTATTACGAGAGTCGCGATGTTTCGTTTAATGTCCCATGTATGCTTCAGAAGTGACTAGAGGGGAATTAAACGTTATTAAATCTTATAAGTATCTACCGTTCCGTCCAATTTCCCGTATCTGCAGAGATAGCAGGAACGAGCATCAAGTTGATACATTTATTTCTGCCACCCATGACTATTGTAAAAGTATTTCCAGTGTTTGTAATCAAGCGAGATACGATCTTATGAACGACATTCAGTGCTATCTGTGTGATCTCGTGAGTACGTCACTCGCTGCGCCCGCGCCACCGGCAGCGAGGTGTCGCTCTCTTTGTTCCTAAGCCCACAATGTTGCTCGCATTATACGTAATTATTATAATGATTTCTGAGTAAGCGATTAAAATTTATGTGGGGTATACACTTGATACGTACATGGCCAAATGATATTAATGCTTCGGTAAACTAATGTGCAGTAAGCAGGCTGTTTCCATGTTCCCGTCTTAATAAGTCGTTCACTTGATGATTTTATTGAACTGCTGAATAATTACGCACGGTTGCGTTAAGTGCTTCATAAATATGATTTATTTTAATAAGTATATGACTTCATACTTCGATAACGATGTGGCATGATTGGATGGAGTGAACTTGGTAAAGTTGAAGAGGAAATATAAAAGTTCTCCATTTGTATCTAAATGAAGGCAGGCATGTTTATTTATTTGAAACATTACACATCTGTTACCTAGGTACTAACTCAACTGTTAAACGAGTGTCCATGGAGTTTCCTGCCCGTTCTTCTAGATTTTGAAAAGACCTTAGTCAATATTATAACTAAAAACTAATTTAAGTGAGTACCCGCGGCGTAAGTTAATTTCAGCGTGCGCTTAAATGCTTTGAAATGAACAACTACCTTCATATTTTCTGACTGACTCCTTGACTTTTCAAAAGGCTGTAAATGGTTTAATTGAATTAAAAGCTTTGAGTTTGAAACGTTTAATAATAAAATTTAAAATAAATACAATTTCATGACATCGATCAAACAAATCTCATTTTCTGTTTTAGAAAACTTTTTAGATACAGATATTTTAAGATTCTAGAGGGACCCGTAGAAAAAAATGTTTCAGATGTAATTTCGAGAGTAAAATTAGACTTTGTTGATCATGTTGATCACGTGTTGACCTACTGAAAAAATCACAATAGGTACTCTTCCAGTACACCGATGTGTAAATTACACATAATCATCCTACCCTATCCACCATAAACACAGTACTAGTCGCCTGATCCCCACGCAGCCATGTCAGTTTCCACATCATTTAATCCCGCGAACAGTTTCCTACGCACTTTGCTTTGACATTTATATTCGCACTTTTTCTTCGCTCCTACGAGTTTACGCTGTTATTGTGTTTTTTAGAAATTCTGCACCGTGAGAACAATGTTATGTGGCTTGTATCTACTTATGTTAGTTGTACTTGTAGAGTTTAAGCCTTGTAAACTGTTGCTGTTTTTTTGTATCACACATAAAATCATGGTTGTAAGGGGCCCGTGGTTAAATAATAACAGGCGCACAGGTCGATCGATCAGGTTAAGCTACGCTTGCCGCGGTTGGTCTGTGGATGGGTGACCATCTTTACATACCAAGACCCCTCCGTGCCTCGGGGAACACGTTAAGTCGTTAATCCATGCTGTCATTCGCGGATCTTTGACAGTTGTGACGGGTAGTCAGAAGGTCGAAAGTCTGACAACCAGTCTTACCAAGGAGTATCGTATTACCCAGTAACTGGGTTGTGGAGGTCAGATAGGCAGTCGCTCCATGTAAAATACTGGTATTCAGCTGCATCCGGTTAGACTGGAAGCCGACCCGAACATAGTTGGAAAAAGGCTAGGCAGATGATGACATAAAATCAGGGTTGTAGATTTTCTTTTTGTGAGTCGTAACAACCTTAGCAGCCCAACACCCGTGTTCAGTTATCACTTATCTACAAATAGTTCACCTACAGTAGGTAGTTCAACTGTAAAGATATGGTACATTCAAGTACATTGATAACTTTATGCAATGAAGTTAAGAAAAAAGTACACAAGAATTCAAAATGTGCCAATTCGTGCGAGTCGCCTATAGAAAAAATAATATTATTTATAATTGACGATTCGCCCTTTTCGGGCGAGTAAATTCGTGCGAATCAATTGGTAATCCGAATAACACTCGCCAAAGTTTATTTCCTGCATATAAAGACAGAGAATAAACTGTATTTGAAATAAATCATTACTACAAATACATTTTGCGAATCGACATGCCTAGTGAAATTATGAACAAGCGTCGTTCTGCAACACTCACATTTCAACTCGGCTCAAAGATCACAACAGTAGGTCGCAACAATATAACAGGTTGCCAGTGCAGCGCCTCAGGTCACGATTAAGTAATCCTTCCTTCATTCCGTCACCCAACTCAGCAAAATCGAAGAAAATAAAAAGGTCAGTGGAATGACGAGACAAAACCTTCAATTAAAAAGACAGCAGGTATAACTGTACAAGGATTTTTTTGGTTCGTGGCAAAAATCGGAACTATCGACGCCATCTTGTTATGTCAATACAATTTCACAAATGTTCACCAACGACGCCCCCCTGTCAATGTCCTTGCCAAGTATTACTCTAGGGAAAGTACTTAATTAATGGGACTTTTTTGAATGAATCTAGATCGACTTGTGTCCGCCCGTCATCGCCTGCGCACTATCTTCGACTCTTCGTCACGCAAGTCGCGACTCACGCGCCGCGCCTCAAGCGCGACGATTATAATTTCGAGCGCCGATCAACATGAAAATGCAGGTCCATAAATTTATTAGACATAGTGTCGGCTCACTGGCCTGGGGCTCGCATTATATAAAATATGTCAAGAATTAAGCATTATCATACTGAGAATATTTTTACGCGGATAAAAATAACGTAATCTGCCGCAATCGCGATGTAACTCACAGATATTGTGTTCGAGATTAGGTATCTGTTGAGGATCTGAGCAGCCGAAAAAGGACTTATCTGATTAATTTGTTGTTTTAAAGTAATTTTGGGGGCTCGAGTTGTATAGGGAAATTCATAAACTTTGGTACTATATATGAACGTAACTAGTATAATTTATACCGCAGTAAATATCATTTGAAAATTATAGATTACCAATTATGTCATCAGAATGCTGTCCACGTACGGTATTTAATGTTAATAGGCATCATTGAGTGACCTGGTCACCGAGAGATCGGTATGCGCAATTTTCAGATACGAGTTCTTGATCCTAAACAGAGATACAGCGCCCACGTCCACCGCGAGGGCAAACTTATAAAATGTAAATTTATTGCGCGATATTTTACATGAATCCAAATTGGCGGCAATATATCGCTTGCCTTTACATTACATCACGTAATTATGCCGCGCACAATTATTATAATTTTCCTATAATCACACCCGTGAAGACGTGCGAAAAAACGTTTTTAAAAGGTAATTCACACTGATTAAGGTCTGTACAGAGGATTCATTAATTTATCAAACAATCTGTAAATCAACCTTTTTAAGTAATACGTTGCGCGTAGACGACGACGGTTGTAGTGAAAAGGTCATTAAGCCGGCGAGTAATTATAACATAAACATCTGCATCCAAAACAAGTGGTCACGGAACCGACTCCGGAGCAGCTCCACGCATCTAATCAACGGTGATTCATCTAACGAAATACAAAAATTAATTATATACTCTGTTCTCAAATCTTACCTGAAATCGTGCTTTTAATTACAAGTTACATGCAATGATTTATCGCAGACACACGTGTTTCGATGATTTATGTAATCTATCTCAAGAAAAAACTTACAAGAATATACACCAATGATAACATTTTCGTAGACAAACGCGCTATTTGTAAAGCTATTAACTATCTGTCATTAAAACTATTAATTACAAAGCGTAGAATCGCAATTGAATTTCCAAGATTCCAAGTCCTCGCGTCGTGCGCGTGAAAGTGGACACCTTTCACATAACGAGGTTTAATTAAATCTACGGCTGTAATTATGTCCTTTGCCCCATTTGTTCGGCTGGAATTATTATACATAATTACAGGCCACGATGTCTTTGAAATCCAACGTCTATGGTACTGAATACGTGATCGGCTAAATTATTCCTCTATTCGGGTTGTAACGGTGGAAACTAATTGTTAGATTTTAAATTTTTGATCAAATAACACCTGAAATAAGCTTCAGCGGCATGAATTGTACCTAATAGACTGATAATTAAAGGCGGTGATTAAGGCGTGGTCCGTCCACTTAACTTACATATTCCCATTTCATGGTATTCTGAAATGTATTAGAATTTGTTAATATCTTCGTCGCCAGTGAAATGTCTATTACTGTATTTAGTTTTACACAACATTTTATTGTAAACTGAATTTATAATAGGTTACACCTTCAGGAAAATACTTCTACCATTCTTTGAATGTAGAGGAGAGAAAACCTCGTCATTAAACGAGACACGACACACTTCCTGAAACCAGGTCATGTAACATTTCAATCAAACCGTAATCCTCGTCGTGTGTGTCTCAGATAAATTCATCCCCGTCTGTAGTCACCGAGATACTCGCTCTTGACTTAATGTGACTTTTATTACTTCGCTTCCAGCCTCATTGTGCTGCCCTCCTCGACTGAACAAACAGAACCTTTCAGCTCTCTCCTTTCAAACCAGCTGTTACACGTTTATGTCACTTTAATACTTTTCTTAGTAAATGTTTAACATTCGAAGTATTACTTTGAACGGCGTATTGGTATGAAAGGGCTTCTTGGCAGACGTGAAAAAAGTTTTACGACTGGTTTTGAACCTGAAGATAATTTTCTTGTGATACCTACATAATACAAGTAATAGTATAGTGTTGTTTATTGTTTAATTTTCCGGAGTTAAATATATCTTACCTTTAAACAGGGTGGCAGGGACATCGATGCACAACTTGTTACCAGGGATTCAGCATAAACGCAGATTTTTTCTTGATAACCGACTAAACATTTCTACGCTAGGGTGTCTAGAATCATGTGCCCAATTCATGGTTTCAGTTGGCGCGTCGCTGTCCCTACCACCTTGTATAGGTCTTTGTATATTTTGATTCGTGAAGGCCGCAGGAATCCGCTGGATGCGACACAACCGACAGAACCGGTCAAAGTGTCGGTGCTTGGGGGAGGCCTATACGAGTATCCAGCGATGGGCGTCTTTCAGCTGAAATGATAATGATATTTTTACTATGAAATATCAACATCTTCTACCGCATGTCCAGATTTTATAAATTGGTTTCCTCAAATATTCATAAAGTAGTCATTAGGACAAAGCCCTAAAAACCCGTAGAGTAGATTATAACTGTCCGCAGGTACAAAACAAACAATGGTTGAAGCCCCCATTCGGAGGCAAATCAGCCATATGTTGTGTTGCGTCAAGTATAATGGGGGTGAAGGGGGAAGTGACCGGCGTCATTCATCACACGACCGCAAATAGCAGGCGTTTTCATTTTCACTGTATTGAGGTAAAAAGTCTATTGTTTCGTTTCGTACTCTGCTGGTTCCGTAGATTTTTGGCGGAGTAAAGCATAGTTTTAAAAAGCGATTCAGTGAAAACCAAAGAATCGTGGTTGAAAATTAAGGATAAAGTAGGTATGTAATCTATCTAGCAATAAAATGCTGGTAAAGAAGTTTCGGGGATAACACATACTTAACCGTTTACCTTTTTGTAACAAGCTGAGATGAACGTTACCTAAATTATAGAAAAGAAGAATAGACTGACGAAAAGCTGACTTCTCATTGTACGATTAGTCTATATAATGTGAGGTCAGCTAAAACTGGAAATGTATGGCATGATATGTCGTTGTGTGTACACCATATGAATAAGTAAACAAGAGAAAAGAGCGAAGCATCTGTTTTTCCCAGTTTCTCTAAATTGATAGAATCAATTATTACAACTTCCATTTTTACCTAAACGAGAAAAGGTATAGGTACAGAAAAGAAAATTTTAGCTACCTGATTCCCGTACTTTTATCTCACGAAGCGACGCGCGCTCTGCTTGTGGTTACCAAGTATACAAACATGCTGTGAATGTGTGTCAGCACAGGAGGCTTCGGTACCGTCCGAGCCAATAGCGAGGTCGGAAGTGCGTGTGTGTGTTATATGCTGGCGCACAGCGTGTTTGGTTGGTTACCACAAGTAAAGCGCGCGTCGCTTCGTGAGATAAAATTACTATACCTCTATTGATGATCAATTGGTACTTAGGTACCTATATTACTTAGTTTGGTTTTGGTAAATTTTATCTCGTCTAGTATCTTAGAGTAATAATGACCAAGGTCCTCACGCAAACCTCATTGTCTGTATGACGTCATAATTGGTATTGTTACAGCAGAGTATTAAATCATAATAACTACATCACGAAATATTATGAAGGCGTTCTGTCTGTTAACGGATGATCAATTGCAATCATCGTATAAAAGGGTAATTATGAAAATATTTTTCTTAATGTAAGATTTCCTAAGGCTATATGCAGCATTCCTTAGCTATAGGATTTTTTTCAAAGATCAGAGGTTGTAAGTGTTATATGATAAACGCATACAAATTAAATAATAAAGGATAGAATATCTATGTCAGAAAACATCGATACCTGCCTACCCCTTTAAAGAAGATAGGCGTGACGGTCACGTACATATTCGATCTAAACGGTACCCTAAAAACGAAAGTCGCACGCCCGTCCGATAAAGCCGTTAACGCTTTTCGCCATAGTTTTTTTCAACAAATATGTGAAATGCAATATTTTACACAAAGGGGAGTTTGTGGTCGTAATGATGGGCGAGTAATATTCCTCTTCCGCCCTGCATTAGGTAATGAACCATAATTGGTTTATTAAGACTCTTTGGAACACTCTTGAGTGTGAAATGCATTACGATTTAATGTCGAGTCACTTCCTGTATCTCAGGGATCGAGTGCTATTCGATATCGATTTGAGAGAATGAAAATATTGGGCTGTAGCACTTATGTATTTACTACGTTAGTATGAAAGTTTCAAATCTCTACCAGTGATTTATCGTCAAGTGCAAATTGTTTGAAATCAAAATTTATGGTCGAAGATTTGCTCGCTGATAGGCAACCTAAATCACCAGCCCGATTAAAATGACCTTCATAAAGCAACGATGCTACTTAACAGATCGAAGAACCTGCGTTGTAAGTCACGATCTCTAACAATGAAAAATACAACCAAGATTGTAGCTATGATTGATACAGCTAAGTTGTTGATGAAATGAAGGGGGAGATCGGTAATTTATGAAGTGGCTACTGTGAAGCTAGTCATAGACCTAGCAGTAACAAATCTAAGATTTCTAGGCTATATATCTCAAGCCGATTTCGGCTACATTGACTGTTTTTGTTTTCGACAACTATAGGTTACGCGTTCGCTCTGATGTGGCTAATGTAACCTATCTTGGCTGTAAAGGTTCTAGGCTATTTCTAACACTAATATGCAAAACTTTATTGAATCGGTAAATCAAGCTGGGGTAGCTCTGAAGGTGCGTCAATCTGACATACAATAACAGCCACACGGGTCGCTTGCCGCGGTTGGTCCGTGGATGGGTGACCGTCTTAAATACCAATAAGACTCCTCTGTGCCTTTTTTTTTTTTTTTCTAGTGGGAAGTCATCAAATGACCCCTCCCGCTCTGGGTGGAGCGGAAGGGAGTGTCAGACTCTTACTGACTAAAACCCACCCATGTTCCTTCCTTCGCCCTTTATGTTCCGGGGTAGCGGTAACCCTTTCGGACAATCCCGCTGACCCGGCAGGCTTCGGCCCTGAGGGGCCCCTCGAATTATGCTGACATCTCTTTGAGGCGCGCGTGGAACACTTACGCGCCGGCCGGCACGGGCCTGGTCCTGATCGGGCGGTGAGCTACCCATTGCTCTCCGCCCCTCCTCTGTGCCTGGAAAGCACGTTAAGCCGTTGGTCCCGGATGTCATTCTTGGATTCTTTGTCTGTCTGAATTAGGGTCGACAGTCGTTAGAAGCCCGATAGTCTGACAACCAGTCTTACTACCAGGGGTATCGTATTACCCAGTAATTGGGTTGAAGAGGTCAGATAGACAGTCGCTCCATGTAAAATACTGGTATCTACTGCAACTGCATCTGGATAGTCTGGAGGCAGATAATGATACCTACGATTATCATTCACATAAATCTATTAATTTTCGCTTGTAATTTTCAACAAAATCTTGACATCTGAAAAACGAATATTCTGTTTTATTTCTACTTGTCCTTAAGTGCGTTTCTAGCAGTTTAAAAGAAATCTTTTGTTCTATCCGACCTGTCGATTAAACATTTTTCTACTGCAGGAGTTCAATCAAAGTGAATAATTCGTCGAACCCCCTAGCTGCCTCTGTCGTCAGTAAAACGAGACGGTTGCTAGGCACAAGCGCGGGTGCGGGCGCGAATTAATTTCGCCACAATTACTCGGTCGCGTTACTAATTGAGACATCAAAGAGTGGCGACGGACGGTCGCCGCCATACCCTCGCACTTTGTTGTCACTGGCTGTATTTTAATGCTCGAGGATAGTTTGTGGTTTGTTTTCATGTTTGCTCTTTTGTTTCGTAGTTACCTAATCCAATTTAGAAGTTTATTTAAAACGCCTTATAAAGGAAAACTTTCATAGTTTGCAAAGCCTAATGGTTAATTAAGTATTTAACGTTTCAAAGCCTCAAAAGTGTTATACTAAATGGGTTTAACTTTTTTGTTCACGAACCGTCTAGTGAAAACATAATTATGGACATGTTAATTGCTGAAAAACAAGGAAACATGGACATTACGAGGCTATCTAATGTGCTATTCTGTTTGCTGACACACGACAAATCGTCATTACAAACAGCCACAGAACAATTAAAACGGCACTTATCCACATTTGTTAAAGCTTGCTGATAGACTTACCAACATATAGGTACGTGCCTGAGTGTAGGTGTGCTCATATTGAGTCCATTAAGGTGGTCGACGCACTGTTTGCACTGGCCGACCGACCGCAATATGGGGTCACCTGATAATGGCTGCGTAATTACGCCACCATTACAGGCCCGGCTGCATGCACAAACACCGCACTTCTTGTTACACGATCAAATGTCTCAGACGTGACTCGTTGCTACCAATACAAGCATTATCTAGATTCCAAATAAATTATTCACAAGCGCGACCGGCGGGCGCCTGCCTGTGCTCACCTCAAGGGCAAAATAACTAGCGTTCGCGACTGCGTAATATTTAATAGCTGCATCTATTTCAACGAGCTTTCAAAATCAGCCAATTCATTACTGAGTTAACACCAATAAGTTTCGAATAATACGAGACAAGATTTTCGAAAGAATCGATAAAATGAAAATTGGTGCGATCAAAAAGCCGAAAGGTGTCGGCTGGGTATTAATGGTCTCGACCACATCAATAACGACACGGGCCGCGTGTGGGAGTGTAATGTGATTCAGTTGTTTTGTCGTGAACATAATCATAGTTTACGAAATAGCACATTCACTGAACTGTTTGTTCGGCTGATGGAATTTTAAATTACATTTGTAAAGTCGAAAGTTTTAGCGATTACGACTGCGGGTAGGGAAGGTGAGCCGCGGAATGTCTGACAGCGGTGTCCGTCAAGATGTTTGCGAGGGAACAATCGATCCAGCTCTCCGTACAATTTGTGTAGTGGCAGCTCCTCCGGCAATTTGTGTCCGTCGCCTTCGCCTGCCGTTACTCGGTAAACGCTACTGGAATATTGTGCAGCCTGTGGTTGAGTTCCCACTTTTAAACGCACAGTCGTCCGGACGAGTGAGATACATGCTAATTATGGGCAATTTTCAAAATCGATCGCCGAGCTTTTGCCCTGCTTGCGGCTTCCTGCGTTCGCTCGTTCTCGAGAAAACGTAAGCAAACACTCCACTTGAAATACCTGCTTTAGACATTTATTTGCGGTTAGGTTTACTCACTACATCTAGTTGTATGTCACAGTTCCGACCCGAAGCTAGTAACAGGCTTGTTTGAAAAGCAAGGACCTATAAAATCTATCCAGAAGTGACTTACAAAAGTGAATTATGGGTGTCCGAACAGGGGCTCGCTGTAGCTACCATTTAATAAAGGTATCATCGAGGTATCGACGGTTTGATCTGATGACTGGTTGCGCAATAGCGAGCGCAGTTAGATCGAATTATCGAGCGATCGATGGCTTCTAGATTGCATCTCAATAATCCTTGTCCGAGATATCGCTCCAGATTGCGGTACGAGCGTGCGTCTAGCTACTTTCCGTCTTCCTGAATCCAGTATAATGAAAAGCTGGAACACGTTGCACGTCAAGGAGTATTCGCTGCTATTTTTGATTTAAGTTGAGTCGTGCTCTAATAATGGCATGCGTTTAGAAGGATATTAGGTATGCGTCTCGGTCGGCGATGTCGTTGAGACTGCACGCCGGTGACCGTCGGGACGCGGTAATTGATGACGTCGCGGGCAAGCGGTGTCCGCCCATTTTCCGTCAATTTTCGTCACTTGAGTGATGGTAGAGCGTCCCGCCCACGGCGGCGAGCCCGCGACCCCCGCGCGCCCCCCCGGAGAGTCCCGCGAACGGCACGCGCCGCGCTAAATTTAAATGGGATGAACTTGTAACGGGCGGCCGCCGTCAAGGAATGTAACCGGCATGATGCGTTAATCATACATTTGTGACAGTTACATTCATTCTGAGACTTCGGCGAACCACGACAAAAAATTCGACATTGAAGATTTTCTATTTGTCTCGTCATGTGTCATGTGAACGGATTTAATCTGTAACTTTTGGAAATGGTATGGGTGGTGTTCATATTTAATTAATAAATCAAAATAGTTACTCCATACGACTATATTGTGACAGCCCCAAATCTTCTGAAATAAAGAAGCCCCCTTTAGTGTCATTGTTTCCCTCGCGGTGCAAAGTCAGCTACTTATAGACAAAGCCACGTAATTTCCCCTGCAGTAAAAAAGGCCCATGGGGATATAAATAAGGTGGAGCACTTAATGAACACATAAACTGAAGAGAGGTAGTGGACCGGGAGAAAACTGGTTGCCATGGCAACGCCGATATCAAGAGAGGGACTTCATTGTTTACAACTCTGTACTCTGATGAGATTCATCGAGAGTCGAGATGACAATGAAATCTTCTATAAATACTCAGACGAAATTAAACAAAAAGAAGACTGATAAAATCATCTTCTATTGTTTCTTGAGACTAAAGAAGTGCACTTAGAAATAATTTCCGAAACTCAACCCATACAAAGGCTTGACACGGCTCTAAAGCTTGCCTACAAACATATTCACGAGCAACAGCTAATATTTGATAAATCAAGTTTACAATCCAATGTTGAAATACATAAATTATAATTTCATTACACATAATCTACACGTGTACAGTCCAATTAAAGAAGCTCATATCATAGGCGCCATTGTACAGTCGAGCACTGTACGAGTAGTCATGCAATATGTTTTTGCTGTGTTTTGACTTAAAACAATCAATAAGACAGTCGTAGCCGAGAGTCTGATGGGCCACATCATGCGATGCCTGTGCGCACGTGTTCCTTTTTATTACGCCTATTATGCTGTCAGATGAAAAAATATTAAGTATATTTAAGAGTTGCTATTGTTTTTTTTTTCATAATTGCTCGGAGGCATTGACATCGTTTTCGTGGTGTCTGGATATTTATAGGCGACGGGTTATTCAGAAAAGTTCGGCGCGTGTAAGTTTAAAAAAAAAAATTGTACTTAGAATTGAAATCTACGAGTACGAAATACACGGAAATCTTGACAAGGAACATAGAAAATGGTGTTTTGATTTGAAACGACGATTAAAGACTTGGTCTGTTGCAATTGATAGTTTATAAACAGCTGCTTGGTTTACTCTACTTTTTATTCACAGAACAAAACTGTAATCTGCATGGTTACATATAATTATAGACAATATAACCGCTTCACGTCATCCAAATAAAAAACTAAGTGTACCACTGAAATACATTGGCATAAATCTGTGTTGAAACAAACAATTGTGGGACTGCGATGCAAAGTAATTGGCGTTGATAGGCGATTTCGTAAAACTGTGGCAAGCTAGTCAGCCAGTAATTATAAGCCAACAATAACACGCTGTCAATGAGTAATTGAAGGTATCATAACGTCTTTACATAAGTTCATTATATATCGGTAATCGCGTATAAAGTGGACGTTTAATGTCGCGTGCACACTCGGTGATTTATGAAGCTGCGTGCCGCGGACGGCGCGACTGATCTGCGGGACTATCGCGAATAACCGTTGCTTTTTTTACTTTGAATCTTCACTTGAAAGATTCCGACGTCATTTTTAGAAGATGGCTTGTTTTGCTGATTTAGTAACACTGACAGATAGACAGCGTGCTTCTATTAGCACTTTGGAGTTAGTCGTTTTGATTATGGGTATTTTTTGGAGCCATTTCCCAGTTTAAACACGCGTATTTAAAACTTGAATCAAGTAGTCAGCGGTTCGCCGGCTGGAGGAAAGATTTATTGTCCTACTAGCTGCGCCCTGTGGTTTCACCCGCATAAGTTTCGATCCCGTAGGAATATCGAGATAAAAAATATCCTATATGTTAATCCTGGTTATAAACCATCTGTGTGCCAAATTTCATCCAAATCCGTTCAGTAGTTTTTGCGTGAAAGAGTAACAAACATCCATCCGTCCATCCATACAAACTTTCACGTTTATAATATTAGTAGGATTTAATTCACAACTTTCTCGAAGATAAAACATATTTTACATGTTATGTTCATACAGTCAATGCGAACAATGTCCCAGCGGTGTAGTGCGGGGACAAAGCGCGATATCACCGCGTCTGGTTGACGCAACCGCGCCGGGCATTAAATCGCGAGGCGGGGCACTCGATACAGCCGATACCGCCGTGATTTACCTAACAAATAATAAAGGAACGCATCCACCAATCGAATGGCTCTTATCGATAATTAATTCCGTTAATCCACACCCGATGTTAATTAACTCCGTGAGAACACGATACGAAAGCTGAAATCTAATTTAACGTTGATTGGTGTTGTGGATGGTAGGATAATCTAATCGGTTATCTTTACAGCTGCTATGAACACACTATAAGATGTTGAAAGTGCAGGTAATATTATCTGTTATATTTATATTGCCTCCGTGCCTCTATATTGCCTCTATATTACCTGTATATTGCTTCTCTGACTCTTAAAATACAGGTAAATGCCTAATTTGGGGGTCACCGTCTATTCTATTCTTGTACAAATTGTGATTAATAAATACATTTGAAATTTGAATTGTGTGAGACGGTTTCCTTTGATTGAGATTTTACCAAATTATATAAAGCAATACAAGCAAGTAATTATATCTAGCACCTAAGCAATAGAAGCAATTATATCTAGCATCTCTTTGTCATAATTACGTGACCTCAAGCAAGGTTTGATCTACTTACATAAAGGCGTCTAAATTTCACTATTACTGACCACTAATCGAAAAACGCTGAGGGGCAACTTCCACAAAACCTCACAAAGAGTCCTGAGGCTAAAAGTCCGAAGAGGGACTCGCGACAAGCGGCGGCGTCACGCTGCCTACACACGACGGAAACGCTCCGCTCATGCATTATTCAAAAGCCAAGGCAAATACAAATAAATAGGCACGAAATAAATACAAACAGGCTGAATGGAGCCACGGCGGTGGGCGGGGCCGCGCGACATAAATATCGCTCGGCCTGTCATAAGACCGGCGGATATCTGGCCGGGCTATTTCGGACGAGACGCCTTACCCGCTTGTCCTACGAACGTACTCGTACGAGGCGAGTTCGACTTTTATAATACCGCACTAACATTCGTGGAATTATTATCGGCAATAAATTTCGCGCTTGACAAATATCCACATAATTGTTGGGTTGATTTATCTCGTCTTTTAATCAAATATCGACGATTATAGTCATTTTATTTAATCGCGGAGCTAGACAAATCGGATATTGATAAGGAATGTGGTTTTTAATCGTTTTGAAATAAATAATAACAATTTATTTATACTTGAGAATAAATTATTATAACAGAAGCAGTATTATTTAAGTCCAACTAAGCTTTTCCTTTTTTAAATCAAGACTTTCGGTGTCACTGTTTGGCCAGTAGTCTAAAAAGGAAAGCAATTGGATTTTCTCGACAAAAGCTAAGCTTAAAATTGAAAGTACTTGAGATTCTACATCAAACTACGAGAGTTTTCTTATTGATCTCTACTGATAATCTCTCTCTATTGATACTTGTCGATATCTTTAAAAAAACTGGGCATTCTGGATAAATACCACATAATAGTGTTCATAGTAGTTTCTAATTATAATGTATATATAGCTTTAACTTTGAGCAGTGGTGGCCCCGCTAACGTGTCGTAGGAGGTGGGTTTGAACCCGCACATTACTTCGTGTATTTTATTTCTTCATCACTACTCTTAAGCCGTTGAAGGAACACATCGTGAGGAAGCCGGCATCTCCTAGAACCAAAAATTCTTAGACATTTGACATCCATCAACCCGCACTGGGCTCGCGTGGTGGATTGCGACATTTGCGACCCACTCAATCTCACAGAGATGAGGCCTGTGTCCCAGCAGTGGGAACGTTATGGACTGATTAAGCATTTTAACATTTTAGTAAATAGTTTGCATGCCGTTGTGGCTGCAGCTTAGTAACCGTGTCGTAGCAGTGGCGTAGTCGCGACGTGGCAGTGGTGTAGTGTACGGTTAGATTCTGTTTATAATGCAAAGTAAAGAAACTTAATTTAAATGTTTCATCCATCAGCTCATTACCAACATGATCAATATGTAGATATACCGAGAAAACGAATAAAAAATATTTGCAAAGTCAACCGCATGGTCATCAAGTTAGAGGTTGCAATTTAACAAAATTAAACCATAAACTCAGTAAATAATAATATGGCCTATACGCTGTACCATCAGCATTGCTCATCAGCAATTTCTTGACTATTCCCGGCACGAAGTCACACATGTTCAATATCGGTTCGATAACAGCTTTTTAATTTTACGAAATTATATTGTTTTAATGGAGAACAGGATTGTTTAATCAGTCGCAGCTGCTTATGTCACACTGGGTTATTACGCGGACGGGAGAGAGGTTATTATGTATGCAATATTTATCTTGGGCATGCGTGCACGCAGTGCTGGGTACGCGAGTTTACGCGACGTGCGCCGATCGCGACTCGTCCACTCTCCGCCTTAAATTACGTGCAATTTATTGCTCAAGGGCCACATTGAATTATCGTATAATAATTTACAAACAATTATTTCATCAAAACTATAATGACGGTCACAAGTTAAAATCTCAATGCGTACGTTGATGACGTCACGTACATGATCAGTTGATCACGTCATAGGTTCTTGTGCAAGCTGCGTCATCATTAAGTCTATCTTTTTAGAAAAAAATAGGACCACATTTTTTGAGTAGGACATAGGTATTATATATCTATCTATCTATACTAATAGATAATAGAGCTGATGAGTTTGTTTCTGTTTTTGTTTGTGTGAACGCGCTAATCTCTGGAAGTCGGATTTGAAAAAAATATTTTTGCATTTGATAGCTTAGTTTTTGAGGAAGTCTACAGGCTATATTAACATCACGCTAGGCCTTTGAGCCAAGCAAAAAAAAAGTCAGAAACAACGCTAAGCGAAAACAAAGTAATATCGCGGAAAGGCGATGCGATGCGACGGGGTAGGTCGGGGAACAAGAAATTTTACGCGGACTAAGTTGCAGGCATAATACATGTTATGGCTTAACCCATTGGAGCCTAGATTCAGGCAGCCAACGAAATGGCAAGTTCAGAGCTTTCATGGGTTTTATAACTACTTAATGAAGATTCAATTTTATAAAACCTTGTCGCTTGTCTGACATTTAGTAGCCACTAAAAGTCAAACAGATTATGTTGAAGTAGGGTGCTATACAGTGTAAAATATATCCTTTGACGTTTTTAATGCACGTTGGTATCTTAAAATGTGCATGTCGTTTTTGATGATGCAATCAAGTGTACCTGCGTAGCTTAATTTAATACGCAAGATATTAAAATTTTAATGCCCTTAAATTCAAGATATTCATCACTATTTACAAGAGCAAAACAATTTCAGCAAAAAATTAAAACAAAAACCAATTTTGTGGTTCTTTAACGTTGACTAATGGAATATAATTGGCAGGTAATTTGCGGAATATAAAATTTTAATTGAAACCCTGAGTCAATTTCGCTATATCCCGGTAAAAAGCTCAGCGTCGCGTCGCCCACTTGTCCGCTGCTCGTAAATTGCGCGAATCGCCATAAATTGCATAAAATCGCCAATTACAAGGATAATGTCGGGAGCGAGGGCGGCGGCGCAGGCGCTGCGCTCCGCCGCGAACACGCGCTTGCGATCTTACGACGTGCCAAAACCAACTCAATCCACTACCTCTTTAGGCTCGGATAGATCGCCACAATAATGCAATAATTAGGGTTCTCTGATCGCGTAACGGAATTAATCCGTTGATGTTGTGCGTCACGTGTCCTGTAAAGGCGGGTCGATAGCTAAATTTATTTTCAACCTCGCTTCGTGATTGAACTTTTTTGTTCGATGTTTTTAACGTTCGGAGCCCGTCCTCGGATGATCCTTGGTAACTAACATAATTTGGGTTGAGATCACAGCTTTTGATAAGGTTTGTTTTGATAAAGAAAGTTATTTTTTTCATAGGAATAAGAGCAGCACAGATTCAGTTTACTGTGATCCTGTATTTGTGGAGTAATTTTTGGAACTTTTGGAAGTTCCAAAAATTACGATCGCTTAAGACACATGTACATGTCACAATTAGTTATGGTCCAAAAGTATCATTAGGTACTGTCGAATTTATAGCGAAATCCTTTAAAACTGAACTCAACTTTTCCTTTTTCCCCACAAAAGGCTAGACAGTGCGTTTAAGCGTGATCTAGTGAGGCTGCAGGTCGGGTGCGCACGCGGTGACGGAGTAATGGACAGCTCACGAGCGCGCCATTACGAACCGTCCGGCTGCCCACTGCCGCATGAGCATCCTAGATGTGAGCTGGGAAGAGGTTTTACTGAAAGGAGAGAGAGTTGTTTAGATCAAGTTACAGCAGGATTCTTACGGGTCCTGTAATATATGTCATGAAAATAGTTCTGTAATAGGCCTTCCATCAAAATAATAAGCTGATGTTATCAGTTTCAGTTCAGGTTTTCCCAAAGTACCTGTTCTCTGCAGTAGGTAGGTTACTTATTTAAGAAAAAGGATTCAAGTTGAGACATTTGTTATCAAATATCGAATATTTAAAACTCGGTTTAAGGAAAACGTATTTGCTAAAATACTCTCCGCCCCCGCCTCCTCCCTCCTCCGCTTTTTCCTTACATGGTTTTCTCCGTTTAAAGATGTTATGCTTTCCTTATTCGGGAAAGTAACATGGATCTTCCATCGCATACTTCTTAGAGAAAACTCACTAATTAATAACATCGTATTAAATACCAACATCACTAGTCTTTCTCTGTCAAGATCAGATAAATATATTTACCAAGTTCTTGTTGTGAAAAACGGAATATCAAAATAAAATATTATGTACTAAAAAAATATTTAATTTTCTTCTATACAAACCTTGTCCTGACAATAAAAAAACAAAAAAAAAAAGAATTATCCAATTTGGTGCAGTCGATCGGAGGTTATGCGCGTACATACAATACATTTTTATTTATATAGAATTGTGCCCACAAAAGCTTTAAAAGATGGCATGAAAGCTTTTAAAGGAAGACTAATTTATCTACCTTCCCACATAGTATACATACACAAGTATATGACTACGTTCGTGTATTTAAGCAATCAGTAATTCCGAGATGGCTGACCTATTCGACCGCTGTTATCTTAATCCGCAGCGTTAAATACATAATGATGGCAATTTAGTCTTAAAATTTTAGCACGAAAATCTCATCAAGTCTGGAATAATATTGTCCTTTAAAACACGAAGTCCTTTGCGGACGGGATCGCCCGAATAAAAGGCGGTGTTATTATGTTGGTAAAACAAAATTCCCCATAATGGCCTCATTATGTGGCGAAAATTGCCCGAGAGCTTTTTTGTGTGGTAATATAAATGTATTTGTAATAGCTTTTAGAAATATTGCGAAGAAGCGGGTCAGGAATCAGGCGGCGTCTGATTACCGAAACTTAATTTATTTTCATCTTTATAAAAAAAACTATAAAAATTGTCCGCGGCGGCGTGGGAAACGACCCTGTCGCCGGCGGCCCCCATTACGTCATTATTTTCTATATTAGATTGTATATTAAATGGAAGATTAATAGGAAATCGATACGCTTAATGATCTAGCCGTGTGTTTAAAATTATCTCGGGTACATGGGAGTTCAGTTTCTACGGACGTATCGACTTTGCGTCGTAACAATTTAGGAATGATCGCGATGTAATGAGAAATTGTAACCATTGGCAGTATGTGGGTAATGTTCCAAATACATTTTTAATTTGTAAAATGTTGTTATTTCTCACGGTTTTTCTGGCTTTTGATGTGGTCTACTAAGCTTTAAACGGATTGATCGTGTGGTCATTTGCATTTGTAATTTTTACCTCGTGTGAGTTCGTTTATGGCCTGTGTTGGATGGTGCGCTTCCTAGTTTTTTGAGGTACTCGATTGTAGCAGAATACCTACTACTTAATGAACCGGATCTGTCGCAGTCAAAAATCAAAATCAAAAGTCATTTATTCAAATTAGGCCGAGAATCAGCACTTTTCGAACGTCAAAATTACCAAAGACAGTCCCCCCAAAACGCCCGCCCTTCACCACTTCCTAGTGCTTTCGCTCGGAAGTAGAAGTGGCGCAACAAACTCCCCAGCAGCAGAGCTGTCTGCAGCACTGCATACAGCTGTCTGCAGCACTGCAGCAGTATCTGAGTTACTGCGACGGTCATTTTAGAGACCCAAAAACGGATACGTACGACCTGCATACGACCTTTATTACGACGTGCCTTTTAAAAGGCCACCGCTTCCTAGCTTTCCTGGAATAAAATATTTCAGCGACATCTGGGTTAAACGCCTGTACCAATACATAGACGCGAGAAAATACTCAGCAGGACATCACACCACATCACATTACACAAATAAAATACAATTCCGCAAATTATCTTTAATCACGGACCGGATAAGCTTTCCTGCAACCGTCACCGCACAGTTCGCGTTAACAACAAGTTGATTTACAGCACAGTAATAAAATAACCAATCAATGATAATAACGAAGACGCGGAGTGCGCGCCAATTGGTCCTAATAAAGTCGGTGAATGTTAATGAATCGCTTTTCGGTCCGTTGTGAGATGTGTCATAAAACGAGCCACTGGGTTGGATGTCGCGGGTGCTCCGCCGCGGGGGGCCGAGGGGAGGCCTAATTGATTTGTGCCCCAGGCCACAATCAAAACAGATCGTATTTTATAAGACGTATCCTCGAGTGAGGGCGAGGGTGAATGAGTGGAGTGGGCTCAGTGGACGGGTTTGGGGAGTGTGGGTTCGATTCTGACACGGACAGTTTTAGTTGCTCGAAAATCTAAACTTCAAAATTAATTTCTTCATTAGATAACTAATTTTCCAATTATTTTATTACCAAAATAACTTAGAATGGGTGTTTTTAATCGTTTATATTTTTTATTCTTGTCTGTATAAAAATGTCACTCGCTTTCATAACGGAAGAAAACAAAGTTGCAAAGATAAACTGGCTGATGCAAAAGCGATTTTTTATGTAAATTTTAAATTGACATGTTACATTAAATCAATCGAGCTTGTTCAATCTAAACTACTATACTTATTTTACAATTTTAATTCAGACATGAATATGGAGCGTGATCTGTTTCTTTATGAAAAGATGTACATTGATATCTAAAAACTCTAGAAAGGTTTATAAAGAAAGATAAGATAATGAAAAGAGAATGCAAGATGCTAAAATAATGTATATCTTTGAACTTCAAGGTCATAGTTTTTCAAGTATCAAAACATCACCGCTTAAAACAAAAGCAAAACCTAAAAATAATTGCGAGTCATCATCAAGGCTAAAAACAAAACACTAAATAAAACAAAAAAAAAACGCCCAAAAAAGAAGTGAAGCTACCAAAAGTCGAGCTGTTGCAAATTCTAATGTGTTCAGTGATCAAACACAAGAAAATCAAATGATCATTTGATAAATAGTCCCCGGGGGTGGTGCGCGTTGTCGCTCTCGTAATGCGGTCAACTAACCCCGCACCCTGGCTCCTGCTCCCCAGGCTTGGTGGGAACTGCACCATGAGAAATTATCACCGCTTTCGATACGGTACTTGCTTTTATAATTCTGTTTGACTTTGTTTTGCATATGACAGATTGAAAAATTGTTTACAGACTTTTAACTTTTTGGGGTAGGTAGGTATTAAATTAGACAGAAGCAGAAGTGTAACTCTTTGCTTTTATTTTTAAAGCATTTCACATTTTTATTTCTATTTTATGTTTCGTGTTTCATGAACTATATTGCCAAATATATCTTATTCTTTCGTTCTTTACCTATATTGTTACCTTAAAACATATTTTAAAATACCTAATACACTTGATCAATACTACGTCATCACATAGTAAAAATATACTTAATTAAACAAAGGTTAACTCTACAGTTTCAGCTAAAAAAACCTACACTAAAAATTGCAGTACCTGAAATACAAAACTCCGCTCTCAAATCACAAACAAAAAAAAATCATGTGACACGTAACAGCAAACACAATAGTCCACAAGCTATTTCCTAGTATGAAACAGTTTGCCGGGCCGTGTGGGCAGTAAATAGATCGTGCGACAAGCATTAATCAAGCTGCGCCTGATTCGAACCGACAACTCCTCTCTCGTGCAATAAATCTCCGAGGCAACTGCATTGCGGTACGAACGCGTTGAAAAATTGCCGATTCAAATAAACATGCCAGCATGATTGCGTACTGTGAAATATGTTTAGGTAGACCATTAGTGTGTGGTGTCGCCATTCGATTGTATTCGGTAGGCTGGTTTGTGGCCATTTCCCTTTGATCTGGTAATGAAATTGAAACGGTGTGAAATGCTAGAGGTTTGCGGGTTTCGGCCCACACAGGTGTTTGGTCGGAAATACAGATTGAATCATTTGCCAGGTTCATTGGCGAAGTGACATGGACGTGGACTTTAGTTGGATCGATAAAAGTTTATAAATTTCACACTTACCTATTGTCAAAGTTTTGTATGAGATAATATTTACATAGTTGACACAAAAGTTCATAGTTTCAGTAAAGCGCATTTTGTAGACGTTCGTTTCGTGCGAATAATAACATAAGAAAACAAAGGTCCTGATTATCAGTTCAGTAAAGACTGCTCCAATAATTTGACACAGGAAGACCACCTCACTGGCCAAGTCGGCTGGTGACAGCTGACGAAACTATCTCATACTTCTCTGTCACCGCTGCGCCGACCGGTTGGAATATTTGGGCTGCCGACGAAGAAAAAGTACACATTGAACACAGACTATTCAAGTAATGTAAAAAGAAACTGTATTATCTATTACTAAATATAGCCCTTAGCGAGTCGCGTCCAAGCACACGTGCACACAAAGAATGCGCTACATGCGCCCACGCAACCACATTGTATGCAAATCGTGGGTCGCAGGTCGCCATTCGCGGCGTATGTTCCGACCACGATCGGTGTGGTCATTGTTTTTTTTTTTCGAACCCTTATTGGTCCATTCTTGAGGCATAAGTATTTATTTTATCGGGCTTGAAATTAATTTTGAATTTGAAAGAGTAGGTACCTACCTTCTTTGAATCTTGGGAGGTTTTATTTTGGAACTCGGGAGTATTTAAAGAATTTCAGCCGTATATGTTACTTCTTGGTATATGTAGCATAGATTAGCCTTGTTAAGTTAATGAGCGATTTGATAATCGGGTAGTAATAATTAAATCAAAGAAGCGTTACAAAAACATAATTATTATAACTATGCATATTTTATGTGCTAAACTTAATACGATCGTAAATAAATAGTAGCTGGTTAGTGGCTTCTTGCTAGTTAGAACTTAGAACCAAACCTGTAATATCGATAGTTTATTTTATGCTGTTCAGTTCTCAGTTTCTCACAAGCTCTTCGAATAGGTATTTTAATTACATATACAGGGTCGCAGGGACATCGACGAGCACACTGTAACCATAAATTCCTCACATGATTCTAACGCCCCTTAGCTAAAATTTTGCGCCGGTTATTTAAAAAAAATGGGTTTCCATACATGTTAACTGCATATTTATTTCACTTTTCTAACAAACAGCTGATATTTTGTTTGATAACTGGCGAGAAATATCAACGCTAAGGAGTCTGTATTCCAGGAATTTTCCAATTAAAATGGGACAAATTAATGTATGGACTATCGGTCTACAACTTTTTCTTTGTTCTGGGAATTGTAAATAGGTGAGATTTGAACCGAAAATAGATATTAGTTTGCAGGAAAAAAAAAATAGTAACCAACAGCCTGAACTGCTGTTTGGTCCAATCAGTTAACTTATCTAACCATTGATCCTAAAATCTCTCTCCAGTTTTGCTATTTTTACAAACAGAGAATTCCTAACTCTCTATTTACCATAACGAAACCGAACCGAACGTTACAATTTTCGTGTGTATTAAAAAATAGACAGCCGTGTGTGGTGCAAAGAGCATGAATGGCCGACATTCTGCCGCGTCATGACGTGAATGCCATTGTGTCTCGAAATCACGACGAAACACGACAACGACACGACATATGTGCCGTGACACGAGCCTAATTGTGAATGAATAGGGGTCAGAGATCGACTCGGTTCGGCATCGGTATCGATACCTATTTCCTGTTATGAATATCATTTTCTTAAGTTACATTCGATCGACTATGTTCGTTTGACGTGACATCTTACATCCTGGGTTTCAAGGACGTGTTTGCATGTGCGTGTTTGCCAATACTTACCTAATTATCATACTTAGGTGTACCGTAATAATTCTTTTAAAATATTAAGTGTAACGAGATACTTATAATAACTGAAAGGGTGGCTACACTAGAATTAAAGATAAACGCAGCGCATACTTAGTGTTGAGGATGTTATTAGCAGTAACTTATCCTTACAGCTTCACTTTTCCAGGTTACAGTTTTAATTTCTAATTATTAGTATGTAGTCGAACGGTGTATTTAAAAAAAATACATACCTAGTCATAGTTATCTTCGGACTACTCGTGTAGAATTTTATTATTATGTAAAGGTGCTAGCACCACTTGACCCATCCCAAATTATTTAAATAGGAAACTCAATTAGAAGGCCACAGTACGCGATTCCCGCTTCAGATAGAGCCCACATGTAATTAACTTGGGAACTTTCCTTAGCTTCTCCTATAATAGTCGTAAGTTTTCGACATTTTAACGGTCACTTTAGAATAGGGGACGCTTTATTATTATTCATTTTGATAGCTGTGAAATCATAGGCGTAGCAAAGAGGGGGTTATGTGGCCCTTAAATGCTGGCCATCTTAGAGACCTAACTGAAAAGAGAACTGAAAAAGTCATAACATTTGACAATAACTTGATCTCCATAAATCTCTACAATTTTTCCTCCCTGTCTAAAAATATAAAATCATGGTCATCGTTCAAAAAAACGCGACAGCATTCCCCGAGTCGATTCACCACCTCAGATCACATCTAGATATCTGGCCTCAAATGAGCGATGCCTGGCAGCGGTGAGCTAATCCTTATAAGCCAGATAGAACAATATACCCGAGTCCTGCCGTCCAGAAATTTACTGTCCATAATTACAGGGTTGGGCCAGTTAATTGCAGCCGGGCTGGCCGCTCGCTTTTTTTCACTAAATAAAAATTGACTAATATTCATAATAAATAATGAACTCTCCGTTCTCAGGATTACGCTATGTAGATATTCGAGCGATTAATATTTTTTCGAGGTTTAATCGAATGATCGCGACTGGGCAGCGATATTTTTTCATGAAAGATTTTGCTGTCTGCAAAAGTCAGATTTGAGTTTTTTTCTTACTTAAAATGTTTTAGTTTTGTATTTTCCACGGATTTTTTTTTGTCCTCTAAAAATAAATGGTAAGTTAAATGTGATAAACGTACTTAATTTTTAATGAACGTAAGGTTTTTTTTCTAAAATCTCTCTTTCCTTCGTGGTTTGTCTGACGTCATGTGTGAGAATTAACTTATCACGTCCACGTTCCCCGAAAAGGATTTTGACCCATTTGAACACCACGTCACGTCTTCAGTTATTTCAAGGGGACCGTCTGATGAGTCTGTCTGATGTCGCTCAAAATATTCATCTGAATATCAAAATCACTGAAATTAACTGTATCACTGTTTTTGGAACCATACATTATTATTATATCTCATGAGTATTATGGATGCTGCTGCAAGAATCAAACATCAATCTGGTAAACAGTCACATATTTCATTGATCCCTATCCTAATCGGTCGCCAACGTCGTTTATTTTTATAACAATTATCTTTATTTCAATAAAAAACCGAAACGAATAAATTTTCCTTATAACAGCAGATTTATCACACGACCTATTGATGGGATGCATTTTGGTAAATATATCATAATTTAGGGAACGAGGCAAAAACTCGTTCACCTCATGCATGTTGCTTGTTGCTTTAGGCTCTTCTTATAATTGTGGGGTTTCACCCAAAACCCCTCAATTATAAAATAATAGCAGATGTGGATCATAGTAATAACAATTATTATCACGCTCGCTTGCTATCATTATGGTTGAAATATGACCGATGCCTTCGTATGCAAACTTGAGAATTTTGCCGCGTTCTGCGATCAATCCGCAGTGCGCCCGCGCCGCCGGACTGTCTCACTTATCATATACCAACTAGTTTGGTAAACTTGTTGCAGCAGCTTTTTTATTGTTTTGTTCGAAGTAGGTAGTACACAGGGTGATAAGAATCATGTTATAGAAGAATCTTGGGTGAATAAATTGAAAAATTGTTTGCAGCTAGTTGCAATCTTAATCTAAATGGCTCTTGCTATTAGTCAATAAAAATTAACGGTATCGTTTTTAAATAGTGTCGATTAGATACTGTAGGCAACTAGTAAAGATAAAAAATTAGAGAACGACCCAGGTTACTAGACTGAAGAAAGAACACGTCGTTACTCGAAGACACCACAAATTACTATAATTTTTTGAATTTACAATAATTACCAACTTGACATACAAAATTCAAACGTTGCCGTTGTATCGTATAAGTAGGTAGTAACAAATGTATATAATTGCTTTCGTATCCAAATCGCAGCGCAAAATGGCTGCCTAAAAGCATTAAAAATTTTTGACCGACTGACTTAATAGATGAATGCGGAACATTATACGGTCCGTTCACTGTAGATAATTATATGTTGAAATCGCGGTATATTTGACCGTACATAATAATGTTAACTTGTAATGCGCCGATTATTCAAATTCTCGAACAAGTGGCTTACCACGCCTCTTTGCAATCGCAATCTTAATAAAGACTTCCTAGGTGCACAGCTAACTTATTTTATTTTTATGAAATATCGTACGTCGCGTGTAGCTTTAATTAAAGATAGCGTTTAATTAAAAGCTCCACAGATGAACGTCAGATGGAAGTCGTGTCGACTTCACAGGAATTTGTTTAATGAAAGCGCTCATGTATTTTAAAACTATATTTTGTTCTGTGATGTTTCAAGCGATTATATGGCTATTTCTTTCAATTTGTTTTCTGAAATAGCTGTCGTAAATCACAATAATAGGAAACATTTGATATATAATCTTCTGGCTCTTACCTAGCTGTTCTCATCTGCATGGAATTAAATTACATGCAATTTTCACAACTAACACTTTATTGCACTCTAACTACTATTCTCAAAAACAATAACCACCACCTCTGTATATGCAAATCTCGTTAAGATTCAATAATTACAAAGCTATTCATATAATGTAATGGACAAGTATTACTATAATAAACTTGTGCATTAGTGCCAACAATGTATAAAACGCTGGTGGTCACCGCATCAATGATAGTGATGGAGTAGACAACCCTAGAATGCGGATTGCAGCTAGGCATGCGCGCGCGCAGTCGTCCGCACAGCGCGGTGGGCCGCGTGCGCCGCTCGCTATGCGCCCGTCATTACATCGGCAGCCCCGCCGATTAATCATTGCTCCTCTACCGGATAATTCGGCGGTTGATTTAGTGAAAAACAACATGTTATTACGGGATAAATCTCTATCTAGAAAAGCTAAGAAGGCCTAAGCGCTCGACTGATTTATTGCGCCCGCGGCCATCGCCGAGTTGCGTTTGATTTGTGATTCTCAGACAACTTTGTTGTTTTCATCTTTAGTTGAATTTTAATTAATGGTTCACAAATTATACGGTTTAGTGTGTAATTATACTTTATTGTATCACTGATTATTGCTTTTTCGATTGTACGTTTGAAAAATATCCTCGCGGTTGGGTGAAAAAACCGAAATTATATCATAGAGATTACAATGATATCGATAGACGGAGATATATCTAGATGATTTATTGCTTACCAGTCAATACTGGTATTCGGTATGATAAAAAAATAGAACAAGTTCATTGCCTTTGTGGCAATGTTTTTTATATCACTATGTGGAACATTACTGCAAAACATCAGTCATGATCATTTTGTTTTCTATTTTGGTAAAAGTATTCAAAAACTGTACAACTTACCACTGTTTACATGAAACTAAACAATAATCGTCTGATACAATATCATGATAGGTATGATACGGTACCAAAATATCGTAGGGCTACGAATATGTGCTACGAATTTTCGTAGCACCCGACAATTAAACATTATTTATTGTCATTCGAGTATTATCATATTATAAAATTACATAGGGCTAAACATAATCACACTTCACTGTGTTCAGTAGATGAATAAGTATTATCTAATTGAGCAGGTACCTAACAAATAGACAAAAAATTGTTTGCCTACGAATATGACCTACGAACTTTCGTAGCACACGGCACTAACCTTTACATTATTTCTCTAGCATTTTTGAGTTAACATTTTTTGTTATATGTATGGATGGTATGAATGTAGCTCATAATAATCTCAATTTCTAATACTTACTTGAGTAGATTGGGAATAGTCTCCATACTTATGCCCTACGAAAATTCGTATATAACCGAAAATAGTAATTTTGCATAGTATGTTAGCATATTTTAGTTAAAAATCCCAGTTCGTTTAGACCTCTATGTTAAAATGAGCTCTACGGTCACTAATGAGAAAGAATTACTTCTTCTGTTATAGCTTGCCTAATAGATGAGGGGCTAAGTAGATTTGGGTTTTGTTGTACTCTGCCAAAGAAATCCCAATTCCAACATAAGTGTTCCGCCATATTCGGTAGATATAGATGTGTGTACATACGGTGCGTAAAGCCGAGGTCCGGCGACTTACCCTTTGGTATCGGCGCTCGTAATGCTCGGCGAAGATAATATCTTGATTTATTGCGGCTATCGACCTCCCCCCCTGCCCCCATCCCACCTCCCGCTACACACCTCGACCCTCCTCTAAACTCACCTGATTTGCCTTCTTTAAAACTTCACAGTGATGGCTAATTGGAATGCGTGTCAGATAAGGAAATGCTATAACGCTCAATAATTAATAAATCTATCGCGGATCATCTCGGCGTTTAGAGGCGTATTCCGTTGCGGGAAATTAATGAAGTCTTCCGCGGAGTGTTTCGCGGTTTAATAGCGGCCATTAATTTTATCTCAACAACGGACATCGCCCATGTTCTGGCTATAAGCGTCTCTCCTATTCGCAATGCGCGCTGTTTTAATAATATCGTACCTGTTATAACTCCGTTTCGTTATTCGATTTTATCGATCTAATCTCTAAAATCAAATTAATCTGGAACAAAATGTTTGGGCAAAGATTTTTGAAAAACTTATTCACTCGAATATGTTTTAATCTTCAATTAATATTGCCAGAGGAAGACTCTTTTGATTAATTTCTAAGCTTTTTAATTATGAATCGCGTATAAAAATACGTATCTTTATTCTATTATCTTATTACTAAGATAATTTAATACATATTTATAAGCACGCCTAAAATAGAGAAAGTAGTTTTCTAAAAGACTACGGCCATGAAATATGAATTCTCGATTAAGTTTTCAATTAACAACCGCTATTATTTCTTTATACGTTGCGGTTATCTCTTTTTATAATTGGAAAAATTCATCTCGAGCGTCGTGTGCGCAACTGAGCAACTCTCACATGGCTCACATGGAACGCGTTCACGGACTGCGCACTTATATGGTAATCGGTGCTTTGTCAGTGTCTCAGCGCATGATCGTGTTTCATCTCGACCGCTCCGTATGATACTCTGCAACTTAGCTGTACATACTTATGCTCCATCCTTGCGAACTTACTACCGACCTCAAAGAAAGTATTTCATCTGCCAAACAATATGACGATGGCACAAGCAGTGAACGGATTTAAGAGGCTCTTCCGAGCAATGCTAAATCTTTAAGCGCGGCGTAAGTATTCAATAAAATATTCTCCAGTCATAAAGTGAAGCGCGGCGCAACGAGCGGCATTCATCACAAAAAACGCCAAGTAGAAGCTTCGACAAGCTCACAAAAGCTCGTAAAAGCTCTCGACTATTATGTAGTTATTGTTACAGGGTGGAAACACCATTATTACACGGGTTGGCCGGTTTATTTTGTTGTTTGGCACGTCGTGGCGTGGCGCTGGTGTCGGCTCGCGCCGGGCTCTGCTCGCGTCACGATACATGCACTTCATATATGGAATACCTGTATTTTATTTAATGATATTGTTCATATTACTTGGCCCGAAAAAACACGGGAAATTAAACCGATACGGAACCTCAAACTTCACCCTGAACAGAAATGAGAGCTGCACGTGTACCGTAATCAGATCAAAGCAACCTAACTCCATTCAAACATTAATATTTCAGGTACTTACTCGAATACTTACCTAAAGGTACCTATCGAAACGTATTACAATTTGTTATCTCAATAAAATCGAGTGCAGCATTCAACAAATTTCAACATTTCAAAACACAATATCCCCTTTAGACTTAATCCTATTATGTTCGTAAACAGTGTCAAGGACTGACGTATATCGTCAAGTGAACATCTCACACCGCGACAGACATTGTCCCGGGACTCTGTTCCCAACGGATCAGCGGAAACATTTTGAATACCTTTATTCCGGGATTACGCGAAATTTTGCATAGGAAACTGTCGTCCGATGTCCCGGCATTGAAAGATGAATGAATCTGTGTGAATGGAGATAATCCTGGCCCGTCAACAATACGGTGCACTCAAAAGACCAAATCACACGTGTTGTCAATGAAATGTTCAACGTTCTACATATCTGTGTGTATTAGATTATCTTTGGTTATGCTTTGTTGATATTTAGCGTAAAATATTGCACCTTTTAACAATGGAACTTTATAAACGCAGTAGGTAGATTCTATTCTTCGTGCATAAAAAATATGTGACACGGATCGTAATGATATCAACACGACCTGTAGTAATATTTTTATTTTAATGACTGAATCTTTTATTACTAACTACTTTAGAAATGTTTAAAAAAACATTGTTAAATTACTATGCTAAACTCCCAATTACGATAAAAATGAGTGAAAAATATATACAACTATCCTTTATACAACATTTTTTACTGTACAAAATTCAAATCAAACCCGTTTATATGCAGTGTCCTTATACATTTGGTATAATAGTTAAATCCAACCGTTATCTGTGGCCGATGTTCAGCGGAAGTTGGTGTAAGATTGCAACCGGAAACGTAGCACCCCTTCTATAGGCAACTGTCGTGCACTCGGGTTGCACAATACCGCGCACTCGGGCCAACATGACGGCTGTGCGTGCAAACCATTCTATAGGCTACCTATGTTGTTTCAAGCTATAGTCCAATGTATTATTTATTCAACCATTTATTAATTTGTTAGTTTATTTCTGTTTTGTGGAGTCTAAAGTAGTGTTTCGTTTTTCTTAATGGGATAGGTTAGTTTTTACTTAATCTTATAAGAAATTATTTGGTAATTCAATCCAGTTTAAAACAAAACTGATAAGTAATTCTATTGAAAATAATTAAGCAAAGGCAATGACATTATTTTCATGATTGAATTTATTTATATACAGGTGAGCAGTGGTGGCCCAGTGGTATCGGGCCCGACTTACGAATTGTAGGTCGTGAGTTGGAAACCAGGCAGGCACTTTAATTTGTGTATTTATTCTTCTATTTATCACTACTGCTCTCAAAACGGTGAAGGAAAACGTCTTGAGGAAACCGGCATGTCCTAGAGCCAAAAATTCGAAGATATGTGACATATACCAACCAGGACTGGGTCCGCCTGGTAGATTATAGCCCACTACCTCTCGAAGAGAGGAGTCCTGTGTCCCAGAAGTGGGAACATTATAGGCTGATTATGTAAGCATTTGTGAAATTTTCATCTTGAGCAATCTTCCATAACAAATGATCAAACTGGATTTCTGCGGAGTTTGTGCGAAGTCTCCATTTTAAGTGTTGATCACTTAAAATGTCCACTTTTGACAAACTTCATACCAGATTTACGTAAATAGGTAACACAGCTGGCATCTGGCCCCAGCTTCCATTACCTACATTGTACAACAATATACACCATTTCATTTTGGCACATTATAAATAGAGCCCAGAACAATGCAAAATATAATAATGAAAAGTATTACTTGTTTCGTGATTGTAATCCGATACGTTCGGGTCCTAGGGCGGCGCTGGGCGGATCGAGGGCGGCCTGACATGCGCACGCGACGAAGTGCGTTACATAATGAGAATGTGCCAATACAAAGAAAGTGTGTGCACACTAAGCATGTATTTTTGTATGTAGTATTAGTTAGAAAGTTTGAATAGTAACTTAGTGATCTAATAAATTAATACAATAATAACTGACACGTTTGCCAAATCGATTTTCTTCCTTGCCATCATATTTTCTAATTGATAATTCCGATACTTACCATAAACATAGCTTAATCAGCCTATGATGTTCCCACTGTTGGGACACAAGCCTCCTCTCTGTCTACCACAGTTCTCAGTGCGGGTTGGTAGATGTCACACGTATTCGAATTTTTGCTTGGAGGTTCATGCCGGTTATGTGTTTTCGATACTTACACGGACAAACATAAAAGATCTGTACAAGATATTGCACCTATTAAGTATATCCACACAAAACTTCCTAGATCAAAGATACGAAGCTGGCAATAACAAGACTTTTGTAACACACACCAACAAAAATAATCAAGCCAAACAAACAACTTCCAATCAAACTCCCTTATAATCAACTCAGCGCTTCCTCCACATTCGCACTCGCACATAACCGTCAACAATAGACCGGCGCTGCGCCCGCGCTCCTTCGCGTTCGCGCCTGCGCCCAGCGTGCGCCCCGAGATTACAATAATTACGCGCACACGCCTCACCTACTCTGCTCTAATAACTATCATTTGCGCATGTTATTCTATATTCTATACAAAATGTTCGCCCTATCGCTCGGTGACATCGCTGGACCTCATTGTGAAAATCACGACAGCTGAATTGTTTAAAAATACACATATTTTTGAGTGACGTTAATGGATATACATATTTATTCAGTTACACGCTTATGTGCAAGCGGCGAGTCAGCAATTTTGCATTTAATGAACTAATTTTGTAATGTCTAATCCTCCAAGTTTAGACGATTCTTGGTTTTTGGTTTGATTTCCAACATGGCATTTACTTACCGATATTTCGGACTGGTGACCCGCCCCTGTTTTGCACGGTTTTTACGACTTGACAGAACATCGAATTTTCTTTATTATTTGTAGTTTGAATATTAATCAATTACGCGCATAAACTTTTCGGAATAAATTCTCTAAACGATGGAGAAAACCGCTTCAAAATCGAATTCGCAGTTTAGAAGAACAACGTGTTCGCACAGACGAAAAGTGACTTTAATTTTTTACTATTTATATATTTTATTATACTTCACATTCGTTTTGTATTTTGTGTCCACTAGGTTACCTATAATTTTGCGAATGTCTATGACAAACAATCCTACTTTATTTTACGCATTTAGACAATCCTCAGTTTGCGTTTCTATTAGTCAGCAGGACACGCAGGAACGTAGGCACGTAGGCACGTACACAGGGTGGCAGGCTCCTCGACGCGCAACCTGTTACATGATTGAATCGGCGAAATATTTCAACGCGGGGGGTGCTGAAATTTTTGGTCGGTTATTTTAAAAAAAATGGCTGTTCAGTTTTATTGATCGCGTAGGTACTTATTGCACTTTTCTATGAAACAGCAGATTTTTTTTTTAATAACCAACGAAAAATATCAACGCTAGAACGTCCAGAATCATATACTGAATCCATGGTAACAGGTTGTGACACCCTGCACCCTGCACCTATTATACATATCTCAGGTTAGAATCCTGGTAAGTTGTTTACGTTAAATTAGCACGAGGCTTTGCTGTCATTCCTGAATCGTCGAAGTCCCAATGCCCATTGCCTAGCTTGAACTTAACATGTAGATATTGGAATATAGTTTCAGTCTTCGGAACGTTGTTCATTCTTCCAGTTACATTGCCCCTTTCTCTCTGATAACATTTAAAGTATAGGTAGATCATTTATCAAGCATTCATCACTCATCACTGTTCATCACATAGTTTTATTTTTTGATATAATGGCTAGATAAATGCTGATGATTGACATTTATGATGCTATGCAATGCAACAGCTCTATCGATCTCTGTTGTAAGTTGTGTAGTGTTTTGTTTTAATTATTGGCAAGTATGATTTTAGACAGGCAATCATTGGCATTTCTGCAATACTAGCTTTTGCACGCAAGTGAATATCGTAAAATATCCCACGGGAACCTAGTACGGAGTCTACCGGGATTTATACCGTGGTTTTCATATAACTCCATTGGTTTACGCGGCGCACACCAGTAAAGCTACCAATTGGCATGATTTCTTCCGACATCGTCAACAATCATCGTCATATTTCAGTCAATTTACACAAAACCTTAATGAATTATCCACTTAAACCTTCCTCATGAATCATTCCGTACATTGGTGAAAATCGTATGAAAATCCGTATAGTAGTTTTTGAGTTTACCGCGTTCAGACAGACAAACGTGGCGGGGGATTTTATTTTAAAATCTATAGTGATATGAAATGAAATTGTTTACTCTGTAAATAGAATATCGGAAACACTTTTACACGTCATATTATATATTTTTTTAAATACGCTCGGCGTTTCCTATCTGACTATTCTGAGAAGAAAGGCCGAAACAAACTCAACGGTCACAGTCTCTTTTAAAGTCAGTACTGTCTTGTGTGCTGCTATCTTATTCTATTCTCTAACAAAATATTCGTTATATCGTGACGTCACATCGTTTCAACCAGGTGCGACATTGTGTCTGGTGGAACCACCAGACCGGCTAAGTTAATGGTGATGTAAAATATTATCGTGACGAAATCATGACAAGTTTTATTTGAAAAACATGAGTTATCTACTGCGTAGCTTATGTATCATAGCTACAATCGTTGGTTTACCTAACATAGTGATTTATTGATGATTAATGTTCTGCTTTAGACTTGAAGTGAGTGAAGTTTTGACAGGTTTTAAAGAGCAAAGGCTAGGAAACCGCATTTTCACAATCTCTTAAATGAAGGAAATACCTCAATCAATCAACTCAGCCTATTGCGGTCCACTGCTGGACATAGGGCTCTCCCAGGTTGCGCCACAAGCCCCTGCCCTCCTCCTTCCGCATCTAGTCCGTCCCAGCCACCTACTTTAGGTCGTCCGTCCATATAGCTGAGGAGCGTCCCACACTACGCTTGCCGATATGCTGTCTCCACTCCAGGACTCGTTTACTCCACTGGCCATCGGTCAAACCGACCGATGGAAATACCTACGTAGGCTGAATCTAAGAAACTATTACAAAACGTATTATAATAAGGAAAAAAACTCACCTATTTAGAAACACTCAATTTCCTTTTAACACAATAACTATCCATAAAATCAAATCAAATCTCGTAGAACATCTGTTACGGTATCACGTGACCATTTCGCATGATACCAACATTGTAAGGAAAGCGTATCCTGTCATAGGAGCCGTATCCGCCCCCGCCGCTGTGGGACAGTAAAAAATGGAGCAATTTTTATAATAGTCGCATGGGTTAGTATCCCGATGTTTTTTATTATGAACCGGAAACATTTATTACTTTTGGATGGTGTAAAAATTGTCTTATTATAGATATCTACGCACTGAGATACATTCTGATTCGAAGACTATTAACTATTAAATAGGTAGGTAAAGATATAGAATTTTTATTACACTTTCTTCCCATGTTGAACTAGATTAATTGTTCAATTTTAAATCTCCGAAAGGAAGGCGAACGCTGTATTAAATTTCACAAGTTCTTCCGTTGTAAATTACTATAGAAATCCGGAGCTTAAGAGGTAATCATTTCCTCTTGTCTCTGGGAAACTCTTTGCTTGTTAACGGGTACTAAGAGCCTAGTTTAAATAATGTTGTTTCCTTCTTAAACGATGCTAAGTTTCAGTGTTTAATGTAAAAAGGTGTACGGTAACCTAACTTTAACTTAACTGAAAGGAAAACATCGTGAGGAAACCGGCATGTCCTAGAACCAAAACTTCGTAGACATGTCACATATACAAATACGCACTGGGCCCGGGTGGTAGAGTACTGGCCACTCCCTCTTGAGGAGAGGAGATCTGTGTCCCAGCAGTGGGATCATTACGTATTTACGTCTGTTTATGTTAACCTAATTAACTAAGCGTGGTTAAAGTGATTCGGGCACTAACAAAGGGATGTTTTCACGTACGAGATAGTTAACTATGTATTTATAAAGTAACTCGAATATAGATTCATTTGTGATATTTTGGAGTTCTAGGCTGAAGCAATGTAGGGCACAAGTATTCTGAAAAAAGCATTTGAAACTAAGTAAATGGCCACTTAAGATTTTTCATTCTGATTAGTTTAAAAACAAACTATAAATGTTTCATATATTTTTTATAACAATAATTGTAAATCTTCCTTATTACCTTACTGAAAGGTGCAGCTAGCATAATAGGTCCGTTTTATTATGAATTATTGTAGCGTGAAAATATATTTATAACTTGAATAGCGGGGCCTCTACACTACACTAAAACAATCAGAGATTTAATTTCCCGACGCACTAAAGTGCGTAGTACATTAGTTTTGCGTGTGCGACGTAAGCCCGCCCTCGAGCCGCCCTGCGCCAGTCGCCGCCCCGGCCGTAAACAAACCGCGCAGACCGGCCCGAGCGAGAGGCAGATACCGTGCGAGCGAGACGGCAACAACACCGACACAGCACCAAGAACCCTACAATTAACATTTAGTAGGCGAGATTCGTTCGCCGCATCGATTCGTTACGAGATAATTGTTCCCCGAAATTTTCTTTGACATGGAAAAATTGTCACGCGTGTGCTAGTGACTTTGTGCTCGTGTCGTATTAGACTCGGATGGCAAAATGAACTGTGCGTACTATCAGCAGCACGGGGCGCCGCATCCGGCTCCCCATAATGTCAATAATAACTACTTCAACGAGGTAAATATTAATTTTAATATTTGGTGAAAATGCTGTGTTTGTTGGTATTACAAAGAATTTAATTTGCTTCATTATTTTTTTAAAGTAAAAATGTCTAAATATTAAATCCTGAAATAAGGAAGAACATAAAAGATTTATTTTTATTTTTCATTTGTAAGTTTATTTAAATGTATTCGAACAAAAGTTCAATCAGTATTTAACTGAAAAAATAAATGAAAACAAAAAAAGCTCACTTAAAAATCCAATTTGAAAATGCATTAAAAACTGCAAGCATTTGAAAACCTGATCCTTGAGGTAGATAAAACTATTGAAGTTAAATTAACTGTGAGCATTTTTTTAATGCTACATACCTTATTTACCTAATTACTAATGCTAATTAAAACATAAATAATAGCAATATCTTTACAAATAATGAGTCTTATTCAATAAACTTATACAAGCCGTAACTAAAACTATACCTATAATTAATTTCGCTTCACAATACTAATTACATTACCACCGCCATTTTCTAACAAAAAAGTTGCAAGCACACAGCAATTAGGCAATTTATCACAATACAATATTAATTAGCTATTTCATTGATTGTGAGACGAGTAATTTTCGTCGACGGTTCTAAAGTGCGCAAAAACTTCACGGTTGAATATTTGACAAACAAAAGACGTTCACCGAATATACCGACAAAGGCACAGTACACACAAAGGTAGAATGGGAATAAAAATATTTAATTGGTGTGATTACGTTATGATTATGGCACAAACACCTCCCGGGGTACGCCGTCGCCTCGACAATGAAACGCGAGACGCCTTTCTTTCATTGTTGTTTCTTAGCTATAACGCTATTTGTTATCCAATTGATTTTAGGCAAATATGTGAACAATAAGAGCCAATTTTTGGACGTGAAGTGTAATAATATGGTGCTAATATTGAGGGGAAACGGTGTTGGTGTTCCAAATCTGTGTGACTTTCAGTTCTGAAATAACTTATAACTGAAAATACTGCTATTTGGATAAAGAAGAATTTTTTTTAAACTTAACAACTAAGAAGGTATAATTTTTTCATATATATTAAGTAGTAGATAATACTTTAAATTATATCTAATATGAATAAGTAGATACCTAAATATAATCATTCATCTTAACGCAATTAAACAAACTTTTTTTTTTATTATTATTATTTGCTAAACATGCTGGATACTCAAAAGATATCAGATTTATATCTAAGCCTCTTCTAACAGTAAGTATTTCGGTATACATTAGTCATTGGCCGAATATATAATTAACATAATGTGGACTTAAAATGTTAAAATATATTTTGGAGTTACAAAAGCCAGTCATCGTAATTAAGCGAACGATTCACTCGCACCTACTGTTAGGAGCGGTGACCAAACAATGCGAAGGCCAATCACCTGCTATTATATTTAAATTTCATTCAATACCAAAACTGTTCCAGTAAAAAAAAATGTTTGATCGAAATAAAAATCGTTAAGAAAAAATCTTACATTTTCTTAGGACAATTATTGACAACACAGTCTACGTCGGCCACCATGTTCTTAGAAAGAATTCTTGGAACCAATCTTGCATCTCTGCTCCCGGTAATCTCCCATGATACATTTTCCTCATGCTCGGTTTCAAATCCCTCTGACACAGGCCTTCTTCCTCTTCCTGAGAGAAGGCCTGTGTTAAAGTCACACTTGGAACATTAGAAACTTATTATGTAGTTGCAAATACAAAATTAAACACGACATACGGACGCATCAAACCGCCCACTAAATAAAGTTAATCTTCTGAATTCACTCGTCAGTGACTGGACAGTGGCTTTGTAATTAAACTAGGGAGTTCGAAATGTAAGGATTTCTGCGAACTCCAGAGATCGTTGGGAAGCGGGCGACGCTGACATGGCGCGGTTGAGCAAACTCGGCACATGAGAAACTTGGTTCTCACACTAGTTCGCTAAAACGATTCTCTGAAGACGAAAATAGGAAAGGAATTAGCTACTTGACTACAATTGAACATAGACACTATCTAAAACTTATCTTATTATTCCTAACGTGCTGTACCTATTTCAGAGGATTCTTCATCTACCAAAGATTGAGCGTTCGAAGGCTTCTGAAATATGAACCACATACTTATCATCTCGGTAGACTTAAAAAACAATACAGCAAAAAACATCAAGTTTGCAAAACTTCAACGTTGATAAAAAAATTGGGTATTCTAATTTCCCTGGCTTGGCTATCTGCGGCTAGTTAGCGGGGGAGGGTCAGGGAGCGGGGTGCACACTGTTGGGTCCCGCAATTACGGGCCCCATAATTACAGGGCTGGCGGCCGCGCGGCGCCGAAACCAGCCCGCTCAGAACCATTCTCCTGGCGTAATTAAAAAAGCTCCAAATTAAATTCGCTCGTGTGTACAGCCCCGACTTATGATATTAACTTTTTTGGGACTTTCTAATTAGTTTTTTGTTTTCCTACTTTGACTGATGGGAAAATAGGAAATCAACAATGTTTTGTACAAGGGCTGGGTTTTTGTAGCGATCAGTTTCGGGTCGGTTTAATAAAATGCGAATTTGATGTTTTGTTTAACTGAATTTACATAACCTTCACGGTGGTCTTTAAAAGAATCAACATTAATTTCCTTCGCACATTTTATTACATTTTCTCGGCTGCCTCTCGTGGAAAGCGGGTAAAGGATGTCTTTATCGTAATTACAATCGATGTAATATTTTTCATAAGAGGTTAGATACAGATGAACAAATAAGTTGGCACCTACTTATTTCAAGTTTTAAAAATAAATTATATGTGTACCACATTGAATGTAAAAACTAAATCTCTTTTGTCTTTATTTTCAGGTTAGTATCGACCCCGTGACCGCAGATCACAAGGATATGAAGATATTAGTAAGTACTGCATTTGTTATTATGTTTGTTTATATATTTGTGACTTTAGCACTAACACCTCATGGGTTCTTTCATTGTATTTCATGTTCTTGAAGACTCTACACATCTTTTCCGTCGATCAACAGTAGCATACATTTTTTATTTTTGACGACTGACCTGCACAATTATCTTAACAGAATTTTGGCCCAGATCTAGGACTGTGTAGAGTCTATAACAGAAAAAGCAATTGAAACCAGTTGGTCTAATGTTACGCTTATGTTGAAACAAAACATGTGACAAAGTAACTGCTTGATAGCTTTTGTACATAATGCCCTCTGCTGATGATGCAATACGTCGATGCTTCATCGAATTCTACATTAAACATAACAAATTTTGATTGAAAGGATCCTGTATTCGTAAAACTAATGCCGCCGAGCATTGGCATTGACATTGTGTACAAGAGTGCTAATACTCGTTCCCAAATCTATTCAGTCTCTTGGCTTCTTGCATCTATAGAAGAGAAATCTAAGACACATCAATAAACCCATAAATCCAGCCGCTTATACATATTACGTAGATGATAAATTGCGCATAGATAGCGGATAATTCTAATTCATTTACCTCTTGCAATTCCTTAATGATTTCTGAGCGGTAATACCGACGACGCCTCTATTACGATTTTCCGCTATCGTCTAGTGGAATTATATCGGAACGAATATCGAATGACGAAATCGGTAATTTCGATTTGTCGTCATCGATTCGATGGACACTGTGAAATGGGTATTGTGAGCGATGAGAGCCGCGAGTAATGCATTCGACACGGGCGGTGGATGCGCGCGCGCAGGACACGTGATCCATGACAATGTTCGGCCCAAGTATTGTGGTATTTTATGCGAAAGGAGTTTTTAACTGTACCTTTTTGGAGTGTGAAATTTTAAGCCGAAGCAAGCTTAGTGAAGTTCTGTTATGGAATTTGTAAGCACGACCTATTCTTGTTAGATTTTTGAAAAAAAGCTTTATTTTTATAGTTATAGTTAAGTAAACACATAGAGAGATAAAAGCTTTTCCTATATTATATCCACAAAGAAAAACTGCTCATTCCTACTTTTTGTTATTTCTTTAAAGTTGCACACATTTCAAAAGAAGAGATCAAGCTACAGTAAGATACTGTCTGCTGATTCCATTTTGTATGTAATCATAATGCTCATGCGCATTTGAAGTAGTTCAGAGGAACTGATGTTTTATTAATTAATTGATGATTGTTTGCTGTCTGAACATAAGAACCTGTAATTTTGTAATTAATTGATCAGCATAGATTTATCTAGTACTAGACCTCGTTTCCTACTATTAAATTAATTGATTAAATGAATTATGAAGTTCGTAACTCATGTTAATTAAGTGGAATGCTTGTTTTGATATAACCGTTCTGTCATAAGAATTGAAATGGCTGAAATTAAAATTTATCAGGATATTAAAAAGAATCAGTCAATGAAGAAATAATACAATTACTGTTCTGAAAGTTGACTTAAGGTCCCGCAGCCAGAAAACCAATGAATGTGTTAAGTTCAACGCCCCCGAACCGTTTAGTTAAAATCTCCTAGGTTCACATCTTCAGCTCTTCTAAACGAATAGCATAAAGAGAAAAGTTTAGATTTTTGTATGTTTGGTTGTTACGCTGTTATACTAAAACGGATTTAGATGTTGGCACATGAGTAGACCATGACCTGGATTAGGACATAGGATACTTACATACCTACTTATGCGGGTGAAACCGCGGGGCCCAGCTAGTACATAATAATGCGATAATTATTAACAATGCAACAATAACTCCTAAGTCCATCGTCGATGATCTACGTTCATTTCAGCATCTAACCACGATTGTAATAACTAATACCTATTTGTTTTAATACAATCGCTCATAAGAATGTTCAATTGAAAAGGCTATCGTTGAACAACGCCGCACAATGAGCATTGAAGGCAATCGCAGGCGACGCCGCGGGCAGCGCCTAGCGTGTGGCCCTCTGTGCCTACTTTCATCAGTTGTATTGCTATAGCGACAGAGGTACAAACATTATGGGTATGTGTGCTTCTTTATGAAAGTTATGCATCAAAATTGTTACGTATCTGGAATAGAGCTTTTCAGTATGTATTAGGTACCTATATCGGGATTCAGTCTGAAAGGCCTGCCTATCAATCAACCTGCCTATCAACGCTCCACAGCAGAACGAAGGCCTCGCTCTGCTGTGGAGCATTGATAGGCAGGTATTATTATGTCAGAGATTTACAGGAATTGTTTATCCCTGTGATTGGACTTTTCTGAAAATGATTTAAACACGTCGATATCTATCTAGGTCTTTCGGACTGGGCTAATGTTTTCAGAGTCAAAGTGGAATTAAATCATCAGTATTTTGAATGAAACTTTGGTCCGCTAGATTTTATGAAGTGTTTTCCAATGATCCAACTTGAAATTTTAGTTTAGGTTAATTAAATAATTGTCGAGTACAGTTATCGACTTTTGTTGGCATACTTAGGTAGTATTTTCCCCGTTAGTTTCACCTTGCTTATAGTTGGCTAACTAGCGCTAACTAATTACGTCATTTGCTTTAGGTAACCCTATCACTACATTGATGGACCTCGTTGTGATGGATCTCATCAGTTTAAGTAATCAGAAAAAAAAACGATAAAAATATATACACTGGATAAACTTCTAATACTAAATAAGCTAACAAAATATTAAAATAAAAATGTAATATCTTAATCTACCTAACTAAAACTAAAATATGGCGTCGAAAAATTCCTCCGCATCGCTACCAACTGGTAATGTATCCAAGAGACTAGTGGTATTGCCACGTTGTATGGCAATGCTTAGCCTCTGGCCAAGGTAAAAGCCAGCCGGTCACGGGAACTGTCACCCAGCCTTTTGGAGAAGTAGAATATTTTCTAGTCTCAAGTGTCGTTTTCAAAATTCTCAAAACAAAGTCGTTTCAGTTCCGACTAACCTTACAAACTCGCTTACAAAACCTAGTCAGATAGGAGGAGCTTGAAAACTAATTTCCAGCCAACAGTTGACCAAATGCCAAAATTGGTGAGCACCTTCGATGAATACCAAACAGTAATCCGACCAAAGAGCCAACATCTATGAGGATACATAGGTATACCTACATACCCACCGACACTAGACAAATATCCGGAAATGTTGAAGCTCTTAAGCAAGTAGATAGGTAGACCACTATATGGGTTCGTACCCTCTATATAGTAGGTAGAGGATCGTTGCCATGTTGAAACAAGGAGCTCATTCGCGTGTTTTCCTCCTTGAATCGATTTGTTTGAATCTTCTTTGGTACCAGTAAAGAGATTAGCGAGTCTGAGTCGAAAGTTTTTGGTATTTACTTATAGTTTTATGCAATTCTGCAGCATTCATACAGTAACAGTAACATCATCCCACTTCTGGGAAAAGCTTCCAGCACTATTGTTACTTCAATCAATCAACTCAGCCTATCGCAGTCCACTGCTGGACATAGGCCTCTCCCAGGCTGCGCCACAACACTCTGTCCTCCGCCTTCCGCATCCAGTCTGTCCCAGCCACCTTCTTTAGGTCATCCGTGCATCTAGCTGTTACTTACCTACATATATTTATTTTGGCCAATTAGGTTCCTACTTACAAGAGGGTCTTTTCACTGCAATCTAGATAAAGTCCTTCTCTTTAGCTTTACGAATAATAATCATTCTGTTAGGTAAGTAGGTACAATTTTCGCTTCTTGATGATAAATATTTTTTTTATTTCTGCAGTCAGTAAAACACCTTTAAACGTCAAAAATATTTTTAAAATTAGATGAGGTCTGTGTTTCCTATCCGAATACTCTGAGAAGAAACACCGTAACAAACTCAGAGGTCACAGTCTCTTTAAAGTCCAGACATAATCTTGGTCACATCATGTAATCTTTGTGAAGGTAAATTAACTAGTTAATCCCACTATTTTCAGCTTAGTTCTTTTCTAATTAAACACTTCAAAAACAAGTAGCTTTAAGTTTCAGTGTTTTCAAATATCAAGGTGTTCAATTCAAAAGGGTTTGGTCAGTGTTTTTAAATTCAAGAGGGTTCAAAAAGACTTGCTACATTTTCAGACTAATTTTCCCACAGTCAAATATTAATTCGGGCTTCACATTTGACAGTAACTATTGTTTACAAGACAAGAACTAAGTTTGTCACAGTTCAATGAGACAATTACAGGCGATAGTCTGTAATTGTGCCACTGGCTCGCAACTCGCAACAATTACCAAGTGTGGCCATTACTGGAGACAGCCCTTTTGATATTCCTGACTGTATGTCAAGACACAGCTGTCTGTATTGTCAGCTCGTAAATGTTTTTGGAAAACTTGTCTCTGTCTATCTATGTTGTCATTGTTTGATTTGTGGATAGGTTTATACCCTTTTCATAACGTATCTGCAAGTTCTTATTATAATACTCGTAGGTATTGCAAAAAGTAAATATAGGTAATGCTTTGCATTGAAACTTAAAACACCGTTGTTGTTATCTGCTAACCAGTAAAGTAAATCGTCTTTTCAAAAAGTAGGTATTTGCATGTTCTGTATTTATAATCAATCAAAGATACAGTCGCTTTACTTAGTGTAAATGATTTCATCACCACTGCTCTCAAAACAGTAAACGAAAACATCGTGAGGAAACCGGCATGTCCTAGAACCAAAAATTCGAAGAATTGTGACATAGCTACCACCCTGCATTGAGCCTGCGTGGTGGATTGCGGCCCGTTCCCTCTCACAGAGATGAGGCCTGTGTCCCAGCAGTGGGAACATTATAGGCTGATTCTGTAAAGGCACAATGTCTAAAATTGTAACATAGATTTCTTCATTCAATATTTGCATGCCAAATGGTGCAATTTGGCTGAGGTTTAATGTATCCATTATGTATTAAACACATTTATAAAATAAATTTCTATTCTATTCTATTCAAGTTAAGACCTCTATTTCAAATACAAACATATACTTACTTAGCTACCTTCACAACTAGGTACCATTTATCTTCTGTCTATTAGAAAAAAGCTCTGCAAATTCTATAGCCACATAAGCATCACGTAAAGGTTCGTCTGTATATGAAACACAAACTGACACCAAGATAAATGGTAGTGATCGAGTGATCCGAGAGTCGGGCCGGCGTCGGTCACTTCCGCCTATTTCCGCCAAGGGCGCCCGACGCCGGCCAAACTGAGATCTATCCACTGTCATAACTGGATACAGGATATTAAGTACTGTGGACCTTGTAGGTACACCCTGTTCTGTACATACAGGAGATGTAGATTCCTTTAACTGGTGGTGGAAGTCGTTAGAGGTGCGTTTAGAGCTAGAAATTGTTAAATGATTTTATTTCTGAAAGTAGATTTGTACGAACACGTCAATCATATTTTTTTAAAACTAGATGAGGTCTGTCGTTTACTATATGACAACTCTGAGAAGAAAGGCCGAAACAAAATCAGAGGTCACAGTCTCTTTTAAAGTTCAGACATAATCCTGGTCAGGTTAAGTGAAGACTATGTATGTGTAGATTGGAGTCTGAAATTGTCTTTTGAGGAAAGAACCACACAGATTTGAGTGGACTTGTCCGGTCAGTGCACGCTTGTCAATTATCGTGCAGCTCAACTCAGAACTGAAGGAGCTCATTGATTTGACGAATAATACTAAAGAAAGGACATTTGGGTAGGCCGCATAAAGTACTCAAACTCCCAGACCATCATTAAAACTAACTAAAAGAAAAAAACAAGGTTAGTTGTGTTATGTAGGAACAAAGAAACTTACATGATATTTTATTGTGCCCTTTATTATTCCTGTGAAGTGATGTACTTATAGCTCTTATAGCACCATATAAAAGCAATTGGCATTGCTTGCATAGAGACAATAGATATTCAACATTGGCAATGAAATGAGTGTCTTTAGTGAGGTCAAAAAAAAATCAAAATCAAAATATTTAATTTCACATAAACCTACATGGACACTTGTGAAATGTCAGAAGCTAGGTGCACAGTTCCAATTGGTTGTTTTCTATGGAGAAGTGCCGGCAAGAAACTCCACAAGCCGGCACGAAACTCCACAAAAAGGTACTAGGTACTACTTACTACCTTCCCTGCCAAAATGTATTTACGTAGGTGTGATAGGTACCCTTTCTCTTACATAGGTACCGAACGAATGTGACTCAGGTTGGCTGGACAAATCTTCAAAATAGCTTGCATTTAACTAGGTCAATAGGTCACTTTATGTGACGGCTAAACACCCTTAATTCAGAATTTGTGACGCTACAGAATCTTAGATAATCGATCGAAAACGTGTCCAGCCATCTTGAAAAACCACTTTTCGCTGGTCTCTCAATCTCGGTAACGGAAGTGATTTTGACGACTTTTTGCATATCAACGGGCGTCACATAAATTTGTGACGGGCACCGAGCTAAAAGTTTTGTGATAAGTACAGTGGTTTAGTAGAAAAATGCAAAAATCTGTGTCCAGCCATCTTGAATTTACGTATAAAACTTATGGCTGACACTTCCGAATCTCAATAACGGGGGCGTTTTCGAATATGGTTCCTTTACTAATACTTGGTGACGCAATGTGTGACAGTAATAACGTTTGATTTATGGCGTCACATGTATGGGTTTACGAGAAATCAATAAAAACTTAATGTCCAGCCAACCTGAGTTCAAGATGGCTGGACACATGTATCTCCACTGCCTGATGATCTACGACCTTCGAAATGTGTTCAAAATGTTGTGACGGGGACGATAATGATAATCTGAAATTGTGACGGAGAAACTTTGCGTAGTTTCAAAGATATTGACCATTTAAATTTTTCCATACAAACATCCATTAATATTGTGAGGTGACCATAATTTTACATAAATAAAGGATTTCTTTTTAATCGATTAATTGGCCGGTAGGTAGCATCCACGCCTGCTTTGTATTTGATTTCCCCGTGGGAATAAAAGGTTTTCCTGCAGTGAAAAGAGTAAGTATGTGTTAATTCAAAATAATAATTGACCACCAGCGCTGCAAGAGAGAGCCCACTTGTATTTCGCGTTTAGTTCATTATCTTATGTAACTGAAAATGAGAACTAAACTCGACAGCCGGCAGTGTATGTACTTACTTTTCGAAGTGTTATCACTAATCAGAGTACTAGTAACTATTAATTAATCTGCGGTAAGACAACCTAAATAAGAGTTAAGATTCGACCAGTTGTCCTAGTAGTACCAACTTTAAGCAATAGATGGCGACACCAACATCAGCTATCATGGCAGTATAGTATGTCTTGTCCTCCGACGTTTTCGTGGTAGCCCGCGAAATTCAATTTTTCTTGAGTTTTTTGCAATAAATAAATGTGATTTTATTTACAGCAAACATTATTTTTTCATTTAAATACCTTCAGAGCATTAGTTTAGTTCTCCTGACATAATATATACCTACTAAAAAGAATAGATATCTGCACGTAAATAATCAATAACATTTAAAAATTACACCCCCCCTTCCTCACTTCTACATTTTTGTCTTCTATTGATTTAAATATCTACAGTTGTTTGTATTAGTATCACCAATACACGGATTTTCGTCCATTAAAGAAAACACCTTAAAATATACTTGTCCTACATAAAACCTACAATATTGGTTACCCTACTGCAGTGTTTGTATGGGGAAATTTAAATGATCAATATCTTTGAAACTACGCAAAGTTTCTCCGTCACAATTTCAGGTTATCATTATCGTCCCCGTCACAACATTTTGAACACATTTCGAAGGTCGTAGATCATCAGGCAGTGGAGATACATGTGTCCAGCCATCATGAACTCAGGTTGGCTGGACATTAAGTTTTTATTGATTTCTCGTAAACCCTTACATGTGACGCCATAAATCAAACGTTATTACTGTCACACATTGCGTCACCAAGTATTAGTAAAGGAACCATATTCGAAAACGCCCCCGTTATTGAGATTCGGAAGTGCCAGCCATAAGTTTTATACGTGAATTCAAGATGGCTGGACACAGATTTTTGCATTTTTCTACTAAACCACTGTACTTATCACAAAACTTTTAGCTCGGTGCCCGTCACAAATTTATGTGACGCCCGTTGATATGCAAAAAGTCGTCAAAATCACTTCCGTTACCGAGATTGAGAGACCAGCGAAAAGTGGTTTTTCAAGATGGCTGGACACGTTTTCGATCGATTATCTAAGATTCTGTAGTGTCACAAATTCTGAAATAAGGGTGTTTAGCCGTCACATAAAGTGACCTATTGACCTAGTTAAATGCAAGCTATTTTGAAGATTTGTCCAGCCAACCTGAGTCACATCCGAACGACTATATAGACATAGGAGTACCCCCTTGAAAAGTGGAAAATTCGAAACCAATTAATTTTTAACTGTCATTCAATTTTTTCATATTTGGTTTGTTATCTCTGATGGGCTCGCAAAAACGCCTCTCATGAAATTTCCATGTAATTTGATTTCTTCCGCACACGCCGCCCTTTCGTCGTAATTTCACATCTCAGCGTGAGTTTCGCGTTCAAATTAAAATGTTTATTGCGTTAAGCGGAGTTCGCACGGTCGCCCATGAGCGGGCTGAGCATTTTTATTTCGTTATCCCGGACACGCCCATTCACCCCTCTGCGCCCTGCACCCCTCACCTCGCCACGATTTCACTATTTTATGAACCCGATGGCACCCCTGTCTAATGTCGCTATAATGCCTCGCGACTGTCATTTCCGGTCTTCTCCGAATGGGATGTTGCACCTTGAGAATTGTAACATAAAGTTCAGTATAGTTTGTTGTATATTGGAGCATTTTACTGGTGTTATGCGTGTCATAAAACTATTAGCCGTTTAAGCTATTCTCGAAGCGACGACGTCCCTCTAAGAAGGTTTATCGTCTGAAGGAACTCGGGTGCGGAAGGGCGCTATCATTTTTTTTCACGCAAACTTTCGTAGCTCCGTTTTTTCGTGCCATTACGAATTATTTGGTCGTGTTTATAATGTTTTTTTTTGTGGTGAGCATTATATTTCATTATCTTTAGCACCTTGTTGGTCGTTCACCGGCGCTGTTAGCTGGTAATAACGTTCTGTCAGATGTTATGGTGAAGGGGAAATGTGTGTTAGGGGGATTTCTAAACAGGCAGATTTGTGTTCCACAAAAATTGCATTTGAAATTATATGAATTCTACGGGTTCCTGATAAATACGTGGTAAAAATATTTCTATTGAACTAAATCTAAAAATAACCTAATGTGAGTTGCTAAACGCTGTGTTTTCTCTTGCCTGCCAGCTTATTGTTATTCATTATTTTAACTTTGTTTTAACAAAACTGAAATCATGTTTATCTCAGTCACAAGGGTAGATTGCTGCTAATACCTGTCGGTCGATGTACTTTGTCGTGTCGATGGCATGACAGTAAATTAGATTTTTCTGGCCCAAAACTTCGTCTTTTCCACGGCGTTGGTGGCAGCGCAGAGGTGGAGGCGCACTATGGCTGCATTTTGAAGGGTTCACACACTGCAGCCGCACCGTCGATGTAGCCCCACTTTAAGAAGTTGTAGTAACATCTTCCCACTTGGGTTTGGAGGCGGTGAAGGGACTTCCAAGTGGGCCACTGGAGGTTGGACCCTGCGGGATGATGCTCGCTTGTTGTCTATGTCACTTGGTCATAGGCCACTTCAACCAGTCAACAAACACAGCGGATCATAGTCTACTGCTCGACAAAGATCTCTCCGAAATTGCACCACAAAATCCGGTCTTAAGCTTTCCACATTAACCTCTTGCTAAAGTAGACTAACTAAATATTTCTGTTCATTCTATATATAGAATGAACAGAAATATTGAGTTAAAAAAAGAAAACCTTGATTTCTATCCTATTCCAATCTACGTATCTTTAACCATGACTCTTCTAGCTCTCTTATGGAAGTCCATAGATGGGGAAGTCCCTATCTCGTGACAACCATCCTGCTTACCTATATCTAGCTGTTGCCTGTAAAAGATTTAGAAATAGCACAAAGCTCTTAACGATTTTCTAGATATTCTTTACACGGGCTCTTCTTGCATTAGTTTGAACACAGATACCTAGATAGAATATATATACTTGATTGTTACCAAAATTGTTTTAAACAGCTCTTTTTAGAGTATTGCTAATTTTATGGGAAAGCACAGTGGCGGCATTATCGCTGATATCAATGTCTTCAGTCTCATCTCTTCTTAATTATTTAAGAACCTACAACGCAGCTAACTTATCAAAAGCAGAAGCAGCTAACTTAGCAAAAGAATTTTGTGAAAGCTACTCCGAAGTTGTATCGGCCGAATGTTCGGCCGTTTCCTGCTACGACGTTCCTATTTGGTTCGGTCGGTCCCGATCCTACACTCCTACACTCTTTCGAATATTGACTATGGTCCCGACCCAACTGAGCTGATCCGAACATGTTTCTCATTTTTCAATAATATTCGGTTCGGCCATGTGTCGGTCCGATCCGATCTTTCGCACTTTGCACTTCGTAGTAGACCCCCTGGACCGACGGCTTAAAATCCTGTAATAACTAGAGGTCTGTAAACCCTCAGCAAAGATACAAACACTGACAGGATCAGCGGAATTTGGTAGGTAGGCATGTAAGCGAGTATGTTTGTAGATCAAAGACTCCCTCTCCATTTGTGACTCGACAGAATGATGGGAAGTACCTATTATTATGCTACTTAATCTGGAGTTACTCGCTGTAGGGCCAATGCCTGCTCTCCTCTCATTTTTCTTCTTTTATTTATACAAAGTTAGAAAAAGTTGCATCTAGCTAGCATTAGGAACCATTTTTTTTAAAGTGGTCCGCCTACTATATCCATCTAGATCTTGCTTCATAGTGTTGTTTCTTTTGTCACCATAAAATTAAAAAATTTCATACAAAGTAGAATGAAGATTCCACAACTCTACATTTTTCTTATTCTCATTGTAACGACTCTTTGACCTTTTTTTCTCTCTCTAATTTTACCAAATATTATTGAAAAGGATATTAATTTGGTTTCTCAGCAAATAGGTATGTAGGCGTTTCACTTATTTATTAGTACCTACTTATTACATATAGTATAACAACGATAGGAGTCACTATTTTAAAACCTTTTAAATGAAGTATACGTGTTTAGAATTCAAAGGCAATTCAGACTCCGTTAAGAAATTTCACAATTGTGTTTAATCGCGTCGGCATTGACAATTTTCAAACACAGTCGTTCAAGTTATGGATGTAGAGCATCCACAACTTGAACGACTCAAAGCTCAACTGTAGCCAACATTACGTCGAAGTACCAACTAAGCAATAATTTGAAACAAAAAAGTTTATGCAAATCGAGGTACGCCGAAATAAAATGGAGTCTGGTCGTGCGAGCGCGTGCGATCGATACGCCCGCTGCGACCTTGCGGGCGGGGCGCGGCGTGGGCGGGGCGCGGTAAGAGGCTGGGATTGGCTGGCCCCGCCCACTACCTCCCCCTCCCCCCTAGTCCTCCCACTCCCCCGCGTGCGGTCCGCTCGCGCGTCCTACAGCGCGCGCCACACGTCGCTCGCGCGCTCGCACCGCTCACGTCAGTATGCGGACACCGCATCGCGCAGTTTAACAAGTGACACTTTGTACCAGTTCCGAGTTCGCTATGTGTCACGTTTAGTGTTGTTCTCGGCAATGATCACTGATATGTACGCGCCGCTGCCGGCGCCGCCCAACAACAAGACCATCGTAAGTTTGTTGTGAACTTCTACTTTAACGTCAACTTTGACAGCTCCAAAACAGCTGTTGTATACAATGGTGTATTTACAAATGGGGAACGCGATTCTGCTTAGAATTTCTACTTGAGAGTGGTTAACTTAATTAAGCCTATTCTAACTTGTAGTGGTATCTACAACGCCACATGTGAAAGAAACTTTCTGGTCCTTTTTGACCACATTAAACTTTTGGTGTGCAAAATAATGAGGATCACGGACAATCTATGGGAACCCCCCCGATGGGATTTCCAACAATTGCCTTATTGTCTTTAAAATATTTTGTCACGAAGAAAATGATTTTTCCTGAAACTCAATGGAACCTACCGGGTTTATCTACCTACCTAAGTAATCGAACCAAAAATAATATTCTTATAAGCAAGGAAAATAACTACATTCATAACAAAGGAACCTTAATACATAAAGAAATTCGTAATAGCTAAGTTAAAAACGGTAGCTATAAAATCTTAGGTACAATACAAATGCATAGAGTCACCGTATCATTTGCCGTCGGGATTTTTGCTCTGCCATTAAATTATTCAATTCTTTTATTATTTTACATTTAAGTATCCATAAATTATCTAAAATGTATGTCGAGTCTTCTTGCATAGACTACAGCCTATCGAAGCCTATTTAATAGACTGAAATAAATTTGTTTCTCTACGCAGCGGTTGTTTTTGCCTAGTGCGTCTTTGAGAGATTTTATAACAGTTTTAAAAAACACAGAACATCCCCAACCGTCATATTTCAAAACGAGTTCTAACTTTGAACGTAGCCCAAAGGAAACAGTTACTGTATTTTAAACTTTATTCCGACAAACGTAGAGTTCTGTACGCAAAATTGACGACTTAGACTCGGGTTTAACGTCAGTTTTTGTGAAAAGAGCTCTATCATTGTTGGAATTAAGTACGAAATTCAAGAATGGCTCGATGGTTAGTACATAATCTAAAGAAAACCCTTGTTTTGTAATAAGGGGGCTTGATTTTAAGAAAACCCCAAGATCTTTCTGTACTAGGTATATGAGAAATCAGCAAAGTAGAGTTTGTATGAAAGACTGTATTTTTTTCTTCATTCCATATTCACACCTAAAAGATCGTGCCAGCGACATGAAGAAGAAGAAGAAGACCTGAAAGATTCCCTGTGAATCTTATAATATACCTGACAGTGTAAACAATACCTATTAACCAGAATGCAATAAACTTATGTAGGTAATTGGTAACATTTCCACACTTGGGTGTAAAACTCAGTTTTTTCAGCAGTTCACTTCTCATTGTCCTGGCGTCACATCTGAAGCATCTCTCCATGTTTCTTCCCATAGACAAAACAATAGACTTCAAGTAAAACTCCTCCCAACGGCACCTGTTTAATTAGATAGGTGTCTATTATAGTTCATTAGGCATCATTAGACGCTCCAGCGTTTTGTAGCATGTGAAGTATAAAATAATTACAAACAAAAAAAATATGCGACATTCCACAGTGTATAATTTTTCAGGTGTAGGTTTATTTCTGTTGTATGGTTTATATGTATCTTGGGCTTGGTATCAGAGGCTTGTGGCTAGGTAAGAACAGCCGCACAGGTCGATCGGTCAGGTTAAGCTACGCTTGCCGCGATTGGTTCGTGGATGGGTCTGCCATCCATCACATACATTCCATCTTTAAATACCGAGACCTCTCCGTGCCTCGTAAAGCACGCTAAGCTGTTGGTCCCGGCTGTCATTTGTGGATCTTTGACAGTCGTTACGGGTAGTCCGAAGCCCGAAATTCTGACAACCAGTCTTACCAAGGGGTATCGTTATACCCCACAGGGTACAACGGTACACGGAGCAACTGCCTATCTGACCTCTACAACCCAGTCACAACTGGGTTGTAGAGGTCAGATAGGCAGTTGCTCCGTGTAAAATACTGGTATTCATCTGTATCCGGTTAGACTGGAAGCCCACCCCAACATAGTTGAGAACAGGCTAGACTGATTGATTGATTGGTTCATTGTACATCTAAAAATAGTTCCTAAATGACAGTTAACACCAAAAAATAGTTTTTCAGAAAAGTGTTTTAGTTGTTTTGTTATATTTAACTATGTACTTAGCTTATTTCTATGTTAGACCAAATTTGAATGGACTCTTACTTTGTAGTGCTTTTTCTAACTAAGTAGTAAGTACGTATCTTTATGTTTCCGTGACATTTATCAGTTTTAGGTATATACAATAATTATTGTTTATTTTATTGTACGTATGATATTATCAATTCATCATTAACAACACGTTATTATACCTTTCACAGAGCATCTATCATTCGTAAAAATATAACAAATTCTCTTTAACTCGATTCCGCTTCTCGATATTACCTGTACCGATTGCCAAAGGGTGCTCAATCAAACCAATCGAATCAAACAATAGCTTCCGAATAGAATCCGATTGTTTCCTCTGCCATCCATCTTCCGGCTAAATATTTGTCAACGAGAACACACTCCCCAAACGTACAGACAAATTCAATCAAACCGTTCGATTTTATTGCGCTTTTGTAACAGAGAACAATGTGTATTGTTCCTTGTGAGGATCGGACATTCTTCTACAAAATTATTTAGTAATTTTAATATTGAACAATAGGTATGTCTTATTATTGGTAATCATGATATGGATCTGTTATTCAATAAGTACGTGTGGGTTGAGCTTCGTGTAAGTTTTTTATTGCCGTTAGAAATTATGAGAAATACTTATGATTCACTGTCAATTTCTGTGAAGTCTTTCTTTCTACATACACTGTGAGTTTTAGGTTATGTAATTTTGCCTAGTAAAATGTTTGATGATTTTTAATACTACTCGCGGATGGAGACGATTTTAATCCAAACCTAAAAAGTTACGTATATCAAAACCATAGCAGCTTATAGATACTATTGATATAATTATACACTTTCAATATGGCGGTATTTAAATACTTTTAAATCTGTAAAACATTCAGTAGGTAGGCACATACATAATAGTTATAATCTGCAAAAAAAAACATGTCACTTTTGAAGAATTATTTTGCGGGTCCTTGCAAATCCGCAACCAGGCCCGAACTGCCTAAACCTCAAACACTTCATGCACTACCAGACGTGAAACTTACCTAACTAGCTCAGTCACCCACTTCACACAACAAATCAAGAACTTTTATCTCATCCGCACTTCAGTCCCATACATCGGGACCATTATGCGTGTCTAATAGATTTTTTTGGCGCTGGCCCATTGACGGTGCGCAGCGTGAAGCCCCTTCAATGGCCATTGTGGCATTCAACCGAATCGACGACCGACAAACTTTTATTTGTAATACTCCTAAATGGCTGTTATGGGGATTAAGGTACTCCGTTTTGTCATCTACCATGAGACGCAGCAAAGTCGCAAATCCGATACTCTGTCGCAGAAGTTACATTGTTAGATATCGCTGAAAAACCAAAACGGCGTTTCTATAATACCGGGTACTACAATGCGATTTGAGATCCGTCACTTTTGATAGTTACGGTGCTTTGTGTTACGGTTTGCTTAGGATTAAACACTTTAACTTTTGGGATGAGGCCACTTACAGTTAAAATGTTTAGTTAGATGCAGTTTTGTTGAGTGGCAGTTGTATCTTTTTTGCGAAGATTTGTGCTTGTGACTGGTCAAAATGCACTTCAAGCTCATGTCAATATAAATAAACTAGGTGATGTTCAATCAATAGATAAAACATTAAAAGGTAAACAAATTGATGAAGCATAGGTAAAGCCCGCGCAAACTACTTATTTTATGTCTGCACGCTGTCAAAATCGGATATAATCGTTTGCCGCCATCTCGACGTTTTTATCAAGTGTCAAGAGAGTGTGCTGTGTTTCGTGTTTTCAAAAGTAAATATTCGCCATCATTATGCCGAATGTAATTACAAGTGCTGGCAGGGATATAGTCTTGAAGTTGAAACACGCGCGAAGGCTTAGCTTGCGCGCACTCTACTGACCTATGACAGAACTAAATATGAGTCAACTTACCTCTAAGTAGATATACCTTCATCAACACAAAACATCTGTCATCCAAAAATACTACCATAATAAGCCTAATGATAGAACAACACATGCATCCCGAAGTACGTAATTCTAATTAAAATACTTGTCGCATGAACCAATTATTTTAAAAAATAAACCGTATCGGTAGCGACGGGGCCCGCCATAACTCTTTTTTATAGCACCAACTCGTCGTGTTAACCCGTTCATTGACAAAAGGTATTTAAATGAAGCTGTCGGGGAAATAATATTTAGTGCGCGCACAAGTCGGGGACATTCCGACCGAGCATTAAACAGTCGTCACGTGAATGTGACGGTTTTAGATTGATACTCTGTGGCTTGGAAGACTGGCTTATCTTACTGATCATTTCTGTACAATAGATATTTATGTTGTTTGAGATACCTAATTTTGATGTCATTGCTGTGGAAACTTTTGTATATCTACAACAAAATAATGTTTTTGGTTCTATTTTAGACATTTTTGATCTCTTATTTCCTCTGTTTGTTTTCTAACCAGCATTCAAGGTAATGTACCTATATAAATCTAGATAAACAGTTTTTCTAATCTTCCGTATGCATACCGTGCATAAACGCTGTATTTACAGATACGACGTTGTTTATCTTCCTACAAGCGCGAATTCTAAACTTATCAAAACCTTGACATGACAGCACTCGACACAGTCGACACCCACATTCTGCTAATCGTATCTGAAGCATCTTATAAACGTCTGCAAAGCTTTCTCGTTAAGTTATTTACGTTGGTATCCGTCAACGCGACGTGAAGCCGGCGACAAATTTAACAATGTTAGTCGCGCGTCTGCTGCGGCAGGGTTAAAAAAAATCACTAATGAAGTGCAAATCTGTCAGTGCGCGTGTTTCAACGATTTATTGTCGCACGTCTAATTGTTTTGTCGCGCATTTTGTGCCTTGTTGAGTTTTTGGGTCGGTTGTCACGTGATCTGTGAGATTGGAGCCGTTTGATGTTAATTTAAATTGTGATTATGATTAGTAATTAGGCTTTATTACAAATATTTCTTGTTATGCTACATTTCTGGTGTTATCATGACTGCATATGAACCACGCGGCAGAACCTAACTAACAGTTAAAACGGACATACCTAACCATCAAAACTCAAACGCTTTTATAAGCGTAGGTTATCCTACGCTTATAACCTACTAAATATATACCTACACTTACTTATGTAATAAAAATACACAAGCAATCTTTCTTGCTTGCCATAACAAATTACTACACCTAGTGGCAAAAAAGACTAAACAGAACTTAAAACGCACCATTTTTCAGTCCGCCACTCCCCGCAATCAACTTTAAGCGTTACAAGTCGCATTTAAACTGTAAAAACACCGCAGGACAACTAGATCGGCCGTCAATTATTCAGTTTGAGCCGTAGTGAGGCTTATTAATTCAACGCACCAGCCACACACTGGACAAAAACGGCGCAACCGCAACGCAACGCAACTGCAGTTTCCTGCCGCAACCGCAGGACCTTTTAATACTAGTTAGACGTTAATTTTGTACCGTTACCGGATAATTGATGCGTTTAAGTATCACTTACGGCTTTCTCGATATCTCGTTCTTTTAAAAGCTCTTATTTCCTTTTGTGTAGCATATTGTTGAGGCAATTTTTGGTCTGTATAGGCGAAGGTACAGTCATGGACATGTAGGTAGGGTAACGTCTAAAAGAATAAAAGTCAATCCGTGTTTAAAAATCGTGGTGCACGTGAAAATAAAATTAAATCAGTCAAAACTAAAACAATTCAGAGCTTTCTGACAACCAAAGCTGACATTTCAGTACACGATTTCAGCCCGTTTTGTCACTGCAATTTTAATGGTTCCAATCCAATGACATGACAAAATTACAGCCACTGGTGTTGTCTACAGAACTGTCAAACTGTTGTAAACGGTTGTTAGTACACCACTTAAGTATTTATTTATTGGAAGTCCGTATTGAACACGGTGCAGCGAAAAAATATGCATTTTTATGGTTCATAACATGCTATGGTGTTATGTTTACCTGGTACCAACGTTTTTTTATAATCATTTATTTATTTTCATTTACATATTGTAGGTATGTGCCTTGTAACGCATATTGAACAATGCATACTAAGTGATCAATTTGTTTAGTTGAGCAGTGAGAACATATCTTTTAAATAAAATTATGTGCATATTATTTCTTATAAATGTAATAAATTATGCATACTTATAAATTTTCACGCTTATTTGGAAGTAAATGATAAATTAGGATATGTCAGTTGCTGACATTTTACCGGTCGTAGTAAGAATCGCCTGAAGGAAATAATTTTGAGCACCTCCACCTAGGGATGCAGCTACAATTAGTTGACATGGTGCAATTAAACAAATTACTTAAGTAAAAAATTGTAACGTAATTTAAACGTGCTTACTCGTTCGTTGTTGTCCTATATTTGTTAGCTAAGCGCAAAACACAAGTAACATTAGTTACACCTAAAATGAGTCCTAGAAGGTTAGCATCATTGTGAAGTATTTGTTTTCAACATAACGAGTTGGCAGGCTAAATGTGAGAAGTCGTTAAGAAGACGAATGGCTGCGCATGAGCAAACATAACCGCTATACAGGCTGTGAACGATAACATAACATTCGAGGAGCCAGGCCATGCGGGTGATGCTACGAACCTAATGACCAGCAGTAAAGGCTCGATCCCACTATTCAGACTAACTACCACAATAAAAAAATCGCAAGCAATTAAGCAATAGACGCGAAGTTAACGATGTGCAATGAAAAAATAAGGTTCCTAAGAAAAAGGCAAGTTCCTTGTATAGTGCTAATCACACAAACAGTCCAGGAAACGATTTTACATACGCGTCATAAGAACATAAAATGTAGAAGCTGCCTTGTCTGATATTATCGACAGAATGCCCTCCTTGATTCACACTCGTTTTTTGAAGTATTGTTTCATTAATTTTATTTAAACATTTTCCGGTTTACACGCTATATTTGCATTGTTTATATTTAGTTCTCATAAAAGCTATATGTATACTTCGATATTGTATAAGATAAACCTATAACAATCAGTCATCCAATCATCGCTAAACAAACTATCGTCTCTCAGATTCGTTGCATCTCACAGGTCGCCGCCTCAATCACCCTCAATGATTACTCTCGAAGGGTCTCTTTTGTGGCTCTTTGTTGTTACCGCCCTCAGTTAATAGTGGTCTCCGCCGCTCCCAACAGCCAAAGGAAACTAATATAGTCGCATCGAACCCTTGAGACTTAAAAGTATCGCTCCGATTTAGGAGTCATTAATGTCATCAAAATCGCTCCAGGCAGCTCCTGGATATAGCCCTTACATTTGCTTAAACATTATGGTCTTTATAGAGGTGACGCAGGGACGATTATCGAATAGTAAAAAATTGGGTTGGACTCGATGATGGGTTGAGATTTTGCAAACTCATTGCATTAGCCCGGCTTGTTAGTGTATGGAGTGGTACCGGGGCGGCTCGAGGCGGCTCGGAGGCGCGTAATGAAGGTAAGCTGCAAGTCACGGGCCCAGAGGCGCCGCGGCTGCCCGTCAGCGCCGTCATCGCGCGCCCTGTCAATATATGATGACCCGACAACGGAGAAGGTTATTTTCGAAGATGCACCACTAATTAATGCCTTCTACCGAATAAAAAAATCAGAAGCGGCGTCTTCATTGTTCTACTGTCAACTCGAATGTGTTGAGGTATTAGACTAATGTGTGTCAAGTCATGTTGATATTAGTGGCCTTTTATAGAGAGAATCTGAATCAATATTGATTATTTCGTCCCATAAAACCGTTGTTAGTTGAAAGGGTGTTGTTGGTGTGTGGGCAACAATTAATTTAACACTTAGGCGAGGTACAAAGAAGCTGGGCAGGCGGCGCGGGCGCCCCGCGGAGTGCCCCCCGCCGCGCGCGCTGCAGCACTCCACACCGATACCATTCATACAACCGCCGAATCTCTTATCACCATAACGGATTATTTATAAGGTTTAGTGACTGTCACTTCTAATGGTGTCACTCCTATGTTTTGTGATTGAATCGAATTTCGATTTGATGCAAACGAAGGCGTCAGAAACGCCTTCGTTTGCATGACCTCATCACTCAATTTATCTAGAACTAATTCTATCTCGTTTCCTATCCCTACCTACATAAGTAAGTTTTGTGCAACAAATATAACAAATGAATCATCACATTCATCACACACGGCCAAAGCCATAAATTTTACAATTACCTATTCAATTACCGTAAAACCAGCGCACATCCCATACATTAGACGATATATCGGAAATTGCGACTATTTACTATGAAGCATCCGGCTTTTAAGTGTAAATTTTCCGGTTGCAATTTGTAGGAGTCAAACAAATGCTCCTTATATTGTAGTGGCCATTAAACGCACTCGTGGCAACAAACTGTTATGGTATGAATCCGGATGTCTCTTCAGCGAAGGGGATGCGGTGTAACTTTTAAATGGGGAGATGAAATTTGGAGCCGACTGAACTAAAATGTACCAACAATTATGAATCAGAGAGCGTAGTACCTATACTCGGTTCACTATGCAGTTTGATAAGCAAGTTTTTAAACAAATATTGTGACGGTGAAAGAGAGAGTTACTACCCAAACACTTTTGACTATTATGTGTTCTTCGATTATTTTGTACATTTCATTTTTTATCCATTCATTTAACACACAACCTTCCCTGTATCTTCCCAAAATCATGGGTTCTACATCTTCCTCGTTTCCTTTTTACTCCAGATTTGAGAGGGTCGTAGGGCCATTAAGACCCTCCCTGAGGGTCATATATCACGAGCTCTCCGCCGGCTCCTCCATGAATACTCGACGGCTCTCCAGTTTAAACCGCGCCTGACTTTGATAGTCCTAATGCAGTCACATTGTTGATCTTTTGTAGGGGAGTTTGTCGACCGGCTTGTTGATGTTTCCTTTTATTTGTTCTGTTGGTAAATATTTGTGTGTTTGGTAAACTTTCGGTTTATTTAAAACTTTACTAACGTAGATATATAAATTCTACATGGTAACAGCTGCAGTTTTTTTGGTTCAGTTGCATCATTTTGCTGCAATTTGCCTGGCTTCTATAAAACACTTACCCACAAGTAGGTAACATAATTGACCGCTATTAGTTATTAAAATAGCTTCCAATAAAGGGCGACCAACCACTCTGCGATATTTGTTCATCTATGGCACTACAGCAATTATTTAAAGTAGATGGAATGGTCTCGTCTGACAAGTGGTGCGTTGCGGTTGCGGTGAGTCCATTCAGTTGCTGTTCATTCATAACAACACGCCGCAACTGGCCAGCGGACGTATGGAAACGTTTAGCACAATTTACCTACGAGACGAAAACCGCCTGAATACACCAAGTGCTTCGAAATTGCACTGAAGTTTTGGCACTGTATTGGCTGATTTCGGCCGGTTGTGTTTCGACTTCAGTATCGACACGTTTCTCTCTATGTCACATCTCTTTACGCTTTCCTTATTCAGTACGTAGTCATGATCTACTTCTCTCTCAGAGATTACTTCTAAGGAAAGTTAGCAATGACAAAGCAATCTATATCAGAGTCAAACGATCGATCAAGTACTTCAAGAGTCAAGCTCGCCAGTTGCAGGCTCCACAGCACATTACCTCGTTCCCGTCAGTTAACTTTTATAACTTGTGAAACCGATAAGCAGCATTAGTAGTGCCATATTTCATACAGAATCAGATGATAAGAGTTATAATGTGGGAACCAATCTTCGGCAAGGAACTAGATTAAAGCGATGTAATTGAAGATATCAGTCGCCTAGTTCGATAAGTCTCGAAATAGAATCGATGATGTGGTGCATTGGTGGTCGCGTGGCGGGGACCGCCCGCTGGGGTCCGCTATGCTAATTCAATTGTGTTACGAGAGCGGATAGCGGGCGATAGCATCTGCTCCGCCTGCATTATCATAATAATGCGCGAGTCACCTCGTACTGGACCGCTCGCGCATTGCCTCGCGCCTCGCGCCTCGCCTGTCGACACGCACGGCACCGATACCACCACGTAACGTTGTTTTATTACCATATCAGTACCAGCTACAAGATGTGTAACAGTTGTTAAGATATCGTTTGTTGTTACATGGTTGTGGTCTCTTATGGTGTTCAGCACTGTCTCACCGGTTGCGCTTGCTTCAACAACTTGACAACATCGAGAGTGTATCTTTTATGACTAGTTACCTATGCTTGCAATTACCTACACATTCCTAAATCATTGAATCTTGCTTTTCGAAAGACTCATGTCAGTAAGACTAGTGAAAATATAAAAAGTGTAGCAATCTAATTTCCACACCTATCGATATAATAACTAAGCAGATATCAACGCCTGCAACAGCGAACAGCGTGCAAAAAGTAAAAATCCGTCGCAAATTACAGCCGTAATAGGTAAAATCAGTAAAAGAAACACGTCAATCTAATCGATTCGTCGAAGTGTTGAAAAGCGGCGAAAGCTGTTCTCAGCGTTGCAAGCGGAGCTGCGCCCGCGCCGCCCGCGGCACTAACCGTACCCGCTTCTTGCCGACTATTACTATCTAGCGGGATGCAAATTGAATTATGGGACTTTTTGTGGCCGTTCAATTGTTTAGTGGATACGCGAACACCGCTTTGTTCTTCCGCCGCGCGGTACGTGACGACGAACCTCTCGACGCCTCGTAATCGCTGATACACCCGCGACTGTTCGCCACCACCACTTTTCGTGACGCCAAATTATAGTCTTTTGTTTTATTATCTAATTGTTGCTATTGTTATAAGTAAGTAATGGACTTTACTGGTGCGGTTCACGATTATGATTGAAAAAATACCTAAGTATTAATTCCGTACGGTATTTCAGCATTTAACTTCTACGTTGAAGCGTTTTCGTAGCACATTGCTGCGTGTCGCGGCTTATCTGCTTTGTTACAGCAGTGCGATTCTGTAACCAGCTCACCGTGAAAAGTTAGGTGAAATGAGCGTGGAGTGAGCTGTCATTCCAACTAATGCTAGGGATTGACACTATTGACAGCTCACTCTAAGCACGCACCACGGTCCGGTCCGGTGCACGGTATATCGATATATTTAGAGAATTTAACCATTTACTTAGGTAAAAAGTAACAAGTAACAATAACAAAAAAACATTACAACGGGTATAAGCGAAATACTATTATCTAATACTAACCAGCGGCGCACATCAGTGACCAATCCGGCCGTCCATCCTTAAAACAAAAGTGGTAGAGGGTTTTTGAATTTATACAGGTTGTTCCCAAAAGTACAGATGCCAGCAGGTCAACCTACCCGAAACTGTCAAATTTTCCCAATCAACCTTGAACCTTAATGCTTTAGCGATAAAGTTGAAAATCTATTAAAGAAATTTGACAGATTGTAGTAGCTTGATGTGCTGGCGTCTGTACATATATGTTATTAGTAATAGTTAACTTTAAATTTTATTTGTGTTATGATATTATTTTTAGGTATTATTTTTGCTTTAATATTGTTTTAAATTATTTATCTATAATAAATTAAATAATATATTTTTATCAATTATCTTATATTATATTAGGTATTTATATTTTGTAAGAAATGTTGCTTTAATTTGTATTTTATGTTTTCCTGAGTTATTTTGTCCCTCAATGATATAGGTAGTTGATTAATAAGGTAAGGTATTATATACTTTAACGATCTCTTGCCGTGTAGATTCGTGTACTAAGGAAGTAACAGCTGAGCATCGATGACGCTACGAGTCCTAATTTCATTACTATTTATGTTTTGATATGATTGTAATGTTTTACCCTGTGCTCCAGTAGTTAAACCGTAGTACGTATGCGTTTAATGTCAATGCAATTTTCTAATACTTTTGTGCTTTTTTTGAATATTAGTGTGTTTTTATGGACTTATTATTATATAATGTTTATAGAATAGTAAAACTCAGTGTAAAATATTTGTAAAGGTAGGTAAGGTTAGCCTAAGAACTTGTTATGTATATGGTTGTACACAATTAAAATAAGATCTTATTGTATGCACTTTGCGTTATTGTGTTAATAATAAAGACTTTTAACATCAAACAAATCAATTAAATCAAAACATTGGGACAAAACTGAAGTGAGGAAAACTGCAATCATTGTAATTATTAGTAACCATAGGTAACTGTATTAGGTAAAATTCATAACAATGTAGTCATAACAATGGTTGGGTATAATTGTAACATGCCATAGTTTGTATCTACGCAGTTTTTTACACGTGTAAGCAATATAGACATACATATAATTAGCTACACATAGGTAATCAAATCAACCCACTTACGAGAAAGAAAATATGGTAGAAACGTTGGTCTTAGGTAATTGTTGTAAAACAAAGAGTTGAATGCATAATTGTTCGTTTTTATGAGGCGACTGCTCTATGCCGTTGCGTCGTGCGTCAGCTCTTTGTGGTTTAGGCCCCCGGGGCCTATGCCGGTAATTTTCTCAGCAATTAATATCCTACGCGGTTCAATTAGTTAAATGTAAAAAATATAAAACAGAAGTTGAAGGAAATTACGTGTCTTTGAAACAGTTCCACGCTATTATCAGCGACCGGATGAAATGTCAACTAATTGATACTAGCGAGCGTAGAGCGTTGTATCGACATGTGTCACTGTGGTTTTCATTGAATGTCACATGTTTGTATGCTACCAAAACAATTGTTTTTTAGCTAATTACACGACGCGCTAAAGACATGCGATTTCAATGGACTACTTACTTTAATTAAAGGCGAAAGACAAGAGTATGATGTGTTTATGTGTGTAGTTGTACATACGTTTTTTCATCCCCAATAAAAGATGGCAATGATTTATTATGACCTGTCATTTTCTTTTCGGTATGATAAGTCAACACTTGATTTATTCAGCGTTCTATCAAAGAAGGTTTATGAGTAAAGGATTCCAACGTACCAGATCAATAAGTCAAGAAAACGTCGAGTTCAATTGGCAGCAGCAGTAAACCTCAATTTAATGTAAAATAGTGCCACAAAACGGTGCAGGTCGCCTCGTAACTAATGGAAAAGCGAGTTGCGTGGCCTCGGGCGCGTTGTTTCAGCCGTTTTATTTGTTTGTTACTATCGTATAAATGGAGCTAATTATAATTATTTCATTGGAAATTACTGGCATTAAGCTGCTACCAAAAATACGTGAGTTTAACGACTTTTTCTTGGAACTGTCTGAGTGAGACTGTCGGCCGTCGGCGATGTCCAGCGATGCACGCAATGCGAATGTATTCGCGAGAGTATGACCTTGAGTGTGCACGCTCTGGACTCTAGTTTAATGGCTCGCTGTATTACATAAAGGCATTGTACTTGTTACACTGGGGAAATTGTTGAATTTTATCTTAAGGGATATCTAGATCATATGATGATGACCCACCCAGAAAAAAAGGGGTATCTAGATAAATAGTTATGGATAGCTTAGGCTACAAAAAATAGTCATTCATTTTTTTGTTGACAAAATCAAAATTAATCCATGTAAATCTATTTTGACACCTAATGACAGTGACAATGCAGATACGTAATGAAATCTATGTAAATTGAAAATGTATGATTACCAACGCTACATTCCTTGCAATTTAATTTAAGAAAAGTGAGCAGCATCTTAGTAAATACCGGTACACCTTGATGATAAGAAATATTTGTACACACACTTGTACTTATATAGCGGTACTAACATCATTTAAATAATAGGTATGTAGGTGCCCACATAATATTTTCCCGCGACGCTTTAGAGTACAATTACAATGAGACAGAACAAAGCCTTCGGAGAAGGGGGTCCCTTGTTTTCATTCGTCCGTCTCTTGTTTTTTATCACGCGGGAACTGGTTTCAAATTGGTGCACCTATTATCTGGTCCCAGCCGGTGAAGGTCGACCGACAATACAACATTTTGGAGCAAATTCCAACACGCAAAATATTAGTTGGTAATTTTGACAGACGTGTTTTTGACGTGGCACAATTAAAGTGTCGAAAATACTTTTGAAGAATTCTTCTTCTTTTACTGAGAGGTTTATCACCATTAAAATACAGATACAAACAATCGTCCAAAAACAGAAAGAAAAGAATCTCCCAAACATAACTAAATCTTCATATTAGGTAGGTAATTGAACTCACATCCTTAAAAATCTCTTCTGAAATCGCGATTACCTCTTCAAACTCCTACGCATAATTCACGTCAAACATATTCAGAACTACATCTAGATATTCGTAATCCGAGTGAGGCCGGCGTTTGTCCGGTTCGGCCCCGGGGCTAATGTTCGGAGCGGTCGGACACTGCCGGACAGATACAGGGCGCCGCTCGCCCGTGTCCGACACATTACCACACAATTTCATCGACTTATCAAATTTAAACGCGCACATTACGGCTTAGGCGTTGCTTGTGAATATTAAAACATGGCTATTAGATCGCTTACCTTTATGATAGCTGAGTTATCGATAAGTTCTTGTAATGGAAATGTAGTAAGGAAAACGTGGAGTAGATTTTCATTCGAGCGTGAATTTGATAAATAAATTCTGAGAAACTACTTTTAAGCTTTGTTTTTGTATTTTTTCGTTTTGAAGAGCGTGTAACGGTATTCGTAAAAAAAACGAAACGATACATCAGGGTATTGTGTGTTGTATGATAATACGTAGATTATAAATCGACACTGTAAAAAGTTCATCGCTTAACTGTCGGAAAATTACATAATTTACATTTTTTATGTACCGATTTAAACCCATAAACATACACTCAACATGATTTGAAAAGGCATATATCAAAAATATCGCTCAGGCGCAAAAAGTCGGCATGAATCAATAGACCATGACAATTTGAAATCGGAACAAAAACCGTGGTCGGCCACATATGGCGTCGGAGTACGCACATGCGCGTCAAAGCGTCCGGCACCTCACAAACGGTAATTTCCATTTAAATAAATAATTTGTTTCGGCTCGATTTGAGCGATCTGCCATGTGGCCTGCCTAATGACCTCTGTTAACTAGCGCGGTTTCACGCCTTCGTTCACCGCCCGCGCTCGCGCTCCGATGTATAACATAAAGTATAAACAGCCCTTGTTACGCATCCATTGCTTTTACAGCTAGGTCTAAATATAAACTTTTTTCGTCGATTTTTTTAATCATTATCCTCATTCATAGTTTCCCTGATAATTACATACCTCAAAGCTATTTAAAGGATATCTTCATCAACCTAAACGCTATAATATTGTCATAAAGTTGTCAATCGACCGGTACTTACTTGAAGATTGTTCGCACTATAACGTATTATTACCTACATGTAACAACTGTCATTATCATGTAATAAATAGTAAACATTACTCGCTGAATATGGTTATTAAATATTTTCTGATTCCGCGATTCAAGGAGGTTTCATCAATCTTACATTCACGTATTGGCAATTATTGTGTTTTACAGACACGAAATGTGAAATGGTTATAAGAATTTCAGGGGTACTGACTTAAATACAATCTAAGTTAACTTGTCATGCCCTACAGCAGTTGGCAGTAGGTAGGGTAAGCTGTTCATACTCCACACAAGCACAGTTTCCTCGAAATCATTTAATATTGACGAACATAACACAAAAACAATAATGAATGCCAGAAAATCCTGCAGCAACAGCGATCCGAGATACAAAAGTGATCTAATTAACTGTAATTAAGCTGCCAGTGAGAGTTTCACACATCAACGAGACCGTTCGCGTGCAAGACGAACCTTAATGTAGAAATAATGTTCCGAAGTCATTATCTTTTACTTAATTCATACAACTTATTTTTACGACATCGGGCGTCGTTTGGCCTACACTTGACTACGCATTAAAGTCATGCGCGCGCTTCCAGCTAAAAGTGTAGCATTATAGGAAGAGCCAATCGATATTCCCCCTCCTAAGTGTCACATGACAAATAGCACTCTGAACCCTTTAACGGCTGCAAACGTTAGTAGCATAATTAGCCCCGAGACTAGTCGACGCGGGCAAATTATTTTGTAATTTGATGTCATATCCTCGCTTCATTAATTGGATCGAGTCGATGAATGACTGGCGGTTACTCATTCTTAACAAGCTTTCAAAGACAATGTTCAACACTTTTGTATAACAACTTTCATTCTGCAATAGGCTACTCTACGAGTACGTTGCGTAGTTATCAGAATTTCAAAACGCGGAAATTATAAAGCATACTTAGCTTATGTTAGGCCACAAAACGATGTCACAATGTGTTTAGTAAGTGAGTAAGTATAGACGAGCGAATACATTTGCATCAAATAGATTTGAGTCAATTCTGTTGCGACATTAGAGTCAACAATATGTCATAAATTGTAGATCCCAAATTAGTTGGTTGCAGTTTGCATTAGAATTGAAGGGGAGCGGTGGGGTCGCAGCGACGCGGCCGGCGACGGCGTACGGTTTCACCCGGAATTAACTCGATAATTCCCTAATTGTGCAATTAGCCATTGGCAATTTGGTCTCGGCTTATCGACCGAAATCACATCAATTGCCACAGAAGTGGGTCGCTTTAAACTTTGATGTTGTAATAAGATACAATAATATGCATCGAAAAACCGTTAATGAAATTGGATTCATGCCAGACATCTAGAATATTATATATTAGGATTAAATATTTAGTTTTTTGTCTTAAAATTAATATTAGAGATTATATGTATCAATCATGAATATTCACGTTAATACTGCTTTTCTATTGGCGGTGAATCTATTACTTTGACTTGCTTATTAAAATTTTTGCGTGATGTGTAACTGCCCATTTCATATTCTATCAACTTACAAGTTATATATAATATCAACGTTTTAAATAACCAATCAATATTATTATCATAAACGGAATGATCGTCCGCCGAATAAAGATTAGACTCGTTATTTTCAATAACGTGTTGTCGAAAAATATTAGCTCATAAGTATAGTTATGAATTTTATGAAATACAATTTTGTCAGTAACGACTTCACGATCATCTTAATAACACGTCGAGAGCTAAGCGTTTCGCTTGAATATTCATTTCGGTTCATCATAATTTTGGTAGATAATTTTAAATTATCCAATCTGCGCGAAGCCGGTGCCGCCATCTCCCGCTCCGTGAGATACGTTCGCCTTCAGTTACCACGATTTATTGCTTCACACATTAATTTAATTATTTTACTCTTATAATTTCAAGCAAGACATGTTATTTTTCCACTACAGTTAGTTCGGTAGAATGTAATTATTTGTGAAGTGCAAAAAGTGGGTAAATTAAAACAAATATTTTTATTGGTATAATATCGGAGAGCGTGACCTCAGTGTGTCGGATTGACCTAATAAACCTCGCTGCATTATTAAGTAATCCGATACGCTTAGTCATTGATACATCCGGCCTCCTTTCAAATGATCTCGTAGAGTACCTATCTACTTAATAACAGCAATTCTTTGCTTCAGCAGCTCTGTGTTTTATATACCTACGCTGGTATAGTTGCATTATGTGCTATCACGCATCATAGGTCTAACGACCTTTACGGTTTGAGTTTGACTGGTCAATTATTGAAAAAAAAAAATATTATATAGGTTCGTGTATTAAAAATTCATACTGTTGCTTAAGACAGGCATATTTCAAAATGATATTATGGACCTTGAATATTCAGAATATTTGACACTAGTAGTAAAAAAGTGCACATAATGCAAACACTTTGAAATTATATAAAATTTGGACTATACATATATATTATATAGTCTTCTCGTAGGACGTTTATCTGTCACCTACGCTACGCCTACGCGGCTACCTGCAGCGTAGGGCCGCGTAGCGAAAGGCTACACCGCCAGAACGCGTAGCGTAGGCGCTGCGTACAGGCTGCGAACACGCCTCGCTAACGCTAAGTCAAATTTTATTTATCAACGTTCGGTTTTTCCTAAGATCATCAAAGGATCCTTTGGCCAAGGTCGTCCTATAGCTAGGTGTGCAAAGGGTTTTAGCAGACTTTCAAGTCGGCTACAAACCCTTTCCCCATAATTACCTATCTTCAGTAAAAACAAAACAAGATTCCGTGAGCGTTGTCAGCTGCGACTACCTGACTCCAGTGATACTACAATTTTGTGCTCACATTAGGTAATCTTGTTTTATTTCATCTCATATTTTTTATGACAAAAGATCTTCGTCATTTTTGACAAGGAAAAGGCCATCAACATTGTATAATGCGGGTGTGGCGCCGCTGTGTCGGCTCAGAGGCGTCATCTACGCTTTGATCCAATCTCGTGGCCGAGAGCCGAGAGCCGAGCGGCCGAGTTGACGACCAATTACCCGATATCACTCTGTTTCGGCCTGCGCCCAAATGGAGCATAATGCCTAGGGTAATTATGACTTCAGCGCCGGCCGTCGCCTTCGCCGCGTCTCGCATTGATTCTACCACTCGTCGCCTAATACCCATTATCTTTAAATTGTTTCGAAATAACGTCGGAAACGGTGTCAATTTTATAACTCTTTTTTGATATTTTCGACATTTACGAAATCGAATCGTCGAATCGATTCGATCGCTACACGTGTTGTATACACGTAGGTCGAACGAAGGACGTGAAGTCGTATCACATCAAGACAACAAACATAATTCTATAATTGAGAGCAAATAATATTCGTGGAGGTAATGTGGCGGGTTCATACGACGTAAGTGCCCGCCGCCGCAATTTGGCGGAGTTTTATTATTTTTTTATGGTAATTGTAATTGTCGTGGAGTTAATTGAGAGCGCAGCCATATTTACAAGTGAGCTCCGTAGATGTTGACGTTTGATAGCGCATGGGCTGGGCCCATTATTTCTATTTACTAGAATGCCGCTGGCCCACATCAGCCGGTAGGAATTAATAATACATTGTGCGTTGTAATTGTTGCTATCTTTCTCTGTCTACATTCATGTCCGTGATTGGGATAGTAACGAATACAGAACTGGGCAATTCTCGTAATTTTAAGAACGTTCACAGTATGATCTCAGTCTCAATCTGTCAAAAATACCTCTAATTTCCGTACATTTTTGACAAGTTTTTGACATTGATTGTCGCTTGGAGGAGTTGGCCTTCAGATCTTGACATTGTAGAGCCGTTGTTTGTGAACTTTGTGCCCATTTTGAATCTATAATAGGTACTTACTTACACACATTTTTGTACTTCAAAATCAGTAATTTTTTAAAGTATGCAAAATGACATAACATTGCTATGTTAAAGACATGAAAATAATGTACTGTAGTTTTACTTAAATTGTACGTGTGAACAAAAGCAATTACGACAGCGTGAGAGGCGTTCACATATTTCCATTCTTTTATTTCACTATCTTAAAATTTGTGAGCTGAATGAACTTGAACCGTTTCAACTGAAGGGTATCAACATCAACGTTAAGGGTTGGCGCACATTGCGACGCAACAGCTGCGCCAATCACAATATAAGGGGCGTGGCCGCGCACCCCCTCGCTCCTCACCCCCCTCGTCTCGGACCCGTGTCGTGATCCCCGGATTATATTATTGCATACAATGGAACTTTTTTTATCAAACCATTGTGTCTCACATTGGGGTGAAATATCCGGCCGGATGCTCTTATGGCTCTCACCTTTATTTAGCAAAAAGAACATCAACGAACGGATTATTATTCGTTACCCGTTTGATAATATTACAGACATAATTTTGATTTTCAATAATAATAAAACCTTGAGTGCTATTAAATAATTGCGGGTCCAATGCACTCGTGTTTCATCAACGAATTCCGAACGTTCTTAGAAATGATAAAGAAAATATATTGCTCCACATCAATAAAATTGAGAGCTGGTCTTTACGATAGCCAGTCGTGTAGAGTGGGCAGCTCTTATTAATAACGTCGTCCCGCGGCCGGTAGCAGCAGGGAGCTGTCACCGCGCCGCCTAATTGTAAATACACTACCTATAAGCTTCTCATAATTTATTTATATTATTTCTGAAGCCTCGGGGCACGAGCGGAACACCGCGGCATTAGTTCACATATAAATTAGGCTATAAATCTCATTTGACACTTCGACCGATTCCCACGGTTTAAAACACAGGTCGATAATTAAACCCGAATAAAGTATTGCCTTTTTTGTTCAAAATAATTAACTATTCATTTTCTGTCGTTCCAGGAACACCCGAGCTTACGCGGTACGCCTCTGGCGATGCTGGCGGCCCAGTGCAACAAACTGTCCAGTAAATCTCCCCCTCCGCTGGCGGACGCGGCCGTGGGCAAGGGCTTCCACCCGTGGAAGAAGAGCCCCGGCGCGCACTCACCGCCCGGCGCCGGCGCAGCACCGCGTTCACAGCCGCCCGCCTGCTCCCCGTACGGCCGCGGACCCACCTCGTGCGCAGCCGCGCCCTCATACGGCAATGATCTCTACTTCCCGTCTTCGGGAGACCAACTACTCGGCAAAAGTGAATCCAGTGCAAGTCTCGGCTCCATGTACTCCCGTCACCCCTATGAGTCGTGGCCCTTTAATGTTGGCGGTGGCGGCGGGACTGGTGCTCTTAAAGCAGCCGAAATGAGTGGCGTAAGCGCCGTCGGCAGCACTTGGTGGGATGTACACAGCGGCTGGCTTGACGTCGGCGGTCAGATGGCAAATTACGCCGGCCAGGACTACTCCCAACTGACACATTCGTTATCTGGTGGCGCGCATTTATTACCACCAGCGCCCCATCTGTTACAAGACGCCTACAAGTCAGTGCTCCCCACACAAGGATCGTTCGGGCTGCACGCGCCCGGCTCCCCAGCGCCACCCGCACAAGCACCATCACCGAGGTCACAACGTAGATACGCTGGCCGAGCAACCTGCGACTGTCCCAACTGTCAAGAAGCAGAGAGGCTCGGTCCAGCGGGGGCACATTTACGAAAGAAAAACATACACAGCTGTCACATACCCGGTTGCGGTAAAGTGTACGGCAAGACATCCCACCTGAAAGCTCACCTCCGCTGGCACACTGGCGAGAGACCATTCGTGTGCAACTGGCTGTTCTGCGGGAAGCGGTTCACGCGCTCAGACGAGTTGCAGCGACACCTACGGACACATACGGGGGAAAAAAGATTCGCATGTCCAGTGTGCAATAAGAGGTTCATGAGGTCTGATCACCTGGCCAAGCACGTAAAGACACATAACGGTGGCAAGAAGGGTAGCTCAGACTCATGCTCAGACTCAGAGGAGAACAGCCAGGGCGAGGGCGGTGCGGGGGGGCGCTCGCCCGAGCACGCGCTGGACGTGAAACCGAGCTCGATGGTGTGACGGGGGCGCGCGGCGCACGCGCACCACGCTCCGCCGCTCCTGTGATACCGCCGCGCGCACCGCTGTACATACCACATATCACTACACTGTAACATAGCACCCACACGTGTAACTAAAGACAATGCGCCGCTCGACGCGACCCGACGTGTATGTATTTGTTGTGAGACTTAAAGTGTTGTACAGTATAGATACTATTAAAAAATAATTATCTCATATTATAACTAGATATTATATGTTAAATTAGTGTAAGTAGAATCACTCTTTAGTCCAAAATTGCAGATTTAATTTATTGAAACAATACCTCAGCATGTTTCAAAAGAAATCTTTTATTTATTGTACAGAATTAAGCAAATATGTACTTATTCACTTTTCTTATAAACAACCACTTTGTCCAATCATGGTCAATTTGTGATAAATCTAAATGAACTGTTGTGTATGTTATTTGAATCCATACCTAGGTACCTCCTGAATTGTCCAAAAGCAAATTGTATATCTCTGTTCACTATTTCTTTATTATTATTGTCATGCATGATCAAGAAAATGAAATGTTAAAATAGTGCTTTGAAATGTGTTACTTTAGTCTTATCTGAAAAGCTAGGGATTGGAAGTCGCATCACCTAATCACTTCTTGAAGTTGAAGACAGGTGCCAATGTGTTTGAGAAGCAACTATCTTGATAACTAAACCAACATGTTTTATCCAAACTCATGTTTTTATAACTAACGACTTAACTACGTAATGCAATAATTAAAACACAGGTAAACTTATTTGCGAATCTGCAAAATAAAACTCATGTTTTTGTTCAATTACGGTGATGTCTGTTGGTTTGGCAATTCGTTTTGTATTAGGTATTGATTCTTGTTGTTCATGAGAAAAGTAAATTAAAAACAACTTCAAATTATAAATGGTTATAATAATGTTGTATTATACAATAGTAGTCTGAAATAACTTGAAATAAACAGTTTCTTTCTACAATATATGTTCCATATCAGTGGCTTTTGCGTCCTTGTCGAATTGATAACTATTTGGTGATAATTGTTAGCTTGAAAACTGTAATTGTAAAATGTATATTGTACAAAATTGTGCGAATTAAAAAAATGCCTGATATTGATTTTATAAAAATTGAATATATTTTTCCGAGTGGATGTCTGCATTTTTATTTTGATGCCTCTTAGATACTGTGGAACGGGATATGTAAATCGTAAGTAAATAGGACCTATCTTTCCTGAAAAACACGAAGGTCCTCCTAAGAGACTGGTGGTGCCATCTAGCGGTCGTTCTCTGTGATACGTTAGTCAACAACAACAAGCAGTGCTAGTACCACTCTTGAAGCTTAACCTAATCTTAACCCAAAGGTACCTATCATAAATAAAGCAGTCATACACAGCAACTTAACTTTCACAGTCTCCGCTCGAAGTATGGGTGGAAAAATTTATAAAAAGTTTATACTTTGTTCAGAAACAAAAATTCGAAGATATTCGACATCTACATGCACTGAGCCCGCGTGGTAGATTACAGCCTATTCTGCATACAGTCTTCTCGAACAGAGGAGGCCTGTGTCCCAGCAGTGGGAACATTATAGGCAGATTATGTTTATGCTACCTTGTTCTGTTCTACCATGACAATCAATGACCATTTTTCCGCATTGTCTGAATGGTATGGTTTAATTTTATTTCAGTGTGTAGTACACTGAAATAAAATTAAACGACAACGCAGAAAAATGATAATTGATTGTCACGGTACAGCAGCACCCTAATCGTGTAACACACTAACAAACAGAATCTGAATCATTTTAATGGATATTGCTAATCTATTGCTTCGTATGTACGAAAATGTTGTCTGCTCTACAACGTAAATAACGCAATGAATGATGTTGAACTCTCAAAATGAAAGCCATTCCTACTGTTAGTGTGTTACGCCCTGCAGAACACAGAACAATATAACAAGTGAATCATCAATGACAAAACAGCTGTCAATTAGTGTAGAAGTTCCGACAGGCTATACACGACAGGCAAAAACTATAAACAAACTAGAGAATCACAAATTAAAAATTAAATAGAATCCTAAACAAACAGTTATCAGTCTGATCCCTCCACTGATACACCTACTGTTTTAATCAACTCGCACACAAATGAATTTTGGCACAAGTACTTTAACAAATTGCAATAACCTTAAGTACATTCAAAATGAATCGGAAGTGAGCTTTAATCCAACCGTATAAGTATACTTTTAGATTGACAAATAATAGTGATTACGACATTTTTGGTTAGGAGTAATTTGGGACGCAAAGAGGGCGACGTTCATCGTAAAAAGTGAATTGAAACCACAAATGACGAGGGGAGCATAGTAAAGATGAAAACACATTCAGTATACGCTCTGCCATCGCCATCAACTCAAAGTAACTTGATAGAAATATTGTTTCGTGCAGTGGTACCTACTAAGACTTCAACAAACCCCGCATAAGCATAATCAGTCTATAATGTTCCCACTGCTGGGACACATGCCTTCTTTCTGTGACAGGGAGTGACCGAAATCCACCACGCGCGCCCAATGCGGCAACAAACACCGAATTTGAGTAATTTACACACACTGTTTAAACGTACGCAGGTACTAAGCACTACGTAAAACAATTCTAAAGAACAAACAAAGCGATATTAAAGGAACAGTACACCAATAAATTCATAAAAATTAAAACTCGTCATTAAAGCCGCAGCACTCATAGCCACATCAAAGTGCTACACACAACGACTGCTACGCCAGAACTTGCTACGCGTGGCGTAGCGTAAGCTCAGCTTGCTACAGCATTAAGTGTCGCCTCTGCGGGTGGCCGCTCGTGCCGTAAAAACCGAGCTCATCTGCAACACCCGACTACATTACACGACGGCCTAGCTCAATCTACGCTTTATTAATGACACGACACTCGGTGGTCCGACCACTCCGCAGTCTAACACAATGATGTGTCAATCTAATATTGTAGGGAGCTGCAGGAATCAGAAGTCTACTAGTAATGAGTCATAATTTAATTAAATGTGAATCTTCGATATCTACTTTTTCCTATGACTCATTGATTTTTGCAAGCTTCTTTGGAACATCAACGGTCCAGTGAGGTGACACAGAGTAGAAACAACTCAAATTGGGGCTCAAAGTAAGTATTTGTAAGGATAATTAATCAGATCCGACGTAAATTTCAGTGAAGTATCTCTTTAGTAGCGAATAAGTATATCTAGGTTTGGTTTATTCAGAAACGCTAAGTTGGAAAATATGAAGACAACTATGTAGTGACCACACATGACAATAATAGACCAAAACTTGATAAATTGCACTGTGCTGTTGAGAAGGTTTATTAACATTTTATCCTTCTTATTCCACCATCAAAATGTTACGTTCTTGGTGCATCATCTTCACATATAATATTAATGTATACAAAATATTGTAATAAAACATTTTAAAAGAGTATCGGTGGAGTTCCTTGCCCATTCTTCTCCATACGAACCTACCTTTTGGGAGAGGGCGACTAGAATCAATATAATTTTTTTTTTTTTGTAAGTTTTGACGTTCAAAGGTGTCTCTTATGAGTTTATTTGAAATAAATGATTTGACTGTGACTTTGAGATAGACACGAAAATATCAATACCTTTTTTCCTTAACAGTGTGCAAAAACAATTGCACACAAGTAACAATAGATATTAGAAACCATAAATACCCTTAACTAAATTAAACACAAGATACCACCCGTATCTAAATCTAACTAACATTTAATCTGATATCACTGGCACCACATTTAACGTTCGTTAGATCATAAAATTAATCAATCGCAAGTGACCTCTATAATCACATAATGTAGGATGTTATCCCATTCAGCTTTATGTAATCTAATTCCCTAGCCCTAAACAGAGATTTATCGTCCCTAACCGAATTATTCGGGATCTGATTGAGCATAAGATGAGGGAGGTTATGTTAACTGTTTTATATTCTAGTCGTCTCTCCCCTGTCTGCGAAATGGTCACAACATTATTGTTATATTTTGTGGAGATGTTGTATGAGGTGGTACTTACCTACCTACTTGTATAGTTGTGCTCAGTCTGAAGACTGTGCGAGGGTTAATACTTGCTTAGAATACTTATTGAATTCCTGAAGCAATTTGTTTATTTTGAACTAGCTGCGCCCCGCGGTTTTACCAGCATAAGTTTCGATCCCGTGGGAATATCGGGATAAAAGTATCCTATATGTTAATCCTGGTTATAAACCATATGTGTGCCAAATTTCATCCATCCAATCCGTTCAGTATTTTTTGCGTGAAAGAGTAACAAACATCCATCCATACAAACTTTCACGTTTATAATATTAGATTTATAAAAAATATATAAAATATAAATATAATAATATAATATATATATATATTTAAAGTAGGATTGGAGTAGTTTAAACTACTTAGGGCGGATTTTACCAAAGTCTATCAGAATCTTTTGTCCGTGGAATTAAATTGTCGTTTGACAGTTTTGTATGGAAAATCTGTCAAAAATTCAAAATTAATTCTTAAGAGACTTATTCTAGGTATAAACATTATAATGAGGTAAAATTGTTTATTTATAAAAGGTAATCTCTGGAAGACGAGTAAGACGTAGCGTTGGAAGGCCTCCTACAAGGTAATCACGGTACAGCGGACAGAGCTCCGGCGGGATCTCATGGCGACATGGAGAGTGCGCTTGTCGCAACCCAGTGCTGGGCACGCCACAGTTGCGGCGATAAGTCCCCTCTTTGAGGAGTGGCTGGAGAGGCGCCACGGCGCCCTCACCTTCCGCCTGACGCAGGTCCTCACCGGACACGGTTGTTACGGGAGGTTCCTGTTCAGGATAAGGCGGGAGGAAACGCCAAGATGTCACCACTGTGTGGATCGCCTGGAGGACACGGTGGAGCATACGGTGGAGGTCTGCCTGGCTTGGGCGGAGCACCGCCGCGTCCTCGTGGCGGCGATCGGCGGCGGCGATCTCGCCGTGGTCCAGGCCATGGTACGGAGCGAGAGTGCATGGGAAGCCGTCACCTCCTTCTGCGAAGCAGTACTGCTCGCAAAGGAGGAGGCGGAGCGCGTGAGGGAGAGGCAATCTCTGCGCCCTCACGCCCCTAGTCGCCGCAGGAGACGCCCTGGACGTCGGGAGTCACCAGCCGCCCGGGTCGACGGCGCATTGTGTTCCACGCGCGCCTCAAAGAGATGTCAGCATGAACTGACGGGGTCCGCTAGGGCCGATACTTGCCAAGGTCGCGGTTTGTTCAAAAGAGATACCGTGGCCCCTGGCATAAGCAACTGAAGGAACACGGGTGGGTTTTAGTTAGTAAAAGTCTGACACGCCCTCCCGCTCCGCCCAGAGCGGGAGAAGTCATATGATGATTTCCCAACCAGAAAAAAAAGGCCTCCCACAAGGTGGACCGATGACCTGTGAAGGCCGCAGGAATCCACTGGACGCAGGATACCGGTTGAAGTGACGGTGTTTGGGGGAGGCCTTTTGAAGCAGTGGCCGTCTTTTGGCTGAAATGATGATGACGATGAATCTCTACAATACTTAATACTCAATATTTTTCATCCAATGTGAACTTAGTGGCATTAATATCATGGGTTACAAAGACATGATCATTGCCGACCCTTGTAATTATTGTTTAAGTAATTAATTTATTAACCAGAAATACAAAATTTGTCACTGACAGAGAGCTACCTACGCTATTGCCGAGTGCCACGTTTTACTTATGTTACGGGCGAGGTCGTGGGCAGAAGCTAGTGTCTAATAAAGAATAAGTGACTATATAATAGGTAAATACTACGTGTCTGACTTTATGGTAATAAAGAATAAGTTTTATTTACGTTAATAACTGTGATTTTACATCTTTAAAAAAATCTGGTCAGTGGTCATGGTATTATCGAGTTTCTTATAAATAATTTTGTACAGGCGGTTTGATCGAGTGCCTGAGTGTTAGACCACACGGGTTCGATTCCCGCACGAAACAAATAAGTATTTTACGTAGGTTATGTACGTTTAAGCATGTGAGATTTGTTTTTCTGTTATAAGCGTGAAGACCTTCAAGAGATTGAGACAAATTTGGACGTTCAAAAGTGCCGTTTTTAAGTAAATGATTTGACTTTGACATTGAGATTGGACGAGAACGTTGACAAAAAGTATAGGTAGTAAAGTAAAAAACTTAGTAAAACCTTCATTTCATTACCAAAACTAATTCAATTTTCGACATCCGTTAAAGTTATGTGAATACATCAATTTGTAGGCAAATGTTCCAAAATATTAATCTATAATTATACAGTACAGGGCAGTTAATGTGTGTAGAAACATCGTCGTATAATTTTCTCATTTCAGCCATGAGTACTAGCCTAACGGAATAATAACTTAGGTATAATAAAAAACTAGTCACGTTGTTTGGTCCAATAACATTTTGGAATAGACTGGCAAACCAACTGTAAGTAGTAAAAGCCATTTTATTTTACTCCACTCGTGCAAAAAAGAGCGGTCTAGTGCGTGTCGAATTCGCACACGAAGGGTTCCGTACCAACTTATAATATTGAACACTACATTTTATGGTAATACTTTACCTCTTTAATTTTTAACTTTAATTTATTTGTTTTTATAGCGGCCATAGTATAGTACACACCCTGTGAAAATTTCAAGTGTCTACCTTGTACGGCCCTGTAACAGACAGACGGGCGGACGGAAGGATGGACAGCGGAGCCTTAGTAATAGCCCGTTGTCACCCTTTGGGTACGGAACCCTAAAAAGTTTTTAACTAGGAAATAACTGCGAAATATTTAAATGTTAGTAATTATCGAGTGCTAGTTAAAGATTACCTATTTCATTTTAACTCTTCAGAAGTGTATAAGCACAGTTGTTCGTAATGATTTATGTTTCCTCCAGGCAGGTGTTCTGGGCTAGTTTAGTTATCTTTTGCAGTAACTTTCCGAGTGCTTACCTTTAACGTTGGATGCTGGGGATCCTTTGAGCTCAGGTTAATGTAGCGAGAAGCTGTAAGTTAGTTAGGAGACGCTGAATGTTGCGCTAAAGGCGCGTACATATTTGATCGCACAGAGTTATAATAACTCGAAAACTGGGTAAGTACTTACCTAAAATTGACCAAGATGGAATTTTCAGGTTCATTCTTTCTAATTTCATACCGAATCTAAAAAGTCCTAAAAACCAAAACTTATTTATTTATTTTATTATTTATGTAAACACAGTAAAATGGATACAGATACGACATACAAGTACTGAGTACAGACGCCAACACTTCAAGCTACCCGAAACTGTAAAATTTTCCCAATTAACATTGAACCTAATGCTTTAGCGATAAAGTTGAAAATCTATTTTAAAAAATTGACAGATTGTAGTAGCTTGATGTGCTGGCGTCTGTACAAAGGTGCTCCTTATTTCTTAAGAAAATTCTTCCAGCAGACCAGCGAAAGGAGAAATGAAAAAGAAATGTAGATAATAGTGTGAGAGAATAAGAAGAGAAGAATTTGACTGTGATTTTCGTTTTAGGCCCCCTGTCTGCTTACGCAAAACCTGCAAACAATAAGAATATAAAGCAATACCTACATAACATACACAACCATCCTATAATGTTCCCACTGCTGAGACACAGGCCTCCTCTCGGTGAGAGGGAGCGGGCCGTAATCCACCACGCGGGCCCACTGCGGGTTGGTAATGCAATACCTATCACAGTTCTTTCACGAATTCCAAACGAAACATAAACTAATCACGTCAGCAAACCATAGTTCATTTTAAAGTCCACTGACAAAGTCCTTAATCACTGTCAAAACAAATGGCTGGTTGTTGACGTGAAAACCGCCTTTAACTCGATCGATGGAGATAGTGTACTTCAAAGGAAAAGCATTAAACGCGTCGTTAAATAGAAGCGCTTTTGCGCCACCTGCTTCGAATGTCCCGTTTGTTTGGAATATTTGCGTTTCATATTTCAATGTATAGCTGCTCGGAGTTAGTTGACACCTGGCTCTTTTCTGTTGCCAAGGTTTTTTGTCTTCTAGCCATAAAATGGCACGAGGGGCTCGTGGCTAAGTAATAACAGCCGCAAAGTTCGATCGATCAGGTTCAGGTACGCTTGCCGCGTTTGGTCCTTGGGTGGGGTGACCATCTTCATACCAGGACCCCTCCGTGTCTCGGAAAGCACGTTAGGCCGTTGGTCCCGGCAGCCATTCGTGGATCTTTGACAGTCTTACCCAGTCTTACCAAGGGGTATCGATGTATAGCTGCTTGGAGTTAGTTGACACCTGGCTGTTTTCTGTGCCTAAGGTTTTTTGTCTTTTGGACACTTAAAAGGCACATTATTTTCTGGTTTCACAGTAGGTTAAAGTTAATTGAGCAGTGGTAGCCCAGTGGGTATTTCTCGTAATTTTAAGAACGTTCACAGCCTGATCTCAGTCTCAATCTGTCAAAAAATACTTCAAATTTCCGTACATTTTGACAAGTTTTTGACATTTGCGCTTTACTTTATGTATTTTATTTCATCACCACTGCTCTCAAAACGGTGAAGGAAAACATCGTGAGGAAATCGGCAAGTCCTAGAATAAAAAATTCAAAGACATGTGACATCTACCAACCCGCACTGGGCCTGAGTGGATAGATAGATTACGGTCCACTCGCTCTCACCGAGAGGAGGCCTGTGTCCCAGCGTAGGGAACATTATAGGCTGACGATGATAAAAGAGAATTTAATGAAACGTAGAAAGTGCATAATGCATTGCGAGACACTAAACGCCTCCAGGCATAATAACAATAAAACTACTATTGTATCTTGATCAGTGTCTGTCAACCGAATAAACCATACAGAAGAAAGAAATAAAATACATTCATTTAGCACAGACTAAAATACACAATACACAGGGTGACAGGGTCATCGACGCACAAACTGAAACCATGAATTCGACACATTATTTTAGATCCTAGTGTAGAAATTTTTTTCGTCGGTAATAAATAAGAAAATCAGCTGTTCCATCTTCTTCTTCGTGTCGCTGGCACGACTGAATTTCATATCTTGTTGGCCCAAAACTTTGCCACTTCCATGGCGTCGACAGTGGCAGCGCAGAGGTCACTTTGACTGCATGTTTTGGGACACAGAGGGCAGGATAGGAGATGGAGCATGGTTTGCGACATAGCTCCACAATCACACCCCGCTGCCGTTCCGTCAAGGTAGCCCCACTTTACCAGGTTGGACTTACATCTTCCCACTTGTGTCCGGAGACGGTTCAGGGACTTCCAGGTGGACCACGGAAGGTTACACCCTGCAGGGAGATGCTCCTTTGGTGGTAGATAGTAAGTAGGAGGGGGAAAAGTATCCTGCCATAGTTTGCAACGGGCGTCGGCCGGGTTTCCTGACAGAGACGTTGTCGATTTCAGGAAGCTGTGCCATAGAAAAGTGCAATGCCTGCGCGGTCAATATATATTTCACTATGACCACTTAACAATTCCTTGCTTCGAAACCACGTCAATTCCTTAGTTAATCACGACACGACATCAGAAGGCCAATTCTCGTAAATTAAAACGTTCAAAATCTAGTCGCAGTCTCATCTTAGCGACAAACAAATGTTTTGACATTTATTTGTCAAAACATTTGTTTCAACTTGTCAAAATGTAGGGAAATTAGAAGTATTTTTTGACAGATTGAGACTGAGATCAGACTGTGAACGGTCTTAAAATTACGAGAATTGCCCCTTTGCTATTAACGTAGGTATTCTCTGTGATACAACGGTGTGAATTGAACTGTCAAAATACATATTGTCCGTACGGTTGACATTTCGATTCCTTGTCGTTAACAAGACACGATATTGACGTGGTTTCACATTAAAAGCACAGCTTCACAAATCTAACTAGCCTTTTCCCAATCATCTTGGGGTCGGCTTTCAGTCTAACCGGATGCAGGTGAATACCAGTATTTGACATGGAGCAACTGCCTATCTGACCTCCCTACCCTGATACTGGGTATCACGATATCCCTTAGTAAGACCGGTGGTCAGACTTTTGGGCTTCTAACCCGTAACGACTGTCTGCTGTTCGAGACACGGAGGGATCTTGATATGTAATGGATGGTCCCTGGCCCCATCCACGAACCGATCGCAGGAAGATGGACCCGTGCAGCTGTTATTGTTTAGCCACGAGTCCCACCCGCTCAGCTTCAATGATATTCTCTTTTGTTGAATTTGACAACCCAAAGTGTCTTTTTTATTCTTCTGTAGAAATTGGCAATACCTACCAGATTCGGAATCAATAGTTTTATCTTCTCGAGGACTCAATATGTCGATTAACAGGACTAATTAACCTTGAATACGTGTTCAAATAAATAAAATTTACTCCAATCCTTCCCAGTCGTAATCACAGGCCGGATCTTGCCCTTGAAATAAACCAGGGCTCATTAACAAGTTATGATTAATATCAACTCATAAATAGTGACGTTGTCGGCAAGTCAAACGACTCTACACATGGTAACACCTTCCGAGAAATGGTGTCACCACACTCCGCCATAAATTAATTGGATACTTTTTGTGGTGATAATTTACTAAGTATAGGTATTATAAAAATAAACAAATAAAATAATTTTATTTCGGACAGCTAATTAAATTCATAAGTTGTTAGTAACAAGTTTGCACTTAAAACACTATTATTAGTAACTTAAACTTAAGATGAACTAATGAGATGACCACCCATCAACTAGATACAACGAGAAATGTAAACAAGAATAAAATAGAATTTTGTTTTTTACAAATAAAATTATATTCTATTATTAGGGTCTATTACCTACAAGTCTTCTTACATATTACCTTAATATGGCAGAGGATTACGATTATGTTTTAAAATATTATTGCAGTATATTTGCAGTAAAAAAAATCGATTCCTACTCACCCGTAAGTAGGTACTAAAATTTTGCAAAAGTTTATTTCTCTAGCAGAACTGTAAATTGGTATTTTAATTAATTATGATTACTATGAAAATTGTCCAATATACCTATTAAGTAAGTGTAGTATTAGGTTAAGTAAGACCTGTAATGATAGTTTTAAGGCATTTAAATGAATAAATAAATAAGTTAATATGTAGATATTATACCTATACCTAGATGCTATAAGTTTATGTTTGAATCAATTAAAGAATTACAAGCACATCACACAATAGAACACGATCTAAGGTTTAGGTATCCTACGACGTAACTGTTTCAATTCATAAAGTTTTTACTCTCAATACAAGACCCAGTACATGTAGCGAGATACTATCTTTACAACACAAGTTACAACTGCTGACAAGACAAAGCTTCGTTGATCAAATCGTGTAGTTATAGTCGTTCATGCTACATTTAAAAAAAAAACATTGGCTATGTACTTACGTCAAGAAAGTTATTGTTTTAGACAGTTAACAACATTATACAAAACATTAACATATAAGTCGTCAGAATACTTAAACATTGTTGCAAAAAGCGGCGGAAACACAGGCAGTTTACAACTTTTTAACAGCCCAGTCCGGTCGCTGTAAATCACATGGTTTAGTTTAGACCCCCTTCAGAAGTAATATCGACTTCTTCGAACTCACATTAATCTGCCATACTTCAATATGTGAAGGGAAACGTCGAGACACAAAAGAGAACGCATTTAGCAAACACACTATATCTCATTTTGTACCTTTATTCGAAAACATGGTTTCCACCGTTAAAAACAAAAGAAGGACGGCACAACTTCGAATTTCACTGACAGAAACAAAAGCAATGTGTGTCGTTTGTTTTTTTGTTGTGTAGAGGCGACACGACTATTGGAGCTGTCAGAGCGCATCATAAAACGGTAGCTCTGATCATTCCCACTGCAGTGACATATAGCCGCGGTTGGAACAGGGAAGTATAGGAGCTGGTATTGCAATTATATTCAATAATTTACGAGTTTTGAATATCTGAATAACGTAAATTATGCATATTATAATTTCAAGGTGTTTCCTCGACTACTTACCTATATGATGCCAATGCGAAACTTAAATAGTCTAAGGAAAAAGTTATGAGAAGTATTAAGATTTTAAATATCTATCTACTACATAATTAACATAAATTATAATTGGTGGCAAAAAACACTGATTATAATCGATCATACATATGCAGTATACACTAATTATAACACCATAAATGGCAAACAGCACGCCTACACACCGCCCATTGCGTATCTACGCATTATTTTCAAATAAATTTAAATTCAAACAACATCTCGTCCGACACTATTCGCCGAAGGGCAAATCTCCGTTAAAACGTATTCAGTAAAACCGTGACGGTAGCTGTCAAGTTAAAATGTTTTAATTTAGTGGTGCGGTTCGTCACACGCGGCATATCCGCTATCCGCCGCGCCATTTGACACTCGCCGCGTTCCGAGAGGTGATAAATCTCCACACAACGCGGGGGCACTAATCACGGAAATGAAAACAACCCTTCACTTGACTCGTTTACATTTAATGTTCCGCTTAAATGACAGCGCTAAGTCGAGCGTCAGAAGAAATTAATATTTGAACTTCAGATAATGATTTAGAACACACTCCGGCAGACGTACAAATAAAAGACTTTTTTGGAACACCAAATCCGACCCTTTGTCGCGATTGACGTCAGCGAGGAAAACAAACAATTTATCTATTTCCTCGTGCGTCACACGAAGATCAAACACTAGTTAATAAAGAGGCGAGGTGCCGACAACGCCAATAAAGTCGTGGGGCGTCGAGTTCGCACACACGCCGCCGACGAGCGGATTTAAAATTTGTAAATACGTGCCTGCCGCGAATACGACTCGTCTTTTTGTGACGTGATAAAATAATGACAGCAAATTGCTGTTGGGGTTCAGTCCCCGTACTGTATTTAATTCACTTTGACTTGCACCTAATCAACAAAACTTCGAGAATAATTAAAAAGTTGAAAGCATGTTGATATAGGACATCAAAGTCTTCTGCTAAAGAATGTGACGTCATGAACTCATCAATACTTCTGATGAAAAAATAAAGGTCACAGGGCGAGATATTGTTTGCAATTCTAAAAGATGATGCAAATTAGCGCATCTATTCAGTAAAATGAAAACTGTGCTCTGTCATTTGACGGCGCTTAGGGGAGCTTTTCAATCAGCCCTCGTTTGGGGACTTTAAGTATCAAAGCAATCTCCTATTGCGTCACTTTATTAGTTTGTGCTTTATTTTGTTCTTTTGATGTTGGAAAGTAATCGAGCTTCTTTGTGTTTACAGTTTATTGATGCTAATTTCGCTTTCATATTCGGAGAGACTCGGAACTCGGTATATAATTTGGAAAATATCAGTCATGTAGTAGAGTACCAGATACATATTCGTAGTAAAATGTTAGCATTACCCTCGGCTTGCACACATCATTAAGTTTTAAAAGAAAGTCGGAAACGTCTGAATCTCATTACCATGGCTCTACATTCTGCGGTGATATAAGCGGAATAGGAATGAGTTGGAGGATACGACATGAATGACAAAGTGGATGCAAATGTGAGCTTTGTCGGCGAGCAGCGAGTCGCAACCACCCGATCAAACGGCGGCGGAATGATCTAACCTCTAACCGACGCTTGGTATTTCTTTTCATGTAGTTTAATTGAAAGAAAGTTGTGACATTTGTTATTCACGATGTTTTACTTTCTAAAATCTTCTTTCCTTACACGATCAGCTCGTGTAAGGAAAGAAGACAAATGCTTATGAAGGTAAGGCCAATTTCATCCCTTATTTAACAGTTTATCTACACTCATAAAAACATACTAGAAGAAAGGAACAGAAAAATACGTACAGAGGTAATGCTTCCCTTTTACTCTTTCAAGGTGGTCTTTAGTGTTTATGGGCGAAATAAAAAGATGTAGGCATATTTTAATTTGACGTTCTCAAATAGTTATTACTATTGCGCAGGCAAACTATACCAAGAAATTCGAAGTTATGCATTTAGTGCTACAACGAGCCAAGGCGTAGCACCTTAGGTAAATAACAAATCTAATTTTCATATTATTTGTTCTTACACAGCTGTAATATACCTAAATAAAAAATGTATACTAAGGGAGGGTCTTATCCGGGGCTACCGCACGATCTCGCGCGAGGCGGCAAGCCTCCTTGCCGGACTGCCGCCATGGGATCTGGAGGCGATAGTCCTCGCGCGCCTGTATGAGTGGCGCGCGGAGGCACTGCGCCGGGGGGAAAGTCCGCTCCCGCGGCAAATTGCTGCGGAGCGGACGGACCTCCGGCTCGATCTCATGGCGACATGGAAAGAGCGACTGTCGCAACCCAGCGCAGGGCACGCCGCGATAGCGGCGATAAGACCCCTCTTTGAGGAGTGGCTAGAGAGGCGCCACGGCGCCCTCACCTACCGCCTGACGCAGGTCCTCACCGGACACGGAAGTTTCGGGAGGTTCCTGCACATGATCAGGCGGGAGGAAACGCCCGGGTGTCACCATTGCCAGGATCGCCCAGAGGACACGGTGGAGCACACGGTGGAGGTCTGCCCCGCTTGGGCGGAGCACCGCCGTGTCCTCGTGGAGGCGATCGGCAGCGGCGGCGGCCTCTCGCGCCCGGACCTGGTGCAAGCCATGGTCCGGAGCGAGAGGGAGTGGGAGGCAGTCGCCTCCTTCTGCGAAGCAGTCATGCTAGCGAAGGAGGTGGCGGGACGGATGAGGGAGAGAGCCTCCCGTCCCAGCCGCCGCGGGAGACGCCCCGGGCGTCGGGAGTCCACTGGAGACTACCGGCCACCGTAGGCGCGGGCCTGCGGGCGGAGAGCAATGGGTAGCTCACCGCCCGATCAGGACCAGGCCCGTGCCGGACGGCGCGTAAGTGTTCCACGCGCGCCTCAAAGAGATGTCAGCACAACGAGGGGCCCCTCAGGGCCGAAGCCTGCCGGGGCAGCGGGATTGTCCGAAAGGGTTACCGCTACCCCGGAACATAAAGGGCGAAGGAAGGAACATGGGTGGGTTTTAGTCAGTAAGAGTCTGACACTCCCTTCCGCTCCACCCAGAGCGGGAGGAGTCATTTGATGATTTCCCATCCCAAAAAAAAAAAAAAAAAAAAGGGAGGGTCTTAGCTTGAAAGTCTAACAACCAGTCTTACCAAAGGGGATACCCTTAAAACGATAGTTTTACCCAGTAACTGGGTTGTGGAGGTCAGATAGGCAGGCGCTCTATGTAAAATACTGGTACTGAGGTGCATCCCGTAAGACTGGAAGCCGAATCATCATCATCTGAGGGTCTTATATGGCAGGATTATGGGCATACTGGATGCAAAGATTTCTACTTCCATTGTATACCTAAATATCTCGAAAAATAGTTCCATAATTTAAAAAAAAAACCTTGTTAGTGTTGATCTCGTAAATTGTGTAGCAAGGCGCCACTGTTAGTGTATTTGTAAAATTTACACCCGCATGGTAGTTTTTTTTTTAAATGCGTGAGTGTTGTTAATGAATGTCGTGTGTCACAGCAAAAACTGGAATTCCGAAGGACTAATATAAATCACTCAGTTGTGTGTGTCGGGACCTTTAATTAATTATGTGAATTCCTGTCGGTGAACCCTGAATAAGCGCGTCGTTTAGTTCGAAATTTCTTGACAGCGGAAGAAAGGGAAGGATATTAACTATACCTACATCATTTTTAAAGTATATATTCTTCGTGTATCATCATCTTCAGTGTTTATTTTGAGCTGGTAAACAATATTGGGGCAGATGACATAGTAAAAGCGGCTGGCGAACAGTGGATGAACACAGCGAATGATAGGGAGAAATGGAAATCTCTAGAGGAGGCCTTCACCTTCAACTAAATGAGGGGTTCTTACTGGCGCAGAAGTTCAAAATATGTTTAACTTTATAGAATTTAAGAAATTAGTTAAGTTAGATAATTAGTTCAGTTTTCTTTTACTTTTCTTTAACTGTAGTTTTGTAACTTTTTTAGTAAGAAATATGAGGCTTTTTTTATTTTTATTATATTTATTTTAAACAATATTGCAGCATTTCATCTTTCAACCAATAGACACAGATCTTCGTCCAAAATGTTTTTACATTTCTATACGTTCCCTTGTTTCTGAAACTCTTCTGCCAAGATCATATTTATGACCAAACAAAACACATCTGAAAGCCTTATCAAGTTTAGAATAAGATCACTACATATTATACAACAAAGTCCCTCCGCCGCGTCTGTCTGTCTGTCTGAACGCGATAAACTCAAAAACTACCAAACGATTTTTCATACGGTTTTCACCAATGGACGGAGTATTTCATGGGAAAGGTTTAAGAGTATAATTCATTAAAGTTTTTCTGTAAATTGGCTAAAATATAACGATGATTGTTGAAGATGTCGGAAAAAATCATGTCTACTGGGAGCTTTTCTGGCGTGCGCCGCTAGTTAAGTCATCATCATTCTCCTGCCCTTATCCCAATTTATTTGGGGTCGGCGCAACATGTCTTTTTTCCATATGTCTCTATTAGTCATCATCAAAAGCTAGTTAAATATAAATGTTAAAAATATTTTTCAGTTTAAATATCTATCAGCTACCTACTCTAGTACATTATGAACTCATCCAATATTAATAAAATAAATTATAGGTAGCAGTTAGTTTTCAATAAGGTCATGCCCAAAATTTCTTGATTATCAACCCATCAGGGTACACACTCATAATTAATAATGTGAATGAAGTAACAACTTGAAACTATTTAGTGTCTCATTTATTCCTACTTATGTAAAGAAATCAATAGGTACGTAAGTTCTGTGAACCGTCGCTTTGTAAAAGGTGGAATAAAATGTGCAACAATGTTTGAATGGAAATAAAACACGAATAGAGTATTAACTTGTGGCAACTTTATATGCGTATTGTTAGCGAAAAGTGTTAAGTTTCATAAATCCGAAAATGCGGTGGGCGTGAGCGTCGACGTCTGCGCACGCGCTGCCGGATGCGGAAGTCTGTAATTACGTCGCTATTTCGCAAAAATGTCTCAATCGACCCTCGACAGATGGCGCGCGACCCGAATTGTTCAAACATTCCCTGAATAGTTCGGCTGTTTGTGTGGCTGTGCACCTCCCATTCCTATTCTTCATTACAAACCGGTGACATTAACTGTAATGTTAGCTCCATGGCCGCTTATTTATACGTTTATACGTAAAACTCCCTCTCACTCTCAAACAACCATATGTGGGTAATTAAAAAAATGTGAACCGATAACAAACAGAAATTTTACAAAACAAAAGGCCAAATCTATCAATATCACCGTTGTGCCATCCGTTAACTTAATAAACACGACAAATTCAGCGGTTATTGTGCACCTACTCGTACCTATATCTAGCCATGTATTCAGCACTTTTGTTTAGAGTCGGTCCGGTGCGAATAAAATATGAATAAAATAAATTATTGAATGTCTTTTTAATAAAGAGCTTATTGTTTTATCGGATAATGGAGGGCCCCATTGTGGCGCGGCGCCGCCCAGGTTCATTCCCGGGACAATGCACAAATAATAAATAGACGTATTTTGTTCGTATTTTCTGCGCTCGGTCGCTTCACCGTTGTTCCTGTAATTGGTGACCAAAATAAATTAATTGAATTAGATCGCTCCAGAAGAGCTGACACGCCGGTACCGTAAAATGTTTCGACGTTTCATAATTAAAAGCTTTGCGAGTGAAGTCGTTTGTGTTAATTTAATAAACGGCTTTGTTTTTCGTGTGATGGGCAAATATTGAGATGGCTAGGTAAGTAAACAAAGGTAAGGGTAAAGACCACGTGGTCGTAAAGGTTTTTTTGATCCTACCAATATTACATAATCAGCCTATAATGTTCCCACTGCTGGGACACAGGCCTCCTCTCGGTGATAGGGAATGGACCACCACGCGGGCCCAGTGCGGGTTGGCAGATGTCACATGTCTTCGAATTTTTGGTTCTAGGACTTGCCGGTTTCCTCACGATGTTTACTAATATTATAAATGCTACTAATATTATAAATGCGAAAGTTTATATGGATACATGGATGGATGTTTGTTACTTTTTCACGCAAAAACAGATTTGGATGAAATTTAGCACACAGATGGTTTATAACCAGGGTTAATATATAAGATACTTTTTATCCCGATATTCCCACGGGATCGAAACTTATGCGGGTGAAACCGCGGGGTGCAGCTAGTCACTAAATAAAGCCTAATTTTTGGAAAGACCTCATGACTCAAGAATGTTTCATAATTGAATTTCAAAGGAATATAAATATGACGCTCTATTAACTCAGCTTATCGCAGTCCATGGCTGAACATAGGCCTCTCCCAGGCTGCGCCACAACACCCTGTGCTCTACCTTCCGCATCCAGTCTGTTCCAGCCACCATCTTAAGGCCGTCGGTCCATCTAGCAGGGGGCGTGCCCTACTACGCTTGCCGATACGCGGTCTCCACTCTAGGACGCTATTACCATTTGAGAACTAAATTACTAGTAGTTGGATTATCTTTATGTGCAGGAGTAGGAGTATCTCCACATGAAAAGCACTTAGAATCCATCTGTAAAGTTATCTATGAAGCTCAATTACGCAGTCTACACAAATATTATCAAGAGGTCAAGTTTGTGAGTTTGGATGTAGAGTAGCAGAGATTGCCTCTGGAAGTACTGATCCGATTTCAAAAATTCTTTCATTAGCTGAAAGCTACACTATTGCCGACTGTTATAGTTCTATAGTATAGTTGTCTATAACGCGGGCGAATACCAAATACCTACCGTATTGGTCGATATTTCTTTATTTATTTTTTATCGCTAAATGGGCCTGCTGGAATCACGCTTGATGGAAGAAGATGGATGAAGAAGTATTTGATGGAACGAGAGTGCCCAGAAGATGCCTGTTCACTCTTTTTTGACGGCAGACGGGTTAAATGTGGGAGTACACAGATGCCGGGAGAGAGTTCCACACTTTGGCTGTGCGCATAATAAACTTGGAGGAGAAGCGCTGAGTACGGCTCGTCGGGATATCAATCAATTGTGTTGGCGTTCAGCGGGATTGTCCGAAAGGGTTACCGCTACCCCGGAACATAAAGGGCGAAGGAAGGAACATGGGTGGGTTTTAGTCAGTAAGAGTCTGACACTCCCTTCCGCTCCACCCAGAGCGGGAGGGGTCATTTGATGATTTCCCACCAGAAAAAAAAAAAAAATTGTGTTGGCGTCTTCTTGAAAGCGTGTAAAAAAATTAATCCACCTTACTGTGATATTTGGTTTTGTGTCCCAATGAGTCGCGGGCAGAAGATAATTAGTAATCAAATAGTTACCTTCCTTGTTCGTTTAATAATAAGATCGACTTCAATGAGAATGTCCAATACAATGAGTCATGGATTTCCATGAAGTAATGTTGACTAACCATTCGATTAACTCGAGACATATTGATATTAATTGATATGATTTAAATTAATAGCTGCAAACAACTTTATTATAGGCACACCCACTGTTAGGAATGTGAGTCTTTGTTATTAAATATAATAAAGATGTAGGATGAATAATAAACTGCATCTGGTGGGAAAACGCTAGGCAGATGATGATGATCTGGTAAGAATATCCCCCACTTCAAGCGAGAAATATTACTCATAGTTTGTCTTCAAGCAACATAGGTAATATAACATCACGCCTCTATTCTGGAAAGGGTGGCCAGTGTTCCTAAAGTACAACCACATTTCGCCAGTTATGTTTGAGTCCCAGGTAATAGAGGGCGGAACTATTGCCGTCAACATGGCAAAAATCTAGACTCCGGGATGCTAAAAGCATCAAGCTAAAAAAGCAAAGCAAAGCTTCATAGTAGCATCCCGATTTTTGCCATAAGGAACCCAAAAAACAGTTCACCCGACCTGGGATTGGAATCCAGGACCTTATGCTTAGCAGCAGCGCTTACGACCATTAAATACCTCTACATAGTGAATTTTCCTTGGCCTACCTTTGGTCACTTTGGGTGTACCTAGCTACATATGACATCCTCATATGTGTGCTCACCTTACCGGGAACTACAGTTGTGACTATTACTAGGTGCAATGTAAATAGGTGTAAACAATACCAATACAATACGACCTACAGTAGTAAATATTATTAAAGTAATGGAACCTTCTTCAAGCAACAATACCGTCGACCTTTTTCAAGTTCACCTGAAAAATACCCCAAAAATTAGTACTCTTAGTTAATTAGCTAACACATACTTATTTAGAAATACGTGAAATAAGTATAATTTTTACAAAATAGTCCATTATTGCAAAATTCCCGGTAACATGTGTCGAGGTGTCTAATATTTCTAACATATAATTATAATACCATCTAGCGGCGAGTAGGGGAACTAACGAGAGCTTTGCCGAAAGCTTAGAAACAAGATACCTACATTAAAGGAATTTACTAAATAAGGTATAAATAAATAAACTACTAAAATAGGAAAACACGTGCGATTAATATTTGTGATATTTTAAACAGGTTATTATTTGAATAATTCAATAGTTTGCGGTTGGGAACAAAACTATTTCCACGACAGTTTGACAACGACCGGAACCGAAACTTTCTACCGTTCGCGAGTCCCTTTGTGTGGCGTACTTTCTTATTTCTTTAAAAATACGTAATTACCATTTAAAAAATTAAACGGTGGTAAGTAACAAAAGCCAGTAGCGGGAGTACAGCCGGGTTGAAAAGCGTAGGAAGTAATTAGGGCGCGGCAGATGGCGCGCGGGGCGTCTTGTCCGCGGCTGCAACCGCAACCGCCTCAGTCCTGACCGTCCACACTCGAGAACAGGGCTCTGCACATGCCTGTCCTACGTGCTTTGCCTGCCTTATGCGAAGAAGTACGAATTAATCGAAGTTAAATTGCAGAGTTATTAACATTTTTCTTAATGCTCATCCTGCCTCTTATGTGTAGGTAGTATTATCTCAATTAAGTAATAGGCCTCGATAGGTAATTACTTGTAGATACAAAACATAATGGTAACTTTATAATCACCTAGGTACCTACCTAATATGTTGAAGAAAATAAAATGAGAATGTACGGACGCCAGCACATCAAGTTACTACAATCTGTCAAATTTCTTTAATAGATTTTCAACTTTATCTCTAAAGCATTAAGGTTCAAGGTTGATTGGGAAAATTTGACAGTTTCGGTTAGCTTGACCTGCTGGCGTCTGTACTTAGCTACATTTAAAAAAATCATCTCGCGATACGGTCCGTGTAAGGTCCTCCTAAAAATCGTACGTTAGGTACTTAAAATTGAAAGTTTCGTAATAAATGAGCCGTGTTTTAATAAATGTAAATAATAATAATAATAATAATAATAAATAATAATAATAATAATAAATTTTATTCTTCAAAAAAGTAAAAATACAATGTGACGGATTCGGTGAGCCACAAACTAAGCATCGCTTGTATCTTGTGGCTCTGGACTTGGAGTGCAATTTTACAACATTAAAGTTTACATTACAGTTTGAGGATGTTAGATAGTTACAAAAAGAAAAAGATAAGTGTTAAAGTAAATAAAACATTCGTGCGATTCTGATCACAAAATAAAATAATATTGGTTTATCCTAGGGCTTGTACTATGGTGTGTGTGTGGGTGTTTGTATGAGTGTGTGCGTGTTTGTTAGGGTGTGTGTATGTGTGTGTAGGTGCTATATCAAAGCTTCGGTGGCGTCGTATGATAATTTTAAAAGAGCTGTAGTTAGGAATTTTTTACAGGTGGTAGTTGAGCAGTCTTTTAAGTCGCAGATTTTGTTAACTTTATTGTACGTGTTGGGATGGGAAAAATAGGTACAGCGTCTAGCTAGTTCGGATTTGGCATTTGGTATGGGTACTTTGAATACACGCTTGTTTATTATGTCCCTGTAGTCAGGCCGATTTTTCAATGTTGCATGATATTTAAGCGTTGCTTGGAGTACAAATATTTGTCTTACCCTGAGGACTTGAAACTCGTGGTATACAAGGTCTGTAGGGAATCTAAACGGTTTTTTTATTGCGACTTTGATCAGTGCCCGTTGCGCCCTTTCTAGCGTTATAAATGTACTCTTACCAGCGCGTCCCCAAATGCAAATACAGTACATTATGATCGACTGGCAGAGTGCGAAGTAGACCATTCGCAAAATATCGGTGGGGGTGCAGTCCCTGAGTTTTTTCAAGACGTGTATTAGTTTTCGTACTCTGGAGGAAAGGGCAAAGATGTGGGCTTTATAAGTTAAGTTGTTATCTAAGGTTATGCCGAGGTATTTGATCGTGTCAGTTCGTTCAAGGACGTTTCTATACAGGATTAATTTTTAACCAGTGCGCAAACTGTAAACATGTATTCAGCATATGATTCTAGACTAACGTAGACATTTTTCGTCGGTTATAAAAAAAAATAAAAAAAATAGTTGTTCCATACATTTTGACCGCGTAAGTATTGCACCGTCCTATGAAACAACAGATTTTTTTTATAACCGACGATACATTTCTGCGCTAGTCTAGAATCATATGCTTGCACTTAACTTTTTTTTCCTGTATTTAGAAGAAAATAAAATAAATAAGAACGTTCATTAAAACAATATCATCTTGCAATATGTAACGTTACCTAAAATTGGAAGTTTCGTAAGAGATGAGCCGTGTTTTAACAAATGTAAACGTTTATAAATGTATAGCAGTGTTCCTTCAAACTGCTACAGTTTTATTTTAAATGATTCGTAGCGCGCGGTGCAGCTAACAGTTGCGTCACGAAACAGCCTAATTTTGTAATGAAGACATAAAGCTTAGAACTTAATGTTTGTTGCCTAACCACAAATGGCGGTCGTTTTCAAATAAAACTGTCTTGCGCTAATATTTGAAAGAATAACTTATTTTGTGGCTAAGTTTATGGAGTTTAAAGACTTTTGGCAATATGCTTGAACAATGAGAATGACTCATAAAATAAAGGTTTATATTTTACCATATACAGTGGCCTCTAAAAGTTAGTTGACATTTTTCCACTTCAGCTGTGGTGCCACATTATGATTTAAAATAAAAAATTAATCAGGTACTCGTATGGGATTACTTGATCATTTTTGTGATAAGTCAAAGGTTGTCAAAAAAGTTGAATAAGTCAATAAAAACGTTATAGTAGTTCAAACATTTTTCATGGATCACTAGAATTTTAAATCACAATGTGGTGTGTCAAAGCTGAAGTGGAAAAATGTCAACAACTTTTGGAGGCCACTGTAGGTCTATAGTCTCTACAGTATAAAAAAAGGACTCAGAAAATATTCTTACCTAAGTAGGTACCAAATCATAGAACTTACGAATGTTATCGACAGCGATGCTGATGCTGTTACCAACATGTCGTAAATCTTGAATAAATAATCCAAGCAACGGAAACCGACAGATTTATTGACTTCGACAAACATGTTGCGAACTTCAAAGTGTTTGAACAAATCGACAAACATGCAAAAAGTTCAGTTGCAGTAAACAAACAGCCGTGGACAAACATGAGTCCCGCTGAGTGTTATACAAATAGTTATAGGTGCTATTAACTAGAGGAATGGTTCGATATTTGTACTGCATGGTGGAGACGAATTTAAACTTAGATTTTTTTACCGGGTCACAAATAGGCAATATAGGCAGAATGAGAAAAGTTCAGTTTAGCAATCATGAAAAACTTAAATAAACAATAAAAAGGTAAAATATAGTAAAATAGTTCACTAAGGTCTCTGTACTACATCTATAACGATGAAAAAAAGTTTGGTAATCGAAAAAGAATCGCTAAACTGCATTCGTTTATAATTTTCTAGGTTTTTTTTTTTTTGTCTATACCTACTTAGGTACTTGTTTATTTTTTTGGATGCAGGTAAGTATTTAATGTTAATTTTGTTACCTAGTTTTAAATGCTCCTTTTTTACTGATTGTATTTCCTGTGCGTATCCCAAATAAAATATTTTTCTTTCTTTCTTTCATTAGCTCTACCTTGAATTGAATTTGCCTTCAATAGCAAGGATATTGTTTACGTCACAAAACAAGCATAATCCCTCTAAATAACAAACAACAATAGTTCAATACGTCTCACTAATGTGACAAAATGCCGAAAATTACCTTCATTATTGATGGGAACTAACGAACAATGTCACCCCGCAGGCCAAGCAGCTGGTGACATACTACTCGCGACCACCGCTCTGCCCATTCTCTATGCCTTTTTGACTTTGATTTATGGGGTTTTTATGCCCTATTCACTCGTCACGGTTAGTTTAGATTTTATTCCAGTGTCACAAAACAGGAAAATGTAATTTAAACTTTTTAGTAAGACACATAAAGTCCAATTTTAAACGTAACGAAAGTACAAAGCGTAGCGATCCGCGAAACATTCACAGTTGCGCTTGCGCAGAGTATCGCTACATCATCTCTTAATAGTAGGGGATGAAGAGAGGGTTTTTATTTCATTTTCACAGTAATTTGCTTTTGTTAGGGAACAATAATGTTATTGTGCAGATCGATTTTAAAGCAAATATGTGTAAGTTTGGAGGGAGTGCCGGGGACACGGTTCACACCCTCTTTAATAGGTAAATACTAAATATAGGTAAATGTACTTTTGATTTATAAAATAAGCTTGCAGAAAGTAATCTTATTGAGTGCGTCAAACACAGTTACGAAATGATAAAGAACAGTTATCTAATAGAAACTTTAACTAGCACGTTTGAATTTTATTGGAGAAATACTTACCTTCTTCCAACTTCACTTAGGCATTAGGTACCTATTTAAAAACCGTTGCATGTATAATAGATTTTGTTTGGATCAAAAGAAGAGTTATTAGTGTTGTTGCTTTTGAATGTGGGTACTCAGCTCTAAATATGCACAAAGATAAAGAAAAGTGAACATGTCTGAACATCTTGTTTTTGTCCTATTCCGTAAAGAATCACAATATATTTTTTGCATTTCATATATCACTGACAACAGCATTCCAAACTTTTTTTCGCCGCACCATTTTGCTAGAGCAATATACCGATCAATTTTATTTGCCTTCTTTTCGAAATTTCGTTCATGAATTCCACACAATGCACAAACCAAACATTTATCGGCGACAAACGTTTCGAGACAAACATTCCCATTTATCATATCATAAAATCGTAAAACGAAGACTCACGGACCCACGGAACATAATAAAACCGATTTGCAATTCAGTTGAGGATAGAAGTGAAAATGATAGCTGACAAAAGTCATTCGGAAGATTCGTGTAGCATTGTGTGGGGAGATGACAAAAGTGTAGTACGCTGCTTCGGTAGCCAACAATGCGGCGGCAACCGAGAGGGGCAATTTGTCAGCATCGACAATACCGCTCGACATATTGACCATTATTTATGGAGCTTTGTGAAATACGCTCACGGTTTTATTGCGGGAACAATTTTACATCGTGTATTACACGCTATGACGTTTCAAACACTTTGTTGCAACCGACTTGTTTGTCTGCAGCACTTATAAAATATACCCATGCGTTTTATTTGTGGAGCAAGAAAATGTTTCTAATTATTGTCACAAAAAGTAGGAATTAGATGCCTAATGAGTGAGCGTTATTATTCGCCTCGGGTGCTTATTATTGGGAATAAAAAGCATGGCGAAATGAATTTCTACGGGGATGTTGGGTAGTGTTCTTTATTCGTGGGCAACAATCGTTGAGGCGGGTCTGTGCCGCCCCGGCCGCCCCCTCAGCTGCCGCTCTTTGTGCAATACGCGTCGTGCTGCTACTACATCCTGAATTATCAGCATCCATTCAAAATGGTAACTGCTTTGATGCACGCGACTAAAATTACAATTAGTTTTAATGTGGCCAAACGGTCCAGTTGAATCGAACCCCAAGGAGAAAAGAAACTTAAGAAATGTCGTTGGAAAACGATACCTAGGTACCTATGAATTCTTTCTTCCTCAAAATCTTACTCGTTGCCTGCTGAATAAGCTTTTCGTACATAAATTCACGCCTTATTTTCATGAGAGTAGGCAGTAACTACAGAAGCCACCTGTTAAGATCCTTACGTACTTCTCTTGCTTTGTTTGCGTTCATATCTACATCTGGTAATACTAGGAGTACCTAGGTACGGCAATACGGCGGTGTTGGAGGTGCCCGTGGCTAAATAATAACAGCCGCACAGGTCGATCGATCAGGTTAAGCTACGCTTGCCGCGGTTGGTCTATGGATGGGTGAACATCTTTACATACCGAGACCCCTCCGTGCCTCGGAAAGCACGTTAAGCCGTTAGTCCCGGCTGCCATTCGTAGATCTTTGACAGTCGTTACGGGTAGTCAAAAGTCCGAAAGTCAGACAACCAGTCTTACCAAGGGGTATCGTATTAGCCAGTAACTGGGTTGTGGAGGTCAGATAGACAGTCGCTCTATGTAAAATACTGGTATTCAGCTGAATCCGGTTAGACTGGAAGCCGACCCCAACATAGTTGAGAAACGGCTAGGCAGATGATGACCTAGGTACGGCAAACATCGCCAACAAATAAACACTTTAAAGCACAAAAATTATTTAAAATAAAACACAACAATTTATTAAAGTACTAGTGAATGAAACCACAAGCAAAAATTTTTCGACCATATTTATTAACGGTAATTTGAATTATACGTTGCGGTGCTATGTCACCGCATCGATTGCGTGTCACGCATCAGTTAGGTTCCGCACCAACACAGACGGACGGATGGTGATGAATACAAATGTTGGATCCAATTGTAGGCGGATCACTCGACGTTTTTACACACTTTGTGAAAGAACAAATGGCATGTTTCGTCCACACCCACAAACAGAATGCAGTCATTAAATACTAATACGCTTTCATATTATTCGCTAATTAATTATAAAATATCCACATTATCTTTCTTGTGAGAGCGATTTGAAGAGCTTAATGTCTATTTAGATGCGGCTCTCTTCCATACGTATTGCATGTTGAATATTGTTTAACACGTCATTAATAAAATTATCATTATTCTGAACAATTATCAACACACAAAAGAATCACTAATTAGTTGATATAATTTCAGAGAATACGCCATCTGAAAAATGGCACTACCTTCATTAAAACAAGAAAAGCGCCATCTCGCGGTGAGTAGCTAATGTTGTGCAATTTGACACTAAAGTTGTATGATTTTAATTTAACTTTTGAATAATTCGAATTTTAAAACGGCCACATTGATTCTTAAATGTTGATTTTAGATATTTCTGAATAGTTTTATTTAGTTTCAGTGGCAAACTTGACCTTTTTGGTAATTAATTCACATTCCAGACTAAAACCGAAGAATGTTAGGCAGCTCTAAGTAAGTAGTTACTTACCAATGTCCCAATATAGTAAGTAGGTAACAAACGAATACGATAGGTAGGTAAAAATAATTCAAATATAATCTATAAATTAGGGGGGTTATCTTTTTATTTTCGTGAATTTTCCATTTTAGTATCTAGGTAAGTCTTAGGAAACTTTTCCAAGTAGTTATTACTTTCCGTTTTTCGGATATTCTTTTCGAAAATACTAAGCTGTTACTTTTACAAGGTTTAATTAAATTCACTTTTATCCCACTGAAATTATAAATGCGAAAGTTTGTATGGATGGATGGATGTTTATTACTCTTTCACGCAAAAACTGCTGAACGGATTTGGATGAAATTTGGCACACAGATGGTTTATAACCAGGATTAACATATAAGATACTTTTTATCCCGATATTCCCACGGAATCGGAACATATGCGGGTGAAACCGCGGGGCGCAGCTAGTATTGCATAAATATTACTTTATTTCCCATGCCTCGGACACTCGTAAGGAAAATGTGAGAAATAGATTTTCTTCAGTCTGGTCACTTTTTGGTAGGGTAGGTACCTACATACCAGTCCACAGAATTCAAAATTGTTATGTTGTTGTTTTTATCCTGTTAGTAAATTTGATATACTCACACAAATAAAAATACTTCATACCCTACCTAATTAGTTCTGCCAAACTATACTTTTTGAACCGATTTAATGAATTCGTAATTTTTCATTTTGTGTTCAGTGATTACGTAGTAAGTATAGGTACCTACGTCTATTATAGGTAAGTACGCGAACTGTGCAAAACAATGGCGTGAAAAATAAAGAAAAAAAAAAACAAAGAAATAGAATAGAATAGAATACTCTTTATTGTACACCATACAAATTATAAAACATAAATATACAAAATTTTTACAAAGGGTGACACAATGGGCGGTCTTATCGCTAAGAGCGATCTTTTAAAGACAAGCTTTGGATGGATTAAAATTAAAGAGAGGCAAAAATGGTAGGTAGTCTGTGGTGTAATAAAGCTTCTGTAGAAGAACAGAAGTTTATTTCAAGTCACTGTAGGTACGCACGAGGACATATCAAGCTAAGCTATAGATATATTTCCAGTATAGGTAAGCTGACTTCTTATTGTACGAAAAGCCTATATGCGAAGTCAGCTACAACTGAAAATGTATAGCGTGATATATCGTCGTGTGTCGTGCGTGCGTCAAATGTGAGCATCAAACTATAGAAAGGTTTTAATGGTTGTGCAACAAAAAATAACCTAAAAAGTTGGTACATTTTGGCAGAACCGATATTGAACTACTTCCATACAAAATGCAATTTGACAAAAAGTATCAATTGTTTTTACCGTCGAATATTTCCAAAACTCTAGCGAAAAAAAAAAGAGACTACTATGAACGGCTCTGAAACAAGGTTTATAAGGTTTATAAACTTACATTCTCGGAAACACGGTGATGTGGATTAGTAAGTAGGTACCCACATTATAGCAGAATTACGTCCTTCTAAGAGGGGTAGATACCTAATCTATTTAAATAGAAATGATATCAGTGCTTAATGGACTTGACCTTCGTTCGTAATGAAGTACGAATGATTTTTTTTTATGAAGGTCTGACTTAAAATGTAATGTAAACCTATCAGTCAAAATTATTTTTTCATTTTCGATAAGTAGCGTTTATTACTGTGATCAACAAAAAAGCAGGTGTGTCTCCAAATTCATACAAACGTACCTACCTATCTACCCAAATTGGTGTCTACAAAACGACCGCTCCCCACATGATCATGAATGATCATTTCATTTCTCCAACTATGTTAATTATGATACAATCTTTGTCAAATTTGAGACAATTTGGAGTAATAAAATAAAGTTTTATGTCGCATTTACTTTGATGCGGTCTCTCGTACCATGTAATTATCAGACAAAGGGATTGTACGGCGACCCGGGCGGGTCTACCTCCTACCAAATGCGTTTTCTTTCATTAATGACTTTTTAAATTACGATAATTTGACAAAAAGACAAACTTATTAGACGAATGGCAGGTGTTATTAGTTTTATCAAAGGATCTTTTATGTTTGTGCTTGTTCCTTAATCCTGATCTATATTTTTTTCTTAAAAGTATGACCTAGTCACCAAATATTTCTCTAAATGACATGGTATTTAGGTACCTACTTTATCAAAATTACAAATTCTTTTTTCCACCAGTAAGGCAGTGTCGACCTACAATAAGTTAAGGTGCCTACGCAATATTTTCATTGCGCAATATTATTGAATCACACCCCTTGTACTCAAACGATCAATTACAAACACTAACATTGACGGCCCATAAGCTTCAATATTTTCGCATGAGCAAGACCTGTACCCCGTAGTAGACCGAAGTAACATATTACGCAATACAGATCCTACTTGGTGCAATGAAAATATTGTCAACTAGCTTCATATTTCTGACTGACCGGCTCCTTGACACATCAAAAGTGCCCGTAATTAGTTTAATTGAAATAAATGCTTTGAGTTTCAGTTTGTACAATAAAATTAAAACTCGCTCACAATTTTCAATACCGTTTAACTCTGCATAATTAGCCTATAATGCTCCTACTGCTGTGACACATGGCAGGCCTCCATTCTCCTCTCTGTAAGAAGGAGTGAATCAGTAGTAATCCACCACACGGGCCCAGTGCGGGTTGGTAGATTACTTATATCAGTTTTAAATTACATAGGGTAAGATTGGGCAAGTCGTACGTTGCGTAAGGGAAAACTTTTGTAGTTTTTAGAATGTTTTGCACCCAGTGTCATTATTTATTAAGCTATCAACCAGAGCTCATAAAAATATTAAAATATTTTATCATAATAGCTTTTTAGCGTTTTACAAAACAGGGGGTGGTTACCTAATTCGTACCAGCTTTAGCCGTATAGTCGTACTTAGAAGAAGGACACCTTAGGGACAATATATTCATTCTAAAGTATAATTATTCTTTATTAAAAACTTATTAGAAACCTTATATGTATTATAATATAAGTTTTCCTCAATTCTGTTCTGTTCTCGTGGTACGATTTAGGAACTCTCTGCAGGTATGAATTATGGCCTTCAAAGTTTGTAACGAAAACCACAGACATAACTTAAAAAAAAAACGATTTGGCTATGCTCAAATGCATGACGAAACACTACGAAAATAGCCATGAAAAAAAATTATATTCTCCTTAGAGATAAATAAGTTAATATAAATATAATCTTACAGATGAGCAAGCAATTTTAATGAAGACAATACGTAGTAAAATCTTTCTTTTGATTATTTTTCTTCTACGAATTCCAGTTTTTATTTTAAAATCATTAGATGTCAGTTAATGATATTTTATAAACATTAGAGCAGACATACTTAGCGGTATTCCGACTTAGGTATTGATGACCTACGTCTACGAAACTTTACCCTAGTTCATAGAATGAATCGACTTCATATTTTATATAGATATGTGCAAAAATCCTATGAATAAATAATACGATTCATCAAAGAAAATAAATTAAAACCAATTTACGTAATAAGACATTCATAATGATTGGATTACCTACATAATATGAACTGGAGCTCAAAGCAACCAGCAATTTTCTTTGAAACTTTAATTCTATTGAATCTCAGTGCAATTTTCTAACCCCTTTGCGATCAAACTACTTAATTATTCTAGGAAACGCCGACGTCAATAGCTAAGTGTTTTGACAAAGAAATCGTTGCAAAAATTGCCGACTTTTCTTTGTGATTTTCCTATAGAAAATGTTAGGATACGACGGCCTTAATCGAGCCGACTCTTTTGTTAATGCGTTCCCGTTACAGTCCCACGCAAATACAGGTATCACTGGCAACACTACACTATAATCTCGCCGTAGCCTCCTATTATGCATAGAAAACAACAGTTGGTAGGACAATGAAAAAATCCCATAGCTACATGGAAAATCTAATGCTATTAGAGGCTATTATGTCCCACATACCTAGAAGTATTAAATGCAGGTAGTGTGAAAATTACCGTTTTTTTCATCGACACAATACCGGCTGCGGCGTACTGTTGTGACAGTTGAAGTTGAATTTTAAAACAATAATAACAGACAATGGCTGTTGCTGTATTTATTCTGCAGCGTCTAACTACAGGTTAGGACAATGTCGTGGAAAAATGGAAAAATTACATTAAATATTCAGAGTTTAGGACTTAAATGACGGACAGGCCTTCCTTTCACAACACGGCCATGTTGTGAAAGGAATCGATTGCTGACATATATGGCAAATAACTTAAATTAAGGTTTTGTGATTCGTAGTAATGGTGGCCCAATGGTAACCTACGTGTCTTATGTCGTGGGTTCGAACCCAGACACGTTACTTTGTGTAATTTATTTCAACACCACTACTCTCAAATCGGTGAAGGAAAACATCGTGAGGAAACCGGCATGCCCTAGAACCAAAAATATTAAGACATATAACATCCATCAACCCCCTCTGGGCCCGCGTGGTGGATTATTCTCTCTCACAGAGAGAAGGCCTGTGTCCCAGCAGTGGCAACGTTATAGCCTGATTATGTGTTTCGTAATGTTTATTACTTACTATTGTACAGAATCAAGTTCTTCTAACTGAACGGACAGCTGTGCTGCTGGAGAGTGAGTTGCGCCACTTCTTCTTCCCAGCTAAAAGACTAGAAAGTGGTGAAGGGCGAGCGTTTTGGACTGTCTTATCAATTCAACAACACATGCAAATGATAAAATTGTTTTATCAAAATAGGTGTTCTGTCCGGGCAACGTTCCGCGCGCTTCGCCCATTTTACGGTCGCCATAATCGTCCTATCGTGAGGACTGTTCGCAGTGTGGTGGATAAATTTGAGTCCAGTGGTAACGATACCAATCCACATGAGATCCAAGAGCGTTCACTGCATCCCGAAAAAGTCACTGCTTGGTGTGGATTTTGAGCTGGCGGCGTCATCGGTTCATATTTCTTTGAGAACGACGTTGGCCAGGCCATCAACGTCAACGGCGAGCTATAGGTTGATGATTATCAACTTTTTTTGGCCTGAATTGAATGATATGATATACACCAACGACATGTGGTTTCAACATGACGGCGGCGCTGCGTGCCACACAGCTCATGCCACATTGGACCTTCTGCATGACCGATTTGAGAGCATGATAATCTCACGTGGAGGTGATGTGAACTAGCCACCAAGATCGTGCGATTTGACCGCGTTAGACTTTTTCTTGTGGAGTTTTCTTAAGTCGCAGGTCTATGTGAATAAACCACAAATCATGTGCGAAAACACAGGTGCCCTCTCTGTTCCTTTACTCTCATAGTCCGATGGGACTGCAATCCGACACGACCGGACCGCTTTACGTACTTTCCGAGGCACGGGGTTATAAAACCGCCAACTTCCAAACTCCGGACTGTTACTAAGAAATTCCTAATGGAAAACCCAATAACACTTTGTCCGGCCTGGGAATCGAACACAGGACACCACGCTCAGCAGTCGCGCTTGCAACTACGAGACCAGCAGTTTATTAGAATGATAGGCACATAGGTATTTAAAATTTGAATAAGTACTGTATATATCGGTGCAACCAAGCAATCCTAAACGTGGGAAAAGTTTTATAATCTTTCAGGTGTTAAGTCAATAACAGTTTTACCTACTTAGGTATAGGCGGTATCAGTATGGTATGTACCTAACTACATATATAGTTCTTGCTACTTATTTCAATATCAGCTAATAGCAAGGCTTTGTTTAAAAGATGATAATAAATTAGTTCTGTAAATACAGGGTCAACAATTTTAGAAGCCTCTCTCCAAGAGCTTTCCGAAATACCCCCATGTATGTTCAGGAATTATTTATATTTGAGGGCTTTTAATATTTTTTGGGAAATTCTCACATAACTTCAGACTTTTTTGGAACAAAGTTCTTTCCCTTTTGGCATTATAATCTTTGTTTGCTGTTTTTATAGTTTTAAGGTGTATTCATTTTGTGTAATGCCAATAAACGCATTTTTCTTTCTTTTCTTTCTAACGTACCTTGCGGTATGAGTTGACTGGTAGAAATCGTCACGTACCGAAAAAGCGTTATGCCGTCTCCATGCCAGGTCTGTCTGTCTGAACACCACCCAAAATGACTAAAACTTAGCTCAAAGGTCACCCTGTTTACATAACAACACTAGGTATTTATAGGGTTAAAGCACGTGCAGCAAAATGACCGAACGATCGAGGCCAGCGCTGGGGCTCTGTCTCGTATAGGGTCTTACCATTATGCTGAGCGATGGTCATTTTGCGTGGATGTAACGCATGTTTTCCCCCAACTTGTTTTTTTTTGTGTTCTTTTTATGCATCATATTTACCGCAACTTTTAATTTTTTCTTTCTAAGGAACGAAAAGAATCCTATAGCAATTAAAAGGACACACGGAGCTCTGACGAATTTCTCTGAATGCTCTGATTCAGCATATCAGCCCCATACATAGACCCAATTGAAAATGATCTTACATACAAAGGAGGAGATTGCTTAAAAATTGCTGAAAACAACAACTAGGTTATAAATAATTTGTTATTTCCATAGAATATATTAGAAGCATACATTTCCATTAAATGACTTTTGCAAAACTTTTAGAAAATAACATGGCTTATTTTTTGGTGATATCCCAATCAAATCAAAATATTTTATTTCACATAAACCTACATGGGCACTGAAACGTCAGACGCTAGGTGCATGCTCTACACGGTTCCAATTGGTCGTTTCCTATAAAGAAGAGCCGGAAAGAAACTCAAAGGTTACTCTTTTAAAAATAATTGGCTTTTACAATGTTTTCAAATTACAGTGTTAACAGGTATGGGAGGACAAAGTATTCAATACAAAGGTGGCTTCTCAGGCGCTGACAAACGCATTGGTAGCTGTTCAACCTGCTTTTGAAATCTCCTCGTACCTACGAATAATAAAAGTCTCGTACAATCATGCTTAGTTTGTATGACTAACTTCATGTGTTTTTCTTAGGGCCAATTTTTTGATCCGTAGTTAAACTCAAGCAATTGTTATGATCAGAAAACACATTTTGCAAAAATTTTACCATGAGTTACTATTTTTAACAATTGATTGAGTTTAACTACGAATCAAAAAATCGGCCCTTAGTAGGTACATTACTTATTTATTTTATTTTATTTACCGAACATTTTTCTACAAAGTAAAATTCAATGAAAAAGTACTAGGTAGGTATATTGACTGCATATTTTTCCGTGAGAGTGCTCACACTCGTAACGCACGCGTATGCGCGGTATGTAATATTAAACTTAATGAAAGAGCAATTCAAACCATCAGCAAGGTGAGCTACTCATTTGTAGTAGGCTACTATGAATCTACTGTTAGATTACAAACTACAGACTGTAAATATAAGGCACGTAGGGAAAGAAAATTGACGTCCTAATGAAAGAACTTCTTTCTTTGCCATTTTACGACTATAGTATATAGATGGATACAGGTGTGTTCAGTCGCATTGCCTGTAGCATCGAATCAATTTGCAACAGTATCTCGTCCCGCTGCCCGCTACGCTCGCCGCTCGTCTCGTAATCACTGTGATCGCGCGACCGACGCCGCGGGCCGCGATTATGTCATTAGGTGCAACCTCAATATGTCCCGGATATCAAAGTCGATGAAAAGCCCAATAGGAATATCGCCGACAGCTATCAATCAACCAATTGTCTCCAATGATACGTTATCGTTTTGTAAAAGTTATTGTTGGACAGCTCTACTTTTCTGCTTTTAAATGGAAGGCCTGTAGGTTCAGGGATTTTTTTAATGATTTACATTATGTAGGTACAGAAAATAAATAAACCTCTAAACTTAGACACGCCCCCCAGCTATGATGGACGGACGACCTAAAGAAGGTGGCTGGGACAGACTGGATGCGGAAGGCGGAAGACAGGGTATTGTGGGTCAGCCCGGGAGATGCCTATGTCCGGCACTGGACTGAGGTAGGCTGAGTTGATTGATTGAAACTTACATTAGTGACTAACCACAGAAATGGAAATACTTTTAATAAGGTCTATGGACACAGGCTTGCACCTTTGCGTGGAAGATTGTTAAACACTAAAATCTAGATAGATTCCTACTATCCTGCATACCGCTCGTTAGTAGACAACAACTTATCTAATCGTAGGTATCACCGTAGTTAATCGAAAAAAGCTGCGAGTCTCTGTAAATCTTTAAACACAAAGCACAAATCTCAATTCGAACTTGGGAGTTTCATAAAATGCGCAATTGGGCACAAACAAAATACGTAGATACACACAAACTTATGTAAGCAGACAATATCCGTGGGTTTTATAGCAAGTAATGTGAGAATAAAGTAGATTGTGCGCATGTGGGCGTGTCCCGGCCGCCGATTGGACCGGCCCACGCCAATGCGTGTGCGCCGAACAGAAGCCGCCCGACATGCTCTTATTATGTGTTTCGTAAAGTAAATCCTCTATTACACACAATTTTATGTTATTTTCAATGGGATTTGTGAACATAGGTTTCCAATATCCCATTGCACAATCCAAGAATTATTATCTATACGGCAGTCGCTATTTCTGTAGCGATTACCTTCACATCTTGTAGTGACTCTATGTAGGTGTACAAGAGACATTTAAAACATAAATATGACAGGCGTGTGAGCAGTCGTTTAAGAAATGTGACCTTAGGAATAAATAAGTGGTCTTCCCATCCAACCAAACCTGCCAGTCAGCTTCCTAAGAACGTTTAAACGTCTGATATTACCAATAATTGAAGACGTTGGATCATTAAGCCTGCCGGGGCTGGTTCTATGTTGATTACTCGTAGTTATCAAGAATTTGAGCATCGATCGACCTATTACAGAGGTACGAGGACTACGGGCGCTTCTTCGTAATAACCATGATGATACCTGAAATTATATGATTTGTGAGGAATTTTGTTGAAAATGGCGAAAACATTACAGAAAAGTACAGGGGTCGTAACGACGCGGGGCGGCGCACCGGCCCTGCGGCCCCGGGGCAACCGCTCCGCAGGCCGTATGCAAATTAAACGTAATCAAAATAATAATTTCGTATGAGGCAAGGAGAAACAGAACGGTACAAGAGAGTGGTCGAGCTCTCGCTCTAGCACGCTCAACAGCAGTCGGCGAGAAAGGAAAAACACCTGCCGCCCCGACCACCGTCCATCGGAAATGCAAATAGCCAGCGCCCGATTCGCTTTTATTATTTTGTATTGTTTCAACTAAGGTAATTACACACGCGATAGCGACTTAATGCGCGATATTACTGTAAGTGGAGTGAAATATTTCAGTAGTGATTATATGGTTAAGCAGGGCAGTCAAAACGTGATGAAGTCCGCTATAGGAACGATATAAGTAAATTGCTTTAATGGTGCTTTCTAGTAGCAATTGTATATATATGAATTATGTACACTTCAGTCAATTATGCGTCATTTAGAAGACGTTAGCGTACCCTATTAATGAAGTTAACTGTAATTTCTGTTTGTATCGGTATGAGTGTAACCAGGCATAGGTTTTCCTTTGTTTTTAAAACATCGTCTGAATAGACGTATTTCTCAGAGTATTTCTTCAAGAGACTTTACGCAATTATACCACTCTTTTGCCGGCTCAATGCTCAATCCGTTTGATTTCATGATGCATATGCCCCCAATGTGTGCATTAACGATCCATCCATATCCCTATCACATGCTGAGAGCTTGAAACTTTTACATTCGTAACTTCGTCCGGTGTAAGGGCCAGGTCATTTTGAAATGAGCTTTTGTCTTTTAACTATCTTGTATCGCCGTCAAACTTCAATAGGGACTGGATTTTACGCCCAGTAGGTCTTTATCTGATAAATAATAATAAATTGAGCAATTGAGCATAATTGCGATAACATGATAATGTAACATGCATTGTATTTCTTCTTTTTGCCAAAATAAAATAATTATTCATCTTTTATTTCATTTACATACCTACTTACAAATTATATTTTTATAAACAAAAAGGTAAAAAATAGTAGCCCACCGGTATCGGGAACAGGGTCCAAGCTACCGGCGGTCAGGGCTCCAGAGAGAGGAACCTCCTGACGACAATGCGAGCCGTGTCCAGAAGTACCGCTTTCTGAATCAAGCCCTTGATCCAGCTGCCCAACGAGAGCCTCCTCAGGTGTTGGTCGAGGCTCTTGGCTATTAAGCCATTGGCTGTCACGACTATCGGCACAATGATCGCTGAGTCCACAACCCACATGTCGACAACCTCGCGAGCCAAGTCAAGATACTTGATTTGTTTATCTTTCTCGGCTTTCACGAGGTTCTCATCATGCGGGACGGTTATGTCAACAATCATTGCGCGCTGCACTGATCGATCCACCACCACTATATCAGGTTTATTGCCAACAATAGTCCTGTCAGTGATGATGGATCGATCTCAGTACAACGTGATATTTCCACACTGGGTCGGGCACATACCTGTACTACGGCACCTCAGATTCCACAAGGCTGTATTTCAGAGTAAGTTACTGATGGATTATCCTGGCTACAAGGTTGTGTCTATGCAAATACTCTCCGTTAGCTAGACGAGAACACCCGGAGATAATATGCCTGATTGATTCTCCCGGCCAGTGGCATGCCCGACAGATATCAACCGTGCCGTTTTTCACAATAAATCTCCGGTAATTGTTCGTCATCATAACTTCGTCCATAACTGCACAGACAAAACCTTCGGTTTCTCCAAAGGGGCCACCGAAACGCAGCCAGGCTACGGGCGCTAGTAGATCTACATCGGGTCCATGTAGGGCCCGGTAAAAGCGTCCGTAAAGCTCTTTACTTTGCCATACTCTATGCGATCATTGGTGTCAAGCACTACTGGTTTGCGCCAGTTCTCTGTAGCCAAGGAGAGCGGGGTGACGCCCTTGTCCACCGCGACTACATCTCGATGCATCCCCACGTCGGTTTCTAGGAAATATTCCCTGAGACTGTATATCTCGCGATTGTGGAGGGTCTTAGTGTTTAAAAAGCCTCGACCTCCACACTTTCGCGGGGTACACAGCCTCATCACCGATGACCGTGGGTGATGCATTCGATTTGCAGTCAACAGCGTCCGGACCCTCCTATCCAGGGCGTCTAGTTTGAGTCCATTTGAGTATGCCGAAAGAGTATATCAAAACCGGCATGACCCAACCATTGAAGGCAAGCACCTTGTTTCCGCCTGATAGAAGACTATTAAGTACTTTTTTATTAATTATTATTATTATTATCTATTACTGTTGTTGCTATTGTTGGGAGTTTATTTACACCAAACACAAGCCTACCAAGCCATATTCCTATCAAGCTATATTCCAGGGCACATCTCGTGATTCACATTTAATAGTACCGAACTAGAATGATAGGATAATTGAATCTGTTCGATGTATCAACACACTATTATGTATGATGATATGTGACGTAATAGTGCCTACTAGAGCCAGATAATCAACATACCTACATAAAATATTGTTAGGTACCTGTAAAAGCGATAACCACTCACGATTCTAACGTGATAATAATGTATCCAAGGAACAAATTGGCGTCTACCATTTAAGGTACATATCGCTGCAGGCTTTTTAACAAATAAGTGGTACCTAGGTTATTAAATTTAAAGGTTAAGGCAGAAAATACCGATACCGAATACCTATTAGTTAGTCGCTTTTTGACGCTCCCGATTTCGGTGAAATCAGGCAAGCTTGTTCCATCATAGACCCCATCAATCGCTTTTCACCAGGCGCGATCGAGGTCAAGAGCAGGCCCAGCAATAAACAAAAAAAAACAAAAAGTAAGCAGCATTCTATGGAAACGTCTTCTCTGATGACTGTCTTTTCTGTCTGATAATTGGAATCCAGGAACCGAACAGTATCTCTTTATGCTTGACCGCCATCAATGTTGAAACAAAGTAAGATAAACACGTTAATATAGATGTTTAGATTTTTTAGGAACAAACAGGATATTATGGCTGTTTAACATCATCCTATTCTGTCTGCGACAAAATGGGGCATGAGGCTTTAAGCAACTCAATGATGATATTAATAAGCTTCAGCCAAAAGGACGAGAAAATAGATAGCGTTTAGCTAGCTAAACGCGCAACTCGCGAGGTAGGTACTCGGTAAAGGTCATGCGAAACTTCACACACGGTGCTCGAACAAATCAATATGTACATAAATAATTTATTAGATTACTTTGCAACTTTCAAGATATACTAAGGTACCTACTTAAATAACGTCAAATGCTTTCGCTCAATGAAAATGTTTTAACAAGTTCTTTAACCCCATAGCTCGTGGCCACATTCCTGCTTACCGCAGAGACGAAAACACACAAAGCACAGGAGTATGGCCTGGCGGCACAGTTGTCAGAGCTACCGTTTAATTAGGGCCACGCTTGGCTAGCAGCGAGCCAGTGGTTAGAACTCGTCACGCCGCACGGCAATTGGACACGATTAAAAATAATTTTCATTTTTGATGTCATTTCGCTCGTTACCGCGGTCCCTGATGCGAATAATTCCTCTGTTATGAGGACCTGTATAACATTATGTGTATCTACTAGCGGTACAGCAGTAAACCGCACATTAATTTGATGCTATTTGCGTCAGAGATAATCACGCTGTTTGCGTATCATATGAAATGTACTTGGGTTGGTGCTGGTTAGCCGCATGCGTAGTTGTACTTCAAGTACCTGTATGTTGTAAGTGATTGTGCATTTGATCAAAATGGCCGGTCATAACAATATACATTTCTACGCATCTTTGGGTGATATTCATGGAAAGATAATGGTTATTCTTTATTTTATGATACAAGATAATAAAAAAACGTAGGCAGTCTTTAGTATATCCCAGTATCCTTCTATTGAAGGATTTTTAAACTCTGAATGAAGTTTTAGTCAAAACCATAAGACCTAAAACTCTCTTAAAACAAAACAAACATCAATTTTGTACCTACAATTTTCAAGTAAACCGATCCAACGTGCCGTTGTTTCAAGTTTCAACGCATCTCTACTAGCAATTTTGCCTATGATGGTAAAATACCTATTATGGCCAAAACGATAATCCAAAACCATTTCGGTTCAATGTATGAACCCTCAGTTTGTGGAAAATTTATTTTTCAAAGTGTTTTACTTAGTAATTTCAACGTTGTTTATCTGCTACGCCATACAACGTTATTTTTCAAAACTGACTCTTATGTCTTTCAGCCTATTACATAAAATATGAAATCATTAGATTGCACTTATAGTCATTTTTTTTTTAAATAGAAAATAGCTATTACATATCTTTACCCTTATCTAAGTTAGAAATCCTCTACGCCGCCGTAGACCCAGCGTAGCACGGTCTACGAAATCTATTAATTATTTTAAACATTATAATACGTTTATTACTAATAAAAATAATGAATTTTATACAAATATGTGTTTATAACATTGTATTTCCAACAATGATTTTTGCAAAGAACAAAGACAAAATATTGACGATAATTAAATATAATAATAATAGGTAGTTTGAAAAAGCCGAAAGTCTGACAACCAGTCTTGCCAAGGGGTATCGTATTACCCAGTAACTGGGTTGTGGAGGTCAGATTGGCAGTCGCTCCATGTAAAATACTGGTATTCAGCTGAATCCGGTTAGACTGGAAGCCGACCCCAATATAGTTGGGAAAAGGCCAAGCAGATGATGATGATGAGTTAGTTTGAAAAAAACGATAAGGAAAGGAGTTTTTTATTACTATTTAAGCTACCACATTTTTTTTTATTTATTACTTAAACTTATTTTATTAAATACTTAAATCTACACTTTCGGGTCATTTATGATATTTCATGTAATTGTTATAACAATTATTACGTTTATTAGTATTGAAAACGATTCCTAGTTTAAAAATCATCAGGGTCGTTTTCGAGGAAATTACCTTGTGTTATTCACAAAGATGCACGTCTATTGTATACTTAGCATATGTGGTACCTTGTAACACATGAGCACAATCGTGAGTAAGTATATACATACGAGCATAAGTAGCATTTACCGACACAAGGGCACTGGTTATTACGCAAATTACGGCAAATAATAGACCGGTGACAATTAGATGATTTTCTTGGATGAGTACCAATTGCTAGGTATCTTCCTTACGCTACATACAGGTACGTGTGTGAGAAACAATTATATTTTAGGCCTCTTCAATATTTGTCAGGGATGAATCAATATTCATATATTCAGCCTATATAACGTGCCCACAGGCCTCCTCTCTATGAGAGGGAATGGGCCGCAATCCACCACGCGGGCCCAGTGCGCGTTGGTAGATGTCACATGTCTTCGAATTTTTGACATGCCGGTTTCCTCACGATGTTTCTTTCGCCGTTTTGAGAGCAGTGATGACGAAATAATATACGATCACCAAAGGAGATAAGTAACCAGGGTCGTCGGATATAGTTGAAGTTTTGTAAGAAACCAATGGATATTTTCCAAACAAAGGACCATGCAAAAAAATGTATGGGCAGTGTCCCATCCCATCAACAGACATGGGACAAGTTTCAATATCATTATTACGTCCCATGAAAAGTCAGTACCAATTTTTAGTTCGGAATTCGACGGGGTTTTTTTTTTTAAAAAGACTTTTGACAAAAATAAAGTATTTTTATTTTAAAATAAAAAATTACATTTTAGACGATAATTACAAAAAGCAATTGTTCAACTAGACATTTTAAGTATTAATAACACAAAAACAATTGTGCAAGTAGACACTTAATAACAACAGAACTATTATCCAGACAAAAATAACGTTATATTATTCATCTATTATAATAGTCGATAACATTGCCGCTGGTAGATTAAAGTCGATATGTCGACCTTTGCCCATATACCATATAATTGATATTATATGGGCACAACTTCCAACCGTACGCGCCCCTGTTAGGCATGTGCAATACCACTGTTCAATAGCACGTCTGCCAGTTTCACTTCGGTTTATTAATATGTAACAATAATAAACGCGCGATCTAACGTGTCGAGATTGTATTCGTCCTCTAATTAACCAGACATTATCTTCTCGAATATTATACCTTGGCAAATCAGTTAGCTGGTTTTCTCGAAATAATTCAATATAATAAATTCCATTCCGAATATGTTCCGCACAGTAGGATTTTGCAAGTTTTATATGGTAGGTCCCCAAGGCGAATAAAATGATATCATCATCAGTCAGTTCTGGAAAGTCCTCAAGATGTGGCATGGTGGCCTCCATCGTCACAAAGTTAACTCTTTGTCTGTTAAGATTTTTGCCTTCGACATAATTTTTCAAAAGGTTAGGTTGATGAACCTTAGTTTGAATTATTTCAAAGAATTCCGGCGCAAGCCTGTGGTCTGTAGCAACACGGTAATTAGCATTTATTAATGATGCTGCTATGCGGAAATCGACAAACATGTTTGGCAAAGCTCGGTTAAAATAAGTTTGTTTTAATAACTTAAAACGGTTTTTGAATTTGCCGTTAACCGCCTCCACAATCCATCTACACACAGTCACCAACCGAGAATCATTTGCCTTTTCTGTTGATAGCTGGGTCGCGTTCCTGTCCTTGGTAGGTGGCATGTGAGGTTCATAGCCAAGGGACTCAATATCATTAATACTGTCCCTGAAGCCCCTGTCCAAAATAAAGACGTCCTCTCTGTGTAGTAACCAATGTAGTAAGTGCTCCTCGTCATTCATTATGTTCTGCATAATAGTTGCATCTGATGTTGTTGCAGGAAAAGGGCCTATGACATCTATGATATATCCATCGCTGCTTACTAAAATAAATGGTTTCAATAAATTGCGAAACTTGTGGAGGCTATAAGTTTTTCTTTGAAATAAATAATTAGTGCTTTTTTCAATATATACATATGTGCCATCTGCGATAATAATTAACTTGGTGTTGTTTTCATTTCCAAAAATATGTTTGGGCAAAAATAGATTTCTCTCTAGAAGCTCATCTCTAGAAATATGACCTATACCAAGATGTCTTGGTACATATTGACCTGTCAAGCATTGTCGCGCTATTTTTAGGCGATATTCAAACACTTGACGTGTTACGCCGAAAAGCGTAGCTAGTCGCTCGTTAGGTTCTCCAGTTCGTATTTTCGTTAAATAAGCTCCGAGAACTGATCGGGGATGTCTGCATTTTTCTGCGAGCGATGGCGTTTCTTCCAAAATGACGTTGAACTGCTCTAAAGTGAATCCAGTCCAAAACATAAGTTCACTATTATTCAGTGAAGATAATGTTTCAAAATCGAATCTTGTCCTATTGTTGATTGCTTCAATTAACATGTTTGTCATGTTACTAAAAAATGAAGCATTAAAATAATGTGTAACATTTACATTATCCAGTAACTCTTCAAAATCATAGTTATTTAAATGTTCTTCACATATTCGCGAACTCGGTGGAATATATAATCGATAATGACATACCAAATGTAGCTTGATAGACACAGGAACTCGTCGTAGATTTTCATGTCTACATTGCCTATACATACAGAGCCGTGAAGTGTTCGGTGCACGTACGTAATCGCGAACATAGAAACGAGCATCATCCTCTGGATTGTCCTGAGGATCATTGGGGGCTTCAGCAACATTGGGGGCTTCAGCAACATTGGGGGCTTCAGCAACATTGGGGGGCTTCAGCAACATTGCGGGCTTCAGCAACATTGGGGGGTTCTTGATTGTCAGCATCTAAAATTATTTATTTATTTATTACTAGCTGTCCCGGCGAAGCTAGACTGTACTTAGTGATGAAATAATTTATTTTGATAAGGATTAATAGCACAGATGTAATTACCTTCTACAATGGGAGCGTTCTCAAGACGTAGTTGTCCACCGTCATTATTATTGGCTCTCTGCCAGCATCTATGGCATACTGCCATTACGTTATTGAATACTACCTGAAAAGGGAAAAAATGAAGATATCAGCATATGTGTGTTTTTGTAATAAGCAGAAGTATTTTTTCTGTGTTATATTGATTATATCGGTGTTATATGTGTGCTTGTCAGTTGTCTAGAACTCGGAACACAATCTACACTCACTTTTGGACTAGACTATAAAAATATTAAGGTGAGATTAAATAATTATGCAGGTAAAAATATCTCATTCCTCATAGGAATTATGGCCGGACGATTGAGTCGTTCCTAACGTAAGCTATACTTTAAGTGCTATATTTCTATTCAAGCAATTCTAAAATGTATCATATAGTATCGTAGCAATGTTCTATCTGCTTATATATTCTAACTACATGACACTTATTCTTATTCATTATACGTATTCTACATAATATCTAAAAGTTATCGATATATGTATAATAAATCAGTAAATAAATACAATGACTGTGACTTACTTGTGTCAATCCATTTTGCAAAATGTAGGCCGCTAACTCAGGACTACTATGAAGCAATGTTTCTTGTAATATATGTCGTCTCTGTCTTAAAACAGATCTAGGACACATTACACATTGGCGTCCAGTCTCCATATTTATAAATCACAGTCCATTAAACGTGCCGGGGTCATCGAGTAGCAATCAAAAGGTCCAATAAACAAGCAGAGGTTAGTAATAGTCGCAAACAAGCCGATAACGCACAAATAAACAACGCGAACACAGCAGAACGTACTAGCCACGACTGAGGGAGGTGCGCGGGCGCAGGCGTCGAAAGGGTGCGGTCGGGGTAACGGAGCAAGGAGGGAGGGTAAAGTACGTCTTACGGCTGTTCTCTCTCGAGTTTTTTTTAGTTAAATAGTACATTTTTAATTCGATTCTTAATACTTAATAAAACTGTATAAGTATAACATATTTTTTTTTATTGCACGATAACCCCATATCCTACAGTGATGTCGCCATAGTAAAAAATAATCATAATGTCGAGATGTATTTAATGAGATATGTTTGGCATCTGTTGATGATATGGGACGATTTTTTGCATAGTCCTTTAATATAATTAATAGAAAACAAACAGTTCATTTATCAAATTAAATTTCATTCGAAAATATCTATAAGTTTCTTACTAAACTTCAACTATATCCGACGACCACCGGGGTCGTCGGATATAGTTGAATGATACTTATCTCCTTTGGTGACTGTACATACACAAAGTAAAGCGCCTGTCTGGGTTCGAACCTACGACCTCCATCTCATAAGTTGCGGCCGTTAGTACTGGGCCACCACTACTCAAGCATCAATATTAATTGTATAAAAAAAAAAAAAAATTTTCACAGCTGAGGCTGAAGTCGTGATTGCAAATCTATGACAACTGCCTCAAAATAATAGACACGAGTAACCTGTTTTCATGAATAACGTCTGGGGGTCTACTACGAAGTGCAAAGTGCGAATGTTCGGATCGGACCGACACATGGCCGCACCTAATATTATTGAAAAATGTGAAAAAAGTTCGAATCGGCTCAGTTGGGTCGGGACCATAGTCAATATTCGAAAGGGTGTAGGAGTGTAGGATCCGGACCGACCGAACCAAATAGTAACTTCGTAGCAGGAAACAGCCGAACATTCGGCCGATACCACATCGGAGTAGACCCCCTGGTCTGTGTTCGTGCTGACGCAATTATATCCTTTTAATTCGCATCGTTTCCGCTGAATTGCACCGGCCGGTCATTGATAGGTTTTATATTAGCTATTTCTATACAATTGTAGTGAAAACACATTTATACTTAACTAAATCTAGCCACATCGTTGTACCTACACACATGGGAAAAAGCTAGGGTTTATGTAGGATTGTTTAATGGTACGCCGGGATAGAGCAATCTTGAAAATATTTAAGAGATATCTCTTTTGTAAGAATAACCATTTCTATAGTACATTATTCTGGCGATGAAGTTATATTATTCATCATCATCCGCCTGGAATGTTCCCAAATATGTTGGGGTCAGCTTCCAGTCTAACCGAATGCAGCTGAATACCAATATTTTACATGGACCGACTGCCTATCTAAACTCCACAACCCAGTTACTGGGTAGTACGATACCCCTTGGTAAGACTGGTTGTCAGTCTTTCGGGGTTCTGACGACCCGTAACGAATGTCAAAGATGACAACCAGCCAGTGATGAAGTTTTAATATTCTTCTACTATAATAATGTTGTGTAAGGAACAAGAATTCGAAGTGGAGTCTGTTTAGGTATACTTTAGCTAATGTGAAACTCTTAGAAGAGGCAGTCTGGACAGCGGTAATTTTAGTAGACAGATAAATAATACGATGATGATTTAAAAAAATTGGGAGTTATTCAATAATGACCTTACGGTAAAGCTCCTTTATCACGACTCACGACGACGACAACAGTAGGTGACTAAAAACAAATAACAGGAGAATTTCCTTGTCAATAGGCACAACATAGTTTACCAAAAGTAAAAGCTACATAGCTGTGGTAGGTAGTTGTACCCACCATAGACCTGAATTCTCATTACCATACACGTTAATACCGAAACGATTCGAGTTCACGCTTTTACCGGCAGTTGCGGCGGCGGCGGCAGTGCGTTAGATGTGCGCAATTTGCCTCCATTTGCCGTAATGACAGGCCGCGTCTGTACTCATGGATGCTGCATAATGAGCCGATCCCGCCGATTGATCTGCGTGTCTATGCACCTACCTATAACTAGGCGTAGCTCGTAGGTAGCCTGCCAGCAACGATTGGTCTAGCATTACGGTGTTGTAATTAGAACTGATTGGAGCGATTCGCTCGGGATATCGGAGGCTGTAGGTAAATACGTAGGAGAGTGCCAGTTGAAGATGGAGCGTTGCGATTTAAGTAGGTAGCAGATATGTAGCAAGTTTCAGCTATTGTGTTTGTTTTAAAGATTGGGAAATATTAATAAATACCAATCTACTTATTTCAAACGGAAATACACTAGGTACCTATGTACCTAGGTACCTACGTAATTACCTACGTAATTGAAGAATACAGTTTACGATTGCTCTTCAAAAATACTCTAAATGCGTTGGAAAAATGTATCACTTCGGAAAACCCAAATTTTATTCGAACAATTTTCAAATGCTTCAATAGCTTTTCTGAAGAAAAAAAACTTAACATATTTACTTATTTCAAATAAACTAATTACAGGCACATTTGAATTGTCAAAGGGTCGGTCTGTCAGGAAGATGAAGCTAGTTGCCCATTCCAAAGCGTAGTTGGTAGCTATGGAGAAGAACGAGCAAGAAACTCCACGGACACTCTTTTAAATCATAATATTGTTACCTAATTCAATTTTGAAATAAAAATGTAAAATGTGGGCCTATAGTTACAATTTAATCATTCAATGACAGAAAAGAGAACAAACTAACTATAACTAACACTGGTTAGACACAATAATACTCTTATTATTGATATCATTAACCGATAGTAATCAAATAACAACCGATACAAAATAAACACCTCAATATTAAGGGTTGTTTGACCAAAACGGTCGCGGATTGGGAGCGGCGGCCGCCATCGAGGGTACCTACTGGAACGAATGAGTTACAAAAGCATATGTTTTGAGCCCTAGAGCACACCTTATCATTTACCACATTACGTGGACAATGATTATAGTAATCTGCTCATGTGGGAACAATAGCGCTGCACTCGCTCGCCGTGCCACCGCATGCGATATCACGCAAACAGGATGATTCAAATCAGGAGTTGCGATAATGTTGAATATTGTAAGAAATTTGTCCCTGATATTAGATGTATTGAGTAGGGGATATGTTAGGGGTATCGGGTTATCCAGTAGTAACTGACTAATAGGCAATCGCTCCATGTAAAATACTAGTATTCACCTGCATCCGGTTACACTGGAAGCCGAATCCAACATAGTTGGGAAAAGGTTAGGTTGATTAGATTGATTGGGTAGGAGGTATGTTGAATTTCATAAAGGAACATCACAACAATGATATAATATGCCTAGTAATGTCTACTTCCCAAGTATTTGCACTTTTGCACCTGTCGATTAGTTTTTGGCGTGATTGTGATGACCAGAAAGTAGACAGTTCAAGTCCTTTTATACGTTTTTACTCCTTCCTTACTTGATCGATTTGCACATCATTATCTACATGATTTTTTTTACGTTTCTTACTTATTTCAATGCTGCTATACCCTACACAAAGACGCATTCTATTATTTATAATTTGCTGGCCGCAATTGATTTTTACGAAGGTATTTAGCTATCTTTTAGTTAAGTATGAACATCGTTTTATTACAAAACCGTATGGAATTTTAACGAAAAGGAAACATCATGTATAACAATTGTATTAAATTTAATAGAAAATATGACCCTTTCACTGTTCCACATAATTAAGGAGTGCGCGATGGCACAAAGGACTCGATCGCTACATGTTTTTAACTCCGTTTTATTCCGTGGAATCGGTTGACAATGGCGCGCCCCAATACCCTTTCTTCGGCAATTTGGCGCGCAGCAGTCTCCGGAAGTTAGACCTGCACCCTGGAATTAGGGATCTTTAGGCTCTCCAGGACTCGTATTGTTGTACTAAGGACTCCGCCCCGCAAGAATTTTGACGCGAGAAGTCAGCACGTGTCACGTTTTGCTTTGATATTTCAATATTTTATATAGTGAGGGAGAGTAAAAGGGGTCTTTAAGAATTGCCGTTACTTTTGGAGTACGAATAAGTAACGGGAATTTTTTTTTTGAAGAAAACGTATAAGAAGGTAGGTACAATTTGTTATTGTGTCTAGGTAGGTAAGTAAGTACCTTCAAGACTCTTTGTCCCTCACTTATAGGTATTTGAAAAAACATAGGCAGTAAGTAGGGAAATATGGAAATCGGTTGTCATGGAATGGACAAGTGTTACGAAGGAATGAGAAAAATGTCGTGAAGAATGTTTTGAGTACCTATGAATGTCGATGGCTATAAGAGTAGGGGAAGCCGAAAGAAACGATGGATGGACTGTGTGAATGATGACATGGTTAGAAAGAGTGTGAGTATCGAGATGACGACTAATGCAGAAGTATGGAAGAAAAAGACATGTTGCGGTGTCCCTAAATAAATTGGGATATGGGCAGGAGAATGACGATGATAGGCAGGAGGTAATATAGCAGGTATTATAATAGTTACCTTAGATATTCTTATAATAGTTGATCAATGGCACCAGATCACTTAAAGCGCATCATCGACTATCAATAAAACCAAATTATCTCGTTGGGTCCAGATGACCTTGTAACCATGAACTGCAACCACTGATTACCGAATTACCGGCTTCTCTCGCCTATACTTACTGCGGCGATTTAAATAATAAATATCTTATCTAAATAACACCCAAGCATTGTTTTACCCTCGACGATCATATACGTAATGACGTATATTAACTCGAATCACTAATAAAATTAGGCTGGCCGCGTAATTTGACTTAATTTTGCCAGAATCATGTCTGAATCAGACCCAAATTATTGATATAAATTTTATTTTCAGAATGAAGAGCTAATAGGGAAATGATGATTCTGACTCATAGTTGACAAGATAATGCACAAAGTATGGAGAAATTGTACTTGCAGTCTGATTTTTAAGTTAACTAAAAAGACAGCTGTGTGGTAATGAACACATGACAAAAAAAGGCCGATCGCAGCTTTAGTTTTGGTCTAGCAAATTAAAAAATTCAGAGTTTAAATACCTAAATGTTTTCTGTTTAGTCAGGCCCAGACGGAGATGGCGGGATGAGCTGGACTCCTCCAATAAGAACTGCAGCACCTTTGAAAAGAGAGAAGTGGAAAGAGAGTAGGGAGGCCTTTGCCCAGCAGAGGACATCACAGGCTGATAATAAAAATGGGCAGTACCCAGAATTTAGCACTTAACAATGACAACATAGGTAGGTATTTATAGATTTATCTAGAGTTGACAGTAATTAGAAAAAAACAGGTAATAATTACTATAGGTCATCATCATCTGCCTAGCCTTTTCCCAACTACGTTGGGGTCGGCTTCCTGTCTAATCGGATGCAGCTGAATACCAATATTTTACATGGAGCGAGAGCCTATCTGACGTTCCCCAGGTCTTCGTTACCTAGTTACTGAGTATTACTACCCCTTGGTAAGACTGGTTGTCAGAGTTTCGGGCTACTGACGACCCGTAACGACTGTCAAAGATCCACGAATGACTGCCGGGACCAACGGCTTAACGTACTTTACGAGCCACGGAAGGGTCTTGGTATGTAAAGATGGTCACTCATCCACGGACCAACCGCGACAAGCATAGCTTAACAACGTCAACATATGGTAGGTAGGTACGTAGGTATTTGTAGATCTATCTAGAGTTGATAGTCATTAGAAAACACAGGTGATAATAATTACTCTAGGTATGTGTAGGTAATGAGACTGAACAACAAATATTCCTAACGATCACAAAAACGGGACACCTCAGCATAAATAAGACCATTAGGTACTAAAATAGTTATCTAAATACCAGCGTAATGACCTAAGAAACATCTCTAGCTAGCTGAAGCTAATGATGACTGTATGAGCGGTGTTCACAGAGAGACTATTAATTAATCCGCCATATTACTTAATTGTCCCCGCCCCGCTCCCGCACCCATAACGCTCCACTGACGCTCATAATTGCACCAAAGTATTTCCGTTACAATAATTAGGTGCAATTTTTGCAATCATCAGTTTGTTTGGAGTGTCAGCTACTGGTCGACTTGAACTTTTTGCAGGATGTATGTTTTGTTACTATGTAAGTACATACTGTAGTTCTCAACCTTATTTTGCCCACCTTTGAGCTTTTTTGAGCGTAGAAGCCCCCCATTTTCTTTGTAGGAGTAGAGCCTCCAATTTTTTTTACTTACTATCTGTCGCTTTGATTATATTTAAACGTGTAATAGTATATATAGTCGTAAGACAGGATAAATAATTTTCTCTGGGTCTTCTACTACCCCCCTGAAAGTCTCAAACGCCCGCGACCGCATTATCGCCCACGTTGAGGACCTATGGTATAGAGGTATTGAAGAAATTAAAATGAAAAATGGTTTATTATTTTAACAAGTAGGTACCTAAGTATTTTACAACTTTGGAGTTGTGTCATAAAGAATACGTTATTAACAGATGTCGTGATTAGCTAAGGAATTGACGTGGTTTCGAAGTAAGGAATCGAGGAGTCTCTGCGCATTTGTCATCATGACGAATTGACGGAGATGTTGTTTTTACATTCAACATGAATGAAAAGGTGATCTAGTTTATGGAAAGACGTAGGGAAGGTTTTTCAGTGTACTTTTTCTATCTCTAGGATCGTAGCACCTGTAACTACATGCACGGCCCAGAATCTCAACAACAGTCGTTTCCTAAGATCGGTAGATCCATAAAAATGGCTTTGGCATCATTTCTAAATACCTGTAATAAGCATTTAGTAACTATACCCCTACATACAATAAAAATTTATGTATGATTTTTTTAATGAAACCATTACTTATTTATTGAAATTGTTTGAATTTAACTTAAAAATATTTTTTTGAACTCCTGCTCCTACGAGCGTCTTTTTCCTAATCTATACCAATGATAAAGCTGAAAGTTAGATTGTTTGTTTGAAACTGCTGAATTTGAAAAAATATTTTTGCATTTGCTCAATTCTTGAGGAAGGCTAACCAGCCGATCGATTCTGTAAAAATCTCACCGTGCTTAGAGTGAGCTGTCAATAGTGTCAATCCCTAGCATTAGTTGGAATGACAGCTCACTCCACGCTCACTTCACCTAAGTTTTTAGTTTTAGAGTTACAGAATCGCACTGCCGGCCCTTAAGAGCCGAGCAAGAAGAAATAAACTCAGAAAGAAAGCTAAGCAAAAACGAAGTAATTGCGTGGACAGGCGATGCGATGCGACGCGGTGGGTCGGGGAACAAGAAATTTCATGCGGACTAAGTCGCGGGCAGAAGCTAGTGTTATAATAAATGTAGTATAACTAGGTACTAATAGGTGTATGTAATTCATTGGGATGGGTACCTTAGTGGAATGTAAAGTCACAAACTAGTGGTGAGTTAGTTCCAAATACCTACCACCGAATTTCAGTTAAAAGATAATCTCTATAGAGTATTTTTTCGATTTATTGTGTGAGTGATTTACTGTATGTTATTAAACATTGCTTAAACTTAAAAAATGTTTAAACTTCAAAAATGTATGGTTAATTATGACTTAACTTTTAGCGACGACGTTTATAAATAATGGGGTTAATCCCAAGTTTGATGGCCGATCGTAGGTGGTAGCTTTTTCAAATAATCTAAATTGGCACACATAATAATAAATACCTTCATTTATTTCAGAAAAAACATATTTACGGTTCACAAATACAGTTTTTCAAGTTAAATTAGGTAGTACATTCCAGAAATATGTGTATCGTGTAGGTGTATGTAGGTACTAATGAAAAAAACATTGTATCACAAACACCAGTAAGTATCATTACACACAACAACAACAACAACACAACAACACACAATATACACAACAAGTACAATACACACACACAACACAACACAACAATACAACAACACAAACAACACACACAACAACACAACAACACACAACACAACACACAACAACACACAAACACAACACAACAACACACAAACACAACACACAACATACAACACACAATATATTTTATTTATTTTTTATTTATCCATTTATTTCAGGCATCAAGGCCCATAAAAACACATACAATACAATATTAATATATACTAACAAGATATGGATTTTAATTATCTGAAATAAATTATTCTATTCTATCCTATTACTCTAGTTTGCAGCTGGTATTCTAAGAGCTCAAGAATTTATGTTATTTAATATTGTGTTACTGAGGAAAATTTAGGTGATACGTACCTACATACTTATGTTCCGTTCTTTTTAAATTGATATTATGGTGTTTCAGTGACGATTTCCAAGACCTACATGACATTTGCGAATTGTAGTAACTCTTCCACAAACACCACTAATCGTATTCATCAACTTACTCGTACAAATAAATGAAATTGAAGTGTCTGTTATTTTTTACATATACCGTATATGCATAAACGTTGCTTATTTACGGTACTTATAACAAAACAATTTTTTTAAAAGTTTGGCTGTCTGTCTGTTTCGGTTAATCTCTGATACGGCTGAACCTATTTTGACGGGACTTTCACAGGCAGATAGCCGATGTTATAAGGAATAACGTAGGTAAGCTATTAGGGTTCTGCGAAAAAAATAAATCTCATGAAGTCCAATTTGTTTTGCCACATGCAGGCGAACGAAAGCACACCTAGTACCTAAGTATTCCATAAAATTTTAGTTTCTAATGCCCGTTTACTCTAACACTATGCCTAGTGTTATTTGTTCATTTAGGTGTCGACGAGTGCTAGTGAAAACGGCCATAAGTAAGAGACTTCAGTGTAAAATGTATTTTCAGTCAATCACAATATCTATGCCTTTTTTTTTCGGTTGGGAAATCATCAAATGACCCCTCCCGCTCTGGGTGGAGCGGAAGGGAGTGTCAGACTCTTACTAACTAAAACCCACCCATGTTCCTTCCTTTGCCCTTTATGTTCCGGGGTAGCGGTAACCCTTTCAGACAATCCCGCTGACCCGGCAGGCTTCGGCTCTAAGGGGCCCCTCAAATTATGCTGACAACTCTTTGAGGCGCGCGTGGAACACTTACGCGCCGTCCGGCACGGGCCTGGTCCTGATCGGGCGGTGAGCTACCCATTGCTCTCCGCCCGCAGGCCCGCGCCTACGGTGGCCAATATCTATGCCTTAAATCCGTCTGATATTTATATGTTCCTTGTGTGTTGATCATTTAATTATCTTTTTGTATAGTAGGTACCTACGATAAACCCAAACAAACAAACCTTTGGTCTGACAACCAGTCTTACCAAGGGGTATCGTATTACCTACCCAGTAATTGGGTTGTGGAAGCCAGATAGGCAGGCGCTCCATTTAAAATACTGGTGCTCGGCTAACTCAGCTGCATCCGGTGAGACTGGAAGCCGACCCCAACACAGTTGGGAAAAGGCTTGGCAGATGATGATAGTAGGCGCGACGAGGCTTAAGCATGACGACGTTGGTTTATGTAAGTGCACAGTGGCACATGTAGATGTTAACTTGCCTGACACTTGTCATAGTGAGGGACTCGCGATTCGATCGTCCTGACTTAAGCCTACTCTTGCAAGAGTTGGACCTCACACTGTATAAATTATCTGGCGTTAGGTAATTGTTATCGTAGGGATAGGGAGGAAGGGCCAGAGTGTTCGAATGTTGTGAATAAAAGTCTAGTTTAGAGGCGGGTGCTTACCAATCCTTTTATTCAAGGATGGGCGTAGCTCATGTAGAGGTTTGACTGCCGAAGGCAACCTCACATAGTGCAGGCCGGCTATAATTTAGCGCGGGTTACATTCAAACATTTCAAGCTAAAGTCATATTCTTTTCTATTAGGATTTTTGTTTATAACAGTCAGTGGTAATTTAGTCTAGAACATCTAAAGACGTGCTTACAATATAATCTTAAAGGAGTCTTATAGTTGTTTGATTCCTCCCGTTACCTTAGAGGGCTCCTCAAGTCCTCACAGTACCTACTTGTTAGGTACATAAGTAGAGTTAGGTACCTCACAAGGAGATACCTAAGTCTGCGTATCTAAGTAGCTAGGGTAGACGTACTATTATATAGTTAAAATAGGAAATTATTTTTAAAACGAACTCCTTTCCGTGAGTCTGGTATACATACAAATTGAAAACTGTACGACTATTAAAATTTAATATCAACTAAGTAGATGGCTGTATTATTTTAGATTTCACATGTAAATGGCCGGGCGAGGCGTGCGGCGTGCGTGCCGCGGGCGGTGGGCGTGCGCCGGTCTTTTGACCAATAGCAGACCAGCACCAACTCGCCGAATATTTTCCCTTTTTTCTGCGGCCAGTTACATTAATTGCTCATTTGCATATTTTGACCATTACTCGGAAAATACATGAGATAAATATGTTTTGGTCGAACGTATGTACCTACCGACATAATATGAGTACAAGGCAAAACCACAATACGACAATTCGTATTGTGGTTCAAATAATTTGGTAGGTACCTAGTAGGTACAATGGTTCAAGTTACTTACCTATTGTTAAAGTTGTGAAAAAATAAAAGGCCCGTTTTGACATTTGAGAATGCGTTCTTGACACCTGTCAGTTTAATACAAACGAATACGTGTTTTGCGAATTTGATCTTTATTAACTACTAGAACTGTCAATGTCAAAACGGGCCTTTTATTTTTTGATAACTTTAGTACGAGTATGTTGAGTCAATAGGTAGGTAGACATATCTACCTCGTGACTCGTCACAGCACGAAAGCTGAGCATTGGGTTTATCCATTTGAATTTTACCGGTAGCAGGCGAATTTGGATTTGTGTCCGATTGATGGCTAAAGCTTGCTTTAAATTAGACGATCTCTACGGAAGATGTTTCAGATAACCGAGTAGAACACGACGTACCTAGATGCTGTCCACTGATATGCATTCAAGTACGTAGGTACTTTGTGTAAAATAAAGTGAAAGACCAACATTAAAATAAGCTCCTCGAGAGCCACGACAATGCCATCATCATGCCGATTTAGTGATTTATAAAAAATATACAGGGTGACAGGGAAACTCGACGCATTCCTGGAAAGGGGTTATACCTACTCGAAGTCATTAGCAACAAATTAAGTCCAGTAAACTAGGGGTCAAAACTGGATGGTTAAAAAATAGAAAATTTGCTATTAAAGACCTTTTATTTATGAGATTCCTATGTAAGTTTTACAAGCATTTTTTTTTTAATGATCACTCATTTTTCAACTTTCAGAAAAGTGTCAACTAAATGTTTGGAGTGGAGTAGCTTTTTCTCGTAATTAATTGTTTTTGGTAACAGGTCAGAAAATTTCTAAAAAAATCCAAGAACCGACAGCGCGGTAACCATCCTATTTTGAACCCTAGTTAACTGGACTAAATTTGTTGCAAATGACCTCTAGTAGGTACATCGCCTTTCAAGGAATACGTCGAGTTTCCCTGTCGCCCTGTATTTATGTATACAGTAGTGAGTATGGACGGTCTAGACTGGACAGTCCGGTTATTTCTTTTCCAAAATACCTAATGCAATCCACACTAGCTCAAGACAGAGAGGAGTGGAAAGGAAAAAGGGAGGACTTTGCCCTGCAGTGGGACAACATAGGCTAAAAATGCATTAATAAGTAATCAACAATTGAGGCTGTTAAGGTGGTGTCACCATTTTCCGATTATTCACTTTATGTAGGCAACGCTAAAGGTTATCTTGGCGCGTGGCCAAAATCGGAACTAACGCCGCCATCTTGTTTTTCAAAACATTCTCTGTGACCATTTCACAAAAGTTTACCAACAACGCCCCCATGTCAAAGTCATTCAGGTGCCAAAAGATCCTTGTAGCAGTCTATTTTTATTTGCTATGTTATGAGAGGGTAGGCAGGTAAGAAAGGTTGCTAGACTAGTAAACAAGCTAGCGGATCACACTGATTGACTGCTTCGTTCCTCGTTGATTTAGTTATCCAGTGGCTAGATTAAGGCCCGATTACTCGTACCTACCACTAATAAAACACATAGATGGGCACTAATTTATATGAAAAAGTAATAGTTTATTCAAACGGATCACATTAGACCGTCAAAATCCGTGCGGGGCGATACCTGCCACATCAAGGCCACGTCGCAGCCACAATGCAACCACCCACGAGACCAGCGACCGGCTACATCGCAAACTCAACGATCTGTCTGGACTGTCTGTCAGCAAACACTAGCCACAACGTAACCACATCGGAACTACTAGCGATAACGCAACCACAAAGGGGAATGCCCACCGTTCATAGACACTTCGGCCACGGGTGCCCACCTATAAAAGCATATGGAAATGATAATATGCTATAAAAAGAATGAACTGGTTAAGGAATTGGTTTAAAAAAAGTCCGGATTTTTAAGATATAAAGGTTTTTATTTTCACATATACAGTTTTTACCAACACGGTATTTTATGATCTTATACATCATTTGTATCATACACAATTAATACATCATCAAGGAATTGAGCAGGAGGCAAAATATTAGTCTGATGCCGTGCCCAACCCAAATACCATATTACCGTCATAACATGGGCACAGCATCCTACCGTTCGACGGCCGACAATACAATTGCAACAATACATTTTGATTGCACTTCTACCAGAATCATTGCCACTTATTAAAATATATATAAAATATACTTTACGACTGATGTGTCGACTTGCGATTTTAGCCCTAAGTAAAGAGCAGTTAGGACTTAAATTAATTCCTTCCATAATGCTGCTCCTGTGGTCATTACATATTTCTATCCGGTAGCAACCATTAAATCTTATATGCTCACCATAATAGGAGCGAGCTTGCTTTAACTGGTATGTGCCACAAGCAATTAATATTAAGTCGCTATAAGTTAAAACAGGAAATTCCCTAACGTTTTCTGAGTCTACATTTATGTTTCTGAAGTCTGCCCTAGCTCTATTTAGATTGCGTTCCCTAACATACTCAGATAAATTGTTATTTGTTTCCATATTTTGATGAACTATTTCTAGTATTTGAGCCGCATCATCCCTATCCCTTATTTTTGTGTGGAATTTATTAATTAGAGCAGCAGCCACAGAAAAGTCTATCATTAAATGGGTAGAAGCCCTGTTAAAATAATTTTGGCGAAATATTTTAAATCTGGTTTTAAATATGCCATTCACCACCTCTACTACCCATCGACACATAGTCACGGCTCTGGACTTATTAGCTTCTCTTGTGGTTAACTGAGATTCACCATCAGCTGGAGACAAAGGGACATGAACCTGATAACCACAACGTTCTAATAGAGGCAATGAATCCCTAAAGCCTCTATCTAGGATGAATACATCTCCAGATTCAAAAAATTGCCTCAATGAACTGGATTCATCACCGAATTCATTATTTATTATATCCGCATCTGAAGTTGTTGCAGGATAAGGGCCCAGAATATCTATGATGTAACCATCACTACACACAAAAAGGAAAGGCTTTACAAGATTACGATATTTGTGTAATGAGTAAGATTTTTTCTGATATAAGTAATTGGAACTTTTTTCTATGTATATATAAGTACCATCGGCAATTATGATGGGCCTCCTATCTTCTCCCCCATAAAGTCCATTTGGAATGAGGAGATTTCTTTGAGCTATTTCTGCTCGGGATATATGCCTTATGCCCACATTTAAAGGAACAAAATCCTGATGTAATATTTCGCGGGCCATATTCATGAGCCGCTCTAACGTGCTTCTAGGCACTTGCAATAATGCCGACATGCGTTCGTCACTATCTCCTGTTCTCAACTTCATTAAATATGCAGCAAGTGCAAAAGAACCCCTATGTTTACCTGACAGTCTTGGAACTTCAGAGAGTATTTGTTGATATTGTGCCTTTGTTAAGCCTAGATAATAATGTACAGTATGATCAGGCATACTGTGAATATTTTCAAAGTCTATATGATGGTGCATATTATCTTTCAACAATGTAGCAAACTCTTCAATGTGAGCTGCACTAAATGTTTTTATAGGATTATATGTTGATGCTAAAAGTAAATCCCAAGAGTTACTATTTAAATGGTAGCTACAGATTCTACATTCTGCCGGTACATAATAGTTATACTCGCAAAAAAGACGTACCCGCAATGCTGATGGAACAGTGAGTCGATTGGAATCATTACAACCAGGAAAAAAACATTGATTTTGTGTTATTGGTGCTCTTATATAATTAGGTAGCAGTATACTGTCTGGTGTATCTAAGCTTTGCTCTGGATGCAATACACTGCTCACATCCGATTGCAACGAGGACAGACTAGATGAGTCATTCAGACTAGATGGTTCCCGTTCTGCAGTTGAACGTGATACAGCTCTATCAGTCCTTCGCCAGCAATTATGACACACACGAGATGATGAAGGCAACTGAAACAATATTAAAAATTAAAATGAAGGCCAAGTGAACAAAATAAAAATAAAATAGATTTGTTTAGCTTAAATTCGAATGTAAATAAAATGCTTATCAAGTAAAACAATACTGCACAAAGGCGGACTTAATGCCTTGTATAATAATTAATTAATAATTAAGGACTGAAGGACTATCTCATTTCTCGGTAGTTGATAAGTTAAAAATCGAAGCAACCTTGCAACTACCTGGTGCTGGCCAGTTTATCTTATCAGCATGGTAATAATAAGCTAGTATGTATGTTAAATATAGTTTTTACAGATGTGAAAAAATAAAATAACTTCTTGGGTTGATATACAAACATAGTAAAAACGTGATAGTAAACGTAATAGTTCTGGAATCACTATCAGATATCAGCACCACACTTAATAAATTAAAAACTGTTGCGAACTTACCTCACGTGGTGCAATCTGATGGGCAATTTCATTCCTTATGAGTTCCTCACGTGGAGAATTGGACCCGAACAATGTGTGTGATCTTATTCTTAAAAGTGACTTGCCACAGCTGATGCACACATGTCCATGACCAACAGTTGGTGCATTCTGCTGTTCACTTGTTGGATGTCGTATTTGATTCCAGGCTGCAGTCCAACACGAGTGGCACACTACACTGTCACTCGAAACTTGTACCTAAAAGATGCCATAATAATTATATTGATATTATTATTTGTCAACTCAGTTAAAAATAATTTCTCAGAGTTAAAAGACACATGACATGGTGTCATGGATCAACTAATTACCTGCTGTGGTCGAACCCATTGTTGTATAAGATTTCGCACTTCTGCAATTTCCAAGAAATGTCTTCGTATTTTCGTGACATTTAAACCACAATTGACACAGCATAAACGTCCTCTTGAATGAGCAACTGGGGTCTGAGAAGAACTCTGGCCGGTGTGAATGCTGGGGTCATCGTAATCAGCGGATATCGAGTCCAAGTTAGTGCAGGGGTTGTCGTGAGAGGCGGGAGCGGAATCCATGTTCAGGCCGTGGTCAGTAGGGTGAGACGAATTGTCGGAGTCCATTTAGGAAGCTTAGTCGTTGCTAATAACAAATCCGCAAGAAAACAAACAAAATAACACAAAGGCAAACGATTTCGACCTGTGGTTATTATTTAGTTGTGAACTTGTGATTACTTGTAATTCGCTTGACAACTGTCAGATTCAATGTTGCCACTTAACAGACATAAAATCGATTAATCGATATCGATTTTTTATTTGATTTTTAATTTCAATAAATAAAGTCTTTGAACCGCTTTAAGTTCTGCACGCCTTGTAAAATGTATTTTCTTTTACTTATTTAAAATGTAGTTTAGATGTTTTAAAGAACAGATTAGAATCAAACGCAACAAAAAACAGATAATTGTGCATTTCTGTTATGATCTAAAGAATTCATGGTAAATCAACTAGCAATTCACTTGTTTTATTATTATCATAACATCAATTATCAATATCAATTACCGAAAAATAATAAAAGCTTTAATTAAAATAATAACACCATAAAAACCGATTAACAAAAAGAGAATCGATTCTTTTTTAACGTGATTAGTAATTGGCAACACTTTTATTTTTTCCATAACATACGGATTTACCTTGTTTCACTAATTATCATTTCGTTACTTTTTATTTGTGCAAAAATGTTGCTATCTTGTTTGGATAAATGAATACCACGATTAATAACCATAAAAAAAGACGTTTTTTTCTAACAAAAGCAAATTGTTGGGCGTTCCGTGGCCGAAAACGGGCATTTCCCTTTGCAGCGACGCTCACACGTGTGTACAGTGCTTGCCCATATTTTGTAGCTGCGATGTGATGTGATTGTGGTACGTGTGAACAGGCCCTTAGTGGCTGCAATTCGTTATGGCGCAAAAAGATATGCAAGTAAGATAACTCAAACATTTTTTTTTTTACGATTCATACCGCTAAGCCCGGACCTTGACGGTATGAATCGTAAAAAAGGAGGGTCAAATGTATAAAAAAATCGTTTAAACGTTTAAATATAAGTAACGGATAAGATTATTAACATTTTTACTTGTGCGTTAAATAATTTGTAGAATGTTTATCAATGTTAATTATTTAATTTAAAGTTAAACAGTTGAAAAAACTATTATTTCATTTAGAAATAATCGTTAGAATTTAATATTCATCTCGTCGACACAATTTTATTATATAGGTACGGAAGCCAGCACATCAAGTTACTACAATCTGTCAAATTTCTTTAATAGATTTTCAACTTTATCATTAAAGCATTAAGGTTCAAGGTTGATTGGGAAAATTTGACAGTTTCGGGTAGCTTGACCTGCTGCCGTCTGTACCTACGGACCTACCTTCTTACACGACGTTGGTTGATATTACAAATAAGTTATAGCTTTTAACTAACATCTTGGTAGTCGTTAATACCAGCTTATTATTGTTCCTCATTTACCACCAGCTCTTATAGCAGGACAGAAGTTGAACTACACTGCTTTTTTTTCTATGACTAAGTACAAAAAAGCAGTGCAGTTCAAAGGTAGTTCCCAGGGCAAAGGTGTTGGAACGCCACAAGTCCGTCACTATTTCATGTAGGATGGCAAGTCATCTCTATCTGTCACTATTCTCTTGACACTCTGTTTCCGGCAGCCATTAACTTAGGTACGGACGCCAGCACATCAACTTACTACAATCTGTCAAATTTCTTTAATATATTTTCAACTTTATCGCTAAAGCATTAAGGTTCAAGGTTGATTGGGAAAATTTGACAGTTTCGGGTAGCTTGACCTGCTGGCGTCTGTACCTTATTACATTATAATATTACTAGCTGCGCCCCGCGGTTTCACCCGCATAAGTTTCGATCCCGTGGGAATATCGGTATAAAAAGTATCCTATATGTTAATCCTGATTATAAATCGTCTGTGTGCCAAATTTCATCAAAATCCGTTCAGTAGTTTTTGCGTGAAAGAGTAACAAACATCCATCCATCCATCCATCCATACAAACTTTCACGTTTATAATATTAGTAGGAAAGTAGGATAGTAGGATTGTGTTCTCTGTGTGCTCATTAAACATTAAAGTGATTAAATTATCTTGTTCCGCTTATTTATGGTATTGGTTACTATTGGTTTATGAATAATATACCAATTGTGCTTGATAATTGAGATCACCCACCAAATCAAACCCTGGGGGTCTACTCCGAAGTGGTATCGGCCGAATGTTCGGCCGTTTCCTGCTACAAAGTTACTATTGGGTTCGGTCGGTCCCGATCCTACACTCTTTCGAATATTGACTATTGTCCCGACCCAACTGAGGCGATCCGAACTTTTTTCGCATTTTTCAATAATATTCGGTTCGGCCATGTGTCGGTCCGATCCGATCATTCGCACTTTGCACTTCGTAGTAGACCCCTGTATAGGTACAAACGCCAGCAGGTCAAGCTACCCGAAACTGTCAAATTTTCCCAATCAACCTTGAACCTTAATGCTTCAGCAATAAAGTTGAAAATCTATTAAAGAAATTTGACAGATTGTAGTAACTTGATGTGCTGGCGTCCGTACAACAAAAGGCCTTTTCTCATACAGAGAAGGCACGAATTTTACCACGCTTGCTCAAAACGGATTGGCGATTTCATACTTCTTATATTTACTATAAGTCCAGGGGGTCTACTACGAAGTGCTAAGTGTGAATGATCGGATCGGACCGACACATGGCCGAACCGAATATTATTGAAAAATGCGAAAAAAGTTCGGATCGGCTCAGTTGGGTCGGGACCATAGTCAATATTTGAAAGATTGTAGGAGTGTAGGATCGGGAACGACCGAACCAAATAGTAACTTCGTAGCAGGAAACGGCCGCACATTCGGCCGATACCACTTCGGAGTAGACCCCCTGGTTTTATCACGATGTTTTCCTTCGGGTACGTTTTGCAATATCTAAAATTAAAAAAACTAACGTAAAATAACCTACGTTCAAAATCCCTAAAATCTAAATACCTAATGATTGTTTCACTTATATTCAAAATACCGAAAGCTTAAAATGTCAAATGGATATGTTACTGAAGTTCATAAAGCTAAAACTTGAAATTCCTATGCAAAGTTCCTTATATTGGTTTACCTCACCGTTATATGTTTCTGTACCCGCATGCGTAACACGCGAAAATGTTACCTTTTATACAATAAGGACTTACGGAATATAACAAATCATAAGTGCGTACTAATTGCAGATGACGTGTCAGTAATAATACCGGAAAATAACAAATCATTACATTAACAGGAATTAAATCAAACTGTCAACCATGTTATAAATTCGCTAAATGAAAACCATTTAAAAATATTATGTGTCAAAGTGATGATGGCTTTAGTGCATAACTTCGATAATAATTGTTGTAAGTTTACACCAACGAGATTGTATTCAGATGATAACTACTAAATCAACAAAATTCATTCAATTTGCAAACTAGGTATAAACATAACATAAAAACCCTAAAAAATATTTTAAACCACAATAACAAAATAAAATAATTAACATTGAAAATAGTATAACATTTTTGGGTCTAACACTAGATGAAAATTGTAATAATTGGGGAATACATTTATTTAAAAATAAAAAAATCGACTACAGTCGCGTCCCGTGTGAGCTTATAACTTTTAGACAGACTGTTTTACTGGCAACACATACTGTCATTGTCAAAATTGTTTCCCTACTGTCACATGACATGGGTGACATGACAAGACAAAATAAATAATATGACATTGACATAAATTGCTCTGACTGCTCTGCTAACAGATTGTTAGAGCGAATGTGGGATTGAAATGAAACTAAAATAATTTGATAATACTCTTACTGTAGATTTAAGTATCTAAAATATAACTTTTCAGTCGTCACAGGCAACTGTGAGTCTGTGAACCTCGTTCATTTTATGCGAACGATACCTTGAAAGTTTCAATTATTTGTGGGCCCGTATTAAAACCTCCAAAGGTGAGTAATTAACACTATTTTAATATAATCAATGCATAAATATTCGTTTCAGTTTATTATTATGCTGCCTGACTTGACGCTATTTCAAGTCGGTATTTTTTTGTGGAATGAGTATCTAATGAAATTAAAATATGTCTTCCTTCATTCTTAGATGCAACTCACATCAGACCCAAGACGTGCTGATCGGGAACGTCGCTTCAAACCTCCGCCAGCAACATCAGCACCAGCTGAGGACCTCACTACAGATTACATGAATATCTTAGGTTTGTTCAGCACATTCTTCTATTGTCTTTACACAGAGCCTTGACCTAGATGTTATTGTTAAACAAATATTACTGCTATTTTCCAGGTATGGTTTTCTCCATGTGTGGTCTTATGATGCGTCTTAAATGGTGCGCTTGGACTGCGGTCTTCTGTTCCAGTATTAGTTTTGCAAATTCCAGAGTTTCAGATGATACTAAACAGGTTGGTGAGAAATTAATAATTTGGCAGTCAATTAATACATTATTTTTTTTTATTTTTATTTGTGCACTTAGGGTCTGTAACCCTGCCGGTATAACAGCCGAAAATGCTGTGTTTAGTAAGAACATTTAGTCTTAAATTCCCCAATCCCCAAAACCAAAGATCTAAATCATCATTCACCTTATAATAACCAATATGTATAGATACACAAGTAACTATACAATAAAAAACATAAGTTGTCAATTCAATGTAAGCAATGTGAAATAAGTTCTTTCTTGCTTATCTTTTCAGATTGTGAGCTCCTTCATGCTGTCAATATCTGCAGTTGTCATGTCATACCTACAAAACCCTGCACCAATGTCACCTCCATGGGCTGCCCTTACTACATAGATATTTTATGTTATTTAAAGAATAATATATTTAATATACACAATTCCAAAACTACCATATTGTTGTTTTTCAATATGTCAACTCTAGAAGAAGTGAAGAGACTACAGATCCCATAATTTTGACGAGATGTATGTTTTATGCGTTGTACAGAAAGACGCAATGGGCCCGGTGTGAGACAGGTGAAAAGTATACTGTGTGTTTGAATAGCTGCTTAGAAAAATAATACGTACTACATATATTACAACTGTCCGTCACCGCAGGCCGTGTCCTAACTGAAAGCGATCGTCGCGCTCTTATGAATATAACATACTCGTGCGTGCAATCAAGTCGCGTTTGTGGGTACAAAGAAATTGTACATTTAGGGTGTCCTACAACATTCAAAATTTGCCAGAAGTGGCAAATATAGGCTGTTTCATGCATAGTTTAGTCTTTTTTTTAGTTTAATTCATGTTTAGATTTAAAGCATTTTCTGTGGTATTATAAAATTTGTTTATTTTTATATTTGTAAAATGTGCATTTCACCTTTCTTTTTTTTTGCATTTTGTTTAGATTTAAAGCATTTTCTGTGGTATTATAAAATTTGTTTATTTTTATATTTGTAAAATGTGGTTTTCGCCTTCCATACAAAATTAAGGTAACCTTTGTGTGACCACAAAAATATAATAAAAATATATGTATATATGTTGAATATATGTATGTATGTTGTGTATATGTATTATATATAATTTTTATAAAAGACTTCACGCTCGCCGCGATTTCAGTCGCGTCGGAAAATATCCTACTGGGATACGTACAGGCGCCAGCACATCAAGCTACTACAATCTGTCAAATTTATTTAATAGGTTTTCAACTTTATTGATAAAGTTTTAAGGTTCAAGGTTGATTGGGAAAATTTGACAGTTTCGGGTAGCTTGACCTGCTGGCGTCTGTACTACCGGGATTAATAATACCCTATGTGTAGATCCTGGCTATAAACTGTCGGTGCGCCGAATTTCATCCAATACCGTTCCGCCGTTTTTGCGCCAATCCGGAACATACATCTAGACAAACACAAAAATTCTAAAAACCTTAGATAAACAAAAAAAAAACTATATTTTCAGCATCAGACTCGTTCCCACACTTAAAAAAATTAAAAGAAAAAATACTTTAAAAACAAGCTTTTATTACTTGTTAATAAAAAGAACTAAAAATTTAAAAATAATTTAAACCTGATAAGAAAAACCCATTTTTTTATAAATAAAAGCGTGTTACATTTGATGGAACATTAAATAACATTTAGCACATTACACCTTCATTCTTTTTCTTTTGCAATCATAATGTAACACGCTTTAATTTTATTTTTTTAAGCTTTTACTTTTTAGTATTTTTGATCCGAGATTGACTACGGCGTAGTTCGTAGCGCGTAGCAGTGTTTTTCCGTTATGTAGCCCGTAGTACAGACGCCAGCACATCAAGTTACCACAATCTGTCGTTTAATAGATTTTCAACTTTATCGCTAAATCATTAAGGTTCAAGGTTGATTGAGAAAATTTGACAGTTTCGGGTAGCTTGACCTGCTGGCGTCTGTACACTCACAATGTGTTGTTTTGAGCTGTATGTAGGTATTTTATATTTTAATAACTTTACATATCAATTAGTTATGTAGTTACTGGTTAGTTGTTTGTAACATTTCTCATTCTATCCATTTCAAATAATGTTACAAGGTTTCTTCGAAGTCAACTTGTAGCAGTCAACTTCTTCGCTTTGAAGACCTGCTAAAGACCGAACTCGCCTTAAAGCTAACAGCAAACAATTTGATATGACATGTTCATACACCCTCATACCATCCAGCCCTCGGCACGTGCTCACCTTGGCATTGGGTCATCCATCTAATCAAAGACAGAATCCACATTCATAACAAACGGAACGAAGGAACGAACGAACTTATTTCCCCAAAGATGGGGTCGCATATTCACGTCCACCAAACCACTACCGGGGGGGTAGTGGTTTGGTGGACGTCACTCACCACCCATTACACATGTGTGGGTAATGGTAATGCAGTTTTAATACAATAGGTAAATCGTGATCTTTGACCATACTATTTATTTAGGTTTTTTATGCTAGGTACGGACGCCAGCACATCAAGTTACTACAATCTGTCAAATTTCTTTAATAGATTTTCAACTTTATCGCTAAGACATTGAGGTTCAAGGTTGATTGGGAAAATTTGACAGTTTCGGGTAGCTTGACCTGCTGGCGTCTGTACTACATAATATTATTATATTTTAGTCAAACTAAACTAGAATGAGGTAGCGAGGCGGCGCTATTTCTATTTGTTCTTGCTGAGAAGTAATTTGAGTATAATTTTTACGGTAAGTACTAACTTATTATACATGCCTGCAGGATAATTGCATAACATGCTAAAGTGCGTTTCAACAAATAGTTCCTATTTTATAATTTTGCCTTGTTTGTTTGTTAGGATATTAAATGTGGGAAGACGATTCTGCAGATTTTTTAAGGTTTCTGTGTCAGAATCATGCCCAAAATGTTAATAAGTGGTGAAAGACGTGTTGAAAGTGAAGAACTTTTGTGAGCCTGATTAAAAACGTAGGTAACTATGGCTCGTGTAGCCACCTTTACAGGTTTTTGAAATAGGGATACCTGCAGAACCGAAAGTAGGTACTCTCGAATTGAGTCCCCAACCTTCCACTGCTAAAATGAATGTGAGACTAGTTTTAAATACATATGTATTTATAATTATAAACACACATCAAAAGTGTCTAGGGATCAAGATATTTATAGAACAACGACGTCAGTGGCAAATTGCAATGTTAAACTTTTTAATAAATGCCTCCTTATTATAGATACACGCGAACAACGCGTCATACTGACGTCATGCAAACCCTGCATTTCGCAAGCAGAGTTTACCGCGCAATTAGCATAGATACAATTTCGGACACAACACGTCTGGTCGGAGGATCCTCCCTTTTCTATAGAGAATAAGTGAGAGTGAGATGAGAACTTTACACCCTGTTCCTCATACCTCTATAATGGTGACCCCGAGTAAGAACGTTAGCGCAGCCTTCGTACAGACGCCAGCAGGTCAAGCTACCCGAAACTGTCAAATTTTCCCAATAAACCTTGAACCTTAATGCTTTAGCGATAAAGTTGAAAATCTATTAAAGAAATTTGACAGATTGTAGTAACTTGATGTGCTGGCGTCCGTACAAACACTTCAGCGTGACGTCATCATCATCACTCCCGAAAGCTTTAGCGGCAAGCCAGCCAGCATCCACGGCTTCAACGGGTATCCTGACCACCAGCATGCAGCGTCCGCGCATACCTGGTCATCACCCTCAGCCTCATCAGCAACCTCGGCACAACACACTGCACTTTCGGCCGATCAACAAGCAGAGCACCCTCTCCTGGTCGACGCAGCAGCCAGCCTCAACCCGGCGCTGTATGACATCCGACGCACTGGAGTATAACGCAGCGCCACCCCGACTCACTGGGGACAGCTCCGCCGACAGTTCCGACTCACCGTGAACTATGCGGCAACCGGTTCCGACTCATTGGAACCTCAGCTGGCCTGGCAAGCATCGCAAGATACAAGACTCAGCCCACTATTGACCTCCGGTCTCCGGAGGGGAGTGATGTAGCGGTATCTACAACGCCACATGCGAACAACGCAAGCAGAGTTTACCGCGCAATTACCATAGATACAATTTCCCAACATCAATCGTTGGGCAATTGCCCGCCAGACACAACACCCGTCTGGTCGGAGGATCCTCCCTTTCTATGGAGGATGAGTGAACTTTACACCCTGTTCCTCATACCTCTAAAGTTTCAACACGTGTGAGTCACGTTAAATGTTCCAAGTTCCATGCATGACTTGTACCCGAGATTTTCAACTTTATAGTTAAAACATTAAGGTTCAAGGTTGATTAGGAAAATTTGACAGTTTCGGGTAGCTTGACCTGCTGGCGTCTGTACTCTACTCGTGTACACATAGCTCTACAAAGCTGGGTTTTCTAGGCAGAGCCCAGAGCCCTACACAATGCCTGCTGAGGCTTTATACTACTTGTATCCACTAGTACGTCTATGCCTTAGTTAGACCACATCATACCGATTGCGCATATATTTTAAGTTAGGTACGTTTTTACCCGCAACTGCGCGACTCCAAAGACGGGGTTGTGTTTTTTCCCCTTCGCTTGAATACGATTTATCATCGTCCAATGAGCGTAACGCCAACAAGCTGCAGTATGACGATTCATGCAAGTTGTTTGTATGCGCTTTTATGGGATAGAAAATGGCAGCAGAGTAGAATACCAGTTGGCTTTATCGTTTAATTTGCTCGTGTACGCCCGGTTTTATAATCTTTGTTATCTGTTACAAACAAATGTCAAATTTGCCGATAGATTTTCTTGCAAGTTGCACGTTTATGTTTTCTTTCCTCTTCTGAAACTAATAAATAACGTAGTAAAATAAAATTCTAAGGTAAATCTTGTTGTATGATTTCATCTTAGATTCTTATCAGCAGGGTAAATACCGGCCAGGTAACTACATATTTTTTTTTCTGCTAGAGGTTAACTCGTTTCTAACACAACACAAAATAAACTAGGTATATTATTGCAAATTCTTAACACGTCCACATCATCTTCTCTGCTTTATCACAATTTATTTGGGGCCGGCGCAGCTTGCGCCATACTTCTATAATCAATGTTCATACATCTTTTACAGCCGTCATAGTAGTACGCTTCTTTAGCCATATCATCAAACCCACATTTTTTAAATCCAATTGGAAATTTTGAAGGAGCTTTCTATATGATAATTTAAATTTTTTATCATTTGTTCTGCAAACAAATGAAATGTTGTAATAGTAATTGCCTATATTTTTATTATTATCTCCCAACCTACAGCATCTCAAAAAACATACAACCCTTGAGTTTAGAAAAAAGAAACTCATACTTATTGCAACAAAACCTGTGCTAAAATTTAAAATCTTTTCAAGCATCCAACTTTTAAGTCTCAACCTTAGTTAGCTATTTGAAATAGTGTTTTCCTGGCTGAATGTACAGAATAATACTAATTTATTTATTTAATTAACGTTCACTAACAGTTGTTACAGATATTATACAGACAGGAACATACAAGTATAATTGTGTGTTAAATCTAACTGCACAACCAATTACAGGCAAACACCACATGCAAAATGCTCTTTGTAATTATAAATTAAATTTTAAAGACTCGAATGTACTTAAATTCTAGATTATATTAAATACTCAATATTGAGTCTGCGTGGACGTCAACCAGGTTGCTGTGTTCGTTTATGAGTTGGCACATGCGGTATAGGCGAATTAGCACCAGTCACTGTACGGCGAACAGGTGGAGTAAGGGTGTTATAGGTTTGCGAGGTGGTCTACGGGGTACTCTGAAATTTAACCTAAATACCAATTACGGGCAGTCGATAGTGTTATTGAGCAGTTTATATGCGAATCTCAGATCCAAGAGCTCCCTTCGAGATTCCAGGGTACTCATTTTGTAGCAGCCTAGTTTGTAAAGGTAGGAGAGATATTTAAATTGCCTTCTTCTTGCCTTTTTTTTTTTTTCTGGTGGGACATCATCAAATGACCCCTCCCGCTCTGGGTGGAGCGGAAGGGAGTGTCAGACTCTTACTGACTAAAACCCACCCATGTTCCTTCCTTCGCCCTTTATGTTCCGGGGTAGCGGTAACCCTTTCGGACAATCTCGCTGACCCGGCAGGCTTCCGCCCTAAGGGGCCCCTCAAATTTCTTCTTGCCTTTGAGTACCCTAGGTATCGGAATCGAATAATGAATAAGTTGTGAACATTTAAGTAGCAATTGGTTACTTCAACATCCAAACAATAACATTGATCATTTGGAATGAAACAACAAATTAAAAAAATATATATACCTATATATGTTAAATAAATGTTTTTCCCAATCAAAAATGTATTTACAGTAATACCCCGGACTTGCGCGATAGGTGGGACCAAGCATAACAGTGTAAGTCGAATTCGCGTAAGTCGGGGTTCAACTTTGCATATAATATATATAAAGTTTGTGTAATCCAGATATACCAGAGTCTAAAGAATTTAGACTAAGAGAGATTTCAATTTACAATCACCAGCTGCATTCGCACCGTCCATCACTGTCAATCGATATTTGGTGGCTTTAAAACCTGGAGAGGTTTTGTCTTCACGTGCAATGAAAGTTCTTTTAGGTATTTTCTCCTAAAAAAGACCGGTTTCGTCCATATTGAAAATGGTTTGGCCAGAGTAGCCACCATCTTCAATCATTTTCTTGAGTTTGTCTGGATAGTGAGACACAGCTTCTTTGTCAGCGCTTGCCGCCGCACTTTCTGCGATGCTATGCCAACGACATTTGCTGAACCAGCCATTACTAGCTTTAAACTCCTTCATTTTTGGCCGCATCCCCAGCTTCTTCTCTTAGTCTCTAAAAAATCTGCTCTCTGGCAATCAAAAAGAATAACCGCGTATCTCCGAATTCGCGTAAAACGCGGTAGCGTAAGTGGAGGTATTACTGTACTTAACACAATAACATTATGGCCCCCTTATGCGTCAATGTTTTCATGTAAGTAAGACCTCCATCTATGTATGTCTTCTGTGAGCAAGATGCACAATGTTAATCATACATGGTGCAATAAAAAAATTACTGCAATCCCTCAAACTTTCATTGTGCAATCTTCAACACTAAAGTCAAATCATTTATTTCAAATAGGCATATAAAAGGCACTTTTGAATGTCAAAAATTACATTAAAATAGAATTGATTCTAGTCGCCTAAAGATGCTTGTGGTCAAAAATAATTAGATTTACAGGAGAAGCTTATCCACGCAGGTAGATCTGGCTCACTCAGCCGTACTTTTAATGTATTTGTTGAATACTGCTAATTCTTTTGTGTAGTGCTGCACTACTATCAGCTGTCACTATTTTAACTGGACACACTTTACCAATTTTATGTGAATTTTGGGAGACCTATTAGAATCCTGCTGAGTATATTCACATTTTTTTTAGTATGAGAGTACAATTTAATAACCTACCGTTTACTTACGTACTTCAATGTCTTGTCAAGTCAGTTCCTTTGTTACTTGGCATTGTTGCAAAATGCTTTTCTATTCCATTCTCCCCTTTAACACTAATAACAGAATATAGTTAAAATTCAGAAGAAATATCCTTCATTGTATTATATATTTAAAGTGCAATTTTTTTTCCAGCATGCCTCCTAAAAAAGTGGAAGAGCCGGAAAAAAAGCCATTAATTGGCAGAGTGGGCACAAACTTAAAAGTTGGCATTGTCGGTGTGCCTAACGTTGGGAAGTCAACATTCTTCAATGTATTGACGAAAAGCCAAGCAGCAGCTGAAAACTTCCCCTTCTGCACCATTGATCCCAATGAAAATAAGTATCTGAACATTTTAATAATAATATCTCCTAAATATGTTTCTCTTAAGTTTGGCAATTCTTCGGGCTACGTCGGTAACCTTGGTTCTCTTGCGGATGTCCTCATTTCTGATTCGATCACGCAAGGAAACTCCGAGCATAGCCCTCTCCATTGCCCTTTGAGTGACTTTAAGCCTTCTGATGAGGCCCATTGTGAGCGACCACGTTTCAGTCCCGTATGTGATCACTGGCAACACACACTGGTCTGGCAAACTTAAGTGGCAGTGGGCAGGGCACATTGCTCGCAGAACGGATGGCCGATGGGGCCGAAAAGTTCTGGAGTGGCGACCGCGAACCGGAAGACGTTGCGTTGGAAGGCCTCCCACTAGGTGGACCGATGACCTGGTGAAAGTTGCGGGAATCCGCTGGATGCGAGTCGCACGGGACCGGTCAATGTGGCGACACTTGGGGGAGGCATATGTCCAGCAGTGGACGTCTATCGGCTGAAATGATGATGATGTTTCTCTTTCTTAGATTGTTTCATTGGTTTTTTTATGTGGAACATTCATAGGTGTTATAATTTGGTTGGAAAGATGAAAGCACTTATTGGAGAAGTTGACTGAGCTTATTAACACATACACTATGTTTACTAGAATTAAAAGTCTTGATAAAATAGAGGAGCTTTTATGCTTCAAAAACTTTAAGAGGGACATTCACCGTCCTTACCCCGCGAAACAGACATTGTATGCACATCGCATGCACATACACTTCTGTCTAGCAAAAAATTTAAACAATCTTGGCAATTATTTAACTGTTCATAAAACTCCTTTTTTTATAAAAAATATTTTTTCTAGTTTGTTGAGCATCAACATAGTCTTCAGATTTAAAAGTTAAAAAGTTTCTAAAAGCCTATTAAATTCTCTTTGTTGATTGTAAAAAAAATATCAATTGTCAAACTCGACATGACATGTGGTGGCATTTACATTTTTATTTTATTCCACATTCTGATGAAAAATAATGAAAATGACGGAATTCGAGAATTACAAAAGTAATTTGGATGTTGTAGACAAATACGACTTAAAAAGAATTAAAATCGGTACAGGTAAAGTATATAGCGGAAAGACGCAATATGTCAATCCACAAATAAAACCAGTTGACCATACTAGTCCGCTGTTGGCGGCTGCAATACTCGGTTTGGACAACACAGGAGCTCCTATTCCAGAGAACACCAAGTTTTTGGACACCTGGACGGATATTGATGCTCAAGAAATACACCTGAGCACTAAGCCAACATGTTACATAATCTTGGGAAAAGCAGACCCTGAAGCATTTAATCTTGGCGAAGCAATGGCGAAAAAGTACAATGTTATTCATTTATGCCCGAAAAATATATTGCTTGATGAAATATCACAACAAAGTAGTACAGGGAGAACTTGGGATTTTAATATGAAAAATAATAAAGTGTGCTTATATGACATGATATTGACAATGTTGAAGATTAAATTGAATTCTGAAGTAGTTCAACATAGAGGATATGTAATATCAGGTCTTCCTTTAGTGACTTCTAATAGAAATCCTCTTTGCTTTATAAATTCATTGCATGGTGAAGAAGCCTTTCTGTACATAGATGAAATGTTGTTTGAAATAATACGTAACTTAAAGAAAAAGAAACAAAAACCACCTCCTGGGTCAGGTCCTTCATCTACAAGTAGTGAAATATTAGTGCAGGAAGAAGAAAAAGTAGAAGAAGAGCCAGATATTCAGGATGAAGAAACTCTTGAAGAAGAAGAAGATAAACCTGCAGCACTGCCGAATTTTTTGCTAGATACTTGTTCCGATATTATAATCAACAAAAAACATCGTTGTGATTCAAAACTGGCTACATTTCTTTGTCAGCTTAATGAGTTATTCAATCTATGTCTTAAGCCGGATATCATTATTCATATTACTTGTCCTGAATTGGACTTAGTAAAAATGAGAGGTAGAGGCTACTTAAACTATAAAACAGGCGTGTATACAAGTAAACCATTTATTTCAAATTATATACCAGAACCAAGTTGGCCTCGTAAATGTTATTTCGACGACTATGAAAATCCGCATGCTTCTAATGTTTTTCACCCTAAATACAACTTTAGGCCCCCTTCAAATTATGAAGATAAAATAACTGAACAAATATGCAATTATAAAACATACGTATATCCATATATAGAAAACAAATTTCAGGATTATGATCCAAAAATGATAATTGAATTAGACGGCCGAATTTCTTGCAGTGAAATGCTTCATCACGTTGCTGAAACGTTAATTTTAATCCAAACTCAACCTGTAATTATTCCGCAGCCGTTGTTTTTAGAAGAACGTCCAGAAGATATGGATGAATTTTGGGCCAGTACTGTAGGCGGACTAGATGTTATAAGTAGTGATATCGTTAAATTCAATTACTATGCCTCGCCTTGGTTTAACAGGTGTCCTGTTGAACTAATGCACAGAAGAACAGTGGTAGGAAACCCAAAATATGCGGTTTTGTTCTTCAAACACGTATATCTTATGTCTTCATCTAATAATTTCATTGCGTTTTACAAAAACCCGCGCCCTTATTTGAAATTAAAATATTTAGAACCAATTTGTAGGGTTATAGTAACAGGAACAAAAAGTTCTGGAAAAACGATGATTTCTCAATGTTTGTCATGGATTTTTGATGCTCCCATATTAAATTTCAAAACAATTATTGAAACTGAAAAAGAAAAAAAATATCTTCTAACTTCTCAAACTATTTTGTCTGAAATTATAGCCACTATAGAAGACGCTCGAATTCTAGTATGGCAGACAACGGAAACAGATAGAGAAACAAAATTAAGTGAATGGTGTAGCTTCGCTCTAAAAGCATTAACACTATATGTACCTTTACTTATTAAGAAAACGGAAATTGACGAAAAAAAGGCACAATATGAGCTTAAAAAACAACAACATGCAGAAATCGTAGCTGAGAGAGAGAGACTAAAAAGAGAGAAAGAAGAACTACAAGAAGAAGAAGAACCAAAAGGAGAAGAAGAAGAAGATATTATTATACCCTTTGAAGAGATAGAAGTAAAAGACATGGATCCAGATCTTCTAAATAAATTCAACGATCTCAGGATGCAGCTTTCTTTTTTACCTATATTAGACAGTATAGAGGAGTGCAAAATTGCTTGTGACAAACAAAAAATTTCAGAATATGCACCTATTGAGCTGTTAACAGTAACAAACAAGCCTTCAATACCTGTTCTGGGTGACGCAGATGTAACAATAGCAATAACCCAGTATATTGAAACCAATGATTTACAAAAAGATCTTGAGCCTACCACTGAGGAAGTAATGACAAAGATAGTTACATTAATTACTGCATTAGACACTCGACACCAAGAAGATACACATTCTGAACAGTTATATGGAAAGTACATTATAGACGGTTTTCCTTCCGATCCAGAATATTTTGATTACATTAGCGATTCTAAGTTAATTCCTGATTATACGATAGCTCTGATAGAAAATCGGGAAATTGATGAAGAACTTTATCAATACTATAGCAGTGCTGACAAAAATACTAGACATGATGAAAAGATCGTATCTGTTAAAGATCCACTCATTCATACCAAATTGCAAGCTACGAAATCATCACGCTTACAATACGATACGATACGATATGATATACAAAAAATTGTAAATGATGCTATAAACGATACTCTTGATTTAATTAATAAACAGGCATCCTACCCGACGAACGAACCTTTAGAAACAGATTTTCAAACTCAATTTATCGCATCTTTTACCGAAGCTATAGAAAGATATCGTGAAGAATGGGACAGTTTAAAACTAAAAATAGAGGAAAAATCTAAATTTTACATTGAAATTGAATTAGAAAATAAAAAAGATGTGGAACTTATTGAAGAAATGTTACAAAAACTACGACAATGTTATCGACCTAGAAGCGTCGAGCGTGGTGAGGATGAAGAGCCCGAAGTTGCGGATGAAGATGAAGACGATTTAACGGCAAAAAATCGTCTTTGGTACAACGATCCCCGATTTCTTTGTGAAACTAGTATTTATTGCCCTATTACTTATTATGATCATGACATTTTGTGGGAGGGGAATCCAGAGTTCTCTTTGAAATACGACAACAAAATCCATTACTTTTGTAAAGAAGAGTTTGTGGAATTATTTCAAAAAGACTTCACCAAATATCAATGTTATAATATACCTTATAAAAAAATACCCAAATTGAAAATTTGCGTAATAGGTAGCATCGGTAGTGGAGCAACCAGTTTATCGAAGCACATAGCAAAAGAGCTCGGATTGTTACATATCGATTTTGCAGACGCTATCAACGAATATTTGGTGCCAAAACATTTCAAAAAGATTGGACGTCATTACGAAAATACGTTTGTTGACGGGTCTATAGACGAAGAAGGTGTAGTAGAATTTCAAATGGATGAAGAAAACGTTAATTTAATATCCGATATCTTAGGAAACGAAAAAGAATTGTCTCGAATGTTGAATGACTATTTTGAACGTGGAGCGCCTGTTTTATCAAAACTTATGCAAAAAGTGATTTTTAAAATTTGGTTCGAATCTATTTCGCCAGTAGGCTTTGTTCTAGACGGTTATCCGAAATTACCCAGTGACGTTGAAGACATGTTAGGATGTTACGCTATACCTGATATGGTGATACAATTAGAAAATAATGCGGAAACTGCTATTAGTCGAGTAGCTCCCATAATGCTCAAGTCTTGGAAATCTCAACAGAATGAGGCTAAAACGACTGCCGCAGTAAAATTGGCTAATGAACGTAAAATATGGTTACATTCTATTACTAAACAAATTGTTGCCAAACTAATAATCGAAGAATTGTGCGAAAATGTATTTTTCTTGAAACCAGAACTCTTAACTAAAAGTGAATCTGTCGAAAGCATGATAATAGATGCGCATCCATCAGGATCTTCAAATGTTAATCCAATCTTATTTAAAACATATAATGAAATGGTGGAAGAATATCCTGAGCCTCAAGATACGAATGTATGGGAAAAAACTGAAGAGGCACGTGAAGGTATAGACGCTAGAATAGAAGGTATATTTGACACAGATGAAGAGAATATCCAATCATTAATCGAAATGTTAACGGAAAACAGGATTAAAACTATATCTGTAGATGGTACAAAACCTTTCAACAAAGTAACAAGATATACTTTATCCAAATTAACAAACTTGAAAAATAGATGTGAATCATTTTTTGAGCAAACTTTTATTGTCAATACCGATGTCGCCGAAAGCTTACTTTTACGAGGATTTTATTTTTTGAGCAAATTCTATCGCCTTTGCCCAGTATATATTTTTGAAAATCCGCAGGCTATTCAAAATTCTTACAAAATTTCCAGACGTAGGGGAACACTTTTTCCAGTAGTTCACAGATCGTTCATATATTTTATTAGTAGTGCAGAGAATGTAACTAAGTTTAGAACAAATCCACTGAAATACATTACTTGTGACAATATTAAATCGTATTTTGAGGCCCCTTTGAGAATTGGTGTTATAGGAGCACCTAAATCGGGACAGAGCACACTGGCTGCTAGATTGGCTAAGCAATACGGATTATTATGCATATCAGGAGGGAGCGCTGTGCGAAGCATATTAGAAAACTTGCATTGGACAGAACTGGCTGTCGAAATGAGAAAGTGTCTTGAAGCAGGAAAAAAAATTGAGGAAGACCACATTGTAAAAGCTATGCAAACTGTCGCTATTAATCATCGAACGGTTACTTGCGGTTACGTTTTAGATGGAGCACCTATGTCTCCTTACCGAGCAAAAGGCCATGTCAAAAACCATCTTTTTCCTAATATGATATTTGATATTTCTTCTAATAAATCCAGAATTCTAGAAAATTCACAAAAGGAAATCTACTATGATATTCTCAAATATAAGCCACCATATCCGTACGATCTAATTCAAATAAGATACGAGAATTGGGAAAAAAGTCAACATAAAATTAGAGGTTGGATCGCTGAAAATTATAAAAATCTTTATCATCTTGATGGTAATCTATCTAAATGGCATGTTCTGCAGCAAGCAAGTGAGCAGCTAGCGCTAGTAAATTCTAATCTTCATCATTATGTTAGCAATGTTGAAAAGAATATTGTGCGCGCTATGTGGATCTCCGAGGAAGAATTCCAAGCGAGACAATCCCAGTACAAAAAGATGTGTCCAGTATGCTTTCACAAGAAAGTATATAAATATATGGGGCCCTACTTCGGCGGTAAAACAGGTGTAGTTCAACATCGGATGAAGTTTTACTGGATCTGCGATGAACATATGGATATGGTTATGACGTATCCAGATTTCTATTTGACGTCAATAGATATAGAAATTCCCGAAATGCCCGCTTTAATTAATATAGTCAATTTAGATTTCGTTTATGAAAATGGGGTATGTATTGTTACGTATGCCGAAAACTTACCAGCTCAAATAATAAAAATGGGCACTAATCAATATGCGGCGAGTTATGCTGGTAAATCTTATTTATTTTGTAGTGACATTTGTCTTTGTAAATTTATATCTAGACCATATTTGTATAAAGACATAACTATATTTAAAGAATCAAAAAGCTTTCCGAAATTGTCTTTGAAAAGTATGCCGAATATCGGATACTTGGAGCAAACTTTGGGGAATGTGTTAACAGAAGCGTGTTGCTCCGTTAATGTGGTTAGACCGAAATATCCGGGTCTCTCTTTTAAAACATCCGCTTTTATTTACATAGCACTGTATTTAAAGACACACAATCCTCTCATGGATAAAAATAAGATGCCAATGTACCTTAAAGCTTTTACGATATTTGAATCTCGATGCAAACTGATGTTAGATGTAGGATTGCGCTTAAGATCAATGGACAATCCATTTGCTAGTTACCCTAAATGTCTCCATAGAGAACCTACACTTAACCCAGCCGATGATGAACTATGTCCAAAATCGTGTTTGTGTTCGTCACAACTACAAAGACCTGCAATTAATATCCCTAAAAGAACTTCAAATTTTGTTCAACTGCATAAACCTTCTTTCCTTCAAAAGATAACTAAGCGTTCGACAGCAACAAGCCAAATGGAAAGGAATTAATCGTTGCATATTCCTTATGTATTTTATTTTAGGTAGGTAAAGTCGTCTGCTTTCATAAAATTTGTTTTCTAAGCCATTCGTATGTGGGAGACTGGGAGAGATACTCATCGCAGGCGTTATTAATAATTTACTATAAAATGACTTTATGTTTTTGCCAACATACTATTTAGATAGATGGCATGTTCGACTATATTTTAATAAATTCGCTTAAAAAAATATTGATATTATTTTATTTATAACCTACGTGTTCAGTAAAGGAAAGTTTACCCATAAGGTTAGCAACACAGACACACAATAATATGTATCCAATGAACTTGGAATACTGACCTATAATAAACAAGTACGCTGGACGTCATACTATCGATGACAAAATGAAGACATTTGATTTTCGCCATTTTGGCGCTGACAGCAACGTGAGCGTCCGTGGAACTAATATTTTTGATACCTAGCGAGTTTTACAAGATGCGCATATTCTCATAATAAAAATTTTCTAAATATCTTGTAGTAAACACAAAACACACAAGAAAAGCCTTATTCTACGATTTAGACCTAAATCGTCAGAGACGTACCAAAACAAAAAGACGGCCATTTGCGGCAATGTGTCAATTCCTGAGACAGTCAAACGGGGTGATTTGAATCGGCAAAAAAAACAACTGTCAATTCGTATAGTATATTTAGTCCAGCGTACTTGTTGGTCAATGACTTTGAAGGAATGATTTAATTCAGAGGGGCAATTCTCGTGATTTTAAGAACGTTCACAGTCTGATCTGTCTTAATCTGTCAAAAATAACTCTAATTTCCCTACATTTTGACAAGTTTTTGACAATTGTTTGTCGCCGAGATGAGACTGCGACTAGATTTTGAACGTTTTAAATTACAAGAATTGGCCTTCAGATGTATAACTATCTTTTTCTTTTCAGCACGTAGGGTACCTGTGCCGGATGAACGATTTGATTACCTCTGCGAGTTTCACAAACCAGTCAGGTCAGTGACGTTCACATAGACTATGCTATTACTGGCGACAGTAACAATCGTCAAAATCTGTGGGCACCTTTAGCCACGAGCCCCTCTCGATGCATTGCAACTGTCAATTTAATTTTATTAATAAAAAACATTTTGTTTTCCAGCAAAGTGCCTGCGTTCCTGAATGTAGTCGATATTGCTGGTCTTGTGAAGGGAGCGGCCGAAGGACAAGGACTCGGAAATGCCTTCTTGTCGCATATTAAGGCTTGTGATGCTATTTTCAACCTGTGTCGTAAGTTCCGTTTAATTTCACGATTCACACGAATCTCAAGTAACAATTTATGTGATTTAGGAAAGTTAACTTTAAAGACGCTATGACGCCAAAATAAAGTTCAATTTTCGCTACAACTTCAATATTTTATTAATTTAATAGTGTTAGTTATTATCAGTGGTCGGAGTAGGTAGATTGATTTTTGGTACTTGTATCATAAATGTTCACAGAAAGAATAACATGGATAAGTCATTTTCCCGGAAAGTAATTCCGGTTAATGTTTGTAGTGATATTAAACTACTCAATTCATTTAAAGGAAGGTACCAAAACTAAATTATTTATTATTTAAATGTTGAATAATAAAAACAACAATAGTGCACCACCCATGGTCCTTTGCTCTGATTGGTCGTTGGGTTGTGTCAAATCGTGACTGGGTAACGTTAAAAAAAATTAGGAACAATATAATATTGCTCATTTTAATACAATTCCTACCTAAGTTCTGGTTTTTTTCAATAATCAACCAATTCCGAATCCGGAGGAATGTCCATATTAATATATACGTTTCGGAATAATGACCCCAATTCAATCTACCTACTCCGATCACTGGTTATTAAGAAAGCAATCTAATTTACACACGCGTAAATTTGATATTTGTTTGATTAGAAATAACGTCAATTGGAAACTAGGATTTGAATAGACTTGAATATTTTTAGGTGCTTTTGATGATGAAGACGTTATCCACGTCGACGGCGAAGTGAACCCCGTTAGAGACTTGGAGACCATCGGAGAGGAGCTTCGCTTAAAGGACGAGGAACAACTGGTGCAGAACTTTGATAAACTCGACAAACTCGTTAATCGTGGTCCAGACAAAAAACTGAAGTCGGAATACGTAAGTGAACTTAACTTGAGGTGAACTCAAATATGGGTAATGCTCTTGCTTATACGACGTCGAGCCCAAATGTACTAATAACTAATTTTATTGTTACAGGATTCACTGACGAAAATCAAAACTGTATTAGTAGATGAAAAGAAACACATTCGATTTGGAGATTGGAGTGCAGCAGACGTAATTATTTTATATTAGCTTCACCACGGAGTGTGATAACCAAAGATGTGTACCGTAGAGTGTACTCGTACAACAAAATAATGTCCGATATTTTTGCTTTTATTTAATAAATTGATGATTTTTTTTTATATAAATTGATTAGAACGTTTATAAACCACTAGCTTTTGCCCGCGACTTCGTCCGCGTGAAATGTCTTGTTCCTCGACCCATCGCATCGCATCGCATCTCCTGTCCGTGATATTACTTCGTTTTCTTTTTTTTTTTTTTTGCTCGGCTCCTACCCCATCGTAACGGCCCCTCCTCAAGAATTGGGCAATCAAAAAGATTTTTTTATTTATTTCCGACTCGTATTTCCAGATATTAGCGCGTTCAAACAAACAAACTCTTCAGCTCTATTACTAGTATAGATACTTATTATGGCTTAACAGAACTTGAATTTTTGTCACCTAATAGAAACAATTTTCATTTCAGATAGAAGTGCTCAACAAATACCTGTTCTTGACATCCAAGCCTGCGTTATATCTTGTGAATTTGTCCGAAAAAGACTATATTCGAAAGAAGAATAAGTGGTTTGTATAACTTTGTATATACTTTCGTATAATATCGCACACAGGTAAATTGTTTATTTAGTCTTAGTCATGTTTACATACCGAGACCCCTCCGTGCCTCGAAAATCACGTTAAGCCGTTGGTCCCGGCTGTCATTCGTGGATCTTTGTTTTTTTTCTTTACGGGTCGTCAGAAGCCCAAAACTCTCACAACCAGTCTTACCAAAGGGTATCGTAATACCCAGTAACTAGGTTCTGGAGGTCAGATAGGCAGTCGCTCCATGTAAGATACTGGTACTCAGCTGCATCCGGTTAGACTGAAAGCAGACCCCAACATAGTTGGGAAAAGGATAGGCAGATGATGATGATAAATTGTAAACTTTCCGGTCCATGGTTTCTCTCAATGACAAATAGTGATGTTTATCTTATACTTTTAGGTTGCCGAAATTAAAGGAATGGATTGACAAGAACGACCCCGGAGCACCTCTCATACCTTTCTCCGGCGCACTCGAGATGAAACTGTTCGATATGGAGCCTGCAGAGCGACAGGCCTTCTTAAAGGAACACAATCTCACTAGGTAAACAGTTTTATAATATCTCGTGGGTCTTTCTACAATATTATGTAATATAATTAACGCAAGACCTCATATACCCCAATCAGAGTATTGAGTTAAAAACGTAATATAAAGACCAAAACAATTTTTTTAAAACCATAGATGTCACCAGTTTTTCTAATAAATAATTGTTGGAATAACTGGTGACATCTAAAGTTTGAATAGCATCATTAAATTGAAATTGAAAAATCACCGACGAAAATTGAGGTTATAAATTAACGTCATTTGTTAAATAAAAAACATCTTTTAGGTGATTTAAAAAAAAAGCACTCAATTTGTACGTGCGTACTACAAATCATACATACAGTCGATTATCGGTTGTTTTTAAATTAATGTAATACGATTTATTTTTGTACACAGCGCATTGGATAAGATCATCGTGCAAGGATACAAAGCACTCCAATTGGAGTACTTCTTCACTGCCGGACCAGATGAGGTGAAGGCTTGGACGATTCAGGTAAATCAACTGCCATTGCTGCTTATTTTCTCTATTCCTGAGCATGCCATTTTGTCTTGTCCAACTCCTAGTGGTTGCAAACTGCTGAGCACAGGACCCTGGGTTCGATTCCCAAGTTGGGAATCTGGGGTTTCCCCATCAGAAAGTTCTCAATAAAAGTCCGGAGTCTGAATTTGGCCCGGTTGATGTCAATAGGCTGGCCCCCATTACATGGGACTTAAAAGAAAAATATATAGTGATCATACAAAATAACAAAAGTCCTATAGGAGAATTTTTGCAAACCGGCTCAGGTTGCTGAAATGTGCGTCTGACTTTATACTTATGTGGTTTGTATTCATTTGACTTTGAGAACAGTGGTAGCCCAGTGCCTTGACTTACGAGTTGTAGGTCGTAGATTCGTACCCAGACAGGCGTTTTACTTTGTGTAAATTATTTCATCACCAATACTCAGAAAACGGTGTAAGAAAACATTGTGAGGAAACCGACATGTCCTAGAACCAAAAATTCCAAGAGGAACTGGGGATTTACCAACCGCCAATGGGTCCGCGTGGTGGATTATGGTCCATTCCCTCTTATCGAGAGGTCGCATGTGTCCCAGCAGTGGGAACATTATAGGCTGATATTGTTATTAATTTGACAGAAAGGAACAAAGGCGCCGCAAGCCGCCGGTAGAATTCACACCGACTTTGAAAAAGGCTTCATAATGGCTGAAGTGATGCACTACAAGGACTTCAAAGAGGAAGGTACTGAAGCCGCTTGCAAAGCAGCTGGCAAATACAGACAACAAGGTAATTAATTGTATTCAGTATTAGCTTTCATAAAAAAAAACATCGTGAGGAAGCCGGCATGTCCTAGAACCAAAAATTCGAAGACATGTGACATGTACCAACCCGTACTGGGCCCGCTTGGTGGATGACGGCCCATTCCCTGTTACAGAGAGCAGGCCTGTGTGCCAGCAGAGGGTACGTTGAGAGGCTGATTGTGCTTATACTATGCAGTATTTTTTTAAATATACATATATATATAAACGTAGCCTAGGAATTACTAGGAATTACTCCTGTATCGTGGGCGTGTTTACAAACATTTAAACTCACATGCACAAACAGCCAGATCCGGAACAACTACCTATAGGCAATACAAATATTTGGTTCGTGCGGGAATTGAACCCGCGACACGCAGCGCAGCAGTCGATCGCTCAGCCACTGCGCCAACCGTGTCGTCAGAATTATCATTATTTGTTTAATTATCAGTATTATCTGTATAACAAGTACAGTGAGCAGCCTTTGATATATGTTTTAGAAAGTGTGGCAACATCATTGACCCTGACTTATGAGTCGTATACCGTGGGTTCGAACCCAGGCAGGCATGCAAATTAGTTTGTCATATTTACTTGATCATCATCACTCTCCTAACGATTAAGGGATGTCCAAAAACCAACAATTCCAAGACATTTGATATGCAAATGATGACGCCCCGCACCTTCTCATTGAGAAGATAGCTAGATTTCAGTAGCGTTCTTTCTTACTTAGCTTCGTGATGTTAAATAGCTTTCCTCAAACAATAGTCTATCAAATACAAAAGGATTTTTTCAAATCCGACTGGTAGTTCCAGAGATTAGCGCGCGTTCAAACAAACCAACAAACTCTTCATCATAATTATTGTCTATGTACCTATTATATAAGAATAATGCTTTGTTTTAATGCAGGCCGAAACTACGTTGTTGAGGATGGAGATATCATTTTCTTCAAATTCAACGCTGGCGCTGGTTTGAAGGACCCTAAGAAAAAATGACGTGACAAGCTGCTCCTGCTCCTGGTGCATCTGTTGTATCTAAACCTTGTCTTGTACTCACTGCTACACGTTGCTTAAGAGTAGCACAATTTTTTTTTTTTTACCTATAAATATTTATAATTATCCACTTTCTTGAATGTAATGAAATAAAGCTTTTTAATGTTTGTAAAATTCAATTTAATTGTAATAATAATTAAGATAAATTAAAGTACACAAGTTTAAAAATTTTCTCATTAAATCACTTCAACGAGCTCTTGAATACGCGTCACTTTATGAGTATCCTTTTCCGCATCATCGTTTTCTAATATTTCAGAAAACATTTTGTCGAAGATCATTCTCATTTGTTTCAAGAACCGCTTTAGATTGATGTGTGACAAAATTCCTTGTTCGGTTACTGGAGCCAGTTTTTCTTTATCCTTTTCAGTGTTTTTGAACACGTTATTCAAGATGTAGGACATAGATTGAGTAACTGCCTCTTCCCATTCCTACAGAAAAAAATTATATAAAATGTTCTTTCAACTGTTAAAATATTATTTTTAATCCCATTTACTTACCTGATAAAGTTCATAGAGTGAACCCAAAGACATCATTTCTTCTATTAGAGTTACTTTAAATTCATCCCTTGCAGATTGCTTCAATAAATAAATAATGAGATTTCCAACTGCTGCTAAGGCGCTTCCGGCTCTGGAGCAAAATATCTGACATAAACCGCCAATCCAACATGCAATGAAAGCCTAAATAAAGGCACGCGATGGATTGTCAACTCTCGACGTTAATCCGAGCGTTCGTAATAGTCCGATTTGGCTTTTACGGCGGCAACATTGGAAAAAAAATAAAATTCGGGAAAAACGGAACGTCCTTTTTTCTATGGGATTTTTGTTTTTTTTACTATTGTTTGGACAGTACAATGTCTGTCGGGGCAGGTTGTTAATATTATTGCTACTTGGCTGCGTACCTGCACACAATTTCCTTACAGTCTATTATTTCGTGCACCACTTTGATCAAGCGCGTATGTGTATCCTTCATGAGAAATTCTAAGGGGTCGCAGTCTCCAGGTGGCAAAGAACCGTATTGAACCAACAGTCGTTTTTGAACCACTGTGAACTGTTTCTGCAGCACGTTCAGCTCATCCTGGCAACAAACAGTAAGCTTTAGCTGGCTGGTTCTTTTTGATACATTTTGTTTTGGCTTGCAAAAACTTACCTCTAATTCTTTTAATTTGTTTCGTTCCTTCGCGTGTATCTCAATGCATTTTAAAAACTTATGAATAAGTTGCTTACTGAATTCCATATCATATTTTATATCAAATCTGAAATCTTTTGTACCCATTCGTGTGTGGTGGTCGATTAATTTAATTAAAAAATGGTCTAACACTGCAATTACTCCAGTGAAATCGTTTGTCTCCATTGTATATTGTTCGCCGTCAGTTTTTAATGTTACGGTTTGTTTTGTCGACCTGTACGCCAACGTTATCGTATTTCCATATTTTTTCAATTCGTCTTCTGAAAAATCTAAAAAAAGGGAATAGTTAACTTTTGGAACAAGAAAACAGTGTTGTATAATTTAAATAACTTTACCTGTGAATATCTTTGTAAATTCTATGCATGGATTATTTGTTTGAATGTGTAACCTTAATCGGCTATCGGTAACATTCTCTATTGGGGTGCAGTAAAGACTTGACGGAAGTAATACTTTTCTAGTCAAAACATCAATTTTTCCGGTATTATCAGTGATGGTTATTAATATTTTCACTCGTGTCTCGGAAACATCAGCGTCACTTGTCAAGAATACTTGGTTCTCTATTATTTCTGTCCCATTAACACCATCCAAGCAAATTGTCGACTCTGAACAAGAAAACGGTGAAGCGCACTCAAAAGTCATTTGAACATTAATAATAAACTTAGGATCTTCACAGGTTAGTATCACGAGCACTGGACACATCAACAAATGTAGGGCTTCATTTTTGTCTTTAGAAAATTCTTGAAATAAATTTTGTACTGGCTTGCCTACATCTGCTTTTATTTTGAGTATATGTTCCATTGAAGATCTTCCATTACCTGCATCTAGACCGAAGGTATCGTTATGTATGCGGAAAAATTAACTAAATATTAATTTATTACCAAAAGTTGTATTTTACCTTCATTGCTGTTTAAAATTTTCCGTAACGACTCTTCAACTATTTCCAAATCTTTTTGAATTTGTTCTGGATCATTATTTTCATTGATCATTGGTGGGGCATTTGAGTTGAGGTCGGGTTCCGTTCCTAAGTACCACACATTTACTATACCACTACCGGAGAGTGTGACCAGACCTCCAGGGAGAGATTTTAGAAAACATCTAGATATTGATATTGCAGGGCTGAGTAGTGAACAGCTCCACAATAAAGTTGTGCCCTCGTAAATAAATAATTTTGAATCTTCCGATGTTACCATTACAAGTAAACGAGCCCCGGGTTCTGTAAATAAAACAACCTTCTTACTTGGTAAATATTTTCCCAATATCACATATATGTACTACTAAGCTGAAAAAAATACTATTATTACTTGGCTTTAACTAACAATAGGTATTCGAATTCATCAATGTTTCGACTGAAACAAACTTGTAAAGGAGCTTTAGGCCCTTTGTACACGCCACGGTGTCTTTACGGTACGGGCGCGGCGTATAAACCGCGCCAAAGAAAAAAACGTGTCTGTCATAGTGATCCATACACCACTGAAGACTGGGCCTAATGAATAAAACCGTAGTTTTTCACGGCAAGAAAAACGTGTGTGAACAAAGCGCCTGATGCTTTTCTTTCAGTCATTTAATTATAAGTACCTACCTACATATAATCATTATTGAATAACCGATTTCACGTTAAAATTAACACCAATCCTTTTTTCGACTAACCTTGTGATAGAGGTGTGACTTACCATAATACCAACCAATGAGATAAGCACAGAAGCAAATCGGCATAAAGTCAAATTTAATCATGTACTTCATCAGCCCATTGTCTTGGAAGCAGTAAATATGCCTTTCGCCAAGAGCAACTATACTAGAAAAGTTGTTACTGGTCTGGAGGAAAACAGCAATATTACAAACAGGTATGAGTTTAGTAGTATAGTAATAAAACATACAATGTTTAGGGTGCCGTATGTATAGGTACCTGGATCACTTGGACACGAGAAATTTCTTCTCCGGCGTTGTATACCCACTGTGGTATGTTCTTTTTATTCTGTCTTAAAGTTAATTCGCTAGATTCCCTTAGCTGTTGATAGCTAAAAATAAAATTATAAAAAGTACCTAATTAAATGATCTTACACATTTTCCGATATCCTTAATTCACTTCCTTATTCCAGTGCCGAAAGTAAAAAAAAATTTCAATACGGTCCCTTATGAATGTAGAGGGGTTAGGAGTCGTTTAAAAATACAGCGTAGGTATTGGATAATCTCTCATCATTGGTAGTTTTATCCTTGTACAGACGCCAGCAGGTCAAGCTACCCGAAACTGTCAAATTTTCCCAATCAACGTTGAACCTTAATGATTTAGAGATAAAGTTGAAAATCTATTAAAGAAATTTGACAGATTGTAGTAACTTGATGTGCTGGCGTCCGTACCTATTAGGGAAACTCCCGATCTTAGGGCGCGTTCCCACTATATCGTGACGATTAACTTATCGTTGGACGACTCTCATCTCTAGCTGTTCCCATTATATCGACTGCATATCGTCACAAAAAAAAATCTTGGACGACAGTTAATCGTGTCGTCCTAGTATGTGTATCCCACCTCCAACAAAATACACAAGCCACGACGCTTTAAACGACACGATATAGAGTGGGAACGGGGCTTTACCTGTATATTTCTAACACCCACGTCGATTTACAAATTACGAACGAATCACTGCTGGCAACATAACATACAGGTGATGGTATAATGACGTCATTGAAAAGGCACATAAACAAGAACGTGTCTTGATCGAAGAAACTCAGGCTTCCGTCCAGACTTTGTATACAAATGAAATCTCTCGTTTTTATATTTCCGAAGGGTCCACAAGTCAAACTCTCTGCTTTTCTTGTAAATGAATGTTTTATTATTGGTGTGATGTAGTTTTGATCACCTGCAATTTTCAAACGAAACGATTTGAATAACGACACTCAATAGTGTCGTTATTTATCCACCCATCCAAAGCATATAGGTATAGCATTGATAAATAATAACTAGAGGTATCTGGCTACTGATAATATATTTTAAACTTTTATTAAGTACCCGCTTCCATGTGACCTTCCTTCCTTTTCAGATGATAAACTTCGTAGCTCTGTGGATGCAACAATAAAATCTGACGATCTTCACAATTCCTACAAAGATAAATTCACCTCGTAAGTGAAAAGCTCGTGTAAATCGGAGCTTAGCAACAGTAAATTAACTAACTTACCCAGTAAACTTTCCAGTCTCAATTTGTAGCACAACATCACTCAATTGAGTTTCCAATAAAGTATGAGAGGATGCCTCTTCTAAATTCGGTTTATATACTTTTAATAATGAGCCTTCACCGACCAAAATACAATCACTATCATTGTGCGAATTAAACTTATCCACTTTCAGACAATTGGCGTTTTGGTTTCCTTCGTTTGATTGTTCATTTTGTAGTTTGTCATTAGACCACCATTGTTTCACTTTAAAAATGGACATGTTTTTATTTCTCACTAATTCTTATGGCCAATATTATCAGGTACATTTCTCAATTTCCTCAATTCATTGTAGATGTACCTATAGTTGTCATAGCAACGCCTCTGCTAATTTGGTAAACAAAAGCAGCGTTTACGTTGGGAAACAGTGACGTAACATTGTTTCCTATGGTTTCAGTGACATTTTTTTGTATTTCAGGAAACATAGGATTGCGGTGTTGCTGCCAACATTAATATTCCGTAATCATTGTAAACAAAAAGAGCATCTCGCAACAGCAAATTGTACAAGCTATTCCAAATTTGTGTTATGTGTATCATAAAGTTCCTTCAGTAACATTATATGCATGTGGACATATCAAGGATCAATGTTGCATTATAAAGTTCCCGAGAGCAACTTAAAATGGGCGCGTGCCCAGTATATTCCGCATCACGAAAGATGTCCCCCGGCACCAAGTTGAGCAAATTTCTATTATATAGTTAACATTATTCCTACAACAACCCTGCCACCTACACACCTTTCTCTATTTATTATTTCAAAGAGCTCTTTAAACCATTCATCCATCTCAAAACCTGATGGTGGAAATGGTGTGTCCCAATAAATTTTTGATCTCCAGTCCTCTTGAAATACTTGGTCCCTAGCAGTTAGTAAACGTGTAGTAGAAGTAGAGTCTAAAATTTCAATGGCACACAAATCCCGTTTACTATGAAGTCTCACGCTTAGAAGTGCCCCGTGAATCAAGGTTATGCTATTTTTTATAAGATGCTCCAAACGTTCATCTTCAGAAAGCTCGGCTTAGTTGAACTGACAATAGTTAGGTAATTAACTCGACTGGTTTAGATTTACGAGAAGTGGTTGCTACAGTGTAACTAGCTACAAGTTCATTGCTGCGGCCAGTCCGGACTTCGTGACTTATCGATAGATGCCACTGTTCGGCGCTGATAAGGTGTTGCATCAATATGAATCGGAAAACCAGCTTAATCTTGCAAGTGGTAGTACGAATCAACCGTTTGTTTAGACATCGTGTACTTCTGCTGAGAAAAGGCATAGCCCTAGCACGCTCGATCAAATATTTCTGTTTCGTATTTTCACTTTATGTAAAAATCAACATAAGAAATATTCGCTCATATACATATAATAAACGCATTCTGTTTTCATTACTTTTACGTTCATCATGCAGAGTGAATGGTTTTCAAGTTTGAGAGGTGCGACCGGTACTCCTGATTTAGGCGAGAAGGCGATCTTACCGCTTGTTTTCTAATCAGGGATGATTAGAAAATCGGTCAGAATATCAAGTTTTGATATCGTAGGGTCGTATAAATATGTCTGACGTGTAATCAGACCATCTCAATTTAAAAAAAGGGTTTAGTTAAAACAACATGAAAACAGGCGAATCTAAATATTCCCGATGGATGAATTATTTCATTGTAGCTAAACTATTGCGAACCCTATTGGATATAACACCCAGCTCTTTAAGATCGGCACGTAGACGCGGCAGCTGTTTTAATACCTTACTTTTCCGAAGACGATCATCTCTGGGCACCCAAATATACACTGAAGATCCGGCTCGAAGAACCAAAACTGAAGGAGATAAAAATGGACTATGGTATGTATGATGGAAGGAAAAATAAAACTAAAGTTAAGTGTAATAACAGGATTTTAGTACGAAAATTACGAAAAACATAACATACATCGGCAACACAAACCAAATCTTTTGACAGATGCAAGATGCAATAAAAAAGAAAAGAATAATATTCAAATAAAAAAATAAAAATCTTCTAAAAAGTTTACAAAAGCCAAGGAGCAACACACACTCGTATATAATAGACAGAGAGAGAGAGAAAGTCGCATGGAGGGGGCACAACGCTTTTTCCTTAAGGCGCGTCCCCACTAGGGCCGCGCGGCCTCAAAGCCTCACGAGGGTTCTGCTGTTGTTTGCAACGCATCCCCTAAAAAAACTCACGAGGCTCGGCCCTAGTGGGGACATGCCTTTACGCGACGATTTCTGCCAACTACTCCTGCCGCAAGCTGCATTAAGGAACTACGTTTCAAAAACAAAAGTTTGTATGCTCGATAACTCCAAAACTCTAGTATAATCCATTTCATGAAATGCACCCAATCATCTAGTCCTAATGATTAAAGTTGTCAAAAAATAAAAGGCCCGTTTTGACATTTGAGAATACGTTCTTGGCACCTGTCAGTTTCATACAAACGAATACGTGTTTTGCGAATTTGATCTCTAATAACTGCTATAACTGTCAATGTCAAAACGGGCCTTTTATTTCTTGACAACTTTACTGCCTTCTTGACCTGACTCGCCTAACTTAAAAGCCTTTTAATCGTCAAATAACTTTCATTTAGGAATAAATACTTTGGTAAAATTTAATACAATACACAACATTAACAACAACATTTAAACACTAACATTTAAAATAATAATATGTACAGACGTCACGCTACTACAATCTGTCAAATTTCTTTAATAGATTTTCAACTTTATCGCTAAAGCATTAAGGTTCAAGGTTGATTGGGAAAATTTGACAGTTTCGGGTAGCTTGACCTGCTGGCGTCTGTACGGGCGCCAGCACATCAAGTTAATACAATCTGTCAAATTTCTTTAATAGATTTTCAACTCTATCGCTAAAGCATTACGGTTCAAGGTTGATTGGGAAAATTTGACAGTTTCGGGTAGCTTGACCTGCTGGCGTCTGTACATGTGAAAAAATAAGCAAAAGAATTATGATTCTTTTGTTTATTTTTGCTTTTACGAATTTTTTGATGCCCTAAGGGGTATCAAAAAAATCGTCCGCATCGCTTTCAACAGGAACAGTGCCCAAAAGGTTGGCAGCATTGCCACGTTGTATGGCGATGCTAATTCTTTGGTCAAGAAACTGGCCAGCTCTCTGGTAGGAAAGAGTCGACTAACCGCTTGGGCACTCAGACCCCATGGCCCTAGTGTTTTAACCCCAAACGGCTCGAACATATAACTCCCAATTAGGTTGGAATATTTCCGCTGTTTGAAATTTTCTGCACCAGCAGCAGCCGCTCCAGCACAGCCCGTGCTAGGAAGATGGGATGGCGCAAGGCCCCCGCAAGAGTGTCTACACATGTTGCATCCCACACCAAAGGTCTGCCTAACTTCCAGGGCATTATAGTCATTCCGTCTGATCTCTTGTCGTCGTCGCGTGGCAGGCCGTTGGGTTCTAAAACAGCTGGAACCCCGGTGACAAGAGCACGACGGATGATGTCATTTATGCTGGCGTGCCTTGCTATCCGGCCTGCGCTCCTACTGCAGGATAGGCTAGATATTATATAAGTTACTTGAATATGATGATTTTTGTATAGAAAACATGTCAAAAAGCTGAAAATCTATTCTTCAGATAAAAGCATGAAGGATAGAAGTTATTGACTTTCAAAATATTATAATCAGCCCTTGGGCTATATATTTTTTTTAGTCGATTATACTCACCTATCATTCTCCGATCAGTGTACACCTTTCCATGCGTAACAAGGAAAAAAATAAATGTCGGTGGCGTTTTGTAGATAATCTGTGGTCGAACTGAGGTTTTGATTATTGGTAGTTGACGTAGTTGTTGATTTGATTGACTGACATTTACTATGTGCCAATCCATTAATAATCTGTAAAATAGACTTTTGGATAGTCACGCACGGTTTTCGCAAGTTGATGCTATATTTTCGGCAAATCTGTCGGTTATAGTTTAATTCGGATACATATTGCGTAACTGGAGTCCTATTTCTCTTACTCTTTGATAAGGCAGTAAATAATCAAAATGTTGGACGGAGCACCACAAGACAATGGAAGTATTGAAACTGAACAAAGACCCAAAGCAAACGGTGGCGGAGATGAAGGCGACGCACTGGGCAGTCATGAATCCCCGAGCGCCCGCCGCTATGCAAGGATGCCCGTTGACAGAAACGCACCGTATTACAACATGAACCATAAGTATCGCGGGATGGCAATTATTTTCAACCACGAGCATTTCGATATTCACAGCCTGAAATCACGTACTGGCACGAACGTAGACAGTGATAATCTCTCCAAGGTCCTCAAAGGATTAGGATTCCGAGTTACGGTGCTGTCCAATTTGAAATCTGAAGATGTCATTAAGTATGTTCAGCAGACAGCAGACATGGACCATACTGACTTTGACTGTCTTCTTATTGCTGTGTTAACCCACGGAGAGCTAGGAATGTTGTATGCCAAAGATACACATTACAAGCCAGACAACTTGTGGCACTACTTTACTGGTGACAGGTGCCCAACACTTGCCGGAAAACCAAAGATGTTCTTTATCCAAGCTTGTCAGGGTGATAAACTGGATGGTGGTATTAATCTTGTGAGTTATACTGAAACAGATGGATCACCCTCTGCATCCTACAAAATTCCAGTCCATGCAGACTTCCTGATTGTATTTTCTACTGTGCCTGGATACTATTCTTGGAGAAATACAACTCGTGGTTCCTGGTTTATGCAAGCATTGTGTGAAGAGTTACGCTATGCTGGAACAGAGAGAGACATCTTGACATTATTAACTTTTGTATGTCAAAGAGTAGCTCTGGATTTTGAGTCTAATACTCCAGACATGACGCCCATGCATCAACAGAAGCAAGTTCCTTGCATCACAAGCATGCTCACTCGTCTCCTTGTGTTTGGTAAGAAGTAATCCCACTGATACATTGTCCTTGATCTTATACCTATGTTAGGTATTAAAATATTTTGTTAGCATTAGTTATACAAAAAATATATAAAAGGAAACTATTCCTACTTATTAGTAAATAATGTTCAATGGCTGTTAAAAATAATGTTTTAATAGTAGATTATGCATTGTTTTATCATACATTTTGTGAGATTATTTTGTTTCTGCATTTCTTGTTTCAGTAAGTAATTTTAAAGAACTTTATATCCAAATGAAGTATGGTGGTTAGTGTTAAGATAACAATGCCATGTCACAAATTACTTAAGTAGACATACCAAGTGCTAGTGATTTTAAGTCTAGAAAGTTGTAATCAAAATTTTTTGCTCATTTTACAAGTTAATGTTTAGGTACCTACGCACAAATACGAAATTATGTTTTCATCTTTTGTATTTGCTCAAATTTATAAAAATGAGATTATGTACTGCCAACCATAAGTGTTTAAAAATGTATTGTGCCTGCATTGCATGTGTTTATATACAATAATGTTTGAGATTTCATAATGTACTTAATAAGAAATATTTGTAAAAATTACATACGTAACAGAAGAGCTGAAGAACAAAGGAGATCAATTTCAACAGTACATATCATATAAGTCCAAAACATATTTTTTTAACGATTTTTTTTTGCTGTTGTTTGTGTCCATATATTAACTTTTAAATTTGTTCCTTGATCTAATTTCAACAGTGTTACCTACATTTTTGTTATGTTTTAAGATTTTTTTTTGCATTTTTCATAATACTGTAGGTTCATACCTACCTAAAGACATTAATTTTTATTTAATTACGAGCATTTATTGTTGTATTAGTTGTTAGTAGCGTAAACAACATTTTTGCCAATTGCATTGTGTTAGTAATTAATATTTTGATTTTTTATGGGTGATGGCTTGAATGAAAATGCCTAATATTGCATGGTCAGGTGTCATAATAATTTTGTGATCTGATAATTTAAATATGATCTGGAATTGTATTGTATTAATAATAGGTATTAAAAAAAACTGAAAAAAAAATTACTTGAATGTAATACCTATTTCGGATTTAGGAAAGTATGTGATAGTGACATCTTATTGACTGATTTATCTTTAGTGTGAATAAAATTCAGAATATCTGTGAGGAGTTACCATGGATTAATATTAGAAATAATATGAAATTATCGGTATATTAAAATTGTGCCTTGTTCAACTTTAAAAATATCTACATTTTATTTTGTATGATGATTCTTATTTAGAACTAAAAACCTCCTCATAGATTTTTGATGCAATGATGTGACTGGTTTGTATTTTTTATAAATGCTTATTTTATGTATTTAGTAAACCATAAGCAATAAATTTCTTCCATTCTAAGTAACATGTTTTATTTCAAGACCAGTATTATTAACGTATCGTAAAAATCAACTACCTAGCTACTTATCAAATATATCTGGCGCCACTATGGCTTACACCTCTGCTGCCTAACTCTTCGGGTAAACAGGCGTAACGTTACGTTCAACCTATTTTCAAAAAATTAATTCTCATTAGTGCTGCCGGCGTCAGGTCCCAAAATTAAAACACCATAGGATACGAGGGCGACACTGAAAGTTTTAAGAACTGGCCACTTGTAAACGATATAATAAAAAAAGTCCAAATTTTGAAAACGGAACTGTGCCAATATTGTTGTGTATAATCCGGTCAAGTTAACTCCGAACCTAGCGCATGTGACGTTATATTGATGCTTTGAACTCAAAACGTAACAAAAATCCGGAAATACAGCGACGCGTATCAGTAACGAACATGTCAACCGTACTGACGCGATAGGGCGACCGCGGTGAGGTTGGCGGGGAAGTGGGAACGGAATCGCAATCCAGCGAGGCGCGGAGTTAACTTGACCGGGATAAATGTATTTTATTCATTGGTCATTTGTTTACGATTTGGCGGCAAATTGACAATTGTGTGCGTCACGTCAGCATGAACTTAACGCGACAAAATTTTCTTACAATGATTTTTTATGACTTTCGGTGTCATTTAAGTCAACAAGAAAGTTATGATAGACTTCGAATGGCCTTTCACGATGAAGCCTCATCTCGTGCCACTATTTACAACTGGTTTAATGAGTTTAAAAGTGGTCGCACTAATCTCACCGATGATCTGCGTGAGGGACGGCCTTCTACGGCGACGACTGAAGATAACATCAGTGTTGTGCGGCGTATGATAGAGACTGACAAAATAGTGACTTATCAGCAGATTCGGACAAGCTTAGGCATCGGTATGAGTAAAGTGCACAAAATCTTCCATGAACATTTAGCGGTGGATACCGGTGGATACCTCATAATTTGACAGAGGCCCAAAAGCTCCGTCGTGTTGATTGGTGTCGTGAAATGGTTCAAAGATTTAACGGAGGTGACTCAAATGCTGTGTTCGACATACTTTACGGGTGACGAAAGCTGGATTTATTTATGATCCTGAAACTAAGAAACAACCAACAGGGAAACACCCAGACAGTCTGCTGTCTGGGTGTTTCCATCCGAGGAGTTGCCAACTAAAGTGAAGAGAGGTCGAAGCGTGGGAAAAAAGATGGTGGCCGCATTCTTCGGAAGGACAGGTCATTACGCAACAATTGTATTAGAGGATCGAAAAACAGTTACTGCAAAGTGGTACACTAACAATTGTTTGCCACTTGTCTTGGAAAAAGTTCGGGAGAAACGACCTCGCAGTATGGTCCTCCTTCACCACGACAACGCCTCGTCGCACACCGCCAAGCAAACAATCGACTACTTGGCGATGTTAGACGTGGAATTACTGGGTCGTCCGCCCTATAGCTCCGACCTCGCACCTTGCGATTTTTATTTATTTCCGAAAATAAAAGAAAAACTTCGAGAAAAACGTTTTATGGACGCCGAGGAAGCAGTGGCTGCGTTTCAAAATGCCATCGAAGAGACCCCTAAGGACGTGTGTATAACTCCAGCTTCCTCATATGTGACAGAATAATTCTACCTATACCAATATTTTAGCTGCAATCAAAGTTCCCAGTCTTAATTTAGCTGCCACAAAAACTTCGTTACTATGAGTCGTTTAGTGTGTTAGCTGGAGTGGCGTCACCCCAGCTTCCTCATTCAATACAGACAAACCAGTGAGGTTAGGGTTTTGGACTATAGTCAGAAAAATGAGGCATAATAGCTGCACAAGGAAGGAAAAAACTGAACGATAATACTTAACAGTGTTAAAACTACGATCAAAAACGTGTGTAAGCTAGAGTGACGTCACCCCAGCTGCTCATGTTATATCTTCCAAACGAATGAAGATATGATTATGTATTATAGCTCAAAAAATAAGGCGTAATAGCTGCCATTGGCAGCAAAATTTTCAAATCTCTGGTCAAAATACTCTATGAGTTATTAAACCGATAAATATGTATAAGCTGGAGTGACGGCACACCAGCTGCTCATTTCATATGTTCCGAACGAAAGAAGATATGATTATGTATTATAGCTCAAAAATTTAGGCATAATAGCTGCCATAGGCAGCAAAATTTTTAAATCTCTAGGTTTCCACGTAATAAACAAAAAAACTGTTTTCGCGCCAAAAACATCAATGCAGCCAAGCATATTATATGTTGGGGGATTACATCGCTGACAAAAATGCTTGGCTAAACGCTGGTCCTGCTCCAAATACTTCACACACGCCCAGGGCCGTAGCTAGGGGGGGGCATCGTGGGGCAATGCCCTACCTTGAAATCACAATGCCCTACCTTAACTGCAATCAAGGCCTCAAACATCGATCACTAGCTTACGATCTACTAGTGATCGATGGCCTCAAAGACTGTCAACGGGTCACGAGAGAATGACTGGTATGGTACTTCTGTCCTTTGAAAAAAAAAAAGAACAAAATCAGTTGATCTGATCGAAGTTCTTCTGATTGTATTCTTAAATTTTGTTACTAACCCTAGTATATAAGTTGTAGTATTTAAGGTGTGTACTAACAAAAGTGGTGGTTCTTCGCATTTATAATAACATGGCGATTCATAGAATTCAGCAGTTTTAAATATTTTTTATTATTATGTTTTCCTTTATTTCATTTACATACTTACAGATTATATATTTAAATATTTTAATAAACAAAAAGATAAAAAAACATTTAAAAATATAAAAAATAGTAGCCCACCGGTATCGGGAACACGGTCCAAGCTACGCGGCTAGCGGCGGTCAGGGCTCCAGAGAGAGGAACCTCCTGACAATGCGAGCCGTGTCCAGAAGTACCGCTTTCTGAATCAAGCCCTTGATTCAGCTGCCCAACGAGAGCCTCCTCAGGTGTTGGTCGAGGCTCTTGGCTATTAAGCCATTGGCTGTCACGACTATCGGCACAATGATCGCTGAGTCCACATCCCACATGTCGACAACCTCGCGAGCCAAGTCAAGATACTCGATTTGTTTATCTTTCTCGGCTTTCACGATGTTCTCATCATGCGGGACGGCTAAGTCAACAATCATTGCGCGCCGCTCTGATCGATCCACCACCACTATATCAGGCTTATTGGCAACAATAGTCCTGTCAGTGATGATGGATCGATCCCAGTACAACGTAATATTTCCATTTTCGAGAACTGGGTCGGGCACATACCTGTAGTACGGCACCTCAGATTCCACAAGGCTGTATTTCAGAGCAAGTTGCTGATGGATTATCCTGGCTACAAGGTTGTGTCTATGCAAATACTCTCCGTTAGCTAGACGAGAACACCCGGAGATAATATGCCTGATTGATTCCCCCGGCCGGTGGCATGCCCGACAGATGTCAACCGTGCCGTCTTTCACAATAAATCTCCGGTAATTGTTCGTCATCATAACTTCGTCCATAATTGCACAGACAAAACCTTCGGTTTCTCCAAAGAGGTCACCGAAATGCAGCCAGGCTACGGACGCTAGTAGATCTACATCGGGTCCATGTAGGGCCCGGTAAAAGCGTCCGTGAAGCTCCTTACTTTGCCATACTTCCATGCGATCATTGGTGTCAAGAATTAGCCAAGGAGAGCGGGGTGAGGCCCTTGTCCACCGCGACTACATCTCGATGCATCCCCACGTCGGTTTCTAGGAAATATTCCCTGAGACTGCAGATCTCGCGATTGTGGAGGGTCTTAGCGTTTAAAAAGCCTCGACCTCCACACTTTCGCGGGATATACAGCAGTCATTACCGATGACAGTGGGTGATGCATTCGATTTGCAGTCAACAGCGTCCGGACCCTCCTATCAAGGGCGTCTGGTTCGGTTTGAGTCCATTTGATTATGCCGAAAGAGTACATCAAAACCGGCATGACCCAACTGTTGAAGGCACGCACCTTGTTTCCGCCTGATAGAAGAGTATTAAGTACTTTTTTCAGGCGGCCAAAGAACCGCTCCTTCAACGATTGCTTCATGTCAGTAACATTGATGCCTAACGCTTCCGATATACCCAAATACTTATAGGTTTCGGATGCGGAGAGGGCTCTAAGGTTTGTGGAATCCGAGAGTTGGTTTCCCACGAATTCCACAATCTCCCCTCGCTTTACATGCATGACCGCACATTTGTCCACACCAAATTCCATCCTGATGGCGCTACTGAAAGGTTCAGTTACTTTCAGTAGCTCCATAAGTTGCAAATTGTTGGGAGCAAAGAGTTTTAGGTCATCCATGTAGAAGAGATGCGATATAACCTGACCACCTCTCCTCAGCCGATAGCCTAGACCTGAATCCTCCAGAAGTGTGCTTAGAGGATTCAAGGCTAAGCAGAACCAAAGCGGACTCAAAATATCGCCCTGAAAGATGCCTCGTTCGATCCTTATCGGTTCGCTATTCCTCTGAATATTTCGACATCCTGGATAGCGAAGGACCGTCCTCCATTGCCGCATACATGACATCAGGAAGGTACGCAGAGTTGCATCTACTTTATACAAATCCAGTACCCTCATGAGCCATGTATGTGGCACCGAGTCATAGGCCTTCTTATAATCTATCCAACATGTCGACAGATCCTTTCGGGAACGACGAACCTGTTTTCTAATGGCCACATCAATGAGGAGTAGCTCCTTAGTACCACGGGACCCATTCTTACATCCATTTTGAGAGGCAGACATCTTACATCCATTTTGAGAGGCAAATTATTATAATATGTAAGTTTGCAGGAACAATATGATCTAAATTGTATTTTTGGTCTATCTATTTACTCGTATCACCCAACAATTAATTATTACCTCACTCTCACTCAGACGTGGATCTCTACATCCAAATCTGGAAGTTCAACCATCTTGTTCGCTTGTTCTTCATCATTGAGGATTTAATAGTTCTTATATCCATGCTCATGCTCTGTCACATAAATTATTTGTCTACGAATAGCTATTGAATGTACATCACTGACCTAGAGGTCAATGATATACATGGTGATTGATTTAGGAGCCCGTGCTTCGAGGGCAGATCAATTATGATATTTTTTTTACTTCCGCCCTACCTGTAACCAATGCTGCCCTACCTCAAATTCGACTCTAGCTACAGCCCTGCACACGCCTACCCTACCTACATACTGTTGCGAGCTGCTGAAGATTTTAAAAAACTATTTTTTCATTATATAAATTCAATCTCTTAGTATTGTTTAACTGCATAGCACATATATTATGTGAGTACGAGTACTATGTACTATAAAGCCATTTACTGGGTACGTCTTTCATTGACTTGAATGTGCCTTGGCGGCTGAGAGTATGTCATGCTCACTCTAATGTCTCGCTGATGGTGGCGCATGTGTTGGATCATTTAGCTCCCTTCAAAATGGTTGAGCTGAATCGTGCTAATCTATGCGTCATGTTCGTGAACGGGCGCTGTCAGTAGGGACTGGTTTTAATTTAATATTTTAATTGTTTTTTTTTTATCTTTTCATTAAGGACGCTTTTAACATTCTGCATCGTTCTCACGTGCATCATTTTTAACATGAACGATGTAACCAATACTTTGTAACCATATTACCATATTACTGTGATTTAAAAGTGTCCATGGAGTTTCATGCCCGTTCTCCATAGGGACCTACTACGCTTTGAAATGGGCAACTAGCTTCATCTTTTTGATTGACCGACCCTTGACAATTCAAAAGTGCCTGTAATTGGTTTAGTTGAAATAGTTTGAGTTTCAGGATTTACATTTGAGTAAAACATCCAAATGTAAATCCTGAACCACTATTGTTATAGTTTTCAAATAAACCCGGCCACGCTCTTGTCGTAAGTAGGTAGGTACATACTTTGGGTAAGTACCTAGTTATTAAGTAGGCTATTTGCTATCTTTAACAATTGCTCATTGTGCGTAATCTACATTTTATTGAGTGTTTGATTGATTACCTACATACTCGATACTACCTATCTACCGACCATATACCGGTAGGTATCTACGTTGATAATTTTAATTTCAGTGGTTTTTGTCCGATAGTCGATTATTTTACTCGTCTGTTACCCGAGTTAAAAAACTTACGCTCGTTTTCAAAAACACTAGGAAACACCTTTAACTTGACTCTAACCATTGTGTAAAGTAACATGTCCTATTTAAGATTGTGCATTATATTAATCAGTGCCTGCTATATGATGTTGTGATAAAAAAAATGATATGAACGTCCAAATAATACCTATTGTATACTGTTGGATTTCCAATTCTCAAAATCCAACATTGAGCTTTTATTTAGGCGTTATTTAAGTTAGTGTTGGTAAGTTGGTTATAACGGGCAATAGAATTACATAATAATAATACTAAGTACATATATGTTTTTTTATTATATTTTTAGATGTTCTTTTTATCTTTTTGTTTTTAAAAATATAATTTATAAGTATGTACCTACTTAGATGAAATAAAGGAAATAATAATACCTACTATTTTTTATTTTTAAATGTTTTATATGTATGTAATATAACTTATATCTACAGTCACGAGCACTAATAGGTACATGTCAACACTTGGAAACTTTCAATTCTAGATACCTACAATATTTTTTCGTGAAATAACAAAAACAACAATGAAATACGACATATTACATAAACTTATGGGTTGGAAAACACTATGTTCATATCAAAATACATTTTCATTAAAAAATATACAAGTAAATCACTTTTGAATAAAGCCAAGTGTATACATACTTATGCTCGTGACTGTACTTATTGTACAATGAAATAAAGAAAAAACAAATGATTCAATTTAAAAAGCAACGTACCTACGCGGTCGAAATTACTACCTAAAACAAAGTTTGCCCCCTTGCCAATGTAGTCATATCGACTATTAATGCATTATGTTATGCCGTTTATTATATAATATACCTACATAATAGTATATCTAGGTATGCTTGTTTTATATTTATAGTAAATAACAACCTACACATTAAACATAGCTGCATGGTAACACCAACGTGCGTAGGACTTCCCCATGCTGCTTTGCAATAATTATGTTGATTGTTGCGTCATCATCGCTAATAAATACCGCGCCACAATCATTGTGCAATTCATACGATGTTTATTTTTTGACGTGAATTCACAACGTGTAATGTTTGCTGCGAAACCGGTTCATATTTCTGAGAGTTGAGTAGTCCATGAAAGAATTAAGTATCTACCACTAATTAACTATCTAATTACAATACAATTTTGTAGTAATTTTCTACATAACCTAAATACTAGTGTGGAATATCTTAATAAAACAATGGCGGAAGCAAATGGAGGAACAGCGGAACATGGCAATGGCGGAAGACGGAATTGCCATCCTGAATCCTACAACACATTTAGAAACGAATTTTACAACATGAATCACAAGTACCGGGGTAAGGCCCTCATTTTTAATCACGAACACTTTGACTATCATTTAAAATTACCACCGCGACCCGGCACTATTAAAGACTGTCATGATCTGGAGAAATGTCTTAAAGAGTTGGCATTTAGTGTTGAAGTTTTTCCTAATCTAACATATGACGAAATTATGAGCCATATTAAACGGACAGCAAAAACGAATCACTCCAAGAATGATTGTCTACTAATTGTGGTGTTAACTCACGGAGAGTCTGGAAAGTTGTATGCAAGAAATACCCATTACAGATCAGAAAAATTGTGGTATTGGTTTACTGACGAAAACTGCCCTACACTTGCAGGCAAGCCGAAGTTATTCATATTTCAAGCTTGTCAGGGTGAAGATTTGGATGGTGGTATTACATTAACAAGCGACATCGAGACATACGCCGTTGAGAATGTTGAGATAGATGCCATCGAAACAGACGCTTTCGAGAAACACGCCGTCGAGACAGACGGATGGTTTGAATCACACAAAGTTCCGATTCATCGTGACTTCCTATTAGCACTTGCTACTGTTCCTGGGTATTACGCGTGGAGAAATACAACTGCTGGCTCTTGGTTCATCCAGGCTCTATGTGAAGAGTTGTACAACTCGGCAACGGAAACGGATATTTTGACATTACTTACATTTGTGAATCAAAAGGTTGCCTTAAATTATGAATCGGATACTGATGATGACCTTACTAAACATAAAAAGGAAGTTCCATGCTTTTACAGTATGCTAACACGTCGTCTCTTTTTCACAAAGAAATCTGATACTTCAACTGGTACGAAATCTTTTCTTGATTATTTTAAAGAATGCTCGATTAACAATTAGATTCAACTTAGAAAAAAATAAATAGAATAAGTCGAAATTTGTATAATTTTATTACTGAACTAGCTGCGTCCCGCGGTTTCACCCGTATAACTTGCGATCCCGTGGGAATATCGGGATAAAAAGTATCCTATGTGTTAATCCTGGTTATAAACTATCTGTGTGCCAAATTCCATCCCAATCCGTTAAGTAGTTTTGGCGTGAAAGGGTAACAAACATCCATCCATCAATCCATCCAAACGTTCGCGTTTATAATATAAAAATAAAATATATATATTTTAGACGTTAAAGTGCTGAATTTTACGTTCGTTCGTTCGTGCGTTTGAATACTGGTACTCAGCTGCATCTGGTTAGACTGGAAGCCGACCACAACATAGTTGGGAAAAAGCTAGGCAGATGATGATGAAGTGCTGATTTTTCCATAGTCATATAACTTTTATCTGAAGAATAAAATAATCTGACAATCTGACATATTTTCTATACAAAAGCTGTCAAACCGCGATATTTATTCCTTAGTTACGTTGTTTTGTTTGTTGTTATTGAATGCTATTGAAAAATCAGCCCGTAAATCTAAAGAAAGGAATATCTTAGATAAAGATATTCGACAATGGCGCCGATTCCCTTGTTCACAAACTAAACTAAATTTAAGTTCAGTCCATCTTTTTCTTTCTATTTCATTAAGAAAAGGACAGAAGATAAAAATTAGTTTAGTCCCGTCAAATTAGTCAGCGCCTGTTGACTGTTGTATAGTTTGTGAACAAGGGAATCGGCGCCAATGTGTATCTGACTAATCTTGAGCCTCATGATGCAAGCTTAGTAGGTATGCATGGTTTACTGTGTGTGGTTTATTGTTATGTTATAAACGTTACTTACCTGTTTGACTACATTGTATTTGAATAAAAATTTATACTTAAATGATATTGGAAAGAGGGTTTTTTTTTTCTCACACCAAGACACTATGACAATACGAAGTTATTATTATAGTCACAAAATCAAACCAAATTAAAATATTTTATTTCACATAAAATAAATATTAATATTTTATTTCATATGGGCACCTATGAAACGTCAGAAGCTAGGTGCACGGTTCCAGTTGGTCGTTTTCTATGTAGAAGCGCGGGCAAGAAACTCCACGGTTACTCTTTTAAAAATAATTTGCTTTTACAATGTTTTTAAATTACAGTAGGTATGGGAGAACAGCGTAGTAATACGCACACTAATCAAGTGTCCTGAACTCTTGACCAAGGTCTGACAACTGATTGGATTTGATGAAAATGGGAAATCATTTTAACAATAATAAATACAACTTAAGAAAATCGAAATTTATTACATAGTAATCATAAATCATAATTTGGCTTATATAGTAACAGGACTGCATGCCGCGGGCTTTTTCGCGCATCTCCCAACATTGATCCCAGAACTGACTGAGTCTCTGCTCCTTATTGGTACAGAAATGTTTGAAGTATCTGAGCATGCGCATTTGGAAGCCTTCATCCCCACACAACTTAAGAAAATTGAAATTTATTACATATTACTTATATCATAAACTTAATATTTGGCTTATATATTAACAGGACTGCATGCCGCGGGCTTTTTCCCGCATCTCCCAACATTGATCCCAGAACTGACTGAGTCTCTGCTCCTGATTGGCACAGAAATGCTTGAAGTCTCTGAGCATTCGCATTTGGAAGCCTTCATCCCCAGTCGCTGGTGTTAGTGACGATTTCCACTTTTTTGATATCATGTGATTCCATGACCAGAGGAAACCCATCTGAAATAATTTTATTTATTTATTTATATATATTTTAAAATAAATAAAAAATATCACAAAAATACATAACAAAAAAAAATATCGCTCACTAAAAATATACAATGAATGGATCGCTTTCTACGATCTCTTCCAGGCAACCTTGGAATGGACAGTGATTTGCCTGGACATAAAATCGGTTTGTCATTGGTATATTACTTTAGTGACATTTAATCATCTCAGCATTTTGTAATCCCCTACTGGACATAGGGCTCTAACACTGGTTGCAAGAATTCTGTTTTGGTTAGACCAAAGCCCGAATGCATAACAGCCGTTGCAGCTGTTTTAGATCGAGGCGTGACAATTTATTTATTGATTTAGGATCTCCAACAAAAGATGTACACAATACATGACACATGAATAAAGGGCTACATCAGATATTAAGTAGGTGCACTCCCTCACTTTAAAAGATCACAGCATACACAATAAAAATTGCACCTCGGTTTTTTAATTAATCATATTTATCATTGTGAAATACAGCACAAGATTTAAAAAAAACTTTTATTATTGCGTGATATTTTTAATTGTGCAATACCGACCGTCTGTGCATGATATTATATTGAAAGATGCTGTAATATATTTTGCGCTTCAAAAACGGTTTGTTAATTATTGCGCAACTCGAAATAGTGTTGCAATCCGTCGCTCATTGCACATATCTGTTTTCTGTCTTGAACGCCGCGTCAAAAACATTGCAGTTATGTCAAGCAGTTGACGTTCGAAAAGTGCTGATTCTCAGCCTAATTTGAATAAATGGCTTTTGATTTTGATTTTTTGAGCCTTTCAAAGAAAATTCTGAGAAAGTTGCCTACCCCAGAAAGTGAAAGTACCCTCTTTCAAAGTCTTCGATCAATTATAAGCATGATGTTTCCCGTTGAGTATTGACGTCGTTTTGACGCCTAGTAAATGCTGCTCCGTCATCTACACATGATTTTATTAAAACTAACATCGTGCAAGCGCAGGCTGTAAAAATATAGGTTAGTTTAGATAAATGTGAAGTGTGCTTTTTTGTACCGTTCTTTTATCCATCTTTTCGTTTCTTTCCCATTTTTCTGCCCACAAAAAGACAACTTTTTCCGTATAAGTTAGCATATTCGTTTCTCGGAAGTTAAACGTATAAGGGCTGATTTTTTCAACGCCAGATAACTTTATCGGAGTTCTTCCATACAAAAACTGTCACACGTCAATTTTATTCCCCGAGCAAAAATTGACGATCGATTGAAAAATCAGCCCTAAACTAAATAATTACTGTGCAAATATGACTGGCGAAACAAGGGATTTTTTTTAAATAAATAAAGCATAATCAGCCTCTAACGAAAGATGATGAAAGGGCCGATACCACTTGGCCACCGCTGCTCTTGTAATGAATGATGCTGATGCTGAATGATGACTGCTTTTGTGATGAAGGGCGGGCATTTTCGGGGACAGTCTTATGTAATTTTGTCGTTCAAAAAATTCTGATTCACCCCAATTTGAATAAATTACCTTTGATTCACTCATATAGCTACCGGGTCTTTTCATACTTCGGGTCATAGTTCACTGGGAACGAAGCTAAACGAATTTAGCTTCGTTCCCAGTGTGGCCTGCGCTTTACATTTACGCTCGGGTACAGTATATTCAAAAATAAAAGAAATTAAATCCGTAGTGGGCGATGCCTTGTGTGAGTGCACAAAAGAGACCAGAAATCGGAGTAGGTGATGAGAAATCGTGAGGCGAATCACATCAGCCGCTAGACAAGAAACTATATGAGGACCACGACCGCTCTGACAAGAGTGCTACGAAGAAGAAGAAGAAGACTGTATATTCTATTGATCTTACCCGCCGGCTATTATCGTAGTCGTCTTTGTTCTTGCCGCTGACGTGCCTCGTGATGTATCCCTCATGGGGACTAGGCGCCGCTTCCGGGTGAACGGGGTATCTGTCGTGGAAAAATGTCATTTGTTATCATTGAGACGGGAGAGGAAAGTACAGACGCCTGCATTCATTGATAGAGGCCATTTTCTATGTTGTGGTATGAGAGATGGGTACCCAAATAATTCAGTTTTCTGTACACAAAAGCTTCTCTGGTTATTAAACCGCTCTCTATTGAACGTAATTTTAGTAAAAAAGTTAAAATTTTCACAGAATAACGACTGTAACCTTTATCATGGAAAATCTATATAAATAAAACAAAGTCGGGTTAGTTAAACCATTTATAACTCAAGAACGGCTGGACCGATTTATATAATCTAATAGCAGAATAACTATTAAACCATGGGAAAAAATATAACGAAGATAATTAATTTTCTCATACATTTTGCATTTATGGATTCTGAGGCGGTACGAGGTTCGCCGGGTCAGCTAGTCTACTTAATAAAATCCTAAATTCATCCATTCATCAATTCATCGGGCATTTCCCATGATAAAGTTCAGTATTCTGTGAAAGGAGGGAAAATTTAAAAGAAAAACATGTAATATTACCGGCTAGCATTAAGCGGCTTGTTGGCTGGCTTGGTCCTCAACGCCCTCTGCTCCGACTTGACAGTGGTAGGTATGAGTATGAACATGTTCCCAGTCACGTGCACATACAAGTGGTCGCCTACGCCCGCCTCGTGCGATGTACTCTCCACGGTACACTTTATGAAACCGAATCGACCTACTATGGCTTCTTGGAACAGGAACAGACGTTCCAGCCATGTGTCTTCGGGGAAACCTGGAAATTTGAAAATTAAAAGTAAATGTCGTTTATTTCAACATTAAAATTACAATATAGAGATAGCGTTGGTCCCAAACTATATAGCCTGTATCTTGGGCACCATGAAGAACAGAAAGACTGATATATTTATTTTTTAGTAATAAATATAGTTTTGTTTAGTGGCGTCTTTTAGCTAAAGTACACAGTGACAAAGGGTGCGATTACTGGCTCAGATCTATAGTTTGTTCAGAGGTTATTAGAAGTTGATTAGTGGAACAGATTGTTGGTTAATTAACATAGAGGTCGTCTCACAGTATTGAGGTTCTCAGAAAATTAAGTGAAAATGACCTTTATTCGTTTGTCTAATAAGGTAAGTTTTACTTCGCAAGTTCTTTACTTTCGCATAACATGCATTTGTACCATGGGGTTGAACTTTTTATTGTAGTAACCGAAAAGAATAGCATACCTTCGAATAATGTAACTTTGCTCCTGAGCAGGGGTTCTTCGTTGAGGGGCACGTAAATAGGGCCTCTCAGAGGGTCCGATTTCAGCGTGAAGGGCAAAGCAAGTGGGTCTGCCGGTATTGGCACCATTTGTAATCTACAGCTTTGAGCTTTGCGCGCCCAACCGAATATCTGGAATATAAATATTTATGTATGAACGTGGTGGATTATGGCCCACTCCGTCTCACAGAGCCTATTTCCCAGTAGTAGGAAAATTATAGGCCGATTATGTTATGTATTTATTTATTAATTAATCACAATTTGTACAAGAATAGAATAGACGGCGACCCCCAAACTAGGCATTTGCCTGTATCTTGGGAGTCAGAGCTGCGCCATTGTCAAAGTGTGGTACATAGTGATTATTGCAAGATAGGAAAACAAAAACTAAATTTTAACTAAACTAAAATTAAAATTGAACGTAAAAGAAGCAAAAGTAGTATGTAAGGCTCGTAGCAGGTGGCGTTCTGTGGTTTCTGCGGACCCGCGTGGGAAAAAGTGTGAGTTTATGTATGTGAATGTCACATTTACAGAATAATGTTAAAAATGGGACTTAAACATAACTGTCGAAATGCGAATGTACAGTACATTCACATTTCGACAGTTATGTTTAAGTCTGCAGACCGCTTCGGGGAATACAGGCGTGATGTTAACAAATAACGTTTTCATAATATGCTAATGGTGAAATAAATGTTGCCTGGAAGAGATCGCAGAAGACGATAAGGCAGTCCATTGCATGTTTTGTTTTGTTTAAAATATTTTTTGTAAATTTCTAGTGTACAGACGCCAGCAGGTCAAGCTACCCGAAACTGTAAAATTTTCCCAATCAACCTTGAACCTGAATGCTTTAGCGATAAAGTTGAAAATCTATTAGAGAAATTTGACAGATTGTAGTAACTTGATGTGCTGGCGTCCGTACAATAACTTATTATAATTATAATATACTAGCTTCTGCCCGCGACTTCGTCCGCGTGAAATTTTTGTGCCCGCGACAGTTGCCCGGAAAATAGTAAAATTTGGGAAAAACTGAAAACGGTTTTTTCAATGGAATTTTTGTATAATTTTTTAAATTTTGGACGAGACGGTTGTGTGTCAGCTAGTATATAAATAAATGGTTATAGAAACCAGTTCAGCGACGATGTTCCCGCTGGCGACCGCCCACTGTATGCACATCTCGTAGGCCTGGTCCGGTCGGAACGTGGCTTGGTAGCGCGCGTGGCCCCACTCGATGCGATCGCTCTTGTTGCTGATATCGATGTCCAAGTGCGTGTTCTTGTATAGGGGCACTGAAAATTGAACATATTTTTTAGGTAATCTTCCAGACTACGCTATACGATTGCTAAAAAAACAGTATCGTCATAACCTTTGGCTGAAGGAAAACAGAACAGAATCTCAAAAGATCAGAAAATTTTCAAATGAAAGCAGTTTATACCAGCCAAATTAGTGGTACATCTATATATATAAAAATCAATGCCACTTTTCGTTGTAATTTTATAACTCAAGAACGGGCTCAACTATCCAAACCAAATGTTTAGGCTTTGTTCGGACTATATAGTAGCTGGTTTATGTGAACTTTGCACAAAATCGGTAGAGCGGTTCTTCATTTATCACATTTTTTGTAACAAATGAATTCAATAAATGGCGGATCATTTAGTAAATGGGGATTTTGCTGTCAAATTGAAACTTTTTTTCAGATGGGGATTGTGCTGTCAAATTGAAACTTTTTTCAGTGTTGACAGTAAAATAATATTGTTATGTCATTCATGCTGTAATTTCATTTTGGACATGCTTCGATTAAAACAAATTAGTGTTAACAATTAACTAGTATTGGATTTAGAATTTTAAGTTTTTTTTTGTGATCTCACACGTTTTCTCATATCACATCTGACATTGGCAGAATTGTCGACATCGGCACCATTGCCATAGAGGAAAATAGAGAGACTCAGCGATAATGATTGCTTTGTGTTTATATTTTTTGTTCAAATGTACTATGTTATGAGCCGAAACTTGAAACAAATCGTGACATGCATGATTTGTTTGATCGTCAACTGCAACGTGAGCAGGAATTCAATTCTAATGATTTGCATTTATTTGTACAATCGAATATAACCAAATTGAATATTCAGCAAAAAAATGTATATGACACAATCATGCAAGCCGTTTCCAATAATGCAGGTGGATTATATTTCTTGGATGCACCTGGTGGTACAGGCAAAACGTTCGTTATATCATTGATTTTAGCGACTATTCGATCGGAACAGAAAATTGTATTGGCACTTGCATCTTCGGGAATTGCTGCTACATTATTAGAAGGTGATCGGACCGCTCACTCTGCATTAAAATTGCCATTGAATGTACAGGTGATTGAAACTCCAACTTGCAATATATCGAGAAATTCTGCTATGGCAAAAGTTCTGCGATTAACGTCAATTATTTTAAAGGGATGAGTGTACAATGGCGAATAAAAAATCACTAGAAGCATTTAATCGAACAATGCAAGATTTACGTGGTAATCAACAGCTTTTTGGTGGTACTTTGATATTACTGTCAGGGGATTTTCGACAAACATTGCCTGTCGTTCCTCGATCAACTCCTGCTGATGAAATAAATGCCTGTTTGAAGTCATCAGTTCTTTGGAGATATGTACAAAAATTTACACTGAACATTAATATGCGTATTCACCTACAAAATGATCCAGCTGCCCATGAGTTTTCAAAACAATTGTTAGAAATTGGTGATGGCAAAATACAAATCGACAGTACCAACGGATTGATCGCTGTACCGAACCATTTTTGTACAATTACGCAATCGATAGATGAATTGATTGCATGTGTATTTCCGAATATTCTTCAGAATTACAGAAATCATGATTGGTTGAGAGAACGCGTCATTTTAGCACCGAATAACGTTCATATCAATGCCAGTAATTTTCAAATTCAAGCGAAACTGCCCGGTGTAGTCACGACATATAAATCAATTGACAGTGTTATGAATCAATATGAGGCAATGAATTATCCAATTGAATTTTTAAATTCATCGGAACCGGCTGGTATGCCACCACATTGCTTGAATCTGAAAGTTGGTTCTTTGATTATATTATTGCAAAATATTAATCCACCAAAACTGTGTAATGGCACCAGATTGGCAGTGAAAAAGTTATTGCCAAATTTGATTAAAGCTACGATCTTAACTGCTAAATCGGAAGGAGAAGTTTGTTTGATACCGCGTATCCTTATGATTCCAACTGATATGCCATTTGAATTCAAACGATTACAATATCCTGTGCGGTTCTCATTTGCGATGTCCATCAACAAGGCCCAAGGGCAAACACTTAACGTTTGTGGTGTGAATTTGGAGGAATCATGTTTTTCACATGGCCAACTTTATGTTGCCTGTTCCAGAGTCGGTACCCCCAGCCGTTTGTTTATTCATGCTCAAAATGGAGAAACAAAAAATATTGTTTATCCAAATGTTTTGGATTAAGTTTTAAAATAGCTATCAATTAATAAAATATTTTTTTGTTTGAATAAATGAATTTGACGTTCCAATTTTTTTTTTTTTTAATATTTCAATTAATACGTAGCGAAGCACGTACCGGGCCGCTAGTTTTGTATATTTTCATAGTTACAACAAGCAATGACTCTCTGTTCATCTTTCCGATACCTACCTGTCCATATTTACTGTTTAAAGTTATTCTGAGAAAACATTAGGTTTTAGTATAAAAAACTACGGCACAACTGTGTAAACATTAAACTCGGTCAACTTGGATGATGTAAATAATATTTTGTAACAATTGATTTGAACGGGCAAGAAACTCCATGGACAGACTCTTCCCCACCATAAAAAGAAAGAAAGAAAAATTGTTTATTCTGCATAAACAAAACGCACAACAAAAACAAACAACACAAATAAAAAAAAAAACATAATATATACACACATACAACGTATTCAAAAGCCTAGCTAGTCGTACTCAAGCATATAAAAAGTTGCCAATTTTGTCCATTGCTTGATGTCAGGGCCAGGGACCAAAGACAACACACACAAATTGACAATGGCGCCGATTCCCTTGTTCAAAAACACGTCAAAGCAAGTCAGCGCCGGACGTAAATTGACGTATTTTTAGTAGTCATGTTTTTAATCACGTCTAATTTGTCTATGGAGTATCTTAATTTGACAGGAATCTATCTTAAAATAATATATCTTAAACTAATATTTATCTTCTGTCATTTTCTTAATGAAATAGAAAGAAAAAGATGCACTGAAGTTAAATTTTAGTTTGTGAACAATGGAATCGGCGCCATTGACAATCGTCATCATCATCTTTCTGACTGACCGACTCCTTAGCAATTCAAAAGTGACTGTAAATGGTTAATTGAAATTAATACCTTGACTTTGATTTTATACTTACTGTCACTATCAGAACCCAACTGCATATAACTGGAGTCGATATTATCACAGAGGAAGGCCGGCACTCCCGTGTCGTCAGTCACCGGGCTGGTGCCAGATATATCGATGGCCCCCATCAAAGTCTCGGCGGAGAGTAATGGCGACCGCGGTCCTAACACTTCCACCTCCATCCATTCGTTCTCGAAGCTTTGGAGGTCGCCTAGAGGCTTCACGTAGTCGGGCATACTGTCTGTAGAAATAACAGGTTCCTATATTAATTTACACTCTTTATTTTTTTAGTCCATCAGGTATGACAAACTGGGTAGTCAAAAGCCCGATGATCTAACAACAAGTCTTACAAAGGGGTATCGTGTTACCCAGTAACTGGATTAACTGGGTTTTGGAGATCAGATAGGTAGTCGCTCCATTTAAAATACTGGTATTACAGCTGAATTGGGTTAGACTGGAAGCAGATTACAGACAGACAGAGACATAGTTGGGAAAAGGCAAGGCAGATGATGGGGATTAAAAAAAACATCTTGTGGATCATTGCGTTCGCCTGTTACTTAACCTATTTCACAGAAAACGATGCAGCCTGCGTTTTGGCTTGGAATTTGTATGGCTTTAGGCTCGTACATTTTGTTTTTAAAGCAAATTCTACCGTTCTTAACTTTTTTTTTTTTTCGCTGAGATATGCATTACGCATCTCCGCTCGCGGGGGACGAGAAGGGGTATGTGGGACTCCTGTCGGAATGACACCGACAGTATACCCACTAAAACTCAGCGGTGTTCCCAACATCGCCGTGATGGGAGCGCCATGGGAAACCGGCTCAGCCTTTACTTCCACAACCCTCCCGGCACCCGTTGCCTGCTGGCCTGCACCTGGGCTATCTTTCTTAACTAGCCTGATCACTACTAACCTTTCTCTTTCTTCTGTGGCAATATATGATACATATAGTATCCTACAACGAAACGTTTCGTTGTGTCACCAGATGCGTGGCATATCATTTTCTCTTGAAGTAATTTCTGCAAAAACAAAATAACAATAAGCTTTAAATCAAACACTTTTATGAATAAAGGCACAACTTAACTTGACATTCGATGTGGCTAGAAATAGGGATGTCTTTTGATAAATTCTATCGATGGAGTATGTTACAAAAGTCGATATAATTATGCTTTTAGCAAATTACAAAGATACATGCTTAAATAACAAATACTGAGTCAAATTAAATTAGTTAGCGAAACTCCGTGATGGGAAAAGATACCAACCAACTTTCGGTTGTTGACGCAAATGAAAATTCGTCAAATCATTTTTTTTTTGTTTTACCCATCACGTCTACGGAGTTTCGCTGGCTAATTTAATTTAACCCTGCATACTATGCATGAGTTTACCTCCATAATGGTCGTAGCTCTTTCGTAGGTGACGCCTTCCATATTAGCTTGTAACCAATGTATGGCGTATATAGAGACGAATGTATGGGACGGTAGACTGACGGTCTGTTGCAGGAAGCCTACGCCCAGTGGTGCGCTGCGCATGCGTTCCACAATCTCCGCCAATGACGAATTCGCTTTCAATTTCGGTTCCGGCACACTAAAATAAGTGTACAAGACATTTATAGGTGTGTTGTCAGATTTAATTTACCGAAAGATGTATTTTACTTCCTGGAAATATGATTACACGATATAGCAACAAGAAAGTCGTAATCAGAAAGAGAACGAGTTAAAAAAACACAGGGTACCAAACCATACTCGCGATACTGTGTTGGGATCGTGAAATGAGCGAAAACCACACTAAAAACAGCATTCACAAAAATTCAAATTCATTTATTATAACTTACACATAGTTCGCAAACATACAAGTATTAGCAGGCAGTTCTAACACAGAAAACTTAGACTGATTTAAAAGCGGGTCCCAAACTAGGCACAGCCTGTATCTTGGTGACCCAAACACTACACGAAGTTACTAATTGAATTAGTTCTGCTAGCGTAAGATTGGTATTGACAAATTAATAATAATTATCTCTTAATAATTTAATTTTTAACACCAATGATATCCGTGTATGTTGTAAAGGGCCTTCATTTTTTTTTTAATGAACACTGTAATAAATTAGCTAATTATATAAGTTTTCCGAACAGAATAAAATAAAATAAATATGAGATATATTTACCCGTCATCATACGTGTCGTCGCATTCACCAGTCTGTGATTGTGTTCTCTCTAGAACAGTTTTCGCTGCGGCCCTGAAGTGATTACTATATTAGAACATTTTAATACAATCTGAATACAAATCTTACAATGATAATGAAGCAGATAATTCTAAATGCAAAGCTGCCAAGCAGAAGTTGAAATATAGAAAATTAAGATGATTTTAGGGCGTTCTTGAGTCATTCGTTTACGCACGTGGGATGGGTTTGTATCCATGAAAGTACGTGTCAAAGAATTCCTGCGCCCTGCCAGCACCCAATATTTATTTTTTTTATTATATCTCGGTCTCTTAATGGTTTGTGACTTTAGATTTGTAACTCAATCACGCACAAACGACTGAACGGATTTAGATGCAATTTGGTGGAACTCGGTGGTCACGTGATACGGAGGAACGAGGAAAATGTCGTGAGGAAAGTTTCGAGTATTAATGTCGATGGCAATAAGAGTAAGGGAAGACCAAAGAAACGATGGACGGACTGTGCGAATGATGATATGGTAAAGAAGGGGGCGACTACCGAGATGACGACTAATAGAGAGGTATGGAAGAAAAAAAGACATTGCGCCAACTCTAAATAAATTGGGATAGGGGCAGGAGAATGATGAATGATTGGTACATAGACAGACCAGATTTAGGTTTATAGGATATTTGATATCCGAGTACATGAATTAGTTTCGATTAAAAACGGTGACAAAAAATAATTGTTTTTTTTTTGTTTGATAACCGCGCTTAGTATGCTTGACTAGTTGACTCTAAGAACGCCCCAATAAAAACGGTATGATGAAGCGAACTGTATACTTACTTGTTACATTGACTAGTGTTTAGTGACTTAGTAGGTGATAGTTGCTGCAATGAAACATTCAATAAGGATAAGAATAAGCAACTGATAGGAGAGGCACGGGCAAGCATTCGATGATAGCTTAGCGATAGTAAAATAAACCGTGTCATGAATTAGAATTGGATTATAAGGGAAATCTGCAAAATACAATTTGTCAATTTAGTAAAAAAATAATAAAAATTATGGGAAAATAAAAGCTGCATAATGGCGCCGATTCCCTTGTTCACAAACTAAACGAAATATAAATTCAGTGTTTATTTTTCTTCCTATTTCATTAAGAAAAGGACAGAAGATAAATATTAGTTTAGTCCTGTCAAATTAGTCAGCGCCTGACAAAAATTGACGTATTTTTAGTAGCCGTGTTTTTAATCACGTTTAATTTATCTATGGAGTATCTTACTTTGACAGGACTAAACTAATATTTATCTTCTGTCCTTTTCTTAATGAAATAGAAAGAAAAAGATGCACCGAACTTAAATTTAGTTTAATTTGTGAACAAAGGAATCGGCGCCAATGTTTTACATGTCTAAATTAAAATAAAAGTGCAACTTACATAAATAAATAAAATAATATAAATAAAAAATAAACAAGTGAGTTAGTTAAATAATTATAAGAGCACAAAGGTATAAGCTTAAGGTGTGTTAGGAGAACAAATGAGTGCATGAATGTTAGCAATGCAATGTGAAGAAACTTGGCCAAGCGCGAGCACACCATGCGACGGACATGAAGCGATCCTCGTGTACGCATTGCGATGTTTTATACGCGTCTTTTTAGTCGTATTATTGGTAACTGGTCGTCATAACGTCTTGCTAGACAACATGGTTAGCGACGCGGCGCGGTCCGAAAACAAAAACCATGTACTTAGGATCACTATTTATTACAAAACAATTTGATTTGTGATCTTTGTACCATAGACCAGGAAAATCAGTTTGTTTTTTTTTTTAATAATAAATTAGTTTCATAAGTAATAGTTCTAGACTCAGAGCTTGGACTATGGCAAACTATGTCTTGAAATAAAACAGATTGTTGTTTTTTTCAATCTTTTGTTTTTGAGACAGTCGTAACTCGAGTCGTGTGTAACGCTTAGCTACCACGGTAACCCATGTTGAAGTAAAAACGTCAGGTGCAACTTTATAGACGCGTATAAAATACATTTAAAATGACACAGTTTTAAAGACAGTTTGCTTAAGGAAATTAACATAAACTCGAATAAAAAACGAACTTTAGCTTCTGTCTTTAAAATCGGTCAGTTCAGGCTATGATATTTATGTGTCACGTAGGTACTGACATGGCTTCGATCCGTAGCCTCGGTCGGTCAGGCAGGCGAGTGCTGCCCACGCGCTCCCTGAACGGCGAGTTGGACACACCGCCCTGATACACCACACACAACACGTACTTTAACACGGCAACAGATTACCTACATCCTATCATAACATTCGAAATAGTATAATACTAAGAACTGCCCCGGACACAAAGTTACTTCATTCAGTTGAAACGTTAGTATGGAATAGACACGGGAACTTTGCGAACTCCATACATTTAATTGGAGCTCACATGGCCTTTTGTAATACCCATAGCTGATGCTACACACACAGATTAACTTTATCTGCATAGCACTGGGGAATCCCACTTTGATTGTCACTCACGATGTTTAAAATACTCTAGAATTGAGTTCATAAACTTCAGTATTATGCTATTTAAAAGTGTCATGGCCTAGACTACTAAAAAAAAAAAAATTAAAAAAAGCCAGCAAACAAAATGTCTCAATATTGGTGCATTCCGTGCATAATAATTGCATAATTTTATAATAAGCAGTGCAAATATATACGCAGTATGCATATACAATGTGGTGGTTCTTGTTTGAGAGTACTGTAAAATCAGAACTTTTGTACTGGGACCACAGTCGGTTGGACAAAAAGAAATTTTTGAATATATGTAGTATTATCAAACATTACTTTTTGTCATGGACTTTTTGGATTTTCATTTAGGTATTGCATTGTGGGTGATTGATGCAAAACAAATATCTACAGTCAACATTAAGAAGTGACATCCACCTGGCGAAGACCGCCACTGCACTGTTATCTATAAAATTACGATTAATTGTGAAATTAGTACCTACTGTGTCATAATTATCAACGAGTTAACGTTAGTTTACTAGGTTAAGGTGTGAAAATTAGAAGGTCAAACGCCACTCCAATGTAAGGTTAATTCAAATTAACAATCGATTACAAACCCGGTTCTCATGGAGCCAATGAAATGAGTGTGCAAATATGCCACAGAAAATAACAACGAAATTATAAAATTTTGATTCCGAATTGAACGTAAAGATACGAGTCGAGCGATCAAAAGACCAGACCAATTATTTTCGTAATAAGCTTTCGGTAATTAAAACCTTGGGTCTTGTTCAATTTTATTCTGTACACTGTTTTTTATAAAAATTGGAGGTCTGTCCCATTTGATCGCGGCACAAACTGAAAAGTGTCAACAAGGAGCAGTCGTGGAGGTGAAGGGAGTGGCGGCGGATGTGGGCTGCACACTAAGTAATAACTAGCGTAGACGAGACGCTAACGTCACACATGACATGACACTACAATCCAATCGACGTTCACGCTTATCCTAAGATCGCAAGTGTCGGTAGAGCCTAACTGCCTAAGTGACGCGGTGTGTGTCGACGAGGAGGTCGTGAGGAGCGTCAGTCGGTGGCAGGTGGCGCGGTCATGTGTCCGTTAGCGCACGGTACCTGCGCGCTCCGCGTGAGGATGGACGTGGAGTGCCGGCGCCGCGTCAGCGCCGCGTCGGCCGCGCCGCCGCCCGCCAGCGCCATCTGCAGCAGCCACAGTACAGGCGCCGCCCCGTACCGAGCGTCTACTGTCGCCTGGCTCCGACCGAACGCACCCAATAACCGTATTGGGGCCCGCGATCTCGAGGCATTTTACTGGTGCGATTTTTGCACAAAAAAATTACAGTAGCACAGAAACTTGACCGCAGAGCGGAGACGAAAGTCACCGGATGACGACGGAGAAAATCGATGCTAAGCGACGCTACTACCAGTTACGTCAAAATCGATGTCGCCTAAATTGGTTCATTGCTTAGGTAATGTTGATAGCGAAGCTTAGTTCGATATGTACTGAAATGTAATAAATGTCACAGAAGTCTACACAATGCTTAGGCAGTTCATGTCACGCCCGGTCTGCGGTCTCTAGGATTATATTATAAAATTAATACATCATGCGCTCAGACTCAAACAAGAAATTACAAATAACACGTAGTGTGCAACATAAAAATAAATAAAATCTAATAGACAAAATTACAAACATGCCCAACTTCACATTCATACATTTAACATGAATGAGGCTTCATCCTATAGTAAGAGACACATTAAAGAAAGTGGGAACAATTACATAGATTTAAGTTGTAAATTAACATGCGTTTACACAGTCATGACAGTGAAATTGATAATTTCATGTTTGAATAAACATTTAGTACAAATTATTTCAGTAGTGTCAATAGTTTTGAGAACATTAAATCTGATATTGTTAAGCAATATTCTTGCAAGTCTACGTATTATTTAGGAAAGAGTGCACTTCTACGATACATGCAGTGCAAGTAGTAGGTATCTACGTGTCATACAATGTGCAAATAACTATAATCATGCTTATATGCTCCACTTATAAACATTATTTTGGATAAATATTTACATTTTGGCCTAGAATGGTCATATCTTGAATTTTCTGGACAATGTCTATAAGTGATAGTATAATTTATATATGTACATAATTACAAATACACAAAAAAATACTAATATGTATATAAAATTAAATGAAAAAAATCGATAAAAATAAAACAAATCTTGGTATCCATTCATTGTGTTTGTGTTCACTCTTGACAGTGGATTTGAATATTATTAATTGATCAGCGCTAAATGTCTACATTTACAATTTTAGAGCCAATAATGTAAGTATGTAAGTAGCTTAATACAAGAGATATTTGAAAATAACATAACATTACGCCTGTATTCCCCGATGGGTTATGCAGAGGTATAATAATACATAGTACATTTCCCCAGTTATGTTTAAGTCCCATGTAATAGGTGGCGAGCCTATCCGGCCATCAACCGGGCACAAATCCGGACTCCAGGCTGCCACTGAGAAATTCCTGATAGAAAAACCCAATAACACTTTGCCCGACCTGGGAATCGAACCCAGAATCTCATGCTCAGCAATAGCGCTTACGACCGAGGACCATGTACAGTCGCCTGCAGATAAAACGGGACCCCTCAACGCTCACTGCTTATAGTTTATTTGTAAGGCGGGGGGGTCCGTTTTCTCTGCAGGCGTCCGTACAGGAGGATTTTTGAAAAAAATTAAAGAATATTAATTGTAGCTGAAGTTTTGAAAAATATCTTTAAATCGCAATCCATTCTTGAGCAACCAAATACGGTACGCCAAATGCAGTACGCCCTACAAACTACGCATCAAGTTTAAATAGTAGACTAGACGGCAGCTCGACTTATTTATTACATAGCATAATTAATTAAAACTACTACAAAACGCTTACGCCTTTGACCAACAGCCTAACAAACTCCTGGGCATTTTTTTTTTTCTGTGTGGGAAATCATCATAATTATGCCTTCTCCCGGTCTGGCCGGAGAGGGAGGGCGTGTCAGACTTTTACTGACTAAAACCCACCCGTGTTCTTTCAGCTGCCTACGCCACGGCCCACGGTATCTCTTTCGAACAGCCCGCGACCCCGTCAGTTCGTGCTGACATCTCTTTGAGGGGCGCGTGGAACACAACGCACCGTCGACCCGGGCCTGGTCCTTGCCGGGCGGCGAGGCACTCCTCAAAGAGCGGACTGGTCGCCGCCTCAAGGAACGCGCCCACACCGGTGCCCCGTAAAGGGCCATGGACCGCACGACCCTCGCATATAGCCTCCGACAGGAGGCGTTTGGACCCCCTAGATTGGGCAGGAGCCGCATCAAGGCAGTCCCGGCCCGCTCCAGTCTGGGAGCCAAACGTCGGAAATGCTCCACGAAGTTTCACCGGCTGTCGAGGACGAGTCCCAGGTACTTCATCGTCGACTCGACGCCAATGTGAACCCCTCCTACTGTTATTTGGGAACCCGACTGTGGCGCGTCCCGAGGACCATGAAAATGCATGGCCTCGGACTTGTGCAGGGCCACCTCGAATCTCAATTGCCGGATCCTCTCGACGATTGTCGCAGCCCCGCGTCGCTATTTCGGCCGCTGCCTGGAGCGACCTCCCCTGCGCCAGGACCAGCGTGTCGTCAGCGTAGCAAATCACGCTGACGCCGCTAGGGAGGTCGGCGGGTAGCACCCAGTCGTACCCGATATCCCACAGATGCGGCCCCAGGACGGCACTGTGGGACACCGCACGACATCTCTCGCCGGTTCCACTCTCCCCGGTGACTGGGGTAGATGACGGCCCTGTCCGTCAAATAGGCCTCGACAATGCGACAGAGGTAGGTCGGCATCCGGTGATACCGGAGTGCCTCCCTGATGCAACTCCAGGGCAGGGTGTTGAAAGCATTGGCGATGTCTAGAGACACCGCCAAGACAACCCCACCCCGGGCCACGGCATCCCCCGTCGTGAGGGCTCGCACGCGCATGATGGCGTCCACCGTAGAGCGCCCCCTGCCCGCCCGACAAGGCGGTCTGCAATGACTCTTTCAAAGAGCTTGCCCACCTCGTCGAGCAGCACAATAGGCCAGTAAGCGGACGGAGAGTCCGCAGGGCGCCCCGATTTCTTGATGAGGACCAGTTTCCCCGTTTTCCAACGTATTGGGAACCGGCCCACACACTCCTGGCCTCAATGGCAATAATTTTAATTTTAACGTCTATTGCGCAGCATGCATACGTTAGACATTTAGGGTGAAGTTCTAATAACAAATTACAATAAAATTTAGCGCCGATCAATTAGTTTCACATGAAATCCAGTCTCTCAACCCTATCGTTATACTTACTCTCTGCTTGTTAGGTCGTTTGACCTTATTGAAGTATTGTTCAGTCATTTTTAGGAACCCATCTGTTAATTGGTCGAGGTCGTGCCGTGTCGGCGTCGGATAGATATCGCAGTGGATCATATTGTCGTCCATTATTTGTTTGGTTGCTGGATTGTATAGCGGCAGTAGGAGAGTACGGAACCTCCAGTATTTGAGAGCCTAAAAATGTTTGTTTTTGTTAGTACGGTAGAAGTTTTTACGTATGGTAACAGCCCGATTTATATAGTTCAATGTTATTGAATCAAAAGAACTGAAAATTCTTTAGGAAATTTGTCAAAAAAAAAAAACGGTTTTCGAAGTCTAAAATTCGAATAACTATGGAATAAATGTGTGTATTGTAATTCGTCTATGATACTATGATGTATTTCAGAGTGCATAAAATATGCATGCCCTAAAAATTACAACTCTATTAATCGAAACTCAAGTGGACTCAAATCATTTCAACATCGGGTTATCGCCATACGTAAATCAAAGAGCAAATTAAAAAAAGGCCCGGCAGCAAAGTTATTAAGCAATATAGCTGTTAATGAGTACTGCCGTTTGGCCTATTACCGTGACAATCACCTCGGCCAGCGCGAAGTCTGTGTCCCCTCGTGTACATATGTAGTGGTCCATGTAGTTCCAGTTATAGGTTTCTAGCTTTTCTGTGGTGAAGGACACCCAGGATACTTCGTATGTATCGTGGTTCGGCGCGTGGAACCGGTAGCGGTAGTGGATGTTGAACGGCGGGTATGGATGTCTGAAAGTTAACATGCAGAGAAAATATATCATGTGTTATTTAGAAATGAACGGACGCCAGCACATCAAGTTACTACAATCTGTCAAATTTCTTTAATAGATTTTCAACTTTATCGCAAAAGCATTGGGTTCAAGGTTGATTGGGAAAATTTGACAGTTTCGGGTGGCTTGACCTGCTGGCGTCTGTAGAAGAATTAATATGTATATTTCAAGGTGTTAAAAATTTTGCCAATTCATAAAAGGCATAAAAGGCTTTAGATATAATCAGATATTAGTAACTTGCAATGCAAAAATATGTATAGCGGATTTTTCTCAGTAAATGCTATGACGATTCTATCATAAACAAGCATAATCAGCCTGTAATGTTCAGAATCCTGGGACACTGGCCGCCTCTCTGTGAGATGAAGTGGGCCGTAATCTACACATGTCTTCGAATTTATGTTTCTAGGACATGCCGGTTTCCTCACGATGTTTTCCTTCACCGTTTAGAGAGCAGTGGTGAAGAAATTCCTACTAATATTATAAACGCGAAAGTTTGTATGGATGGATGTTTGTTACTCTTTCAGGCCAAAACTACTGAACGGATTTGAATGAAATTTGGCACAAAGATAGTTTATAGCCATGATTAACACATAGGGTACTTTTTATCCCGATATTCCCACGGGATCGAAACTTATGCGGGTGAAACCGCGGTGCGCAGCTAGTACTTACATACAGTAAAGCGCCTGCCTGGGTTCGAACCGACGAAACTCGTAAGTCGGGGCCGTTACCACTGGGCCACGTCGCACGCACGCACGCACGCACGCACGCTCTGCTCTGATTCTATCATACCGGGACATAATAAGAAGAATATCTAATAACATTACCTAGGTCTATATCTAGTGACCGTGATGGTAGATCCAACAAGCGTAAGTTTGTGGAAAATCCTTCCAATAGAGAGAAGGTATCGTTTAGTGGGCGCCGCGTTGACTTGCTTGCCGCACTGCGGGGCCACTTTGGAAGGGGGCGGGGCGGCCGTGGATGGGCAGTGAGACTCTATCACTTCGTTCTCATTCACGCCCACTATGAGCTGGAAACCCTGGAATAAAGAAGTTACAGAATATTAATACAAAAAAAAGTCCTCCAGACCGAATTTTGGTCATGGCAGTCAATCTCAACGGAGACTAGCCATCAGCACAAGTGTGTGCACAGATACAGGTGCACTCACTCTTCCCTTACTCTCATAGTCCGATGGGACGGCAATCCGACACGACCGGAGAGAGATCAGAAGCAGGACCAACGGTTTAACATGCTTTTCAAGGCACGGGGATTTCACACCGCCAACTTCCAAACTCCGGGCTGATACTGAGGAATTCCTAATTGAAAAACCCAATAACACTGACCGACCTGGGAATCAAACCCAGGACCCCACGCTCATCAGTATATAATCACGCCTGTATTCTCTAAAAGGGTAAGGGGAGGTGTATATAGTCTTGGACTGAGCATATGATTATTAAATGGGCACAAAATCGGACCCCAGACTGCTATTGAAACTTCCTATTAAAAAAATCAATAAGACTGTTGCCAGATCCAGGGGACCGAACCCAGAAAAAGGTTTAAAAGGGGGTAAACAATTAATGAAGCCACACATAAAACAAGTACACATGAGGCATGACGCAACGCAAGAGGTTGCAAAAAGCAAACTTCATATCTTCCACTTCGTGTCGCTGGCACTACTTTTCTTAGACGTTTTTGGCCCAAAACTTCGCCAATTCCACGGCGTACTGCATATTAAGAAAGAATGCTGGAACATTTTAAAATATTGCACTCAAAATCAATTTTCACACTAACCTGAGCCAATCTTTGGGAGACCAACTCTTTAAAAACTTCCATCGTAGTAAGAGGTTCCTTATAAATTGCTCTGTTCTGAGCAAAGTCAGCGTTGACGTCATCCGGTAGTAGATTGTAGTCAGACACAAGATAATCGTTCTGTAACGAACGCTTGTCCGGGAAATAATCCGTGGTGATCGGCAGACACGCCGGAATCGTCAATGATTTCCAGTCCACACCTGGCAAGGGTTTTTATGTGTTATTTTAATTTTTTATTACCTATAGTTATTATTTAGTATTAGTATTGTAGTTACTTCATTTTTAGAGGGCTTATTGCTCAATACTTGCGAAATAGCATCGTAGCGCGGTTGTCACTGCCAAACAAATATGAACAGTGCGTTATTTAAGACAAAGTTCAAAATAAATAATCTGATTCTAACCTAAGACACGCGTCTTAGGTTAGCTCGTACCGCTTTGAAACGCTCTCAGGCTAACGAAGTTTATTTATTTTCAACTTTATTTCAACTAACCCAAGGTCGATATATGTCTTGCAGATAAGCGCTGGCCCTAAGATATTGGCCCAAGAAAAGAATGAAGCTCATTCGAGATAGGCACAGCGCGGGCTAGTGATGACTTTACTGAGCATCCATTGATTGGAAATAGCGACTCGGAGGTGGCTGCTCTTGTACTTGTCGATCAATTCTTAACCTTTTGGCAATGCTAGTCTTAAGGTCTTCGCAAGCAAGCTAGAGGTGAATTCAGCCTTGACTTAATAAACTGTTTCTTGAGAACTACATATTAATAATTATCTTGAATGAATTTTGAACTACTTATCATTAAAACTTACACGGTTTTTATAACTAACTACGTTTTTTACAAATAAGTCATTCACTTTACCTGCAAGCATACTAAACAGGCTAATTGTTAATTTGTTCCACAAATAAACTTAAAACTAAACATTTTAATAAGTTATTTACAAAAAAATCGACAAGCTGAAACAGATGTTTAGTAAAAATATTATTAAATTAATATGAAATGACAGAGAGTTGATACCAAATATGCTATTATTTTTAAGCGTTAATTTCTGATAAGCATAATGAATGCAAATACAGTGACGAGTGCAAATGTGAAATGATTACACTACTACCCAATCAGGGTAAATAGGAGGAACCGGATAAGGGAGAGTGGCAGATAAAATTCTCTGACTTTAACTGACTGCGCGACAGCAAAGACAGGGTTATGTAATCGGTTCTCACAAGTCGCTGATTTTGCTCTTTACTGCATACCTACGTGCGTACATGCGTACCTAGTCACGAGCAAAAATATGTACACACTCGGCTTTATTCAAAAGCGATTTACTCCTTTATTTTTTAATGAAATTTTATGTTGTTACTAACATAGCATTTTCGAACCCATAGGTTTATGTAATGTGTATTTCAACGTTGCATTCATTATTTCACGAAAAAATCCCAATTGAAAGTTGCCAAGTGTTGATATATTGGTGCTCGTGACTGTACATAGGTATGCATGTAAAGAGCAAAATCAGCAGTTCGCAGTCAGTTCGTAGTTGTGCTTTAAACTATAGCGATAGCGTTACAAAAGCCTTTTGATTTTGATCTAGAACATCGTGTAGAATTATCGAGTACATAAATAATATTTGAGACAACCTAAATAAATAAATATAAATGCGTGAATTTTGTTTTAAAAGCGCACATTTATAAAAATGTATCCTCCCGTAGCGCATATAATATAATACTAAATACTAATTAACCTATTGACCGCCCCAGTCGTATTAATACGACAAATGTTTTCGTGTGTTTTAGTCGTATTTATACGACTGATTGACCTATGGTAGATTTTTTGTTTTTTTATGTCATTGCACACCCTATTCGTCGCAGGTATTTATTTGTCGATATATGAGCTGGGCGCTGGGGCACGGCAATTGGTATAAAACAAAGCAGTCAATAGATTAAAACATATAATAATGCAGAAACTACTCAATGCAAATCCAATAAATGGAATATCAAACCTATTGCTCGGTTCGCTTCGATCCAATGAGGTTTGAAGAAAATTTTTCAACGCGAACGGTATCATGAAACATCAAAAGTGGAGTGAATATTTAGTACAACAAACAAACATAATTTTATCACGATATCCAAACCAATACAGCGTGCCAATTATGGATTAATTGGACTCTGTTCCAGATTCCCATTTACAAGATTGTGATGGACTCCGATGAAGTTATATCAAATTCATCTTCTAGATAAATAACACGCCAGATAGTTGAAGTTATATTTTTGGTGCACCATGACGTTTCAGTTCCTATACTTTTGATTAGAAATTTGACTCTCGCTTGCATGCGATTAGTGGTCCCATGAATTATTTTTATTAAATTGTTCCGAATTTTGCTCGATTCAACGATCAGTGTTTTTTTTTTCCGTGCGAAAGAGGTGCGTTGTTAGTTTAAAATAAATGAATGATCGTTGAACGTCTTTTGACAAGGGCTTAAGTGGTAGCTAGCTACATTAGCCATTAAATAATGGTACATGCAAGAGAATCTAGTAGAGGAATTTGAAAGTTATTAAATGATCGTGTGTCTGACCTAAATGACAGATGTATTTGAAGAAATAACCTGACTGTAAAAGATATACTAGAGATAGTACGTTTTTATAGATATTTTTATTTACACTAAATACATAGCGACTTGACTTAACGTACCATGTAAATTAATAATTAATATTATTTCAACTTCAAACTATTTTAATTTTGCACCAATTGATCCTGATTCTAAAATTAGCATTAGTTAACAATGATCTTAGTCTAGAGGACTGTGTGCTAAATTGTTAATCAATCAATGTCCTCACCAATTAGGCAAGTTACCAAATACCTTTTTAAAGGTTAAAATCAAAATACATGAACGAACCAACGCCATACTCACATACACACACACCTTTCACAAACAGTGGATACAAACCTGTGGTAAGGGCGGGCGTCCACTCCTGCTCGCCCGTAGCGCCCCACAGCAACGCTAGCGAAGCATTGTTGGTTGTGGAAGGCGTGCTGGATGCGGCACCCAACACTCCTGGTAAGGTACCCGATGCGCTTATCATACGCTTGCGGCCTATAACGTTTCCTGTAAAACAAAGTTGAATGTAAACGTAGAGGGCAGCACTGTCGTTTGTTTCTTTTGTATTGTATAACCAGGCATTAGAACTGGTAAATTCGTTTAGAAAATGGATAGAAGGAAAGCATTTACGTGGAAGTTTTCTTCTTATTTCCACCTCAAAGCACTTGCCTGTAACAAAAGTGTCATACTTTTGTTCAAGTTACTCATACTTTATGGTTGAAATAAGAAGTATGTTTCAATTTCAATGTAAACGCTTGTTTTCATTAATTTTTATTAAGCAGCTGCATGCCAGCATGCCAATATGCCAATCTGACATTTACAATTTTTTTTTTTTTTAGTTTAAAAAACGTTGCCCAACACTAGGAATTTCTCCTGTATCTTGGGTGCATTTACAAACATTTAAACTCACATACACAAACAGCCAGACCCGGAACAACTACTTGTAGGTCATACAAATATTTGTTCCGTGCGGGAATCGAACCCGCGACACGCAGCGCAGCAGTCAACCGCTTAACCACTGCGCCAACCGTGTCGTCAATATCAGAAGTTGTTACAGCACAATAGCCTGTAAGTAGGTTAAATCCTACTTACATACTTTTGTTCAAATTACAGCCATGTGTTTACTGCCTCTCTGCTGGACAAAGGACCCCAAAGAAAAAAAGTGAAAATATCAGCTTTCGCAATATTGCTAGTTGATGTCTGATACATTACAACGCTTTATGGTTATTGTGACGCGTGGCCAGAATCGGAACTAACGTCGCCATCTTGTTCTATCAATACTATTCCTGTGACACAATTTTACAAATGTTTACGAACAACACCTTGCTATCAATGTCTTTCAGGCGCTAAAATATGCTTGTTAAAATAAGCTTTCTATAAACTATCAACAAAACCTATATCTGACCATTTTGAAAACAAAATCCCGTGCACATGACCACAGCTGCGTCCGTAAGTAAAATAAAAGAGGATCCTTTTTAGGTCGACTAATAATATGAGCTGCAAGCAGGAATAGTCCTTACGGTGGTCAGATATAGATTTTGGCGATAGTACTTCTTACTGACTACAAAATAAGCTAGTTACTCACCATCAACCTGATAAATTGAATGATTATTGTTAATGAGAGACGACGATCCACTTTCCTTGGGTATGTTGCTTTCACAGCTGCGGTGGTCTTCAGTCCTCGACGCGGGCTCCCCTGCAGGCCGCGCTTGGTAGTGATGCTGCTGTATCAGTACACCGGTTGGACCTGATCATAGAAAACAATATTCATTTATATTTTAAGCAGCTTTCGACCTATATAATGTGATATTATCAATTGTTGACTAAACAGTGGTTTTTTTTTTTGCAAAATATCGCGGGACTGATTTCTGCGCTTCAGAAAGCTTTAAAAAAGTGAATTTTTTATTTACTTCTAAATCAAGCTTATTCCTCCTTTGGCGTTTTATTACACTTACCATGCTCTCAGATTTCGAACTGAAGTAAATTCATCCTGTATAATATGCTTCATTTCGTTTCAGTGAATTCATGTATGGGTTTACTACGGAATTACCGAATAGCTATTTGTATAGGGTTGTATTGCCGCTGCAAATGCACGCGTCAAGTAACTCTTAGTCCAATGACATAAGGTTTAAATTACAATGATTGACGTGAGGTCGTGAAACACAACAACTATACTGTGATACTGCTACAGGAGCAACCACAGATCCATGTACAGACGCCTGCACATCAAGCTACTACAATCTGTTAAATATATTTAATAGATTTTCAACTTTATCGCTAAAGCGTTAAGGTTCAAGGTTGATTGGGAAAATTTGACAGTTTCGGCTTGATGTGCTGGTACAGCCCGATTCAAACTTTTTGGAGGCTCGGCAGCGGAGGGGAGGGTTAGGGCACTGCGCAGCAAGTAGCGCACTTCAGAACCGCCATCAAATCTGACGCGAACTATTGCCTTAAGTACAATAATAATTAAAATCACAATTAAACCTTTAGGAAATATATGCGTCCAACGTCGTCGGTTACTAGTCAATTTAACAGTAACGTGCGAAGGGTCGAACGGGTTGATGAGAGCTCGCCCCGTTCTGATGACCGGCTTGTGGGACGAGATTGAACTGCGGGGTGAAAGTCTGTTGCTTGAGAGGGGCGAGTCCGTCGCATCACTATTTGTGTCGTAGGCCCCTTGTTTACCTGTGAATTTTATAAAATAGATAGATTTTAATAAAATTATTCGAAGAGCAAATAAATTCTGTTTTTTCCTTCATGGGTAAATTGAATACAAGTGAAACGTTTTTGTAATGAAATTTTAAAAAGAAATTCCTGAACGAAAAATAATATGGATAACATATTTCATACTATTTTATTTACAATAAGTAATTCAGAAAATTATTCAGTTTAAATTAAATAAATATAAACATTTGGACTTTTTACTATCCGTTTTAGGTTTGATTTTTCAACCTTCAGATAACTTTATCTGAAGAATAAATATGGCGATTTGACATATTTTCTATACAAAAGCTGCCAATCTATACTAATATTATATAGAGGTAAAATTGTGAGTTTGTGTGTAGAAAGTAATCTTTGGAACTAGGGGAATAAGAAATTTCACGAGGACCAAGTCGTGGGCAGAATCTAGTCTGTAATATGAAGATTGAAAAATCGGCCCTTAGACGAGATTCACTTCTACCGATGCCCTTCAAAAACAAAACAATATCGATAAATAAAAAAAAATGTGTTTTTGTTTTGTTTTTTTATAACTTACTTCCACTGGCTAATATGTCTGCAACAGTGTGATGTATATCTGGATCCGACATTTTCCTATGATGCAGACTGGACGTGGGTGGGCTCCTTCGACTGATGCCTTCTAACCCAGCCACAGACGTTTTCTTCGTGCGTGTCACTCTTTGCACGCTACACAAGACACAATTAATGGTTATTTCCGTATTGAATCGTAAACATATTAATAGCAGTGTACAATGTGTATTGTGTAACTTATGAAAGTAGTTTGTTGAGAATCGTTTACTAAATCGATTTCTGTCATTTTTAATATAAGTAGTTTTTTATCCCAAAAATAACTTAAACTACGGAAATAACAGTCACGTTTCCTCTAAACAGTCAAAACAAACCAAAATGGACGAAGTACAGACGCCAGCACATCAAGCTACTACAATCTGTCAAATTTTTCTATAGATTTTCAACTTTATCGCTGTAGCATAAAGGTTCAATGTTGATTGGGAAAATTTGACTGTTTTGGGTATCTTGATGTGCTGGCGTTTTCTCCCACAATCAATATACTTCATTTAATAAATAAACCATGTTTTATACTATAATAGTAAAAATTCAATGTATGTATTATGATTACAACATATTATTCTAATTGGTGTTGGGTGGTGTGCGTTAATTCCGGTACATGTTGTATATTCGCATAACATAATGGTGAAGGAATTTTAAGGAAATCGGCATATCCTATGAATAAACATTTGAAGTTATTGTGACATCCACCAACGCACACTGGGCCCATGATAGATTACGGCCCAATTCTTCACACAATATAAAGGACGCCTATGTCCCAGCAGTGAGAACATTATCATTTTGCGGGACACTAAACGCCCCTCGACGTAATAATAATAAAACTTCCATTGTGTCTGGTTCAGTGTCTTTCAAAGGGTTTAAAGGCCGATTATTATGTTATTTTACCCTTAAAGTAACTAATCGAGTAACTACAAGTCACCCGTATCGACGTATAGTAAATGGAAGTCTCACCACGTGCTATGTGCCTGAGGCAACTGGAAAACCTGAGCGTCATACGCGTCGTAATCAAATATAGAATTGTGCATATATTCATCCTCCTTCAGCAGCTTCCCTTTCCGCTCGTCTTCGTACATTTTCCGTAGCGGCTCCTGACTTTTCCTCGGAGGCAATTTAATTCTAGGAATGAAGTTTGAATATGCAACCTTTTTGTTTGTGGAATAGAACGATAAGTTTATCCAATGTGGCATAGAGTAATCGTCAATAGAGTTGAGATTGTTGTCTTTGTTGTGGAATTTGAGCAGTGGTACTGCATGTAAGGGTTGCTCCCCTACGCAGACCAAATCGCTGCCAACGCCGTTGTCTATGATTCGCTGTTTTGTAACGTTCGTTAGTTCTCTGTCGACTTCAAACACGCCGACACCCGGCGTGATGACCACACTGAGTTGGCCGGTACGATCGAAACATCTGTCCAAATAGTGTTTTTCAAATACTGGAATATAGAAAATGTTTGGAGTATAAGTTATAGTACTGCAATACGCAGTGGCATCAACTTGCTACCGCAGTTATCACAAGCATTATTATGAAGCATGCCATTCTTTAGTAATCTTAATGTTACTTAGGGCTGATTTTCCAATCGTCAGATAACTTTTATCTAAAGAATAGTTATGACAGTTTGACATATTTTCTACACAAAAGCTGTCACACCGCAATATATATTCCTCAGATAAAAGTTATTTGTCTACTGAAAAATCAGCTCTTAGCAGATTTAGGGCTGATTTTTCAATCATCTGATAACTTTATTCGAGGAATAGTTTTGAAATTTCGAGTTATTTCATACAAAAACTGTCAAACGTCAATTTTATTCCTTGAATAAAAGTTATCTGGCGATGGAACAATCAGCCCTAAATGTCCTGGAATAAAATATAAACGAAATTGGCCCTGATAAGCAGTAACTTAAATAACAATAAATTAAGATTTACCATTTAAACTCATGTTTAAAACCTCCAGAAAGTTTCCTTGAGCTGCTGTAGAGTTGATAGCTGTTGGAATTTCCAAGTTCGGTCTTTCATGATATTGCAGCACGATTTTTTGATAATCAGTGAATAGTCGTCTTAATTGTAGGAGAACATTTGACCAGTCTTCATATCTCTCATTTTGAACTGCCACCCTGTGCAGAAAATTAAGTATGAGGCTAAAATAAAGTGACAACTACGTGGATTTTACGTTTAGTGACAGTTGAATGAACCATTTGTTAATATGAAATGGTTCATTCAACTGACACTAAACGTAAAATCTATGAAAGTCTTCTAAGCGATGACACTGACAGGCGGGGTAATTGCGTAACACAATATCAATAGCAATGGGTTTCACTTCGACAGCTTAACAACATTCATTGCGTTATTTAAGTTGTTGAGAAGACGTATTTTTTCGAACATATGAAGCAATGGATTAGTAATATCCTTCAAAATGATTCAGATTGAGATTGATAGTGTGTTACCCAAATAGGGTGATGGTCAGAGAAAGTGAATTAATGAGAGAGAGAAAGGGAATATAAATCCGCTCCCCCGAACGTCTTAAAAATAGCTCAACTGCTTTCGTCAAGGCGTGTGATACGCCCAGTTTGGCTTTTATATGAAGTATTATTTTTATTTCTATGACCATACTAAGGGGATTGGAGATTTTTATATGGAGCCTGGCATACCTACCGTCGCGCCATTTTGAAAAAAATCTAAATGACAGACAGGTATGTATGCCACTGAACTTCAAAGCCCTTTCAATTCAGATATTCTAAAATCGTAAAATATACCTGTAAAAATCTTCATAGAATCTGCCTCTGTAATCTTTTTGTAAACATTCCTTCATGTGTTGAGGAAACTCTTCCAAAGATTTAGCTTTATAAAATGTTCTTGAGAATAACACTATGGTCACCTCATGATTGCTGCCATTTTTCTATGAAACACAAGTACTCATTATTAATATTGTCACCATAGTAGGGCACTGGGCTCAGTCGTATGGGAAATAGTTACAAGCAATTTTGTCCAGTCGCCTTTTGTTCTACATTTGAACCTTACCTTCCATTTCGCAAAAAGGTCTGCAAGAAATCCGTTAACCGCCTTCTCGAAATACAAGTCACCATGTATATCAAAGTCCCACATTTCAGAAGACATCTGTATGAATAGGTAGACCATGGACGTAGATGATCTGAAAACGATCTTGGTATCCTCTGTGATGACGCCGCAAGCTACTCTGTCGCCCTGGGACCACATCTCGTAGACTTGACATCTTATGGCACCACCACAGTATTCGATCTTCTTGTTTAAGTACACACAGGTACTTACCTAAAATATATTAGGTAGGTACTTATTTAATTTTATGACATTAGTATGAAAATATCTACAAACCAAAGCCCCGCACGGAACAAATATTTGTATGACCTACAAGTAGTTGTTCCGGGTCTGGCTGTTTGTGTATGTGAGTTTAAATGTTTGTAAACGCACCCACGATACAGGAGAAATTCCTAGTGAGGGGCAACGTTTTTATTAAAAAAAAAAGACCAAGGTAAAACGGATAGTTTTACAATTTAAAAAAAATAAGGCCCAGTGTTTGCAACACTTTTATATAATATCATATTCAGAGTGAAATAAATTAACTGGTAAACTTCAAAAAGCCGACAAGAGAAGAGACATTTTGTTTTAATCAAAGTGTCGAAGCTTCATTGCACTCTGGGTGACGCTGCTAGCTTTTTTATCGGTTTGCCTACACTTTCCCCCTGCTGAGCAAAAGCTCCAAATTCTTCCAGCCATAATTTTCCTGAGCCAGCTTGAACCAGCCCTTGCGGTATGCGTCTAGATCGTCTCAGTACCTCTTATTATCTCATAATACAATTAATAGCATACATGCAATACTTTTTACTGTGTATAAAGCAATTAAAACAAATTAGATACCAAGCTGTTCTTCAACCTCCACATTTCAGATCTTCCCATATACTGGTCTTTGAATGTGAGCTCCACAGAGTCCAGAGCCACTTCTGTAACATTCACAATGTTTACGTAAACATCTGCAAATGTTCGCAATTGGAAAGTTGTGGCTATGCTCTGTTCCACACTGATGGTATCTGTGAAAAAAAAACACGAATTTTAATCACTTTTCAGTTGATCAATCCTGTTATGTTTGAACCTTGTTGATTGTTTTCATTAGTTGTCAAGTTTCTTTCTCAGTGCAGCAAAGACACTTTCGCGTTAATTGGATCACTTTTAGTTCCAAAACGTCCTACGGAAGCACCTTTAGTGGACATTTTTAGTGTTTTGGATAAGTTTTATGAACCAGAGGTTAATGACATTTTACAAGCGGGAAAATTTTACAAACGTCAACAAGTGCAAGACTTTGTGGCGGCAAGTTCATGGAAATTAAAACGCCAGTTGAGAGACCGACTAGTGCTGGGGGTGCGGGACGCGACTTATCGAAAAAGAAAGACTTGACACTTGGTCGCGTTACAGATTTGCCTGGACTATCAAGTGGCGTTCCCTGATTTGTACCCTGCATGTGTGGTTAGTGAGTCTAAGCAAACTCCGTCCAGTGTCACGGATATTGAACCTATGGACATTGGTAATGAGAATGCTTTTCGATTATTCCCGATCAGTAATACCCCTGTCGTTAACACTGTTGACGATAGGGGTATTACTGATCGGGGCGAAGTCGCGGACACAGCTGGTCTACTTATGTAATATATTCCGATTAATCTGTGTAAGCAACTATATCATAAGAACATGGTGCATAGAGGGGAGCCACTTAGGGATTTAGCACCCCCTACAAAAAAATTGTAGGGCCGCCGCTGGTTATACGAACAATGAGTCACGCAATTAGTGTTATCAGTAACAAGATGATGAGTCATCGCTAAGTACAAAGGAACAAAATGTCGGAGGAACCCAGAGAAAAAACACTTAAGTGGTTCAGAGAAACGTAAAATGCGGCTGGAACCATAAAACAAGCGTGATGAACTATTAAAGAAGATACAAAAGCTTTTTCATCTCGGATTTAGTCGCCGATCAACGGAAAGTCAACCTTCTCTAGGTACGTCTGCTAGTCAAACAAGTCAAAATTACAAAAGACAGTCCCCCAAAAACGCCCGCCCTTCACCACTTCCTAGTGCTATCGCTGGGAAGAAGAAGTGGCGCAACAAACTCCCCAGCAGCACAGCTGTCTGTTCAGTTAAGTAATTAACATTACAAGACACAGAACATAAAATTAAATTATTTGCCATATGTCAGCTAGCCACGCCAATATACCAACAATATAATAAAAACCTATACGTACTCAAGCTAGAAAATAATTAATTAAAATTAAAATGTAAATAAAAGCCTCCAGGCATAAAGGGCGTGACAGCTTTTTTTTTTTTTTTTTTTCTGGGTGGGAAATCATCATATGAATTCTCCCGCTCTGGGCGGAGCAGGAGGGCGTGTCAGACTTTTACTGACTAAAATCCACCCGTGTTCCTTCAGTTGCCTTCTATGCCAGGGACCACGGTATCTCTTTCGAACAACCCGCGGCCCTGGCAGGCATCGGCCTTAACGGGCCCCGTCACTTCGTGCTGACATCTCTTTGAGGCGCGCGTGGAACACAACGCGCCGTCGACTCGGGCCTGGTCCTTGCCGGCCGGCGAGCTGCCCATTGCTCGCCGCCCGCAAGCCCGCGCCTACGGTGGCCGGGAGTCGGCTGGTGTCTCCCGACGTCCAGGGCGTCTCCTGCGGCGACTAGGAGCGTGAGGGCACAGAGATTGCCTCTCCCTCACGCGCTCCGCCTCCTCCTTTGCGAGCATTACTGCTTCGCAGGAGGTGACGGCTTCCCATGCACTCTCGCTCCGTACCATGGCTTGGACCAGGGCCGGACGCGACCCCCCCGGTGGGTTCCTCCCCCCCGGTGGGTTCCCGCATTGTCGAGGCGGGGGGGCTCAGTAGCCGTGGCTTGGACAACCACGGTGAAGCTAAGAGGAACTCGAGGAGGGGCCGCTCGTCAGGGCTTTGCCTGTAAGCCGACGACGTAGCGGCCAAAAAGTAGGTTGCGGTGCCGCTTGGGCGACATCGTAACTGAGGCGGGCCGTGATGTGGTATGGGAGGCATCACGGCTGAGGGTTGGAGGCCGCGGCGGGGGAGGAGTGCCGGTATTGCGGTGCGCCGCTCTCCCTACCTTCCGCGGCCTTGACGGGGTCGCCACCGTCTGATGGCGGACGCGGTGGGGCCGCAGGGGAAGAGGAGTGTTGGTATTACGTTGCCCGCTCTCCCTATCCTCTGCGGCCGAAAATTGGCAGACGGCGGGGCCAATGATCTGACCCGTCGCAGGGGGACCAAGGGTGCCCAGACACGGGGTCGTCTGGCGCCCATGTGCTGGTTTGGTCCCTGGGGTGGTCACGGCGTGCCATGTGTGCTGGTGCGCCGGTGATGGGGAGTAATCCCCAGAGGAGGGTCCGGTGACGGACGGCCGCGGCGGGTTCACGGATGAGTGCTAAGGCGTGCCCGTGTTCCCGCCGTAAGCGGCAGAGGAGGACACCGTGGAGTTTTAGTGGGTTAGAGTCCCACATAACTGCACTATCTCCCCGTGGTAGTGCAGTATGCATGAGCATTTCTCCACGTTAAATAAAAAAAAAAATAAAAAAAAAAAAAAAAAAAAAGGGCCGGACGCGAGAGATCGCCGCCGCCTATCGCCGCCACGAGGACGCGGCGGTGCTCCGCCCAAGCCGGGCAGACCTCCACCGTATGCTCCACCGTGTCCTCCGGGCGATCCACAGTGGTGACACCCTGGCGTTTCCTCCAGCCTTATCCTGAACAGGAACCTCCCGAAACAACCGTGTCCGGTGAGGACCTGCGTCAGGCGGAAGGTGAGGGCGCCGTGGCGCCTCTCCAGCCACTCCTCAAAGAGGGGACTTATCGCCGCAATTGTGGCGTGCCCAGCACCGGGTTGCGACAATCGCACTCTCCATGTCGCCATGAGATCCCGCCGAGCTCTGTCCGCTGTACCGTGATTTCTCGCGGCAGCGGAGTTACGCCCCGGCGTTTTGCCTCCTCTCGCCACTCCCATATGTGGGCGAGGGCTTTTGCCTCCAGAACCCATGGCGGCAATCCGGCAAGGAGGCTCGCCGCCTCAGCGGAGACCGTGCGGTATCCTCGGATCAGCCGGACGGCCATGACCCTTTGGGTCGCGTTCAACCGGCGGACTGGTCGCGGCCTCAAGGAACGCGCCCACACCGGTGCCCCGTAAAGGGCCATGGACCGCACGACCCTCGCATATAGCCTCCGGTAGGAGGCGTTTGGACCCCCTAGATTGGGCAGGAGCCGCCTCAAGGCAGCCCCGGCCCGCTCCAGTCTGGGAGCCAAACGTCGGAAATGCTCCACGAAGCTCCACCGGCTGTCGAGGACGAGTCCCAGGTACTTCATCGTCGACTCGACGCCGATGTGAACCCCTCCTACCGTTATTTGAGAACCCGACGGTGGCGCGTCCCGAGGACCATGAAAACACATGGCCTCGGACTTGCGCAGGGCCACCTCGAGTCCCAATTGCCGTATCCTCTCAAAAGGGCGTGACAGCTTACATATTTATGCATTGCTGGGTTCTGTTCACACAGCTGTCACTTGAAGTCACAAATGATAAACTAGGACAATCGAAGTAAAATAAATAAATAAAGTGTGTTCTGAACAAACAGACCAGCATCAATAAACAGCTACCGGGTGCAGAGGAAAGTAAGGCCGAGGCCGAGGTCCAATTATTACATCAAATCGCAAAATTTTTCGGGAATGTGACACTAGGGTACCATTACCCTAGTGGTACATTCCCGATATATTTGGAGGTAAAGATTGGCATATGAGAACTATGAAAATCATTAAATATGCAGTAATTATGTGTGTATACGCATTCCATTGTATTCATACACACACTAAAAGTTACAATCAAGTCGAAAAGAAAGAAAACTGTTTAATTCCTTATTTACCCTCATTACAAAAATGTTACACTTGATAACTAAACATAAACGAACAAAAAATGACAAGTGTATGTTTCCCCTATCCATATAAGCGTGGAAGATTTGAAAAAAAATCAAAATGGTCAAAATGGCTGTGGGTCAAAGGTTCAAACCCCTTTAGAATTAGTAAAAACTGGTTTCTGCCTTCAAGCATAGCAGATTAATTTACCTCTAACATAGTTAAATGAGTATTCTTAAAGTAACTATTATTTATATACTCAGGTCATAGGTGTTTATCTCAGTAAACCTAGATTTGACATTAATTACAGTTTTGAATTGAGAATAAGCATTACAATCGATGCTGGCAGAATAGAAGAAGAAAAAAAAGCATTACAATCAGAGGGTTGCCCCTCTGATTGTAATGCTTTTTTTCTTATTTTAAAGAATGTTCCCAGTCTGAGTCTCTCAATTTGTCAAAAATAACTTAATTTCCCTACTTGTTTTATATTGATTGTCGTTGAGATGAGATTGTGACTAGATTTTGAACGTTTCTAATTATGGGAATTGGCCTTCTGGTCATATACAAGAATATGGGCCAGTTGTGATTCATTGTAGTGTCAATGTTACTATGTTGTTATAATGCAGTAAGTTGATGTTTGACCTCTTTATCTATTACTAGCTTCCGCCCGCGGCTTCGTCAGCGTGGAATTTCTTGTTCCCCCGACCCATCCCGTCGCATCGCATCGCCCGCCCGCGCTATTACTTACTTCGTTTTCTAACTTTTTTCTATATGCTCGGCCCCTAAGAGTTCTAGCGTGATGTTGAATAACCTTCCTAAATAAGTGGGCTATCAAATGTAAAAAGAATTTTTCAAATCCGACTGGTAGTTCCAGAGATTAGCGCGTTCAAACAAACTAATCAGCTTTATTATTAGTATTATGTAGAATATAATTTTGTTGCGGAGTTATTTTAAAAATAATGATATCTCCTAAGATGTTGATTGAAATCAAGTGATGTCAAGGGTAATTTTGTTCACAATTAAATACTTTTGATGAATAACGTATTTATTTGGATAAGGATTAATGTCATGATGTTAAAACACCTTCGCAAATAATGCATTAATTTCGAACAAATTTGATTACCATAAAAATGGTTCAAGAGTCAATCTGAAAACATAGACATAATATGCTGTCGTGGACTTTTTTTTAGAACTTTTAAAAAGGAACAATTCCATCATATATGATTGAGGCTCTCGTTGGGCAGTTGGATCATGGGCTTGATAAGAAAGCGGTACTTCTGGACACGGCTTGCATTGTCAGGAAGTTCCTCTCTCTGGAGTCCTGACCACCGGTAGCTTGGACCCTGTTCCCGATACCGGTGGGGTACTATTTTATGTATTTTTAAATGTGTTTATACCTTTTGTATTCTAATATTTAAAAATATAATTTATACGTATTTATATTTAAATAAAGGAGATAATAATATAGATTGATTATTATGAATAACGGAATATAATGGAAGTAGCTAATGGGTCTTTAATGTTGTTCAAATACAAGCTCTCTTTTGTTGTATATAGATACCTACATACTTCCTAGTTTATGAGTTTATTAGGGTTTCAGTCTACCCTCCGTCATATTGTTGTTCCTACCCTACTCTTATGATTTATCTACTTGTATTTCTAGGCTACTTAGCTCAATACACAAATTACGATATTTGGTGTTTTATTGAAGACATAATATCTTTCTTACTTTGCTGCGCATGACAAGAATACGATCTATCAGAACACATTGTTACGATCGCGAATCATATTTTAATCAAAATACCTACACCCTGACACGGACCCGCAAATTGCAAAAAACGTATGTAAATTTGAATTTCGCGGGCCTTAGCGCATCCCCCTAACATCATGAGATTTACTGATTGTGGTCTTGATCAGGCTTTCAAAAACTTAGTCACTTACATATATACAACTTACTCTGAAATGATGTTTCTACGATACACACATATAACTTGGATATTTAAAGCACCTACGAAAGTGTCGATCCCATGTGGCGATTTATTTTTATTTTTTGAAAGATATAAAATATGTTTATTAGCAGTAAACAAGACGCCGAGACAGAAAAAAAAAATAATAGAAGGGGGAAATATGCGTTACATCTACGCAAAACGGCAAAAGATCCTGAATTGATGGCAATGGGACTACCTGGGAAGTGTACACTTTCAAACAAAAAAGAATAGTCGTAATCGGCCAAGCCATCTTCGATTAATCAACATCGGGGGGAACACAAAAAAAAACAAAAAATTCTGACAAACTGAGCACCTCTTCCTTTTTTTGAAGTCGGTTTAAAAGCTCTTAAGATAATGGTCGAACCCCTACCCTTATTGTGTCGGGCTGTATATCCATTCGGGTTATTCCCAACGCGAGGTTTCGATTTCGGTCGCGTTGATATAAACCTTGGGATTTACCACAACACAAGTTTTGAGGATCTGTCTTTTTTACATGACTTTTAAAATGCACAAAACCATTTTGAATTAAAGAGGGGTTCCCGAAAGTGTTCGAATTATTTTTTGGGGGAGACCCTGATCCATAAATGACAAAAACTTCGACAAAAAAGTACTTATCTATGCTTGCCTTGGCTTGAAGTTGTCAGAGAGAAAAAAAAACAATACTTAGGAGGGATCGTAAACTTGTGATGATGAAAAAATGGTGTCCAGAATCCAGCACAATTTAGGAAATTGTACTGGATTCTGGACATCATTTTTTGGCAAAAAAAAATGTTCAAGAAGTAAAACAACAAACTATTGAATAGAAAAACTATAGATGTGGGTACATGACCAATACCAACAAAAAAGAAAAGATACACGGACAAACATAATCGGCTTGAAAAAAATATCAATAAAAAAAATGTATACACTTCGACACTTGCATATTTACAAGCAATTGCTAAAAATATACACTTATAATATAAATACATAGTTAACTGTTAATTAAAGTAAATAGTAATATATGTAGGTCTGGAGGGTGAAATAGGTTACTTATTAACTCTGAAAAATCATGTTTTTGTGTTTTCGAGAGAAATGATTAATTAATTAGTAGTCATCTATTAATTAATTAATAATTTCTAATGCATAAAAGTTGTATGTAGATATACTCGTAATGAATATTTTCGATGAAAATTCAAAATAAATACGTAAAAATAACTTAAATTTGTTTCCGTCCTATTCATTTTTATGCCTTAATACTATTATGCTAATAGTCATTACGCCTACATTATGCTAATAGGTGATTGGTATGTTAGAACTTTAGAAGTAGACATTTTTATTAATAGATTTTGTTATCTACTGTTGAATTTATTATTGTATTTACTAATCATTAGGCGAGAAAGATATGTTAAGTTTGAACCTTGTTGATTGTTTTAATTAGTTATCAAGTGTAACATTTTTGTAATGAGGGTAAATAAGGAATTAAACAGTTTTCTTTCTTTTCGACTTGGTTGTAACTTTTAGTACCTTGTATAAAAGTGTGTATGAATACAATGGAATGCGTATACACACATAATTACTGCATATTTAATGATTTTCATAGTTCTCATATGGCAATCTTTACCTCCAAATATATCGGGAACGAGACACTAGGGTACCATATTATGTGTCATTTTTTGTTTGTTTATGTTTCCCCTACCCATATAAGCGTGGAAGATTTGAAAAAAAAATCAAAATGGCTGTGGGTCAAAGGTTCAAACCCCTTTAGAATTAGTAAAAACTGGTTTCTGCCTTCAAGCATAGCAGATTAATTTACCTCTAACATAGTTAAATTAGTATTCTTAAAGTAACTATTATATACTCAGGTCATAGGTGTTTATCTCAGTAAACCTAGATTTGACATTAATTACAGTTTTGAATTGAGAATAAGCATTACAATCGACGCTGGCAGAATAGAAGAAAAAAAAAAGCATTACAATCAGAGGGGCAATTTCCTTATTTTAAAGAATGTTCACAGTCTGAGTCTCTCAATTTGTCAAAAATAACTCTTAATTTCCCTACTTGTTTGATATTCATTGTCGTTGAGATGAGATTGTGGCTAGATTTTGAACGTTTTAACTATAGGAATTGGCCTTCTGGTCATATACAAGAATATGGGCCAGTTGTGATTCATTGTAGTGTCAATGTTACTATGTTGTTATAATGCAGTAAGTTGATGTTTGACCTCTTTATCTATTACTAGCTTCCGCCCGCGGCTTCGTCCGCATGGAATTTCTTGTTCCCCCGACCCATCCCGTCGCATCGCATCGCCCGCCCGCGCTATTAACTACTTCGTTTTCTAACTTTTTTCTATATGCTCGGCCCCTAAGAGTTCTAGCGTGATGTTGAATAACCTTCCTAAATAATTGGGCTATCAAATGTAAAAAGAATTTTTCAGCTCTTTTGTTGTATATAGATACCTACATACTTCCTAGTTTATAAGTTTATTAGGGTTTCAGTCTACCCTCCGTCATATTGTTGTTCCTACCCTACTCTTATGATTTATCTACTTGTATTTCTAGGCTATTTAGCTCAATACACAAATTACGATATTTGGTGTTTTATTGAAGACATAATATCTTTCTTACTTTGCTGTGCATGACAGGGGCCACAATGGTCTTTTTTTTAAGCCCACAAATTTCATGTAGAATAAATACATGTGCAATAAATATTTACTGGTACAGTTACTGGTATTTGTTGAAAGCTGACTAGACACCAACCCCTTTCAACTTCCCAGAATTTGATCATTATTAGTAACACTATCGAACGGTATAATAATACAGTTTCTTTTTTTAAATCAACAGGTTTGATTCCCGGCTAGAAATATTGATTTTTCAAAAGTCCAATGATGCAGTTTTAGTTTTCATCAAAATTAAGCCTGTGACTCCTTTGAGTACTTTTCGCTATTCCTCATAGTTTCGGATTTGGCCATCAACGCCCACTTGAAAAATTTACCCTGTATATTTATATATTATATTATTTATAAATGTTACTTAAAGTTAAGTTATGATTAGCATCTCTTAACTTTAAGCAACATTTATGAAAAACCCCAAAATATTTACCGTTGATCATCTCATGACATTTTACCTTACCACATAAATCAATGATGTGGAATGCCAATAATGAATTTAGTACTTAAGAACAAATAGTTTTCAGATTAGGAATGATACCGTAGGTCACATACCTCTTCCACGTCCTGGTGCATCCACTCTAGTTACTTGTAGTAGCAGGCGTGGGTAGTCATTTTCCGGATGATATATCTCTACAATATCTTTTTCCTTCAGCCCAGGGTAGTCTTTTAAGTTAATTATTAAGTCCAGAGCTAGAATATATAAATGAAAGTCAGTACAACTAAAGAATAATTTAAAAAAATGGAATCATGCAATTTGAGACTAACACAGAAAAAAACGTACCTAGTCAGAGAACTAAAAGAATTTTTAACTATAAGATTCTCGTGAAGATTACTTTTATAAAAGTTGACCAATTATTACATTACTTCATGGAATATTACAATGGAAAGAAACAACAATCATCATCTGCCTAGCCTTTTCCCAACTATGTTGGGGTTGGCTCCCAGTCTGACCGGATGCAGCTGAATACCAGTATTTTACATGGAGCGACTACCTATCAGACCTCCACAACCCAATATTTAAGAAAGAAAGAAAGAAAGAAACAACAATATTTATGCGAAATATTTATGTTCTGAATATTAAAAATACTTACGACTGAAGCTGGACTGGTGGACAATAAGCTTGAAAGACTTCATTTTTAAACTCTTATTTTGTTAAACACTATTAGGATATTTTATTCCATGAAAAAATAGTCGGGAGGGTGTGCACATCTTATGCGTGTTATTCACAGACTACAAACTACCAAACTACAATATAATAAATAGCGATAGCGTCGTAATGTACTATGTAAGTGTAATAACAATAATATGAAACCACAATACAGGGTTGCCAGATGTAACTTTTTATTTCCTCAGATTTGAAATAATTTTTCTCCAAAAAGTTTGTATGTACTATACGGAACAGTTTTTGATGACAAATTTTAAATAAAGTAGACTACAGTTTGGCCAAAAAGTCGTGAAAATAATGGTGGCGCCACTATTGTGCATGTTGTAACCCTAAATAGTACGACTAAAACGGTTTTGATATTAGTTTTTTTTTTTTAATTAATGTGAATATTGGCGGGTTTTATGAAAACAAGAAAAGCTCTGAAACGCTTGTTCAGCCACTGCCTAGAACGATCACATTTGCAGTTATTTAATTGCATTATTCTTAGTTATAATCTATCTCGTAAAATATTAAGTTAGAGTTAAATTGCTTATTAGTCTGTTAGGCTAGATTGTAATAAATTACTAGGAACACTAGTTCTTATTAATAAAAAAAAAAAAAAAAAACCCGCCAATATTCACATTAATTAAAAAAAAAACTAATATCAAAACCGTTTTAGTCGTACTATTTAGGGTTACAACATGCACGATAGTGGCGCCACCATTATTTTCACGACTTTTTGGCCAAGCTGTAACTCTCAGATTATAACGGGTCTTTCAACAAGGACGGGTCGATGTTGAAATTAAATAAAACAAGCTGTATGTGAGATATTAAAGAAATTATTTTTTTATTTGAAAGGCCCATTTATGCCATTATTTATGAAACATGACATCGTTTAAATGTCCACCGCGGCTTCGAACGGTGGCACGGATCCGAGAGGTCCAATTTTCAATTACTCTACTGCATAGATCCGGCTGAATCTGAGCGATGGCCTGCGTTATGTTGACTTTTAGGGCATCGGTTGAACCTCATGTGGGTTGTGGTCGTCCCATATACGGCAATTTTGCTTATTGACAAAACCATTCATCCAAAAATGCGCCTCGTCGCTAAAGATGATTTTTCGGCTAAAATCGGGGTCCTCTTCCAAACGTTCTGTAGCCCGGTCAGCGAACAAACGGCGTTGTCTTTGGTCATTCACTTTGAGCTCCTGGGTCAGTTGGATCTTGTAAGGGTGTAGGCCCAAGTCCCGACGCAAAATTCGCCAAGTTGAAGTCTGCGAAAGGCCGAGTTCTTGTGCACGGCGAGAAATCGACTGCCTCGGAGTCTCCTGGACACTCTCACGGACAGCAGCGATGTTCTCGGCCGATCTGGCGTTCCTTTGACGTAAGGGTGTTGGTTGGTTGTTTACCGAACCAGTCGTCTCGAATTTGGTCACCAAACGTTGGAGAGTCGACTTTGAAGGGCCACCGCGTCTGCCGTAAAATGGACGTAATGCGCGCAACGTTTGCACTAACGAACACTCATTTTGATAATAAAATTTTATCATTTGGACGTGCTGCTCAATCTTGTAACTTGCCATGGTGATTTGGCATCAGTAACTGAAGAAAAAACAACGCATTTGACAGATGCCGCCAAAACAACACGGCCGCCACAAATTGTCAACATCGACCCGTCCTTGTTGAAAGACCCGTTAGAATACCTGAGGACTAACTTAACTGAACACAACATCGACATAATTATAAAAGGGCATTGCACGTTCTTTGATTGAAACTGACAGGACATTAGTACTGTAGTAAGCAGATTTATAAATTAACCGTCAAGCTAATTATTTCCAATAACCTATAAAAAATAGTTTGGACTTCAAACTTCTACTTACTAAAATATCGAACCATGATGCACATCGTTTTTTTGGTGTCTATTGTATGTACGGACGCCAGCACATCAAGTTACTACAATCTGTCAAATTTCTTTAATAGATTTTCAACTTTATTGTTAAAGAATTAAGGTTCAAGGTTGATTGGGAAAATTTGACAGTTTCGGGTAGCTTGACCTGCTGGCGTCTGTACACACGATGACATATCAAGCTATGGCTTAGTTGATTCAATTAATAGGCCCAAGCTATACATTTCTTAGCAGGATTGTCCGAAAGGGTTACCGCTACCCCGGAACATAACGGGCAAAGGAAGGAACATGGGTGGGTTTTAGTCAGTAAAAGTCTGACACTCCCTTCCGCTCCACCTGTCCGCTCCACCTCCAGCGGTCATTTGATGATTTCCCATCCGAAGTCAGTTTTAGCTGACCTCGCATTGTATAGGATTTTCATATAAGTCTGTTTATACTGAAAATGTATAGATATGTCGTCGTGTGAACTCTCATAAAATAATTACTATTATCAATGAGTGACTATAAAGAATACCGAAACTCTCCATGATTTTTTCCTCTCTCCAAATATTTAAATTCTCGAAGTCCAGGAGCCAAATTTTTACCCAAAATTGCGAAAAAAATACCCAATCTGGTAACCTTGAGTAGAACGAACAAACCACAAACAACAATTTTTGACATCGGCTTGACAGTTGAGTCATAGTTGAGTGTTGATCTGAGTTAACATCCCTCTTTACTCTACTCTTTGGTTAACATTTGATCGAATTGAAGTTGAATTGAACACACGGCTTGCTTGCTTTAATGGTTTGAGCAATTTGCAGGCCATCGTCAGGTTTCTAAGCAGCCAAACAGATTATGGTTAATAATATGTCCACATTATATTTGTTTTATTATTATTATTTCCTTTATTTCACTAACATACTTACAAATTACAATTTTAAATATTTTTATAAACAAAAAGATAAAATATATATATATATATATAATACCGGCGGTCAGGGCTCCAGAGAGAGGAACTTCCTGATAATGCGAGCCGTGTCCAAAAGTACCGCTTTCTGAATCAAGCCCTTGATCCAGCTGCCCAACGAGAGCCTCCTCAGGTGTTGGTCGAAGCTCTTGGCCATTAACCCATTGGCTGTCACGACTATCCGCACAATGATTGCTGAGTCCACATGCCAAATGTCGACAACCTCGCGAGCCAAGTCAAGATACTTGATTTGTTTATCTTTCTCGGCTTTCACGAGGTTCTCATCATGCGGGACGGTTATGTCAACTGTCAATCATTGCGCGCCGCTCTGATCAATCCACCACCTCTATATCAGGCTTATTGGCAACAATAGTCCTGTCAGTGATGATGGATCGATCCCAGTACAATGTGATATTTCCATTTTTGAGAACTGGGTCGGGCACATACCTGTTGTACGACACCTCAGATTCCACAAGGCTGTATTTCAGAGCAAGTTGCTGATGGATTATCCTGGTTACAAGGTTGTGTCTATGCAAGTACTCTCCGTTAGCTAGACGAGAACACCCGGAGATAATATTTTATTTATTTATCCATTTATTTCAAGGCCCATATAAACACATACAATACAATATGAATATAACTTAAAAATACTATAACTAAACAACATTATAATTACACTAAAAAACTAACTAATATGCCTGATTGATTCTCCCGGCCGGTGGCATGCCCGATAGATGTCAACCTGACATGTCGTCTTTCACAATAAGTCTCCGGTAATTGTTCGTCATCATAACTTCGTCCATAATTGCACAGACAAAACCTTTGGTTTCTCCAAAGAGGTCACCGAAACGCAGCCAGGCTACGGACGCTAGTAGATCTACATCGGTTTCATGTAGGGCGCGGTAAAAGCGTCCGTGAAGCTCCTTACTCTGCTATACTTCCATGCAATCATTGGTCAAGCACCACTGGCTTGCGCCAGTTCTCTTTAGCCAAGGAGAGCGGGGTGAGGCCCTTGTCCACCGCGACTACGTCTCGATGCATCCCCACGTCGTCGGTTTCTAGGAAATATTCCCTGAGACTGCAAATCTCGCGATTGTAGTGGATCTTAGCCTTTAAAAAGCCTCGACCTCCACACTTTCGCGGGATATAAAGCCTCATTACCGATGACCGTGGGTGATGCATTCGATTTGCAGTCAGCAGCGTCCGGACCCTCCTATCCAGGGCGTCTAGTTCGATTTGAGTCCATTTGAGTATGCCGAAAGAGTACATCAAAACCGGCATGACCCAACTGTTAAAGGCACGCACCTTGTTTCCACTTGATAGAAGACTATTAAGTAGATAGGTACTTTTTTCAAGCAGCCAAAGAAGCGCTCCTTCGACGATTGCTTCATGTCAGTAATGTCATTGATGCCTAACCTTTCTGAATAGCTGATGAGATAACAATATTTTCCTAGTAAATTGTACAGACGCCAGCACATCAAGCTACAACAATCTGTCAAATCTCTTTAATAGGTTTTCAACTTTATCGCTAAAGCAATAGGGTTCAAGGTTGATTGGGAAAATTTGACAGTTTCGGGTAGCTTGACCTGCTGGCGTCCGTACATCTGGCGTAGTTTTTTTTTGCACTAGAGAACATTTTTTATGAAATAATGGCAAAAATTACAAAAACAAAAGTTTGATTAGTGATATTTGCCAAGGTTTTAAGCATTTTTGAACTTTTAATTACTAACAAAGATTTGCTACGGCATCAACTATGAATTATGATCATAACAGAAACAGTACAGTCACTCCGTACAGAATTTTCAAATTGACCTTTAAATCAATTAATCTGGGATTTTTCATAAAAAAAACTAAAAATCTTAGTACATAACTCAAAAACTACTGAACTTCGGTAGAATATTTGGTGGCTTAATTTGTTGCATTTTCACCCTACTATGACGTCCTATCCTTCAAGGAATACGTCGAGTTACCAGTAACCCTGTATAATTTTTTTTTTTTTTTCTAAAAGGTTGCCGCACACTAGGAATTTCTCCTGTATCGTGGGTGCGTTTACAAACATTTAAACTCACATACACAAACAACCCGGAACAACTACTTGTAGGTCATACAAATATTTGTTCCGTGCGGGAATCGAACCCGCGACACGCAGCGCAGCAGTCAATCGCATAACCACTTAATAATAATACATACATACGAATAATACATACGAATTCCTTAATAAATCCATGCTGTCATCAAGAATTAGCGTGAGTGCGATAACGATGCCCCGTGAATCGTGATAGATGACGTCATGACACGCGCCATCTTGCAATAACGCCAACCGTGCCCTAAAATAATATCACCGTGAGCGCTGTCAAAAATGAAAGTTGTGCTGTTTTGTTTTGAGTCGCATCATATCTATAAACTAAAATGGCATTTTCGAAATTGTGCTTCTGGCTACAGTCGCCACAAAGAAATTTGTGGTGTATATGTCGCCGCCAAGTAGCTTAATTAGCTATTCAGTTAACTGCCTAGCCTTTTAACTAAACGGCGCCGTTCAACCAGCGGCCTGAATGATATTCAGCCAATACGTCTAATACAACATTTAATGACCTGGCTGCCCATTTATATAATAGGCGAAAATGTAAGGGGAAAAAATGAAAAAAAAATTAAATGAGTAATCATTTTAACATCTTCTAATTAAAGATTAGAGAGGAAGAAGAATAAGAAGAAAAGGAAGAAGAAGAAGGGGAAGGAAGAAAGGGGGGAGGGAAGATTAGTGACAAAAAATAATCCGGGTATCATTTTATTTTTCAGCAGTTGTTAAATTAAAACATGAACAGAAAAAAGAAATAAAATTGGTCGTTTATTTAATATAAATAAATGCCAGTAAAAATGTTGGAATGGGCAGTTCATAGGTTAGGTTGGAACTGAGATCAACTATTTGATTTGATATATTTTTGTGAACATACAAATATTATGTGAGGGTAGCATCAAAAAAGTCAAAGAAATAGACATTCTGACTGTAGAGTCAGAATGTCTATTTCTTTGATTTTTTTCTCGAAGGGAATTCCTTGGAGCTAGGTTGTAAACGAACAGCCCTTTTCTGTAAAATAAAGAATTCATGTCCGTACAGGTTCCCTAGAGAAGGATCCCATATGACATCAGACTGAAAATAACTAAAATTAACAATTCTAGCGGTATCTACATCAGTTATCTGTCGAATTTTTTTAACAGCATAGGCGGCCTAACTACGCCTTCCCAACAATTTTTGTATATGCGGGCCCAATTTAATTTACTGTCCATAGTTATTCCAAGAAAAACTTTCGACTCAATATTCGTTATGATCCATTTTTATTTAGCTGCTTAGTTTTTACTGCTGAATTTGATATTATACATGCATTTTATCATTTTTGTTTTTTCCAAAACTACAATAAACAACTGCCGCTTTAAGTCAACCAACACCGATCAATCAATCGCCAATTTAAATGGCTAGGCTAGGCCAGTAATTAAACGTTAGCGATCCAAGTAAAAGGCTAGGCAGTTAACTGGAAGGCTGATTAAACTAGTTGGCTGCGACATTAATTTATTGATGTGTGTGCTGTGAGCGATTATGGCATAATTCGGAATGTAGCCGAAAATTCGTAGTCGCTGTCGGTCAGTTCTGTCTGTCACCTGTCACTGTCACACAGATGACAGAATACAAGCAGCTGTTGTCACTGTTGTTGGGTGTAGTGTAGTGTTGTGTGTGTTGTCCCTTGTCACTTGTCAGTGTGTGTTTACGTGTATGAGACTTTGGGATGAAAAACGTTTTAACGGTATTTTATAAAATATTCTCTGAATAACATGGTTCGATTAATAAACCTAATAATCAATAAACTTTAGAAAATTGCAGGAGAGCTATATAATAGCAAAATGCATCTATCAGATTTTGAGAATGTTGTGAGCAGTTTAGCTGTAATCACAACAATTTTGCAGTTTTTGTCTGGCGCGTAAGTATAAAACGACACATTTATAAATGTTTCTGTTAGTTTGATGTATTGTTATTTCTGTGTTCTTTAACACCTGTTCTAGCCTGGTGTGTAAACAATATGTTGTTAACCGAACGACTGCCGAGACCTCGTCGCTACCTTTTATTAGCGCAATTCTATGGTGAGTAAAGGCAATTAAAATCCAATAAGTCTAACTAAATGAATGAAACAATTAACCTTACTTATTTGTACTTACAGCTGCTGCCTCTGGTTTCTCTATGGAGTAGTTAAACACGATAACATTATAGTTTTAGTGAATACAATAGGCGTATCGTTAATGATATCATACACTGCAGTATTCTATATTTACACATTTAAGAAATCAACCGTTTTAAAACAGGTTGTTGGATCGGTTGCTTTTGTGATATTTATACTATGTTATGCTGTTACAGAAGATGATAAATCAGTACTTTTTAGTACACTAGGTGAGCATTTGAATTATCTATAGCTATTAGAATGGCACTTAAATTGTTATCATAAATAATGTTCATTGTAAATTTTTGCTTACATTGTTTTGATTTAAATGACCAAGTTTTTTATATTTTGCGATAATATCTTGTAGTAATCATATTTTTTACTAACGTCTGCCAGCGTCCACATGAAATTTATTGTTCCCCCGATCCACCCCGTCTCATCACATCGCCTGTCCTTGCTATTACTTCGTTTCCGCGTAGTGTTCTTTCTTAGTCATTTTCGTTTTGCTCGGCTCCCAAGGGTCATAGCGTGATGTTAAACTGCCTATTCCTTTACTCGAGAATTGGGCTTACCAATGCAAAAATATTTTTTCAAATCTGACTGGTAGTTTCAGAGATTACCAAAATCAAACAGACAAATAAACTCTTCAGTTTTATCATTAGTATAGATAAAGATTAATTTTAAAGTCTTTTACTAACTTATATTGTTTTACATTTCAGGACTGATGGCTTGTTCCTTTACCATACTAACTATTGCAGCCCCAATGAGCAAATTAATGTATGTGTTAAGAGTGAAGAGCACCGAGTGTCTGCCCTTCCCAATGATACTGATGTCCTTCTTTGTATCTATGCTGTGGTTTCTCTATGGAATTATAAAGGATGACAACTTTTTATGGGTATGTGTCTCTAGGCAGATTGATTTTATTTAAACAAATAGCTGTGTCCGCGACATCGCGTGCATGTCGGTAAACAAATTGGATTTCATGGGTTTAAATTTTTTTTCGCGGAACTCGTAATTCTTTTTCTAAAATAAAGTAGCCTGTGTTATTCTTTATTACATCAGCTATCTGCCAGTGAAAGTCCTGTCAAAATCGGTCAAGACGTTTCGGAGACAGACAAAATTTAAAATATAGTAGTTTTTGTTATAAGTAACATATACACTTTCATACGTATTTAAGAAATAGCTGTTATTTTGACATTACAAACAGACACTACTATTTTATTTATTTGTATATAATATATTAAATCATTACTTTCTTCATTTTGGTCTCTCATTTACATATCTATATCTGATCAGGTAACGACAACTCTATTTGTCCCAAATAAATAAATAAACAACTCAACAAACAACAACAACAAAAACTCGATAAAAAAAAATGTTTACCAATTTGTAAGTACGAGTACTTACTGCTACACATTTTTTAGTTTTTGTAGCAATAATAGAACTTATGAAAGTGAGACACTCAGACCAGGTCACTCACAAAAGTAAGAAAACACACTCGGAAAAGTAAAAGAGCGATGGAACGCAGCATTCTGGGTGTTAAAAGACAGGACAAAATTTGGAACACCACGCTGCGTTCCAAAACAGGCATATAATGGATGTAGGAATGAAGGCTGCCAGGCTCAAATGGGATTGGGCGGGTGACGTCAGCCGTATGCACAATGGGTGCTTGAAGATGGACGGCGCTGCCGAGGCCGGCCCAGAAAGAGATGGCGAGACGATCTGGACGCGTACCACGAGGGCTGGTTCGATGTGGCGCAGGAAAAGAGTTCCTGGAAGGATTTGGGGGAGGCCTTTGCCCAGCAGTGGGACAGTATAGGGTAATAAAAAAAAAATGAAAGTGAGTAATTATTCTAATTATTTTATATTTTTGTTCACAGATGACGAATTTGTTTGGTGCTGGATTGGCTGTTATCCAACTCTCTCTATTTGTTATATACCCAAACAAATCACAATCGCCAAGCTCAATTAAAAATCTTATAGCGTGATGTAACAAATATTGTGGGTTGTGTGAAAACAAATGTTTTTTTGAAAACAGACAGTGCGTTCTCATGTCAAATACTTAGTTCAATTTAATTTATTAATGTATGAAGTTGACCTGACTTTGAATAATAACCCAGGTCTTCCAAGGGGTTATTGGTTAGGAATTAACAGTGACTGATAAAACTAAATACATCTTTAGCGGCATCTACACCGCCACACGCGAACTACGCATCATACTGACGTCTTGCAAAATCCTGCATCGCGCAAGGAGAGTTTACAGTGTGTCTAGCATATATACAACGTCCCGACATCAATCGTCGGGCAGTTGTCCACCAGACACAACACCCGTCTGGTCTGGTCTGGTGGGAGTGAACTGTACATCCTGTTCCACATACCTCTATGCATCTAAAAAATTTGCAAGTAAAATCAAGGACTTATTTTAAAAATGGTGTACATTAAACTACTTTGTTCAATATTTAATTATAAACACAATCACCCCTTAAAGGACCGGGACTAATATTAAAAGAAGAATATTAATAATTATTATAAAATAGATCTGATCTCAAGAATTGTATTCATATCTGTATGTGTATGGCCATGATGACCTCTGTGCCAGTACCTTGAAACTATCAGTATTATGCTTGTACAGACGCCAGCAGGTCAAGCTACCCGAAACTGTCAAATTTTCCCAATCAACCTTGAACCTTATTGATTTAACGATAAAGATGAAAATCTATTAAATAAATTTGACAGCTTATAGTAGCTTGATGTACTGGCGTCTGTACATAAAAAGGTTTTTAATGGAAACTTGCAATTTAGAATCTTAGATAATAGTCATGTTTTGGAACCTAAAACTCAATGTCCTATGTGGCAAAGTGCAAATTCCATTGCAAACAAATTTTTGTTACACCCTTTTTGTTACAAATGTCCACTCAAAAAGCATAACGCTAAAGTAGATACCTGAGTACTTACTGAAGTATCTACTTTAGATAATTTATAATCTGATTGTTTGATTGAGATTCTGATTTGAAGCATAGTTAAAGGTACAAAATGTGGTATGGTTGTAATATAAACCAATCCTGTAATATAAAGTAATTAAGACAAATTAAGTTTATTTATATTTTACAAAACAACGAAAAAATCAGTTTATGTAAAACTTTACAATGTCTTTTTTGTAAAATGATATTAACATTAAATAAAGTTTTTAAACTGGTAAATAGTTGTTTATTAAATTACACGCTCATCAGAAATTAGTGATCAACCATTCTATGCTTCTGCCAAAAATAGCACTGTTCAGCTACAAACTGATAAACAGGAAAAATAAAAATAAATATGGAAAAATATTGTTATGTAATTAATGAATTTTCGAACTTATAGAATATGATGTCAGCAAGTGTTATATTTTTAGGATCTATATAATCTAAATCTAATACAGTGTTTTTATGAAAACAGTTACTATCAAAAACGCACACACAAAACGGACGATTTTGGCTATGCAGTGCACAGTTTCCCCTGTCATTGTAACGAGTCAGGCTACGTACCGACAGAACTTTCAAACGTGAACCAAAGTTTCCATAGTGAACTACTTTAGCTTCGAATTTTAGTTCACTCGGCGGCATACGGAAGGCTATTACATGATACGTATTCTCTCCCTGGATATACTCGTGTGCTCTGATAACAGTGGGGTGCCCAAATTGTTCACATGACGTACAAGGTATTGTTTTGATGGATTTTTTTTTTTTTTGTATATGTGCTAAAGCGTACAATATGCTAGTTTCGACTCTCTTATCATCAGTACCGATTTTCGACATGTTATGGCAACTGCACCAGTTTTCACCAACATCTGCGTCTGCGCACGTCCGGTTCGGTGAGATCTTTTCAAACAGACTCGTACACTGTGAACATGCCTCCGACTGTATTTTTTCACTTGAATTAATTGATAATTTAAGTATATCTTCTAACGTTATGTAGATGTCATAAGGGGTTATTAACCGTTCTTGATTCACTTGTAAATTGTAGTATTTACTTGTGTAATAGCGTCGAAACTCTACAGGGGTCCAGAGAAATAACATTGGAAGTTGATTCTCATAGTAAGACTCCATCTGAAGTGTCATTTTACCGTAACTGGTACCCTGGTCACTAAAAAAGATAATAAACGTGTTGTTGAACACGCCAGATTTATTTAGTTTTCCGAAGAAATTTACAATTTCTGTGTCCGAGAGTTGGGGGTCATTATTATAAGATGTGTAGGTATTAATCCAAAATAATCCAAAGAAATTATTTGTTTTATAGGAGTCAACAAACTTGTGAGCGTATTCAAGCAAATGCGTGACAGAAGGCTTCTTTTCCGTACACAGGATGTCCGCAGAATTGCTCGTTCTTATAAGGAGCAACGGTCGCATGTGATGATCTGTAGGATTCCTTTTGAACTCCCTACAGAAAGTGTCTGATAGTATATTGGATTCTCCATGTGCTGTTCTGTAGCCCGCGTCTTTATATTTCTTCCAAATAAAGTAATCTACACACTTGTATAAATCAGAAGTACAATTCGAGTAGACAGTAGACATTCTCTTGCCAGACAAGACAGACATTAAGTTTTGAACTGAATTATTTTCAACCTAAAAATAACTTCATGTTAATAAATGTGTCGTATGTTAAAACATAGTAGGTATTAATATTGTACTAAGCAGTAGTAGGTCTGTAAGTATGCCGATGCATAAGACGTCGGTCTTATGCATCGGCTCTTATTTCTCTGGCGCATATGAAACGCGCATCGGCAGACGACCGTGTCAAAAACGCACGTCGTTGTGTGCAATAGGCACTACCTACTAAGTGATCCAAAAAAGAATTAATGAGCTACGACCAGGTTGCGTAGCGGCAAGGCTACGAACCTGTTGCGTAGCGGCTGCGTAGCAAGCGCCCCGTTGCGTAGTGACTGCGCTACGACCGCGTTGCGTAGCGGCTGTGTAGTAAGCGACCGCGTTTCGTAGCGGCTGCGCTACGACTATGCTGCGTAGCGAATGCGGTACAACCGCGTTGCGTAGCTCACTCAGCACGGCGGGCCGCGCTCTCCAACTCTCATGTCGTGGTAATAAAACCAGTATAGGTTTGCTGGCTTCTTACAAATCCAATTTCTATACAAAAATATTTATCTCAACTAAACACTGTGTCCGTCCTTCTTATTATACCTACTAAAACTCCGCACAAGGTACGTTAGGCATAATAAACTTTTTTGGCGCAGCCGTGAGGTACAGACGCCAGCAGGTCAAGCTACCCGAAACTAAAATTTTCCCAATCGACCTTGAACGTTAATGCTTTATCGATAAAGTTGAATATCTATTTAAGAAATTTGACAGATTGTAGTACCTAGCTTGATGTGCTGGCGCCTGTACATATTGTTTATAAAGCATTTTACTGAATATTTTTTTTTATTTTATTTCTTTAACTGTTGCCAAATAGAAATTATTCTTTATTTCTTAATTAATATAAGTTTTTTTTTATATAATATTTTTTCTTGAAATATTGTGAAAATTCTCTTCATGTATCAATAAGCTATTCTTACCTTTTGATATGCTTTGAAATCCAACCATTTATGTTTTTTTAAGTATTTTGTAGTATTCGGCATAGTGTCAAATACTCTTGTCCTAGACATGCTGTCTATGCCTATCATAAGTACGTTCCACGGCATATTCTGGTAATTTGTTTGTGAATTATCATCTTTAATTTTTTTAAGTATAATATAAGCGTCTTTGTAAATTGGTTTTGTCTTGTTTGTACAAGTTACTGTAATAACTTCCTGCTGTAGCCACGCCATTGAATTGTTTGTGAAAATTTCGCATGGAGTGTACCTGAAAGTACAATAATTGCTAGTTTAACTATTAGTTTTGTTTACCGGTCAAAACGTCATGCAAAGAGATTAGCTATGCCGCTAAGAAACATTACTACATTATATCGCGATTGGAGTAGCGATACATCATGGGAGTTGTGAGTTGTAGCAATCGGAGCAAAATGTCGTCGTTTTCGACTTAGTAAAAACAGTATAGGTCAACTTCGGACCTCTGAGATCAACTTCCATTTTACAACAAAATTGAAGTTTCGCTTTATAAACTTGTCGACTGCTATAGATAAATGCGAAACAAACGCGGCTCCGAAACAAAATAGCGGACTAACCGCGGAGGTGTGACCGGCTTCCGAGTAGATCAGTGAAATCACGCGGGAAAGAGATGGAATCATAATTAAATCTGTGCGTTAGAACAGGCTGTTTCGCTTTTCATACAATGGACAAGTCATACGCGTAAGCGGAACTACTGCAGTTTCGCTTCTATGGTTTCCCGCCTTAGAATATACAAATGTAGGTACCTACTCAGTTGCAGAATGAAATTGTTAAGCACCTTAAAGTTAATTTTTGCTTTCAACTTGTCGACTATTTGCTTGTCTTGCCCTTCGACCTTGTCATTTTTCCAACTACATATGGTTCAGTTTACACCGAGACGCGACGCGACGCGACGCTGCGCGCATACTTTAAAAGAGTGACTCAAAATATACTTTATTTTCTACACGAAAAGGTACACATTGCATTGTGAGAGTTCAGAATACGTTGCGCCGTGCAGCGCTGCGCCTCGTGATGCCTCGCGGCGTAAAGCGACGCATCGCGACGCCGCGAGGCACAGCGCGACACCGCGAGGCGCAGCGCGACGCCTCGAGGCGCAGCCGAGGCCGCCGTGGCGACTTGTCTCTACTATTTCCGTCCCGACTTCGTGCAGAATTGATGCAGTACGGTCGAGTGATCGAGTGATATTATAATGATAGACTGGGATCTTGTTATAATCGGACTTCTTGCAGAAGAGGAAGAGGAAGAAGATTTAAAAAATAAAATTAAAAAGAAGACATCACTCATGCGCTTGCAAATGGTAGACTGCGGGTGGACGCGGGGCGGGGCGGGAGCACGTAGCGAATGTAGACACGTCCCACTGCGCCGCGCGGCGTCTAACTGCGCCGCGCGGCGTCTTGCGCAGCGAGGCGTCTTGCTGCGTCGTATTGCCAACGATTTTACGATGCGCCTCGCGACGTTGCGATGCGTCTCGCGGCGGCGCGCGGCTCAGCGCGAAACCACTGGCCTCTTCCAGTATCGTCGCGTCGCGTCACGTCTCGGTGTGAACTGACCCTATTGCTAAAATTTAGAGTGAAAGTGACTGTTCTAAAAGGTGGAATGCGCCAGCTTTGTGGGAAGGGTTTGAAAATTACTCAACATTTTCGCTCATTGACGGTACCTACGGGTGGCATTGGAATAGTGCATGACATGACAAGTGGGTACCTAATATCCAATTTAAAATATCATCTTACGATAGTTGATCGTGTTCTTGTCCAGGAATTGTAGATTCACTGACAAATTGATAACAGCAAGTTACTCCCCCTCGAGTATATTTGTGCATTCGGAACTTAATTTTATCATCCCCTAAAGTGTCTATGAATATATATCGTACTCCGCACATATAATTTGTGTTTGAGGTTTGATTAGCAGAACTTTCGTATTTGAATTTTTTCGCATAATTTGGTATGTAACACCCTGGTGTGTTAATGAGGAAATCTTGAGTTTCTGAAAGAAAATTCTGCTTGGTGATACGTTTTTTACACTCGTTAGTAAAGAAATTGCTGTAGTTGTAGAACTTACCTTTGATTCTGAAGTCTTCTATCGCTGGAAATCAGGAGCAAATAGATAGCATGTTATTATTTTGTTTAGGTACTTATGTCTTAAATACTCGAGTATATAAGTAGGTACCTAAGTACCAAATTAAAAAGATTGCAATTACTTAACGGTAGTGGGTTCTCGATTGTTTATGACTATAATACGTTGATGATTCGTCGTCGATGCGATTATGTACTTTTTTTTTTCTTTATGACTATAGTTGCGGCATACGGGTGGTAGGCGTTTCTTTGTTTGTATACTCTGATTTTTTTATAAAAAATGACAGCTGCGATCGACCTTTTTTGTCAACATGACATTATTTTTATGCATTAGCTGGCATTTTGGTCTAGCAAAATAAAAATCAGAGTTTAAATTGTACCAAGCGACTCTAAAAGCAAGAGACTTCATGAAATGTAATCATAAATCATTCACAGAACTTACTTGTATCAATCGGAGTATCAGGCGGCTCCACTTTGTAGCTTATTTTCGGAAAGCAAAAAAAATGGTGATACAATGAGATCCCGATTAGAACGATATAGATTAATATAATCAGTATATATAACACATATTTTTTTCTCCGAGTAAGCCTTACTACTCTATCCTGTATTTGATCAAATTGCAGCATCTTCTGAAATAAAAAGCGTTTTACCCGCACATTTCAGTTTCTTTCCTTATTTCGCGCCTCTGTCTTGTTCATTGGATGATTGACTTTATATCAGCCAGAAATTTCAATTATATCACTGACCTACACATATTAAACAAGTACGCTGGACTTCATACTATCGATGACAAAATGAAGGCAGTTAATTTTCGCCATTTTGGCGTTGGTTGACAGCAACGTGAGCGTTCGTGGAACTAATATTTTTGATAGCGATTTTTACAAGATGCGCATACTCTCAAGATAAAAATGTTCTAAATATCTCGTATTAAACACAAAATAGACAAAAAAGTCATATTCCACAATTTAGACCTAAATCATCAGAGACGTACCAAAACAAAACGATGGTCATTTGCGGCAATGTGTCAATTTTAGTTCGTGAGACGCTCAAGCGCTTAGAATCGGCATAAAAACAACAGTCATTTCGTATAGCATATTTAGTCCAGCGTACTTGTCTAATATAGGTCAGTGACAATTATGCTTCGAATAAGGTTAGTGCTTTATTACACGTTAAACGCCGATGTGAAGCCACTTGACCTTTATTCGAAGCATAATGAAAAAATTGAGATGTGTATACAGGCTGGCAGGGACATCGACGCGCAACCGCTTACCATGGATTCAGTACATGATTCTGGACCCTGCGTTGAAATTTTTCGTCGGCTTTTTTTAATTTTTACGTTTTATTCTGCAATTTTTTTACTGTAAACTGTATAAAATCATTATTTCTATCTAACCCAATGAGATTTTTAATTAAATAATAGTAAATTCACTTATTTCACTTAAAACAGCAATGTAAATAAAACTCGAAAGGATAGTGCGCGGTATCGCAGTAGGTAGCGCGCGCGCGCCATCCGCGGAGCGTTTTGATCGAGTTGTTAGCAATACATTGCGCACTCAAAAATGTCATTTTTTTTTAACAGGTCTTTTCCGACATGAATGACTTTCGTAATTTTATTTATGGCATCAGGTGTAACCTTTTCAATGCGTTTGCGCGTCGATGTCCCTGCCGCCCTGTATGTGTAAGTTTTATCATATTTAGATATGACGGCACGGTTGGCGCAGTGGTTAAGCGATTGACTGCTGCGCTGCGTGTCGCGGGTTCGATTCCCGCACGGAACAAATATTTGTATGACCTACATGTATTTGTTCCGAGTCTGGGTGTTTTTCTATCTATAATATGTATGTATTTACAAAAAAAAAAAATTGTATATAAGTAGTTTATCAGCCATCTTGTTACCATAACACAAGCATTAGGTTGCTTAGCTTGGGACAAATGGTGCTGTGTGAAATGTCCAGGGATTTATTTATTTATTTATTTATTTATTTATTTAAGATATTGATACCCATCATGTGAGCGGTGTTTCGCTAGCTAATTTAATTTGACCCCGTATACTGATTACGCTTGTGCTTGGTCCCCTCTTTGTTTTGTGGCGGCAGCGACGCGCATTCTTATTATGTTTTGACTTATGGCCAAAGGAACTTGATGAACTTGAACCGCTAGTACAGAGCTACTACTAGGAAAGACCTACCGGCCGGTTCATCTGGCAAAATCAACGTTATTCCTTATCCATTACCATTTACCATTACGTGTGATGAAAAGAAAAAATAAACAGTACGCGAGCGGAAAACCGTTAATTTAAAACAAAAACAACTTCGATTCACTATTGTATCATATTGACGTGACGGGTATCAAAATATTTAAAATAACTCACCTGCTAAGCAGCAACCGTCACCGGCAAAGAAAAGAACGCTAATGACCAAGATCGTGGCGCACGCGCTCACAAGTGCGCTCCTCGTGTCTGACGTAAATAGTTGACACCCAGTGACGTCATGAGAGCGAGACAGAGCTATATCGCTAGAAACGCAACCAAAAAGGGCACAGAAAATAAGGTACAGCCTATCTCAATTGTTTAATATTATTCTTCGAATAACGGTCAAGTTGTTTAATAGCTAAATGCTCTGAGTTTAATAGCCATATTTTTGTTTTATCAACACTAGTAACCATTAGGCTAAAGACACACAGCTGTAATATAGAGGCTTCGCTCGGTGCCTTGGTGAAAAGTTCGACCCGTGCAATAAGTAACTTCATATAAAAATAACACATTAAAAGAAATTGGTAATCCATTGCTACATGTCTGAAAAATTCATCTGCTTGATAACGTAAATAACGTAATGAATTTTGTTGAACTATCAAAATGAAAGGCATTGCAATTGTCAGTGTGTTAGATACGCAATTACCCCGCTGCTTGTGTATGCGTCCTCCATCTTGTTGACACGCTGCCGATGTGTAAATCGCGTATTCACTTGGAGAGTCACTAGATTACTAATTACCCAATTAGCGTCACCAAGCGTCAGTGAGGCCATTATTGCAGAAACTATGCGTTGGTTAGCTAAAGCGTCACCTGACTGCACTGTGTACCAGTTGGCCGTCTTAAAGGTTCGCAGGGGTGATTATTTAACGCGATGATTTTTTATCGCGCACTCAATTTTCATCCCTGACTATTGAGCCGAGCATAGAGGATTCAACAGATGACATTCCAGCTCGTCAAAAAATTCTCTCTGAGGGATCGAATTCGCAACGAGGTGATCCGGCAGAGAACCAAAGTTGTCGTCATAGCTCACAGAATAAGCAAGCTGAAGTGGTAATGGGCCGGCCATATTAGCCGTAGAACCGATGACCGTTGGGGTAGAAATGTTCTTGAATGGAAACCGCGAATTGGTAAACGTAAGGCGGGACGCACTTGTTTTTTTTTTTTTTTCTGGTGGGAAATCATCAAATGACCCCTCCCGCTCTGGGTGGAGCGGAAGGGAGTGTCAGACTCTTACTGACTAAAACCCACCCATGTTCCTTCCTTCGCCCTTTATGTTCCGGGGTAGCGGTAACCCTTTCGGACAATCCCGCTGAAGGTGGGACGCCCTCAGGCTAGGTGGAGCGACGATCTTCGCAGGGTAGCTGGTAGCAGCTGGATGAGAGTTTCCGAAAATCGAGTTGAATGGCGTGCAATTATATAGGAGAGGCCTATGTTCACCAGTGGACTGCTATAGGCTGATGGATGATGCGTCAAAAAATACACTGCTGGATTTTTAACCCTCGGCACTAAGCAGTGCATTGAAATTTAATGCGCGATAAAAATCGCCCCTAAGGACAGGGCTTAACTTTACAGTTTGTTTTGAAAATTTTGAATTTGCGCATTCAGATGGAGCGTGTAGCTGTGCCATAGGCACCAAACCAAGTGACTACTTGTGTGGTTTCGGCCTTACGCAGTGCATTTTATAACTGCTTCACTACTGCGTTTTATTCTAATTGTTTAATTAATTCCCATTTCTTTACCTACGTGTGCGGCAGTATACATACGTTGTTAGGTATATGACTTACCGTGAGTACTGTGAGTAGGTAAGGTCGCACTCACCATCACCGTTGGTATGTGTTATGTTCATTATTTCTCTCTGTATACTTCTGTTACATAAAGTATCAAACACCACTATCGATGGTGTCGTAATAAAAAGCCGATCATATGATTCTATACTTTATTGGGCATTCGAGGAGTCACAGTCATTTTAGTCTAGTAGTCCCAACGCGAACGGCTAAGGCGCGGGCTGGCGAGGGAGCGGTCATGCTCGATATTCCTAATGCACGAAGTCAACGTAAACCTCTCCGCGTTTTTCGTAGACTTATCCTCATGGATGGTCCCGTGGTCTTCTCTGCTCAGAAGTGGCGATTGGCGCTGAGTTATGTCAGACCCTACTCTTCTAAGGTAAACAAGAGTGTGAAGTGTGCAGGCCGTGCCCATCACACATTGCAGCCATCAGTGATCAGGTCGCCTAATTGCCGCACTTTCCTTTGGAGTGTTTTAACACAACAACGAGTGACGGACCCAAGACCACCGCCCGCGCACGTATTAGACAGCTAACTGACAAATTGAATAATATGGTATTATTCAATTTGTCAGTTAGCTTTGTTTAAGTTTCTTTGTTTAAGTTAGGAGTTATAAAAACAAAACTTTTAAGCACCTGCAATTTAATTCTTAAGGAAATGTTTGAATTGATAAGCGCTATGTTGTCAGAATGAGGGAGTATAATATTAAATACTTACTTACTAGGTAACAATAATGAGCTAACAAAATTTTGAATCCCTTTGACAAACGCAGAACAGCCGGTCTCTCCGTTTAAGAGCACACTTACCTAAACCTTGGTAGTAAGAAATAGAGCTGACTGGCCCAACGACTTGATACCCATCTTTCCGCAATACCAGTGCTTCATAAGTTGCGTTACCAGGTAACATTGTAATTGCCACAACATAAAATATTTTAGTCTTGTCTTCGTCGTAATAGAAATGTATTCTTGTAACGTTTTTTAGAGAAGGATTCGAACAATGCCAGCATTTTTGTGTTTCAATTTTCATAGTCATTCCTTTAATGTGCTTCACGGCCGCATCTACGCTTTTCAGTCCTATAGGGTCTTGAATAGTGAGAGGATACAGTTTGTGACAAGTACACCACTTCTCGTGAATGGTCAGGTCCTTACAGGTGCGATTTCCGCTTATCGGCTTTAACATCGTGTGGCAATTCGGACACCCTTCAGGTGCTGGGTCGCTAGAATTACTGCACAGAGATATTTTCTTTATATCCAAGAGGGTGCTATAAACATCATAAGGCGTCGTCAAGCTGTGCTGGTTCATCACCAAAGCTTTGTATTTGTTACCTTGTCTTCCTCTAAAAAGTAACGGAGTCCACATAAATTTCATTGGCAAACGATCGTCATAGTAGCTTTCCATTTTGAGGCGGTTTCTACCGAAACGTAAGCCGTGGGCACTTATAAGCATTATAAAAGTATTCGACATAACACCCGTGTAAATCAACTGATTCAAGAAGTTTTCTATCATTTTGTCCGCGTCTTCCGGTCGACTTTTCTCATCGCGACTAAATGAGTTTAGCCAAAAAAAGCCAAAAAATGAGTTCATTTTGTAAGTATTAGCAAAGTCTACAGCGTAATCTAACAGCTGTTGACCCGATGATACCTTTCCAGTACATAATGACTTGTTATTGGGATTACTTTCTTTATTGATAAAAAATGGTTTCATGTAATGGTCCGTGGGAGCCTTGTGAAAAGCGTAGTCTTTTACAAATGTGTTCCCTAAGTTATCTTCACCATAGGCTGTAGCATAACCGGCGTCCTTGAACGCTTTCCAAATAAAGTGGTAGTTACAGTCATCCATAGAGGCAAAGCATTCATTTATTATTGAAGTCATGTTTTTTCCCGTTAATGCTGCCATTAAATTAGGTAATGTGTCATCAGCGATCTGTTAAGTCGTTATTGTTATGTTTTATAATAAATTCAAAGGGAATCAGTAACAATAAATCTTATTAATTAAGACGGTGGGTACCTTATTATATCCATGAAAACCAAGCCAACTGTTTTCTGCGAAGTGACGAAGTGTTCTGGGCATTAATCTCATAAGGCGAGGTAGAGACATCGATTCCATTCCCAATATTAGTATGTTGTATTTGACTTTACAAGTTCCTGTTTCTGGTGTTGAAATGTTAATTTTCCTACTGAAGGCGTACATGTCATTATAGATAATATGTGACGTGTTGTCCTCATCAAATTTGGAGCAAATAACATTTACAAAATCTGATTGTAGAGTTATTATGGCGTCGTCCTGAAAATCTGTACAGTTACTGAATCTGAAACAGCCATGATAATTAGTCAATTTGTTTCCATAGGTAAAACTTACAGTTACTTTTTTTATGTAATTTGTTTTTTTTTTATTTTTGATTGTGTTTAGTTTAGTTTTATGATCTTCCTGTACGAGTCGCAATAAATACTATTTCTTTCTTACATTTTATTTTAAACATACTTACACTTACATACTGTTTTATGTCATTATCTTAGAAAAATAGTTTTAAACAATTTACTGTAGGCAACTTTTACTTTCTCCTTCATTTAGCTTATAGTATATGAACACCAACTCGGTCATATGATATGGTGTACATATAGTATAAGCTTACTTTATATTTTTTACTTAATGAATAGTAAGAGACCCCGCGTTAACGTAGAAAAGTGGAACCCTGCAAAGGAAAACATAGACCTAAAAAGATCCAATAGAAAGTCGTGGAAAGTTCATTTATTCCTAAGTTATTAAAATGTATTTATTTTCTCTTGACAACTATCTTACTGCTTCAAAACAGACTTCCTGACTTGTTCGCTTGGTTTGACAAACGATCAAGGCCTTGGCAATTTATTTTAATTAAATAGACTACTGAGGTTGTAACCTAGTCGGATATAACAGTTAACAGGTTACATCATCTGCTTAGCCTTTTCCCAACTACGTTGGGGTCGGCTCCCAGTCTAACTGGAGGCAGCTGAATAAGCGAATACGAGTATTTTACATGAAGCGACTGCCTATCTGACCCCCACACACCAGTTATGATACCCCTTAACAGTTAACACGATACAATGAGTGATACGATGTACATGGGTAATACGATGCCCCTTAACAGTTAACAGGATACAATTGCCATACCTAATTCTCGAAGAACTGCGGCCGGATAGGTCCGAGACAGTTGGAAATACACCGAGAGTTTCACAAACCCTTGGGCTGGCCGCAGGACGGAGAACGTTCGTGAGGAGAGGATTCCCACAGGTAAAAGTCTTAAAAATATAATAAAACTAGGTAGCTAATGTTTAATACTTACAATAATTTATCACGTTCGTGTGGGTTATGTAGAGTGTCGACTATAAATTGGTGACAACATTGAATGCGAATGTTTCTCTTAGTGAAATTTCCCATCTTTTGTGGTTTTATTCGAGCGATTACTTTACTATCATCATACTTTCGCAAAAATACGGCACGTGTTCCACACATATTAATAATATTTTTAGTTCTATTTTGTAAATCTCTTCTGTAATTAATCACAGCTATGGGAATTTTACATCCTGGAGTGGTTATCATTCCAACTAAAATCGTAAATTAGGTTGGGAATATTAATTATTCTCTGACTGACTTACAATTATTCACAAAAAATATTTAAAAAATAACAGCTTTTTTCTTTGATTTGTTCCGCTCAAATTCTTGTTAAGACGACCCGGGTGGGTCTATTCTGTATAAAACTCACCGTAAAAACCTAGGTAAAGTGAGCTGTTACGAGTATCTCACCAGCCGGTCTATTCTGTAAGAATCTCACCGTGAAAATTTAGGTGAAGTGAGCCCGAAATCCCACCTGGCGCTAGGAATTTACACTTTTGACAGCTCACTTTAAACTCACTTCTCCTAATTTTTCACGGTGAGATTTTTACAGAATAGCACTACTTGCACTGATGCTACTGATTGACACTATGGACAGCTCACTTCATCTAAGTTTTCAAGGTGAGATGTACGGAATAGGTCGGCAGGAATCTTGTCTTACAACAATGTCGGTGAATACCTACTTTCCTCTTTTTGTTCCTCATCTATAATATTGTAATCACTTTCTTCATCGAATGGTTTCAAATCCTTGTATACTACGTCTAAGGGTATGTGCATCATGGGAGTCCCAAAGATCTCAGCTAATTCGAGGGGCTCATTACCTTCATGCTCAAAAATTGATAACCAACTCAGGTAAGCCACGAGTGCAATAACAGCTGTGGTTGCACCAACACCGATTGCAATTTTTATTTGTCGTATGCTCCATTTCCTTGTTAACTTTCGAAGTCTGGAAGTAAATTCCTCAGTTCATTTCATGCGAGCTTTTTTATGTATGAGTTTAACTAAATAGGTAGGTGCTTTAGCGAAAGCACTAGGAAGTGGTGAAGGGTGGGCGTTTTGGGGGACTGTCTTATGTAATTTTGACGTTCGAAAAGTACTGAGTCTCAGCCTAATTTGAATAAATGACTTTTGATTTGATTTCTTTGTTTTAGTGGATTCAATACCGAACAAAAAAAAAAGACAAAATCACCAACCTTGTTATCGGTGTCAATAATATTTTCAATATTTTTATGAAGAACACACGCACTTTACTATTGTTACGCTCCATTTTAATGAAACTGGTGTTAACGAAGCAATCGTAACTGTGCTGTCGCGAAAATGATTGTTGTTCAACCAAGCCGAATGTTTGCTCGCGTAAAGCATGTTTGCTCGCGGCGAAGGCGATTTGTAAATAAATACTTGCATACCTACTATGACAATAAACATCCTTTACAATGTCTAATATTCGAGGGGCTTGTGGTTAAGTAATAACAGCCGCACGGATCTATCGATCAGGTTAAACTACGCTTGCCGCGGTTGGTCCGTGGACTATTCGAAACCCCTCCGTGCCTTGGTCCCAGCTGTCATAGCTGTCATTCGTGGATCTTTGGCAGTCGTTACGGGTCGTCAGAAGTTCAAAGTTTGTCAATCAGTCTTACCAAGGGGTTTCATGTTATCTAGTAACTGAGTTGTTGAGATCCAGCTTCATCCGGTGAGACTGGAAGCTGACCCCAACATAGTTGTTTTCCACAACTACGGCTAGGCAGATTGACAATGTCACCGATTCCCTTGTTCACAAACTAGTACAATGTAGCCGCAAGAGACTGCTGAGAGGAAAACCGCGGTCTTGGCAGGTTATGTAAGTGCAGACAGAGGAGTCACGCCGATAGGACAGACTGTCTGTCCCACCAATGCGACGCGCAAAACAACTTGCTAGCAAAATGTCAAAGCCTTGATGTACTATGTCCTGCACATTTCAGGCACTAATGGTCGCTGTTGATGAAGCTAAACTCATTGCTCAGTTTTGGACTGTCTCAATTTAGATTGCCATCGGCACGCTAAGCAGAAGATAGTGTAAGGAAAGGAAATATTTTTATTTAACACAAGATACACCTTCTTTTGTGTTCAATAAACGTAGCATTGGTTTCACATTGAGGCTGTACGAAAACTTTGTGAAAGCGACATCTATACAGAGACCACTCTCTGTGGAACTAAAACTCTAACAACAAGTAAAGGGATCGTCAAGTTACTTCAAACTACATTCAGTTGATTCCTATAGATGTCGTAACTGTGCGAACCTAAATTTTTTTTTGCCTCATTAAGACTCAAAAAGAAAATAAATAAGAGGTAGAATCAGCATAATAAAAATCTTATGATTTTTTCCACTGCTGGGACACAGGCCTTCTCTCTCTCTCTGTAAGGTGGGCCATAGTACACCACGCGAGCCTACTATGGGTTGGTGCATGTCACATTTCTTCAAATAGTTGGTTCGAGGAGATGTCGGTTTTCTCGCGATATTTTCCTTCACTGTGTGGTGATGAAATAAATTAGGTAGGTAAACAAAGTCAAGCCTGCCTGGGGTCGAACCCACAAACTACAATACGTAAGTTGAAGTTGTTACCATCGGGCCATCACTGCTCCTAGATAAAAGGTCGGTATTCAGTTATGGAATGGACGTTAGGGCGATTACGAAAAAAGTAAAAGTACAAAGGCACAAGACATTGTGTCTTTCGAATTCACATAAACGGAAAGTTTTAAGTTAAGACAAAAGGTTTCCTAGGAAGATTCCCACAGAATTTCGTAATATACCTATGTGCTTGTCAAATTAGGAAATTTTGTGGGAAAGTAATTTCTACATGAGGCAGAATGGGACAATTTCACACATTCCACTGTCACCAAGAGAAATTAAAGGAGTTAGTAACAACAATAGATAGAGATTAGATCTCTTCTTAAATCTCATCCTCATAAAACAAGCCGCTATTCTTGTTTTCTCTGTCCATGCTGTAAGATTGTCGAACTTACTTCCGCCTAGCATTCGTGATTTAGGTAAAACCTATTTCTTTATGCAAATGTCGATAAAAGAGCATTACCTTTCCTCTTAACTGTGAGTATTTATATATTATAACATTATGTATTTATTTAAGTATATGTTATTATATTCAATATTTTAGTTTTAGACTTTACATATTCATAATTTTCTCTTCTTCTTTTCACACACTATTGTCTACATTTCTTTTTCACTCCTCCTTTCGCAGGTCTGCTGGAAGAAATTTCTTAAGAAATAAGCAGGTATTACCTTTGTTATGGAGTTCAGATTCAGGCTGCTTCCAGTAACACTGGAAGCCGACCCCAACATAGTTCGGAAAAAGCTAGGCAGATGATGATGAAGAAGTAGTATCTTTGTACTCAAATTATAATTATGTCGTATCCCTATGTAAAAACACACACACAGTAAAATTACTGTGTATACAAAAATAATAAATACACAAGTAAATAATAAAATACCGAATTTTATAATGAAATTAATTTAATAAATACATTATCACATTCACACACATAACCACACTATATTACAATAAGTTACACTTGACTGCGCTTAGCCAGGTAAGTTCACACAAAACACAAGAAACTTAAATGAAAATCTTAATTATACGTTTTTATAGTCTGTGGAATACGAATATAAGATGCTTGTGCCAAACGAATGACTTTCGTGAAAAAAAGTAATATTTACAACCATTTTGAGCGGGCTCTCGGTAGCTGCATTCTACGCTTTTCCTGATCTATATGTCTAATTCACAAGTTGATAATATTCACGGGCTATCACTCTTCAGTCTTGTTTTATACGTGGCTTAAATATACTTAAATTAGAGTTTTTGTAAACCATATTCAGCTGAGCAAGAGAAGATCAGAAGAAATTGTGACAGAACTGTTTGTTCTCTGGTGTCGTGCTTAGGTACTTAAATAGTGAAATATTCTTATATTTACATTTAAGCTTACACATTAAAAATGAGCCAAATAAAAGATCTTTTTTTTTAAACCTTTTCGAACCATGCACTGAAAACATTGCACTGAATCTAGTCTAGTTTGATTCCTCATTGTTCTTTTTTGTACCATAAAAATGTTTGAATCGATAATTTGACAATTTTACTTTAGAATCTATTAAATGAGGCTGAATTTATTAAATGAAAAATAGTCTAATTGTCTTAAATTTAAACTTCCTATCGTAATTCATCGAAGCACTAATAAGCAGGAATGTTTTACTGTTTACACAAAATATTGAGCATTGAGATCCAGCAATCGGATGTTCAACTTTAAATCGTGTCTAGCGATGCAGTGACGTTCAAGGCTGCGGGGGGGCAGGACACCCTGCAAAAAAGACAAACGTGGGTTAATTAAGACATTGTTATGCCGTTCGCCGTTGGCGGCACAACTGCGATGCCGTCCGATGCCGTTTGCCGGATCGTTTGAACACTATTGTCCGCGTAACGGCATAGCTTATCGTGTCGAATCGCTGATATGCAGAAAGCGACGGTCATTCATATTTCACATGTTTGGCCAAGTGGTCACCTAACAGTTCCTGTCAGAAATCATTATGTTGCGTACTGTGTTTTGGTATTTCAACTGGATTCCGACAATACTGTTCCTACGTCACTATGATTGATCAAGCTATAGAATTTTTTTTTGCATTCCTTTTTGATATAAGAAATTGTATTGTTATTTTTTGAGTTCCCGCTTAATAAGGCGTCCTACTGCTTAATTATCTATTGTAAGATGTCCTATAAATGTCCAAACGTGAAAACATGAATTAGTCTCTGTCTACCTAGATGACTTATCTTCTCCACACTAATGAATAAGTATTAAATAGTCACTAATGTTAGGCAACGCTTTGGGTGATAATCAGGTCGGCACCTATAATGTGAATGTTGAACCTGGTGATGTACTTTGATTGTTACCTGATGTAGTTGCCTTGTAAATAAATAAATAGGTACATTTAGGGTGTTTCATCAAAGATTGGATTACCTACGTTAGCATCGAGAGTAGACTCGAGTCCTCTATGAAACATGCAAACAACCAACTAGTTAATTAGTGGCAAAGTCGAACTTACACGATGATGACCAAACGAGTTTTATAATGGGATAATTTACTTACTGCAGACACTGCACGCTATTTCATCGCTGTTGTCTCCACAGCCATCGCGGCCGGAGCACGCCACAGCAGTACTCCTGCACCGGCCGTTCCCGCAACGGAACGGACAAAAGTCAGCCGCACGCCATCTGAATAAATACGGAAAACGTGTCAACTACTACCATAAAGGTCAAATATTTGGACAAACACCGTTACAGGTCGCACGTGGTGTGATTACGAAATGCAATGGCAAATACATCTAACAGCTTATAAGGTTTTTGTGGCAATCGCCTCAAGCCTAACACGGCGCCAATACTGTTAGAGCATTTGTCAAGAGTCGAAGCAAAATTACAAGTGGCAATAAAACAAAACTATTACGGTGTATTTATTTATGTATTGTTGTAAACTATTATAGTTACCGTACGACTATAAAGTCCAATGAAAAGATGTATCCTTACCTTGACTGTTCGTTGCACAGGTGCGGCGGCTCGTCCGAGGCATCTTTGCAAGATATTATCGCATTGCAGAACTCGTACTCGGGAAGGCACTCCCCTGAACCGCAACGGAATGTATGACGTGGACACCTGAAGGAAACGAGTTTGTACCGAAATTAGCAAAGCGGTGATTATTTTTTTAATTTACAAATTATGCTTGGTTAATGGTTTATTATAAAAGTTCAACGGCGTTATACTATAATCCCACGGTTTTTTGAATAACACGTGCGCTTCCACAGTCGTTTCAGAGATTTTCTGACTAATAGATCCTGACTTTTTATAAGCAAACTTCTTTGCCATCGATTTAGCGGTCGGTTCCAGTACCTATGATGTTTGAGGAAACCAAAACCTTTGAGCAGAACATGAAAGCTTTTAAACAATGACAAAATTGCTATACTTCTAATAAAGTTTGACTATTTGTAGACCTCATTACCTGCCTACCCTCGTGGGAAATAGGCGTGAGTTTATTTTGTATTTTATATGTACCTATTATTTGGTATCAAACTTACCCCTTACGTCGCGTCGTCCGGCAGTTCTTCTCATCCTCTCCGCCCGGGCATTGAGGAGTACCGTCACACCTTGACGCCCTGGACACACACGGCGAACCAGGTCCGCCACATCTGAACGAGTTTGTTGGACATCGCTCCCCTGTTAGCTCTGTAAATGAAGATCATGTCTTACAAGACCACAGAGGATGCTAGAAGTACGATGTATGAATGTTGACCAAAATGTAGTGAATATCTTGAATGTAATGTATGGTGGTGAACTGCAAATGACTATGTCCTATAACCTACTACCCACTTAATCGTATGACTGCGATTTTATGGAGTCTCACGTAAAAAAACATGGCCTGATTTAAATTAGCTATCGAAGGATATTTGAGTTGAGTGCAGAATCAAATTAACTGACCTATTATAAACCTAGGCACCGTTTTTACAACGATGGCGTCACGACCAAGTAAAAAAAAAACTCCAGTTAAGTTAGGTAGGCACATAAACTTACTAGCATCATTGGTGTGAAGCAACGAGAAAAGGATAAAATCAATTAAAAACGACTAACTGCTTGTTATCTAGCCAAAACGGGAGAGATAAGTTAAATGATCATCAACTTCATCCTATTCCCAGAAGTCCACTGCCGGACACAGTTCTGAACAATGGCACGCCATATAACTCAGTAGTAAATAAAAAAATTATAGTATATTTTCTCGAAGAACCTCCCTAAAGTCATTAGTAAGTATTAGTACCCAAATACTAAAACGGAAAATGAGTAGGATGAAATGGAAAATGAGGATGAAATGAAAATGAGACGAAACAATGAAGATGAAAGATGTGCGCAAAAGATAAAGAGTGCAGTGTGTACGAACCTTTACCAGTACCTTGACATTTTTCATCAGATCCGTCTGGGCAATCCTTGCGCCCATCGCACACGAAGTACCAACTGATACAAGTCCCTGTTGATCGGCACTGGAATAATACCAATGTTTATGAAAAAGAAATTGAATTGAAAAGTGGACGATAATAAATACCTAAAATGGAAAACTGAACTTTAAAATTTTATTTGCATACGTCTCTTTCCACGTTTTTGCATAAATATTTAATTATCAATCAGCAATATGGAATTAATGTTTGTGAATGTAATGAATGTTTTAGTTTTGCCATTTGAAACTCATTTACAAACTTTTTATTAAGAATCCTGCCGTGTTACATTTTCATTGTTACTTGTTATCCACTTTAAAAGTTTTCTTTCGAAAGTATAAAGCATTAGCTAAACTGTACGTAAATCCGAACAGATATTTAGTAGAAATTACAAATAAGTTACATTCAAACGCATATACCACGTCGTTTCGTCGTAAGCGTTAAGAAAACATAATAAGTACTAACTTGGAACGTGTTTGGCAAGCAGCCTCTATTACGAGCCGAGCAAGCTGAAGTCGAATTTGTTCGGTACGTGCAGTCACATTTCTTATTGAGGCATCGCGTGTAAGGATCCACTTGTTGGCATTGCGGATCCGTAAGGCACGGCATTCCGAGAGATGCAGGGCCAAGGTCGTAAACTGGTGTATCCGCACGGATACGATGCTTGTCTGGAAATAGTCGTGTCCTTATATTACTTGTTCAATTATTTAAGACAATTTATTGCAATAAAGACAAAAATATAAAATACCTTTTAAAGAAGACTTCTTTTGATGTCCACCCTTATGAGGCTTTACACCTGAATTAACTTGTTCCTTTGACGCACCGCCTTTCTTGTTGGTTTTCTTTTCTACGGAAGGCTGAGTTACAACCCTATAAATTGGCTGGTCATTTGCATGCAAATTAGCCGTCATTTCGTCTACCCTTATCGTTTCATTCGGCTCGCCGTCTTTTCTATTCGAAACGGGTAATCGCTTCGTTGGTTCTACACTCGGCACTTTCATGACAGCCTGCATCAAGGGGCTATCTTCGTCAGTATTAAAGACATCGTTTTTGTTTGAGTACAGAGGTAATTTGCTTGGCTGAATATCGTCAGAACTGATTACAGAGAGCGGGGATCCAAAAGAGTTGACTGAACTTGATGTTAGTTGAACTGTTGGACTAGGATCTTTGTAGATTGTTGTTCCGTTTGAAGGAGCCACGACTGCATCCATTTCTGCTACCACGGCTTCGGTGGCATATGGCGGCATTTTCTGAGCGACACACTTGTCTCCTACTTGTTTGTAATAGCTATTACATGCACACCTTCCGAAAAGGTTAAGTATGACGAACTCGCAACGACTCTCCTTGTCCCATAAACGGCAATGTTCGTTGCTGTAGCAGACGTGACCGGGTGGTGCAGCTGAAATAACGAGACAAACCACGTAAGCACACGTGCAGCACATGCAGTTTTTTAAAAGTTTAATGCTAAATTGGCCTACGCCAATTGGTCGTTGAATAAAATACACCGAGGTATTTGTCTACTTCGTGACTGTTGCTGCACCGAGTGGTTGGTAGCAATTTTCTCGAGGCTAGTCATACGGTCTACGGTCTACCATAGTCGGAGAGATACAGTTTTAACTTGATTTTGATACGTCGAAGTGATCATGTCATTGAAAAGTTTATTGGTGTCGATTACATTAATGTAAATGTTTTAAATTGTTATACTGTGTTCCCATGCCTGCTAAATACATAATGACTTAAATTTAATTAAGTGTCGTGAATGTAAAATCACAAATGGTAATTTGATTGGCTATTATATGTTAATCAGGAACAGTAAAGCTTGGCACGCAACATCGCTAGTTATTTATCGACCTACTCCTATCTAAGACGGTGTCGTTGTTTTTCATGAGCCGTTATTATATTGTATTATTAGTCCATCCGTATTTTTATTAAATCAATTTTGTTTGAAATAACAAGTGCATTACTACGTCAATCATTCCGTTTTGTATAACTGTTTCTAGTTCCGAGTGGAGTGTGCGAAATGATTCCATGATTTGTTGCGCGGAACTTTGATTTGAACTTCTAACCTTTTCGCGAACAGAGATACAGGTCGAGATATTAAATAGTGAAACATAATCCACCTTTCATCGTTCAGAATATATTATGTTTGATTTGGATAATCATACTGTTAGAGGTAACAAGGTCAAGAATTAAAATGTCAGCCTTATTCGTGATCCAGATTCTTTATCTACGTAAATATCTTTATTATGGTATCTTGGCATGTAAAGATTGTATAAAACTATACTTAGTAGTTCTCACAGTAAGGTTACAATACTCACATTATGTGCGATAATAAGCGCGGTTCACATGAGCAGACGCTGGTGGATTTGACAGAACAATTACTTGCTTCATTTTCTCACAGAGCTCTGACGATAAATCGCGGAAATAAGGTCTGTTGAAGCATCTTAACCATTAAGACCAGCGAAGAGGAGATTATGAAGCAAACGCTATCAGATTTTATTGGGCTTTTACCAAATGTGACGTAGCAAGCCCTTATGTAGTAAATTACAGTATTTATGTAGTGTGCCAGTTTGTTTGATAGTTGTTGCAAAACATACGCCTTCAAACTCGGGATTTTGCTTAGAACTGACTCCAATTAATGCCACTGCATAATCAGCCTATACTTAATGCTCCCATTGTTGGGGCACAGGCCTCCTCTCTTCAAAAGAGAGTGGGCTGTAATCTACCACGTGGGCGCAGTGCGGGTTGGTATATGTCACATGTCTTCGATTTTTTCGTTCTAAGACATGCCGGTTTCCTCACGATGTCTTCCTTCACCGTCCGCCACTGGTTAAAAGTTATTTACACTTAGGACCGATGTTTTGATGCGTAGTTAAACTCAAACAATTGTTAAAAATCATAACTAATGTATAAATGTTTGCAAAATGTATTTTTTGATAAATTTTTAGTTTATCTAATGGTTTTATTTAACTAATAGTTAATTATTTGACCATTAGCAATGATATTATATCATTAGACAAAATAAAAATTGATCAAAAAGCACATTTTGCAAAAAAATAATCATTAGTTACTATTTTTAACAATCGTTTGAGTTTAACTACGGATCAAAAAATCAGCCCTTAGTAGCAAACAAATGATGAATAGGCAAAATGAGGTAGGAAAAACAATTAACGAGAATTCGAGACGCTTTTTCTATTCTGGTGAGGAATTCGCTACTAATCGTGAAATAGTAATGGAATGACGGTCAAATTCATGGCATTTGAACTCGTACTTTCATCGGGCCGCTTCATAGAATTACACGGCTTGTTCGTTATGATCCAACACAGTAACTTTAACCATGACTAGTAGGTATCATTTTCTATAAGAAATTGGAACATTTGGATGAAATCGAAAGTTTTATCATGTTGTTAAAAAGAAGAAGTTGTTCTTTGGAAAGAATCCCTTGTCATGGCGATTAATTTAAAAAAACAAAAGTTTTAATTTCAATAAATCATATAATTTTTTTTAGTTCAAAAATGTAATGTACAGACTCCAGCAGGTCAAGCTACCCGAAATTGTCAAATTTTCCCAATCAATCTTGAACCTAAATGCTTTAGCGATAAAGTTGAAAATATATTAAAGAAACTAGCTGCGCCCCGCGGTTTCACCCGCTTAAGTTTCGATCCCGTGGGAATATTGGGATAAAAACTATCCCTATATGTTAATCCTGGTTATAAGCCATCTGTGTGCCAAATTTCATCCAAATCCGTTCAGTAGTTTTTGCGTGAAAGAGTAACAAACATCCATCCATCGATCCATACAAACTTTCACGTTTATAATATTAGTAGGATACCAGTTAGGAAGTAGGATTTGACAGATTGTAGTAGCTTGATGTGCTGGCGTCTGTACATACTTTTGTACTAAAACTCTTTAGCAAATCATTAAAGTTTTAACCTAGTGATTGAGAAACCCATCCCAATAAACTAATTTCTTTTCTTCCAATAGTTTCGGATTTTTCCATATGATGACCGATCACAATATTAATCAACCTGTATATTTACTTCTATATATTTTCTACTTATGCTTGGTAGCTGCTGAAAATGGGACTTCCCCATAAACCGTTATGGCGTAGCATTATAATATAGTGTCACACGAGACAAGAGATGCAATTGGTAGAGATGTCATGGAGTTAGCAGAATATATAAGTCTAAAACTCTTAGTTTTAAAACATCATTTTAAAGCTTTAGGTATTAACTTCATTACCTACTTTATTTAAGATTTTATAAAGTTTTCTGTAAGTATCCCGGAACCATTGGACAGTTTTTAAGCTATAGGTACTTAGTAGCTTTAGTTCTACGTAGCTAGATGACACCAGTAAAAAAAAAAAAACCTAAATTAAAGTTCTCACGTCAACGTTTAAAGTCAAAGTCAAATCATTTATTTCAAATAGGCACTTAAAAGGCACTTTTGAATGTCAAAAATTACATTAACATAGAATTGATTCTAGTCGCCTCTTCCAAAAGGTAGTCTTCGTATGGAGAAGAATGGCCAAGTATGTAACTCCACCGTTACTCTTTTAAAATGTTTTCCAATATTTTGCATACATACATTATATAATTATATGTGAAGGCGATGCACCTAAAATAAAATTACTATACCACAATAGATAAACGAATTAAAATGGATTAATGCAACCATGACATATAAATAAACGATGTGATAGATACATGGTGCTCACCTATTTACAAACATTCTAAAAGCAGACGTAGAGTAATCGAACACGATATAAAAACTCAAATAACTAACCAACAAAATATCTTTTAAATTATAGGAACTCAACAATGAAAATATTATAGTACTACCGGCTTGTAACGCCAATGACATCTTTCCTATGAAAAACTAATTGATAGCCGCGCCACGCTCGTTAAGCAGCCATTTAAAAGTGTTACGCTTAAAAAAAACAATGTTACACATTTTTCCTTTTAACAATTCCAAGTGGTTATAAAAATTAGCATTGGGAAATGAAATTCAATTTATTTGTCGATCGTATCGCCTCGTTATTTGATGTTTAATCAGTGGCTCGTAATGGTATTTCCCAGTACGAATTATTCCTTGTTCTGGTGGTTCAAAAAACTGCCGTCTGTTGGCGGTACGGGTACTAAACACATGAGCTATTGCAATAAAACTGGTCGTTGGTAGTAAATGTAGACTGACATCGAGTCAGCCATTCGCTTGCACATGTGCAACAGCTACCTAAATAGGTAATAAAATTCATCGAAATCAAGAGTTATCCTTTCATGTTTTATAGCTAAAGGAAAATGGAAATTTCAGTCGGATTCGAATACGTTTATTAAAACTCCATTCTACTCCCAAAGTATACTAGTTCCGATATATCATGAGCGTTTTTTTAGGTAATTTATATACGTATATATATATATATATATATATATATTATACGTACTTACCTACATAATATTTTGATTGTTACTATAACTGACAAAAGCTTTTTTTTCATAGGTACAAACAAGTTTACTTACGCGAAAGACAGGTGTGCTTCCTGAATTGCAGATGTCCATCGGAGCATCGGCAGACCCCCTCGAGGCAGGCACTGTATGCCACCTTCAAGGTACACTGCTCTGAAACCGTGCATTCAGATCCCAATAGTGTAGCTGTAATAATAATAAAAGAATTAGTTCAATGAGAAGAATAGTCTAACAGTTTAACAGTCCATGGCAGGAAATGGAATATTTTGTGACCATTTATATTGATTAATACAGACATTACAAAGACTGTCAGTTGGTAACTCATTGTAAAAGCGGAAAAATATAAAAGTTGACATACATATTAACAAAACTGTGATCTCAGGAATAGATAAGAATTTTACGTCACGACTCGGTTACAGCACTATTGTAAAAAGTTATATACATACTTTCTACAAAAGTGAACAAAAAACTTGTAAAATTCAGTTTTTGAAAGACACAATAAGAGTATTGTGAATGTTGCAATCACCAACGAGATCATGATTTACATATTATTTCAACAATCAGATCAATTCGAATTTGTTGCAAAAAACGCTACCGGATTCAGACTGAACAAACGGAATGCTATAACTAACTAGACTGAAGGAGCGTTACACTTTGCTAAGAATCTAGAGGACAGTCATAGATACATTAATGTTAAGAAAAGGCAATCCAATAGAATCTATACAGGGTGGCAGCGACATTTGCAAACTGTAACTATGGATTCAGTAGCCTCATTTCAAGTCGGTTATAAAAAAAAATTGCTGTTTCATAGAATAGTACAATACCGACGCGGTTAAAGTGTATGGAACAACAAAATTTTATTTAATAACCGATGAAAAATTTCTTGGGTCTAAAATCATGTGCTAAATAACAGCCGATCGATTCTGTAAAAATGTCACCGTGAAAAGTTAGGTGAAGTGAGCTTAGAGTGAGCTGTCAATAGTGTCAAACCCTTAGCATTAGCTGGAATGACAGCTCACTCCGCGCTCACTTCACCTAAGTTTTCACGATGAGATGGTTACAGAATCGCACTGCAGGTTGGTAAGGTAACAGGTTGCGCGCCGATGTCCCTGCCACTCTGTATGAAAACAGTTCCTTGACTGACTGATAGATGTAAGACAACTTCACCTAAACAGCTGAAGACACAAATATGAAAATACATTCGTAAATTTTGCAAGACTGCAACTAGAGCGCAGTAAGGAAAGATTGTTAAACAAAACTCAACACTTGAGCTTATCTTTGCTAGACTCTGGCCTCTGGGTACAACTGGGAGAAAATTATTAAAGTTAATATGGCAAAATCAACTAGGTATGCATATATATAGTTAGTTTACATCCGAAACGCATATATATTGGACATTTGTCTGATATTTGTGTTAATAGTAAAGGTATATGAAGACTATCAAGAGTGGACAACTGATTTGAATATCCGTACCCAGAATACAAGTGTAGATATAATTTGCTATTCAATTCTAAATCTGTCAATTATCAAGCTATTAACAATAGGTCTTAATGGTTACACCTCCTAGTGCTAGTTGTCTCCTCTATGTGTCCTAGTCTCTATGGTGACAGTGCACTGAGTGACGGGTTCACGACCCGAAGGCGTGTGCGACCCTATTTGATTTCAAGTTCACCGTTGTTGGTCCGTTTATACGGGTACGGGTGTGGCCGACAATTTGCATCCAATGTATGTACATACGCTTACGATACTACGTCATAAACAATACTAGTATTAAGGCCATCCTGAGCATTCGTTGGCACTTTTAAAATGATATGTTTATATTTAGATTCACAAAATGATAAAGCAGGATTTCGTTCGTGGAAACATGTTTATGCATAACACGACTTTCGAACGTTTAAACGATAAATAATAGAGTCACACCGACAACGGTTGGTATGCGAGCGGCAGTTTACAAGAATATCAGAAGTAGCTGCGATTAACACCTTAGAATAAACATGAGAGATTTATTAACTACAGCCGCATTCATCAGTCACAAGTTCCGATCGATATCTCCATTAATGATACCATTGGCTCCATTCATAGATTAATACGGGAAATCTGTTTTATAAACATTTACATTTTTTTGGACGCCGGATATTTTTTTCATGTCCAAACATCATTTCACTTTGTCCGTTATTAATTAACTCCGACGTTTTGCTCAATTTAATAGAGGGTAAACACACGTATTTTAGCAAAAAACTAATTAATAAACATACGTGCCATCAATTTAATTAAAAGCCAGTTATACTCGTAATTATAGTTGTGGTAAATCTTAAGCGCATTTACACGCGTTTGCTTTTAGCGCGTACGTGAACCGACATCTCTGAATGGCTCTCAGCCTGCTACAATTATAATTCTTTTATATTTCTCGCGATAACCATCTACGACGTCTGACACATTAATCTCAAAACGAAGACCACAAAGAATACTTACGTTTATTAGATTTGGCACGCTGCTGACAACCGTGAAAAGAGTGTACATGTGCGTGACTTTTCGATTTCCAATCCGAAGATTATAATCTTGTTATACAAAGTCAAGGTCGATTCGATACGTGTAATGAGTGAATGAAACGATGTCATTAGCTGTCATCATTCATTCGGCATTTCACATCCGAAATTCGCACAGGCGGATCTTTCCAGTTGAGTACCAGTGAGAAGGCGACAGGCGGATAGATTCGAGCCTTTTATAGGAGCTTAGTCTATCTTTATAACGGTTGTCCAGTCATAGGCGCCCTAAATCACCTTCTTTGTATATTGTACGGGAACAGTTATAGATAGCCGCAATTACACTTCATGTGAGTCTAGCAATAAGTGTACCTGACAAATCATATGGGACTATGTACGCAGGTAGATGTAGTTCATCCACAATCGGTCCGTCCAAATTACAATGATGAATCTCAGAAAACACACGTTTTTCTCGCCGTGTGTAGACACGGTCGTCAGTGTTGTATGTATACTTGTTGACGGACACGTTTTTTCTTCGGCGCGGTTTACACGCCGTACCGTAAAATAACCGTGCCGTGTACAAAGGGCCTTACTCTGTAACGTGTTATAATTTTTAAACAAATGAAGGCAGCTTTTCGGAAAATAACAATGATATTTTGACGAACAATGCAAAAAGAAAAACCAGAGCAACAAACAATGAAAAAGGCAAGACAATAAAATTACGGAGAAATTACGATGATTTGATTAATATGATACTGGTTTGAGATATAGATATTGTCTTGATATACGAACCAGCAGGCTTGAGCTGAATATGCTATATGCTTTTTGAAGCCACAAGGTCAGGTTTTACAAATCCGCGTGCGATTCCAAGAGTCAACCAACTGTAGCGTGAAGAAGCGGTTCCAGTTTTCAATAATGTAACTTAAGTAGTCAATAATAAGAACTACAGTGATAAAACTACACAAAGTCAAAAACCAATTGTAAAGATACGTATTTTAAAATATCTCGTTTGAATTACGATACTACTTACATCGTAGGAAACTGCACGCTTGTTAACTATGCATAACTGGGTTAATGGATGCAAAATGGGCGTTTTTGCTGCACAGAAACACTGTGTGTCATGCTTACATGCTTTGACATGGTCCTCAGACACGTCTTAGTACGTGCCTCCATATTTTTTGTGTTAACCCGGCGTACCTATAAGGTGACAAAATTGCTTTGTGACATTAGCAACTGGCCTTTGGGGTATACGGAAATCCGGTTGTTTTACTGTCATGTCGTTTTCCAAAACAACCCAATTTTAAATGTAACTGAACAAATTATTCTAAGAACTGATTTCTAAAAGTCCGTTTCAATTTATTTTTACTGAGTTGAATCTTTGCTACTTTAACATCTTAAAAACGCTGGTGAATACACAGATTACACAGAGACACTTCTTCTAAAAACAAGGTGTCATATTTTCCACCATAATGCCGTAAACGCGTGACATGCGGAACAAAACGTTTGATAACGCTTTCTAAATAATATGCCCTAAGAAAGTAAGCTTCCCAAACTTATGTGTGTAATACAAACATTGTTATAAATATAAATGTTTGTGTTTGTCTTCAACTTAAAAGCAATAAACACCGATTGTGTCTGTATACCGTTACTACAGAGAATCCACTAATCGTTGGCGTATCTGATGTCTTCTGCATTCGTGATGCCGTTTCTTTACCCATGAGATTTTGTTTCGGTGCGTTCTAGATAGCTATTGTTGGTAAATTGATATTTTAGGCCTTAGATGTATTTCAGTAGCTACTCTTTTATTTTTGGATGCCTCAGGAAGGTGAACAAAATCACGTCAACCGTGGTTGACGTTAAGAAGCCTACCGACTTCTGCCAACACAAGTACTTCTGACAGGAGACCATGGATGCAAATATTCTTAGGTTGAGCTCTTCAAGAGGTCACGCGGAAGAAACAGCAATCATAGTTTCTGAACTAACGGACTCGTAAATAAATAAAATGGATAAGAGTCCCTACATTTCATACCCTCGAAGGATAGCGGGACCAATTTACGGCTGGCAAACCGGACGATAAGTCAGTCGAAGCTTGCCGACGGGGCCGCTCTCGTAATCATCAACAAGTTTATTTAAATTGGTACCTACCGCAAATAAACGAGATGGACATATTCACGTTGCGTCCATACACTCAGCTTTAGACGACAAGGATTTATTGGCGTCATATTACCATTAAACTACGAACGCCGATGAGAACGTTTTGCTAATATATTCGTTTTTTGTCTGGAAACTTTTGCTAATGGGCAATCAATGCGTTGTATGGTACAGTAAAGAAACTGCGTTCCCAGAAGTAGGTAATGGGGCTGCAAGAAATAATAAATCCGCAGATTTCATTTGTTTCTCTCTACGAGGGATTTTTATTGCCAGGTGGTGTGAAATTGGAACCCAATGTCTTCGAAACAGTTGCACATCTTCTTCTTAAGAAAGAGGTTCGAGTCCTAAATTTTTTGACGGATGGTTTGAAATTTGAACCCAATATCTTCGAAACAGTTGCACATCTTCTTCTTCCCATGATAGAGGTTGGAGTCCAATATCCTCCTTTGATTTGGATAAAAAAAATCGGAGATCAAAAAATTAATACTGTAGGATCCCTAGCTTGCACTCAGTTTCTGCGGAAATAAAGTCACTATAATATTCTGGCGCACAGCCGCGGTCCTATTTTTGGAGAGCGTTCGATACAAACGATATTGGCACAGTTGGAGGTAGTATTGTCGTATATTATGTATTTTTATTACCGAGAGCTTCGGGACTTACCTAGAACAATTCTGTTAATACTTAATTCTGCTTCGCTTGACCTCTGGATAAAATGAGCACAATATGAATCTAAAGGCATAGGCAACGCCAGATATAGCAAGAAAGGGTGTATGTGAGAAAAGTGAATCAATCCTTAAATTAAATAAATTGATTTGATTTGAAGACACGCTGCACCGATCCCAAAAAATTAAGTAATACTCGTACACATACGGCATTATTACAAAACAAGGATTATCTCTAGAACCGGGTTTAAACCATCGAGTCATTCTTGAATTTTGAACTCTATTCCGACAAAGTTCGTTATTTTGGTTAATTAGTAGGTACTTTACTTACTAATTACTAAGACTCACACAAAGACGAGACTAAGTTGTCAATTTTGTATTAAGAACTTTACCGTGCTTTGAATAAAGTTTAAAATACAATAACGAGCTGGAAGGTTTGGGCTTGGACTAAAGTTAGAACTCATTTTGTAATAAGACGGATAGAGTTCTCTACTTTGAACCTTCCTTTGATATTCAGCGACTCCTTTAATTAAGTATAATTAAAATTCCAATAGCAGGTAAATTAAAAAAAATATATACTCTTAGTTATCACCCATAATCACCCTCGGATAACAAATAAAACAGCGAATAGCGTGAAAACAGATAATTTAATTTATCATCGTAAACAATGTTGTAGGTGACAAGCCATTGAATTATTTTAATTTTACGACTATGTAAACACTGCAGTATAAATTAAGGCAGGGTATGCACACTACTATTTAAATAATGAGTACTGCTTTTTGCAGTCTCAGTATCTTATAATAAAAATTGATAAGAGCTCAACACGGGCTCAAACCGGGCTCAACACTAGCTCAACACTAGCTCAATTATTTCCAGCTGACAGATGGACAGTCGGGTTATATCTATGTCTTTATCAAACGGTTTATATTTCTGCGTTGTGCAGATGATTGCTCACGCTTGGCACACTGACCACGAGGAAGTTTGAGATGACAAGCTGACGGCTCGCATCTAAACCGACATACGGTTACCCCCTTTCCAATGTTCAATGTCTTCCTATAATGACTTCCTGGTTTTGTTGATTTCAATATGACTTCCCTTCTTCTTTCTACTCTATGCATTTATATTTACATACTATATTTATTCACCAATCAATAAAGCAGACTCAGCCTATAATATTCCCAACGGCTGGGACTCAAGCATCTTCTCTGTGAGAGGGAGTGGATTCCACCACGCGGGCCCAGTGCGGGTTGGCGGATGTTATATGTCTTCGAATTTTTGGTTGTAGGACATGGCGGTTTCCTCACGATGTCTTCCTTCACCGTTTTGAGAGCAATGGTGATGAAATAATTTACACAAAGTACCTGCTTGGGTTCACATACGACCTACAACTCCAAAGTCGCGGCCGTTACCACTAGGCCACCACTGCTCCCCGCCAATAAAGACCAGTTACTAACTAATTAGTTAAGCAATTTAATAGTCCTGTGTACGTACATGTAAGTAAATGAATAAAACGGCGTCTCTACGACATCGCTAATTAATTATCTGACGCATTGTTCCTCACGAGACGCGGCCACTTGAAAGTCTACTTATAAGGCCAAAGCAATAAAATTAAGTAAATGATTCCATTTATTTCACACACGCTTTACACTCCAAGAAAGGACAAGATGGGATATTATGATTATTGATTACGCTGTTAGTATGACCGTCGAGCTAGCGGGCCCTGTGTTCAATCCTAGTTTGAAATGCCGCATGCCGCCTGACTGAACCCGGTCCGTAAAGTATGTTACTTAACGCATCCGTGAGTGGTTCCTCTTTATAACATTCATCTTAACCTGACACGCAAATTAAACAAAGCTTATAAAACTCCGTTATATCAGTCAAGGTATCACAGAACCCATAAAAGCGAATTCGGCTCAAAGGTCCTTATTCGAAGTAATACACTACATAATCGGCGAATGAACCGTTGTAAGTTGTAATCCACATGGTCTAGTTGTCCGATTTGGTCCCATACCTTTGTGCCAAAGAAAGTGAGACGAGCGTGGGACTATAGGACTATCGCAATAAAAGATCTGCGATATTGTACGATAGCACTGAGTTCGCCTCGTTTCCAATCGGTCTGAATCCGTAACGTGGAACCCTGCTTTAGGCGAACCGAAATTGGATAATTCTAGTTAGATCGAGATTATGGGGCTTATTTATAAACGTTGCTTAAATTTAAGTAATGGTTTGCGAGAATTTTTAACGTTTAAACATCTTTTATCGTTAAGCAACGTTTATAAATAAATCCCAAAGTCTAGACAAAATAGAATGTTATTAATAATTATTATGAATATTCAAGATAAACGTTTTTTGCCACCGTTAAAGTGCTATTAATATCTAGAGATGGTGATCTCTGACAATTATTATAATTGTTATGCGAAATGTAGTGAAAGCAAGGTTTGAATGGGAAGTGGTATATTGTTCGTTAGTTTTTCAGTCACTCGTTTCACTATTATAATAATGACACAAAAATGAACGTGAAAAGAAGTTTACCTTTACAAGTTTACCTTTACCGTGATTGTCGAAGTCGGTAAACAGCCGGTATGTTCTGTAAAAATCTCACCATGAAAACTTAGGTGAAGTGAGCTTGAGTGGAGCTGTCATTCCACCAGATGCTAGTGATTGAGATTATTGACAGCTCACTTCAAACTCACTTCACCTAAGTTTTCACGTTGAGATTTGTACTTAGTAGATCGGCAGAATGACACAACATTCATAAATGACGAATGGAAAGCGAAATTGATTTTCGGTACTTAACACAAAAGATAATGTTGATGTCCTATAATGAAAACTACTATTACGTGATGGCTATTGATCATCCAAGTGAAAGTAATTTGTTAGTCTCACCACGGAGTCAACCACACGAGAGTGATTAGGCAAGGTATTGCCAATGAGAGGTGAAAACCGCGATCTGAAGTGCGTCAATTACGCACTGTGCGTGCAAGGAAAAAGGATAAAATGGAGTTTGAATGCAGGCACTATAGAATGAATTCTTAGTTCGTATTTTCCGATCAATATAGAAAATTACTGGTTGGATTTTGATAAAGCTTTCACTAGATTGAGAAAGTTTTCCAAGAAAATTATTACTGTATCTAACTTACGTGTGGGAAGCTACTGGCAGGCTAGCTACTACTACCTATATACAAGCAAAAACCATAGTTTAAAAATAAAAGTATTACTTACATTCAAGGCAGGTAGAGTTGTCAACTCGCGCGTAGTACGGTTGACAAGCGCACACGCCTCTCTCGCATTGCGAGTTAGTGATGCCAGCACAGTCGCTTTTGGCCCGACAACGAGCGCCCAGGTAGGATGCTCTGTTATCTGCCTGCACTATCTAAAACAGAAATATATCTTTGAATTACTTATTCTCATACGTGGAAAGATGAAAAGGTCCATGATCCTAGTAACAGAAAAATATTCATATGCGCCATCTCAAAAAGCCGGTATCTAACTACTGTATACGTATCATGGCGGACTCTGGCTGTGGATCACTTTTCGACCTTTTTACCAATGGTGGTTTTTAATAAGGGTAACAAATGGTTAACCGCCTTTGTCCGCGGTTGTACCTACATCAGGCCCTAAGGTTTTTGGGTTTTATTTTTCTATTCTCTTTTTCGTCCAATATCACTAAAATAGGAAGACATCACAACTTCAATACATCCACTGCATAAAAGTAGTTTACACCTAGGCCACTAAAGTCATTCTTCCACTATAATGAAAAATTATATCCAGTCGTAAAAAGTTACGGCCTGTCGACGAACACGGCTTTTACAACTATTATATTTCCCTGCGAATTTGCTTTGCATTTGCATACTAAGGGAACGTACCCCTCGCTATGATTTACAATGATCGTAACAACACAAGCGTATTAATCACGACAGGCGTAAGTACGCAACGTTTCCAAGAATGCTCCTCACACACAACTTGCAAAGTATTTCGTGGTTTTGTGCTATTTTTTAATTTCACGCTGGATATTTTTACTTGTTACAAGGGCAACGTACTTGTGTAAACTTACACGTCGACCTTGGCAAAGAAACATTCTTCATAGCAGCACGTATGTGCTAAAGCGTGAAGAAACGAATGCGTTTTAGGAGCGGATTACGATTCGTTCCACTTCGTTCGTGTTTGTGTATTATGTCATTGTTGCAAATTGCTATGACATTCCTAGTTGTAACATTGTCTTCGCTTATATGAGGATGTCCGCTCCGCCTACGACGCTCATACATCACCCAAGATATATTTCTGACAAGGACTAATTACGTATCCCATTTACTAACTTTATAGGAGTTATTTTTGTTCTAGCTCTAGCTATTCTAGTTGTTACAAGGATCAACCAGTAGATGCTCAAAATGACATCACTGTTAAAAAACTCAATATGTCAGTAAGTACACGTTGCGATGTAATATCGACCGATATTAAAATTTTATGAAACGTTTCGAAATCATTGCATTACTTATTCAGGCTTCGGAACATGAAATTATACAGGAAGGAGGAAGGGTCGGTCCTACACTCCTACGTCAGTATTTAGATACCTAACATACTACATAATTCATGAGAAAAACGTTTTGTGAAGCTATCTCACAGGGATATGAAAAACGATTCACTTTGTACACAGATTAGGAATGTTTGATAGCAACAAATCACGTACGATTGCTTGAGGAGAGGTGCCTTCGTTTCCTGTTGACTGTTTGATAATTGTACGTATAGAGACTCCTTAGAAATAAAGTAATTATTTTCTTCTTTCTTTTCTAACGGACACATTGTATTCTCTATAGTGTAGTGATTAAGTGACCCAATTCCTATGCAGCCAAATTTAAGTTAACCAGTTTTTTGTTTAAGAAAGCATTGTTCGAATCTAAACGAGCTCACGCAAAAACGCGTCCGTTACCGTACGCCATCATGCGGATTGCGGTTGCTTCGATTGTATGTAATGTTAACAATTATCCTACGAAACTTATTTAGCCGTATGATTTGGTTTCACCGCGTCGCTGGCGCGTAAATGACCCGAGCACGAACCCAGCTCTCTCATCAATTTCCGAGTAAATCACTAACCACCCGTCAGTCTATACTTAGTTCAATATCCACAGTTCGTGCAAGTAGTGAGTTCATAATTTCGATTCTGCCATTATGAAGTAAACTCATTGTATTACGGAAGTCTAAATACGGTAATGATCTAGAAACTTACCTTTCTAATGCAAAAAAGTTATTGGTGTAAAGTAAATAACTCGTTTATCTGCGAATATATATAGCGACACTAACGAGTCGTCGAGTGTCACGATTAGAATCAGGTGAAAGATAACTTTCATTCCTTTGATGGCTGTAATGACGTTTGAATGGCATTTGATCACTCTTAACACTCCATTAATAATAATGACATTATAATAAAATGAATTTCTCTGTTATCCACTTATCTAATGCTATTAAACCCAGCAAAGTTTTCTCTAAAGTAAAAACGCAAGGCTGTTGTAGCGATCTGTATCGGTCTATTACCGTCGTTACCATGTCGTGTAACTGCATTCCGTGACATAACAGCGCATAATTAATTGTTTTAATTACCCACCCTTCTACTGAGATTTTTATCTGCAAACCAAATGAAATGTGAGTGTGTTTTAATGGAGTAAATCGACGTAATCACGGCAGTCATGAGAGCGTAACGCTATACTACGATTATAACTATGTGCTAGAAGGTGGCACTTACTCAGACCTCATGTTACGTAAACATGCTTAGTTTTTACGGCAATTAGCTGCAAATGACACTTTTGATGATGACGTTGAACTCGCTAAGAAGGTAACTGTATTACCTTGAGAAAGCCTGTAGGAAAGCAATTCACACATCAGGACATGACAAGAATATAGTGAGGAAGGCTGGTAATAAATATATAAGCTTTTACGGACCTTCACCGCAAATGTATTATGCAGTAGTAGCCGTATATGGGAATGGGTTACGTACGACGAATGAAGACGCGATTTGTCATTCCGATTTTATAGCCGTTACACTAACGTTACTGTACGTTTTCAGGGACAGATAAGACAAACACCTCAAAGAAATCCTGATTTAATCGCTACAGCTGCTTAAAGGGTGGCAGGGGGACATTGACGCGCAAACTGCTTAACCACGAATTCAGCACATTTTTCTAGACCCCGTAGCGTAAAAAATATTCGCTGGTTACAAAAAAAAAAAACTGCTATTTCATAGAAACGTGCAATACCTACGCGGTCAAAGGTAAGGAACAAGATTTTTTTTTCAGACTCATGTAGGTACTGACTGGTGACGGGTTGTGCATCGATGTCCCTGCCACTCTGCATATTATTTAAGAAAACTATATCACCACGAACAATTTATCAGATAAAACTATAGAATACGATATAGCGACTAAGTAGGTTATAAATTTGTGTTGATTATGACATAAATAACTGTAGGAAGTATTTATAGCAAACTAATTTTAACGACTTTCCGTCCATAAAATATCAATAAATTATGCGACATTTTTGGTATCAGCTCTACTAACGGTTAGGAATTTAGGATAGAAGCAGTTTTCTGATCAAGGATTTTTCTAAAGCAAAACTAGTAGGTACGAACTATGAAACATATAAACTTATCAACTTCCTCAATTTGCGCATTATTTCCTCTCTTCATGCAAAGGAGATTAAAAAATCCATAACATTTCTAATTTCCATGCGGATGGACATGTAGATTATTGCCAGTAAATATTATATTTTGTTCTGAAGCTAATGCGTTGGACAAGGATACAAGTCTTCCTTGATGACGACATAAAGTGGGGCCCTAATGAGAGGTCCATTGATGGGTTTCGTTTTTACTGCGACCAAGAATATTGTGTGGTCTACATCATTATTATGGGTAAGTAAACATTCTCCAAGCATATGTTCAGGCATTCCTATGTTTTTGAGTTAACAACGAAAGTGATGCTGATGGTATGTACTTCAGACATATTTGTGAACGTAATTTTGTAAGAGAATTCAACAAAGTCCTATTTGAAAGTGACAAGAATAATGTAGGCAGATAATGCATTGCTATTTGCATTTGTTAATTGGTAAGGCTGTTATTGTTTATGCAAATATCGTTTGTGTTGCTGTGCACGGTTGGATATTAAATATTTTTTTTAGTTAGGTAATCGCCTAAGTGTCATATAGGTACTGCGTTTCTTTTTCTTCCCTATTCCGTTATTTGTTTTATCTTGCGATAGTTCTCTCTTGTCTTGTTAAGTTTCAAACATTCTCCAGCTCATACATCACATGATACTGTCTTAGCCTGGATAGACTGTCTAGACCTGACTTTATCAATGGCAGTTTATCCGTGTTAAGACTTATGCTTATCTTTACATGTTTAGATATTTGTTTTAACTCATACAGCATACCTACTCATTTCTGATCATGGCATTTCTTTTACTGGTTCTATAAGTCACTTAGAGAAAAGACTCATAAACGGCGAACCGGTTTACTATTGTGATATTTGCCTTTAATTATTATGGAAATTTTTGAATCACAATGCAACACTCTGAGCCCTTACAGCAGTTATTTCAACACTGAAATTATTTTTCTCTTTCAAATTTTAGAAGGTATTTTCCAAGGCGATCGACTCTGGGTATGATAAACAAAAATATTACATTATGCAGGAGATGCTTTTACAATATATTAATTAGATAACTACAGAGCAGTGTGCATACTTGAGTCGAAGTATCTCGTAGATACATCTCTTTAAGTCGATGGTGAGTGCGAATATTACTGAAGAGCAAAACAACGTGTGTTTTACGACGTGGTATAACAATACGAAAGGCAGCACTCGGCCAGTGTGAACAATAGACAGGTAGAGTGCCAACCGCACGAGAATATTGCACTTGCGGTCACCTCGGTTATCCAGCAACTTACGCACAAAAAATAATAAAAAGATAACTACGTGAATTCCACAAAAAGTTGAAGGGAATGCTCACGCCGATTACTCCTGGCTACAGGAGAAAGAATTTGTCTGGTTTGAAGACAGTCAGCGCCGCGAAACCACTGGAGAAAGATTCTTAATCAAGTTGCACAAAATAGACTTAATTTATTATATTCTCAAATACTCATTTAAATTATTTATAAACAGGTGTCAAAATATGTCGTGGTCATCAAAATTTGTAGCAGAATTAATTTAGCCATTGACATAATTTATAATTTGGTAGAGCAAACAATTTGCATATTTGAGAGATTTAAAAGAAATATATGGTCACAGAAATCTAGCTATCCATAACTGTGCTACAGGTCCTGTCAAATTGATTTAAACAGGATACTACAAAAGTGTCATTAATATTCGCCACTAGTAGTAATATGTAGTAAGCAAAACAGTTAAATAACTGTATTAGAACGACAAAATTGGATTATAAGAAAATTATGTTAATGCAAATAACGAGTTTCATTGCGGAAATCTCCAAAGGAATTGATATTCTGTCACGCGAGGCATAAGATATGTGCAGTATGAGCGATGTACTGCTTGCCAATCACGGCTCATTCTTAGCTCGCTGTTGTATTCCAAGACAGTAGAGACGTATACCGATTACCGAGTAGTTCCTAACAATCCTAACGACCTAAGAAATGACGATTGTTTAAACTTCAATTCCTCTTAGCCAATCAATGTACCGGAAGGGAACGTGCGAGGCGTAAGCATTTGAAGAAAGAAACAAACTTATGCACACTCGCTGTGATTAAGTGAAGTTGAACACGCTCCACATGAATTTCTTAACAAGGGGGGAAAATCAAAATTACTTTTTCTTCGTTCTAAAATTGTAATGTGCCCTCGTAAAACGTAAAGTTCCCTTTGTCACGAAAAATGTTTGGGTGTAAGTTTCGTTTAATAGGAACCCATAAACGAAGTTCGAAAACAACATAATAATAGAGCTTAGAAAGACGCCGAAATGTAACGTATACCTAGCTAAGCTTCCTGGGTAACATGTATACAAAATTAACCCTTCAGCATTTTATGTGCTCGTAAATCAACAGCCAATAATTGCTGCAAGGAAGTTTAGAGCCGGACTGACTGGATAATTTACTGCAAAATATTTCCTATATATTGCGAGTTGTTCAAAATTTGATCCCGGATGCGTAAAGGTGAGGTTGGTGTGAGCGGTCTCTTTTGAGCAGCATCGGTGACACCAGTTGAGCGCGCCGACATGCGCTTGCGCGCGCGCAACAGCTCCTACTTCCCATGCGCGAGTGAACTTGCGCGACGTGTAGTGGTCGATGACCGGGCACGCGCGCCCTCGCGCTACGATCCAAGTCAATGGGCACAGCATCTATGACGTCTCTTTATAATGCACTGATATCGAATCTATCTTTATATATAAAGTAAGTAATCTATTGTTCAATGTTCATGCCCAGTAAAATTGCCGTCTGTATAATCATGATCATAATACTAATCTTGTGGAACCTTATCATTGATAGGAAGTAAGTGCAGATTAGAATCACGTATTGCTTCATCATTTTGTAGTATCTTATTAACCGCCCACGTCATAATATTGTTTGTTTCACGATTTGACTTTTTCATAATCTAGGTATATGAAATGTTACGTGTGATATATAAAACTGTTAGGTTGGTACTATTAGTGTATAATATTGTGTGGCTCATAATATTGATTCTCTTTCATATCTACCTACATAATTTTTATCAAGAAGGCGTGTGTTATAAGCTGTCTCTATCAGAAGGCCAATTCTCGTAAATAAAAACGTTCAAAATCTAGTCGCAATCTCATCTCTGCGACAATCAATATCAAAAACTTGACATAACTGTAGGTAAATTTGAGGTATTTTTTTACAGATTGAGACTGAGACCAGACTGTTAACATTCTTAAAATTACGAGAATTGCCCCTCAGTTCATTACAATTTTTGGATGATCTTCGATCAATAGGGTTGGGTAACTATTGGACATGAAAGTTTCTATGTCAAAGTTGAACCGTTAAGTAGTGCGATTCACGCGCGGATGGCTTCACGACTTTGCCAAACTCAACAATGGAAATTGTATCACAGATATTATATAGATACCCTATTAATACTTTTTATCTACGAAACGAGCTCCAACTTTTATAGTTAATAGATATTGAAATGCGTACAAAAAGTCGTCAAATTCCATTTTTTTGTTGATTTATATTACTTACAGCCATTATCTTCGGCAGATTGTTGTCTTTTATGCTTTGATCGATCTTGTTTACGTATTTTGAATTTATGAGATTTGTAATCTGTTAAATACTTTCTCTGGTTAACAAAACTTTAAACACGCTGGAGAACAAAAAAAAAACCATTGGAAGATTCTTCAAAAGCAGTTTGAATGAACGACAACTTAACGATTACTGATTTATGAACATTATTGACTGTTTAAGTCAAGTTCTGAAAAGTGAAAAGTGGTTGCATCTGTCCAGTCAGGCTAATCCAGTAATTGTTTATTTGTGTTTATTGGAACGCTGCCAACATTTGCAGATTTCTCCCGACCTATCAATTCACCTCTGTTTCACTAGGATTTACTTCCAACAGCGAAGCTATTTTAACTTTCCCCATAATGCTTAGTTGGAAACTATTACCAAAATATGCGTACAGTTGCATGTTAAGCTAATGGTTATCATTATTATTTATCGTAAGTAATTAATATGTTACAAAGACTTTCTCCTTCAAATTAAAGCTAAAAACTTAATAATTCCTGATGCAGCAATAAAACTTTTATAAATAAGAGATGACGAAGTTCGAAATAGAATGAAGATGACTTTATTGGTTTGCAATATTGGCATTTCCCCGGGGGGCGCACCCTCCCGGGCTCCGTCTAGACTACTGAGTGGAATCAACTTATTTTAAACATCAGCAAATAGAACGAGCTCTTGTAAGCAAGTTTTCTTCAATAGCATGGAAATCTTGTTAGCTTTCACCGTCCTCCAGGGTGAAAACAATATCTAAAGAGGGAAACTTGCGAAAAATAAACCATAAAGTAATGCGCGACTAATGGGCTGTAAAACTATTGACGAAGTAAACAAAGTAAGATCGGTTACGGCCAGGTATAGAGAATTCAATATGCGAGTAATCGTTGGAGTAATCTGTATAATTGATCGTGTCAATACCGAGTAGAAGTCGATGGGGCGTGTAATATGTAACAAGATGCTGGCCACTCGGCCAGTTTTTCATACATGCCTCGCGTGCTCTGCACTGGAGCAGGTCATATTTTGGATTCGTAATTGTTGTGAACTTTAGATTTAGATCAGTAACAGTACCAAAAACCAATGAAAAAAAATATTCGTGCAATTAGCTCACCCGGAAGATTTTAATGACTTCTATTAAATATAAAAAACAACTTGTAAGAGTATGTATCACGCCAATTGTACAAAATACAAATGCAATAATTAACTTGTCAGCAACAATACTCAGTTAGAGAAATCACGATACATGGTCGTTACTTTTTTAATTACTCGAGAACACATACAAATTATTATTTGACGAGAAAGTGCAATGTAATTGTACAATTTAATTCGAAGTGACGCCGTCCGTGAGTGGAGATAGAAACATTTTAATAGCGTTGGCTCTCACCCCTATAGATTGCGGTTGAAAACCTAATCTTCTATCCTCGGTCCGTGCGCCGATCTGATGCGAGTCTATAATTGGGTATTAGCGTTAATACCTCTATATTACGAACCTCCTGCATTTTATACAATATTCTGGAGTATCTTGATAATAAATCGCTTAGTTTATTCATAGGACATAAACTTAGTAATTAATGTGCGTACAATATATTTGTGTGAATGCGTATACAAACTGTTTAGCTTCGCGTAGGTATGTGTGAGCCAGCTGAGGAATCAGGTTCGTAATGGTGTTCGTAGGTGATGAACTAGCAACCTGTACTACCGCTACTTGAACTATTGTGGGAGAGTATACCTACTTGGTAGGGCGAATAAAATGAAAATGATCTGGCTATCACAAAACTACTTAGTGATGCGAGTGAAAAAGCTCTTATGTACATTGTATGTTGTACATACTATCTTGAAATACATAAGCACGAGGATTTGAACTTGACTTAATCAAAATATTAACGAGGACGAAACTAGTTTCAATTAATTTGCGAGTGGACCGTGTAGGGTAGGGTGTATCAATTGTTGTATACGGCCGCGTGCCCAGCACCGGATTACAAATATTATAGAAGCGCCGTAATTCGGACAGTGATTTATAGAGCGGGGGTGTGCCACCCTCCGAGGGGCAGCGGCCACCGCGATCGCAAACAACATTGATTTCTGGAAACGAGACAAGTTTGAGTTGTGTCAGCGAAGTTTATGTAACATGAAACCACCGAATCTTTTCCTTGCCATCTCTGATTCTGGATTTCCCAGATGTACTGCGCCAACTCCAACAAACTTGTTCCAGTTTGGAAGTCATAAATGTGTGTTATTCATCTGATTTTCCACCTACATACCTACAAACATGTTACACTTTCAAAGTCACCGTATAAAGTATACAACACGGAGAGGCCTATACATTACACGTCCACTTGTTTTATGGTTTTCGCGATAAGAACTGGTCAAAAGTATTTCTTTAATAGCAAGTACAAATGTCAGTGGTATTTTTCTTTGAAGTCTCGAGAGAGTGCGAGTTCTGTTCATCCATAACAATAACGGTTGAGAGCCGCAGTGCGCCTGAGCAAGCGCTAATTTTTTGCGTTGTTCTTTGTTAGAAGTAACTGTGTTACTTAATTACAATTATCCTGATAAGAGTTATTAGTGATGGAGGTAAGTGGGTCGTGTATCATGTGTCAGTGGTTGTTGCCCGTGGTTGTGGCCGACGTCCGCGACAACTTTTTGTGCGTCTGCACTGACAGCGCCTGTCATCGGTGTAATGGTTACTTAATTGAATTAAACACTCATGTCACAAAAAAAAGTAATAGATGTATGGATAAATATTTTAAGTGCAGTTTTTTTACTATTTACAGTTAATTAATGAGCTAGTTTTTCGGAGGAAGTTAATCGATTTTTAGAGTTCCGTGCATGTTAGGCATTCAATTACTCACGGTTTGTACGACTGGTTTATCAGAAGTCTATTCTACTTTTGATATAACAGGCGTAACGTAATTAAATTAAATTCGCAATCAAAACATTTAAGTCGGTTTGTTTATTGGATTGTTCGCTCAGAATGTTCTATAAATAACGGAATTTTAGCCTGGTTCTAATTTTTTAACCGAATATCAAGAGTGCGGAACCTTTCAACGCCTTCGTTAGTTTTTTTTTTTTTTTAGAAATACACCGGTTATTGGTACTAATGTAATTAAGAATCTAAGGAAATATTGCCGATCATCGTCCAAATAAAACAATTGAATGTGGTTTCCCAAACAAACTTCTGATGTTGACAAGACAATAGATAAATGGGTGGAGGATTCCAACTTACAATTTGAATAATCTTTTGAACAAACACTGTAATTGGGCAAATACCCACATTTGTCTATGAAAAACTTTTTGCTACGAAGGCTGAGTCGTAGAGGCCATAGCAAATAACTATCTACTTAGATCAATTTTCCCAAATTATATCTGAGACTTAAAATATACCTAATGTGCGCTTTTATAATTTCTAAGGTGACGAGGTAAGGTGATATTATCGTGGACGTCCATGTCCATAAAATGTATGGAAATACGTTATATATAAAATTATCGTGGACGGAAAGGGGTATGGAGATTTTTATATGGCATACCTCTGGCGCTCCATTTTATAAATGGCGGCTATGCATGAGACCTGTATAAATCGATAGCTGACATCAATGCAAACAGAAAACTAGACCAAACCCCATAAAGTGTCACTTTTCTGAGATATTAACTTCAAAGTTGATGATTGAGTCACGTGATCAAGTTTGGACGTTAATATCACGGAAACGTGACACTACGAGATTTGGTCTTATTATGTTTTTTGTTTGCATTCTATTCCACGGATCTTCAAAGTGTCACCATTATATTTCCTTACATTTTACTTCCCTGTATTATCGTGATACGGTGGTCGTCCACGATAATGTTATCTTGTTAGAAATTGTAAAAACGCCAAATAGATAGTTAAAATAGTTAACTGTTTTTTTTAGCCGTTAATATCCCACAGCTGGGCAAAGGCCTCCCTACTCTCTTCCACCTATCTCTGTCCAGAGCTGCCAAGGACCAATCATTATCAAAGGAGTCCAGCTCATTCCGCCATCTCCGTCTGTTAACCGTAGTGTAGGTTTATTGTAGTAATTATTGTAGTTAAGGTACTTTAGCATACCTCTTTTATCTGTTCTGTGATCATAATACAAGTAATGTGTTTCTAAGTAACACACTTGTACATACTAAAGACCTGATGGACTTTCCAAAGCTAGTATAAGTGCATGCCTAGGGGCATTATACTGCACTTATATGGATCGATAGGGCGCAGGTTATAGGCACTGCGACCTGACCATTGACGGCAGTAAGCAACACGCAACGGTACCGATGACCAGAGGCCCTATTCATGCATATGCTTATGTACATTTATTGCGTAGGATTCCATGTGTTGTATGGGCAAAGTTTGCTTTATTGGGATCCATCATTATAATTTTTTTGGACTTATTTACATAAATGGATGTTTTGTTTATCTCTCGTGGAATAAAATTGACATCTGACAGTTCTAGTATGAAAAACTGTCAAAAATTCAAAATTTATTCTCAGTATACGACTTATTAAAGGTATGTATAAAAGTTTGGTGGAATGCGACCTTAGTTACTTTAATTTTTGAATCCTATAAATATTATCTAACACCTTTGTCTACACTGCTTTGCACGCGATTATTTTCTGTCCATCTACTTAATAAAAATCTTAAACTCGTTGATTCATTCACTGACAGTCAACACACAGCCTAAACCGCTTCGCCTAGAAGCATGAAATTTTGCTCAAGCCTTCTTTATGTAGCAAAAGAGAGCAATAACAATGAATTTTTGAAAATTGACCTCCGAAAAGAGCCCCTTTAAAGTTCCTCTGGAAAATCACATCTGTATAGGTATACATTCTTCTTCTATTGCAAGATTGGTGCAATTTTATTGATACCTGTAACACCTCAAGAGTGCGGTTACAAGAATGAGAAGCTACTGATGTTCGATACGGTAAATAATTACTCAAACGAATAAGCAGAACCTATATAGACCGCAAAATAATTATTTATATTTGTATCGCATATACACAGAGAAGACTAGTCCTTCGACTTTACAGCTTAACCGCACTCCTAGGCTGTTGCATTCTATACGTGATAATAACAATTCCATTAGCAAATATACCCTTGGGCTGGAATTATGAAGGATTTGCCTACCTATTAGGTAAAATGCTTGGGGTCACAATTAGTGTTAATTGTTTTACCGTAGGAGTCTCTAACCTCTACGTCATGTAGGTGTATATTATGTTAGATGATGGTTTATTGATGCACTTAAAGTTTATTAGGTATCTCTTAAAAAATAGTCATGCTGTTGAAGGTTACACTGGGCCTTTTTGGTACAGCCGTGAGGCACACTTTCCTGCTATTTTCTTACATCGGTCTTTATCCTTTCTATTTGTATCTGGTGTATTTTAGTCTGTGCTAATTAAATGTATTTTCTTTCTTTCTTTCTTTATACTTAAATTAAAAAGGTTTCCTAAGAGCTATTTTTTATAACCGTCAAACAGTACATAGATATAACAAGGCTTTCTGGAAGGTCAAAAGAAGAGGTGAGTATCTAGGTAGGACGAAATGAAACGCGTATTTATAGAATAACTTGCATAATTATTTAAATAGCACTGACAGCTCACCGATCCGACTCTCCCAGAAATGTAAGTAAATCAGTCTCTCCTATTTTCTAATAGTTTTAATACGAAATAGTGTTTGTCTCACAAATACTTATAAAATATGAGTTTTAGCTGAAAACTGGAAATTTATAGTTTTTATGTGTTGTGTGTACAACCAAACAGGCTAAGATCTCTACAGTACTTGGCTAGGTAGTACGAGAACCTTAGTATTTAACACATAGCGTCAAATTAGGTAAGAAGACTTTAGCTATGCGATAGATAGGTACTTGGCCTTCACCCGTACATGTTTTTATTTGGTCGCCGTAACTACCTACTAGGTTTCATATTACACAAATGTTTGTAGGTACATTGTTACCTATCTATTTGCACTATTTAGGTAAATAAAAGTGAGTCTTAAATGCATTTATTTTACTGTTTACTTTCTTGTATTGATCAAGCAATTATCGAATGGCTTTTTGTGTCCCCATGCATTTTCACTAGTAGAAAATTGAGAAACGGAATAGGTATTTGTATTATCGAATTACATGGGATTATATTTTCATAATGACCTATTAGTTATTTTGAGAATACCTAATGCATTTTGTTCTTGTTCAATTGTTTCTATGACTCTATTAATTGTTCCTATATAGTTTTTAGATACGTATAGTCAGCAAGGACTGGAATACCAAGTGTCGGTCGTCCAGCGGCTAGATGGGCGGACGAAGTCGTTACCATCGCGGTTCGAACCTGGATGAGGCTGGCACAAGCCTATGCCCAGCAGCGAGCGAAGTCGGACTGTAGATGATGACAGTCAGCAAAAAGAAGTCAATTACCTAAGGCAGAAGGCTGTTACTATTACAATACAGGGCTTTTCATTGGCCTAGTCCCGCATTTAGATATGCAATTCAACGGTCAGGTCACCCCTTCTTTTTGCCTTCCAGTATGCCATGTTATACCTTCTGTTTGACTGCTATATTATGTAGAGACGCCAGCACATCAAGCTACCCGAAACTGTCGAATTTTCCCAATCCACTTTGAACCTTATGCTTTAACGATAAAGTTGAAAATCTACTAAATAAATTTGACAGATTGTAGTAGCTTGATGTGCTGGCGTCTGTACTTAAATTAAAAATAGCTCAACCTAGACCTATTTTTAATTTAAAACAGACCAGATTTGAACCAGTCTTACCAAGGGGTATCGTGTTTACCAGTGACAGTCGCTCCATGTAAAATACTGATAGCCAGTTGCATCCGGTTAGACTTGAAGCCGACCTCAACATAGTTAGGAAAAGAATTTAAAACTATCTAATTGCGTGACTAGGGCAGTTTTGTACCATGTCCACATTGTTTTATCTCTAATGACGTGACAAGCAATTTAATGGGCACCTTAAGCTATAAACTGCTTTAGTGTTTTCAGCTCACAGCTATTTACCGTTTAAACTGAGTAGGTAGGTATCGTTAGGCCAAGCCTATCCCATTGTCAAAGCTAACAATGTAACTTTAACATCTACTAATAATAAAGCTGAAGTTTGTTTGAACGCGCTAATCTCGAGAAATACCAGTCGTATTTGAAAAATTCGGTTTGCTGTCGGTAGCCCAATTCTTGAGGAAGGCTATAGGCTACTTAATATCACGCTAGGACACTTAGGAGCCGAGCAAAAACAAAAACGAAAAGTCTGAAAGAGCGCTAAGCGAAAATGAAGTATTAACGCGGACAGGCGATGCGTTGCCACGGGGTGGGTCGGGGGAATAAGAAATTTCACGCGGATGAAGTCGCGAGCAGAAGCTAGTGTATTATAAAAATGCTAAAATGTATTTGTAGGTACACAAGAACAATATCCTATTCTTGAAAGTGGCTATAAAGTTGAAGCATGCTATAAATTGCCTGTAAAGGTATGTTCACGCTGAAGATTCATTTTTGCCTTAACTTACAATAAAAGGAGAAGAATCAATGTTTGATTTTAACTCTTTAGTAGATATTCGAGATTTCTCTTTAGTAGGTAGGCATTGCATGCCATTCAACAGTTTTTATTCTCATTTTTCATCAAGTTAGATGTGCTAAGGTAGCCCGGGACATACAATATTTTTTTAGCGTCACGTTTAGGGATTCACGGCCGTAACAAATATGACTTTACACAGCAATACAACCCTCTAAGTTAAAAAAAATTAAGAAGTTTTGAATGCCCTTACCATTTTTTTAATGTTAATGGTATATCTGGCGTTGCATCTAAAACAGCGTTTAATTTTTGGCAATTAAGTACCTACTCTTCTAATTCGTTCATAATAATTAATAACAAAGTAGGTAGGTACTTGCTAACCAATAAAAAACTAAAGTCATCATCTGCCTAGCCTTTTCCCATCCGGGTCGGCTTCCAGTCTAGCCGGATGCAGCTGAACACCATTATTTTACATGGAGTCACTGCCTATCTGACCTCCACAATCCAGATACTGAGTAGGTAATACGATACCCCTTAATAAGACTGGTTGTCAGACTTTCGGGCTTCTGACGACCTGTAACGACTGTCAAAGATACACGAATGACCAGCGGCTTAACGTGCTTGTAAAAAACAAAAGTAAAAAGTCTAATCTACTCTCTAAACACGAGATAAACTGTTCTACATGAGCTTCAATAACGTTAATATTACTCGACAGGACGGATTAGTATACTGTTACAAGATAGAATCTACACCAGTTTAAATTATTAACATGACGAAGAGACATGAGTTCATTCAGAAATATACAGCAGCGAGTACACTAATATCAACTCTGACAAAACCGTGGGGGGTTATGTCTGAGTTGATATTGGCGTAGTCTATTTACAGTCTACCTAATTATGTCGTCCTGTTTGATTAAATAGGAACTCACTTTAGCCCAGGTAGTTTTCCTGTAATGTTGGACAAGCCATGTCAAGCAAGCCTAGAGTATCTCTCTTGTCTTGTCCTTCGCTCTGACTCAAACTATCGTGAGTAAAGTCAGGGATATTAATTGTTAAGCGATGTTTTCCAACTTATGTAAATTGTCCGTATAATCAAGTTACAACTGGGGGGTAATTAAGGTATTATTAAGAACGGTCGAATGCAATCTGTCAAAAATACCTCTAATTTAGATACATTTTCGACAAGTTTTTGACATTGATTGCCGCTGGGATGAGATTACGATTAGATTTTGAACGTTTTTATTTACGGGAATTGGGCTTCAGGTATTCGGCCGCATCTGGTTAGACTGGAAGCCAACCCCAATATGGTTGGGAAAAGGCTAGGCAGATGATGACGATGAATCAAGTCACCACTGTCATTCTTAAACAGTTGTATTACACGTCAAATTAAGGTAGGGTTTAAATCAGCTGAACAATTAATTTCCCTGACTACAAAGGGAAATTCAACTCTGCTGAAGCCGAAAAAGTAAACGGCCAATGGTCTACTAATCAATCGCAACATTGCAAAGTCAGGACCAAGCCCAAGGTTTACGGTAGATGATACGAATATCAGTAAATATCTTATAAACGATAGGAAGATAAAAAGTTCAACCTAGGAAAAATTCAGCATAATTCCAGTTGGTCGTTGGACATTGGACATTAGACACTGGACGAACTCGGTAAGATAAGGAATTTCAATAATTTGCAGCATCGATGAAAAGCAAGCTGAAAGCTCTCGGGGTTATGGATCCGGATCTGTGCTGGACGGAGCGTAGACTTCATCAGTCGAGACCTTTCAAGCTTGATATTGATGTTCAATGTGCCTCTTACCATGCGGTGATCGCTCCCGGTTTTCAGCGTATTGATCACTGAGACATCATTGAATATTTGCTTCTTGGTTGACATGATGAAGTCAATCTCATTTTTAGTTGCACCATCGGGGCTCTGCCAGGTCCACTTCCTGTGCTCACGCTTTCTGAAGAAGGAGTTCATCATATAGAGGCCCTCCTTCTCCATAAAACAAGGTTACCGACGTAGCCCGAAGAATTGCTAAACTTAAGTGGCAGTGGGCAGGGCACATTGCTCGCAGAACGGATGGCCGATGGGGCCGAAAAGTTCTGGAGTGGCGACCGCGAACCGGAAGACGTTGCGTTGGAAGGCCTCCCACTAGGTGGACCGATGACCTGGTGAAGGTTGCGGGAATCCGCTGGATGCGAGTCGCACGGGACCGGTCAATGTGGCGACACTTGGGGGAGGCCTATGTCCAGCAGTGGACGTCTATCGGCTGAAATGATGATGATGATGATGATGAAAAAGTTTTTTTCAATTATGACTATGACGCAGATACTTATTTGCTTATTATTTTATTTATTTATTAAAACTTTTCGCACAAAAAGGTACAAAGGCGGACATAATGCCTTAGGCATTCTCTACCAGTCAACCATGGGTGGTGAAGAGATTAGATGGCAGGTGCTTTGGTTGAGAAGGACAATGATAAAGAAAAAACTTAAAACTAGGTACACAAATACATAAATAGGTTAGATACATATACATACTATTACTATAATACATATTTATAATATATATATATATATATATATATATATATATATACAAAATCAAGGGAGAGAGATGTTGAGATGACTCTACGCTATTTGTTTTGAAAATAACTCTGCAATTTTCGCTTAAATGCATACCGACTGGTGGCCGTCCTGATATCAAGAGGAAGCGCATTCCAAAGAAGAATGCACTGAATATGAAAAGAAGAATGAACAAAGTCAGACGTATGAGAAGGACAGAGTAAGAGAAGATTATTAGAAGAACGCAGATTCTTAGCGTGTGAAGAGCATAGATATTGGAAGTGAGATACGAGATAAGAAGGAGGAGTGGGAGAGTTGAGAAGGGAGAAAAGTGTAGTCAAAGCGTGCAAACTTCTTCTTTGGCGAATGGACATCCATTTGAGCTCAGACATAGCTCGACAGATGGTCATATTTCCTGAGGTTGAATATGAACCGGATACCATTGTTGAGCTTTTTCATCATTTATGTACACATATATACACAGACAAGGAAAAAAAAAGAACACAAAAATAGGTAGATACAAAGGTGATGCTTGTAACACCTCCTCATATTTATACGAGAACGATAAATAATAATCAAGTCAATTAATTTTATTGGCCGTATTATTAAGTGATTTCTATAAAAGCAGCGGCCATCAAAATCTTAATTTACCAAATTGGAATAGATTTAAAAACAGGTTCATTGTACGCGAAAAGGTTAGCAGAGATTAGTATCTATTAATAAGATTAACTTATAAGTAAGACGATTCAGAGAAATCCTATTTATACGCATAAAGGATTGAATGATTGAACAGAATACAACGATAGATTGCATTATTCATCGTCGCTGGGCTCAAATCGGCTGCATTTAGAATTGAAATCATTGAATATTAAGGTACATGTACACGTAGCTTGCCACTACTTGCGGTTCCGTCATTATCTAATCAGTAGGCATTATTAGTGTTCCATATGTATGTACCTTTATGTAAATGTAGTAAATATTGCATAAAGTAATTTTAATTATTACTTGAATGCTGTAGGTAGGTAGGTACTTTAAACTTCAGGTGCAATAGAGCCTTTACTTTGCAACAATGAAAACAACTTATTTGAGGGTAGGTAGAGGCAGGTAGCAAAAAGCCTGAAGTGATAATCAACTGACCGAGCAAAAAAAGTTTATTATCACTTCAGGCTTTTTAATTTTAATTCAATACATCAATTTCCGTGTTCAAATTCAAACAAATTTAAAAAAAAATGACAGTTGTGATTAGAATATACCGGCAATTTATGTTGGTAGTCAATTTGCTTAAGAATTAATTTCCCTGGCTTTCCCCATCTTAAATCTGTATAGGAATAATGAAAAAAGGACAATTGAACAAAAATAACAGTGACTAATGCATAAATATTCTCAAAATATAAGGTCAACATCGAAATCTTATCCCATGAAATTCGATAGCACAAATACCTATTTCGTTTCTCAATTTTCTACTACAGAAAACGCATGAGAACATGAAAAAGCCATTTGATAATTGCTTGATCAATACAAGAAAGTAAACAGTAAAATAAATGCATGTAAGACTCACTTTTATTTACCTACATAGTGCAAATAGACACCTAGGTACCAATGTGCAAACGTTTGTGTACTATGAAATCGAGTAAGTGCCTACGACGAATAAATAAAAACATCTACGGGTGATGGCCAAGTATTCCTCGCATATCTAAAGCCATCTAACCGACTCTGACGCTATCTGTATAGTTATCGAAAATTGGCTAAGGTTCGGAAAAAACCAATTTAAATCATTGGTAAAAAAAACATTCTATTATGCAACTATAATTGGTTTAGGTCGTTGACTCGAAGACGCGGCAATACACATATGACATGATACCTATGGATATATTCCTTTAAATTTTTTTTTCGCAAACACTTTCTCACTAGCTTTTTGTGCGGGAGCACGAGGTGGTTTAAATTGCTTAACTAATGTGTTTTGTTACGCATGAGTAGTGGACAAGAGATGAAAAAAAGAATCTAATTAATTAAAAAAATGTAGAACATGAAGGCACGTTCCCATTCATTGAATAACAACAGGCGAGTGATTTAATCGCTTGATAAACACTAACAACAAGGAAAGGCTGTCTTTACATATGATATGACTACTTTTTTCATGATTTATGTTCCTAACTTGCTGTTGTGAATGTAATTAACTCACGGATGCTATGAATTATGCAAATAAACAAATCCAATCAACATTTTTATTGTTTCCATTTACTAAAAACCAAATTAGTGTGAAACTAGGAATTCCAGTGCAAATGAAACAACTAGGGAGCAATAAAGTTTATGATCCTCCTTATGTTTATGTTTCGGCTGAGGTTTCATTGCATCGACAAGGAGAGTCGCAATAAAAACAGTGCCCGGTAATTGACTACCCTCCGCTCCCGGCGTTCCCTAATTGCATAGCCGGAGACGATTCCCACGCGCACCAATGAAGATCAGACACCGAACGTGGATACGACCGTCGTTATGTAACTTTAATCAAAATTCTATGAAACGCAGCAGGGGGACCCGCTATTAATACTTAAGTAGGTACAATACGTAACAATAGCCTCTTAGTAAATTAATACCTTTGTTGACAACGAAACGCGGCGCTTGCATCAGGGGCATTCAGGGGTCGATTTAACTCAACTGACGCTAGAATCTCGTAAATCGTTTGAACGCGTGGCTGCCTAGCTTACACGGGCTTAAAGTAACGATTTGTAATGTGTATGGAAACTTAAAGTAAGTCTGTCATCATCATCAGTTCGACCTAATTCCGCTCACTGTTAGGCAGGCCCCTAATGCCACGCTTCATGGTCCTTCGTAATGTGTCTAACAGTACTCCTACATATGTTTATAACTAAGTATAAAATGACTAATCCCCTACAGTAATGCAAAAAGGAAAGGTAATTTTAGCAGTTAGCACCGTAGAAAGAAACTACATATCTCGTTCAGTAATTTAATGAAGTTGTAATATACGCGTCGCGTCGTTGAGATTTAAAAAAGTAAATGAAAAAAAAAACACCTTACGCAAAGACCATACACTGATCCCACATCCACAACATGCATAATATAGCCAGAGACAATAAAATTAATAGTTCGCAACTTCAGCAAGAAGCCATAAAATGGATCTAAATTAGCCCGGATGATATAAAAAACACGGTGAAAGACCACAGGCACTCCTGTGGTCAAGGGCCAAGTAGGTACATCAGCCGAACGCCAGGGCTAGATCGTATGTTAATAAAATTTATTTTGCTTTGACAAAATGAGATGTATAGTAAGAGGATATACGTATTCTCGACATCTTTTAAGAACTGGAGTAGCTACTAGCTACAAATATAGGAGCTTCATCTTCATGCAAGCAAAGCACTATAGTCACCTGAGATAGTAAGAAGGTGTGAACATGTTTTGCGACGTCCGTCTTAGTGGATCCGTCGGAAATGGTTTGCTTTAGCTGTACTTGGGCTGAGACACCGCGGGAGGTCCAAGAAGTGTTTACAGGATGTTGTTAATGCCGACAAAAGCGAACTAAGTTGAAGATTCACGTAATTTGGTGAAGAGAGCTCTTCTCCCTTCACCAAATTACGTAAATCTTTTTTTTGTGCTAGTGCTAAGAAAGTTAGGAGCAAATAATTTCAGTGCTGTAGATGCACAACAGCAGATGAAAACAGACATTTTATAAATAGCCCAGACAAAAACGCTAGAAAAGAGCAAATATCAATGATCTCATCGTTTAAGATTCTCTTTTTTCTAAAGGACAACAACTAAATCTTGGAAGAAGTAGTATATGTAGAGTGGTGTTGAATCACAGAAGGACAAAAGTTTTTTTCATACAGCATAAGTTTCTTTGGTGCAAGAAAACTATTTTGCTGCAGATTTATAAGTTCTCTCGGTGTGTAATGATGATTGTAAGACTTGAATAGTAATATTGGACAGCACGACCACCTCCGACTCGCCGCAGTCAATGGGACTTAAAAATGTAAGCACGCACCATCGAAGCAGCGGAACAAAAGTTTATTCAAAGTGGCTGACCGCTGGGTGGTGAGTATGACGTATCAGACTCTCTTATTAAATCATTTGTGAGTTACGTTTTTGTAGTATTTTATTTTTTATAAATATCCTTTTACAATTATCGCAGGAGAAATTATTACCGAGGTATGGTTTACGACACGGAATGTAGGTACAATCAGTATCAAAAGTCGCTGGAAATTTTAGATTTTGATTATTGAACCAACGATCGTTTTATCTATACTAATAATAAAGCTGAAGAGTCTGTTTATTTGTGTATTTGTTTGAACGCGCTTATCTCTGGAATTACCAGTAAGATTTGAAAATTTCTAAATATTGCATGTGATAGCTCAATTCTTGATGAAGGCTATAGGATAAACATTATTGAACCAACGATCGTTTTATCTATACTAATAATAAAGCTGAAGAGTCTGTTTATTTGTGTATTTGTTTGAACGCGCTTATCTCTGGAATTACCAGTAAGATTTGAAAATTTCTAAATATTGCATGTGATAGCTCAATTCTTGATGAAGGCTATAGGATAAACATCACGCTATGACCCTTAGGAGCCGAGTAAAAAGACAGAAAGAACGCTAAGCGAGAACGAAGTACGAGTAAAAGCGCGGGCAAGCGATGCGATACGACGGGGTGAGTCGGAACAGGAAATTTCACGCGGACGAAGTCGCGGGCAGAAGCTAGTCATTTATCTAGTCTTCAAAGAATTTTATTTTTCGACTCATCAGTATTTTTCTCAATCAAGTAAGTAACAATTCTCTGCATAATGTTAATAAACTTTTATCGCTGCCTGTATCTAGATATACGTATTTAAAGGTACCTACTTATTCGACCACTACGGAAATCCCACTCTCTTAGTATAAACTTTCCACGTTCTAATTCGTAGGTAGGTAAGCCTACCTAACATAAGAGATTGACAGGACGTCTGACCCTTGCTAATGAAGTGATCGGAAAAACCGTTCGTGCAAATCTTACACCTGCACGTTGCACCCACATAAATTACCTACGCACCAAGTGCGTTGCTCCGCATGCCCGATGATACTTCACGCCTCGAAACTCCACGATAAACTCGAAGAAATTAATTAAGAAAACTGTAATCATATTTTATACCTAGCTAATCTTTTGACTATCTTTATGCTCCATTTTTCTTTACGGCAGTTTGCGCTATGATACAATCTTATTTCTTGTAATTATCTTATTATTATTTTACATAATAGAAATATTTTTTTTTAATAAAAATATAAAGACGATAATTGGAGACGTTCATCTGAAATTACAATGAGATTGTATGTTAGTCTGTTAAAATAAGTAGCTGACCACGAATTAATTATGTAGATAACATTTTTACTAGGTAGATATCTCTCATGTCAGTAGAAGCAGTTATATACCCATTTATCTATAACCGTTGCTTACAGTTATGAGTTAATGTCAAAAAATGCATGGTTCAGTCGCTAATCATTATTTAACTTGTAAGAAATGTTTTGCTTAATGTATTTACGTTTATAAATAAAAGTTAAGCAAACAACAATATTTATTACTAATATGGCTGATTTTTCCCACGCCGTATAACTTTATCGGAGGAATAATTTTGAATTTTTGACAGTTTTTTCCATACTAAAACTGCCAGACGTCAATTTTATTCCACGAATAAAAATTATCGGTCGAAAAATCAGCCTTTAGTTAGGAAAATAAAAGTTACGAATGATATGCAAAAAAAGATTTGAGAATTTTGATATACCTCTCCGGTATATAAATTCTTTTCACATTTCTTAAAGTTAAGTAGGTAATGATTAGCGACTGTTTAATCATACATTTTTTGACGTAAAAATCTTAACTTTTTAAGTAACGTTTTTATATATGGCTTCAGATCTATGACTCAAAAAATGCGCTCCACATACCGTACCGCGTCCCCATAAACATCGATGCTCTTAAAAATCATGTTTCCTCATCGAACGTTCTTTTAATAGGTACTAAAGCAATCTAGAGGCTGATGAATAGGAATCATGTGAACCAGAGCTAGTAATTGGGTGCACCAGAGCGGCGCTAGTAAATTGATATGGCAAGCTAGCGGTTCTCGATCGGCGCATGCATCTACGCCCTTCGATATGTATGGCATTTCGATCCGCAAGTTCATCGTTACGGCAATCGAACGTCGCTTCTGGGCGGAGATCGATTCGACTCCATGCACGATGTTGCAATGGTTACAGTTAGTGGACTTGAGTGATATTATCTTATGGTAATTGAACTAAATGTTCTCGCTTTGATGTTACATTGCTTTGAAGGGCGAGTGAAAGATTTGGGCTAAATTGTGCGCGTTAATGACTGCGTGGAACTGTGGAAGTCTATGTGCGTATTGCGTGTCGCTTCCGCGAATTAAGTTCTTGAGTGCACATTAGGCGTCGGTACTTTGCTGTTTATTCTTCGGTAAAATACTTATGTATTACAACTGTAATTTCAAGCGATTTTTTTTTACTTTTAATTGGGTTTTTATTTTAATTTGAATTCTTGAAAAGCTGTTTGTTGTTTGTGATATTGGGAGAGTTAAAAAAATACAATAGTTAAGTAGATACAACTACAGTAAGTACAAGTAAATAAAATAGTTAAAAAGGTTTTTAAGTATTTTTGCATGACTGCTTAATTACGAACATTTTATGGTAAAATTACTGGATTTGTAGGGTCCTAACCCTAAAAATCCATAAGCAGTAATTTTTTAGATATCATCGTCACAAGAATAGTTTATTTATAAATAAATATTATACCTAATGTAGGTAATTCTATTAGTTTATCAATAGAAATAAACCGACAGTCAATAAACGTCTACAGTCACAATAAACAAAATGAGCTTACCATAATATTTATTACGATGAACCATCGTAAAAGCATCAAGGGACTCGATTTTATAGACATCATTCACGATATTCACATAAACTTAAGATTTGTAATTCGCTGTATTTGCGATTAATTTTCCGCGAACGCGAGCTTTCGTTCCCGCCAAATGTTAGATGGAGTGACCACAACGCGCACGCCTGTTGGCTGACGCTTAGCCCGCCAAACTGAAGCAAGCCGTAAGCACCGTGAGAGCTTCGCGAACCGTCTCTGAATGGCCCACTCCACAAGAGGGAGAAATGGCGGGAGTCGCGGGAGGGACGATCTTGTAGGGGAAACCGCGTCAACCGCCTCCGGTAATTCACTAAGAAAAGTTATTTGACGACTTGCCGCATAGGGGATCGCTGTTGTAATAGAAAAATGAAAACGATTTGTAAAGTGAATAGGCGATTTGAAGAATTTCGCACGACCAATTTTGGGTTATTATTGATCGGAAAAAAGTGTGGGTGATGGAGTATTATGGATGTTTTGAAAGTTGGTAAATAACAATCCTACCTAGTACAGTACCTACTTCGAACACACAACACACCGAGTAGGTACAGTTCTTCGTAGTAGTGGTACTTCTTCTAGGGAGGAAAGTATCTGAACCTACTTCTTTGGTGCAGATTATTTTACATAGAGATTACCTACCTTATCAGTTTACAATAGGTGCTACACATACCTACTATAGTTATACATACTACCTACGTAGGATCTAAAAAGAAAGTAGGTACCTACCTTCCTAGTTAATTTACGGAGTCCGAAATCTGTAGGTAGGTAATAAATGACATGACGTTGTTTATTGCGTGGCTGCGTGCCTATAACCGCAAATTGCAGAATCTGATTTCAGTTTAGATAATTGAAGCCGAATGTGGGGCTGTGGTATCTGGACAAGACCAAAATTTACCAAATCAAAATAACAATATCATCCAAGTATGTATGGAGGTAGGTACTTATCAAATTACTTATTAGTGAAAACCGCATTGTTTAGGGTTCCGTTTTTCTGCAGCTCACTGTTAAACAATAAATATTTCTTCTCGAAATATATAATACTTAGTGATTTTCGTGCAAATCAAATGTGTATCGCCAGTACGCGTCACCCTAAAATAATACTACTTACTAGGTTAAGGTACCTAATCAGCTAGGTATTATCGAGAGATATTTTGTAAAAGCCGAGCACCGATAAAAATCAAAGTCGAAGTCTTCCAGAGCTATCTTTGGGGACGACGCAGCAGCCGATATTCTGCCTTGACTTCGTGAAAATTAGGTAATATTTGAATGTGAACTATGATAGTTACGGAACCGAAGATAAATGCAAATGCAACATAAAATTAACTTTTCTAACAGTGATTAATGTCTACCTACGGGGTAATATTAGATACCTACCTAACGGTCACAATACCGGTACATATTAAGATTTGTGAAAATCTTGTAATGTAATTTTATCTAACTACCCACAATCCCATTTTTTTGCCTCAGTCACACACAATTTCACAAGTAATTGAAAATACATTTTACAGTTATGTTTTGCTTAACTGATAAAAATAAATAGGTGTAGGTAATGCTATATAGATAGGATGCATACATTGGTAAATGTATCTAGGTACTTATTATTATCAAATGCTGATACGCTCTGTAAACGATAACAAAATTGCATAATCGTGTACAACGGTTTTATCTTAACATGAGTTTAATGAACGTTTTATGGCACATAAATTTAGTCGTGGTAGTTAATATGAAAATTACATAGGATGTACAGCTTGGCAAGAAAGTCCTGAAACGGAACTAAAATATTTAATCATTGGCAACACTCGCTCTGCCTCGTCGAGTAAGGTACATATTCTGTCATTTCTTGTAATCTGTGACTGTTTCTCGTGTTATTATTTATTTATTTGCTTTATCGTGGTGATACTGGTGACCCATTGTGTTCATAATGAACAGATCTGTTATTCGCAGCTCCGCAAGAGCAATAATTTATAAAGTGTACGTGAGATATTTGGCGGAACTCGAGGCCGGACAAATCTTAACCGAAATCAACGATGTGTATGAAAGAACCGCTGAAATGACAGGTAAAATTATATTTTATACATGTAATCAGATCTAATGTGTGTATTTCAAGGTGCAATATCTATTATAAACCTTTCATACAATTATTGAAATGTACATTCACGAATTTGAGGTTATGTTTACAAAACACATTCAGAATGCAGCGCGTTCGTATAATTTTGATACTTTTTGTTAATATTGCATAAAATAAATCACTGAACAAAAATAACTATAGTATTTTTTAGGTAAATCCATCAGTACTATAAGGCTATATTTTTAATTCATTACAATAAGTAATTGCAAATGTTTAGTTGTTTTTATTTTATTGTTCTAGGCAGTGGCTGAACAAGCGTTTCAGAGCATATCAGTTGACGACTGGAAAAATTCATGTCATCATGTCATGAAAATAGAAAAAGGTTATTTTCGAAGGGGGCAAACTGTGTATAGTGACATTGAAAAAAATATCATAAACCTACAAGATGAAAGCAGCAACAGTGACACATCTGAACATAGCCAGCAGAGTTTTGGTGAAAGCTCACACCAAGACATGGATGAAGAGTTTTCGGGCGTGGAATACTTAGAGGAAAACATTTTTTATTCTGATTAAAATTTTTGATTCTGATTAAAAAAGTTTATTCTGATTATTTTTTTAGTTTTTGATTAGAACACCAACTATGGAACATTTTGCTTGTGGTTAGAGGAGAACTTGGATTTGTGGGACACAGTGACACAGTAGTAAAGCTTCCAACTTGTCACTGGGATCTAAACCCTATTGAATTGATCTGGGGTCTTGTGAAACATAAAATTGTCTCACATAATGTGGGATTAGTTGACATTAAAGTATTTTGAAATAATTTTATTTTTAATTCATTAAATTAAATAACTGCAAATGTTATCGTTCTAGGCAGTGGCTGAACAAGCGTTTCAGAGCTTTTCTTGTTTTTATAAAACCGCTTAATTTAAAAAAAAACTAATATCAAAACCGTTTTAGTCGTACTATTTAGGGTTACAACATGCACCATAGTGGCGCCACCATTATTTTCACGACTTTTTTGCCAAGCTGTAGGTACAATAAACCACAAAACAAGTAGGTACGCCCAAAACATGTCAAATATTAACATGCGTTATCTGCCATCTGTGAGATATTCGAAGAACTAAAGTAGGCGCGGCTACATACATGTTCCATATTTTCCGCATACGGCATGGCGCTAGTATACAAGTTGTCAATGGTCAGAACCTTGGATGATGCTAATTTATATTTCTATTCATTGAACCATCGCCTCAATTGCCTGTTGTTATTCTCAAGATATCAAAGATAATTATACCTACCTGATTTACCCCCGTGTGATGCTTAATCGGCACAATGAAAGATAAAATAAGTATTTAAAGGTTAAATGAATAGGTAGGTAAAGGTGGAGCAAATCATAAGAAATGTTTTGACTAAAGTTGTCAAAAAATAAAAGAGCCGTTTAGACATTGACAGTTTTAGAACCGTAGACAGAGTTTAACTCTGTCTACGGTTCTAGTAGTTAATAAAGATCAAATTCGCAAAACACGTATTCGTTTGTATGAAACCGACAGGTGTCAAGATTCTTGACACCTGTCGGTTTCATAAAAACGAATACGAATAAGAACGCATTCTCAAATGTCAAAACGGGCCTTATAATGCGATAGTATTCAGTTTAATAAAATATTTTTGTATGTTCATTCAATTTAATATATGTTCATTCAATTTAATAAAATAGTCCCTAATTGCGTAACACACTATCAATAACAATCTGAATCATTTTGAAGGATATTGCTAATCCATTGCTTCATATGTTCGAAAAATTTGTCTGCTGAACAACGTCAATACCGCAATGAATGTTATTGAACTGTCAAAATGTAAGGCATTCCTACAGTTGTTACGCAATTACCCCGCGGCTTATTGCAGCAAGCCAGGTTCAAAATACAAATTCAGCATATCTAATTAGCAGGGTCATTGTGAGACGATGTCAATACCTACTAATAAAAAGAGGAAGTAGCGTGGAAACACTAGACTAGTCTAAAGGCCTGTATGAGTTGCCTGAAGACATACTGGGTGGAAAAGTAAGTGTGAGAATTGTCCCACGCCCGCAATATAAGTCTGATTGGGCTTGGCAGAACTGTTTAGTTTATTGAATTTGATTGGTAAGGGCAGTTGCAGGGTAAAGGTTTTACGATCCAAACTGTAGTAAGGCCCTGGATTTTTAGAAAAGGTGAAGGTACGCAGCTGGGATCAGAAAAGCAAGAGGTCCTGTCTGCGGTTGGTTTTAAAAATATGAGGTTTGCACTGTCCAAAGATCGATTACCTATGGTGCAATAAAGTATAGAGTTGAAGACCGTTTCTTATAGGTCTCTTTGCTGCTTATTAACCATACAATGTAAATGGTACTAGAAACTGAAGAATACAATTATTCTACTAGAAAAGGTGAAATCCAAAACAAAAGTAAGAAAGTTTTTGTTATAATTTAAAAGTTACATTTATTACAGTAATAAATTATAATATTTGATATAAATAAGGTTTAAATAAAATACCCTCATTCCCTTTGTGACATGATAAAAATTCATACGTAAACATTGATTGGTAAAAAAATCACAGGCTACACAACATCCTTTGTGTAGGTAGTCATTTGCCCAAACTTTTCTTAAGATTTTCAGCAAGTGCATCCATAAACTCGAAAGTTTCGTAGTAGTCTGCCCTCTTTGTATTTTTCATACCCTTAATACAAATAGCAAGATCCTTAGTCATAATTCCAGATTCGATTGTGTCGATGCAAACCTTCTCCAAAGTTTCGGCAAAGTTCTTAAGTTCAGCGTTGTTATCCAAATGAGCGCGATGCAGGAGACCTCTGGTCCATGCAAAGATTGACGCAATCGGATTGGTGGATGTCTCCATTCCTTGTTTATAGAATCTGAAATGCCTAGTTACTGTACCGTGAGCAGCTTCCGCTTCTACAGTCTTTCCATCAGGGCAAATCAGAACAGATGTCATTAGACCCAAAGAACCGTATCCTTGGGCAACAGAATCCGACTGCACATCACCGTCGTAGTTCTTGCAGGCCCACACGAATCCACCCTCGGATTTCATCGAGTAAGCAACCATATCGTCGATCAATCTATGCTCATACCAAATACCAGCGGCTTCGAACTGTGTTTTGTAGTCCTTTTCATAAATTTCCTGGAAGATGTCTTTGAAGCGACCATCGTACTTCTTAAGAATAGTGTTTTTGGTGCTCAGGTATAGAGGATACTTCCTCCCAAGTGCAAATTTAAATGAAGAGTGAGCAAAGTCAATGATGGAGGCATCAGTGTTGAACATGCCCAGGGCGACACCAGCACCCTTGAAATCATTAACAACGTGTCTGATAGGCTCTCCCTTGGGTGGCGTCCAAATGAGCTCTAGGCTTCCAGCGCCAGGTACAACAAAGTCAGTAGCTTTGTATTGATCAGCGTGTGCATGGCGGCCGATAATAATAGGTTTTTCCCAGCCAGTCACGAGACGCGGAATATTTTTGCAAATAATAGCTTCCCTGAAGACTGTGCCGCCAAGAATGTTACGGATTGTTCCATTGGGACTCTTCCACATTTTCTTCAGCTTGAATTCCTTTACTCTATTCTCATCAGGGGTGATGGTCGCGCATTTGATGCCGACATTGTATTTCTTGATTGCTTCAGCACAGTCAATGGTTACTTGGTCATCAGTCTTATCACGATTTTCCATACCCAAATCATAGACGTGCAGCTCGATGTCCAAGAAGGGCAATATGAGCTTTTCCTTAATAAGATCCCAAATAATCCTGGTCATCTCATCACCGAGGACATCAACAACGGGTCCAGCCTTGATTTTCGACATAGTGGGAATCTGAAATAAAAAAACATGTTTGCTAAAATATGTATCTTGGACAAAAATTTACGAAATAAATGAAGTCCAATTCCCGTAACTAAAAACTTTCAAAATCTGACAATATCAAGAACTAGTCAAAATTTTAGGTAAATTAGATATTTTTGACAAATTGAGACTGAGATCAGACTGTGAACGTTCTTAAAATTACGAAAATTGCACCTCTGAAATCTAACTACTTGTATCTATCTAATTTGCTGTTGAAACCAAATTAAACTGAAGAGCTGAGGTGGAACAGTCAAAGAATTTCTTTAAATAGGGAGGTACATAAAAAAATATTACAGAATAGCCAGTAAATTAACTAGGTACCAAGATTTGTCTCCTTTATCAGTATACATTATGTAAACATTACAATTACCACGTATTGGTGTATTGACCTTGACGAGCAATGAGCAATTCGTGTTAAAATAAACAAAATTCGTTGACTATGTACTCTTAATTATTAAAGTTCAAAGAATACATTACACAGGCCACTATTACACAACAGGGAAAAAAGTTGTTTTGAAACTAGCTAGTTTGTGGAAAACAGCATGTATCAAAACGTGTGGTCAAGTTTGAGGTTGTGGTCAAATTTAAGGGTGGTACAGACCATCAAAACAACTTTCTTCATAGAACCACATCTTAATTGCAAAAAAAATACCAACCGTCCCATACAAAACTTCTATACCGACTCAACCCAAATGTATGGGACGGGTGATTATTTTGTCACAATTAGTCATTAGTCCCATGGGAAAGTTGTTCAGTTTGATGGTTGTTTATACCACACCCTTAAACCACACCTTTCTAATACATTGCTGCATATTGTAGAAATTAACCTATTTTTATTAGATTTCTTTATCACAATTGCAACTTGACATGTTTTTTATTATAAGTTTGATAAATGTATAAATTACTACTATAGTAATTGACTAATCATTAATTAATATTCATAGCGGAAAGATCTAAGTTTAATAATATATGAACCACACAAAATTGCAATTGTTATAAGTAATGTGACTGATAATAAAATTACTATAAACAATAACATGTTTTTGATAGGATGTGAATACTACATATTTTGAAGTTATCGCACTATTGTGTAATTAATTTTATCGGCAAACATACATGTGTACAGGGATGATATAATAAATTGATTGACAATTGACTCCTATTTGCCATCCTGTGAATACTACTACTTACTAACAAAATGATTTATGAGTCCAGATAATAGTGAATTCATTGATGTTCTTGTGACATCACAAATAACAGATCACAAAAGAGTAAGTAGTAGGTGCAGTCAGCAATAGAAGTTGATTAAAACAGTTACATCATCTGTATTTATAAACAACTTTTGTTGCAGACTCTACTACTGATTAAATAGAGTTCTAGCTAAAAATAAATTAAGATAACAGAAAAAATGTCAACAAAGATTTATCTGCGGTCATTAAACTAACTTCTAACAACAAGGCCATAGGCCATAAAAATAAAAACAAGAAATACTGGTATGGTTGGTAAATCAGTTATCTTGTTTACGATCACAGATCCTGAATGGCTTTTTTTTCTCCATGCTCTGCTCAATTAGTAGAGATCTTCATTCAAAACACAACTCATTTGGTCTCAGTTGTTTGTTTTTCATAATATAATATCTATAAAATAATATAAAAGTATCGGTCAGAGGGTTGTCTTAGTTATGACTGATAGTTTGACAGCCACCATAATCATAATGGTCTAACAGCCCACATACAATGGCCCACCTGAAGGACTAAGTGCAGAAACCAAACCCTCTAACATAGAACATGGTTTAACAGCCAATATGGGCTTGCAGATAAAAAAAATATTGAAATGCCTAGGATAAGTTTTATTTCTCACAGAATAGGTTTCCAGGGCTATTGCCAATAACAAATTGAAGGATGACTAGTCTGATAAATATTGAGATAATATGTTTGAAAGATAAGCAATGATTTGCAACTTTTTATAAAACAGTAGGCACTGGAAGTAACCAAAAATACATTATGCTTTGGTGATTATTGATTACCCAACTACTTAAAAAGAGTTGGTTCTGGCTCACTAACTAACAGCTTGTTAACAACTCTTTATGACACAATTTCCCAGTGAAAGTTGATTTCTGTAAAGTAATGCTTGAACAGGTAATCTCCGTTAGAGAAACTGGTAAATATTTTTACTACTGACAGGGTATCCATTTTCCATTTAAAAAATAAAGGTGGTTGACTAAATAATTAAAAATCTACTCAGAATGCAACAAGGCCAATTTAAATGTCTGCTATGGAAGTAGCTACAGATCCTACCTATACCTATTAGCTTGCAGGAAAATGAAGACTCGTTCTATAAATACATACCAAACCTGTACACAGACATGGAATAATATTTCCACATAGAATAGTATCAATATTTGGGTTTTATGTGACAAAGTAAAGACTTTTCCAGAACACGAAAACAAGTTCGTGGCAAAGTACAAAGTCCGAAAGGATTAAGTGGAAGGCTTCTAAAAAAGTAGAGAATACAGAAAATACTAGTAACGATTTCAAGACCTAAAAATAGGTTTTCACAAGCTAACGATATGATAAACCTGTGGGCGTGTTATCTTACCAATTAATATTTCGTAAAATGATGAACTCTTTTGTTAACTGATCACGTCGTACTCCACCCACTTCACAAACCGGACTGCGCAAGCGAGCAAGCAGTGGCGGATTCTTAAGTAAATGATATCAGTTACGAACTTATCATGTCATACGTAGATGTTTGTAATTATTTGAATGATTATCATTCGACAAATGAACAACGGACAAGAGGTTCCTATAATGAATCTATAATAAATTGTAGTCTGGGAAGTGAATTATTCATGCACTTACCTTTTATGTTTTGCTTTAGCACTATTATTTGGGGTATCGACTACCCGGTATCTTATTAGTACTCTTTGGGTATCGACGTACGTCAACACTCAACAACAGACGTAAGGGAAAGAGAAAGCAGATGGAAATCACAGATGGAAATGCGCTCGAATTCCGTTAAGAATCTTCATCTGTGCCCTCTGTGATTTCGATCGATTACGATCAGTGGTCTCGAATGCCTTCCGATGAAAAATAAAACTACCTAGTTACAATACGACGTAGGAATTTCGAAATAAATATTATTTCGTCTATAATAAAGTTACGCGACTCTAAACTACTTGAGATTTGAAATCTAAATTATTTTTTTAGCTAGCTTTTATCTTCACTTTTAGGATAACGATTGAAAGTAATGAAAACTCAAAAGCTATGGTGTTATGTCAAAGAAAAAACCAGCCAAGTGCGTGTCGGACCACGCACACGAAGGGTTCCGTAGTTTTGCAGGTCAGTATCATGTTATAAGGGAGAGGCCTTTGCCCAGCAGTGGGATCAGGCGCGGTCCGAGGGAGGGGGGGGGGGGGGGGGTCATGAATTCAATTAGGCGCGGATAAAAATAAAAATATTGCAACCGCAATTTTTTTTTTCGTATTTTCAGTACCCATTGTTTTTACCGTATGTCTAATCAGTCCGTTCGGAACTCAAACAATCATTGTCCGTCTGGACATGATGAAGTTATAAGGGTTCCATTTTTGTATCATTTAGCTACGGAACCATAAATACTCTGTGCAATTTGGTGTTGCCATTACTATGGTGGGCGATCCTTGCTGAAATGCTGAATGATTCGGAAATTCACAAAGTAAAACCTTACACACTCACAATCCCAATCGAATTTTTGAAACAGATAAAGCAAGACTAATGTCTTGCTTCCTAAGAATTGGCTAATTGACTAATTTTTTTAAATTATTTAAATTGAAGCTTTTTTACCTCACCAATAGCTTGGTATAACCAGTTTTTTAATATCTTCGGAAATTAAAAAAATATAAGCGTTCAAAACATGTTAAAAACTCTCAATTAGACAGAGAGGGAAATACTGAATTGTGACATCATAGTTCAGTATCGCCATAAAATTACACAGACAAAAAGCTTTTATAAGTTATAAGTTTTTTATTTTTGACCGAGTTCAAATTTGATTTCGAATTCTGTTATCGTATCACGCATGTGAATATATTATCTACTAGAATATATAGTATTCAATATCATGGAACTACCAAATTTCCTTCGGAATGTGACAGACACTGTAACGCAATTGAGGTGCTGAACCACACGTTCAGAGTCGCATTATTGCATGCTATTCCAACATATCACACCTTAGCGGTTTTTTACCGGTACTAAATGATTCAGATCAACCCGACAGCGGGCGATTGACGGACGGTGATTGGTTGGAGCTATGTTTGGAGCCAACTGAGCCAAGGTGGTTCTGAATTTCCTGATCATTCTCTTGCTGAGCATTACGGACGCTTATTTACGCCCGTCAGTGCTACATAAAAAGTAGTACTGACGGGCGTAAATAAGCGTCCTTATTCTAGTCTGTGCGCTCGTCGGCCCGTCCTAATCCCAACTTGTCTACGGGGTGATTTTGTTTTCTAACTTATTGACAACATTATAATTTGTTTAATGGTTTTATTTAACAATTAAGTTAATTAATACAACGTGTTTTACTTACTTAGTCTTTTTTTATAGGTAGTTTTACTGTTACAGCGCGAGCGTACCGTACCGCTATATTGTCATACTGTTTGCTTATACAAAGTGTATATTTTTCAAATCTGGAAACACTAGTATACCCCGCCCTCCACCCACCCCCTCTCCTTTGTTAGTAGGCTGCTTTCGAAGCTTTTTCTGTTGTTAATAAAAAATTGGCATCTAGAATTCCCAGAAAGTACAGAGATATAATTGTGCAATATTGTTGTGTTACCTCGAGTCATTTTTTAACAGGATCGTGAATGATTCCTCGGGTGTTCGGGTATGAAAGTCAAACAAAACAGTCTATGACAGGAATTCGACATGGTCGTGCAAAAGAATTGGAATAACGTAGATACTTCGCATCAGAATCCAGTTACTGAGAGCTCCATTGGTACGTGGGGCTTCCAGGCGCCGACCAAATCCTTGAATGCTCGTTCTAACACACCCAACAATATGCAAGCGGTAAGTTATAATATCTATAGCTTTGTAGAGTGACCATGAAAATGTCTGAGTAAATAATGAATTTGCGTGCCAGAACAGAATGAGTCTGTTTTCATGAATCAATGGTTAGGTTAGATAAACTATTATTATGAATTTTAATGAAAAATCAAATGCAAAAAAAAAATCTTTTATTTTATTCTGTCTAATAGGAAATCTTTAGCATATTTATGTTTTAATTTGTTCTGAAAGCTAGGCCGAGCTTGATCTACATTTTTATTAAGGATACTTAGATGTCCTGCATTAGTTGTTCGAATAAAATATTAAACTTATTTATCTGTCTCATTTGTTTTACTTAATTGTATAATCTGATGGCCCTGATAATTTCAGAAGCAGCCAGTTACTCGTCAGATTGCCATTAACACATTGGCGGCTATGCACAGAAGGTTCAGTTTACCTGGACCAGTGCAGCCGCATTCAAGACCTATTGCAGAGTTCAGGGCAAGTGCCAACAAGTCATTGGACATGTTACGGCAAACTATTCAGTCAGCGGTCACAAGGGAAATAGATCAAGTGATCAAGAAATATTTGGAAGTAAGTTTTGTACATATAATGGTCTACAGGAGGTATTTTGTTGATTTATTTATATATGCTTTATTGTATACCAGAAAATACATAACAAAAAATACAAGGATCACTATAAAACATACAGTCCCTTAAGAGCGTGTACGCGATCCGTGCGCTATTTGGCTCAAATATGTGATTTTTCAAACCAGATTGTTCATCAACCACTTATCTTACAAACATATGAATTACTAATAATTTTAGGAAATTTTGTTGCCTATGTTGTTAGTTAGAGTTTTTTTTCGATTAATACAGTATTTGTGAATACCATCAAGATAACTGAACAGATGATTACTTGATTTCACTTTTAGTGTCAATTTCGAAGCTAAAAATATCTGAAATTACTGACAGATCTAACAAACAAATATTTTTAACTAACTGCAAAGATCCTTAAAAAATCGTTAGTTAAAAGAATTTTTCGTTTTAGACTCCTAACTTATGAAATTAAAATCCAAACAATGTGAATTTTTTTAGAAATTATAGTCGATAAAATGATTATTTTCACCAATATATCTGACTTAATTTAATATAATTTATACATATTGTAATAGAAGAGTGTCTTCTTTATAAGATACAATTTAAAAAAATAACTAAAATATATCTATTATTTTACTATAATTTTTTTAAAACTACTATAAAACTCTGCGCGCGAACCGATTCAAATCAGACGGCAGCGAGCCTTTCCAGAGAGAGGACGCGTCGCTGGACGCTCTCCCCGACCCCTGTTGACCTTTGCCGTGCGTATACAAGGATAGCGCAAGATTATAGTGTGATCGTCGAATCTTAGTACTTTAGTAAGTAAAATATGTTATTTTTGATAATCAGCAATATTCTATAGTGTGATCGTAAGTACATACTTCGGGATGTTTTTTTTTATAACGGAGATTATTTGATAGTGACAAAAAATTATGTTTTCAGACGGAATGGGAAATAAAACGAAGCGATTATTAGGAAAGAGAAAACGCAAAAATTTAGAAAATATGGCTAAGGCCAGAGCTAAAATGTTGGTATATTTGTATTATATTAGCTTCCACCCGGGGCTTTGCCCGCGTAAAATGTACTTATTTTCGACTAATCAAAAGCGCCTGTACCTAATTAGGTCTACTTTAATAAAAAATATATTTTGAATTTGAATTTACGAGTAGGTTTATTCTTTCAGACAAAAAAAGAATTCAAATGAAGAACAGTCGAGTAAAATGTTTGTCTGTTTGCGGTGTGGACAGGACAAGAATTCGCTATGAAGACCACAAAAATTATTAGAGACGACTTATTTTGGACGACAAAAATGGAACCTAAATTATTGAATTTTTACGATAGATGTCTTTTGCCTGAGATGATCGACCCGAGAAAAAGTCGGTCAATGCCAATTAGAGATGTGCGATTTTAAAATTAAATACTTATTTTTAACTTCGCTTGTTTTAATTTACTACAAGAAATAGATCCAAAAAATAAAATCATAAAATAGATCCTAAATAAACAAATGTATCAAAATGATTCGTGCTAATTGTTCAGCGCTCACGCACACAGAGAAACCATTGTACTATTGTAGTGTGCCGCAGCGCGTACGCCATTCGATAGATCGAGTAGATTTTGACTTGCGCTAAATCGAACGCGCGCTCTTAACCCTTAACCTTATCGCTTTCTGCAATCTCTTCAAGGCAACCTTGACCATCATCATTCTCCTGCCCTTATCTCAATTTTTTTTTTGTTGGCCGAACATGTTTTCCTTCTCCCCACTTCTCTACTAGTCGTCATCTCAGTAATCACCCCCTTTCTTACCATATTATCATCATTCACACAGTCCATCCATTGTATCTGGTCTTCCCCTACTCTTATAGCCATTGACATTCATACTCAAAACTTTCCTCACAACATTTTTCTTATTGATAAGTACCTACTGAAAATATTTACCAAATGCACAAGTAACTAATATTCTTTATCTTATAAGTTAACACATAAACACTTGATTTGTTTTTAATGATTATTTTATCAGTTCATTTCATAAACAAATCTGTCCAAATGTATGAAGAATATTGTTATTAAAATAAGTTGTATTATGTTCCAGAAATTCTTTGTACCCGCTGTCAACAACATAAGACTGAATTTGGGAGATGAATCTGTTAGCGAAGATCAGGTATCTTTTATTATTTTGTAAACCGTAAAAAAAAAATATTTTTATCTGTATGTTATTTTGAACAACAAAATAGTGTGTGTACATACGCATTCATATTATCAAAACTATAAACAAGAGAATTAGGTATCATAAAGTTACGCGTTTCCAAAATTTATCATCTTTTTCTTATCGTTTTATTCTAGAACTAGCTTTTGCCCGCAACTTCGTCTGCGTAAAATTTCGTGTTACCCAGGGCCTGTGGCATTGTCTGCCATGTTTTCACTTAGCGTTCCTTCTGACAAACAAATATACAATCAAACCTCAGCTTTTTATTATTGTAAAATTTGTAATTGTATAATATTAATGGTGGTTTGTTTCATAGGTGAGAGCAGTATGCCGAGCTATGTTGGATGCCACCCGTTTACTGTACACCACACCGCCTCGGCCAGCACAGTCACCATATGAGACCAGTGATTCAGAATCCAGTAACAGTATTGACTCTAAACTTGTCAAACCACCTACTGTAAGTTAACTAATGAATTCTAAAAGTACACAACTCAACAAAGTCCTTTAGAAGAAGTACTGGCCACAAAAAAATTTAAAAGCAAAAAGATTATGGAAAATGGCGGTAAAACTTCACTTAGTCAGTGTACGGTGTTATGAAACGTTAATAATCATAGAGATTACTGCCCATAATCGCTATTAGTTATCGAGCGATATTCCAGAGGTGACAACTGACGATCTGATATTCGGTACACGTAGCTTGACCACCATAGAAACGGGTTATGTCGACGGAGAATAGACACCCAAGAAATCAGTCTACAATCTGTCATTGAAAATTTAAATTCATAATAAATTTTGATTTTTGCACTAACAACCCTTTTATTGAATAAAAAAAAAAAAAACTTACGCTTCTATTGATATAAAATACACTTCTGGACACATCTATTGGCCCACCTTAGAGTTTAGGTTTCGATGGCCCCTACCGAAATATGATTGCTAGATTGAACAAAAACTGTTGATGCAGTTTTAAACCTGATACATTTTACCATCTTTTTCGATCGTATTGTTTTAAATTTGAATTCAGAATACCATACGACATGGAGCTACGCCTAACAAGTCGGATATGCGCCTTGTTAAAGGCAATTGATTTTTGAATAAAAAACATGTTTTATCAAATAAAGGTTTAATTTAATAACGCGTGTTGCCTCCATGGGCATCTACCACAGCTCTCATACGATTAGGCATAGAGTTTATCAACCGCTCTATGAAATTTTGAGGGATCATCTCCCATTCCTCTTCTATGGCAGTTTTCAACTCCTGCATCGTCTGGGCAACTGGCTGACGAGCCCTAACACGTCTTTTTAGCTCGTCCCACATGTGCTCAATGGGGTTCATGTCTGGGCTTCTGGCTGGCCAGTCCATAACTGTGATGTTCACATCCCGAAGATATTCCCTGACGATGCCGGCCGCATGGGCTCTTGCATTATCATGCATAAAAAGGAAATTTGGGCCCACATAGTCCGCGTATGGTATCACGTGAGGTTCTAAGCACTCACGAATGTACCTTTCAGCATTTAATGTTGGCAGCCGTGGTCCTGTAACAACCTCAAGTTGAGTTTTGCCGCTCGCGGATATACCGCCCCAGACAGTCCATGAGCCACCGCCATAAGCAACCCTCTCTTCAAAGCATCATTGTGCGAAACGCTCTCCCTTACGTCGGTAGACCTTCTTCCTTCCATCATTGCCATGTAACACAATTTTAGACTCAACAGAAAAGAGTACACGGCTCCAATCTTGCTGTGTCCAATTTAAATGACTGCGTGCGAAATGAAGGCGCGCTGTTCGGTGGGCTCGCGTTAGTTTGGGCCCATTAGCTGGCTTGTGTGGTACCATATCGCGTTCTTTTAACCTTCTCCGAACAGTTCGAGCGCTCACAGATACTTCGTGGAAGTCGCGAAGTTGGTTTTGTATCTCAATGGAGGTAAGGTGACGATTTCTCAAGCTGGTCGTCTCGGTGAATCGATCCTGCCTTTCAGTTGTGACCCGAGATCGTGGCCTTCCCTGGCGACGAACAAAGCCGCCAGTCTCTAGGTACCTCCGATAAACATTTCGGACCGCAGATCGACTTAAATTAAGTTGAGCACTCACGTTTCTTTGGCTGTGTCCGGCCTGAATAAGTGCCACAGCTTGGGCGGCGACTTCAGGTGAAGTATCCATAGATTATTGATAGAACCTCACCTTAATGTTAAGAATAAGTAATGTTTGTTGCAAAACCAAAGATATCAATCACTTTTTCAAGAATTAAATCCAAGTAAACCAATAAAACCAAGTTTTCTTAGTATTCGATTGTTTGATATCAACAAACAGGCTCCAAATTGTCTTTTGTTTCTTCAAATTCTGTGTTCGAAATTCAAAAAAAGACTATTGAATGAAATTGTGAATGTGCCAGGTTCAAAACTGCATAAAAACTTTTTGCTCGACCTAATATAAAATTTTAGCTAGGACCAAAAGAACCTAAAAATACAAGGTGGGCCAATAGATGTGTCCAGAAGTGTATTACGTTACATTATTATTATTATAAGCCTGTGCTGTCCCACTGCAGAGCAAAGGACTCTCTTCAATCCTTTAAAGAGTCCAGCTCATCCCGTCATCTCTTTCTGGGCCTGTCGCGTAGTAATTTCCTGCTAATTGGCATCCACGGAGAGGTGTTTTTTGTGTATTACTGCTCCGACATGCGACAGATGTGGCCAGCTCAGTTCCACTTCAGTCCAGTAGTTGTGTGGCCAGCGTCCGCTATTTGTGTTTTACATAAAATGTAATAAAATTAAATTACTATAAATACCCTAGTTCCCTAGACTGTGTTGAGTTGTGTATATGTATTTTACTGGCCCATTTCTTGAGAATGGAATTGAATCTACTTATTATGACTATGACGTGTTTAAGATTCACATAAGAGCCATTTCACAAAATTTCAACGCTCCAGTTTAGGTAAAAGATCGCAGCATTGTGTATGTATGCGTAGCTATCCATACATACGCAACGCAAACAGTGCAGTGCGAGTGTCGAGACGGACTAAACAATCTTGAGCCGTTATAATCGTAATGCAAGGTGCATTACGATTATAGCTTTAAGCTAAGCTCTTTGTACACAAGATCACTCAAGGAGCAACTACTTCAGTAAGTCCCTTGTACTTGTTTAAGTACTTAAAGACTATTAATACTTCCTAGTTTGTTACATGTATTTGCATGTGTACCAGCAGAATACTACTATTGTATCACACTAATATTATAAAGGCGAAAGTTTGTGAGTGAGTGTGTGTGTGTTTGTATGTATGTATGTATGTTTGTTTGTTACTTCTTCACGCTCAAACCACGGTAATATTATCTTTACAGTATTGTAACTCGGCCGTATCTTTGAAATAAATGCCTACAGCCGCGCGGTACGTAAACATGCGATAGGGCTGCCAGCCTCCAGCATTTTAATTACATTTGCCTACTTTGTGTTCCATTTAGTTTTGTGATTGTAAATATACTTTTTTTATATACACAAATAAAATACTTTGTGAATTGAATAGGAAGTGTTCAATAAAAATGCATGTTGTTTTTTGTTTGGTAGATTTAATTAAAAAAACCATGTTTATGTTTGAATAACAAATCGGTTTTATAAATTTGCGACCGAAAAATATTTGCGCCTCGACTGAGACGTACGAAATGTTTTATTCTTAAATTTTAAAGTATAAAAAATCGGCATTCTAATATAAAGCTTAATTAAAAATTGTTTGACGAATTCATGCAACCAAAAACAGCACAATATAATCCTCACAATATAGTCGAGATCGAGGCGCGTAGGCATAACTCGCGCTCGTCCGTTTGTATGAAGTTGGAATACTGTATAGATAATATTAAACGGCTCAAACGTGCTCAAACGGCTGGACCAATTTTGATGAAATTAGGTATGGACGTAGCTGACACCCTGGATTAACATATAGGATACTTTTTATCCCGATATTCCCACGGGTTCGTAACTTATGCGGGTGAAACCCCGGGGCGCAGCTAGTAAACAATAAATGTTCAAAACATGTTCAATAATGATCCTTGGTCAATTGTATGAAATACTGGACAACAGTTGCAGAGCCCATGCCCAAAAAGAAAGGATTCCGAAAACGACATTGACATGACTATAAAACGGAAGAAGATCAAGCAGGAGGACAGCACAGACAGTGCATCTTCATCACCGTTACCTTCCCCTGCCATCAGGGACCCTGAGAAGTGGAACCCTGCAAGATTGACCCAAGAGACACTGTTTATTATGGGGTCTCACGCTCATAAAGTGAGTATCACTTACACCTAATTTTTCTTTTGACTTTGACACCAAGCATAGCTATTCACAACCATTCGACAGGCTTCCGAGTCGAAAGTTATACATTTTCGGTTACCTGATTTGCCTAGTCCCCGACCGTAAATAGCCTTCGGAGAATAGTGGTCGTCTATTTGGATTAACTGTCAAAATTTTCTGGTTTCGGTTTTGGAAACAGTGTTTAGAGGACAATTTCGGCATTTTGGCATTGTTTGATGTTTGATTCGGTACGGAAGCGTATCGAATGGTTGTAAATAGTTACAGTCATAAATACACTAGTTATTTATAGTTACAAAAAACAAATTGATTTTTACAATTAGCATGAACTTAACTTAAATCAATTCCTATTCGTCACATAGCCTGCTATGAGATAAGTCTTTGAAATCACTTTTTTATTAGATCCTTCAACATTTCAATACAGTAGAGAATTTTAGATATTTTTAGAAGCTTAATAGTGGAGTACTTATCAGATAAAAAATATCATCTTTCAGTTGCTAGGCTTAGGTCACTCTCGTGGCCGGCTGTATACCAGACATGCTGGTCTACTCAGATATCCAGCTGACTCATCAGATAAAGAATGGATTGCCAGCCATAACTTGGTGAATGCTGTGGGCGGGAAAACGTATATTATGGTAATTATGTTTTATATTCTTGACTGATGAGCTGATCCCTAAAAAAATGAGCTGTTATTTAATTTGATATTGTTGTATTTCCAGGTTTTAGAAGACATTGAAGAACTTGCCAACAGCGATGCATACAAACACAACTCACTCCCTATGCTGGGGGAACTAACAGGCTTCAAAGTTCCTCTGTTTATGCTGAGGAAAATAAAGGCGTATGTTCTTAAACGAGCCCTAAGCGGCGACATAAGCAACGCTAACAGTCCCCAACCTTGCACAAGCAACATACAAGAAGAGGACAAATACAAAATAGAAGACATCAAGGTTGAACCAAATCATGATAATTTTGACAGTAACAGTTTCGATGCCAGCCAGTATATTGGTAACGGCGAAAATAGCAGAGACTTCTCAGATGTTCCAATGATGAAGGAGGATACTGATTTTGCTGATATCAAAGTCGAGGATATGGATGACATGAAAGTTGGAGGAATAAAAGTTGAAGATTTGGACGAAATTAAAATGGAGGAAATGAAAGATGAAGATGATCTCATTAGTATTAAAGTTGAGAACATGGACGATCTTGACGTTGATGGGATGAAAGTAGAAGATATAAAGTTGGAGAATGACGACTTCTCCCTCTGCAAAGACCCTGAGGATGGTCAAAATCATTTGGTGGATGGCTTGTTAGAATCGGATATCGAGTTTTTGAGCAGTAACTTGGGGAACATTGAGAGTGATGCTGACGCGAGGAAGGCAATAGAGAAGCTGACTGGAGCTAATCCTGATACTATAACATTGGTTGGTGACGAATTTGATTTGGGAACTACCTTGAACACTAGCAACGTAAGTTGTGGTCTTAGTTAACACAAAATGCGTCTAGCCAAAATATATAATGCTTAGTCTTGCATTGTTACCTGTTCCAAAACTATCTGATGAAAGTGTAAACAAACCCTGTTTAGTTAAATTCTTAAAAAATCATTCACTACGATGTAACATATTAATCTATATTTAGAAGGTTTCAACTTTATACCTCACCACCTTTTCTAACAATTATTTGATTAGCATTATTACATTGTAATTGAAAAATCGTCGACGAAAATCGAGGTTATAACATAAAACTCAAATGTCAAATGTAAAAACATCTTCAAGGTGATTTTGAAATTAGAATTTCCGTATACGTATTCAAATCAACACTCGATTTGTTAGTGGCACTACAAATTGGCATCAATATATTTTGTGATCCGTTTACATTTTTATGGGATACTTTTGGCACAGACTATAGTTATTATTCTTTGCATATAACATGAAATATTAGACACTAAACAAACAGCAAGTTTTAAAGCTCATTGTGCACTGAATAATTTTTGTGGTTCAATGCATAAGGAAAGTGTAATTTTTATCGTTTTCTCTTTCCAGTTCTCAGTGAATCAAACAAAATGCATCACAGTGGCGTCAACCACAAGCGGTGTAGTGCACCGTGTGCCGGTTGCCCACATCGCCGCGCCTCCCCGTATCACTGGGAGTACTGTGCATTACTACACAAGTTCCAACATCCCACCGACTGGGCAGAGGACCGTACATCATCTGCCGCAAGCCACCGTCACCATACAAAACATTCCTGGGACTACTTCGCAGGTTATTCGTGGGTGAGTGTTTAATTGCGTTATGTTTATGTTAGGCGTTTATACGGAAAAGTGTTATCCTTCAGCTTTTAGTTAGGTAGATTAACTTGGAATTCCTGCGTGCAAATCTGGTTACAGAAACTACTCCCTAGTCCTGCTGATCTCTACAGCTAAGAAAGTTTTAAGAAGGTTTCAACAAAGATGTTTTGTGAGATTTTGATTCTGTGAATTCTTTTTCAAAACTTTGTCAAGATCTGGTTTGTTGCTGCATACCTTATTACATCATCCAGATGAGAGCCTGTAAATTTCTTTCTGTACACATTCTTTGTGTATTTCGTTTTCAAAAAAAGTCGATTAGCACACGTACGACTCAAAGAATGTTAATAGGATTAGGGCACTTCTTTGGACGCTGTTATATTTGTGCAACAATGCTTCAAAATTCCACATATTCTAACTCGTAATTCCAGATGGGCCAATCACAAAGGCCGCAGGTTGAGTATAGCTGCACTAAGCATTCGCTCGTCGGTAGGAAGCTTTAGTAATTGCCAGTTATGACTTGTAGGCTATAACGTTTTATTTTCTTTTGTTTGCAGAATACCAATCAACACCAAAGGTACATTCAGCACAGTCATGTCTCAAGGTGCGGGTAGTACAATCATCGGTTTCGGTACACGCACCTCGAACGCGACCATCATCGGCACCCCACAGTATGTCAATGTCAGTTCCAAGTCGTTCCCCACCGGGAACATTCTCCACAACGCCATCGTTTCACGGAACATCATCAATCGCAACAACCTGACTCCTGCTTCGAGCGCCACCTTCAACGTTACAGCGGTCCGCCCGGTACTACACACGTCCACGCCAAAGATAAGTACAGTCGTCACAGCGAGTTCTACAGACTTCGACAGTATTTCTACAACCAAAGATATGATCGACAATGCATGTAATTCTTCTGTTATGTTAAAGAAAGTTCTTACTTTAGGCAGCGCGGGCGCCGCCAAGTCGTTTATGATGCATAATACTCAGAAAGTGTTGTCAACTGGATTCGCGAATGGTGTTACACCACCTCCGAACGTTACTATCGTTAGTTCAGGAACCAGCGGTGGTTTGCTGAGCAATAATAATGTGGGGCATTCATCTGCTAACATAGTAAGTCCTACTTCTGGTACATTGAGTGCTACCCACGCCACTCTGTCGGCTTTGCTAGCGTCAAACGCTGAAAACTCCCAAAAGAATAAAAAATAAATTCCAGGTTTCATTCCATAGTAGTTGACCATTACTTGATCTCATATAATTACTAAAATTAATCTCCTTAAAATTTATCAAGTGGTATAATCTATGAATTGATGTTTACATTTACATAGTATCAATTTAAATATGTAGCAGTAGACAGTGCAAATATAAATGTGCATGTTCTGTAATGCGTTTTATGACTGCAGGCTCGCTAACTGTGCGGCCTAAGGCCCAGTACATACCAAGCTGTTATCAGTAAAAGAATAGCAATCAAGCATAATTAAAACAAGTAAGTAATTATAACGTGTTGGATAAAATTCACTTAAAACTATTGTTTCTCAACAACACACTTCTTCATAATATTTCTGGAACTCCATCCTGATAGATGAACTCTGTTGTATCAATGGCTTCCATTCAGGATACTGGCCTAAATAATGCCGATGCCGGCTTGTATGTCTTGGGCCTAAAGCGCTAAATAAAATTCAAACTGAGAAGCTTAGTGAAGTTGTTCATGAGGCCTGAGAAAATAAGATCAAATTAAATTAGCTGGCGAAACTCCACAGATGTGCGTGTATCGATATCTAATCTTAATGTGACCTTGCTTAAAAGTGTATAAAATATGCCAAAATACGAAAAACATAATATTAACAAACCATAAAGTAATGTTCCTTAAATATTAACAATTATTATGCCTGATTATTTTGTTAGCAGGTTATTCAAAACTATAAGAATATCTAATTTATCTACCTCTTTATGTTACCTGAAAGTTATTTTAGTAGGTAGGTAATGTGTGAACTAAATAGTACTAAAGGTTGTGTGATTAGTTGTCAGAAGTACAAATTGGGATTGTGCGGACTCAGTATTATTTGTAGTGATATACTTCGCTTTATTACCTATTGTTAAGAACTATTATCTCAATTTATAATTTTTTGAGAGTTAGGCTTGTTTACACTTGGATTAATCAAGATCAATTTCTCTACATACTTTGTTTTACTCACTGAAGATTGTATGAATACTTTGACTTTTAATGGTATTCAGTAGTTTGACGGTTTTTGGTCAAAGTGTAACAAGCTTTGATAACGCTTAAAATTCGTCTTTAATCAATTAAATAGGAATTGAATATGCTGGGAAAACTACTTCAATTTACTTTATCAGGGTACGGTAAAAAGTCATTGACTATTTAAGTTACGTTAGGACTAGCAGATCTCTCTTAATTCTTGATTAGAGTTGATTGGTTTAATTAAACCAAACATTACTTTTTCCCTTTTAAGTAGTAGATATTTTTATGATTTGAACAAATGCTTCAAACTTTTGTGTAGGCGTTTTTATCCATGGGTTATTTTCTTATTTATTTACCACCTTACTAATAAACGTTGTATAGCGTCTGTATAGTTACACAACGCTTTGTTTTCTTCTTTCGAAAGTCAAATTACTGACTGTAAAAGAAAAATCGGCGCGTAACTATTCACCTGATATACGTTTATTAGGAAGGAGGTTCCAGTATATTATGCTAAGAAAGGTAAACTGCCAAAGTGATTCCTTTTTGAAACTGACTAGTTATGAAAGTTGAATAAATATTTTTTTAATACCGTTTTCAAAAAAATCAAGTGATTCTATTTTTGATGAGATTTCCAATCACAAATTTTTTATTTAGACGTTTTTATCTCGTAGCTGAGGGTTTAAACTTATATGTTTCCAGTACTTTTAACACGAAGATAATTAAAACTTTAAAACTTTAGATTCTTGTAGATTAGTGTATAAGTAAAAATGTAGGTTAAATTGTAGATCAAAAAGTTGTTCAAGATAGGCTAAGAAGTTCTTCAAGTTACCGTCAAAATATTTGATGTTGGTTTCTTTAATGATGCGGTTATTATTTATTTTATTAAAATATTGTACTAATATTGTGCCAAATGTTGTACTAAATGTGTACCTGTGATTATTTTTGTTATGCTTTCTTACAGAATTTACACATAGTGTTGCTTTCAAACGTATATAACGATGCTTTTGCTTATAAATGCATACAGACTACACTCGCTTGGAGTTATTGTCTGCATAAATAGAAGATCACAATCATAAATACAATTACGAAGGTTGTTTTTTAATTTAATATAATGTCACTTAGGGCTGAGGAATAATTTTGAATTTTTGATAGTTCTTCCATACAAAATCTGTCAGACGTCATTTTTATTCCACAAATAAAAAAAAATTGTCGATTGAAAAATCAGCCCTTATTGATATAATAAGGCATTATATTGGTACTTTGCTTTGAGTTAAAGTACATATTTCATTTCTAACTGGTGTTTGTTCTGTGTGAAGTGTGTGAACCTTATGTTGGGGAGCACTGGAGCACAATTTTTTTTAATGTGCAATTTATATAATATAAATCACCGATAGCACTTTAAGGTGCATTATTCTCAATTAATTAAGCGTTATAGATAACAAAACAAACCGGCCTACTTATACGGACTACTCAAAAAACGATCTTCCAACAAAACGAAAAAATTTTTTTACTTTTTAAAAGTTTATGTGAGTGGTTTTTCCGTACACCCCGTACGGTAAGACCATAACATTATTGACGAATAAGCATTTTTACCTTATTTCATCATGCAGAAGGTTGGTAGATAGTCAAATGATATACTGCCTTTAAGATAAAATAAATTTAATGTACGGGCCATGGTGGTGGAGAGCTGCAGTGGTGGCCCAATGGTAACCGCCCTGACTTACGAGTTGTTTGTCATGGGTTCGAACCCAGGCTTTACTTTGTATAATTACTTCATCACCACTGCTCTCAAAACGGCGAAGGAAAACACTAATTGACCGCTAATTGTGTACTAATTGTTCAATTAAACTAAAAAATTGATGAAGTAAGGTAATAATGCTTAAACGTCAGTAGTGTATGGTTTCACCGTACAGGGGGTTAAATGTAGTCATTCCACTGATTGGATGGTATACTAGTGAAACCATTTTATTTTATTTTCGCTTCGACCATACAGATGTCAGTTTATTTATTAAACTTTATTGTTATTGAGTTGCAATAAATATAATTTTACTAGCTTTTGGCGGCTATGATTTCAGCTTTAATAATTATTTGCTTGCAATATTTTTTTTCTTAAGCTTTCGTGCAATGTTACGTTTATTTATTTTTATTATGTAAGTTAGTCTGCTTTTTCATTGCAATATTTTTTGAGCAACGGCTTTTTATTTGTTTCATGCCAGCCTCATATTTGCTTAGCTTGCAATAAGTATAATATTTTATTTTATTTTTTTATTTTATTGAATTTGGCAGTTTTGTTTGTTTAAATTATTTTTAGTAATAAGTTTTTGAACTTTGAAGTTACAACTTTTTGTTATTATTTAAGACTAGGTTATTTTGGATTTTTTCCAAAGATCATTTCGGGATTTAAGAGGATCCTGTGCTGTGTTGTTAAATGGCTGTGTTTTCACTTTAGTGATTAATTTTTTTTTGCTGATAGTCTCTACAGACTTCCAACTGGATAATTTTGAAATCTAGTATCACCTAGTGCAGTCCTAGTATATCTGGGATGAATCTGAATCTGATATTATAGGATAATTATGTATTGTTACTTAATGGTTGTCGTGGCTGTGTGCTCTAGATGTAATCATTGATGTACTTATTGCCGTTTTATGTCTGAATGTGGTTGTTTATCCGATATGTACTTTTAATCACAACTAGTGAAATATTTTGATCTCTAGTATTGTAGGTATTTTATCTAGCGGTGTATTGTAATAGTCATCTGTGCGTTAATGTCCCATTTCAAATGATTTTTTTTTTAAATTTAATTGTTATCTTGTTTGATTGTTTGGTTGATGTAGTCTTATTTCAACGAATTAGCGATTTTGTTTCACTGTTAAGGCGTGTTTACACGAGGAGACCGTTGTTTCTCGACCGCCGAGAGTCCGTAATGTCCATGTAAGACTCGTAGTCGCGAATCGCTAGACGATTTATCTCAGTCATGTATTTATCTTGTGAACGATGCTTAAACACCGCTCATGGTAGCTTGTCGTGATTGGTTGACTAAAATGATCAAGAACCAATCACATGATTTGATCAATTATACACTCTTTCGGGAGTCAGTATAGTAGTAGAATAAACCGCTGTATAAGCATGCTATTTAACCGACTCTAAGCCGACATTCGCACGGACTTAAAAATATCACGGCGGGATTTTATCGCGCTCTGGATTTTGAATTCTCGGTGTTGAGCGTCAAAAAAACACACTGTTGGATTTTCAACTCTCGGCGCTAAACAGTGCGTTGAAAATGCAGTGCGCGAGAAAAATCGCCGCGGGAAAACGGGCCCGTGCGAACCTGGGTTTAGATCAATAAGCACTGCCATTGAGATTTTGAAATAGGACATTAGCGGCCCAGTTTTAAATGTAACGCCAACGAATCTCCATACTGTGATTACTATTGTATATGCTCATTATTATAAACAGTTTCAAGCTATTTTCCATAGATCTTTTAAACGTGGTAATGCTTGCCTAATAACTGTGATTTAAAGCTAAGACCAAGGACATTATAGCGTCGATATCGCTCTGATTTAGATATGTTCTGACTCTGGTATTTTACCATTTCCCTAATGAACCATCAAATGAAAAAATGCGGAGATTCATCACTCATTCTTCCGCTCACGCTATGGTAAAATAGAAAACCGGTTTTTCGGTTGACGGTGGTGTCAGATCGACCCTTAACAGTTTCGGTTTTCAATATTGTTGTATCAGTTACAGACGGGATCAAATTAAGTTATCTAGCGAAACTCCGCAGACGTGACGAGTATCGATATCAGAGCATGATAAAAAGATAAAAACTGATTTTCTAAACTCCTACTTAAAAAAGCAAAACACAAGTATTATACGACACGACAGCGGAAAGATGACCACAAAAAAATTTTTTTTTTTTTCATTTTATCACCCATCACCCATGCGGAGTTTCGCTAGCTAACTTAATTTGATCCTGTATATTATTGGATAATTACACTGCTTTCTTAGTAATATATCCTTCACTGGGTGAATATTGGCCCTCCCAGAGTAACAGAAAACAAAATTTACTACAGGCCGAGTTCCCAATTTAATAACAGGCCCAGGAAATATTTATATCAAAACAGATAGACATGCAAAATATCTTGCACTACTGATTCGAAAAAAACAAAAACAATCGAGGAAAGAGCGGTATCGGCACTAGAGTCCGCGCAAACTAAGTCTGCGCGCTGTCAAAATCGGAAATAATCGTTTGCCGCCATCTCTACGTTTATATCAAGTGTCAAGAGTGTGCTTTCATTCGCCATCATTATGCCGAATGTGATTACAAGTGCTGGCAGGGATATAATCTTGAAGTTCAAACACACGTGCAGACTTAGATTGCGTGCACTCTAGAGTAGACATAAATGTCAACAAGTTTGTAATGTAGCACTGCCCAATCAAGCCAAATATAACTGATTCATATAAGAAGTAATGTAATAAACGATATGTTTATCAATTAATTTCTGTTGTATGATTTTGTTTAACTGTCTCTTTATCTTTAACTAAACCTATTTCATCGATATTTGTGTAGTTTTAATTTAACATATTATATTTAGTGTTTAAGATCTTTGCAGATATTGCAATACAGTATATATTAACTTATTTAAGGGATAAGTTATTAGGTTCTGGGTAATTAAGTGGGGTCGGCGCAATGATATAAATAGGAAGGTAATATCGTTATGGCAATATTACACGTTTCAACCAAATTTAAGAATTCACTGCTTTTTGTTGCAATTCAATTATTTGTTTCATACGAATTGAAAGAGTTCGTGAACCGTGTATTGTTTGCTACTAACGACCCGATTTTAGTCTTAATTTTAAGTTATCTGCTGACATGTCGCTTTATGTCGGGAAAGTAGACCTCGTCTCGTCTTTCTAGCAACTTTGCTCAGAATGACTGCAGGCTATCGTAGATAGGCTTATATAAAAACTTACAACAAAAATAATAACAAAAAAAAAAGAAATCTAAAAGTCTTATCATCAACATCATTTCAACCGAAAGCCGTCCACTGCTGGGCACAGGCCTCCTCGAAGCACTGCCACTTGAAACGTCTAAAAGTCTAATTAAATAAAAATATCGTCGCTAAAATAGACTTGCTGACAAAAATCGCAAACGTTAACTACATGGTATATTATTCACTGTAGGCTAAAACTAAATCTGTCTCATAAAATATTTTGTACCACAGTTTAAACTTTCCCAAGTTTTACTGAGAGAACAAGTTATTCCATATTGTTGAGTTTATAGTGGACGGTTTCATAATGAGGACGTTATAATGTGAAAGAGGTTTAAGAATATTTTAACTGCCATTTAAAAATGTTTAAAGTGGAGGAAATACCAGACATTAAACATGTTTTCATTTCTTTTTAAAAGCAATGGTCAGATCTTATGACTGAAGCACGTTATGGGTGTTATGTGCTTTAGGGTACCTAAACCCCTTGTTTTTTTTATAGACGGAATCGTGAAGGTCCATCTGTACCTACTGGGAACAGTTTTTGAGCCTGACTGCCTTGGCCAAACGTACATTTCGCCATCGTGAAGGCTATTTTAATGCTCGATATAATGCCCTAACAACCTCTTACGTCATCTGGAGGAAGAACTGGGTTATTCTATTCCTGGTTGCAGTTTACATCACAGTATTGTTCCGAAACGGATTATATTTTTGTACTGCCGCAACCACCACTGCAACTGTATCTCCTTTTAGCGCTTTCATTTCAACCTGTCATTTAGCCGCTACTGAAGTTTTAAATAGACTTCGCCTCTACCATCGAAATTATTATTTATTTAATGGACCTTCCATCCGACATGTTAACTTAACAGGAACCTATACCACCTTTCTTTTAAAATTAGATGGATTTAATTTAAAAAAACTGGCCTAAATTTCAAATTTACCAACTTTTTCCGTCGCCCTCTCATGCGCATTTGCACGAAGCAATATGGTGTCTGATTTATCATGACCGTTTTATTTAATTTAACATTTAGGCTGCTGTTGGTATGTCTGTCATTAAAACCCTTAATTGTATCTGACAACATAGAAGGAGCAGTTGGTCTGCTCTATTCTTAGACGGGATTAGCACGGCAGATTTAGTTTCTGTTTTGATCAGAAACGGATAATAGTTTCGGGTACGTGTATCAACCACCACTTCTCTTAGCAATATTTTTTATTGGTGCATCTTAGCAGTGGTTGTGAGTTTCAACAGCATGCGTGCTGCTCGTCTTCGATAAGCTTTGCGGTTAGGTACAGTCAGGGAAGTTATTTGTTTAGCTTTTGCTTAACCATTTTAAACAATGCACCATTTTCTCTAACAATATCCTCATCTGCAGACACAACTGGGTTGCTCTATTCTTAGGCAGGCTCAGGGCAGCTCGACATTTTTAGTTGCAGTATTGATCTAAAACGAATTGTATTTCAGCCCAGACGCAATTTAAAATGCAATGCAGATGATCTATTTTAGATTTTAGCGATGTCGAGGCTTTAATATTTTATCATAATGCTGTTCAGAAAGTAGGTTGATAGACATCCTCCAATTCTCTTCGATACCAAATTAACTTGAAAGTTTACTTTACGAGGGTTGACTGGATAGGAATTCCACAAGCCTTAGGAATGGGGACCAGTTTTTCATTTCCAAGTGACGGAACAAATGCATAACTGCACGTGTCCTGTTCATTGATAAAATCTTAGTAGTTACCTTGAATATTGTTGGTCGTTATTGGTATTCGTTACGAGGAAATATCCTGCAGAACTGCCGTCTACCACTGTGATTTATCAGTTTAGAAAGTACTTGCACTACTACGCACTCAGCAGCCAGCCCCATCTTCTTTCTTTCTGACGGGCTCATCTTTCACGATATCAGCAATTTTCGTATAGCTCGAGCCGATACGACAAATAAAAGCCTTGCTTTTACCCTGCATAGGACTGGGCTCAGTACCTACATCCAGACTGAATAACCAAATATAGAAGGAATTGGATTGGTCTATTGTTAGCCCGGGTCAGTCCGGCATTTTGTTCCCAGTATTGATCTGAACCAAATTATATTTTCAGCGTAGACGCGATTTAAAATGCAATGCAGATGATCTATTTTGGATTTTAGCGATGTCGAAGCTTTAATTTTCGTAATGCGTTTCAGAGATTAGTTTGATAGACATCCTCTCATTCTCTTCGGTACCTAATTAATTTTGAAAGTGTACTTTACTTTACTCGGGATTGACCACAAACCTTTGAAATGGGAACCAGTTTTTCATTTTCAAGTATCGAAACAAGTGCATAACTAGTAGTAGCCTAATAGGACACGTGCGTTCTGTCGTCATCATTATGAGCCTACAGCAATCCACTGCTGCAGGCCTCTTCTATTGCACGCTATTTAACTCGATTTTCGGCAAGTCTCATCCAGCTACTACTGCCACCCAGCGAAGATCGTCGCTCCATCTAGCCCGAGGGCGTCCTACCTTACGTTAGACAATTCGCGGTCTCCGTTTAAGAACACGTCTACCCCAACGGTCATCGGTTCTACGGCTACTATGGCCGGTCTATTGCTACTTTAGCTTCAGCCCCCTCTTTATTTCTGATTGGCTAATCCTTCACTGCATTAGCAATTCGTTTATCTTGAGCCGACACGAGATAGAAAAGACTTGCCTTAGGGCTGCGCTGAGTACATCCGGAATTGGGTTGTTCTATTGTTAGGCCGGGCCAGTACGGCATTTTGGTCCCAGTATTGATCTGAAGCGAATGATATTTTCAGCACAGCCGCAACCACTAACTGGAATGGTTAAATTATGTTGCCAGATATTGTCTCACAGTTTGGAAATAGCCTAGAAACCTGAAAGCTCTCTATTATACAAAGGTGATAGTAGCTCTCCTTGAAATTGATTTCGTAACTGGATTTTTTTGTTCCTGGGATTCATAAAAAATGCAGGTATAATTACTTTTTACCAGCAGATTCTCCGTTTTCCTAGGTCCTACCTACGTATTCTGAAATCTTCTGTTTACGCTAGGTTGTGTAGTATGTGGCGTTTTTCAATTCAGTCTCTAAGGATGTCTGAACACGCGACGCTAAGGCGAAACTGTAAGGGCTTCTACTTTGTATCGATAATATCATTACAATATGACTTCCTAAACTTTTTCGAACATTTGTTTTAAATATTCAGTTTATTGTATACGATACTGCGGCTGAATAAAATAAGGGCTTAATTTTTATGTTTTTCGATAAAGTAAGTTCAAGTTACGGAGTTTTTAATCCATTATGCTATCGTCGGCAAACTTTGCGTCAACTTTTACAGATTGATAGATTACAAAAAAAAAAATGCTTTTGAGAAAAAATGTTGCGTATGTTTCCCCAAAATAATTATATTTTAAATAAATATGTATATATATATAGATTTTATTTTCACGAATAATTTCTGAATACGAACAATTTGATTCAGCTCGACAAATGCGAAAATAAGTTTTCGTTTGTTACATGTCCGTATATTAAGCGGTCGTAGCAGCATTCACTTCGTAGCGCGGTGCTACGAGCGTCTGACAAGCCACTCAATGACGTCAGCTATAGAGGCTTCGCGCCGCTACGACACGATCGGTGCTTAGTGCGTCTGATGATATCGCACGAAATTATGATGCAACGTTTACGTAGACTAGCAGTTATGAAAGGTGTAAGAAATACGTTGATAGATCATTTCTGTGTTGTTATGTAAATACTGAGTGTTACGATGACTGATACCAAATATCAAATAGAATATTATGAAAAGTTTTGTCTTAAACTTAATTATTAATATTAGTTTCGATAAAGTTTGGAAGTTGGGTGTATGGGGGTGGTGGTGCGTGTAGGCGCGCGGTGGGCGTGCTCTGGGCGCGGGCGGGGCGGCAGCGGGCGCGCGCGGGTGCAGAGGGGGGGCACGAGCACGTGCTGCGCGCTCACGTGGTGCTGCCGGCGCGCTGCTCGCGTCCGTCGTGCTCACCGTATGAATAATTGTGTACGGAGTGAATGAATCGATGCGGCGGCGGCACGGGCGATGCGGGGCGCGGGCGGGCGGGGGCGGCCGCTGCGTGGAGGGGTGCGCCGCGGCGCGCCAGTCTCGTGCCGGTAGTCGGTAGTGCAGCCGAGCGACTCCGGGAGCCGTCCCCGCCGTGCCGTCGCTCGCTCGTAGTCGTAGTGCGCCGCCCGGCCCGCCCCGCGCCGTTGGCGTCCGAGCCCATGGAAACCCAGAATCAGGATGTGGCCAGAAGCCCCGCGGAGGTGCCCAACGACCCGGGGTACGTCCCTGATCCCGAGAAACCGGCTCGTCGCGCTCTTTTCAGTGACTGATTGGTATTGTTTATCTTGCAGGAAGATGTTCGTCGGAGGCCTCAGCTGGCAGACTAGTCCAGGTACGCTCGTCGGTCCCTGGCGCTCCGCCCGAGCCTCTAGCGGAAGTGCATCCGATGCACGGGCCGGCGACGGCTGACCGCCCGCTTAGCTCGCGGAAGACGCCTCCTATGACCGTGAAATGAGAAACGCGGATCGTTTCCAGTGACGAAGTACCGTGTCGGATACGTAAACACCGGTAAAAGTTTGAATAATCAGCTGATTACTTAACGTGTTCAGAAGTTGTCGTTGTCGGTGTGCAGAAGTGGTGCACGTGATAATATCGGTGTGAGATGCATCCAGGGGGTATTTAAGGCTTCGTGAACGTGTGTAATATGCTGTAATTCAGTTATTTTATCGGGTTGTATTGGCAATCAGGTGTGCGACAGCGGCCATGCCGGCTGCGCGCGCAGGCTCAATCGCCTCTCCGACCTCTCCACCCCACGGGCTTGCGAGCTATTTTAGTTCTTATCACTAGTAAAATTAAGTGGCAAATTCCAGTTACAGTTTCATAGCCGGCTTTTGCTCCAAACAGTTATCACAACATAACCTCAATCTCAAGTACGTAAAGCTCGGTACCGGCGCGTTTCCGTCCAGTCGACTCCATCTATATAGTCTATTCATACTTAGTAGGGTAGGATAACAATTGGCTTTAAGTAATATTTTGTATTTGATAATAACCTGTGAACTATTTGAAATACATAAAGAAATAGTATTTATTGTTTTATTCCAATCCTTTAACGCAGTTAGGGCAGCATCAATCAAAATTTCGATTTAGGTTCAAAATTTTTTCTGAAAGACTGATAGTTTTAAAATACAATATTGAATAGTAGTTATATATTATGTTAATTCGCGTGTCCTATTTACTGGGAGTATGATGAAGTATATCAATTCTGTAGCGCGTACAAACAAATTAATTGCGCGATGCACACGCAAAAGGTCCGGTGCGCGTGCGCGAGTGATTTGCCGCCCGCGGTATTGGGTCGTGCGCCCACGCCGCACTTTGATCCTCAATATCTATGCCAACTTTGTTCTTCTCTGGAGATATCTAGGGCGCTGCATCAGCGATTACAAGCAAAACACTCGAGATATTATCGGATCTATCATCGATCGTGTGGTCTATACCGGGAACTGTCAGAAATGAGCTCACTACTGTGCAAAACTAGCTTACATCGTTAAAACCGAACGGTTTGCAGTCATGTGCTACTACAACATCGTTTTGCAAAACTACTTTTAGACTTCTTTTAAATTGTCTCGTGATGTCTTCCACGTGATTATCATTTTCTGCCAATTTTCTGTGGTTTACTGTTCTCGTCTTTCCGGTTCCGAGCCAACTTTATTCTTAACTAAACACGTTGTCGCCGGTTAACGTCCTGCGTAGAATTTTTAAAGTATTTAAAATTTGAACTGAACTGACTTTGTTTGTTTAAGATGTTTGCACCTTCCCGGAGTTAGTGTGATAAGATAATTTTTGATATTTGTATCACGACACACGGACACACCAACTGTTATCGCATTTTGATAGGGAATGAAGCGCCCTAGACTCCTTAATCCCAGCGCTACAAATATCAAGTCTTCAATTATCGAGCTGTCCAAATTTTTTCACAAAAAAATCAATCACTGCTTTTGATAAGAGTGACAGGTAGGTACACAGTGTTGTACAACTCCGTACATTCGTGTAACTTCGTAGTCTAGGGCTTGTTCGCAAATACCGTAATCAATTTCACAAGATTTGCACGACACTAAAATTTCATTTACAATAGGAATCCTATTAGACAGACACTCGAGTAATCCTCATATGAAATTCCAACGCGGAAGTTATTATCAGGTATCATCCAAGTAGCTATTCAATAAATTAATTATAATGACGAAAATAAATTGGCTGACAACAACGACATACCACTATATTTATATTACTATCGCAGTAATGTATTACATTCGCTAATGCGTTCTCTTGATGCTCTCATGTTCGTAGATAATATGTATTTGGAATGGTATGAAGGAAGCGCAGGGTATAAATATTATTTCATTCATCGAACGACTTCATCTAAAATGAGCTCTATTAATATAGTCAGTAAGATCTAAATTACTTTCCACTTACATCCGGGTCTTGCAAGGAAAATCGGTCAACTGTTCTATTCATCAATATATTATTATCAACTTAAAACTAACGGTAAAGAGATTTGAATGAAAATATACATTAAACCCATGTCAGTTCCCACACAAGTATCTACATAGCACATTGTATTGAAGAGACCCCTAAATGTTACTACTTGTTGCTATGTTACAAGCTGTTCATCAATTTTATAACACGAGACACTTGATAACTAAACTTTGTACAGTATTACCGTGTTTTTGTGTCTTCAACTAATCATAAAGATATTAATGACAAAATTGTAATGGTCCACGTTAATTTAGATACTGACAGTGATATGAGAAAACAATATGAACGTAAAAAGCATGAGAACGTACCTACACCAATTATACGTAAAATATTTAGTGGGAAGTTACATCAAAATGTAATGACATTTTAATGTCCGTAGATGATACTTTCCCTCGGTCGCTTTTGTCAACCAATTTTTACTATCTATCTTGCAGTCAAATCTACCAATCGTTATAGACACTCGTCGTTTCGAGTAATAAAGATGTAGACTAGGAAATGGGACAAGGATAAGTAATTGTAGCTTATATGTATTACTAAACTAACTCATTATTGCCTGCACTGTTAACTGTTATGACGGCTACAGTAGCTAAAGTGGGTGTTTAGTTGTCGAACAAAAGATTATTCATTATCTTATTCGAAGCGTCTGTTGTACCATTAACATGATACTTCATTGCACGGACTTAACTAATTTTAACAGAAACAGAAATTCTGAAACTTTACTGCTGCTAACTTTACTATAATATAAATATGAATATTTATGCAACACATAAATATTCATATTTATAATATAGTAAAGTCCGTTATTTAAAGCATGGAATCTATAGTTATCATTTGCGTAAGTCGAAGTTCAAATGTTACTGGAGAGGTAATGTCGATAAGGATTAGAAAGTCCGGCCTGTAGGGCAACGAGCAATCAACATATTGTAGTTCTTTAATTCCTCTATGTATGTCACTGTGACTTTAGAACTAACATCTTGCTTTTGAACCTATTATTCTGCGTCTATTAAGTCTGCGTCTGCCTAGTGTTGAGTACTCCATCCTCATTCTTTGCCACTTTATCTTGTCCTTGGTTAGTCTCGACCACCATCATGCACAAGACATTCCAACCTCTCTATGTTCAATTGGGTAGCTAAAGAAAGTTCCCAAGATTCCATAAATAGTATTCCTGAAAACAAACGAACGAGTTCGCTTGAAGTCCAGAAATTGATGAAAATTTTAGCCTTACCCAGAACCAATAACTAAAAAAGTCTTTCATGTAGTCCTAAAATCATTTGACGGCTACATTACGAGAGTAACGATTTAAATATTGACAAATCTCCTTAACGTTGTTTCGGTAATCAATGCACGAGTTTGCTCGAAGTACCGAAGTCTAGCATTGTTTAAAGTTTGTGCTGTTAACAGTTGATGACTGACGTTGCGTGCTCGTTGCCCCCAACACAATACAGATGCAAACGGGATCGACGCCGGACTCGTTACGGTTATTATCAACGACGATTGTTTGCCTCAATCGTGCTCGTGCGCACTGCGTCTTTACTTTTACTGAACCGTTTTGTTATACAGTTCCCTTTGACTCTTTTATGAATACGCTTCACGGATTCAATGAGCACTTGATGATTAGAAATGTTAATTTCGATAACGGTACACGCAATTCAAAGATTAATGACATGGCGACTTTAGAGATTTATATTATTGTCACAGAATGATAAATAGCACTGAATGATGGTACTTTTCAAGACAGATTTAAAGAGATAATAGGTCGTTGCTTTTGAACTTGTTGGCATTTCCAAAATTCAACAAATGACAACGGTATGTTCGTCCCATCTATATATGTCGAAAGCAGTTCTATTTTCATTCCAAGCGGAGTATAATTCTGTCCGCGGTAAGTACCTAATATTTTTATCCTGCTTCTATAGTTCAACGTAAATAATGTAGGCGCTAACTTCAGCTTGGTATGACGAGTTAATTTTTGCATAGATAAACTCGAACAATTCCTATTAAATGATGGAAATTATCATTCAATTTCCCGTGAAGACAAAAGCTCGCGAACCCGTTTCGCACTCTGAAAGGGTCACAACTCAATTCCTTAGTCGATTGCAAGGAATTCACCTTCGTCGTCATCTATTATTAATCCAGAGATTTTGCATACGTTGAATAATGCAACAGCGAAGTCTCTGATGCAGAACGAACGGATTGTCCTTATTTAATTTCCACTTTGAGGGAGGTTCGCGACGACGTAGCCGACTCGCGAACTTAGGTACCAATCAGGTGCAAACTTAGTTCCCAACGAACGTTACTTGGCTTGGAATCGGCGCCACTAATAAGCACTGATTCATCTGTGCACTGTATTTATCGGAAACCGTCTTGTTGCAACAGGAGTAAGCGGTGAACAAGTGTCTCCACTCTAACGATATTAAGTTCTTAAGACGGATTTACTAGTGCAAAACGAAACCGAGTAGGTAGACACGTCTGGTTGGCCTAAAAATCTCCACAGGAGCTTTAACGTTTAAAGATTAAAATGATGCCTTTGAGAAGCTTCGAAAATAGTATTGTAAAATGATTAGCTGAAGAAACGGTAGCATAGTAAAAATCCTTAAATAAAGTTAAAATATCTTGAAATGTAACTCAGTTTCTTTAATAAAGTTTCTGTCAGCATAACTACTTACATTTGAGGCATGGCTCTATAAATTATCCAAAGTAGCCATCCGAGCGAGCGTGCATACGTCCATTATTTACAAACTTAAAATAGTAACTGCAGCGATTCTAAATCAATGCGGGTTATTGAAAGTCGCAGGTGCTCATCAAAGCTTCAAAGCGCATCGGGCTGCATTAGCCAGAGAACATTATTCCGCCGTATTCGTATTCCACTCCCGAGTGATCGGACAGGGAAAAGATTTAGCAAGTGGTCGAAGAGGAAAGAGTGCTCCCGGTGAAGAGCCAACCGCATTACCGCAAATCGTGGTATAATCCCTCTTACAAAGCGCACGGTGGTCGTATATGAGCAAACAGCAGTTTGGGAGTCGGCTAGGGACCGGATACACGTTTCGTTTTGCACAGTTATTTCGGCCTGGCCGCAAATAGACATGGGTGTGCGTGTGCGAACAGTTCTTTACAGAACATAAATCAGAAAAGAAAAAAATAATATATCATTGACTAGCGACTAGCTTTTAGCGGTGACGGATGGCAGGGCTAAGGTTTGTTTGTGGTATTGTGCGTCGCCACTATTAGTATTTAATTATTTTTTGTTTAATTTTTTAATTTTTGGTTTATCAAAACATAGAAAAGTTATTTGTTTTCTTTTTTATGGCACGAAAGCTACCGTGGTGCGCAAGCGCAGCTTCTTTAGCGCTCCTCGTAATAACAACGTTTTTGTTATACTGTCGCGTTGAACGATTGAAAGCGTAAATAAAGACATCTCGTTGAGAGTACTAGTGTGAGGTGCGTCTGTGGTGATAGATAACTATTTTTATTATAAATACTCCGGAGATTTAGTAGTTTTATCTTCTTCCGCGACGTTCAAATAACTTTATGATTTCGATTTCATGTATTGCACACGTGTCTCGTGATGACACTATAGTATTTCTTGACTATTTTTTTTCATCGATCGTTTATTGACCTGAGAACACATGTGGTTCATACAAGTTATTAGTAATTCATAATGTCATATCTATTTTGCTTTATTACACTTTTTTGTCTGCAGAAATATGCTTTAGTAAAGAATTATTGTTTAGGCGAATTTTATGAAAATTGCCTACTTATCTTGCCAACAAAAAATTAGCACGCCGCTCGCTGAAAATTAAAATTTTATGTTATGTGTTTTAAATAGTTCTTATAAATCTTAAAATAATTGTTGAGAACCAACTAAAATTATGCTAGCGTTTGATATTCCACTATGTCTTTTGTATTTATGTAGGAGACGTTCGAATGTTTGTAATTTCCCCGGCGAGGTCGGCAATCCGGCTCGGTATTCTTGTTCGTATTACCTACAAGGAGTATTTCTCCGGCTTGCATAACTCGTGCAATCCGTGCATCCAGACGCACATCTGGGAACGTTCGGAGACGACACACGCCGCTGCGTTGTTGTCATTACTCATCTGTCGCGCACACGACTTCATGCTACAGACCCGCTGTCACAGTTAACAAAATGCCACATTTCACGACTTCTACTCACAATAACGGACTTTAAAACTTTGGCAGCACGGCATAATTCGAATGTCCAACTTTTTCTATGTTACGTCCACATGAAACTTGTTAAACGACGGAGCAGCGTGTCTTCAAACGACACGCTAATTGACGGCGGCGTGAAGCGCGGGCTAAAAGCTACGACTGTTTTTTTCGAATTTTAGTCACGGTGTAATATTTGATCTTCGACCAACTAATAGAAAATGCTCTCGATTCTGACATTACGATACGTGGCGTCATATTACAAGCGAAGTGTGCTCTTGATCGGTGACTTGTTTTACAATAGAGAATGAGTAATGACATTGTATTATGATCTAAGAACTAATATTAGTATGACGTGTAATCGTTGCTCTTAAAAGTTTCACGTGGACTGTTTCTATGGAGAAACAGTTGAATTAACAGGCTGTTTTGAACCAAAACATTAGAATTTGCTCCTAAATCAGTGTGTGCTATCGGGTTTCACAAGTGACGTCTGTGAGTGAGGCAATGTGTAAGAACGTAGTTTTTTCTGAGATAACGTTGAGATTTGATAACAGCGAAATATCTGATAGTGATTTACACGCAATGTGTGTTTATGTATTCAATACATAGGTACGACTAATGGGCAATATTTATAGTTTTGGGGTTCTCTTTAAAAGACCTACCTACTTAAACTGCTGCATAAAAAAATACACAGATTTGGGTCTATTTCGCCATTGGCGGGTAGGTACGTACCATTAATTAATTACCGGTCCGATATAGTGGTCATCATGAAGACACCAGTAGCTCCGGCGCTGGTCAATATCTGGATAAAACATCTTGAGGACTTCGGAAGTCCAATAAGTAATTCTCGTACTTAAAAACATCCAAATTCAAGTCGCAATCTCATCACAGCGACAAGCAACAAAACTTGTCAAAAATGCAGGAAAGTGAAGGTTTTTTTTGTCAGATTGAGACTAAGATGATAGATAGAATGTTGAATGCGAATGTTCTTAAACTGCAGTTGACGACAATGATTGATTGAAACCGTGTAATTCAAAAACATTTGTGGGAAGTTACGTTTATTGTTTCTACGTGTGTGCATTCAAATAGCAGTAACTTGGTAGCTTGGCGGCTTGTACCTGAGGGGTAAATCTCGTAATTTTAAGAACATTCACAGTCTAATCTCAGTCAGAATCTGTCAAAAATACTTACCTCTAATTTTTTGACATTTGTTTGTTGCCGAGATGAGACTGCGGCTTTGAACGTTATAAATTGCGAGAATTGACCTTCTGATATCACCTCATAATTAATCAGCTAAAGTAAAATAGATCCTCGTGCCTAAACTTTTAATAACACGAATACTTTATATTCGACTTTATAACGTAGACCCTTGTAGCAGAGCTTAATTTACCATAAACATTTTTTTCATAATGAATGAGCCTTTAATGAATGAGCTCAAAGATAAGATTACAGCATCTCATAGTTATATATTATATTTATGTTTATCCACATAATTCTTCCATCATTTTTGTTCAAACAAGAAGTAGAAGTATCTAGTTAATATAAAATTGTACTAGATCTGAAGCATTTTAACATAATTCTTGCGTTTCTTTTATAAAAGAGAAAAGAAATTAACTGTTGACTTTCCGTAATAAATATTTGTCTCAGTGGTTGGGAAAGATTGTTTTAAGTCCTCCCTGTAGAACCTTTTGGTGTTTGAAGAAGGACGTTAAAGCGTCTTTATTAGTTTCTCGGTTCTCTGTGTTCACTGAGACGAACTGATACAGAATGTTTTTAGAATTTTGTATCTTAATTACATCACGAGGATAAACTGGGGAGTGTGATTACTGAAAAAGCTCTATTGGCCATGTTTAATTAAATATAAAATTACCAGCCTATAATGTTCCCACTGCTGGGACACATGCCTTCTCTTTGTGAGAGGGTGTGGCCCGTAATCCACCACGCGGGCCCAGTGCGGTTTGGTAGATGTCACATGTCTTTGAATTTTTGATTCGAGGACATGCCGGTTTCCTCACGATGTTTTCCATCACGGTTTTGAGAGCAGTGGTGATGAAATAATTTACACAAAATAAAGCGCCTGTCTGGGTTCGAACCTGCCAGTGGGTAACGACTGCTCCTCATTAAATATGCCATTATTGTAGAATCCTCTGACAGTTCATAACAAAAGGTTTCATTGTTACTATCCTGACACCTAAGCGTCAGCTTAAGAGCTTGCCATGTTTTTGAAAATTTTAAGAGTAATCGGTAACTTATTAAGGACTTTGGTGATAGGTACCTATACAACACATTAATTTAATAGGTGAAAACCTTAGCAATATCCATTTTTAATTTCTTTACATAAGCTAAGAGGTCCGTAGGACTGAATACTTAACTTTGACCTCAGAAGAAATAAATCTAAGAAATAGTTTCAAACTTTTAAAAAGCACAACAGTAACTAGATATTAGGTATTTGTTACCAATCAATTTCAGTCATTTAAATTCATTTAAAAATCTATAAGGTAGGTACTATAAAAAATCCATAACGATCTTATTAGGGCGTAGGTAGCTACTGTAAAGGTTGTCTGCAAAAGGGAACCTTGCATCATGCAGGCTGGTAGAAAAATTACTGTGGCTGGTTGCATTCGATCACTCAAGTGAATTTAGAATTAGTTTCAAAATTGAATATATGGCGATTGTTCATAAACAATAGTTATGCTATAAGCGAGTACTTAGAAAAGAGCACGTCCTCTTAAAATAAACAGCGGAAATTCATTATTGATTCTTGTTTTCTTATTACTAGCCCGTGACTATTCGTTCGTGTGGCATTAATACCTTTTGATTTTCTTACGTTTTCTAAAATAAAAGAAACCTAAGATACTCCTTACAACTTCAGCTAGGTATCTGCCAGCGAACGTCACGACAAAATCGGTCCAGCCGTTTCGGAGATTAGCCAAAACAAACAGAGGGACAATTAAAAAAAAATGGTATTTTGTTATAAGTACCGCATATTCTTTCATAGGCATTCAGTAGAAAGCTGTTATTTCGACATTACAAACTCATATATCATAAAAATATATAAATGCAGCGCTTACCCATATAGATTTCGGTTCTGTTAGCACTAGACGCGCTGCCTACGTCAGTTTATATGAATCTAATGTCATTTAGTTCTTGAATTATCTCAAAGTTCACACATTTAATTAGATAATGTGGGTGAAACACATAAATAAGATATATTCTTAGACGTTATTGACGCAATTCGTCTGTGTGTGCTAGTGTAATGTATGTATTTATATTAGACGCGAATCTGTTATTGAATAGGTATGTAAAGTCAATAACGATATGAAATGGAATAGATTTTAAATTAATATTTGTTCGCGTTTTGTTGGTATTGTAGGTAATAATTGAGTCATCATTCTCCTGCTCTTATCCCAATTTATTTGGGGTCGGCACAAAATGTCTTTTTCTGCCATACTTCTCTATTAGTCGTCATCTCGGTAGTCACCCCCTTTCTAGCCATATCATTATTTACATATTCCATCCATCGTCTTCGTCGTCGTCATCTTTGGTCTTCCCCTACTCTTATAGCCATCGACATTCATACTCAAAACTGTCCTCACGACATTTTCCTCATTTCTCCGTAAGACATGCCCATACCATGACAACTGATTTCCATACAACTTTTCAGTTACCGGTGCCACTTTCAGACTTCCTGTTATGTATAAGGCTGCTATGGATGCGTTTGTTATCCACCAATCATATTCATTGGTCCACATAGCATAACACTGGTGGAAACAGATTCAACTAAGCTATGTTTTTATACGGAAGGATGCGTGCTATGGATGGGAGCTATGGATGCGCGAGTGGTGTAGCTATGTGCAGAGCAGAGTACTCCCCGTGCTTTCCCTAGTATCGATGCATCGCATTGCTCGAGTTGAGCATCTTCCTCGCACAGCTACCTCGCGGCGGCGCATCTTCATAGCACATCTTACTCGCTCCGTTACAGCTTAGCATTAGTGGAAACGGTCGCACAGTTTCGTAGCTTAGCTTTCACATCCTCTCAGCATAGCTGCATAGCACATCTCTGGTGGAAAAGCAGCCTAAGTAGGGAATAATTGAGTATTAGATCGAAACTTGGAGTAGGTACACACGACGATATATCAAGCTATACATTTCCAGTTTTAACTGACCTCGCATTGTATAGGCTTCTTGTATAATGAAAAGTCAGATCATACTGGAAACGTATATCTTGATATGTCGTCGTGCGTACGTGACGTAGTAAGACCGCTATTAACAGCGACCTAATCGTAGTGGTTTTTCCGAAGGTAAGGATAAGGATACAGCATTAGATAAACATATACAAAAAAGGAAATTAAAATAATAACCATATGTAGAAATCGCCAAGCGGTTGGTCGACTCTTCACGTGACCAGGGCTGGCCTACTTCCGGACAAGGAATCAGCATCGCCATACAACGTGGGAAAGCTGCCAGCCTTTTGGGCACTTTTCCTGTTGACAGCGATGCGACAAATTTTTTGATACCCTATGATTCTTTTTCCTCTTTTTTATAACTTAGAGAGTAAGAATTAAAAAGTTTTTAAAGTACTAAAGTAACCAATATTTTTTCGCTGTTTTGTAAGTAGGTACCTACCTATTAAAGTGAGGTAATAATTAGTAGATATATGTACTTACCAAACTTGGACTATCCGACGTGGTTTGACTACAGTTAACAAGTTAAAAGCATTAACGTTCTGGTATTTTCCTAATCAAGGAAAAGAAAAGTAACCAGCAGTCTCTTTTTCTTTTAAATTTAATTCTCAGAAAGATGATTTAGTTAATACCTACTTACATTTTAAAAGCTAACAGCTGTAAAAATCTCCAAACAAACAAAATAGACAAATTCTCATACAATTATAAAAAAAAAACTTCACTAGATTTTATGACCAACTCATATTTACCAAAAATATTATTCACGGCATGAAGGAAAGTCTGAAGAACGTAGATATTACTATTCCTGACAGAGCCGGAGGAAATCACATATATCCATATCCCGCTTTATTTAGTCCTAGATCTGTAAATAAATGCTAAGCGGTGTTTTATCAAGTTCTTCAGCTTACTTAGTTATTGTTGAGAGGAATAGAGATGAACGTGGTATGTCGGCACTGGAATATACAGGCTGAGTTTTCTTTACATGAATCGAATAGATACCGATGATATAAAAAATGTGGTAACAAATCTGTTGAGAGTTTTTAAATCGTGGGTAGATATTATAACTGCATTTTCCGCAATTTTCATACGTAACTTTGTGCAAATAAGGACCAAAATGTCATTGTATACTCATGCATTCATTTTTGAAATGTGAGAGCCTCGCGTTTTTTAAATAGTATCTACTACTGAAAATGATACATAGTTACAAAAACAAATTAGGTTATTATTATTTATTTCCAAAAAACAGCCTATTTTACAATTTGATTTTAGCCACACAACGAAAACGTCTCTGGGTTTACCCTGTGTACTGGCGAGCTTAGTAGTCATCTATCACATTGTTTTTTTTTCTATTTTAACCTTACATTCAAACAACACGGTCAGCTCACGCAAGGGATCCCCTAGCTTAGCAATGACACTATCCTGAAAAAAAAAACATACAAAGTATAGGAAGAAATCAGCTAAAACTAAAAGATCACGACCACATTATCGGATTCTCTTGAAGATTATTGTCAACCCGGTAACGATCACTGTGTTAATATGAAATGGCATGTTTAGTAAGATGGAGGTGTCAGCTTGTCAGGTAGTTAGTTTCATATTTTATTTACGCTTCGCAACCGTTTGTGACGTCTCACGACCTCCGATATGGCTTGACTTGAGTGACATCTTTTGATTTCTTTTCTGAAAAGTTAAACGTTTACGACGAGACGTATCTTTTTTTGCTTTGATATTTGTTACAGTAAAGACTGAATCGCCGTCAAAACCTGAATAAAAGAAGTCAGGAAGTTTGATGACTTTCGACATAGCTTTTATTTAATAGTAGGTATCTATTAAAATTAAAATAAAAAACACAAGAGAACTGTCAATTGGTGAGTTAGAATTAAAGTACAAAATAACTCAGCGGGATTGGCTACCCCGGAACATAAAGGGCAAAGGAAGGAACATGGGTGGGTTTTAGTCAGTAAGATTCTGACACTCCCTTCCGCTCCACCCAGAGCGGGAGAGGTCATTTGATGATTTCCCATACGGAAAAAAAAAGTACAAAATAACACTCTAAAACAAAAATCGAGATTGATAATAAGAAAATAAGTTTTATTAAAAACACGCCAGACAGTACCCAAAAACGAAATATATTTCAGTCTAGAACTACTCTCTTCCAGTATAGACTGAAATTCAGCATCCCCCAACACATTACAATTTAAGTACCAGCGTAGATCAGACCCACGGTTAATTGAACGTCACCACTTAATCATCGTGCTCACTGTCATGCAATATTTAATTAAGCCTTCATTAAGTTCGATGCGGGCGAAAGTAATTACCTCGAGCATTCCAACCGGCTCTTCTTACTAACATACATATTACTATCTAAACTGCGGATAATGAGAAACATAATTTCTGCGAAGACTTTAAATACGTTATCTTTTAACCTTTATACGAGTTAAGGTGGCATTCGCAGACATCTTTTAGCGGTAATTAGTAATTAACTGAGAGTAATTAGGTGGTAACCTAGTAGTCGCGACCTGGTAGAGTGGCTTGGACACAGCAATATAATAAAATCAGTTTAATTAAATTATTATTGTCTACTTTGTCACCTGTCAAGTTATACCAGCCAACTTCAAGTACAGACGCCAGCAGGTCAAGCTACCCGAAATTGTCAAATTTTCCCAATCAACCTTGAACCTTAATGCTTTAGCGATAAAGTTGAAAATCTATTAAAGAAATTTGACAGATTGTAGTAGCTTGATGTGCTGGCATCTGTACATGTTGGTTAATGATTCACTAACTTAAGTAGACGTCTATGAGTGAGGCTGTTTGCATATTTAAACCTTTCATTCTTTCCTTATTGCCTAAAATGGTGGAAACTAACTATTCGAAACTAAAAAGTTTATGTTCTAACTCATAATCAGCCTATAATGTTTCTCACTGTTGGGACACAGGCCTCCTCTCTGTGAGAGGGAGTGGGCCATAATCCAACACGCGGGCCCAGTGCGGGTTAGTGGATGTCACATGTCTTCGAATTTCTGGTTCTAGGACATGCCGGTTTCCTCACGATGTTTTTCTTCACCGTTTTGAGAGCAGTGGTGATGAAATAATTTACACAAAGTAAAGTGCTTGCCTGGGTTCGAACTCACGACCTACAACTCGTAAGTCGGGTCCACGACCACTGGGCCGCCACTGCTCTCACTCATTTGCTGCTGTTCTAACTCATTTGCTGGAAATCATGTGTGTTAGTTTGTGTAAAACAGGAATAAATAGGTACCTAATGGTATATATAGGTATTTCCCTGCTTATTTGCCATATGTCTATACTTCAAACTATAATTTTAATAAGCGCATAAATACCGAACATAGATCTGCATTGATAGAGATCGTCCCTACCTGTATTAAAAAATAATCTAAATCAACAAAGAGGAATAAAAGGAAAGAGCAAAATCCGTATCTAAGAATTAGCTCAAAAACTCATAGGATCATTCAGCAATCGGGACACTGAAGGTCTTGCAAAACAATTGGTAACCTACTCCAATTGTAGTAACATGGAGAGACTCGCTGCACTCTCTCACAGAGCAAAGCCTGATTTGTCATCTTATGTAGATGAGCCATTAGATTAGATCCCCGCTGCTGTTGCAACTTGCATGAGACTGCAAGCTCTCTATCTATTTTTGTTACATTTCGAAATCAGCAGATAAGTTTAATGATACTTTGTTCGTATTTATAAATTGGTGATACGATCTTGAGAGATAGTTCATTTTTGTTAAGTTAACAAATTGATTAGTGTGACACGTAATTACATAAGTTAATATAGGGTTCACATGTCTGCAAGGATTTCAAGGATTTATCGAAATTCGTTGTTATTGTCAAGTGTTTTGCTGACAGTAGTTTTTCATGAAAGGCGGTAAATACAAAAAAACTTCTAAGTTTATAGTCAGGACTATAAAGTTAAAACAACTTAAACTTCCGCCTTCTGTTATCATCCATGATGGATGTGTTTTGAAGATGCGTACCTATATTTTTTTAAATTAAAACACTATCCTACCTTCCTACCTTTCACATTTGTTCACGTGCACTGCGTGATAAAACTTAAATCAAATTTTCGGATGATACTGATTAAAAATAGGTGTTTTTGCTTTATCTCAATTCTTGTTCTTCGTAATCAGATTTGACATGGAAAACATTTTTCAGTTTACAGTTACACGTAGTCTTCGAGATTTCAATATTCGAATCCATTATCAACATTCACGAACTCTATGTTAAAATCAAAGCCCTCCTTGCAGAGTGCATTCAGTTAGACATGAGTATCTTGTAAGTTTGCAAGTTAGTTTACTGAAGGTAGTGTGTCAGGTGAAGCTCGCCCACAATTAATGGTCCTTTCCGTGCACTTCGAGGGCGTCTAATGGATGTCCGCCACGCTCGTCCCCATCTCACACTTTTTCTCTATTTCTATAAAAGTTAAGATTGCTTCACAATTTGGTCGTTTTACAGACCACTTTAGAACACAGTTCAACAACATTCAAGAAATGTTAGAGAGTAGATTTTATTATTTGTCGCTAGAAATTGCGATTCGCCACTCATATAAAATACTGAAACAACTCTTAAAGCGACCGCTGAAACTTATTAAAACGACCCAAAAATAAAATTTCAATAAAACAGCAATCCACTTTGTTGTGTCGCCGCAAGAATCTGGTCCGCGGAGTAACTCTGGTAACGCTTCTTACTGTAGGCGGTTCAGTTTTGTGCAATGTCCACATGATTTGAGTGAAAGTGTTTGGATGAAGGCCAAGATTCATCTCTATGACACGATAACTCCTCAAATGCTGGAAAATAAACAAGTTCACTCGACTCGACGTGATTTAACATGATTCCCGTAAAGCCATTAGCGTCCGTTTGTTTATTGTTAAATTTACTACTTACATACACATTCTATGTGGTGAACCTTTTAATTTGACTACAGTTATTACAAATATTCAATGTTCAACAGTACGTCACTGTTTCGCCGCAGTTTAACGTAATTCGGGATTTTGTTTAACTTTTCTGTTTGCCAACAATTAATTCGACGAAATTCGCTGACGAAATCGAATGTATTTCAGCCTTTTAGCAGTACCGTGCTTAACATCCGTAAAAATAAAATTCAATAGGTATCTGCAAACGCAGAAAATAATATTACAAAAGAAATGATTTTGAAAGTGGAGTTGGCTATTGACATAAGGGAATAAGATATGGCTATTCTCAATGCCTCTAAGCATAAACTATTCATGTGGGATTAGTGTGTGCCCACAACATCAATTTTCCGTTTTATCTCTCGAGCGAATTTTCCGATTTTCACAAAATTGACCTCTATACAAATAAATAAAATTGAAGCGTCTAATTGTAATGTAAAAATAACTGCTTTTTCAGTTGTATAGTATCTATAAAAAGAAAACAATTAAAAAAAAAAAATGGTCTATCTGGTTGTTCCGGCTAATCTCCGAAACTGCTCGACCGATTTTAGCCGATAGCTGATGTTATACGGAGTAAGTTTTATTTTAGAAAAATAATTAGGGACCCACGCAAAACAATTAATACCCATGAAATCCAATTTGTTTTCCAACATGCACGCGAGCGAAGTCGCGGGGCACAGCTATTTATTAATAAGAGACCATCGACTTCTGATTACATTACATAGAATACCTTTCGACCTTACGCCGTTCACACACACAGGGTAAGCGTCAAAACAGTCACTTGCTATTTACAGGGAAATGCAAATATTAGTTTAGGAAGGGTACTCCTTAGTCGAGTGCGATAACATACCGGGAAAGGGATTAAATGTCGTGACTTTGTTACTTTAAGCGTGTTTGTAAACTCATATCAGGGACTTCATATACCTGAAGGTCTGGCTGGTGACTTTGGACAGAATATCTTACCTGCGTTTTGTCCCGATAACGTTAATAGTAACCGTAGGTATGTATTGTGCAATACGAGAGAGCGAATCTAACCTATTTCTACATAGTTTTCACACAAATATTAGCATAAACAGCCTATAATATTCCCACTGCTGGGGCACAGGCCTCCTCTCTGTGTGCCATAATCCACCACGCGGGCCCAGTGCGGGTTGGTAGATGTCACATGCTTTTGAATTATTTGGTTCTAGGACAAGCCGGTTTCCTCACGATGTTTTCCGTCACTGTTTTGAGCATGCTTGGATTCGAACTACAACTCGTAAGTCAGAGCCAATACCACTGGGCAACCAATGGTCCCAATTCAATAAAGCGCTAAATATACTCTTTGACACAAAAATGTTGATATGATTAATGTACAGACGCCAGCAGGTCAAGCTACCCGAAACTGTCAAATTTTCCCAATCAACCTTGAACCTTAATGCTGTAGTGATAAAGTTGAAAATCTATTGAAGACATTTGACAGATTGTAGTAGCTTGATGTGCTGGCGTCTGTACAAAACTAAGAATCTCGACGTTTGAATTTCCCTGTGCTGTTTCTGCGAATGTTTGGTTAAGAAATTATGACGCAGAAGAAGCATGGTGGAATTCTAAACAAAACTGTTTCGTTCTGTAGTATAAAGCGGCCATCGACCGAATTTAACGTTACATTTATCAGACGCTAAAGCTTTATGAAGCCTTACTCATTCTTTTAAGTAGTGAGGCAGGTCAGTGATGGAATGAATTTATTCTGTCTAGGTATATTTTTTCGGGCCGAGTTTGATCCTGTTAGATGCGCACGGGTGGGTTGATATTTTCAGAGGTCAGGTCCAAAATTAGCGCTGCTCTTTTTAAAACTTGACTAGAATAGAGTGGAATGTTACAACGGGCGGAGACGTGTGACAGTCTAGTGTTCAATGTAAAGAAATAATTCGTGTCGTCCGCGCCGTGAGTGGTGAGTGACAGCTTGCTGGGCCTCGGCTGAGACTCGTTACGATAGTTTGCGAGACGATTGCACACACGACCTTTGCGCTGCGCACACGCACTGCACCGCTGGCCTATGATAGCCCGCACTAATCCACTTAGAAACCGATACCCGTCGTCGGTGTCACGTCATTGAACTTCGTTATATAACTAATGTTTAATTACTCGTCCTCAATGGGTACCACGAACGTCACAACACTACTCGATAAATGCTTGAAATACAGTTCTACCGCGAAAATACATAAAACTTACCAATCGCTCGTTCGTCATACTCGGAACTTTGTAGACGGCAAATGTAAATTTAACTAATGTTAACTGCTTAACGTCGATCTGTTCGACGATAAGAAAAATCCACGAGCAACGCAATTACAATTTCGGAGAAGTTATTACCAACATTATTTGCTGGAAATAGCAACGACTAATGACTTCATTGTTTTGAGTCTTTTCTGATCTCTTTGCTTTGTTGGCACATGCATGCGGACGTACGCAGAAATAAATAAACAAAAACTTGAGTCCATTCACTCCTCGCTGACATTTCTACGACGCCGTTTCGTGCCAATCTTAACTATTTTATAGGATTCATTTTTATTGAAGCTGCGTGATAAATGCTTCCTCAAAGTTTTTAATAGTTCGTGTAATTTCAGTAATGAGAAGGAAATGGTATATCAAAGAATTTATTCCGGATTTCCAGTTAGAAAAATTTGACACTTGCCAGATCGGAAGACTAAATCGGTCAGTGTTATTTTTTGTTTATGACTTCATCGACATTTATGTTTAGTGAAAAAGGTGTAGATGATTTGTGTCAGGGACACTTTGTATTTTATTTACATACATTAATAAAATAATCTCAAAGAGAGGAAGCCTGTGTCCCAGCAGTGGGAACATTATAGTCTGATTATGCTATACTAATTAATAACGAAAATGTACCTATTTGGGTATTAGAGAACCGGAGAACGTTATTTAATTAACAAAACCAGCAAGGATTTGTTAATTAAATAACGTTCGCTATAGATGTCGCGATCAGGATAGTAACAGTTAAAATGCCCATATATGTAGGTAATCTAAAAAAATTACAAAATAATATTGAAGTTTATCCTCGTTCTATTTTAAGTATTCTTATCTAAATACAAACTCCTGCGCAAATAGGTACCTACCTACTCTTCATAAAGTTGTAACCATGTATAAGTGGCTGCTGCTGTTAGCACCAATATACATAGTTATGTATATTGGTGGATACTACATAGCTATCTATAAATCGATATGCCTTGTGCATTCGACTAGCATTTAATAACTCTATACTCTATCCATTATAGCATTAGAAAAATAACGGCAAATCACGACAGTTATTGAGTAATATTGTTAAAGTTACTGCACTATAGAGTTTTGTGGTTAATGTAAATGGTAAATAGACTACATTGCTTTGTATTCGTCGTAAAATAACGGAGTTTATCATACGTTTATACAGAAATAACGAAAGTTAACAAACCGTTATTTTTCTAATATTCTAATAAATGAAGAATAGATAGATATGCATTTATCTAGCTTAATAACACCGTTATATGTACCGTTATTACTAAAATTCTGTGAGTGCTCTCTGCATCTTTCAAGTACGCAACGTATTTCATAACACCCAAAAATTTCTGAATATAATACGTATTGCAGTCATAGTATTTCATTTAAACCGAAAGCCAAAAATCCTTGAGATAAAACAAATGTACAGTTATGCGAGTCTATATGGCCTTCCCTACACCATATATTTTACATACTTACGTGTTTGCTGGCCAATATTATAATTCAAGAAACTTTGTGTGTCTTGTTTGCGCAAATAAACAGATTCTTAGCGACAAAGTTTCAGGCGGAATGTAATAAAATCTGAAGTAAGGTTATATTTTTCGCATCAAAGTTTATATTTTAAAATATAACGTAACATCACGCCTGTATGCCCTGAAGGGTTAGGCAGAGGTGTACTTATAGTATTCAGTACAAATTTCGGTAGCTATGTTTAGGTCCCATGTAATAGGCCGAGTCTATTGTCATCAACCGGGCACAAACCCAGGTTCTGGGCTGCTACTGAGAAATTCCAGATGGAAAAACCCAATAACACTTTGCCCGACCCGGGAATCGAACCAAGGACTTCATGCTCAGCAGTAGCGCTTGCGGCCACTACACAAACGAGGGGGATTTTAAAAGATACAGACGAATGTTTAAAAATAGTGTCGTTAGATTTTCATTTTAGACATCATGTGACTTGCTAGATTATGTGGATCCAATATGTTGGTCGTAAAATAAAAGTTAATGGCTTCAAAGTTTATTTTGGACACAAAAGCATGTCAAGTCGCGCACTAAACAATTTATTTAGTTTTAGCGTAGTATTTACGTGAGTGTCACTGTACTTTCTGATCCGTTTGTATTTCTGAATGTGATTTTTCCTGTCTCTATGACATAGAGTGACTTGTTATGACGTATGAAGGTTCGTCTTTCCGGAAAGGTTATTTACGTCAACGTTTTGATTAATGCTAGTAAAACTTTTCAGTCTGTCGGCTATTTTCATGTTATTCATTATATCTATTTTAAAAAAATGTTTTTGGTAAAGTGTAAACTTCATTACTTAATTAATTTAATTTCAAAATCCTTATTATTTTAAACGGAAATATATGACTTACACGCATTTATTTGAAAGTCAATATCAAGGCAATTTAAAAGCTAAAGCGTCGTTTACCGCCGTGTCCAAAAGCTATAAAAGGGTGGCAGTAACCCGCTCAAAATTTAATATGTGGCGGCCATAACGTTTAGAACGAGTCATCACAATTCATCCTACTTTGTTCAAAACAAGAACTTGGCACTATTTCCAAAATGGCGCCGGGAAGAAAGATTTCCACCACCGCCATGCCGCGGCAACCAGCGTGCGGCTTAAATAAAAACGTTTGAATAAGTCTTTTAAACCACAGTAGCCGTGTATTTTTTGTTTATTTTCCACACTTATCGCACGATAAGTATCTAGTATCGCGATATTAATTGTAAATAAGTCAGATAGTTGGTTACAAAATGTTCCCTAATGTTACAAACGTCGCCATCGATTCATGTAATCTACGTTAGTGAGCGCATTGATTGCTTGTCTACTTTGAATTAAAACTAGCAAATAAATACTGACAATGTGAGTGCGGGTTGATTAGTCAATTTCAGAAATATATTCCTACATAAATTGTCACTGCTATCCGTTCCGTCAATCATTTTCTATTCAAACTATTTTGAAATAATTATGAAGTTTGCGTAACTTTTTCCTAACTTTCCGAACGTTCTAAAATGTAACATGCATTCCTCCACTCATAAACTGGACCAGTATTTATTTTCAAGGCAAACCACGGAGCTAAAATATAATTTTGTTATATTGTACGTCTATAATTAAAGTGTGAAGAGAGTCGAACTGTTTCAAAAATAGCTGTTTGTGTGACACCGTAAATCTCTGTTACGACGAAAGTTACTGTGTAAATCATTGGTCCACGCGCACACTTAATGGTACATTGAATTTTATTGCACACTCGTAATAATAAAATTATGTCATAACCAGTAATTAACAACGAGACCGATTATAAATAAGATAAAACGCGCTCCTGTTTGTTATTACTTTAAATAATACCGTGTTAGGTGTTGGACAACGTTTTGTATTAGCACGTTTTGGGTTGTTACTTATAATTGTGTATAAACCCGTCCTTGTAGCTAAACCGCCACATTTGACGCAACAACACAATGCATAACGATTCTCAATTAGTAATAAACCGCTGGGAACCGCAAGTCTGCAAATGCATCGTGCTGCGTAAAATCAAATTATTAGTAACTTCACAATATTCCGTTTCTATTTCCGCGTAACCTCTACTGCGTTACAGCGCGCTACAATTCAACCGCTATCCGTTAATCGCGTGCATTTACAATAATATATTAGTTTCGCAGGTAAACACACATTTCATCGTGGCGGCACGCGTGGTTAACGTTAACTTAATTTAATAGAAGAGCCCTATCGTATCGTAATGATATAAATCGCGAACGCAGCGAGCTACTAACAGCTACTAACAGCTAGTTTCCAATGAATGGGTCAGTAATCATCTGCATTTGAGGCCATTATCTCAATTGGCGAGCGCTCAATGAGCGACGACCTCCAGCGCCGGACACCGCACCCGAGCCGTCGGTTGCTCCACAATGCTTGTTTGTTTGCTTCACAATATGCTTTTCTGGTCGTACCAATTATTTCCCTAACTAAATACATACCGATTCACAATCCCAAGCGCTGATTTCACGCAAATGTTATGACTTATATAGATGCGCTTTGAAAATTAATGAGTTTGCTATCTCATTAATTATAATGTTGTTATCAATGTGCATAATGTGAATCTAGAGCACATTATCTCGCAGTGAGCAAATCGTTTGATTATGACCGATTTACCTATTTATTTATGGAAGACCTCTAAACAGTCGCGACACTTTAACTCTACGTAAGACATTGCACTTAATGCACTCAAATTATCGCTTCATTGCATTGATTATGAAACTATTTATTGGCTTTCTATTGCTGTTCATGTATCAATTTTATATTTTAGCTAATTATCTTTGCTCACATGTATTTCCGTCGTCAATTGTTGTTTTTTCGATCCTTTTCGCGCCGTGTGATGTATATAACTTAGTTTATTTTATAAATACTAGCGTACGTAGATAGATGATACTAATGGATTTATTAATAATATACCTGTGTGTCTTTTCCAGGTATCTACCACTTAGTATTAACTCATAAATGGTAATATTTATTGCGACAAATTATAATAATTCACTACTTGTACTGTAGAAGTAAAGTATTTCTTATTTACCTTCACTATTGTCTCAGTATTGTATCGTATACGAGCATTGCGAGCAACAGCTAGTATTAGCTACCAATTGCTGCAATTGTTAGAAACAGGAGTATCTACATTTTAGTCCTTGTGTTTTAGTTTCATAGATATCTGTATCTATAGCGCCGAATAGCGGCCTTAGTGTTTTTATTTCGAGTTTTTTATATTTAGTAGATCATGTCCAATTGAATTTTCTTTTGAGTATAAACAAACACAAATGTACAACCCACTCTGTAATAGTGTAAAGAGAACAAACCTAATTCTTCCTCACCAAGTACCAGTATCGTAAATCAGCATGTTTGTAGTAAGATGCCACACCCCAAAGCAAAATCACGGAGTAATTATTGAGATGATCCCCTGCCTATATTATAAGAACAACCACTGATATAAGACTTACTGACACGTTAGATTCACGGAGAAAAATATTTTTCCCAGGGTTACGCAAGCGGTAATTGTGGTGGAGCACCTTAGTTGCCATCTTCCGAAGTTTGGTAAGTGAGGCACTCCATTTATACACAGTCTGCCCGTCGTGATTCCGGAGAGAAATATTTTGTCGATTGTACCGCTCATGCCCTGTTCACACAGCTTATGGACACCAACAGAAACAGTGCGGAACATAGCGCATAAATAGATCTTTCCCGGGAACCACCGGAAGCATATCTCACACCGTAGACTAGCCGCTTGAGACCGTAGAGAGCTTTCTAGCTAGTGGAGCGCTAACGGTCGATGTCACGCCTTGCATGATTACGATAAGAGCACGATTACTTTACTTTATCTTGTTGTTATGTAAATTGTGGCGCATCTTAGTGTTTACTGCACATTTTTGATGTATTTTTACTTTTCACACGTTGTTGTATTTTTAATTCTTTTTGTTCGATGTTTTAATTTTAGCATAATTTCAACGGTAGGTATGGTTTAATAATATATCATGAAATGTCCCAGGGTAATTTTGGAAGGCTGCAGGAAGGGCTTTAGCTAGTGAACCTGAGCGCAAGCCAAGTGATCCGTGTAATGGGAGGCTGAGTTTGGCTCCGTCGTCTACCGCCGCCACTTTTTATGCATATAGGAAAATCTATATTTAGCTGCCAAACGCTACAGTATTTACAATGTCTCATGCAGTGTATTACAGAGTATTTTTCTTTGGTGGAACGGTAAGCTCATTATTTCTGTATCTAGTCGGAGTTCGTATTTAAATCCTGAGTAAGGGTCGGGTCGTATTTATATGCGGGCGCCGTGCAAAGCGCATACGACGGCATACGCCGGCAGACGACACTCGCCCCTAATCCGATTATGTATAACAAAATGCTACGCGGTGGCAAGGGGCGTCGCCGCGGCCGCTCTTGACGACTAGTTTGTAGTGTATGTTACAACTACTAGCTGGCAGAGTCGCACCGTGTACTTTGTGACTTGAATTTATGTGAGCAACATCCACTCCAGGCTGACTTATAATTACGTATTTAAAAAATACGTGCGATTTATTTTGTTCCTTTGGCGATACTTTAATTGTAGGAGTATTCATTTAACTAGCAGCGTCATCATCATCGTTATGTACTTTTGTTATATGCTCATCTTGATATAATTTACAACGGGTTTTCGTTTTATTTCCAATCACAGGTCCCTCTGCTGTTACATAATTAATTATCCAATTAAAATATAGGAGTTTTGCATAATTTGGCCGATCAAGTGTCCAGTTAAAATAAATTAGAAATGTTAATGAAATTCTATGAATTTGTATACTAGAATTAGTTGGATATAAATAAACTTGCAAATATTATTTGGTCATGTCGATCCTCCAAGGAATCCTTTGGAATAAATTGCTCTCTCCTTATTTTCTCAAGTGACACGTCTGTAAACTTAGGTAAACTTTAAAACATTTGACATTTGGAATCAGTATACTCCAAGGTAGGTTTAAAAAAATGCTTGAATTTATTCAAATATTGTTTGAAAGCAAGACTCGTTTAAAAACTGTATATTTGCTCCCAGTAAACGATACAGCAGTATTATTTACACGAACAAATAAAAAATGAATGTCCGAAATTGTTCTTTTTCGCTTAAAAAAATATAAAAGCGGCGTCTGTACCTATGTGGGGGAAACATGAAGTTGGGAGCTCGGTGTAATCCGATTACGTGACAAAATGTTACCGTCACTCTCGCTCACATTCACGACCTTCCGAGCTCACAAATTGATGTCTAATGACACTTTATAAAACTGCTTAAACTCATATAATGCCTGTAATAACGTTTACTTTAAAGCTAAATTAAAATTTCTCGCTCGAAATAAATTGAGTTTTCTTCCCAACTGAAAAAACCAGTAAAACTCGAATTCACGCATCAAAATATACAATACGAGCTGAAACTAAACAGGAGATAAAGGAAAAAGTACTTTATGATCGTCCCGAATAGCCGGAGGTAAAATCCGGTAAAAAAATCAAACATTGGTAGAAAATGGATGCTCTATTGTCCAATTTTAGACTCCCTGTATTTACGCTAACATACTTTGAATCTCGTATGTATGGACGTTCCGGCAATCCAGTTTAAATTTAAATATTGATCCACGTAACACGGACATGGTCCGTTTATTTTACTGTTCAAAAGCTACACTATAATAGATTATAACGTGGATATTATTTGGCAGTTACAGGTTTAAGTTATGTGACTGAAAAAAAAGGAATATAATGAAATTACTGCTGTCAATATTATCAGTGACATTAAAAAAAAAAAATATGTTCCCCTCATTGCCTAGACCTCGTTGCGTCGTTAGTCTAGTGGCCGCAAGCGCAACTGCTGAGTGTGAGGTCCTGGGTTCGATTCCCGGAGCGGGCGAGGTGTTATTGGGTTTTCCACCTGGATTTTCTCAGTAGCAGCCCGGAGCCTGGATTTGTACCCGGTTGATGGCAGTATGCTCACCCCTACCTCACCTAATACGGGCGTTAAAAAAAAATATTTTACACGCTGGAATCAACCAATTGGTTACTAAAAAAAAAGATCGATTAATAGAGCATTTGTACATTCTATCAAGATATCTTAACGAGGTTTTCTTAATTTCCCTTTAAGCGTCAGTTTCGAAGCTTAAAATATATGAAACCACTAACAGACCTAATTAGCAAAAAAATGTAACCAATTGCAAAGATCCTTAGGAAAATAGTTGGTTAATTTTTTTATAATCTAGGTATCTTACTATAAGAAAATTATACCTCAGTGACTTTAAAAAAAAATTGAAGCCACGTGTTACAGATTATCCTAATTAAAACCACGGTCCAGAAAGGTCGTATTCTTATTAAATGAACCTATTTATATCTATTGGTAGGTACCCACGTTTCATTTATCTAAAAGTGTCTTCCTCTTTCTTTCATCTCGGGAATTGAAAAGTTTTAATGACAGACTTATTTGAAATTCTTCTGAGCTTGAAAAAAATATTCGTCGGTACTTAGTTATCATTTTTCCCGATTAAAATTCACAGAAAACAGTAAACTGGTATAGATCAGATTAAATTCAGTTGAGGACTTCATGTGCTTCAAATCACTCGTCTGTTCATAATCCATAGCTAGCTTCTAATATATAGAATAAACAAGAAACAAACGATAAAATAACGCTTAATAAAACAAATGTTATTAGGTAACACAGCTCAAATTACTGCTATTAAGCTGTCTTTTATCGAAAGGTAATGTAGGCGGGTGCCTAAGGCTGGTGATAGAGTAGCGCTTAAGTTAGTTTGAGCGGAGAGCGAAAAGAAGAGATGGTCAAAGGTAAAATTAAGGTGAAATCTCAACGTCGCACAATATTACAATATTTTTATTTTATCTCAGGAAGCGACACGCGCTTTACTTGTGTTCAGCAAGTGTACAAACAATCTGTGAATGTCTGTGTGAAGACGAGTAGCTTCAGCACATAACACACACACACACTTCCAACTTCGACATTATCTCGGACGTTATCGAGAGTTCCTGTGCTTTCACAGCGTGTTTTTTACTCTTGGTAACCACCAGTAAAGTAAACAGTCAGTCAGTCATTATCACCAGAAGTTAGACATAAGTCTGCAATCGCTCGACATTTTACTCCATCCACGGTTACTTTCATCCAGCTGCTACCAGTTAACAGTTTGATACAACAAAATGTTTTAGGGCACACATCATAAAGACAATTGATGTTAATAAACCAAAGTTGCGCATTCATAGACAAGCACGTTCCGAATCGAATGTTGCCTAGAATCCCAAAGAGTTTTATTTACCGCCTTATGGCTCATTTGTTACCAACGATTCCCGCTCCCGCTTGCGTCAGCCTAACTCAACACTCACCCTTAGTGAGTACTGAAACAACATGTCGTTTACCTGAATCATTCATATTTGATATTACGACTGACGGTTGGCCTCGTTCAGTTCTAACGAAAGTTCTAAGTATTCTAAATTTGTATTGTTGAAGTTCTTATTATTTAGTAAGTGTACCTGTTTACATAGTGTATTGCGCCACTTCTTTGCAGCTCATAACTAGGCAGTAGTTCGGTGTAGGAGGCAGTCTTTTGTTACTTTTGACCTTGAAACAGCGCCCTAAACTATAGCAAAATTCTAAATTTTGGGCGACTCATGAGATTGTTTGAAAATACCCGGCCTTGAAAGACCGCTTGACTAATCTTTGAGCTAGGTAAGCATTTGACAACTAATGAGTTGCAACCTTAAACAGGTAGTAGTCAATGGTTTTAGTTTTTGGTCTTCATTAAGCCCTGCGTTAATCTCGAGATGTTTAGTAGCTGGTAAATGTGGTGCTGATAAACAAACGATGAGATACTTCATATCGTATCCTGCGTGTCCAGTTGTGACCAAACTGGCTTTGGCATGTTCCGAGAAGATATTTTGAATAATTTGGATGCAAGTTGTCTAAATACAGGGTCAAAAAAAAAAGTTCACAGACGTGATAGGTGTGAATGTATTAACAGGATAAAAGAAAAGGAAACAGATTTTCTCAACTCATACTTCAAATAACAACACTAACAGCGGTCTCTGACTCCCAAAAAAAAAAACATCAATTTATTATTTATTTTATTCAATCGTGTTTAGATATCGACACCATCACGTTTGCGGAGTTTCGCTAACTTATTTATGTTGATAAGCAATTTTTTCAAAAACTATCATCAGAAACGGTCTGTTATATCTTCATAAAGTTGCGTTAAAAGCTACAATTAATTCGCCTAATTAATATTCATCAGGAATAAAAGTAAAGCGAGCCTGTTGAGTCACCTCGTTCTCGAATGATTCCGTTGATGACAATGAGGATAGTTTACAACGTGATGACAAGTCACGGCCTCATTAAACTAGTTCCCATCTCATGTTCGTGTCCGGTCCTAGTCATAGGTTAGCTTGACAAAACTAAGCTAACATTTAGCTGAAGATAGACCGATGATAAGAGGATTTCTGGTTTGTTTATTTATTTAATACTTCAAGCACATAAATGTACAGAGGCGGGTTTAGTGGCATAGGCATTTTCTACCAGTCAACTTTGGGTGATGCAGAGACAAACAGTGGTAGGTGCAATCATGAAAATTGAGGAATAAATATTTTAAATGTATAGATATGCATAAACCTATTAATACTATATACCTAATTACATATAAATATAAGCACAAATAAGTATGCACAAATACACGAATATACTAAAAAAGAAATAAGACAAAGAACTGGTTATTTCTGACTTTTTGCTTATATTAAAATTGCATCATGGCCGAGCTGTAGTTTCTTCTTGCGTAAAAAGATTGTTATCAAATTGCTTGGATATTCTATCTCCTTCCGATTTCTCTCTATGTTTGTCTCATGTATGCACATGATACGATCTAGTCATGGTTAGTCTTTAAGTTTCTTCTCAATTACATATTTAATTTAACAACGTTCCATCGTCTCATAGCTGTAGAAGCACCTTCTTAAAACAAGGCAATGTGTCTCCCATCACATTGCATCGATGGTAAATCACAAACATCTTCATGGTTTTCTCAAATGAAATCCTGATCAGTGCTAAACTTTAACAAAATAGCTGTTCGATCTCATCTTTTAATAATTTGGTCACCAAGTCCATAATCGTTGTTTCAATATTATCTATCAAACAGAATACCTATCTATTTTAAAACGGGGCTATAAAATTGTGTCGACCTAACACTGGGCAATTAATCACTGAGCTCTTATGTCTGGCATTACGCCGACCTAACACGATGGCTCGGTTTCATGTAATCATTGAATATTTCATGTTTCTCAATCAATCAGCCTTTATTCAATACCATGGCTGCACCTACGACACGCTATTTTTCCGTCTAGTTCAAATTAGGTCGTTAGTGTAGGCTAATATTATTTTTCTTTTATTTATTTGCTTGTTTTCTATATTGCTGTTTATTTTTTTGTTGGGAAAGTCTATCAGTTTTGGCGCACCTGCTACTGCCATTAATTTCCCTAAATGCTGGAAGTATTACGTGATTAATTACCGTACCCGGGAAAACCGTAATAAAATAAAATTTTCTATGAAACTTTTGTTCTGTCAGACGCACTTAACTTTGTCATTATTTTCAGCCTAGCTTTTCTCCCGACTCCGCCCACGTACTTGCGTAAGTAGGGTGATATTATTTTTTATATCTGAATAACTTGACGGCATGTCTGTATAAAATAAATAATTCCGTAGTTTATTTTCGAGACGTTGAACTATAAAATAGAGAAAATCTTATATAGTTCAGTAGTTTTTACTAGAGATGCGCACAAATAAACAAGACAGCAAAAAGGCGGTGAAACATATTTCGAATAGATTATTTATAATTTTGAAAAAATTGAACTCGTGTAACCGAATTTTTTTTACAAAAATACCTCCGATATTTTGTTAGGCATACAAGTAATACACTACTTATCACAATTTTGAAGGATATTGCTAATCCATTGCTTCAAATGTGTCTGCTCCTCAACGTAAATAACGCCATGAATGTTGTTGAACTGTTGAACTGTCAAAACGAAAGCCATTCCTACTGTCAGTGTGTTACGCAATTACCCCGCAGGACTAAGAAACGAAAGTACCTCGTCATTAAAATACAGGATGCCTTTTGTTTAGGCAATTAGGCGGCCACCTATTTGTCTTTAAACTGAATTAGCATGTGTATTGTTTTAAGCAGTAAAAATCAGCTCGGACCAGCCGACTAATGTGTACCTACGAAGTCGGGACAAAAACCGGTAACAACTAAATTAACAAATGCAAACGTTCACTTCCGTGACAGGAAAGCAACACTTATCGTGTATATTGTACAGCCAAGAACGAAGTTCGTTCGCTTGACTTAAGACGTTTCATGTTAATAAGGGCGAACTTTTTTTTTGATGTTTCTTTGAACCTGTCAAAATGGTTCTTTGTTTTTCTTTGCTAAGTTGGCGGCGTCACTCATAAGGGTTGAGTTACTGTTTGTTAAGTTTGAATCATTTCTTTATTCTTAACGAGTGGAGCCGTTTTTTTTGGGTGGGAAATCATCATATGACTTCTATCGCTCTGGGCGGAGCGGGAGGGCATGCCAGACTTTTACTTATTAAAACCCACCCGTGTTCCTTCAGTTGCCTGTGCTAGGGGCCACGGTATCTCTTTCGAACAACCCGCGACCCTGGCAGGCATCGGCCCTAGCGGACACCGTCAGTTCGTGCTGACATCGCTTTGAGGCGCGCGTGGAACACAACGCGCCGTCGACCCGGGCCTGGTCCTTACCGGGCGGCGAGCTGCCCGTTGCTCAGCACCCGCAAGCCCGCGCCTACGGGGGTGGGGAATCGGCTGTTGACTCCCGACGCGACGTCCAGGCCGTCTCCTGCGGCGATTAGGGGCGAGAGGGCGCAGATATTGCCTCTCCCTGAAGCGCTCCGCCTCCTCCTTTGCGAGCATTACTGCTTCGCAGAGGAGGTGACGGCTTTCCACGCACTCTCGCTCCATACCATGGCCTGGACCAGGGCCGGGCACGAGATATCGCCGCCTCCTTTCGCCGCCACGAGGACGCGGCGGTGCTCCGCCCAAGCCGGGCAGACCTCCACCGTATGCTCCACCGTGTCCTCCGGGCGATCACACAGTGGTGACATCCTGGCGCTTCCTCCCGCCTTATCCTGAACAGGAACCTCTCGAAACAACCGTGTCGTGGCGCCTCTCCAGCCACTCCTCAAAGAGGGGACTTATTGCCACAATTGTGGCTTGCCCAGCACTGGGTTGCGACAATCTCACTCTCCATGTCGCCATGAGATCCCGCCGGAGCTCTGTCCGCTGTACCGCGGCAGCGGAGTTACGCCCCGGCGTTTGGCCTCCTCTCGCCACTCCCATTATGTGGGCGAGGACTTTTGCCTCCAGATCCCATGGCGGCAATCCGGCAAGGAGGCTCGCCGCCTCAGCGGAGACCGTGCGGTACCCTCGGATTAGCCGGACGGCCATGACCCTTTGGGACGCGTTCAACCGGCGGGCTGGTCGCCGCCTCAAGGAAACGAGTGGAGCCTTAGATTTGGAATATGAGTCATAATATTATGATACTATCAAGCTTTTTAAATTGACTTTTGATGAAGTTAGTAAATTAGATAAAGAAAATTGAGAATTATGTAGTCTAGTTAGCTAGTAGGTAGTTGGTGAAAGAATTCAGATAGCACAAGTAGATAAACAAAATGGTCATGCAAATGGAAAACCTAACAACCAAAATAAAAACTAGATATGCGAACCTTATAGATAAAGGACAGTCGCGGGGATCGAAGTAGGCAACATAAATATATTCAAAATACCTAAGTACTGCTTACCCCTCAAACATTTGTAGTTTGTCCATATTCAAATAGCAAGCTTACAATTAAACAAAAACATTCGTTAGGCGATATAACCACCCTTCAATATTTAAGGGAAATATTTAAATGATCCTCTTAAAGCTTATGGAACTTCTAATGATGTGAAATGGGTTAGGTTATGTTAGAATTGTGACCAGCCGCGCGCAAGCCGAGCGAGCGAAGCAAGCCGAGCGGGCGAATCAAGCGATGCCGCGGAAGCGACCGGCGAACGCTACATTCAAGTTGGTCGCAGTTACTTGACCATCTAGTACTTTAAGGTTCCAAAATAGGAATTATTTAAGATTCACAAAAAAATAGGTGCAATCAATTTTTAGGAGCGCAATATGGAAATTGGTAGTGGTTCAATTAAATAAATGCCATTCTTTAATCCTAGTGCATCGTATGCCACTTCTAGGCGTATTGTATAGTCTCGGTACATCTAACTCTATGTTGTCTTTATGACTGTATATAATTCATCGTCTGTCATATTAGTAGTTTCGGTTAATTTCTAACACGGAAGGCGACGGATTAGTCACCATTTAGTAAGAGAAAATCAACTGGAAACATGATACATTTGTTATTCTGATTTCAAACTGATCTTATGATAAACTAGCTTTTGGCAGCGGCTTCTCCCGCGCGAAAGTTGAAAGTTATCTTACTGGAACGGACATACTAGCTGGATAAAAAAGTATTCTATGTCGTAATCCAGGTCATGTTCTACCCGTTTGCTAAATTTCGTCCAAATCAAAATCCGTTCAGCCGTTGAGGTGTGAGTGATGATTAACAAACTTCCATGCACATTTATAATTTTAGTAGCACAGAAGCCAGCAGGTCAACCTACCCGAAACTGTCAAATTTTCCCAATCAACCTTAAACTTTAATGCTTAAGCGATAAAGTTGAAAATCTATTAAAGAAATTTGACAGATTGTAGTAGCTTGATGTGCTGGCGTCTGTACAAGAAATTCATCGAGGATTTTCCATCTAGCATTGTAAAGGTAAAGTCAAGTTCTCTCGAAAGCTTTCCAAGTCTTGAGTTACAAACTCTTGGTCTTCACATCAAGGTTTACATGCACCCAGCCAAAACTTTTTGGACTTTTCAAGACCGCTACTTGGACTCTCTCCAGCTATTATAAAATACCAAGTAGGTAAGATATAAATTACCTTAACTATATCAAATGGAATTATACCATCGTGTAATGGGAACCGGGCGACGCAAAATGCTATATTTTATCCCCTTGCCGCCGTCGTTGGTCATTTTGTGCAATTCTGTAGTACTTAATAATGAAACGGTGAAGGAAAACATCGTGAGGAAACCGGCATGTCCTAGAACGAAAAATTCGAAGACATGTGACATTTACCAACCTGCACTGGGCCCGCGTGGTGGATTATATAGCTGGATGGATGGATGATGTAGCAGATTGGTCGAAAAGCTGTAAAAGTTTACGTGAATATTGAAATACAACTTCCGAATATAATGAATGTTTCTGGAAATATGACAATGTACAGTCTGGCTATTAGGGTTACACATTAATTGAAACCACATGTTCTACAATACGTATTTTAAACATACACAAGTAAAATAATGAATAACAACTAACATTCTAGCCGTGGGTACATTTTTTTCGTTTTAGTATTATTTTAACAACATTAAAATTACTTTTTGTTTTGGTAACAATACCATAAGGATTATGTTCAATTGTTGATACCATCGCTCCGTGTGTCTAGTGCCTTATTATCAAGGATGGTTTATTTCGTGCCAATTTTTACGCAACTTATTTAGTTTGAATAATTAAATTTACAATTTTTAGTAAATTCAAATTCATTTATTTATTTTGTGAACATAATTATGTTGGTCCATGCTATGTCCCGCCAAAAGGCATACAAAATATCTTAGGTAATCGGATGTCAATTAACATAATAAAAATAAAGTTAATAAAATAAAGGTAAGTAGACGTCACGATTGCTTGCAATAGTTATTAATATGCTAATAAATTAATAGGTTTTCGTATACATCATCATCATAAGGAGCCTATAATGTTCCCACTGCTGGGACACAGGTCCCCTCTCTTTGAGAGGGATTTTGTATACAATAATAAATGTAACAAAAAAAAAAAAATGTTTATTTTATTTTTTTAACAGACTGATAACAACTTTTAAAAACCGCTGCTCTATTTACAGCTGTGTTTTCAATCGACCGATAATTTTTATTCGTGGAATAAAATTGACGTCTGACAGTTTTTGTATGGAAAAACTGTCAAAAACTCAAAATTATTCCTCCGATAAAGTTATCTGGCGTTGGAAAAATCAGCCCTTAATGTGATAACCTAATCGCCACTCTGTATTTTGGACAATCGTTGCCGATATCAATAAATGCCAATGTTATTATTACAAATATAAAGCAAATTAAGTAAATTGCACATAACTTTCTTATAGGAAAACAACTCTCTCCCTCTTCTTTGCTAGGAAAACATCTTTGGCTCTCCCATAGGCGTGAAACTAGAGTAAAATACTTCATTGAAAGAGTCTTGGGTGTCCGGCAACGGGTGAAAATACCCTAAACAAAGTCGTTGGGTTATTTTCGACAACATTAATATATTCGAGTCGCTGTAAAGGTAACTTGGCTGAAACAAAAATATCTCAGTTAGATTTTATAGGTCAAACTTGTGTCGAAGTTTTCTTCAGTTAACTCAGGGTATTATTAGGAACATGTACTGTATGTGTATTGGAAATTGTTGTTTCGTTTCTGTTGCTATTTTTGGCAACAGTATCGGTAGATTTATGCTAATGAGCGTTCTGCCGTTTCCTCTAGGTTTAGTAGACTCGGGAACAGAAAGAACAACTAGAAAAAAGATTTATCTATATCATTTTGTAAATACAAAATGATATAGATAGATCTTTTTTTTTTCTAGTAACAAATTTCTACGCCTACATAGTTAGCTAGCCAAAAAAACTTTCAGGAACGAGTCACGTTAAAATTTTTATCGTAGGTCATGTTAGAAGTGCGAAGTGAAGAGAGAACCGAGGTGGATTTAAATTGTGTAATTTATTGCATCACCAGTACTCCCAAAACTTGTGAAGGAAAGCATTGTGAGGAAACCGGCATGCCCTGGACCCAAAAATTCGAAGACATGTGGCATCTACTAACTTGCATTGGGCCCGCGTGGTGGATTACGGCCCATTCCGTCTCACAGAGAGGCGACCTGTGTCCCTGCAGTGGGAACGTTATAGGCTGATTATGCTTGTGTTGAAAGTATGTGAATAAAGGGTGAATCTATATAAAAGTCTGTATTTTTGGTTCCATCGTTATTTTTAGTTCAAAGAGATAATCTTGTGGCCCGGTTAATGTCAATTCTGATAATGTTTACGTCTTTGTTTTTAATTTGGATTCCTTACATCTATGTTGGATTCAGCAGTTCTTTCACAGTTATTTTGCCTCTGATTTTCCATCACTATCAAATTCAAAGTGATCTTTGTTCTCATTCTAATTGGTTGGTTTGGGGTTGCTACCACTGACAAGTCTATCAAAATCATTGTGATCTTTATTCTCGTTACAATAGGGTTGCAGTTTGGTTGCTGCTGAAGGTTGGTGAACTTAGGTGAAGTGAGTAGTCTTCCACCTGATGCTAGGGACTGACACTATTGACAGCTCACTTCACCTAAGTTTTCACGGTAAGATTTTTACAGAATAAATCGGCTGTTCCATGGACTTGTAACACTTCATTTCACACTCAATCATGATATCCAAAACTAAATTGACAGTTGCTAAAGTACCTTCATTTATAACGACTTCAAAAACGAACATGACAGCTACTTCTAACTTCGAGGGTTGCAGTTACAAAGCTTGTGAAGTAAAAAGTGTCATGATAAGATAAGGACCCTAACATATCACCGTGACTTGTAAGAGATACCAGTGGACATCGTTCTTTTAGAAAAAACGTATGAGTAAATAAACGGTTGGTTAACTTATAAGTTAACAGTCTAAAGTCCAATGAAGGGCGGGCGTTTTTTGGGGGACTGTCTTTTGTAATTTTGACGTTCGAAAAGTGCTGATTCTCAGCCTAATTTGAATAAATGACTTTCGATTTTGATTTTTTGATTTTGAATGTTCATACAGACGAAATACGTCTGTATGAACATTCAAAATCAAAAACTGGCTATTATAGGCTTAAAAACTACATCTTAGTAGTTGCCATCGACATGCTAAGAAGAGGAGTGGTTAGTAGCTGCAGGAAGACAAAAAAAAACTAATGCTTATGTGGCATTTTAATTACTAGCTGTGGCCCGCGGTTTCACCCGCATAGGTCTCGATCCTGTAGGGATATCGGAATTGAAAGTATTCTGTGTCATAATCCAGGTCAGGGTCTACCCATGTGCCAAATTTAATCCAAATCCGTTCCGCCGTTTTAACGTGTAAGCGTAACAAACAAACATTAAAAAAAATATTTTGTCTTTATAATATTAGTTTAGACAAATATCTTTGATAATGAGGATCACTTTCTTTAGCTAGTATTAATATGACGCAATACACATGATGCTCATTATAAACCCACAGGTTAACTTAGGAACCTCTGTTTTTTTCGGTTAAAAAATACCTGTTTTTAGACTCATACCTATGACATGCATTTGGAAATAACATGCGCAAACATTCACTCCCTTAGAACAAATATTTGCGGGCTAGGCCAACTCGTTGTCGCCAAGTGGTAGTAAGTCTTAAAATATAAAAAAATGTATAAAAAATTACGATGTTTTTGTGTATGTTTACCTACCTACCGACATCAAACTTAATTAATCATGAGTTCATGACACACATATAGAAGAACTACATAGCTGCGCCACGCGGTTTCACCCGCATAGGTTTCGATCCCATGAAAATATCGGGATAAAAAGTATCCTATATGTTAATCCTGGTTATAAACTATCTGTGTGTCAAATTTCATCCAAATCCGTTCAGTAGTTTTTACGTGAAAGAGTAACAAACATCCATCCATCCATAAAAACTTTCACGTTTATAATATTAGTAGGAAAAAACAAACTAGGACTGCAATTATTAACTTGATTTTTAAATATCCACCAAACTATAAAAGTCACACCATCATTTAAGTCAGAAATCCACCATTTTAACCTCAAATGAAGAACGAAACGTCCCGTAGTATAAAAGTGGTTAATTTTAGAAGAGTTTTTATTTCCCGTGCAAGGAGAACGAATGAATCACTATTGGGTAGCTCAGCGCGAACAGACTGATTGATACCTTCCTTTCATCTAGGACATCTAGTGTCTGAGACTAGACTTCGCTGCGACTTAGTACCTAGGTGAGGACAAATATATTGCTGGATTATAGTACCTTGGTTCAAGGTTGGTAGGACTGTAATTGGGAGTACGATAGTTTAGTTTTGTGATAGAAACTGTTTTTTTTTAAAATAAATTCTTTACGAATCTAGTTTTTTTTAAAATGTCAGTTATCTGTTGGGTTATTAAGCTGAAAATGAAAGCCAAAGGGCTTTCATTTTCAGCTTAACTTAGTGTTGGGCTTAAAAATTTTCAGTAATCCATGTATACTCTTTGATTTTTAAGGACATCACCGAAATAGATTTCAAAATCAAAATCAAAAGTCATTTATTCAAATTAGGCTGAGAATCAGCACTTTTCGAACGTCAAAATTACAAAAGACAGTCCCCCAAAAACGCCCGCCCTTCACTACTTCCTAGTGCTATCGCTGGGAAGAAGTGGCGCAAAAAACTCCCCAGCAGCACAGCTGTCTGTTCAGTTAGAAAATACTTAATTATATACAATACTAGGTACCTATGTTAAGTAATTAACATTACAAGACACAGAACATAAAATTAAATTATTTGCCATATGTCAGCTAGCCACGCCAATATACCAACAAATATAATAAAAACTATACTTACTCAAGCTAAAAAATTATTAATTAAAATTAAAATGTAAATAAAAACTTACTACCCAAATAAAAGCCTCCAGGCATAAAGGGCATAAAGGGCACATAGCTGTCACTTGAAGTCACAAATGATAAACTAGGACTATCGAACTAAAATAAATAAATAAGTTAATAACAATAACCTGTCAGTAAGCTAATTCCGGAGAAAGAACATAAACATTGTCTTGAGTTAATTAGGGCGACCAACTGTTCTTATCGTGCAAGTAGTCGTTGATGGAATAGTATGCCTTTGAACAAAGGTTGGATTTTACTTGAGCTTTAAACGCATTAAAAGGCAAGTCTAGCAAAGAAGAGGGTATCTTGTTATAAACAGTTATACCAAGCCCAACAGGTGAGTTATGAACCTTATGAAGCCGGTGAAAGGGGGCACGTAGTTTGTCCTTATTTTTAGTGTTAACACTGTGAATATCACTGTTTTTAGTGTACAAGTGTAAATTTTGCCTAATATATAAAATGTTGCCGAAGATGAATTGTGATGCAACCGTGAGAATACCAATATCTTTAAAAAAGTCTCTTAGAGAAACCCTGGCACCTAGCTGGTATACGGCACTCCCTCTCACGGAGAGGAGGCCTGTGTCCCAGCAGTGGGAACGCTTTAGACTGGTGATGCTATTATTTTGTAAATCTTTTGAACAAGCAAGTAGGTTCTTGACTCGGTCTATCAAATTTTATTACAAGTACTAGCTAATATTCCTCCTAATATGCAAACAAGACGGTTCACACCGCGATAACTTCGCTAGCAAGTTTCTTGGCGCCCCGATATTTCGAGAACAAGTAGGTGTTCTATCATTCTGATAAAGTTTAATGTTTTCTTTCCAGATACCAATCTTGTGTTTACTCTGCTCGACACAATCTTACCGAGTAAAAAATCAGGATGTCAACGCGATAACTTCCTTATCAACTCCAAATTAAACAGTTTTACTCAGCTAAGATTGAAGCAGTAGTAGAAAATAATAGGCCGCGAGAAACTTTGATATCCGTCGTTACTGTATGATGAATAATCCTCAAGTCGTTAATACTAAAATATATGTGGACGTTGCCAAAAATTATGAATGGATGAATATCTCATATCATGTGAAATGGTGTAGATTTTAAATAGATGATACAATTAACGAGAACATTTTATTATTGTGTCATAACACGACTCAGTGTTCATAAAGAACCATAATGAAGCTAAATAATACGAGTTTTAAAGTGACATCGTTTTAGTAATACCCGTTTTGCTTTGTGTATTCAAATATATCAAATGTTTGACAATGGGCAATAAACTCTACATTTATTGACGCATAAATGTAAATAAAGTATCGTAGATTCAGCCAATACAACAATAACAGAAGTGAACGTTAATTAATTTGGCACACGCAGAAAAGGTATTCATTTATGAAATTCGTCATCGCGAAATTAAGTTTCACCAATTACGTCACTTAACAATATAAATTATCTGCAGTATTATACACGAATGAGCCTGATTACCGTCCATAACATTTGTAGGACATTACTTAAATATATTATTCGTTTTATAGCCATTCATATTTCCAGCTTTGCTATTTGAATGCTAAGCAGATAGCATGATTGAAGTAATCTTCATTTGTATGTCTACTACATATGCATGTGCCATTCCGAATTTCTGGATATTCCGAAATAACGCAAAGAAAATTGAGCTTAAACGAGTATAAGTCAAGTCTCAAAATTGCATCAGACGGAGACGTCAGCACGTATGGGACGCGTCAGCTCGTGGCGTGAAGAGTAGGTGCTCGACTGCGTAACGTCAAAATCGGGTTTCAGCAGGACATGCCCCTGAATTTGCATATCGCACATCTACTACCGCATTCCTCTATGAAATATTCAGACAATCTACTCCTTCGAAATTTAACTTCCATATAGACGAGACTCACCTTCACACTGTGCCACCAAATCAGACAGCTCATTTGAAATGCGTATACTTGTGGTGCATTTTGAAGCATTTCTTATCTAAGATGCAGAATAATGGTGTTATGTTAATAGAACGACCTGTAAGTTGCGAAAAGTGACAAATACGTATCCAGGAGGTCAGTGCAGCTGGCGTATATTTATTCAAATGTAGATGGGAGCATGAATAAATTAGATGCAATATCAATGCCAGATAACGACAGTAATTGCCCTATAAAGACGAGGGACGATGTCACAACGCCTAGAAACGCAATTACGTCCGCAAGCATGCTCTCACGAACATACACAGCTATAAAACGTCCTTCCCCCGCATTTATTGCTTACATGTCTACAGATTTTTGGTAGCTTTTGAATCAATACAATAGCTTTAAGGAGCAAGGCGTGTGTGACTGGATTGAGAATGTCGTTTTAGATGGGAGCCAGTCTTGCAAAGGAACACATTCATTGGCTGAACAGGACTCGTCATCGCGTAAAGGATGAATTGATCATTGATTCAAAGCGCTTTATGTCTGGGAGGTTAACTTCAATTTAGTCCTGTGTTATGATCATTACGGATTATTTTCATAGCTACGTTGTCTTCCTCTTAATTACTAAAAATCAGGTCATATGGAACCATCTCTTATTAGACATTTCTGTTCGTTTCAATGTGGCATAAGTTGTAACACAATAGATTACTACTTAATATTGCTGAATGGAGTAGAAGTACCTACGATTATTTCATTTTCTATATTGATTCTGTAACTTGTTGTTTTTATGAGAACCATGAAACTCTTCCTGTTTCCAATCTAATAGAAACTAAGTTTATTGCCAATATAAATGGACGAGCTCACGAGAATACTTCTTTATTTGGACTATTATTGCTCAAACAAACATTTTCAACTTTACAAGGTATTTGTTTAGCTAATATTTGTACGATTTGCTCTGAGTCACTATTCAGATAATCTAAGAGCAAGTCTTGTAGCCAAATGGATGGCAATATGGAGCGTTTGCTGAAGCGTTTTCAGAAAATAGGATACGCGATCATAAACTGTCTTCAGTTCATATGGGAATAATTCAAAAATTTGGCTGAGCAGTCCATAGCGAGCACAAATGTAAGTGCACGAAGTAATATGGTCCACAATGTATGTCGGATTTAGGGTATTTCCGAAGCTCCAAGAATATATACGGCTGCAGTTCGCACTTACGAGATATTCGAACGCTCTGCCAATAGCGTACTTAGTTCAACTAGATATAATTCTTTCAAACCCTCCCATGTGCAGCCCGCCAGATAGAGGTGAGGGATTCCCGTAAGCATACCTGAATTGTATATTATAGTGATAGCTGTGAGTTGGTCGGATATCGGTTACTTACTTCAGTTTTATGAATGCACTAGCTTCAAGTTTTGGAAGTAAATAGTTTGTTGGACTTTATTGTCGTCTTAAAACATGTGTCTTTGGGTCTTTACGAATTCTATCGTTTTGGTGAAGTTATTAATCTAATTGTACGTAGAATTTGTGAAACTTTGTCTCAATTTTCTTTAAAATCGTAATAAATTCTCGAAATTAACCATCTTGCTCAACCTTGTCATAGCACGATCATTAAAATTATTCTTTATGATGTTTCTAAGCACCCACAATTATTCTGGGCTGAGTTTAAATTTATAGACAGTACTGACAGCTTAGGTCTTCCTCTGCAATTCCTAGAATTCGCATAAGTCTAGTTTCAATTTCCCGTTTACTTAGTAGCGTGACGCGTCTCCAAATGCTCGTTTAGTGTCGTTTTGTTCGTCGTGTCAGCTTTAATCTTTAACGAAAAGGGTGTCTGAGACTGACTGTCCAGTTTATTCTCTGTCCACGTGAAAGCCGAAGCTACAAATTCGAAATAGAGCACATTGAAATTTAGCAACTGTCTGTCGAGGCGCATTACCGAGTCCGCTACCGTATTTATAAATATTCGGCCGACGTTTTGAGCTATCCGTCCAGTTATAGGTCAGGATATTTAGAGCTTAGTTAAAAAACAACAATCACAATTTTGATTCATACGCCGCGTATCGACTGACGGCGTAGACGAAAGATATATGATAAAAATAGTCAACCGTTCGTACGGTATTATTACACAGATATTTTTAACTGATATTTTACTGGAAGCAACTTCAATTTGGCAACAAAAATATATGTGGTTGTCAGTATTCATAGTAGTTTATAAGTAGAAGCTATATACATTTGCACAATGTTCTATTCTGTTCACTAAATAAGAAATACTAAAAAGAGAAAATACTAAGAGAGCGGACATATGCGTGTATAAACTGTCATTAAAATCAAATTTTGGCAATGTTCCAAGCCTCAGAAATATTGTTTGTCGTGTTTGCAGAAAGGATAACTGCTCCAAGTCTAAAGTCTGAAGATCTTGGGTGCTTATCTTGTTCTATTATACTTTTTACGGTGTTAAGGCCAAGAGATCATAGCAGATAACTCCGAACTAATACAGTTTTAGAATTTCAAATGTAGAAATCGTTACATTGAATCCCGACATCTATAAACATAAGCTTCTTCGTCCATTAAATACGTCGTTGTAATGCGTATTATAATAATTGTGAAAAAAAGAATAGTTAAAAATGATGTTTTTTTTTTTTTAAATGTAAGTATCATTTGTTACGTTATTTAGTGTGGACGTGTGGTCCAATGATTTTTTTGGCTAATGGAATAGCGTACTTCACATCTGTAGGCACCTCATTATTTCAACAAATAATTTGTCCATTGACATGATGGATGTTAATGTCACCACTTGTAACGGTATTTAGCTCGCCTTTGAGAGAGTGATAAATCTAGGATAGCTTCCTGAATGTAAGTGTTCCTTGTACTGATCACAGTAACGTTTGCGTTTGTAATGGCGGCTCAGTATGAAGCACTAACATAATAAGGGTTTAGCTCTAGAATAATGATGATTTGTATGAGATATGGCAGTTGTTTAATAGTTTAGTTCAAAGAGATGAAGAATGACATAACAAGTTGTCAATTTAAGCGTTGATTTGTGGTCCTTTAATATTATTTAGCCAGATTGTTTTCCTTGACAACAATCGTTATATGTCATTGCAAGAGACAGACAGTATCGTCAAAGCTCGTGAGTTTCCCATTACTAAGTGTAGGGATTGAAATCTGACCTACACAACGTTCGCTGATAGAAATGGTCACGGACAGATGTTGTACACGATTATCAGCGCAGACATGAAGTTTACATTAAAGGCAGATGCAATGGTGCAATGTATGCTTCGGCTATGCACTTTATACCTAGGTAACGTTTGTGTTTTACTTTGGAATATGGTATTTTAAAGCTACAATGGAGAAATAACTGCGCTGACTAAGAAACTGGGAACAATGCAACATTCTTTAGATTTCATGTTTTCTCATCTGGGCGTGTCATATTTTATTTGCAAAGCTAGTCGTTAATTAAAGATCCCTATTTAGTTTAGTTGAAAATTCACAATGCTACTGCACTAACTTTAATTTCGAAATATGCTCCACCCATGGTATCACTGCCATAAAAATCCATGGATTTTTGGGTTCTTTCAGACGTACCTAATTTTGTCGAAAGAAATCGAACCCCAGTCGCGTAGTCAGTTATTCATCGGCCTTAAGGGAATTTTAGGGTCTTGCTCTGGAAGTTAAAATTGGATTCACAGACATACATAAAGGCATACGAAATCTATACACAAAATGTACGATATACTTGTAAAAGGTGGTCTCCTTTAGGAGATAGAGAGAAGAAAATAGATGGATATTATATGAGTCATCAGTTAGAGGAGGATCACAATCGACTAGTTCATTAGTAGTCCTGTGCAGCCCTAAAAATAAGTCGCAGTCTTCAGCAGAGCCCGAACAAAAATAAAAGCAGCCCACATTGATTGATGTCGAGTCTCACACACGCATGTTTTTGACATCTCGCCGTCAAGACAAGCAGTGCCAACCGATGTGCCCTCGGCCGCCGCGGGGTATTTTCTGTTAGTTGGAACGTATCACGGCTGAGATGCTCGACGGTCACATGAGCTAATGAATTTTAGACGTTTTCTTTCAAACAGGAAGCTCGTCACCAGAGACGATGACACCGCGGCGAGACTCGGTTCAGACGGAGACCGACGCGTCGCGTCGCGGACCACTCGCAGCTCAAATACGAATATGATTCTTATTTCGTTTCTGTAAACGAAACTACGATAGCGAATTGGCGCATTCCCTCCCACGTATACAGTTAAAAGTGTCGCCGGGAGCAAGTTTTATTCGATATTTTCACGCAGATGATTGAGTTAGACGGCTTGCGCAGGAGGCTGGGACGCAATCTCCGGTGGCGGTGCGGAAGCCACCCGGCCCAGCCCCCCCGTGCCCCCCTCGCACCCGCCCGACGCGCCCGTTGCACCGCCAGACAGACCCGAGAGACGTCCCCACTACATCTAATTAATAAATCTATATCAGATTTATTAATTAGATGTAGTGGGGACGTAATCATTATTCTGAAAGGCGTCAATGTTTGAATTGTAACGAGTTTACAGCGCAGAGATCGAAATAGATGTCGACAGATTGCAAACGTATTAGTTATCTTATGTCTCATTCAATTAAGTGAAGATTAAACAACATTAAACGAATGAGATCGTATATTTTGTCGTGCGTTTGATCAGCTTAATTAATCGTAAATGTTAGCTAACTGACTGTTATGAGCGGATGGCATTTGAAATAAAACTGCAATTGTTACATTATTATTAAGTATATCTATTAAAAACAATGATAAATAATAATAAAATCGCATTAACCCTCTTGTGCCGTAGGTATTACTTAGTTGTAAAGCGAAGTTGTGTCGGTCGCGCAGGAAATTCGGGGGATATTTTCCGATCGGAGTTAGGGATCTAGTTTCCGCAGTCGCGCGATAAACAAGTTATTGGCGTTAGTGAGGGTTGAGAGGGACGAGCCAAGGGTAGGGGGCGGGGGGCGACGCGGGATAACTCGCCCGTGTAATTAATAAACGAAGCGAAAGGGAATTTGAATGGATTTGATGATTTGTGAAAGTGTTTAACGCGTCACGTTTAGATTGTTATCATTGATGACTAACTCGGTATTTCGTATTTCCCAACTCTTGCACGTTTCTCGTACGAAGATTTATTGACACCATTAATTTATAATTAAAATTCTTGGGAACTCATCTTCGTTTAGCATACATTATCACTTTTAAATTAGAATAATAGCAACAATTATACTTAATAGACTGATAAATTTTTACATTCGTCTCCGGAATGTTTTTCTTTTTCTCCAGCTGGAAGCGAAGCAACGGAAAATGTTAACGGGTTTAATTTATTGTAATACTTGCAACGATTTGTTCTAATTTGAAAGAGGTGTGTAAAAGGGCGTGAACTGCTTGCATATATTTAGCTCCGGTTTACACACACATATTATTGTCAGCGAGGACGTGTCAAATGTCTCTCCGACCGACTCGTTGCGGCTGCAATAGAATGCAGTGCAGTGCGTTGAAAGCGACCAGACCTGTTTGCTTATCTCGAGTTTTCTTACGCTAAATGAGGTCTTACGTACCCGTCATAAAGACGAGAATCCTTCGCGTGATATTACAGATCTAGATAGCCTTCAGCTAGCAACAGTTCATTTGTTTCCGTTAGCACTTCTGGTCCACAGCTTCTTCGGGAAAGTATCAGATGTTAGGCGCTTTTTGATTAGAACCGCACGACTCCAAGATAGACGATTGAAATCTCTGTTTTGACACATTGTAACCGCGAAGACAAATAGCGCGAAAGAGTTTTTGTTATTTGACAATTCCTTCATATGTCTTTCAAATATTTTAAATACTATCGAAGTGTTAAATGTTCCTTCACGTATCTAAATATACGTAGTGGAAGCGTAGGCAGTAATTGTAAAACAGCATGATTTATCATTTAGTGTCGTAGTATAAAAATATGGGAGTTCAACGACCTAAAAAGGCACTAATATGTTTGATGAAATCTGCGTTGGAACCTAATTAATTATGGTTATTTCGCACGAAGAATATTTCAGTGACAATTAGGTTATTTCGCAGTCGAGCTTGTCAAAGTATCATTATTCTGTCGCTGGAAATGTGTCGGATTTTGCGAATTAATTCCGTATCTCACTATGTTTGAGAGTGAATCAAATGGAGCATCTCTATCACTATCACACTGACACATCGAGTTTCATAATCACGAAGAAAACGAATGTCTGTGATTTTTTATTCGGACTGTATATTTTTATCGTAAACATATCATTTTTAGCACGCGTAAGTAGTTAAACGACATTTAACTTTAATTTAACATTTTACGATTTCCGTAAGCGTGTCGTCCATTCTATAATTACAGTTACAACTCTAAACTACTCCTTTAATTAGTTATTAAAGTCTCATATCATATGTGTTGTGTAAAATTAATTATTATTTTATGGTTATATACTTGATTTTACGGCCATGGCAAGTGATCTCTAGTCTGCCCTCTCGGTGCTTAAAGCTGATAAGAAATAGAATGAATAACAAGTAACGAGCAATCGAGAATTAATATCTATCTATCTATGTAGATGTTGTTACAAATATAGTGTGGAGTTATGTATTATGGGCCTATGCACACGCGACTGACCAGCGGTGTCTATAGTTGTGAATAAACCGTTTTAAACCATAAAACGGTTTAAAACCTCGACCACGTGGGCCGTACATTGATTACGTATTTTATCAATGTACAGTCCACGTGGTCGTGGTTAAAAAACAGTTTATTCACATCAATAGTGGTGGCCCAAGTGTCCAGTGGTAACGGCCCTGACTTACAAGTTGTAGGTCAGGTATGGTTAGAACCCAGTCAGGCGCTTTACTTTCTTTAAATAATTGCATCATCATTGCTCTCAAAACGGTGAAGGAAAACATCGTGAGGAAGCCGACATGTCCCTGAAACAAAAATTCGAAGACATGTGACTACCATCCCGCACTGGGCCCGCGTGGTAGATTATAACTTTATGGCGATTAACACACTGCCACGCACCACGCAGCGTAGCGCGTGAATGCGTGTTTTAACGTTGTTTGTAAAGTATCTCCGTTTGTATAGAAAACGCGCACAGTCCAACGCACAGAAAATGCATCCACGCGCGTTTATTCAGTGCGTTGCCACGCAACATGCAGCGTGATGCGTGGCAGTGTGATAATCGCCTTAACGTTGCTTGTAAATATCTCCGTTTGTATAGAAAACACGCACAGTCCAACACACAGAAAATGCATCCACGCGCGTTTATTCAGTGCGTTGCCACGCAACATGCAGCGTGATGCGTGGCAGTGTGATAATCGCCTTAACGTTGCTTGTAAGTAGGTATCTCCGTTTGTATAGAAAACACGCACAGTCCAACGCACAGAAAATGCATCCACGCGCGTTTATTCAGTGCGTTGCCACGCAACATGCAGCGTGATGCGTGGCAGTGTGATAATCGCCTTAACGTTGCTTGTAAGTAGGTATCTCCGTTTGTATAGAAAACACGCACAGTCCAACACACAGAAAATGCATCCACGCGCGTTTTTTCAGTGCGTTGACACGCAACATGCAGCGTGATGCGTGGCAGTGCGACAATTACCTAAAGGCTGATTATGCACACGCGACTTATTGCAGTGAGACTGCGCCGCATCACAAGGTCATTTGACAAAATGGCTTCGGGTATATGTACTTACTTATATCTATTAAGTGTTAACTGCCACAGAGTACCAACGCCCCGTCACCTAGCGACTTTGTTTTCAATTGATTCAGCGCGGTGAGACTGCATCGCGATCAAGTGTCGGGGTTAGTCTAGACATTTGAATTGTAGCTGTGTCGTAAAGAAGCGTCTGTATCGCGACCTGTTAACGCGATACTATGTTAATTCATGTACTGACATCTTTATAAAAACATTGTGACTAAGAGCTGTAAGAAGCCACGACATGCATAATATATTATGACCTTAGACTAGACTTATCGTGGGTTAGGTTAGATTAGTAATATTGCTACTTATCTTACTTTCAAATAGTTATTGACACTTGTAAATATACCGTTAATTATTATTATAAATGACATACTTACTTACATATCTCTGAATTAGGATAAGAAATCTTCTTCACTTTTTACTCGCGGAAAATCGCAGCAAGCGATAAAAGCCAAAAGAATCACTGCTTACCTACTTTTTTTTTTTTTTCTGGTGGGAAATCATCAAATGACCCCTCCCGCTCTGGGTGGAGCGGAAGGGAGTGTCAGACTCTTACTGACTAAAACCCACCCATGTTCCTTCCTTCGCCCTTTATGTTCCGGGGTAGCGGTAACCCTTTCGGACAATCCCGCTGAACTGCTTACCTACTTAGATAAGTATTTTCCAAATATAAACAAACTGATGTAACAAGAAAACTAAATCGACAAATGAAGATATATAACAAATTCATAGCTAACAAGAAACTGCATAAACGCCAGTGCAAAGCAAAACAAACTTGCAGGGTAGTTTCATAAACTTACAATGGCAATGCCATTCATTTTGACAATCCACCAACATTCAGTGCGTTGTCGAGCAGATAATCCATTGCTTCAAACATTTGAAGCAATGGATTAGGAATTGCTTTCAAAATCCTTCGGATTCTGATTGAAAGTGTGCCACGCAATTGGGTGCTGTTTCGTAAATCTGTGCAAGTTAATCTACGAAAATATGTACATGGAAATGACATGGACATTGGGACTAAGTGCGGAAACCAATCCCATAACATAGAACATAGATGACATGGACAGGCCATCTGTACGGTTGCTTGTGCAACGAACAATGTGCTGTGAACTGGCACTGCAGACTGTCAGAAATGGCCATTGTTATTAGTTAGCACATAAACTATCTCCACAAACGTCATACATGTTCCGTTGTTGCTCCCGCAGATATAGTGTGAAGTAAAAACCGCTTTAACCACTCAATTGGTTGCAAAAATGCTCTATTAGTTAGTTATTTTCCAGGTATAGTTTTTTTTTCGCATCCGTCCGTGATTGGATGGAACTCGAAACTGGGAAAATGCAAGAATGTGAATGGAGAGCTAAATTCTTTTGGTTTGGGGTATATTGTATGAGATGAACAGTTTAATAGTTTTTAGGATAAAGATAAATATATTTTATTTTGCAAATATGGATACAGTGCATGGTGATATCGGGAAATAGGTTCAGCCATACTACCACCAGTCGGCATGTAAAAGTTATAAAAAAAAAATTAGTCCACTCACTCAACTTAAAAAAAGAACAAAAAAAAAAAACAACACAACATAATTCTAATTTTAAACACTAGTGTTTTCTATATTTGACATTGGCTCACCAAATTGTCCATTACATTTTCAATACTTTCTAGTCCTTCGTCACGTAAATCGAGAACATATTTTAGGCATTTTTTCACTAAGCCCTAAGTCTTATATTCTTCTTAGATACCTACTTAGAAGGGCATTTGTATCTTCTATATCTGACTTTGGCTCGCTTGTTCCAGGTATTTTTTCATTAACCACCCTAAATTTTATGTTTCTCTTACGTAGCTTAGCTACAGAAATAATTAGCTTACAAATAAATCTGTCTATTTTCTTTCACCTAATTTACAAACATTCCATATGTATATTCTACTTCACCTAGCCACACATTTCAAACGCTAATCGGCACTGTCATTACGGACTCTTGTATGTTTTTGTTCTAACAATTTTGCTACAAAAACATGTTTTTTTTCGTACCTCTGCCCTGTAATTAGTCCCTGCCTAAATCAATCAACGTTTACCCTTTGTCATTATGTCGTTAGTTTCTCCAACATAATATGCTGCTGGGCACCGTATGTTTTGAATTAGATTTCGGCCTAAATATTTGTTTTTCTCTCTTCATGGAAGATTTAAATCATGAGTAGGAATTTGTAGAGCGGGTATTAATATCAAAACAAATAGGAATGTCTAGTCGACATTTAAATTCAGTCCTTTTCATGCCTTACAAATAAGACCAAAGTAACGGTAAACACGTAGAGGCAAATGACAATTAGTAACGGGTACATCCATTAAGCAAAATGAAATAAATATTATGACGTCTTATTATATTTTTAATTATTAGAATATAAAAGATATAAAAACATTTAAAAATATAAAAAATAGTAGCCCACCGGTATCGGGAACAGGGTCCAAGCTACCGGCGGTCAGGTCTCCAGAGAGAGGAACCCCCTGACAATGCGAGCCGTGTCCAGAAGTACCGTTTTCTGAATCAAGCCCTTGATCCAGATGCCCAACGAGAGCCCCCTCAGGTGTTGGTCGAGGCTCTTGGCTATTAAGCCATTGGCAATCGGCACAATTATCGCTGAGTCCACATCCCACATGTCAAAAACTTCGTGAGCCAAGTCGAGATACTTGATTTGTTTATCATTCTCGGCTTTCGCGAGGTATATTATTATATTTTATTATATTATTGTTTACCACTTTGTAGGCGTCATAAAATCAGTAATATGTTTTCATGGTCGGCATAATCGTAATTCGTCCATTTTGTGGCTGGTGATTGACACTTTAAAACAGTCATTTTACAATGTAATTGTGCCGACTTGCTAGCCAATAGAAGTAACTACAATATAAAATTAAGGTAGGTACTTCAATTAGAGCCAACATTTATCTTTGGCACCTATTAAAACCGTCTCATTTGAGTGTAAAAGTCTTTAGAGTTTTATACACTTGACAACAGATTAAGTACTTATACCTATCAACGCTCTTGTTATCTTAAATTACTAAAAAGGCACTAGAGAGAGAGAGGGAGCAAAAATATTAATTAGTAAATACAGGCAATTTCTTAATGTAACTTCACGCCAGTTTTTACTCGAAAGGTTAGGCAGAGGTGTGCCTATATACATAGTATAATTAAGTAACTCTCATTTCAATAATAATTAAAACTTTTTTCACAATATCGTTATATTTCACTCTTCCGCGTCAATATTGTGCCATCTAAAAGAAAACACAAAAAAAATCTTCATCTTGTTCTTGATACTATATCCAATTTCAAATCCATCATCATTTTCCTTTATCAAAATTCTATTTTCAAATTAGTACGTTCATATTTTCTCGTGTGCCAGTAACACGTTCACACGGTACTAAGACGCTGATGCTGATAATTTTCATTGCAATCCGTCATACGTTGACGTAAAGGCATATCGTCTCGAGAGATTTTTCTGTTTTCATACCCAGTGCGTATGTTTGCTTAAGTTAAAAGTCTTCTTAACAATCGATCACTGTCATAAGATACCTACTGGTATTATCAGAGTACATTGAACTGTTTCGTGTGTTTCGTTGCGTACTCACACAAAACTTCATTGTGACTATGAAACGATCTGATAACACACACACGTAACCCCGAGTCAGACCTTATCTTGTTTGCTTTGTAAAATTTTAGATGTACTCGTACGTAAATATCTTTCGTTTTTTTGTGGACACGAAACGGGCCTTTCAGAGGATGTGGGACACGAAATTTGCAATGGAAAATAGGTTTTACCCACGACTTTGACATACACGGCAATTTCATTGTTATCTAATATCCACTTCTTGTATAAATAGCCGTGGTCCAATATTTACCTACACTTCGTAAAAGATTGTTTGAGTTCATGTCCTGGAACTTAGAAGGCTTGCTTTCAATATTTCACGATACTTAAGTTGGTAGTTGATCCACATTACTTCAGTGGTAAGTTAAAATAGATTCTTTTCAGCGAGCACTTGGACTCGGTCCTCGGTACAGCTAAGTCCCAATAAATACTGTGATGAGGCAATAATTGACGGAGCGACGGTCGTCGAGCATCGAGCTTTATGGTTCTTCCTTTTTTCTTTTATGAGTTAGGGATTCTAGAGGCTGTGGTGTACTTAAAGTATTTTTTGCACTTCTTTACTTTTACACTAATGAAGGATGGTCTAAATTATTCTAAACGTTAAACGTTTTTCAGACAAACATTCTGGAAACCTTTTTATTTTCGTCACAAAAGACTTCATGTGACTAACCAAATAGTGATTGAAAGATTCCACTTTAAATAAAGACAGGCTTGCTGTCGCAACGCTAAGAGTTATATCATCCTGACGTACTACACCTACTTTCTAATAGTAGTCGCACCTTTACAGAAGTACTTCCAAAAATTCTTTCAGGGAATAAAACCAAGACAGCTAGCTCATGTCAATGTATTTCCAGTCGCAGCCACGAATTCTTGGCACTCAATCACGTCGGTAATTCTGGAGTAACATTAACCACGAAGGACTCCATTTAATGCTAACAACTAGTCAATGATAACTACAGGTCTATTGTTTTAGCATCACATGTACACATATCAGAGAAGTTGTTAAAATTTCGTAGTTGCGGCTTGACGTAAACCCCGCAGACGGTGTTTATATTGTACAGTAAGTTCTTAAGAAACGTGCCGTCTGGCTACAGATGAGATGGCCGCGTTGAGATACAAGTGCTGTTTATTTTTCTTAGCGCTCTTTTTGAATCTCAGACTCACGGAGGAAATTATACGCAGTACGTTTCTTAGATAGTTAAGTGTTAGTTGATGGGTGGCGTTTCAAGTAAATGTTCTGTTTACGTTGGTGAAATTATTATGTCAGTTAATGTGGTTTTAAAATCTAGGGTTTTATCCCAACTGTCATGCCTACTTCTTTGGGGATTAGAGGGCCCTTCGGTAGGCTTTGTTTCAAGCGATCGACAGTATTAGGTCCCAGTATGGTACAGGTTGAACCTATGTATTTATAGATATCTATTTGGTTCTTGTTTGAGAGTGTTAATTTTCTAATGGCAGACTCAGATGGCAGTTTTTTTTTCTTTCTCTTCTATTTACCTGACTTGTTTTGTAATAGGGTCAGTGTCTGTCAATCAAGCGATGGGCAGGTATAGCTACATAAAGATTTGTTATCTGATATCTTTTAAAGATTATACAGGAGCTTCTCTCTACATTTTCACTAAGAAAAGATTCTAAAGCGATTGTTGAGCTGCCACATTTATGACTTACGGTCGAATAAGACGTTGTTCCCTATTCTCACAAAACTCTCCTGACAACACTTCAGCTTGAACGTTTGCCTTAATGGCCAGCTTAAATTCATATTTTGCCCCCACTTCCCCGCGCCCTGTGTCACTCTATCCCGCACTGTCAAACTGATTCAGTTAGAGTGAACTATGTACACTAGACGTAGGCTTCGTCATAAACGATTAAAGTAGTAGTCCTCATCTTTACTGTATATTAATTTCAAAGTGAATACTGCACTTCTGTTGAAACTATAGCCATTCATGCTACGACAATTTTCTCAATCTGAGGTATAACATAAGCTTGGATTTTTAAAGTCGCTAAAGTAGGTACATAATTCTGCAGAGTCAGTAATAAACCTTTCAAGTAACTGCTAGACATGGTCCTTAAGTTTATAAACATTTATTAGGCAGTAATCTTACAAGGTCCACACACGGTAAATAAAACTAGTAGGACCGGTATATAAATGTCAGGTGCGTTTACTAGCTTCTTTAATTTTTATGTTGCGTAGGTCATGAGGGGCCCTAGGCTAAATAATAACAGCCGCACAGGTCAAGCGATCAGGTTAAGCTACGCTTGCCGCGGTTGGTCTGTGGATGGGTGACCATCTTTACATACCGAGACCCCTCCGTGGCTCGGAAAGCTCGTTAAGCCGTTGGTACCGGCTGGCAATCGTGGATCTTTGACAGTCGTTACAGGTACTCAAAAGGAAAGTTGGCAACCAGTCTTACCAAGGGATATCGTATTACCCAGTAACTGGGTTGTGGAGGTCAGATAGAAAGTCGCTCCATGTAAAATACTGGTATTTAGCTGCATGCGGTTAGACTGGAAGCCGACCCCAACATATGTAGTTGGGAAAAGGCCAGGCAGATGATGAGTCATTTAACAACAACAACACATTCAACAACAACATTCAACATTACTGTAACCATTGAACTAGCAAATACTATGAGGCTTTTCATCAACTGTACCAACTTCCTCATAGAAAAACATTTCACTGGCACCTAAGAATGACATCAAATTACTGATCGGCTCGTTAAGAACGCTTCACGGCTGTAACGTGCGAAGCCAGCCGTGGCTAATAGTAAGTGCAAGTGTCAATGTATAGACACATTCGCACTAATATATTACTGCCATAGTCCCTGATGTATTGTGGTGGAGGCGCCACGGCCCAAAATGATTGAGACTTCCTTATTTCTAGTGGAAACTATGGTTTTACGGGGTTTGGTGCACACTGTTCTGTGTTTTTTTTCGTCATTTAATATCGATTCTCAGAAGAATCCTAATTAGTAAACATATTCGGTCTATGTAAGGGTATTTGTAGACTGGTTCCTCTCCAAAGTTGTTTATGCGTGATGAAGTCCTTCCTGTTTCGTCTTCTCCATCTGCTTTCATATAAGCTTTGCCTATCAATATAATTTATGATCAGCCTATAATGTTCCCAATGCTGGGACACAGGCCTCCTTTCGGTGAGAGGGAGTGGGCCCTAATCCACCACGCGGGCCCAGTGCGAGTTGGTAGATGCCACATCTCTTCCAATTTTTGGTTCTAGGACATGCCGGTTTCCTCACGATGTTTTCCTTCACCGTTTTTGAGAGCAGTGGTGATGGCTTGCCAGGGTTCGAAACCACGACGTACAACTCTATACCACTGAGCAGTGGTATGGAGTTGTACGTCGTATTTACGTACGTGATGGGCCCAGTGGTCAAAATTAAAAAAAACTCAAACTATTTATTTCAACTAAACCAATTACAGGTACTTTTGAATTGTCAAGGGTCGGTCAGTCAAAAAGATGAAGCTAGTTGCCCATTCCAAAGCGTAGTAGGTACCTATGGAGAAGAACGGGCAAGAAACTTCATGGACACTCTTTTAAATCACAATAATATTGTTACAAAGTATTGGTTACATCATTCATGTTAAAAATTATGCATGTGAGAACGATGCAGAACGTTAAAAGCGTCCTTAATGAAAAGATAAAAAAAAAACAAATATTAATTTAAATCAAAATAAGCCATGGCGGCAAAGAGTTGACCAGTCCCTACTGACGGCGCCCGTTCACGAACATGACGCACAGATTAGCACCATTCAGCTCAACCATTTTGAAGGGAGCTAAATGATCCAACACATGCGCCACCATCAGCGAGACATTAGAGTGAGCATGACATACTCTCAGCTGCCAAGGCACATTCAAGTCAATGAAAGACGACCCAGTAAATGGTAGTTTTATAGGTTTGATAGCTTGGTAAGGGCCATTACCATTGAGCCACCACTGCTCTCAACTTTATGATCATAACTATGTCAAATTCATACATGAGGTAATACGAGTACGTCCGACTATCTGCACGCAAGTTAAGCTAATGCGCGAGAGTTCACCGATAACTTGAAATAAGCTGTGAAAGCTGTCGTGTATGTTATCACTCCTGCATTTGAGAGCAAGCTCTCAGCTCCACGTCAGATAGGTACACGTAACACCACTTAACTGCATCACTATTTATATCCCCTCATCCGAAATCATTCCTAATATTCCATTTCCATTCCAGTCTGTATTTGGCTAAAAATTCATAATTTATTCCATTAAACTATAATATTCAGAGCTGAAATCTCACTAAAACAGAGTGTGGACAATTCTGGAAACGTCAAGCCTAGAGTGGGTCAACAGTGGCGGTTTTATATTTAAGAACCAATGACACGGTGCCTCCATTAATGTTGCAATGTTCGGGCAGGTAGACTTGCTAACGGGGTCGGCGCGTTTATACTTAGAGCGATCGAAGCATGCTATTATTGGGTAGGATTGTTTCGGATCAACGCTTCTGGATTTCAGCTGCCTTCCCGCACCGGCCAGCTTGACCACTCATTAAAATATCTACTAATTAACACTCATTCCCAATGCCCCCATAGATCTTCGTCTGTTTATTGATAAAAAAACAGTTGGGATTATCTTAATGGCGGCTGGATTAATTGAAGCTGCAGACCACTTGATTTATTTACGGCTAGAAATCGCAGGCCCCTTATCTTATTACTGTAATTTGTTTTCCAACGTTCTAGTTACGCAGAATTATTATTTGGTTGCGGCTACTAAATCAGATGACAGCCCTCGCATCGCCATTTATAAGTTTGGAATTTAGTGTTTGATATTTATTCGTATGATGGTTGTATGTAAATGATAATGGCAATTAGCTGTAATATGAACATTCCGGATCACTTGGTATTTGTGAAGATTTGTAGGTGCTTGCGTTGAACACAAGTAATTGCTCTCCGAACTTCGAGCTATATAAAATAAAACAAATGCAATGTTTCAAATTACCGCAAATGGCACCCATGTTCTAATGGAACACTGCACTAACACATTTTCTTCTTGTTTCAGGTAGAATTATGCAATAAATTGCACGAGAAGTTATTTGACTGTACAATCTGATGTAGATGTGGAAGAAACGTAAGTTAACATAACGAGATTAAATCTTAGCTTAAGATTTTATGAATTATTAATTTCATATCTCAGACGGAGCTGAATAATGTCGCGTTTGTGGAAATTATATAATTAATTTCTCGAAATGGCCCAATTTAAGAAACGTCCAGTTCCAAAACTTAGTTTTAAGATCTTTTGAAATTAACTACTTGTTGGGTATTTTCAGATATTTTTCTACGTTTTCAAGTAACATTTCAACTTGACCGTAATATGAATAATTGAAGCCAGTCAGTAAAATGATGAAACAAGTCTTTAGTCGTCATGGTTGTCAAGCAATTCGATAAATCTGCGAGTGAGCCAGACAATCAGTGTCAGTCATTGACCAGCTGATATTGAACAAATTAATGAGAATCGATTGAAGTGCAACGATGCTACCAATCGATTCGCTACAAAAAAAACTAAACGTTTTGTGGCTGAGAGACACCTTTATCTGTGGTATTATGTTTGTCTATCGTCTGTTTATGAATTGGATGACTTTATTTACATTTTTTATTTTTTTCATTTATTATTAATTATTAACATTGATCTAGCGAGTGCGTCAGTTTATGTATACGCAAAAATAACGTTTGATTTAGATCTTGCTAGGAACGAGTAGAACGCATCATTTTCTACGTCAGCGTCATGGGTTCGAATGTCGTTAATCGATCAGCTGTATCTTCATCCAAGCACACCGCTAGATCCATAAAATATTTATATTGAGCGTAGAGTCAGGCATTTTTACATCAAAACATTTTCATTCTCGAAATCACGGCTAAAATTAAACGCGCCAAGAAAATAAAAGTTAATCTTAATGAGCAATAAAATGGAATGATATCAGATTTTCTACATTTTCTCCAAAATTTAATGTTAACAATTTAAAGAGGAAAAAAAATCCTCATTGTTAGCATTAAACGCTTGCGGAGGGTGGCGTAATAATAGGACATAATATATTCAGGGCGAGTCAAATAAAATTAGCACGGTGAAAAATGTAAACGGTCCTTTTTACTGCTGGAGTACGTGTAAGTATAAGCTTGTACCAAGTGTGCTTTTGTAGGGGAATGCCACCGCTCCGTACTGCCGCGAACAGCCCTACATATGATACAGAATCACTCCCATTTCTCACTCGTAGCAATAAATATTTTTATCTCACGAAGCGACGCGCTTTACTTGTGGTAACCAAGTGCATGTGTGTGTGTGTGTGTGTGTGTAGGCGCAGCAGCTCTCGGTACCGTCAGAGACACGGGCGAATTCGGAAGTGTGCGTGTGTGTGTTAAGTGCTGACGCTACTCATCTTGACGCACACATTCACAACGTGTTTGTACACTTGGTTACCACAAGTAAAGCGCGTGTCGGTTCGTGAGATAAAAGTACTGTAAGTAATAATAATAATAAATAAAAAGTTCACATAACTCATATTTACTTTATATTCACCATCTTTTATTCTGTTACTCCTTAGTTTTATCACCTAACGAAACTCTAAAGAGTTGTATCTGTTACAAAATGATACACTTCTAACGTTCTTTAGTTGCGTAAAACTTCTACCATTTGTTTATCAGACTCTCCAACAGCAGAAAGTTTTCTTTTCAGAGAACAAAGCTCAGTATAATAAATCGTTTTAAAGAATTTATAAAGATACTTATTTGGCTGGCAAAGTGTAAAAGTTCTTCAATAATGCGTTCGCTATTACACTATTCACTTTAAATATTAGTTTAATTATTCAAAAGAAGACGTAAAAAATTGTTTTACCTCAGAAATATGAAATAAATTAAAAAAAAAGAACAAGTGATTAATTAAAAGTCTAGAAAATCACGATGATAAATTGGATGGGAGCATAAAAATAGTGTTTCTTAGAATTCAACTGATTTCTTTGATCTTGGTCACATGAGTTGTAATGATTTGAGTGAAAGCAACTGAATTGGATCGTACTGTTAGTGGTTATATCTCCGTTACCCGCAATAACGTAATCACAGACGCACTTCACGGACATCTGCCGGTAGCGTACGCTTTTGATCTTGGTATCATGAATTCCACAAAAGCAATCGACTTAGGACCAAACCAGCCTGAAAATTAGCTAAACACGTATACGCTAGGTATACCCAAAAAAAACTCAAGGACTTCCCGAAACCGAATACTTAAGGGGAAGCACCAGGGAAGCCCGTGAAATTAAAATTTTCTTACGTTTTTTGCAATTTCCACGTCAGTGTCAGGTTGTAAATATGATTCGTGACCGTAACAAGTATGTATTAACATAATATTATTAGTTAAAATATAACCCTAGTTCATAAAACTCAATTGAATGACTACTTCACGAAATATCAACCTGACATTGACTTATTTTTTTTTATTTTTTTTATAACGCCCCGCACTAGGAATTACTCCTGAATCGTGGATGCGTTGACAAACATTTAAACTCACATACACAAACAGCCAGACTCGGAACAACTACCTGTAGGCAATACAAAGATTTGTTCCGTGCGGGAATCGAACCCGCGACACGCAGCGCAGCAGTCGATCGCTCAGCCACTGCGCCAACCGTGTCGTCAAATTGCTTTAAAGGAAAATGAATCAGCCTTTGCGGCCTGTGTTTTAACCTGGAAAGACGCAGCTTCGTCTTCTAGCTAATTATTATCCTGAACTCACCTTTCAGACTGCGGAATTTCGCTCGAAAAGCGTAACTAATTCCTTTCCCAGAAACTTGTCAATTAGAGAATCTATCATTACCTAAATGTCTAAAATATGTGCTTCCACTACAATTTTCAGAAGTTTTCCTAGAACACCAGTAAGGTAAAGGCACCTATTATGGCTTATTATAATTAGAAATTTACTGCGATGCTTGCCGTAATTAATTTAAATGCCTATGGCTTAGATAATGATACGATGGCACATTTGTGTAAATTTCAAGGATAATTTATAATTTGACGACAGTTTAGTAGATTATACAGAAGCGCTGTATGAGTTTAATTACCTATACTTACGTAATTTTCGTTTTATAGCAATTGTGCATAGCCAAGTAACTTTTTATTTCATTTGTTTAGGATTATGTCATATCCTTGCTTCCAACATAAGGCACACTATAGCTTATCTCTTGATATGATTGATTGAATTGATATTTTATTCTAAAACGTTATCCTTATCTTGTTGGACTGTTACAAAACACACAAATAAATGCAGCAAAAGGTAGTTAAAGTCTGTAAATATCTTTCCAAAAGTCAAACAAAAAACTGCAGTGAAAACGTCAAACTCTTCCCGAAAAATCAGCTTGACTTTTAAAAACACTATTGGCAAAACAAAGCATCTGTGGAAACATCTGGAACGTCTTCGTGAAATGCTCTGCTACTTCTCTTTTTTCCTTTAGCTGCCCCACTTTGGGCGTACCAATAGGAAGTGAGTGTGTTTACTTCACGGTTACACAAGTTTTTCATAGCTTTTGTGTCTGATGCTGGCACTTTTCAATACGTGCTCCGAATTAAACTTGCATTTTGGAGCCGAAATTAAAATGTTCATTTTAAAATACAGTTCTTTTTTGTGTGCAGCATATTGTAAAGGACATTTTGACCTGATTTTGCCTATTATGTTGCTTGTGAATGATTTCAAATAACAATGCAATATGTCAATGGACCAATGATTAATTGAATCGTGTATCTGAAATGTTCTTAGCACTGCAAGCTACTTACTAACTGCGCGTCAATCAGATATAAGACGGAAAAGTATGCCAAAGGAAAAAGAAACTTCACTATTTACAAACAAAACTGCAACTCCATCAAAATCCGCAACACTTATTCTCAACATACCACAATCTTGTTCTATTGCAAATGGTGCTCGCAATTTCCGACATTACCCGAACAAACGATCGTATTAGCCTGAAAAAGGCTCTTAGCGTGTGGGTTAGTGGCGTCGAACATATGAATGGAGTTAATTGGACAATCAGTTCATTGAGGCGTGCTGAGTCGGGCAGTTTGCCCGGCGCGGGCGACGCGTGTGCCAGTTGGCGGCATCTCCCTGCTCGCTAATCAGTTCAGAGGGGTATTCTTGTGATAGTAGTTAGCCCGTCGAATGCAGAATTGTATTTGCATTTCCTCAGCATGGAATTTGAACTCTAACTCAAATAATTTATTTCAACTAAACCATTTACAGGCACTTTTGAATTGTCAAAATTAAATAGTCGGTAATAGCTAGTCAGAAAGTTTAAGCTAGAGTTGAGTTTGATTGGTGCATTTTGGATTTGGGTAGGTTAAAGTAATTGCAGTTGGTTGAAGTTCTGTACCTAGTTGGATATTAGGTAGAAGCCATCTAGTTATATCACGAAGGCGAAAAGTGGATGTATGTTTACTAATCGATGAACTAGTAACAACAGAATGAATCCTTAAAAGTTGGTTTAGTTTGGTTTGGTTTATCTCCGCAGAAGCTCTAAAAACAGACCCCTTTATTCATAAACGTTGCTTAAATAATGTTAAGTAGTGATTAGCGACTGTATAACCATACATTTTTGACGTTTAAACGTCACTTAACTTTAATAATTGTTTATTAATGAACCCCGAAGTCTTTTTCACGTGAGCAGAACTGCAGGTACAAGTAGTGTAGGTGAATTGGCATAGTTCAAAATATAATACTAGTCTACGTGAGAATGTAATTGTTGATTTATTTTATTGCACTGCCTCGATCAATATTTGAGGATGCGTACAATTATATGGTATTTACACACAGATACAGTTGAAGGAATTCACTTATTCAACATCAGTTTCGTCATGCACGACGTAATACCTATAATAAATTATATTTTCATTGTCCATTGTGGAAACAAGCTTTTGCTACTTTTTTTTTTTTTTTTTTTCTGGTAGGAAATCATCAAATGACCTCTCCCGCTCTGGGTGGAGCAGAAGGGAGTGTCAGACTCTTACTGACTAAAACCCACCCATGTTCCTTCCTTCGCCCTTTATGTTCCGGGGTAGCGGTAACCCTTTCGGACAATCCCGCTGACCCGGCAGGCTTCGGCCCTAAGGGGCCCCTCGTTATGCTGACATCTCTTTGAGGCGCGCGTGGAACACTTACGCGCCGTCCGGCACGGGCCTGCAGTGCGATTCTGTAACAATCTCACCGTGAAAATTTAGGTGAAGTGAGCGTGGAGTGAGCTGTCATTCCAACTAATGCTAGGGATTGACACTATTGACAGCTCACTCTAAGCTCACTTCACCTTACTTTTCACGGTGAGATTTTTACAGAATTGATCGGCTGGTCCTGATTGGGCGGTGAGCTACCCATTGCTCTCCGCCCGCAGGCCCGCGCCTACGGTGGCCGGTAGTCTTCACTCGACTCCCGACGCCCGGGGCGTCTCCCGCGGCGGCTGGGACGGGAGGCTCTCTCCCTCATCCGTCCCGCCACCTCCTTCGCTAGCATGACTGCTTCGCAGAAGGAGGCGACTGCCTCCCACTCCCTCTCGCTCCGGACCATGGCTTGCACCAGGGCCGGGCGCGAGAGGCCGCCGCCGCTGCCGATCGCCTCTACGAGGACACGCGGCGGTGCTCCGCCCAAGCGGGGCAGACCTCCACCGTGTCCAGCTTTTGCTACTTGAGGTACGGTTTGTTTTGAATGTAACCATAATCTGATGCCATTAGACAGACAATAGTATTAGATAGTGGTACCAGAATAGCCATTCTTCGCCAATTTTTCCACAAACTCAACGGGGTGCTGCTAAGTGCTGATTAAAAGTTTCATATGTTGGCAACGGGAACGAGGCAAGATCCTCTAAAATGAACAATCTCATCTGTAATTCCGGTCTTTTAACAGATTTTCATTGCAGATACGTGTCCACTGCTGTTCTTGCTTTTGTTAATTGAAATGTTTTACATTTTTATTTGGAATCACGAATGTTGGAGAAGCCAAATTAGTGTCGTTAGTGAAAGTACTTACCTATATTTGTTTTTGCTCCTATTTGCAGAATGCTTATATGTTTGTTGTTGTTAAATGTAAATTGTTAAAGACATAAGCCAGGTTGTCATCTGATTAAAAAATCTTCCAAATCACTTTGGTCTGTCTTCCCTTCTTTTTCATGTCGATGGCACGTCATCTTCATTGGCAGTCTTATTTCACTCCCCTTTTTGTACCATGCTTCCATGGTCTATATTTCACCCAGTAGTTCGCCATCAATACCTCCTGGTTGATCCCACCTCAGCAAGTTTTCTTTGCTTTGTACTTAGAAAAAAACTGATATTGTTGTACCGTAAATCGGATAAAAATATCACAAAAGAATAGTTAACTTATCGCCCTACATATAAGTACAACAATAATATTTTTACCGCGTGGGTTGATCAGCTGACACATACGATGTTACTCTTTTCAGTTCTGATACTAAATCAAAATCGCGATAGTGTAATCGTAATCCTTTAAAACGGAATAAGCCGATACGACGGTTAGGAAGTTACAGATTACGTTATGTTGTTATGATTAACCGTATCTTATAAATAATACTCGTATATGTAGTGTTCTACTATGTTCTAAAATTACGCAGTTTAAAGTGCGGTTATATGAAGAATAGGCATGGGAAAATTGCGTAAGAATCCGTGTTTAATCAATCAATTCAGTCTATTTTTCCCTAGTTGCACCACAATATTTGGTCATCCGCTATTGACATTGACTCCACCCAGTTAAAACCTCACTTGAGGCCAGCCGGCTTCCTGACAAGGTTCCTTCAGTGAGGTTCTTCCCAACTATGGTACATGAGATCTTTCTTTACCTTTTTTTTTACAAAAGGCACTCAACCTCACATATCTATAATTACGGTTTCTTCAAGTCTATACATGAAGAAATCGCAATCTAGACTCTAAATTAACCGTTCTAAATCAAAAATCTCCATGCCTTCAGAAACAAGCTTAAACATTCCATCCAAAAGAAAAACAAAACTAGAAACAAATCAACGTTGTTAGCATAACAAAGTAAACTTCGAAGCACTTGTTAGGTGTTACCCGACCGTTTACAGTACCCTCCTGTGCCGTGTGACAGTTGGTGACGAAGGGGCTCCGTGATTTGGCTGAGTTATTCTGTATGTGCATTCGTTGAGGCGCACTCAAGTTGAAAAATCAGCACGCGTGAAGATGCGCCTGAGCCTGTAGGACAAGGACGGCAAACAGAGGAGGTGCGAGGAATAATTTCACGGTGCGTAAACTTGTACGTTACAAATTGTATAGACAGGTTACCCGTTTCTAGCAGAGTTATGGGGATATTTTTTGGGGTTTGTAATTGAAAGGGCTCGGGTTTCTTCGGTACTAAATGTATCGCCGCTCATAATGAATGGGAATGTTAGGGGCATCATTGTGTTTTTAGTGGACCGTGTTGTGGTCACCAATGCTGCTAATAGCAGTGCTTGTAGCAAGTATGAGTATGCAGGGTCTGAGTTCACCCATCTTTTTTTTTTGACTTCATTCATAATTGTGAAGGTTGAGGACTAATTTAATCAGAAGTAGGTACTACAATAATGAAGGATTTAATGCAATCTGCATTCTATGTAAAGATACTTCGGTCTTTAAATTGGTATTGCACTAGCAACTCCCAGCAAAAACAGAGATTTAGATGCATCGCTTTCTATATTAAGATCTGTATGTTGTAAATACACACAGTAATACAAATATACAGTTTTTTTTTTCATTAAAAAATCTGCAAACTGTGTCAACTCTTGTTTATTTTTCGGCACCAACACTGAATATCCATTTTGAAAACCTGTCGACACTTATGCATTAATGTGATGTGTCATTCATTTAGCTTTTATCGTCAACACAATGACGTGCCAACATTTAGTATACAGATATTACATTATTTCATAAACCTATATTGTTATGTAATGAATTTTCTATAAATAAACGGAGAATAATTTAATACTGTGGGCTCGAGGACGGGTGGCGCCGCTGAGGCAGGTCATGGAAACTGGCATGATGACTTAGGTTCACGTGATTAGCATCACAACTAATAGGATAGGTATGGTGATTTACATCATAGTGGGTTTACCGCCTAGATGCGTAGTTCTCTATGGAAGACTTTTCTGTGGACTATATTCGGCCATTTTAGTTTTTAGCTGTCTTAACGACATTGCTGTCAGTGATGCCAAAATAATTTCAATAGCTAGGTATATAATTGACTGTAATAGCTTCTTTTTCAGGTGCGTAGTTGCGAAAGCAAGGTCGTAGGTTCTATCCTGTACCCATTATACTATTGGCTAAGAACTTAGCCCTGGCTGGCACAAACATCTTTCTTCAGATTAGCAAACATACATAATGGTGACGTGCTATAAAAATACTAGAAACTGTACAAAACATTATTTAATGACATTTAAGAGACTAACTTTTTATCAGACTAACATTTATACAGTATTTTTATCACACGAAGCGACGCGCGCTTTACTTGTGGTTACTAAGTGTACAAACACGCTGTGAATTTAAAAAAATATTGTTTCCCTCTACACGAGTGGAAAACTGAAGACGCAAACCCACGTAATTGCAATAAATGATTAAATTAAAAGTCTCTACTTATTATTTTCTCCACCTGGTGATCAAAAGCAAGTCTTCAAGATTTAGTCTCGCTCGCAATCGCTAGACCAATGGGGCGGTTAATGTTATTATGATGCCGTAAATTCAATTTCCTAGAAGATCCAATAACATTGCTACGCTCAAAAGGCACTTGAATTTTGCGTTTAATATCGCCAACCAGTATCAATTTGTATAATATATTTAAATTAAGCTATCGTTTTATGTTAAAACTTTGTATTAGCGCGCAAAATATTTCCAGCTAGGAATATTATGCTCTATCTCTTTCCGTTGGTGGCTAAAAGGTGAGAGGGTTAATATCAGTTAGATGAAGACCAGAAACTGTTTTGTGGTACGTGAATTACATCAAACCGCAAAATTTTGGTTGTATTAATGTTTTGGTTCGGAATTAGTTTTCGAGCATTAAGCACTGCAATCCTACATGACCTAGATACCTTCTGACAAACTCGTAGTACCCACATGAATCCCTGAATTTACCACGGATTTTCGAACGTTTCTCCACCATATCATAGTCAGCTTATAATGTTCCCACTGCTGGGACACAGGCTTCCTCTCTGTAAGAGAGAGTAGGCTGTAATCTACCCCACGTTTACCGGTATTCAATCATCACGGGGTGCTCAAAACAGAAATTACCGCCTCCCCCATAATCATTTAATTATACAATAACAATAAATCTGACTAAACAACACAAGAAATTACAAGCGGCACTTAATAACGCGTAATTTGCTTAACTATAAGAATCACCTAATTATCATGATTTAACATAATCATTACTTTATTTAATTACAAACTCAAGTAATTGTCTCAGTCGGCCGACAAATCGTTCTACATAGGAAATAGGTAAATATCTTTGAACCTACATATTTTGTCACCCGGTAGCGTTAAATGAAGCAATTTCCGCCCTTAAATTGACTCCTTCTATGAAATTGCTTCGAGAAATGAGTTTTAGCGCTGCTTAATTTGGTTAAGTGAGTAAAGAAACAAAAATTCTATACATTGTCGAGTAACTTAGAGCTTAATTACACCGGCTTGGTTTAATTTAAGCTTTTTACTTTTAGAGTTTTTTTTACTTTTGGCTAAGTAATAACAGCCGCACGGGTCGATCGATCAGGTTAAGCTACGCTTGCCGCGGTTGGTCCGTAGATGGGTGACCTTCTTCACATACCAAGACCCCTCTGTGCCTCGGAAGGCACGTTAAGCCGTTGGTCTCGGCTGTCATTCATGGATCTTTGACAGTCGTACGGGTCGTCGTCGGGTCGTTTACGGGTCGTCAGTAGCCCGAAAGTCTGATAACCAGTCTTACCAAGGGGTATCGTATTACCCAGTAACTGGGTTGTGCAGGTCAGATAGGCAGTTGCTCCATGTAAAATACAAATTCAGCAGCTAATACTGGTATTCAGCTGCATCCGGTTAGACTGGAAGCCGACTCGAACATAGTTGAGAAAAGGCTAGGCAGATTTAAATGCAATTTTTGAAGTTAAAGAGATGACTCGATTATTATTTAGAGCCTTATTGCCTTGACTTATACGTTATGAAAAATGATAAACTGAAGCTAACTAAATCTTTTGAAAGAGTATCTGTGGAGTTTCTTCTGCCCATTCTTCTCCATACGAAACTACATTCTGGAAGACGCGCCTAGAATCAATTCTAATTTCTTGTAAATTTTGGCGTTCAAAGGTGCCTTTTAATGACTTGAAATAAATTGACTTTGAAGGTCAAATTTAATTAACTAGCAAAACTTCACAGACTTTATGGGTATCAATGTCTAATGTATAAGATGAGGTTTATGGGTAGCAACAATAAATATAACAACTTAAAACCGTTACTGAAAGATCATCATCCCAATTTATTTGGGGTCGGCGCAACATGTCATTTTCTTCCATACTTCTCTATTAGTCGTCATCTCGGTAGTCACCCCCTTTCTAACCATATCATCATTCACACATTCCATCCATCGTTTCATTGGTCTTCCGCTACTCCTATAGCCATCGACATTCATACCTAAAACTCTCCTCTCCTAACCGTTACTAAAAGATGTTTAATTAAATTATACTTTGTATTTCAATCTAGAATCAGTAGCCTGTAGTAACGATGTGGTTTAAAATACCAGAACTCAATGCTAAGTTCTGTTTAACATCAAACATTTAACTGCATTTTAGTACTACCACCACTTGTGTTTAGCATTCCTTAAATTAATATGGTGTTTGTATGTCTAGTATTCCCAAGGAATGTTTCACGTATTTTGCTATTCAAATAGTATTATAGACTTTGTTCAACACATGGGATTAGATAAATTATATTATGTCCTGTTTCATGAAGATTACGATACATTTATATCTTTCTAAATGTCAACGCACTGGGCATTAAACCGACTTAATGGATATATTTATTTCCTTCATTTTCAAATTAAATCTAATAGATATTGGACAGTTATGTCCTGTCCTATTTTAGGTTTATTTGTTAAATGGCAAATCTCTTTTTATTTTTTGTTTAGATCTAGATAGTTGCGTTAACTACTAACGGGTCATCAGAAGCTCGATAGTCTGGTAACCAGTCTTAGCAAAGGGCATCGTGTTACCCAGTAACTGGGTTGTGGGATCATCAGATAGGCTAGATGCTGATGGTGAGGATTTGCGTAACAACCTACCTTATTCGTTTAGTTTTACGACGCACTACATTGAACGCATTTTAATTATCCTGTTGCGATTGAGAGGCATTAGAATTGCAGTAGGTAGATAAACAAATTTATTTATTTATTTATTAAAACTTTTCGCACCAAAAGGTACAAAGGCGGACTTAATGAATTCAATAAAAAAAAAGGGGCGCATTGCCACGTTGTATGGCAATGCTGCCAGCCTTTTCCTGTTGACAGCTATGCGTACGAACTTTTTGAAGCCCTTTGATTATATTTGTACATATTATTTTGAGTCTGATAGCTTTTTAAATCATGTAAAAGAACAAATGGCTTTTAATATTCCATATACCGTTTTCTCAAACCTTCTTGCCTACCTACAAAACCAACCAACCATAAAACAGTGGCACCAAAATTATTATACCAGACGAAGTTCCCAGACTTACATTAGAATCATGTAACCGAACCTAGTATCATTATGCAGAGATAAGTAGTGGGACAGACGGCGGCTATAATTCAAAGGGCCCCCTCTGACGGTAGCTTCCCAGAACTGTTGTCACGTATCCAAGCCTTACTTTAGTTGAGACCGCTCTATTTAACAAAATTGCTCCTCCTCAGGAAACTTTCGTCGTTATAATATTTGGAATTTCTAATTGGAATATTGAGGAGTAATGTGGAATAGAAGCCGTTTATCAAATATGCTTGTATCTACTGCTGAATAGTGGGGCCTATTGGTCGCTGATAGATTTTTTATTTTATTTATTAGGGAAAACAAACAGTGACACATTACATGTTGTAGAAAGAAATACAAAAAAGATACGGCCAAATGTGTAACCTTTTCCATTTTCCACGGAATACACATAAAAAATAATAATCTTTACAAGCCATGATGCTATTTAAACTAAACTACAACTACAAAAAATTAAGTTAAGAAAACATAAAATTTAGTAAAACAAAAGTAAATTTAGCAAACAGAGCATGGATGATATCATATTGTGATAATCATCACGTCGGCAGACGATCACGCACAGTATGCAGCTATGTATATACACATGGAGGGACGCTGCTGCTCATGAATCCTTGTGAGGATTTTACATTCATTTATTTATTTAAAATTTTTGCACACAAAAAAGGTACAAAGGCGGACTTAATTTCTTAGGCATTCTCTACCAGTCAACTAAGGGCGGTGAAGAGATTAGATGGCAGGTGCATTGGTTGAGAGGAACAATGACAAAAAAGACTATTAAAACAAGGTACACAAATACATAAGTAGGTATTACGCACACATCTCATTATTCACTAATGACAAACGTAATAAACTATAATCCGTTATTGATGATATTAGTCTATGCAAAAAATATTTAGTTAGTACTAAAAAAACATGTCATTCGATGGGTAAATCCAGATGACATTTAATAGTAGCCAGAGAGAACCACACAGTTTTATAATATTACAAGCCATGTACCCGATGGGATTTCCAATCGGAAAAATGACGAACTTCTATACAAACTTTCATCCCCTATTTAACCCTTTTTCAAAAATCCTTCCTTATTTGCTAACCTTTGTTTTATTTATAGGCATTATATACCTTATAATGCCTCTTGTGCAAAATTTAATGCTTCTAGACCTAGTGTTTTAGGCCGTGCGTTGTCTGTCAGTGAATGAATGAATTTTAGACTTTTATTATGTCAAAGTCAAATCTTTTATTTCATATAGGCAAAAAGCACTTTTGAACGTCAAAATTTATAAAAAATAGAATTGATTCTAGTCGCCCCTTCCAAAAGTTAGTTTCGTATAGAGAAGAATGGGCAAACTCCACCGTTACTCTTTTAAAATGTTTTACAAGGTTTTGTATACATTCATTTTACAATTATATGTGAAGACGATGCACCTAGAATAAAATTACTCTACCACAACCGTAAAAAGAATGTAGATGGGTTAACATGTCTATTAAATCAGTTTTGTTGTAAAATATATTTTTTGCACAAACTTCTTTCATAAAAGTATAAGGGCTTAAGTCAACAGCAGTCTCTTTTTATATCCTTTTATGTTAATACTGGAATTTTGTTCATTAAAAGAGACCCATAATTCGCTAAAAGAAATTAAGTTTTAAAACATATATTTTATTACTCTTACAATTACTTTACACCTTGATGATTCTGTGGTAGTTCACACTATAGGATATTCATTAGTTGTGTACCTCAGATGTGATACCTTTGTATCACACTAGTTATTAAACCGTTGTTACAAAACTTTCCTCTTCACAATTTCCCCATAATGTTCCTCGTAAAAGATGATAAGGACCTGTTAGTTTACAATGTTTATAGGAGAATGGCGGTATACTCCAACTTATAATAATTATAATTGAAAGTTTGCTAAGAAAAGGTAGAAGGTAGGGAGGTGGTTGGATAAAGGTAGAAGATACGGCAAAAGCAGCAGCATAATCAGCCTGTAATGTTCCCACTGCTGGGACACAGGCCTCCTCTCGGTGAGAGGGGCCGCAATCTATCACGCGGGCCTAGTGCGTGTTGGTAGATGTCACGTGTCTTCGTATTTTTGGTTCTAGGACATGCCGGTTTCCTCACAATGTTTTCCTTCACCGTTTTGAGAGCAGTGGTGATGAAATTATTTACACAAAGTAAAGCGCCTGTCTGGGTTCGAACCTACGACCTACAACTCGTAACTGACAACCATTACCACTGGGCCACCTCTGCACTCAAAGGTAGAAGATACGACACTGGAAAATTCCCTCTGGTAATACGCAATTTTTAAACCACATAACTTTTTTAAACGCACACAGCAACAAAATAATTCTAACATTTGAGATTCATACGTTAGGCCGTTTTAGTATCAAGGTGCCAACGAACTTCCCAAGTGACGTTTAAAAGGCGTGTGCGCACGTCAGTCTGAAATAACTCTGTAATCATGATTTGCATCATTCCGATTATGATTGGTAATGGACGTAATACGCATAATATATGATGAAAAGACGGCTTGTGGTTAAGAAATAACAGCCGCACGGTTCGATCGATCAGGTTAAGCTACGCTTGCTGTGGTTGGTCCGTGGATGGGTGACCATCTTAATATACCAAGACCCCTCCGTGCCTAGGAAAGCACGTTAAGCCGCTGGTCCCGGCTGTCATTCGTAGATCTTTGACAGTCGTTACGGGTCGTTAGGTCGTTAAAAGCCCGAAAGTTTGACAACCAGTCTTACCAAGGAGTATCGTATTACCCAATAAGTGGGTTGTAGAGGTCAGACAGGCAGTCGCTCCATGTAAAATACTAGTATTCAGCTGCATCCGTATAGACTGGAAGCCGACCCCAATATAGTTGGGAAAAAGGCTAGGCAGATGATGATGATGATTTTGAATTTTTTATCGGGATGATTATTTAGCTGACTTATAGATATATTTTATAGATAGATGAAACGACATAATAAGAAGTAGATATAGCACAAAACGCAGACGTATTTTTCCATAATCTATTACATTATATACTTGGGTAATCCTGTACCCAATTTATCTATTGAATACAATTTTTTGGTAATATCTTTAATAGGACATCTCGAATAGCTGGCATGATACTATGAAAACGTCAGCAATAGTATGATAAGGTGTTATCTTAGTAATATTGTAGTACTCGTAGAGATTCCGTGGATTTCAAGGAGCTCTGATAAATCAATCATCTCGTTTTGATATGATGATATGAGTCAATTTCTATAAAAAGAGGTTGCGTTATTTTAGAATATATTTCTTGACTTAAAACTTAGCGTTATGAGGCGTTTTGCCTGTTGTTTTCAGTAAATCAAATAGTTACAGCAAGATATCATACTGCTTGTAGATACGACTGAGTTCATGTTTTTTTTTCTTTAGTATGTGTGCTTGGGCGTTCTGAACGCTTTCCAAAAATTAAAGCCTTTACATATTGCGATGGGTCCTCTAATATTATAAATTCTTCTAATATTATAAATTTGAAAGTAACTCTGTCTGTATGTTACCTTTTCACGTCTAAACCACTGAACGGATTTCGATAAAATTTTGCAAAGACATAGAAGGCATTCTGGGGAAGGATATAGGCTACTTTTTACCGACATACAACGCGAGTGAAGCCGCGGACGGAAGCTATTTTAAAGATAAGCAAACAAAAATACCTAATACTCTTTTAAACGAAAAGGTGCGCAAACCCAAATCCGTTCTTTCACACCACAGTATTTAAAAACTTCAACTTTTCTTATTCCAATGTTAACAATTCCTTTAATTCCCAGGAAAAGCTCAACGATACAAGCCAACTGTTTTCCTTGGGACCTAAACAAATTAAAACTTTATCCCTTTGTTCCTACGAGTAGTTCACAAGTGTCTAGGTGTCTAGATAGGAAATTGTAAATTGATAATGAAGAAATCGGATACTCTCCCCTTAATCTCGTTCGCCACAACCGGATCGGGGTTGCAAGTACTTGCAACTTTGCCATCCAGCGCAAGTTTTTAATTTCATTACAAGTCAGAATTAGGGATTTACTTTTTATTTTACGTATTCTCTATTTTAAGGACGGATTGAATGAATAAATTTGAGTAAACGGATTTGCATTTTGATTTTGTTGAGATTTTTTTGGAGGAAACTTTTGAAAGAAAGAAAGAAAATACGTTTATTTGAGGAAAACATGACGCATAAAAAAGAACATAAACACACAAAAAGAAGTAACAAGTTGGGGGTAAACATGCGTCACATTCACGCAAAACGGCCATCGCTCAGCATAATGCTAAGACCCTATACGAGACAGAGCCCCAGCGCTGGTTTTCCGCGGCAGCCGGCGTTGACGTGATGGCGTCTACCAGTGCAGCATGCAATTATACATAAATAAATAAAAACAGCAATCAAAACATGAAATCAAATAATATAAACATACATTAAAAAAAAAAAGATGGTGAAACATGAAATATTATTATGATGTGGTAACAACATTTTGTTTGCTTTGTGATGAAAGCTTGAACTTTCAGTAATGTTTTTAATCTATAGTTTAGTCCTTCATTTACATAAATAATACATTGAGAATATGGTTAAATAATTATGCTGTTTCTTTTATTTTTACTTTTTCTTTGAACCCTTTATTTACTTAAGGCTAATATCATCATTGTTTAGCTACCACCGAGACAGCTCCGACACAAGTACTTTTGTAACTTACTGGGGCTGCCTCAATTTATATATGACACAATGTTTAAGTTTACAATAATTATATTATGTATTTACGAAGTTCTTTAACTCCATCATCTGCCTAGCCTTTTCATCAATTTGAAATTTTCGCAGCAGCCATCTTGGATTTTTATTTTGAACTTCGTTCCTGCCGAGGGTCCCCCGACCGACACGTTCTGTTTTTATAAGCAATATGTTCACTTGCGGTAAAATTAATCAAAACTGAAACAGAATATCTAGTTTCCTCAAGATATCATTGTCGCTCTCACTTCAGCAAAAAAACCATAAAAAAACGAGTTTCTCCAATTAATAATTAAAGTGCTCTTAGTTTGTATGAACTTTGCACTAAAATGTTTCACCTTTTATAGTCGACTCGCACCTGTCGGGCTAAGAATAAACACTCTGGAAAAACAAGACGCAACTGCGATTAAGCCGTAAACAAAACTACTCCAAGTTCTCTTTGTAATCAAGAGCTAAAGCGACAACTTATTTCATTTACATAAACAGTTTAGCATAAGCGAGAATATTTTATCTGACTAACGAACGTCGCACCTCTTGTAGACGTTTTAATTTCCAATATTTAAACGTTTGACTCCACATTTTGAAGCCACTGAAAAGTGAAAACTTTCTGATGGATTCCTTTGGATTGTTTTAAAGTTGTTAACTCCACTTTGATATTGGATACGTTCATGTTTTCATTAACGTCTGGATCACCTTTAAGGTTTTCTTTTAAAGGAAACTGTCAATCAAAGCTTTTAAGGAAACTACATTGTATAAATATATCCCTTTATTTATAAACGTTGCTTAAAGTTAAGTAGTGATTAGCGACTGTTTAACCATACATTTTTAACGTTTCAACTTCACTTGACTTTAATCATCGTTTGTATATTTTGTAGTGTACAGACGCCAGCAGGTCAAGCTACCCGAAACTGTCAAATTTTCCCAATCAATCTTGAACCTTAATACTTTAACGATAAAGTTGATAATCTATTAAAGAAATTTGACAAATTGTAGTAGCTTGATGTGCTGGCGTCTGTACAATAAAGTATATATAAATCAATAAATAAATAAATAAATCCCTAGATAACATGTTTGAAATCATTCAGTGAAACTGAATTTGTATAGGTAGAATTAAAACAAAATTTAAATCCTTTGAATAGCGATACAGTGTGAAACCATTTGTGGAGTGGGCCCGATGCATAAATCTGTAGTAAGTTAAGCTGCGTAAGCATGGCTAACGGGCGGTTAGCGCACTAACCCCGGTTGAATTAGTCGGCCGACTCCAGTAGTCGTTTAATCGCCGCCGTGGCAAAGAAAACTCGCTATTAAATTAATGGGCATCTAGGCAGGGTTAATGGTCGTACACTGGCTTACATGTAGCCTGAGGCAGATTGCGGAGACATCATGTATAGTAATTAGTAGGTGCTCGGAAGGTAAATTATTCGGGCGATGTCGAAGCCCTTAATTCTAGTGTGCTTTGCCTGCTCTGATAGGAATGTAGTATCGGAGTATTGAGCTGTGTTTACTGTAACTGTAATGACATCATGTCATGGTATCCTGAGATTTTAATGTCTTTGCTGTTCACAGCCTATTTCCCGATGTCAGTGTAGGATTTCTTGTATGCTATAGTTATACCCTACATAATTTTTGCAATTATATTATTGTCATGTCCGAATATTTTTATAATCAATATTGCAACGATTTCACTCATTCACGCAAGCATACGGTGTGATATTCACAGTAATAAAGGCCACAGATGACAAACGTCAACAATGAGCAGTGTCACAAAAATACTCAGTAACAGTAACTCACTAATAATTACATCAACGCGTTGCGCACACGACACGATGCTTCTCGAAGGCGGCCGTGAGGTATTACTTAACTGTCTTATGCGTCAATGTGTTAATACGTTCAACACACGTGTTCGCTGTATACGCTGTGTGTACGTCGCTTTAAGCTGCACTTAAGACGTTTACGCGGGCAACTAAATTGCGCAATTCTTGACAATGACGTCTGAGCAACATCGTGCAATTTCAAGATTGTATAAAATTGGAAAGAATTGAGCAATTTTAGTTGTCTATGTAAGCACACCATTACATTAGAAATTTCAGTAAAAGTGTTGAAAGTAGATTGCTTAGCAACTGTTGTTAGATAAGTATACCGCCACAAGATATTGAGCGATATGAAGAACTAATCTTCGGCAATAGTTTCCGAAAATAATATGTCCGTTTGGATTGAGGAGCCACTTCACGATTTTAAAAGGAAACTTACCCCCTTATTTAGTAGGAAAGCAGATAATTTTGTAGGCCAAATTCTGAAATTTGTAGTAAAATATATACAAAGTTATATCAATGTAAAAGTAGCTCCTCAATCCAAACGTCTGAATTGAGGAGCCACCTGCTAAAAAAATTGCCCGTGTATGCCAAGCTTTACAGCGCTGTATGACGCTTTACATCGCTGTACGTCGCTGTAAATACACAGTCGCTAATCGCTAACGTAATCCGGTTCAGTTGCAAGGCCCTCCTGTCATTTGGTTAGCGTACTGATCATTATTGATGTATTTGCTGTGTTTGTTAGCTGGATTTTGGCAATCTAACTAACGGTGCATATCTACGTAGCTAGAATCACGTAGCTTTATAGTCCCTTCTCTTAAGGCTTAAAATTCAATACCTTATTGCGGGGGTGTTTGCACAGGGCAGGATTTAGGCTGGCATCCCTGGTTGATGGATAATATGTGATTCCATTCGAAAGTTAGAAAAATACGCATATTATTACTTAGCCTAACTTTAACTTAACTAGAGCAGCTGTCTAATTAACATAGCAGACAACTACTGGAAAATTATCTTCTATCCTAAAAAAAAATGTTTCAACCCTTGCATAACACTTACCTGACAATGTCATTAATTTATTTAACCAACCCTCTCTCATGCACAACAAAACTATATGAACAGTATGAACATCCTTAAAGCATTAATCAAGTAGTTTCAATATAAGCTAACCGAGTTTCCTCCGTTCCTCATTCGGCTGGACACTCGTGTGAACGGGCCATGGTTGGTGGTTTTCCATAGAGCGTGTATTGTCGGCCGCATCTTTTTATACCGGCCAGCATTGTCCACGTATAATGCAGGTACGTGCGTTTCCCACGACTCTTTGCAATCGTTTGTACGATATTGGTGACCGAGGGACTTCTGGTTTCCTAGGATGCGGTTTGTCTAGTGTTGAAGAGCTTTTTCTTTTGTTGATTATCTTGTACGCAAGTCTTTCCGTAAAACTTCTCGTATGGATCAACAAAATTATGTTATTTCAGAGGCGCTAGCCCGAACAAATTAGGTAAGTATCAGCTATAGATAAAATCTTAAAACCTAATAAATATTATGTACGAAATGAAATATTATCAATATTTTTTTTTTTAGATTTTGTGTTACGTTTATTCCACCCGTTTGTGCTAGACCTACTGAGTGCGAGATGATCTGCTTTAACTAATATAGATTTTCTAACATCATTTCAAAATTTGACAACGATTGCAAAGTATTTTGAATCAACTGCATAACCGATATCTTCTGTTTCATAAGCTAACTTCACTAACGTAAAAGTGAATGAGAAGATTTTAAAGTGAGTTCTTAGAAAGCATTTGTTTTCTTACTAGTTATCATGATCAGTCCCGTGGCCTTATCCCAACTTATTTGGAGTCTGCGCAACATATCCTTTTCTCCCATACTTCTCTACTAGTCGTCATTTCGGTAGTCACCCCCTTTCTCCCCATATCATCTTTCACACAGTCCATCCATCGTTTCTTTGGTCTTCCTCTACTCTTATACTCATACTTAAAATTAAAAAAATTTTGAGTAAGAATGTATATGGCTAGTATGCTAAGTCTTACTAGTATAGTTGAGTATTTCGTGTCCAATATTTCCTTCAGGTATTTCAAACTACGAGTAGTGTCAGCTCGAAAATGCAACTGACGCAGCAGTGTCCGTCTTCTAAATACAGCGTCTTCGGATTCCTATTGAGTCATCGGAGCTAACAATTGTTTGGTCGCTCACGTGTTTGACCAGAGTTCGGATGCTTGTGCACGTGCTTTGTGTGTAAGGTATCTCGTACATGACTACTAAAACATGCTGTAAATGTTTGTGTAGTGTTTATAGTCAACGCTATTAAAGAAGGTACGTAGAAAAAGTTCGTCCGTTCACCCTTCAAGGAAAAAGGATCGTGCAAATAGTTTTTATTCCTTTTATTACAGTTGACTACGAAATTATAGTTTTTCATTAGTAACAAAATTCATGTCAGATTGTCGTATTTTTGCTTACTTTTACCATTGCTTTCGCTATAAAACTTATTATATTTTTAAACACAAAACTGTCAGAAAAGCAATTTATAACAATCGCTTACTGTCTTTCATCCTCGTTGTCTGCATTTTATTTCGAGTTTTCTTTGTTTTCCCTACGAACTTTTTCGCAATATTCGTTACAACTATTAATACGTTTGGCGTGGGAACTATCAAGTTTATCCTCGTTGTTCCTGGCAGTAAAGCCGATAGGTACACGCCATGTTAAATTATGACAATCCAATAACGGGTTAGGTGGCTCGGCCGGGTCCCAAATTGTCCGTATCGACGTTGGTGCCAAGTCCTGGCACAAAGCTGCCTGGCCTGCCGACGCACACGCGCGCAACTACACACGGCCTCCCCGATGCCAATTGGGTGCGTAGCACACAACTAGCCAAGCTATACGCGAGGAAAAATATATCTACTATCGTAAAGTATAACAAAAAGCTAGAAGAGATTGTATTCAATAGGACGGGAATATAGGTCGAGTGGTTTGTCATAGATTAAGTAGTACATAACACATTTGGAGCTTAAATGATGCCTTTTTGAAAAGAGTGTGTTTACTGCCGACGTACTTAGTACTTACTAATATGAAGATGTTTGAATGTGACTGCACAATGAGTTCAAGTATTTAATAGATAGTCATGTAGATACTCAACTCACTTATCCCCGAATTCTGACTCGATACTTAACTTTATTCTCACTTAAAGTTCCTAAGTCTTAGGTACTTTCTGTCGCTACAATACCTTTCATTAGAACGACAGTTTCAGCACCCTTATTGTGTAACACACTATCAATCAGAGTGAATCATTTTTAGAAGAAGAAGAATAATCCAATGCTTCAAATGTTCAAAAAAATAATCTGCTCAACAGCGTAAATAACGCAATGAATGTTGTAGAACTGTCAAAATGAAAGCCATTGCTATTGTTAGTGTGTTACGCAACTACCCCGCAGGTTGATACTTATCTCAGCAATCTTCTCTTAAAATCAGCATAGTATTTGCAGCTATATTTAATGCTGTGTCATGCACTGAACTACTTATCTTTCATTACAAAAATATGATTTCCAAATGATAAAATACGTTTCGTTTCTATTGTCATTGTTTACGGCAACGATAACGCAGTTATAATGACATATAATTTAGCAGTATTGCGAAAACGTACGATACTTTTTGCGATACGATATGATGCAACAATGACGTGAAATTGCGGAAGCTGACGTGAAACAGTAGCGTTTCTGCATTTATATTCTCATCTACACTCGGATGACAATAAAAGGCAGCTCACATCTTTCGCAGCGCGGTATAGTAGGTGCCTAAGGGCAACTGCCTTCAACTGTACGTATGACGCAACGCTCGTATGCAACGTTGGTACAGTCGCGATACATTGTTCGCGTAATGAACGACCTTATTATTTGAAGGTTTTCTCAAATTACTTTTTGCTATATCTAAGTACTTTTGTTGAACTTGGTTTTGCTGTTTAGATGAAATGGGAGCTGTTGTGTAGAATGAAGATAGATAGTGTTTTGTTTAATTTGATATGTCCCTGGATTCCATATTATTTCGCACGCAGACGTGTAGTAAAGGTTCAAGGTCCAATGTGAGTCTTGAAAGTGTCTGTACCTATATTTTTTCTGTGTGTAAAATTATGTAAAGCCATTGTATAAAAACTACTTATAAGAACAATGGCACTTGAATTTCTTTTTACTGTTTTGTAATAGTACATTGACCACTCAAACTCACGTCATGTCATAACGATGTTTAGAGATTTCAGTTCCATGCGAAGACAAGTCGCTGGCGACCGTCCAACATTTCAATCATTGCACTTACAATCCCGTTATTTCAAGAATAAAGGATTTTCCTGCGATACAGGCTAATCCAATCTCCACTTATGGACAAAATAACAATAAAAAGGAGGTAAAACTATGGACAGACAATCAGAAAGATATTGGAGCGTGTAACTGCACGGACTTGTACGTATTTCTGGAATCAAATCGAATGGAAAATTGTATGCTACATGAAAATGTATGAATGGAAATTAGTAGTTCAAATATTTGTTTACTATTGTTTGTGTATTTGATAAAAATAATATTAAAACAATGATATGCGTAACCATTCCTTGGAATTTACTTTTTAATACTGAATTTTTCGACCTGGCCCTGCTTCAAACGGTTTTTACGACTTAACAAAAAATCAAGATATATGTATTCAATGTAATCAAGATATATATATTCAAGTTAATATATACTCATTGTACACTACAAAAATACATAACAAAGAAAAATAATCAACACTACAAAATATACAATGCGGCCTCTCTTCCAGGCAAACTTGGAATGGACAGTAATCTGCCTGTACATAAAATGTTAAAATTAAATATTAATTTACACATGAACCTTCCAGAATAAATTCTCTGAGAGATACGATAAGCGACTTTAATTTATACTATGTATAGATTAATATGGCTCACAGGCTTTACAATCCATGTCAGTGATATATTGCAGTTTTTTCCCGGAACAGCTGATTGTTTACATTGTGAAAAGGGCAATATTAATATCTACACCCGATAGTAGATAGACTTATTGAGTTAGTAGAAAATATGAACCAGTTACATGACGTTATATTATATACTAGCTTCTGCCCGCGACTTCATCCGCGTGTAATTTCGGCCCCCGACCTACCGCGTCGCATCCCATCGCCCATCCACGCCATTACTTCTTAATGCGACTGGTAGTTCCAGAGATTAGCGCGGTCAAACAAACGAACAAACTCTTAAACTTTATTATTAGTATAGATGTACATATAGGGGAATGTGGCAGGGAATGGAATAGGGGGATTCCGGATAGTTGCTAGTTCAATACGTACCCACTATTTTCACGCGAAGGCAAAATACTATTCAACGCGTATGTAGCTAACACGTATATTATAACACGTGTATTTTGCAGCATAATTAGAAAAAAAACATTAGACAGACTTTTTAAAAGCATAGATTTTGATCTTTTTTTTTTTGATAATTTTATCGACTCTAAAGTGTCTCATTTGACTAATAAAACCTTAATATATTCAGGACTGCCTCGCTAGTCTAGTGGCTGCAAACGCTACTGCTGAGCATGAGGTCCTGGGTTCGATTCCTAGGTCGGCCAAAGTGTTATGGAGTTTTTCAATCAGAAATTATCCAGTAGTAGTTTTTGTGCCCGGTTGATGGTAATAGGCTCGCCTCCTATGACATGGGACTTGAACAGAACCGGCGAAATGTGGATATACTATACCTACACCTCAGCCTAACCCTTAGAGGATTACAGGCGTGATGTTACATACATATGTATTACAGAATACTATAGTTAATAAAAAGATCGTCAAAGAACCTTGTAGTGTGGAAGAGGATTGACGATACGTAGACAGACAGACAGGGACATTCGTGAAAATACTTTTATTTCTTTCTTTCTGGTCTTTTTGTCTAGAAAATTCACTTTTGTTTGAGGACTGAAGAGTAATGGGTTCGAACAAAGCATGCAATTATGAGCCACATCTATTATAATTTGTTACGGTTGGAGTTATTCTTTGTAAATGGAATATTTAGTTACTAAGCGAGTTATGCAATATTTTCTTTGTAGAAGAAATACATCGATTAGTTCCTTCCTGCATGTGTCTATGAATATGAATCCTGGTCTGAACTTAATTTTTTTGTTATAGGTATTTACATCAATCTTGAATTTCTTTAAAATAACATTTTGTAGAAACAACTCTTTTGAAGTTTTTTTCCAGTTCATCTAGCTGGAAAAAATAGTAGAGAGGTAAGCAACTAAAAAATACTAAGCTTTATGTAAAAAAATAACCTTATTTTATAAAACAGTTTTTTTCTGAATAGAAAAAGAAGCTAGAAATTAAAGCTAGGTACCTACATACTTTCTTTTAATAAAACTCTTACAGAAAAATATACATAAAAATAAAAGTACTAAAATTGAATTTAATTGCAAAAAAAAACTACATAAAAAACAATACATACTTAGGTAAATGTTTATCTCTCCTATCCTACACCCATCTCTTTATTTTTTATTCACTCACTTTATGACCGTAGCAGCTATTTAGCTGAAATGTCCACCATTAAATGTATGCAACATTAGTTTAAGAGCCAGTATGTTTGTCAACAATCTCAACTGAGCAATGTACCTTCATGTACTTAACGACATTCTGATTGTATTTACTTAACTAAGGGCTGATTTTTCAATCATCTGATAACTTTATTCGAGGAATAATTTTGAAACTTAGGGCTTATTGTTCAAACGCCAGATAATTTTAGCCGAGGAATAATTTTGAATTTTTGATAACTCTTCCATACAAAATCTGTCAGATGTCAATTTTATTCGTAGAATAAAATTTATCTGTCCATTTAGAAATCAGCCCTTAGAGAGTTATTTCATACATAAACTGTCAAACGTCAATTTTATTCCTCGAATAAAAGTTATCTGGCGATGGAAAAATCAGTCCTAAGAAACACTAGACGTGACAAAGTATTTAACAAGGATAAATGAAATTAAATGAAAACCTAGAAACCAAAGCGGCCGCACTACCTACATAAAATAACTAACGAAAATTCTAGTAGAAATTAAACATAAAATAAAGCCACGAAGATTGAATTCCACTGCAAAAGTACCTACCTACTTAAATCAAAATACGTTAATCTTTATCTCTTTCTTCCTACACCCATCTCTTTCTTTTTTATGACCGTAGCAGCTATTTAGCTGAAATGTCCACCATTAAATGTATGCAGCTTTAGTTTAAGAGCCAGTATGTTTGTCAACAATCTCAACTGAGCAAGGTACCTCATGTACTTAACGACACGCTGATTGTATTTACTTAGCTAAGAAACACTTGACATTACAATGTATGTGTTTGCTAGTTTATTTGGAGACGAGACTGTGTTTCCCGAAAGGTTATGGTATATGGCCTATAGGTTTCCTGGGAATATTTATGCCTTGAGTGAAATGTTTACTTTTCACATAAGACTTGTGTCGAAGTGTCCAGAGATAGTGAACAAACGCAAGTTTTTCAATTAGGAAAAATTACAATATTGAGAACTGAGGTCTAAAGACCTAAAAGTACGTCAAATGAAGCTCAGTTTGTCATAGGTCAGTGACAAAACTGAGAGAACTAGTAAGGGCACTTTGTGTAAATTATTCAATAACCATTGCTCTCATAACGGTGAAGTAAAACATCGTGAGGGAACTGGCATGTCCTAGAACCATAAATTCGAAGACATGTGACATCTACCAACCCGCATTGGGCCCGCGTGGTAGATTATGGCCCACAACATCACAATGAAGGGATAATTATGGACAGATTATGCAGAGTAAAAAGCAGTCAAACAATTCGTTTTGACGACACGATTGGCGCAGTGGTTAAGCGATTGACTGCTGCGCTGCGTGTCGCGGGTTCGATTCCCGCACGGAACAAATATTTGTATGACCTACAAGTAGTTGTTCCGGGTCAGGCTGTTTGTGTATGTGAGTTTAAATGTTTGTAAACGCACCCAAGATACAGGAGAAATTGCTAGAGTGGGGCAACGTTTAAAAAAAATAAAAAAACCTAAATTTTCTCCTATTATGCATAATTAACATTCATGTTTTTTGTATCTATCATGGTTTCTTACCAAGTACTCAGATACGGAAAACTGTCATAGGTAGAAACTACCTATCTAGATCTTAGTTAGACCATAAGAAAGTTAACTCCAACACACAAAAACGACCAGAAAAAGTCCTAGTTCAATTTCCATAACATGACCTCCTGTCGCATTGACATTAAATTTTTGACAACACTGTAATTGAAATACCAAATACAATTGGCTGGTCGGTTCATGTAGCTCCAGGTGATAACGTCGGATGTGGCGGTCCACGTGACGTCATCCGGCGGACGGCGCTGGTCGGCCGCTCGCGTGACATCAATCTCCTCATTGTAGTGTCCGCTGTCAGCAGGACGCTCCAGTCAACCCGCTGCCGCTGAAACAATGTCATATTACGTCACATGTTGCCAATATTCACCAACACACGCTGCATGACATGATACAAAATGTCCAACCATTTTACATTTTAATAGCCTCCCCCAAACAGTAACATTATTTTCATCGTATTCCCAAACCTTTAAAAGGTTTCATGGTTTATATGAAGTGTGAAATAACAACTTTTATCGCGTCGAAAAAACAGTTGATAGTCGGAAAGTTTACGGGAATCCATTAGTATTGTTGTTATTTCGAGTAAAATGTTCCGAAGCGCATCAGGAAAACGAACGAACTAAATAAGTTTCTCAGAAACTTCGGTGACAGCCCGTCAATCAACGCGGTTAGTAAGAACGTCATAAAACTTGCCTTACTATGACTGAAATATGTCAACAATGTTGTGCTATTTGAGATTTACATGTTAGCACAAACGTGCAAGCTATGTTGCACTATAAAATGTAAGTGCCTTCACGCTTACATTGTGCGTCTGACAGAAAATCAATAACAGCTTCCGAAATATCTGCATTTCAATTAGAATTTCCATAAGAATAAGCTGATCTGGAGAAGAATTTAAGCTTCGTAACCACCATTTGACTCTGACATTTTGGTTTTAAGATGGCTTTGAAGACGACATGCATGTCTTCGTAACTTAATACAAGTTAGTGGACATTAATGCTAACGCTTACCAGGACATAATTAAGTATCAAGTGAGACCTTCAAATCAGAGTGTATTATGTCGCACTTAATAGTCAGTCTGTAGGTATCAAGTTACGTCAACGCGTGTGATCTGCAGGCCAAGTCTTGACTCCACGAGAGCAGTGGTGATGACATAAAATACATAAAGTAAATCTCCTGCCTGGGTTCGAACCCACGCCCTACAACAGAAGGCCAATTCTCGTGATTTAAAACGTTCAAAATCTAGTCGCAGTCTCATCTCGGCGACAAACAAATGTCAAAAACTTGTCAAAAATGTAGGGAAATTAAAAGTATTTTTGTCAGATTGAGACTGAGATCAGACAGTGAACGTTCTTAAAATTACGAGAATTGCCCCTCTGATATAAAATCCGAACGTCACAAGGGCACAAAAGGTATTTAGCGGCATTTACAGGAGTACCAACTGTCAGAAAATATGAATTTAAATAGCTACCTAGGTACTCTTGAAGTAAGCATGTGCTATGGTCACGTGTACTGACGCCATTAGCTACAACGTGGAAACCCTGCTGTGAAACCAATACGCACCTCTTTTGTTTATGTTCTAGTTTATTAATGGAAAATAGATTTAAATACGTGGATGCGGGCAGCGCAGGACCGATCGTCGTGGAGATCCTTAGGGGAGGCCTATACCCAGCAGTGGGTGTCGTGCGGCTGATATGATGATGATGATGATGAGATTTAAATAAGTTTCATACAACAAGAAAAGTACACGAATGAATGAAAAAAACCCGTGGTTGATCGTAATTAGATTCGGCACTCACGATAAAACTCGATCATAAACGTTCTTAAAACATCAAAATAATCAATTGTTTCCATAACGTCGCAATTACTTCAGATAGTACGATTAAATTACTACGGCATTAATTTACGAGGTCGTTTTATGAGAACATGTGGCGTATTTAAATATTCAGTTTTAGGATTAAAGCCGAGTTAAGATTCCGCAGCACGGCAAACTCGGTGCGCTGCGCTGACATCCGAGGTAGGTTAATGACTCCGCAGAGGTCGCCCATTGTTTTGGTAAACAATGCAGCGACGGCGGGTGTGCCGTCAATCCTTCCAGTTATTCGCTTCACTAGGTGACGCGCCGCGACCCTTTTAACTTTCACGTGAAAAATGTTCGAGCTAAACGCGCCTTACAAAGGTTTAATTAAACCTCCGCTCGTTACACGACGTGTTTACAACCATATTAAAACTACGGCACGGTCCCCAACCCGAGAAATGATTAATAACAGAATAACAGCACACTTCAATAACCAGTCACAGACAGAAAAATATCTTGAAAGAAATTAGAATTTTCTTTGCCCTTAAACAAGGCAGCGTCGCGAACAAAACTGGGGTGAAGCATAATTTGAGATCATCTTGTTATGCAGCTCTGAAAACTCACTGCTGTATTGTTTCAACTTGAGCTATTTACGTCGTCCCTCACTGAAATATCCCTTCAATTAACTTTGGACAAATTAACGGGAAAGAGAAAAATATAAAAGCGGAATGGAGTGCGGGCAGAGGAGGGCAGGAGGGAAGAATAACTGGGTTCGCGGATAATTAATGGTTTCATTTATGTTTCTGCACTTGAGAGTCTTGATTGTGCCGGGTTAGGCCGCCTTTTTACTTTTTCCCAGTTTCGAATTGCCATTGTTCAACTAAGACCTAATTGAAAGTGGTTAAGGTTCGACAATCACGAGGCAAAGGAAACCCCAGATATACCTATAGCAGATTTAATATAATTTTATCTTAGTGGCACCGATCACTGAGTCATTGGTAAATTTTTAAATAGAAAAAATGTGTTCGAATTTCTTTAAATTCTACTTTGTTGCACACAAATTACACTAAACTGTGACAATTCTTGACATTATTTCTTTAAATAAACCGCATCAAAAGTTCGTCTGCGTTGTAATTGCACACAGCTATATTGCAGAATTGATGGTTGTAAAGAATGTTACATTAGCACAACGTTCGGAGTTTAAATTCTCATAGATCCATCGAGACGTGTTGCCAACATCGGCCCTGTTGTGACTGACTATGCTCCAAATGTCATCTAATTCCATACAATGTAGCCATGCTATTAATATGACAGATGCTCAAAGCATTCCGCCTTTGTTGTCGTTTTAAATTTCACAAACGAAAATTATTTTGTTTCTCTTATTTGACGCGTGTGTAGAGTAAATTGTAATACAGCCCGGAAAGCTTGGAATATTTTTATGTAATGAATTTTGTTGACTGTCGTGCAATTAATTACATAGAAGACTTTGATACCAGTCGTTAGCTCTGAAATATTTGGTGTCTGATAGTTTTATAGATGACCTGAACGGAGCACTAGAAACTTCTGACAGAACAGACGTCATTAGAGGTTATTGACTCGTGCTTAAAGCCGCTGCCTGTTTTAAAGAATTTCTATTTCGATTTCAATAGATGAGACACCATCATGTGATCCTTGTTTTTATCTGTTACAAAAGTACCTACAAAGTCTATTTAGAGGACATCGTTATGAATACTATCTGTGTATGTACAGGTACACTCAAACAGATTAAATCATAGATCAGAAATAAAACAAGACACGACAGCTAAATCATAATCAATCAGTGCCCAAATTATTTGAACTAGGAAGATCAACACATAAATTATGTACATTCACAAAAGTCGCGCTCAATCTCACACCGGTTCACGAAATCGGATCGAACTGTGTGTGTACATATTGTTATGCAGATTCCAAGTTGGGATTCTAAACGTGTAGTATTGTTATTCAGGACACGAATGAGCCGCGTCACGATTACGGTACGTCCCAACCCTGACCCCATGAACTCAGGGAAATGTCACCGGGACGAGACAATTTTCGCCTTTCTCGTTCTAAGAGTTGAATGTGCCATTTTTATTTTGTTATCTGTGTCCGTGTTTATAACGCGTTCGGCACGTATCGACGGGATTCGATTCGATTTCCGATTTTTTAAACTTCATTTGTTTGTTGTTGTATTGTTTTTTATCGCGTTATGTCTCTGCCCGATCAATTTTATTGGAAAAGTTTTCTTTCGAATTGCTCCGATCTGGTTTTACATCCTGTTATAATGTAGTAGGAAAACAACAAAGTGAAGTGATTTGCCTGAAATTAGAACAAATCATAGTCGTTCGATAAAAGTTAAAAGAGTTTCCCCGGAATTTCCACGTGGATGCATTGGCCATTGACTCCATTGGATGCCATCCGGCCGTTGACGTATCCTTTGCGTTACTAACGAAGCTGATTCCTAGAAAACGAAGTACGATAGATAGCCTTGCTTTTTCTACTTTATTGGAAAAGTGCCCCGTTCCAGTGATTTGATTAGTTTTCACAGCGTCATACCGACGTAAACATCATTTCCAACACGCAAGTTTGTTTGTAACCGAAAATAATTTTAACTAACTGCGTAATATATCTCAAAGTTTACTGTAATTTCACTCAACGTATAGCTTTACATATAAGGGGATTAAAATGATATATCTGAACTCGTGACGTTCTACTTCGACATCCATAATTTTCGCGAAAATGTTTTTCCACTAGGCTCTACCTATTTTAAATAGTTGTTTAATGGGTACGTCCTTAATTAGAAACTGTACGGAGTGAAATTGATGCTCCTCTTCTGATTTAATGAGGAGGCGATCGCGTGATCCCTTTCGCACAGAATTGGCCCCGCCCATCGGGCGGTGAAAATCAATAACATACTCCAGAAGTGCGTTTACTGTCGTACCTTGCTGACGTTGCTCTTGCTACCAGACGGATGTAACAGTCAAAAAGCATGGACATGTACATTTTCTGCTTACAGTTGCTTCGTGCGCTGAACTCGTTTTATGCAGGGGATTGGTCGATCAGCTGTTTAGTGACGTCACTTCGATACGTATTGTAATGTCCGCCATACTGCTGTACTAACTAGTTCGAAATAGACGTCCGGAGTGGCTGAAACGCACTCGTTCGATATGATGATGTTAAATGCACTTGATAGTTGCCTTGTAATTACTTGGAAGAGAATAGTTTTTTTTATTGGTTAAGGTAAACATAGACAGTTCTCTTTAAGTATACTGTTGATATCAGTCTAGTATCAGTTAACAATAGTCAATGAAAAATTCATTTAATTTAAATAGAGTGAGTTTTTATTTTCATCCGTAAGTAATCTTGTTCTGATTGCATTACTGCTTTATCACCACCACTCGTAATAAGTCATTAAAGCGGAGTACTTACCAATTAATAGTTCATTGACCTCCTTACCGGCAGCGAAAGGCCGTAAACAATCTTGAGTGCCACTTACACCATAAAGTTATAAGCCGCTCTTCAATTGAACAATTACATTCTTGAACGACGTTTAAAACCCCCCGAAAAGCTTTTAGCAGAATTAATATAGCATAATAATTTCCCGCGTAACGTGTAACAGAAAGCGAGTTCCCGATAATTGCCGAAGATCCTCTCGGTAAGTTTGCTCAGACGCGAGCACCTGCATTAATTACAAGATTTAGCGTCATCCCCACCATTAATAAGGAATAAACCACTCCAGTTTCTTTGTCCGCCTCTAGATCTGTTTATTAAACCGAGAGATTAATTACGATACCGAATTTTAAGAATTCGCAACTTTGTTGAGTCGGCGGTATTCAGAATTTAATTTAAAAATTCCGAAGTTTAACGAGACAGGTGAGCCGAACTGCTAAGCGCGTTATGAATTTTACCTCCACACGGTACTAGTTTTGGGAATTTTTCCCGACTCCAACGAACTTTATGGCTTATCCCACACGCGTGCCTATTCATGCAGAATTCATATTATAAAGGTACATATTCTTTTCTACGTACTCGTACCTATTTTGCTGCGGTATTCCTTTAGAGAGCGTGTAAATCAAATGTCAAGGAGCCTGCGTTCCCCCAGTTACCTTATTTTAGATATGCCTAATATGTCTACGACGAAATATGTACCTATACATATTCAGAAAAATATTTTAGTCTTATATGGTTTATGAGAGCATTCGGTCGACGACTGAAATTCGTCTCGGCTCTCAACTTATTTAGGTAAACTTTTGTCGTTGTCGTTATAATCCGTTAATAAAGTGCTGCCATGAAATAACAGCTACGCACATAGCCACGTGAACTTTACGACATAAAGAACGTATGAGTCAGTGCATAGAAACGCAAACAGTTGAAACTTAGGTTGTTTCATCACTCTTAATTATTCATAAATCACCTACCGGTTAAAATTAAGATCCCGTTTGGCAAATTTTACGAGTGAAGTTTGGAAAACCTGCTTAAAACGAGACGTGTGCGCAATATTTACGTCATATTTTATGGCTTAACACTGTTGTAATTTGAGTTTCATGAAATTGTGTATACGTACAGGATCTATAAATTGGAATAGTCGACGTAGGCATGCGTTGCGATTTGGGTCACGTCAGAATGGACTGCATTGTCAAATTGACGAGTGCGTCGTAGATCAACAGAGCCAAATGATACACTACGTACTCGCTGTTGCCATCAAAGATTGACGTGAATGTTGGCAGATAGATCTATTGATCTAACTATTCGAGGAGCCATGTGACACATGAAACGTTGTGAAATAAATCACCGCCGTGTTTCACTCGTAGGAAAATCAACAAAAATACTCCTACTTAGTTAATTTTCTGCGCTCGGTAAGTGTAAATTAACAAGGTAAACGTTACGGTTTACATTAGCACACGCAACCAGTGCAAACTATTGGGAGCCTTGCATAATGTTACACTTTAATTATTTTAAAAGAGATTGTACCCAGTTTATTAGTATAAAAATGATACTTGAATGTGGCTGACGGGGTCACCGGTGTAGGGCTGACACAGCTCGGGGCGCACCTGCATTAATTAAGAGACTTATCCCTCCCATTAATGACGCAGCCGGGTCAGCCCTGGCCCCGAACTTCGCCTCAACTTGTACACTTTTGATTGATTTAGTCAAACAAAACAGCTTTCCATTTTCTTATAAATTATAATCGGTGTTTTGAAGTGTCTGAAAATTTGTGTTTCCTTGTCGCCCATTATAAGAAAAGATACAGTATAGATAGGCGAAAGATTAAGGTCAAACTCATTTACAAGAAGATAATTTAGATTTATAAGTGTTGTTAGTGTGTGTGTCGTATGGACAGTTCAATAAAATGTTCAATGAATTCAAACTCACGATTTCTCCGTATAATTCAAGAATGTATGACTGCTTACTTAGTTTTATAGTTGTTGTTCAGTTTTGTGGCTAAGTTTAAGTTGCGTCGTTATTAGAGTTAATAAAAAGGTTTAACAGCGTTTAAATGTCCTCCAGATTTAGAAATATCCTTAGTAATGTTCTAGTATTGAGTATTTAAAGCGGCCTTCAAAAGTTCTGACCGCGATAGACTAAAATTATTACCTAGATAATTTCTTCACAGTAAATTACTACGTCGAAGTACGATCGAAGTCTAGCTTATGTATATTTTTAAGTCTATAATTAGAGATATAATTGATAGGATACAAGTAGTATTTCCTTAGAGCCTAATTTTGCTTGATACTTGGCATTGTTCTAGAATCTACTAAACTTCTGTTTGAAAAATTATGACGCTTTCTTTCTATTTTAGTTTAGAGACATTGGGGCCATGGGGCCCGAGTACCCACTTGATTTTTCGAGACATCGCCAAGCGGTTAGTCGACTCTTCACGTGAATATTTGTTGGCCAAAGAATCAGCATCGCCATACAACGTGTAATGCTGCCAGCCTTTTGGGCACTTTTCCTGTTGACAGCGATGCGGATGTATTTTGATGCCCTATGATTACATATTATTTATTAATATTATTTTAGGTCTCTTAACTTAAATATTATGTACTTAAATATTAATAAAACGTTAAAAGAAATACATTTTAGTTTAGATACATATCTACCTACTCTAACCGGCGTTATTCCGATATCGGTGCCAGTAAATATTGTGTAGAGTTTCCGAGAGTTTTTTTCTCTGAAGGTGATAACATTATTAGATACGTTTTTAATCAGTAATCTCTGCCCATTTATGATGTTACCTATCCAATAGACTGGGCGATGGCTCAGTGATAAGTACTGCGGCCATTTTCTTCAGACAGCTATGGAAAATTTCTGGTTTTTCTTGGCTTCTCAACAACAAAGCACGGCGTCTCTTGTCTACATTCCTGATGCTTTAATTAAATTGAACTTTCCACTAAGCTGCTAATACTCCATTCTCCTAGTATAGCACCAAATAATAATCCAGAGAATGGTGGTATTTTGAATATTCTTAGCGAGCCTTCAATAAAAATATACCTATGTTTGAGTTTGCGGTGCTTTTTTAATATCCAGTGTATCTTTTATGATAAAGGTGGGGGTTCATTGTGCGGTATTGAGTGCAGACAACAATGTGCTCGTGTACGCACGCCTTATGTGCAGGAAAGTGGCCCTCTTTCAAATTGAAAAGATTGACAGTTGAAGATAGGTCGGGAGAGTCTAAAAATGGCGGCCTGTCTGTTGTGGAATTAAATCTTTTATGCTACGATTCTTTGTGAATAAAAATGGCTACTCCTATATAGATATAGAAAAACATTACCTAACGTTCCAGCTTCTTCATTGACATATTATAGTTTCAATATTCGGCGGACGATTAGAAACTTCCTCAATATTTTTTCTGATTTAGTTCAAATTAAAAAAAAGTATTCGAAAATGAAAAATGTCAGCGACGATAAAAGTTCATGAATTAAAAAGAAAATTGAGTCTTACAGTTGATGGCAATCACGCTTCCGTTTTATTGTTCAAAAACATAAAGATAAGAATAAATTGTACGATCCGAAGTAAAAAGGCGTTTCGTTAGAAGAATACTTATAAACATAAAACATCACGCCTTTAATCCCCGTAGGGTTAGGCCTATGGTACAGACGCCAGCACATCAGCTACTACAATCTGTCAAATTTCTTTAATAGATTTTCAACTTTATCGTTAAAGCATTAAGGTTCAAGGTTGATTGGGAAAATTTGACAGTTTCGGGTAGCTTGACCTGCTGGCGTCTGTACATCAACATATCATATCGAATGATGGCATATCTTATAATAATGTAGGTAGTTAGCACAATCAGCCTCTAACGTACCCACCGTTGGGACACAGGCCTCCTCTCCGTGAGAAGGAATGTACCACGCGGGCCCAGTGCGGGATGGTAGATGTCACATTCATCGAATTTTTTGTCCTAAGACATGCCGGTTTCCTTCACGTTTTTAGAGCAGTGGTGATGAAATAAATTACAACAACCTACAATCCTACCTATATTCAAAAGTTGGGCCGGCTACCAGTGCCAATGCCAAAAATCATATTTTTGTAACAAATTTTTTAGCATAACATAAAAAAAAAATACGAAATTTCATTGAATTTAACATCCTGAACATGTCTTAACCATAAACTTGTTATAAAAAGATGTTTTTTGGTATTTTCAATCTCAAATAGCAGCCGCGGGTTTAGTTGTAGACTTTCGATGTACCAAATAGTAAAAAATGTACAAGAGGTTTAAGAAAACGGTACTTTTTTGGGTACTCGTAATGAATCCCTTCTAGTGAAAAAACTCAACATAACTTTTCCCAACCTGGGATTCGAACCCAGAATCTCTTAGGTCTTAGTAGTTATTTCCTTGGATTTCGTTATATTATCCGTAGGTATTACTGTCTATCTATCTACAGGTTGTATAATTCTATTATGTTGAGGACGAATTGAAAATCCAATAATATAATTAACTTGCAATGTCAACTGTCAACCTGACCTTGTTAAGATTGTGACATTCGATCTGACCATCCTCAGGTGGTCAGGTTAGGTCGTGATTGTTTTAGTTGGCCTTTCCTACCATCAGTAACCTACCTATGACTAACACCTGATGCCTGAATTGAGAATTTGAAGTTTTGAATATAATGATAAATGATTTTATTTCTGTAAGTAGATTTGCACAAACACTTTTACTTACACATCAATCATATTTTAAAAAACTAGATGGGGATGTTTCCTATCATGTTCCTATCTGATTACTCTTTACTAGAATAACGGCCGAAACAAACTCAGAGGCATTTCACGGGCTGGATTGAAGGAATCTCCTTAAGTTTTGCTATAGTAGTGTTTGACTAATTCAATCATCCTGTCTAGCCTTTTTCCAACCATGTTGGGATCGGTTTTCAGTCTAAACGGATGTAACTGAATACCAGTATTTTACATAAAGCGACCTCATCAGTCCTCCACAACCCAGTTACTGGGTAACATGATACCCATGGTAAGACTATTTGTACGACTTATGGGCTTCTAACTACCCGTAACGACTGTTAAAGATCTACGAATGACAGCAGGGAGCAACGGCTTTCCGAGGCACGGAGGGATCTCGATATGTAATGGATGGTCTCCCGTCCGCGAACTGACCGCGCCTAGCGTAACTTTACCTTCGGTCGACCCTTGCGGCTGTTATAATTTTAGCCACGAGCCCCCGAGAGTTTAACAAGTTTTCAACTTTAAATTTCACAATTCTGAAACAGGGTTTTTGCATTTGTGCAGACACCTGTTTCTTGCGTGAAAAACTATGGTTTATTATTTTCTTCGGCGTGTTGGCACGATCATCAGTGTTGTATGGATTACTATGGAAGCTTGGTGACGGACACGTTTTTTCTACGGCGCAGTTTATTCGCCATTTGTAGGGACGGTCGTCAGTGTTGTATGGATCACTATGGAAGCTTGGTGACGGACACGTTTTTTCTACGGCGCAGTTTATTCGCCATTTGTAGGGACGGTCGTCAGTGTTGTATGGATCACTATGGAAGCTTGGTGACGGACACGTTTTTTCTACGGCGCAGTTTATTCGCCATTTGTAGGGACGGTCGTCAGTGTTGTATGGATCACTATGGAAGCTTGGTGACGGACACGTTTTTTCTACGGCGCAGTTTATTCGCCATTTGTAGGGACGGTCGTCAGTGTTGTATGGATCACTATGGAAGCTTGGTGACGGACACGTTTTTTCTACGGCGCAGTTTATTCGCCATTTGTAGGGACGGTCGTCAGTGTTGTATGGATCACTATGGAAGCTTGGTGACGGACACGTTTTTTCTACGGCGCAGTTTATTCGCCATTTGTAGGGACGGTCGTCAGTGTTGTATGGATCACTATGGAAGCTTGGTGACGAACACGTTTTTTCTACGGCGCAGTTTAATCGCCGTGTGTAGGCACTGTCGTCAGTGTTGTATGGATCACTGTGGAAGCTTGTTGACGGATACGTCTTTTCTACGTCGCGGATTATACGCCGTACCGCAAAGGAAGTCTGTACAAAGGGCCTAAAGGTTGTCTGCAGACGTCGACCTTATTTTGTGCAGGCTGGCAGAAAAATAATTCTGGTTGCATTCAACAATTCAAGCGCATTTAGAATTAGCTTTCAAATAATTTTTATTAGGTTTTTGTTTCGAAAAAACAACAGTGATTTTAGTACATTATAGTATTATCAACATATGAGTGATATAATAGGCGCGTAGAAATATACACGTTACCTTGGAATAAACGGAATTAATATAACAATGAATTATTTCAAATTCCTACTGTACTATCGTAATTCATAGGTACATTATGTACTATGTTATCCATTTCAGTGGCAAGTCTTGGCCAATTTTCTCTGTGCCAAATATCTATGATTAAACTACTAGGTATTGATGTAAGTAGGAGTCGTAGTGGACAGTGACTAGTAGTAGGTATGGTTAAAGTCGCCATGGGTAGATGACTAGTGGAAAATTGGTTTGAAGTGATATTATTCGGTGAGGTTTGCATAGTCAAATATGTATATTATAGATTGGATTAATTAGTTTCATGATTGCACCTACCACTGTTTGTCTCAGCATCACCCAGAGGTTGACTGGTAGAAAATGTTTATGGCATTAAGTCCGCCTCTCTACATTTGTGTGCTTAAAGTATTAAATAAATAAATCATGCTGATTTATTAAAATATAAATATGTACTTACCTACTTGAAGTGTAAAAAACGGTAATATAAACATGTAACCTTTAAAGAAACTAAATATAATAACAAAATATTTGTATTATGTTTCTTATCATGAGACTTGTCACAATTAGCTTATCATACGATGTTTATAATAATTTGTGGATCTTTTACGTCTCAACAATTTTTTGCTGTACCTAATCATTTAATTTCGACAAAGTATAAGATCAATAACTCAAAAATCGAATAACAACACACATTGCACCATTGTTTACTGTTTGAAAACAACAATGAAGACTTAACTATAACTTGATAGAGTAGGGGACACCAAAGGAAAGGCCATTCTAAGGATTTCAATAATACGTTTATTATCCTTTTATATTGGTAGGTGTGTTTTACTAATATTACGTGGGACGTGTGATCCCACACAAGGCTAAAATAATAGTACGGTCAATATGAGAAAGTAAGGATTTCGGTCAAGAGGTAAGGGCGAGCTCGGATAGTATAACAATATATAAATTATGAGTTAGAATGAGAAAGACGATAGTATTGAAGTAGGATCGATTTGTTTTTATTATACTCAAATACTGTTATACAAAAACAAAAGACACACATCGACACATACATTCGTGTTTATTTGTGTTTTTTAATGTACCTAATGACTTCAATGAGGAACTGTTTTTAATAATATTTGTATACCATTGATAAGGGGAGCGCATGTCAGGGTTCCTACGACCTACAACTCGTAAGTCAGGGCCGTTACTACTGGGCGCCCATTGCTCCCCTGAAAGTGCATAAGTACAATAAATATGGTAGTCTCTTTTTTGTCATTATTCTTATAACCAAGTCATACCCTATAAAGTTTCGACAAGACACGACACACTAACAATTAGTTTATTTGTTCTTAACTAACGCGTACCATAACCCCTTTTAGTATCGGAAGCCATCGCTTAGTTAACAGTGGTAATTAAAACTACAATAAATCTTGTCAACACTGCAAGTTGGTTCTAACATTTAGGCTAACTGTTAGTTGGTATTAGTACTCGGTGGTATAAATACATTGGTTTACTTTGTAGTTGTATTAGGGGCACATTATGTAGTACTAGAGAAATGTTGGCCCAGTGGTAACGGCTGCGACTTACGTGTTGTATGTCGTAGGTTCGAACCCTGACAGGCGGTCGGCTCGCGTGGTGGATTACAGCCTACTCCCTCTAATCGTAAGGAGGCTATTCAGCAAGTACTATATGTGAAATCATCATATCGTCGCCTCATTGACGTAATGTTTGTGTGCAAAGTGATGACCAATAAAATTGACTGCCCACAGATACTAAATTCTTTTAAATTTCGTGTGCCTTCAAGGATTCCTCGTAAGCCAATTACGCCACTCTGTCCATCGCTCCGACGAACAGTCTTGGGCGCTAGTTCCCCTGTCGCGAAGCTAAGCAAGATAATTAATGAATGTAGCGATCTAATCGACTTGCACTTTGACTCACTATACAGTTTATTTATTTATTTATTTTACCATTTATGTACATACATATATAAACAGACAAGAAAAACAGAACAGAAAAAATAGGTACAGAGGTGATGCTTATTTCACAAGAAATCTCTCTCACACACACACACACACACAAAACACACAGTTACACGCACACCACAGATCTCTCACAGTTCAAAAGCGAAGGCTTTGAAAAACCTAGATAAGGATTAATTTACTTTTTTGTTTTTTTTTTCTTCTTTGTTCTCTGTTTCAGGATCTAAATTACATGTAACAATTTGGATACTAGTGGTTGATATAAATTGGGGTAGTTTTCTTTCAATTTTTTTTTCCTATCGTACGTACAAGTTTCGTTTCGTTTTGCATGCTGAGTTACCTATAAGTGATTGCACACTATTGTTTATCTGTTTTTGCATGTTTTTTTATGCCCATAACTGGTGTAAACAATCGTTGGTAGACCAATAAATAAACAAATAAATAAATCATGTCATAGTTTGACTGGGGTTCCCTTTGCAAAGGCCACCCTGTATAACCACATTCGTTGATGAAATGCAAGGCAAAGGTATTTAGTACCGTAGGCACTCTAAATAGCGCAAAGTGGAGCATCTGCCTCCAGTGCTCAGTTCCAGGTCGGATTCCTGCAACCGGATAAATATTTGTATGGTACACGGTTATTTGTTTGTGCTCACACTGTTTGTATACGAGGTTTGTGCGTGTAATGGCACCTAAGACAAAGGAGCGCCGCGTTTATTTATCTAATTTATCTATAAATATTCTATGTGTTGAGTTCTTCGTATTTAATATTAACACTAGAAATACAATAGCAGGGTCTGAGTAGATACGTACGCCACTCACATTTAGGCCCGTCCTAGATTCATAAAAGAAAATATAAACGACAAAGTAAATAATATTTCGCTGTAGCCTCCATTTTACCGCAGTCGGGTTAAACCACCTTTGTCTGACCCAAAATATATAAGTAAACATCGTCCGGATTCGTGTCTGCACAGATTTAAATAACTAAAGTATCGACCTGTGCTTATTTCCACAAACCTGTAAGGGCGCGGTTGTATTGAACGTATCTACTATCGATCAAATCATAAATTAAACTAGGACGCCTTCACTGTCACGCACACGAAATAAAATAATACAATTTGTAATGTTCGACATCCCTATTTTTATTCGAGTTTGAGCGCGGACTATAAATATACAGCAAGTCGGGGAGCATGTCATGTGCCTGTTATTATAAAGCCCACGCGTAACGAGTGTATTACGATAAAAACTGTGTTAAAATTCAAAGAACTTTAATTAGCCAATCGTAAATGACAAAACATACACATTACACGCGATTATGGTGGGTTGTGTTACGTTCAATTAGCAAGCTTTATCGGTGGCGACACGTGCGGTCACGTCATTGCCCACGTGTCCCGCTCCCGCCCGTTAACGCTAACATTCCTTTAATACAAATAGCTTTTTAATATTAAATTAGATGCCACCGATTCCTTTGGCAATCATAAAACGAAGCGGTTTTTTAAAAAGCTTATTGTGCTTGCCAGTAGCCTGTTATCTCCCCTTTTTCATTAATTTGACGAATGTATTATTCGTAGATACTGTCACGCACAGTGGATGGATTCCAGTTAAATGTCATTTTGAAAGGTTACACTTATCCGATTTGTGTTCGACTGTCGGAATGTACACGAAGTCACATGTTATCTGCTTAGTGGGGATTATAGTTTATTTAACGCCTCTGCATTTATCGTCGAGAATAGTTAGTGATATCTGTGCGTAACTAAGGATTAGGCACAGAAAAAACATCTTGAAAGATAGTTTGCATGTTTTTGCATTGTTCACCCATGACAATACTTTAAGCCGCTACTGAAAAACTAATATTTCACGATTTTGACTTTTACGACCCGTGCGAGAAATAGTAAATAGCTTTTATTTCGGAAAATTACAGAGATGATATCCCTAATAATATAAATGTTGCTGTGACAAATCGCCGATGCGTTATTTTTGAAGTATAAACTCTTTTTTAAATTTATCGCAGTGATATTTGTTAAATTTTTCTCGCGCTTTGAAAGCTGTGCTTGGAATGCTAAAAGAAAAAGAACAACGCATTACAACGGGGGTATAGAATAGAGAGAATACCCATTCCGTAAATCAATCAGTAATAAGTATGTTTGTAGGCACATCAAATATGTATCTTCAGCGAAATATTAGCCGCCTTTGTTGGGTATTTCGCAGATATTCCGGTAGGATTAAAACCCAATCTCTTTTTGTTACTCTGCCAGAAGAGATTATATTCATAACGAATGTACGTTGTTGTATGAAGCTCTGAATATAATATTATTGTTATACAAAGTTGTAAAAATTATTATTACGACGTCTCACGACAGTTTTTATTCGGGAAGCTATGATTTGAGAAAATAAATCGAGTGATTTTATACTTTTTTTATATGCTTACGTGCGATTTTATTGTGCAAGTTATGTACTGTTTGGATGTGTTGTGTGTAGAAGAAACACTATTGTTAAGTAGCGTAACATGCCAAAATAATTTCAAACAATTGTATATTTGAAATCAAGATTCTTTATCCCTAATGATCAAAAAGAAAGAGAGTACGAAGTCCTAGTATTTAAAATTTGCAAACCCTTATAAACCAAAACCAAAAATCGACAATTACGTTTGTTCAGCCATCTATCGGCAAATCAATGTCGCACTCTAACTTTGTTTACCTTATTCTTGTAATATTAGTTTTTATCGTGACCGATAGATGGCGCTTTTTATTTGAGTCCAAAAATTAGATCGCGGTGTCGAGATTCTCCGCCGATTATATATAGCTTGGATGTAATAAGGTTTAAATTTGTACATTTTTTAATGTCGCCAACAAGGTGGAATAAACATTTGGTAAATTGGTACCCTATGTTTTATTTTTGGATTCAGAACTAGAGACGTAGGGACCCATAGCGTCATTGTGACCCTCACTAAGCCCGAGGGTTCGCATGACCTATACTTCAGCAGTCTGTTCCACCAACTCGCAAGGTGAGCGAGCATCCCTAAACCACTCACAAAGTCCGAGGGTTTAACATGGTCCTTCGAGCCGGACGGTAATGACGAGCCAGTGGATCCAGTTCATCAAGCATCAGATGCTAAGCCTACTGTGACTGAGGATAGCATCAGCCCGAACGTGCCCAATTCAAGTGGAGTTGTTCCGGTGTCAAGGCGGTCGAGTAGCGACCAGACTCGGAGTCAGCAGCAACGGGACGCGCGGGGTGCACTACATACAACGCAACAGCAGCAGGGAGGCGCTGCAAGCGACTATAGTCGTAAGAAGCTAAGTGTTACAAGTGAAAACCGTGAGTACTTTTAAAATTCATTACTGTCAAGCAAAAGTGATCCTTATTTCAAGGTGCAAATTAACTTAGTGATTGTGCAACGCGATCTTAGACTTAGTTAGATTTAAGGCAAATTGTGTTCAGACGGGGAACCTATGCCCGATTTATTTAAATTGTAACGTCCAAACACTTAGAAAATTTTGTTTGTTTACATCGACTTAGAATATTTTCTTCAAAAGTATTTTGGACTTGTGAAATTCTTGGACAAGTTTAACACTTAGAAAAATTGTGTTTACATATCGACTTAAAATTTTTAATCAGATTTATATTATAAAACTAATTTATAAAAAAAAAATGTCTCAATTACAAACATTCCTCAAGGTACAGGATGATCTGTATGCTCGATTGTCAAGGGCTAAAAGTAACTTCAAGAAGTCACCCAAGGATAGGATTACTAAACAATATGTAGAAGCAAGGTTAGAAAACGTGGAAGAGCTGTGGGCTCAATTTAGCTTAACACACACAGAGATGGTTAAAGATTGTGAATCTATTGAGTTAACAAAGTCGCCTTATACTATAAACGAAGTTTACTTCAACACCGAGGAATTATATTTAGATTTGAAATGTGAACTAAAAACTGTTTTAAATAAATTCAAGAGTAGTAGCGAAGTTTCTCCAATTGCGGGTTCGTCATCAAATTCAGAAAGCAGGAACATGCCCATCAAATTGCCTAGAATATCGATCCCAACGTTTTCTGGGAAATATACTGAATGGATCACCTTCAGAGATTTATTTGTTTCCTTAATTCACAAAAACGACAAGATAGATAAAGTGCAGAAACTTCATTATTTAAAAAGCCACCTTACAGGTGAGGCCGAGCAACTTTTGCGACACATTCAAATATCCGATTTAAATTATGATAAGTGCTGGGCTCAATTAGAATCGCGTTACAACAATAAAAAATATCTTTCACATTGTATTTTAAAACGTTTATTCAGTCAAAGAAACATAACCTATGAATCAGCTAGTGGTTTAAAAGATCTAATGGATACTACATCTGATTGCTTAAATGCGCTTATTAATTTAGAGTTAAATGACACAGCAATTAGAGATTTATTAATCATTCATATCCTCACACTAAAGTTAGATTCAGACAGTCGCAAAGAATGGGAGTTAAGGGTGACCTCAAACATTGATTCCGCTAAGCTACCAACGTTTGAGCAATTTAAAGACTTTTTAACCAGTAGATACAGAGCATTTGAATTCTTAGAACCTAAGTCGAATACAAATCAAAATGTAAATACAACTAAAGCAAAGGTATTTCACACAGTATCTTCGAGTTGTCCTGTATGTAATGATGAGCACAAGATAGGAACTTGCAAACAGTTCATGGGTAAAGATGTGGCCGCTCGGCGTAAGTTCGTACAGGAAAAGCATTTATGCTTCAATTGTCTGGGGGGTAACCACTCTGCCAGGTTTTGTAAGTGTACAGTAACTTGTCGAATCTGTCAACGTAAACACCACACTTTATTACATTCTAACAGTGAGCAGGAGTCTTTAGAGGGGAAGAGTACTCATACGGTTGGAGCAGAAAATCAAGAGATAGTTGCTTGTTTTTCGAAGAGTTCAGCTAATAACCAAGTCTTATTGGCAACAGCGTTAGTAAAGGCTGCATCGAAGAACGGGTCTATGTTCACGGTTAGGGCTTTGTTAGATCAAGGCTCTCAAGCATCGTTTGTTACGGAAAACATTGTCCAAACCTTAGGATTAAAGAAAACACCAGCTAAGGGTTCGATAGTTGGTATAGATGTCAACCACAAAGTAGAGTTGAATTCGGTTGTCAAGGTTAAAATACAATCTAGGGTTGATCCATCTGTGGAATTGGAAGTAAATGCATACGTTCTAAAATCACTTACATCTTTATTGCCTAGTAGGGAAACAGCACATTTAGACTGGGTACAGTTCCAAGATATACAGTTGGCGGATCCTAAATATCACAAACCGGATAAAGTTGATTTCTTGTTGGGGGCAGAAATTTACTGCAAGGTTTTGCAAAACGGGTTAAAAAAGGCTTCGGGTTGCAGCACGGTGGCGCAGCGTACTTCTCTAGGGTGGATTCTGTCAGGAACGATAGCTTCTGCTGCCCAAAGGTCTTCCGACTTTACCGTGATGCACGCCCTCGTAGGCGATGACGAGATCCTGAAAAGATTCTGGGAATTAGAGAAAGAACCAGATGAAAACAAGAAACATATACTCACCGAAGCAGAAACCAAATGTGAGGAGATATTCACTGCCACAACTACAAGAGATGACAGCGGACGTTATATTGTGAACTTGCCATTCCGAACCGAAGACCCAGGCTGTAAATATGGAAAAACAAGAGAAGTAGCAATTAGGAGGTTTCATGCTCTAGAATCTAAACTACACCGGAATGAGGAATTGAGTGTTAGATATGCAGAGGTAATCAAAGAGTATCTCGAACTGGGGCATATGAGACCGGTAAGCAAACCGGACTATCATGCAAACGAAGCTGTATATTTACCTCATCACGCAGTAGTTAGAAATGACAAAGACACAACCAAGGTGCGTGTGGTATTCGACGCATCTTGCAAAGGAAAAACCGGCATTTCGCTCAATGATGACCTGTTGGTTGGGCCAAGTCTGCAACCTGACTTGCGGCATCTATTGATGCGTTGGAGAAGACATCCTATTTGCATAATATCAGATGTAGTCAAAATGTATAGACAAGTACGCGTAGCGGATAAACATCAGGATTTTCAACGTATCGTATGGAGAGATAACAGGGACTCTGAATTGAAGGATTATCAGCTTCAGACGGTCACCTTTGGCACTGCGGCTGCACCATTCTTGGCTGTTCGAGCTATGCAACAAGTAGCATACGATGAAGGAAAGGATTATCCTCTTGCAGCTGAAAAAACACTAAAAGATTTTTACGTTGATGATCTTATGACAGGGTGTGAAACAATAGAAGAAGGAATAGAAATTTGTACACAAATCGCCAAGGCAGGGTTTGAGTTACAAAAATGGTCGAGTAACAGCAACGAGCTGCTGGCAAAAATTATAGATGGGAAAAATAAGGACAAGGATCGTGCGGAACAGGGAATTTGGATCAAGCAAGATGAAATATTAAAAACATTAGGACTCACCTGGAATCGAAGTTCTGACACATTCCAGTATTCAGTTCAGCTGCATCCAGTAGAAGAACCTGTAACTAAAAGGAAAATGTTGTCTGACATTGCAAGATTATTCGACCCCTTAGGTTGGGTCGCTCCAGTCATCGTGAAAGCAAAAATGCAACTACAAGCATTGTGGACTTCGGGAATTGGATGGGATGACGAAATTCCTACTGAAATAAAAGATGAATGGTGTACTTACCGACATCAGTTGCAAGGTTTAGCAGAGTTTTCAGTACCGCGATGGTTGAAAATGAAGCACGGGGACAAAAACACCGACTTGCACGGATTTTGTGATGCGTCCAAATCAGCATACGCCGCGGTTGTATATGCTCGGGTAGTCGATGCTAATGGTAGAGTATCAGTCACTCTTGTAACTGCTAAAACTAACGTTGCACCTATAAAAACTGTCTCAATTCCTCGCTTAGAACTGTGTGGGGCAGTGCTGTTAGCAAAACTGATATCCGAAATATCGTTAGTTATGGGTATCAATAAATCTAACTTGCACTTTTGGACAGATTCAGAAATCGTAATAGCTTGGTTAAACAGTCACCCCAACAAGTGGAAAACCTTTGTCGCTAATCGCGTATCAGAAATTTTATGCATAAGTGAACCACACCAATGGAACCATGTCACATCAAAAAACAATCTTGCTGACTGCGCATCACGGGGTATGTACGCCTCAGAGTTCATACATTTCAAAATGTGGTTAGAAGGTCCTGACTTCCTCAAAGACAAAGTAATTGCAACGGGTAAACGCAAATCAGCTTCAACTGAAATGGAGGAGAAGAGGGTACACGTATCAGTGAATACCGACAATTTTTTCTGGGATAAATATTCATCTCTTGACAAACTATTGCGAATAGTAGCTTATGTGAAGCGGTTTCTCGAACTAAGAAAACCGAAGACCACAAGGAAAAGCCTCAGTTATATTACCGCAGAAGAGCTCGAATTATCGTTAGAGACATGCATTAGGGTTAGCCAAGGCAAACGATTCGAAGCGGTGATCACCAACCTGGTAAAGGGGGAAATTTGTAAAGAGAAGTTTCTAAAGTCCTTAAATCCTTACCTGGATTCAAAACAGATCCTGAGGGTGGGCGGTAGATTAGAACGTTCAGATCTCGATCACAACCGTAAACATCCAATATTGATTTCCGGTAACGATCACTTCACCAATCTCTTAATATCAGATGCGCACAACAGAAGTCTTCATGGAGGTCCCCAACTTATGCTCAACTATTTGAGCACGAAATACTACATCCTAGGAGCCAAGCGGTTAGTTACAGCATATGTAAGGAAGTGTGTAACGTGTATCAGGTATGCAGCTACAATTAAACCTCAACTAATGGGTCAATTGCCGCCTGCGCGGGTTACACCAAGCAGGCCGTTTAAAAATAGTGGGGTAGACTACGCGGGTCCTATAAATTTAAGGACATCTAAGGGTCGGGGTCATCACGCATATAAGGGGTACATTTGTTTATTTGTATGTATGGCCACAAAGGCTGTCCATATCGAGGTCGTAAGCGATCTCACCACAAAGGGGTTCATTGCCGCATTTAAAAGATTTGTGGCCAGACGTGGTCACTGCAAAGATTTGTGGAGTGACAATGGCACGAATTTTCAGGGTGCTTCTAAAGAGTTAGATGCAATGTTTCGCTCTGAAAATTCAATTTTAACTAAGGAAATTGCCGCGGCTTTAGCTGCTGAGGGAACAACATGGCATTACATTCCACCACATTCTCCGAACTTTGGCGGTTTGTGGGAAGCGGGAATAAAATCCTGCAAAGGGCATTTGCGTAGGGTAATAGGCAACTCTACTTTGACTTATGAAGAAATGTCCACTCTTTTAAGTCAGGTAGAGGCATGTTTAAATTCACGTCCGTTGTGTAGGGTAACGAATTCCAAAGGTTGTGATGCATTAACACCTGGGCATTTCCTTATTGGGGAACCCGTTATAAACGCACCAGATAGGAATTACGAAGACGCTAACATATCCAGTCTAAAGAGGTGGCATTTAGTTCAACAAATGCTTCAACAGTTTTGGAGACGCTGGTCAACCGAATACCTAACCACACTGCTCCATCGGTATAAGTGGTCTATACAAACTCCTGAACCAAACATAGGTGACATAGTTTTAATTAAGGAGGATAATATGCCCCCCTGTCGGTGGCTACTTGGCAGAGTGGTTGAAAAACATCCAGGGCTGGATAATCTAACACGGGTAGTCACGCTGTGTAGCAACGGTTCTAAATTTAAACGACCAACCTCGAAACTGTGTGTCTTACCTATCACTTAAACATGTTGTTCAGTAGGAACTTAATATTAGTAATTTACGCATGTGTCTAGTGTGTGAATTTTGTGTAAGTAGATAATAAGCTATTTTAAGAAATGTCTTCACTAAAGTGTATCTTGTAACCTCACTTGTGATGTGTTTAGTGAGACTAACTTCTAGTTTGTAATTATTTTAACTTAATAGTTTGAAGGACATAATGTTCACAATATGTCCTTGGTGGGCGGAATGTTCAGCCATCTATCGGCAAATCAATGTCGCACTCTAACTTTGTTTACCTTATTCTTGTAATATTAGTTTTTATCGTGACCGATAGATGGCGCTTTTTATTTGAGTCCAAAAATTAGATCGCGGTGTCGAGATTCTCCGCCGATTATATATAGCTTGGATGTAATAAGGTTTAAATTTGTACATTTTTTAATGTCGCCAACAAGGTGGAATAAACATTTGGTAAATTGGTACCCTATGTTTTATTTTTGGATTCAGAACTAGAGACGTAGGGACCCATAGCGTCATTGTGACCCTCACTAAGCCCGAGGGTTCGCATGACCTATACTTCAGCAGTCTGTTCCACCAACTCGCAAGGTGAGCGAGCATCCCTAAACCACTCACAAAGTCCGAGGGTTTAACAACGTTTGTAGCGTTCGCAACTGACAAATTAAATATTCTCCCCATGATGTAACGGATTAAATAAATCAAAATCGTTACCACCTGTCAGAGGACGTTCGCTCAATAAGTGCTCTTTAATGGAAGCGACGCGAACGACCCCAAATTGACGAAGCTATTTTTTAATATTCCAATAATGCACGAATTTCGCGAAAGTATCCCCTTTCCCCGCGAAAATGTTTATTTTCGATTAATGTGCAAATATTATTGCTATCGTCGGTTTAATTAAAACACTATGCACCGCAAAATTGCTTCAGTGCTGCAGCCAAGACATCACAGCGATTTTTGCACAGTGATTCTCCACAGCATAATTTTATTAAACATTTTGCAATATATTTTCATAAAACCCTTAAACACTAATGTTATTAAACTTTCATCGCAATCAGATAAGCGGTTAAGTGTGAACACGTAAACAAAGTATCCCCTCAATAACTATACTTTCGGTTGATGTCTATATATTATTGTTGTTACATCATGTAAGAGCGATAGATGTGTTGGCACATTCTCAATGACGATTACTTTAATCCATTCTCTAACAAAACTCATACGCAATTTTCCGACGCCAGACTAAACAAAATTAGTTGCTTAAGGGAGCATTTTAGTTCACGAGTAACACGTAAACAATTTAGTGACAGAAAACAAATAGGCGCGTATGTAACTTGCTCGTCTGTTTGATCAGCGGAGCGCCGGCGCCGCTGTGCGAAACTCAATATTTTAAGGGTTTTTATCTTTTTATGCGAGTGGGTATTAACGCAGATTCTCTGTACCAATATTTGCGCAAGTGCCGGCTGGCTGTTTGATTGCCAATGAATATTTTCGTTGTTTCATTAATCGAGCAATACTGCGCAAAAATGCAGGTGATGTCGCCAGTTGCACTGCTTACAACAAAATTGTGATCGCTGTGTTTTTTTTATCCACTTGCGCCTTATATTTCCTGTTGTATATTTTTATGAATTGTCAATTTGTGAAAATTGTATTCCTGTTGTCAGCGCTATACCTACGTAGATTATCTTTTGTTGTTTTGGCACGTTTATTTTGAAAGCAAATTCAGAGCGTTATTGTTTAATATCGCTGTTTGTTCCTGTGTTTGTATTGAGTTTATTAAAAAATGGATTGATTTTTCATTTGCTCACCTTTTTGGAAGTTTCACACGATAAATAACAATTGTTTTATTTCGATATGCATTTAAATGTTTTCCGTATGAAAAAACGCGAGTTCATTTATTTATGCCGAATCGTGTGTTTTTTTCTGGAGTTGAGTTTTTGAAGATCTGTAAGAGACTAAGAGATGACGAGATTAGAACGTTTACGCCTGGTTGACTGTTTTGAGATGTGGCGTGGATAATCGCGCATTCTATGCGAGGTCGCGGACGGCTGTCGTGAAATATTCCATGATTTACGATGAGGTTGCCAGAGTCCAGCGTCACGCGGACGTCACGCGCGTGACGCGGGCTGCACGCACAGCCGCGCCCGCCGCGCGCCCGCACCGCGCGTCATTGCACCGCGTGACTGACACACTCGCACCCATGCTGCCGTCATGATGCACTGCTCAACTATCACTAATTGCTATCAATAGCTCGTCACTCTCAATAAAAACTCATTAAGCGTTACATTATTATCTAGCTCAGCCATCATTCTCTCTAAATGCTCATTAGTACTTGTATACCCAAAAGTTAAACTCCTATGAAAGCTTCGAGACACTTTCGCAACAATACCAACGAGCGCATCAGATCGCGCAGATTTTTGCGGTCCATTGAATAGAAAAATGTTATTCGTGTTCCGAATGAGTTAGAAGTTTTCAACTAAAGCCGTGAACATAATTGTTATAGTTTATTTAAATCTGTTTTCTGTGCGTTTGCGTCATCGGGCGTGTGTGAAACCATCATGTGACCTCCCCACTACTGTTATTTTCCGTTATTTTCCAATGTCTAAAATTGATCGGTATCTACGACTAAAAATGTGTTGTAATGGTAAAATTATTATACAAATGTTGTGAAATATGTTGGTTGCCAAAATGTTTCAAAAAGTTTGTGAAGCTTTCAGATCTAGGTACACAGGAAGGAATGCACATTCGTAATTCAATATATTCACTCGTAATAAAAATTCGAATAAGATGTGGCAAGTAAATCTACATGATTCACGACAGTGTGTGAAATAAAACGTTCCATTGAACTCTGTTGACGTAACAACACAAGATTCAGATAGAATGACTTCGTTATTGTCTTTATTGGCTTGTTATAAGAGTGACAGTTCATTATTCGACGATATCGAGTTGAACTTCAATGGCAATTGCGATCGCTTTTATGATTGTTCAACAAAATCGGGAACAGCAATCAGTTTGCGTACCAATGTGCTTAAACTTTTCAGATGTATTTCAATTAGGTATAGACCTATTGAAATATCAAGTTAGATTATTTTTTAACGCGGTAAGACAAATGAGATTTTTGTCTGAAGTAGAAGTTGTTACAGTAATAATCATATCTCCTTCAGAAATTAGAAAATGCCTAATGTTTCAATTTATTATTACTGCAACTTTGCATTTCATCTGCCATTAGAACCAATGAAAAATTGTGACCGTCACGATACTTGTGATATTTCATTAATTTTGCTCGTTGCCAAATTCTATTAAGAAAAATTAATGGGAATTTTAATAATAAAAATAAATTTAAAGTATTTTGGGCGTGTGTCGAGTCGGGATGCGTCTCATTATGTCGAGGGGCGTGTGATAAATGAGCGTATTGGAAAACGCCTTGGCACGCCTCACGCGTCGCGATGACGGGATATAAATGAGTTTTATATTGTCTGTTCTCACCTAAGCCCATCTCTCAGCTCACCCTGATAACCGATCAGGAACACAACGCGTGTCTAAATGTCTACTTGTTTCATTCATTTTGCGACAAGACAAACTTAGACGACTAGTTGAAATGTTTGGCCGATGTCCAAAGCTGTAAATTAACGCCTTTTTTCATTGTTTTCAGGTAAAACGCTGAAAGAGATCTCGGAGGAACTAGCGGAAGCTTCAGGAGTCGTGGTCCCCCTACCGCCTACGTGACTGCGATAGTTTAATATAACACATGTTTGTTATTGCTCTTTATGGGACAAAATTGTACTGAATGTTAACTAAATACACACTTGTACGTGTAGGGACACTTGTCAGTAACATAATAAATAGTGAACTGAAGAGCTTAGCATTTTTATTTAGATATCAATGACTATGTAAAATAATGCTCTTTAATAACATCAATATTGCAAAGACCGAGCAAAATCTAGACTACCAGATTTAGATTCTATACAAACACAATAAAACTGTGGTAAGAATTTTATTTGGTTTAACAACAAAGGATCGTAACGGAGACAGTATAGACGCAATTAGGTACATGAAACTTGAAAGTAAGAGGTACCAACGATAAAAGCAGACTAAGCAAACATCAGGCATCCACTTAGCGACTATTGCCAAACTTTAATATAACGTGTAGTATTCGGAGTCGTCGGAGTGTTGGTTCAAGTGGTTTTGGCAAGCAGACGGGCCAACGTCTGCTCGACTTAATCAGGCCGCACCTTACCCGGGTTTAAGCTCAGGCAAGAGACGAGCAAAACTCGTAATGACTCGGAACCGATGAGCGCGGCCTTAGCGTCGTTCTGCTTGCTCAAGTATTGTTAATAGCGCCATTTTCCACTCGGAAATTTTATGTGAGATTTTTAAAAACTCAGACAATGTTTCAGATTTTTTCTTTATTTCCATCTAATTGCAAACAAGGGTTTCGGTATAATTTCGAAATATTCCCGAACGTGTTGTACTGCTGTTGCAAATAAATATTGCGCCTACTAGACTTTTGTACAATGCGCTTCACTTGCGAACGTATAAAATGTACAGACAATAGAAGCTGTGGTACAACAGTGAGTCAAATTACGAAAGATTCACAATCGGCACTGATTCCAATCTATATGCGATCGCGGTACACAAAGTAAGCGGTAATTTGCGACTGGTAGTCACGTAGTGTTGCGCTTTCCGAGCGGCGATCAACAGGCTTGGAAATTTGAAAATTACCACCCATTCGAGGCAATAAATTTGTTGAGCTGTCGTTGGCAAGTGGCGACCATTCGCGATTGTAGATTGATTCGTTGATTGAAGAGGCCCATTCGTTTTAGCCGTGTACCGACCGGCACAGTCTTAATTGCCAACGGAGATTGCTGTATCGGAGTCATTATTGTTCCAGTGTGAGCGTACCTTTGCATTTTGCGACGAATTCACGATTTATTGGCACCTTTAATTTGTGAACTTTGATTTACTTGTATAAATTGTGTAGACTGGAATTTATTATGGTAGATGCCTAGTGTAAAATGTATCGAGATAATTTGTAATAAAATTAACAAATTAGCACACAATAATCTACCAGAAATATTGAAAATCAGCAATGTAAAATGTTTTTTTAGATATTATTACATAGTCCCATGAAAAAGAGCCTTTTGTAGAAGTTGCTAGAAACTTACACCTCAGAGCGTCTCTGTCGAGAACCTGTATAAACTTAACCCTGAAAACCCAGAATCATGCACTCTTTTTTTCCTCGAATCTGTGCAAGAATATCTAATTAAGTAATTCTCTCTAACCGAGCACAGACTAGGTGCGAAATCTGTTAAAACTGTACAGTGTAATGTACGATAATCAGAAGCTCCCTGGAGAGGAATGTCAACATTTCTTTGTGACTACTATAGTACGTAGAGACTTCTTTTATTCAAGTGACTACACCTTTCACGGATACGGTTCGTAAGTTAAGATCGTCTTGAGAAAAATTCGGCAGGAATATTGAAGAATTTATTTAGGTATGTTTGTTGGTGTACTTAGTTAGAAACAATTTTCTGTCAGATGTCTAAATAAATAGAATAGAAATATAATATAGAATTATGTTCGTTGAAATTTATTTTATTCATTATAATTTTGTCTTTCCAATTGTCATCTGGTAAATATTTTTTTGTCTCGTATTGTTAAGTTCTTACCTGCCAGTTATATAAATTAAAGTATGAAAATTAAAATCACAAAGTGCGCTATGATTAGGTGCTATCAACCGCACAACAGTGGTGTAGGAAGAGTGTGTTGTGATGTGTGTGTGGTGGAGTTTCATGGTGCAAGTATCAACTTGCACTACGAAAACTGCCTTTACTGCTGCGACACAAATGCGCTGTCAATGTCAAATAGTTATCATTGATGAGCGGGTAAGTATGCATATACACGAGCAACTCGGAGCGACACGCATCGTCGACAGAGGCAACTGAAACAGTCGTCGCGTGTCGACGGGAGCAGTCAACTCGTGTCGGCGACTGCCGTCAACAACATGCCACTACTGTGTGTTTGAGCACCGTACTCAAATACACGAGCGACCCGTTGTCGGCGCTTACAGTTACCTCTGTCGTTGACGCGTATCGCTCCTGTGTATGCACACTAGGCTGCTTTCGTACAACGTGCAACGTATTTATCTCGTTTTTCAAACTAAGCTAACCTACAACAGTCAATCATCACGATATCAAACTACCTCCCGTACCTAATATCCTCATATAAATGAGATAATAATTAAAAATAATGCTCGTCATGATACGAGTAGCTCTCTGAGAGCATTGCTACGATGTCAAGTAGTCCGCGATTACTGGTTGAGAGGGCAGATGTGCGCACGAAGCATTGTCGCTCTCGACCTCAGGCGCCCTACTTTATACGCCCTAGGCGATTTACACGAATTGATTTTTTTTTAATCGGATTTTTTTGTTCTTTAATACGAATTAGTTTCAGATTATGATAGATGAATGAGTTAGTAAATGTTTTTGAGGTTGAAATGTTTCTGTAAACTTTTTTTTTAACTTATTATACAGACTAGTTTTCAGGTTTCAGGAGGTATTACAATTACAGCCCTATATTTTTTTCAGCAGATATCTACTGCTTTTTTGTATCATAGCACCCAGTAACTGGGTGTTGAAGGTTAGAAAAGCAGTCGCTCCGTGGTATTCAGCTGCATCCGGTTAGACTGGAAGCTGACCTCAACATAGTTGGGAACAGAGATGATGGGATACTGCTTTTTCGGTAGAGCGTCAATGCAAATGATACCTACCCATTAACATGGCATAATATTATACCAAATGGGTAGTCAATTCTTAACTTTTTTTTTTTTTTCTGATGGGAAATTATCAAATGACCCCTCCCGCTCTGGGTGGAGCGGAAGGGAGTGTCAGACTCTTACTGACTAAAACCCACCCATGTTCCTTCCTTCGCCCTTTATGTTCCGGGGTAGCGGTAACCCTTTCGGACAATCCCGCTGACCCGGCAGGCTTCGGCCCTACGGGGCCCCTCAAATTATGCTGACATCTCTTTGAGGCGCGCGTGGAACACTTACGCGCCGTCCGGCACAGGCCTGGTCCTGATCGGGCGGTGAGTTACCCATTGCTCTTCGCCCGCAGGCCCGCGCCACGGTGGCCGGGAGTCGTCACGCGGCTCCCGACGCCCAGAGCGTCTCCCGCGGCGGCTGGGACGGGAGGCTCTCTCCCTCATCCGTCCCGCCACCTCCTTCGCTAGCATGACTGCTTCGCAGAAGGAGGCGACTGCCTCCCACTCCCTCTCGCTCCGAACCATGGCTTGCACCAGGGCCGGGCGCGAGAGGCCGCCGCCGCTGCCGATCGCCTCTACGAGGACACGGCGGTGCTCCGCCCAAGCGGGGCAGACCTCCACCGTGTGCTCCACCGTGTCCTCTGGGCGATCCTGGCAATGGTGACACCCGGGCGTTTGTCAATTCTTAACCTTTATTTTTGATTATCGATTAAATCTAGGTTTTATCAACCCTGGCTAAATTCCTGATACAATTTAGTTAATGCCTACGTTGCATATAGGTAAGGCGTGTTTGCATATAAAACAGATAAATTCCGACTAATCGCACATTATGGTTAAACAATCGTATATATATTCTAGTCATGCGATTAATCTGTATAACGACTGTATAAATTATCCTATCGATGGACCTTTGGAACTTTTCCTGAAAATAATCTTATACTATTTTCGTAATTATTTTTGTTATACTAATTAATTTATCCATTTAATTACAATATCGGTACCTACTTTTAATTATATTTGTGTTCAGATTTATTTATCCATTTACTTACATATATTTTACAATATTCAATACAACTATTTACACTAGGTACTAAAATAAATGAGTAACTAACTAATTTAGTATATTTGTATAAAAATAACAAATAAAGAAAAAAAAAATTTCTTAGGCTGTTGAAGAAGTAGGTCCCGTTCTCCAATTTTTTTTAAATAAAAATCAAAATCAAATAATTTATTTCAAATAGGCACATAAAAGGTACTTCTTAAAGTCAAAAATTGCGGTGAAATGTAATTTATTCTAGTCGCCCCATCCAAAAGGTAGGGTATATTTCTATGAGTAACTATGTAATTACTTTCAGACTAATTATATTTATGCTTTAGTAGTGTACTTACAACTTAAAGCCGAAATAATAATTTTATTTTCACTTCTCCACCTGCAAATCAAAGTCACCAGCATGTCTTGCAAATCGTTTTGTGAACACGTGCAGACTACCAGCTCAATGCTTCAAGATAGTTTATTGTCTGAAGCTACACGGTCGAAAACCGATACATGTCGTCCATTATTTTCGCACCATTTGAATTATTATGTGCAGTCTGTCACACTAAAATCAACTTAGAGACAACTGCAAATAGATTTGATCTAAAGCTTGCATTTGTTTCAGTAATTACTAGTGTGCAATTAGTTTGTGGACGATAGGGCTGTCTAAAATATTGCCTCATCGAAAATACTTTGATTTGAAATAAACGTTGTATTTCGTGGCTCTATATTTCACTTCATGTTACCTATTGGTACATAAGTACCTATAAGTTACATACCTTGGTAGGTGATATAAGAAATATATATCTACCTATAAAGGTAGATATATATTTTTTATATCACCTATCATAATTCTAAAGTTGATAACTTCATCAGTTTACTGACAAAACCAAAGTCCATCATTATAAAATTCACATACGTAGGTCCCAAAAAATAAACCGAAATTCATAATTCAAACGCCAAAGAGATATTCAACCATACAAATGCATGTTACTTCTTGCTGGGTAGGTAATGTATAGTGTATTCATAATCTCAGATAATTTACATTCCAACGCCACTTAATCAGTTATCTACTTTAATAAAATGTAGTCAAAGTTGATTTTTGAGTACCTAACCATTTGTAATAAGTTTTTGGTTGCAATGGAATTTGAACTTTGTTAAGTACGACATTCAGTTTGTTGTTCCAGAACTTGATAATTATCTCAAATTCTTTATTAAAAAATATAAAGTTGACAACTTCATCAGTTCGCTAACAGAACAAAAGCCTATAATTTAAAAATCACCCAATTATTCGAAAAAAAAAACCGAAATGCGAAATTCAAAATTCAAACCCCAAAGAGATATTCAGCAATATGAGCAGATTTCAAACATCGGCTGTTTTCTAGGCGAGGCAAGTAGCCGGTCGAGAACCGCTCCGTGTGTAAGTGGCCGCGGCTGACGCAAACCCATTCACTGCTCGATGACACTTAAAAATTCTTTGACAGATACAAGGCTCGGGAGCCCCGCCACTCGCCAACTTTCACATCCTGAAGTACAAAACCTTTTGATGTACATACTAACTTGATTTTTTATTTTGGATTTTTGCCTTGAGGCTTTTGCTGACTCGAAAATCTAAACACGCCTTCTTCAATAAGCAATATTTTGTATGCGTTTGCTGTCATCAAAACTCCAATTTTAATTCTGAGCTTTTTTTATTCCTACTTCAGTTATTCAGACTACAGATTTTCGAAAACTTCCGGATATTGGCATGTCCTAATATCGTTATCGGAAACATGGTGTACGGTAGCTCATGATTGACCAACCTTTCGTAGATTAAATACATTTATTATCGCTAGATCTTTAGATTAACTTCTGTAATTTAATTGTTCACATGTGTTCTATAGATGTACACACACAGCTTGAATTTGAAAACAAAGTGCTAGCAAGTATAAAATAGAAGTACGTATAAGTAAGTTTAGCAGAAACCATATGATGAACGTAGAAAGTTTGATTTTTTCTGTGCGCGTAAGAGAATTAATTTTGTCGGTTTTTCAGTATTTTTTCATCAAATCATTGGTGTCAAAAACATTTATTTTTCTTTCCTTTCTCTACTAAGTATAATGATTCGGGATCAGTTCTAACCCATATGCATCTTCCGTCTAATTAATATCACATCATAAAACCGTAATTATTGGTAAAATCGTGTATCATAGCAGTACATAATATTATTAGTCAACAACAGGGGGTCTACTCTCTAGCTGCGACGTCCGTAGTTTCTGCCGAAGTTACGGGCGTTTCCTACTCCGTATCACCTACGGACAAAGGAACCCTTCGTATCCGAATCCGACTCGCACTAGGCCAGTTTTTTTTGCTGTAGCCAATGCCAATAAACGCATTTTTCTTTCTTAATCACCAACAACACTCAACGTGATATTGAACTTGGCCCTTCCTTCTTGTTCTTAATAGTAATCATTAAGGCCTGGAATGTTCGTTGCTCTGTTACTCTGCACTTGAACTCTGGCTCAATGGCCCTTAATAGTACTTTATTTACGTATTAGGTACGCAAATACATTTATTTCGTAGTAGAAACGTCTACTTAAATTCATCTTCAGCGAGTTTTATAGAGGTCATTAGTTGTATTGATTAAAATTGCTGCGATTAATGTTGAATTTTGTTTATTTGGGGTGTAAAAATGTTGTTACATCCATCAATGAATCTGCCTAGCCTTTTCCCAACTATGTTGGGGTCGGCTTCCAGTCTAACCGGATGCAGCTGAATACCAGTATTTTACATGGAGCGACTGCCTATCTGACCTCCACAACCCAGTTTACTGGGTAACATGATACCCCTTGGTAAGACTGGTTGTCAGACTTTCGGGCTTCTGATGACCCGTAAAGACTGTCAAAGATCCAGGAATTACAGCCGAGACCAACGGCTTAACGTGCTTGCCGAGACATGGAGGGGTTTCGGTATGTAAAGATGGTCACCCATCCGGGGACCGACCGTGGCAAGCGTAGCTTAACCTGATCAATCGACCAGTGCGGCTGTAATTACTTAGGCACGAGCTCCATAATTATACATCCATCTTGATGTATAATCATGTTGTTAAAAAAATTGTTCTTATTCAACCATTTTAAAACGTAAAAAATCTAGTTCTTTTCCTAGAATTTCAGAGCTTTTTCTTAAAGTCTTTATACGCCAGCGTTTCACATTAAATGCGTCAAATAAAAATTCATCAGCCTCTCTTGACCCGGTCACCGCGGACGGGTCTTTTGCGGCGAGATCGTCATCCTTTCAATTCTTGATGGCCCTCGAGAATGCTTCGTGGCTTCCCAGCAAGTATGCGGGCTAATTCACCCGTTTGTATCAGCTATTTGTGGCTTCCTTTTGGCTCATTAACGGTTTACAACATGTTTTGGACGCGTTCAATTTCATAAGGTACCATAAGTACCCCCCATTCACTTATTTTAGGGTTAGGTTAGCATAGGTTTGTCGTTACTGAGAGGTAGGACCGTGATTCTAAGGTCTTTAGTACTGTTTATATTTCAAAAGTTTTTTCACGATTGCATAAAGCGTAAGGTATTTGTGTAGACGGTTTTGTATAGCACGATAAGCCGTTGGTCCCGGCTGTCATTCGTAGATCATTGACAGTAGTTACAGGTCGTCAGAAGACAACCAGTCTTACCAAGGGGAATAGTATTATCCGGTAACTGGGTTGTGAAGGTCAGCTAGGCAGTCGCTTCTTGTAAAATACTGAACTCAGCTGCATCTGATTAGCCTGGAAGCCGACCCCAACATAGCTGGAAAAGGCTAGGCAGATGATGATTGATTGATTGATTTAGATAGCATAAAGCGAAATACAAGTCTTTGAAAGAAAAGAAAAGAAAAGAAAGAAAAAAAATACATTTATTTAGCACAGACTAAAAGGCATACATACATCAGATGAAAACAAAAAAATAAAGGTCAAATAGAAATTGTAATGTCCGATGTAAGAAATTAGCAGGACAGTGTGCCTCACGGCTGCTCCAAAAAGGTCCAGTTCAGCAAAAATGCCTTTGCATTAATAACTACTTACCTAATTATATTTAGTGCCTACATGATGCTTTTAAAAAGAAATAAAGTCGACTATTTAGTAGTCCAACACTATAATGTAATTTGTAATTAACAAAACACTACATGTGTTTACTGAAATGACTACAGCTCTTTTAAAATGTGTCTGTTTGTTTGTAAGCTGTGCTCGGTTACACTAAAGTCCTATTGACGAATCTTTGACTGATTTATGGAGTTAAACGTTGAGTACATTAGTAACAGTTATTTTTAAGACGAACTGAAAAAAATACCTTTTTTCTGAGGGAATAGTCGCCTTGTGGCAATTAATATCTCCCTTCGTTCATCTGTTTTTAACACGTCTCTAAGAATTTCTTCATTTATCTTGATATTTGAGGGGTAATTGCGTATCACACTAACAGTAGAAATGGCTCTCAGTTTGACAGTTCAACAACATTCAATGCGTTATTTACGTTGCTGAGAGACACATTTTTCGAACATATGAAGCAATGGATTAGCAATATCCTTCAACATCATTCCGATTGTGATTGATAGTGTGTTACCGTACGTAATTAGACTATTGAAAGTACTTCTTTATTCATGAGGTAAACATATTGACAGTTTGTCACTGAGGAATCGTTTTATGTGATCTGAATTTATTTATACCTCTTTGGTTGTCAATCACGATACTAGGTACTATTTTTAGTTTACTATTTTATCGGTGACTAGCTTTCGCCCGCGAATTCGTCCGCGTGAAATTTCATGTTTTAACATAAAATTCTTACCGTAACTTCCCATATTAGTTAAAGGATTTTCGATTTCGTAAAATTTATGAGTTTGTATCTAGGGTCTTACATACAAACTCACCAATTTTACCTCTTTATAATATATTATTAGTAGATATGGATAACGGATGATTTTTGTAAGTTACCTATCAATTTTTTTGCAGGTTGGTTTATATCGTAGATTTTCTGTCTTGGCGATTTAGCTTGTCCGTTCAAACTTACATGACCTACCTACTGACCTTCTGAGGTTTTTTCAAAACTACTTTTATTTTGCCTTTTTTTTTTTCTGGTTTGGAATCATCAAATGACCCCTCCCGCTCTGGGTGGAGCGGAAGGGAGTGTCAGACTCTAACTGACTAAAACCCACCCATGTTCCTTCCTTCGCCCTTTATGTTCCCGGGTAGCGGTAACCCTTTCGGACAATCCCGCCTAAGGCACATACAAGAAAAAATATTTTGCCCTTTAAATAATATAGTGTGGATAGTAAAATTAAAACCTGCTAAGAAGAGACATCATCCACCAACCAGCACCGGGCCCGCATGGTGGATTATGGCCCACTCCCTCTCACAGAAAGAGAACGCCTGTATCCCAGCAGTGGGAACATTATAGGCTGATTATGTTAAGTTTAGATATCCTCAATAATTTAATCGAAACTAAATAAAAACGTTGTTTCATTCGTAAGAAATGTAGTTATCTACCTACCACACAACTGCCAACCCTAGTAAGACTGTCGTAAAGTTTTGTATTCTCCAGTTTATCTTCAGATCTTTTGAGTCGTTGAATTACACGCAGATGACTTGTAGCAAAATAAATGTCATTACTTAATGTTTAAATTAATATATCTTTAACCTCTGGATGGATCTGGATGGATGGATGGATGTTTGTTACTCTTTCACGCCAAAAGTACTGAAGGGATTTGGATGAAATTTGGCACACAGATAGTTTATAACCAGGATTAACACATATGATACTTTTTATCCCGATATTCCCAGGGGATCGTAACTTATGCGGATGAAACCGCGGGGCTCTGCTAGTTAATCATAAAGGAATATTATTTAACACTAAAACATATACAATTATAAATCTATTAGGTATGAAAAGCAATTATTACTAGAAATAATACTTAATGTTTATTATGCGTGTTTAGATTACATTTAGAACCTTTTTTGGAACTGAGGTTGGTAAATGAGGATGAATAATGTGAATAAATTGTTTGATTAGTATCCGTTAGTTTTGTATAACAGTTTAGATACCGGTTTTAATTACAATGGGGTACTAAAAAACCGTTTTGTTTTGTACCCCGGTGTCTTACTTAAACGCATTTTTTTGCCACTTTGTCTCACAGATACAATTGTCTTATAAATATAAATTGACGCCACATTATTGTCAATAGTCTCAATTCTCAATAAAAAATCAGAGGTAATTTTTTTTTTTTTAGAAAACCTTGTCCCACACTAGGTGTTACTCCTGTATCATGGGTGCGTTTACAAATATTTAAACTCACATACACAAACAGCCAGACCAGGAACAAATACTTGTAGGTCATAAAAATATTTGTTCCGTGCGGGAATCGATCCCGCGACACGCAGCGCAGCAGTCAATCGCTTAACCACTGCGCCAACCGTGCCGTGCAAATCTAAAACATATCTATTCACTATCCAGTAAACCAATTACTTAGGTATTTACCTAAACGCAGTTTTTTTTGCCACTTTATCTCACACATACAAGTCATCATCATCAACTGCCTCGTTTTTTCCCAACTATGTCTGACATCCGGATTCGGATTATTAAAATAAAAATAATGAGACCATTAAAACACAGTACAACCCTACAATTCGTAGATTGCAAGTGAGTACGAAACTTTTCGATGCATTCATTAGTGGTTCCAAAGTTTCTTAATTCCAAGCTAGGATTACCCCGCGGTGCTATAATATTCCTCATTACTGCACACAACATGCTTCCATTCACATTACAGCAACCGAAGATGTTTAAAATAAACTTTATGGCTTAATGTTTTGAACCTTTGTTGCATCACAAATTGTGTGGAGTAAGGATGTGTAGTGTAGTGTAGTGTAGTGGATGTTTAGTATGGAATTGTGGTATGTACGTCTCTGTGGTAGAAAAGACAATTAAGTACATATTGTGCTGAGTTTATGGTTAAGTACTAGCTTCCTCCTGCAGGTTCGCGCGCATGGTATTTCGATAAAAAGTATCCTATGTCCTTCCCCAGGGTTCAAAGTGTATATATTTCATCAAAATTGGTCCAGCCGTTTCGGAGATTAGCCGGAATAAACAGTCAGACAGACACAAAAAAAAAACTGTTATTTTAACATCACAGACACTTCAATTTTTTTTTGTATGTATGTTCATTTGTATAGATTTGATTTCCTTGTGCTTGATTTCCAATGCAGTAAGTTCTGATATAAGTTGTTGATTGGGCTGTAATTATAATTTCCCCTATTACATAACCCTACAACGTAATAAGAAAATATATTATTATACCTATTCCTATTACTGTCCCTTAATTAGATTTGTTATGCTTTTAACCGAGAGTCCTTGATTAAAAGCTTATTCTGGACCGGGCTTTAAATTGCGCCCTCATTTGAAATTAAATAAGTTAAACATTTAATTCAGAATGCTAAAATCAATTTAATGTTTTGTTTTCTGTTACTTCAAACTTAATTTTACGCAGTTTAAATTAGTCGCGCCAACAAAATACGATGCGAAACTTTTAATTTGTAAATGTTAATTTTGTTCCATATTAATTTTTACTCAACTATACAGGGTTGCTTAATATTTTCATAAAACGACAAATTTAATAAAGTGGCCGTCAACGTTGAATAATTCAGAGTTGTCGGGAACGTTATACATTATTTATGATGATGACATGTCGTAGGTAACATAAGTCTGTCTTGGCCTGCGGTTTTGCATCTCAGGCACGTCTCGGCAATATTGAGAGGAGACTCGCAGGTACTCCAGGCGGACCCACTTCACACGGGAACCGATCCACGAGCAGCTCAGCAAACGCGTTAAAGATTGAGTGACGGGTCAATCACCCCGCGATCAGTTTTGGCGCGTAATATACAAGGCGGAGACAACAATACGACAGTAAGAAAACACTGGCAATACGAATGCGTAAGAGTATTTTGGAACTATCAAGTAAAAAAAAAAAAACACTTTATCAAGTCGTGTTTTTTTTTTCAAACAAACTAAATAGTAGTGATAGGCCGACTATTGGTTTTGCCAATCTTTGACTAGCTGTAGTGACTAAACTATTGGATATATTTGATTGAACTTTCGTATATAGTCTGGGAAAGGCATTCGATATGTGCAGTTTAATTTATTGTGGTATTGTGGTCTCCACATTGTATAACATTTTGAGGGAAACTAAATGCCCATAGGCATAATAACAATAGAAGTTTCTATTGTGTCTCCTTCAGTGGCCTTAGACCGATTATGCATCTTTGAAGTCGCTGACAGATTAGGCCGTCATAAAGACAACGAACTACAGCATTAACTTTAATTCCATTTTACTCTTCCGTGGTCTTTGTAGTTAAAATATTGTTGCATCTGTCATCAATGTTATTATTAACTTCACGCGTTTGCCTAGGTATGCACGGGCGCGTTTTTCCCGGGCACTGGATTTTCAACGCTCTGCATAGTGACGTGAGTTGAAAATCCAACAGAGTGATTTTTCGAGGTGCTGGGATGCACTCTATTGGATTCTCAATGCTCGGCTCAACACCGAGAGTTCAAAATCCAGTGCGCGGTAAATTCCCGCCGCGATATTTTTACGTCGAACACCCGCTTTGTGTTTAATAAGTAGGTAGCATTAGACACAATTAAGATTAGAAAGAAAGTAATCGTTGTAAAATATTGTTTGTTTACGTCAACAAACACATTTTATTAGGATATGATAATGTAAAGCTTCTTAGGTGCTTTTTATTGATTGGAACAATAATTTATGCTTAAAATCTCTTGTCAAAGCTTGTGAAGTACCAACAAGATGTGGTAACTTTAAGTACTTTCTTCATTAGCAACATGCGACTTAATAAATCTTAATATATCTATGCCAATAATAAAGCTGAAGAGTTAACATCACGCTATGAATCTTAGGAGCCGAGCAAAAAGAAAAAAGTCGAAAGAACGGCGCGGACGGGCGATGCGATGCGATGCGGTGGGTCGGGGGAACACGAAATTTCACGCGAACGAAGTCGCGGGCGGAAGCTAGTGATTTATATAAACTGTCTACTAAACACTTTTTTAATTATTTGGGGTGTTACATTATAAGATCTTCGGCACTTAAAGCACGTTCGTCGCACACTAGGCAGTCAGCCTGACTCTTAATTTGCTTTTGTTGAATGAGTTATATTTTGTCCGTAGAATGAGCTTATGTTTCTCTTGCTAGTAAAGAGATAGAGAGAGATGGAAACAGTAATTAGGAATCATTGAGATTGAGTCCAAAAAAACCAAACTGTTATTAATGCAGTAGACTTATTCTTAACTAGCTTTTGCCGTTGGTTTCCCACGCGTGGTCTGGAAATCATCCCACGGGAACGTACTGCAGAGATAAACAGTATCCTATGTCCTAACCCATGGTTTTGTTCTACCTGTGTGCCAAACTTCATCGAAATCTGTTCAGCCGTAAAAAGGTTACTGACAGACGGAGTTACTTTCGCATTTATAACATTAGTATAGTAGATGATGGATAAATAGATCCTGCTGGTAGAAAAAGAGAGACAAGGAAACAATTATAAGGAAGCTTAGTGTCCTAAACAGAACCTCCTTTTTTGAAGTCGATTAAAACAAAGTTGTTATCGATGCAGTAGACTTATCCTTTAAAACATCAAATGACGACGACATGATAAATCGCATAAATAGCTAAAGGATAAAAGAAAATAAACAGTCCTTTACCTCCAAAACAGAATATCACTCACAACCAGCAACCATATATTATAAGTATATATTATAGTAAATAGTATATATGTGTATATAACCTATGTATGTATTTGTGTAACTAGTTTTTTCATCATTATTCCTCTCAACCAAAGCACCTGTTGTGTTGTTGACTGGTAGAGAATGCCTAAGTCCGCTTTGTACCTTTTTGTGCGAAAAGTTTAAATCCTTACTACGAGTAATATTATAAACGTGAAACTTTGTATGGATGGATAGATGGATGGATGGATGGATGGATGGATGTTTGTTACTCTTTCACGCAAAAACTACTCAACGAATTTGGATGAAATTTGGCACACAGGTGGTTTATAACCAGGATTAACATATAGGATACTTTTTATCCCGATATTTCCACGGGATCGAAACTTACGCAAGTGAAACCGCGGGGCGCAACTAGTAATATTATAAATGTGAAAGTGTGTATGATGGATGGATGTTTGTTATTCTTTCACTCAAAAACTACTGAACGGATTTGGATGAAATTTGGCACACAGATAGTTTATAACCAGGATTAACATATAGGATACTTTTTATCCCGATATTCCCAAGGGATCGAAACTTATGCAGGTGAAACCGCTGTGCGCAGCTAGTAAATAAATAAATCAGAACAAAGCACCAAAGAAGCCAAGTCCTAGGCTTGTGAATGCAGTTCCAAGACTTATGTCGCAAGACAAGAAAACAAGAAACGTAACGACCTGGAACCTGGAACTAAAGTTCTCGTGGACAAGTGTCTTGTTAGACTCGTTTCTACTAACTTGGTGGAACAGATAGATAGTTAACGTGACGTTGTATAAGGATTAGAAGGCTCAGCCGACTTGTATTGGAGCTTATATATTGTTGGGAGTTGCCAGCTTGCAATTTTGTAGTTCGTAACATAAATGTTAGGATATCTTTAAGTGTTTTTTTTTTCATTTAATGTTTCTTGAATCAGATAATAAATACAGGCTCAAATTAAATTAGTTACCGAAACTCCACAGATGGGTAGTGTGTATTGACTATTGATATCTAAACGTCTATCTATACATATAATAAAATCAAAGTCAAAGAAGTCAAAATTGTACAATTGACTCTTTAAAAAAAAAAAATGCTAAAAGGTGTGTATAAATTTTTCGGACATATAAAGCAATGGATCATCATCATCATCTGCTCAGCCTTTTCCCAACTTGGCTGCCAGTCTACCCGGATGTAGCTGAATACCAGGGGGTCTACTACGAAGTGCAAAGTGCGAATGATCGGATCGGACCGACACATGGCCGAACCAAATATTATTGAAAAATGCGAAAAAAGTTCGGATCGGCTCAGTTGGGTCGGGACCATAGTCAATATTCGAAAGAGTGTGAGAGTGTAGGATCGGGACTGACCGAACCAAATAGTAACTTCGTAGCAGGAAACGGCCGAACATTCGGCCGATACCACTTCGGAGTAGACCCCCAGTATTTTACATGAAGCGACTGCCTATCTGACCTTCACAACCTAGTCACTGGATTACCAATATCCTTCAAAATGAATCAGTTTTTTATTGAAAGTATCTGACGCAATTAGGGGTACACCATCTTCAACCGGTGACCAGTAAGCATATTATCCTTACAATTAATCCATTTTGTTCCTATAAATTGTATCACAAAGCACTAATGGTGTGTTTTCGTGCACTGAATTACTTACAATCTGTGAATTTAGAGGATTTAGAGGTAAATACATAATGGAGGTTTCATTATCTTTGCTCGTTATAAGGGTATCATTATTACAGTTTTGGGAGCATACGGGCGAGAAACTGATTCATGACTGTTTAACTGTGGTGTAACTGGGTTGTGGAGGTCAGATAGGCAGTAGCTCCATGTAAAATACTGGTATTCAGTTGCGTCCGGTTAGACTGGAAGCCGAACCCAACATATTTGGGAAATGGCCAGGCAGATGATGAACTGATAAAGGGATTGGTGCTAAAGGGATCCTATTGCTAAGCCTCCGCTGTCCGTCTGTCCATCCGTCTGGCACCGGGCTATATCTCATGACCCGTAATAGGTAGACAGTTGAAATTTTAGAGTGTGTTTTTCTATTGCCGCTATAATAGCAAATAATAAAAAAATAAAATATACGTACGATGGTACGCACGGCTACACATCAAGCTATACATAACCAGTATAAGCTGACTTCTGATTGTACGAAAAACCTATACAATGCGAGGTCAGCCAAAACTGGAAATGTATAGCTTGATGTGTAGCCGTGTGTACAAAACCCTTCGTGTGCGGCCGTCCGATCCGGCAAAATACGAAGTGGACTCGTCACCTTGTATTTTGCCGGAGAAACAGAGAAAAAATCAAAGTTCTAAGTAACGCAACCAAAAGATACGGGCGTTTATGTTCCGTTTATGCCGCACATTTTGACACTCGCAAGGGAATCAAAACCTATAGGGTAAAACCGGGATAGATGCCGCACTTTTTGAAATAGCCTCCTTATTTAAAAAATATTAATTTTATATGAATAATTTCTATGAGTATAGTTTAATCATTTATGTTGAATTATAATTATTATTTTTTGACCTATCAATAATAAATTTTGCAGAATTTAGCTTTTTATGGAAGACTTTTTTTGAGGATAGATGCCTACCTGTATGGATAGTTGCCCCACCATGAAAATACTAAGAAGGATAGATGCCTGCAGTGCGGGATAGATGCCCTTTATACTGTGTGAACGAAAAAACCAACCAAATATGAGGTCGAATTATGAAAAACCATTTTTTTTTTTTTATTGTTTTTATTTTTATCGTTTTATGATAATTCTAATACGATACAAACAAACATAATAAAATTTCAAAAACATTTGTTCAACAAAAATATTAATTGCATAATCATACTTTTTTTAAAATTAAAATCCTTAATCCTACTTAGGTAAATGAAGTTGAACCGGATAGTGCTTTCAGTTTTCCACATCTTGAGCAAAAATTTCTGAAGTTCTGAAGTTTCTGTAGTTGTTCTACAGTCCAAGAACATACTCGAGCTTGCACTCCTTCCTTTCTTTTGTACTTTCGTGGCATGGTTCTGCTACAAGTAAAGAGTCCAAACATAAAAATACGGAAAAACATAAAAAATATAACAGAACACTAAAAATAGTTACACTGATACCATTATAGTGTATGGAGGGATAGATGCCCTTAAGGGCACCTATACCTCGAAAAATTAGGGCAACTATCCTTTATGATAGGGATAGATGCCCAAGTATTTTTTAAATAAATTAAAAACAAAAGTGCAACTATTAACACCCAGATGAACACTTAATGAACCAGTACATTGATGTAATAAAAAATATAATGGAATGTATTACTACTTATAAAGTTATACAGTGGCGAATAATAACCTTTAAATCTTTGACGTGTTTGTGAATTTTGCCGCGGAGATGATTGCACACACGAGCGAAACGCGTCCTCACCGTACGACAGCCAGGGTGCAACGGAGGTGCAGGGTGACTGCAGCTCCTACTTATACTATTAATTCATAGTTGCGAGTTTGGGAAGTTAGGTTTTTTGAAAATGAGGCATCTATCCCACTGCGGCATCTATCCCGGTTTTACCCTAGGGTACTTCCCGTTGACCTAGAATCATGAAATTTGGCAAGAAGCAATGTCATGTAGCACAAGTAAAGGAAAAAATCCGAAAACCGTAAATTTGTAGTTACATACCTACAAAATTGTACGAAACCCTCGGTGCGCGAGTCCGGCTCGCACTTGACCGGTTTTTTTTCATATATCTAGCAAACACACAATCTTTCAGGGATCCGTCAGATGAACATGTAACGTTTTGTTCAGAATTGAAGACGTTGGCTGAGACAATATCATTCACCCAAAACACGTTGAAGGTTACAAAAATACACACAGAAACACATTAAATCGTTTGACCAACCAAAATCTATCTAAAACCGCAAACAAACATTTATAAATCAAAACAATACTACAACATTTTAATCGCCATCTACGTCCAACAAAAACATTCTTCAGTCCAGTTAACAAAGTCAAATCTTCACTCATAAATTTCAATTCACACATAATATTATATGTAAGACTAACGGTATTATTGTTCTAAAACATTTTATTAGCAATTTAAAATTAGCACGAGCTGTTCATTACTCGCTGCGCCTGATCATAACAAGCTACAATGCGCCTGATTCGAAACACATGCGAAGTGCAAACAGTGACGTACAGAACATACACGATATGATTCAGTCTATTTAAAACGATCTGCATTTCTGTAAATGCAAATTGAAGGATGCTGTTTGTTTATGAAGTCGGTAATGAATACAGAGCTAGGAAACGCAGTAACGAGAGACGCCTTTACTAATATATTATACTAGCTTCTGCAAGCGCTTTCGTCAGCGTGAAGTTTTTTGTTTTCGACCCACCCCATCGCATCGCATCGCTCTATTACTTCGTTTTAATACTTGTTGATGAATAATTGTTTGCTGCACCGTACGACGTCATTACGTCAGCGCTGGGGCTCTGTCTTGCATAGGGTCGCAGCATGATGTGGAGCGATAGCCGTTTTGCGTGGATATGACGCATGTCAACCTTTTCTTATTGTTTTTTTTTTTGTTTTTATGTTCTTTTTTGCGTTATGTTTACCGCGAATAAACTTATTTTCTTTCTTTCTTTTCGCTTAGAGTTCTTTCTGATTTTTTGCTCGGCTCCTAAGGGTCTTAGCGTAATGTAGCCTATAGCATTCCTCAAAAAATGGGCAATCAAATGAAAAAATAATTCAAATCAGACTGGTAGTTTCCGAGATTAGCGCGTTCAAACAAGCAATCAGCTTTATTATTAGTATAGATCCGTGTTTGAATTTGGCGCAACTGAGCATAATTAGCTGTCACTGTCATGGGCAGAACTGTCACGGGTTTTAGTTTGTATGAGTAAACGGTGACGCTCATTGACAGGCTTGGTTTGTATGGAAAGTGTTGACATTACGTCTCTAGCAGTAGCGGCGGGCGTCTTTGTGCTCTGTGGTGTTAAGTAATGGGTGATACAGAATTCTATTAGTGGGTTAAAAGGTTGTTGATACTGTGGCGCCGCTGCCGGCACCGTCTTGGTTTTGAAATGATGTGAAAATTACCAGAAAAAAAGTACTGGAATCATCGATTGTTTTAGATTACCTGCTTACATTTTCCATTTTCCTGCTTAGATTACGGTCAAAACATATTTATTTGTTCTTTATAATAATAATAAATATTCCATTATCAGCCTATTATGTTCCCACTGCTGGGACACAAGCCTCCTCTCTGTGAGAGGTAGTTGGTCGTAATCCACCACGCGGGCCCTGTGCGGGTTGGTGGATGTTACATGTCATCAAATTTTCGACATTATTATAAAGAACAAATAAAAATATTTTTAATGATTAAATACTAAAATAACTCCTTCACAAGAAAAGCCGCAGGCATGGCAAGTTTGCAATAACATATAAATCCTGCTTACAAATCGTGTAGTTACGAGTTTCCTTCGTATCAACATAGTTCGGAGTAGGTAATGTCTAGCACTTAGGCATCGTAAAACACTAATCTATCGTAACCTCGAGTAAATAGTTTAACTACTATAATTTCATACGAAATAATAATGATTTTCAGGCACAATTCGAATGAAGAGGTTTCAGAACACGCTGCGTGTTTGCGAAATTATTTAGGGAAACATTTCAATAGAAAATCGGATCTACCTAAATAATTCTGTGTAGTAATGTTAGTTCAATTCAATCTAAAACATAAATTTAATTCTGGGCTTAGGAAGAGCACTTGATACAAGGAAATGAAATTGTTTATTTCATAAATAGGATATCGGATTCACTTTTACACACCATATTATAAAAAAAATAAACTAGATGAGGTCGGCGTTTCTACTCTGAGAAGAAAGGCCGAAGCATACTCGGAGGTCTCAGTTTCTTTTGAAGTCCAGACATAATCTTGGTCAGATCATGTGAAGACTAGACCATGTACTTAAATTGACCTCTGAAATGTCTTTTGAGTACCACACAAAGAGTGGACCAGCCGATCGATTCTGTAAAAATCTCACCGTGAAAAGTTAGGTGAAGTGAGCTTAGAGTGAGCTGTCAATAGTGTCAATCCCTAGCATTAGTTGAAATGACAGCTCACTTCACTCTCACTTCACCTAAGTTTTCACGGTGATATGGTTACAGAATCGCACTGTAGTCAGTCAGTGCAAACATGTAACTGAAATAACTGAAAACCTGAAAAGAGGTCTGTGTACTCATCACACTAATATTATAAATGCGGAAGTTTGTGTGTGTGTGCGGCTGGACCAATTTTGATGAAATTTGGTATGGACGTAGCTGACACCCTGGATTTACACATAGGCTACTTTTTGTCCCAATATTCCCACGGGAACGAGAATTATGCGGGTGAAACCGCAGGGCGCAGCTAGTTATTATATAAAACTTTTACTACGGGGATAACAATGAAATCGCAAAAAAAAAACTCTCGACCTAATATAGTTGTTTTTTTTTAACTCGTAAGATTAGCAAGTCATAGTGCTGGCGGCTTGATTGACTGCTACAGGGTTCGGTTTGAGCGTGAACAATGGCAACCTTATGGTATTTTTCAGTTATCATTTTGGAGTACAGGGAGATGCTGGCTGCCCATACTTTTAAGAATTTTGTCTAATAAGTTGAAGAAGAAAAAGATTTAGAAGTTTTCTATATCGGGTTACCTGGTCGCAGAGTGTCACCTGCACTCAAAAGATTTTTGGATTTGCATAGTGTTTTTAATTTATAATTTTGTAATGATGGTAATATAAAATAGCCAAATATGTACTCGTATTAATTGCTAAATTCTGACATTTTTACGTAAAAACGCCATGGCTATCGTCAAAACTAATACAGAATAACTTCTTTTGAAAATAAAACAAACATTTAAGCTTACTAAAACGACACATATTTTATATTCCATTTGTATTCTAAGACCTAACACTCACTTTCAACTTAAGCTGTTCCTATATCAATTGAAGGGAAAAAGTATAATGACAGGCCTTATACTGACGTGAAATGACAAGGTCTGGGCGAGAACTCAAAGAAATACGCTGAATTAATAAACACATGGGTAAATTGATAGTTGGAAGTGTTGGAACAAGTTACTTAGTGCAAAGAAAAGCGAATGATATATGTGCTTCGCCTTTTTTCCCAGAACTTGCGAAGGTGGCATGTTGCTGAGGAACTTTATGTTAAAAATGCAGTGGTGAATCGATTGTTTCTTTGTTTTCGTTTTATAAGCGAGATGACAGTTGCTATCACTTAAATTACACAAGCATTTAACCGGTTGAATGCCGTAATTAAAGAAGCCATAGTATTTCGCGTGGATCCGCGCGCGGATACTAAGGATTTAATCATCGAGAAGTGGTGAAGGGCGGGCGTTTTGGGTTGGTCTTTACTGCCTTATGTAATTTTGACGATTTTGAACGTTAAAATTGCTGATTTTCAGCCTTTGAAGTGTATGCTCTCCTTTACACTATTGTTTATGTATGCTCCGTTATAATTATGTATCAAGTTAATGCTTGATGGGCGTTTTATGTTATTTTACTTGTTTCGTATTAAATAAAGACATTATACTTTTGGCAGCCAATCTGAGTTGTTCTTTCTAAATATCCTTACGACCCTAACTAAACATCTCATGGCGACCCTGCCTAGGGCTGTCCTTGGGTTTCGGCAGTGTAAATTGCAAGTTTAAAGTATAATCATCATACCAAACTGTACTTTATCGGAATCATTGGAATAACATAGAAGATGTGCCGCTTAACGGTCGAAAAATATGAGGTATTTATCACCCAAAGCGCTGCATGTAGCTACGAGGCCACTTTGAAGGGCATTGGTCAGCACATGGAGCAAATGAAAATTATGATATTATGTTCGCACTGCTGGCTGTATTCGCCATAAAAAATATATATATAAATAATTTTTGATGTTGGAGACCTTTAAAGTGAAAGTTGAATTTTTTGGTGAATCCTATTTAATATTATAAATGCGAAAGTTTGTGAGGATGGATGGATGTTTTTTACTCTTTCAAGCAAAAACTTTACATTAATATAGCTTATACATCTGAATAACACATAGGATGGTACTTTTTATTCCGATATTACCACGCGATCGACACTCATGCGGGTGAAACCGCGGGGCGCTGTTAGTCTTTCATAGGTAATATAACAGTTTGCATGACGAAATGTCAGTGTTTCAGTTTTCCCGTCCTCCTATGTATAAAAGTTGATTTTATAACGATTTGGAAAACTTTTACTTCTACTCTTACTATACATAATTAAATAGTTGTTGGTCTCCAAATCTTCAGTTATCTGAGCAAACACGGAAATGAAACAACTCTTACAGATTGTTGTGCTGTTATTTAACTTTTTACATTTTCAAACTTCTCAAGTAATTTCGGCGTATACTTGCGCGAAAACAGAGATATTCTATACCCGTTCTATTTTCTTTTATTCGGCATTATTATTACCAAGAAACTCTTCTATTTTAATAGAACTAAAATTAAGATTCTTTGAACCAAAAGCGACGATAAAATCTTATTGCCTGGTCAAATAAAATGGATGATTTTAAATTATAACATTTTAGTGTGTATACACACGAGCGACACGCATCGACGACAGAGGCAACTGCAGCCGTCTACGCGTGTCGGCGACAGCCGTCACCGCGTGTCGACGGCAGCCGCCGACATGTCAACGCGAGCTTCGACGGGTGTCGCTCGTGTGCATATGTAGTTAGCGTTGAACTTTCCTGTACAGAAGGTGACAATATATTTTTAGCTTGCCTTCTCTTTTCCTCTTATTGTCTTTAAAGTAATTCCGAGTGATTAACGATCGTGTGGTTAATGCAAATCTGGCAATAAAACTATCATCGTCAGTCGTTCCGATGCCCCCATGATTTATCAGGACACTGGTACCACTGTCATAGTTTGTAACACCGGAAACATCGTGTAAATTTCTGCTGTCGACAGTAATTCAGCCTAGACTATTTTCTGACAGTTATTTCAGGTAAATTGCTGAGATTTAATTTATCGGTGTTGCACCTTGCGGTGTATTATCAATTCACACTTATCGCAAAGATGTCTGGCTATAAATTGTAATTTAATTAAGTAGCCATCACGTTTTTGAAAACTGAATGAGTTCCTCGTTCCATATTATTGTCCAGACAGCCGTGCCCTCGATATTGCAAGCTAAATTATCTCTCTATTAAAGCGAATAATCTTATTTCTCCTGTATAAATTGGTAAAACCAAAGGAAAACGTTCGTAAAACGCACATTACTCAAATACGAAGGAAGAAAATTAGCATAGTAGAATAATTTCCATCGGCTACCGCTCCTTAAAAGCAAGTACCGGATGTTGGCGTGAATTAGCTGTATTATGAGACCATAGCATAAATAATAAGCATAATCAGCCTATAAAGTTCCCACCGATGGGACACAGGCCGCCTTTCTGAGAGAGGGAGTGGGGTATAATCCACCAAGCGGGCTCAGTGCGCATTGATAGATGTCACATGTCTTAGAATTTTTGGTTCTAGGACATGCCGCTTTCCTCATGATGTTTTTCTTCACCGGTTTGAAAGCAGTGGTGATGAAATAATTTAGACAGAGTAAAGCGCCTGTCTGGGTTCGAACTCGCAAGTCGAGGCCTTGACCACCACTGCTCATCCTGAGATCAAAAGTGTCTAAATAGGAGCCAAATAGTAAAGTCTGGTCGGTTTTCAAGGACGTGGGAGTAAATACGCTAATTATAAAGCCGCTTGCGACACATCAGGTATCTTTTATCTCTCAGAATGAGGCCAATTACGTGGTACACTTGCGAGCAATTATAATCTTTAACAAATACATCATACTTTGACGCAACGACGCGTCACAGTGACGCATTCATACGCCACAAAGACGCAAGAACTAAATGTAGTTACTTTTCTCTATAAATAATTGTTCTGCTAAAATTCTATTCGCGTAACCGTGTTACCAATGTGATTGTCCCAAGGAGATAAATGATGACCAGCTTTCGCTTAAAACGAATTGTTCTAATAGTAATTTCTCAATCCACTGGCGACCGAGACGAATTTCTTTGGACACGCCGTGACGACATTATTTATAACTTTCAATTTGTTATTTGCTGATTATTTCACGCAACTCATTGAATTGTCTAGTTACTATAATAAGGTTGGGCGGACATTTATTTGAGATGTCCGTAAGCAGATGGCGCAATTCATTATAGTACGAATCAATCTGTGAAAACTAGTGAAAGATTATTTATTATTCTAATTCATCAAGTAGGTTCTTCCTTTTGAGATTAATGCACTATTTGGAGTGTCAAGTCATACGTTTTTACACAAAAACTAAGTAGATTTCAGTTACTGAAAATAATTCGTGACATTTTAATAACTTTACAAAGCACTTTATTCCGCCGTTATAAATTAAACTCAATTTCTCATTAAAAATGTTCACCGAAAATTAACAAACGCTGACCGACCCACCTCAAATCACAATGATCGGAATTAAAAGTTATTATAATGGTTTAATGCTAACCGGGGACGTTGCGGCGAACGTTGAAACGTTACTTAATTAACAATAGACCAATTAAAATGGTCAGAGTGCGCGTATCGGGCGAAACGAATGCCATTTCGCGGACTCGCGTCACCGCCCGCGCTACGCTCCGCCAGACAATGCATTTCCCTGATTTTGCTGACTCTGCTTTCGCAAAATAGATGGGAACAGAAGGTTGGCTCCATACAACAAGCGTAAACGTACGCGCACATAGACACCGTTCACGTAACTGCACATCAGTGGTAACAATTTCACTACGACATTAAGGCGCTGTCAATGCGAAATTGTTACCACTGATGTGCTGACTTTAGAGCGACTGCAAACGCACTCACGAGGTTTTTTTTTTAAATATATGGTCATATATCAATCTCACTGGTCAACCTAGAAGGTTATCGGCTGCTTAACCGGGATTGCCTGTGCCTCAATAAATTAAGGCCTCCAGCCAGGGCTTAAAAACTTTAAAACTAAGCGACTACACGCTAAGGGCACACCCTGTGGGGTACGGACCTCGGTACAAGGCATCGCTGGGTCGGATTAAGCTAACCCACGACTGGCATTCATTTGACATTTAAACCTTCCACAGACAGGCACGATTCTGGTAGAACAATTTCTATTAAATTTTTATAGAAAATTTTCTAATAGACGACTCTATTAGAACAATTTCTATACAAACTTCTGACTGTCGCGTCGCGCCTGGCTGCGCGAGCCTTTATAGTTCCGCGTAGGCATCTATGTGTGCGTGTGCCTGTTTTCGCTCGTTGTATGAAGCCGACCTTCTGGTCCTATCTATTTTGCTGACGCTGCTTTCGCTGATCCTTGCTTTTTATGCAGATGGGATTTAGTGTACTGTGACCTCAAGAGAGTAAAGTATGTTCAGTTGATGAGGCAGCGTTCTCGCGAATGAAAAGTGGCGCAGTTTTTGTGGCATGTTTTGTAAAACAGAGTTGTTTATTCATCTAGTAGACTTCAGAATGGATTAAAAGATGGACATGGAAGTGTTAAAAGGACTATGTCACGTTAATAAAAGATATTAATCATTATAGTTGCAACTTGAAAAAAAAAATTATTTGATAAGCAACCTTAGGTACTTTTTAGTTTTCAGTACCTACCCGAATAGTGCCTCCCCTATTACTAAGCCTCCGCTGTCCATCCGTCCGTCCATCCGTCTGTCTGTCAGCGGGCTGTGTCTCCCGAACAGTAATTTGTAGGCAGTTGAAATATCCACAGAGACTATTGCCCCTATATACTCGTACATCATATATTAAAAATAAAATAAAGTATTTTTTTAACAGAATGTATATTTTTTTTTGCCTTGTGAGAGTCCGACTAGATCTTGACCGGTTTTAGTTAACTTTTTCGTTTCGGATTAGGCATATAAAAACGTAGTTTTCCGTACTTCTCAATATCATTTCTTAGAACAAAAACCAAACAAGAAAGCCTCAGAATCTAAATTTTAATTTTATTTTCATTTATACCGACATAAACGTAGTAGGTATACCCTATACCACAATCTAACAATTTCCACTTAAGGATATTTGGACGTTTGCAAATAGATCTGATAATCCCGCCTCCGATATCGGCCGACACTTGTTTTAAAGTTTAATTAAATGTAATAATGTTTGGGCGATGATAAATGTCTCCAACGATATCGGGAACTGTTTCAATTGGACGTTAAAATTATATCTGGCTTATTGGATCATTGTGGCTGTACTTTGTAGATGTATGGAGGGATATAGTTAGGTCCTTGTTCTAATAGGTCTTTGTCTGGTGTGCTTATGCTATGTTCGAGAAGAGTTTCCGTGTGCCTTTTGAAGATTCCAATCCTAAACAAAAAAAAAATGAATACGTGCTAATTCGTTTCATTATTTGGAAATTAAGTAAGTATACTGCGTTTTTTTTTTTGTTTCCAAACATGTAAACAAATGTGGGTTTTTGGAAAAACAACTATATATACTAAACTTTTTGTGACTTTTTTCAATAATAATTATTTTGAAATAATTTTAATTTACACTTTCCTAACATTGTTGTTCGTTTATGTGGAAATAACAACAATTGAAAACAAGGCTTTTAATAAACTTTAGGCAGGTAACAAAACTAGCCCAGCCTTCTGGTCATGTGAAGAGTCGACCAATTTCTGGCCTAGTTCATAAAACACATTTTATCACATAAACTTACGTTAAAATACTTATCCGTATATATTATTTTAGTCATACATGAGTTAGTCAGAAATTAAGACAGATTCATCACGAAAACATAAAAGAAATCCGTGATCTACGCACGAATGTATTCCTTATCGACTGTGACAGTTCATTCTTTCATAACCTTCCTGTAAAACACCTTGTGTACGTTTTAGTAAAATAACATCACGCCTGCAATCCCCGACGGGTTAGGCAGAGATGCTCATTTCGTCAGCTATTTTTAAGTCTCAGTACTGCAGTCTGGAGTTTGGATTTGTTGAACAATACCTAGGCCCGCCTCCTATTTTATGGGACTTAAACATGACTAGCGAAATGTGGGTGTACTAAAGGTACCTACACCTCTGCCTAACGAGTAGAAATATAATATGTAAATGTTATTTCAGACCACTTTTATTTAATTTTAAACTAAGTGAGTTGATGAAATATGGTTTCGGCATCTTCATCGATTTTATCGCTCAAACACAATAGCTAGGTAAAGATTGATTGATTATAAAACAATGCAGCAAACTAAACAATTGCCTAGGTATCAATTATTTTGCAGACATTATTACAGTATGGAATGCTAACAGTTTTCTACATAAGTCTTCGATTCATTATTAAAAGGATCCATCTTGGTAGATAAACAAGAAAAGGATTTGAAGTCTGCAACACAAACTTACGAAGCCTTTTCCTATTACACATAACATAACCACATACCATCACGCCTGAATTACTCGAAGGGTTAGGCAGAGGTGTAGATACCTATAGTACATTTTGCCAGTTACCTATGGGTGAGTATATTGCCATCAACCGGGCACAAATCGAGGCTCTGGGCTGCTACTGAGCAATTTCAGATGGAAAAACCGTAAGACTTTGCTCAAACCGGGAATAGAACCCAATACCTCATGCGCATGTACTTACCGCATGCAACCACTAGAGCGACGAGGCAACCTATTAAACATCATGATAAAACCAATACTTTGAATACACGTCATCCCATATAAAATCTAACATTTGAAAACATAACCTAGGCCGGTTTCCAGGTTACTTTAATAATGAAAACCACTAAATACTAGTCTCACTTCAGACTTACCCATCTCAATCCATACATGTAACTACTCCATACAGGATGGTACAGACAGCGATGTGCGAACTGTAACCATGACTTCAGTATGATTGTAGACCCTCTATCGTAGAAATATTTTATCGGTTATCAAAAAAAAAAAAAATCAGCTGTTGCTTAGAAAAGTGCAAACCTCGCGGTCAAAATTTTTTTTTTATAATAACCGAAGAAAAATTTCAACGGAAGGTGTTTCCGAATCATGTACTGAATCTATAGTAACAGGTTATGCATCGATGTTTCACATTGTATACTTACCACATATAACCTATTAAAATACATGCTGTCTGAGTTTATAACTCATTCAACGCCCCTTTGAGCGAAGCCTTATATCGCCTAAGTGACTAGCTAGCTACACTGTAATAAATGCAGTTATTTAAGATCACACAGTCTAGAAGGAAATTGCATTTACTTATCGTATGAACCTTTGACTCATTCGCACCTCTCGTGTTACCCTGGTACTAATGACTCAATTATACATACTGGTTATTCAGAAAAGATCTTATTTACTTCAGCTCTCAGCAACGCAATTTCAACCTTAACACCGAAGTTTACAGTATAAAGTTGCTCGTGTCAAAGTTTAGTCGTAAGCCACGTCGCATGAAGACCCATGATGCTAAATCAAGTTTTTTTTTTGCGACTGTAATTACAAGTTGTAAACGTTATATTAATTCTTGAATTGATATAGTGTTTGTAAATGAATAAAAGCAAATTTTATGTGCCTGAGTGAACGCTAATTGTAAAGTTTAATTTTACTAGTTTTTCGTGAAAATATTGTGAACTTTTCTATTAATTTATAGTAGTTTAGTTATTACAGCTTTTTTTTTTTTTTTTTCTGGTGGGAAGTCATCAAATGACCCCTCCCGCTCTGGGTGGAGCGGAAGGGAGTGTCAGACTCTTACTGACTAAAACCCACTCATGTTCCTTCCTTCGCCCTTTATGTTCCGGGGTAGCGGTAACCCTTTCGGACAATCCCGCTGAGTTATTACTGCTTCACATACTGTTACTGTTAGCCTGCATCATTCTACTGCTGGGCAAAGAACTCTCCCCATGACTTCCAGCTTTTTCGATCCAGGACTAAAGTGGACCACTGGTCGCTGCTTCACATAAATTCACATTATAACCTAACAAATTCTTTGTAGGTGATAAAAATCGAGCAAAAACTAACAGATCTGCTAAAAAAACTATCAAACTTTACAGATCAGATGAATTATGGAAATACTAATACGTACTGACGTCAACAGGAAAAGTATGGCATAAATAACGTTTAAGATTCGCGTCATTTAGTAGAACAAATACGTTTTACATGACAAAGAACGAGGGTGGCGACGACGAGCGATAATAAACTTAACTATACCTATTTCCTTACTGCGGTTAGGTGCATACTAAGTACCCAGGTAAGCTGAAGAGGAGAAGACGACATGTCGCATAAGTGTTTCTTTCGCGTCGACTAGACACTTGCTTTGACGTGAACGCAGCTTTTGTTCCGTTACGTAGTCCAGGGTTTACTCTCTCAGTCCGTCAACGATGATACGGACCCGTTCGAAAGTAGTTGATCCGTCTAAACAAATGTAAAATTCAATCATTTGGAAAGGCAAAACACATCTAGAATAGGGACAACTGTCAATCTGCTAATGTACAGACGCCAGCAGGTCAAGCTACCCGAAACTGTCAAATTTTCCCAATCAACCTTGAACCTTAATGCTTTAACGATAAAGTTGAAAATCTATTAAAGAAATTTGACAGATTGTAGTAGCATCAAGCTACTCGTACTACAACTTGTGAAATTTCTTTAATAGATTTTCAACTTTATCGCTGAAGCATTATGTTCAAGGTTGATTGGGAAAAAATGACAGTTTCGGGTAGATTGATGTGCTGGCGTCTGTACATCAACCTAAATAACATTGTGCAAAAAAAAAATGCTGGTAAACGACTTTTAAATAACGCACTTAAATGTGCGTGCTTATGTGTGCACGCAGCGATAGCTACATGGATCGTGGGAGTATTTTAAGTTAAGTTATAACATTTAAAACTGGATTTCGTAAAGAAACGTCAAAAAAAGTTGGAGCTTAGACCTTTAATATCTCCGTAACCAGAAGGGTCCCAGTACCATACCTGGGACCCTTCTGGTTACGGTTGTATGTACTTGACCATTCCAGTACATAGAAAATATCATAATAATTGGGAAGATCAAGTGACTCTTGGATTCGTTAAGGCTATTTGTACACACGTTATGTAAGCGCGTTGCTAATCATCAAGAAATTGTAAGTATTCCTGCGGGTAGCTGTTGGAGACGACGTGACATCGAGTGCTGAACTTTACTCAGGAACAGTGGCGTAAGATGTTGGTGGTGGGATCAAAATGGGCCGACCGACGACCTGAAGGAATCAGAAGTGTAAAAGCGCAGTGTTCTTCAGTGACTACTAAGTAAAACGGCTCAACAATGTTGGTACTAACTGACTTCTACACTTCTCCATAAAGCATCAATACATGGTATACTCGTCTGAAACATAACTATCTATTATACTCCACCATAGTTGGGTAAAAACCCATATCATTATCACAGTGGAAAATATCATATCGCCAAGAATCGATCTAATAAACTGTTTAGGTTTCATACTTAACATCAGCCGCTCCATGCAAGTTTGTAATTGAAAAAGTTCACGTCGTTTTTATCGGGAAGCCTTTTTATTTGCTTTTCAATTTGTTTCACCCAAGTACATGTACCGCTTATGGAATAGTTTCTTAGTGCGAACTAAAGAATAAACTTTGCTAGTGTTGCAACTCTGTTCCGTTCTAACTAAACAGAACTAAAAGTATTGCTATCTTTCTCTGGTAGATGGAGCAAGAAAGAGATGGTTAAACAAATGACTAGTCAGAATATGACGTCTAAAACAGATGAAGGTTAAAATGAAATCCTTATATTCCATTTATTATAACATTAGAAAAATAATGGGTACCCTGTGTGTTTTTTATACATTTATCCAATCCACCACGCGGGTTCAGTGCAGGTTGGTACCCGCCCTGAACCCGCGTGGTGGATTACGGCCCACTCCTTCACACCGAGAGGAGGCCTGTGTCCCAGCAGTGGGAACATTATAGGCTGCATACTTGTATAAAAACTTTGTTATTTCACGATAAATACAAAGCATTGTAATCTATTTATCATTTACATTAATAAAATAACTCTAAAGTGCAGTCATTTCTACAATATAACACAAGAACTATGGTTATTTAGCCGTTATTTTTCTAGTGCTATAATAATTGGAGTATATTGCAGTCGCTTTTTAGGGTTCCGTAGCCAAATGGGAAAAAACGGAACCCTTATGGATTCGTCATGTCTGTCTGTCTGTCCGTCCGTATGTCACAGCCACTTTTTTCCGAAACTATAAGAACTATACTGTTGAAACTTGGTAAGTAGATGTATTCTGTGAACCGCATTAAGATTTTCACACAAAAAAAGAAAAAATAAAAAAAAAAATTGGGGGATTCCCCATACTTAGAACTGAAACTCAAAATTTTTTTTTCATCAAACCCATACGTGTGGGGTATCTATGGATGGGTCTTCAAAAATGATATTGAGGTTTATATTAATACGTCATAAATCGTAAACCGCAATTTACCTTTAATTCAATCAAATCAAATATTAAAAAAAAAACTGCGAGTCCGACTCGCACTTGGCCGCTTTTTTATCTCTCTTATCTTGCGTCATAGTAAAAGAGAGCATTTAACTGCTGTCGGTCATTGGCGTGAGACTCAATGGAAACTCTCGCACTTAAAGTTTATGGGATAGTAAAAAAAAATCAAATTAAAACGTGAAAACAAAAACAGAGGAAGATGGGATCTAATACATCCGGTAGCATTGGCAAGTAGTTTACATTTGACGCATTTGTGACGTCATTCGCAGGGAGCTAGAATTACTAATGCTAACACTACATTCTGTATAATTCAATACAAGATTATAACGTACAGACAGAATGTATGTGTGTGCGGGGGCAGCAAGGGTGCGGGCTAATGCCAATATCGACGCGGCTTGGGCACTCGCGAAAATTAAATCTCTATTAAAATTTCAGAAAAGGGACTAAACTTTTATCAGTTATGAACTTTCGTGACATTTTACGAAGAATTATTATCGCCTTATCTTTCGCACAGTTTTCCGAGGAGGGAATTCAACTTCGCCTGTATTTTCGTTCGGTGCAGTTTCTTTCAATTAGTTTGAGCTCCGTCCCCGCTCATAGCAAAAGAGTCGACTTATAAAATTGACATTTCAACGCTCGATAGCGTTTAACTCCGCTGCAGACAGTTTCACAATTTTGATTTGTTAACAAAGAGATTTTGCATAAACGAAGGAGTTAAAGAGTTATAAAAATAATTAAAATGGGTTCTAAAACAGTGAAAAGTAACCGTAAAAAATTAAAAGGAAACCGCGCGTAAATTAGTCGGCATTGTGTTTCAGTGTCGCGTCCCGCGTCCCGCAAACGCAGCCAACAGCAGAAGTTAATTAAATAAAAATACCAACGGAGTCCGCTCCCGCTGAGGTGTCAAACAGCAATCAGCAAATAAAGGACTGCCAATAAGTTAGCGAGGCTATTCACAGAATCGAAAAGGTTCTGATTCATTGTCACGTCTCGTTTTGATTGGACGTGCTTTGATACGGATAGCCGGGATTGCGATCGTTCAAAATTTTAATATTTTTTTACTTCCCTCATATTCGATTCTATCCGTTGCGGTTTCGCGATATTTATAACGTTTTGTTTTGTTTTGCCAAATCCCGGCTCCGCTTCGATTGTAACTGTTGCCGTTCATTTATCGAATCTCTATCGATGTTTTGGATTTATGAAACATGGTATACAGTGTAAATATAGACTGTAGATACATCAGGGTAGACTGAATTGGCATAATGCGTTGATATGTGCTTTGATGCATATTCCGATCATGGCTGGTATTGTGTTGATGTTGACTTGAACGGATATTGCCAACATGATAACGTTATTATCCATGTATCGATATTACGCTTGATTTTGTATAGGTATGTTATCTCTGTTGATTTCCGATGAGTTCCGTATTACTGTTTAGTGATATCGGATGGTCAAGCGATGTAGGTCAGCTGTAGGATGTGCATTGTGCACTGAGGTTATTTGCATTAAAATAGGCATAACCTGTAGTCACAGTAGGTATGTAGTTATTCGCAATTATCGCTGTAAACACATAAACTATCCACAGTGACATGAAGTGAAGGAAAACATCGTGAGGAAACCGGCATGTCATAGAACCAAACATTCGACGACATGTGACACCCGCCAACCCCAACTGAGCCCGTGTGGTGAATTTATGGCCCACACCCTCTCACAGAGAGCAGGCCTGTGTCCCAGCAGTGGGAACATTATAGGCTGATTATGGCATGAAGTACCTCAGCGCTCTTTCCACACCCAGACCCACAAAAAATACTATAATAATCCAAAATAACAACCACATGTCTGGTTACAAAAGCATTAGTCATTATGGTGTTTAATTACAATTTCTATCACACGTGCGTTAATTAAAATACAAAAAAAATCTGTTTCTATGAACTTTTTCAGTCACTGTTAGATCACACTTGGAGAAGCTTCTAAATTAATTAATCATTGAGACTATTTTTAACTAGAACTGACAAGAAAGGTCAGTCATCGTTTGATTCGAACATCTCGGTAACACATTTGTCGTTCGATTCGCTTCGATACTCTTCATAATAGTCATCAACTTGTTGAAAATGAAGTCATGTTGTTCGATATTATATCAGATTGTACATTGATTCGGTTCCTTATCGAAAATATTTAATCAATATGCAGGGCAGAAGAACATTTTGAAAAAGGTAGTAAATATTATTTATACCTTCAAAAATAGTATAAAACGAAGTCGCTTTTCGTGTCTGACTGTGTAGTCAGACACGAAAAGCGACTTCGTTTTAAGAAGAAGAAAAAAGGAGGAATAAGAAGAAAATCTAAGCGGTTGTGTGACTGCTTAGATCTTCTTAACTACACAATGGATTTTGATGAAATTTTTACCATAATTTAAATTTAAAGCATTTATTCCGAAAGTTTTTGTGTACATTTATATTTTGTCAAGCCGTAAATACTGTGCGAAGCAGGGGCGGGTCGAGTCTCTCATTTATACTAAATTAGTCTAGTGACTACACTAGACTGTGGCGGCATCTACATAGCCACATGCGAACTACGCATCACCCTGACGTCACGCAAAATCCTACATCGCGCAAGCAGAGTTTACCGCGCAACCAGCATAATTATATACAACGTCCAGACATCAAACGTCGGGTAGTAGCCTACCAGACACAACATCCGTCTGGGCGGAGGTTCCTCCCTATTCTATAGAGGATGGGTGAACTTTACACCTTATTCCTCATACCTTTATAAGACTAATGAAGGAGAGACCTAGACATTAACCGATAAAGGAAACTCATTACTAGCTGGCAAGGGTATTAGAATTATTCGATGCAAAAAATTACTTTGTACCCCGAAGCATGTACTAAGGGCTTATGCATACGATAAGACTCTTATAGATGCCGCACAGAGAGAAAATGCAACAAATAAGTCGTGTGTAACGAGAAATAAAATAGGTGGAGGGTATCTTGCATTTCATAGTAACCTGAATAAGAAAATACCGTGTATCCGTTACTTTAGTTACATAATTTCTCTATCTGCACACCTATACCTTTGGGATGTACCTACGGTTACTTGAAACTACAGCTACACTTGACTTGTAGTTCGGTTTTTGAAATTAAGTATACTTAGCAGTTCATAGGTTAGTAAATTAGGTATAAGTTTGTAGTGGTCACATCTCTTACCACAGGGGTTACTTACTCCTAATATGGTAATCTAATACCTGCAGCTACACTAATCGGTTTAATAAATAACTCAAAATGTAACTTGAGCTGTGGCCCAAAATAACCACTAAGTGGAGCTCTGACACAGCCAAAAAGCGTCGCGGCAGGCCCCGTAGAAGATGGCAGGTCGAGCTGGAGAAAACAAACGACCCGTGGTCCACCTGGATCGAAAGAGCTGCAAGTCTTTTGCTTAGCAGTGGGATGAAGTAGGCTAACAGTAATAGTTATTCACTTCAGTCTGTGTTTTTCAGTGCCAAAACTCCGTTTGCAAAAGCATACAGAAGTGCTCTATGGCTGATCTAAATCATTGTGGAATGTTCGAATTCCAACGTCGAACACAAAAATGCAATGCATTTTTCACCTACGCAATACACGTAAACGGCTTACGTTTCGATTCGAGTCATAACCCTATGACGTCATCCTTCGGCTGCCGTCCGCCGACGTAACAGTGACGTTTCATTCATTATGCGGTGAATGCGATCTGCTTGGTTTAAACCGTCTCTAATTATTTCCGTGCCTCCCATCGAAACGCGGTCGCTTTCGACGTTTCGTATCGATCATGTTGATTTTTTAAATCCCAGGAATATTCCAGGTTTAATTAATGTGCGGATGTGGGTAGGTAGGTAGTAGTTTATTTTTAAAAGATCCATTCGCTTCGCACAGCGGTAGATCGTCATCCTGACGAGCTGTTCAAACTAAAAAGACAAATATTCAATACATTTGTCGATAGATTTGAACGCACTTAAACTCGTCATTCACTGGTTACAGTGCCAAGTATTGTCTTCTAGAACTGCATATTTCGTAATCAAATAAACATTAAACTAAATAGTATGCACAACATCCATTGTAAAAAGAATCCAACGTTTTTCTGTTCATACATTAGTGCTGCAAATGACAAACAAACGTTGTTAGACGACGCGAATGGTGCTATTCATACTCCAGGATATATATAAATAAGTCCAGAACAGGTGCGTCGCTTCTAAAAGCATGCAGTACAATGATAGGGATCGCCACGTCAGCTTAGAGTAAGCGACGATATTTTAACATATTTTAGACTCATGACACGATAAAAATCTTCGGAGAGTAAAAATTTTACGACATGTGAAATCGGGACTTCAGTGCAGGAGATAGCAGAATAATTTTATACTTACGATACGCTTTCGTGTGTAAAATGAAAGATTTTTTTATCGGTAAGTACGAAGGATAATGTTTTCAGCCAATATGCGAATGATGACGACGAAGGAGCGGCGGGAAACGTAAGAATTGATAAAAATATTGGGAGACTGAAGTCGGTTTTATTGTGCGCCATTGGCAACGTGGCGGGTGAAAACTTATCGACAAGATGCAGCGCAACGTTTTGTGAATTGGCTCGCAGTCGGCGGAGTCGGCTCTATTTGTCAACTATGTATAATTTCGCTTCAACCAAGCATCGCGCACGCTCGTTTTGTTTCGTGCCGTAATAAGAACGAGCATCGCTTATTGCCATCGGCGCAGCACAAGTATCTGTTGCACCGCGGCGCAAATTCGAAGCCGTACAGTTATTTGTCAACGTCTGAGGTTATTTCTATTGCTTACTGTACGGAATCAGAGCGTACCGAGCTAGACAGAAACGTCGTGTTCTGACAACTGTGTTATTTTGTATATTTATGATTTACTGGTTTGTTAGTGACAAGGGATAGATGATTTAGTGAGCGTTTTCCTCGTAACCACAATGGCAATTTGAAATAGAAAGTGAGGAGTATGTGTGAAAGTGGATATGTTAGTCGTAATGAGGGATTTGTTTCCTAGTTTATTTCTACTTGTGTAGTTCGTGGAAGGAGTCTCTTCTGGGTAATTAACACTAGAAAGACCAAGGCGGTCAATTTGACCGCACGGCGATTTCATTCTTAATTATTTTACAAACTACATTTTTTTTTCTTTTCATATTTTATGACTTTTCCTAATTTGCTATTGTAAGGCTAAACCTATATAAAAAAAAAATAGACTATATGTCGTATATGAGATTCCTTTACAAATACCTACTAAGACCGCACACCGTCAATGTGACGGCATATAAAGGCAACGATAAGAATAAACAACAACAACAACAACAACAACGATTTCTTCAAACTAATGAAGGTACTTTTGTTTATATTTTTGTTGAATTCTGAGTAAGTTGTCAATGTCCAGCTTGTTTGCATTACACTTAGTAGACATTGGTTTCATTTAGTGAACAGTCGTAATTTGTTATAAAAAAGAGTCGCCGTCTCAATAGTTTTCAAATAGAACAAGAAGTGTTGCGATATCGGGATATACAACTAGATGTGTCAGGTGATGAAAGTGGTGACAATTTATCAGACAGTGTTTGTAAAACCAGTGATGCAGAATTTCAGCCGGAACATGTCACTTCTTCATCAGAAGACTCCGAAGTAGATTCTCCTGCTACAAGTAACAATATTATTGTAAATTCGCGCAGAGGTCGCGGGGTATCTCGTAGATCCATTAGCGGCGGGCGAACAACGCGCGGTGGACGTTCAGCTAGGACATCTTCAGTACCGGAAGTCGGTATGTTACAAGTAGCAAGTGATGGCACAGAATGGACTTGTATTTCTGCAGACGCTAGTGAAGTAGGACGTCGAAGCCAGCAAAATATACTCAGAGAAATCTCAGAGCCTACTCTATATGCCAAAAGATACATTGAAAATAACAAACCAATTTCTGCGTGGAGACTATTTATTCATGAGTACATTCTACGACGTATAAAAGAATGTACTGAAAAGGAAGCACATGACAAAAGTCAAGATGACACTTGGAACTTATCCCTAGACGAACTAGATGCATGTATTGCTTTGATTTATGCTCGTGGAGCCTATAATATGAGCCACCTAGATTTAGATATTTTGTCGTCGCAAGATTGGGGACCACCCGTTTTCAAAAATACTCTGAGCAAAAATAGATTCAAGGAGATCATGAAATACTTACGTTTTGATTTGAGAAGCACGCGTTCTGCTCGCTTAGCTAATGACAAATTTGCAATGATTTCGGATATATGGAACAAATTTATAGATAATTGTCAAATGTGTTACATTCCTGGAGAAAATTTGACAGTTGATGAGCAGTTATTTTCATCAAAAACTCGCTGTCCGTTTTTACAATATATTGCAAACAAACCCGATAAATTTGGTATAAAGTTTTGGCTGCTTGTGGATGTCGAAAGTAAGTACCTATGTGGAGGATTTCCATATTTAGGAAAAGACGAGAACCGTTCAAACGATATTTCATTACCCGAATATGTGGTTTTGAAACTGGTAAAACCCTATTTCAAAAAGGGCCGAAACGTTACCACTGACAACTTTTTCACGTCTCTAAATTTGGCTAAAAAACTAATGGTCGAAAAGACTAGCATTGTTGGAACAATGCGGCGTGCAAGACCAGAAGTACCGCCGATTTGTAGAGGTATTCGTACTACAAGGTATGAAACTTTTATAATGAAAACTGAGACCGATACAACCCTTACTGTCTATCAAGGAAAACCAGGAAAAATGTTATTATTTTGAGTACTCTGCACCCCAACGTGAGAATAGGTACTGATAAAAAAAAACTACCTGAGACAATTGAATTTTATAATGAAACAAAATTTGGTGTAGACATTATCGATCAAATGGCACGCAAGTACACTGTGAGAGCTGGAAGTCGGAGATGGCCTGTTCACGTTTTTTACAACATACTTGATTTAGCAGCTATAAACTCGTGGATTCTATACCAAAAAGTCACAGGGATAAAAATTTCTCGGCATGATTTTATCCTTCAACTAGTGAGCGATCTACGTGCAGAGTATGTGAAAAAGAAAACTACCCAAAGACAAGAAACTAATTCTGAAACAAGTGAACGATGTACTACAAACAATAAGAGGCGGCAATGTCAAGTAAATCATAACTGTAAAAAAAATAAAACGTGTGAAAACTGCACAATCTGTAAAAAAGCTGTTTGTGGAAAATGTATAAAAGATTAAAAAAAAACTATTACTTGCTACAAATGTTACTCAGTTTAAGTGCTAAAATTGTTTATTATTAATAAAAAATAAATTGATATTACTTTTATTTTATTTTAATGCAATATATGACTGAATTTCTAGTACCGTCAAATTGACCGCTGCGGTCTTTGAAGGTATAGTATGATGCCCGACCCTTCTAGTGTTAATTACTTGTTTACTATTATTGTTAGTGGCAAGAACATGGAATGGGAGGAAGTGCGTAGAGATCGTTGCTGTTGGCGTATTGTGTCAGATATGAGATATGGCGATGTCAGATGGTTATCACTGGAGTTGAATCGGTTTATGTATGAAATTAAACATGTAGATAATCGTGTGTAATCCTCTGAGGGCAGACAACAAGATGATGGCCACTGGTAATGCGATAAGAGGCTAGTTTATACTCATTATTATAGAGTAGATTTATATATGATACGGAATTCTACGTGCATTGAAGTACTGAGCGTTCGTGTATGACCAGATGCATGAACTTAATCGAAGCAAATGGAGTATGTAATGATCGTAGGAACTAGCAGATGGCGTTGTGTAGTGTCTGCCATGGGAAAGAGTTAATTTCTGTAGGTATTAACTAGAGTACGGCAATGAAGCATACTAAAATAATTGGCAAGTACTTCATTTATATACGAATAATAAAGCTGAGGAGTTTGTTTGTTTGAACGCGCTAATCTCTGGAACTACCAGTCGGATTTTAATCTTTTTGCATTTGAAAGCCCAATTCTTGACGGAGGCTATAGGCTATTTAACGTCGAGTTAACAGAATAAAAGTCAGAAAGGACGCTAAGCGAAAACGAAATAAAAACGCGAGCAGGCGATGCGATACGAGAGCATTGATTGGGGAACAAGAAATTTCACGCAGACGAAGTCGCGGGCAGAAGCTAGTATCTTCATACATATCTCTGCCACCAGGTATCATTAAGGTATTCCGGTACAGGTCATGGATGTCTGGGAAATTGAAACTTTTCCACTTTCTCTCTGCGTCTTGAGTAATGATGCGTAAAGCTCGTCTTAGGTGCATCCACGTTTATACAACGTGGAGACAACAATACGACAATAAATTAAAACATTGACAATACTAATGCATAAGAGTATTTTGAAATGATCAAATAAATCCTAATATCAAATTAAATAAGTGTCTTTTTCAAACAAACTAATTAGCAGAGATGGGCTGACTATGGGTTTGCCAATTTTTGACTAGCTATACTGACTAAACTATTGGATATATTATTTGGTTGAATTTTAGTCTGCAGACTGGGGACATCATTAGATATACTAAGTTTCTTCTCTTTCTTTCTTTTAAAAAAACGTTGCCCCACACTAGGAATTTCTCCTGTATCGTGGGTGCGTTTACAAACATTTAAACTCACATACACAAACAGCCAGACACCGAACAACTACTTGTAGGTCATACAAATATTTGTTCCGTGCGGGAATCGAACCCGCGACACGCAGCGCAGCAGTCAGTCGCTTAACCACTGCGCCAACCGTGCCGTCAAAGTTTAATTTATTGTCGTCTCCACCTTGTATACGATAAAGCATATTCTATCTAACTATCTTCATAGTTGTAATATGCAAGTAGTTGCAGCTTAATTTCGAATGATACAACCGTTTATTCCATCACATGAAAAAGAAAATGCGGTTTTTATCATCTACAGACCGAATTGACCCATTGCTGAGCAAAGACCTCTCTTTTCATTTGCCAATCCCCACGTTCCTGTGCCAGCCTCATCCAGGTTTTACCTGCGATGGTAACAATGTCGTACGCCCATTCATCATCTGCCTAGCCTTTTCCCAACTATGTTGGGGTCGGCTTCCAGTCTAACCGGATTCAGCTGAATACCAGTATTTTACATGGAGCGACTGCCTATCTGACCTCCACAACCCAGTTACTGGGTAATACGATACTCCTTGGTAAGACTGGTTGTCAGACTTTCGGTCTTCTGACTACCCGTAATGACTGTCAAAGATCTACGAATGACAGCCGGGACCAACGGCACATAATTATGATTTTATTTGTATTTAAATTAAGTATGATATACAACAGATATTTAATGTCTATCAACAAGACACGTGTCTAACAGACAATGGCGCCGATTCCCTTGTTCACAAACTAAACTAAATTTAAGTTCAGTGCATCTTTTTCTTTCTATTTCATTAAGAAAAGGACAGAAGATAAATATTAGTTTAGTCCTGTCAAATTAGTCAGCGCGTGACGTACATTGGCGTATTTATAGTCACCATGTTTTTAATCACGTCTACAACTGTCTATGGAGTATCTTAATTTAGGTACATAATTAGAAAATTATGTACAGACGTCAGCACATCAAGCTACTATAAATTGACAAATTTCTTTTTAATAGATTTTCAACTTTATCGCTAAAGCATTAAGGTTCAAGATTGATTGGGAAAATTTGACAGATTCGGGTAGCTTGACCTGCTGGCGTCTGTACCTATAGTATTATTCCAAAAACCTTTGAAGATTTTCTCGAGTCGGAAATCATTAAATACGATGGAGAATAATTATATAACAGTCATAGGTAGAGGAGTCCAATATAGGGAAGTACATTAATTAATATGAAGAACTTGAATGGGTAACGTGATCCAAATTATGTTTATCTTTTTTAGTTACCCTATTTTGTTCCACTACTGGACAAAGCGTGTTTCTTAGCATAGCCTCTAGTGTTCCCATTGCTGGGACACAGACCTTCTCTCGGTGAAAGAGAGTGGGCCGTAATCCACCAAGCGAGCCAGTGTGGGTTGGTAAATGTCACATGTTGGTTCTAGGGCATGCCGGTGTCTTCAAGATGTTTTCCTTCACGGTTTTGAGAGCAATGGTGATGAATAATTTACACAAAGTAAAGAGCTTGTCTGGGTTCAAACCTACGATCTACAACTCGTAAGTCGCGCCGTAAACACTGGGCTCCTCCTGGTTTTCTTGTTGTTGAATAAAACTTTAGTTAGTACACCTAATTTGTTAGATTAATAAAAAAATATACAGTACCTATACTTGGTAGGTAGGTATATCTGGTGGCTCACTTATCCACAGGATAGTCAGTGAAATAACAAATATTTTTTTAACATTTTTTTCCAGTTGTAAAGATAAATATAATTTCGCCAACTCATGGTCAGCACGAAACGCAGACAAACATAATACACCCCATAAAGACTATACCGTCATAATATGCAAACAATATAAAGTTGAACAATAGAATGAATAAAATCGTTCCTCCGTGCACTACGTAGTGATCGCACCATTTATTGCTCCTAAGGACAGTGGAAGTTTCCTACGAGCGAATGTAAGACGCAAGACAGTTCTTTTACAAGTTTGAAAACGCCCTGCTATCTCCCCCTCCCTTACTGGATCGCAGTTAGACCAAGATAAATGTATGAAGTGATATGTAAGGGATATGTTGCCTTTATCGTTCAATTGGAGGTAGATAAAGACTTTCAGTTTGCCCTAAACAAAAGAAAATCGGTCTGTGTGCTTTCTTTTCGTGGTAAATAATGTCTAATCGATTTTGATGACCTAAAGGCTGTGCGCATACCAGCACCCTTATTGTGTAACAAACTTTCAATCACAATGTGGATAATTTTGAAGGATATAGTTAATTCACTGCAGCTTAGGTAGTATCGTATGTAGGTAAACCCAGGTATTAAAAAAAAAAGCGTGTTAGAAAATTTAATAATACTATTCATAGCCAGTAATAGTAATAAACCCATTCAATATTTCCTCAACCGAATTATTACCTACTACTTTATCTTATGGTTTCCGGAATTTTAACCTAATAAAACCAATTAGAACAAAATTGAAATCATTATAGCGGCAAATAACACCGTAACTCTTCCTTCTAACAAAAAATATTTTTCAGCATCTACAACTGAAATATTTTATTTGAGTAAAACATGAAATAAAAATAGATGAAAAAAGACCTATTTTTGAAACTTTTTGCACATTTTAGAAGTCCGATAGCACCTCATTTCAGGGATTAAGGCGCGTAAAGTAAACATCACGTTAAAATAACTGGGAAACAGTAACTGTTAGCCAGTGGGAACCTGCCATATGTATTTTTAATTAATCCTTGGAACGTCCTCGGCAGTACAAAAGCAATTATCGCGGGTCTATGTGAGTCATCATGAAGTAGAAAGGTTAATTTCTTTCTTTATTATCCAGGAGATAAAAAGCAAAAATAAGAGGACGGATTAGGTTGAATCTGTAGATGGCAATGACAAAGGCAATATCGCCTTGCAATCAAACGAACTTTTTTTTCTTTGAAGGGGTTTTCATTTACTTACGCTTCGTTATACGTAATGTTCGAATGTCTCATAATGCAAGATTAAAATTAAACTTATTTTGGTTTTTTAATTGGCAATAATAACCTTTTTTCCTACGTGGGTAGGCTTGACATATATACGTAATTTTAGCTCTCTTATTTAATATTTATTTAAAAATAGTTTATTGTTTCTTCTTCAGTATATTTATGTGCTAATTAACTAGTAAACCCACCTTCGCTTGGAATTTCCTTTCACTTTTACTATTTACAACCACAACACTATCACTCCAACGAACCAACGAACCATGGACAGCAAGCTTGTGCACAGTATGGGAGAACTGGAGAAGCTGTTTAGCTCTCGCATGCGTGAGTACGAAGATAAGCTGGTGAAAGCTACAGCTGGAACTAGCCCTGAACACCCGGATATTGCTGCACTTTCCCTTGACTTCTCAGAGTTTAAGTCCTTCATTTGCAAAACGCTTGCTCACTTTAAAACTCAGATTGAGCTTATATCTTTGACTCTGGACAGACATGAGACTGCAATGCGTAGAAAGGTCCTGCTATTTCACGGTATTCCTGAGAAGCCAAATGAAAAGCTGTGTGACATAATTCTCCTTATGTTGTCAACTCAACTATTGATAGATGACATTAAGTTGGATCACTTGGATGTATGCCACAGACTGGGAGCCCCCCAGGGCAAAACAAGACCTGTGTTGGTGCGATTCAAGGACATGGAGTATCGTCGGTTGGTCTGGGACAGTAAAACTGCACTCAAGGGCAGCGGCATCACTATTTCTGAGTTCCTGACCAAGTCAAGACACCAGGTTTTTGTTGCGGCCCGCAAGCATTTTAGCATCAATAGCTGCTGGTCTGCTGAAGGCAAGTTTATTGTCTTAACGCCTGACAAGACGCGCCGGAAGATAGCATCCATGGGTGAGCTTGATAATCTTATCACGTTATTCCCCGCTCCGGTTAGTGCTGTCGCACCCAATGATCTGAAGGTTACTGATGACATCCGCTGGGCAATGGACCACAAATCTCTCACTTTACTCGTACTTCTCGACTTTAGTAGTGCCTTTAATTCTGTCGATTTCGACATTCTTCTAGGGGTCCTTAAATCTCTAAATTTCTCCTCTTCCTCTATTGGTTGGTTTAACTCCTATCTTAATGGCCGCTCACAGCGGGTTCGTCTTGATGAGTCGTCTTCTGATTGGTGCTCTCTTATCGCAGGTGTGCCTCAGGGTGGCGTTCTCTCTCCTCTTCTCTTTTCTATTTTTATTAACTCTGTCACCAGAGTCATCTCTTCTTACTTCCATCTCTATGCCGACGACCTGCAGCTTTACAATAATTTCCTAAGGGAAGATGCGGAGGCCGCTGTTTCAGCCATGAACAGTGACCTGGATTTGATCAGCGAGTGGTCGCGGTCTTTTGGACTGCAAATCAACCCTAGGAAATCTCAGGCCATTATTATCGGCAGCAGGTATATGCGAAATAGGCTCGATGTAGCGTCGCTGTCTCCACTCTGTCTGAATGGAGTTCAGATTGAATACGCACAAACAGTAAAAAACCTGGGGGTGACCATGGACTCCTATCTGTCGTGGACTGCTCATGTTGCTCAAGTCAGTCGCAAAGTGCACTATACGTTCCATTCTTTGAAATGTCTCCAGGGCTTCTTGCCCTTGAACACCAAAATCTCTCTTGCTCAAACCCTCATTCAGCCCGTTATTGACTACGCCGATGCCTGTTATTTGGATGCCACCGAGGAGCTTTTAAATAAACTTGAGCGTTTGCAAAATATCTGTATTCGTTTTGTTTTTAACCTTAAAAAGTATGATCACGTCTCCAACTTTCGCAAGATACTCAAGTGGCTCCCCATTCGACTTCGCAGGAACTCGCGGATTTTGTGTCTGTTATTTAATCTCCTTCACAATCCTAAAACACCATCCTATCTGCGGGAGCCCTTTACTACGCCCGCCCTTCAGATGCACCTTGCAGGTCGCATCTTAAAAACCTTCTCAAGTCCCCTCCCCACTCCACCGACTTCTACTCCTACTCCTTTACAGTGCACGCGGTGCGGTTGTGGAATTCACTACCGCCTGACATTAGGGACTGCCAAACTGTTGCAGTTTTTAAAAGAAGAGTAAAAGAAAACTATCTGTCCTCTTCATCATAGTTGTGTATGTATTTTTTGTTTTATTTTATTTTGGATATGATATAATTATTATTATTCTAGTGATATTTATTTTAGTAGTATGTATGTATGTACGTTTGTTTGTATGTATGTTAGTATATTCTAGCAATTCTTGTTTAGTTTTTTAAGAGAAATGTTTTTGATTGTATGTATTATTTTTTGTCTCCTTTACTATTTCACACGCTGTCTACATCTCTGTATTTATTGTCCTGTCTCGGGTGTGCTGGAAGAGATTTCTTGTGAAATAAGCATCACCTCTGTACCTATTTTTTTCTGTTCTGTTTTTTCTTGTCTGTTTATATATGTGTGTACATAAATGGTAAATAATAAATAATAATAATAAATAATAATAATGAACTGGACTCCTTTAATAAATATTTATCCTTGGCAGCTATGGATAGAGAGAGGTGGAGAGTATGGCCTTTGCCCAGTAGTGAGAAATTAATGGATAGTGAAAAACAGTATAACCTCCCTACTATGGGTTTACAGAGCTCGAATTATTTTAAAAGGAAGGTGAATTTGGATGTATTAACTACTTGAATTACAATATTTCAATACGAAAGTAATATATTTTAAGACTTTTCCGACATAAAAGTCAATTTCCCAACTCCTGAAAAGGAATATTTAGGCATCCTGTAAATCTGAATTTGAATTAAAGCTCGTATGGAAAACGCCTTATAAATGGGTATATTGTGTCGCGTCAGCATTATAAAGTCGATGTAGTCGCATTCAGATATCTCGGCCTCCAGCCTCCCTACCATTGTGTTCGTCCTTTTCTGACTTCAATTTAATTTGAGACGTTTTCCTACACCTCACCTTTGTATGAGGTTGCACAAAGACTTCTGAATATTAGGCATTTTCATCCATCCATACCTCTTGATATAAAAAAATAAGTGTACCGAGATGATTACTCGAGATCTGATTCATAACCTTCTTTATATTTTCGGACAGGTAAACATAATTCAAACGTGTCTTTGTTAGAGCCTACCTCTTACAACAATGGAATCTCTCCGTCTCATTATGAAGCAACATTTTTTTGCATAACAAACAGTTCCGAAACAATAAGTAAAAATCTTCTAAATTAGCTTCCGCTCTTTCTTGGTTTGTAGAGAGTCTGCGTTTTTCTTTACAATATACAAACGCTTTGGTACTCGTAGCTACACGACTATTCTAGGCTCAACCATCGGAAACAAAGCGTAAAGCGAACAATACGATAACAAACAGACAGTAATCACTTTAAAAATAGATCAATAACGATTTCTCGGCAGAGAAACGTTCGCGACCGTGAAAGAACAAAGTGGCTACTGATTTGTGGTCGTCTGCGACGTCGCATTCAGTGTCTCATTCCTAGAGAGAATGCGATACATAGTTATGTAGTGAGCATTGCATGTGTGGAGCAAAAAGAGCAGGCTGGCGTGTGCCCAACCAAGTGTAGTCGCGGCTTGTTTCATGCGTCACATTAATTAAGCATCAGATAGAATCTCGCTGTGTGATGCTGCATGATATTTACGATAAGCTCTAAAACTAGTAAACACATATTTCGACCGCCAACAGGTGTTTAGTGTTTAACATTACGTTTATTGTGTCATATAATTTAGATACGATTACCAACTATTTTGTGCTAAATACGCAACTGTAACCATCATCTGCCTAGCCTTTTCCCAACTATGTGGGGTCGGTTTCCAGTCTAACCGGATGCATCTGAATACCAGTATTTTACATGGAGCGACTGCCTATCTGACCTCCACAACCCAGTTACTGGGTAATACGATATACCCCTTCTTCTTCTTCTCTTCTTCAGAAGAAGATACCCCTTGGTAACCCTTAACGACTGTCAAAGAACCACGACTGACAGCCGGGACCAAAAGCTTAACGTGCTTTCCGAGGCGCGGAGGGGTCTTGGTATGTGAAGATGGTCACCCATCCACGGATCAGCCGCGGCAAGCGTAGCTTAACCTGATCAATCGACCTGTGCGGCTGTGACTTAGCCACAAGCCAATTAAATACGCAATATTAATTATGCAACTATAATGTAGATAGGTACAAAATTATTTTTAAAATGTTTCTTACGTTATATCTAAGTACATGAATATTGTTTGAGGCAATCTGTTCGCAATTGTTCCTTTAGAAATAGTAAATCAAAGTCGACAAGAAAGCTCGGGGCATGTGTCTCAATAACGCCATATGTGATATGCGATAGTGTCACGCGAGCACTAGCCGTAGCCGGAGGGGCACCATCTTTTATTTTTCCTGATATTTTAATTTGTATTGTACCTGGTTCTGTTTTTTTGTTTTTACTTAAGAAACTATGTAAGTAATGAATAAGTTGAGTAAATGGCAATATTTTAAGTTACGATTACTAATAAAATTAATTATACGTATTTATGAAAATTATTTTTTTTCTATTTAAGTAGGTATTCTGATATCATCTAGATAAACAAGATTTTGGGGTGGTGTTATCATTTTACATAGCATGTGTTTTGAATTTAAATGAGCAAAAACTGTGTCTCTATTTTTGGTAAAAAATTCCTAACAGAATCAATTCCTCTGCTAAACGTGAATAGGTAGGTAATTTGAAATTTAAAGCATGTGTATTCGGGTCAAATCCTTAGTCTTCGATAACAGGAAACAAAAGTCATCCGTTGTGATGCTATACAGATTTTATTTAAGTCCTGATCATAATATATTCGGAGCACAAAACTAGCCCGGAATTGATATTGTTTAGATATTAAATTGTTTATATTGTGTTCTGAGAATGTAGCTAACATTACCTATCTAGATCAGGTCTCTAGTATATAGGGTGGCAGGGACATCGACGCTCAACCCGTCACCATGGATTCGGTAAAGGATTCTCCCCATGCGTTGAAATTTTTCGTGGGTCATTAAAAAATAAATTGCTGGACCTTTTGACCTCGTAGGTATTGCACTTTTCTAAGAAACAGATTGAAGAGAAGAAGAAGAAAAAAGAGATGGTTTTTTTTCCGACAAAACAGTTTTCCGTTACGGGTCTAGAATCATGTGCTGAATACATGGTTATAGTTAGCGCCTCGAAGTCCCTGCCAGCCTGTATAAAACAACAACACACAGTTAAATGTTCTGGTTTAAATTTAATATTGTACTAAATTTAATCTTTGTTTTATCAACATTTTAAGACCATAAAACAGAGATAACAAAAACCCTAATGTTTGGTTAAAAGTAGTTACTTAATACATTAAGACTCATTAGCAAGTTATTCATATTAGAACTATATCTAAGTTAATAGTTAAGGCTGAATATCTAAATACATTTATTGTTGTAAAATTTAATAAATATTTGTACGTCGTCAGCTAACGCTTGATATTTGGACCAAGACCCTGAGACGGTGGGTGGAGGCGACTCGCCATTTACATGAGGGGTCAGCCCGGTCTGCTATCGCGCTGATTTACAGCCATATTCAATTGTTACCACTGCTTGTATCAACAGCTGCCACCTACAAATATGTATATACACTAAATCTATCCAATATATCCAACACGTTGTATACATTGTCATGATCCTCGTTTGTCACAATAAATGAATTGAAAATATATCTTCGTTTGTCTCACAAAACCCTTTCATGAACTTGTAATAGTTATAATAAAGTCTAGGGTAATACATACAGATTTATTTAACTTTAAAAAAACAGTTATTCAAATGCAAAACGTCAGTGTTAGCGATACTTAAAATTTATATAAATGAAAATATATTTATGACTTTTAAAGTAGAGTGGAATGCTTAAAAGCGACCTCAACACAATTCAAAAAACCGAATCTGTTACCACGAATTTACAATTCAAAGCATTTTTTAGTTGAGAGGCGCGAATGTTGTATAAAAAAATGTTCTAATACAGTTTTCCGAGAATTCTAAAAACGCCTTTAATAACATATAAATGTATTAAGACCTGAGAAAAGGCTTCATTCATGGGTTGTACGTAGGTAAAGTAGGCTGGGTTTTTCTTTGGCGGGTAGGAAGGGCTATGGTAGGTAAACAGGGTGGCACGATTTATGCGCAGTTTGAGCGGCATTCGTTCTTTGTTTCAGGTAATGACCCCGCTTTCATCCCGGACTCAATGGGCGAGAGCAAAGAGTTCGCAGATACCGGCTACGTCGCAAGTCTGCCTCCACACTAAGTAACGGACATGTTTTTGAGTTACCGATTGTTCTGACGTTAGATATTTATGCGTAGCTGTACTCTGAGGAAGGGTAAGTTATTAACTGGAACACGTGTAAAGGATATATGTTAAATAACATGAAAATTTGGTAAGAAAAGAAGGTAGGGTTGTTGCATCAATGTTCGAAAGACCTATAATAAAAAGAGCTACTTCAAAATAATATCAGCCGATATTTTTGTATTGGTAAACTGCAAGTACTGCAACAAAAAATAAGCTTGTGAAAGCACAGTGTGAAAGGAAGAATTAATTCTTACTCAATCTCATTTAAAACCTTTTTTACCACACTATCGAGGCTGTTGACGAATTACCTCTGCGTTTTAACATCTTATCGACTTTCCACGCCAAAAAACTTTCAAAGCGAATTTTAAAAAAAGTATTATAGTTCTAAAATTCAGTAACTGGGTAGTTTTTGTTCTCATAACTACGAATACAATACGTAGAGCTATTCAATTATACGAAATAGTGCCTAACTAAGCTTAGAGACAATAATAATTCAGACAATAGAGCATTAATAAGCTTGTTACAGAGGTCATTTGAAAAAGAGGCTCATAACTCTGAAACAGGGCACTCGGCAGGTTTGTCTAGGTCGCTAGGTACATACCTACTGATCAGAAATAATTTGAGCTGAGGGGCAATTCTCGTAATTTTAAGAACGTTCACAGTCTGTCTCAATCTGTCAAACATACCTCTAATTTCCCTACATTTTGACAAGTATTTGACATTTGTTTGTCGCCGAGATGACACTGCGACTAGATTTTGAACGTTTTAAATTATGAGAATTGGCCTTTGGGTCTCGCTAAAGTTCCTTTTTTAAACCCAGATAGTCATCTGACATTTCAAGTCTATACTGTGTTTGCGTTTTAGTATCGTAGATTGACATTACTCCTGTCAAATTATTATCTGCGTTTAAAAAACGTACTTCATATACTGGCCGAAAACAATTTTAATTTGTTCTATTGACACGAAAGGAAGAAGACTGAAGTACGGAAACCTTTTTTCTTCAACTCAGTCAGAATAAGCAATGACTTTAGTGCGATACGTGAATGGGCGTGGCCTCGTCATTCGGCCCGTTCTCGCTGTAATGACCCTATAACGGTTCGCATTATTATTTATGTTGTGTAGCTGAGAACGGCATAATAGGACCATAAGAATGAAATAAATTCTCGCAAACTTTGAGTTCTTGGCTTGGCTTGAAAGCTGCGATAGTACTTATTGTTTCACATTTGCGAAAATGTTTTCATAGACGTGTTTTGCATGCGCCGATTATTTCAAATATTTTCTGGCCCGCCCTTTTTTTTGATAGAATAAATAACGTTTTAAAAGAAGATAATCAAGCGAATAGATTAGTATTTTCTTAAGAATATAACATCATCTTACGATGATCTAAATTTTGATATTCTTTGAAATAATTTTAGCTCTTAGGTACATTTGAAAATTAAATTATAAAGAATAACTGCTATAACTGTATATTATCACTAAAATAGCATTACAATATTCCTCATAACAATTTAAAACTCAATTCTAATCGTACATCTCAATTTACAACCCCGCAATCTCACCCCAAGAAATTCTGATTCCACCCGCGCCGCATAGATGGCGCTAGCAGTAGCATTGTACACAACGACGGCTTAAACCAAAATGTGTCCTTTTATTACGACCAGTGTTCGGTTAAATGAACGGCCGGTAGGTACCTAAGTGACGTTGGTAAAGCCTTTGGTAGTGGTTACAGACCGAAACAGTCCATCAGTCTCCTGTTGCTTTACACAATCCGCAAATACCTCTATAGTTTCCAATCTGGTTTTGTACGGATTTCTCTAATTTGTTGCTTTATAGGTCTCAAAGAATAGTACCCTAACACTTATAAATAGGCATACAAAAATAATCTATACTTTTTAATATAACATTAGCTTTCGAAAATTTCTTATCTATTGTTTCAACAAAGCATTATTCACTGACAATAATACGGTATTTTAGGCACCAAATATGTAGCAATAATTCATTAGAGAGATTGAGTGCATTTGAATCACATAATGTTTGATTATTCCTGTACATAATTATTAATGAGTGTTTTTAATATTGCCATTTTTTCGGGCCTTTCAATACAGTAATAGGTACCTTTATTTTTTATCCGTTATCTGCGTCCCAACTTTAATAAAAAAAATAAACTGCCTCAATATGTAACGGCAATATCAGTTTTAAATTAAGCCAATAAAATTGAACGGACTTTTATCAATCAAAGCTCGTAAAATATTGTCAAATTCAGACCCAAATCTCTAGTTACCTAATAGAGATCAATAAGCTGACTCAGTACCTATATAAACCATTCGTAAACCGTATTATTGATAGGTAGAAAACGAAAGTCAAGCCCGTGGGTGCAAGGATGAGTGATGACGAAAAGAAAAGTACGGTCTGAACGTGAGGAGCAACTGTAAATCACTTGATGAATGTTCTAGAAGCGGACGATGTGTTTATTGGCAGCACTCGATTTTGGTCTAAAGTTATATATAGTTCAGTTATTATATAGTACGTGAAAGAGGTACCTATTGTTCAAAATTATAGGTGATTTTTAGGGATGGGTTTATTAGGGAAAATGCGCTTGCCGATAAATAGACATGTTCTGTTACCAAAAGAGATAAGTAACCAGGGTCGTCGGATATAGTTGAAGTTTAATAAAAAACCGATGGATTTTTTCAACTGAAATTTAATTTGATAAATGAACTGTTTGTTTTCTATTAACTAAATTATTTTTTTTTCGAAAATATCCATCGGTTTCTTGCCGAATTGGACCTAAGCCTATACTAAATATATCGTCTGAAAAAAGAAGTATTCAAATCAGCCATACCATATGGTAAAGAGACGCAGTATATAGTGGGAAATGTAGAATACATTAGATAATCATTCAAGAAGTAGCTCTGACGATGAATTAATGTTGTAGTTTTTTATACCTGCCAACTGATGTGTATAAAAACACAAACACACATCTACCCATGTATGTCATCACCATCATCATCTGCCTAGCCTTTTCCCAACTATTTTAGTGTCAGCTTCCAGTCTAACCGGATGCACCTGAATACCAGTATTTTACATGGAGTGACTGCCTGCCTGACCTCCACAATCCAGTTACTGGGTAATACGATACCCCTTGGTAAGACAGAGTAAGACTGGTTGTCAGACTTTTGGACTTCTAACGACCCGTAACGACTGTCAAAGATCAACGAATGACAGCCAGGACCAATGGCTTAACGTAGTTTCCGAGACACGGAGGGGTCTTGGTATGTAAATATGGTCACAAATCCACGGACCAACCGCGGCAAGCGTAGCTTAACTGATCGATTTACCCGTGCGGCTGTTATTTATTACTTAGCAAATACCCATGTATGTTTCATACAAAAATATGTTGGCGACTTGGAAAAGTTACAGTCTTATCGGACATAGGAAGTGCACTGAACGCTCCACCAGATAAATTAAGATGTTTTCCTCTTAGTATTTCTCGAGATCCGTTATTTATAAACGTTTTTGTATTAATATTATGGTCCAGTAAATTAGGGAAAATAAGTAAAAAGATATCGTTACTAGGCAACAAATAATACGACAAAATGATGGTAATGATTTTGTGAAAGAAAAGATAAGGATAAAATAGGACAAGACAAAGAACGGGCAATAATTGGAAGCGTGAAGTGCCGATATGATTAATAGAATATTTTATACGATGAAGAAACTAACTAGAGTAATTCTTAAACGTGACCGCACATAGTTGATACTTTTAATTTGAACATTTTTGACAGCATATATATAAGTAGATGATATGTAACATAATTAACGGAAGACCTCATACACCCCAATTAGAGTTATCAGTTAAAAGCATAATACAACGACAAAAACTATTTTTTTTAAAGCTAACTATAAATAATTGAGAAAATAGTGTTGATGCTAGTAATATACTCAATACTCAATACATTTATTTGGATTCCACAATGCAAATAATCATCATCTGCCTAGCCTTTTCTCAACTATGTTGGGGTCGGCTTCCAATCTAACCGGATGCAGCTGAATACCAGTATTTTACAAGTAGCGACTGCCTATCTGACCTCCACAACCCAATTACTGGGTAATACGATACTCCTTTGTAAGACTGGTTGTCAGATTTTCGGGCTTCTGACGACCCGTAACGACTGTCTAAGATCCACGAATGATAGCCGGGACCAACGGCTTAACGTGCTTTCCGAGGCACGGAGGCGTCTAGGTAAGTTAAGATGGTCACCCATCCACGGACCGACCGCGGCAAGCCTAGCTTAACCTGATCGATCGACCCGTGCTGCTGTTATTACTTAGCCACAAGACCCACTCCACAATGAAAATAAATGATTTATGTAGTATTTACCTTATGCATGTAAAACTGAGTCTTATTGGCTTCAAATAAGATTACATTTTCTTTGGATCAATCGGCGGTCAGTATGGCAAAATACATAATTAGAAAAAAAAAAAACTTTATTAAAAGTTACTGAAATCGATTCAGTAGTTAATTTTGAACAAACTACTTTCAGGACTTGCGTTTATTCTTTTACACGTTATATAAGTAAGTTTATTTACACAAAACGCCTGCTTTATGATTTACATAAGTATGAGTTGATAATACCCACTTACAAATCAAGTAAAATTCAAAAGCTAGTCTAACTAGAAGACTATTGTAAGCAGCATAATAGCGCTCTCAGTTCCAAAGAAAATCCTAACTCTCAATAAACTACAAAGTGCAGATTTCTATAACAAGGCAAAATACTTTATCAATACCCCGCTTTGTCTTTCAAAGGTAACCTATCTTTTGTTACCTGTAAAAGGTGCCTCAATCGACAATATTCACTGAAACCTATAATACTTACAACCTTCGATCCTTGATAAAGAAAATTAGCTAGCCATTACAATACCGAGTAAAAATGAAGTAAAAAATGCACGCAAGCCATTAAAGAACCCTAACGATGCCGATCAGATGAATAAATGATTGAATTTTCAATTAAAATTAGAGAGAAGGAAAAGGGAACTTTGTTGACGATATCGGTGCTGGAGTGAGACAGAGTGACGATTTTAATTCCATTTCATCATCCGACTGCTTTAATATTTTTAATTGAAAGATTAAATTATTCTCGTACTCTTTCGGATTTGAATGGTTGAGCGCGGAGATGTACTAGAAATGATGGATCCAATTTACATTACGATTTGAGCTCTGAATTGAGATTAACGGAATAATATATTATTCTCCATTAGGACTGGAGTCCACATGAAGTATTAACAAGGCTTAAAGACCAGCGGCAATTAATTTATGTACCTACTAGGTTCGCCGCGTATGTTTCGATCCCGTGGAAATATTGGGATAAAAAGTATCCTATATGTTAATCCAAACCGAATTCATCCAAATCCGTTCAGTAGTTTTTGCGTGAAAGAGTAACAAACATCCATCCATCCATCCATCCTTACAAACTTTCGCATTTATAATATTAGTAGGACTATTGAATCAACCTACAATATATTGGTTATGTATGTAAGGGTTACTTTGTTCGAGGAAAATGATTGTGTGCTCAATGCGTGATACAGTAAGTTTCTATGTTTTCTTCAAGAAACTGCCTTTTATTTTCTGCTTTCATATGTGATCTTGCTTCAGGTTTTTTATTCCTTATAACAGGTACACCTAGTGCAACTGTAAATAGTGCTTATCAACTTTGAATACTCGTTTTCAAATATCTAATTTCTTAGGCCGAGATAATATACGTTACTTAGCACGTATTTTAGTAGTCGCTTCATGTAAAATACCGGTATTCAGCTGCATCCGGTTAGACTGGAAGCCAACCCGAACATAGTTGGGAAAAGGCTAGGCAGATGATGACGTAGCACGTATTTTGGCTAAGCATTATTCCTGTCGCTTTCCCACAACTATCAAACTACAAGTGCAAGATAGAGACGGGCACATGTCTAAGTCAAAACACGAGCTTAGCAATGTTTATAGATCTTGAACTTAGACTAGTCTGTGAATCATGATTATTATTATTACTAGGCTCTGCCCGCGACTTCGACCGCGTAAAATTTCTCGCACCCCCCACGGCGTCGCATCGCATCGCCCGCCCACGCTTTTATTTCGATTTCACTTATCGTTCTTTCAGACATTTTTTCTTCTTGATCGGTTCCTAAGGGACCTAGCGTGATGTTAAATGGCATATGACCTACCTCGTGAATTGGGTTATCAAAATATGCTAAAATTTTTCAAATCCGACTGGCCGTCCCAGAGATTAGCGCGTTCAAACAAACAAAAAAGCAAACAAACTCTTCAGCTTTATTGTTAGTACTAGCAGTGCCCCACGGTTTCACCCGCATAAGTTTCGATCCCGTGGGAATATCGGGATAAAAAGTATCCCATGTGTTAATCCTGTTTATAAACCACCTGTGTTACAAATTTCATACAAATCCGTTCAGTAGTTTTTGCGTGAAAGAGTAACAAACATCCATCCATCCATACAAACTTACACATTTATAATATTAGTAGGAAGTATGATAGGATATTAGGATTAGTAGGATAGATATAGAGAGGTAGATAGATTCGTTTTAAAACTCCTCTATATTTATTTGGTTTTGTAGTTTCAATTTTCATGCAAAACATCTTCCTTCGAAAAACTATCCTTAGTAAAAACAAGTGTTCGGAATGGTCTGTAATAATTTTCTTAGAGTCACGTACGTTGTCGCTAACAACTGCTCCTTGAATTACGAACTAGTTCTAGGTACATGAAAATAACTAATTAATGTGCGATCACTATTTGAAAGGACTCATTAATTTAACACCTGACGGGAAAACTTAAAGGAAGTCGTGTTTAGTAGTTTTACGATAGGATATAGACCGTTTGAACTACTGGTAAGTAATTGAGTTTGAAGTAGTAAAATCACTGGATATGTACAGACGCCAGCACATCAAGCTAATACAATCTGTCAAATTTCTTTAATAGAATTTCAATTTTATCGCTAAAGCATTAGGTTCAAGGTTCATTGGGAAAATTTGACTGTTTCGGGTAGCTTGACCTGCTGGCGTCTGTACATAGGTATGTATAAGCAAATCATTGGATAGAGAGATCGATATTTAACTGTTTTTAGGGTTCCGTACGTTTGGATGAAAAAACGGAACCCTTCTAGGATCACTCGTGTGTCTGTTTATCCGTCTGTCACAGTGACTTTGCTCCGAATCAAATGGCCCGATTAAGTTGAAGTTTGGTACACATACCTATGATTCTTTGTAACCCAAACACGGATGTGTAATGTAAATAAATGAATTTTGAATATGGGGGTTAATAATTTTGGGAGCAATTTCAGAAAATAAAAAAAAAAGGTTTAGAAACCTGTACCATGTGATATATCAAATCAAAGGGCTCACTTTCTTAAATACCTATATGTTTTTTATAGTTTTAAAATAAATATATTTAAAGTTATTTAAGTAAATATATGAAAATTGACAATTCTTCCCCACGATATCTCCGATACTAACAAGCCTATATTTATAGATTAGAGGAAAACCTATAATAATTCAATGGTCTTAAAACAAAATGTTGAATCTCTCAATTTTGTGCGTACAAACTTACATTTGCAGTTGAAACGTATTGGAGAACATGTTTTCAACTACAATGTTAAGTTTGTTCTTAGGTTAAATTCATCCCAACTACCCTTCTACTATCCCTTCATTGTGCACACACAATGAAGGGTTCCGTAGTTGGGATGAAATTAATTTGCCGTTTTTTTAGGTAAAGAAGACTCCAAAAAATCGTTCACTCACTTTAAAAGACAACCTAAAAGGATTTCTCAAACTGTATTTTTAAGAACTTTGTAATAATTGCAAAAGCGGTCGAACCGTGTGAAACAAAAGGGGTTCAGTGATGCTCATTTATTTAAGCGCTAAAGATTCTTCGCCCAAAGAAACTTTCTTATTTCAAACAATAATTAAATTATAGGAATAACTGTGGAAATTAGTTGAAAATTACGACGATACTTCGGCACACTGTAAAAGTTTGTTTTTTCGCGAAAACAAAAAATAAAAGAGTTTGAGTTAGAGTTGAAAATTGTTAATGGTATTGCATTTATTTCGTTTGGTCTCTTTTGCTCTTAATTGGATTACTGAATGATTATTTCCATTTTTCTTTTAGTAAGAAACAAATAACAATGGCCTATGTTGGAGAAATAAAAAGCTTAATTAAAACTCAAAACTAGTTTTTTAAAATGACGAGCAGCGTCCCGTGGTTTCACCCGCATAAGTTTAGATCCCGTGGGAATATCGGGATAAAAAGTATCCTATGTGTTAATCCTATTTACTAGCTACCTATCTATTTGCCAAATTTCATCCAAATCTGTGCAGTAGTTTTTGCATGAAAGAGTAAGAAACATCCATCCATCCATCCATCCATCCATCCATGCAAACTTTCACGTTTATAATATTACTAGTAGGAGTAGGATAGTAGGAATAGAATTAGGACGATATTAATGTCAAAGGACATGGCTACATAAAGTTTGGGCGACTGCCCTAAGCATGTATATAAATTTCGCAATAGCTAGTAACATTCAAATATTCATTCAATAAATATTATGTGTTTATTATTTTTAACCGACTTCAAAAAAAGAGAAGATACTCAATTCGAATGTTTATACATTTTTTTTTTAAATATTTAAAAGTGTTATTTAATTTTTCTAAATTAATTATAATATTATTTATTTTTGTATCTCAATACTTGTCAAAACGTTGATTTTAAATAAATTACTCAATTTTGGTTTCGGTAATTCGATATCCCCTCTAATACGGTATTAATAGTAAACATGTTTGTTTACTAATTAATAAACATTATTGCTATATAATTAAAGCGGGTAGTATGTAACTAGCGTGTACCCGACGACAGAAATAATGTAGAACATGTCCACCCGCTTGTCTAATTATAATCGATCCTCGGGAGATTGACACATGTCGTGAATGGACCGACAGCAACATCGACACGTGTTGAGTATATATTATAATATATTTATTAACTTGGAAATGAATATAAATTATTTTCTTTTTTTTTTTACGTTGCCCCCACACGTGGAATTACTCCTGTATCGTGGGGGCGTTTACAAACATTTAAACTCACATACACAAACAGCCAGACCCGGAACAACTACACGTAGGCAATATAAATAATTATTATAGTAGTGGGAATCCGAGGTAGGTATATTATTACTAATAATTAACAATCTATGACTAATTTAAGAGCTAGGTTTTTATTTATTTGTTTCATGGTATTAAAATAGCTAAAATTAAGTTAAAAAGTGAGTAGCAAAAATTAATAATATGATGTTGTTTCGTGACACATGGCGTTCTATAATTTGTGACCTCTTTCAAAATCGAAATATAAGTGGGTATGTGAGTTTATGTACTCAAAAACATTGTTCATATTTTTCCCGGTTCGAGTTTTAAATCCGAGAATTCTGCTTTGCTTGTTAAATTTGCTAATTCGCTTGATGGGTAATAAACCAGAATCCCAAGAACCACAAAAAGGGATCAGATTGTTTATTTCTTAAAGGGAAATTCTACTAATTTTCCGTTTGAGTTAGATTACATAGGGCTAATTTCCAACATAACATTTAATAAAATTGACGTTTGGCAGTTCTTGTATGGAAAAATTTACAAAATTCCAAAATTATTCCTCGGTGAAAGAAAAAATCGGTAAATCATTCACCGAGGAATAATTTAGAAATTTTCAAATTTATTATATTTTCTGGCATTGGAAAAATCACACTTTACAACTTTAAATAATCCCTAAACATTCTACAACCATCTAATTCGGTAAGACATTTGATATCCCTAGCATCTATTCCTTTTTTGCCGACCGTAGCCGGTACAGTCATCAGGACAGAAGCGTCGTAGAGTATCTGTCCCAAGTTGATGAGTGACATACCTCTTTTGGAGAATGAAACAAAGTAACTGGCATCTATTTGTGTCGCAACTGTAATAAAAAATAACCTGCCTGCAACATATGGGATGCACGTGTCATCCTAAATAATATTGGTTGAATTAGTAGTTATAATTTTCTTTTGTTGTTTTATGGATGGGCTAGCATATTTTTAACAGCTAAAAAAGACCAATTGGAACCGTGTTGGAGCTTCTGGCGTTTCATAAGTGCCCATGTAGGTTTATGTGAAATAAATTTAATAATATATCTAATAAACTGTTTTATGAAACAGCAAATGCCACCAGCGATAATCAGATTCTCTTTAGTTTTATACTAGCCTTTTTTAAACATTTCCTTTACCTAACTCTGAAACATAACTAAATGTCATTCTTAACATCTTAGTTCAACTTTATGACGTCTTGATTTTCCTTCGGTCCTCCGAAAATGTGTGGACATTTTAATTTTATGAGACTTCTAACTAATTTATGTTCTTCCGCGATCTAAAAATATGCTTTATTACATCTAAAACGTATTAGGTTTAATAATCATTATTATTATAAATGAGGACACAATTAGAATTATGGCCCTATCCTAATGTCTCTTCTAATTCTACTACGTTCAAAATATCCAATAGTAATGGTAGGAAAAAGAACAAGCGCAGGAAAATATGTTGGTTTCATAATAAATTCAAGACTAATAATTTTTCATTCACTATTCATTCATTATACATAATAATACCTACCTCTGATAAATGTTATTTTCTTAACCTTCCACTGACTTATGGGATGCACATGTCATTATTAACATTTAGTTTGAATTATTACTCCCAAATCTTCATTCAGTTATTTTTATTGCACGGGTTAATTACAATCAAAACACTGTCTTATTTGTAAAATGTTCCAGACTTCAATTTACCTACTTTCTCAAAGTTTATTTTCTTAACATGCCCCTTGTGAATTTATTGAGAGAGCACGTGTCATTTTAGATAAATTATTACCTCTATCTTAATTGTTTTGGGTTATTTGAAGACGTGTTAACATATTTAAAGGATTAACCCACGATTAAAGCTTGCTCTTTCTAATTTCTCCACTTTCATGTCAAATATAAACTTGTTTATTAGGTGTGGTTTTCAAAAAGGTATGCTCTTTGGGATTACCCAAGCCGGAATTGAAGTGTAAGCAATAGAATTTTCAGCGTGCCCTGTATAACCTTTTCAAACATAATTATATTAGTGTATGAATGTGTTTTATTTACTCGCTTTACGTGTTCCAACTGGCCAGTTGTAACTTTTAAGTTTTACGTACTGTTCGTTATTTAAACATTGTCTCTACATTTAGGCAGACGTTATCTTTTTAACTCTCATGTACTTGTATACGTAATAAAAACCCAAGCATGTGTGTAATCATGAAATAGCAGTAATTTAAACTAAACAAATATTAAGACGACCTCTATTGGCGCATCACTTTAAACGCTGACTTCTGCCTCCCTTTGAAATGAAAGATTGTGTACAACGCCATCTAGGGAACGAAGTTGAACTCATTTAGTCACAATCTGCAGCGATGCCCCGAGCCACATTAAAGTGCATCTCTAGCCCGAGGTTCTGAAAACGACTTTTTTATGAGTTACTGAGATGTTCGCCGCATAAAATTGTTGCTTCTCTTGTTTTTCACGACTTGTATCACTTTTAGATTAACTTTATTATATTATTAAAACAACATTCGCCTACTAAATGGCCATAGATTTAAACAGACATAATGAAACATTGAAGATGGATAGTTGCACCATCCATTCTCCCAGTGGTTCATTAATAGATAGTCGATTAGATTTACTGCTTTCAATGTAAGCGTAACTGCTGTAAGTAGACATACACTGGTATGCACCTAAGCGACCTAATAAAATTAGACTGAGCGTGAACTACCCACAATACTTATCTTTTGCCTCCTGGCTTCATTTACAACAATGCAATTTGGACTTTATTGCTATATGCACAGGACTTCTTGTAAAAAGCAAAGAAGCCCTTAAAGGCTTAGAGCGCGGTCGCAACAGCGGCGTAGCATCGTCTATTTCGACGTCGCCGGTGCGTTGACCGGCCCATTTCGACGCTGCACAACAGTCGATAATTATGTTGTCAACTGACTAAAGCAAGCGGGCTATACAAAGCGGACCTGGGCCGGATCAGTCGCTTTTTGTGCACGACAAAGGCCATTACGCGATCCGTTTCCGAGCGTAAAGTCAACACTGTTATGAAGTTTTCATTGAGTTTTCGCTGGAAAATCGGCTAACGTGGGAAAGCTGCGATTGCGATTTGAATGGATAATGAGCTCCGGTGTATTCGTTAATTGAGTCGATATGTAAATAAACAGGCCGCGAGCCTCACTCAATCATTGCTGGACTCAAAGGGTACTGCTATTTTATTGCGCCAGTGCTCTGATTGTTAGCAAACTTTGCTCTGTAGTTTGTCTGCGTAGGTATTTGCGCACCTATTTGATGTTTTACAAAGGGACTGCACCTGATTACTCTATTTACCTATGCGCAAAAAAACAAAAATACGGTCACCATGATAACGTTTTCATGAAACCGCATCTGAATTCTATTATAATGCCATCCGGTTTCGTTTTAAAACTTCATAGCATAGGTATTAAAAATGCAAATGAATTAACATTGACGTACAATTTTATTTACCCACAACCGTTTACACAATAAATAGTTGATATTTTAATTTGCCAAAACAAATAAAGGTGATGCAAAATGTTCTATCAGTAATATCAATTTTATTCAGTACAAATGACATATCACTTAACTATTCATGGCGGTCACGTTTCAATTTGTGGTTTATACAATGTAATAATTAATTTATTATCTATTTACTCATTTGGAACTGAATCAATTTGGGCTACATTTCGTATTTATGGTGGGATGATTTTTAGAAGTGTCCGGTTACCTTGTTTTTACATTTACACCAGAGGGGCAATTCACGTAATTTGAAGAGCGTTCCCATTTTGACCTCAATCTCGATCTGTCAAAAATACCTCTAATTTCACTACATTTTTGACCAGTTTTTGACATTGGTTGTCGCTGAGATGAGATTGCGACTAGATCATGAACGTTTTTAAACGTAAAAAAAGTTAAAAAAACATGAAGATGTTTTTTTGGGCATGAAGTTTTTTCAGATATTATGTAGTGTAAATAAAATATGTATCGACCTAATTAGTCAGAATCTACTTTAGAGCTACCTCTTACAAACTGGAAAAGTACTGTAAGTTTTTAATTACTCTCAAGTTTATTTATATACCGAAGTCTATACAAGTGTTACAAAAAGAAGTGAGAATATTTTTATTAGACACCTGCATTTAGCAGATTTTTAGTTTCAGCTAGCACATCTATGGTTTGCAGTTAATAGTGAGCGGTATCAATTAAACCTGTCTCCTCTGATTTATTTTATTGGTTCAGCAATTGATTACATTACGCCAAATTGACCGCAATGAATGGGAGTCTCACGACACCGCACTGCGTTACATTCACTCTACGTTTGCGTTTTTATTCAATTTTTACTTTAATTTTTATAAATTTTTACTTTAATTTTTAACAATTTTTAGTAGTAATTTTTACTTTCGTAAATTATTGTTTCGACTAAAGGGAGATGCAATGAATGCTACCAGATATAAACCTAGTTATTATTGTAATTAGATATAATTACTATGTTTGGAAAGCGGATTGGTGGTACCATTATAATATTATTGGACAAGAGAAAGTATGATATTACAATAATTAAGTTGCCAATTATAATTTCTATACATTTTATACTCCGACTATTACCTATAGCTCTAGATACAAAGTATATAGTAATACAGATATCTATTTCAGTAAGCACCTCTTACAAAAACACATCAGCAATGTCCTAATGCTTTTAGAATGCCCATATAAAATCGCTAATATTCCTTCAACATACAGTGAAATCACGATGACGATGTAAACACCCCACGGCAATATACCGAAAAGGGATCGCACCTATCTATAACAAAAAAGGTATTAGATAACTATCCCAAGTTTGGTTCCTGGTGGAACTATCAATCACCTTACTAATTGCGTTATTTATCTACCCCCATTCTGAAATCGCGCTGTCATGGGTCTATGTAATTTCACTTAGTGGCCTCTTTAGCTACGTATTATTTCTTAATAATTTTCCGCCACTCATCGTGGCTTTGCTGCGAAAATGACAGGACTTTCACAACCGGTTTTAGGCTCTGAAGGTCACGTAATTTGTTAGCGCTTGTTATGAGCACCACTTTCTAAACACATTATAACCTGAATGGGTGTCGCCAACATTTAACTTGGTGTAGAAATATATTGTTGCAAAAGTATTAGTGGTGCTCTTGTTGTAAATTATAACAAGTATTTAAGCATATTTAAGTTTCTTGTGTTGTTAAACGTAGGTACATATTTCATGTCTAAAGACGACTTTAGAAGTAAAGCAATAACGCATTAGAGTTTTGAACTCGTACTCTAGAACCGTTATTTGCGGCTTTCCGTACGCACCGTACTCGAAATATAATTGACAACCCTTTCGCCATTAACTAGAATTGGGTTGTCCAGTCAATTCCTGAATGAATGATGCCCGAAGTCACCGGGTTTCGGGTCGAACAAATCCCAAGTATGCGTGACGGAATACTTCTCAGAAATAATTTGTATAGTTCGTAGTATGCGCACGCAAATGAAATGGTCCAAACATTTGGTAGAACTCGTTAACCAACTCGTGTTTCTGACGCCAAGACTCGGTGCCGAGTTAATTTAGGTTGTCGATGACGGCTTTTTGAACCGATTACACAAATGCGTCGGTTTACACCATATGCTAATTATTTTGTTAGAAATTTCGGACGTTATACTATATGTATTCGTTGATATAGGGAACCTAATGATGGTCTGTAGCAGTAGCGCTGGCAAATCAGAAAATGATAAACGAAATATTTTTGCAAGCTTGCGATAAACAATTGAAATCACTCAGCTGATGCCTAGATACACGCAATTGTATCACGGGCGCCGGTCATTATAAATCCCTAATACGGCATTAAGCCGAATTAAAATAGGGTATTATAACAAGAGGTTAGGCACGATAGCAACGCGATTTGCTTAGTTAAATATTTCGGGAGATCCTCCCGCGTGAGGAGGGTTGGCCGGCCATCCCCGGACCAAGTCGAGAATTCTGGCGATTGTGATGATATATGAGGGCGCATTATTTTCTTATCTTTTCTTTTTCTAACTCCACCGCCCATACTTCATTCCTGCTCGTATTATAAACGTTTTACTTTTCATATCTCGTAATAGACGCCTTGGGCCCGAATGGTGTTAGTATTACGTAAATTTCGGTAATATGTCATACCAGTTGAGCCTCTCAACGCTTTTAGGGCTCGTGATGATTTCATTTTGAGCGGGAACGATATAAATTATTTTTTGTTTGAGCATGACTCAAAGGAACTTGTTTTTTGAAAATGATACCGTATTGTAGATGAGGTTATCTCAGTAAACAAGGTGGCGCCGGGACTCGGCATGAAAATATTTTCATTCTATTGAGAGTCTGCGTAATCTTTTAATATACAGCGCTATGAGGTTTTACCGCTTTTAGTGTTCCGTGTATAAACAAATTTAGTTTCGTGCTAGGTTCGAACAAAAAAAAGAGATAAGATTATCTTTTTTTCTAAAAGCTTAGATTGTTTTCAAAAAGATAAAAGGTTTTTAGCACTTTTTTAAACCCTAGCTTTGTAATAGGTATAAAAAAACCACTCTATACAAAATTAATTCTTAAACCCAACCTAAAAATCTATTCCATAACTACCCAAACTTGACACAGCAGATGTTAATTCTCAAATAACAACAGAGAGACAAATCCCAGCGACAAGATCACAGAATAACTAGCATAAAATACATGAGAGATTATTTAAAGGGAGCAAAATCAGCACTTGGTCCGTTTGATGGACGGCTTGGTGACATTACCATAGTTTTAAAAGTCAAAACCGGGGACAGTTAGATTGGAGACGAAGTAAACACGTTCACCTTGACTTGATCTTACATCGGATCAGATGTAGGAACAGAGACCTAAATGGAACTCGTCGAATACAAATGAGTTAGTCGAAATGACATTTTATTCGGGATTATTTGGATATTTTAGTGTTTTAGTTCTAGCTTGTAACTAGCGATTCCCCCTATTTCGCACGAGTTTTCGACTTGACCAAACATCGAGATTTTTTTTATAAAGGTCAGTTAAATATTAATTTAAATATTATACCTACCTCTACATAAATTTTCCATATCCAATTCTCTAAATGATAGTGAAATCTGAGTGGTGTTCTTCTCAGACATAATAAGTGACTTTAATTTATTATATTTATAGAAGTTATTGGAATTTATTATAGAAATTTGAAATGCTGTTTTTGTCATACTAGCAGCTGCCCACGCTTTTACTTGCACTGTAAAAGGAACTTCATTGACTCGCATATAAAGCGTGCTATATGTACCTATTAATCAAAGTCTTAGTCTACCTGTAGGTATGCCAAATTTCATTCAAACCCGTTCAGCTGTTAAACCATGATCGAGTAACAAATGTCCAAACTTTCACATACAAGTCTTATACCTAAGTAAGTAGGATATAGCTGCTGTATTAGTAACCGTTGTGGATGGTTGCGTTAGTCATTCAATTTAAATAATAGTGACTATGCTAGTGTTTGCTGCATCGATGCTTCTGCAGCACATAAATAATTATTTAGAAACATCTTGTTGAATGTTAGAAACTTACAATTTATTAGTAGCCATTACTAAATTGAACCCGCAGTCCAGTGAGCAAAAACGGACCATGCAGTAGTAAAATCCGCATTACTTTGGATTTTGAATTTTGGTCTTTAAATAATTAACTTCGACATCAAAACCAAAATATCTGTAACTAGTGGGTATATATCTAAATCTAGCTGCGCCCCGTGGTTTCACCCTCATAATTCTCGATGCCGTGGGAATATCGAGATAAAAAGCCCTAATGATATAGACATTGACTAACCACGTGCCAAATTTCATCCAAATCCATTCAGCCGTTTAGCGTGAAAGCGTAACAAACAAAAATATAAAAATCTAATCGCTTGGTTCTTTTATACTACCTACGCAAAAGAGTTTGACGCGGTTTTCACAAAAAATGGAAAAAAAATCAAATTAAAAGATACGGAGTTATTTGCCAGTCTAGGCTCCCAAAATAAAACCTAGTAACTAACTGCAAATGCTTCTTATCATTCCTCACCAGTTGTAAGAGTCGATTGAAGGCCATACGTTATTTAGCCAGCAGACTATTTCCAAGAATCTTTGAATCCTACATGTTAGTGCTTCACGAGATCCTTAATACCTCTTAGTATTTGTAATGGACGACCTAGCTTTTGAAGTAGTTACTTGTTAGGTTAAGATCTTGTTCGTCTAGTGTTTTCTCGAAAAATGTCTTGCTAGCAAATAGATGCTAATTAGGAAGTGCAGTGACTTTCTAGAGGTTTGGTTGGTGTGATCCGTTTGGGCCAAACCAAACCAAATTTCCATACTAATATTATAAATGTGAAATTACGCGTAGTGTGTGAGTCTGCTTGTCTGTTACTCTTTCACACCTGTATCAATGAACCGACCGTGATGAAATTTGACCGATAGGTATCCTGGGATCTGGAGAAGGACACATAGGCTTCTTTCATCTTGGATATTTCGATTAAAATCATGAAATACAAAATCAATGCAGTTGAATTCTCTGGCAATAGCAAGAGATAATAAAATATTCATGGAGTGACGATGGCTCTCTCGAGTCAAGAAAAATGCCTCTAACTGCTCAAATTCTGAATGTTACTCTGAATGTCCTTACTACACTTACACAAGCCTTCTTATCGTACAGTATTATTGCTAATCCATTGCTTCGTATGTTCGAAAATTTGTCTACCAACGTAAATAACACAATGAATGTGGTTGAACTGTCAAAATGAAAGCCATTCCTACTGTTAGTGTGTTACGCAAATACCCCGTAGGAGATAAAGTTTCCCTTTTATACAGTCAGTGCAAAAAAAATAAGCGGATCTTGACAATACGCTGGAAAAACTCACCTTTTCTCCGTTTTAAAAATGAACCCAACCGTCGTCCTAAAATAAAACTGTCTCGCATTGCGTCTCAATAATTTTGATAAAATATTACTTTGAAAAAGAAAGACATCGTCGGTATTTCATAATTGTGGACGAACAACGTCCAGAAAATGTGTCGTTATGCGATCAAAGCTTAATTACATTGACCGTGCAGCCGGATGTCCGGTGATCCACAGACAACGAAGAAAATGGATTAAAATAAAAATAGTCTATGGTCGCTACCTTAAATCGACTTTTGGTTTAGCTGGGCTCGGCCGCTTGTCTTCTGTTTTAAAATTATTTTGTTGTTCAATGTTATTCGTTGACATTGTTTAGATAAAAAAGAGTCGGTCTCTTAGTGCCGGTCGTTTCAAACGGTTGGTTAACATAACATACGATTACGTTATCGTTATTATTTGACGTACGTCAAGGCCATAATTTTGTAATTGTAATTTGAAACAACGTTTTTTTGGTTTGATGATAGTTAGCGCCTTTTTTGACTATATGCGTGCGTCAAGTGTACGTGAAACAACTCTTACTTTTATTGATAGAAATACTGGTATTCATTTGCATCCGGTTAGACTGGAAGCTGACCCCAACATAGTTGGGAAGATCAGGCAGATGATGATAGGCTTATGTTTGACAACTATCTTACGGTAAATGACGATGTGGTCGACGATGGCACAGGCTTCCCAGGAAAGTATATTTAACAGCGAGCTCGTGATTTGAAAAACTCAAGGTAATTTCGATTTAAAATAATAAATTGTGAACATAACTATTAAATTATTTTATGTGAAATGAGAGCGTAAATAATATAGTAATATTTGTTTTGTACTGTCAACAATTGTAATTAAAATAATTTAACGTTACATTAATTTCCATAGAGTTATTGTTGGTTTTACTCGCGGAGTAATTTGAATATTGTTAATTACATTGTATCTGCAAATATTTTTACTGTAACTGTACAGAGACAGGTAATTATGAATAATGACTGCATTAGGTGACCCAGCCACTGCCACTGCTACGGTGTGTAGCAGTGGCAGTGGCTGGGCTAATGGTTGGTGGTGCCAACCATTAGCCCAGTAACTGGGTTGTAGTGGTCAGATAGGCAGTCGCTCCATGTAAAATACGGGCATTCAGCCGTATCCGGTTAGACTGCAAGCCGACTAGTTGGGAAAAGGCTAGGCAGATCATGATGACTGCATTTGGTATTATAGTTTTTCTTTTTTTAATAAAAAACGTTGCCGACACACACGTTGCACACTAGGAATTTCTCCTGTATCGTGGGTGCCACGAAAACGAACGAACGAACGAATTAGTTATTAATTGATTTTACAATTATTCTTATTTTGGCAGTGGGTACAAAAAAATAGCCAAAAAATATTGTCATCAGTTACTAACTCAGTAGATTTAGACCAGGGACTCAGGGACGCACGGGCGGGTTTTTGACGCGGCGATTTTTTTTCGCGCACTGGATTTTCAACGCTCTGCTTAGCGCCGAGAGTTGAAAATCCAACAGTGTGTTTTTTAAACGCGCTAGGATGGATTCGCTCTCTCTGTTGGATTCTCAATGCTCGGCTCAACACCGAGAGTTGAAAATCCAGTACGCGTTAAAATCCCGCCGCGATATTTTTACTTACGCACTGCTACCATTAGGTAAGTAGCTAGTATTACCTAATAGGAGAAAAACTCAACATACTGCCATAAAAGACACATTTTCCAACAAAACAAAAAGGTGACACAGAACGTGTCCAGATAAGTTTGCCGACATTCATTGTTGTCAATATTAAAAATAACGACTAAAACAAAATCCCTAACTTTGTATACTCGATGTAAGGCCGCGGGTCACATTTGGTTGTCTCTGCACCGCTGTCCTTACGCGGTAGAAGCCACAACGGAAAATAAAATTGATATCGCTCGAGCCGCGGGCGTTCCGAGAAAAAGCATTTCGAAATAAATGACTTTTTAAATTTCATCGGTGCTCACAGTTTCTCTATCAATTGTCGAGGCTCGCTCCCCGTAACTGGATTTCACGACGGGCATTTATTGTGCGACATACAAGACATTGCGACTTTTATACTGCGGACGTTGATAAGTAGGTACCTATGAGATAAAGGACGCGGGCGCAGTACTGCGGACTATTGGCAATCAGTACAATTTCTGGAACGCCTTTGACTGGCTGAGTAGGTACTGCTAAGTTGTCGACAGTCCGTTTAGTGCAGCTTACGCGGACATGTCGTCTGCTTTGGAGGACAAAAGGGTTTGTTAACTTGCCTTATTTGATACTTGTCAGACAAAAGTATCCTACTTCCTACTAATATTATAAACGCGAATGTTTGTAAGGATGGATGGATGGATGTTTGTTACTCTTTCACGCAAAAACTACTGAACCGATTTGGATGAAATTTGGCACACAGATGGTTTATAACTAGGATTAACATATAGGATTTTTATCCCGATATTCCCACGGGATCGACACTTATGCGGATGAAACCGCGGGGCACTGCTAGTATTCTTATAAATATGAACTATAAAAGGTGCATTTAAATACGAATCCATCTTCTATTTACTCAATCAGTCCTGTATGTTAATTTTATTTGTCCTGTAATGACATTTTTCCTTTTTCAGCAAGGCTTTAAATTATTTAATTCTCTTTATACTGCTCTGTAAAGCGTTTTTAAGGTTCAATTACGAATTAACTACATTGTTGTGTAAATAAATTGCTGTGCATCCGTTATTCTTTGGCAATTATGCACTCAACAATAACGATAATTGGATAAATCGCTTTGCAATAAATAAAATATATTACCTAGCTAATAATACGACGCACTACTAGGTACTTACTATGAAACGAATCATGGTAAATAAACAATTTTAAGCAACATGGGACTAGGACAGGAAGATGATGATGTAATGATTAGGACCTCTTCTTTAGTAGTCAGTGCAGTACGCTGGTACATGCTTGAGTAATTTTTGTTTTAAAATGTGCGTAGTAGTCCGAATTGGGTTTTTATACAAAGAAAAATGAGACAAGATGCCCGGAAAATTGGAAAATTCAGGAAAAACGGAAAGCGTATGAGTGAGTGAGTCTGTGTGTGTGTGCGTGCGTGTGTGTCTCTATGTGATTTTTGTAGGAACTCAAGACCATATTGAAATTTTGACAGGACGTCTGTTGCGTCTGTCAGTTGAAAATAATATTTTTAATTAATTTTAAGGAGCGCCCTAAAATGACGTAGACTGTGACTGATGGACAGTGACTTCATTGTTGATGTTCTTCAGAAAGATCTGGGGGTCTACTCCGAAGTGGTATCGGCCGAACGTTCGGGCCTTTCCTGCGACGAAGTTACCATTTGGTTCGGTTGGACCCGATCCTACACTCTTACACTCTTTCGAATATTGACTATGGTCCCGACCCAACTGAGCCGATCCGAACTTTTTTCGCATTTTTCAATAATATTCGGTTCGGCCATGTGTCGGTCCGATCCGAACATTCGCACTTTGCACTTCGTAGTAGACCCCCAGGTGCGTCGTGCTCGCAACCGGCGTGCGTGTATGAACAGATGTAAGAACGTAAACGAAGAAAAAGGAGTATGTAAGGATTTTAGCAGGAGGCGTTCTATAGTTCCCCCCCCCCCCCCTTATCTACCCCCTGCCTGTGACTATGTCATGGAACTCATCAATAGCCATAACATCAGCACTCTGTCTTCATACCAGCTAAGCATACAAGCGAGACACTTGTCAAGACATAACGTTCAATTTTACGGCGCAATATATACGACGATAAAGCTTAAAAACAACATTTAATAGGATATTAAGTGTACATAGTTGCTCGCAGTTGCAATTACTGAGCACAGTGTAGGTACCAACTGTACAGGAACTTTGACACGAGTATAGTTGCCAAGTACTATAGCTGCCATATTGTGTTACTCAAGGATTATAGAAATACTGGATATGACCAAAGTATGTGGAAATTCTTGCCCCAATAAACTCAAACTCAAAGCATTTATTTCAAATAAACCAATTTAGGAAGAAAGAAAGAAAAGAAAAAGTATTTATTGCTAAATAAAACAGCAGCAGCAGCAGCAGCAGCTGCTGCTGCTTGGTTTTTTTTTAATTACTCGTACAGGAAGATTATAAAACTAAACTAAACACAATCAAAAATAAAAAAAACCAAATACATAAAAAAAAAGAAAAATGAAACCGAAAGTCCTATACGAGGCCAAAAGGCTCCTATCTCAGCATGATGCTATGACATTTAAAAAATAACAATAATAAAATGTAGAGGCACTTTTGAACTGTCAAGGAGTCGGTCAGTCAGAAAGATGAAGATAGTTGCCCATTCCAAAGCGTAGTAGCTTCCTATGGAGAACAACGGGCAAAAACCTCCATGGACTCTCATTTAAATGAAATATTTTCTAAACTTACAAATCCACTGATAGTAATTTAATGTATTCTATGGTAGTTGTAACAAAAAGCCACATCAATTTATTGGTAATAATTAGATTAATTAATTAAATTGGTAATAATTAGATTTATAATAATTTAATTAGTCTACCTTCATGACTTTAGCATGTTTACTTCTACTAATGTCAAATTATCAATATGATTGCCAAGCATGGTGATAAGGGCAATATTTTTGCTTATAATATTCGTTTAGAATTGGTACATGTCCCAACTAGATAGATAGCAACAAAAAAACTGGATACTACGTGGTATTGTATTAACATTTCCATCATCACGTCATGTCCAGAATTTGTTCAATCCAAGACATTACTCAACTACTAGGTACATAGGTATTTGCGGACTAGGGCAAATAATGATTGAACATAGAAATAATAAATGGCTGCGGTACCGATTACATTATTACTTAGTATAATATTTGTGGTAGGCTTGATCGGATCTTTGCCAGTAATTGCTAGGGTTTTAATTAGTTATGCAGCTATAATAAATAGGCAAGACTATAATAAGTGTCTATGTTAATTTTGGTATCAGCTAAAGAACTGATAATTTAGACAAGATTTTTACTTTTATTGTATCAATTTCGGATTGCAAAATTCAGCAGTTTTAAAATAATTATGCTCTGCAGTTTTTCATCATACAAAATTTATATTAACAATGATTAGTAAAAACGCTTACATCGGTGAAGGAAAACATCGTGAGGAAACCTGAAGGACAAATTCTCGTAATTTAAAACGTTCAAAATCTAGTCGCAGTCTCGTCTCGGCGACAAACAAATGTCAAAAACTTGTCAAAATCTAGGGAAATTAGACGTATTTTTGACATATTGAGACTGAGATCAGACTGTGAACGTTCTTAAAATTACGAGAATTGCCCTCCTGGACGTATAGACAATATAACTCTGAAATTGCTAACCCGTGCTGAGCAGGCGGTTTCATCAATACCTACTCGTGCCTTCTCCGTGTGAGAAGAAGCCTTTGCCCTGAAGTGAGACAATAATAGGCTGACAACGATATATTAAAAAAAATAGTAATCCTTAAAAATATTTGTAAGTACCTACATAAGATATAAAACAATATACATAATCAGCCTGAGAGGGAGTGGCCCGTAATCCACCACGCGGGCCCAGTGCGGGTTGGCAGATGTTACATGACTTCGAATTTTTGGTTCTAGGACATGTCGGTTTCCTCAATACATTTTCCTTCACCGTTTTGAGAGCAGTGTTGATGAAATAATTTACACAAAGTAGCCTGTCCGGGTTCGAACCTACGACCTACAACTCGTAAATCACGGTCGCTATCATTAGGCCACATCTGTCAAAAAAAAAAAAAAAATAATTTCCTCTCAAAAAAAATTCGATAATCCGATAAAGTTATAGTTATTCCAGTATCCCTACACACTCCTAGTCTGCTCTCCTGCTAATCCCTCAGGGGTCGGGTGACGACAGTTACTCTATTTGTTTCTTTGTTGTACAGTCGATTGCGAAAATTGTGATAGCATGGTGGGTGTTGTCGTAAAATGTAGTTACAAACTTGTTATGAGCTTCGTACGACGCGGAACGATGCCGCGACAGTTACGCCTATAATGTATAAGAATTTTAGTAATAAATATCGGTAAACCTTGAATTTATATTTATTTAAAAGGAACTGAGGTACCGGTACTGGTAGGCGGAATTAATGTCACAAGTATTTTCTACCAGTCAACCTTTGGGTGATGCAGAGAAACAGTAGTAGGTGTGATAACGAAAATTGTGGATCATTTATTTAAATATACCTTATGTAAAATACTGGTATTCAACTGCATCCGGTTAGACTGGAAGCCGACCTCAACATTGTTGGGAAAAGGCTAAGTAGATGACGATGATGATGATAAGAACATACTTACTATCTCAAAAACTATTCATATAATTGAATAACTATTCATATAATAAAGAAAAAAACTATTCATATAATTGAATAACTATTCATATAATAAAGAAAAAAATTATTCATATAATAAATGTCTTATGGAAGACATGAGATTTTACAACTTTTTCTAAGGTTGGTCACGCATCTTTAGACAAGTTCGTTAGAACAATCTCTGTCTATCTGCTGCTCCCAAACTAAAGATAATATAAAAATATATGTAGTTAAAATAATAATAATTGGCGTGTGTTGTCCTCTGTCCAAAATATCACTCCATCTGTAGTGAAAATCTTTTAAAACTTCATGATGACCGGCAGCAGTATTTCCTAAGCAAAACAGATTAATTAATCTTACCGGATACTCTCTAGAATGATTTATCGAGAAGCTGAGTGGATGTGATTATTAGCCTTACCAACTAATACTCAATTCTCTAGAATCCTTTATACAGTACAGAATCCTAGTGGACATTGACAGGCAGTTCTATCAATAGTGACAGTTCACCTGATGGAAGGTGGATTCTATGAACAACATGCATCCTGCGATAGGCTGATTTTTGAAAATTTACCCTACGAAAGATACTAGGAACTCATTCAGCCGTCGCAAATCCCAACAGTTTGCTTCTTCCTAATCCAGTGAGATTGGACGTTGCCAATAACTGTCACCCGTACTAAATATTGGTACGTAAATGTACCTGTAAAGTGTCCATGTGAATCGAAAGATACTAGGAATACTTTCGAATAGGACTGGGATTATTCGTTCATTTGTTCAATTATTGAGAATATTTCCCTACTAACACATGGACCTGCGGGGTAATTGCGTAACACACTATCATTAGCTATGGATTTCATTTTGACAGTTCAACAACATTCATTGCGTTGCGTTGTTGAGCAGAACATATGAAGCAATGGATTAGCAATATCCTTCAAAATTATTCAGATTGAGCTTGTGTGTTACGCAATTAGGGTGCTGGCTATCATGACTAGGACAGAAAGGAATCTGACTAGATATCTTTGTTTAAATACCTTCTAGATATTTGGAGTATTACAAATGATTGGATAGACCATAATTCAGATAAGCTCTAAATTGAGCGGGTGATTACACGATGTGGATGTGAAAAGATTGTGGCTTTTATTTTAAAGTTATATAAAGGTAAAGCTCCCGTTTCGTTCATTTAACAAGAGAACAACAATACCTGCGAACAAAAGAACTTTTAACAGAAACAATGAGTACTTTATCAGTGGCTTAAGAAAATTCAAAATAAAAAGCAGATACAAACAAACTCAATGAACGCCTTACTTGGCTCGTTCTTACATGCAGAATCCTTTGCGTCAGTGAAGTTTATTGGAGTAGTTTTAGGGGAAATGTTTTTATTGAATACTGGTTTTCTGTAGGTTCTGTTTTTTATGAGAATGAAGCGGTGGGCGGAAGCCTTGAACGTGAATATGCTCTGATTTAAATAAGTTTTTAAAAACATAGCATGAAGATATCAATAATAGGATTTTGACATTAAAGACTTTTCACCGAATTAATTACTTGGTCAAGTAGTGGTGGTGTTACCCGCCCCGATTTTCGAGTTTGTAGGTCACTTTACTTTGTGTAAATAATTTAATAACTACTGCTCTAAAAAACGGTAAAGGAAAACATTGTGAGGAAACCGGCATGTCCTAGAACCAAAAAGATCGAAGACATGGTCACATGTCTTTCGAGAGGGCCCGATGCGGGTTGGTAGATGTCAATCTACCAACCCGCATTGGGCCCTCTCGAAAAGAGAGGATGCCTGTGTCCCAGCAGTGGGAATATTATAGACTGATTATGCAAATTACTTGTTTCTCTTCAAAACCTCGTATAACATAACACATAATCAGCCTATAATGTTCCCACTGCTGGGACACAGGCCTCCTCTCTGTGAGAGTGAACACCCTAATTGCGTAAACGTCATATAAGTATGTGAATTTTCCATGAACGTATCACTTTTGTGCAAGAAACAATTCACTCATGCATCAACGAAACCCAGCACTAGCATGCAGCAGGTACGTTACAAACTGTAACAACCGTCCGCTTTAAGTGACAGTTAGTGTAATCGAATATAATGTTACGTAGTTATTTAATACGGGAGGCGAAAGCTTACACCTGGTGACAACGCGGACAAAAACACAGCAGGCGATGCCGCGGTATGAGTGACGTTAATGAGATGTGCGCGCCAATTTGTTTATGCGCTCGCTTGCATACGAAATAGGAACTATGAAAAGTTGTGGCACATCCCTTGTCGTGAGAGTAAAAAGTAATGAAGTCAATTCTGGGACGTAGAGTAGTCAGGTGACTAGATTATTGATGAGGAAAATCTACAGTGAAAAGATAAAGAAGACTAAAAATAATGACGATGCTAATAATGATACTGGAAATGCATCCTGGCATAAACAAGCAGTATATGTCATGTCATAACAAAACCTACTATTAGCAATACTAATGCTCGATTCTTATAAACAAAAACAAATCGTTTTGCTTACCAAGCTGCTACTGGTAGCATTTTTATTGCCAAACTGGACATATAAATATGGTTAGAGAAATTTATTTCTCAATAAAAAATTACAAAGATATCACTTGAGAAAATTTTTAGAACTTATATTATAAGAACTTTGACACAAACTAAACAGCTATTGTTTTTCTTTACAACAAATAGATTCGTAAGCTAATTTTACCTGTGATAACTATTCTATATGGGAGGGCCTAGTATGCAAAGCAATGTTTCATTAATCTTAAAGATACAAGTCTTAATTTTTACCAATAACCGTCCGCAAAGTATAGGAATTGGCCATGATCCAACACATGCGCCACCATCAGCGAGACATTAGAGTGAGCACGACATACTCTCAGCCGCCAGGGCACATTCAAATCAATTTCATCAAACACTATTTGGTGCTATATTATAATTATTATCTATGTCAAAATTATATTGCCAAACGAGTGGGAAATTAACTTCAAAAGGTAATAAAATCGAGGTAAATGAGCGTTGGATCGATTCTGATATTTCTTATTACTCGTTATTTTATTCAGAATAAAATTTAACACCTATGTATATTTTTTTAATTGAAATCCGCTCAATGCCTTCTTTCTTTCTTCTACCCTGGTCTTTGCTACATTATTGGTAAAGATACAAGTTCTAATTTGAACCAATATCGGTCCGTAAATTATAAGAATCGGCCATGAACCACGCTTTTAATGTATAAAGACCTACATTTAACATGAGCCAACAATTTTACGGATGGTTCCCACAATAAGGAGTGCATATCACAATTAGAGCTGTAAGTCAACTAGCTGTCACGAGCCGTTATTTCCATAAGTCACGTAGTACCGTAACGAGCAAGGAAGGGCATCGGACGGTACTATTCTGTGATTTACGACCAGTACTGAAGTTAAACGGGTTGTCTGTTACTGTCTTGTGTGGTCCAATGAAAGTGGTGGTACTGGATTTGAAGATACAATTAGACGGAGAAGTAATGTTGATGGATTTGATTATGGTCTGATAAGAGTGCCGGATGTTGGATAAACAGAACCGGTCGAAGTGAACGAAGTAATGATGAAGAGTGTGTTCAGCATTGAAAGAAAGGTGTACGATTTTGGTACTGTGGGAATGGACGCAACAAGCAATTTTGAATCTTACGTACAGGACTCTAATAAAATTAATTCCAACGAGAGATCATTATGTTTTATGACCTCCATCTTTCTTTTCATATGTTTCAGTAAAACATGATATTCGAAAAATACATCTTTGCACATAACGCGATGTAAAATACAATCCAGATTTAACTTGCAGCAATAAAGTTTTTGCACGTTCGGACAGCAAGGTAACCGAGTTAGTCGTGATGGACATGGATACGGCAGCGGTGGCCGTGTATTCGAATTCGATTAACGTTGCGTATCAGCATAGGATTCCTGAATAAGGCCGCGGCCAGCTGTCAGTCCCCGTTCAAGATCATGGACTCTCCGGCGGGATTATGTATGTGCCACGAATGACAATCAGTTGCACCGCATAAGTTTCCAACAAAATGGAACTTTTAACTGTATTTGAAATTGAAATTACGGATTGTTTACTCAGGGACTCAGTTTTGAATTTCAACGGTACTTCTCTATGTAAATATTCGAAATATACGACCTTTTCTGTGTAGAAGTGCGTCGATTATTACAATAGGATAACTGTTGATAGGTTACTATGCGAGTTTTTGCCGTAGTTAAGTCTAGCGAATGCCAAGTAATCTACTTACCATGCTTAGCTGCTTATCAAGTTACCGACTAATTAACTTGCGAAAAAAAAAATTGCAAAAAGCCACGCTCATCGCTCCCCGAGAACACAGGCTCACATGAAATTTTATAATAAAATTATTTCTTACGATTTTCCTCATTCTGCACGAGTCTGTAAGTGCGTAATGAAGCGGACGGGTCCTGGGAGGGCAGTACAAGGAGTCAGTGATGCGATCAGCTCACCGCATCAGGAATCAATTAGGAACGGCTGGCGGGTACGACGTGCCTACCGCATGAATTATTGACGACGCTACCGCTCGTACGCGAGTTAGTTATACTAGCGGTACTCGATTACAAGTCGCCGTCTTGTTTACAATGCAGTTTGGTATTAAGTAGATTAGGTTAAGTGTATTCTGGATTAGATATGCATATTGTGGCTGAAATATAGTTACTAGACTTCTGTTATTGGTATTGCTCAATTAATCATGTTATATTCTTGAAAATCTATCAGTTTTTTCTCTTTGAATCAAAAAGCTCTGAGAGTTTTTGACGTTTGCTGAGGGTAGATAAAGTGATACATTTTCTAGTTCGATTCGACAAAATTTCGGTGGCGCAGCGTCCAGTTTAACAATAGCCATCTAGTGGGCCGATTAGCGAGTAAACTAGATTTCCTTGTCAGATTATACTGTCTGTCATAGGTAGTACCGCACGTAGCGGGAATTTAGCTCAGGTGTGCACCGAATTATAGAGAAATCTGCTTATTTTGTTCACGTGTATTGGGTGAATTTTAAAGTACCTGACTTGAGTCTCGTAATTTTTGAGAGATGAGATTGGTGGTAATGTTATATTTATGTATGTACTAAAGTTAAATTAGTCTAATTTTGGTAGGTAACGAGTTCACGAGAGATTTTCGTTTCCACGAATCGCAAATATACGTCAGCGTAGTATTTTACAGTTACTTACAGCCTTTTATTACATAATTTATATTACAGTCGTTACGGGTCGTCAGAAGCCCGAAAGTCTGAAAACCAGTCTGACCAAGGACTGTCGTGTTACTTAATAACTGAGTTGTGAAAGTCAAAAAGGCAATCGCTCCATGAAAAATACTGGTATACAGCTGCATCCGTTTAAACTGGAAGCCGACGCCGACATAGTTGGGAAAAGGCCAGGCAGATTGATTGGATTTAATTGTGGAATTTCCCGAAAAAAAAAAAGATCTCCTTTGATTAAATGTTTCATTGACAGTTTTAATTACGTATCAGAATAAACACCTGCCTACCTACCCGTACGAAAACTGCTAGACAAGTAACTTCAAAAGACTCTTTGTGTTCGTTCAACGAAACATAAATGGGTTTAAATACTCGTGCGATCATTAAACCCAAAAGATATATCGGTTTTTGTTTGGCGAAATTATTGCTGTTTTGCATAGTTTTAATACGCAAGTCGGTAAGAGTGAAACATTATAGTGTTGTTAGATGTCGCGAAAGTGCAGTGAACATAGTTAGATATCGTATCGTCTGCTCTCGAATTGCTCGTTCCATTATTATCCGCTCAAGTCTGGCTGTAGAAAAAGCAGTCAAGTGCGATTTAATCATGAGCGAGTGTGTTCGTTATCTTTTCATCCATTTTCTTTATACATTTAACTTGTATTTTCTATGAGAATAACATTTATTTTTCTTGGAATAATTTTGTTTAAGGGTTTTTTATTTTTAATATCAACCTATTACTCTCCCATTGCATGGCAAATATATCTTTTCATTATAGAAAAGGCTTTTTATTTGCCTAAGTTCACTATGTTTTTCAGTTTCTAAGAAGTTTTCTTTAGTCAAAAGAATCGTAATTTAGAAATCTTTATTTTCAATCTGTGAATGCTTAGGTTGTACAGACGCCAGCACATCACGCTACTAAAATCTGTCAAATTTCTTTAATAGATTTTCAACTTTATCGCTAAAACATTAAGGTTCAAGGTTCATTGGGAAAATTTGACAGTTTCGGGTAGCTTGACCTGCTGGCGTCTGTACCTAAAAAACGTGTAATTTTTATAGTAGTACCTACCTATTGTAACGGTAGGAAATATTTTCATGTTGTGTTTATGTAAAACACTCGAATGTAAGACGGTTTCTTAAAACGCAAGCGGAACCCTAAGTAACATGAGTCGCACAAGTTTAATTTTTATTGCGGGTATGCACTTTCGCTTTATTCAGCAGACAAATAAATAAGTAGATTCCTGACTCCAAGTAGATTCTTTCGTTTAAATGTATATAGAAGCTGTTGAGACAGTAATATCGAGATACGTTTTAATCTTGAAGTCTCATTACAACCCACCCACAATGGCTTTGAAAATGTCTGTTTAAGATATGAAAAGCAAGTGCTTGTTGTTCTATTAATCAGTCTCATGATTTGACTAACCTATTCATCATCTATAGTTATAATAAGAATAAGGCTGAAGAGTTTGTTTGTTTGAACGCGCTAATATCTGGAACTGCCAGTCGGATTTGAAAAATTCTTTATGTTTTTGATAGTCCAATTTTTGAGGAAGATTATATGCTATTTATCATTATGATACGACCCTTAGAAACAAAAAGGAAAAAGTCAGAAAGAACGCTAAGCGAAAACGAGGTATATCGCGGGCGGGCGATGCGATGCGACGCGGTGGGGCAGGGACAGAAGAATCAATGAGAAAATACCACGAGAAAATACTTAGTCCTCTAAGATCAATAGCTCCAACATTTTCCTTTCGTCAAGAAAACCCAACAACATCAAGCCATTAATTAACACCACTATTGAATATCGACATCACACTACATTATATCTATTATTGCAAATCAAATAACATTTAACAATATTAAGCCATAAACACCCCTATTGAATATGGACATCGCAGAACATTAACTCTATTATTGCAAATCAAATAACATTTTCCAATAAAAACGCAATACAATCCAACAAAGCTCGTTATGACGTCACACCCAACATTGTAATGACGGGAATCGAGACACTCAAAACTGTCGCAAAGTGGAGATTACACCAGGACCCGATTGTTTGCTAGCCGTGACCTTGCACGGAGGAACACTCATTATTTTAATACCACATGGGCTTATACAGCTATTATTGCCAGTAGTTTACATATTTTAACGTTCATAGAAAAATAGGTGGCTATTTAGAGTGATGTAGAAGGTGACTTTAAATGTTAAACATTTGTAATATTAAATTGTGCGTCAATGAATATTATGGATTTTTTGTAGACATGTTATTCAAGTTATGAAACAAGGTAACTCGGTCTTTTATAGTCTACAATTTTTTTTTATTAGCCTACGCTGTCCCAAGAGTGGGACAGCCACTCCACTCATTCCATTTCCGCGAGCCCGCACGTCGTCTTTCCAGTTTTGACGGAACCATAATATTTATAAATAAAATATGCCTTTGCATCCTTTACACTTATTTTCTAATTAGAATCGCTGTTGCATTCCCTTGGTGTAAAATAGTAGATTCTTCCAAAAAATTACAGTAAAATTACAATTTACAATTTACAATTACAAAAAACAGTACAATTTCTGTACAATATTTTTACATAAAAATACGCCACAATTGTAAAGCAAATGCAGATGTTTAATTTGAATCTCCGGTCCATAACACACTGTGTATTTTTGATCAACAATGTACTGTTGATCAAAGATTGGAATGGTAAATTTAAGTTCAGCTGAATTTCATAAAATTTTACGTCGCTGATAAACGAGCGAATGTTGTTGTTTTATTCGCAATGAATAATATAATTGATATGAATATTTTGGTTGGTTTTTGTAAATAGCTAATTTTTATACTAAGATTTTTTTGGTAAGAAAACAAATGAATTGTCTTTTTAGAAATTTGTACGGGTAATATGAATATTATCTAACTTGGTTTAAGTGAGAAACAATGGAATTTTCATTTAATATTATTATTACAAAGATAACACACAAATTAATAGAACAAAGATTAAAAAAAAAATTTAGAAAACTGTATAATATGAATAACAATTCGTTGAAGTGTAAACAATGGAACTGTCATGAAATTACTAAAAAATTACAAACCCATGGCTTCTTTTAATACTATTCAAATACAATTACATTACCCATAGGCAACTAACTACATATATCTACTAGTCGGTACCTATCTATTACGTATGTTAATATTTCAACATTCAATTATTGGACTGCACCGTACGACTGCAGGCATCTATCAAATAATATTTTAGTTAGTACATTTCGTTCGTCAATATTCAAATTCGACGTTTTCATTAGGCATTCATTCTGATAGATGAATAACGGACTAAATGGCCTTTATTAGCTTCCAGCTTTTTATAATGCATGCCATTTATACGATCATTATTGACGGGAATTTGAATAATAGTTGTTATTTACTGTAACGATGTCTGGTATATAATTAGCTGTCGTTTAGTATTGTTATTTAACTTGTTGTTGGTAAAGGATTTGATAAGTTTGATTGTTAGTTTTTACTATGAATCGTCACAACAATTATATTTGTTTCAATTTTTAATATTGATTAAATTAATTTGACCCTGTGTAGGTAAAGTTTTAATAACGAATATTGATCGCGTTTGGTTTGAAAATGTTAAACAGTGAAATGATCCGTTTTTACATCATAATATACAGGGTGACAGGGAAACTCGACATATTCCTTGAAAGGGGTTATACTAGAGATCATTAGCAACAAATTAAGTCCAGTGAACTAGGGGTCAAAACTGGATGGTTAACAAATAAAAAATTTGCTGTTAAAGTCCTTTTATTTCTGAGATTATGTAAGTTTTGCAAGCATTTTTCTTTAAATGTCACTCATTTTGCAACTTATAGAAAAGTATCAATTAAACGTTTGGAGTGGAGTAGTTTTTTCTCATAATTAATTGTTTTTGGTAACAAGTCAGAAAATTTCAAAAAAATCCAAGAACCGAAACAGCTCGTTGACCATCCAGTTGTGCATATTTCGCCCTTTTTTAGTGCATATTTCCATGCATATTTTGGCATTTTGATAGTGCATACATTCCGATGTCTAATGATCATACATACAGGATGGTAGGGACATGGACGTACAACCTGTTACCATGGATTCTGTAGATGATTCTGAATATATCTGTTCAGTACATTTTGACCGCGTATGTGTTGAAGTTTTCTTTGAAACAGTAGTTTTTTTTTGGTAACCGATGGAAAATTTCTGCTTTAATCTAGAGTCATGTGCTGTATCCATGGTTACAGTATGCGCGTCGATGCGAGCCTGTATTATTTTGTGCCAGTTTATAAAAAAGATAATCCACCTCAACACGCTCTATTCAACCACACCTAAAAATAATCTATTTTCCCAGCCCACAATTTTTCCAGCGAGCTAGAGACAAGCTATTTTAATTAACCCTGCTATAGCAACATGTGACATGTTGTAACAAGTCGGAAGTGCAAGTTGGTCGGGTGCTTTGATCCTCGGTCGTGAGGTGTGCCAGCGTCGTGCCTGCGCATAGTAATCCATCTCGCTAGACAAACTCGCGACTAATATCTCGGAGAACTTATGGAGTGAGGTTTTAGACGCGTTTTCAGCTCTCATTTGAAGATGGATTTTTGATTTTGTGAATGGTGGTGAAGTGAAGGGTACCTATTGAATTTTACCGTTTACAGCTTTTCTGTAAAATGTCTGAAAAAAAAGTTTCTATTCAAGTAAGTTTTGACAAAATATAGGTATACTGAAAGAAGCGCCCCATTTTAAGGTCCTTTGTACACGGCGCGATTTCTTTACGGTACTGCGTATAAACAGCGCCGTAAAAAAAGCGTGTCTGTCAACAACCTTCCATAGTGATCCATACAACACTGACGTCCGCGCCTACACAACGGCGAATAAACGTGTACATATGTACAAATAATATTTCCAGTATTTCCAAGTTTGGATTCGTTTCTATCACATTGGTATCCCACTACTGCGCTATACCCACACTTTTCAATATGAAGCCCTTTTTGCCAAATTTTTCCATCAATTTACCTCCAAATTCTTGTGCCAATAAACTGTTTACTTTACTTTCAGAGAAATTGAGGTTAAGTCAATCCATTGCTAAGCAAATATACTACCAATCTAAATTGTCCGTATAATCAAATCAGAACTGTCATTCTTTGAAAGTTGTACGAAATAGCTATAACACGGCAAACGGCGGAAGTCAATTTGCTTAACAATTTATTTCCCTGGCTGTAAAATGCTTTACAAAGCTTTAGTAGTCTCTTGGTAATTACCCTTTTTAAAAGCCGATAAAATCGATGCATTTAACATCTCAATCAGCTTGAAATCGAATAAAAGTAACCCTTCCGTAATCAAAGGCATAATAAACATTCTGTGTTAAGTTGAACGATCAGAAACAAATGAGCGATAACAAAACGTTATATCGAACGATTTAAATTGGATAAGTACTAACCGGATTGCAACACAGAGCTCAAGTGGCTCGTTTGTTTATGGAATTAGCAAAGATAACCAGGGGAAATACACTATGGTAATTATCACTTAGGTACATATGAAGAGTTTTATTAGCAACCGCGGTTTTCTGTATCGGCTATACTCACAATAACGGAAAAATTGTACGGTCTCCCTTTTCATTTTCCGTTCATTGTAGTTGGTTTTCATTAAGAGTTTATTCTGCAAGTTTTTAATTGTTATGAGAAGTGGTATTATGTGCAGTCTTTTGTTTATTTTTTAATCCTGATTAGGCTTTCTAATATTCCCTAAAGTAATCTTTTCATTAGCCAAACTATTGTAGAATAAAAAAGAAAGTAAGTAGGCCGTATAAGTATTTATGCAGGCATAGAAAGCAGTTCCTGGCAGCCGGCAACAACATTTTTTGCTACATTCAGTATTCCAAATTCGAATATTCAAAAACTGCAACAGTGCGCTAAGCTGTGTCAGTGGCGTTTTATTTACATTACATTTTGTACTCCAGCGACGGCCCACGTGTTTGATATAACAGACGTAACTATAGCTGTGTCGCTCACTCGCTCCACAAACCTCGTAGTTAGGAAAAAGAAAACGTTTCACGACGACTCTCTTTTCCAAAGTGCTTTGCGGGCGCAAGTTGCCTACTTAGATGGGCACAAACACATCGAGACTACCCGCAGTTTATGTAATCCGAAGCGACACCGCAGCGACTCCGACACTATGAATATGCGGGACTCCGATAACTTATCTCCGATTC